>OY282449.1:123117395-125754895 GCA_958295655.1 Palloptera scutellata | reverse complement strand
AAAACTAGTCCAAACAAATTGTAAAGGACCAAATTAAATAAAAAATACTTCATATGTGGAAATTGGTTGTTGTTTTTTTAAGTTATTCATTATTCACATACCGACATAAAAGATGGCGCACCCTGTATGTATATTATTACAAAGATAATGGAGTTTGAAAGCAAAATGTTTGCCATCATCACAATCCAGTTCGCCTTTTCCTTCCAAATACAACAATAATTACATATGCACCGCTGCCAATACTACGGGCAATTCTTTGCCCACCGTAGCCTCGGGCTCATCCTTGCATTGCTCCATATTGACAACGACACAATCGTACGCCGGCGGCGGAATATCACATTCGCATTTAACAACGCTATCATAACTCGGCGGCAGGGAATCCACAATGCGGAGTATATCATTTTGTGAATTGATCTGCAAGAAGAAAATAATGGAGGTACAATTTTTGTAAGTAAAAAGGTATATGGAATGGAATAACTATTGTACTTCTACTTATGTAATATAGTTTAAACTAAGTAAAAATTGTATTATCTTTAGACATGGTTTGGCATTGAATTTCAATATTGTATTAACAATTAATTTAATATTAAGAAAAAAGCTCCATTTCCTTAAATGAATAATTTCATGAGAATCTTAGTAAATAAGATCAAATTTAAGATTTAGTCAAGGGTGTACGAGCTTTGAATGGATCCTTTAACCCTCTAGCACCCAAATTTTTGATTGACCTAAAATAATTATAAAACATCGATAAATATCGATGTAAAAAGCGCAGACCTGTTCTCAAAAAATGAATTTGCTTGGATGGATTTATGAAGTCGGGAAGTCGAGATCCCTCAAAGCAATTGTGGTTGTTTGAGCCTGTTAGAAATTTTTTTTTCAATGCTATACCTAAATTTACACGTTTTTTTTATTCTATTGCGAGTTATCGGCCTTAGTGCAAGTGGGGAAACTTAAAAAGCTCGCTTCTACAAATATGACACCCTCTAAACTTTTGTAGTAGCCCCAACTTTATCGGACTTAGTGCAAGTGGGGCAACTTACAAAGCTCGCGTCTACAAATATGACAACACCCTCTAAACTTTTGTAGTAGCGCCAACTCTGCTCTTTGATTTACCTTTGGAGAGAAGTGCTCTATATCCTACCTCCAAATTTGCCTATTGTCGTCAAAGGCTTAACTCATTTTGAGTTACATTGCCTACTGGGTTGTTCTTGTAATAGTACAATTCTTACAAGTTTTTAAAATCTACAGTGCAACTTTTTTATAAGTTCTCACTACATTTAAAATTGAAGTCTGTTTATAGATATCCCACTTTTACCGACCTTTTTAACGGTTATTAATCTGGTTTTATGATTTGGTTTTCCAGTTAGCCTGACTTTGGTAGAGTTTTGATCTGAATACCAATTTGATTTCGCATTCAAATCTCGGTTTGATTTTTAGAGTAAATTTTGGAATACATGTGATCTGGACATGATTTGGGTTTAGTTTTAGTCCGAATTTTGATAAATTTAGATTAGATTAGTAGATTTGGATGTGGGCAGGAGGGCCATAGACCTTCCATAGCACTTAGTCCGTTGGAGAGTAGTACGTTACCCGGATAGGGATAGAAAAAGAGTTAAGTGGATAAGTATGCATAGGGCAACGAGGTCATATAGTATATAGTCATATGTACACTGGTTAGATTTACAATTTAACGCAACTTAGTTCTCATTCACTTCATATCGGCAATCAAAAACGAGAATCGAACCTGCAATCGTCGAGGTGACAGCCCAGTGGGATACCCAATAGGATATTGAGGTCTTCACATACAGTTAGTATAGATAAGTTTTGTTTTATATTTCGGCATAGTTTTTGCCTTGAAATTGGTCTCGCTTTTCATTTAAAATTTGATCAGCTTTTGGTCTGAATTTTGGTTTAATTTTTAGTTTATTTTTGGTTTGGCTCTTGATGTAATTTTTGCTCTAAATCTGTTCAAATTTTTGGTCTGAATTGCGGTCCGCACTTATAACTGAAGAATCAACCGAAGAAGTCCAATGTGGATTTATGAAATGGGGAAGTCAGGTAGTCGGGATCTCAAAGCAATTGTGAGCTCCTGTTAGCAATTTTTTTAAATGTTCCTATTCTTAGCTAGTCATAGGCTGTTTTATATACCGTTAGTATCAGGGGAACTATTTTATTCATTTGTTTTTTTTTTAACCAAAATTCTCAAACTCAATCTATGTAAACAGATTTTCAGATTTTCGAAGATTTTTGATTTTGATTGCTTCCAGCGGCTGCAATACACATCGCAGCTCATAGCCAAAGCATTATTATGAAAGTATGGGGAGTTCAGTATACGATATGATAAAGAGTACCTCCATACTACTGTTCTAGTGGTTATTACAACCGTTTTCGTGACGGCAGTCTAGGGGCCTGCTTGTGAACTAAAGGGTTAAGCTATTTTTACAGTCGAACTTGACTACAACGAACTTCTCTACCGTAGCTTCAGCGAACTTCCAACGAAGCGTTTAGTGTGTTTTGATTTCTTTATAATGAGTTTCCATATACTGAATTTTTCGGCTTAGGCCCTCCATGAGCTATTGTGTGATGTAAAAGAATTAAGAGGAATTAAGGTCGCTGTGGCGCAGTGGTAGTGCGTTGGACTGCTACGCAGAGTGTCCGGGGTTCGGATCTCGGCACAGGAAAATTAAAAATTAAAAAAAATAATTTTTCTACACTACCACCTCTTGGCAGGCAATGGCAAACCTACCAGAGTAAAAATTGCTATGAAAAGCTTTTAATTTCGCCGTTCGGATTCGGCATTAAACTGTAGGTCCCTTCTATTCATGTACAAATATAACACGCACAAAATGAGTGGATGCGAAAAGCTCGGCCTAGGTCCTCCATGGGCTGTTGTGCCATTAAAAGTAAGTAAAAGTAAAAGAATTAAGAAAGAGAGAAGAAATTTTCTCTACAACGACAAGTTTTTGCAGCTGTAAGTTAAACGCTCATGTTTTCATTCGGTAGTGGAAATAAAATCACACTACCAGTAAACGTTTAGTGGTAGTGGAAATCGAACCCAACTACCACTAAGTTAGCGGAAATCAAACCCCATTACCTTTAACTAAAGCTTTAGTGGCAATGGGATTTTATTTCCACTACCATTATAGGTTTAGTGACAGTGAAATTTGATACCCAATACCAATACACGTTTAGTGGTAATGGAGCCTTACTCACATTGGCACTAAAAGTAGTGAAGAGCGAAATTTATTGATTAAATCTCTAGTCTGTAAATCACACATATATTCCTTGCTCCTGAACTTCAGTCATGGTTTTGTACATTGATTAAATCTCTAGTCTGTAAATCACACATATATTCCTTGCTCCTGAACTTCAGTCATGGTTTTGTACACGATTACTTTATGCACTCTGAAAGTTTACTTACTGCATATAAAATAAAAGACGAAAATTAGTTTTTGTGGCCACATTCTTGCCGATATCGAATGAAAGGCATCAGAGTTAAGATAAATAAGATAAATAAGTTAAATAATGGGTGCGCTGTGGCGTAGTTGCTAGTGCGCTGGCCTGCTACGCAGAGTGTTCGGGGTTCAAATCTCGGTACAGGCAAAATCGAAAAGTCGAGAAAACGTTTTTTGTTACAGGGCACCACCTCTTGGCAGGCAATGGCAAAATTGCCTAATTGCCGGATTCGACATAAAACTGTAGGTCCTTCCATTCATGTACAAATATAACAAGCACAAGATGAGTAGATGCGTGTAGCTCAGCCTAGGCCCTCCATAGAAAAGAAAGAAAGAAGGAGGTATTTCTACCATTACTATGCTGTTTATCGAAAATCCAGTTTAGAAGTGAAGCGTTTTAAACTATAGGTATTTGTACTTATACGAGTTTGGGTATATTATGCTCAGCTTTTCTACATCGACTTTGCAATTTTCTATAATGTCATTATAACCTATATAGTATCTAATACAGGAAGCTTTCAAATTGCTCATATATTTCATTTCATTAAGAGTTAGATAGCACTTAGAAACTACCTTGAAGCGATTTCTTTATGATGATTCTTTTGCAAGAAAAACGCGAATGAGCATTTCTTAAATGCCTGTTTTGAATTCTTTATTCTGAGTGAGTTATTAAATCTACATGGATAAATTAATTTCGGAAATTTTTAAAATTATGAAAATTAAGGGACAATCTCGGAGCGAAAGAATGAAATAGATCGTTGGAAGTTCTCATTGAGTACCTTTCAAACAAAGTTGATATATCGCTCGTTTGTAATTCCAGAAAAAGATTTTGCTTTATCTTGTGTGAAAAAATGATATCTACTTACTCGTATACAATATCTTAAGAACTCTTTACGTGAGTGATAGGCAAGTTGAAAAGTTTAAATGGGTTTTAATCAAAACTTTATGTTTTTTGAGTTATGAAAGTCTTGCAGTAAACGAGCGATATGATGTACGAGTATATAGTTTTTAAGCTACAGTTTGCAAATGATATGTAATCCCTAGGGCTAGTCTAAACTTATTTTTCTATTGCGGGCATCATGATTCTCCGATGTTTGAGCTGATTATTACTATTTCCCTCTGAAACTATAAAAAAGTTTTGTCTATGACTGTTATTAATTGTTTATACTTATGTAAATTAAACGCCCCAATTTATTCGTAATAAATTCAATGGAATCATCTGTCGGTTTATTATTATGGATGTAACATCGATGAAGTGATGTTTTGTCTAAATTCAATGTTAAGTACAAACGTTACACCATGAGCACATACTTACATGTGGTATTCCACTGCCATTTGCATTGGCATTGCAATCATCAATTGGTCCAGCCCAAATGCAAACGCCCATGCGATGCGTTACATAACCGCAAATGATAACGCTCACCACCAGCATTCCGATTCCCAAAGCGAACACTAACCATCTGCTTTCCGGGCTGTTGGCCATGTCGTGTAGGTTCTTCTCCAGCTGTAGTGCACATAAAATTAATATGGGCACAGCGATCATCGCAACAAGCAAATCGATTACGGGTCTTTGGTGACCCATTGTTGTATTGTTGTTGTTGTTTGAACTTGAACTAGCGACACTCGAATGTGCGGCAATAATATTGTGGTTCTGCAAAGCCATTCTAGGAAACAACAAAATAGCACATGAAGATAAAAGAAACGAAGAGAAGAGAAAAGAAAAATTAATTATTTTGTTTGTTACAGAAAATAAAAACAAAAAATTTAAAAATAAACTGTGTTTTATTTTTTTTTATTATCAGAAGAAATTAGATAGAAAAGAAAACAAACGGAAAAGTAAATATTGTATGTATGTAAATACAGTGAAGCCAAAAAAAACTGAGACATTCTGCCGTTTTATATTTTCAAACAAATATCTCGACAACGAATAAAGTTAGGAGTATAAAATAAAAACTAACTTTATTTACATTTTTTAATAACTTTATTCATTTGCATTCAAAACAAAATACAAGAACGTAAGCTCAATTTCACAAATCAAAAAATAACTGGGACGCTTTGCTTTTAAAATAAATTTTACTTCATTATAAAGAACTTAAAAACTTTTATACTATACATCTAATGGTATGCGCGCCTCCACATGACCTGCATTGCATCCTTTAGCTGATTTTTTCCTTTAATCCCATTTTTGCTCAATTCCTTTTCAACGTAGGCCCGCAGATGTTCTATTGGGTTCAAATCAGGGCTCTATGGGAGGGGGGTTGGGTGTGGCAATACTGGTTTCGTGTTATATAGTAGACATTCTTTAACTATTAAAGCTGTGTGTTTGAGGTCGTTGTCATGAACAAATAGTTATAATAGTTTCAATAGTTTGAAAAAGATTTTGTTTCAGGCTGTTCAGGTAATCAATTTTGTTCATATAACCATAAACAAATTACAACGACCCGGGCTGGCTTATTGCCATCGCACCCCACACCTTAGCAATAATATTGGCTGCATTCAACGCTGAACCCTCTCTTCTCCAAACGAAACGTCGCCCTTCAGACCCTTACTTTACTTACTTTACTTTTAATGGCACGACAGCCCATGGAGGGCCTAGGCCGAGCTTTTCGCATCCAGTCATGTTGTGCGTGTTATATTTGTACATGAATGAAAGTGACCTACAGTTTAAAGCCGAATCCGAACGGCGAAGTGAAAAGCTTTTCATAGCAATTTTTACTCTGTTACTCTAGTAGGTTTGCCATTGCCTGCCAAGAGGTGGTGCCGTGTAGAAAAATTGTTTTTTCTACTTTTTGATTTTGCCTGTGCCGAGATTCGAACCCCGGACACTCTGCGTAGCAGTCCAATGCACTACCACTACGCCACAGTGACCACATGGGTCCTTCAGACCCATAAATATTAAATTTCGACAACGCAATTCCAAAATTCGGGAGCTTTGTTGACAAAGCTTTTGGCATATTCTGGTCGTTTTTTTAGATTTTGCCGAGAAAGAAGTTGCTTTTTCCTAAGGGTGTACTCTCTGGTATGCAAAAAGTTTCGAATGATTTATGGATGTAAGTCAACAACTTTGTTTTATCTTAACTCTTTTGCAATATGCATTGGAGATATCTGTGGATTTTTGTGAACACGTCGCACAATACGCATTTTTTTTGTTTTTGTTATTTTTCCGATCAGATGACCTCTTGGATGGTCTTCCGCTTCCATTTGAACGTTTAGTAGAGCCATCGATTTCGAAAGATTTGACAATATTAAACACCTTAGATCTTGGCTTGTTGATAATGTTATCAATTTGCCAAATACTTTTAGTTTCTTCGTAATATTTAATTATTAAATCTTTCAAATCTTTAGAAATTTACTTTTTCTCCATTTTAAACCTTCAATTACACCCGAATCACAAAAAAATCGAATACTTCAATTGCACAAATAAGAATGAGCAACATACTAAAAAAGTCTCTTTGCACAGCTTACGGTTTTAATTAAAAACATTTTTTTAAATAAATAAAATTGCTAAATTTTTTTCATGTTAAATGGCAACAAATATTATGCTTTCAAGTGCTTTTTAGTTGGATACATATAACTTGTTCAGTTGCCGAGATATTTGTTTGGAAACGTAAAACTGCAGAGCGTCCTAGTTTTTTTTTGGTTCACTGTATGTAAATTAGTGTCCGACTGAATCAGATTTTTCGGCCGAAGCCCAAACCGAAGGTGAACTTTGGTTTTGTTTTCAATCTTCGGCCACAACCGCAACTTGTAACTTTTGTATATTAATTGTGTAATTGCAAATCAGTTGACACGAAAATGTAATGCTGCCATATAATTTAATTTCTCATAGTTTTTGCAGTTCTTCTGTAAAATTGATTAACACTGACTTATTTCTGCACATACTCGTATGTATGGCAAGAAAATTGTTGAAATGGTTTTAGTTAAAAAATTATTTAATAAAATTGTGTGGATTTAAGTTTTTTTTTACTGTGGCAACACTTTAAATTCATTGCATATCACTTCAAATAAACATAAGTATCAATAACATGGAGGACGATTCTGGCAATATTTCAAGTTTTTTATGTTCTTATTCTGTTAAATAATACAACAAATATCGCAAATACAAAAATTCACAATAAAAGCGCTTACAATTACAATAAATTTATTAGAAAAATACTACAAATACTCCAGATCGTGAATAGCGCTAACGTTTCACAAGTTGAATAAATGTTAGATGCTAAAAAAATTAGGTTGGCCACGTTTTCCCTAAGTAAATTTTAACTTTGAATTTGATTTTATGTATAAGTATAAATAATTCTAAATAAAATGTTTTTATTGCCAATCTGCAGTTTGGCTTCGGCCAAATCCTCAAATCGAAAAATTCGGTCATATTCTGCCGAAACCGAGACTGAAGCTGAATATGCATTTTTAGGCCGAAGAACCGAAGCCGAATATGCTGGTTTAGGCCGAAGAACCGAAGCCGAATACGCTTTTATAGCCCAAAAAAAAAAACCAAAGAAACTGAAGCCGAAGCTGAATATGCTTTTTTTTTTTAGCAACAACCGAACAACCGAACAACCGAAACCAAACTCGGACACTAATGTAAATATTTAAAAGTAGGAAGCCAACAATCGGTTAGCAAATAAATTTACATGTGATCTGAAGATGATGTTATTTTAAAAGTATGTATTTACTTATGATTATCACTCACGTTGATATTTTTTACATTTCAGTTTTTACGTTTCTGATGTTTGGCAAAAATGCGATATGAGAAATGAGTGGCCGTTGATGCACACTGAGGCGGACAGATTGACAGACTGCCTGACAGACAGTCCACCGGGAATGGGTTATGCCAACATTTAATGCGCATTTTGATACACATTTTGTTTAAACTTTTAACTATTAATAGAAATAATTAACTACGATTATTATAAAGTACTCATAAACTGGCCGAATGTACTTTGACTATTTATATTTCGAATGAGGTGTTTGCGTATTGCAAAATAACTGATGTAAGTTTCAAATGACGTTATTTAAATTACACAGTTTTGTTGAAAAAGTTGCATTTGTGATTTCGCTTTACCTTACCAGTAATTGCTGTGAAATCTAACGTTTAATTCGTTCAGCTATTAATATAGCAAAATTAACAACTTTAACCATCAATGTTTGATAAGATTCCGTTGACATCTGAAGTTCAGTTTGATCGGAGGTGTGCCCTAAATACTTCTATTAAATCACCTAGTGACTGTTAAGTCTGCCTGTCTGCCTATGAAAAGCTTTTCACTTCGCCGTTCGGATTCGGCATAAAACTGTAGGTCCCTTCCATTCATGTACAAATATAACACGCACAACATGAGTGGATACGAAAAGCTCGGCCTAGGCCCTCCATGGACTGTTATGCCATTAAAAGTAAAGTAAAGTAAGACTGTTAAGTCACGGCTGTTGTGGTTTTAGATCACAAGCGAACACTTCGTCATCGCTTTTAATCAAAATTAGTTGATAAGCTAACAATTATGTAAGATAACTCGGACTAGTTAATCTCTACCCTTCAAAGAATCACTCTATACTAAATCACTAAAGCTGTTTTAATTAAAAACGTCTCCAGAACGTTTTAATTTTTCTTTTATTGCGGTTTACTTTTTTTTTTTTTATATAGAAATTTCCTAGTGGCCTATCTCGAGTCAGGACAAAATGGAGTTTTTAGTGACAACGTTTTCAGTGTGTCTAACTCTATTTGCTATAAAAATTTTTAATTTTTTTTTATCCAATTTAGGACGGCATGTTATCCATCAACAACCTAATCGACAACACCTGATTTGCAGTGAGGAATTGAAACTTTAAACTGCTCTCTTGAAAAAGTTGGGTTACCAGACTTAGGCGGTTATGACTTGTGACCGCAACAGATATTACACTGTTCGACTAAATCAATTTTCCAATCTGAAAATTGATTTGGATAGAATTTCGGAAAAAAATATTACACGGGTCCTGGCGTTTTGAATGTTTACATCCAATTTTTGTTTGTTTGTTTTACATTTTTAACAAATTGAGTATAATAAACCCTAAGACAACTTGTCATCTTTGCATCCGAGGTTGTTTGTGTGTTCAGTAATTTATACATAGTAAAATTTTTCTTCGTATTTGCCTCGAATATAAGTTTCTGATATTTGATTGTTTGTCCTTTTCAGAAAAAATTCACTTTTGTGACCCATTACGGGGGTTGATAGAGGGTTATGAGTTCTAAATAAGGTTGCTCATAAAACTTTACTATAGATCTTACTTTACTTTACTTTTAATGGCACAACAACTTATGGAGGGCCTAGGCCGAGCTTTTCGCTATAGATCAGGAAACAATAAAAGTTTTAGTAAAACTAAATACATATTTAAAAAATATTGAAAAATACACCACTCAAAACATATATTTCTAATCTAAAAATATATTTTACATCGCAAAATAAACATGATGAGGTAAACTAAATTAAGCACTTATAACTTTAACGGCGCTGTATTAACCCGTTACCGTCTTTATTGTGGGATTTTTAACTTTTTCAGGAGATCAGTAGATTTGATAGATTATTTTACATATATAATTCGGGTAAATTAAATATATGTTTATATCTGCGGCCACAAGGAATAACAGCTAAAGTCGACTTAGAAAAACTTAAAACTTATACGCATACTTTTCATTATAAATCCCCAAATATAATTTACTTACGAGTATAGTACATATATTTACATACATATGTACATATGTTTAAATAGATATTTCTAATATTTCATGATTGAGTTGTTGAAATTAAGATTGCATATCAGTGATTTAAAAAAAATACTTCCCGTGATACTAACGGTATGTAAAACAGTCTATGACTAGCTAAGAATACGAGGTGTGATAAAAAAATAACCATTATTTTCAAATTTCGTGAGTTACGTATGTTCGATTTTCGCATGTTTTTTTTCTGTTATGTTGGTACACATGTCTGTTATTTATGTTGGCAATACCAACCATTTTGGATTGTCAGTTTGTTTTTGACAGATAAAAAGGTTAGTCGTGTTTTGGTGTGCTCTTCGATTTTTTACTATTCGAAAAAATGGATCAAAGAAATTGTATTCAGTTTTGTGTAAAAAATGAAATTAAATGCGCAAGGACATTTGAAATGTTGACTGTGGCCTTTGGCCTTTGGCGAGTCTACCATGAGCAGAACACAAGTTCAATTGTGGTATAACCGGTTTAAGGAAGGCCGAGAAGATGTCAATGACGATGCTCGTCCTGGTCGCCCGAGCACGTCAACAACCGATGAAAACATTGACGCAGTGAAAAAAATGATTTTGGATAATCGTCGAATCACTATCAGAGAGGTTGCTGATGATGTTGGCATATCGTTCGGCTCATGCAAAGCAATTTTTACGGATGTTTTAGGCATGAAACGTGCAGCAGCGAAGATTGTTCCAAAATTGATAAATTTTGAGCAAAAACAACGTCGCTTGTGCGTAAGTTTTTGGCCAACCACCGTATTCACCGGACTTGGCCCCCGCTGACTTTTTCCTCTTCCCAAAACTGAAGACACCGATGAAAGGAAAGCGTTTTGCTACGATTGAAGAGATAAAAGAAAAATCGAAACAGGAGCTGTTGGCGATACCAAAAAGTGAGTTTCAGAAGTGTTTCGAGGATTGGAAAAAACGCTGGCATAAGTGTATTATATCTGAGGGGGATTACTTTGAAGGGGACAAGATAGTTGTTGATGAATAAATAAATACTTTTTGAATAACGGTTATTTTTTTATCATACCTCGTATAAGCATTAATTATAAAATTTGTTTAATCATTCAGAAAAAAAATTTGCTAGAGGAATGTCTCGGAACTACTACTACTAATGTCTTATGTGATTGACTCATTTTATATATGAACATATTTCAAATGTATTACAATATATATTACATATTTCCAACAAATTACAATATTTTTATGTGCATAGTAACCTTGGTAGCCTTTGTACTATAATATGTAGGAAAGAATGAGAAAGTTATGTTGGAACATTTTTGCTGAAGAAAGTTATACTAAGTCCAACGCTATTTTTTTCAGAATTTTTACGCCTTTACGCCTTTGTATACGACATTCTAACAAAAAACAAAACCTGTTGTGGTTCCAGTTTTTACGTAGTATCACTTTAATTCAACTCTTTCGCACAGTGTCGGTGAAGTCGAATCAAAGACTGCAATCAGAAAACATAAGAAAATTAAACTAGATTGTAATGGTTTATTTATCATTTAAAGCGCGAACTGAGTTTGAAGTTGGAAATTTAATGCTTGAGTTCAAAAGCTGATATGTTAAACCTAATTTAGAAAATTTCCAACTTTAGATTTTTCAGTGTCCTTCAGTAAAGAATATATCGACTTTAATGCGAATGTGTTTGCATGTGTTTCTAACAAGAGATTGTTGTATTTTTTAAATAAATAACGATTAGAAAGATACTCTGTCATGATTATTTTCTTTCTAGTTTCAATGAGTGGCATTTTGCACGTATGCATATCGCTACCTTTATGTAGAAAGGCTCTAACTAATATTTTTGTCAAAATCCGGTAGTTGGCGGATTCTGATGAAGCTGAATACGGCAGAGAACGATCCATTCAAGATCCAAAATTAAATTTAATTTGGATAAATAAGCTAGTTAGGGCATTTGTACATTAACGTAGCATTATATATATGTTTTAAATTAACAAATCACTAGTTCAGTTTGTTTTTCTCAGGAGTAAAAAATAAAGGAATGTAAAAAAATATTATATTTACTTTAAAAAATATATTTGTACACATATCTTACTGCATATCGAATAGGCGAGAATGAGACAATTTTTAAATTATGTACTTCTAGAAGTAGCACAAATGATTAGATACGAAAAATATAATATTACTTTAGAGATGCAAAATCATCATGAAAATCTGTATGAATTAGAATTTTAGATTATATTTTGCTAAAATGACAAAACAGTTTCGCGGTTATTAAAAATACATTTATATACTTTATAAGTAATATAAGTAATAAAACGTCACAACTCATTCACTCATTTCACTGCTTCGGCAATAAGAAGTACGTAAATTTAGTATAGGAAAGCAGTTGGTTTTTAATTAAAACATATTTACTACTTAACTTTTCAGTCTGTACAAAATAGGTGCAAATTTAATAAAAAAAAAAATTTCTGAAGAGTCTTACAATGTTTTATTTAAATGAAAGACAGAATTATTGAGATATCGGGCTGAAATCTATTCCAGGTGTAGTAGACAAGTTACATTTAAGTATGAATGTCGATATCGCTCATATGACCACCCTCAGAACATTTGCAGCGTTCGATTCTTTGGAACCAATTTTCCACCACTCTTCCATACATATCACCCGGAATGTTGGCAATTTCGAGTTCAATATTTTTCCTGAGCTCCTCAATGCCAACAATGTTGATATAAACCAAAGATAACCATAATCCCATAAGAGGAAATCCAACGGCGTTAAACCACTAGAAATGAGCCTCATCGCTGAAGATGATTTTTCGATGAAATTCAGCATTTTCTTCAAACTTTAGCATAGCTCAATCGGATAAGTTGCGGCACATCAAATAATGACGAGACTTTACTTATTGTGTTAATTTAATCTTGTAAGGGTGTAGGCCAAGATCTTTATGAAAAATTCGACACAATGTCACAATGTGGACTGGGAGATTCGCAATTTATGTGAACGGCGTAGAATCGACTGATTCGGCTCATTTCGAACTGAAGCACTTACGGCTGCGATGTTTTCGGTACTTTGATCGATGCGTGGTCTCACTAGCATAGGAACATTCAATAGTGAATATATTGGCTCGAATTGATCCACTATAGCATGCACAGCCTGTCTGGTGGAACGATTATTACAAGCCAAAATTGGGATAAACGCTTTCTGTAGAAATTTATAACAATTTCCAAACGTTGCTCGTTCATGAACTTTATCATAATAAAAATGTAAATATTGAATGACGTTTTGACATTGCCAGATCAAAAAAAAGAATTACTGCCTGATGCTGTATAATCTGAGGACCTTCGTCCTCGGAAGTCAATTACATGAGTGTTGATGCAATTATTGGCTCTAATGAACTCGTTCAGCCATTCATGATGCCCCTACGCATTAGTCTTTGCGAGTTGTTTTTCAATGAAATTCGAATTCTGTAGTGCCTCAAGTTTCTTGCGAAGTTGCGATCTCTAGGTAAGATTTTGGTTTTTTTTTTCACGATAGCAGAATCGGAATTTTGTTGGGCCTACTTTTTTCGACGAAGTCTACATACTCGCTGTGTTTCAGCCACAGTTTTTGTTGGAGATTTTATCGTAACACTATCGCCATTTGTTTGTGCCTTGCGTTCATTTTTTTTTTCAGTTTACACTCGCTCATTCTTTCAGCTCTAGAAATGTGTAATGATTTTTGTTTGGAATGTCAAATTTTACTAGAAACTGATGGGCAACGCCCTCTATCAATTGAGTATGAATCAAATGCGAATCAATAGATAAAAGGATAGAGGACACCTCTATCAATTGATAGAGGGCGCATAGTGGATGCATATGTGCTGCCATCATTTATATGTATATACATAACTATTCTTCCTAATTTTCATACTTCATACTTGATAATAGAGGGCGCTGTTGTTGATTCATTTCCGTGACAATTTCCGCTTTGCCACGATCATCTTCTACCCCCCTTATATGGTATATGTATAAAAAGAATTCTAAAGGAGTAAAGCGACTGCACATAACCCCACAAAAAATAGTCCAGCTGTCAGCGGTGTTAAATCGCACGATCTTGGAGGCCACGCCAGAGGCCCACGACGCGAGATAATGCGCTCACCAAAAGTTTCCTTCAATAAATTGAGTTTTTCGTTGGCTGTATGGCATGGCATGTAGCGCCGTCTTGTTGGAACCAAAGGTCGTCCACATCAACATCCTCCAATTCACGCACGAACAAGCCATTAATCATCCACCCATTAACTGTAACATTATGACCGGCTTCATCTTTGAAGAAATATGGACCAATGATTCCCTCTGCCCATAGAGCACACCAAACAGTGACTTTTTGACGATGTAACGGCGTCTCAACAATGGTTTGAATGGCTTGTGGATTATGATCACTCCAAATGCGACAATTTTGCTTATTAACGTACCCATTCAACCAAAAGTGAGCTTCATCGCTGAACAAAATTTTCTTGTGAAAATCGGGATCAGTGGCCATCTCGTTTGGGGCCAATTCACCAAACGTGCGACGCGCTTGATGGTCGTTCGGTTTCAATTCTTGAAATGGCAAACCAAACTGAGCATTAAATCAAGTGACAGCTGTCAAAAAAACCAATTCCGAAAAAAGTATTGCCAGATTGAAAACCACACTTCTAAAAAAAAAACACCCTTTATGAGGAATATGGGGTAAACGATGATTGAGCACAATATATTGACAAAATTCTATTGTACGACGTTCCTATTCCTTTGTCGGTTTTTTTTTAATCAATTTTTTATTTATTTATTAATTACGATCAACAATAAGTAAATATGTAATTTTATTTATTTATACCTTGGATCGAATGCGGTGCTTATTAATAAATCGGCCGGTAAGCTGATGCGCATAATGACTCTGCGGGTGTGTGTGTGTGTGCCAAATTTTGAGGAGCTTCAAACTTTTAAGCTTTTTACGAGATTTACACACGTTACTTGATGCAATAGTATGATGATAGTTAAAAAAAAAATCGTGTGATCTATACAACTAAACTATTAACCAATTTATTATATCAATTGACATTTTTATTGATAATTGTTCTTAATTTTTTTTTTGGTTGTTTAATAAGTTTTTAATAATTAATATTTTTGGAAAAACTCTTCAAGTAAAATTTATGAAAATATTTCGGTATTAACTAATTTATTTATTTTAAATTTTTTTTTTTTTCTTTTTGTTTAATTTCCGTTAATTGACACTTTGCCACTTTGTGTGTAAAATGGCACTGACAATGAGCTAAAGATACAAAAACATAAGTACCTATTATCAGTATCTCTAGTATCAGTTTCTTTTTTCACTCATAGCTTTGAATTATTATTATTATTATTATCATTTTTGTTTTTTGTTCTTTGTGGGATTTACTTTATTTTGTGTGTATCTTTTTGAGATGTTATTTGTGAAAATAGTAAATACTTAGTAACTTAATGTGTCATCTGTTTATGCGTAACGTATCTTAAGTATTCATTCTTGGTTTTCGTAGGTCTATCTCAAAGCTTCTTCATGTGCAGATGATTTAGATTACATTTCATTTTTTATTTTTCGTTTACAATCACGTGGGTAAAACCAGATTAATGCAGTGTTTTGTTGATAACTTCAAAGTAATTCGGTTATCTCGTATCCAGTAGGAACAAGTTGAGCTCTGGTTGTTGTTTTGCTAAAGAAGCAGAGTGAGCGAATTAATTTTATTGAAAGTGTGAGATACATTTCACTTGATTTATCTTATTACTACTTATGTATATTAATCACTCACATATAAGATAAGAATAAGCAAAAATAAATACATGTAACTCAAACGAATACGAGTATTCCAAGTGGCTTAAGTCATGTTGTTACATTAATTCACATGAAGTGTAAACAATAAATTAATCTACTCGTATATTAAATGGGAAAGTGTTTGCTTTCATTCGTATGTAAAATTAATAAACAACAAATGTGACTCTTCACTTTATTATATCATGAAAAAGTAAAGATTAAAGTCCGATAATTGTAATCCATTTGTTTAATATACAATTACATGAAAGGTGTTTGACATCAAGACAAACTCAAGAAGGTTTAACTACATAATTTAAAACAGTAACTTGTGTGGCGGCTCGTGTAACCTTGCTGTTACTTTAAGTATCAAAGTTAATGAACTATATGATTTTACCAATTGAAACGGTAGCTTATGAGTCGCTAAATTCACTCAAAGAACCAGCGTCATAAATATGTAAAGTTTTAAAAATTTTCAAAAATCCTTTTAGGTTCAAGGTAAAACCAGATTAGGAGCATGTAGCGCCTTCAGATAGGTTGCGGTGTTGGGATAATATTTATTCGATCAATCCCTCTTATAATTTCTATGCAAACTTACGCGTGAATAAATCACGTCCTATGTAGAGGAAAAGTATTTGAAGTGAAGTATTTGAATTGAGATAATTGCTTCAATATTGTATGCATATTCATAAGAAGTAAAACATTCCTCAGTAAAAATCTTCGCCACCTCGATGAGATCTCAAAGATTGGATTCACAATCTTCTTTTATATATGAACCTCACGAGGTATAGATACGACTATAGACGTATCAAATAGCAGGTTTCTAAAGACTACCTACCAATGTATTATTATTGAAAATATCCTCTTCAGGTAGTCTTTACCTTTATTATTGTAGCATCTAACCCAGTACTGGCACAGTTTGTAATGGGAAACAATGACCAGCTGGCGGTGTTTCAGTTTAATATCAGCCGAGTTGCGAAAAAACGAGTATTTAACTTTCATCAGTACTTGTTGTCTCTAATGCACAATCAACCATGGAGAGCCTAAGCTAAGCTCTTTCCATTCATTCATGATGTTCGAGTTCTATTTGTACAAGAATGTATAAATGATCAATTGTATGCCGAATGCAAACGGCAATTTTAACGCTTGGAAGAAATGGTACCGTGTAGAAAAGTTTGTCCTTTCTATTTTTGGCTCTGCTCAATACTACATAGTACCCGAAACAGCCAAAAAAAAATGGCGCATCATTGGAAATGAGCTATATACAAAAGACTTTAAAGAGAAGGTAATGCAAATCTTTAGAACTGAGTCAAGTAAAATATCGAGTACAAAATTCAAGATAACTGGCAAACATTTTCGATTGCTAACGATTCTTCTGAAATTCACTTGGAAGATGATGTTACCATGGGCGATATCATTTTCTGATCACAAGTTTTATTCCAGCGATTCTTCGCTAAAAGTTACAAGGGAATCGGCCAAGCGGGAAACAAATTTTAAATGTACATTCTACATAGAAAATTAAGAATAAGAATTAAGAATTTTTAATTATTATTAAAACGAAGAAAGAAATTTAAAAAAAAATATTGTTTTACAAAAATGAATCATTTTAAAGATGACCTCGATAGTCTAGTGTTCAGTGAACTATATAGAACCATGAGGCTGCGAGTCCGATTCTCGTTTTGGTCGGGTAGTTAATTCTCATTCATAACCTCCTACCGATATGAACTGAATGAGAATTACTTATAAGAAAGAGTACAAGTACACCACGAAGTAAGCAACAGCAAAACCATCAAGTGGTAACAAATTGCAACACCGCCGTCGAAACCGGCACTAAGCTGTGGGTCCAATCAGCAAGAAAAGTACAATGGTCCAACCAATTGATGAGCTTTCCTGACTAAATAAAAACAATTTTATAAATTCGAATTTAAAATCATATTCACTTAAAATATTTTCAAAATATTTAAAAAGTCTAACTTGGGGTGCTCCATCCTTCCTGGCTATATCACTAGTATAATATTATACAATATACAGGGTGGTCCATTTATAATTTGGAATTTAATTTTGGTGTATATAAGACAAAAATAATTTTTTTTCAAAGTGTTTTTTATTATTCGAAAACCAGTCCTTCTGGTTAATTGTGGAACACTTGCAGTAGCGATCAACCAAATTTTTCAGTACATTTTCGACTATATGGAGCTGTACCTGACAGATGGCTGCACCAATTTTGTTCTTAAGAGCCATAATCGTTGCTGGATGGTTAGCATAACACTTATATTTAAAAGCTCCCCATAAATTATGAGCGGAAGGGACCTACTGTTTTATGCCGAAGACGAACGGCGGAGTGAAAAGCTTTCCGTAAGCAATTTTTTCTCTTGTCGGTTTGTCATTGCCTGGAGGTTAAAATTGTTTTTTCTACTTTTTGATTTTGCCTGTGCCGAGATTCGAACCCTGGACACTCTGCATAACAGTCCAACGTACTACCACTACGCCACAGCGACTTGTTGTGCCATTAAAAGAAAAAATAAGTCAAATTACAACTACATGGTGACCAATGCACATCACCAAAACACTTTCGATAGAAGATTCACGGTTTTGGAAGTAAATTTTTAGTATTTCCCAAAGTTGTATTATCGTACATTTACCCATTTCGTTAACCGCAAATATAAAACTAGTTTGCTGTAATAATACGAATGACATTAGAGTTGTCACACTCAAAATAACCTTTTTTCTACAACAGCCTATGGATGGCCGAGACCGAGCTTTTTCGCATCCACTCATGTTGTGCGTGTTATATTTTTGCACATGAATGGAAAATACCTACAGTTTTATGACGAATCCGAACGGCGAACGGTGAAAAGCTTTTACACTTGTAGGTTTGCCATTGCCTTACAAGAGGTGGTGCTGTGTAGAAAAATTGGTTTTTCTACATTTTGAGTCTGTCTGTGTCGACATTTGAACCCTGGACACTCTGCGCAGCAGGCCAACGAACTACCAACTACACCACAGAGATCGCTCAAAATAACCAGTATTTAAAATTCCAAATGTTAGATAGACCACCCTTTATATTAAAAAATAATACACTATTATTAAAAATTCTACACTAGAGTGCAAATCCATTAAAATCAAATTCTAAGAACGTAATTAAAAATTTTGGATTTCACGGTAATTAAGTGCAATTAATGTGAAAGTTATCAGACCATCTTGGCTATTTGCCATATTTCTCTACATTTAAGTAATTACTGGAAGTGTTTTTTCCGTTTTCATTGTACAAAGTATAGAATTTGTATACCCTACACACACTGTATGCAGGGTACAAGTATTGGTTTCGATCTAGTAACGGTTGTTTGCATCGCCCGGAATTAGGGGTCGTAGAGCAGCAGAGTCGATTTAGCAAATGTCCGTCTGTCCGTCTGTCCGTCTGTCTGTATGTGTGCACGGTAACTCGAGTAAAACTTAAGCAATCTGAACCCACAGATAGACACAGACATTTGGCATTGCTAGGAAGAAGTTAAGTTCTGAAAGGGGCTAATCTGTCGAGGGGGCGCGGTACCCCCCCATACAAATAAATGTGTTCAAAGAATGATATTGAAGGCAATTCTGAAGCGAATTAAACAAAACTCGATACATATCATTTAAATAGTCTCTTAAGAAACTATTCTGAAAATTGTCAACATCGGGCAGAAGCCACGCCTACTTTCAATACAAGTGAAATATCAAAGAAAATTGAGAAGCAAATGGAACCAAATTGTGTATACACGATTACTTAAAATAACTTCAAAAATAACTGATGCAAAATGATCATATGTGGGCAATAACCACGCCTACTTCCCATACAAAATTGTATATATGTAAGTAGTGTGTCAGTGATAAAAAAAATTTTACGCAAAAACCATAAAAGTTTAAACCACCGTTGAACGCAAAAGCGTGTTTTATTTCAGTGTGTGTGTAGGGTAGATAACTTTCGGTAGCGCCCGAACCCTTCTTTCGGGATTTTTTACTAACATGAAACTGACAACAAAATTAATGACAATAAATCGTTCTTTTTGCACTTCATTATACTCAGCGGTATATACACAAATCAATCTACATATGTATGCAACATACAAGAAACAAGCCGGGCTCTGACGCCAACTTCAATTAGAGTATTATTCTAGTCAGTTAAAACTAGCGGCTACTAGTCTATGTTGTCGGCAACATTCAACACCTAACTACTCGTATGTGTGTATGTGTGTGTAGGTACTAAGTATTTTATTAATTATCACGTACAAGTATAATACCTGCTCTTTTTGACTTTATTATAAATATCTACATATATTTATTGCTTATGTTGTTTGGACATATTGCCTAATGGTTGGTGTCAGCTACTGTGATTATAGGTTGTTAATTAGTTTCTTTTATTTAGAATGTAATTACAGGTAATTATAATAAATTATAGGTATAGGACAGACTTGCACGAACGGCTGCTGTATAAGACTCGATCAAAAAGGAAAAAAGAAAACATCTGTTGCTATTTGTTATTGTTGTTATTGTTTGTGACACCACCATTAAAAATGTGACGTCAAAATCAAGTCAACCGCTAGACTGCCACTGACTGAGAACATCCACAGTCTCTGAATTAATTACACCATTCGTCTGTAGTTAAGCTGTTACACTGCTCTAGAAGTTGGTCTTAGCAATTAGCACTTGCTTCTTAATTACTTAAAATCACCAAAAAATCACAAAGTTGCAAACGAAACAAAAAATAAATAAAAACTCGGAAGTTGCAACTATCACACAGAAACATATTAAAATTTATATGGATTAAAAAAAAAAAAAATTTTTACTAAATATCACTTTTCGCAAAACAGAAATTCGAAGTCACGTTTCAGCTTTTAAGTAATACACTTGCAGCGGTAACTTCCTCACGCGTCAACCGTTAAAACCTTACGAAGCGAACCTTTTTAAGCTACTAACAAAGTAAATGAGCTCAAAATGCTGAAAACGACACAAGCGGGTATAAACCAAAAAAAATTAATATATAAAAAAAGAAATGAATAAAGCAAGTACCTATCAAAAGAAAAAAGTTATTATAAAATAAAATAATAAAAAACCTGCAACATTTTGGTTTTTTTGCAGACGTTTCGCATGTGATTTAACATATGAATTTATTTTATGACTCTGTATGTGCAGTTGGTGCTCGTATCCCATAACTAGATAAATATATTAGTATACATAAATATTATATTTATACTATAAACCTACGTACATACATACATACAATATACCATATATGCAGATGAATGATACTTAGACTTTACTTTAACGCTCTGCAATCGTACTCGTATTTCATACCTACTTGCAACATTCTTATATACCCAGGGGATAACGTGTCATTGCACGAACTCTGAAATCGGAAATCGGAATACGGAATACGGAATATACTTGACTACGAGTAGTTATACCCTGTCAAAAAAGGAGTTACACATACTTCTTCAAGACCTTCCGGGGCAATTAGGTGCCATTTAAGTATCACTAATTCTCTTTCTCTCCCTACGAGAATTCCAAGCCGAAGAAGAAGCGCCACAGTAGCTTACTGTAGCGATTCTTTGCCAACAAATATCGTTAGTCCTTCTTCTTAGCTTATAATTGAATACTTGAGAAGACCTTTTCTCCAACAATGAAAATTTCAAGAAGCTTTTTTTGAATGATACTAATTTGCTAACAAGAAGTACTGCCTCTTTCGATTTACATATCGTTCACGGTAGAATCATGACTTTTAGGAGGCAATTCTTCAGCGATTCTTGAGCGATTCTTTGTCAATAAGTCGCACAGTTCTTCTTAGCTTCAAAATTAACTCTTTAGAAGGTTTTCTAGAGTGGGTCTTTGTCACTAAGTAACTCTATTCCTTTTTGTTTATTCTTCATCCTAAAAAAAATACTACGGGAAGTTTTGTCGAGTGATTCCTTTTCAGTAAGAAGTACCTCTTTTGCTTTACATACAAATGTCTTCAGTTGAAAGATTGAAGCAATTTAGAAGGGTATCAGGAACGATTTCTTTGATTTCCTTTTTCGTATTTCTTTCTCAACCCGAAAAAATTAAAAGCTCAGGAGGTCTTTTGGAGTGATTCTTCATAAGCCTTATTTAAGGTCTTCTAAAAGCTTATTTAAGGCCTTCTAAATAAGCTCTTTATAAGTCCTTTTTTTTAAACGAGTTGAACATTTTTTCTTATTCACATACAACCGATCTTAGCTCAAAAATAAAAACATTAAGTAGCAGTGATGCTTTTAATTGCCTATGAAAAGCTTTTCACTTCGCCGTTCGGATTCGGCATAAAACTATAGGTTCATGTACTTCCATTCATGTACAAATATAACACACACACAACATGAGTGGATGCGAAATACTCAGCGTAGGCCCTCCATGGGCTTGTTGTGCAATTAAAAGAAGAAATAAGAATATTATTTTAATTGACATACAAGTGAGTTCAGCCCAAAAGACTACAGGACTGCATAAGGTATGTATCTGTGGCAACACTTTGTCAGCTTCGTTTCTTCTTATTCATATACGTACAAATGATTTCATCCCGAAAAAAGAGCAATTATTTTGACATTAAGATTGAAAAGGAAAAAAGAGAAAGATGCTGAGCAAGCAGTACTAAAAACAAGTTCTTTCAATAAATGTGCTTCTTCGGGAAAGACTTGGTAGGTGCTTCAACTATTCGAAGTATATATAAAATATTATGATAATGCTTCAGAGAGACAGCAAACTCAAAGGCAGCACTTATTCGCTCCGAAAAGTGTTAGACTTTGTTATAAGTCTCCTGCAGCATGAAAACTCTATCCCGCTGGGTAGACGATTCTCAAATGATAGGTAAAAGCGTTCAACCATTTATTTTTTGTACTGTTTCAGCTAACTAAAAGTAAATATGTGTTTAATCTAATTTTTTAAAGAATTTTTTGTTTATTTTAATGCTAATTAAAATTGTTGCCCTGTTTTAATCTATTTTTTTGTTTAATTTCTTAGCTGACAAGAAAACACATGTGGCCAAATATTAAAGAAATGAGCTATGAAGTAAACAAATGAAGATAACAGCGACAAAATTTCTTACTCGCGCTTTTGCACTCATGCTATTGTATGAATCAGCGAGCGGAGAAGTCAGTCAGTCAGTCAGTCAATCAGTTTAGTGAGGTAGTCAGTCAGTCAATCAGTCAGTCAGTCACACCCCAGCTCATTTTAACGAATTACGAGTATTGGCTACCTAAATTTGCATTATTTTCGTTTAATTTCTGATTAAACAATTTGATTTACATATTTCGTTTTCTGTTTTCTGATGTTGTAATTTTGTATGGGTTAATGTAAGTATGTAGTTATTGAACTCAAAACTGTTTTAAAAATACACACACCACACAATCTTGCGATTGAAGATGCAAGATTAGTAACCGGTTTGATATTTTATTATTTTTTATTTCTTATTTGTTTAATAAAAGCCTTTCTTTTCTTTTCTTTTCTTTCTTTTAATATACTTATAGTTAGTTCGCCTTGTTAAAATTGAATGATATGTAAATTAAATAATACACAAGACTAATTGGCAAAACGTTCACTTTTGTCAGTTTGACAAAAGCGCTTCAATCGACTTAAGGTGATGTTAGTGGTTAAAACTGTTCATACCAATAATAACCGTTTTAAGTCCATTTTTTTTGCATTGAATTAACCTATGTAGTCCAACGTTAAATAAGCTTCAAGTTTTATGGTATAACAAGTTTATGAACTGCATTGGCTTTTAGTTAGTCAGATTGTCATTTTCGGAGAGGATATTTAAAATTTTTTTAGGGTAGGGGTCTTTCACGTAGCTTGAGATCAAGCGGAGACTAACTCTTGCCAACAGGTGTTACTACGGACTCAGTAGGCCCTCTCTCGACCGACGAAAATAACGCTCTATAGGTCCTTCATCCTTCCCGTCCTAATGTATAGCGCAGAGACATGGACATTGACCATCAATGATGAGAGGCTGTTAGCAGCGTTCGAGAGGAAGATACTCCGTAAGATCTACGGTCCAGTATGCGTGGAAGACGTGTATCGAACAAGATGGAACGATGAGCTGTATGAGCTGTACGCCGACACTGACATAGTCAAGCGTATAAAAATCCAGCGGCTTCGCTGGCTGGGTCATGTTGAGCGAATGGAAGAATGCGCTCCGGCTAGAATGGTGCTTTATTCGAACCACGGTGGAGGAACACGCAACGCAGAAGGGGACGTCCTAATCTCCGTTGGAAAGACCAGGTGCAGGGTAACCTGACTGCACTTGGCCTTATCAACTGGCGACAGCGCGCGCATATCGGAGGCGACTGGCGAAGCTTTATGGAGGCGGCCAAGACCGATCATGGGTTATAGTGCCAGTTAAGTAAGTAAGTCTTTCACGTAGGTAGTGATTACAGATATTTGAGTGGGAGAAACTATGATAAGCACTTTCATCTAGTCCGTCAAATCTCAATGAAAAAACTTCCTTTTGACAGTTTAACGTTTCTCATTTTTCTCAGATTCACATAATATTATAGGACTATTAATTAAAGGTTTTAAAAGATGATTGAGAATAAGTAGTGGGCACTTTTTAATAGATTTGATTTTTGCAAAATTCTTCTTAACCCAAGTGGTGAACTATGGTAGTCTCTTAGTGATTTCGCTTTCAGAGAACGAAAGCATCCACCATATTTCCTTGTTTTAATGGGAAATTTCCCATTTGTTGGTTTAACTTCACACTGATGTTCTGATTTTTGAAAAATGAACACTCATATTTCAAATGAACTGAACTCACGATCACTTCACTTCAACAGTTGTCATGTCATTACCTGCTTGCCTACTAACAATTTAATCTATAAGGTTCTTTAATTTTTTTATGCAATCGTTTTATAAATACATTGAGATATTAACTTGAACTTCAAGAGCTATGTTTGTTACATATATAGAGATAAATAATTTTTGCGCATGCGCAATCATTCCAACAACAAATACTTAAGCAGTTGGTTTAACAGCAGCTGTTGCTGTTCGTGCAAGTATTTGTTGTCATAATGGTTAAGCAACAATTCTAATACTTAATTGTGTGATGTCTAAACGCTTATACTCGTAAGCTTATGATGATGATGATGATGATGTTTATTGTTGGTAATATACTACTTAAGAAGATATTAAACAAGTTTTTGCTTACGTGTTGCTGTTGCTGCCGCACTCTTCTACTTTGAATGAAATGAATGGGTTTTTGAACTCTAGAATCGAGTAAATATATATTTTTCTTTATTAGGAATACACGTTGCCGATTTCTTAAATGATGTTGCCTTATTCTGTGTTTTGTATTTTTTGTTTGTTTTGGTTTTGCTTGTGACTGTTTTTAATCACATTAATGTTTGCTGATGAATGTGGAAAGAAATAAAATAAAAATAATTATCATGGGCGCGGAAAACTTATGATTTTTAAAATCAAGCTAAAGCAGAATTTCTTTAAATGAGATCAAATAATTTTTTTTCTTATGGTTGAAAGAATGGAAATTGTTAAAGTTCTGCAATTTTGATTGAATGCTTAGACTTTGCGTGGAGTTTAGGTTTACTACATAAAGAAAAACCTAACAAAGTTGAGTACGAGTCTATCTTAAATTTAATGATAATCATAGCTAAAGAAATGTTATAATTTGAATTTTAATAACAAAAATAAACTAAATAAAAAATAAAAAAATTGCTTTGGACGGAAGATTTCGGTTTATAACTTAAAAAGTTCTGGAGATAAACTTACATTTTATAATCATTCACAGTTAACAATGTTGAGAAAATGACTTTAAGTTAATTGTCTATAAAAATCACATGTATAATTTTTTATAGCATACTAGAGATAAAGACACTGTATACTTCTTTACTACTTTAGGTAGAGATTTGCTGTGAGTTGTAGATAAATGTTTTCTTCTTTACATATATAAAATTTAAAAATTTCTTGCTAAACTAAGTTGAAATTTTTAATGATGCAGGGGTTCCATTCATGTACAAATATAACACGCACAACATGAGTGGATGCGAAAAGCTCGGCCTAGGCCCTCCATGGGTTGTTGTGCCATTAAAAGTAAAGTAAAGTAGGGGTTAAAAATAACATAAAACTAGATTAAATGACGATCTCATCTGCGGGTAGAGGTACACTAAAGCAAGAAAAAATTCATTTTGGCGCTATGTGACTCAAACCCAGGCATCCTACGCAGCAGTCCAGCACACAGCCATCTTGCATCACTAATCTCTTAACCACAAAATGTAAAAATTGTTGATTTGTTACTTCATCGATTTTTTATGAGAAATATTTTCCCGAAGATGCTTTTGCTTGCTTTTTAATAGGGATAGGGATATGCATGAGAAAAGGGTTTTTTTCGCCATTGTGTATGTAGTTGGTGTATGTAGTTGGTGTATGTAGTTCTACACGGCACTCTTCCTACCTCTTGGCAGGCAATGACAAAACTATAAAAGTAAAAAATGCCTTAGTCTGTTATGTCTGTTATATATGTTGGCAATACCAGCCATTTTGGATTGTCAGTTTGTTTTTGACAGATAAAAAGGTTAGTCGTGTTTTGGTGTGCTCTTCGATTTTTTACTATTCGAAAAAATGGATCAAAGAAACTGTATTCAGTTTTGTGTAAAAAACGAAATTAAATGCACAAGGACATTTGAAATGTTGACTGTGGCCTTTGGCGAGTCTACTATGAGCAGAACACAAGTTCAATTGTGGTATAATCGGTTTAAGGAAGGCCGAGAAGATGTCAATGACGATGCTCGTCCTGGTCGCCCGAGCACGTCAACAACCAATGAAAACATTGACGCAGTGAAGAAAATGATTTTGGATAATCGTCGAATCACTATCAGAGATGTTGCTGATGATGTTGGCATATTATTCGGCTCATGCCAAGCAATTTTTATGGATGTTTTAGGCATGAAACGTGCGGCAGCGAAGATTCCTCCAAAATTGCTAAATTTTGTGCAAAAACAACGTCGCTTGTGCGTAAGTATTCACCGGACTTGGCCCCCGCTGACTTTTTCCTCTTCCCAAAACTGAAGACACCGATGAAAGGAAAGCGTTTTGCTACGATTGAGGAGATAAAAGAAAAATCGAAACAAGAGCTGTTGGCGATACCAAAAAGTGCGTTTCAGAAGTGTATTGGAAAAAACGCTGGCATAAGTTTATTATATCTGAGGGCGATTACTTTGAAGGGGACAAGATAGTTGTTGATGAATAAATAAATACTTTTTGAATAACGGTTATTTTTTTATCATACCTCGTAAATATAATACGCACAACATGAGTGTATTCGAAAATCTCGGCGTAGGCCATCCATGGGCTGTTGTGCCATTAAAAGAAAAAGAAATTTAAGAAATGTGTATTTGAAAAAATCTTTGAAATGAGGTCAGTAGTTGGATCGGAGATATAATGGTAAAATATTTTCCAAAATCAAACGTGTAATGTCCAAATTGAGTTTTGTTTAACATAATATTGTAGAATTTTCTGGTATTTCCGTGAACCAATACTCAATTCGAGGAGCTGCTTAAAACTTAACTTCAGTTTTATGAACAGCAACGCAATTTGGGTTTAAACACTCCCTGAATCTCTATCTGGAAGATAAATGTTAAACTGAGTTGCTCAGTATTATCAATCAAGTCATTTCGAAGAGTAAATCTACCTATAATTTTTATAAAATATTCTATGGAAAATTTCAGTTTGCTAATTCAGTAGAAACGATTACTGATTCTTAACCCATTAAATCCAGGTACATTGTTTATGAGCTTCAAACTTTCCATGAAATTGTTAACCATTATTACAGTCGACTTCAAACGGTTTCAATGAAATGAGCCAATGTCAGCTTGTGATTTCCATATTTAAGTAAGTATAGTATGTAGAATATAGACTCTATGAATTTGAGTAGTTTCAAGTTCAAGAATATGCATTTTTCTCACATAAATACATATAGGTACATACATATACGAGTATAGTATGTATACAAAGCCAGTAAATTGTTATTCTTTTCTCATGATGTCATCATATATGAAATGAATGATCGCTGTTTAACAAAAATCATGAACGTGTTTATCATACTTATCACACTTATAGTAGTGTAGAATTAATGATAACTGGGCTTGTCGTAGTGCATCCCCTGGACATTGGCTACTACCCCATATCTAGTATTACAAATTTTTCTTTCAAGTTATTATTCGCTGGAAAACAGTTGCGATCAGCCAAACCTTCAATAATTGCAGTCCTGCCACTGCCAAAGCGCACTTGCCTGCCCTCGCAGTGATGTCCATGTTGTGCACTTGAAGGTCGATAGCACAGCAGCACATCGTGAACAGTTTACACCTGTTTACCTGTTTACAACAAGGAAATAAAGATAAATGGCATATACAAGTCTGAAGGTCTGAAGATTAGTTTATTTAACTCTACTGCAATACCTTACAAAATATTTAACTTGAATGATGCAAATTGTGGGTTTAAGGGTTATATGAGCTCAAGTTTCAAAGTTAGATCAGCTTGGAATTGCGTCATTGGAGCACATGAAATTTATTTACAATTTATACATATGTATATACATTACATGGTCGCTGTGGTGTAGTGGTAGTGCGTTGGACTGCTACGCAGAGTGTCCGGGGTTCGAATCTCGGCACAGGCAACATCAAAAAAAAAAAGTAGAAAAAATAATTTTTCTACACGGCACCACCTCTTGGCAGGCAATGGCAAACCTACAAGAGTAAAAATTGCTATGAAAAGCTTTTCACTTCGCCGTTCGGATTCGGCATTAAACTGTAGGTCCCTTCCATTCATGTACAAATTTAACACGCACAACATGAGTGAATGCGAAAAGCTCGGCCTAGGCCCTCCATGGGTTGTTGTGCCATTAAAAGTAAGTAAGTAATATTTACTTTACATTAAATCTATAAGTAGCTCTATAATGAGATTGAGATTATGAAAATGTTAATGAAGCTTCTTGAAAAATTGCGCATTCTTCATACATTCAATGAACTCTTCATTGAGAAATTAATCTTTATGGATTTTATACATACATACATACATATACAATGTTGTTCTACCTATACATACCTATATTTCTTGGTTGCTTGGTTTCATTAACCACGTTTTTCAGAACTTGAACTTAAATATCACAGAGTTCACTGTTAATATTGTTTAATTTGGGGAACTCATTGTTCTCTTTATTGATTCTTTATCTGTGATTTAGGATTTAGAACGGCAGGCAGGAGCGTTTAGCAAGTTAAACTAATTCGGTTTGAGTTAAAAGAGCTGTACACTGAAATTCCATAAAGTACCACAATCCGCGACATATTTAGCAAACTTTTTCAGTTTCATTATTCAAATCAGTTAAATTCACAGTTGATTGTTACTTTCGTTAGTATTTTCTTATCTAAATACTATAGAATTATTTTTTTTATTATTATGGTTCGCAGTGCACTACGATCTATAATGGACTTCCATATGTCCCACCTTCGATATAAATTTCAGTATAGGCCCTAAATCTTCTTCTTTCATTCTTCTTTTAATGGCACAACAGCGCATGAAGGGGCCTAGGCCGACTCTTTTTCACATCTACTCATGTTGTGCGTTTTATATTTGTACATAAATATGAAAGGAAGTCACAATTTTTTGTATGCCTAAACCAAACGGTGAAGTGAAAAGCTTTTCATGGGCAATTTTTACTTTTGCAGTTCTGCCAAGAGGTAGTGCCGTGTAGAACCTTTTGTTTTATTGAAGTTTAATTCTTTAGAATCGTTTTTATAATTACAAGGGGGTAAAAGATGATCGTGGCAAAAAAGCAACGCCCTCTATTAATCAAGTATGAAAAAATGAGGATACATATATATATATATATACATACATATAAATGATGGGCAGCACATGTGCACTCACATGTATCGACGAGTATGAATCAAACTCCATTGATAGTGGGCACTGATTCGCGTATGCTTCAAACTTGATTGATAGAGGGTGATGAATTTGAGAAATTCTCGATTGATAGAGGGCGTTGCCCATAAGTTTCTAATAAAATTTGAAATTTCTAATAAAAATTTTCATTTCAAACAAAAAACGTTAGAAATTTCTAGAGCTGAGAGAATAAGCGAGTATAGACTAAAAAAAAAAAACAAACGCGAAGCACATACAAATGGCGATTGTGAAAAACTGCGGCTGAGAGACAGGGAGAATGTAGACTTTGTCAAAAAATTAAGCCCCACCAGAATTTATATTCTGCTGTCATGAAAAAAGAAACACAAAAACCAGCACCGCGAGATAGCGAGATTGTAGACTTCACAAGCAACTTGAAGCATAACAGAATTCGAATTTCATTCAAAAACAACTCGCAAAGGCTAATGTGGAGAGACAGAATGAATGGCAAATGAGTTCATTAGAGCCACTAATTGCATCAACATTCATCTCATTGAGTCTTAACGAAGGTCTTCAGATTATACAGCACTAGACAGTAATTGAGGTGGCCAAATTGCCAGCTTCTCAACTTAAGAGAAGGGCAGAAGATTTACTTGAAAATTTGCCTGAAAACCTTTCCTCTGCGGAAAGATATCAACTCACATCAGCACAAGAGATTTGCAGTTCTGCCAAGAGGTAGTGCCATGAAGACGAGATTTGCCATTGAGACGAGATTTTCCAAGTTTCTAGTCAACCTCATAACAGTCGCGAGTTCTCAGACTGGCAAGTGGCAAATTTTCCACCTGTTGAGATCATACAACATGAATATTTTGATGATTATGATGATTATTATAATGATGATGATGATGGTTAGATTATAATTACAATGATGTAGCAAATAAATATGCATGCTTTGAGTGAATATTGTGATGGAGATGATGATTTTGCAGTGGATGTTGCATGCATTAGAAATGCAAACGATCAAAATGAAGTCAGATGTAGCACTCCTGGCTTCAGAGAATCATTCAACTGAACTGTACAAGGCTTATCGTTTGCTTAAATCAGCACATCGTTGATAATTCCTTCGGCCACGCCTGTAATGTCTGCGATAGACTCTGGTTTTTACAAGTTTACTAAACCTAACCTGAAAATCGAAAACGCAAACGTTCTGAAGAAACTTCTGTAGGGCGTCTCACTGACGTGCATTTTATTATTTTATTTAACTTTATTTTTGATTTTACTTGCACCGGGATTTGAAACCTAGGCACTGGTTGCGGGCCACTTCTATGGAGTTCAAATTGTAATCTGATATTTGATCAGTCACCCAGATGCCTTCTATGACTTTCTATGCACAAGTTCCGGGCACTGCTCTTAAAATCAGATTATATCTACAGGCTTCACATGGGTCTTAAAAATGTTCGTTTTTCGTAATTGTTGAACTTATAGTTATAAAAGAAAACATAATAAAGGATCAAAGTTTAGAAAATTTATACTTTTCTTTAAATTTCATGATGAATTTCTGGAAGCTTTGGATCTTTCTCACTCCTTTGGCTCTAATAAATACTTATTATCTGATTTGAAAAAATCGTTTTGCATTATTTTCTATGTTGAGAATTTTCCATTTACTTATAAGTACCAATTATCAGATTATGTTTCAGGTACGAGTACATCAAATGTATATATGTATAATTATTTTTCGCTAATTTTTACTATTTACACGTATATTGTTAATGTGGCCATAAAAGAAAAGATTACAAATTTTATTTTTTTTATATAAGGACCTACAAAGAAAAAAAACCCCATAACGGAAACAAAATTGTCCAAGTTTATTTGCACCCAATCTCTAGGTATAAATTAATAAACAAAAAAAAATTAAATGTATCGTATATGTATATTTTGCGGTAAAATGAAATTAAAGATAAGAAAAAGATTTAATTTAATTTATTCTATAAACAAGATTATTTGCCTTAAAAAAAAACTAGCAGTTGTTCGCTTTTCAAATGAAATTCTACACATTTGCTGTGTTCTTTCTGACTTTTTTAATTAAGTATTATGTTTTAATTACTTCAGAAGAAATAAGAATTTCGCTAAACATTAAACAAATTAAGAAAAAATAAAATATAGAGGGTGTTTTTTTTTAGAAGTGTGGTTTTCAATCTGGCAACACTTTTTTCGAATTTGCTCTTTTTGACAGCTGTCACTTGATTTATGCTCAGTTTGGTTTGCCATTTCATAATGAATAGACTTACTCCTGAACAACGTTTGCCAATCGTGCAAATTTATTACCAAAATAATGGTTCGGTTCACGCGACGCTTCGCTCACTGCGTCCAATATTCGGTCGACATAATCGCCCAGCAGAGTCGGTAATTCGAGCAACCATGGATCGATTTCTCACCACGTTTACTCTAGTGGATAATAGGCATAATCAGAGACGCCGTACAGTGTGCACCGAAGACGCTATTGCTGCTATGGAGGAGAGTATCGAAGAAGACCCGAATGAGTACATCCGCCATCGCGCGCAACAATTGGAGCTGTGCCCATCCACTTTATGGAAGATTTTGCGGAAGGATCTTGGTTTGCGATCTTACAAAATCCAACTCGTGCACGAATTGAAGCCGAGCGGTCATCAAGCGCGTTGCACGTTCGGTGAATGGGCCCGATTTTCACAAGAAAGTTTTGTTGTTCAGCGATGAAGCTCACTTTTGGTTGAAAGGGTACGTTAATAAGCAAAATTTTAGCATTTGGAGTGATCATAAGCCACAAGCCATTGTTGAGACGCCGTTACATCCTCAAAAAGTCACTGTTTGGTGTGCTCTATGGGCAGAGGTAATCATTGGTCCATATTTCATATTTCTTCAAAGATGAAGCCGGTCAAGTTAATGGAAAACGCTATAGGGCCATGATTAATGACTTTTTCGTGCCTGAATTGTGAATAGGAGGATATTGATGTGGACGACCTTTGATTCCAACAAGACGGCGCTACATGCCATGCCATACAGCCAACGAAACAATCAGTTTATTGAAGTAAACTTTTGGTGAGCGCATTATCTCGCGTTGTGGGCCTGTGGCGTGGCCTCCAAGATCGTGCGATTTAACACCGCTGAACTATTTTTTGTTGGGGGTTGTGTGAAGTCGCTTGTCTACGCAGATAAGCCCGAGATGATTGAAGCCTTGGAAGAGAATATTCGGCGCGTTATTATTGACATGGCCTCTCGGCTGGAATTTATTCCAACCAGCCGCGGCGGCCACTTGCCCGATATCGTTTTTCAAACATAATGGCAAATCCTTATCTTTATACTAAAGCTAAATTCTTGGCCATAACATTAAATTATATGCGTTTTAATTCTTCTTGAAAACCACACTTCTAAAAAAAACTCCCTGTATTTACCGACACTTTTCGTTGATAAAAACAAAATTTATAATAGTCCTTCGTAATTAAAGACATTTGAATCATGAATGTTCCAATATTCCAATGAATTATCATATGCATCATCATTTTGAAATACTGAAACAACAACGTTAAAATACATAAATACGTAAAAGAAATACAAAAAACCGATACATATCGCTGCCTAAAATAAATATAATCATCAATTTAATTACAAAAACTTTGATCTCTATAGCAAAATTCTGTTCAATAGACAAAACAAATAACATCAAATTTTTTTGTCATCAAATACTTATATAAAAATAAATTGATATTTTTAATGAAAAAATAAACAAATGTAGAAGAAATTAAATTTTTTATTTTTCTAGCAATTGCAACTGAGTTTTTAGTGATTGTTGGTTGGTTGTTGATACAACATCGTACACCCTCAAATGTAAATATTTACTCTTAGCTTTAACACTTGCGGCTTCAAATTAATATTTAAATCGTTTCAACCTTGAGAATTTGTTGGCGTATGCTTAAGGTACTTATTTCTTACCTACATATTTACATATCCTCATCATCATTTACATAGAAAGAACCCAATTAACATTATTCTTTTATTTTTGTTTTAACAAGAGAAGCAAAAAACCGTTAAAGAAGTAGGAAAAACAAATTATTTTTTTAAAATAATTTTTAGATGCTTTTTTATAACTAATAAAGGCATAAAAAACTTCAATTCTGAATCATAAATAAATTGTTTTTATTTCAACAAAATTATGCCAAAAACAAAAATGTCCTTTAGGGCCTTTCTAATGATGATGATGACGATTTATGTTTAATAATTTTTTTTTGTTTTGCTTTAATTCCAAAATTTTTGATTGACCTACAAAGATTTTAATAGATAAATATCGATTTATAATGAACCGACCTGTTCTCAAAAACATAAATAAAAAATTGGTGTGGATTTATAAAGTCGGGATTCCTCAAAGCATTTGTGGTTGCTTGAGCCTGTTAGCAAGTTTTTTTTTTCTAATGTTGAAACATTTTGTATTAAATGTTCTTATTCTTAGCTATCACGGGAACTATTTTATTCATTTGTTTTTATTTTTAATTAAAATTCTCAAACTCAATCTAAATAATTAATTTTTCCGATTTTCGAACACTTTTAACTTTGATTGCTTCCAACGGCTGCAATGCACATCGCAGCTCATAGCCTAAGCATTATTATGAAAATTTCAGGAGTTCATGGCAAAGTGACGAATTGGCAAAGTGTACCTCTAGCCTACTGTTTTGGTGGTTATTACACCCGTGCTTGGGAACTTGGGCGTTAAATGATAACATTGTAGAGTGTTTGTAATACGATGGATTTTCTCTGGAGGAATTTTTTAATCTTTAATTTAAAAGTTCGTTAGTTAGCTGCAAGGCTGTCATAAATAAAACAAAATACATATGTAAATAAATTTGAGTCAAGGTATAGAAATATCTACTATTTAGTGTTTTATCTTGTGTATGAAAAATAGTTATGTACTACATCTTAAGAGAATAATTGTCGTTATTTTTTTATACCATGGGGAGGCAAGAATATTTCATTCAATGTACTATCTACAAGCAGAGAATGCGGACCCAAATTATGGCTGCTCTCCCACCTGAGCGCTGTAATTAACCATTGAGTGTTGCCCTACTACTCTGTACATGTCTCCAGAACTCAACAGTTCCAGTACGCAGATGAAAGTTGTACAACAGAGCTCAAGACGACTCAATTCGCAGTGGTGATGCCTGCTGCGGGTCAGGAGAAGATTACCTTCGACCAGCCAGTGACATCGTTCTGGCACAGCTTGCTAATGCCGCCAGCCGTACCATCCACCGCAGTCTCGAGACGTCCCATTTCCGAGGTCAACGAGTTGTTCGTTGACGTTATAACAACCTTGCAGCGCTTCAAGAAGGTACCATATTTGATTTTGCACTTGTGCAAGGGGGCTGGGACGTTTAAGCCCGTACCTTTGTTTTCATTTCTATTCATTTTCTCTATCTTTGCTTCTTTTTGTTGTATTCTTTTTTTTCTATTGCTCTCTTGGTTCTTCTCGCGAACTTTTCACAACGTTCGGTTGGGCTCTTCATTTAAAAGTTCAAATTTTTCATGGCAATAAATTAATTTTGTTAAATTTAAATACAAATTTCTTGTGTTTTGATATCTCATTTTTTCACTTCTGAATTAAACAGTGACTTTGATTATTATACTTGACTAAATACGAGTATACTGCAAAGAAGGCATGTGTTATTCTGGATTACTTTTACTTTACTTTTAATGGCACAACTGCCCATGGAGGGCCTAGGCCGAGCTTTTCGCATCCACTCATGTTGTGCGTGTTATATTTGTACATGAATGGAAGGGACCTACAGTTTAATGCCGAATCCGAACGGCGAAGTGAAAAGCTTTTCATAGCAATTTTTACTCTTGTAGGTTTGCCATTGCCTGCCAAGAGATGGTGCCGTGTAGAAAAATTATGTTTTCTACTTTTTTTTTTTTTTTTTGTTTTTGCCTGTGCCGAGATTCCAACCCCGGACACTATGCGTAGCAGTCTAACGCATTAATTACCACTACGCCACAGCGACACTTATTCTGGATTACTTGAATTTATTTTTTTTACTACTTTAAAGTTAAGAAAATAAAAAAATTATAAAATTTAAAATCGCATAACACTTAAAAAGGGAAAAATCGCATAAAAATATAATATATTATATGTCATAGCGATTTATGCCTTCAAAGTTTCACCCACAGGCTAGTAATTGTCGGTGATTTCAGTGATTTCAATCGCAATAATCTCCTACTCACTAATCATTGACACACATACTTATAAAGCATCATGTATACTATACATATATGTATTTACTTACTTATTTGCACTCGTATCTAAAGGTACAAAAACAATACCCACTATTGCTATCATTTTGTCATATTGAAAATTTACTATCCATGAATCACATCTAGAATCTAGTATGACCTTAACAAACAAGTCAGCCTTTCTAGAGATAGTTGCTATAAGTAAATGGGTGTACATAATTGTTTAATTGACATATTTACAAACTATAAATAATATGTATGTATGGTATATGTAAATGAAAGTGTTACATTTATTACAGGTCTTTAATCAGTCGCTAGTAAGTATGAACTAGTAAGTAAGTACATATGTATTTGGTTGAAAACAAGTAGATTGTTGAACCGGGAAAATGCTCAATGATATATTTAACAAATTAAATTACATACCTCAGTGGCGTAGGTAGGGGGAGGTTAAGGGAATATATCCCTCTTCCTCCTTAGGAAAATTCTCTCATATTGATCAAAGTGGAAGAGGTTTACTTTTTCGAGCCATTGTATAAAATCACAAAAACTGTCTTTCCCCCCCACCACATTCCCAAATCCTATCTACGCTACAGACATACATACTTACATATTTGTATAACTATTACTAAAGGCCTTGATTTCTTTTTTTTTTTTTTTGTTTTGTTCTCATGAATAATATGAAATTTTTGCTGAAACCAAAGGTGATTTCTATAAACACAGACCTTGTAAAAATAGTTCAAAAGAATTCTTGTTAAATAAATGACTTAACAAATACATAAGTATGTCTCTTAGTTTGGTTCTTATTTAATGACCTACATAAGTAGTTGGGTAAAATCGGTTAAAATGAAAAACGTTGATACAATTTTTTCGAAATCGATTCAATGGAATGGAAACACTGTGCGACAAATTTTTCAAGCGTGAATGATTCATTCAAGTAGGTACGAGTACCAAATGAAAGTATGGTAAACATACATACTTACATAGTACATAAGTGTGACAATTAATAAGTGTGTACAACAGTTTTCGACATAAAAGAATTATTGCAATTAAAAAAGAAAAACGGACTTAAAAATATATTAAGCTGGCTTCTAAGTGGCCACCCTTGGCATGAAACCACACATTTAAATGCTTCGAAAAAATTTCGGCTATGGGCCACAGCTCCTCCACCGCTATTCAGTCCCATTGACGACGCAACAACTGTCTGTTTCAAGAACTTAAAATTTTTGTGATATTTAGCACAGATCCTGGCCTGACCATATGCTGTAATCCATTCGATTTAGATCCAGAGAATATGGTGATCATTCTTGAGATGTGATAAAATTAGGGCGATGAGTCCTGACGTTTTGGCTCTGTGAGTTGGCTCACAGTCTTGCTGAAACGTCCAATCATTATACCCAAAGTGCTGACGGGCCCAGGGGAGTACCACAGCTTCCAAAATCTTACGTCGTTACACTTCTTGGTTGATTTTGGCTCCTTTTTCTACAAAAATCAGGGGTGTCTTGGCCATTTGCGCATATCCCACCCCATTTCAAGACGGATTGCGGATTTTGGCGATGTTTAATTGACGAATGATGGTCCAGGCGCCTCTGTTGCCCAGCTTCTGTCATTTTGACGGTTATGCGCTAGTTCAACAGTACAACAGCTCTTCATCTGTGAAAGACGATTTTTTCCCATTCAATACCTGCGGCGACATCTTTGGAGTCGTACGCGCTTACTTTTCATCCATAAGTAACTGGCCTTTAAGCATTAACTCATAGTTCTTTTTTAAGTTGAACTGATTCGCGATTGTTGCCAGTTTCGTTAGCAACTTTTCTCATGGAAACCGTTTTTGAACGATTTTGCGATTCCTGGGAGTATTGACTGTGGGTTTTCTGTCTCTTCCTGGACGATCACCTTCAAGACCCAGCTCCTTAAAAAGTTTAACTGCACAAGAAACTATCGAACGGGCAATGCGAAACTGACGCGAAATCTCACAATTGCGGTTGCCTAATACTTAACTGAAATCGAGACCACACAAAATTTACATCAAATGTACTATCGATTACGTAAAATAATATGATGAGACAATAAAATTAAAATTATTTTTCTATACCACGAAGAAAATATACATTTATCAATTGTCACCCTGTATTGATAAAAACCGCAAAAAGCTCGGCCTAGGCCCTCCATGGGCTGTTGTGCCATTAAAAGTAAGTAAAGTAAGCAAAGAGTTTGGTCTGGTCATTACAATTTTTTATTGTATGAACAATGCAAATTGCAATTTTTTTCGGCATAATGTTTTCCGAAAAGGGTAACCGTAATACAAAAATATATATATATTTAAACTGACCAGACCAAACTCTATCCGGGTATAATTTTTGCTTAAATTATTCTAAATTATTCACTCTCGAAACGATGAAGGCAAATTTATCTACAAGTTAATTTTAAGTAAATTTTTTTGGATCGAAGACAGAAAATATTCTTTAAAAGAGTGAAAATAAAACCTTTCTCACTCTGTGTTCGCAATGAGGAAATGATAATTGAGCATTTTACATATTCGAAATAATTTGTATGCAGGTGGGCGGCTAAGCTAGAGACAAAACTCAAGTTCTTTGTCTGGCATCAGGGCGTCTAGGTAGACGAACTTAAGAGTTATTACTTTATAATGTACACATTAATATGTAAATCCATTTATTTACCTTAGTATAAGCATGTTGAAACATGTGTATTTATTTTATTTAAATGATTTTCTTGAACTTGAATGTGAATGTGAATGGATTGTGAAATGTATAGGTACTACTGTGGGCAAAAGTTAGTAAGACTTTGTTCATAATTTCAAATTTTTTTATTCATTCTTCCAAATCAATTTCGTCCCCTTCAAAGTAATCCCCCCGGGCACAATACACTTTTGCCAACGTTTTTTCCAATTCTCGAAACAGTTGTTAAAGTCAATTTCCGGAATAGCCTTCAATGCGCTTAGCGATTCATGTTTAATGTCTTCAATTGACTCAAAACGGTCAAACGGTCCACGAAGCGGTTTTTTTGAGTTTAGAAAATAGCCAAAAGTCATACGGTGCTAAGTCAGGCGAATAGGGTGGTTGCGGAACGATATCAGTCGAATTTTTGGCAAAATGGTCTCGTAAAACCAATGCAGTGATTTTTGAACCATTTTTTTTGCATTCACTCTTCTTAGGCCCAAATGATGTTTTAAAATGGTTTTCACTGATCCTTCCGATATTTCCGATATTCCAACGATGCCAGTAAGGTCTCTGACTGTTAATCGTCGATTCTCGAGCACCAATTCCTTGATTTTATTGATGTGTTGATCATCAGTTGATGTTGATGGCCGTCCTGGACGTGGTTCGTCGTCAACGCGTTCTCGACCATCTTTGAACAATTTGTACCAATCAAAAACACTTGCTCGCGACATACAATTATCACCGAAGGCCTTTTGCAACATTCTGAACGTTTCGACACCAGAAATTTGATTCCGCACACAAAATTTAATGGAACTTCTTTGTTGAATAATTTCACTCATGTGAAAATCGCCGAATGCACTTTTTGTACTTCAGAAAGACAAACGTATACTAAACACTAAGGATTATTTTGATGTGACATTTGGCATAGATGTCACCGACAGTCATACCAACCTTAAAAAAATAATATTTTGATGAATGGTTTTCCGCGCGAAATTTAAATTAAAAAGTATTACTACTTTTTGCCCACAGTAGTATATACTCTTACTTACATGCTTCGATGCTCTCCAGTGTGAGTGTGTCAAAAATAATAAATGATGAAATATTTTCTTCAAATTATTCTTTATTTTTCTTAGCATACGAGTATAAACACTTTATGGGTTGAGGTTTTTCTATATTCCATGCGATGCCAAATTCGATGTGTCTAAATGAAATTGTTTATAAATTTGAGTAAAATTGTACATATTATAATTTACTAAGCACGTACAGCTTTTTCGTTACTATAACCTTTCTTTTTATAAACAATACATACATACATAAATATTTACATATGTATGTGCATAAATGTAAATACATTAACAGATGGATTGATGGATAGACAGACGAGATTAGACGCGTGGCATTTGCCTACAGTTAAGTTTTGTGCACTTTTATTTTGTTTATTTTTGCACTCATATTAACATTTTCTCTTTACAATTTTATGCGCTACCTCAAACTGTAGAGTATATTCAGGTTTTTGAGAATTTTTTTTCTTTTAAGATGTAGAAGAAATTTATAGCTCATGCATTTTTGTAGCCAAAGTACATGCATACTTCTATGAGTTCAGGAACTGTAACAAGAGACAATTTCGTTAGGTTCTGCTAGTTCTACTTAGGGTTAGCCTTAAGAACTTCCATATCAGAAATATCAGTAAGCTAATTTCTAGAAAAAATATCGATTAATTCAGCTGTAGCCGTGACTATCTAAATAACTATGTTGTAAGTACATAGTTTAATCCAATAGTAACTATGGAATGGGTTGAGTGATTCAAATGAAAAATTAAAAATTTTTTTTTTTATTTAATCAACAACCAGGAATCGACTCCAGAAACCCCAATCACTGATAGCGTTGAAGTACCGCCGCCCGACTGTGTGGAGGTCTTAACAGCCATCGCTCGGCTGATGAACAATAAGGCTGCAGGCGCAGATGGCCTGCCTGCTGAGTTGGTTAAGACTGGAGACGAAGGGCTCACAAAACGTATGCATGAGCTACTATGCAGAATATGGTCTGGTGAAAGCATGCCAAGTGATTGGAAGCCTCAGCGTCATCGCCCAATCCATAAGAAAGGTGATTCCACGATCTGCGCCAACTACCTTGGGATAAGCTTTCTTAATATTGCATATAATTTCTATCGAGCTTACTGCGCGAAAGACTGAAGCCCATCGTCAACAAACTGATTGGTCCTTAACAGTGTGGCTTCGGGCCTGGCAAACCCATCATCAACCAAATATTCACATTACGCCAAATCCTAGAAAAGACCCGAAAAATACAGATCGAAATCCACCATTTATTCGTCGATTATAAAACCGCCTTCGACAGCACAATTAGGGATCACTTCCATTCATGTACAAATATAACACGCACAACATGAGAGGATGCGAAAAGCTTGGCCTTTGGCGCTACATGCGGTCATAGTCGACACTGATAAACTGAAGTTCATTGTGGTAAGGGCATAACACTTGCCACAATGACTGTCTTTGTCTTTATCGGTGTGCTGTGTATTCATTCCCCATTTGTATTGCATTCCCTCTCCAATCTTCCTCCCACCTATCAATTTCCTCTGCATTCATAGGGGTACACCCTGTGGGTTAAATGTAAACAAACAAAAAAAACAAAAATTTTACGCTATGTCTGATTTTGGTATCCCTGCAAAGCTCATTCGTCTTTGCAAAATATGCGCGATACGACAGATGAAAGAACTTTCTCGGTAATGCGAAGTGCAGTGTAACATCGTGTCTACGTGGAAGGCGTGAGTTCCGCTTACTGTTCGTGTACCTCTGGTGAACACACGAACTGGCGGCATCAGCTTGCACATCGCAGCAACCGTGAAATTAACGGTAAAACATAGAGACGCAAGCCACGTTTCGACGATGTTCCGAGGAGTCAATAGAGCTGGAAACTCTGCTGTCTCCTGTACAATAGTTTAGTATCCACCAATGTGCACTTTTCCTTGTATGTCGGTCGGAAAGAGGATCTGCAAAGCCCGTAGTGCCTTCGGATCGCTCTGACCAGTAAATATACCAATAGTATCAAACACCAAATTAATATATGCATAAGAAGCTGAAGAATTATTGAAGTTAATTATATTCGAGAGCTGGCCTTTGTGGCAACTGTGTAGAGTTCATCGAAAAGTTGTTCAAGCTCCAAAATGAAACAATCCAACTCGTTTCTTTTGTTTTCTCTCTTATAAAAATAAGTGCGTATGTATATACTTTTTTGTATGTGTATGTGTGTGTTTATGGTTTTTACTTTTTCTTTTCAGTTCAGTTCAAACAAAAAAAGCCAACAAAAAAAATATCTCCAACAAAATTACTATAAAAAGAAAAAGATATATGGTTTAAATAGGTTTCTAGGGCAATGTGCAACATTTTCAAATATAATAATTAATTTGCTTGGCGCAGCTTAGCGCTTTTTTATTTTATTTTTATTTTTAAGTGTGTAGTGTTTATTTTTCTTTAGAATTATTTTTTGATTTTGGTTTTTCAATTCTTTCAGTTTTGTTTTTTTGGTAAATAAATTATGTGTTTGTTTGCATTTTTGTGTGAAGTTGGGTCGGATTTGCTTCACTTTTTAGGTTTTGTTTCTTGGGTTTTGATTTTTTTTTTTATGTTGGAATTTGTATTGTGATGAAATGACATTTCAGCTGTAATTTAATTTTGTTTTCTAGTTTTGTGTTTATATTTACAAAGACTCAAGGTAAAGTTACATGCTGAAGTTAGTTTTAATAAACTAAAAGTTGTAATTGTTCTTGTTGCTTGGGATAGTTTTGATTTTCTTTTCTTTTATACTTTATTTGATGTGTTATTAACTACAATAAATAAACAATAGCAAAAATTTCGTGTTAAATTGGTAAGATAATCGTAGTGTTTTTTCTTATATTATATTTTGTTTTCAGTAAAATTCAATTCTAGTTCCGGTTTTCATTTATTCAACCAACTGAATAACTTAAAGTTACTATAAATATTAGATATATCTAGGTATGTCTACTAAAGTAGTTAGTATAAATATTTAGACATTCAACTTGTTGAAATGTTGTGAAAAATTGCCGAGGTAAATATTTCTCAAAAAATTTATATGTATTTAATGTGCCTGGAAGTAGGAAAATAATAATTAAATATGTTCTAATAAATGTCTACCACAAAGCAAATATCTCCAACAAGAATTTCTAAATTAACATCAATAGTTTTTATAGGCACGTATACCCGCAATCAGCAATACTTGGATAGACTCTTCCAGAGATAATTGGGAGTCTATTTTGATTTTGAGTTTGCCTGTACCGAGATTTGAACCCCAGATACTCTGCGTAGCAGGCCCCCGCATTATCAACTATGATATGGCAGCCGCAATATACCTACATTTAACAGAAGAAAGACTCCTTTAGAAGCCACATGAATCTACGTAAATAAATCTGTCGATAAACCACAGTTTTCTAGCAAGAAAACTGGGGAAAATCGGAACCTGCCGAATATTTGATTAAAAAATCTGAAGAAGAACTAGAATTATCCAACAAGAAAACTTACTTACTAGAAGAAGAATTTACTTCGGTGGAAGATTTTCTAAAAGTGTTAGGTTATAGTTTTAGTTATTCTTTCTTCTTCTTATTTTGGTAGCACAACAGTCCATGGATGGCCTAGACCGAGCTTTCACATCCACTTGTGTTGTGCGTGTTATATTTGTACATGAATGGGGGACCTACAATTTTATGCCGAATCCGAACGGCGAAGTGAAACAATTTTGATATGCAATTTTTACTCTTGTAAAATTTTGCCATTGCCTGCCAAGAGGTAAGGAGAGTGAAAAATTGTTTTTCTTGTTTTTGATTCTGCCAGTGCCGACATTTGAACGTCGGACACCCTGCGTAGCAGGTCAATGCACTACCAACTACGCCTCAGCTAACACCAGTTTTAGTTATTGGGGTAAATGAAGAGATTTTAATAAAGAAAACATTTTTTTGATCGTTCATATGTTAATTTCTTTAAGAGAAATTGGATTTAAGTATTTGTAACCATCAGCGATCGTAAGTAGCTTTTGCTGTGGTATATTTTACTAGAAAGATTCACGCTCTTAAAAAAGATGATACTGTATATAATTCTTGGTATTCAGTGATCGTAAATACTTTTTGATGGTGATTACTTATTGGCATTGAAAATTATTTCGGTTGTTAGCTGCAAGACTCTGATAAATAAAAGTACATTTAATTCGAGTTAAGTATACAGAAATAACGGTTATTTAGTGCTTTTTGGTATATTGTGTAAAAAAATCATAATTGTATCTTAAGAGTTCTTCACGCGAGAAGAGTATTTGTCGTTATCGATTGTTAAGAGTGATAGGTAAATTGAAAAGTTTAAATGTGTTTTTCTCAGAATTTATGCTTTTTGAGCTATGACAGTCTTGCAGCAAATTTTTGTTTTGGTTTTTTAACGTTACAAATAACTCCGGTATAAAAGTAATATTGCAAAAACAAGAAGCTTACCAGCTTGACTACTTTTTTCATTAGGGAATATATTACATATATACCACTATCATAATTTGCTAAGACCCTAACATGCATTTCTCAAATTTTTCATGAGAACAAAAAAATGAAATACATTTCTCTACATTACATACTCTCAGTATTGTTTTCAAAAATTTTAATTTGAAGTAAACGAAAAAAGGTTTAAGTTTTTTTGGCGGGGATGCAGATGGATACGCTTAATCGTAATCGATCAAAAACTCGATTTTGAAATATTTAATCTTAAGGCTTTAGCAAATTACGACCATTTACCTGGTATGGCTAAATACATGACTTACTACATCATTTCAAGAATAAGGTAGGATAGGGGTTAACTCATGAACAGTAAAAAATATATATTGGCACTTCACACAAAGTAAAATAATGAGCTTTAAGGCTCTATAGCTAGAATTATTATAGAATTATTAGAGAAAATCTAATAATGGAGCCAAAATCGGCAACCTTGAGTTACTCAGCGTAATCATTGAGTTACTCATGCGTTTACATCAGACAATGCTCTGAAGACAATTGAGAATGTGTATTAGCTGTCATAGAAAAAGAGAAAAGTTGTCTTACTGACGTAGGCGTTTAGGCAATTACTGAAACAATTAACATATTTCTAGCAAGGCGGCAACACTTACGGCGATTAATTTGCTCGCTCTGTTGTATTTTTACTTTTTTTTTCTAAATTTTGATAATTTAGTTATTAAGAATTAAAAATCTATAAACGTAAAAATATGTACATTTTTAGTTTTCTCTGTTTTTTCATTCTATGTAGTCGGCAAATTATAATATATATTTTATTAACAATATTATTGACAATTTTACTAATTTTAACAATTTTTACTCCGAATAAGAAAATCGAATTTCTTGTTTTACGCGGTAAGTTTTATATGAGTTTTGTTTTGTTTTCTCTCATATTTTCTCGAAACGTCAGTAAACGTCAAAATTTTTTCTATCACTAAGGCAAATCAGAGACAAAGGTGAAGACAATTGCGTTTGTGTGAGTGTATTAGTGAAAAGTATGAATGTATTGCTATTGTCTCGGCAAAACTGTCTGGTGTAAACACTAGGTAAGGTCGCACAGCGAATTATTAGAACCATAAAGAAAATTGGAAAATATTTCACAAGAAGAATAATCCAGAAATATACAAACATGCCTATGCCCATGATGTATTTTTCTAGAAAATTTCCAAACGTTTTTCAAATCTGGAAGAAATTCTTCTGTATTTTTTGGATACAATCAACAAATTTAGCAAATATCATAAATACATACAAAAATACAAAAATAAAACAAATATATGTAGGTCCATAGATTTGTAGGTTTGTATGTATAACTTAATATACAGGGTGGACCGTTTATTATTTGGAACTTGATTATGCTTGATTTATAATGCAGCATAAAATTAGAGAATATATTAATTAAAACAATAACCCCTAACAGACAACAAAAATAAATTTAAAAAAAACTGTAAAAATTTATGGTATGCGGGCTCACATATTTCTGGCATTAGCGCGTAGAATAATAGAATATATCAATATTTTTTTAAAATAATAACATTTCACTTTTAACATATGCACATATGTATATAGATTATACACAATATATATGTATATACATAATAGCACAATTCTCTTAATAACAGGGAAGAAAAAATATTATTTGCATTAAAAATAAATAAATGTAGAAAAATTATGAAAGAAAGTATTGAATAAAAGAGGGGAAAGAAAGTAAAGGAATATATATAGTACATATATTACAATATATGTATGTACTTATGTAAAACTGACACAATTCAAAACAAAAACACAAAATAAAATGTTTTTAATATGTATACTTACTTATTCACAATATGTATACTTTTTAAGTTGTATTGATAAACGTAGCTTTTTACATATATAAGTCCACATATTATAGGGTGCAAGCAAAAATTAGGTACCATAATCACTTGTACTTTCAGTTTTAAATTTTAAATTTTTACTTTCTTTTGTGAAGTTCAGCCCTTAAAGATGCGTAAAATGAAGGAAAATGTATAATACGCCTATAATGAGTTTAGGACATTGTAGGGACTGCCCCTTGCATGCGAACATAACGGCTTACATTGTAGGGTAGTCTCTTGCAACATAACATAACGATAACATAACGATTTTTGAGCATACCTTATGCAAAACCTTGATAGACTTAAGCTCTTTGCTCTCTTTGCCCCTCTCACGTTTAGGATATTATTTCTAATCACTTTCGACGAACGAGAGCTATAATTGAGAGCAAACTGTATGTATATGCTTTTATTCTATCGGAAGTTAGGGAGAAAGAAAAGCCCTATTAGCAACAATTTGAATTTGTGATTTCTTTTTCTTAACGCGAAAGAAGTCCACGAAGATCTCGCCCAGCCAATCGAGGGGCGTTCTCAACGCGAACAGAAGAAAAGAGAGCGAGGAAGAGAGCTCTACTAAGCACTAAAAAGGTTAGTTAAAGCAGATAAAATTAATTAAATAATATTATATTTTTAACAGTATTAAGTAAAATATAACCTCTAGTAGCATGTGAGGGTATATTGACACATTCGGTTTGCTTAAAAGAACCGGACTATTTACATTGCCCTGGAAAAGTTTAAGTATAAATGTTGAACTCAACATAGTTCTTCGATAGTATAAAGATGGCAACAACAGGAAATTACAACGAAATTCCTTACCATAGTTTCAAATGGTTCTCATATGATGGAAGGCTTACAAAACACGTTGGCAGAAAAGAACAAAATTATCTTGGACCGACTCTAATTCATCAACAACTCTAATATTGGCCATACTGAAGATATAAATACAAGTTTGGTAATACATACAGATATATGTATGTATAGGGGTCGTAAAATTATTTTGCCCCGCGTTTAATGAAACCTGGCATGCTGGAGGCGTTGTTAACAATTTTATTAATGTGTGTGTGTGTGTGTGTGTATTAACACGAAGCATGGGATCCTTATTTACTCCTAGATCTACAAATGTGGAAACAATCTTAAGTTTATAATAGCCAACTTTGTAATTTAATAATAAGGCGACTTACGCGAGAAAGACATTTACTTGCATTTATTTGATTCATATTCTACTGTAAATACATGTTGAGAGGATATTATTTTCTTTTTCACTCGCTCTCTAACTCTCAATGAAAACTGATTGATCAATTGAAAGTTTAGCGTCGAGTTGTTTCTCTCTGAACTACATACACTTTATTTGTAATTCCATTAAATCCAATTAGATTCAAAAATTGTAGACATACTTTCTCTAATTTACATAAGTACATTTCCCTAAAATTTTTTTTTTTACTAAATATTAAAATATTATTGTTGTGTGGATTATAAGTGTGGATTCAATATGTTGTAAACGCATGTTAATAATACATATTAAGCAAAAACGACAGAAAAGAATTATAAATAGTAGGTATGTAAAATATTATATATAAATATAGGTGTAGTATTTACTTACATCTGAAGGCAACAGCAAACGTGTATATTTATTTTTATAAACCCAAAAAAAAAACTTTTTATGTTTTATGCCACTTGCTTTTTTGATTTCTTTTTGTTTTCTTTTTATTAGCTTTTATGCTTTCAGCTTTTCTTTATTGCTAACGAATTTTGTTGGAACACATAGGAAAAGTGACGATTGAAAGAAACTTTTGGTTAAATGTAACTAAATAAAACTTTTTGTAGATCAACCAAGAAAGAATCAGTAAATTAATTCAAATTCAATTCACTTGCTTTTTATGGTTTTTGCATTAAATATAGAAATTGTATTATTGAAATATTGATAATAGCGCAAAATATGCACTTGCATCACGCAACTGCAACATTTATTTATAATGATATATATACATATATGTATATGTATATGTATATGTACATGCATAAAATTAGCATGCGTTCTCAGTTGTTGCTGCTCGATCGCTATTGCTGTTGCTGGCATTCATTTATACACTTCACAGTTGCACAATTGCACATAACACAGATGCCGCTGTTCTCGTTGCTTTGTTGTTGTTGCACACAGATATTCAGATACGTTTTGTTTTTGTCGTTGTTGTACGATTTCTCTACTATTTACTGAATTTTATTAATATTTTTTGCTTTCAGAATTGGTTTTACATGAAATTTTATTATTCGATTTTATTTTGACGATTTTCTGACGTTGAAAGATTTGATAGAGTGGGGTTAATGTCCTTCGTGTTCGTTTTTCTCTCGTTGGTGTGGTTGTGGTTGTTGTTGGCAGATGCTTCTGCTGCTTCTAGTACTATTTCCGCTAATGTTGTTTTAGTTGGGATTATTGTATTCAATAATCTCTTCTCTATAGTGCTTACATACGAGTACATTCATACATCAAATAGTTCTGTTGCTCTATTGAGTAATGTGTCGATATCCCGCTCTATATTAAATTTCTCTCTGCCACTCATTTGCTAACTTCAACTGTATATACTATATACTCATTTCATTAATAATACAACAAAAACTATCGGTCTTTTTTTGTTGTTTTGTTTATTACTGTTAATTATTATGTTTATTGTTGTTAGCTATGTTGTAGCTGCTATTTCCTCTAGTTCTTTCTCACACTCTACTCTTCTCTTCTTCTTCTTATTCGACTTCTTTGTATTCGTCTCGTCTCCTGTGTACTATGCACACGCAATGAATTTATTTTCATTGAATTCGATGAGACTCAATTTAGAACGACGATTTATTGTGTTGTATCTTTTTGAGGCAGCAGCAAAAGTTGTTGCTAATGTTGTTGGCAGAATCAACGTGCACCAATGATATCGTTGAGTTTTCACCATTACAACAAAGTTACAATTATTAATATTTTATTTGCTATTTGCATTAAGTTCTCACGTAGTAGAAACTTTTAAATATTATATTTTAACTTTGAGAATGGCTTTGTTTGCACTTTTGCGTGTGTGAAAATAAAAAAAATACATACAAACATAAAATATGCAAGATACCCTTTAAGATCAAGGCCACTCCAGTCGCGAACGCTGTCTTTGTAAATGCTCAAATTTAATCTTATTTTTCTTATTGCCAAAACAATACAAAATGATAATCGTTCGATGAATAATCAGCGAGTGTTCATATACAAGTTTTTCTTTTTGGTTTAATTCTTTGTTTTCGTTTTTGTTTTTGTGCAAAGAATTGCAAAATTCAATTTGAAAACCTTAAACCGGCTTCAAAATTGCCTGTGTTTGTCTGTCTGTCTGTCTTTATGTCGGTCTTAGTACAGTGTCTTTTGTTATTAATGTTGCTGTTGGTGTTTTGGTTGGTTGGTCTTTGATGCTATTTGGGAAGTTATCGCTTCGTCCGCTCGCACTCACTGTTCCACAAACACAAATATCCGCGTTCGTATATTGTTTTTTATATAAAACAGCGATTTTATATTAATTTTTGGATGTGGTAATTTTTTTTTGTAAATTTTTTTCGTCTTTTATTTTCGCCTGTTTATAATATATATTGTGTTTTATTTGACTTTTTCTAGATTTATATTTTCGCTTGTGCTTTTTCTAGCATTTACTGATCTGCAGTCAAGTACAATTGCCAAGCAGCGCCAGATACAAACTGTTTTTGTGTTATTTTCGTGGATCGTTTCGTTGTTTCTCTTGAAATGTTTTTCAGATGCGCGCTATAGAAAAGCAGCAGCAACAACAAAATATATTATAGTTCTTGCTGTTGTTGTTGTTGTTGTTGGCAAATACTCTGTGTGCTCGCGTTCATTTTGTATTGCTTTGCGATTTGTATGTTGTTGTTGTTGTTGCTGTTGCTGCGTGCTGAACTCATTTCTTACTGTAGTTTATTTTGTTGTCGTTGATGTTGTTATCTACAATACATCACAGTTCTATATAAAAACTCAGTATATTCTTACTCTTAATTGCTGTTGCTCTCGTGTTCGCTCCCTATTTACTCCAATAGAGAGTAAGTCTTTGCTTTCTTTGGTAGCTGCTGTTTTTTTTATGATCATTACATAGAAAAACCGAATACTTAAATGTTTTATGAGTTTAAGTAGGTACTTATTTAAAAATAAACACTTCCCTTTTTTTAAACGTTTTTACACTTACCTGCATTGATAATAAACGCAATTTGTGCTATGATTACTACTAACGAATCCAGAGTTTACGGAAGAGGGGCGCACGGTGATGTGAAAAGCTTGAGAAGAGTCGAAGCAAATCTCAGAATATCCAAATTAGCACTGATCTCAAATATAAAATTAGTTTTAATATGAATTAAATTATAGACTGAAACATTTTTATGGCACTACAATTGCTAAGTAGTAGTAGTACTTAGTAGTAGAAATAGTAGTAGTATTAGCTGCTACTAATTTGTAGGAGTTTTTTTTTTAATGAAAATCACTTTCGAGTTTTAAGCTTGCTTACTTTTAAGATGAAAAGAAAAAGAATTTTCATCAAAAACTATGGAAAATACCGTATTTATTTGACATTCACAATGAAAGTAAGTAAGTGTGTCTTTTTCTTCCACAATTCTATAATGAGTGTTGAAAGGAATACACAGTTTCTTTGCAGAAATCGATGTAAGATGCTGTTGTCTCCAACTTCCTTATTTTCACCTCCAGTTAGCTAGTTGAAGACAGAGAAGGTACATGCTATTATTAGAACCCTCTTGGAGGACTAAAACTCGAACGATTAAGTATTCGTCAAAGGAAACACTTGAGCGAGCTAATTCATCAGCCTTCTCATTCCATTCAATATTCCTATGACCGAGAGCCCGGATAAGAGTGATGTCATCATACTCTATTAGCCCGCTTAGTACATATCTGCACTTTTTCACTTTATGGTGGTGGATTGAAGAGCTACCTAATTGACGATAAATATAGCTACCCTGCACATATCTGCGATATTTAGACAAGTTTTCACTATCGTCAGAACATCGGCCTGAAAAACCAAAGCATATGATCAAATTATTTCAAACCTACGGTGAGTGAATCCCTTCACCTATTCCCCAAGCCAGCTTCGACCCATCTGTGAAAATGGAATGTCGTGGTCTAATAAAAAAGCCTTTTTCTTTCCATTCTGTCCTTGCAGGAAACCTCTCCTTAAAATGGTTTTTGAAACACAACTGCGTGGGAATGATGTTATGTAATTGGATTCTCTGAACACTATGTTTCGCATGCAGGGTACATATGTACATATATGTGGGTAGAAACACAGTTATAAAAAAGCTTTAGTATGACCTTAAATTTGAAGAATTAAAGAAAAATTCCACATCGTTCTACTCGAAGAATAACGTGATCGAGGAATAACTATCGGAAGAATGTAAAACTAGTACTCAGCAACAGGTGTCGAGTATTAACATTGGATAATGTAGCGGGGAAGATTTTTCTGCAACGCTTTCTAGGATAAAAACCAAGTAATTTGTATGCAAGCCTTCTTGATAGAAGGCTTGCGAAGTATATACCTATAATTGGCATTAAGAGAGACCACTTTGGAAACTAATCAATAAAGCCTACCCATTCCCTAAAAATATTTTTATAGATACAAGTAATTGAATATTTTAAGTAGATATTATAAAATAAAAACACTATACAACAAAATTGGAAAAGTATAAAACGGATTAGAATTTCATAATTAAGAAAAATGAAAATTAATGCAACTGAACTGACCGACAAAAACTTTAGATTCTTTGTGTGAATGTACAATGTACCATACTTATGCACCATACTTATGTTGCGGGGTACAATCAAGATGTGGTCGCTGTGGTGTAGTGGTAGTGCGTTGCACTGTTACGCAGAGTGTCCGGAGTTCGAATCTCGGCACAAGCAAAATAAAAAAAAATAAAAAAGTGGTATAAATAACTTTTCTACATGGCACCACATCTTGGCAGACAATGGCAAACCTACGAAAAGCTTTTCACTTCGCCGTTCGGGTTCGGCGTTAAACTGTAGGTCCCTTCCATTCACAACATGAGTGGATGCGAAAAGCTCGGCCTATGCCCTCCATGGGCTGTTGTGCCATTAAAAGTAAAGTAAAGTAAAGTACAATCAAGAGCAGACCATGTCGCCCATGTTTTCAGTCAAACAGTCTAGAAATACATATATCTAGTCCAAGTATACTGCTACCAAGACTAGTACAATCAATGTAATGATATGACCCGGTTGATGTAGTAAACGTCATTCTTGTTGGCACCAAACAAATCGATCAGAGAGCGCGAATAGTTTGTATTTAGCTGCTTTTATACATCGCATATTATTTAAAAAAAAAAATTAAAAATAAAAATATTACTAACACCGCAAAAAAAATTTAACATACGACTACTCGATTGATATGATTGACATACTAACGTACGCACGCGTTAGTCATCGGAGCTATCCACTGACTCACGTAGTTCACCTAATAAGACCTTTTGCTCCATGAGCCAAAGTCACTGATTCAAGCTTAGTAAACTTCATAAAATTCAATAAGTAATTTAATTTAATTGTTATTCTTGTGCCACGAAATGACCCAATGTAACGAGTTTTTGGACTAGTATCTAAAGACAGTGAAGGATCAGTACTGGTCCTGTCCAATGACAAGCCTTTATAAAAATAACTAGTCGCTAGTCTATTCTCTGCGGTCTAGTATAACACTAGTCTATGGCGAGACCGGGTTAGTTACAGGGTGGGGTATACACACTTAATTGCACATACAATGCAATTATTCTCGTTGATAAGATGCAATGAAGTATGTGTAGAATTTTGTCGCGTGATTTTTAAAATTGTTTCAGCATTCAACGCTTAAATCTCTACTGCACAATTATAATAATAATTAAGATACTGCAATATTGAATTTTATTATTTTCAATGATAACCTCATCGTCATTATGTGCTATGGAACAATGTTTGTGTGAGATATAAATAATTTTTTAAATATAATATAAATAGCAGTGGATTTAATCAATTTGTTAATTATATTTTTTGTAAAAACTGTTAGTAACATGCAGATAATACTTTAAACTAAACATGAGCTTGAAATAAAACACTCTGATAGTTAATTCAATGGTAAAATTCTTATCATTAAATGTTTTGGTTTATGCATTGCAATTATTAGTATTGCTTTGCCTGATTTTATTGTTTTAGGTACGTGTGTGTCTCCTCAGCAAGTGAATTTCATTTCACCTATTATTTTACTGAACCTGATGACATCATGGGCTTTCTACAGCCCACACACACTGTGTATAGGGTACATGTACTGGATGTGTATGAAGCCCATAATTAAGCATCGTAGGTGTGAATCAATTTAGCTATGTTCGTTCGCCGATCTGCCTTTCGGATGGCTTCGTGAAAACTCACATGAACTTGGTGATGCCTATTCACATACGGACGGAAAAATGTAGCTAGATTGGCTAGGCTCTGTTCGACGTTATTTATTCACGATTTTTCAGCTAGAAAATCCGAGTCACTCTAACTTCGTCCGTCAGTCTATCTGTGTGTCGGCTGTGCTAGAGAAAACTGAATTAAACGTGGTAAAAATGTTGCTTGTCGATTTGCAGCAGCTGCTGTCGTTGCTTCTGCAGCCTGCACAGAATTTTCCCGAATTTCACGTAACGAAGAAATTTTGCTGGTGTGCTGCTGATGAGTTTTCGCTGGCGCTCTTTCGTATTTGTAGAATGTAAGGGTACGCCATCTTTTATGTTGGTTTGTAAACATTGAATAATTTTATCATTTACCAACCGATTGAGTTGAGTAAACAACGTCAATTCAGTACAATTTCAACCATGAATCGCTTCACACCTGCGCCGAAATAATGACGCTGTACATTGAAAATAGTAGTTCAGTTGTGTTAACTCAACGTTCATATCGTCGAAAATATCGTGGCCAGCAAGCATCGTCTGACAACACTATTCCTCGTTTGGTGTCGAATTTTGTTTAGCACGGGATAGTCGAGATTGTCGAAAAGCCGTTCATCACACCCACGACGTTCTAATGAACTGGTTGATGTGGTAAGAAAGAGTGTTGCCGAGAAAAAACGATATAATCTCCAGCAAAAACTGCGGCTGAGAGATAATGTAAACTTCGCCGAAAAATGGAGACCCAAGAAAAGAATTCGAATTTCATTGGAAAACAACTCGCAAAGACTAATGCGGAGGGACAACATAAATGGCAAATGAGTTCATTAGAACCAATAATTGTATCAACAATCATCTCATTGAGTCCCGACAAGGGCAGTGATTGAGGTGGCCAAATTGCCAGCTTCTTAACTTAAGAGAAGAGCAGAAAATTTATTTGAAAATTTTCCTTAAAACCTTTCCTCCGTGGAAAGAAATCAACTTGCATCAGCACAACAAAACATAGACGAGATATACCAAGTTTCTAGTCAACCTCAAAAAATTCGCGAGTTCTCAGACTGGCAAGTGGCAAATTTTCCACCTGTTGAGATCATACAACCTGAATATTTTGATGATGATTATTATAATGATGATGATGGTAAGATTATAATTATAATGATGTAGCAATAGCATGTAGCATGCTTTGAGTATGAACATTTTTATTGCAGAGGGCGTTGTATGCATTAGAAATGCAAACGATCAAAATGAAGTTAATCCAGATGTAGCACATCTAGGATCAGAGACGGCAGTAAAGAACCTACTGCATAACGTGATGCCTAACTTTTACTTAAACATGTGACTAAAAATGTAATTCACTAGAAAAATTCATATCGTTATTGTTAAAACGTGAAAAGTCCATTTTTATATGATCAGGTTTCGTGTGATCACTTTTTTTATTTCTTTATTTTTATTACACTCACCGAAATGATGCACTCGTCATTTTCACTATTACACAATTTCAATTTTCAACTAAAATCCAATCCAATTCAAATTGGTTATTTACTTGACCAAGGCTTGAATCGAACTGAACGATATTAATGCCTTTATTAATTCATGGTAATATTCTAAAATGTGCGTTTTTTATTTTTATTTCTGTTCAAAAAATGATGATGACAATATGTCATACATAACAAAAACGAAAGAAATCGGGTAGAAAAGCTGATCGGAGAACTTTGCTGTTGTTGCTATCGCTTGAGTGGAGTTTGTACCTGACGACTTGTCCAATTTTCTTTAAGTATTATTATTAATTTGTATCCTTTTCGGTGTTGTTCTTGACAAATGCCATTGGGTGAGTAGATTTTATTATATGAGTAGATATCACCAGTGATGGATCTAGGATTTTTGGGGGGTTGACTTTATTAATTTTACATATTTATTATAAAAAAAAATTTATTTCATATACTCGTGTATCATACTTTTTTTTCTTAATATATTTATTTATTTATTCTTATTATTTTCATTTAGGCAACTTCTCACTTAATTGATAATGAGTTAAATCTAAAAAATATCTTCTATACAGTTTTTGTTAAAGAAAATATTGTAATAGTAATTTACATTTTTGCTATTAAAAAACAAAAAACTAATTAAGGGACTGAGAAATGTGATGAATTATAACTAACTAGTTCCCTAAAATTGTATTTATTGTATTTGATTACATTCTTGTAGTGACTCCGAAAAGTAAGTTATCTGGGTCACGCCCAGTTTTCAATACAAATCTGAAATATTTTCTTTGTTTTTGGACCAATTTAGGGAAGACTGTCGAAAGTGGTTTTAGGTATCATTATTTATCATGTTTATCCGACCTTAAACCCAAAACCAGTTTATATGCATTCACATGTGAATGAATGTGAATAATTCGGTTTAGTTAGTAACCGTTATTCACAAAACGATTAAAGAATTTCGTAACAAATTAAAAATCTGTTTATGATATTGATTTTTAGCGTCGGATAAACACGGTGATACCAATGAAGCATTGAAATGGTTTGATTAAATAAAAAACTTAAAAGTTAGGAAACGCAATAACAGATGAGTTAACGATTTTATATAGTCAATTTTCCGAAACACTTTCTTCCATACATTATATTTTTTTTTTAATTCTTAGTGGAACAAAAAGCTGAAGAAATTTTGTTTTAACGCGAAGTATCGATTCGAGAAAAAGAAAATGTAAGGTTCGAGTTCCCCCTCTTGATCCGCCCCTGGATACCGTATTTCAATACTAGATGATGCAAATCGAATCTCATGACTATCTCTCACTGTACTCATTACTCATTACATGTAATTGAGCGTGAAAAGAGTCCATTCTAAAGATATTAAATTTTTAAGTTTACCATATTATGAAATTCTCGCAATTATTCACAAGTCATGTTGTTTTTATTTTTGTACGCTAAATCTTCTGATAGCAAATTCCTTTATTATATTTTAGCTTCTTTGCTTTTTTATAGCGTAGCGTACGGAATAAGTTAGTTTCGCTCGTGTTGTTTTCAGCGGCCACTATGCGAATATAGAGGCGTTGAGTGCAAAACTGGTCTAAGCCACAAAACTTCCAAAATCAAGTTAATGGCTTACTAATACTTAAAATTTTATCAGGCACTTAACTTGGACTCACTGCCATGGGATTCCTCTGAAATCCGCTCTTAAACATAAAAATGTTTTCAGAGTTCTGCAGAGAAGAAGCAGCGCAAATTGATTAAATACTAATCTGGCTTGCGCCACTTTTGCTCTTAACCCTCATATACTATGAACATATGCGAGTATGTACATAATATTATATAATAATTTCAATAAATTATGAAATTTTAAGAACTAACGAGCAAAAAGGGGCATTATGTTATATTTTGTTTTAAGATTTGTAAATTTTAGTGCACTTAATTATAATGATACCATTTTACTACCACTTTGCTTAGCTAACAATATCGTAGAAGACATATGGTTTTTGTTTTAATGCAATATAATATTTTAAAGAAAATTGCCGATAGGGGATAGATCCCACCTATGACAAATTTTTCCATATTGATTTGACAATCTGTTTGTTTGAATTTACTCTTTGATCATTTTATTGAATTAATCATTTCAAAATCTTATCTATGCAACTGGTCTCTGGATGCACTTGTGTTAAAATTGTCAACATCGAACTATAACCACGCCTACCTACTCGTACCATGCGCAGAAATGATCTCGACAAATCAAACAAAAAGTTGCAGCAACCTCAATTAAACTTAGTGCATAAAAATAAATGGGCATGAAAACTCCCACACCAGTGAAATGTTCAACTAGTAAATATGAACATATCATATACCTTAATGTAGAAAGACCCCAACTTTTTGGAAGATACTGATGCTATTGAGTAAAGCCCATTTGAATTTGCAAAAAGAGAGCGTAAATATCTTCACTCTATCAATGTAATATATGTACGAGGTATGATCAAAAAATAGCCGTTATTTTTTCAAAAAGTATTTATTTATTCATCAACAACTATCTTGTCCCCTTCAAAGTAATCATCCTCAGATATAATACACTTATGCCAGCGTTTTTTCCAATCCTCGAAACACTTCTGTAACGCGCTTTATGGTATCGCCAACAGCTCCTGTTTCGATTTTTCTTTTATCTCTTCAATCGTAACAAAACGCTTTCCTTTCATCGGTGTCTTCAGTTTTGGGAAGAGGAAAAAGTCAGCGGGGGCCAAGTCCGGTGAATACTTACGCACAAGCGACGTTGTTTTTGCACAAAATTTAGCAATTTTGGAACAATCTTCGCTGCCGCACGTTTCATGCCTAAAACATCCATAAAAATTGCTTGGCATGAGCCGAACGATATGCCAACATCATCAGCAACCTCTCTGATAGTGATTCGACGATTATCCAAAATCATTTTCTTCACTGCGTCAATGTTTTCATCGGTTGTTGACGTGCTCGGGCGACCAAGACGAGCATCGTCATTGACATCTTCTCGGCCTTCCTTAAACCGGTTATACCACAATTGAACTTGTGTTCTGCTCATACTAGACTCGCCAAAGGCCACAGTCAACATTTCAAATGTCCTTGCGCATTTAATTTCATTTTTTACACAAAACTGAATACAGTTTCTTTGATCCATTTTTTCGAATAGTAAAAAATCGAAGAGCACACCAAAACACGACTAACCTTTTTATCTGTCAAAAACAAACTGACAATCCAAAATGGTTGGTATTGCCAACATAAATAACAGACATGTGTACCAACATAACAAAAAAAAAATACGAAAATCGAACATACGTAACTCACGAAATTTGAAAATAACTGTTATTTTTTGATCACACCTCGTATATGGGATTGCTAAAACCGTCTTGCACTGCCGCCGTACTTAAACATAGCAAGGAACTATTCACCGGACGTTTTCTAAAAATTTGAATTAGACTTACAGTTAGCAACTTACTAAGTCGATTTACAGAAAGTTAGAAAAAGTGAACGGAAGAAACTTTCACCAAGAATTAAGCAATAGACGCGTTTTCAAAAATCCCTATCTGCAAAATGGATCAACTTTACTTCGCATAAAGTACTCATTTGCACTTTCATGAGCGCTAGCATGAAGCATAGGCTATTGTGTGAACGACTGAGATTATAGTGGCGGCAACAGTGTCCCATAGACCCTTAGGGTCAATAGTGATACCACAGCTCTCAAACATGTGCTTTTTGTTTAAGTGTTAATGTTAAAAGTATTCACTATATTACAGGAGTGATATTTCCAAAGTACACACATAGTAGCTATTTACACTAGCGCAAGCAAGACTTCACTTCATGTACCAATGTCACACAACATTAGTGGATGTGAAAAGCTCCGCCTAGACCATCCATGGGCTGTTGTGAAATTAAAAGAAAGAAAGAAGAACAACTTCACGACGCTTGTGTCAAAGAACGAGGCAGAAAAACTAGCCGAAAGGTTGATAGTAGAGATTCCATAGAGAAAAAATTATGTGCGTCAGCCCTAAAGAATTGTACTTCTTCAGAAGGTTAAGTTTAGTAATCTTGTAAAAACCAGAGTCTATCGCAGACATTATAGGCGTGGCCGAAGGAATTTTTAATAATGTGCTGATTTATGCAAACGATAAACCTTGCATAGTTCAGTTTGATGATTCTCTGAACCCAGTAGTGCTACATCTGGATCAACTTCATTTTGATCGCTTGCATTTTCAATCCATGCAACGCCTTCTGTAAAATCATCATCTCCAATAAAAAATTTATGCTCATAGCATGCGAATTTATTTGCTACATCATTTTAATTATAATCTAACCATCATCATCACTATTATCATCATTATAATAATAATCATCATCATCAGTGATTTTTTTCGGTTTTTGGCCTATAACTTATAAAGGGTAAGGAGTTTCTATTTGCTGTCTTCAGCATAGTTGTAGCTAATATCTCTACGTACAACTTTATTATATATAAAATATCGAGAAAACATCTCTAGAGGTAGTTTTTGTTTCTGGAGTCGAATCAAGTGCGACTTTTTTCGGTTTTTGGCCTCTAACCTATAAAAGGTAAGGAGTTTCTATCTGCTGTCTTCAGCATAATTGTAGCTTATATCATTCTGTACAACTGTATTATATATAAAATATCGAGAAAACATCTCTAGAGGTTGTTTTTGTTTCTGGAGTCGAATCAAGTGCGACTTTTTTCGGTTGTTGGCCTATAACCTATAAAAGGTAAGGAGTTTCTATCTGCTGTCTTCAGCATAATTGTAGCTTATATCTCTACGTACAACTTTATTATATATAAAATATCGAGAAAACATCTCTAGAGGTTGCTTTTGTTTCTGGAGTCGAAATAAGTGCGACTTTTTTCGGTTGTTGGCCTATAACATATAAAGGGTAAGAAGTTTCTATCTGCTGTCTTCAGCATAGTTGTAGCTAATATCATTCTGTACAACTGTATTATATATATAATATCGAGAAAACATCTCTAGAGGTTGCTTTTGTTTCTGGAGTCGAAATAAGTGCGACTCCAGAAAAAAAAACAATCTCTAGAGATGTTTTCTCGGTATTTTATATATAATAAGGTTGTACGTAGAGATATTAGCTACAACTATGCTCAAGACAGCAGATAGAAACTCCTTACCTTTTATAAGTTATAGACCAAAAACCGAAAAAAAGTCGCACTTGATTCAACTTTAGAAGCAATAACACCCTCTATAGGTGTTTTCTCTATATTTTATCTTTATTTTTTATATACTATATATAAGTATTTATAATCCTTTATCAGTTTGTTAGTAACGAATTATCTCCGAAACCATAAAAGCCATCGAGCTAAGATTTACACTGTATGTTTGGTCCAAGCTCTTCTGAGTTTTTGTTTTGGCTGGACCTGGTAGGTGGCGCTGGCGTCGAGATATTAAAGTAGGCTAAAAAGAAAGTTCTGAAAAGGGATATAGCATTGTTTAAAGTGCGATAACTCTGTAAAATATTTGTATGTACAAATATTATCATAATCATGATTGGTTAAGTGAAAGGGCTATTTTAGCCGCAAAATTAAAAATTCTGTGAAGGCGAAACAACGTTTGTCGGGTCGGGCAAGTAATGACATAATTTAACAATTAATTGTGATTTTAATTGATATTAATTTGAATTCCAATTAATTGTAATTGTGATCAGATGCGAGAACTAAGTATTACATTATTAATAAATTGCATAAATAGAACTAAGGATTACATTATTAATAAATTGCAGACTTCAATGACTAGATATTGCTATCTATAGGTACATTGATTCAAGGTAGTTCATATCTGTTTTCAGAGTTTGCCAAGACTAAGTCTGGTTGCAATTTTCTTTGTAAGATTCGTCAGTGAATATTATCTATTTGTTCCTCATTAAATTTTTATATTTTTGTAATGTAAGACATACAGCCCATGGATATAATCGATAAACATTTATTGGTATTCAGCACAAAACTGAACTACCACAAAACGTTAGTGGTAGTGGAAATCAAAAACATTTAGCTGTAGTGGAAATGAAATTACAGTACCACAAATCGTTTAGTGCTAACCAGTGGAGATATAATCGGATTACCTGTAACCATTTAGGTGACAAGGTTCAATTGCCAACTAGCTGCAACAGTCTATTTGCACCAGTAAAGCGGATCAGTACCTTAGACTTAAAATATTTAGCAATTCTATCATTTTTTCAATAGAGTAAGTAAGTAGTAAGCGGCAAGTATAAATCTTTCTCGTTCGCAAACATTTTAATCTGAATGACAGTGCGTACGTTGTAGTGATAATACTTAAGGACCATAATAAAAACAATAAACATGGAATTTTAATATATGTACTCATAATGATATAATAATTGTGTGCTAATTAAGTACCTACGTGCAGCAGTTAGTTACTCAGATACTTCAGATACTTCAGATACTAACTGAGCGGCATACCGCACGTCACAATCAGTTTAAAACTTTTATGGCGCCAAAATCAAATATACTCGTACTCTACGAGTAGGTACTTGAATCTGCGCCTGCCAGTATCTGCAGTGAATGCACTTTGAATATTGTTGATAACTTGTACTAAGTCACACCTTATCTATTTATATTAAAATCGTACTGCAATGTACATATTTAAACTGTAGGTAATAATTTGTTGATAAGATAAATATGAATATGAATATGTTTATTGTTTAGGCCGTAAGAAAATTTGCAATAAAAATAGTTAAACAGTTAAGATAAAGTTATTTTTCGTACAAAGGGTGTTCCAAGAAGATTGCAAGATTTAATTTAAAAATAAAACGCAAATTTATTGAGTGAGAAGTGCAAAGTGGACATATTCCGATTAACCCTATAGTTCTCCAGCAACCTTTAGTTCTCTAAACAGCCGTCAGCAAAACGGGTGTAATAACCACCAGAACAGTTGTCTGGAGGATACTGAAGTACTTAAACTTTCTAAATAATGCTTCGGTTATGAGCTGTCATAACCGAAGCTTCGGTTAACAGCCGCTGGAAGTAATCAAAGTCAAAAAAGTTCGAAAATATGAAACAATCATTATTTAGATTGAGTTTGAGAATTTTGGTTAAATATACCCGTGATACTAACGGTATATAAAACCGTCTATGAACTAGCTAAGAATAGGAACATTTAAAATAAAATGTTTAATCAACAAACAAACAAGAAAATTCGTGACAGGCTCAAACAACCACAATTGCTTTGAAGGATCCCGACTTCATAAATCCACGCCAATTAATTTTTTCAAGTTTTTGAGAACAGGTCTGTGCTTTTTACATCGATATTTATCTAAGTTATAATATTTTTACTTACTTTACTTTTAATGGCACAACAGCCCATGAAGGGCCTAGGCCGAGCTCTTCGCATCCACTCATGTTGTGAATGGAAGGGACCTACAGTTTAACGCCAAATCCGAACGGCGAAGTGAAAAGCTTTACATAGCAATTTTTACTCTTGTAGGTTTGCCATTGCCTGCCAAGAGGTGGTGCCGTGTAGAAAAAATATTTTTTCACTTTTTGATTTTGTCTGTGCTGAGATTCGAACCCCGGAAACTCTGCGTAGCAGTCCAACGCGCTACCACTACGCCACATCAAAAATTTGGGAAATAGAAGGTTAAGTATGAGATAAAATATACGGGAAATGGTCCCCGCGGCTATAATCACCGACCCTTGTTCTTTGAATGAAACTGTCGAGGGCATTTTTAGAAAGATCTGGCTCCATCTCACCGATGACGCGTTGGATGTCGGTCTAAAGCTTAAGAATTGTTTGTGGTTTATTCGCCTGGAACTGGGATTTCACAAAACCCCAAAGAATGTAATTGCACGATTGACATCAGAATTTCGGGAGATTAATTCGTCTGGAAAACATTGCTCCAATAAATCGATTGTTTCATACGCAGTGTGGCAGTTGGCGTCGTCATGATGAAACCACATATCCTCCAGATCAAAAAAAAAATAAAATGACAAAAAATTAAATCGTGCGCTCTTATTGGGTGGGACACCCTGTAATATAAGTACCTATCAGTTAAGGCTTTGAAGGAGCGTCAGCAGTAGGCTAATCTGTAATGATATGCCGTGTAATAAAGAGCTAATTCTTGCTACGGTCATGTGCTAAGTCAGATATACTGCTGGAAGTTAAAAGTGCGTTTCACACAAAAACAAAAATGGGTAAATTACTTCTGGCGTAGAATTTATTTACCTCTCCCTACTTTTACCTATATATAACTTAATGAAGTACATATAAAACAAAAATACGTCAACGATGTTGCGCACAAAAAAGTTGTATACTTCCCGTGATACTAACGGTATAAAAAATATGCATAGAAGATTAGCTAAGAATGTGGACTTAAAATATAAAATGTATAATATAAATGTATAAAACTCAAATAACCAACAAGCTCCTACAACAACAATCACTTTTAGGGATTTAACCGTTCTCTCTCTTTATGCCTCTTTGTAAAGCCACGCCCATTAACAATAGATTCACAAATTGGACCGATATCTGGTTCATGATCTGCTACCCATTTAATGGTTATCAATTCGAGGTTTCGATTTTTATTGCGATGAAGTACAATGCCGGCTTTAGCCACTTATTTTACTTTTACTTATTACACTGGGCAACAGTTTATAAATTTTATATTATAATCCTCGTTAGGTATAGATCGTTAGAGTAGATCGCCGTGTTTTTTATAAGTTCTACAAATTATCAATTGAAAACAAGTTTTCGCACTTTCCCAATCAGTGTAACAATGTTTCTCCTTTATTTCATCGTCTATATTTTAACGGGTGATCTTTTATATCATAAATATAATTGAGTTCTTTTTATCATGCGGCACATCAGTACAGAGTGATATTTTATACGAAATACTATATTTTACAGGGGGTAGCTCTATAAATGCAGAGCATTGTGTTGATTGGAAGAAAGATTGATAGGTGGGAGGAAGAAGGAGGCAGAAGTAGTTAAGAGCGATTCCTTTAAATTTGTAAGGGTCATAATAATCGGTAAAATTTTTTTCAGGTAGCTTATAACAAATACGCTTGTTACGACAGATAAAAGAACTTTCTCTGTAATGCGTTGTGCGGTGGAACACCGAGTCTACGTAAGTTCTGCTTGCTGATCGTGTAGTTCTGGGGAATATATACCGTTAAAATAACGGTAAAACAGAGAGACGCCAACCACATTTCGACGCTGTTCCAAGGAGTCAATAGAGCTGGAAACTCTACTGCCTTCTATTATCTTCATCGCTCGATGTTGGATAGAGTCCAGAAGCTCCAGTTGCGTTCGTGAAGCTCCAGCCCATAGGTGAGAATTAATCTCCAATTTAGGACGTATATAGGTGGACGTATGTAGATCATGCGGAGATCAGTCGGAGTGAAATATTTTTTACACCACCTAAAAATGCCGAGATACTTGGCTGCTTCTTTCGACACATCAAAAATGTTTTTGTTCCAACGAACATCACATTGGATGGGCATGCCCAGAACATCAAGAGTCGCTGTCTCCGCAATACCTACCCAACCCATACATATATAGGGGGTTAACGGGGGGCTAGGAAACTCGTTTGTGAGGTAACAGACAACTTTGGGTTTTACGCGCATTGAACTCAACTCTATTCATGAGAAGATATGGAAAAGTGTAGGGGAGAGGAACGATGGTAATCAACTTTTTAACGATTTTTATTCAAGGAAAAATCATTTAAAAATTATTATAATTTTCCCATTTTAATCAAATTTCTTCAACTTTCCAACAATTTATGGAAAAGAATTGGTAGACTATAGACTTTAACTAGTGTAAATTAAAATTGCGTGGTCGTTGAGCAAATCAAAAAGCAAGAAAACAATTGAGGGAACTCAATTTCTTGAGGGAAGTTTCTTGAGTTGGAACCCAAAAGAGTTCCACATAATAAGGAACATTTCCTGAGTCAGAATCCAAAAGCTGCGTTCCAAAATAGAGTTTTCATCCAATATGTTAAGATCAAATTGTGGAAAAGTGCTTAAAAATTTAATTGTTACCAACAAAAAAATATTTTAATTTTTAATTTTAAATTTTGATTTTTTTTCTACTACTATTTTGTTAAAAAAAATTACTACAGATCTGTTTGTATGTGGGATTTGAAATCAAGAAGCTAATAAAATAATTTTTGGCTGCCTAAGTCAATCAGCACCTTCTTATAATTCTCTTTCACTACATATCGATAGAAGTTTATGAGAATTAACAACCAGACCGAGAGGGGAATCGCACCCTTAACCTCCCGGCCGAACCTCTAGCTCTCTTACCACTAAACTATTGAGGTCGTCTACTACTACTAGGTATACATTGTTGGGGTAAAAATAAAGTTACGAACACAATGGCTGCGACAGCGTCATTGCATCATTACAAGAGGGCGTCCACAGCGAATGGAACAAGCGACAAAGACAAAATTACTTCAATTATATTTTTAAAACTTTGCACATTTTGATTTTATACCGCTAAAAAACAATAATTTTTAATAGAACACTGGATTAATTTATTTATTTTCAAAGAAATTAACATAAACAAGCAAATCGTATAATTTGTGGTCGCTGTAGCGTAGTGTTAGTGCGTTGGACTATTACGCAGAGTGTCCGGGGTTCGAATCACGGCACAGACAAAATCAAAAAGTAGATTCAAACCATTTTTCTACACGCCACCACCTCTTGGCAGGCAATGTCAAACATCCAAGAGTAAAAATTGCATATGAAACATATTTTCACTTCGCCGTTCGGATTGGGCATAAAACTGTAGATTCCATCCCATTCATGTACAAATATGATACGTACAACATGAGTGGATGCGAAAAGCTCGGCCTTAGGCGCTACATGTGGTCGTAGTCGTCATTGATAAACAAAAATCTTCATTGTGGTAAATTGACATCCCAAACGTCTCTAACTTCAATCGAAATACCCCTTGCAGTTGTGAAACAGAAAATACAAACACTTATGAACGAGTACTCCCCCAGCCCAGTAGTTTTAATGCAATAGTTTTAAAAGAATGTTAAAAAGTCCTAGCGCAACACATTTGTACTCTATTCCAACTTTCTAGCTCAAAAGCAATTTTTCCCACACTCTGGAAGAGTTCTTACATTACTGGACTTCACAAAAAGGGTAAAAAAAAATGAAATTTCCAACTAACGACCAATAGCTAAGCTTTCCTGTATACCTAAGCTTTTCGAAAGCATAGTTTATGTGGCAATGTTTTTCCATTGTAAATCCATTTTCTTACCTTAACAGCACGGATTTCTAAACGGCAGATCAACAACAACTAAATTAACCGAATTTGTATCCACCCTGTGTGCATTGGAGGATGGCAAAGAAGTCGATGTCATTGCTACCGACTTCAATAAGACTTTTGATAAAATTTCGCATGGTATTATTTCTTAAACTCAATGCTTTAGGCTTTCAATCTGGGTTTGTAAGATGGATAAAATCTTACCTTGATAATCGGATATATAATGTCATTTTAGGTCTTCCACATCTGAACCCTTTGTTGCCACATCCGGTGTCCCTCAAGGTAGCCACCTTGGTCCCTTGATTTTTGTCCTCACAATTAACGATGTAGATTGTTTCATCAAAAACTCTCAGCTCTCTATCTATGCTGATGACATGAAATTTACCGACACATTCTAATACCCCTTGACCATCGCCCACGGCAAGACTACTTGATTAATTTTTCAAAATGGTCCGATAAAAATTTTCTCGAGCTCAATGTCAGTAAATATCAATTCATAACATATTCCAGAAAGCGAATTCCTTCACTGCCTAGGATTTATTTTATACGCGATAACATTGTCCCATCTGTAACTTCGTTACGAGACTTGGGTGTTATCTGTGATAAGGAACTAAATTTTCGTTCACATATTGATGACGTTGTAAATAGGGCCAACTCTGCTCCTGGGTTTGTGAAACACTGGTCCACAGAATTCTCAAACCCATATGTCAAAAAAGTTTTCTATTTTACATTTACATGTCAGGCCAATTCTTGAATATGCTAGCCAAGTCTGGTCTCCTTATTATAACACCCATTCCCTTAGAATTGAAGCAGTGCAACGCAGATTTATTCGGTTTGCCTTGCGTGGCCTACCATGGTCTGATCCCTTTAACTTGCCCGCATATAAGGATCGTCTAAAACTAATTAACGTACAGTCCCTTGAAATACGCCGAAAAACCGCCGATACAGTATTTGTTCATCAATTATTAGCTGGAAACATTGACTGTCCCGTCCCGCGTTGCTCCAAACTATTTTTATTAACACCAACCCACGTAACCTTAGGTCTGTGCCCGCTTTTCGTCTTAATACTCATAGAACAGATTCTGGTGGCAACGAACCAATGTCTAGAATGCTTCGAATAGCCAACGACATTCCAAATGTTTCTGACTTTCACCATAGCAAATTTAGCTTAAAGAATGCTCTGTATAAAGCCTACTCCGCTCCCTTTTCTTGCGAAGCCATGTATAAATGAAAAAATCATTCCCTCTCCCATTCTGCCTCCTTCTTCCTCTCACCCGTCAATCTTCCTTTCAATCAACACAATGCTCTGCATTCGTAGGGGTACACCCTGAGTAGTGTATCAAAAAAAAAAATAATAATAATAATTTCACGGTTAATACTTTCATTCTGTCGCTGGCAAAAATAGAAACAGATTGAAGTCGACGACAGTGGCAATTTGCACATTGACGCAATGATGCAGTGTCGCAGCGATTATGCTCATCTTCATGATAAGTGTTGGCAGATTGCGCAATGTCGTTGCCGCGTCCATTGTGTTCGTACCTTAAGACGTTAAGAAGTTTTCATATACTTATTTTCAAACCCATACGATTTTTTATGTTATGAATATAAGTAAAATCCATTACATTCTAATGTAAGGCAACAAAAGCAAACAGGTTGTAACTTTTCTTTTTCAAATACAACATAAAAATTTTTATTTAAATTTTCTCAGCATTTATGTTTTTTTTTATTGGATTTTTTTTTTTAACAAAAATTTTGGTTTTTGTTTTTGGGCGGGGCTTGCTCTATGTATGTACGAGTATGCAAATAAAAATTTAACAGTTAACATAGACAATATTTTTTATTATTATTACCTACTATTACTATATATTTTCTTTTAAATTTTTTTTTAATGCATGTGTGTATTGTAATATTTCACTTTTATTTTCTTTTCTTAGTACTTTTAGTTACATTAATTATTAATTATAATATTATCGCTTTGCTTTTCTCCTAGTTTAATGACTTACTTATGTACAAACCATGTGTTGTAAGTACATAAATAAATATCGAATTTACATTTAACTTTTTTTAATTTTTACAACAATTACGTCTTATTTTCAGTCATAAACAAAATATATAAATATGTATATTTATGCATAAAAAGCCTAAGTCACGGTAAGTTAAATAAAACAAATAATTCGAAAAATCTAAATGGAAATTTCGAACAACTTAATAATTTTTGTATCTACAAACGTTTTGTTTTTTTTTTTTTTGTGTCTTCAGACGGTGGGAAAACATACTGCACAATTAAAAAAACAACAATAATAACAATAATAAAAGTAAAATGCTAGAAAAACCATAAATTCGCATTTTGCCTGACTGTGATGTTCTGCTGTTGTTGCTGGCTGCTTCTGATACGAATGGCATATATCAGCTTCTCTATAAATATTTCATGTTGACGTGTTGTTGCTTATTAAAAACAAAAACAATAACAAAATTCCGTACCTACTTCTTAGATATACGATTATGTATATAAAGGGTGGACCATTTATAATTTTGAATTTGATTTTGGTGTAAATAAGAAACGAATATTTTTTTACCTTTAACGGTTCCCCACAAATAACAGTCCCACAGAGTCAATCAATCGCTGTGGAGTAGTGGTAGTGCATTGGACTGTTACGCAGAGTGTCTGGGGTTCGAATATCTCGGCAAAGGCCAAAATCAAAAAGTAGAGAAAAAAATTGTTCTACACGGCACTACAATGAAAAGCTTTTCACTTAGCCGTTCGGATTCGACATTAAACTGTATGTCCCTTCCATTCATGTGTGGATGCGAAAAGCTCGGCGTAGGCCCTCCATGGCCTATTGTGCCATTAAAAGAAAGAAGAAGAAGAGGGAGTCAAATCGAAAGTGAGTGGCGGCCAATGCACATCACCAAAACGGCTAATAACGCGATTTTCAAACTTCCCACGGAAAAGATCGATTGCCGAACGGCTTGTGTGACAATGCGAGCCATCCTGTTGGAACTAAATGCTGCCTAAGTCCATATCTTCTAAAATAAGCCAAAAATAGTCATTTATCACACTATTCACTGTCATGAATCTTCCTTACGCATCTTCCTTCCTCTAGAAAAATGGCCCTATGATACCGCCGATCCCAAAACCAAACCATTAGCATTGAACAAGAAGATTTTGATATATTTTGAAGACGTTTTTAAGAGCGGAGTGCGATTCCATGGATGCTGAATGCAAATTAGAAATATTTGTAAACTTATACAGAGTTCACATTGCTTTATTGCTAATAAAGAATATTGGAGTCTTGCGTTCACAACAGAATCCAACCCAGACGATGATGTTACCTGCTCTAAAATTTGTATGCAAGCTGATTTCACGTTGAGGTTGCATTGGCTTCTCAAAAATCGCGCATGGATCTTTTGAGCCTCAGATGCTACAATTTTTCTTATTAAAGTAACCACCGAGGTCAAAATAAGCTTCGTCAGAAGGGATGATTTTTATTTAAAAATTCTCATCTTCTTCCAAGCGTTCCAGAGCCCAATTAGCGAACCGAAAACTTTGCAGATGGTCATGTGGCTTAAGCTATTGTACCAATTGAACTTTGTACGACTTCATACCGAAGTCGTTAGCTACAAAGCATGAAATGTGAAATGTTCAATTCCTGACAATGATGGGGAGTTGATGTGGTTGGCTCTTCTTGCACAATCTGAGCCACATTACGAGTACGAGAACTTGTTGTTTTATCCAATAGAGATCCAGTTGCATGCACACGTTTCACAAATTGCTCTTTTTTCTTACACTTTTGGTAGAAGATTCACCATTTAGTAAGTAACTTTTTAATATTTCCCAACGTGGTTCAAGCTCATATCAACCCATTTCGTAAGGCGCAACTAATTTACCGTCATAGTACGAATGAGATTAGAGTTGCCACCCTCATAATATCCAGTAGCTTAAATTCCAAATGTTTGATGGACCACCCTGTTATACTAGACACATATACTTAAGTACTTGTTATATATATTTTTTGTATATAAATTACAATAAATTCCAGCAACGCAATTTTAAATATTATAATTTTCTTATTCTTGTTTCCTATTAATTTTTTTTAATACTAATCTCAAATTCTTATTCTTTCTTTTTGTTTGTTTTATTTATGTACGAATTTCTAATTTATTTATTGTTATTTGCTTTCCATGTAAATATTTCATATACTTTGTATAATTTCTTTGCTATGACTTTTGCTTACACATAAATTGAATTTCTTTAAAATGGTTTTTTTTTACATATTTTTTCTATTTTTGCTTTTTATTCTGTTTTTCTGCCCATTCTAATTAGTAACATATTTATTTTTAATATAATATATTGTATTGTTTTTGGTTTAGCTTTCTAATTTGATTAGGTTTTAACTACAATATGTTTTGAAATTTTAAAATGAAAAATCACATTCATATTCTGGTTTTGAAGGATATGTTGACAAAATGGCAATATTTCCACGCGTTCTTAAGCGTGAAATGCATTTTTGTTTTTTTGTTTTTTGTTTTTAATAGCACTGTCTGTGTAACTGTCCAAAAACCGGTTGTGGGTTCAAAATATGATATTTGGTTTAATCAGCAAGGATTTTAATATTGATAGGGCAAACAAAGCGTTACGAAAAGGTAGGCATCGAATTGAGTGTAATATTCTGTAAATATTGGTATTATAGTAAGTCGAGTTGACTATCTTAAGTTTATTCAGGGGATGTGATTCACAATTGTGTGCAGTTCCTAAAAACTATTTGGATTTCCTACAGAGTAAACGAACTAGGGAAATGTTAAGAAGGATGACTGAAACTTGTGCGCTGCAAAACTAAAACTCAAGTTAACATAGAATCTGGAGTTACTCACTGGTTCTTTAAGGCTACATTCTCTAAGAATCGGGTATACATAAGGATGATTCAGAGATTTCTGCAAGCTGTTTAAGTTTTTTAACTAGTCATACTTGCCAAAATATTTAATGAAGGGGGAGAGTATGGAGAGTCTGTCTACTTACTAGACTACTCATATGGAGAAATATCAACTGTAGAGAATGCTATCGTTAACAACAAGATTCCTCCTGAACTCAATGGTTTCCCGAACGAAATGACGATAAACCACTATCCTAACCACTAACTTACTTGGAAAGGTGAGCAATCTCTAGCTTTCCAAAATTATGCAATAACTAGAACTGCTATGAAAGCCCATTAGAATGAGAAGAAGGATTGAGTTCGTGTATAGGTAAGATCTGGGTACCGAAAAAACTTGTGAAAGAAGTTCACGGTCTATGAAATATCTCTGGTTTGATTTTCGGAAGCAGCATTTATCCGTTACTGCAGTATATACTGCAAAAGCCATAAAAGTCAAACGTTGAAGACACGTGTTTTACCTCAGGCAATTACAGAAAACGTGTTTAACTTAGGTAACTGACTGCAAATCATAAAAGTATTGGAGCAGCTAATCATTAACTGAAAAGCGTCATCAAAAACTAACTGGTTGACAGGTTCCTAAAGTAGAATAGTTCCTGTAGTCCCGCAGAGCTTGGTTTTTAAACTATTACTATCCAATTTCCTATATATTGGAGTCATCGAATGGTCAAACCGATATATCAGTACAAAAGGCTGTGGTGGGTTCGAAGAGTAAGAATATTTTAGCACTAGAAAAAAAAAAAATGTAAATACTTATATGAGCATCTCAGCAGTACTCGTATGTAAGGTACCTGAGATATTCAGTGGAAAGTCAAACTACGTTTCTCCAAAATATTAAGTATTTGAATGTAATACTTAGTATCATCTGAGTTAAGCTGTATCTACACAAAACAATAAATATGATTTAAGTGTACAGTGATACTTACTGCTTTGAATTACTTGACATTTAGTAGTACTGAATTAGTATCAACTTTTCTGCTATTTGAGAAATGTAAAAATGTTTGAGACAAAATTTCAATGCTGAAAATCCCTTACCTTTACTTTCTGTGCATTCTCACGGAATATGTACAATATAAAAATGTTAAAGAGACTTACAATTTACATACGTTTTAAAAGCAGGTAAAATATCTGCATTACTTTCAGATCTAACATTACCAACTCAAATAGCAAAATTCTGGTCACTAATAAAATATTTAGACAGGTAAATTTGTGATTAGGTTTGATTGAAAAACGAGCTATGAGGGAACTACAATGACTCTCACGAAAGAATCTTTGGAACACTTTCTTTGTCACGGTCCAAAACTAGACATGGCAAAGTGTCGGGGATAGCTCGGCTCTCGTAGTTAAACTAGAAGAAATAGGACGTTGCCTGTCTGTGTTAGGTATTCGCCTTCACTTTCGAACAAACTAACCCGCCCATGCCTTTCATTCATTAAGTGGTATAATATTATCCAGCCAGTGAAGCTAAAGTAAAGTCGAAGGTATAAAATACTACCGGGTGTACAAGTATGAAACCGGTAATGACATCTCTGTGCCGCTAGGTAAAACTATACGCCCTGTCAAAACAAATCATTCGCGCCATTTCTTCGCAATTAGTTCTGCACAACAATATTCAGCTCACACACAATAAAGTTTCATACAACAACATTTTTTTTATCGTCCGTAAAAATGTCGAATTTTATGCCTACAAACTACGATATGCCGACATCATTGATTTTCTGTTTCCAATTGAAGAAATCTGCTTTGGAATGTCATCGAATGCTTGGGGAAGCTTACTGCCAACACGCTCTAGGCAAAACACAGTGCAACGAGTGGTTCAATAAGTTTGAAAGTGGCGATTTTGATGTGAGAAACGAAGAACGTGGAAGACCACCGAAAAAGTTTGAAGATGCCGAATTGCAAGCTTTACTCGATGAGGATGATGGGTGAAACGCAAGAACAACTTGCATTACATTTAAATGTGACCCAACAATGCATTTCTCAACGCTTGAAAGCCATGGGATCGATTTTGAAGGTGGGAAGCTGGGTGCCGCATGAATTGAGGGAAAGACAGCAAGAAAATTGAAAAACCACCTGTGAAATGTTGCTCGACAGGTACAAAAGAAAGTCATATCTTCATCGAATTGCTACTGGTGATGAAAAATGGATCTATTTCCAGAATCCCAAACGTAAACGATCATATGTCAAGCCCGATACACCGACACCGGCCAAATCGACATCAAAGCCAAATCGCTTCGGAAAGTAGACAATGCTCTGTGTTTTTTGGGATCAGTGAGGTATTATCTAGTTTGACCGTCTGAAACCAGATGAAAGGTCAACGCTACTATTAACCATTGGCCGATTTCAACCGTGCTTAGCGCCAAAAACTTCGATTTGTACGAAAATGTGAAAAAATGGCTCAAGGACTGGTTTGGCTCAAAAAAAGAACAGTTCTTTTTTTTTGGCGAGGCATTTACAAATTGCCAGAGAGATGGGAAAAATGTGTAGCTAGCAATGGCCATTACTTTGAAGATTGAATGTATAACCATTTTTCTTAAATAAACGTGTATTTTCTTAAAAAAAAAAACACCAGTTTCATAGTTGTACACCTGGTAAATAACTTTTCCTATGTTTATTTTTACACTCACTACACTTACTCGCCAATTTCATATTACATTTTTATTGTGTTTAATGTCTAATTTTAATAGTGTCTTTTTATCTTGTTTTGTTTTATTTTGTCTGGTTTTGTTTAAGCTACTTTACAAATGCATGCTAACTATAATTACTTTAATTAATCTAATTATTTCCTTGTTAATTGCCACTATTTTGACACCATTTCACTTCACTTTCAATATGCAAAGCATTGGCAGTTTTAACATTTTCTTTTACAATTACAATTTCTTATTTATACTTCTTCTTTCTCGCTATTATTTTTCATACCTACAGGATTTATTATATCAATATTTATTTATTAATTTCATGTCAAATATCAAAGAATATATAATAGCTATAAGCAGGCCGCCGTGGTCGCCGTGGTCGCGGTGGCGTAGTTGGTCGTGCGCTAAAGTGTCCGGGGTTCAAATCTCGACACGGTCAAAATCAAAAAAGAATAAACCATTTTTCTAGACGGCACCCCACCTCTTGACAGGCAATGCCGAACCTACAAGAGTCTAAATTGCCTATGAAATGCTTTTCACCTCGCCGTTAGGATTCGGCATAATGTACAAATTTAACACGCACAAAATGAGTGGATGCGAAAAGCTCCGCCTAGGCACTCCATGGGCTGTTGTGCCATTAAAAGAAAAATAAAGAAAGAATAGAAAAATACGTGGATTGCGAATGCCCTAAAAGGAGGGGCTGATTTTTTGTTTTTTATTCCTTTATATTTTTATGCCCCGATCCACACGGCTGGAAACATATACTTTTTCAACGAAATCTTAATTTTTATAAGGTTTTTGGAGAAGAAAAAATCATATTTCTCAAGCTACTACAAAAGTATCGAAAATGTGAATGAACCTTTATTGATTAGTAATCTTCGACTTCCTAATCGTTCATAAGTAATATTTGCTAAACAAAATAAACCAGATGAACATAAACCATGAGCAATTATTAATGTATAAGAGCCACAAATACCCCAATAAGTCAAAGTTATTAAACCTGTGGCTACTGTGAGAATGTTAGAGGTCGTAATTCAGGTGGAAATTACTTCCGGTCATAATTTACACACAGAACCGGTCATACTTTCGATACACTTGGATGTTGGCCTAGCAGCGGAACCTATTGATTACAAAATAATATAAATAGTAAATAAGTAAATAAGTACTTGCAATCGGCTTTTTCGCATGAAATAATTTGAATATCAAGTAGGCCTTGATTTTCAAAAAACTTGATTTCATTGTGAATTTCGCAATGTAATTGTAGAAACAGTCCATTATACGCTTTCGTCTCAAGAGCATATTTAAGAAATGAGTTCCGTATACGCGAAACGTTTTGAAGCAGTCTTTCTTTGTTCCCATCCAAAAGGTCTCAAGATGTCTCACTTGAGCGCTTCGAAGTACTTAAAAAAATCGAAGGCGTTTGTCCAGCATTGGAACCTTGGTTATAAAGAGGATTTTCGAAGCTAATCCAGCCATATCTTTGAAATTAGTTAAACAAAAATTGGCTCGAAAGGGCATAAATGTCTTTCTGAATACAATAAGAAACCGTTTGAGGGAGTCTCAGATCCAATTTCGAGCAACGACGGTAAAACCCTTACTAACTGCAAAGCAAATAAAAAAACGCCAAGAGTGGGCAACTGAACATGTGGATGACGATTGGAGCCAAGTGGTGTTCACAGACGAATCCTCCTTTTGGATGACAAACACTATTAAGCGTGCTTGGTTCACTAAAGACGGTAAGATGCTCCAGCGATCAGTGAAACATCCAGGAAAGGTTCATGTTTGGAGATGCTTCACAAAACAAGGATTTGGCAAATTAATCATCTTCACGAGGAATTTGGATGCCAACTTCATGACCACGATATACCGTCATGGACTTCTGCCATCAACGGATATGTGGTTTGGGGCAGGAAGCCGAGATTGGGTTCTTCAAGAGGACAACGACCCAAAACATCGCAGTCGCTTGTGTAGCAGTTGGATAGAGGAAAACGGCATAACTTCATTGGATTGGCCCTCACAGTCGCCAGATCTGAATCCGATCGAAAATGTTTGGGCTCTTATGAAGTTAAAACTACGTGGAAAAAAGATACATTCAATAAATCATTTGAAACGGCTTCTTAGGGTAATGGGTAATGGCGAAGTTTAACACGGTCATATGCTGAAAAATTAGTCGATAGCATGCATTTCCGTTGTAATGAAATTACGAGGAATGGTGGCGTCTGGATGCCATATTAATATATTTGCGCAATGAATATTTAATCATTTCAAGATGCTGTGGACGTTTTTTTTTTAAGATACCTTAATTTTTTCAGTGACTTAGACCGATTGCTTTCTTGTTTCTTATTGAAACTACGTATAATTATAATATTTACTTTGATTCTGGTGTTTCATTTGTGCACATGTGATAATATCAGGCAAGCGAAAACTCGTAATTCTACATTATTTTCAGTTATAATTCCGTTCGAAATTATGTCCGATCATAATTTGTAATAGGTTTCGACCACAATTTCTACGCAATAAATATATTTTATATACTTATGTACATAAATTGTGAATGGATAAACATTTTCGGTCGTAATTTCTAATAAAAATTTGTTCATGTAGGAGAAATTATGGCCGTAAAAATTCGGACCGCATACCAGGAAATTGTAGGGTATCACGAGAAAATATGCAGGTTAGTATTTGGTTTTTTTTTTAGCAATATTACAGTGTGGGCCCCTTGAGTTAGGAGTCAATTAAGGTAAAATTAGGATGTAGTAGTTCACTTCAAAAGACGTGAAAAGCTGTTATGAGTAAAAAGGGAATATCCCAAAGCTTATACCTTGAATTGACCTTGAATTGACCTATCATACTCGTTGGTTGCCATTACGTAAGAGTAAAATGCTCTTGAAAGTGGTCACAGAGGCGTAGTTGGCAAGACTGCCAATGCACAGTGGCCGTGGTTCAAATCTCGGCGCAGGCAAAATCAAAAAGTAGAAAATAAATTCTTCTGCACAGTACCACCTCTTGGCAGGCAATAGCAAACCTCCAATAAGTAAAGAAAAGCTTTTCCCTCTGCCATTCCGATTCGGCACACAACTGTGGGCGTCTTCCATTCATATAAAAATATAAGACACACAACATGAAGGGAAGCGAACAGCTCGGCCTAGGCCCTCCCATGGGCTGTTGTGTGTATGTTGTATGTACGAGTAAAGAAGAAGAAGAAGAAAGTGCTACTGAAATGCGTACTGGAATTTTTCACTCAGATGAAATATAGTAGTTTACATACCGTAAACCTAAAATTATGTCCGTACTCATTTGTAAATGTTCTGTTCACATGAAGCCTCCATTCACATATAAGTATTATATATTCTTTGATGGTGCATCCATGCTTTTCTGTATGTATGTAGGTATATACCATACTATTGTTGTAATGTTTCCAAAAACTACAAAAGTACAATACCATGTAAGTGCATATATGCTTTAAAATCTAAATGCATTCTTCATTCTTCATTGCACCATAGCAATAGACAAGTTTCATCACCAAAAATTCTATACTATACAAATACATATAAAAAAATAATATATATTTTAATCTAACATTTTCTAAGAATAAAGCATTTTCCGTTTAACTCTACATATACCAAAAAATAAAATAAATAAAAATAAAAATATTAAAAAGAAAAATGCTTGTACTTATGTAGTCAAAAATGTTTACCCCACAATTCCAACTGGCTTATTAATGTTATGTTATAATCGATTAATATTGGTGTGTCGTCGTCGACGTTGTCGTCGTCGTCATCGTCGTCGTCATCGTCATCGTCGTCCTGTTGCTAGCCTGTTGCTGCGTTTGCATCTGCATCTGCATTTGTGATGATGGCGTCTGCATAATGCAGACGGCCGCATCTCAACGTTTCACACCAAATAGATTCGGAATCGACTTGATCTTCTTGCGCGAACAATTCAAGTAGTCTTTATACATTTCGGAACGTAAGTAACGTGAATAGGAATCAGATTTCATTAAGTGATAGACATGCGATGCGGCAACATCGAAGCACCAACGATTTAGGCTGCTCGTTGAGTTGACCGCTTCACGTGCCAATTCTACCGATTTCGAATCAACATTGACCGGGCATGGTGCATCGGGCGCTAGAAATTCGTGCCAGATCTTTTGAATTGCTTCTTTGATTTCCGATTGTGGGAGCGTTTTCATTTGTTGTACAGATTCCCAGAATCTGAAAGGGAAATATCGAAAGGATAAAAGTTAAGAGAGGAAAAAGAAAATGAGTGCCGCAAATGCGCCCGACATACTTGAGATTCTCGCCACTGTATTCTTTTTCTAGGAATTTCGTAAACTGTTCACGCCCCACCGGATCATTGAGCAGCTCACGCAAGCTGAATCCCCAACGTTTGACGCGTCGCGAAGGAACTTCTTTGCTGCAATTATTAAATCATAATGAAATTTTATTTCAAGTAATCGTAATTTATACGCATTTATATTTTTCAGGATGCGGCAGGTACTTGAGGGCACTCACATATGTGCCTGCCACTTCTTTTATCCTTTTTCTTTTCAGATCATAAATGGAGGACAAATAGCTGACTCAGGGAATGAAAAGGCTCGCTGCTATCGATTCACATTGAATATTGAAATGTCCCAAGTTTTGAATGTCGCCCGATCGTTTGTTAACCCTGATCGTCGAGAGTTGGAAGCATCTGATTAATATGTGGAAAGTGCAAAAACATGTAACACGTTCAGACAGTCTTAGAACATCACAGGTTGTGCAGCCAGTCCAGGGTATTATTGACGAAGACCCTACAAAATCCATAAAGGCCATATCTATAGACCTTTAAGTTTCATTGTCCACAAAGACATCCGATAGAAATTCTACGTGATGCGCAGAGCACAATTTATGTCGGCACAAATTCGAGAGCAACGATTCATCCGGGTACAATGACTTTTTAACAAGTTAAAACATCCTGAAATCCCAGATATGCTCTGGTTTTATTCTTTGACCAGGACCCAAAAATAAGCCGACGAAATGATACTTAGGTGGCTACGTTCGGATTCTTCAGATGTTGCCCATGTTATGCACAACAAGTTTCCGGCAACTGCCATAGTTTGAGGGACATTTCATGCCACCCCACTTCTTTCCTCAATGACTTCGGGTGAATGCTGTTGCCTACATTGATGTTTTGGAAACAGTTGTGAAACCCTGGATAAACATCGTGTGTGGTGAGAGGGCATACGTATCCCAACAGGACACTGCTCCTTCTCATAAAGCCATGGAGACGCAAGATTGCATGATCACATAACCTCAAACATGGGGCCTCCTAGCTCCTCAGATTGAAATCCTTTGGACGGCGATGTATGGGGCGTTGTTGATCGCGAGACCAATAAACATCCCCATAACACTCTTGATTCCCAAGGAGCAGCTATTGCCAGAGTAATAACGGATATGGATGAGGATCATTTGATTCGGGCATGCAAACGTTTCCAGCAGATATAATTGAAGCTGTGTCACTCAGTTGGCTGTAAAGTTTTCATTAAAACACAATGAAAGTATAAAAATTTTAGTTTTAAGGTCATCAATATGCCCTCAAATACCTGCACCCTGTATATATTTATATTTACGTATTTTTTTCGGCATCCCACATTTCAGTGTTATCCGTTTGCCAGGGATTTGCCAACTCTGGCGTTGTTATAAAGTAATCAAATTCATTATATTGCTCGTAGTATGCAACTAAACTGTAATTATACAAAACGTCATCTCAGATTTTCTATTGATTTGATTGTTTTCCGTTGCACTTACGCTTCTGCTGCCTTCGAAACTTTTATTGTACGACGCTCGAGCTTCTGTTTACGCAACGCTATTATACGCGTCAGCTGCTCAGCCGGATTCTTAGCTACTGAGGCGCCCGCAGAGCCAGTACCATGACTGGAACCACCACGTCGATACGCTTTCTTTATATCAATCTCGGTGGTGTTCACGCAGCCGGGCATCGGACGATGCACATCCCAGAATGCACGCTCTTGAGAGTCTAACACTTTGCGCTCGAGTTTATCACGTTTTTTGGCCACTTTACTTTGTGACTCAGCCTTAAATTTGAATGTAGTACATTAATTAGTTTCAAATGTAGTTAGCAAATTGTTGTTAGCGCTGCTAGCTGATTCACTTACCTGCATGAATATAAATTCCCATTTTCTTGAGAACATTTTCTGTAACTTTGCCAAGTTTTCAGCCTCATAATCTGCCAACTCTAAACGGGTCTTATTCTGCATTGTACGTTTGCATAAGTAAACAGCATAGTCGGTGTTCTCAGGTTCCCAGCAATTCGATGGCCAAAAGTAGGGTGTTTGAAATCTATTTTATAAGTGTAGGTAAGTACATAATCTTATACATAAATGAATTAAAAATAAAGAAATGGAGAAGGATCGAACATCGCCTTATTAAATCCCACACCTTGACCTTTACCGACAATCTTTATTGAGAATTTTCAAATTAGCAGAAGGCAAGGGGGACCTAAAATGACTGAGAAACGCACAATTGATAACGAAAGTAGTTTGGAGCGTCAGTGAGGAAACTGAGAGGAACAGCGCCGACTTGATGGGAATTGCAACCCAAGAGTTGCTTAGCGTAAAACCCTAATTAGAAAAAGGAACTCTCTGTTATCCCAGCAGTCTTAGGAACGGTTTAATGTAAGCGTTAGACCAATTAACGGCGAAGCAAAAAACTGGTTACGTAGCTTGTCTAAGGACTGGGATAGGGTCCGAATATGTTGGCTGTTGTTTCCTCCTGAACACTGCAGGACCCATAAAAAGGGACTGGACCAATTTTCATAACCGATTTACTTCGATACGCCACTAAATTGCGTGTATTTTGAGACAAAATGTAATGGGGCTGAAGTAGTAGTGGTAAACTTACGCTGCAAATTTGATTATTAATTTTTGTACAATAATTAACCAAATACTGAATCCAATTACCACTGTAAAATTTTCAATAATTGATTTTAAATTGTTAAAAACAATTTTGTTACTACAAACTGAACTAGGATCAGTTACCATCTCTCAAAGTTACCATAAAATGGCGCATACTACAAAAATAAATGAAAAGTGCCATCTGTAGGTTAAAAGTATGATAAAAGTTAAAAACAATTATGTTTACTAGAAACAGAACTAGGATCAGTTGTTGATTAAATCCCGTCTCTCAAAGTTACCATAAAATGGCGCATACTACAAAAATAAACGAAGAGTGCCATCTGTAGTTAAAAAGTATAACCACATGAAACTAGCGTAGCTGTCAAGTCAAATCAAAATGAACTGCAGTGAAATAAATCAGCTAAAGCCTAAAACTATGCTTCACATAGTAATACTTCCACTTACCTATAAAATGTACCATCATTCTTCACCGTTAACGCGTGATCGTCAATAGGGAATATATAACCGTGCGCAGCCAGCAGATGTGCAAAATGCAAAGCTTCCGTAACATCATCCACATCAAAATTCTTAACAATCCAAGCGGTTAAATCGGCGCCCGTAAACACGGAGGGCACTTTGCTCATGAAAGCTTTTACAGTGCGTACAGCTACACCAGTTGATTCAGCTTGCATTTTCTCAATGATTGCTTCCATCTATGCAAATAAACAAACAAACACACACACACACACATACAGAATCCAATAAAGAAAAGGATGACATGAACATCATAGAAGAAAAGAAAAAGAAAAGAAGCAGAAGAAATGAAAAGAGAAATATTTAAGGAAATAGTGTGAAATAAAGCAACTACAACAAAGCAAGTAGCAAAGCACGCGACGAGATAATGAAACTGTTGATTTCATTTATCGCAATGCCCAATCTGTATATTTTTTTTTCTATTTTGTTTACACAATTTTTATTACCTTTTTGTATACTAAAATGTTGGGAGCATCCTCGTTTTTCTTTTGATGTGCTGCCATTATAGCTGTCGGTGGTGTCGGTGGTGTCGATGTCGATGGTAAATGTGGTGGTGGTGCTGCAACAACTGCCGTAGCAAGTGTTGACTTAGCGGCAGGTATTAGCGCTTGTGATCCGCTACCAATGGCAGTTATTGATGTCGCGGCATTGACGGAGTATTTACTATTTCCAGTTAGAGAGCCGCTGGTGCCCGGTGTGCCGCCACCACTGACAGCTGCTGCTGCTGCTGCTGCTGCGGTGGCTCCACCACCTCCTTCTATGCTATTCGAACTATTTGTGGTGGACGTACAGGCGCTGATGCTGCCACCACTGCCTCCGCAGCTGCTTGTAGTGTTGATGGTGGTTGTACTCTTCTGCATAACATTGTTGGCATTTGTTGTGGGTGTCGTTGCTGTTACTATCACTTGTACCAATGTATTGTCGCCGGTTGCATTAGCAGCGTTAACATTTCCATTTGTTGTTGTTGTTGTTGTTGTTGTTGTACTTTCGATGATTGCTACCCCATTGCTGCTGGCGGTTTTCTCGCAATCACTGCTAGCGACAACAACATTTGCCAATGATGTTGTTGGTATTGTTGAAAATGTTGTCGTTATTGTGTGTTGCTGTTGTGCTGCTGCTGCTGCTGATGATGATGATGATGATTTATTAGCCACCATTACCACTGAGGAGGTTTGCGTTTTGTCCACTTCAGAAGTCATCGTTACCATTTTCTTATTGATTGGTTGCTTGTGTTTAAAAATAGATAACTCAATTTTGTTGTTGACTGTTGGTGGATGGGATGGTTTTAAAATTTGTTGTTGTTGATACTGTAATGCTCTAATTTTTTTTGTTTCTGGTATTTGTATACTTTGCGTGCTTCGATTTCAAAATCACTTCCAAGTACTTAGTAGGTAGAAAAAAGGTCTAGCCAACTCCACCGCTGCGATGCCCGAGTGTACACAACTATTTTGAGTCATTATATGTACTATACTTTTTTTTTACTTTTCTGTTTCTGTTCCAGTTCCTGCAGACGTTTCACCTCCTTCTTCTTCGTCTTCTTAGTCTTGGCCAGCAACACACACCTTTAACACTTATTTTTTAAGCATTTGCCTTTTTTCCACAAAAAATATTGGTTTATGGCAAACTCTTCAACTTATTCACACTTTTGCACACTAATTGCACATAATATTTTTTTTTTTTGTAAAATAATTTAACTTATTTATTTTTTGTTTGCTACAGCCTAAATAAATCACCTTTTTTAACAAAGTTAATCAAGCAACTTGAGCAGAGCACGACATTTTTCCTCCACTCGAATCCGTTTTTAACTGTTCATGGAGTTCGTATAATTTCGTACTTCATCGTAATCGTAATCGTCGTCGTCGTCACAGTCGCCGTCATCGACTTCGTCGTCTATAAACTTTTGCTTGACACAATAGTTGCCTTCGTTTTGTATAACATTTTGTCTGCGTGTGTGTGTGTGTGTGTGTGTTATTTTTACGGAGAAAGTCCTTTCAAGTGCCCGACCAAGTGCCTGTGCTTCTTTTATTGCTTCTTATCACGTTCTAAACTTGAACATATCCTTACATTTGCTATGAATCGATTTTTGCTTTACTATGCTCTTCTACTCTCCTAATTCTTCTTCGTGTTTTACTTCTTGTTCTGCTTACAGGCTGTTTAATCAAATGCATGAACTCATACATTCACTATATGGTATACGTGCACAGAACGTAAAGGCCTTTTTTAATGAGATTCCCATGGAGAGCGCATGCGCCTACACTAATGGGCCTAGGACAAAAATAGTATAATTGACAGTTGTAATGTGTGAGCGTGTGTGTGTGTGTGTGTGTGTGTGTGTGTGTGTGTGTGTGTGTATGTGTGTGTGTGTGTGTGTGTGTGTGTGTTTGTGTGTGTGTGTTTTTGTTGACAGTGACAGAGAGTCCTCGTTCTGTATTTATTTGCAAATGTGTGGGTGGATAAACATTCACGTACGTAAGTGAGAGAGATACAGTTGAAGAAAAAGAGAGAGTGAGTGTGAGAGCTTCGAAAATGGGTCAGTAGCCACGATATTGTGGACAAAAATCTAAAAATGCACAAATCATTTTGGGATTTCAACCAAAATTGTATATACAATTACTTCCAATAATCTGAGAATGAAAATTGTTCATCACATTAAGTTTTTACATAAGAAAAATGAGTAAAATGAGCAAATATACTATATATATACTAAAGTATAGTAATATCTTCCTTCTATATTTTAATGGTACAACAGCCCATGGAAGGCCTAGGCTAAGCTTTTCGTAATAGCTAGAAAACCTTAAAACTGAACTCTCAACCATGACGAATTTTAGATGAATGCCGAGAAATAAAATAACTAATTGTCGCAAAGTGTTTGTATTTAACCCCTCTTTGTCAAAAACCATGGACAAAAGGAAGTTAAATAACTCCCCTGTAAGCCTGTAAGGTGACGCATACTTTTGTAACTGCATACCTTGTAACCGTATGAGTTACAACAAAATTGCATTTCAATTACTCATCACAACCAACCATTGTAGTATCACAATGGGTCATTCTGCCCTAAGTGTGCACCTCACAGCCACTCAACCCAACCACAACTCATTTAAACATAAAACAGAGTACTCAAGCTCAAATCTGTACTGCATAGGCATAAATAAAAAAAAATAGAAAAACAAAGTTTTTTCCTTCTTGGCAGACAATGGCAAGCATCCAAAAGTAAAACTTTCCTAATGAATATATTCTTTTTCATACAAATCCCCTAAATTTTCATTATTTGTGTAGAAACAAATATAAAAAATTTACAGATTCATGATCATCGGCCAAAAATACTCCAGAAAAACGGGCCACATCTCAGATTAAAGTCTCATTTTGTTGTAGTGATATTATTAGTCACCTCGACATGAAAAACTATTAAGTTTATTGAATTTATTCTGCCAATGGCAAATATTTATTTTTGCCTGACATCCCACACGAATTTTTGACGTTAAATCAGTCTCTCAGGCCCATAGTACTAAGTTGGTAATTAGTGTGTGAGAGCGTGGTAGTTTTTGGAGCGTGGGAGAGTATATTAGGTAAAACATTTAATTTCAAAACATGTGCTTCTCCAAATTGAGGCATACTGTGTGTGTACTTCGGTTATCCTCGCAATCAATGCGGCCAACTCAGTGCTTTCCACTAAATTTAGTGCTTTTTGAAAATTAAAGCGGAGAAAAAAGTGATAAAGCGCTCAGCGGGTTTTTAATTTTTCAATTCAAAAGACATTTAGGTGATTCACAAGGTGTCGTATCCTCTCCCCTGTCGTAAATTCTTTAATTTTGTATACAAAACTTTTCAGCATTATGATAGAAAATATTTTTGTTAAACTCTTTTAACGGATTAGAAAAAGTTGGTCACTCTACTCGCAATTGTGCAGGAAGCAAACAAAATGAGCGCATGTAATAGAGAGGGTGAGAGTGTGAGAGAGGAGGAACTAGTAAAAATACACGCTCTTATGTTTTCAAGGTATTGCCAGCAAGTAATGTTGAATTGTTTTAAAAATAGCAGCATCGGTGTATTATTAATTTCGTAGCAAAAAAAAAAAAAAAAAAAAAATGTAGTGAATCAATCATTTATAGTACACAGGATGACATGCACATTTCGCTTCCTTTTGGACTAAAAGACTTAAATTCAGGCTTGACAAAAGTTCTGTCTATTGATCGAGTCTTCAAAAAGTCTTTAAGTTCACAAGAATACGTACGGAGGTGGGGTTATCTCCTATCCTCTAGACAGCAGTTCCTTAGCAGGATTGTATTAGAATTTTTAAGCATTTGAGTCACTCTATATTTATAACTTTCAATGCATGACCGTCATCATTCTTAAAGAAATTGGTACGTAACATACTTGAATTTTACATACCCTGCAGTGCAAAACCAATTAGCCCAAAAGCTAGTTAATTAACGAGCTCCAAAAAAAACACAACTTGATCATTCCTCGACTGCATTTACACGCTGTGTCCTTCGAAAAGATAATTGTCCTTTCCTCGATAGCTTTTGAATTATCTAATGAACTAGTATGTTTTCATATAGTGTCAAACTGAACTGAAAGAGAGTCAGTGCAATAAAAAATTTAATATTTTCATAATTTATTAGAAATATGTAGGTACTCATTCATACATACAAAAAAATAAAAAAAAAATTCAAAAAAGCAGACAACTACTCTGATTCTTCTAAGTATCTTTGTCATAGATCTGGAATATTACGGTCTCCTTCCTGGTCACATATACTGGTCGTTTTTCGGACATTGTTCTCTTTAGCGCCATCAATATCTTGTATCTTAGGATATTCAATGGGCTCCTCACAATACGCCTTTTTAGGCTGCAGTGATTTGGTGCTCTGTGACCAGCCCCTGTTTTAATATAATCTAACGGCATCAATATTCTGCTTCGGCCTTGATGTTCGTAGTTCACATACAACTTCCTGAGTCGGGTTGCCATAATGATCCATTTTTCGTCGCCAATAATTTGATGCAAAAATGACTTATTTTTATAGCACTGAAGCAGCATATCATACATGCCAAATTGCCTTTCCACGTCTCTCAGTTTCAAGTCGTATGGCACACACTTTCTTTTCTTTTGAATGAACCTCAATGATTTTAGGCGCTTGGAAATTGCTGCTTGAGTAACACCCTCCTTACAAGTTACTCTTGCGTTTGGCACGAGTCTTCGTGTTGTGGGACATATTCAATTCTTCATCTTCGATCTTTTTCGCTTGGCTAGGACGTTCCGCGTTCTTTTCTTGTTAAAATCTCCATTTTTAAAGCGTCGACACCAGAATTCGCATGTTTTAATCGATGGTGTATATTCACCGTAAACTTCCAACAGTAAGCGATAACTTTAAGCAGTATTTTTTTCGAGTTAAAGAAGAAAAGCAAAAAAAAAACCCCCCACATACTTATTTGTAGCGCCAAAAGGTGTTTGTTGTTTACACTTTGGCAAATTGATACATAATCAAAACAGAAGTTGCATGAAAGTAATTACAGTATTGCCAATTGTGATTTAGTACAAATTACACCATCAGTTGTGAACCCCTCATTTTCAAGTTATACACCTATTAGTTAAGAATTAAATACAACATTTTCACTGAATAGTATTATTGAAAGAAGTATACCGGGAGTTTTTTTTTAGAAGCGAAGAAATTTGAAAAAAAAATGTTTTTAATATCCATGAAATTGGCTCTATTTTAAAGATATTTTTTCGACATTCATGTTTGAATATGATTTCAGGCATGTGGCCGCCGGGGGTAACGCTTCTTCGCAGTAAGTGAGGTTGTATTTCGGCAATGACGCATCGAATGTTGACTTTCAAGTTTCTAGTTTATGGGCGTAGACATGCGATTTTACATATACAAATAAAAAATAAAAAATTTCTCACGAAAGCGGTGGCCAGTTAACATATCCAATTCGTAGAAAACACCCGCCAGCAAAAAAATATTTAACAAACATTCAAAAAAGCAGACTCTTTGCCATAGATCATAGATCTATCATAGATCCCTTATAAGGGGAAAATATTGTAAAGTAAGTATATGAGAATTACAAGTCAATAATTTCACTGAATATTATTATTATTGAAAGAAGTTCTTTGTTGTGTCATATGCAAGCAGAAAAGTCTAAGCAGGCATTAAAGTGACTCATCCTGCATAAGTTTGTGAGCTAGTATCTTAACTAGCTCGTTTTTAACTAGTCAATATGCTAGGTAATTTGTAGGACTAACTCGTTTCTGCACTGTAGGCTATCTACATACATACTTTTATGTATGCGTAGTATTTGATAATAATAGCTATACTTATTTTCAATATTGTACTACGTGTCGGCGATGACTCTCCTTAAAATCTATAAATAGCACCTTCGCATGTAGTAAGTCGGAACATGAATTTCTGTCATAATCGTAACAATGATTTGCTTCAAATGTTTTTGTTTAATATTTTTAACGAGTATAATTTATTTTCAAAAGTATAAAGGCTAATTAGCCTTAAGAAAAAGTCGTTTATTTACTTTACTTGGTTTTAATAATGATAGTAAATATTATGATAGCACTGAGCTAGAAATAATAGTAAGTAAATACATAAGTATAGCATTGATGTAAGAGGTACAATGCTTAAGGCAAGAGAAGAGCTTTTACTACTAAATTACCACCCCCATATGCAAACAAATAGCACCAACTGCCCACTCTGCAATTCGAAAAGTGAAGAAAATATCGTTCATTTCAATGGTTATTGCCCACTTCTAAAGGAGATTAGGTTATTGTTTTTTGGCAAAGCTAACTTGGCAATTGAGGAAGTAAAAGATATTCTTAACGGGTCAAACTGGGATAATCTTGCAATGTAAGTAATTGAGAATGGCGCAAAAGTATAGAAACCAAATCCTATCAGAAGCATTTTGAGGAATAATAAAATAAAAGAAAAAAAAAACGAATTTATCAATATATAGAAAAATTTTTAAAAAGGGAAATTACTTAATACGCTAACGGCGAAAGCCCTGACCTATAACTGTAAGCTAGATAAGGTATTTAAGAAAAAACGAATTGTAATACTGAAATCAAATATTAATAAATACTACTAAAAATACTAAAAATACACGAGTTCCTGGTCAGTTTTCGTAATTTTTCTTTTTTCATAGAAATAGACAAACGAAATAATTATAGGAAATTATTTTCATACTCATGCATTTCATTTATTTTTGTGTAGTAAATCCTAGCACTACAAGATTTATAATCTTATCTTAATGACGCTAGTCACAAAAGTAGTTCATAATTATCAAATATTCATTGAAATTAATATTTACTTACTTACTTACTTAGCTGGCACTACAACCGATGATCGGTCTTGGCCGCCTCCACAAAGCTTCGCCAGCCACTTCTGCTATGCGCGCGCTGGCGCCAGTTGATAGGGCCAAGTGCAGTCAGGTTGCCCTGCACCTGGTCTTTCCAACGGAGATTAGGACGTCCCCTTCTGCGTTGCGTGTTCCTCCACCGTGGTTCGAATAAAACACCCTTCTAGCCGGAGTGCTTTCTTCCATTCGCTCAACATGACCCAGCCAGCGAAGCCGCTGGAGTTTTATACGCTTGACTATGTCAGTGTCGGCGTACAGCTCATCGTTCCATCTTATTCGAAACACGTCGTCCACGCATACTGGACCGTAGATCTTACGGAGTGGAGTATCTTCCTCTCGAACGCTGTTAACAGCCTCTCATCATTGATGGTCAATGTCCATGGCTCTGCGCCATACATTAGGACGGGAAGGATGAGGGGCTTATAGAGCGTTATTTTCGTCGGTCGAGAGAGGGCTCTACTTCTCAATTGCCTACTGAGCCAGAGCCCGTAGTAACACCTGTTGGCAAGAGTTAGTCTCCGCTTGATCTCAAGGCTGACATTATTGTTGGTGTTTATGCTGGATCCTAGATAAACGAAATCCTTGACGACTTCAAAAGTATAGTTGTCAACAGTGACATTTTGTCCAAGACGTCGTGACTGTTTGTTTGTTGACACAAGGTATTTCGTTTTGTCCTCGTTCACCACTAGACCCACACGACGAGACTCCCTTTCCAGGTTGGAGAATGCTGCACTGACTGCTCGAGCGTTTTTGCCAATGATGTCAATATCATCAGCGTATGCTAGCAGCATGACACTCTTGTAGAAGATAGTGCCAGAGATGTCGATGTTCGCAGCTCGAATTATTTTCTCCAGCATAAGGTTAAAGAAGTCGCGCGATAGGGAGTCACCGTGTGTGAAACCTCTTTTGGTATCAAATGGTGCGGAGAGGTCTGTCCCAATTTTCACTGCACTGGTGATGTTGGTCAGTGTCATTTTGCAAAGACGAATGAGCTTTGCAGGTATACCAAAATCAGACATTGCGACGTACAAGTGATTCCTAATCGTGCTGTCGAAGGCGGCTTTATAATCGACAAATAGATGATGGGTGTCGATCTGTTTTTTCGGGTCTTTTCCAGGATTTGGCGTAGTGTGAATATCTGGTCGATGGTGGATTTACCAGGCCTGAAGCCACACTGATAAGGTCCAATCAGTTTGTTGACGATGGGCTTCAGTCCTTCGCACAGTACGCTCGATAGAACCTTATATGCTATATTAAGAAGGCTTATCCCACGGTAGTTGGCGCAGATCGTGGAATCACCTTTCTTATGGATTGGGCAGAGTACGCTGAGATTCCAATCACTTGGCATGCTTTCATCTGACCATATTCTGCATAGAAGCTCATGCATGCGTTTTTTGAGCTCTTCGCCTCCAGTCTTAAACAACTCAGCAGGCAGGCCATCTGAACCTGCAGTCTTATTGGTTTTCAGCCGAGCAATGGCTGTTAAGACCTCCTCATAGTCAGGCGGCGGTACTTCAACGCCGTCAGTGATTGGGGTTTCCGGGGTGGGTTCCGCAGTGGCGGGATTATTGCCGTCATCGCCATTAAGCAGCTGCGAAAAGTGCTCCCTCCATAATCTCATTATGCCCTGGATATCTGTCACCAGATTTCCGTCTTCATCCTTGCAGGAAGAGGCCCGGTCTTGAGGAATTTTTATTTTTTTTTTCTAAAATCTAGTAAAAACTTTAATTTTCCTTTTTCCTTTTTTATTTTAAATTTACTTTACTTTACTTTTAATGGCACAACAGCCCATGGAGGGCCTAGGCCGAGCTTTTCACATCCACTCATGCTGTACATGAATGGAAGAGACCTACAGTTTAATACCGAATCCGAACGGCGAAGTGAAAAGCTTTTCATAGCAATTTTTACTCTTGTAGGTTTGCCATTGCCTGCCAAGAGGTGGTGCCGTTTAGAATAATTATTTGTTCTACTTTTTGATTTTGCCTGTGCCGAGATTTGAACCCCGGACACTCTGCGTAGCAGTCCAACGCATTACCACTATGCCATAGCGACCACTAAAAAAAATTTATTTGTAAATATTAACGAGTGAAAATAGTAATTACTTTCAAAAGAGTTAATATAACAATCACTCTCCAAAAGAGAACACATCTTATGCTGTGCTTTGCCATTGACCAATCACTGCAGTTGGTTGCCATTGATTGAGAGTAAAATCCGCTCACCACTACATATTTCATTGGCAGCCAACTTCAAGGCCATGGGATGAAGTCAAAATAATCGCCGATCTATGCTTCCAAGGTGTGAGAGAACATTATTATTATGATTATATTAGTAGTAAAGCCTAGAGACCCCTAGACTTTCCGGAGGAAATAATTTACTAATGAAGAAAAATGTTTCTGTAATATTGTTCCTAACAGTTTTGACACTGCGCTATTTCCTACTAAGGCATACAGAGAGTATTAAATATTATACTTTAATATATAGTATAACGCTGGCAATGTGAAGGTGCACTTATTTATTTACCAACCTGTAACGAGCTGATAATGAAGGCCAACATATGTAATAACTAATATCTACATACTTATAAATCAACATGTGGTGGATACACGATGATTTGCTATAATCGATGTATTGATTTTTCCCTTCCAAATACTTACATACAAACATACTCGTACATATCGCTCATTTGCTGCAAAACTGTCATAACTCAAAATATAAAGATAAAGTGTATTTGTTGTTATTGTTATTAGGTAAATTGAATAGTGTAAATGTGTTTTTCTCAGAATTTCTATTTTTTTGAGTTAAATAAAACAATTATCAATTGTAATATAAATAATTTATTATTAACAATAATTATATTTTAAAAATATATCTGTATGTATAAAAAGAAATATTTATTGACAAAATTAAATATTACATAGATAACATGTTAACATGCTATATTGTATTAAAATACTATTTATTCACACTTCATGGGGAAAAATTATTAACCTTTACTTCAGAAATCGTCATACCGCTTTCGATGTCTAATACTTAGCTGCATTTTCAAATCCAAAATATTCGAATTATGGAAACAAATTTGGTGTTACCTCATTGAAAACAAATCATTACTCCGGCGATTTCAATTCCAGCAAAACTATGCCTTTTTCGGAGTTGTAAATGCAACTACGAATACGTCGAATATGCTAAGACGGATTCTCGAGAATTGTTTGATTTATGAAACTTAAATTTCTGATTTATGAAGTTTGAAAAAAAGAAAAATCATTTGTAGTTTTTTTTCCTTCCTATAGTTTTGAATTTCAAAAATCCTATACATATTATATTTAGATTAAGTAGTTAATATTTATTATCGTTCGTCTATAAAAACCATATTAACTTATATAGTGAACTTAGCAATTATGGCGTTTTTTTTCCTTTATTTTTATTGATTTTTCCTTTAATTTGTTAAAAGTTGCTTAAACGAAGAAACTTCATAATAAGCTTAAACTAAACACCGACATATGAACTCGTTTTGCACGAGCTTAATATGTTCGAAATAGTTCGTTTTTATTAAATAATTAATTTTATTATTTACACAATTTAAGTTCATGAAATTGTTATTTTACATACAATAAACATTACATTTTGACCAGTTCTAATAGCTAGAAGAATGTACAAGCGAATAAATACTATGGGATACAATGGGTTAATGGTGTTGGTCGAATACAATACGCATAGTCCACTGAGGTCCTAATTGATGGTTGAAAAAAAGGAAGTTAACTATAATTTATACTTGATAAGTATGTATGTATCGTATAAAAGTAAGTAGATGCATCAACTAATAGTTATGTATATAGTTGATTGAGAATAATTTTAGGGCTAATCACATGCTGAATGAAAGTAATATCGTTTCGCTGTTAGTTAAATTTAGCTAAGGTTTTCATATGCAAAGTATTGCTAATTTTTCCGACGGTTTATGCCAAATCAACGTGTACTTGAGTTTCCATGAAAAACCTCTTATAAATCTCTCTGTCGTCCGGGGCAAAAACTTCCAGGTTTGTATTCCAGGTTTGTATTGTGATAAATCTAAATTCTAAATATAACTTTAAGCTGATACTTTCTTTCCATTGTAAATTTCTATCTAAAGAATCTAATCTTGATAGGTGTGATTTGATTGACTGTGATATGGAAAATAAGAAATAGTCGCAGACATGCAAAGAAGTCTAGAAGAATTTTTATCTGGACGCAACCGTATAGAAAAGTAATTAACAATTTAATTCATAGGATGTAAACTACATCATAAATGTGTAACTAGCGTAGCTACGTAATGAAAATAAGAAGTCCAAATACCATGCAGAGCTAAATTCAGCAGTCGTGAACCTGAAAGAATTGACCATCATTCTAGAATCACGACCTTATTTTTCAATGTAAATTTCTCTCATTAAAATCGAATTTTAATCGAAGAGCTGAAAATTTTTGTAAGAATTATTATCCAAATTTTGCTAAACTGCCGCCACAGGTTACTGCAGCTTTCATATCATGAAAATAACAACATTTATAGATCTTTGACTCGGTAAGTTACATAATGAAATATGACTACACAGGCGCACAGTTAAATCCTTCAGCATTCGTATTAATGAAGGAAAGTTTCAGGCAAATAAAGTAGTCCTATAAAAGCTGACATCAATTTAGTTTAACTATGCAGCAGTGGTGAGTATACTTAGTCCAAGGGGACCTAAACTATTAGAAAAACCAGTGATAAATAGTTCGCACAACACAGAAGCATAAGTTTTGCTACAATAGCTAAGCAAAAATGTATGCGCTATGTTCGATAAGGGAACTTAGAACTTAATGATGATGAGCTAAAAAACAAATTGGACAAAATGAAAGTGTCAAGTCTTTCACAACTTCTGAAACATATTAAGATTGGGATCGCATGTAAGAAAGTCCTAAATTATACCCCAGCTACAATACCGGCTAGAAGGGTGTTTTATTCGAACCACGGTGGAGGAACACGCAACGCAGAAGGGGACGTCCTAATATCCGTTGGAAAGACCAGGTGCAGGGCAACCTGACTGCACTTGGCCTCATCTGATCATCGGTTGTAGCGCCAGCTAAGTAAGTAAGTAACAATACAAAAAAAAAAATATCGTACGAATACCCCTAGTTTATAATGAAGTAAAAATTTATAAGTAGTTTGACGCAATTGTTTTCTTAGAACTTTAGATAATATTATAGTAAAAGGATAAGTATAGGGCATACCATAATTAGTAGATATTTTACGTATTAATTTAAAAAAGAATCTCTTATTTTAACGATTTTCTAATTTACATTACATCTTAAATTTTTCATTTTCTATTTTTGAGAAGCCTATTTCTTTGTGTTCAGATATCCACAATTATCTTATTATTAGATTTTCAATACATTCTCATAACCACAGAGTTTACGTTTTTGCTTTCTTTTTTTTTTATTCTTAAATATTTATGTTATTGCACATACATAATTAAGTCACAATTATTTGGGTGATTCACGAGCTGATGCAAATTAACTTGTAAATGTGCAAATGTTTAGTATTTTGTAAGGTTGAGGAATGACACAAAAATATATACCTATATATGCTAGGTTTGAAATGATGTGAATCCGAGATAAAAAAGGTTTTTTTCAAAACTTTTTCTTTTAAGTTCTACTTAAGCATGCTTTGCTAAAAGAAAGGACTTAACTTAGTAAATGTTAAAATGTTCCGTAAGAAGATCCAATTGGGTCCGGTAAGGTATTTTATGATCACTGCGATTAATGGCGGATCCAGAAAGGGCTCGAAAGTTTGTTAGGTAGGTTTGGTAACTGATTCTTTCGATTTGTTTCGTACTAGTTAAACAATAATAAGTTAAATTTTTATTTACACATTTACAAGATTTTGAAGGGTGGAGAGTTGAAAGAAGAATGTTAAACTCCACAGAGAGACGTTTCTGATTACAAAAAAAAAAAAAATTATATTCGTTATCCGGCAAACTTAATCACTATACACTGATATGTTCTTTCACAATATTTACTTTCAATTTCTAAAATTTAGATTGATTGGAACGTCCTCCCACCCTATAATTTGCACCAGATTCGTGCATTCTCACAAGTAGTCATTATATGTATATCGTAATATATTTTCTATAAAGTTGGTATGTGTATATTTTATAAAAATCACATTTACTTGCAAATATTTGAAGAGTCATAGCACATTAGAGGTATTCACAATCCGTTGAAAATCATCGGAACAAAGTAAAAATTTGAAATAATTTTCTTTTGGTGATGCAATCAATAATATCTATCATATTATCCATTCGATATTTTGCAAGACTATTTTGCAATGGATTCTGAATTTCCCTATTGTTTTTTGCAGTGGTTCTTCAACTCACACAAGCTCACAACACGCTCCCATACAATGCACTCACAAACGCAGCTGAATTTCGCTACTCACATATTTTACTTAAACGACGATTAGTTAGTCCTGAATTATTTTCCATTGTTGTTGTTGTTTCTTGAGTTGTCATTGTTGCTGTTGTTGTTTTGGTTGTGGTTGCTGCCACTGGAACGTCGATATTTTGGTGTTATATAATACAGATGGGCATCATCGCCACCATTATTCGCAGACGATTGATGTGTTTGTTGTTGCTGCTGCTGCTGCTGCTGCGGTGGCAATCGATACGCATTCGATCGATAAATTTGATTCGCCTGATTACGCACAATTTGAGGATGTGAAATGTATTCACTGTCCGGATTGATTGGCGGCAATGGCTGTCGATAATTCACCAGAATATCACGATGTAATGGTTGATATTGACGTTGCGGTGGTGGCAAGCGTTGTGGCGGCGCGTAGTATTGTGACTGATGTGAGATTGGCGGTGGCTGTGGATAGCGTTGCCCCTGATTTGCGTACGTATTCACTGGTATCGTTTGATAGGGGTTTATAAATTCAGCATCGGGATTCAGGGGAGGGCGGTTCGGTGCAAAGTTAACATAGGTATCATTCTCGAGGCTCCACACGTTGGGCTGCTGCTGATGCTGCTGCTGTTGCTGATGCTGCGGCTGCTGTTGCGGACGATAGTTTACGATTTTACGTACAGGTGGTGAATTCTGAAAAGGTTCATCGTAAAAGCGATTATTCTGACGTGGTGGCGGTGGAGGCGCATAGTAATAGCCAGGAAAGCCGCCGCGATGCTTTGCCTGCGGCGGCAATTGTAGCTGCTCAGCATGTGGCTGCAGCTGCTGTTGTTGTGGTTGTGGAGCATAATCGTTGAACTCCTGCTGCTGTTTATCCAATGAGAGCCACGGCAGTTGTGTGGTGAGTATTGTGCGTGGTGTAGTTTGATATTGTATCTCGGGCTGTTGCTGTTGCTGTCGCGGTGCTGCGGGCTGTTCACGGTACTCGGCCACCAATGGCTGCTGTTGTTGTTGCAAATATTTCGCACCTACACGCAACTTTTTCGATCTGCTTTGTGGTGTGGCTTGATATGTTGCTTCAGGCTGTACTGGTATTAATGTTGTGGTTGATTGATATTTCGGTTGATATTGCTGTTGTGCCGGAACCTCTCCATCCAACTTATCCACCGCTATTGCTCTAAATGCGTTGTCATCATCTACTGGGGGACTGTAGGTCACCATCGGTTTGAACGGCTCAATATCAAATTCGGTAGGTGGTTGGAAGTTGCCTGGTGACACTGTCGGTTGCACCGGTTCTAAATTCTTGGTTGCATCGAACGTGTACTCGTAAATGGGTTTAGCTTTAGCCGTACGTGGTATGTTATTGTCACGCAGCTGCTGGTTCTGATAGTAACGCAACGTCTCACGTATCGCGTTCACTTCGCGCTCGAAATTCTCCAATGGACGCTGCTTGAATATGGGCGCCGGTGGTACGGCCGCTGCTTGTGGCCGCTTGTAACGGATTTCCGGTTTCGGCGTGATGTAGACAATATTCTCAGGCACAAACTGGCGATTCGGTGGCACCGGATGCAAGTAATTGCGATGGCTATGCTGTGACTTGAATGGTCGCTTGCTGGTGGCATAAAGTTTTATCGGTTTGATGGGCGTTGCCGCTGTTGGCTTCTGAGTAGTCGAGAGGAAGTCATCGATAACATTCGGTGCAGGTGTAACTGCCGGTTGACGTTTGGCTTCGAAATATTCATAATAAATTGGATTCGATTGGGAAAGTGTGCTGCTTCTTTCCGGCTCCGGAGTAGTGGGCACAAATGAGACAATATTAGGACGAGATGTGTGATATTTATTCGAAGGATAGAAGGGAATGGGTATAGCTACAGGCACAGGTACCGACTCAATAATCGATGGTGGTGGCGGCGGCGATGGTGTACGTGAAAATGACGGTGTTGGAGGCGGCGTGGGCGGTAATTTTGTGGTAGAAGTAGGCGGTGGTGTGGATGATGATATTGCTGGCAGAGGAGCTGGTGTAATAATTATGGTTTTTGGAGTATACTCTGTGATTCTCGTGATAATCTGCTGCCTGTATGGTAGCTGTGTAGTTGTTGATGGCGTAGAGGTCGTAGTTGTTGTTGAAGTTGTTGTATGTACACGATGCCTTGCTGGCGGTGGCGATGCCGTTGTTGACGCTACATGCTTTTCCGACTTCTGCAAGCGGCTAAATTGATTTGCCGGTGGTGGCAAAACTATACCGGGCACTAGCGGTCCTGGTGGTACTGGATTGGTGTAATTGCTTTTGTAAACAAAACTGTAAGCGGGTGGATAGTACAACGATGGATCATCTTCGTCGAAGTAATCGGTGACATTTGCGGTCTCCAGCGAACCATTACGTCCAAATGGAAATGGCCCCAGACCGGGAAATGTTATGGGACGTGCATTGCTCAAGAATGGATTAACAAACGTCTGGTTGTGATATAACCACGGCGGATAGGGCGCCGGGTAGAGGTAACCGGGCTCACCTTCCGCAGCATCCTGAGCCGATCCCGGCCGGGCAAGAAGATTTTTCTCGTCGTCGCGGTCACTCTCGGCCGGCGAGTAGTTGGCTTCTGGGCCGGCGGGATATATTGGTATCGATTCGTTAGCGATCGGATAGACGACCGTGAATTTATTATTTCCGATAAACTGTACCGGCCCATTCTCTTCGAGCTGGACGGGAAATGGTGGTGGAACTTTCGGATTCGGCGGTATCTTAATCTGCCGTCCGGGCGCATCGTAATCATCGATGGGTGACCAAGGTTCATTGCGTTCATCTTCATTGAGACTGCCGCCCTTGATCACGAGCAGATGATCTTCGGCCAACCAGATGTCTTCTTCATTCAGACCGCCATAATTACGTTCATTATCGTAGGGCACCTCCTTATTCGGCAGATAACTAAGCACACCGGGTCTTTTGGGTGGGCGCCGAAAGATCTCTTTCTCAATTAAACCATATTTTCCATCACGAACTTGATCCGATAATGTCTTCTTTGAATCGTCTTTACTCTTCTTCAAGTTCGCTGATTGGCTTTCTTTACCAGCACCAGCACTTAATCGCAGTATACCATTATCCCAGCTATCAAAATCGCCCGGGTCATCTAGGAGGGCTTCATCATCGTCTCGATCGTCATCATCGATACTGTCATCACTGTGTATGCTTTGAAGGCGTAAAGGTTTGGAAGTAGTGGTTGCTGCATCTGATAGATGCGGTCTAGCTGTGGTACTTCCATCTTTAGCCACATGTCTGTAGGAGCTACTCGACACGGGCTCGTTCCGACGATAGTACAACGGCTCAGACTTCAGAGTGGTGGAAGAATTTGATACGGTACTATTAGTTGTGACTGCAGAGACCTGATATGTAGAACGTCCCTCGGCATTTTGTATGTGACCCGCAACGAGCCGCTGTATCATGCGAGGCCTAATCGAAAAATAAAATGAGAAATGCAAATTGTGAAAACAGAAACATTAAAGTTCATACGAAAATTAAACTTAACTAGAAAACCTGACTACATCAAATTTAAAATCATGCCTTGATTTGCGCTACCGCTTTAACCCAAATTAATTTGATCCCATGCTCAAAACGTGCAGTATGAGTGTTGCCTACTCTATTTGCACTTATTTGCAACACGATTCGATGCTGGCTCGCTCGCTTGCTTCTTGCTTGCTTGTTGTTTTATTGCTGTACTGAGCAATTTTTTTCGCCAAGCAATTTAAGTAAAACAACAACGGCGTACGAAAATCAATTACAACATTTGATTAGGGCTGAGCTGGAGTTGAGTTAAGGTGTTAGTTAAATTGAAGAGTCCAGTATTAGATTTGCACTGAACGGCTCCAGTTGGTCTGAGGGTAAATAAATCTAGAATCCATGCAAATGGAATTACATGAGGTATGCGAGACAGGAAAACTATATCTACTATATTTAGTTAAAATATATTTAACTTACATTTTTAAGTTAAACTCTTACTTGACTAAAGTCCTTTCGGGACTTGGTTTGCAGAGACCTGTCCAAGAAAGCAGTTCTCGCTCACTTTCTCTGGACTCTTAATGCAAAGAAATCTCAAAGAAAACGAGGTTTACAAGACGACGGCTTCCTAAACTTCACTAGATAGGACTAGACTACAGAACTAAAACTTAGAATGATTTTTAATCTGTGTTTTAGTGATTTAAATGAAGATAACCAATCGCAAAAATATATAATATGAGCTTATAGCTTATCTTTACATTATCTGTAAAATCTGCTTTTTGTAAGCCGTAAGAAAAGAAGCAGGAAAGTACCAAGTGCATAGAAATGAGGCAAAGTCCATAGACCGCCATTGATACTTTGCTTCTATGTATACACCAGAGACTAACAATAATCTGATCAGGTACGATTTACTTGTCTTAACTCAAGCTTTATAAGGCACAATTCTATTAAGCTACTAATTCCATTAAGTTGAACAAGGTCTTCATGATCAACCATTTCCTAAAAGTCTGACTCAGAAGTTAAGTTTCTGGTGTATGGCAACAAAACAAATCAAGCCAAGTCAGCCATCCAATATAGCAACTTTACCATAAGCCGCACTTCACATCTCAAAGCATCGTTAATCGTTTTAAGACAAAAATGGTTACTCACGTTTTCGGTGTCTGTTGCAGTTTCGTAGTGGCTGTGTTGTTTATAGCAGCCGGCAATGAGCTCGATTCTACAGCGGCAAGTTTAACACCATCAACTAAAGGCATCGATGGCTGAGAATGTTGTTGCTGTTTAGACCGACGATGATTTGCCGCCATAAATGTTGACATCGTTTGATGTTCGTGTGCGAAGGAGCGTGAAGAGGAGACAACGGGTCCCGATGTTGCTGATGCTGTCGATGGTGTTGTAGTTGTCGTTGTCGTTGTCGATGCAGACGATTGATTCATTCTAAAATGGTGGCGCCTCGCCAGCTGTTTTGATTTGTGTATGCTGTTGTTGTTGTTATTATTGCTATTACGTTCCGATGATATTGCACTTTGTAAACTACGATGTTGGCGCACGCTATTTACGTTGCCATTGCTGGTGCTACTGATGCTTCGACTTTTGCTGCTGCCGCTGCTGCTATTTCCATTTGTAATGTTAGCATTAGCATTGCGCACTAACCTCGTTGAGGCGAATGTTGTGGTTTCGATAATGTCTGGTATAGAATTGCCGGCCATGATGGGATTGGCATGTGCCAGCGATGATGGAGACGATCGCCTTGCCGCTAGCTGTTTCGGTTTCTGCTGTTGTTGCTGTCGTATTGATGCTGCTTCAGGCGATGCTGTTGCTATCGTGGTTATTGTTGTTGTTGTCGTTACTGGCAACACACGATGCGGCGCATGTAATGAGGGTGGCTGCAATGTTGTTGTTTGTTGCTGCACTGTTGCAACAGATGATGGTGATAATGATGATGATGATGCGGAAGCAGTAGCCACCATCAGCAATATACTGAAATGTTTATTGCAATTTGAGCTGATATGCCAAGATGCCAGCAACAGAATCGTTATCAAGTGCAAGGCCAACGACTTCATCTGTAGCCAGAGAAAATAAAAGAAAAATAAATTGTTAATAGCAATGGAAATAGAATTGGTTTAAATGGAAGATCTTAAGGAAAAATGTTTCAGCTTTTGTTTGTTGTTTGTTGTTTGTTCTTGTTGTTGTTGTTGTTGTTGTTTTTGGTAACGTTGGTGAAAAGCAAAATTATCATGTGAATTATTATGCAACACTAGTGAAACTAGCAGCTAAATTGCATTTAGTTAAGCTTCGTTGGCTTTTTTAGAGCGCGCTCATAAGCGAACGAGCTTGAGCTTCTTTCTGCTGCGTGCCTGTGTTAAAGTGCTTGGCATACGTAGATGGCAGATGTGAAGGCGGGCAAAAAGGATTGAGGGATAGAACGCTGGGCGGCGAAACAGCCAGCAACTGAAATCAACTCAAGTGCAAAACGTGATGCGCACCACTCAGCGTGCAATTTATGGTAATTAGTAGCGAAGAGTATTTGTTATTGTTGTTATTGTTAAATGTGTGCAACTATGTTTGCATACGATATTCCGCTTTGCTTCGCTTCATTGTGGCTTTATAACACGGCCACACAACTCATATAAACCGCGCACCAAGTAACGCTCGACAAGCATTTGAAAGCATTTTTATTTTCTGGTTATTTTCGTTAGTTTTGTGTGAAATCGTCTCGAGCACGTGCTTTATGATTTTCGAAAAATAGAGTATTTCTTTTTTTGAAATTGTTTGTTGGTTTTAGTTGGTGCAAATGGTGTTGGTGTTAGAGTGTTTTTGTTTATTTAGCTTCATCACAGTCTTAGAAATTTCATGTGTAGCATATTACTTCAGTGTAGATGTAAGCGTGCCCCCTTTCCTTACTATGTTGTTGTTGTTGTTGGCTTGTTGTTGTAAATGGAGTGTGCTTTTGTGTATTTACTAAGCCTCATTTAAAGTGGAATTTGTCACATTAGAGACCATTAAGATGATGATGATGATGATAAGTTCAGTTGAGTTGTGAAAGGTGCGATTTTTATTTATGCTATAAAAAAATATTTACACAGATTTAATCTGTGTCATTCACAGCGGATTATTACTTTTTATTTCACTTAAATTAATTTCAATTAGTTCATAAAATAAAAAAGAGATTTTTTTTGTTCAATAATAACAGCCAAATCAGACAAATCCTTCACAGTTCTCTATCCATGATATTTGTGTGCATTTAACCGAACTACGAATTTTACTACTAAATCTTAGTGATATAATTGGCACCGATAATTATTATTATCAAAATTCATGCGCTGTGAAAAAAGTGTTTCGCAAGCTACGTCCATTTAGCGGCGAGGCTCATTTTTGGCGCAATGGATACGTGAATAAGCAGAATTGCCGTATTTGGAGTGAAGTCCAGCCAGAGGCAATTCAGCAGCTACCAATGCGTCCCGAAAAATACACTGTTTGATGCTGTTTAAGGGCAGGCGGCATCATTGGGCCGTACTTCTTCAAAGACGATGAAGGCCGCAACGTTACGGTCAATGGAGAAAGGTACCGTTCGATGTTAACACTTTTTCTACCGAAAATGCAAGAATTGGATTTGGCCAACATGTGGTTCCAACAGGACGGTGCCACATGCCACACTGCACGCGAAACCATGAATCAATTGGGAGGCGAATATAATGAGCAGTTAATCTCACGTTTTGGTGCAGTCAATTGGCCACCAAGATCGTGTGATTTGACCCCGTTAGACTATTTTTGGTGGGTATGGGGCTATGTTAAGTCTCTTGCCTATAGGGATAAGTCAAACACGATTACTGCTTTGGAAACCAACAATGATCGCGTCATTGATTAGATTCCGGCCGAAATGTGTGAAAAATGTGCCAAAATTGGACCTTCAGAATGGACCACTTGAGTTGTAGGGCAACATTTAAGTGAAATGATCTTTAAAAAATAAATGGCAGTAATTGATTTATCGATCCAAATAAAAATTTCATTAACTTTTGTAAAATTTCTATGTTTATTGAATTTCCAAAAACCAAACTCTTAAAAAATCATCCTGTGTCACTTACTGCCTGTTGTCCGAAAGACACGAGGACCATATATATATGCCTTCCACACCAGCTACACAGAGAGAAAAAACTTAAGTATAATATTTTGGAATAGAGAGAATATGCACAGAAAGATAAAGATTTAATAGAAAAAGTGGAAGAAGAGGTTTACTCATTCAAGTCTCCTTTCAAAACGCCTTCCCCTCCCACTAACTTTTTAGTTTCTAGTTCAGATGGAGTTATACCTAGAATGAGCGAACTCATCCGCAACGTTGCTCTAACCAAAAGGCGTTTTTTTTTTTGCATATTCTGAGATCTGGATAATAACGAAGATTATGGTCTGCACTTTTCTCTTTAATGATCCACTTGCTGAACCATTCATGTGGATATCATACTGATCATGATACTGTCTCTTATTTATGTTCTTTTCCAAACGATTTGAATTTTTCTGGTATACATTGCTAGAGAGTATCTAGCTGTTGGCTCTCAGTTTTACAAAGGCTATACGCCTTAAGTTTATTAAGTTTAGTTTAAGATTCTTTTATTAAAGCTCTTCTGAGAATCAGTTCGAGGATCGTTCGATATTTATTGATCGCCATAACTTCAACACATTTCAATAAAGATGGGGTTCAATTACGAGTTTCACTGAATGATTCACACTGTCTTTCAAGCTAATGATATTATCCAAAGATTTAATGTCAAATATTAAAACAGAATTTTTCAGATTTGTACCATACATACTTGAATTTGTTTAGTATTCAAACGTGACTATAATCTCAGCCATGATAATCGTTGCAATCAACTATTAAAATACTTGCTCATGGAATTTGAAGACCTAAACCTCATATCCCCCATCTTCTACTTAACGTAGCTTAACTCCATGAACTCCATAAGTTCAAGTTTTCGTAAACGTTTTTCTAATAAATTATTACTTGAATATTAAAAAAAATGCAGAAAATATTAAAATAATATAAAATCATACCATAAATACATTTTGGATTAAGAAATTCTTGAGTAAATTGGACAAAAAAAAGAAAAAGTTATTTATCTAAATCGGTTCAATTGATTTCACAATACCTCAAAATGTACAAAACTCTCATTGATCATTTTCAATCAACACATACTCGCATTACTCGCACACAAACACACAGAGATACACACAGGCACAGTTAAGTCGTAAGTCTGTGACTATGTGTACTAAGTACATACATAAAGTTAATAACGTGTATCGCGCATGCGCAAAGGAATTTACAGCATTAAGAAATTATCGTACAGTAAACATCAAAATCAACAACAACTACAACAAACAAATCGTGTAAAATGAAATAACAAAATAGAATCGAACGAGCGAGCGAGCAAGTGAGTGAGTAATAAATTTGGCCAATAAAATGAATGGCATAACGGTAAGTGTAGTAAAAACTTAATAGATGACGGCCGCCGCATGTCGTTATTGTTGTGGCAGGCAGCAGCGTTAAAACAACAACAAAAATGTCTGTATTAAATTGTTATACATAGATAGTTGAGTTTATATGAACTTTAATTAGTTTTCTCTACAAATTTGGTTTTTTAACTTATGTATTCCTAATAAAAAGTAGTTACGTAGAAGAGCTTTTAATTTTATGTATACCATATATATTTTTTTGTTTTTAGTAGGGTGTAAATTTTTACTATAATGGATTGCAATTGGCTGAGAAATGTTGAAAATAATTTCAGATATTTAGCCCATTACCGTGGCACAGTGTGACGAAATATTTGAAAAAATTGAATTGCATTGTATTATTTTTAAGATTATACATATTGCATGCCACACTTCTCTCCCCTGTACTTCGTCTTCTTTTAATGCCACAATAGCCCATGAAGGACCTAGTTCGAGCTTTTAGCATCTACTCATTTTGTGTGTGTAAGGAACTGCTGAATCCGAACTTTAGAATTAAAAGCTTTTCGTAGCCAATTTTTATGGTACTCTTGGAGATGTGCCATTGCCTGCCAAGAAGTGGTGCCATTTAGTAGTTTTTTTCTACAGACTTTTAGATTTTGCCTGCACCGAAATTTGAATTCAGGTACGCAGCGTAGCGTACGCCACTTCTCTAGTTAATCTTGTACCTGGAGTAGTTACCCGATTCAGTTGTGTCTCCTTAAAGAATTTGAAAATCATAACTGGGTGCTTTTTTCTTCTTCATTTAGTGGCACGACAGCCCATTGAGGGCCTAGGTCGAGCTTTTCGTATCCAGTAATATTGTGCGTGTTATATTTGTACATTAATGGAAGGGACCTACAGATTTATGCCGAATCCGAACGGCTAAGTGAAAAGCTTTTCATAGGCAATTTTGACTCTTGTAGTGTCTACTTTTTCATTTTGCCTGTGTCGAGATTCGAACCCAGGACACTCTGCGTAATAGTCCAACTTGATGCCACTACGCCTCAGCGACCACTTCTCTAGAAATTATAGACTATAATGTTCAGGTAATTTACATATATTACATAGAGTTATTGTGGTCACTAACATGAAAAGGAATTAAAGTACCCCATCATTTACGCGTCAATCGAAAAGAATTCAAAGTTTAGCATGAGGTTGAAAGCTTGCTTAAACTTTACCAAAAGTTTAAGTAAAAATAAATAATGTTTATTTGTTATTGATTGTGGAAGAGAGATCAATTAGAATGTAAAGTATTTAAAAGTCACTCAATTTAAAGCATACCTAGATTATTCAAGTTTTTCTAACTGATTTGGTTGCCCAAAAATTGTTGAGATTGTCGATGAATGTTTTCTCCTTATCAAAAGCATGTGATAGAAGCATGCTACATTTCGCGATACAAATTCAAATAGCCTTGAAGGTATTAGTTTATCACGAAGTTGAATCTCTCCGAGGTGGTGACGGATAGAGTTCCATAACCCAAAAAATACCTATTTAGGCAAATACCATTTATAGACAGGCACTGCATGCTGATGTTTCCTTTTTTGTTTAGTAATTTAACACACAGTGTATTTTGAGGGTGTGTTGCTCTAATTAGCTAATAATATTGTGATAGTTTAGTTAACAAGTTTGGCTTGTGACTTATAATTAAATTAATTGCATTTTAGAGGAATGTAGATAAAAAGCCGCAAATTCGATACCACCTAATCATTAAATTCACAAATGCTAAGAGATGGAATAGAAATGGGTTCAAGATAAAAATTGACACTATTCAATCTTAGTGCTGAAGTAGAATACTTATTGAGACGAACGATGGATGCAGAGTTGAACCACCAAAGATAATAACTATAGGGGAAGTATACATTGTCCGTTTCTCAGGAAAAGTCAAACTGGAGACTTAATTCGTTAATCGGATTTAATTCAAGCTGTCGAAAAGAAATTGTTACCAACTCTTAGCAGCAATTTTTGAATACAACTATGTAAGTTTTCAACTAACTTCAATATATCTAAGTTCGAAAAAAATTGTCGCAAAAAAGATCTTAAATAAATTTATACATATATATAGTTTAACTTAATTTTCTTAATATTAAATATGTAAGTATTCAAAAAACTCATTTCAAAACTTTAATATTGAACTTGACTTCTACAGCTCTTCTGTCAACTTAAATTAAATCTAAAAAAAAAAAATACCATTAAAAAATAATAAAACGACATAAAGTTGCCATGTCCAGTGCACTAAGAGCCAGCTGCAAAGTCATCTTCAATGAAATCTTCTTGACCGTCAAAAGGCAATAAAAAAAAAATCGAAATCACCTTAAAAACATAAAAGTCTAATGCTTAATGTCGCAAATGCGAACTTGTGCGCGCTTCAAAAACATTTGAGGTTGACCAAAATTTGAAGTAAAGTCAAAATGCCAAAATTGGCTAACAACTTCATCCAAGTAAGTACAGTAGAAACTGAAGTAAACTTAAAAGCAAAACTAAGTCAAATGGCAAGAGACTCTAAGACTATGCAACATTACAGAAAAGCTATCAAGTATTTCCTACTTACAGCACTATTTTTCTAAATACAGCTTAAATAAACTAGAAAAAAAAAAAAAAATAAAAAATTGGAGTATTTCATAGAATTGCTGAACAAATTTCTGTTGCTTGCTGCGTCGACACAATGCGATACAAAAAATCCAGCAACAAATATGGACAATATTGGCATTGTTGTTAGTAGTACGCAGTACCATATAACGATCATTGGTAATAAGAATGCTTCAAGAAAAAACAAAAAAAACACCAACAACAAGCGCAACAGTTTGCAATTGAAGTTGAGGAGGTATTGAATTGTTGCAAGTTTTAGCCAAAACTGGTTTTGATTTTTTAAATGAAATTGTTGATCTAATTAATTGCAAGTATTCGTCGTCGTCATCGTCATCATTCCAGTCAGTGTGCCACAACAAACAGTGGTTGCTGCTGGTACCAGTGCTGTTGCTCTTGTTGTTGTAATTTTATCAAATTTATTTGTTACATTTGTAATGCTAGTTACACACAATGAGATAATATTTTCTTTATTTACAATTTAATGTAAACCAGTTTCTTGATTGTTTTTCAGTAAGCTAGTCAGTCCGTCAGTCAACCAGTCAACAAGTGCAACTGTCAGCCATTGTAACTAAGTATATATATTTTACTGTGTATGTAATTTGATGATGTTTAAATGCAACAAAATTCAAATAATTTTAATGGAAATTTTTTCTGTTACTGATCTTGTTCTGATTAATTTTGATCGTATTTCTTTGTCTATAAAGTAATTGCAATTATGTTTTTAAATTGTAATGTTGAAATACCAAACAATTTTTGTGAATGCGGAAAACATGATGTAAAGAACGGGGTACACGGGATGTTACCATAAATTGTATCTGTAAGCAATTAATGGAAATTATAATGAAGTAAAGTGGAATTTTTGAATATTCAAAAACTCGGACTTTAGCGCAAGCTTAATTGAGATCTTGTAAAGAAAGGTTTAGTTTTGTATGTATATACAATATTTATTATTACTTGATAGTATGGAAGAGTCCAGTATTCAAGCAGTGCGACCTGATGCATCTTAAATATAAATACTTACTTTCTTCTATTTTGATATGGGTTGCAATATTCTTTGCGAGGTTCTTGTTTTATTGGAGATCATAGCAACGAGTGATTGATTATTTCTCTTCTAATCTGAGCCAGGTGGTCTCATTGAATCTTCAATGCCTTATTAGGTTGATTTAGCTAGCTTAAGTGTTATCTGAATACATAGTGTCCAGAGAGAAGCCCTTCAGGTCCACCCTGATAAAATGGTTGAATCGAATTTTGAGGACCTTGAACAAGTTTTCCAACATGGCAGTCATTTTTGCGCTGCTTATTCCCCAATGATCGATTTAAGAGAGAAGCCCTTCAGATCCACCCTGATAAACGGGTTGAATAGAATTTTGAAGATCTTGAACAAGTTTTCCAACATGACAGTCATTTTTGCGCTGCTTACTCATCAATGATCGATTTAAGAGAGAAGCCCTTCAGGTCCACCCTGATAAAATGGTTGAATCGAATTTTGAGGACCTTGAACAAGTTTTCCAACATGGCAGTCATTTTTGCGCTGCTTATTCCTCAATGATCGATTTAAGAGAGATGCCCTTCAGGTCCACCCTGATAAACGGGTTGAATAGAATTTTGAGGTCCGTGAACAAGTTTTCCAACATGACAGTCATTTTTGCGCAGCTTACTCCTCAATGATCGATTTAAATGAAGACGAAACGAATACAAAAATGTTGAAATCAATGTGCGTTACAAATGAGGGCTGAGAAGCGCATTCAAATTAATATATCTAAAGTCTACTACTACAGTGATGTTATAAAGTTTTTCTGACGAACATGAATGACTCAAAAGTTCTCTCAACATGATTACGAATATCCTTAAAAGTTTTCCCGATTTGAAACAAGAATGAATCAGTTAAGTAAATTATCTTCAGTTTAAAATATCTTCTGAAATTTTGCTATGAAAAATTTTAAAATTCTCTGTGAAGCTATGAGCTTTGAAGTCCTCTTTGAGCAAGATTGGATCAGAACACCGGACATTTCGATAGTTTCTTCAAAACAAGAAGCAATTAAGTTCTCAATGGAAAAATTTAATATTGAAATAAAAATTAATGAAAAATGTTTTTTAAAGTTTCAGTAATTCCTTCAAGATCGTGTCTGAACATTTTGTACTCATGAATTCCTTTTTAAAACAAGAATTAATCAAGATCCATGTCTTTGTAATCTCCCAAAATTTGTTTCTGAATATTGTCTTCTAGGAAACTTTGAAGATATTTTTAGAGTTATGAATTACGAAACGACGAAGACCTTTAAGGGAAACTAATAAGTATAGACCCTTAAAAATTAAATATTTTTTTTTATTTTAATTTATTACAATCTTATAGCTATGAAATTTTTCTTGTGAGCAGGACTACTCTTTGGAACCAAAATAAATTAGAATCCTTCTGCAGTTCCTTAAATATCTTTTGAGAATTTTTAATAGATATTAAACTATTATAATATATATTCATTTGAACTATAAAAACGGTTTCTGAAAAATGAAGTAGTTACTGACTTTTAACAGCACAACAGCCCATGGAGAGCCTAGGCAAAGCTTATACCAACTTCCCAGTTTTATGTCAACTCCGAAGGGCCAAGTGAAAAGCTTTTCATAGGCAATTTTTTCTCTTGTAGGTTTGCCAAGAGGTGGTGCCATGTAGAAAAATTGTTTTTCCTGATGTTTGATTTTGCCTGTGCCGAGATTTGAGCTCTCTATGGAAAAGTAGTTTAGTTATTTTCAGATATTTTCTGAACTTTTCCTACTGTGAAATCATGATGTTTTATTTTGTTGAACCCTCTTAAAAACAACAAACAAAAATAAAACATATATGTGTCTGGAGACAATAGAGTCGGATGGATGGATTCCGTATTCCTAGTTCTCTGCAAGGCTGCTTCAAAATGTTTAACAGCCTTTTACTGCGACAGAATTGTGTATGAAAATTTATCTTCGGAGCTAGTCATATTTGCGACAAGAATGAAATACAACCTTTTGCTACCAAAACTATACAATTTTCTTTGTTTATACTTGAATCACACTTTACAAATATGTATTTTCTGAGATTTTGTTACCATGAAATGTAGAAGTTGTCATTAGAACTAGGAACGATAGAAACAAGAATGAGTTAGTACCTTTAATTGTTCAGTTGTTATTTTCAAATTCTTACATCTTTGCTTCTCTATTCTCTTCTTTGCGGAACCATGAACAATGACATCTTGTTGGAGCAAGTAATCCGCAAGTAGTCAGAATAACTTCTGAATTTTGTTATTGCCAATTCTCATACAATTTCTATTAATTCGAGTTCACTATACCTGGCATAAAAGCTAATTTATAAAAATTTGATTTCGAATTAAGTAAGTTGAATTACGTCTAAAATTAATTGATTGCATTAACCTTATCTCAATGCAATAAAAACGCACACAATATTCGCAGACCAAAATATTCTATTGTATAATATTAATTTGAAATATATTCTAGCACAATATGCCAGAATTTCGTTAACATTTTGTTTTTGGGTAGGGCTAACCGAACACATTGCGGTCAAGCCTTAGCTTGATATATATCAGTGATATTCAATAATTTATTTAACAACACACTGTCAAAATGTCGCTTAATTTTTATTTTTTCTACCACTTATCTGTGATTTTTCAATTTGAACTCCACCTTTCAATTTATAGACAGTCAGACAGGCAGGCTGGCAGGCAGTGGTAGGTAATTTTAGAGCATGCGAAAGAATCGCATGCAATAAATTTAAAGGTAATTGATAATAAAGAACTTAGAAAAATGTCACACTGCTCGAAATATCGCGTAATATCACGAAATATTGCAATTGAATTAGTGTAGCGATTATTACAGTTGGTGTATGTGTACTGTTTTTTTTTTCAAATTTTTAATTCAATTTAATTGCTTTAAAATTAATGTAATCCGCCCAGAACTAAGTGAAACAAGAAACTGATATGTCAAAGTGATTAGTTGTTGCTGGATTCTGAAAATATAAAAACTTACTTAACTTTTACCAGTTTCGAAATTTGTGTGGACACAACACTTTCATGTATTATATACAGGGTGCGCCACCTTTTACGTTGGTATGTAAATATTGAATAATTTTAACATTTATCAACCGATTGACTTGAGTAATCATGTTTTTGAAACGTCAATTCAGTAGAATCTTAACAACGGCCAAACAGTCGTTCGAATGGTTGACACTTAACCTGATTTTTGGTAGAAAATTTTGAAGCACTGCGAGGCCCATTTCACACTCGTTGGCGCCGTTAACAAACATTAGGGGAACGATAAATCCACACGAGATCCATGAAACACTTGCACATTGCATGACCAAAAAGTAACTGCTTGGGCCGGCGTTTGCGCCAAAGCCATCATTGGGCCATTGAAAAAGGTCTGGTCTGGACGGTTACTGGTTTCAACAAGACGGTGCGCCATGCCACACTCCAAATCAAACAAAGCAGTTTCTGTAAAGAAAATTCCCTGGATGTGTGGTGGCAAAAAATGGAGACCTTCACTGGCCAACCAGATATCGAGGTTAGACCCCTTCAAACTTCTTTTTGTGGGGTTATTTGAAAAGCAAAATGTACGTCAGTAAGCGTCAGGCCATTGACGAGCTTAAGTTATTCAATATTCACATACCAACATAAAGGTGGTGCACCCTGTATTTACAAAGCGTGTTGAGTGTTGTGAGGTGACCGCTCGCTGCCGCCCTAATACATGCTCTAATAAACATATTTGGGCAAATTTTTATTTGCTTATTTCTTGTTTTGAAACAATGCAATTCGTTTTTAATAAGCATATTTTATATATGCTTACTTTTTTTGTGTTGTCTTTAAAATCAGAAAAATACAACAACCAAATACAACAACCCAGTGGGGAAAGTGTAGGTAACTTATTAGTTGATGTAGTACTACCAGGAGTAGTTGGTAGAAGCAGTCAGGTGACTGCTAACTTATGGCTATGCCCACCATGTATAGGTATAAAGAAAGGTATTGGGTTATAACATAAACCAGACATAGATTGATTGATTACAATTAATTGAATGCCATCTTGGAAGGACTAAGAGTGAACTAACTTGGTAGGCAGAGGCCTTAACCATGGTTGACAAGAATAATTTATAAACTTGTTCAAATTGTTGATCTACAATTACAATTACTTTGCTATCATTTGATATGGTTGAAAGGGATAAGGTACGGATAAGGAGTACGGAATAGTAGTGTACTGACTTATCATACATAGTAACTCAGATATATCAATCGCTAATGGTTGATTCTTTAACTTCATATGAAACATACTTCATCATACTTCAACTATCTGATTCTATTCAAAAACTTTTTAATTTGATTCTCTTACATATGTAGTTCGCAATAACCATATGAAATAACCCATTGAGGCCCAGGTTTTTAGTTGAACTGTTTCTGTTTTTTGCAATTTCAATTCAATTTTTTCTATCAGTCTTACAACTTTCGGTATTCACAGCTTCGATTTTTTTTTCAAAATAGTAACCTGCGTAGAGTTCGGTCTAGGCCCTTCACGGGCTGTTGTGCCATTAAAAGAAGAAAGATGAAGAGCTGCTGAAGACCAGTGATAGTTGGCCCTAAAATGATAAAAAATTTAATTTCCAAGTTAGCTTGTCAGTTTTTTTGTTGATTTCCGTTCAACTTTTCTTTAGTTCTAAGAAGACTGATTCTATTTGAGGGCACCATCACCGGTATCAATTTCGTAGTTTTCAATTTCCTTGAAAAATACGAATTTTTAATTGCTCGTGAAAAATTATAGTAAATATGTAACTAAGTTGTAATTAAATTTCCATGCTGGGTAGAGTCTACAAAACATTAACATAAACGTTTTCAACAAACTTACGACTTCGTCCACCATTCCTGCCCAAAAATGAAAAAAGAAACATCCAAAAGCATATCGATGATATACAAAAATACTACAAAGTCCCAATTTAAAATTTCTTTGGCCAGCTTCCACCATTCAGCGAGTTCGATAGCAGCATCCACGTTCATTAAATCGAGCTGCAAGAGACCATTTTTTATAAATACGAGTACATAACTGTTTGCTTTTATCGTTCACTTGCATGTTATGCCGCATTCACCGCAATTTGTATAGCGGCGAGGCGACGGACAACTCAATTTGCAGCAATACAAATTCACTCAAAGCACACACAATTCAGCAACACACAGTTGCCTTGTCCCTTACTTTCGGTGCATAATTGCATCTCACTCACAACCTCAAGCGCAACCTTTTTAGGAAACGGATGTCTTGTTAAGCAATAGCGGTCGGTATCTTGCAAGTACAGCCAGCATCTTTGCCTCTCTTCGTTTTCAATGATGCCGTATGGCCTAATTGGGCACACCTGCCACGCCACACATTCTAAAGCGCGCTCGCTTTGTCACCACCGACATTCGCTTTCGTATTGCATGCTGGCATTGCATCGTGGTCACTTTGGCCCGTACGTAGCCCAGTCTGCACCTCAGCTCCTCCCTTTATCTTTGGCTAATGTTTTGTAAGCTAGCAATGCATCGATGGTTGTGAAAATGGTAATTGGAAATTCTGTCAGTGTTCAATGGGGCTCATTCATTCATTCATTCCTTGATTTGAGTTGCTGCATATTTTTCATGCTTTATCGCAATGAAAGGAATTTTAAATAAATTCGATTTTTTCGATTGTATAATAATATTTTATTTTTGTTTGTTGTTGGATTTTTTTTTTGCTCTCGTTAACATTTTTAATTTATATAATTTTTGTTTATTTTTTCTTTGTTTTTACATACACGCAAAGTATGTAAATAGTAGTAAATTTTTGACTGCCTACCGCTCTGTCTAACTGTCTGCTTGTTTGTATTTAAGTCTGCTTGCCTGCCTGAGCATGCCTGTCTGCCTGCCTGGGTTCGCTTAAATGACTGTGGCGTTGTTGTGCGGATATTCGCTTCGTGAAAGCAAAATTGATGCCCCAGTTACGCGCTCAGCATGATCATTACATTACATTTTGGTAGTCGTTAATATTTACAATTCATTGATTCCGTCAACTTTTTTCCTTTTGTTTGTTTTACTCTGGTTTCGGGTGTTTTGTTTTATACTTTTTGATTGATATGATTTGCAGTATTGTTTCTGGCAAAGGGATTTACAATTACTTATGTACTTCATGTTCAATGAGTGAAGCTGAAAGCTGTGCGAAAAATTCACATCAACTACTTACATATTGTTTGTACATATAAAATGTGTTTTCTTGTAACTTTTAAATGTTATATGACTTTGTATTCATGATTTTACACAAGTTTGAATAAGTTGTAAAATCAGAGTTGCAGAGAAAAAAAAACAACAAATCGAAAAAATCTAATATGCGGTCCCCCCTTCTGCAATCTCAGTTTGAAATTGAAGATCATGTCATGTATTATTCTACATGGTCCAGTATAGGCTAACATAGAACTGAGTAGAACCTATATCAGCATAATTAGAATAGACATCGGTTTTTAATGAATCATTTGATTGAATTGAATAATGTATGATTTTTTAATTTGACGAATGTAAGCCCAATGTAAGGAAAGCGAGGACAGACCGAAGATGGGACTGGCCGCGTTCTGTCAAAGGGAAAAGATGAGAATAGTCATCGTACATTATTCACGGAATGTATGTATGTATATGGTACCACAATCATCAGACCTATTATAGCCTGTGGGTCCCTCGCCTGGTGGAAAGCAATGGTAAAAACGAGCAACCTCACTTTCATTGGAAAAGTACAGAGACTTGCCAGCCTGAGGATCTCAAGGGCGCCGCACGAAGGTCTAAATAAGATATTTTATATTCTACCTGTGAGTTTTTATTCAAAGTAGACCAAAAGAGTTGCCAAATTAAGAGAATCTAACAATTGAAATTAGCTACCAAAACTATAGACACTCTCAAAATGATATTAAAGCTGACTTAGATGACTTCAAATTGAAATTTTTTACTACCTTTTTTACCAAAGAGAACTGGGCGTCGGGTTCGATAACAGGCAATGTGGAGAATACCATCTTTACCGAAGGCTCTTTACCGAAGATGTAGAATGGAAATACAGCTGGTCTCTACTCAGAAGACCTGCAGTTAAGGCAATCGTACCATCTTACTGACAGCAGCAGCGTTTTTCGGGCAGAGATTTTTGGTATTGAGAAATCAGCCTCACTTCTACAAGACAGTAAAATTCGAACTTCGAACATCACTACGTTTATGACTTACTTACTTACTTAACTGGCACTACAATCGATGATCGGTCTTTGCCGCCTCTACAAAGCTCCGCCAGTCGCCTCTGCTATGCGCGCGCTGGTGCCAGTTGATAAGGCCAAGTGCAGTCTGGTTGCTCTGCACGTGGTCTTTCCAACGGAGATTAGGACGTCCCCTTCTGCGTTGCGTGTTCCTCCACCGTGGTTCGAATAAAACACCCTTCTAGCCGGAGCGCTTTCTTCCATTCGCTCAACATGACCCAGCCAGCGAAGCCGCTGGAGTTTTATACGCTTGACTATGTCAGTGTCGGCGTACAGCTCATACAGCTCATGCAGCTCATCGTTCCATCTTATTCGATACACGTCGTCCACGCATACTGGACCGTAGATCTTACGGAGTGGAGTATCTTCCTCTCGAACGCTCCTAACAGTCTCTCATCATTGATGGTCAATGTCCACGTCTCTGCGCCGTACATTAGGACGGGAAGGATGAGGGACTTATAGAGCGTTATTTTCGTCGGTCGAGAGAGGGCTCTACTTCTCAATTGCCAATGGCAAGAGTTAGTCTCCGCTTGATCTCAAGGCTGACATTATTGTTGGTGTTTATGCTGGATCCTTTATGACAGTCGGTCAATAAAAGCAATATGGTAAAATCCGAAATAGTTAAATTAGAGATTGAAAATAAAAGTCGTCCTTCACTGATGGCCCTTGAGCATCACAAGAGTAATCCCTGCAGGGTTCCTGGATATAGCAATATTGAAGATAATGAAATAGCAGATGAAATAACCAGAAGGGGATCTGAAATGAAAATAAACGAGGAACGTGGCGGATACCTTAATACAATCTCCGATGTGTGAACTATTTACGAAAATAGGCGAGTACAACGGCGTAGATGAATGTGAAGTTAGAAGGGCTCTATGGCCAAGACATGAAGACGACAAATGTCGTTTTAGGACACAATAAATCCGCAGTACAGTAGCTAATGGATTCATAAATGGACATTGTGCTATTGTACCAATGCTCCAACGGTGGCGTATTTAGACGAACTTTGAAGAAGCTGTCAGCATAAAGAAGAAGTAGAATATATGTCAACGTCCAAGGCTAAAGGCGAAACATACTCCAATACTTGATACGTGGGGTCTCGCGTTCTTCAGCGATTAGAAACGTACTTCCTCCGAGCAGTTACGTGAGGGAAATCACAATGGACAATTAGGGCCCCCAGTGAAAGAGCGGATATGCGAATATGCCTTCCGAACCTAATTTAACCTCATCTTATTAGAACTACCTTATATAAAGTGTAGGCCATGTATTTTATTTTGATGTAATTTTTCAATGTAATTTTTATTATTCGGAAGTACAATACCTCTGTATTGCTTTATCTAATAACGATCCAATTTCACGGAAACGTTTCACAAATTAATTCTCAAATTCCGTGTAATTTGCAAATAAATAAATTTCTTACACTTTTACTAAAAGATTCACCATTTCGCAAGTAAATTTTTAGTATTTGCCAACATTCTTCAAGCGTATATCGACTCATTTCGTTAACCGCAAATATAAATCAAATCTTCCGTCATAAATGAGTGGCATTCGAGTTGCCACACATTTAAAATAACCACTAGATCAAATTCCACATGTTAGATGGACAACCCGGTATACATAAAAATATATTACACATATGTATACTATACCATCTTTTTTTATCAAATTCGTTTTTTACATATTTGACTTCCTAACTGTCTCCCCTGGATGCCAAAACTTTTCTCCACTATTACTTTCATTTATCCCTTAAGAGTTCAACACACTCTGGTTTCCACTCATAATTAGCGTGGAAGGTTTTTTTATACATGCCTTTCGTAAAAATCGAATAAAAAAATTGTAAATCGCATCAAGTAACTGAAAAAGGAAAGAAACAATTAAAATTAAATGGCAACCCTTGAACAAAAGCGAAAGAAAATAAAAAACATTTGCGCTTCAATGTAAACACAACAAGTCAAATACTTATTTCCTATGTACAACTGACAAACATGAATCGAAATTACAAATTCACAATATCAAACAAGCCAACAAAACATGTCATTTGCATTTTAGAGCATGGTCGTGGGCGTGGGAGCATTTAATTACAACTACAACTATATCACAATTGTATAAGGTTGAATTAGTTGATGTGTGTGTACTTTTTGAATATGCATTTGAATTGAATTGTATCACGATTGGAGCGGGCAATTTCTACTCTCTATATTTCAGATACAAATCAAAATCAAACAAAAACAAAAACCATAAAAACTGACGCTATTCATGAGGGTACGCACAAAATTAAAGCATCGCACTTTTATTTCCATTTCAAATCGTTTTTCATTTCTTTTGCAAATTTACATTTGCTGGAAAAGTTGTTAAATGCGAAATGAATTTGGTTTCATAATAATAAAAGTAAGTGGTAGATAAATTTCTTTTGATCTCTTTGAATGAGCCAGTCACTGACAGCGCCAGCATTGCCATCAGCATGGCACATGACGTGATTATTCAAATTAATGTCACATTTTTTCCCATTTCTCAATTTGCAAATCAGTGTATTTTTCAAAATGTTGTTCTTACTGTCACCCTGACTGCGATTGTTGCCGCTGCTACTGTTTCAGCTTCCAATTATGTATTCCCGTCATTTCATTGTTATAAAGAAAATGACAACAAAATGTTGCAGCTTCAAATTTATTCCATTTCATTTAGATTTTTCCTTTTTTTTCTCTCTCTTTTTGCTATCGATCGATGATGACGCCCCACAGCTCTACATTTCACATGTGAATCACAAACGCAAACACAAATAACCAGTTGCTCTGGCTAGCTGGCCAAACAATCCAGCATCGATTGTGTGACATTTTCGAGTCTTGACTTCGAACATGCCTAGCGGCGGCGGTTGTGGCGGCAAATACCTGAGAGCACCAACCAGTAACCAGCAGCCAGCAGCCAGCATCTAGGTGCTGCTATGGTATTTCATTTTAATCACTGCGCATGCGCGAACACATTAAATGAAAATAAATCGATTTTAGTTGTTTTCATTCTCTTTTTCTTTATATTGTACCTAGATTTTTTTTCTTTTTCTTTACTTCAGAAACTGTCCTCATCAGGTTGCATGTTAAATTCCATGCATAGAAAATGTCGTAGCTAAATAAAAATAGTTGTTGTTGCTGTTGTTGTTGTTATTGTTGTTGTAGGTAAGTAAATAAGTAGTAGCCTTTGGTCAACTTGGATTAGTTGTAAGTATTAATCCAGTAGTTGTACGAGTAGTTTGTATCTACATACATATCTCATAGGAACTTTGATGATTGGCACAATTTAACTACTGTGCTTACTGTACCCATTCATTTTAGCCATATTAGGTTACCAACGGGTTAACATACTTGCGAATACATTCAGGTCGTTTGTATTTGTGACACTTTTGTGATATATTTTTTTTTAATGTTACTTTAATCAAATTGTAGAGAACACAACAAAATAAAAATGCGCTTATCGTTTTTTATCGTTTGCATCAAATTGTTACACTGTGAAATATTTTATGTCCAAATTCAAATAATATTCATATTTTCCCAGGAGTGTTTAGGATAAGGATATTTATAGTCTCAAAATATAAAAAAAAAGTAAGCAACTCGCATCAACTAAAATTCTGTTGGATTCCAAAACATAGAAATATTTAAAGGGACCAATAAACCATCACAATTAATTAGGATAGGACAGCCTTAGGTCCTGAAATTTAACTGGTATCGATAATGATACATATTGATAGTGAAATTAAATCTGGATCAAACGGAAAGAAATCAGAAGAACTTGTCAAAGCAAAAACAACTATATTATTAATCGATTATTATGACCCATTCTTGAGAGAGGAAAACAACTCTTGGGAAGAAACAAGTCTGAATTCTAATTGGAATACTCAATAGTTTTGAGCCAGTGAAAATTAAAAACAGTTTGAGATTCACCTACTCCTTTATATTCATAAATATTTAAATATTCAAATCTGTCGACTTTATTTCTTGGGAAACAGAGTTTGCAGAGGAGTAGAGCCGCTAGCAGAGATTCCGACAATTACTTATATTAATCTAGAATATAAATTGATTTGAAATTGACAGAAGATATTAAAATTCTGATTCTACTAATTTTTGGCACTTTTAAACCTCAAATATTATAAGTATTTCCCTTTAACCTTATCCAACGTAGGTATACCAAAATCAGGGAAATAACAATTTGAAAAAAGATTAATTATATTATAGAAAGCGAAGGTGAATTATTGTAAATAGATAATAGGCTTATAATGGGGGCATACGCTATGTCCATTAGGTATAACGGATCGAATAGAATGGGCGAGTGAAAAATTATGTTCTCTCCAAAATTAGCCATATGTGTGAGGAAAAGCCAAAGATAAACGCGGACATTCTGACTATACTTTACTTTAATTTACTTTTAATGGCACAACAGCCCATGGAGGGCCTAGGCCGAGCTTTCTGACTATACGGATATAAAAAATGCAGTTCCTTTAATATCGAAGTTCAGCGAGTATATCAACAAGTTGGAAAGAATGACCAGGGGTATGATTTTGCAATTGGAAGTAGGGATCAATTGGGTTAGTTGACAAATCTACAAAACTACATAATTTTCCCATTACTTTTGCGAATGCGATAACAAAAAAGACAAGAATACTAAGAAATTGCATTTCAAAAACGTTTTTTATGTTCCTTAAAAGTCCAAAACTTTGGCATGCAATGTCAGCAACAAGAATCCTAGGTCAGAAATGTTTTATTGTAATATTTATTTGGTGCTAAATCATATATTTTCTTTTGAGTATAACACCGTGTTCAAAGAATCGAAATATCAATTGAAAAGGTTTTTCTGGAAAGGGAATTACAATGTCAATTCAAAATTTAAATTACATTACAGAGGAATTGGAAATTACAATTCCCTGTAATGGAATTGTGAGAACATAAATTACAATTTCAGTTACTCCAGGGTCTTGGAAAAATAATAAATTCCTTTACCATGGTTACAATTTTCAATTACTGAGTAATGTAATTGAGACGGAATTGAATTTATCCAATTGAACTTACCCTGAGTAAAAGTAAACAAAGTAAAGTAAAATATGTTAATTCTTAATTGGAGTCACTAGCGATCATTGAGCGGTGAAGGAGAAAAACTATTTTAAATCGATAAATGATAAAACTGTTTGTGGTCGCTGTGGCCTAGTGGTAGTGCATTGGAATGCTACGCCGAGTGTCCGGGGTTCGAATCTCGGCACAGGCAAAATCAAAAAGTATAAAAAATTATTTTTCTATACGGCACCACGTCTTGGCAGGCAATGGCAAACCTACTAGAGTAACAGAGTAAAAATTGCTATGAAAAGCTTTTCACTTCGCCGTTCGGATTCGGCATTAAACTGTAGGTCCCTTCCATTCATGTACAAACATAACACGCACAACATGAGTGGATGCGAAAAGCTCGGCCTAGGCCCTCCATGTGCTGTTGTGCCATTAAAAGTAAAGTAAAAGATCAAACTGTTTGCGTTATCTATCAAGAGAGAGAGGATATTTATAACTTTTCACAATATATGTAGGTCTCAAAATTTAGGAAACGCATAAAATTTCTTTAGAAATGTCTAATCACTTTTTCCTGATCCATGCATAGGTTGCTAAATAGAGAATATGCATTCTTGGAGGTACTAGTTATAGATAGTTTAGATCAAGATATTTGCCTCGTTAAGTGTTGACGAATGGGCTTTGAATTCTTCAAAGTTTTTTCCCCCCCATTTTACAACTTCTCGTGATATTATGAACTAAAATTGAAAACCAAAAACTCATCCAATTCTCATTACTCTCTTAAGGGTTTTTAGTTGCAACATTGTATACAAAAATGTTGCACTGGATAGATTAGAAATAATTGTTTTAAAAAGTTTTTATACAGTTTCGATTTACAGTGATAATCTAGTGATAATTCTAGATTTTCAAGTGCAATGGCTACTTTGGTTATTGGGTCTTGAGCATAATCTCAAATTTCAAAGGCTGTGTTATTTTTATAATTTTTTTTTTTTTCAAATTATGTTATTTGTTTTGTTAACAAACTTAGGTAAACCTAGTATTCGTTATGCGGAGCTCAGTATCCTCAGAAATTGAAGGGGTAATTGATAATTGTAGTAAATCGTAACTGAAGTGAATCCATATGTTTATTCTCTCAGTGTATTCCTGCATTTTACATAGCAATAATGTTGCAATCGATCGCATTCCCTCGCTGAATATATGGTAAAATGATTATAATCATTGGTTTTTGGCTGTTTGGTTGTTGTTATATTTGGGCAACACTTGTGTGTCTGCCGGTGTTGTTACAATTTTCATGTTGTTGCTCTTGCTGTTGCATTTGACTTTTTCTTAACCTAACACGTGTTTGTTGTAAGGATAATTTAGCATCGATGTGATTGCAATAAATTGAAAGTGTTTTTATGTTTCTTGTTTTTTTTTTTTGGATTTTCGGTTTCTTTAGTACGAAATTATAAGTAAATGGTGTATAATTGCATGTGATGCCTTATAATTTATAAGCAACAACACCACCTAAAATATAACTTTGTCTTTTTTTTCTAATTTAAATGAATATTGCCTATAACATGCAATAAAGCAGTATGAATGAATGAGTGAATGAATGACGACGGGAAATTGGGTGTGGGAGGAGTAGTGCAAAAAATTTGTTAAAAATTATTTAAATTTGTTTTAATCAAAATATAATCAACATTCTAATATTTGCATAAAAGCTGATTGCATGCATGCAGCATTCTCAAATAATAGTAATTAGAGACATGAAATGTAATTTGTGAATGTACAAAAACAGAAGACAAAAACTACAAGAAACAAAAAACAACAACAAAGGGGCATTTGGTACACATATGGTCAAAAATAAATAAATAAATAAAAAACAAAAATTATGCAGCACCTCTACGATTACAAAATGTCGCATGTACGAGCAGACAGTTGCATACACAATTTCGGTATATTTTTAATTTGCATTTATTGACAAGAAAGTGTTAATGGAAAAATAAGTAATCACACTTATTCCCTGGCTCCACTATTTGTGTTGTTGTTGTTGCTGCATGTATGTAATAATGCAAATGTATTGTAAATATTGCATACTACAGATTTCTGTTAAATTAGTATTTGGTAACACCTTTTTGTGCTGCTGCTGCTGCTGCTGCTGTTATGTCATGTCAAAGATACACGATCTGAGACATAATCTGTGTGGATTTACAGTGGCTTGAATGTTTGCTCATTCATTGGCATCGTTGGTAGAATTTAAAATAGCACATTCAAAACAAAAGCAAACAAATTATTACCTATGACAACATTTCTTACATGTTATGCTTGAACTTAAGAAAAACAATTTCTTTTTTAAAGTTATTGGGTGTTGAATAGGCCAAAAGTTTTCGCTTTCTATATTTTTTTTTATAGTAAATACTTCTGCGTGTTGTCGATTTCTTGTGAGTGATAATCATAAATTGTTTATATGTAATGTAAAGAAAGTAACAATTAAAATTTTTACATCAACATCATAGAGTGATAACTTTTTTACAGTTTTATCATTGATTACTTAATGAAAGCGGAAAAAAATATGGCCAAGTTATTTTGCCAGTTGGTGATTGTGAACCAGCATGAGCGATAACTTTCAATAGCTTTAATGAACTTTACAATTGTCCAGGAATAACAGAGAAAGGAAAATTACATACAATTGTTAAATGAATGAAATATTTGAAATGGCAATTGAAGTTTGTTGTTAACTGATATTGGGATTGAGAAATTTTCAATTGTATTTAGGGGGAGGGAGGTCCACGTAGTTCGACCGGAAAACTGAAATATTTCTTGAACGCTCCCGTTCCATGTACATATTTCCCCCACTAAAAACTGGCTTGGTCGGTTAAGGGTTGTGCAAATAAATAATTCGCTTAAATTTCAATGTTCGCATTTATTTTTTTCGAATTATTTCTGTAAGATATTTTTTCTATGGTCGAAAAAAAAGTCAATCAAAGTTGGCATCATTGGAAGTAAGTTTGTCTTTTTTAAAGTTTTTGGTTTTTTTTGAATTATATGTTTTTGTTTTATTTTTTTTTGGAAAACAAATTTTTATTTTTATTTGCAAATTTAGGTTTTTATTATTCGTATTCTCATTCGCTTTTTCATTATTCGGCCAACCCTAATAATAACACTATGTATGTTTACGATTTGCAAGCAAATTTGAAAATTCATTACAAATATTTTTATAAACATTTTCAAAACCTACTTTTTAAAATCTACTTTTTAATATCTATAAGGGGTGAACCAGAAAAATGTTAAAAATTTTACAGAGACATTAAAAACCAACCAACAGTCCGATTTCACTCAAATAAAGCGAATTTCACATAATTTTTGCAAACTTTCTTTGTTTGGTCTTAGGGTTTGCTTCATTATAGTCCAATATCTTTCAATAGGAAGAAGTTCGGGACAGTTATGGGGCATTTCCCTCTTTTGGGTCCACTGTGACATTATTTTCCGTTTTGACCTGGAGTAATGACTTGCAGTTAGGTCTGGCCAAAACAAAACGGTTCCTTTGTGGTATCCAATAAATGGTAGCAGGCATTTTTGGAGGCATTCTTCTATATAAATTCTAGAGTTAATTGTTCCTGTTGTAATGATCGTCTTGCTCCATAGACCGCAGGTGCAAATAGCTTGCCAAACCATGAAGCGTTTTGGAAATTTTTTATATTTTACTTCAGAGTATTTTCTGGTCGCCGTGGCGCAGGGGTAGTGCGTTGGACTGCTACGCAGAGTGTCCGGGGTTCGAATCTCGGCACTGGCAAAATCAAACAGTAGAAAAAATAATTATTCTACACGGCACCACCTCTTGGCAGGCAATGGCAAACCTACAAGAGTAAAAATTGCTACGATAAGCTTTTCAATTCACCGTTCGGATTCGGCATTAAACTGTAGGTCCCTTCCATTCATGTACAAATATAACACGCACAACATGAGCGGATGCGAAAAGCTCGGCCTAGGCCCTCCATGGGCTGTTGTGCCATTAAAAGTAAAGTAAATATTTTCTGGAGGTTGCAACCCTATTCTTTGTTGTGAAATCGGCATTCCCAGGCAACTAGTAGAAGACCGCCTTACAGTACGTCTCATCATCGATCATCACGCAATCGAATTTGGTTAGGTAATTGTCATACAGCTTTCGGGCACGCGTCTTCGCTATTTTTTTTTAATTTAACATTTGAAACTTTTTAGTTGGAAAAGTTTTCAGCCGTAGTGAAAATTTTAATATTTTGTTTATTCTTTTTTTTTTTTTGACTTTTAGCTTGTTCGACCCAAATTTTGAGTTCATGAAAGAAATCTCTCTGAAGAAAATTTCTATGGAGTTTTTCATAATTTTGCCTGGTAAATTTTTAGAACTTGTAGAACACAAGGACAAGTGTTTAATATGTATGTAGTAAATAAATTCTAATATTTTCTTGTCGGCCACGCCTTCTTATTATGTATTTATATTACGAATATAAAAACGCATAAAGCATTTCTATTAAATATGAAATATATATTATAACAAGGCAGTTATGGTAGTAATGGCTAATAAATATTCACTTTTACCACACGCACCCACACAGAGGCAGGTCTATGATAGTGTGACAATTATAACAATTTACCTTGTAAGTTAGTGAAAATGGTAATTTGAAACGACAGTGCATTTACCACAACACTCCCAGCACCAGCACTGATAATTTTGCAATTTTTCCTTTTTCCCTCTAACAAAATAAATGAGAAATTGGCTTGAAAACATTATCACTAATGACATTAGAATGTTGGCCGCGAGGTGCTGACAACACAAATCAATAAATTTTATGCTTAAATTGTTGTCGGTCGGATTTTTCTATTACTTTTTTTCACACTAACTTATGAATGTAGTGACTGAGTGACGCCTGCAATTACACGCCCACATTTATTTTCTCGGGTTGTTGTTCATATTACATTCTATTTAGATATTGATTTGAAATACTTTCCGTTGCAGTGATATCTATTGATACTGTGATACATGCACTGCCAACTGATACAAGCGGACAGACATGATCGCCTTATTACTTAGTTACGCAAAGTTGACATAAGATTATTAAATTACCTGATAAAACTGAATGTTGTTGATTGTTTGTGGTATTTTAAATTAAAGTAAGTATTTTAAATATTTATTTATTAATTGCATTAATTGAATTAATTTGCTAATAACATTTTTTCTTGCTTACCTTATTCGTTTTTTTTTTTTAATTTTGGTTTATATCACAGAATGTTGTTGAATGAAGTTTTATGTTTATGTAAACGTTTTAATTGTGGTTAATTGGGAAATTAATTTTTAAAAAATTTATTTTATTGATTTTTCTTTACTTCTTTACTGCAATATTTAATTACAATTATTTTTTGTTTGTGTTACGGTTGTTGCTGCACATTAAAGTTGTTAATAAATACTTAGTTTAAACAGAGGCAAAGGGGCAAAGAGAGAGAGAGAGAGAGAGAGAGACTGAGCGAGAGAATGAAGTTAATCTGCAGTTAAAAATTATGATTGATTTGAAATGTTGGTTAAAGTTGACGTTTACATGTTGTTGATGTTGTGCTTGCTGTTGTTGTTGTCGTTGCTGTCGGTTGAGTTCTGGCTGTAATTAGAACGAAAAAAATAATCATTTTTAAATTAATATTTTTTATCGTTTTGTTAGTTGAATTGAAAAAAAGAAAAGCATACACACACACACACACACACACACACACACTTAGCAAACAAACTTAAAAACAGGAAACGCCTATTTTCTTTCCTCAACCACGACAATTATTTGCCTACTTTTAATATTTGTTAACCTTTCAAGCATGATGTGCCACTCAGAATAGCTGCCAAGTCACGACAACTACTTCGTCTTCCTTCCTCTGCAGCTTCAGATATCTCTACGTGTCACCACTTTCTCCCCACTCCTTCGGCATGTGCGAAACAAGTTCACATATCATTCTTTTGTTTATTTTTATTTTTTTACAATATTGTTGCCTAAAGATGAAAAAAAAAATTCAACTGAATGAAAAAACAAAATCAGAACTTTGCTGTCGCGTTCGACAATCTCTTGAATCTTTTGTGCATAACGACAATAACAATAACAACATTGTATGTACTACAAAAAATCAAGTTGTCTCATTATTCAGTTGTTATAGATATTCATACTGATATGTTTGTCTGCCTGTGTGTTTGTCTGTATGTATGTATGTAAGTATGTACAATATGTATTTCAGTTAGAATATCGAAACAAGTTTATTTGATTGTACCTATATACTGGTTACTATTGATTTTTGCCTCTACAAAAGAATTGTCGCACTAGCGTCTCTACTTTGTCTAGTCTCCTTGTATTACTTTTTTGCATTACTGATTCGAACTGTAAGATAAAATATATGGTATAAATAAATTGATATATTAGAGGAAATGAAAGAATTTTTTTTTAATTGTAACGAGTTAACTGCACGCTATTCATGATCTAATATGACCAGTATTTATCAAGAGCTACACAAAAAAAGGGGCGTGTTGGAAGGGAGAATCGACATTGTTTGTACGGAACAGTGGTAGAATTTCTTTTCGAGACAATTTCTTCAATAAATATAGTGATAGCCTGTTAAATCTCTGATTGAAGAATTGGTCAAAATAAAGTTGGGTCCAAAATACTCCTTAGAACAACTATTTTTATCTGAATTACCCTGAATGAAGTAAAAATTGGACTTTACAAACTTTAAATCAGGTAAAGAAAATAATGTTCGCCTTCCTTTTACATAAACATGAGAACAGACTCCAATTTGTTTTGAGAAAATTACTTACAAAGTAATACTGATTTTACTTCACTTTTACATTAAAAATTGTAAGAAGAAGACGTCCAAAATGCGTTAAATTCTGTGGGTCTAGAGAAAATTATTAAGCCTCTGAATCAAGGAGCTTTTAATCGAAATACATTATAAAATTGATTTCTAGCTAATTTATGAACTATTGTCGTCGGAGGAAGATTAAGTATCTTATTTAATATGAATATAAACACTTATGTAATTCTTTGCCGGGAATTGATCAGTAAAAATTTAAAGGGATTGTAAAAATTCTTATTTGTCACTAAATTGGCACTATCCTGACGTGAAACGAAAGACGTCACTTAGGTCGTTTACAGTTCTCGATTTTGTCAATTCATCTCAAGTGTTTTTTGTGATTTTTACAATGACTAAAAATATCGAAGAAAGAATTTGCTCAAATTTTTTATTGCAAATGGAATTTCGTGTGACGAATCGCTGAAAATATTACAGAAGGCCTACAGTGAACGACTTTATCAAAAACCCATGCATATGAGTGGTACAGTGCATTCAAAAGCGGTCGAGATGTGGTGGAAGATTTACCTTGGTCTGGTTGGTCATCAATGTCTTCAACTGAAGTTGGCATCAATAAAGTGAAGGAAACGGTGATGGAGGTCATTTCAGTTTGAGAGAGATAGCCGCTGAAGAAAAAGAGGAAACTGTTCGAAAAAGGCCAAGTTTGTGGTAAGAAAACTCATGGATTTTGCACCACGACATTGCACCATCTCACAAGGCTATCATTGGCCATTCTGGTCGAAAACTAGACATATTTCATCGAACAACCACCGTTTTCACCTGATATGGCTCCGTCTGACTTTTTTTCTCCCGTTTTCCGTCGATAGAAGACAAAGTCAATTCCAGAAAATAGTTTTATGATTGGATTATTACTTGGCATAAGTGTATTATTTCGAAAGAGGTTTCTTAACATATTCCTTTTAACAATCAGTGCAATTTGAGAGTCTTTAGGAAAAAATAAGCATTTAATGGCGCAACAGCCCATGCGAGCCTTAGTCGCGCTTTCCAAATCTATTCATGTGAAGTTAAAAGCATTTATTATGCTTTTTTTTGATTTATGTAGAATGACAGCGTCGAGTTTCGGGCTCTGGCACCCTGCGTTCCAGTGCAGTGCACTACTAACAAGTTATACTTCAGTACCTAAATGTTTTTCACACTTAGTATAAACATATCACGATTATAGTCATATCAAAGGTAGCAGAAATGGCGCATATGCTCCATGTTTCTTAACGGATAATTCTTACTTCAGCGTTACTTTCTTTTAGCGTTATATCTTTTTAAGCATCCTGAAATATTACAACATTATACGCGTTTTTTTTTATTTTAACGTGTTTTTCTTCTGTTGGCCTTATTATTCCGATCTAATTATTTTCTTAGGGCAAAATTTCCTTAGGTGTTATTTCGCGGGTCGTTTTTTATGTTTTCTCTTCTATTCTAATAATTTTAACCGTATTATGGAGGTTTTTTTTTTGATAGTTGCTTTTTCGATATGTATTTTCTTCTACCTCGTTATATTAACTTTATTACTATATCTTCTGACATTATTTCTCTTATCTTATTTTTCTCTGAACGTTAGTTCTTCGAGTTTTCTCTTCTTATTTGGCGTTATTTCATTTGACATTACTCGTATGTTTCGAACAATATGTGTTTTTTGTTTTTGAACAATATTTTCATCATTGTTTCATCTGATGTAAACTTTTTTTTTGAGATATTCCATACTTTGGGAGTAATAATTTCGTTGAGCGTTATTTAATTTTTTACACGTCTTTAGGCACTATTTCTTTAGCCGTTATTAATGTTTTGACCTTTATTTTTTGCGTTATATAGATTGGTATGTACATATATTGGAGCTTTATTTTTGGTGTTATAGCTGGGCTTTATTGCTTTTGCGTTATTTCTTTTGACGGTGTTTCATCCAACGTTTTTTGTCTGTGCGTTAATTTTTGGCTTGGCCTAGGCCCTCCATGGGCTATTGTGCAATTAAAAGAAGAAGTTATTTTTTCGACATTAATTCCTGTTACACTATTTTTTTATGAGCGTTATTACTTTGCAGTTTATCATTTACTTAATGTTTTTAAAAACTTTTATTGCGGTATCAATTGACATTGTTGACTTATCTGAACGTTGCTATTTCTTGTCTTATTTTTTTTATTTTTAATGGCACAACAGCCCATGGAGGGCCTAAGCCGAGCTTTCCGCATCCACTCATGTTGTGCGTGTTATATTTGTACATGAATGGAAGGGACCCACAGTTTAATGCCGAATCCGAACGGCGAAGTGAAAAAATTTTTACTCTTGTAGGTTTGCCATTGCCTGCCAAGATGTGGTGCCGGGTAGAAAAATTATATTTTCTACTTTTTGATTTTGCCTATGCCGAGATTCGAGCCCCGGACACTCTGCGTAGCAGTCCAACGCATTACCACTACGCCACAGCGACCACTTTTTTGTCTTATATTTTGGTATTATTTCTTTTGAAGTTTTTACACTTTTGTGATATTTTTTGATGTTACCATATTTCTTATATCGTTGTTGGACACTGCCATAAAACATATTCAGTTGCACATTATTCTTAAGTGCATTACATGTAATTATTATACTCTTGTAAGTTTACTATGTAACTCGTTTAGAACGCTTCGGGCTATTTGCAAATAGATACTTGTATAGCAATTAAAATGACCACATGCAACTAGTGTAGGGTATGTACTACTTACTTATATAAACAATAAGCAATTTTTAGTATACAAGAAATTAAACAAACAATTAGCATAAAGGAAAATTACTACACTAAATTGTTGTTAGCTTTAGGCATTCAGCATTTCACTAAATCAAAAAGTAAACTAACAGTTAGACAGCTAGATAAGTATCACATTACGGTACATATTCTCATATGTATCTAACAACTCGCGCATGCGCAATTAATTAATTTATGCGTTCTCAGGGTGCGTTTAATTGCTTAGTATTTTTAAGTATTCTAGAAAACACTAGAAACTGAAATATTGTTAAATTCAAGCGAATGGTGAAAATTGTTGTGTAAAATGTACACAACAAATGTACTTAAAAAAATCCTTGAAATGAATTAGAAAAGTAAAAAGTGGCAATAAAAAAAAAAATTTAAATAATAAGCATTTGAAAGCTATAAGTAGTAAATATGTAGTATGTAAATAAGTACAATTGATATCAGTGTAAGACATAAAGTCATAATTTTACGTTTTTAATCTGGCAATTATTACTACTATATTTTAAATGAATTATTAATTGCAGTAATCTAATCGATATCCTATCGATATAATACTTCAAAGATTAATATGACTGAAACAAGGTACAATTCTGTTTTACTCCTACTACCCACATGCAAATGTACATCTATGTTAATCTATTTAGTCGATTACAAGACTAATAAAACATCTTAATGGTATTTTTGATGTATTTGACATTATAGTTTAAATACATACCAATATATTTTCTTTTAATCCATTTACAGCCACTAGCAGAAGCCGTGACCCGATTTCGAATTTTTAAATGCAGTTTCTGGGTACATGTTTGCAATATGAGATTTCATTACTTAAAACTACTGTATTTAAAATTTTTGGAAGTTTACTTCTTAAAATCGTTTTTATAATTCCGAGCGGGTCAAAGATGATCGTGGCAAAACGAAAATCCCTTCACGGAAATAAAGGGAAGCTCCATCTATCAATCAAGTATGACAAAATTGGCACTGCATACACATAAATGTATCCACGAGTATGAATCAAACTCGACTGATAGAGGGCGCTGTTTCGCGTATGATTCAAACTTGATTGATAGAGAGCGCTGAGTATGAATCATACTCGATTGATAGAGGGCGCTGCCCATCAGATTGTATTAAAATTTTACATTTCAATCAAAAATCATTAGAAATTTCTAGAGCTCAAAGAATGAGCAAATATACACTGAAAACAAACGCGAAAATAGCGTAAGTATAAAAAATTATGTATATAAGTACCAGGGATCAGAAAATGCACACATCATACACACAATGTATTGTTGAACAGCAACCAACACATAATGTGATTTTCATATCAATTTTGTGTGTATCTAAATTTTGTTGGATTTCGAACACAATCGTGAATGTGTTTCGTTCGCATACATCCACAGTACACGTATAGCTCGATCGCAACACACACGAACAATACACATGTTGGTGTATAGTACAGCAATTCTTCATGTTCGCGTACGGTTAAAAAAGAATTCATTCTCCATTCGCGAACGGAAAAATCTGAGCCATGCAAATAAAAATAACATTATAGTTCACGTTGGAATCTTTTTTTATTATTACTATCAAATGGAGTGTTTAATTTGGAATATCATTTGAATCCACGTCGCCCGAGGAGTGAATGCAGCAAATTTCAATTTCAAGTAAATTGAGTTTAAGGCATGAAATTAATTATTGATTAAATTAGTCGATCGAATTTGTTATAAATTATTTTCCACGGCTACTTTAGGTAAAATAATGGATCTCTACTCAATGTTATCACAATTTGCCAAGAATTGGCGTATAAGTATACGGTAGAACAGCTCGATTAATGACTGCTTTAGTGGCGTGCATGGCGTTTAACGGAATAGGTAGATAGAAGAAAACGGGTTAAAGAATCGAAAAACTTTGAGTTTGAAGGCCAGAAAGTTATTGTTAACTCAAAAATGCTCGAATGGGGTATACGACAAATTGATTTTCAGGCAACGATATACTAAATTTATATAAATATATTATATAAATCATTTCTAGGCATACTGTATGGATAATTGGATTTTCTGTGCTTGCAGAAATCGGAATTAGAAAACGGAAACCTTTGCCTAATTTGATAAAAATATGTCATTTCATAAATTTATATATGTTTTAAAGGATTTGTTCAAACTTAGCTGAATGAAATAGCTGGCAATAGTAAGTATAAATTGGGGGATAGTTTGAAGATATAATACTCCGAAGAATAAATTTCAACTTCCATGCACTTTTAGTTCCTTAAATCTTTACATACTTCCTTGCCAAAATTCCTTACTTCCTTACTGACCCATTTCCTTACATAATTTCTCCCTTGTATCCTTACTTCCTTACAGCTTTATTTCCTAAATTCCATATTTTCTTATATGAGGAGCTCCACATCAAAACGATATGTTTTTATTGCGCTTTGACTTGGAGCTCGTCATATCCTTACTTCCTCACGTCTATCCTTCTTTATATTCTTCGTTCCTTCTTCTCTGCCCTCCTTTCTCTTTCATTGATGACTTTATTTTTTGATTCTTTCAAAATTGGGAATAACGTATTAAATATTTTTCGGCAGGGAGAAGGAAGTTGAAGTTACCAAGTTGAGTATTTCCTAAAACTCAATATGGAGTATGGAGAAGGTTGGCGGGCAGAGAAGAGGATAAAACAAACAAAAATGTGGAAGAATTTGCCTGTTGGTGTCAGAAATCAAACGAAATATATATCTCTTTAATGATTACCATAAAGGAATCGAAAAAGAAGAATTAATCTTAATATCTGGCTTTAGTATCGCATGCGAGTACTTTAGAAATGTAAGCGTAAGAACATTTCCATCTGGGTATTCCAGTATTAACTGATATAGTTCCTTTTTTGCCGAACACTCTATATTTTTACCACATTTTCTAAACCATTTATATACATAGCTGTTGTTTAATATCATTTGAAGTAGCGGTTTTGTTGCTTTTTTTACCGAAACTCTCTTTAAAACATCAAATACGATTGATGCAATTAAAAATTCTTTATTGCTTAGTGAATTATAATGTTTTACGATTAATTAAGCTTGCAATAATTATAACATGCCAAAGCAAAGAATGAATTTATTAGGCACTAATTGTACACACACACACAAAACAAGAATCTAAAGAGTTCATACTTAGTTGAACTAAAAAAAATGTAATAATAATAAATATGTAAGTAAGAACGGAAAACATGATCATAAAATTATAGCGAAGCCGGTACAAAGAAAATAGCCAGCTGTAATATTTGCGTTTCATTCAGAGAGGGAGTGACTAATTTTTTTAATATGTATAAAAATTTCCACGCAAATACAGATTTCCCCATACTAACCTATACTATTACAAAACAGAAACGTTGCTGTGTGTATGTGTTTTTAGAAATGCGGAACTTGAACGCAAATTGAAAAATATTTAAATTCAGTTTGGCACATTAACACAAAATATTATATTTCAGCTCAATTCAGTAGGATTTCCTTTCCTTTTTCTTTCTGGTTTTTTCCACAGTAGTCACCGCTGTAGTCGCATAGCCGTCAAATTGCCACTTTGCATTTTCTTCTTTGGTGTAATGAGCCAAGAAATTAGTCATTCGAATGCACATCGCTTGAAGTATTTACAAAAATAATACGTAAAATAAATTCAAAATTGCACAATGCATTTGAAGGTATTCATTCACTCGCATGCTTACGAGTATTTATGAGTTAATTTTCCAATACCAATGCATCGTGTAATTTCCTCTTTATAGCTTATGGGAGACACTCTTTGCTGATGTTGCAACTAATTAGATTTGCTGAAGGAGTTTTATTTCTTTTGATTTTCTATATACTACAAATACAAATAGGCATTCATTAATATAATGTATTGGTAATGTGCTGGTAATGTCACAGATGACGAGCAAAAATCTAAGAAGGGAAAAACTAAGAGTAATGATTACCCATTAACAGACAAACACATTCACACACATTCATATCACTCACTACCTTGCAGGGCCAAAATGAGTTAGTCTCACAAATTACCGGGTATATTATCGAACCAAAAGCGAAATAGTTAAGATACTAGTTTAAAATTGATGCAGAAATGAAACACTTTGAAGACTGCTTAGAATTTTCTGCTTGTACATTCGGTCAAAAAAAATGTACAGGCAATAGGTCAATAAAACACAAAATATTTACTATTCATTAAAATTTATGGTACCGCCTTCAAACTGGGCTCCTTCCGAACTAATACACTTATGACAACGAATAATCCAATCATCAAAACATTTTTCAACACACATTTTCCGGAATCGGCTTCAGTTCTCGCCGTGAAATCTCTTTTATGAGTTCTATCGACTGAAAATGGGTGCCTCGAAGTATTCATTTGAGTTTTTGATAGATCAAAAAGTCAGCCGCAGCGATGTCAAGTGAATAAGGTGGTTATTCAGTGTTATTTGTTGAGTTTTCAACCAGAATTCTCTCACAATAATAGCTTTGTAAGATGGTGCGTTGTCATGGTGCAAAATCCATGAGTTTTCTTTCCACAAACTTGGCCTTTTTCGAACAGTTTCCTCTTTTTCTTCAGCGGCTATCTCTCTCAAACTGAAATGAATTCCATCACCATTTCCTTCACTTTATTGATGTCAACTTCAGTTGAAGACTTGATGGCCAACCAGACCAAGGCAAATCTTCCACCACATCTCGACCGCTTTTGAATGCACTATTCCACTCATATGCACGGGTTTTTGATAAAGTCGTTTACTGTAGGCTTTCTGTAATATTTTCAGCGATTCGTCACACGAAATTCCATTTGCAATACAAAATTTTAGACAAATTCTTTCTTCGATATTTTTAGTCATTGTAAAAAGCACAAAAAACACTTGAGATGAATTGACAAAATCGAGAACTGTTAACAAACTAAATTATAGATCGTGCTCACTTTCGATTTACGTCGAGATGGAGGACAGTGGTGCCAATTTAGAATAATTTAAAAAGAATTTTTACAATCCATTTAAGCGGGCTTTTAAAATGATAATTTCCCGCAACTTTTGTGACAGAATGTGTTTGCAACAAGAAGGAACTTCTTTCAAAATGATATTGTACTATTCAGTGAAAATATTGTCTTGCAATTCTCATATAATTTACAATATTTTTACTTAAGTATCTGGATTTTTTAAATAAGGAATCTATGACAAAGGTAGAAGAAGCAGAGTAGTTGTCTACATTTTTGAATATTTGTTCTATTGTTTTATACTTACTTACTTACTTAGCTGGCACTACAACCGATAATCGGCCTTGGCCACCTCTATAAAGCTTTCCCAGTCACCTTTGCCATGCGCGCGCTGGCGCCAGTTGATAAAGCCAAGTGCAGCCAGGTCGCCCTGTACCTGGTGCCTACGGATGTAGAAATATATTTATAATAAATTTTTACAACAGCGTAGAAAAAAACCAATGTGTTGCGTGCAAATAAAATCGAGAATTTTTTTTTTTTACTATCTTATTAACTAGTTTTTGAGCTAGTTGGTTGTACTGTAGGGTATTGATAATGACGAGCGTTGACAAGTTTTGTGTTTTTGCTGCTTCTGCTACATTATTTGCGATAAATGAATGCAATTATTAACATAAATATTTTTACGATGATGTAATAAAATTTTTAGTTTATTTTTATTTTCATTTGTTTTATTAGCTGTCATTAGCATCTGTTATTATTTTTTGCACAAATTTAGCGCTCATTCTATTAATATAGTAGAATTTTTTTTCGCAAGTCATTGACGATGAAAAATTCTCTACAGAATTTTTCCATTAATATTTTAAATTCTTTGAATTAAACGTTTTAATTATTGCATTTGTGTTCGTATTCTGGTGAAATGATTTTTGAATCGTAATTTTTTTTTGTACCTATACTAAAGCGGATCTTTAGATCATTCATTAATTTATTCTAAAAATTGTATAGGGATTACTTTACCGTAATTGATTTGCAGCAATCGCAATTTATTTATTAATTGCGCCGCACTTAGAGCACATTGATGATGTTCATAGTGTTAATTCTAATACTAATAAAGTGTGGGTTGTTCTATCACAATTCTCACTTTGCAATTCCTTTAAATGCTTTTAAGCGTTTGATTTCATAACAAATTGTTAAGCATCTCTTTATAAAATTATTGAATTACATATGGGGGCATAGCTAAAATCATAAGGTAATAATACTTAAGTAAGAGAACTTCAGTTAGTATATTTTCCCAGTATCTTATTCTTCTATGATGCGGCTCTTTGGGAGGTGAAAGGCAGTTTCATTAATAGTAGATTTTTATCCTTTTCATGTGGTAGGAGCGCTAATAGAGTGAAAATCAATCGAAGGTAATAGCAGCAAGATCTGGCAGAGGCAGTCAAATAAAGCCGACTGCAGTTCGATGAAGACAGTATCAATCGAATCAGTCAGAGGCATTCTAAAGCAATGACAGTATTCTGAGACAATCAAAGAAGGTTAAAAACAGGCTAGTGGCTTGTAGAGACTATCGAAGGCAATATGAGACAATGAGAAGGGATAAATATAAATTTTTTAATTTCACTTATACTTACTTTTATATATTAGATTTTTTATTTAGTAATTGGGTGAATGCAGATTTGTCAGGTTCAATGTGAGAAAATTCATGGTAACAAGAATCAATTAGATCAGAGTCAGTCAGAGTCTCGCAGATGTAGTTAAATGCAATCAGGATCAGAGGCAATAATAGGCAATCAAAGAATATTTGAACCAAACCGAGCTAGCTAGAGGCGTGGAAATACAACCGAAAGGAAAAGAACCGAGGACAATAAGAGGCGAACAAAGAATGTCTGAAACATACAGAGCTAGCATGAAGCGGGCGGAAGCCATCAGGAGATAATGAAGACTAAGAGGACAACAAGAAAGAAAATAATAAAAGTCAATAAGAGTCAATTAGAAATAGAAAAAGTTAGCTAAAGGCAACCGAAAGGAAGAAAGCAATATTGTTACTCCACTTCTAAGTAAGAATGCATTAAGTTTTGGTTTTGAAGCGATTCGTTAGTTAAGTGACAGAGGCAATAACAACCGCATTGGATGCAATCAAAGGAAGTTAAAAGCAAAGGCGAAAGGTAACCAAATTCAATTAGAGTCAGGGACAACACGGATCCGATCAAACCAAAGACCAACAGAGCCCAACCAGATGAAATTGAAGTCAAGCCAAATGAATCAAATCAAAGACAATAAAATGATTTAAAAGTAAGTAAACCTAAAGAAATCAGGTACGTAATCTAACTACATGAATCTAACTTATGAATTTTTACTTTTTCTGGCAACAGAATTTCAGTTATTAGCCGAAATGCCGAGAAAGGTTGATCCCGCTAACATGTTCTGTATATCGGTCGAATGGTGTGTTCTTTTTCTTTGCAAAAATATATAGTAAGTATATAGGAAAAAGATGAAAATTTTTGTTTACAGGTCATGAAAATAGAAAAAAATTTGTATATCCGAAATTTTCTCGAAAATTTTTCACTTTCAGTTGTTACATTGAGATAAAAAACAAAATTATTTCCAATCTTTTAAGATTGCAGGTAAAAGACAAATTTAATATTACACACATATTCGTATTCATGATCATTTGTTAATCCCAATGGAAAACTGAAAATGAATGATTTTCAAAAGGATATACAGTTCATGTGAGTTGGATCATCCATTCTCCAGTAACTGAAGAAAGAGCAAAGAACACGATTTTTGCAAAAATGTCTGGTAAACGCACCTTTTTGAAAAAAATTTTTAGTTATTATCTTTTTCAGCAATCCAAATTAATCTAGAAGTCTCCTCCTGGGTCATTTTTCCCGTAAACTAGTGTAATCATTTCCACCAAGTCGGTGTGTACTTTTTATTTTTAGTAAAGCGATGCAAAAATTTTGAGTTTTTTAAATTTTATAGATTCTTTTCCACTGAATTTGGAAAACGACACACAAAAAAAAAATTATGGTAAATAACACGCTAAGGATACTAAGAATATGCCCAATTTTTATTCTTAAAACATGTAAGTATTTTTATTACTTTTAATTAATTTTCAAACTAAAACCCAAATGGTCTTTCCATAGTAAATTTATGCATTTCTAAAAGTATTCATAAATCACTAAGCTCATTTTCAATCGAATTCAGTTAATTCGTTCTAGATTTTATTTGATCAATTCCTCAATGTAATGCCGATTAAGTAAATTCGGTCTAAATAAATTCACATTTAAAAAAAAATATCCATTTAGTTTTGTGTTAATTTTTTCGGATCCAAATAATCTTCAGGAATATTAAATGGAAGCCACCTTCAAATTGTGTGTCATATTCAAATGTGCAAAAATATTTGAATGTCTCAAGAAGGCGTGACACTCAGCAATTGCTGAGTGCAATTCATTCTAAATCAGCAAAAATAACTCTTAGCTGTAAACAGCAAATTACAAATTCAAACAAGTTTGTTGTTTAAATCTTTCGTTTTTCTATAATTTCAAATCGCGTCAAAAACTAATGAAAAAAGTACAACGTCAAACGGAAATTATGTTGCAATTTCCTTACGCGCATTTAATCTTAAAGCATGCAATATTCTCACAATAACAACAACACCAACAATAGTTAGTAAAACAACAAGCAAGAAAAAAAAAACACAAAAACCTGTATTGAAAGCCAGTAAGTATAGCAAAGAGAGACACAAAGCAAAAACTAACCAATATTGATCACTTGTTGAAGTGAAGCGTAAAATGAGCATTTTTTTATTAATTTTTACATACATAAATTGAATTAAATACTCCAGCAAATAAAAAGTCACAATAAAACTGTAAGTTAAATTGTTAAATAATAAAATAACAATTATTTAAAAAAGTTGCTGCTGTTGCTGCAGTTGCTAGTTGCTGCTGCACGAGTACTTATGTGTGTACTATATTTAGTTTGTTGTGCAGATAATGTGCGCCATTGTAAATCTATCAAAATAACAAAGATACTCGTAAATAGAATAGCAATTGAATAACAACAACAACGACAACAGCGCAGCGATGTTGGCGTTATGAATGTGAATGCAAACACGAGCCTACAAATTATATACACATGTATTCATATGGATGCAACCGACATAAGCGATTTTTACTAGCAGACAAACAGACAGACAGACAGACAGACCGATAGACAGACAGCAACAACATGCAACAAACCGAGTTGAAGTGAAGTGGTAACATGTCTGCTTTTTTTTAGACCTACCCATCGATACATGGTGTTTTGAAGAGTTGAAGAGGCTCTTCAACACCGTTTAGCCTGCCAAAGCACACAAGCTGGAAAAAAGCAAATGCATATAGAAAATGGGAAGCGCAACTGTAGACAGCCAACAAGCTGGCAAGACAGGCAAACAAATAGTCAGACAAGCATAAACATAAGTTAAATTGTTTGATGCGAGGTCGCTCGGTCGGTCTGTCTGTCCGTTGGTATAGTGCTGATGTTGTCTGTTACTGTTTTTTATACACCAAACCTAAGTAAAATAATAACAATAAATAAAAAAAACTTGACGTTTGGTTTTTGCTTGTCTGTGTGTACAAAATACATAAAATTAGCCGGTAGCTATAAAACTAACTAAATGAATGTGAAAAATGCGGCCTATGTGCGTCGGCCAAACAATGATAACCACAAATCTTTATAATAAATAGCCGCGAGCCGGAATTGGTTTAAAACGATTCTTACTGCCGCCACCGTCACCGTCAACTCATTCAAAATCACCATCATTATGGTTAGACATCAGCTGCTAAGCTGAAAAAGAAGAGGTGTGAATTGAGTTGTCGTTTGTTTTTGGCGTTTGCTGCTGCTGCTGCTGTTATATCTTCTAAACCAGTTAATTAACCAGTTAATTTAAGTATTCATAAAATGTCAATTGTAGCTGTTTGTCATGAGTCATAAGAGCATCGTAAATGAGTTAATTAAAAACATTTAATGCACTTATGTTTGTGTTAATTTATATGAATTTGAATTGTGCGGATGTGAATTACACATGTGTCAACTAGTTATATGGAAAATTATTATTTCTTTTATTGTACGTATGACAACTTCATTAGAGGCACTATCAAATTTACATCTAATTCGAGCATACAATTATGGGGCAGATTAATAGCCGTATTTTGAAGAAAGCAACGAGGTCTGATTCTCGGCGTTTAAGTATTATATTTTGTTTTTTAATATACTCTAATAACATAGGGTGGTCCATCTAATATTTGGAATTTGAACTAAGTACTAGTTATTTAGAGTATGACAACCCTAATACTTATCATCATGTTATGACGGAAAATTAGTATCGCTTTAACAACGTTGCAATTGCAAAATTGCGAATCTTCTACTGAAAGTGTAGGAATTTCACGTTCAAAATTAGGTAGAATAAGAAAAGCGCCTTCCACGCAATTTGTGGACCAATTTGTGTAACGTTTGCATGAAACTGGATCTTAATTGGATAAAAAACACGTTCTCGTACTCTTACAGTGCGCACAACCGAAATCGTTGCTGCTATTGCTCAGAATGTGCCAGAAGAACCAACCATCAACCTGCCATCGTTCTCGGGTATTGAACATTTTACGCAATTCTTTGTTGTGAGTTCTGCATAATGACCGCGGTATAAATCCTACAAAGTTCAATTTTTACCAACAGGTGAAGCCACATGACCATCCGCAACGTTTGCGGTTCGCTAATTGGGTTCTAAAACGCTTGAAAGACCGAAAAATAATCTTTTCTGATGAAGCTCACCTTGACCTCTGTGGTAACGTCATAAGCAAAATTTTCGCATCCGGGGTAACGAAAATCCATGAGCCAATGCACCCTCAACGAGTAACTGTGGTTTTTGGGTATCATTGGGCAATTTTTCTTTGAAAATGAGTAAGGAAGATGCGTTACAGTGAATTGTGTGCGCATCTGATTAATTGTGGCCTATTTTAGAAAATATGGACTTATACAGCATTTGGTTACAACAGGATGACGCGTCACACAAGCCGTGCAACAATAGATCTTTAGCGTGGGAAGTTTTGAAAATCGCGTTATTAGGTATTTTGGTGATGTGCATTTGCCACCAAGCGGTTGTGATTTGACTCCGTTGGACTATTATTTTAGGGGAGGCCGTTAAAGATAAGTTTTACAACAACGATTGAGGCTCTTAAGGGCAATATTGGTACAGCCATCGATCAAGTACAGCTCCAAAAGTCGAAAATGTACTGAAAAATTGGGTTGATCGTATGGGCTACTGCAAAGCCAGCCGAGCAAGTCATTTGAATGAAATAGCGTTCAACAATTAATTGGAAGGATTCTACTTTCGAATAATAAAAGCCACATTGGAAAAAAATTATTCGCTTCACACAATAATCAAATTCCAAAATTATAAATGTTCCACCCTGTATATCTGAATCTCCAAATACACAATCCATTTTTCGGTTTAATTTTACTTTACTTCAAGAGAAGGTCCTTGTACTTGCTCTTCTTTCGGTACAAGGTTGTGAAAGGTTAGATATTACTTCCACAAAGGTGTTTTAAGATGGCCGAAGGCAGCAGGTGACAGATGAATAGGCAAGCACCATAACAACAGACATCAGTGAAATACTTTACTTACTTAGCAGGCACTACAAGCGATGATCAGTCTTGGACGCCTCGATAAAGCTTCGCCTGTCACCTCTGCTATGCGCGAGCGCTGGTGCCAAATTGCTACGTCCAAGTGCAGTCAGGTACAGGGCCCTGGTCTTTCCAACGGAGATTAGGACATCCTCTTCTGCGTATTCCTCCACCGTGGCTCGAATAAAACATCAGTAAAATAGGAGGAGAAAAAAGCAATGGCACAAAGTTTTACTCCTTCTTATAACTATTTTGGTAACTAAACAAACCATTTTCTACGATCTCACAAACACTTTCTGGTTGCTCTGCTCAGCTAAAAAAAAAGACTCTAAATACTTCTTAGAAGTATTTTTCCAAAATCAGTGACTTTAAGTGCTGATTATCAACAAAAACAAGCAAAAAAATTATGGAACTGATTTTTCTTTACAAGCGGTCGGGCAAAAATAAGAAGGTAAAACCGAAACAAGAGTAGAGATAAGTTACAAAGAAAGTCGTTTCACTTCCTTAGGGTATAGCGGCTACATGCCTCTGCTGGATTGAACATTCACCTACGCGCGGTAGGGTAAAATGCTTGGAGCGAGGAGAAAGCGAAACGAAATTTCCGACACGAAATTCTAGATACTCTAACTCGAGAAGCTAAATACAATAGGAGTGTGTGTTTGTTCGCGTATATCGAGAGACTGTTACTTAGTATGCAATGCTGTGATGAAACGGAGATAGCGAGAAAGCTAAAGATATTACCCGACTGCATTTTCTCTCAATTTAACTTTATGTTTACAACATTGGTTATGTGAAAACAAGGAAACCTTTAATGCCAAACACAATATATCAAAAAAATTATAAGGATTGGTAGACTGAGAGCTTTATTTCTTTTCAACACCACAATCACATCACTCAAAAGAGAGTAGAGAGCACACTCTCTTTCAATGTAATATGGGATGCTCAGAAACCATTATGTTTGCATGCATCACAGTGATATCACAGTTCTAAAGTGTTATTTGATTTCACAACAAGGACTTGAACCAAACTGAATCATAGCGAAAGTAAAATTTATTTACTTAAATTATAAATCCATCATTAATTTTTTATTTAAAGCAATAAACCTATTCAAGATATGCTAGATTATCTCATCACAGTTCCTTCTTCTTTAAATGGAACAACAGCCTAGGCCGAGCTTTTCGCATCCAATCATGTTGTGCGCATTCTATTGGTATATAAATGGAAAGAGCCTACAGTTTTATGCCGAAACCGAAGAAGCTTTCCTTGGTAATTTTTTACTCGCGGGGGTTTGGCATTTACTGCTGAGAGTTGGTGCCGAGTAGACAATTTTTTATTTTTTACCTATTTATTTTTACTGTTGCTGAGATTTGAACCCTGGGCATTCTGCGTAGCAGTTCAGCACAATATTAACTACTCCATGGCGAGCACCAAGTCATCCAGGTTAGAACAATAAATATTCCCTACGCATAGAATCCACATCAAATTATGGAGCACTGATTCAAATGCATTAAGTGAACAAATGTTCAAATGTTTTCTATCTAGCAAATAAATGAATTAAACATTTTATTATTTCCAAATAAATTTTAATTAAAAGAAAATTAAAATTTTGATAATGAACTACAAAGAAAATTTACGAATGTGAATCAGAAAATAAACAGCAACGAAAAAAAAAAATATCTTCAAAGGAATTGCTGCATTGTACTCGAATTTTGTAAATGCTGTGAAATTTTCCCAAGGGAATTAGTTCACGGCTTAAGACAACGACAGCAACAACAAAAAGTAATTTTATTTTATTTTCTTTGTCATTTGATTACCTACAAAAAATAAAACAAAATGGAAATAATAAAAATTATAACAAAAGTGCCGGTGGTAAAAGTGTCAAACATAGACACTTGTTGGTGATGGCTGGTGGTGATTGTGCTGCTGCTTTTGATGCTGGGGATATCATAAAAACTGATCAAAACTAAAAATAACACAAAGATCTTACATATGCTGCATTTTTTGTTGCAGATGCAACTTCTTTGAATTTGTTTTTATTTTTTTTTTGGTTTTTGGTTTTTGTTTGAATGTCATAAATTGCATGCAAGCTGCCAGAGGCAGCAATAAAACTATCAAAAACACACACATACAGAAGCTGAAAAAGTGACAACATAACGCATACCTAGTAACAATGGGCCACTTGCAACTGCGCTCAAGCTGCGATTGTAAGTCGTCGTGGTTATAGTGACGTTTGGTGGGTGTTATTGCGGTATTGTTTTTATTTTAAATTTGTTTTGTCGGCATATTGCAAACTTGCCAATTGGCAACAAAAATTTCACAGCAATGTTAGTTTGGCTGATGTTTTCTACGTTGTTGTTGCTGATGATGATGATTATGATGACGACTTACACATAGTTATCATGTCACAACCAATTGCATGTAGACTAAAAATTGCTAAAATCATCAACAAAAACAAAAAAAAAAAAAAATTTTAATTCATATGCTACAAGAGCGATACGAGTATGTGTAAAATGAAAACAATGAAGTCAATAGCAACAATTTTACAAGAATATATATAAGCATATGATTGTTGCATGCAATAATTTTATGCATGTATAGAAGAAAAACTAATACATTAATGTACAATCCTGTGAACAAAAAAGTAACAAAGAAACGATTTGAAAAGGTTTTCTTATCCAAACTTTAGAAAGTTTCTTAAATTCGGGCATAGATGAAATGGTTTGATAGGGCCGGAGTTCCACGCGAAGCATCTTAGAGATAAGTACGTAATTGTGAGTTCCTTCCATACAATAGAAATGATGCCAATGTCATGGGCAACTACACTAAAAAAATTTTCATAAGTACTTCAGAAATTGCAAATTAATATCAGGATTCTTCCAAAAGGGAAGTACTTAATACCCAGCAATATTGAATTCACAGTTTCCCTCGATTAGTAAAGTTAAGTTCTTTATTTACAATAGATTGAAATTTTAGTCCTGAGGCTAAGTTTGAAATGTCTGAAAATTAATTAAAAAATGACAGCAATACAGAATCTTTTTCAAATTTAAACTTAAGTATTTCAAAGGAAATAAAATGTTCTTAAGTATTATAAATTACTATTATTATTTTCCGATTGCTAAAAGCAGAAAGGGGAAACTGGGGAGACGGGGAAACAAAGGTAGCTTGAGATATTTTTAAAACCAATCTTAATAGTATTATCAATAAAGTTAAGCATTTTCCTCGTGATGAGAGTAGCCTCTTTTTACTTTTTATTTTTATTTTGTACCTGTCTTTAACACACACAGGAAGTACCCCTACGAATGCAGAGCATTGGAAGTTTGGAGATTAATAGGTGGACGGAAGAAGGAGGGCAACTGAGAGAGGGAATGCAATCACAGGACACCGATAAAGAGGTAGTCAGCCATTGTGCCAAGTGTTATGGCTTTACCACAATAAACTTCAGTTTTATCAATGTCGACTATGACCGCATGTAGCGTCAAAGGCCAAGCTTTTCGCATCCACTCAAGTTGTGCGTGTTATATTTGTATATGAATGGAAGGGACCTACAATTTTTTGCCGAATCCGAACGACGAAGTGAAAGCTTTTCATGAGCAATTTTCACTCTTGTAAATTTGCCATTATATGCCAAGAGGTGGTGCTGTGTAGAAAAATTGTATTTCCATTTTTTGATTTTGCCTGTGCCGAGATTCGAGCCACGAACACTCTACGTAACAGTCCAACGCACTACCACTACGCTACAGCGCCCACATTATCTCGCAAAATAAAACAAATTTTTAAAAAAATTCAAACCTTTAAATTAAAATTTTTATTAATTTTTAAACTTTTCAATTTCAGTCCCAGGACGAAAGTTTTAAACAAAAATAAAACCCTTTACTTTACTAACCCGTAAAATCTATGAATGCAGAATTGTTCAATAGCACTTCCATTTTTAGAATCCAAGTCCAAAGTCATATTTTTTAAATATATTCTATGTCGATTTCATAAGCCTTCAATATCACAGCGAGCGTGCAATTACTTATCAAGTACCTCATACTTATAAGCTTCTACACCTGTTCATAGATCTTCTAGGTGTAAAAGAATTCGTAATCATTATACAAATCATGCCTACATTAAATAAAACCTTGAATTTTTTAATTGCTTGGCGAAAAAAAAGCTACCAAATCATTTTTAACTTTAATGACAATTTTTTCTCATTTAATAGACTTCCATAAAATTTTTTGCACTGCAAAAAAAAAGATAAAATTCGCAAGAACTTAAGTTGGACTTTTTGACATTATTGCCAACACGTTGTAACTAAGAAACTACAAAATATTAATGTATACTTGCATTCATAAAAAAGGTGGTAATCAATTTGTTAATTATGCCATAAGTTTATGTTAAATTCAGCAAAAGCAGCCAGCCTTGTTTGTTGCAGCAGCAGCGGCAGTGCAACCGTACACCTTGCCACTCACAGCTTAACCAGTTGCAAGAACCTAAAATGTGTAGTGGGTGATGGACAGACAAACAAACAGACATTCACTTTGCACTAACTTTAACGTAATAAAGTCATATAACTGAATGTCTCTCTTTTTGCGAGATGTGAACACATTTGAAATGGTTCCACATTTTTGCTCCAATTATTTTTAATCAAGTCACTTTATGATTTTTTGCATTAAAATTTTATACTTAGTTGTACACACTTCACTTCACTGTGGTCCAGTTCAATTGAAATTGGTTTTATATAGTATGTAGATACTTATTTGTTATTTCTTCAGCAAGAATCAGTTAATTAAACTATACTCGTTTGAGGAATTGTTCTACATACATAACGAAAAAGCAATTAAAACGGTTTATGAAAATTAAATGCAATATTATTTCATATTATCATTTTTATTTTTTGTTGTTTCTTTTCATTAGCATGACATTTTTGCATAATTATTGCGAAATAAGTATACAGAAATATGCAAATTGCTAGCGATTCATACCGCCGCAAAAGTTTAGTTTAACCCAAATGAGACTGAGCGCAGTTGAGAGATGTAGGTTTACTAAACTTTCTCAAGAAACCCATGAAAAAAGTGCGAATAGGCTGCTGAAGAACTTTTTTACTACCTTAAGAAAGAAGTATCAGTCTTGAGGCATACACTTTTTAAATGATCTATGTATATGGTATCTGAGCTAGTTAAGACAATTCTAAGACAAATTAGCTCAAACCACAAAGAGTATGTGGTATCCATCCAGCTTTAAGAGTACAAACATATGTGAAATTCTTAAAAATATGGTTGAAACAGAAATTAAAATCACAACAACGCGTATTATAGAAGATGCTGGGTTGGTTGCGGAGCACGAGCTCAGTCTCAAGAATTCTTAAATAAACCATTAGGAGTATGCTCTAAGTCTAGCTTATGACCATGCCATGAGAATAGGAAATTTTGTTGTTGTTTCTTCTTTGGAAGGATGTCAAAGTTTTGCTGCAATTCTGATACTCTTCCACCGTGCAAGGGCATATGCTAGACTTAAAGAATAGCCCTATTGAATTCAAATCTAGATACTCTCATATTTTTTCATACTTCTGTAGTATTCTTTAAGGCATGTCTGCAAAACAAATTCAAATTTGAACTATCGATATCATCATCTTTACAATATGTAATAAGGAAGTTACTCCCAGACCATCGAAGTCGATGAAATATATAATATGTAATATGCAAAAATATCACTTAATGAATTCTTCATATAAATTGAAAATAGAAAAACTCATTTCCAATTGCATAATCTTGCAGAGAAACAAATCTTTCTGAAACAAAATTCTAGGTAGTAAAAAATACATTGAACATTTCCTTCCTATACAAATACCATAAGATAGCTCGCACAATATGAATGCGTAAAGCTCAACCTAGGCTCCTTCATAAGTTTTTGTCATATTAAAGAAGAAGAAGGAGAAACTCACGAAGAGGGTTTGAAAAACAAAAACTCGGCTAAGTTTACAGGCCAAAATATTGAATGCCTAGATTTCTATATTTTTATAAATTTCTGCCACATACTTTGAAGGCAGACTTGAATGAAGAAGGCAGACAAATCCGTAATCCTCCACAATTCTCTCAACTAATTTTAATTTGTTTCGAACTCTCATGTTACCTTCTTTCGTTTTAGCAACTAAGCTGAATTTGTAGCGGATACTGAATTATTTTCTATTTTATATCTGATTCACTATTTCTATGGAACGATAAATTCGATTTGAAATTGTTCACACGATTTCCACTCAAATTCGTGATTAAATGAGTTTTTATTAAGAGAATGTTTCAAATTTAGACCAGCATATTTCGCTAACTATAGAAGCATATTGAAATGATTGAATTGCTTGTACATTTCTTTATGTATTGAAAGAATAGAAGAATAGAAGATTTATTTCTTCTATTCCTCAAATTACTTTAATAGCTAAAAATAGTTTCCGCCACTCAATGGGTTAAGAATGCGATCAAGAATGAGATTAAGAATGTGATTAAGATTATGATTAACACCGTTATGCAGTGCAGTGCTTATGAATTTATGTATTTAATCTCGAATTGAAAATCTTTTATCGTCAAAAATAATCAAAATCTGAGCTAGTTAATGGAATAAATTAAAACCGCCTTCACTTTGTGCCGCCACAAATTTATACAATGTTGGTACATGAAAGACAAAGAGAGAGAGAGAGAGAGAGAGAGCAAAGGTGGAGAAACTTACGTTTGTTAATTTATTAACACGTGATTTTGAAAAGTTAAGAAATACAGTAAAATTAAAATATCACATACTCGTATGTAAACCAAGCAAATGCGGTTAAACTGAAAAATAAATGTAATGTCTAATCAACAAAAACAAAAAAATCAGAAAAAGAGATACATTTACAATAAATAAAAATTGAATAAAAAACCAATTTTCAACCCTGTTTGCATGTCAGTACATAAGTAGTTTTGCTTCAAATGTAGTAGCTGTTACTGCTGCTGCTTGATTGTTTACGTTGCACTTAATTGATTTATTAATTAATTTTCTATTTTTTAAATTATATTTTATTTCACTACTAGCTATAGAACGTTCTGCTGAAAGCGTTGGTGATAATTAAGAAATCCATCAGTTGGCAATGCCTACGTACCTCAAGCTCATGCTTGAGCTGCTGCTCGAAATGATTCGATCTTTTTCCAATTTCAAAATTAGCATTTTTATGCTGTCTCTGGTGGTGTTAATGAATATGATGTATTTCACTAATCGTATCACCAACACCAGCCACCGATAGCAAAATCATACCACTACCATTGCAGCCATTAACATCAACACCATTCCTTTTAGCCTGATTTATTTGTTCAACACTTGTAAACGATATCTCGGTGTTTTTTTCGTATTTTTATGTTGTCGCTATTTCAGTGTTTGCTATTAAATTACTTACATATTAACAACATTGTAATATATTGCAATTCAAATATGTGTGGTTAATGAATTGTAGCAACAACAACGGCAATCACCAACAGCTAACAGCGACAGCAATAGCAGCCAAGTAATCTTACCATAGTATCAATATTAACCAATAATGTTACACAAAATTTAATCATCAAGCGTAGGTTGTTTGTTTATTGCAACACCACCAGTAGCAGCAGCAGCTGCCAACAACAATAGGCGACAACCATAAGTTAGAACAAGCTATAAACAACTAACAAGTAACAACTATTGCTAGTAAGCGTCAATTATCATCATTAATCATTCGGAAGCTGTAATCACTTTTAATTAAATTCAAATTCCTTTATTACGAAATTATTTTTGAAACAAATAAAAAATGGGAATACATAAGAACACAAATTATTACATATCGGAATTTGCAATGATAATCGTAGAGTGGATGCTGAGAATATAGGCTAGATATAAACGCAACGTGAGACCAAGAAACAACTATAACATTTTCGTTATAAAAGTTCAAATAGGAATTGAATAGATCTAGTTACGGATAGAACATTGCAGGCAGAATACAAATAAATCATTCTAAAGTAAAGGTTCAGATCGAATTTAATGAGTCGTGTTCCGAAAAACAAACACGATCGCCACGCTCTTTGGTTGTTTGGGGGAAAGTAATTCCATTGAGAATTGATGATTGGGGTTTGATCAGCACTGCTTTCTTTTTAAAATAATTTTTAAGGATATTGCTGAATTAATAGATACATATACTTACGCTATGGAGGATAGGATATGTACTATGTATCCAAAACTCTTTGAGTTTTGCCGTCGACTATTCGATATCCACCAGTTAGTGCCCATTTAGGTAGCACTTACACTACTTGTACTATTACCAAATTGCATAAATTAAATAGTTATAGACTAAGTACGAGTAAATCATTGACAATGAGACATGCACACAGGCAAAAGAAAACAAGAACATATTATAGATCAAAATGTATTTTCGTTTTTTTAAATTTTTTTTTTAATTGTGAACATATTTTTGTTGAACAAGTTTACGTGATTGCATGTTGGCTGATTGGGAAAAAGGAAATTACAGCTTCCAACCACCACATAAGTAAATGTGGCAACCAGCAGCAACTTTGTGCCACAGTGGCATTCTAGTAGAACACGTTCAAGAGTAGAGTTCAAAACGTTTGCTTTAAATGTTTGTTTTGAACTGCGTCGACGTGTGGCAAAGTCGGTCGCTGTGGCGGAGTTCGGTATTCGCTAACTATGCAAATTTCGCAATTGACTCAATTAATAAACAATTAACTTTTGTCTATTATACTTATATGTACGTGAATATGTGTGCATATGCAACGTTTATATATTTTTAAAATATGTCTTTTAGTATTCCAGTTTATTGCACTTCTTGCAGCCAAGTATTTAATAAATAACTAGTGAGACCTACACTTTAAATATTCATTCTGCACATTCACAGTACGAGGAATACGAGAAAATGTTTATGGCATTGTAATACCTATATTCTCATTTTAATTGCTAAAACGAAATAATTAAATATTGTTAATTGATTTTAAGGTTAAATTAGTTTCTATTATTAATTAATTAAAGGTGATCTGCATATGAAAATATATATATTTAATTAAATTTTATTTATGTAAAATCGTAAGGCACTTGTTGTAGGTTTATAATATTCTTGTAATTGTAACTTAAATGATGATCAAATTGCCTATACTTACTTACTTACTTACTTACTTAGCTGGCACTACAACCGATGATCGGTCTTGGCCGCCTCCACAAAGCTTCGCCAGTCACTTCTGCTATGCGCGCGCTGGCGCCAGTTGATAAGGCCAAGTGCAGTCAGGTTGCCCTGCACCTGGTCTTTCCAACGGAGATTAGGACGTCCCCTTCTGCGTTGCGTGTTCCTCCACCGTGGTTCGAATAAAACACCCTTCTAGCCGGAGCGCTTTCTTCCATTCGCTCAACATGACCCAGCCAGCGAAGCCGCTGGAGTTTTATACGCTTGACTATGTCAGTGTCGGCATACAGCTCATACAGCTCATCGTTCCATCTTATTCGATACACGTCGTCCACGCATACTGGACCGTAGATCTTACGGAGTGGAGTATCTTCCTCTCGAACGCTCCTAACAGCCTCTCATCATTGATGGTCAATGTCCTCGTCTCTGCGCCATACATAAGGACGCGAATGATGAGGGAGCGTTATTTTCGTCGGTCGAGAGAGGGCTCTACTTCTCAATTGCCTACTGAGCCCGTAGTAACACCTGTTGGCAAGGGTTAGTCTCCGCTTGATCTCAAGGCTGACATTATTGTTGGTGTTTATGCTGGATCCTAGAGAAACGAAATCCTTGACGACTTCAAAAGTGTAGTTGTCAACAGTGACATTTTGTCCAAGACGCCGTGACTCTTTGTTTGTTGACACAAGGTATTTCGTTTTGTCCTCGTTCACCACTAGACCCACTCGACGAGACTCCCTTTCCAGGTTGGAGAATTCTGCACTGACTGCTCGAGCGTTTTTGCCAATGATGTCAATATCATCAGCGTATGCTAGCAGCATGACACTCTTGTAGAAGATAGTGCCAGAGATGTCGATGTTCGCAGCTCGAATTATTTTCTCCAGCATAAAGTTAAAGAAGTCACACGATAGGGAGTCACCTTGTCTGAAACCTCTTTTGGCATCAAATGGTGCGGAGAGGTCTGTCCCAATTTTCACTGCACTGGTGGTGTTGGTCAGTGTCATTTTGCAAAGACGAATGAGCTTTGCAGGTATACCAAAATCAGACATTGCGGCGTACAAGTGATCCTTAATCGCGCTGTCGAAGGAGGCAGCGGCTTTATAATCGACAAATAGATGATGGGTGTCGATCTGTTTTTCTCGGGTCTTTTCCAGGATTTGGCGTAGTGTGAATGTCTGGTCGATGGTGGATTTACCAGGCCTGAAGCCACACTGATAAGGTCCAATCAGTTTGTTGACGATGGGCTTCAGTCTTTCGCGCAGTACGCTCGATAGAACCTTATATGCAATATTAAGAAGGCTTATCCCACGGTAGTTGGCGCAGATCGTGGAATCACCTTTCTTATGGATTGGGCAGAGTACACTGAGATTCCAATCACTTGGCATGCTTTCATCTGACCATATTCTGCATAGAACCTCATGCATGCGTTTTTGGAGCTTTTCGCCTCCGGTCTTAAACAACTTAGCAGGCAGGCCATCTGCACCTGCAGCCTTATTGTTTTTCAGCCGAGCAATGGCTGTTGAGACCTCCTCATAGTCAGGTGGCGGTACTTCAACGCCGTTAGTGATTGGGGTTTCCGGAGTGGATTCCGCAGTGGCGGGATTATTGCCGTCATCGTCATTAAGCAGCTGCGAAAAGTACTCCCTCCATAATCTCATTATGCCCTGGATATCTGTCACCAGTTTTCCGTCTTCATCCTTGCAGGAAGAGGCCCCGGTCTTCAAACCAAGAGTCAGGCGTCTTATTCTTTCAAAGAATTTTCGGACCTCGTTCCTGTCCCGCCACATTTCGATATCATTGAACTCGCGTCTTTCTTCATCTCTTTTCTTGCGCCTGAAAAGACGTTTCTCCTCCCTCCTCAACTTTCTGTATCGCTCCTTAGCAGCTCGCGTTGCAACTGACTGCAGGGTGGCTTTGCAAACTGCGTTTTTTGCTTCAGTAGCATCGCGAGACTCTTGGTCGTACCACATATTTCTCCGTCGACGGTGGTAGCCTAGCACCTCTTCGGCAGCCATACGCATAGAGCGGGAAATGTGCGTCCACTGCGCGCATATATCATCAAATTGCCTGTACTTTTTATAATTTCTGATGCATATAAATTTCAGTCACTTTTAACAGCCCCTATTTCAAATTCAGAATGTTAATTGAGCCGTACTCCGGACTAAGGGCCTTTAGGTCCTTTTTACCTAGATTATTTTAAAGTAACGGCCATATTCGAATCTTCCCACCTCAATTTTATTTTGATGTATCAACACTGGACGATGTCATTTGCTTTTATGTATGTTAAAACATGACTTGAATTATTTTGTTTGATAAAAATGATGAGCAGCAATGTTGTCGGGCTAGTCTTTATATGGTTTGCTAAAAAGTTGAATGTGAACATTCTCCATTTGTTTCCAGTTAGGAGAAAAGTGAAACCGGAATTTCAGACATGTGAAATTTGTATTGCAGAAAAAGCAAATCATCAAGTCTGCCAAAGTTTATTTGGAAGATTAGTTAGAATATATGTAATACTTATTTATTATGCCATTCATGTACATATATGTACAGGGTGCCCCGATCTTTTATCTCGGTATGTAAACATTGAAAAATTTTAATATTTATCAGCCGATTGCCTTGAGTACACATGTTTTTTAAACGTCAATTCAGTACAATTTTAACCACGAATCGCTTCACACCGAAATAATGCGCCGAAATTGTGACGCTGTACATTGAAAATAGTCGTTCAGTTGTGGTAACTCAACGGACAACACTACTCGTCGTTTGGTGTCGAATTTTTTTGAGCACGGAACTGTGGGACAAGCTGTTCACCAACGGCCAAGACGTTCCAATGAACGGGTTGAAGCGGTAAGAGAGAGAGAGAGAGAGAGAGAGAGAGAGTGTTGCCGGGAACCCACATGTGTCGTATAGTCACCGCGCTCAGCATTTTGGTGTCAGTGGAACCACCTTGCGGCGCATTTTGAAAAATGATTTGCTTTTATTTCCATATAAAGTACAATTGACTCAAAGAATATTGCCGACAGACCGTCCACGTCGCTTGGTTGACACTGAACCTGGTTTTGTGGAAGGTAATTATAATGACCGACGATGCGCATTTCACACTTGCCGTTAATAATCAAAATTGCCACATTTGGGGAACTGAGAATCCACACGAGATCTAACACACCGTTGCATGACCAAAAAGTGACTGCTTGGGCCGGCGTTTGTGCCAAAACCATCATTAGGCCATTTTTCTTCAGAGAAGACGAAACAGTCGATGGGAATCGATATCGGTGGATGTTGGCTCATTATGTCTGCACTTAAATGTGTGAAAAATATCTGGTTGGTTACTGGTTTCAGCGAGATAGTGCGCCATGTCACACTGCAAATCAAACAATGCCTATTCTGCAATGGAAATTCCCTGGGCGTGTGGTGTCCAAAAATGGCAACATTTATCGACAGATATCGAGATTTAACCCCTCCGGACTTATAATAAATTTGTTTTTATTGAATAAAATGATAGAGATAATAAATATTCAATGAAAATAATTTGGATAAAAGATAGCTTCAAGTCAGTCATCTCAATTGTAAATATAGCTTCATGTTGTATCTAATTGAAACATCAACGACAAATTCGATTGGCAAAATAAACGACGGAAGCGTGTTAAAATAAATTGTATAACTTTTCACATAAAAGGTATTTCCAGTATTTGAATTTATGAAGAAAATTATTAAGGTGGTCGTTTTTTGAAAAAAGGGCACATACTTATTATAAAAAATCTTATTTTTGTTTGGGTGTGATACGACGACATACCACAAAAAGGTTCGGGAACTATGAATGACCTATGCGCCCCTTTTACGCTAGGCTGCCCGCCTTTTTAAACCAAGCCTGTTCCTGTTAGACAGGGTTGAGGGGAGCTCACAGCAATCTTATAAATCCCCTTTCAGTTTTTGTGGTGAATGAGTTCAAAGCCTTTAGCGCTGTTTGTATCGTTTATTCGCCTACTTGTAAATTCCCGAGAGCAAATTTCTACAGCTTCAACCTTTTCCGTCTTTGACGGTCACTAATACTCACCTTAAATTTTCTGGAAGAACTGTTATTTTTTTACTCCGATAACATTCACTGTTACTACATATATTTCATAGAAGACTATAGCGATTTCTTCCTAACATTATTACCTGAGTGCTTTATATACTCTTACTTCTTATTCCGACATTCAGTCTCTGCTACTTTCTCTCTCTGATACCAGTCACTGTTACTACATAAAATTATTTTATAGTAGCCTATGAAAATTTCTTCGTAGCACTATTACCTTATTATTTAATTTTCTGTTACATTTTATTCCAATACCAGTGACTGTGGTTTTCAATCTATTACCAATAACTATTACTATAAATATTTGGTGAAAATGTGAAATAATTTCTTGGAAAGAGAATTACTTTAGGATCCATCCCACTTTTTACTCCCAGCTCAGTCACTGCTACTTTCTCGCTGTAATAACAGTCACTGTTATTACAAATACTCAGCTGTAGCCTGTCAATTTTTTTTTCGACAGAATTATTTAAAGATTCAATGACAGAAACACTGCTCATCAATTTGTAAATATTCTGTTAATGAAATGTTTGAGGTTTACTCTCCAAGTTTTTCGGTAAAAGATATCCAAATACTTTTTGCTTAAAAGTGAAGCAATCGCAATCAAAAATGTAGTAGCTATTCTCAAATATTGAGATCTGTTTTCGTTACACCCAACATTTCCACCCACTACCACGGAAATTGCTGAACATGTTCAATTTTGTTAGAGAGCATTAAATTTTTGCAGCTTTAAATTTACGATGCGATGACGTGCAACATTCAACAACAATAATGTACCAAACCAGATAACAAAAAAAGAACTGAGCAACATACAATAGCAACAATTGCCATTGTACTATGTAATGCTCCGCAGCAGTGAAGGCACATTGAATACTGATTTCTGCGCTGCATTTGCACTTGCAATTACGATAATTGTGTATTTAGTGAGGAAGTAGTGTAGAGCGATTGTTGCTAGCGCACCGAGAGATGCCATGTTGTATGTATTATTCGAAACAACTACAACAATGAGATTGCAGCGGTGAATCAATGAATGAATGAATGAATGAAAATGATGCAGCAGGTAAGCAACTAACCAAGCAAGTTAGTGGATGAGTTAGCGATTAAAGCCAGTGAAGCTGGCACGCGCATCGAAAATTGTTTTTGGTTTTTTTCTTTTTAATTTTTTTTTGGACGGCGAGCGATGAACTTCCCCAAAAAATTATACAATAGCAAAAGTGGCACATTGCAAATGAACACGCGACTATCACATTTGAAAGCGCCAATGAAAAGTTAATCACTAGTGGATGTAAGCGAGTATGCATACGAGTAGCTTAAGTGAAAGACGTGGAAAATTGAGAGGAAATAATTGAAAGTAATTGAAAAACTCAAAACAAAATATTCACAAATAAGGACAAGTAAGGAAGTAGGAAATTTTATTTAAAATACCATTTTACTGTATTTCTATACAAAAATTTTATATGATGTTATTTTATTATCACTTCAGTTTAATTAGCTTGAAGTAGTGAACAAAAATTATGGGATTGCTTTGAGCTCTTCTCATCTCCGTTCAACAGGCACAGGCTTGGATTGGCTTAAAAAGGCGAACAGCCTAGCGTTAAGGGAGCGCAAAGGTCCTTCATAGTTCCCGAACCATTTTGTGGTGTGTCAAACATAATTCGAATTTCTTTCACTTAGGTAAACTTGAGTTTAATGCTCAAATCAGATTCGTTTCGCTTAATTACACTAACTATAAGAGGATTCTCTAAGTCTAGAATATGACCTTGCAGGGTGCAAGAATAGCAAATTTTGTTGTTGTTTCTTCGTTGTAGGGATTGTCAAAGTTTTACAATTCTGCTACTCTTGCACCGTGCAAGAGCATATGCTAAACCTAGAAAATCCCCCAATGTGATTACACAATATTGAAAGTTGTACTTGAACTTTAACCCCAGACTCTAAAAGAAAAAATGCTACAGGCAATTTTAAATTTAAGAAGTGAATTAACTGTAAAAAGGGTGATAGTGGTTAAGATAGGAAAAATAGAGGCGACAAGGAGATGTATGATATTTCCGAATAAGCTTCATAAAGTTGTGAATTAGATTTCAAAATTTCGTCTTGATTAGGGCATCCTTTCGATTTTAAATTGAATTTTTAAAATTAAAGTCCAGAAAATCGGAAAACAACATTATCACTTTTAATTATTCTTTTCGTTTCGTATAATCACTTCTAACTAAAGAAGTTCTGATAATGGAATCCCTGCAAAGCTCATTCACCTTTGCAAAATGATACTGACCGACACCACCAGCGCAGTGAAAATTGGGACAGACCTCTCCGCACGCCATTTAATACAAAAAGAGGTTTCAGACAAGGTGACTCCCTATCGTGCGTCTTCTTTAACCTTATGCTGAAGAAAATAATTCGAACTGCTAACATCGACATCTCTGGCTGCTAGCATACGCCACCAACGCGCCAGCAGTCAATGCAGCATTCTCCAATCGGGAAAGGGAGTCTCGTCGAGTGGGTCTAATGGTGAACGAGGACGAAACGAAATACCTTAAGTCAACAAACAAAGAGTTACGGCGTCTTGGGCAAAATGTAACTGTTGACAATTATACTTTCCAAGTCGGCAAGGATTTCGTTTACATAGGATCCAGCATAAACACCAAAAATAATGTTAGCCTTGAGATCAAGCGGAGCTTAACTGTTGCCAACAGTTGTTACTGCGGGTTCATTAGGCAATTGAGAAGCAAAGCCCTCTCTCGACCAACGCAAGTAACTCTATATAATTCCCTCATCCTTCCCGTCCTAAAATATGGCGCAGAGACGTGGACATTGACCACCAATGACGAAAAGCTGTTACGAGCGTTCGAGAATAAATAAAATCCGTAAAATCTATGGTCCAATATGCGTGGACGATGTTTATCGAATAAGATTGAACCTTTTATCCTTAAACCTCAATGAAAACGTATGGAATTATTGAAAAATGTTCGAACTTTTTAACGGCTTCCAACTTTTGTATTAAAACTAATATATATATTTTATATGGATAATTTCTATACAATAAGTGGATGCTGATTTCAATTGCATTGTCAGTTTTTTTTTTTTTATATATCCTGAATTGCATATATAGTAGTACTTGATGCAATCCCTTCCTACACCCACATTATGCCCTCAAAACCTAAACAATGATGTTATCTTTACCTAAGATTCCTAAGCAATTTATGTATATCACGATTGTATCTCAAAAATCTGAAACAAGTATTTTAGATACATACTATATTGTCACATTCGCAATTTCCATTTTGCAATTGAGCAATCGCCCACTGAGAAAAAAGGGCTTGGCTTTTTTCACTGTTTTATTGTGACTGCTGCCAACCACACAGCAATGACAGCAATTTGTAAATTGCGCTGCATAGAAAATTCAGGTCATTTGCTTGCAACTTTTGCTATGCACGCATCAATTGTCGTGGCAGTTGTTGTTGCGATTTATTGTAGGCACAACTTTTTCTTGTATTTTTAATAGCATAATGAAAGTCACATTGCATATGAATAAACTATAAAGTACTATGTCAGAGAGCATAAGAAACTTTGCGAATCTTTCACATTATTTCTCACATACTTACTTACATACTTATTTTGAAAAGAGTTGTTGCTTTTGGAAAAATTGCAGAAATTTGATAAAACTACACATTACATGTAGTTAATTGTTGGCTTTAAAAACAGCAAGCAGTAAAAGCAATAGCAGCATTGCAAATGCATAAATCAAATGGCAAATAATTACAGCAGATTGCGTATGCGTGTGTGCTTGATGTGAATGCAACGCATGCATTGCACATTGCCATTGTATATCGTGGTAGGCAAAAGAAACAAGCATGAAAAATGCGAATTGCCTCAACTGCAGCTATTTACAACAAAATAATACATAGTTGTATTTTTCTATGAAACAAAAAAGAGCAAAAACCACCAATGCACATAAGCAATTTGAAGGAAAATAAATGTGTAAGGTGGCGATTTTCCACCACCTTCAATAAACACGTAGCAATTTTATGAACTACATAACATTGCTTATATGTAATATTAGAACATTAACTTTTATATTTAACATCTAGGTACCATTTAATCATTTTGAAGCATTAAATCACAAGCAATTACGTTCACATCTTATCTTATTCTATCCAATGAGCTCCAATGAGCTCCAATGAGTCACCATTAGCAACAAGTTTATGTATGTAAGTTGCAACAACTTGTTGCGAATACATTTTATTTAGACACATCATCTAGCGAGCAGTCGCCATTCATTTGCCGCCGACACCACCACCACCACCGCCACCGCCACCGCCACCGCCACCGCCACCGCCACCGCCACCGCCACCGCCACCGCAACCACCACTGCCACTGTCACTTTTATTCAACATTTCAATGTTCAGTGTTTTTATTTCCAACCATATTTAAATAGGTTAACTTTTTAGTCATAAATTCCTTTCAGGTTGACCTTTTTCACTGCACTACACACTTACTGCAAATACACAAATAAATTTTAAATATTATTTGCATAAACAAAAAAGACACAAAAATCCAAAAAAGAGACAAGTCAAAGCAAGCAGCCAGCCAACCAACAATAATAACTAAAATAAGACATTTTTGTTGGTAATAAAATTCTTTTTACGGTCAACAGAAACATATCCATAAATAGTGCTGCTGCTGCTGCTGCTGCCGCCAAAAAAAAATATAAATATAAAATAACGTGACCAAGCCTAAACTGTTGCGGTGGTTGCTTTGCCAGAGCCCTGCTGCAATTTTTTGGTAGTTAAAGAAGTTTTTTTTTTTTGTTCCAGCAGCAGAAGTAAGTCACGAAAAGTGTATCAGCATAAATTTTTTGTAACACAAAAAACAATAAAACCAAAGACAAGAGTAAATGGATTTCTTTTTATTTTGCTTGCAGTTACATATTTTGTATTTTGAAAGTGTAAATAAAAGTTTAAGTTTTCTTAGAAATACACAATATTTAAAGTAAGTAGTTAATAAATCAGAAAGATATATTGCTCTAAAATTAAGAAGAGAGTAAGAGAGACGATGCAGAGACAGGGACAAAGACAGGTTGGAGCAATGATCCAACTACCGATCCGACTAGTCTACATGATAATTTCTCTTAGAAACTAGCCAATAAAACTTTTATGTTTAGTTATAACTCCCTGATTTATTTATTTCAGTTTATACATCAGAAATGATTTTCATTTACAACTAATTCTTCTCTTAATTTAAAAAAGCTGTGAAGCAGTAATGCCTAAAATTTATATAAAATTATAATAAGTACATAGAATATCCAGGATTCGGGTTTAAGTGAAAGAAATTCAGGTCGCACTTTCCTGATTTACGATTTTGATTTCAAGCCAGAATTAATCACGATAATAATAGTCCAACTTTCGTGAATATATTGAAAATGGAGAATATAGAAACAATTATCAAATTTCAGTCCAGCATTTCAATTGACTTGATGAAATTATGTAAATTCTCTGATTTCAGTCTAGTATTCAGGTCTAAGCCAATGACGATTGTATTCTTTTTATTTCTATCCAAAGTCCACGTTTTTTCTGCCGTTAAGCTTAACTTCCAGCCAGAATCACTTAAAGTCTCTTTTTTGAAAGCCTGATTTCAACTCAAAATAATTTTCTGATTTAAAATAGTGGATTTCAGTTTAAATCAAAGAAGTCAAAATAATTTATGATTTCTAACAAAGTTCAAGAATTTTCCGATTTTAACTTGGACTTGAATAGTTTTTGATGTCAGTTTCAAATTTCTGAATAACCGAAACAAAACTGATTTTATTTGATCAATTTCTGAATATAGATCCTAACTTTTCCGGTTTAACATTAAGCTTAAACCACTTTCCAGTTTCAATTCAGGATTTAGGTCGAAGTAAAAGAACCCTGAATACAAAAGTTAGGAAACAGCAGAGATTCTGAATAAAGGAAGCCTAAAGTAATTTTGATTTCCGTTCTTAACTCAGACTTCATCCAAAATTTGGTTTAAAGATTGCTTGGGATCAATCCTTAAACCAAATATTGAATAATTTTCACATTTCAGTTGAGAACTCAAGCTTGTGTAAAAGAAATTTGAACTGTTTTTGATTTCTGTTCTAAATCCTGGTTTGAACTCATTCCGAAATTGCTCCCGACTTTTAACCTGAGCCAAGGATTTTTGATTTAGTATATTCTCAATTTAAGCTTGCACTGTTTTTTTTTTATTGATCTATTTTTATTTTTTTTTTGTTTAGGTTCAAATTCTATATCTGAATTAATTTCTTATTTCAATCCATAACTTATTCATAAGTGAAAACCCCGTAAAATATTTTTTTGTTCAAAAATTCAAGCTTAGCAATTTCTGACCTTAACTTAGAAGTCAATGCCAACTAATTTCTCGCTTTAATTCAGAATTCAAATTTAAGTAACACGAAACTGAATTATTTTTGACTTCACTTATGAATTCAGATTTTAAGTCCTGACTTCAAGCCTGAAATAGATTTCTTTAATTCAACTCAAAATTCAAATTTAGGCGCATAAAGTTTTTGCTAATTGTTGTGATAAATTCAGGCCTGATTAAGAGGGGCTATGATATTTGAGTGACTTCAGCCCTAAATAATAACCACGTGATCACCAACATATTCTTTTACGAAATTTCTTTCTTGAGAGAAAATGCCACATCATGCCAGGCTTCACTAAACAACAGTTACTTAGAGAAAGTTCAAAAAAAGGTTTTTAAATAAATGGCAAAATATATTTCGACAAGAATACAAAACTTGTTGAGCAGTGTTACTCTAGTGCTTATAATTTTTATATGTCGGTACCTATCTCCAAATGTAAATATATACCAAAAGGTTGTACTAATTACAGTGATACAATGATTTTTCTTAGCTCTTAATCATTGTTGACATTGCAAATTGGCAACACTCCATTGATCGCCTTCATATTTCATTCATGCATACACGGTTTCTTTCAACGATTTCTTTTTGTAGGTATCTACAAATTGTTGGTAAAAAAAAAGTATGACGAAATATTTTTGGTATTTCGTATGCAATTATTTTGCTTTGCTTTAATTTTTGTTTTTTCCGATAAAATTTTTTTTTTTTTGTGTTGTTTTGTCGATTTCATAAATTGACATTTATCTGAAAATATTGTCAAGGTTTTTGGCAACGTTGGCGGTAGTTTGTACTACACTCATACACATACATAAATCTCTTTTAGTAGATACCCTGTAACCAACAGGTCTAATTTTATACTAGTGTTATACTAGACCGCGTGGAACCACAACTGGTTACATGTGTACTTCAAAACATACTTATGAGAACAGTGTAGCTATTTTTATACAAGCTTGTAATGGTACTGGTCCTCAATTGTCTTTATATACTAGTCCGAAAACTAGTTACATTGGACCATTTCGCGGTACAAGCAAAAAAATAGAAATGTTTCTTTAGTTATTTTTTTTTTTTTTTAATTATTTTTTTTTTATTATTTTTAAGCATATAGAAGAATATAGGACAATTGGTGCACTCGAAGTGAAATCGGGTTGGTTTGGTCTCAACAAAAACGACGTTTATTACATCAATCTGGTCATGTCTGGCATTACTTTGACACTGTACTAGCCTTTGTACTAGTATGCATGGGCTAGAAATATTTCTAGCCTGTTCCATGAGCTGTTGTTTACAGGGTATACACATACGAGTACATATACATGAGGGAGTGATCACTACCCATGCATGCAATTATATTTTATTGACAATATTTAAATATGACAGATTTGAGGGAGTGCATAAAACTAATGTTTGCGGCGATCATAAATAAATTGTAAAAGTTAAATCATTTAAGTACAAGACAAGAAAATAGTTAGTAAATATTACACGTAAGTGGTATGAAGTTCATATGCTGTAGTTATGGATATGAGTTTGCATTCACATTTTTTTTGACAACATAATAAAACTTTAAAATTTATTACATTACATAAGTACGCGAATTTTGTCAACATACTATATGTGAAATGTTTTGGCAACCAATTTTATTTCAAAGACATAAACTATATACAAAATAAAATGCATAGAATGTGTTAACTCTTTGAATGATATGAGTAACTTCTTGAATATTTAAATGATTACGCTCATGAGTGTTTAGACTGAGATTCGATTTAGATTAAAACAAGAGGCGGACAACGTTTAATGCTCTAATCAATGTGAGCTCAGCAGTAACTCTTCTATATTCTTGAGAACTGATGGCCTCCAAGTTTCTGCACTACACAATTAACTTAAGCTGTGTTTTATTCTCCAACTCACTTAATAGTTATGCTCGAATAAAACGGTAAAGTTGTGTTGGCATTCACAATAAATCTGCTCAATAGCACTGGTTGGCTGGAGGTGATTTTCCAGCACATGTGAATAGTCATTTCTCTTCTCTATAAAATAATCAGAAAAATATTGAAAATTTGTATGTATTTTGTTAGTAATTAGTGTTTGTTAAATAATTCAGGAGACATTTTGACACATATTTTCTTTGTATTTTGTCAAACTATTCTTCTTCTTTCATTATTATCAGTTCACAGTAGATTTGTTATAGAAACCAAGGACGATAAAGAAGATTCTAGTTATCATAACAATAATAATTATCTCTGCTACTTTCGCTGTTATTACCCATACAATTATCGCTGCTAGTTATACATATCTAGGAGCGAGTGGCAAATAAAACACAGCTATAATAAATTCTACTTAATCTTATGGCTGTTTAATGTTTAAGATGTACTTTCATAATTAACAGAAACGGAAACATAATTTAGTATATTTAAAACAGAAACAAAAAGAAAGAATTTGGGATTCTGACACCCAGATACCAACAGAAATAGAAGTCAGTACATTTGCAACAGAAACAGAAACAACTACTTTTGAATTGTTTCTGTTGTGGCGGCAAAAGAAATGTCAAAGTATTTGTCATTAGCGTTCGTTTAAATGTTGTGATATCACGTTTTTTTTCAATAATACATTTGTGTTTAAGAAATTTTGTGCCCATAAAATCATAATTTTGTAAAATGTCGAAAATATCTAAATTCAGTGCATAGAACGAGAAAAAAAAATAGAAACACCCTCTTTGTCGGTACAATTTATGCGGAATTTTTTGTTGAGCAGCAAAAGAAGAGAAACCAATGCTCTAAAATCTTCCCCAAAACAATATGTTGCAACATTATTTGCTTCATTGCAAAATTCTCCATAATGTTTGCAACAGCTGCGAATCGAATGAAAAAATAAACAAAGTACTTATCCCATATGCAATGCATTGAAAGGGAGAATGTTGCTACGCTCTTCGACCTTCGCTGATATATAGTACTTATAGATACACGACGGCACAAAGGCAATGATACACGACGTCCCAAAGGCAATTGATCTCATTTGACAATATTTTGTATATATTACTTTACTTTACTTTACTTTTAATGGCACAACAGCCCATGGAGGGCCTAGGCCGAGCTTTTCGCATCCACTCATGTTGTGCGTGTTATATTTGTACATGAATGGAAGTATATATAAAATGATAAAAATGGTAGTAAAAATAATTTGGTACTACTAAAAGTAAATATCTCAATTTTTTAAATCTATCGCTAACTCATATCGTTTTAAATAAGTAGCAGTTAAAATCACAATGACTTTTGGAAATTACAAATTTTGTGGACGTAATCGGATTTGAATCTTATGCATCACTGAAACGATTAATTAAACCAATTACTTTATACATAAATATTTCATTTGGACACTCAATCATTTGAAAAAAGTAAATCAGCACTTAAGTTGTTTCCATTTCTACTAATTGTTCAATAAATGCTTTTCATTGTTGACAAAGAATTTTATTTAATCCCAGAACAGGATTTCCTATCACAAAGCAATGAACGTGTTTTAAATGTACTGATTTGTTTTCAAAAACAATTAGAACATATTTCTATCATTTTATTTACATGAGTACTTAATAATTGAGATCGTGGCAAAAATTGAAATATATGTACATGAAAATGATTGAAAATATTGATTGATTAATTGTTTGAACAGGAAATAAGTAAAAACATGTGCCAGATTTCTTGAAAGTCAGCGACATAACGACTAAGTTAATGGTTAAACGCAAATGGAAAGGTTAAAAACTAGATCAATCAATCGATCAATCGAATATAACAAAAACTAATTCAATCATATATAATATAGATCAATCATATATAAAATGAGATCGAATATAACAAAAGCAACAGACAACTAACACGCAATCACAACAAATTTACACATATGACCACAGAAATATCTTAGACACATAACAATAACAAAAATGAGAAACAACATCAGCAGTAATACTAACTGGTAGCAACAGTAGCCCACATGTAGTTGAGATATGAGAGTTATCGCTATAGCACAATCATGATAACTTTATTGAATATAAATTTACAACGTAACGAGACTATGTCAATAATAATAATAATAGCAATAAATTAGCATATATCATTAAATGTTAGACATAGTCATCGTTGATGGAGACATGAATGTAGTCGACGTTGATGTCGAGATATGGTCAATTCAATAGCTACAGCGTCCATCTGGCAACATAACAGTGAGATCAATGGACCACCACCAACGACAACTTGTCGTCTATATTTGAATGATAAAAATCAGCCTAAAGCTATAAAATAATTAGTAATAACAAGAAAGAAAAAAATTGGAAATTAAATTGGAAACAAATAATATCACAACCATTAGCAAATTGTTGTTCAACAAAGTTTTATTACAGCTGCAGCGGCAATCTGTGAATCTGCTGTTTTGAGTACTTGTATGTGTGCCATGTGTGTCTGGCATATGTATTGTACATCATTGTGATCGCGCGAGTGCGCATTGCTTAAATAATTTCGGTGCAACGGGGCGTATACGCACTTTTAATTCAACTCATGCACACATACGATTGCACAATTCGCTTGATTTGCAAATAATATGATACAATTGTCACACTGTCTGTTGCTCCAAATTCTTTTTACTTACAAATTTTCGAAATAAATATTGTACCATATGTTGTTGCAAGTTTGGTTTTGTTTTTGTACTTAAGTAATTCATTGTTGCTTGATGCTCGGATTCGAATTGTTTCGCTTGCGCTTTGCCTTGCAATTACACTTAATTTGAATTCCATAATTTGGTATACAAAATTGGTTGCTTTTGCATTTGCATTTGTGTATGGCAAATTAGCTTTGTTCATATGTGCAAGTATGTGTGCCATGCCTCATTTTAAGCATTTGTGCACATTTATAGTACTTGAATATGTTTTTTGTTGTCTTGATCTAATTTACTTATTTATTTTTCTCCTTCTATATGTCTGCAATGCAATAATGATATTTTCATTCGGATTTCAATGTAAAAAAACAGAAATGTACGAATGTTGTTGGTAATTACTGTTTGACGTATGTAAATATGTATTCACAATTTGTAAATATTTGCTACTGTGGGTTTATCAAGAAATTTATATCTTTTTTTATGTCGCTTGTAGTTACAACAATGTATCATGTTGATATATTGTACATTTTCAAATAAACTTTTAATACTCATATGTAATGAATTTGAAAGCTTATAGCGATTGAAGGATAGTTGAGCTGCATGGTTTTATTAATAATTTAAAAACTCAAAGCTCCACTATTCATTAATTTGATTTTTGAAGCTTATAACATATTGCATAAACTTGTCCTTGTTTTTAGTCTGGTTGCATTTATTGCCTGTCGTAATCAAGTTTTTGAGTAAATTCCCAAATTAAAACTAATTGTTGTCGAAAAACAAAAAAACAAAATAAATTCAAATAAAAATTCAGTGATTATAAATAAGTAGTAAACTTGTCCAACAACGTACCGGGAATTGGTCAATGAAACACAAAATAATTATTATACAATAAAATTTATTGTTTCTCCTTCAAAGCAGGCGCCCCTTCACTTATGCCAACGAATAATCCAATCATCAAAACATTCTTCAAACACATTATCCGGAATTGATTTCACTTCTCGCCGCGAATTCTCTTTGATGTCTTCCATCGACTGAAATCAGGTGCCTCGAAGTGGGAATTTCAGATTTGGAAAAAGAAAAAAGTCAGCCGAAGCCATATCAGATGAAAACGGTGGTTGTTCGGTGATTTTTGTTGAGTTTTTGGCCAGAAGTTCGTCTACAGTGAAAGCCTTGAGAGTTGGGGCGCATTGTCATCGTGCAAAAACCATAATTTTTATTTCCACATACTTGGCATTTTTCGAAGAATTTTCTCTCTCAACCGCCGCAAAACGTACACATAATATTTAATGTTTATTTACCATCAGATTTTTTTCCGAGTACACAACACCGCGAAAATCTAATCAAATAAAACAGTCAAAATTACCGACCAGAGTGAGGCAAATTTTCTACCATATTTCGATCGCTTTTGAATGCACTGTACAACTTATGTGCACGATTTTTGATAAAGTCGATTAATTGTAACATTTTTAGCGATTCGGTTCACGAAATTCCATTCCAATACAAAATTTGAGACTTATTCTTTGATCGATATTTTAATTCATTGTATGTACATAAAAATTGCAAAACACACTTGAGATAAACTTACAAAATAGAGCACTGTAGATAAACTAAATGATCGATCGCACTCCAATTTAGCGACAAAAATTTTTCCAATCCCTTTAAGCTGGCTGTTAAAAGTTATAATTTTTGTACTTTTTTGAAAGAATATATTATATACGTAAGGACAGCTGAAAAAGCTTGAAGCGGATAGAAAGTTAAATAACATTAACGAACTTTGATTAAACGATCTAATGTAATATAGTAAAGACTTTCGATACTAAAAGACAAGGGATTAATGAAAGCCTAACAGATAAAAGTATCTTAGAGACAACTTACAAGATTATAGTATATAATATTAAAAAAAAAGTGAATGCTAATCTCCATTTCTCAAGAAATGTCTCTATGTAAACCAAATAGAAGATCGTAAGTCCTTGTAACTAGATAAAGTAGCACTTTCCAGTTACACAACTTGCAAAACACAAAAGCCGTCTCATTTACATATTCATATTATGATTTGAGCTGGTATGTGAATGTGGTCATCCACCTGTAAGAGCAATATCGCTAGCTCAGTCTTTAAGAACTCATCGTAATGACTCTTACAGTCAAATTTCTACAGCTGTACCAATACATTTTGTGCCTAAACTGAGCCTGACCGCATATACACTTTTTTAGGAAAGAAAGCTTCGGAAATTCCAATTGTTTTGGTTCGTATTAAAAGCTGTTTAGCACTGATAAGTTTATGATTTGTTAAAGTTTTTATTGTTTCTATTCTATCTCTCATTTACAAATTTCAAATATCAACATTGTTCAGAAGAAATGAATAAATGAATCATTCCACCTGTGTAATTTCTAGTGTTGATCTTTTTTTTTCTTATTCAATTGCTTTTTCAGTATTCTCAATAATCAAGATCCATAAAAAAGCTAATGTTCACCCTAAAAGTTAGAGACATATGTTCTTTTTCACATTAGTCCACTAGTTTTGAAGATAGTAATGTTGATTCTAAGAGGAGGATTTGCCATGATTTGATCAATAATGTGATAAGGAAAAAATTTACTCTTTGATGGAAATACAAAAAAATTTGTGTATTTTCATTAGAAACAACTTAATCTGAAACAACAAGTCTCTAGCTCTTAATATTTACGTACATGGCAACTCATATCTTAAAATGCGGACAAAAACAACCAGGACTTTCTTAAGAAAAAATGTTCAATAGAACATCCTCTTTTAGTATTTCATCTTGAGAGTAATCACGCAAAAAGATTTTATTTGTTAAACTACTTATGTAATTTTACAAATTTCCAGCTTACAAATTTGAATTCAGTGCACAAAATTGCATTCACAGGGTACTGCAACCTATCTGACCTACCTTCTTGCTTTGAGACTTTTCTACGGTCAGGAAAAAGCATTTGGCTTGAATGTGCAAGGAGTTTTTTGCAGTTTTTTAAATTACAATATCGGTATTCACGATGAGCTGCAAATATGGTAGCCTTGCATTATTGCAAATGCATATTTTTATAGCATGTTGTATAAATGTATTTGTTGTTGTGATAGCAGAAATATTTTTCAATATCTAATATAATAAAAAATTGGAGCCGCTTAAGTTTTAACTGACAAAAAAAACGTGATAATTTAAATTAATAAAAGTGCCTACATCAAAAGTGAAATTATCTAAAGAGTTACTTGTAACAGACACTGACTCATACGTCGCAAATAAAATATGCCAAACATGTCGATATCACAGAAACCACTAAGCTAAATTTAAGAAAGAAAAACAAACAAACAAAAATTTATGAATTAAAAACAGATAAAAGACAAAAATTGCATTCATAATGACAAACTATGTAAAAATTGCCGCTTATGAACAAGAAAAAACAAAAACAAAAATGACCAATGTAAACACTAATAAAAATTCTCACAAAAGTATACGACACAGACTTTCTATGGTAAAATAAAAATGAAAAAAAAAGAAGAAAATCATAAAACTTTCTTAAGCAAACAATAATTTATAATAATGTATGAACAAAGATATACACATACAGGGTGCATTTGAAGTAATTAAAATTCAATGTATGTAAGTGAATGAGCGAATAGCAACAGCAATAATAATACCAACAACAATAGCAACAACAATGATAGAGTACTGAATATTAAGTGAATGCACAACAACAAACAGTGAATATTGAATTAATTTAACTACTGTGTGTTTTTTGTTTAACTATGGTTGTTTTATTTTTGCAAATTAAATTTTCATAATTAGCAAAATATGATTTATTAGATTCATTATTAGCCAGGCTCTTAGGCACACTCACACACATGCATGAAATTTTATTCAATTAAATGCATTTAACAGTTATGTATATGGAATTATTAACCTTGGCTTGGATTGGGTCAATAAACTTGATTTTTTTAAGTAGTTGTGCTGTTGCCGTTTTTGTTGTTGTTGTTGATTCTATAGACACACAATTTAATGGTAATTCGTTTTTTTTTTAATTACTTAGTAGTTGAAATATTTCATTTTTATGTATTTAAAAATTTGCAAGTAAAATTGATTTTTATGAAAAACCAAGAAAAAGATTGAGAGAGAACAAGCTAAAGCCTGAGCTGAACAGGCAAGCGAGCAGACAGCAAGAGCAAAGGAAGTTGGCAATTTATTGCCGAAGCACACACTGAAATTGTATGCATGGCAATTAAAAAAGCACTAACACATACACTTTCACACATTTGAACACAATCCACATGCTTTAATCCATGCGATATGCGTGTGAATACAAACACATAGACACATACGAGTACATATCTATGTATGACCTCCACTTGATATATGCAATGGAAGGAGCTGCGATGGTATTGATTTTTTTTTTCTTTTGCCTGCCACCTTTAACAAATTTTTGGTTTAAGTAAATCTTTTATGTGCTAACTACCCTCTACATGAAAAACTGGAACATAAAATTAAGAAATTTTTCAAATGTTCGCTGTGTTTGTGTGTGTGAATTCAAGTAGAGTACATAAACTTCTTAATTACAGCAAAGACTTTGACAACGAATCGAAATTTATTGACATACACATAATATAAAAATGTAAAAATGCACAGTAAAAACAAAAAAAAAAACTAAACCAGCCACTAGAAACAAATCCTTTTGGCTATAAATGAATGAAAATTCAGATTTGTGTTGCCAACTTGTTTTGTGTGCAACATAGAATCAATTATAACCAGCCAGACAACAATATCTAACAAAATGTATTTGTACATTCACTGCTGCTGTCCAAACTGACAACAATCTTAAATAAAGCTTAAATCAAAATCTGAATAAGTAAAACTTAAAACCAAAACGAAATGCTACATGAAAAAATTGTGAAAAACATATAATAGATTGTTGACAATTTTTTTTTTAATAAAAATGTTCACAATAACAAAAAGAAAGAAAAACGACAACAAAATAATTCGATATGCAAATAAAAGTGACTCCCTCCACATAAATTGATAGACTACAATTATTAAGCAAGTATGTAGCCAGTCTGTGTCAAGAGAAACAATTTAATGCATTGGCAACAATTCATCATTGCCATCATTTGGCGTACGGAATTGCCAACAAACGTAGAGCTAAATTGTCAGCAATGGCAACTTAGCGCAATTTGCAATTTGCTAAGGAATTTACTGCATACTTCTACATGCAAAGTTTCGTTTTGTTTGGGCGTAGGTGTTGGACGCTATTGTTTTTGTATTTTTACACTTCTTTTATTTTTTAAGCAGAAATCTGTTAGTTTTTATTCCTTTTATCAGAAATAAAAACTTAAGCACAAATACTACTTTGCTGTAAATGTTAAAGTTCGTTTCTTAAATCTTTTGTTTTCTTCTGTGTGTTTTATTTATTTATTTTTTGTTTTCTTGATATTTCCATTGCAAAACAACACAGCAGATCTGTCTATAGTCTCACTTTCAATTTTAACTTAGTTTGCTTGCAAAAAAAAAGGAAAAACCGGCCAAAAATTTATTTTGCCTTAAGATAAATTTCAACTTAACGAAATTTATTATAACCGCAACTAATTGCAATCAGTGGGTGTTGATAGTAACGCAAAAAGTGTAAAACTGTACCAAAAGAAGTCTGAAGTATATTTGGGGTGCTGCTGTAAGTGCAAAGTGTTCATTTATGTGGGATAATAACTAGTGAATTCTGAACTTTTTTGGTTTGAAGTCATGTCAAATATTTAACAATTCGTTAATATAAAATGATTTTGTTTTGAAATATTTTCATATAGCCTCATTAAGTTTACAATTATGTGGAAATGTCTACCGACCACTCAGAAATAAAAATTATATCGTAAGAAAGAATCTGTTGTAAATTGTCAGTCTTACAATTTTATTCTATGGTAAGTAATAAATGACAGAGCAACAGGTGTAGAGTTTTTTGGTATTCACAATTATTTATAATTATATAAACTAGAAAAACTCATATAAAATAGTCAATAGTTGTTAGAAATGTTAATAGGACTGTGTTATATCGTGGGAGCTAACGGTTTACTCGCAAATGATGTTGTTGTGATATGCTCTCAGTAACTTAATCGTTACGTCTTAATCTTTACATTATCTACTACAGCTATCATTTGTCGAGACACGAATTTGGTGTTGGATTTGTGTTTGGGAAGAGACTACGTCATCTAGTCTCGAGGTTCACGCCCGTGAACGAGCGCCAAGGCACTATCCGCCTCAAGGCAAAATTCTTCAAAATCAGCCCAATTTGTGTTTACTTATGACCCGACGGATGAGAAAGATGAAATGACCAAAGATAGCTTCTACGAGCTCCTCGAGAATATGTGGTACGACCACGACTGCCTCTACTGAAGCAAAAAACGCTGTTTACAGAGCCACCTTGCAATCAGTTGCAACGCGAGCTGCTAAGGAGCGATACAGAGAGTTGAGAAGGGAGCAGAAACGTCTTTTCAGGCGCTAGAAAAGAAATGCAGAAAGACGCCAGTTCAATGATATCGAAATGTTACGGGACAGAAACGAGATCCGAAAACTCCTCGAGAGAATAAGATGCCTGGCTGATGGTTTGAAGACCGGGGCCTCCTCCTGCAAGGATGAAGACCCCAATCATCGGAAACCCCAATCACTGACAGCGTTTAAGTACCGCCATCCGACTATGAGGAGGTCTTAACAGCCATCGCTCGGCTGATAAACAATAAGCCTGCAGGTTCAGATGGCCTGCCACAACTCAGCAGTTTAAGCCTGGAGGCAAAGAGCTCAGAAAACGTATGCATGAGCTTCTATGCAGAATATGGTCGGATGAAAGCATGCCAAGTGATTGGAATCTCAGCGTACTCTGCCCAATCCATAAGAAAGGTGATTCCATGATCTGTGCCAAGTACCGTGGGAAAAGCCTTCTTAATATGGCATATAAGGTTCTATCGAGCGTACTGTGCAAAAGATTGAAGCCCATCGTCAACAAACTGTTTGGGCCTTATCAGCGTGCGACTTCTTTAACCTTATGCTGGAGAAAATAATTCGAGCTGCGAACATCGACATCTCTGGCACTATTTTCTACAAGAGTGTCATGCTGCTAGCGTACGCTGATGATATTGACATCATTGGCACCAACGCGCGAATAGTCAGTGCAGCATTCTCCAATCTGGAAAGGGAGTCTCGTCGAGTGTCTCTAGTGGACAAAACGAAATACCTTGGACCTACAGCTTCAGCTTAAAACCGGATCCGAACCAAGAGGTTCTAACCTCTAAAATATTTATGACAATTAACTACAAACCAAAAGAGGAACTGAATCGCCGATCTCACGAGTTAAACTCTATTACACTCTCCACTAGAATATCAAAGTCCTCGAGGATTCAAATAACTCGATCCATGAAGGCGTAAGGTCATAGAAAGAAAATATGAAACCAAACCGGGGGGAGGGGGAGGTGTAAAAGATGATCAGCATCCAGCCCCTCATTTTTATGAACCGAAATTGGACAAAACTTGTTTAAGCTTAAACTAAACGATTGAAGTCTAACTGGCATTGGACCCAATAAACACTTCTCCGGCCTGTGAAGGATAACAATATGTCTTATAGGTTACAATGCGCTTCTCAGCAATAATAATCAAAGATATCTTTTTAAAAAATAAATAATTTTTTAAGACTCCTATTTCCATTAACAGGATTTATTAAATTGAAAACCCAAGCAACTTTAACAGTTCCTTCATTGCAATACTGTTTTAACTCAAAATACTGCATCAATGCACAGTGGAGATTTTTCACGAAAACTAATTTCCATGATTTAAATTCCATAAATTGACTTAAATAACTTAAACAGTGTGCCCAACACAAAAATCGTTAATTTTTAACAGAACCTTTTGCTCAGAGGAAGTAATTTGAGTGTTTCAATGTTATAATCAATGCTGCTCCAAATATTCATATTTCATTGCAATATTTCTGTAAGTATGTAATTGAAAACCTTCAACTGTGGGATTAATTGATAAGTAAAAGGAAAACAAAGAAGAATCAATTAAGATTCTGGCAACACTCATCAACCGGCAGCGACCGTCGACGACCATGGAACTTCAGAGTAGAAAAGTCACTACAAAGTGTACCACCAAAAACTTTTGGAAAATTTTCCAAAGTATTAAACATCATTCTCTTATAATTTCAAGTTCACAACAAGGCAATGAAGAGTGCTTTTTCTCAATAGCAACTAGAAGGAGATTTCCATCATAATATTGTAGTAAAAAATAAATTTATGTTGCAACCTCAACCTATCACACAAAGATTTAAGATATTCAAAACAGATTTATTACTACTTTATTTAAGTCAGAAAAATAAAATTCATTCGCAAAATTATACATACCATAGTTATTAATGAACAGAAAATTTATGAAGATTTCTACATGGTGTAAATTGTTATCGCACTGAATATGAAAATGAGAAAACAAACTGATCCAACACTTTTAACATTAAATCGAATTGATTTCCAGATACAGCTACACATTTAATATATGTAATATATATATGTATAACTAAAATTTAACAATAGCCCCAAAATTAAATATGTAGTTTAATTTAATGCATTTGGCCTAAAACACCTCGAAGATTTTTAACTTTTTTTTTTTGATTTTAATAAAGTTAATTGGCCTTTTGTGCATTTTAAGCCAGCCAAAACAGTACACGGTAGTAGTAAAGTAGTAACTAATACAAGAAGAATGCGAAAGTTGTTGGTAGCAGATTGTTTAGAAGGTATGTAAGTATGTAGTTTATGCTTGGGTTGGGTTCGACTGCATACAGTTGCAGCATTCATGGGAAGCTCAATAATCGAAACAGGTCTTAAGCTAAATACATGCTTAAGTCACTTAAGTAGTTGGTCTCAGTAGCCGCTGGTTATGTAGTAATCGTATATATGCATTGAACTTACTTCTTTTTTCGCAGACAGTAGCTGACGACGAAAAGTTTCGTTTATAGCCGGCAGTAGCTGTAAGAGAAAAATGAAAGTATTAATTTCATATTTTATTATTCATTTTAATGCTTTACATTGTCGTTATTTCTATTTGCTTTTTTTATTTATTTTTTTATTTACAGTTTTAATATAGCTTTTAGAAATTTAAAATTTTACACAGATAATCTCATTGAAGCAAATAATAACATCAAAAAAACATCTAAAATGATGTCAAGGTTGCATTAATGCTACCAAAAAAAAAAAACAAAGAACTACCTCTAATTTAAAGCTACACAAAGCTAAAGTATACAATTATTACAGGCACACACACTCACACACACACACAAGCTCATAATTGGATTAAAAGTCATTTTTCTTAACAATTGCACAAACATTTCATTTTAAAGCGACATACACACAAAAAATATAAAAGAAAATTACTTTACTTTAGTCGACAAAAAATAGACAAATAAAAGTAATTCACGTTTTTTTACCATTTTTTCTTTTCGACTTTTGATTTAGTCAGAAGGTACCAATAAAGTTAAAAATGTGGTAGAAATGCGCCCAATTTAAATGTCATTGTTGTTTCTCTTTCTTGTTGTTGTTGTTTTTGTGTTTTCATGTTTACTCTTTTCCCCTTAAAAACAACTTAATTACATGGCCATCAGACACAACACACAAAATATCATTTAAACAAAATTAGCACAATCGGTCTGTGACAAAAAAAAGAAATAGTTGCTCTAAATGATAAAGTGTAGTAGTTAGTTTTTAAGGTGGATTAATTTTTTGGGCATTAAAACTATTCATTAAAACTTTTAAATTTGTGTGAGTTATTTCTACTCTTTAGTGATTTTCAAATTACTAGATAAATATTTCAATAATTACTCAGTAATTTTTATCAGAAAATACATTTTTAATCAACCATGGTAAAATTTAAGAACTCCTAGAATTTTAGAATTTATGTTAAGAACAAAAATTATATTCATGCTTCGGAAGCTCTAGAAATTATTGCCATATAAAACTGTCAATATTATTTTTATCCAACAATTACGAGTATTAACTTTGCTTAATGCTACTTTTCCTTCCTATTCAAATTTTTTATTTTTCAACACTATTTTTCGGGATCCTTTTCATTTCAAAACTTCCTCGCTTTCTTCATTACATTATACAATGTGGCGGCAGCGGTGGGATAATTCCAGGTGAATTATTGAATTGAAAGGTTGAAAAAGGGCGGAATCAATTTGAAAATTAAAAACTGAAAATTTGTATTTAATATTAACAAAATTAATTAATTGAAGAAAAGGGTAAAGGCAAAATACGAAAAATTTCAAAAGGATTGGGTTTGAAATATTCAAAAAAAAATAGCGAAAAGATGAAAGGTAGAAAGAGTAGAAATAGAAGAAGAAATCCAGGAAGATTGTGAATCAAAAGGATACCAGCAAATAGTGTCGAAAAAAATAGAATTGAAGAGAAAAGTAGAATTAGGAGGGCTTAAACAAACTTTAATCAAAGAATTATGGAGTAAGATCGAGAAAATCGGATAACTTTAAATTGTCCTAGCATTGAAATCCCTTATGCAAATAAAAAATGTAAACAGTTTTGAAAAGAAAATTTAATTTTTGATAAAATTATCAATAAAACTTATATGTTTGTTGTTTTTTACTGAATTCGGACACCTTTTCCGGTATTCCTGCCATTAGCGCCTTTACTGCCATTTTTGAGACTCTATTGGCGGCACCATTCCACTTATTTCTAAAATCTGCCATGGATTTAGCTTCTTTGTTTGTTGCCTTTAATGTTCTTTTCACTAGAGCCCAATATCTCTCGATAGGCCGAAGCCGAAGTTCTGGGCAATTTGGTGGTTTGGCGATTTTTGGTACCAATTTGATATTTTGGTCTTCGAACCATTTAAGGATTACTTTACTGTAGTGGCAGGAGGCTAGATCAGGCCATAAGAAAGTAGATATATTGTGCTTTCTAATGAAGGGCAGCAATCTCTTCTGAAACTTTTACTCCTTAGCCCACAACTACAAATCGCTTACCATACCAGAAACTTCTTCGGGAACTTGGACCTTTGTTTTGTCCTAAATCTTTCATCAACTCCTCTCGTTCCTTAACGGTGTAAAACTCTTGACCAGACAATTGAGAAAATTTAGACAACACGTATGTTTCATCGTCCATAACACAGCGCTTTGTATGTTTTTGACTACACTTTGTATGTTTTAAGGCCCGCATCTTTTTTAATTTTACGAACTAAAAACTCACTGCAACTCGCTTTTTCCGCAACTCCAATTTTCGATTAGACAACGCTGGATTCTTCTCTAAGAGAGCAACGACTTTCTTCGCCTTTTGTGGAGACATGAAACCGCATTTCCTTCCAGAACCATATTTTCTAGCAACTGTTAAGTCTGTATTAAATTTTTTAAGAATCATCAAGACATTGTTTTGTGCAACTTTCGCCTTATTTGCAATGGTTTTCTTGTTCCACTGCGGATTTTCTCGAAATAATTCAACAACTAATAAATCGCATCTTTCCACTTCCGATGCCATGACTCAACTGAAAGTTCACAAGTCAAAAAACATGTGATTGTATTTCATCAGAATTTCTCCAACGCAAAGCCTACTGTTCGATTTTTTCATCCAGATGAAAAGTTTCAAAGCAGTGGTCTTTCAAAGTTATCCGATTTTTTCGATCTCACTCATTATAACCCACAAAGAAAAAAAAAATGTATTAATGAGAAAGCTTCTAAACTCTAGAGCTTTAATGTAACTATCTCTTGATGAATTTCTCCATAAATCCTTCCCTGTGCCAGGGAACACTTTCTCTGTATGGTTTTGGTAACCCTGCAAAGCTTTGACACTGACCGACACTACTAGCGCAGCAACAATTGATACTAACCTTACCACACCATATGCTAACAAACGATAATGCCTTCAGCAAACAAGGAGTCGCGGCATCTTGGAAAAAATGTTACTGTTGGCAATTATATGTTGAAAGTTGTCAAGGAATGAAGACACGTTTCGACAGTGAAAGCAAATGTTCTATTCCAGCTACAATGGTGGCGAGGAGGACGACCTAAACTCTGGTGGCACAACCAAGTGCAGGGGGACTTGATGAATAGATGTGAAAAGCTCGGCCTAGGCACTCCATGGTCAGTTGTGGTATATTAAAAGCTTAAAATTCCCTAGGCTCTTTGTCTATCACTACTTTCAAGCAATAATGACGATGTAAGCTTTAAAGCATAAAGTATAAGAATTGGTATCTGTTTAAGCTCTGGTGGCTTATTGAAAGGAGAATGGGAATTTGAGTGGAAATAATTGAAATAATGTAACACACTGGGAAATTGGTTTTCAAAATTTATAAAATAATTTATTGGAGATGAAAATAGAAAAAAATGGAAATTACCGTATGGTTAGAATTGTTCGAAAGGAATGTATAAAAAGAAACCACAACAGGTAGGAATAGGAAAGAAATAATAGAAAAAGAAACGAAAAAGAAAAGAAAAGGAGAGGGCCATTAGGGCGGCTTAAACAGTATCACTGATAAGTAAATTTTATACAGAAATTACGTTTTGAGCTTCTAATTGCATCAATTTGAGACAAATTACAATAAATAATAATTGAGATTGCATTTTGAAAGAGGACAGCCAGTTTTGTAATAATCAGATTTGAGCAAATTTGCTTTAAAAAAAAACTTAATACAAAAGAAAAAATTTAAAACAAAATATGTATAAAATATAAAATTTTCTGTTGTATTTTATATTAAGTATGTACATATAAAAGTGGCGTAGTTAGTTGAAATGGGGATAATGTTTCTACTGGTTCCATACAATAACTCGAAAAAAGAGAAAGAAAGGCAGAGACAAAGTTTGTTTAATATAAAGAAATTTTTCTCAGGAGATGTATCCCCCATCCCCCCTTTTTGCTCCTATAGTTGTGATTATAAATATTTAAATAGTTATCTATTTGAAAATTTTGACAAAACGTCGTTGCTCAATGAACTCAAAAGGCCTTCAAGAAAACTAATCCAATTACCGTTATTTCGAAAAATCGAACCAATAAAAATGAAACGGTTGGCACCACTGAACTTCATTGGTCTAAATTAGGCAAGATCAGCACTTGTGATTTTGTTTTCAAAGAGTATTACAAAATTTCGTTCCGAAATTTCGTACCAATAAAAATTAAACGGTTGGCACCACTGAACTTCATTGGTCCAAACTAGGCGAGATCAGCGCTTGTGATTTTGTGTTCAATGAGTATTAAAAAATGTCGTTCCGAAAGGACAAATTTTATAACTTAAAAACCAGATTTATATCAAAATTTTGACGTGACCCGGACAATTGGAGCCCGGAATCTTATTTAGCGAATGACATGATTAACATAATAAGAATGACATGATTGGTCAAACATGCATCAATATTTTTTTCTTTTTTTTTTGATATGTGCTATTGACAATATCAGTCCACATGTAACATATCATATAACATATGTCCACATCGTTTTGTAAAAAAAATTAAATTTTGTAACAAATGTAAAAAAATTATAACAGCCACGCAAATAAGCAATTCCACAAGTAAACAACCAAATAAAAAGCAATTTTTTGGCATTTTTTTATTTTAACAGAAACTAAAAAAATTAAAAAATATAAATAATATTTGTATAGTCGCATGATCTTTATTTGTTGAATGTTTCTTAAATATTTTTTTGGAGCAGCATTTACCTTCAATGCACTTGGATACAAAACAATTGAAAAATAGATCAGTTCAAGGGGTCACTTAAAGGAAGGCGTTGCTTGACTGTTACTTGATTGCGCGCAATGTAAAGTGCAAAGCATTGTTTTCTCTCATTAAGTACACTCCTCACACTCTTTTTGTGGGAGTGTGAGGAGCACCCGCAAGGAGGTAGTGAGAGAGAAAGAGCGAGAATAAGTGAGAGGGCAACGAGTACCTGTACCCACAAAAAGGCCATTCAAATGTATCTGTTGTTGTATATACACACACACATACACACATACACACATACAAAGATATGTACTTCGGTACGTGTTGAATTTTATTTAAAGTGGACTTTAAAAGTTTTCTGCTGTTTCATATTACATTTCATATCACAGCGTCCATATCTCATAATTTATCTTTGTTTTTCCCCCCTTTGTAGGTTTTTAAGTTTTGGATTCGCTTGAAATTTGAAAGTAAGATTAAACTGTAAAGATTATCTCTTTATCTTTTTTGGTTTTTGACTTTTGGCATAAGAGTATTTAAGCAATCATTTGGTGTTGTTGTTGCTGTTGCAACAATATCATGCATAAAATATAAAAAAGGAGGTGGTTCACTTCGGTTAAGTGTTTCTATATTTCGAAATTGTTTGTATTTTTTCAATAAAAGATTTTGATTTAATTAATGTGCTACAATTTTTCAATGCTCTTGTCGTTCCCTTCTTGAACATCCTCGCAAAAGTTTTCTCACATAAATTTGCATATGTTAGTTACTTCATGGACAATTCAAATTTATTTGCCCATATTTGTAAAACGAAAGAAAAAAAAAGTTAAAAAAGTTATTATAAAAGTTGCCGCCACCGTATTTGCTATATAAACAATAATAATTCTAACTTAAATTAATCAAAACTGAGTTTATTGAGTAATTTTATTATAGTGGGTGCGTCAATAAACTTGTGTGTCGGCGAATGTTGCACAATTTCAAGTTCAAAAATATGTGCATGTATGTTGACAGTACAGAAAGAAAATGTTGCAATAATGTGCCACCTTATAAAACTCATTGTATTATATATTTCTTATGTGTGTTTGTATTTTTGCCCCTGAAATGTAATTTTCTTAAGTGATTATCTGAAATATATGATTGCATATGCAACAAGACTCGTTGCATCAATTAACAGTCTGCCAAATAGGGTTCTCCACAATGAGATCATTCAGAATATTGATGTTATTATTGAAATGTTCAAGGCGGTCTTTTTGTAAAATGTATGCTTGATACTTTTCCAACCTCAATCAAATTAAATAACAGCACAAACTGAAATAAATGGTAGCCATTTCAGTTGAGTAGCTAAACATTATGAAAAATTATATCAAATTTGGAGTAAAAAATGAACGCTGCTCACTGTTTAACAAATTCCTTGAAAGTTTCGTCATATCTTGTGTTGTATCTTCCATTTATTGTCTCAACTCAAATCAAATTATCTAATTTTACCATTTAATCATAGTTTTTGAGATAAGATCATCTGTGAAAATCCTAATGGCAACACTGTCTTAAATTCATATTCTCGAAATTAGAGAAAGAGAGAGAATATAAAAGAAAATTGTGTGTGTCAGTAGGACGCCCTAAAGAAGTTTACTTCTTCAGAACGTTTGCGTTTAAATTTCTGCGTTTTAAATTTAGATCTTACTTTGAAATGTAAAATTTTTGTTCGAAATGTTAAATTTGTCGAGTAACTGATGGGCACCGCCGCCTTCTATCATTGTATATACACATATGTATCCTAATTTTTTCATACTCGATTGATATTGTCGTTTTCGCTGCGACGATCATCTTTTCCTCCCGGCGTAAATAGTATAAAAAACGATTCTAAAGAAATAAACTTCAAAAACTGAAATGCTCTCCGCTCAGGGCCGGGCCAACACAAATTTTCAAATTTCCCGAACTGAAACAAGAAATTTAACAATTTCTCTTCGAATCCCTCAACCCAAATCAAAATTATTCCCCATACTTAATAAACTTGCTATTATGTATGTATGATAATAAAAAAATATGTTTCAATGTTCAGAATACGTAAATATCACTGATGATACAATGATGAATGATACAACTTTCAACTTTATCTCTCGGGCATAAGTTTTTACATATGGAATGGAAAGCGATCAGGATCAGTAGATATGTACCTGGTTGGAATTTTTACGTCGGCCAAGTAAAGCGACTTTTTATCATTAATTTTCTTGATGACGTAAATAGCATAAAGAAATTAATGAAATAGGTGAACTTCAATAGTAAAAAAGTCGTTTAACTTGGCTAATCATTAAAATTCCAGCTAGGATACTGATCCTAGCTTTGTACCCTTTCCATTGCATGCAAAAATACAACCATAATAAATATAGAATGTAACACAAAATTTAGAATACCTGTAGAGAAAGGAAATTCCCCACAGAACTTTTAACTCCCCGCAAAACGGAGAATTCCACTCGAGTTGGCATCCCTGTCTGCACCAGGCTGAGAGAGCTAAAGAGGTTAAGCCCGCAATGTTGACTAGTACGGTTCGTAATTTTATCAACCGTCCCACAAAAACTTTCTTAGCAATATTCAGAAAGTGAGAATAGCTTAGCTTTTTGCATTGCATTCCATTCATGTTGTGAATAAAGTTGCAATGCATTTAGATTATAAGAAATTGTATCTGATTCAATTCTTTTTTATGCATGCATCCTATCTGAGTTGCACAATTGTTTGTAATTAGATCGAGAGCTAGATTCACGAAAGCGATTTTAAATGAAGTGTATTTGCTTGGGGTGTAATAAAATCTAAGCATTTCAAATAAACTCTAGAAATATAAAATGAATTAAATTTTTTTTATTTGTAAAACATGCAATTAAAGAAAATAGGTGTGAAATTGAAGAAATAATTAAAAACAGCAACACGAGTATGAGTGAGTATAAACTCAAACACGCTCCCCCAGTGAGCGTATGACGCCCGCTTCTTTTTCTTTGTTGTAAAATTTTGCAAAAACTAAGTATATTGCTCCAGTATGATAGTTTTCTTTGATTATTTGTTATTAAAAACATTGTACATAGTTTGTTGTTGTTGTTGTTGTTATTTCAGCAATATTTGTTGCTTACTTACAGGCATACATAAATATGTACTCGTTATTATTACGTTTGATTTTTGTGGTTGTGATGGTGATGGTGATGGCGATGGCGATGGTGGTATTATTAGCCAAGGTGTTGCACTAATTAAAATTTTTGCGTGCAACAATAGCAGCTACCAACAATTGCATTCATATATGTACATACGTACTTACTGATTATTATGCTAGTTGCCATTAGCTAAGTAGTAACAACAGCTGCAGAAATTAGTCTGCACATACAACACATGAATTGCTTAAAGTCAGTTTTGATTGACTTGCATTTTATTTCTTTGATTTTTATTGAAAGCTAAAGCTTAAAAGAAATAAATACTTACGTAGTAAATTGTAACAATGATTTGCAATTGATTTATTTTTTGTTTCGCTTAAATAATACGAGTACATGAAAACGTGTACAGCAACAAAGATGAATGTGTGAATACATAGTAGGAACATGAATTAATGTGTGAGATAGACAGGCTGACAGACAGACAGACAGAAAGACAAGCAAATGTCAAGTTCAAGCTGAACTGATGGGTCTCTGTCACCTATTGTTATCTCTACGGTTCGTCCGACGTACCTAAAGTATTTTATTTTCCACTTTACTCCGACCTCAGAGTTAGCTTTGTCGTTTGCTAATTGCAAATTGAAATTTTCCGCTGGCACACAGCAGCAATGGTAATAGTTACTTGAAATTATTTAATACTTAATCCACTAGCTACCTTATATTAGGGAGCGTCATTTTTTATTGATTTTCAATGCACCGCCTTCGCCAAAGCATGTTTAAATGATCAGGTTTTTAATGCTGATTTCAGTTAATTAAATTAATATTTTTTCTCACAGTTGTGGCTCGTGTAATCGGTAGGTTCATTACTAGAACTTTTATGCATTTTACATGAACTTCAGTTGTTCAAAGGTTAATGAGACTACTGCACACTGCTTATGTAATTACTAAGGATAGATTTTATTCATTGTTTATGTGCTTCAAACATTACTTTCTTGATATGCGAATTTGTCGTTCAAATCAAATAAATTATAAAATTTTCATAATCTCACAATTGCAAGGTGCTCTGAAAATACTGACCAACCCATTTCAGTTATTTAAAAAACAAAGAAATTCACATTGACTTGATTTACACGGTGTTGTTTTTCTCGCCTTAAGTAGATGCGTGATAAAAGAAGGAAATACTAAATTTTACTGGACTAAAGGTGAAGCTAAAAACGGCCTTTAAAACTTTGTTACTAGCAGCAGATGGATTGATGTGAAGAAGGCCGATAACCTGACCTTCGAGTGCAGGACAGTTCCTCAAGCATTCAGGCTATGTAGCCCATTATACTTAAGGCCTAGTAGCAGATAGTATTAAAGTAAAGTCACCCCGTAAAGTGCCTAGCCTACGCAAAGCCAAAGCTTCGTAAGGTTTTCGAAGCCGATATCTACTGAAAAAGTACTCACAACAGAGTTGCAATGTTTTATTTTTAGAGAGCAAAAAAACAAAGATCATCGTCGCCATCGCACAAATCACAGAGCACATGAGTTGAAGTTGAGAGAGACAACGACAATGTCCCTGCTTGTATTGCGTGTAGCTGATCTCCGAACGGTCTCGGAGTCTCATCCGATATGGAGTAAAGCAGCAATTGTGTTTCAACTCAATGTGAAGAATTCATAAAATCGGTAATATAAAATAAAATTCTGCTTTACTCTATTTGATATTCATTGTCAGGCTTAAGGAGCTGGCACAAAGAAAACGTTGTGGACATGAGAGAGAAGTATACAACTGAAAACTGAGATATGGTAACTAACAAGTATGAAATCATATGTGGTGTGGTACATTTACAACTTAATCTTTGAAGTAATGCAAGAAGTCATCCAACTCTTAAGTAACTCTTGCTGTATGCTGCTGTTCATTTCCTTCATGTCAGTTGTATAATTCGTCCTCAAGTACGCAACGAATTCTACGTGCCGGCACCTTTACTAGTCTTCTTTACTCAATTTCTCTTAAAGAAAATAATTGTGATTCTATGGTTTTATTTTGCAAGCAAAGACAGAATAAAAATCGCACATTGAACTCTGGAAAGGCAAAGTCAAACGCAAAAAAACTCACTCGCATGCAAATTGTGTGAATAAAGCCATGTGAGAAATAGAGCCCCTGGCCCATACTTTGTGTACGTGATTATACGAAGTTAATAAAAGACCGACCCGAAGCATACGTTGTCAACATATAATTTTTCTTAACTGTCAGTTGTATACCTTGCTCTAACGCACACAAAGTATTAAATGGGCCAGAGATCTAATAAAGATAAGCCTACTATCACAAAAACAACAAATATGGGTCTCACAGTTGCTCATCTCCATATAAGTATTTCATGTAGAATGAGAGTCCCAATAGAGAGATGTCATCTGATTAGTTTAGTTTTAGTTTTTAGTTTTCTTTTGCCTCTGTCATATTTCGATATTTGAAATACTTATAAACTTCTGATATATCATTTTTTAATAAAATTGTAAAAAAGATTTACTCTCAACTGCACTGAATGTGCTTTATCTCAACCAGAGGCAGTGTCTTTCTTCACTGACCTTCACAGTGCTATACGGTATAGACTGTTCCTTAATCTGCGATTGATGTAAAGCAAGAAGGAGGAGGAGGTGAAGGATCGGCACTTCTAAGACCAAAACAAAGTTAAGCAATTTCTTTAGCTGTTGCATCTACAAAAAAATCTAACTGAGATAGAACGAAGAGAAAATTAAAATTAGCTAACTTTTGAAAAAGATAGAGAAGGTAATGCAAAGTACTCTAGAGTGAAGCAACTTTTTGCGTGCTTTTCTTGTGCCTTAGAATATAAATTTGAATAGAAATTTTTGCTTCAGAAAAGCTTTTTTGTACCACAGATACTGACTAACTCAGAAATATTTATATTAGCAAGAAAGTAGGGGCCATTCATTAGATTGTTAAATTTAGAAATTTCCCAAGCTATTATCAGTATGAGTTCTAAAATTCAGTCAAGTGCATACGGTGAATAAATTGGTATTTTTCATGAGTCAACAGTTCGTTTTAGCCTCTATATTGAGCGCCATTCAATAAATACCGGCTGGTTACAACAAATGAAACAGACATAAAAAACGTAAATCACACTTTTATGCATCGCTTCCTGTTATGACAATACAACAACTGCATGCATACATATGGTAAATGTTCGCACATGTGCAATACTTGGATGTATAAGAAACCAAGTGGTAACAATTTGTGGTTCGCGAACTCCAACAATCATGTCTTCAATTATAATTCACTCATTCACAGTTGCGACAGTTGCTTGTTTTTTCTCTAAAAAAAAACTAAAATAAATGTTAAAAGCGTTTATTAAATTATGTTAACAACCAACAGCAACATACGAGTGCTGCAGTTTAAATGTTCAGGCAGCAAACATTTTGTTGATTGTTGAGTGGTTGAATTGTTGTCCACCATGATATTATAGCTTTGGGTTATTATTTTAAATAAATGCGACTACACAACGTGGAACAAACTCATACAATGACAGCCAATGAATGAGTTAGCACAGTCAAACATAAAACTGTCATTGCGTAGACCCACACACTGTGTGTGAGTCAGTGTGTTGGTGTGTGAGTGTGTGAGTGTGTTATATGGAAGAAATATTAACGTACGCACTCATTAACATTTCTAATAACAATAATTTGTCAAGGGAATATAAATATATTCACCTACATTTACACATACAAACACACATAATTCATACGAAGTGGCAGTAGTCGAAGTCGGTGGGCATTTTCATCTACATACTGCTGCATGCAACTGAATTATGTTAAGCCATTAAGAAAAGGTATACATTTTACAAAAGAGGTTGAAGTTTATACCACATAACTAAATTCGCAAACGACTGTGGTATAAGAGATACGTATAAGTATACGAGATACGAGTACGAGTATGTCACTTAAAACAAAAAAAAATCATATAAATTGTTGTATGTCAAAAATTAACAAATCAACAAAAACAGCGCTGAAAAAGAAGGCGCCAAAATTTATGATTATTACTAACAGCATTTGAGTTAAAAAAATCAAAAAAAAAATTTGCTAATTAAATATATTTAAATAAAAAATAAAAGCAATAAAATCGCTTATTTTATTTTGTTGGTGATTTATTTCGATTGTTATTAATTATGTTAATTATAATAATAAATAATTGCAAAGCAAATATTAACATACAACAAATTTGTGTAGTTACTTAATTGTCATTAAAATTACAACAACAGCAACAACAGCAGCAACAAATTGCTGTCATATTAATTGCATTTAATTGATGAAGTGCTTCACCACTTAAAACTATTGGCAAAAATTGCGCATTTCAGCCAACAACCAACAACCAACAACCAACAGTAGCAACGCCAGCAACTAGTAGTAACCTTTACAAATCTCTCATTTATATATTTTTGTATTTTTTATTGCTTTTGTTTTTGTATATTTTTTAATTTTGTTAGTTTGAATTTCAAAAGCATTTGCGACATTTTCTGTTTGCTGTTGCTTTAAATTTTTTTTGTCGGTTTTACAAAATTTGATTTTTAGTATTTAGCGTTAGGAGTTAGCAAGAAAAAGTTATGACAAAGTATTTATAAATTAAGTAATACTTAGTAATATTTAACGTTAAACATGAAAGGAAATAAGAAATTAGTTGATGTCGTTCACATTAAAATTAGACAGGGTGTTCACAAGTTCTCTTAGGTTGTGGTTATGCTGGTGTTCGCTGTTCGGCGAACACATCATATTTTTCTCGGTGTGGTGGTCACATTCGAGTTCGTTACAGAGTTGCTTTTGGTCAAAATTCATTTTTGGTCATTTTAACGATTTTATCAATATGGAGAGTGAAATTAATAATATAATTGAAAAATTATGCAATTAATATGATTTTTCTTCAATAGTTTTATAAATAATATATTTAATATTCACTTTTAAAAACTAAAAACATTCGCAACATTGCTTTTCTGTTTATGAAAATAATTATGTACAGGTTTGCATGTTTTCCTTTTTTTTTTACATACATTTTTGTTCTTTTTTTGTAGAATAACTCATTGACACCCTGAATACTCGGTGTGCTCGGTGTACATTTCACCCAGCATAACGTGTTCGCTGTGAGAGTGAGTAAAAGCTCTCTCAGTTCGTATTCGGTGCAACAAAAATTTCAAGGTGTTCACCGTGCAAAATCTGACCATAACCACGACCTTATTCAATATCGTATCCTCTCAACTGCCGTAAATTCTCTCATTTCTCATAGAAAATTTGACTACTTCATAACAATATGACAAAACAACACACCTTGTGAACAACCCCAGAGTAATTTATTTTTTTTTATTATAAATTTTAATTTACGAAAAGAAATAAAGTTTAAAGCAATTACCAGAAGCGAATGGAGCTTTTTCAATGATTGCTCACTCTCTGGATAGTTTGGTGAGAAAGAAAGAGATGCAATCAATTTGAGACATTTATTGCAAATGATCGCTCAGAAACTAGCTAAAAGAATGAACGCACACAACGGAGAGCAAAGAGCCATACACAGTCAAGGCGGAGAAAGACTGTTGTAGCTACTCAAAAATTAAAATGCATTTCGATTGAAAACTTGCCAGCACTTTATAAAAATAAGTATGAAAAATCTATTCAGTTGAGAGGCTTTAGATTTAAGAACAATGCTGGGTATTCGTTTTGTGCATCCCAAATTTAATATTACATAAAACAGATTGGAGCTCTCCATACGCTCTTGGCCCATCACAGGTTTAAAGAAAAAGAACAGAATCTATTTCAACGATTCATCGATTTTGATTAAACGTTTTATTGACGTCGTATTCCTCTTCAGATTATATTCTTTTGGGAAAAAGAGTAAAGTGGAATCGATTTGACGTTCATACATACGTATTGTAAGTATTCTCTGAAAAATTAAGAGATACGCAGGTTAGGTTAGAAGTTGTGATGGATGCCTGACATAGACCGCTAGGATTAACAATGGCAAATAATGTGTTCCAAAGTCTACTTAGTCACAGATCGTTTTCCACCAAACCTAGCTTTTTCACTTGGTATTTGAGAAAGCAATGTCCAATCAATAAACTGTATTTTTTGCGAGGAAGTGAGAGAGTAAGACGTAATCCACTGCACTCTTCTATGTGCATATGGTATGTGTGAACTTTTTATATATGTTTGATTTTTTTGATAAAAAAAAAAAATATAAAGCCATTTAATGATCTGTATAAGTAATATGAGATCTGTACAATTTTTTTTTTTAAATTATTAGACATTTTCGATATTTTCATTATTTTATTATGTTCAAGTTTGGTTCATAAAATACAAAAACTGAATTTTACAAAAAGTACATATATTTTCTTTCCTTTTGTACGAAAATCGGCTTATAACATATTAATATTTTATCCAATGAATTTTCATTAAAATCCATAAACTGCTTAGGCACTGTGTAGAGGCACGTTTCACCAATAAGGGGTCCCAAGCTGTTCCTCCTCGGATCCCCGAGGCCCGTATTCGTTCTCATTTCCTATGAGGGAATTCACATGAAGCGTCCTTTGCCGCGGCTTCATAAATTAGTTGTTGTATTCACAGTATTATTTAAGATGAACACCGAAGCCTTTACTGAGAACGGATAAATGCATTCCTGCTGGAAATTTTGAAGCCATAAAACTCTGGCGTGAAAACATAAAACAGAGAAGCGCGTACCTCTATTCTTCAACCACGTACCTCAAAAATTCCTATCATTTTGCAGTAAAAGGAAAAACAAACTAAATATCATTCGATAAACTTTAGTGTTGTTCAATTGTAGAACGAGGTTGAAGAAGTGGCTCTAAAATTTTTGTATTCGTATAAACTCGCTGAGAATTTATTCTATCTAGTTTCTTAGGTGATTCTATACGATGTAAAAAAGGACTAAATTTCGTCCAAAAGGAAGACACGTGGCTGAAGAATAGAGGCAGCAATTTTATATATTCTTAAGTTTGAAGATAGCATGATATTATAACAAATTTCTAAAAACAAATGGTAATACATAACAATAAAATTCAAATGTGAAGGAGTAATGCGATTCAAATCATCAAGAGCAAGGTAATTTGCGCCATCACAAAATGAATCATTTGTATGAGTAGTACGATCCACCCTAAAAATCTGTAGGAGGAAAATCGCCTACACGCTGAATTTAATGAAACTGATTTTCGTATTCGATTTTAATTTTCAGTTATGCGCTCATTCATGTTATAACCAACAATTATGTCGTTTTCACTTTTATGGAACCGCTCACTACTCGTTGATGCGACTACTGGTTCACCTATGAACTCCAGACTCATTATTTTTGGTTTGACGTTTGATTTTTATTTTGATTTTCGAGCAACGAGTAAGTTTTAAATAAATGTTATTGAAACGCTTGTTCTTTTCATAATATGCACGCTAGTTATGGCATGTGTTCATTCATGCCATAACCAAGAATTATGGCATCACTTTTATGGAACCGCCATCGCTACTCGTTGATGCGACTACTCGTTCACTTATGTACTAACGACTCGTCATTTTTGGTTTGAAGTATAATTTTTATTTTGGTTTTCGAGTATCAAATAATTTTTAAAGAAAAATTTGTTAAAATCTAATTCAATAAGCCAGTCAGCTATAAGGGGGGAAGAATGGACGAAGAAGTGGTGGGCGCAGGCAAAAGGGCGAACGACGATTCGGATGAGACGGTCGAAAGAGACTACAGCAGGCTGCTAGTGCATCAGATCTAACCTCGAAATCATTTCAAATCAGCTAAAAGTTAGAATCAAGCTTAGAGTGAGAATGCTCTACTTTAATTGGCTTCATTGTTTGCTTTTATTCAACGATTCAAAGTATTTGGTTTCTTCCAAACTTCCTACTAATATATTGAGTATTTCTTTTTTTTCTGGTTTGGAATTTTTACATTTTCATATAATATAATGATGATTGCGGATACGCGCCCTTTTCAACTTTACAAAATCATTTGAAATAATATTATTTTTATATATTACTACTTATGACCTTTTAAATCACCTAACAAGGGCAAGTTCAAAATGTACTTTTTCATAAAAGCGCAACAGCTTTTGTTGCTAGCTATTGTGATTGCAACAAATTGTAATTAATGAAAATATCACACACAAATTGTGTTTACATAATCACAAGACAAGGAAAACAAAAACAGATACAATACAATTGACATATGTACAAAAATATATCATTCATTTATCTGAACAATACAACATTATCTACATTACATTATCTAGACACTTAGTTTATAATAAATATTGATAAAAAATCTCCAACTAAACTCAAGAAAAAACAAACAAACATAACTGACTAACGACATACTCATATTGAGCTATTGACAAGTGGAACATGATAAATTGAATGTTTGTTTGTTATGTTTACACTATCACAACAAATTAGATTCACTTTAGTAACGTTGGGGTGAAGGAAGTTTTTATTTCTGTACCTACACAAAAAAAAAACAGTGATAAATTGAATTGAATTCAATTGAGCGGGAACTGTAAATAAGTTGAACGAAAATTCACTTGAAGGAAACTGAAATTGAATACGAACGAACAGTTTAATTTTTTAGTTGAACTGTAAATGCTGTTTTTGATTAAATTCTACTTATTATTTTTAATTAATTTCTCGGAAAATATGCGCTAATGTTTTACCAAAAATATCTTAGTAAAAGTAACGACCATGTAATTAAAAATAAATATATCAAATTACTTAATCTTTGAAAACATTTCAGCTCATTTAAATTCCTTTCTAAAACTTAGCCTCAAAGTGTATTCGACGGGTAAAGTGAAGTGAAAACAATATCGTTGTCCTTCTGGCTGTCAGCGTGCTTACAAAGAATTTATTTTTCATATCTTTAGCACTATATGAAATGTATCATTCTTATACCATATACCTTCATTTTTTCCAAATACATATTTTCAATGCCGACTGGGTGTTTCCCCCAATAAATCAATGTCTAATCGTTTGAATATTTTCAAATTCACTAACTATTTCTATTGTCACAAGCTACACGAATCTTATATTAGTTAGCATACACAATAGCAACAACGAAATTGGCATGCCAATTTAAAAAAATTTTCAATTTCAAGGTACAATGTCATGTCCAAGACCTCATTCTAAAAAACTTCGACGTATTGCTATTCGAAGCAATGAAAGCTTCAAGTTCAATGCAAGTCTTCCATTTATGTTGCGATTCTAAGTAACTAGACAACAATTAATTTTAATTTTATTAAAAAAAAAAGAATTTTTTTCTTGAAATGACAGCTTACACATATTCATACATACATACATACATTGTAGAATTAAAAAGAACATTGCATTCTAGAATAGCAACATATTGCACGTACATACATACTTACATACATTAATATACTTACTATACAATATATTCATATATAGTACAAGTATATCTATCTGCTGGTACAATTTATATTGTTGTTAACCGCATGTGGTAAATAAAAAGCGTTCGATAGTTAGAAAAATCAATATTAAGAACAACACAACGTTATTGGACTTTGAGGTAACAACGATGAAGCTTAAGCTGAGCTGAGCTGAGCTGAGCTGAGCAAATCGTAATGGTACGCGAAGGACAGGACGCGATTAATTTTCATTGCAATTTTTCCATAATGCATTGTACTCGTACACTCAATGAAAAAACTTTATGGAATTTGGGCAATCATGTGCAGTTTTCTTTTTCTTCTTAATTTATGCCTTAATCTTTTCACTCCTATTAAGAGCCTTAGATTCTTTCAGGAATGAAAATTTATCATTTCATATTATTCAAATGTTTGAATCTATCAATTATACTGTAAAAGACATACTTTACTTTTACTTTTGATGGCACAACAGCCCATGGAGGGCCTAGGCCGAGCTTTTTCGCATCCACTCATGTTGTGCGTTTTATATTTGTACATGAATGGAAGGGACCTACAGTTTAAAGCCGAATCCGGACGGCGAAGGAAAAGCTTTTCATAGCAATTTTTACTCTTGTAGGTTTGCCATTGCCTGACAAGAGGTGGTGCCGTGTAGAAAAATTATTTTTTCTACTTTTTTTGATTTTGCCTGTGCCGAGATTCGAACCCCGGACACTCTGCGTAGCAGTCCAACGCACTACCACTACGCCACAGCGACCAAAAAAAAGACATAACAACAGATTATATGTTCCAGACAGTCCATTTAACATCATTCTACTATATATTTTACATTATTAAGTAGAAAGTCTCACTGCATTTCAACAAGGTTCTACATGTCGAAAGAAATTGGTGTTCGAAAGTAATGTCGAAGTTATTATTATCACAAACTGAGTTCTTGACTTAAAGCTATACCATAACATCCTTAATGTGATCTGGCCTTTTTAATAGTGCGATTCAATATTAATTTCGCAGTTACTATGTATGATATCACTGTTCCCGCTTTTTGTGACATGCAATTGAACTGAAATAGAATATAAAGTTACTATGGTTTAAAAAGTTCTCACAATATATTTATCATTGTAGCTTTCTCGATATTTTGCGGTATGAAGACTTAGAAAGCCTGTCTTAAATACCAATATCTTTCGTCTAGTGATTAATATTTTTCGTCTAGGATTAATAATTTCTCCAATAGTTCACATTTGTCCATTGTTTCTCCTGGCTCACTGATTCATATTTTGTCCATTAAGTCATATTTTATCAATTGATTCATATTTTATGCACGAGTTCATTGCCCCTTGCCTCATATTTTGTAGGTACCATTATTTCATATATTTGCCAATTGGTAACATTTTTATCATTGATTCATATTTTCCATAGGTTCATTTTTGTAGATTATTGCAAATTATAATTTAGTCAAATTTTTATTATAGATTCAAGTTTTATCATGGGTTCATATTTTATCTATTTAGTTTATCCAATATCTCATATTTTATCCTTTGGTCAAATTTTTATTATTAATTTATACCATATTTTACACATAGTCTCTATTTTTTGGTCAATAATTCATATTTTGCCCCTTATGATATATTGCAATGATATTTTATACATTGTTTCGTATTTTGTTCATTTGGTCAATTTCATTATCATTAATTCATATTTTGTCCATTTATTCATATTTTGTCCATATTGTTTATCAGACATGTTTTGTCAATTGTTTTACACTTTTTTCTTTTTATAACATTTTCATCATTAGCGGTAGTTATTCACAATCTGGAGTATTTGTAGTATTTTTCTAAAAAAAATTAAAATTTTACTACAGATTGTCAACTATATTTGTTGTATTATTTAGCATAAGAAGAAGATTAAAAAACTTCAAATGCAGCCGGAATGGTTCTCCATGTTATTCTTGCAATGAATTTGAAGTGCTGCCATGGTAAAAAAAACCTTAAATCCACACAATTTTATTAAATAGTTTTTTACCTAAAACCATTTCAACTATTTTCTTGCCAAACATATGTGAAAAAATAGTTGACCTATAATTGGATTTTAAAGCAAAACGGAGAGCTATTTTTCAATAATAAATAATTTTACTACTATTTTATCATCAAAATATATCAGAAATTAAATTATATGGCAGCATTATATTTTCGTGTCAACTGATTGGCAAAAACACAAATAGTATACAAAAATTACAATGGGCTCTCGCCATTGAATTTTGAATCACATGTGTTTTATTTTTGTAAACATAAAATTTATCAAAAATACAGAATACAAAAACAATTTACTCCAGATCATGAATAACGCCGTTGTTTCATATTTTGTTCATTGACTTATATTTTGTGCATTTGCATGTGCTTTGTCCAGGGTTTCATATTTTGTCCATTAACTAAATTTGGCTCATTTGTCCTTATTTTGTCTCATACATATTTTGCCCGTTGTTTCATACCATATTCTATCCCTTTGGTCAAATGGCGCATCACTAAATTCCAGTTTCATTACTCAGTTGTTATCGATCTAGAAATGTACTGTTAATTAGACCTACTTTATCTTATAAGATTAAAAACAAAATACTTGTATTAACTAAGCTAAGCTAATTCTCAGCTTCAGAGCTTCTATTCATTTTACTTTGAGTGTATTTATAGCAAAAGATTATAACTGCCACTTGTGGTATAAAAATGTGGCATTGAAACATTCAACGATTCTATGCTGTGCTGTGCTGATGCTGTCAAATTAGAGCATCACGGCTGTTGGTATGGTATGCTCGCGAATGATTGAATCAATGACAGAATGTGTAAGTATATAAGTATGTAGACACTCGTAGATGGATAAGTGGATGAATTGATGGTTTCACTCTAGACTCCACCTCAACATCAACTTCAAGGTGTACTACTGCCAGTGTGTGATCGATGAAGAAAATTCGATATGACAAATTTACTGTTGCATGTTGCAGATTAAATTTCCAACTTCAATTGCGGCAAGCAATGCACAGCGAACTGCAGCAAACATAAACATAGAATTGTGGTTACACAATAATGCATAATAAGAAGTTAATAATAATAAATTATTGTAGTTATTTTTTTGTTTTACAAATACGAGTATACCTAAAAACACAAACAAAAAAAGAATTCTTCTGGCAAGAAGCAATATTTTTATGCAGGCGTGTTATTTACGATCAACTTATGCCAATACAAAAAATTTTACATGCAAAATAAAAAAATACAAAAAATATTAAGCTAATTAGTTGTGATATTTACAATATACTCGCCGTATGCAATCATTATTATTCCTGCTGTAGTTCAACTACGATTGCACTCAAGCCAACAATCCTACAACTGCATACAAACAAAGCGTACAAGGAAAAAATCAATTAGTTCAAAAAATTAGAGCCAGTGGGTTTATTTATATGCAGATACATACTTACATTATAGTATATGTCTGTAGACTAAAGATTATTTTAACTAAAAATGTTTAGGCAACAATTTAACAGAAAATTTAAACCAAAGCCCAAACCGACCGCCAACGATAATCACAAAACAAAAAAAAGAGTAAAAGACTTCATAGTCAAATAGCATTCCAAAAGTAACCAACAACATCATCACTAAACTACCACCAACCCAACAACAGTAAAAGCTTCACCATCATCGATAACAACAACAACAACAGCGAGAGCAATATGTACTCGTGCATAGTAATTGCAACATATGCGACGCGACGTATTGAAATTAAAATTGACCAAAATTGTAACAAAACAAAAAAAAACAAAAAAGTGAGTAAAATTAAACAAAACAAAAAATTACAAAAGCTCAGAAACACGATCTACTTACTTACTTATTTAGTTAGTTAGTTAGTTAGTTAGCTGGCACTACAACCGATGAATTGGTCTCGGCCGCCTCCACGATCTACAGTGGTATGAATTACGACGCTAGTTTGTAAAAGGGAAAAATTATGAATATAATTCATTCAACCATGGTGCCCGTTCATTCACAGCCCATATTTAATTTATATGTTCTCTATGAGGTGATATTCTCTTCACTATCTTATGGTATACGAGGTGTGATCAAAAAATTATTATTTTCAAATTTCATGAGTTACGTATGTTCGATTTTCGCATTTTTTTTCTGTTATGTTGGTACACATGTCTGTTACTTATGTTGGCAATACCAACCATTTTGGATTGTCAGTTTGTTTTTGACAGATAAAAAGGTTAGTTGTGTTTTGGTGTGCTCTTCGATTTTTTACTATGGATCAAAGAAACTGTTTTCAGTTTTGTGTAAAAAATGAAATTAAATGCGCAAGGACATTTGAAATGTTGACTGTGGCCTTTGGCGAGTCTAGTATGAGCAGAACACAAGTTCAATTGTGGTATAACCGGTTTAAGGAAGGCCGAGAAGATGTCAATGACGATGCTCGTCCTGGTCGCCCGAGCACGTCAACAACCGATGAAAACAATGACGCAGTGAAGAAAATGATTTTGGATAATCGTCGAATCGTCGAATCACTATCAGAGATGTTGCTGATGATGTTGGCATATCGTTCGGCTCATGCCAAGCTATTTTTATGGATGTTTTAGGCATGAAACGTGCGGCAGCGAAGATTGTTTGTAGAAAAATTGCTAAATTTTGAGCAAAAACAACGTCGCTTGTGCGTAAGTTTTTGGCCAAAAATAAAACCGTTATCATGCCTCAACCACCGTATTCGCCGGACTTGGCCCCCGCTGACTTTTTCTTCTTCCCAAAACTGAAGACACCGAAGGAAAGAGACAAGGAAAGCGTTTTGCTACGATTGAGGAGATAAAAAAAAAATCGAAACAGGAGCTGTTGGTGATACCAAAAAGCGCGTTTCAGAAGTGTTTCGAGGATTGGAAAAAACGCTGGCATAAGTGTATTATATCTGAGGGGGATTTCTTTGAAGGGGACTAGATAGTTGTTGATGAATAAATAAATACTTTTTGAAAAAAATAACGGTTATTTTTTGTCATACCTCTCATATGTATATTTTCATATTTTCCCCTTTGGTTCGTGTTTTGTCTATTGTTTGATGACTTTTTTCCCATTGATTCAAGTTTTTAACAATAGCTTATATTTGTCATATTGGTTTGTACTTCTTACTTTGTTCCATTGGCTTGTTATGGTTGTTTTGCCTATCCATTATTAAATCATAATTTTTTTCCTTTGTCCCTTGGTACATATGTTGCCCATTACTTTATATTTTGCCTATTGGTTCATGTTTTTTACGTTGATAAATGATATGATGATATCTTCATCACTTTATGTTCTGTTCATTGGTTCATGATTTAGTCATCGATTCACATTTTTTACAACGAATTGTTCGTTGATTCATATTTTAACAGCGTGAGTTGAAAACAGGAAGAGATTTTCTAAATCATAATCCATTTCTTTGATTTTCTATTCAAAGATAATTTGAGATTTTTGCTTTCCATTCCACTGTGCATCGATAGTTCGATTTTTTGTACCATATTTATTTTATTTTTTCTTTCTGATTTTATGTATGGTATTTATTTATTTTATTATTATTTCTACTAAATTTAGTAGTAATATCAAGTAAAAGTAAGTATTTTTGAAGTTGTTGATACCTTTTTAACTTTATTTGCAAGTTTACATACTAAAATTATAAAATTTTGATTTCGTCGTTGACGTCGTCGTGGTCCCCATTGCTATGGATGTTGTTGGATTGTTGCTGCTGCTGCTATTGTTCTTGTTGTTGTTGCTTGTTATTGGTAATGTAAAATATGTTTTCAAATTGAAAATAATCAGAGCGTTTCTTTGCTATGAAGTTGGGTGGAACTATGTATCTATAGAAGTTGGTGGTAAGTAAAAACATACAAAAAATAATGTAGGTATGCACTATGTACCTGAAGTATATTTGTTGATGTGGTTTTTAATTAAAAAAAAATTTAAAAAAGTTAGTTTTTGTTTGATGTAATTTATATAAAATATTTGGCAAATATTCTTAATTACTACTTAATTAATAAAAAGGAACTTGTAATATTCAGTAATTTTAATTCTTTTGAAGTAAAGTAACATATTCCAATGCTTAGTATGTTCCAACTACGGTGCAGCATATTGAATGGAAGCATAACCCTTACGTAAGCGCACAGTGATTCCGAATGGTATAATATTGTGTAATTTTCAGAAACAGCGTACTTACCAAAATGTTCTCAACATCTTCTAAGTAGTACATTATTGGGAATGGGAATGGGAATTATTTATTTATCATTAGCATAAAACAATTGGCAGACTCCTTCAAATGACCATCCAATCATTAAAACACAAAATTAATATTAAATTTGTAGATCATTATGAGTGAGCTCGCAAAAATAGAAATAATGTTCCAAAAACAAAAGAAAAACTTCTAAAACACAAATCCTTTAACAGCATTCTTTAACCTCATAATTCATTAATCATTTGCATACTTACCTAACAACGTGGAAAATTTAACAAATAAATCCGCCAAGTTAACAGCAATTTCAAATAAATCAAAATATTTTGAAATTAAACATTCTTAAACAATTCAACAAAAAAAAAAAATTTGATCTGAAATCACAGCATGATCGCAATAGAAAATCGAATTATTTACATACAAATATATTTGTTTCTTTCCTAACCAAAAACAAAAATGTGCCGCTCGATCATAAATTCTATGTATTTCATACTTTAAACTAGTGCAGGAAACTGAATCGAAATTTCGTTAATGCCTCGTGAGTGAATGAGTGAGCGCTTTGAAAAGGATCAACGAAAGGTTAAAGCAATATTACAAACAAGTTTATAAAAACCGCAACGAAAACAAAAACATTTACACTGGAGGCATAAGTTACTTCTGAATTTCTGACTAAACATTTGCTTACAAATCAAAATGTTATAGGCCAGTAAGTAACTACCGGTCCAACTAACCAAGGAGGGGAAGAGGGCGCAATTGTTAGTTATCAAACAACAACAAATACCATATATAAGATTCTTGTAATTAATTTGTCATAAATATACTGCAAGCAATTTCTCAAATTTTTTTTCTCAAGTCAAAATGCTCTACACATAATACGTAAATAAATGCGCACACATTCATACTTAGGTAAGTATAAGTATGTATGTATGTGTGCATAACTGCTACAGTGGCATCTGGCTGGTGAATATGGGTGTGTTTTTTTTGGTGTGTATGCTTAATTATGGGGTTGAATATGAGTGGCATGGCATGGCATAGTATTATTTACTTTTTTGCTTACTTGCTTACAAGTAATTTTCTTCATTTTGGTTTTAATTTTGCTTAAGAGTTTATTTTTTCAACAAATTCTTTTTTTAAGATTTTAATTTGTAGATACATTTTTATTTAAAGAATAATTTAGGCACACACAAGTACTGCTGCTGTTGGTTATACATATCAGTGAAGTCTCACTACAGGCAAACTTTTGTGGTACCAAAAACTAAATCCAATGATTAACAATACAACTACTAAATTGCAAAATACTTAGTACTTTTTTGAATACTTCCTTTGTAGGTTTAAAATTGTTTTCATGAGAATGACATCTCTATTTTATGAAACTGAACTCCAAACCTACTTTGCAACAGGGGCATACTTAGTAAGTATTTATGTAATTTTTTGGAAATACATAAGTATCTCATATATTTACCATATTAAAGCTGGTAGAATCACTGAAATTTGAAGCTACTTTGCAACAACTAGTAAATAATTGAGAGATTTCTTTATTTATTTATTAACTAAGGCTGGTAGAATCTCAGCGACCTGGCACTAATCTAACTTTCTTCTTATAATGACACAACCACCCATGGAGGGCCTAGGCCGAGCTTTTTGCATTCAATAATGTTGTGCGTATTATATTTGTACATGAAAGGAAGGGACTTACAGTTTTGTGCCGAATCCGAACGGCGAAGTGAAAGTGAAGCTCAAGGCAAAAATTTATTCAGAAAAAATCTCGTAGGTTTGTCATTGCCTGCCAAGAAGTCGTGCCGTGTAGAAAAATTATTATTTTTTTACTTTTTCTTGAGGCTCGGACACTCAGCGTAGAAGGTCAATGCACTACCAACAGCGACCACTATTTGTTCAACATAAATCGTCAATATCCCAGTGCCATAGTAGGACTGGATGAAAAGTTTGTTGATACTTTTATTCTCTGTCCTATTCCAATAACAATAACCATCGATTTTTACACTACAAAGTTCCGATATATCAGAAACATTAAGTCTGAGGGGCTGTGAAACAGTTTTCGGCATATTTGATATTTAACTAGGCAGAATGATAAACATCAAGTGAATGTTAATGATCAAATCAATAGACCACTGCCAACAATAAAATAGCCATACTAAAATATGTATACGGAGGGGTTTCAACACTGCTCAACCCCATCGTTTTCTAGACCTATCTACATATAAACACCACTTTTTTAATATCATTCAGCTTCCATATCACTCATTCCGTTGGGCCATTATACTTTCCACAGATTGGACCTACAGTTTAACGGCAGTTCTGGATGGCGTGGTAACACTTTGTTATCACTTGGTGGGTTTGCTATTGCCTACCAGTGGTGTTCTTATACACTTTCTTATAACTTCCATTCACTTCATATCGGTAGGAATTTAAGAAGGTTAATTAACCGTCAGACCAAAACTTGAATCGAACACGTAAACTCCCGGATGAGATTCAAGTACACCACACACTAGATAATCGAGGTCATCTACATATATAAAAACTACAGTGATGGGTCAGAAAGAAAATATTTATACAAAAAGTAGCTACTCTATTGAAAGTACATAGTCAAAGGAATATGAATTATGCATAGATTCTTTGCTTTCTTGATATAAGTTTCCCAATATAGAATGTGTACGGTGCAGGGCAAAGGAAAACACGCATACGAGTACATATAATATATCACAATATATATAAATGGAAATCATATCAAAATTTGCAAACCGAAAGAGTTTTGAACTAATCGATTCCATGGAACTCTGTAGAGCCTGAGTAACTGTAGAAAAAATATATAATGAAAGTATACTCTATTGGATATTATTACAGAATGTCATGGCATCTCGGAAAAATCTAGGGCCTCCTTTGCCCATGGCATCTTACGCCCAGACATGTAAAGAGTTTTTTTTTCGTAAGAAAATCTCTTCTTCATTCTTCAGAACAGGGCAAAATAGTTATTATTTCCCTTTTTTTTTTTGTTTTTATTTTTTTTTATTTTTTATATACTCATTGAACACACAGGCTGTACCCCTATGAATGCAAAGGAAGAAGAAGGGAAAATGAGAGCATAAATGCATTTTAAAAGGTTAATTTATTACTATTATTGAAATGTACTTAATTCAAATAAGAGGTAAGAGAGTTAGACGTGTGCGGGTTTACTGAACCAATGTGCAGCTCCCAAATGAAAAAAGTTTAAAACTCAATAAGATAAACTTCAATAATTTAATTTAAGTTAGCTCGTGTGGTTTCGTTTTGTTCAATCTTCTCAATTCGTGGGTAATATCAAGAAGTTGGATGGCTTCCACATTGATGTGGTTGAGTAGTCGCTTTTCGTGTTTGGCAGCGTATTCTTGTATCACTTCTTTAATCTATTTCATGTTTAAATCTTTTTGTATTTCTTCATTGATTATGTAGCGGTATGGGTTAGTAATCATGCGCAATAATTTATTTTGACTTCGCTGAATGATATTTCGATTTGATTGTTTCTTAAGGCCCCAAAGCTACACTGATGAATTAGTCTCTTGCAAAATAGGTTAAGTAGAGTATGATGCCCAATTAACCAATACATTTGACGACATTTGTGCATGATCTGTTCAGCTTTCTGCTTGACATGATGGTTCCAGTTTAGCCTGTTATCGAGATGTAGACCCAGGTAATTGGCTGAATCTGCTTGCGGAACACTTGAATCCCATTGATATATGTGTGCAGGTTGTTACTTATGTTATTCGCCGTAATGTTTATGGAACATGAGTGGATTTAGAGTCATCAAGTTTAAACTTCCAATCAGTGGTCCAACGGTGGCTTCATCCTGTGGGTGTCTCCAAATGCCATTATTACTGTGTCATCGGCGAATGTTCCAACGAAGGTATCAGCTGTTGTAGGTACTTATATCAGCTGTATTGAGAAGATAGAGGATGGGCGCTAGGACACTTCTCCTTCATGTATTACTCTGCATGCTCTTTCAGACAAGTATGACTCAAGTAGATGGTAAAGATTAGCTGCCAGAAGCTTACTCATTTTATATATGAGAAAATAATTATGAAAATATTTTTGATTGTGATATATAATTTGCCATCATTTCAAATTGCCTACCCAAATATTTTTTTTTATATGGCGAATTTTTGAGCAATATCGGCCACATTTCAAATCTGGGTAAAATTCTTTCGAATTAATTCTTAAGTATTTCTGAGTTAATTTCCAATAGCTTTTTTTTCTCCGGTAGCATAACTAATACACTAGCTGATATATCAAAATTCACCAGGATAAAGTGTGCTGCCATAAAGCCAGGCCCATTTAATCACAATTTTGTACATATTGTCGCACATATAAGCAGTTATAACCTTTCACCTCAAAGTACCAAGGTGCCAAAAATATCAAACAAAATTTCTCCAGAAACACCAATTCGTAAACATTTTCTTTATTTATCACAATTTATTTCACAAAAGTGGCACTAAGATCGCCAGTTGGACAACTCTGGGTTAAATTAAACGAATTCCCAAACAAACTTTCTCCAGAAACAACAATTAGTAAAAATTGTTTTTATTTATCACAATTTATTTCACAGAAGTGGCACTAAGATCGGGTTGGTCGCTGTGGCGTAGTGGTAATGCGTTGGACTGCTACGCAGAATGTCCGGGGTTCGAATCTCGGCACAGGCAAAATAAAATGTAGAAAAAAATAATTTTTCTACACGGCACCACCTCTTGGCAGGCAATAGCAAACCTACAAGAGTAAAAATTGCTATGAAAAGCTTTTCACTTCGCCGTTCGGATTCGGCATTAAACTGTAGGTCCCTTCCATTCATGTACAAATATAACACGCACAATATGAGTGGATGCGAAAAGTTCGGCCTAGGCCCTCCATGGGCTGTTGTGCCATTAAAAGTAAAGTAAAAGTAAAGGCACTAAGATCGCCAGTTGGACAACTCTGGGTTAAATTAAACGAATTCCCAAACAAACTTTCTCCAGAAACAACAATTAGTAAAAATTGTTTTTATTTATCACAATTTATTTCACAAAAGTGGCACTAAGATCGCCAGTTGGGCAACTCTGGGTTAAATTAAACGAAATTCCAGTAGAATTTAATTACATAGAGCCAGAACTATGAGGCAGAAATTTGTATACCAATGTGTGCTGCACTTCTAATTATTATTAAATTTCTTACAAAGTACTAACATTATTTAGTTGATAACTAGAGACTGAAATTTATGGAAACCTGAAGGAGTAAATAGGAAATTATACGTTTTGCATGCTATAATTAAAGTATACTTAATGAGGTATTGATATTTAGTATATGTACCTATAGAAATGAATGCAATATCATCGTCGTCATCATCATCGCTGCAATTGTTGGTTGTTTGTGTTAACATATTTGAAATATAAAACCTTGCTCATTGTATTAAAATCAATTAAAACACCCACTTTTAAAGACAACAGAACCTTTTAAATCTAGTTATTTCTATGATACTGGCACGGCTGGCGTTTATTGCGTATGGTGGAAAGAAGCAAAATGTTGAATGAATTAATAAGTGAATTAGCGATGATGACATTGTATCTACATATATTTAAGGTAAATCATTTTAATTGTATTTATACTTACATAAATATTTTACCTGCATTTAATTTAAAAATAATTAACTAACAATACTTTATAAGTATTTAGCAAGCTTTGAAAGAAACGGTGTTGGTGTTAAGTGCTATTGTTGTTATTGATTGAAATGTAAATAATGGGGGCGCTGTTTGCGACTTCTACAAACAACAAATAAACATTTTTGTTGTGCAAGTAATAATTTGTGATGGTTTTAAAGGCAGTTATTAATGAACGATGCTAGAGATGATAAATGCGTTTTATATTCTTCTTAGAATGTACACAATCGAATCACTCACAGTTTTGATTTTGCTAAGTAGGCAAATCTTATAGCCTTGAGAGAGTCTTGCCCTTATTTGTGAAATAATTACATATGAAGAATTTAAGCAAATGGCGTCAAAATAAAAACTTGAAATCATTTTTCTTCTATACGATGTAATATTTCACAAAAGTTTTATTAATGGAAAACTATAAAGCAAAAATGTAAAACAATAAATAAATAGCAATCTAAGATTACTGTGCATTATGTAGAAGGCTTAGGCTTACTATTTTGACTTAGGCATCGAAAACAACACTGAGAAACAACACAGCTAAAATTCTAAGATAAACATTCTGACTCCTTATTGCTGCTGTGACTGCTGCCAAATTCATTGGCGCACCCATTTTAAGAAATATCTCACATTTCACTATTTTAGAGTAACTGATTATGTACTTCAGTCCATAGTTTTTCAAAAATGTGAACCATAAAACACAAACCATGAAACTAGGTATATACTTAAACTTAATTTACATAGCAATTTAATTGTTGAAGCTATGTATAAAAAATTGTTTCCTGAACTTGAAACTTAATATAAAATAGCACCACCAGCAGCAACAATCGCATTGGCAACACTTCCACACCCACCCCCACATAAATATGGTGCATTATATGCCACATATTGCTATTGTTGTTGTTGCTGGTCTTTAGCAGTGGAAATTCACACAAGTTCACATCATCATCATCATCATCATCAACGAATTAACCAAAAATTTAACTCAATTCAATTTTCCGACAATCCAAGATACAATGAACTATTGTATGTGTGTGTGTGTGTGTGTGTGTTTGTGTGTAAATGTGTGTGATATGCTTTGAGCACCGTTAATTTTGATTAATGATTATAATTAAATTTAAACTTTACTGTTGTTGCATTGCATTCATTTGCAACAGGCAACAGCAGCAACAGCAGCAGCAGCAGAGCAGCAATCATTTGTTATTATGGCTGCTGTTTGTTGTTGTTATGTTACTACTGCTGCTGTTGCTGTTGATTGTGCTGATGGTGCTGAAATTAAATCAAGTTGAAGGCGTGGCATTAAACCACAATCAACCAAAGTTTAATAGCTACATAATTATATTAAAGAAATAGAAACACAACAAAAGAATGCGATTCACATTTGCTATAACTAAATAAGCAATAATAGAAATTTTAAATGCGGCTATAGGCGAACATAGGAATTTAGAGTTCAGGAGAAGAAATAAATATTTGTTATCTGAACATCAAGACTCTCTTTAAAGGTTATAGACATGTTCGATTTTAAACCCATTCCAATTCAGCCATAATTTTCTTTAAAAATTTCCAAAATTCGGGAGTGCACTTTCTGTTAATCACAGCGCAATTGCTTTAAAGAGATCTGGCAAAGATCTAGGTAAAGTTGTGTTTCCTAAAAGCGGCGGTCCAATAGACTGATTGCTATGAAAGGTTTAACGTCCTCTGTAACCACAGCCTGTATCCTAACCCTTCTCTCACAGAATACTGCGGATCTAGATTGGGCACTCAAAACATACCCCCCTCCTTCTATTTTGCCCATGTCCATCTGTCTTGTATGCAGCCAAATCTAACATAACTATAGGTATTGGGTTCTACCATATAGTTAAATCTTCAACTTCGGAGTCTTGATCGTCTTAGTGAAACTTTGTGAGAGCGAATTTTCGATCAGGCTACGGTTTTTTCCGCTTCTAACTGAAAATTTTGAGAAACTTATGAACACTGTGATCGTTAAATATGTAGGCACTTAGAAATTGAGACTCATGTTTTGCAAAGTTACAGTTACATTTTAGTCTAATATAAAAGTATTAACAATATTAGATCTTGGTTCGGTAAACTTTCAGAAAGGATCAGTCACATGAAAAGGCTTTATATAGTTGTTCCTTCTGGAAATATAGCCACTTTTCACGTGACTGATATTTACGTAATCTGATTATAATCGGTCGCTGTGGTGTAGTGGTGGTGCGTGGGGTTCGAACCTCGCACAGGCAAAATCAAAAAGTAGAAAATAATTTTTCTACACCACAGTGCACCACAGCACCACCTCTTGGCAGGCAATGGCAAACCTACAAGAGTAAAAATTGCCATGAAAAACTTTTTACTTCGCCGTTCGGATTCGGCATTAAACTGTAGGTCCCTTCCATTCATGTACAAATATAACACGCACAACATCAGTGGATGCGAAAAGCTCGGCCTAGGCCCTCCATGGGCTGTTGTACCATCAAAAGTAAGTAAAGTAAAGATTATAATCGGTCTATAATATGATATGAGTACATATAATCTGATCTGAAAATAATCTGTGACGTGTTGAGTTTCTCACAACTTTTGTTCCTTCCAGAGTAATTGTCATGACTTCGTTCGCATAAAGGAAACCAGTTCTCACTGAGTGTAGGGTGTACACACAAAAGTACGTAATCATTAAAAATTCTCTAGAAATTAAACAACCTACAAATGTCTAATAGGAAATCTGTGATTTTTTTTTCATTTTTACTGATGATTGTCTGAACAAATTTATATTAATTCTTAAAAATTTGATACGAACAATTAAAGTGTGTTAGATAATTTTTTACAGCCAAAAACAAAAAAAAACACACACACACATCCATACATAAATAAATACTAATTCTTATATATAAGTATACACACACACACACACACAATAATGAAATGGAAACCATAGCATCGTAAATTACGCAAGGTCACAATATAGCGCGCGGTAAACGTCAAAAAGAATACGGCTAAATTGAAACGTATGTATGTATTTTTCACACAACAACAACAACAAATTAACCGTTAAAAAAGTTTTTCTTTAAGTATTATATACTAAATGTTTTCGGTGCAACTTACGATTACCATATGTTTATTCTTTTGCCTGCTTGCTTGATTCAGTAATATTGAAAGCAGCAACTTCTGGCAAACCAAACATTTGGCGCAATATTAATAAAGCAAACAAATTTTTGGCTCACTTTTTTAACAATTTACAAATGACTTGGCACCATGGTGGAATGGATTGAGGCACCGTCATCACCACCACCGCCGAGTAGAAGCAGAACCTTGGCAAGAATTCTACGTTACAGCTGTCATTTGGTAGCTATTACTGTAAATTAGTTGAGTTTTGTTCGCAAAAACTTTTCAATATTTTTGCATTGGTAGAGAATGAATTAACAAATCAAGAAATTACAAATTGCTAGATATTTTGATGTGCTATGAATTTCTGTTGTTAATTTGTTTTTGTTTTTGGATTATGTTTTACTGGCAAATTTTTCAGTTTCAATTAAACTTTAATTCATTTTATATTCAGGGAACGCCCTTTTCGAATGTGCTTTGGGGTTAGTCAGTACACAGTTCACTGTCCCCGTTCAACACATTCACTTCAATTGTACAGAACGAAGACAGCAAAAGTGAAGAAAATACAGCAATTTTAAAATTTCATTTCATTATTGTTTTGCTTTGACCTTGTATTAATTTTTCTGAGTCTTAATTAGACTTTTATGCAAACAAAGCAATAGAAACAAAACTGATTTTTCGCTTTTTGCTGAAACAGTTTTGCTGAAACGTGATTTCCAACTTTTTATTCAAAATAATAGGAAAATGCATAAATATTTTTTAAATATGCAGTTGTAATTTAATTAATTGGAAATTTGTATAGTATATAAAATGGAAATCTTTGGTTTTCCCAATTGAGCTTTTAAGTCTTGCGTTTTTGTATATGGTAACTAATTACCATTAGTTTGTAATGACTAACATTTAATATTAACTAAATGATGCTTCATATTGGATTAATGTTGTAATAAAAGTTAATTAAATTTAAATCTTGTGAAACAAATAAATATTTTTAAACAAATGCTGAAACTGTGATATTTCAATTATTAAGTAATTATGTACAACTACAAACTAATATGATAACCCATACCTTTTGAGAATTGAATGAACTCACAATTAAGCGTTAGTAAAACTAACAAAACTAGACAAAAACGTTTTACAAAAACCTCAAATTAAGAAAATAATCAGAGCCAAAAAGATGCTTAAGGCCAGGCAGGTGTAATTAATATGAATTCAAAAGAAGTCTTGTCGATTTAAAATCAGAAAATAAATAAATCAGTTTTAGAAATTATGTCACACTTAACACTATATAAAGCTCAAAATCAGACCAAAATTATACCAGAACTCAGACTAAATTCACGCGAACACTCAGACCGTTATCCATGCAAAAAATTCAATTCCAAATTCAAACCAAATCCCTTACCAAATGTCACACCAAATATTATACCAATTGTTATCCCAAAATTAATATCAAAAATCAAACTAATATTCGGTCTAAAACTCAGATTAACACTCAGACTGATTCTAACTAAAGCTTAGACCAAAAATCAAACCCAACTTTGGATTAAAATTGAAACAACTCAGATTAACACTCAGGCTGATTCTAACCAAAGCTTCAGCCAAAAATCAAACCAAACTTCAGATTAAAATTGAAACCAAAACTCAGACGAAAAATTCAACTAAACTCATGCCATAAGTATTAAAAGTTTCTTTATCAAAAATGAAAAATTAACTAAATATAAAGTCCTAACTCAGTCTGAAAATGAGACAAAAAATCAAACCAAACCAAAATTCAAACCATATTTTAGAACGATATCCAGACAAATTCAGACTAAAACTTATAGCTAAAAGCAAAATCAGACCAAAAACTATAACAAATTCTGACTAAAACTCATGCCGATATAATATATACATATACCTGTGGGCAAAAAGTAGTAAGACTTTTTAATTTAAATTTCGCGCGGAAACCCATTCATCAAAATATTATTTTTTTAAGGTTGGTATGACTGTCGGTGACATCTGTGCCAAATGTCACATCAAAATAATCATTAGTGTTTAGTATACGCTTGTCTTTCTGAAGTACAAAAAGTGCATTCGGCGATTTTCACAATTTCTGGTGCCGAAACGTTCAGAATGTTGCAAAAGGCCTTCGGTGATAATTGTATGTCGAGAGCAAGGAGCAAGTGTTTTTGATTGGTACAAATTGTTCAAAGATGGTCGAGAACGCGTTGACGACGAACCACGTCCAGGACGGCCATCAACATCAACTGATGATCAACACGTCAATAAAATCAAGGAATTGTTGCTCGAGAAGTGACGATTAACAGTCAGAGACCTTACTGGCATCGTTGGAATATCGGAAGGATCAGTGAAAACCATTTGAAAACATCATTTGGGCCTAAGAAGAGTGAATGCACGATTGGTTCCAAAATGACACTCACACTGCATTGGTTTTACGAGACCATTTTGCCAAAAATTCGACTGATATCGTTCCGCAACCACCCTACCACCCTATTCGCCTGACTTAGCACCGTGTGACTTTTGGCTATTTTCTAAACTCAAAAACCGCTTCGTGGACACCGTTTTGAGTCAATTGAAGACATTAAACATGAATCGCTAAGCGCATTGAAGTTTATTCCGGAAATTGACTTTAACAACTGTTTCGAGAATTGGAAAAACGTTGGCAAATGTGAAGTGTATTGGGGCCGGGGGGGATTACTTTGAAGGGGACGAAATAGATTTGGAAGAATGAATAAAAAAATTTGAAATTATGAACAAAGTCTTACTACTTTTTGCCCACAGTATAAATACATATAAATACATATAAAATACATATAAAATACATATAAAAAATAAGTCCAAAATTCAGACCAGAATTAAAAAAACTGAAGCTAATACTAAGGCCAAAACTTATACCAAAAATCAGACCAAAAATTAAACTAAACAAAACTATATTATAAATCGAACTAAAAACTCAGTCTTGTATTGTATGAATTTCAGTAGAATTACACCAAATTTAGACAAAATATTGAATACAAATCATGCCAGAAATCAGACAGAAAAATTAACTAAATTTAAACCAAAATTCATAAAAAAAAAAACTAAAACCAAATCTCAGACCATAACCAGAACCAAAATTGGAAAACGACTCTAACCAAAATCAGATCGAAAGTTGGACCAAATTCAGACCAGAATTCAAAAGAATTAAAATCAGAAAAAATTACTACCCAATATCAGATCAAAAGTAAACTAAAACTCAAACCAAAAATCTCCGCGAATTTCATACAAAAATCCACAATTTATAATAAGATTTGAAACCAGACAAAATTAGCTCAATCTCTCCAAAAGTAAGACATCTATAAACTAATCTTAAATTTTCAGTTTTATTGTACAGTAACAGTGTAAAAATATTTTATAAAGTTGGAAGCATTGACTTCTTGGAAAAGCCACAAACCCCATAGCTCTTCCTTCTGCAGCATCGAATGATAAAAATGTCTTGGAATTAAGAACTAACTATCGCTGCTTTCTAAACAAAACAGAAATAGACTAAAATCATTGCGGAGGAACTGTAGCGGTTAGAGGAACTTACATTTCAACTATTTATTATATTTTCTTGTTTTAACTCAAGTTACTTCTATTTGAGGTTAAGACTTCTTCATATAAAAATATTAATACAAATAGCAGTATTTTGTGGAATGACAGTATAGTGGATAGAGCATTAGACTTTCATCTGTAAGGTTGCCAGTTCGATTTTCGTCTTGGTTTGGAATTAAGTTTTCGTTCATAAAGTTCTTATATTCCTATTGATATGAAGTGAATGAGGATTATAAGTAAGTACTCCCTCTTGTAGACAATGGCAAAACCTTCAAGTGATATAAAATTTTCACTCCTCTGTCCGGAACCGACTTTAAACTGTTCAATCTCGGGAAAGTACAATGGTCCAACCGACTGAATGCTATAGAAGGTCGATAGCCCTTCGGAACATATGTTTTCCATGTACTATTTCACCACCCATGGAAGATAAATATTTAAGAGTTCCATTCTAATTGTGTTTATAACAATAAAGACTGACATATTGCATTTAATGCTTATAGTAATTGCACTACATTGTCAAATAGTGAAGACATCAAAACAGTTGCAGAAAGAATAAAAACCCCCAAACCGTTGACTTCCCCTCCCCTCTTCCTTTTATGGCCAAAGGTGTTCTTAATAAATAGTACATATGTTTAAGGCAGCAAAACTCCAAATAGTAAATTACAATGATGTAATTAGTTGGATATTTCTCACTTACTTAATATATTCCAACTTGATTTGGATCTACACCTTCAGTTTCTTTTTGATTTACACATGGAAGTTATTTAAAAAAAAAAAGTGTTTACTTTGGCAATTCTATTAGGAATGCATTGGCCAGTTAGAAATATTATTTAAATACACCAAATAAGCAAATAAAGAAAACACAATATTCATAAATAAAATGCTCATTTGCTGGCTTGTAACTCGTGTGTACTTAAATTATGTAAGTTAATGTAACTACCATAAGCAGAACTACGCTTCATAGCACAGACATTTGAAGCAGCTAACATGTAAACTATAATTTTTAGCGAAACAACTTTTAAATTTTATTAAGTACTTAGGTACAATGCAGTTAATGCAAATTGAAATTAAAAGATATAGGAAACAAAATTTCAATTGTAATTAAAATGTAAATGCATAGAAAAAACTAATGAGCTGTAAAATTATAATTCTTGCTTTGAAATTTCTTCTCTTTGAAATACTTAATTGAAAAATAATACAATAATAAATTCAAAGTACAAAAGATTAAGGGAGCTAATTTTAAACTTAAATTAAAACTAGTACAAAAACAAAAATTTAGAAAACATATTTACGATTTATGGCAGCTAAAACAAATATGAGAGTTTTGAAGATACTAACGGAAAACTTAAGAAATACTCCATTCGCTGATGAGGAATCGTAGCGGAAAATCTAAATCATTTTTATTTTTTAATATTCTTCTTGAATTTATGAATTTGAATCCACCATAATAAAAATAAGAATGTACTCCGATTTGAGGATATCAGCTTCATACGATAAGGAAAACAAGAAACAATATGTATATGGAAATGAAAGACTCAAGAAACAAACTTTCGTAGAAAATTATGATTTCATGCTAACAAATCTGTACATATCTAATCCAACAACATAAATATCTAACTTTGTGACTGTAAAATAAATGACTGCATTACTGTGAAGATTGAAAACGAACGATTTAAGATAAAAAATAATGAAAACTTAAACAAAACATTTGACTTACCTTCAGTAATGTACGTTAGTCGTAATCGTGTTTCGTAGAGTTTTAGAGATTTTTTGTGTAATTTACAATAAAATTTAAATTGTATTTGAACACGTGCTGTTGAGCACTGGCGAAATAGCACTAGCGATGTTAGTTGATACCTTTTTTGTTTCGATATTGCTCTCGATTTACTTTACTCATTCGATTTAATAACATTGAATATTTTCTTGTAGTTTCACTACAGAAATACCAAATGCCACTTTCGAAAACATAAAAATTAAATACAAATTTCAGTGTTATTTTTTATCACATAATTCTGTTCTTCATTTTCCAAAGGAAGATAGTCATTATATGGTTGCACAAAAGAAAGAAATTTACGCTGTACTCTAAATTCGATACAAATGCCAATGCAAAATATTCGCAAATACGCAAATTTCCAGTAAGTTGAAAAGCGCAGAAAAATTCAAAAAAAAAAAAAATGTTTAATAATTGATTGCAAGCAAAGAGAATGAATATTTTACTCTATTTTTGTATTTTTGCTTTTCCTATTCCTATTCACGGGGCAGCAGGTAAATATTTGCCAATAATAACAACAACAACAACAAATGTGTCTTACTGTTATTTCTGTTAATTTTTTTTTTTTTGTGGTAGTAAATAGTTGCTATTGTTGTTGCTGCTGCTTAAGACAGAAAAACAATATCGTTTTAATGTGTATGTGACTCTGCAACTTTGCAACACATTCAAATATTTAAATACAAATACAAATTTGCTTTAGTTCAATTTTTTCATTCGAATAACTTTTTGTTTTAAGGTTTTTATGGTTGTGTTTTGTTGTTTTTGTATATCTATTTTATTAGTTTACAACAAAATTAAAAAGCGCTGAAGGAATTTCTTCGGTGCCTTACTTTATTTTCTGTTGACGATGCTAGTATTGGTGCTGCTGGTGCTATTGTTGCTAGTTGCTGATGTTTACAAATGACTCTAATGTTGTTTGATGTTTCTTTTGTTGGATGATTGTTTTTTGTCTTTTGGTGACTATTTCACAGTTGCAATCAAGCGAACGACCGCGCGTGCTCCAAGTCTGTGAAATTGTGCTTAGGTAATGTTTTCCTCTTGTTATTATTTTTTGCACTGATTTCTTTTTCTGTAACTCTATATGGTATACTTTTATTGTATTTTTCTTTTCTAACTAAATAAAATCGCATATCGATTGCATTATGCTTGTGTCGTTGTGTCTTCGTAGATATTCTAAAATGTGTTGAATTGTTGAATTTTAAAGTATTTTTTGTTTTCCATGTACCGAAGTCTTTTTTTTTTGTATGTTTTAAACTCGATTTTCTTTGACTTATTAATAAAAAGCAAAGACTATAAAGCTAAGGCAAAACCAAAACAGAAACAAAATTCAGTTTTTTATGTGATTTTGCATGATTTTGTAATAATAAACAAAACTAGCAAATGCATGCAAAATTTCGAATGAAAAAGAAGAAAATAAAATGCAGAAAGTTTAACCTCTTTAAAACGAGCATGCTATAATATTATGATGTTGTTGTTATTGTTGTTATTACATGTAACAGAAGCTTTATTTTAATGATGATCGCCATAATTTTTATGTGATCTTGTATATTACGCAAGCAGATTTATATAAATTACAAGAGATGACAATTTAATGCTCGCGAGGAATGATAATTTTTCTTCATTTCTTTCTTCGCACATTTTTCTCACATTTTATCGTAATGTTGCATATTCTTTTTCTTTATATACACAATTACTTAGTAACACCATTGACTGATGACTGTCATTATTTAAAAATAAAAAACAATTATTTCTCAAATTACATAATCTATGATTAAAAGATTAGAGAACAATTTCTAAAAAATTTGATCAGATGCAAATATCAAAAAAAAAAAAACTTAAGAAACGAACTGTTTCTTCTGTAATGGAAATGTCAATTCATAAAACTATAAATTTAGTAAACGAACTATTGAGCTTAACTTAAGCCAATATGAAAATGAAAAACTTAAGAAACGAACTTGCTCTATCTAGTATATAGGATGTGCCAACATGTAAAACCAAAGATGCAAGAAATTAACTTTTACGTTCCACTGAAGTCAGTATGAAAATAAAAGACTTAAGAAACATACTCGCAAACTCAACTGAAGTAAATTTGTAAATTCAAATGCAAGTATGGTAAGCAAATTGTAAAAGGAATGACTTAAGTGCAGAACTTTCTAGTATAACAGAATTGTAAACTTATACACAAAAATTTAAAGAACAAACTCAAACTCTTTACTTCACAGAAAGCAAATATGTAAACACAACCACTTAAGAAATACATTTTTGAGTTTAGAATTACGAATTATTAATGGAGAAACTATACCAAAAAACTTCATATAACTTGAAAATGAGCTCCAGTAATGCAAATTTGAAAATATGTATTCAACAAAAGTTTACAAAAAAGAAGAATATGAATCAAAAACTTAACCATAAAACATAGAAAATAGAAAGAAAAAAGATTCTATTCTAGATTTACCAGTGTCCAATTGGAAAAATCCAAACACTTAAGTTTATTTAATTTTTTAAAGAATCAAAGAAAATATATCAATCTTTCTCTTGTAGCCTCTCTCTCTATGATGCTTATATAATTTAAACTTTCCAGCTTTTAGAATTTTTTGTTTGTTTGTGGGCAGTAGGATAGACCTACTATAGACCTTCCGAACGATGGGTGACAATTTTTTTTCACTTGGTGGTTTGCTATTGGCTGCCAAGCGGTGTGCTTGTACACTTTCTTACAATTCTCATTCACTTCATATCGGTAGGAATATAACAAGGCTAAGAATATGATATAATCACCAGACCAATACGAGAGTTGAACTCGCAACCTCACGGATTAAAGTCTAGCTCGCTACACACTAAACTATCTTTTAGTTTATGTAGACTTAAGAAACAAACTTTGTGATGTATTTTGAATGTCAATACGTACATACATACATATGTAAAACAAAATAATTAGGGAATAAATTTTGAGTTCAACTAAACAACTGAATAAAAACATAAATTTACATTAATAATTAATTATATACACTCAGCAGAGTAACGATAGAATTAATTATTGTCCTTACGCACATCTGCAGTATGATCAATGCTCTCTGGATTGTATGCAAAATTCCTATTCAAAGAGATTCCAGATTGTTCTAAGCTGTACTCTGAAAGATCCCATAAAGAGCCAAACCAACGGCAGAGAAAAATTTAGTGGGTGCTGGTACATAGGTACGAAACTCATAGGCCCATTGAAGTATTTACGAGTGCCACATATATTGATGCAAACATAATTTTGAAGCTCCATAACAAAATAGAGTTAGAGTCAGCGTTGATTGTTGTAGAATTTTCATAGATGAAATAAATACAGACAAAGATTACTATTCTGGACTAAGTATAAGTGGAATCAGTAGAGCTAGAATTCATTGCTCAGTGGAAAGGAATGTTTTGGTCCTTCAAACTGAAGGCATTGGAATATACAAGAGACAGTAGTTAGAGAAATAGACTTATATGGGTTATACGCTTATATGTAATGACAGACAGGACGCTATTATATTAACTTTCCTAATTGTGCTATCGCACTAATGCTCCAACATTGGCGTATTCCGACGAGCGGCCTGTGCAGAAGAGATAAAGAAGGGATGAAATCGATCCTCCACTTCCTTTGTCGATGTCCAGGGCTACAGGTCAGAAGACGCCATTGCTTGGATTCACATTTCTTCACAAGCATAACAGAGATAACGGAAGTGGATTTCCTTACTTTCATCTGGAAAATCAAGTGGTTAAATAGGGATAAGTAACACATTTCCGCGGAGGAGGCATATTTGTCTGCTTCCTCTTGGCAAATTTTAACATGAAGGCAATCACAATGGGGATGATTGTCACCGAGTGGAAGGGTGGATATTTACTTAATTAATTAATAGTTTATCTCTTATTATAAGATTAATTTAGTCAAGAGAAAGTTTTGCCTATAAACCTGCATAAAATGTTAATTTGTCGTATGCTTTCCAGAAAATATGTAATTTTTTGAAATTATTTTTGTTGAACTGATTTCTGTTAGAAAATTCCTTTATTTTGCCACTGATTTTGCATTTTCTAGCATAATTTCAAAACTTATAACTAACTTATCAGTTGTATCAGTATAAATGATTTATCACCAAATTTGTATTAAATTCTCAAACAAACTAAACACAATCACAATAATTATTTGAAACATTTTAACACTTAATAATAGAAAAAGATAGACATTTCTATAAAATTCTATTACTATTAATTACAAATTGCACTTTTTCAGAAACAAAAAAAAATCCAGTTCAGTTAACCACAATGCAATTACTAAATATGTATGATATAAATATTCAATTGAAATACAATCACACGTAAGTCTCATTCTAAACAAATGACTTGAGCTGTAAACTTCAATTTAATATTATGATATATAAATTGTATGACAAAAAATTTTACAGATTATATATTTTCTATTATAATAAAATTCGCAATGAATCCAAATAATTTTAATTACTGTTATTATTGCAAACTGATTACAAATTGATCAATCACGACATTAATTATTAACAAATTGAAGCTCAATTATAAAATGCTTTCAAAACAAAACCAATCAAAAACTAAATATTTCAACAATAAAACTTTAACGATATAAAACTCAATTTGTAAAACAATTTACAATTTAATTTTAATATAATTTTAATCGAAGCCGCAAATTTCATGCTTAAGATGTATTGAAGATGCGCTTGGCTGGTATTACAAGTTTTTAATTTAACAAGTTTTTGAAATATTTCGCTCACATTTTAAATATATAGGTAGATGATATGTGATAGATATATGATAAAATGGCAAAAATGGGAATATTTTTTTTTTCTTGCACTTCATTCAAGATATTTACGAAAAATAAATCGATGCACACATTAATTCGATTATATTTGAAAAATTTAAAAAAAAAACTTGTTCACGCTTCTTTATATTTTTATTTATATTTAAGTATGTTTGTACATATTTCTCGATCTTCGATCCACTCTCTGAATTTTTATGCAATTGCTGCTTGTTATGAATTTATGAATTACTTAAAGGAACTCAACTGCTTTGTCGATGCCGTTGAATTAAAAAAAAAACACAATATCACCCACCACTGTAACCATGTACTTTAGTCTATTACAATTACAATTACAATTACAATAGAGTTATTATTTTTATATTGCGAACGATATTTCGATTTTGCAAGCGCACCCGTAGAACGATTCCGCATGTGCTGACAGACAATTGTTTACTGCTATGATAAGTCACAATGAGTGCGATATTAACCAACACAGAGCAACAACAGATCAGGCCAAAACACAAAAACAAAATAAAAAACAAAAGCAAAATCAAAATCAAAATCAAACAAAAAACCAAAAACAATAACACACAACAAAGTGAGCAACTGTAAATTCATACTAATACGCAAAACGAACGAGCTCAACTAGAGAGAGAGAGAGAGAGATTGATCGATTTTATAGATGATACGCCATAGAGTGCAAAAAAAATGTACGCTCTCGCGCACTAATTCGCTTCCCCAAATAAGAGCGAACAAGAGCTTGCTAGTGCAACATACAAGAGAGCATCTGAAATCAGCAAACAAGTTTTTGGTTAATAACAATTGCAAAAATAAAAGTGCAAAAACAAAACAAAATGTGTAACACTAACCTATGCAAACACTTTGCCAACAACAACAACAACAACAACAACAACAGCAACTTAAGCGCACATGCGCACCACAACAGTCAACCAGCTAAGACAACTGCTTGCCAGCTAGCAGCGCTTGCTACCAATGCAGCCAAATAGCAGACGAAAGAAACCATAAAGCGCGACAAGTCCATAAAAAGAAGCTAAAACTTAAAAATACACTGAGACTGAGCGCATTTTTCATGACGTAATCGTGTTTTTTGTACGAGTATGTGAGTGAGGCGCGCCGGAAACATGTACGAAAGAAACGTCATTGTTTTAAAAGCAAAATGCAACGAGCACATGCATTCGTAAGAGAGTGAGAGAAGGCGAACGTGTGAGAGAACGTTATAATAAAGAGACAGAGCGAGAGAGAAATAAAATTGTGATAAAATTGTGAGCCGGGTAGAGCACTAACAAAAGAGAGACTTTATGTGGCAGCTAAGTAGAATGCACACGTAGACTAAGTATTAGTTTCATATATTGTACTACTTATGAAGGGTGTCTTTGAAGTAGTTCAGAAAAATATTATAATTGGAAGTGCTTGCTTTCGTTTCATATATACTTAAATATTTGGGAACTACTGATTTGCTTGCCATTACCAGCTTAGACAGACTAATGAATGAATAGTAGAAATATGCATTCCTAGATGGTTAGTGAATATACGAAGTCATTAGTGCCACTTTTCTTTTACGGTTTTAGATTTTACACAATGTGGTGTGGCTGGTAGCACCTGTTTGCATGCATATTTCTACTATAAGATCGTCGAAGATCATTGTAAAGATCATAAAGATTCTAAAACTGTGATATATATTTTTGCAAGGTCATTTCCGGTCACTATTTTAAGCGCTGTTGTCCACATACCGTAACTAATTTATGCACATACTCGTAATACATAATTAAATAAAAAGAACACAAAACATATGCATACAAAAGATTTTAGAATGACTGACAATTTATGTAGTAAATATGTATTAGCTGATGTTAAAAGATAATTAAAATAAACTTCTGTAATTCATGAGCTTAACAAATTACGCTAATATTTCTAGATTAGCCTATTTTATTTTAAAACTCTAAGTGGTTGTAACACTGTGCAACAGAAATCCTCTTCTCCCGTCCTAGTGGGGATGTGAGGAGTATTTAAGACTAATTTGGGGTCGCTATTTAAGAATGTGAAGTTCAAGTTTTCGAAATACAGTTAGTTAACTTTGAATATATCTGGGAAACAAAATTAAACTAAAATAATACATATTTTAAAAATTAAACGCTGAGTATCAGTGTCATGAGATATACTTATTCGTTATGAGAGTCTGATAATTTTTTAACACTACACTATCGACCCTACCAGCCCCCTCATTTCGGTTTTTTTTCGTAGTGTATAAAGCAAAAGTGAAGAGAAATGAAATTGTTGGTTTTGGGTTTTACCCTTTTTGGTTACCCAAAAAGGGTAAAGGGATGACCATTATGTTGTTTGGGTGACCTAAATTTGTATGGGGAATATTTTTGGCCAAAAATGTTTTTTACTTCTCTCAGTTAGAGCCGTTCCAAAAAAAAAACGGTTATCGAAAAACCCCCCACTGAGGTTTCATCGAAAATCCCGCATATGCATCCTGCCTTAAGAATGATCGCAGCACTATCGTGCATTATATTTGATATTGGCCAGCCTTCGCAAGAAGAAGGAGACGTATGATAGGCAAAGATGAATTGAAGATGAGTTCTGCTCATTCTACCATATTTCCACCCAGACCTGTGAAGAGGGAGGCGGGGAGAGTTGGAGGCGATGTCTCCAGAGTTTTTATGGGAGCCCGTGCCAGTTAAACTTTAGTGCAGTAATAAACTGTTTCGCTCCAGCTAAATCATCTATGTCCAATTGTCCTTCATAAAATATGAAAAGTGTTAAAGAAAAAAAGAAATATTTTAGTAAATATTTGATTTAATGAATTTCTTTAAAATCCGTAAACAATTTGAAGACAATGCTTTATGTGTAGCGACACGTTTCGAATATAAGAGGCCGGTAGCTGATCATCCTTGGCCTCCGCGGCCCTATTTTCTCACCACAGCTCTGCCCCTATCCTTGGCTCCTCGAAAGAAACTATGAAGTTTGGGAGGGGAGAGGTGAAACTATCCTTTCCTTTTGCTCTTTTTAAATTATTTTCAGTATTTTCATCCCTTTTCCTTCTTTTCTATGTGGGTACAAAGTACAATGGTACAATGGTACAATTAACTGAGTGCCTATGGCCCTTCTGTCCACTTCTAAATCTAATTTAATATAGTGTTCTCTTACTTAGTAGGGATGTCCTCTGTTTCAAGAGAAAGGAAATTATTCCTCCAGTAATTAAATTCAATCTTACTTTGTTAACAAAATGTGCTGGCGAATCGAAGGTCTAAGAAGATCGAGAAGATGTAAGCTGGTTTCACAATAACTACCATGGAGACCACTACCATAATTACCAGCAGATAAAATCGATTAGTTGGATTTTTTGTTGTTGTGTAGTATGTCCTCAATTAAAGGATACTTAAAACTAAGCCCTTATACAGATATTAAAATGTAGCATTGAAAATTGTAATTCGATTTTGCTATTTCAGAGAGTAATGTTGGAAATTAACGTTTTCGCTATCTTTTAAATATGAAAACAAGACAAGGACAAGACATCCTTCGCCCCTTTACCATTTATCCTGTCCTATCTAACATAAACTGCAACGGAGTCAGTGGATATGCTAAAAGAATGCGTGCAAAATAGAACAAACTCCCTGTCGATTTGAATTTCGTGAGACTCTTAACCCAACCCGAGGTGTCAATATAATCGTTAGATAAAGTAAGTAAAATGAAAAAGTCATCAATAACGCAGAATGACTCATATGTTTTTATTTATTTACAAATCATTTTGACGGAATTTAAATACACGCTCGAATTATATACGCCACTATTTGCTTTTGTTCTATTTTCATGTGCAAGTACAATGTATGGTATTTATTTTTTTGGGTAATTGAGGCGTTAACCAAAAATTTTTGCTCTCCTTACGATTGCAATGTTACAATTTAACATGCCCCATTATGCATGATTTAATCAATTTTAGTTTTAATACGCTTTCCTAATAAAGAATGTTCAAGAAAAAACAAAACAACAATAGCGCAAAAAGTTATTAAATTTTATGTTTAAACAAGAAGTAGAAAAAAAAACAACAATGAAACAATATATACATACATACTAAATAAAATCGTTAACATGACACTACAAATATTGTACTTTTAACATAATTCCTCCAATGTTTTGATTTTGGTTTTTAGCTGCTGCTGCTGTTGTTGTTGTTGTTCCTATTATTGTTTTATATTGGTGTTAAAAGGCGCTAATGTTGCTGCTGAGCGCTGACTGTGAATAAAGTGGTCCAACACTAGTCGCACGCACACACACACACACACACACACACACACACACACACACACACACACACACACACACACACACAAACAACTCGTTAAAGCATGTACATGAATCAGTTATAGAGTCGGACTGAAAAGGCTCAGGCTCGGGTTTGAGCACGGGCACACCCATACTATACGACGAACTAACTGTTGTTGTTGCTGCTGGTGGTGCCTGCTGCTTGTGCTGGTGTTGGAAAAAAGGAAAGTTTCATGTGGCAAGTTACCAAAGCAAAGCAAAGCAAAGCAAAGCAAACCAAACAACCAGTCAGCCCGCAGTAGTAGAAACACTTTGTGTTTTTTGTTTTGTTTTTTTGTTTGTTTTTGCTGATCGATCTCAAACTGAATGAAATGTGGTTTGTCCTTGGAAACCGTAGCAAATGCATATAAACATAGATACTTATAATGTTGCATATGATTGCTACAATTGTGCCGTTATATTTTTATATGTACCTATGCATGTACTATATTCGTGTATGTATGTGTGTGTTTGTCTACACTTCCGCCTGCGCACTTTACCTTTGCCGCATGAACCGTTGAGATAAGGTGCTAAAATATAACAACAACAACAACAGAAAATCATGCATTAATAGAGTTTATACATGCACATACATACATATGGCATATGTGAATATATATATAAAAATATGTATATGTGTATGTATGTACGGGGTGTTTTTTTTAGAAGTGTGGTTTTCAAGAAGAAATAAAACGAATATAATATAAAGATAAGGTTTTGCCATTAGGTTTTAAAAACGATTTCGGGCAAGTGGCCGCCGCGGCTGATTCGAATCCAGCCGAGAGGCCCAATTTTCGACCACTTTTTGCAGCAATTGGCAGTATGTCAGTAATAACGCGCCGAATATTATCTTCCAAAGCGTCAATCGTCTCGGGCTTATCTGCGTAGACAAGCGACTTCACATAACCCCACAAAAAATAGTGCAGCGGTGTTAACTCGCACGATCTTGGAGGCCATGCCACAGGCCCACGACGCGAGATAATGCGCTCACCAAAAGTTCCCTTCAATAAATTGATTGTTTCGTTGGCTGTATGGCATGGCATGTAGCTCCGTCTTGTTGGAACCAAAGGTCGTCCACATCAACATCCTCCAATTCAGGCACGAAAAAGTCATTAATCATGGCTCTATAGCGTTCCCCATTGAGTGTAACATTATGACCGGCTTCATCTTTGAAGAAATATGGACCAATGATTCCCTCTGCCCATAGAGCACACCAAACAGTGACTTTTTGAGGATGTAACGGCGTCTCAACAATGGTTGGTGGTGGAATCAATCAGTGGCTTGATATGGATATTGAAGAATTTATTACTTGGTTTGAAAGTAGCGGAAAATTATACAAATGAAGGCAATTTCTATAGTAATTGGAGCAACACTGCAAAGCAGTTTTAATAGTACGATAGCAGGTAGCACGAAGCAACTTTCTCGTATTGGTAGTACGATAAAACAACTTGAATCATCAAGTAAATCAAGTAAATGAATGGCTTGTGGATTATGATCACTCCAAATGCGAAAACTTTGCTTATTAACGTACCCATTCAACCAAAAGTGAGCTTCATCGCTGAACAACAAAATTTTCTTGTGAAAATCGGGCCATCTCGTTTTGGGCCCATTCACAGGAGTAAGTCTATTCATTATGAAATGGCAAACCAAACTGAGCATAAATCAAGTGATCAAAAAAGTATTGCCAGATTGAAAAACACCCTTTACTTGTGCTTGTAAGTATATGTGCTTGGGTGTAGAATTTTACACTATGATTTATTTGTATTTTTTGTTGCTGTACCTTTTGCTTTGTATTTTTATTTTGTATTGAATATTTGCTGTTTGGTTTCAAAATAGTTAGTTAATTATTTCTTTCTATTTTGTTTTATTCCAGTTCCAAATGCTACAATAATTTATGGCTTGTCTTTTCATTTATGGTGCCGCCTTTTCAATCAAAATGTTTTTCAGCATGAATAAAATTTATATGTATGTTTTTATAGGGAGCCAATTGAGAGATATTTATGATATTTATTAGTATTCAACTTGGAACTATTGAATTTGTAATGAATGCATTTCTCTAGATCAATTCAAATATTTTAGGTTTTCCTCACTGGTAATAAGGATGGGAGAGTAAAATTTTAAATGAATAAGATTGGAGATGTTTTCAATCTGCAGCGTTTTATGTTTAAAACTGTTGCAGAACTTCACCCTAATCCAATTCATGTGGCTTGCATTACTAATATTTGGATAAGTACTTCTGATGCTCAAAAAGTATTGGCACAATATTTAGCTCAAGATAAATTTTGCCACATATACATAAAAGTAAATACTAGCTCAAACAGAAAATATGCCTAACGAAACAAAGCCCTAAAGAAAACAACTAGAGTAGGTGAAATTTTCTAGACGAGAACCGAGACAAAAATTTGCACGAATATATTTATTTTTTGGTTCATCATTCTATATTTTGTGACCGTAAATGTTCTATATTTTATGGCTGGCAAATGTGGGCGCCGTAGCGTAGTTGGTAGTGATTTGGCCTACTACGCAGAGTGTCCGGTGTTCAATTGACGGCACAGGCAAAATGAAAATAAAAATATTTTTCTTTCTACATGGCACCACCTCTTCACAGGAAAGAGGTAAGAATTGCCTAAGAAAAGCTTTTCACTTCACCGTTCGGATTCGGCATAGGTCCCTTCCACTTATGTGCAAATCTAACACGCACAATATGAGTGAATGCGAAAAGCTGAACCTAGGATCCATGGGCTGCTGTTTACTTTACTTTACTTTTAATGGCGCAACAGTCCATGGAGGGCCTAGGCCGAGCTTTTTCGCATGGGCTGCTGTTAGGTCGCCAAAAACTCGAGTTTCAGTGTAATGCTCTAATGCACAACCTTCGCCCAATTCTCATTATATTCAACAATAAAAAAAATTGTGCTAAAGAACATTCAAAGTCTATAGTGTAGAAAATGTAGTCACTGACTTTGAGATGACCATCACTTCATCCCACTTACCGACAAATAGCCCATACATTATGATCACTGCTTCTGAGTAAAAAAAATGTTGAAGTAACAATAAAACTAAAAATAAAATTTGTTTTAGAATTACGCGCAAATTATCTCATATCGGAATATCAGTTCTGTCTTGGTTATCTGAGAAGCACTACTAGTTCTTTTAATGGCACAACAGCCCATGGGACGCTTAAACCGAGCTTTTCGCTTTCTTATTGAACTATCTAGTTAGCATTTAGAAGTCAAGTAGTTGCTTTTCGTCCTCTGTAGCTCATATTTATTTGACTTGACTGAGTTTCTTTGCCTTTAATATGTTCGAAGTCAATGAATTTCTTGGTCAGTTGACCTTTCTTGCGAGTTTATAGAAATTTTCATAATTATTTGTTAGCTTGTACCCATTTAGCCTTACTTTTCTTAATTTTTGTTCTTCTTGTTGCTCTTTTTAAACACAACTGGAATCCACAGATTCCATCAAAAAGTCCTGTAATTCAAAATCAACCATCAAAACGGCTGATTCTTCTTTACTCATATTCCTTTGGACCTGCTAGTGTCTTCAAAGGAATCTAGTGTTTCAACAGCGGCTTTGCAAGAAAAGACATATCACACCTACAATCGAAGACGAACTGTTCGCAAATATTTGCTAAGAACTTGTATCCGGCTGTGTCCGTTGTATTGGTTGAAATGCTGAATGTTTTCCAGGCACTGCAAATCTAATTTTTGAGCAAGTAAATTGAAATTGAGGTATAGCTTGAAGAGAAGAATTCAATGTAAGCACGAGTACTTATGTACGAAGAAAAACTTGTAGCAACTATTTCAGGTTATTTGAATTTTTTAGAAAAATATTGAAGAATCATATTATTATTAACCAAGCTTATTATGTTCTTTTCTAGGTCAAGTTTTTCGCATCAACTCATGTTGAGCGTGCTGTATTTGTACAGTTTTTTTTGTGCCGAATCTGAACAGCTAAGTGAAAAGCTTTTCATAAGCAATTCTTACTATTAAAGGTTTGCCTGCCAAAAAGAGGTGCCGTGTAGAAATTGTTTTTTCTAGATGTTTTGATATTGCCTGTATCGAGATTTGAACCTCGGACACTTTGCGTAGCAGACCAACGCACTACCAACTACGCCCCAGCGACCAAATGACATTTTGTAATCAAAATCCTCTCTCTGTGGCACTTGAGCCCATTGAATGTGCACTCTTAATTTTTGAGATCACTATGGAAACTTAAAAGCTAAGCTTTGGTTAATCGCTACCGAAACCCAAGGCATTACTTGAGCTGTTCATAATGGTGAGTAGTTAAACTGGGTAAACAGTAAATATAACAAGATAGTAAAACTTTTCAAACAGTTGAAAATCATATGTTAAAACCCCCTATGCTAATATCAAGATAAAATATATTTCTTCACTTTCTTCAAACCAATCATGAATTAAGAATAATTCCACCCCAACAAGAGCCGCAAAAAAACACTTAATTTCAAACAAAGCAAATATCTTAAATAAATTGTATGCATGCGCCGCATTGTATGAGCCAAATAAATGCTGGCATATTTGGGTGTTTACCATGTTTTGTTTGTGTCAATCAAGAGTGTTTTCGCTTTTGTTATTAAGTATTAGGTATGTCTAATGCAAACGCCGAACACAAACTTTGCGAGCTATGAGCGTAAAAATGACATTTTATTTTGGCTTTCTATGTTTTCGTTTCTTTATAGAGCATACGAGTTATTAATTTTTGGAATTTATTACATGACAGCAAAAGCGGTGCAAGGTCAAAAAATGTTTTCACAGATCAGGCTGGTTGGTGCAGTTGGCTGCAGTCCCGTGCAGTGAAGTGCAGCGCCCTCTACATGCATGCACTGCAACATTACAGTTACAATTCGATTATGCATGTTTATATTTGGTAAATTGGTGGCAACAGTTGATACAGTGTAATAATATTTATAATCATAATAAAGGGAAACCGAGTTATTGATTGCTAGCAAAAGTCTACAGAGAGCAATAAGGAGCAACAAAGCACCCAGCTAGCTACACAACTACGAGTACAACTACGAGTATTCTGTAATTTTAACTTGTGTGGTACGGTACGCTGCGGCTGTGCAGACGCATTCATCGCATGCAATAGAAAATCAGAATCTGTTTAAACTAGGTAAGTATTTCAAAAAGTTTAGTTTCTTGTCGTTTTTATTGCATGCATGAGCCTTTTTCTACATATTACATATATACGAGTATATATTATTGTTGATTGTATTGCTGGTTTTTTCTGTTATTGTTGTTGTTGTATCATGCACATTTGATTTTCTTTTTCTATATTTGATATGCTTATTGTATGCTTTTCATGGTTTCCTTTTTTTGAATTTTTTTAATTTTTACACTTCACTCTGTACATTCTGATCGACGACGCTGACTTTAGGTGCATTTATAATTGGATTGAGTGATTGAATGCGTTATTTACGCCTTATAGTCTTAAAGTCGGTTTAGTCAGTCAAGCACTCAGTCAGTCAGACAGTCGTATGAGTAATTTTTTTGCTTCAGTAAGGTGTGTCAATAGTTATTTTTGGTTATCTTGTTGTTCTTGTTGTTCTTATATTATTGCATTGCAATCTTTTTTTTATTTAAACTTGTCTGGAGGGGAATTAAATGACACATTTAGCCAATTTAATTATTCTTTTATTTTTTTATATTTTCTTGCATGAAAATATGTTAAATAATGTAAAATTATAAAAAACAATATTTCTTACACTCCACATGAAAATCAACTTTTTACAATAAAAAATATACTTACTACTGTGGGCAAAAGTTCATGTACATTCATGTACAAATATGACACGCACAACATGAGTGGATGCGAAAAGCTCGGCCTAGGCCCTCCATGGGTTGTTGTGCCATTAAAAGTAAGTAAAGTGGGCAAAAGTTAGTAAGACTTTGTTCATAATTTCAAATTTTTTTATTCATTCTTCCAAATCTATTTCGTCCCCTTCAAAGTAATCCCCCCCGGCCCCAATACACTTGTGCCAACGTTTTTTCCAATTCTCGAAACAGTTGTTAAAGTCAATTTCCGGAATAGCCTTCAATGCGCTTAGCGATTCATGTTTAATGTCTTCAATTGACTCAAAACGGTGTCCACGAAGCGGTTTTTTGAGTTTAGAAAATAGCCAAAAGTCACACGGTTCTAAGTCAGGTGAATAGGGTGGTTGCGGAACGATATCAGTCGAATTTTTGGCAAAATGGTCTCGTAAAACCAATGCAGTGTGAGTGTCATTTTGGAACCAATCGTGCATTCACTCTTCTTAGGCCCAAATGATGTTTTAAAATGGTTTTCACTGATCCTTCCGATATTCCAACGATGCCAGTAAGGTCTCTGACTGTTAGTCGTCACTTCTCGAGCACCAATTCCTTGATTTTATTGACGCGTTGATCATCAGTTGATGTTGTTGGCCGTCCTGGACGTGGTTCGTCGTCAACGAGTTCTCGACCATCTTTGAACAATTTGTGCCAATCAAAAACACTTGCTCTCGACATACAATTATCACCGAAGGCCTTTTGCAACATTCTGAACGTTTCGGCACCAGAAATTTGATTTGATTCCGCACACAAAATTTAATGGAACTTCTTTGTTGAATAATTTCACTCATTGTGAAAATCGCCGAATGCACTTTTTGTACTTCAGAAAGACAAACGTATACTAAACAATAAGGATTATTTTGATGTGACATTTAGCACAGATGTCACCGATAGTCATACCAACCTTAAAAAAATAATATTTTGATGAATGGGTTTCCGCGCGAAATTTAAATTAAAAAGTCTTACTAACTTTTGACCACAGTAGTATATGCAATTACATAAGAAAAATAGCATTAAAATTGATTATTTCTAATAAATGCTTGACAAATTTTTCCACTAAGAATATTGGCATTGCTGATGAAAAAGAAAAAATAAATAAAATCATAATAATTTATAATTTATCTAATCTACTCGTAATTTATTTAAATTTATGTTACTTATTCTCAAAATCGATGTTTGTAAATACAATATTTGATGTGTGAATTAACTTCTCACTATTTTTCGCTTGACAACGCGAAACAACTCATTTAAAATATTTTCTATCATTAGCTTTTATTCTCAGGTTCCTAGCAAGAACCAAAAGGCAGGATTTGCCTTCTGAGCATGAACTTATCAATTCTAATCTTTTAGAACATTTTCATGATCGACTTTTAAATAGTTTACTATCACAAGCTCATAACGGTGAGTGCGGGCAAAGTCAGCAAAAAACAAATATTAACCCTCAGGCTGAAATACTCGCAAGTAGGAATTAGCTTAGCGAACACCTACCAGACATGTGTAGCCTGTAGTTAGGAGGGAAATCAAATACCTCCCGCGGAGCAAGCAGCATGGAAAAGTATAGTTTGTAACCAACTTTGAACAGGCTCGCCACATTATATTCAGTGGTATAGAGGCTGATTATGGGGATTATGGTGCTTCGTATGGTGCTTCGCAGGCACATGTAGAAAAGATGGCAACGTCGAATCCACTAAAATGGTCAAGCTTCTTAGGAAGCCATTGCTGGTCAACAGCCTGTCTCTAAGCTAAAGACAGCAGCCCCTGCGACAGACTCAATTGTATTAGCCCAATCGTTTACACAACCTAAATTTAACGATTACTGAAACTACTTACTACAAGAGAGCCACTTACGGAAAGTTATCTACAACAAGATTATAAAGTGGTGGAATCAGGTAACTGTCGTAGTCATGTAGGAAATCAACAGCGTGCTAACTCACTGTCATACCATTCCTAATATTCATACAACCTATCGTCACATTAAAAACTAACAAAGATCCAGGAATCGAAAACATCCCTTCAGAGCGTTTGAAAGTAGGCGCCAACCTCATCCTTTCACTCATCAGAAACTTCAGCGAGCAGAAAGATGGTGTAAGAATTCAAATTCCGAAAAAGCGTGACCTATCACAGCACATTGTCTGGACATGCAAGTTTCAGGCCATACAAATCGTGCGTAGATCACGTCAGTAGCCTTCGAATAATAGTTGGGCAACGTTTAACTTTACCTGACATTTATCGATGTCGCCAAAGCGTTGACTCGCTTCGACCCGACGCAATCAGGACGCAATGTAATTTCGATGTATACCTGACAAGATAATCGGTCTTATAAAAGGTTTATATGGCGAGTTAAATTCCTGCATGAAACTGTGCTAAGCGGAAGCATTAACGTCAAGTTCGGAATATGACAAGGCAGCGTACTCTCTCAAACACTCTTTAATGTTGTGTTTGGCTTTGTTATGAACCACACACTACAAAATCAAAGAGGCTTAACATGGAGGCTCAGAAGCTACTTAAAATACCTGGATTATATTGAGGATATATGCCTACTCGAAGATACTCCGTAAGATCTACGGTACAGTATGCGTGGACGACGTGTATCGAATAAGATGGAACGATGAGCTGTATGAACTGTATGAGCTGTACGCCGACACAGACATAGTCAAGCATATAAAACTCCAGCGGCTTCGCTGGCTGGGTCATGCTGAGCGAATGGAAGAAAGCGCTCAGGCTAGGAGGGTGTTTTATTCGAACCACGATGGAGGAACACGCAGAAGGGGACGCCTTATCAACTGGCGCCAGCGCGCGCATAGCAGAGGCGACTGGCGAAGCTTCGTAGAGGCGGCCAAGACCGATCATCGGTTGTAGTGTCAGCTAAGTAAGTAAATGCCTCCTCACGCATAACTACTACTGCGATATGGCTTCCAAACTTCAAGCGGCAATGTCAGTTGTAAACTGGGTTGTCCTAAGAATCAACGCCGCAATACGAGCAACTCATGCGCTTTACGAATATCTGGATTGCATAATCTCATTCTTTGTTGGACATCAAAAATCGCATAAAAAATATAAGCAAGTCTCCAGACAACTCAATTGAACATTTGGAGTTCATCTTCGTTATCACGCGGCATCATGCTACATTACATCACTTTTACCTTATGCTTGCTAAACCTGGAACGCTGCCCCACGACTTCTACAATGCATCAAAACTTTTTTTAACCGATGCCTCAAGCGCTTATAAAAGATTGAATGGGCAGACACCACCTTGAACGTACGCTGTGGTCGCTCGCAAATCAGACACCAGTTGCTGTAATCATTCTTAAGCGCTAGTGCAACTGGGTTAGCCATACGCTTATATAATCTCCCAGTGACATCACTAGGCAGACTATGGAATGAAACCCTCAAATCAAACCGAAGAAGCAAATGACCCGCACATATGTATGTCGAGAAGGCAGCTGAAAAAGAGCATTAAAGTGGCCTATTTTCTTCACAAGGACCAAGAGTAATAAATACATATGTATGTACTTAAAAAACTACAAAATATCTTCTCATAGCAGCTTTAGTTGTTGTTTTTGTTATAAAAACTTCAATAGAAATGCTCGTGATCCTTGGTCATCATCAAAGTTGAGAGTCAAGACTCGTCAATTCCCTCCAAGCGCTGTTGTGCCATTAAAAGAAGAAGAGGAAGAAGCCTGCCTTTATTCGAACCACGGTGGAGGAACACGCAGAAGGGGACGTTCCAATCTCCGTTGGAAAGACCAGGTGCAGGGCAACTTGACTGCACTTGGCCTTATCAACTGCCCCCAGCGCGCGCATAGCAGAGGCGACTAGTGAAGCTTTGTAAAGGCGGCCAAGACCCATCATCGGTTGTAGTGCCAGTTAAGTAAGTAAGTAGGAAGAAGCCTACATAGGGTCAAAGTAAAAATCACTCCAAAAGTATTGAGTTCTTTTTCGGTCATTTAACATATTGCTCTCTTCATGGTGCCGAGGTCAAAGAGAGTAAATGAAAATTGTGGTCCTGGTACAATTTCTTAATCAATATTTTCTTTAGAGTAGACAATTTAGAGTAGGAGATTTTCGACTTAAATGAACAACAAGCATTCGAGTGCATAAATCATCAACAACAAAAAATCCATTCATTCCATCCATTTAAAAATGGAATAAAACCAAGAAAGGAAAGCATTTTCAGCATTGCAATATGCTGAACAATGAAAGGTCAAGTGAAAATAGTTTCACAACATGATACGAGAGTATATGTGCATATGAATGAAAAATTACAATAAAAAGTAACAAACTAGCAAGCAACTATCAACTATCAAGCCAGAGACTGAAAGGAAAAAGTTTGCCATTTTGCCATGGCAGCACGCGAACGGTGGGAGTTTATATGACATTGTCTTGTGCTGTTTGCTTATCTCTCTGCAATAGGAGCCCCCATTAAGAAATAGCAACAATAATCCATAAATTAATTTACGTTAACAATTTAAATTCTCTTCACTTTCAGTTCAACACAAACTACAACACATATCTACCGACAACGTGCAACGAGAGCAACAATTGTCATTTTGCCAACCAACAACAATGGATACTTTTGCAATGCATGCATGCAACATTCACATTTATATGCAATGAGATCGACCGAATGTGCAGCAACATTGCACAGAGAAAATAGATCAACAGACAACATGAATTCATTAATATTTTATCTTATTATTAATTTCTTTCTTTCTTTCATTCTTTCATTCGTCTTTCCGAAAACAGAAAATAGAAACCACACACACGCGAATCATACACAAAATCCGCCACAGGCACATATCACAATTTCGATGAAGGGAGCGAAAAAAAACAACATTTGCCACAACCGCGACAGTGAGACAATAGTGACATTCATACATCTCCATTGCTGACTGATGTCGCGATGGCGACGGTGGTGGTTGCAAAACAATATCGTCTCATTTTCTTACTATTGGTGGCAGTGAATATGCTTAAATTATTTATTTACAGCTGAAAACGATAAGAAATTTCACTATTTTCATGTTGAATATAGAAATTGGAAATGCTTATTGAAGAAGATAGAAAAGTATGTTATTCATTCTTAGCTGTATGCGCTTACAGCCTCTTAACAATTTGCCGTTAGCAGTCACAATTTACTCCAATTATTTTTACAATTTTATTTAGCGGTAACAAAGAATTCCTTCAATACAAAAGAAAACTCTTGATGATATTTCATAGGAGCAATTGTCAAAAATTAAAACGGTTTGGTATATCAAGTCTGTCGCTGTGGTGTAGTGGTAGTGTGTTGGACTGCTACGCAGAGTGTCCGGGGTTCGAATCTCGGTACATGCAAAATAGACATAAAAAGTAGAAAAGATAACTTTTCTACCCGGCACCACCTCTTGGCAGGCAATGGCAAACCTACAAGAGTAAAAATTGCTATGAAAAGCTTTTCATTTCGCCGTTCGGATTCGGCATTAAACTGTAGGTCCCTTCCATTCATGAACAAATATAACACGCACAACATGAGTGGATGCGAAAAGCTCGGCCTAGGCCCTCCATGGGTTGTAAAAAGAGTATAGCCAATATGTGCAGGAAATTGCCTCACTTTCAATTCAAGCTTGACTCTCGTCGGTTGGAAGGACAAATCAGGCAGGTTGTCCTACATAAAATATTTACAGTGAACGTTAAGTGGCCTTCTTTCCCGCGTTCCATTCATTTTCCTGCGTTGATCAGTTTCTCTACGTTGCTTTGCCTCTCATATGCCATTTTTATTCTTTTAATCGCTAGTACCTAGATGGAGGTATAAGCGAATGACCAATTATTATTGCCTTGCTGGTTGTTAGCGATGTAATGTTTCATAATATCAGAAAATTTAGAAGTTTTGGAAAGTTTTTTCTTAAATTCTTTCACTTCATAGTTGGAAATCAATTTAAATTCACCACACTGATATCGTAGATATGTTGATATATGTGATAGCAAATACATGAACCGCATCAATTCTTTCAGCACAATCTCATACAAAAACCAACAGCTGTTTCCTTAACACACCCTTTTTTTTTGCTTATTTTTCTTGATCTGTTCTCAGAAGAGAAAAATTTCATTGATCAACCAAGTGTTGATAAAGCTACATACAATTTAACAAAATGGCATCAATGGCATCAATTCCACGTTATTTTACAAGCGAACAAGTACAAAACGTACTTACATGGCCACTGGTTAACGAAGCAGTAGAAGAATCCATGAAAGCGATTGTACACCCAGTGCCCGGAGCAACTGAAGGCGGCAACACCAACAATCAGCAGCAATCGTATGCCGATCAGCCAGCGCGAAATCGCACATTATGTGGTCAGCCATCACGTATTCTCTTTGCAATGCCAGGTTTCGTCGGAAACTATGAACTCACCGAACGAGTAGAGCAAAATAAACGGACGCCCACTAGTTCGACGGTAGCAGTTAAAAAATTCAATACACTTGCCTGCAAAATGGTCACTTCATTCCCAACGAATGCAGAACGCCAACCGCCGCTACCCAATATCTTAGCAAATATTTTGCTATTCAATACTGAAACTGGACTGCTGGAATGCATCATGGATGGCACCGAGATAACGGCATGGCGCACCGCAGCCGCCTCAATTGTGGCCACCAAGTATTTGTATTTTCATCGATTTGCAGCGTATGGCAGCGATGAACGGCAAATTAAGGTAGCGATTATTGGTTGTGGTGTTCAGGGTCAAAGTCATGCACGCGGCATATGTGCTACATTTCCAGTGAGCGAAATTTTCTTATGGAATCGCACCACTTCGAAGGCAAATGCTTTGGCGGTGAAATTGCGCACTGAGGCACCAAAAACTCGCGTCCATGTGGCCGAGAGTGCTGCAGCTGCTGTGGCCGAGGCAGACGTGATTTGTGTTAGTACATATTCGGCAACGGCATTGATTAATTTCGCAATGCTCAAGAAACGTAGCATACACATCAATAGTAAGTTCAGTAGTTGTAAGTGATTGGGTATCTACTTCTTTTTTTTTTTTTTTTTGCTTCCTCCAAATGAAGGTGTCAAATTGTACATAATTAACGAGCATCTAACTGAAATTTGAAAATAACAACGTGTTTGAAACATCGAGATTACTTACTCTGTACCCAGTCACTTCTGATTTCCCACAGTTGGTTTTGGTTTGGACTTCTGCATCAAATTCTTATCGAAACTAGAAATAGTCAAGTCTCCAGAGTCAACCATAATTTTTAACCGTATTGTTTCCTGAAAAACTCATTCAAAAACTTCAGACTCTTATTCTACCCAGAATGACTAACGGGCTGTCAGAGTCTGGTTGCTTCTGACTGCTTTGGACTATCCCTTGTTTCCTATCCTTTTATTATTATACTATATGTACTTATTAAACATATCTACAAACAAAATTTCAGCGGTTGGTGCCGGCCAAGTGCATTTCGGTGAGGTTGCTCAGGACATCTATGATCATGCTAACGTTTATGTCGACTCATGGGCTAGTGCTCGAATAGAACTCAAAGATTTGAAAGCGCAAATAATTGCTGAAGTTGGTGAAGTAATAACTAATGAAAAATATCCAAAGGAAGAGGGAATTACAATATTCCAATCAATGGGTAATACTTACATTAAAACAGTTCGAATTGGAAGTCCGTCCCCTAATTTCAATCCCTTCCCCTACTCATTTCAGGTATGGCTGTCGAAGATGCCACCGTGGGGCAGGCGGCTTATGAAGTGCTCAAAAATTAGTTTACGCCCTCAAGGGATGACCTGTAGATTTCGGTGCCATGCTGATTTCATTTACGATAACTGAGCTATATATTTTCCGTAATTGACATTAACCATTCCATGTTTCCAACCAATTGAAAATGCAATATAGACATATATATATTTTTTTTTTTTTTGGTATATTTTTTGTTGTTTTTTCTTTAAATTGTTGTTTATTTTTTGGTAATTTAGTTTTTAAATATTTTCATTTTTTCTCATTTCATCATTTATTTATAAGTTTTCTTCACTTCCTCTTTCTTTCTTTTCGCTATTTTCATCAAAAAAAAAAAAAAAGAAAAACTTCATTCATTTATTTGCTGATTCTTGCTTCTCACGCTCACACGCTGTTTTGCTTTCGGTGCCTGTGTGTTTCTGTTTTATTTTGTGTTTATTTCCTGTTTTACAATGAGACCTAATTCCATTTTTTTCGGATTGTTCTTGTAATTGTTGTAGTTTACAATTAAATTGTTCCTTTTCCCCACTTGGTTGTTGCTGCTTGTTTGATGTTTCAACTTCTTGCTTTTTCAGATGTGTAGTTCTTTTTTTTTAATAAAAATTTTTAAAATTGTTAAATTTCTTTTTTTAATTTTGTTTATATATAATGTGAATTTATTTATTTTTTCCCCCTTTTTCTTTTTTTGTTACTCAATTTTTAGTTCAAATTATTATTAGATTTATTTTATTTAAATTTCAATTACATTTAACAATTAAGAAGTCTCTGTTTTAATTTATTTTCAATTTGTTATATTCGCAATTTTACACTAAATTTTGTTTTTCTTTCCTTGTTGTTTAATGTATTATGTTTTCTGTTTGTTTTATTTTTACCCCTCTGTGTGTGAATGTGTGATTTATTTGAATTTGGAGTTTCAATTTGTTTTATTTTCTTTTGTTATTTGTTATTTCTATAGAAAACATCTACAAATCTTTAAAATTATTAATTTATTTTTGTTTTGTTTGTTAATTTTCATTTTGGCTTTTCAGTGATTGGATTTATTTGATTTTTTCTTCGTTTTGTTTAAAAATTACATTGCTATTATTTTGTTTTGTTTATAAATTTAATTTTGTTGGAATTTATGTTGTTGTTGTATTGTATATGGAAGTTTCATTATATTACAAAATGATGAATTTTCAATTCAATTTGATATTTCTGTTTGGTTTCGTTTTGAAATAATAAGGTATAAAAAATTAAAAAATATATTCGTTGTAAACACTTTTTTGGTGGTCCATTCAAAATTTTAGAGATTGAAATAAAAAGTTTATGTCATCTAAAAAAGGAAAATTAATCAAGTTCAATTAATCGAGAACAATTTATAGCCTTCAAGTGACTAAAATAAAAAAAGAGAGAAATAGATATCGTTAGTAAAAGTTGCAAATAAGAAAAGATAATCAAGATTGCACAGATCACGATCGATCAGTCAGGTGGTAAAAAATAAAAAAAAAGGAATTCTTAAAAGAAAAATGCTCTGAAATGCTCTAAAATCTTAGGGAGATCTCTTCAAGACCAAACCAGTCCTTTTTTTTTTTTTTGTTCTGCAAGTATGGAAAAGCCTCAAAGAAGCTCACTTCTTCAAGCGACTGATTTTTAGAGCCTAAAAGAGAGCCTAGCTTGGGTAACATTTGAATGACTTCGAAGATTTCTATGTCACAGATCTTCGATATAATTTTTAAACCAAATTATTAAATATACCATAAATGATATATTCACTTTAAGGAATTTGACTGGTGAAACTGTTCTCTGTTATGTAATTCAGTTTAGTTTTGCTCCCACTTTCATGGTCATTTTTAGATTGAAAATCTTATCGCGGTTGAAAAACTTCCAGCTCATCAGTAGCCATCAGTCGAAGTAGTTATTCGAATTATTATTCTACAATGAACAAAAATTTAAGAAACTTGAATCATAAAACAAACAAATTATAAAAGTTTAAGAAACTCATATGAATAAGATGGAATTAAAATTTCAATCTTTATAATCAAAGTTTTTTCGTTGTTTTACCCAAACTATGAAATTTCGCAGCGAGCTCATTCAATGAATCCCATTCAATCTGAACTTATAATCAAAACGATTTCAATACTGAACTATGGTATTTTGAATTCATACAGGAATTTATTGAATTCAAAATAATAATTTGTGGTAAATTGTTTAACAATAATATTCTTATTTTCTTAATAAATCTTCACTAATTCACTATTGAGTTCAGCCAAATCGAAAAGAATTCAAAGAAACTGCAATAATAAATCGAACAACTTGGAAGAGTTTCTTAAATCAGGAGAATAACATGGAATTATGGTAGAATCAGTTTTACTTGTTTTTCTTTCGTTGCTTCTGCGAACTATAAAATTTCTTAGGGAGCATATGCAATGAATGCCATTCAACCTGAACTTACAATCGAAACGAACTCAATAGTGAAGGAACTTTTTCCTGGTATTTGAATTCATAAAAGTTATATTGTTAAAATATGATTGATTTTGAGTAAAAAAAACTTGCAATCAAAAAGAATTCAGAAAAAGTTTATGTGAATTATCTTTCAAGATCAACGAATTCTTAAGATATTTTTGAATCAAAGAACTAGCAAGTTCTTTTTTTTCTGATGATGCCGTAATCATTTAACTTTCATGGCAAGCATATTGATATTGATTGCATTCAGCATTAACTTAGAATCATTAAACTCTTTTCAATTGCTTTTTCTAGAAACCTTTTTGATGTCGTTCTATAAGAAAGCAATAAAGTTTAAATTGATTTCCCAAACAACGACAACGAACGCAGTGAATGTAATATTTATTGATTCAATTTCAATGTAAAAATTCAACTTCTAACTCACAATTCATGCTGGAATTCAATGAAATCTTCTCTGACTCTAAATTCTGAACTTCATTCAAATATGATGGAATGGCTGTAAGACACACTTTGACATTTTTCTCGATATCACAAATTTTTTAGATTTTCAATTGCATTGAATTCAATATGAAAAACAAAGATTAATTTAAAAGGTAAAATAAATAAATTATTTTTTCAATTCATTTCATGCGGGAATTCAATGAATTCTCTTAACAAATTCATTTTGTATTGAATTTTTGCTTTTGTTTGAATTGCACAATGATTTGTAAAAGAACTTCCTATTGAGAATTTGATTTTTTAGTGATGATCAATAATGTTGAATTCTTGCGCAAATCGCTAAATTGGAAAAGGAATCTTCTTCGAATTCATTCAAATCATTTTCGAATGCGAATATGTACATTTGGCTCTAACGATATGTAATACATAAATGATTTTGATGTTAAATTCGAGTACACGGCACCGCCTCGTGGCAGGCAATGGCAAACCTACAAGAGTAAAAGTTGCCTATGAAAAGCTTTTCACTTCACCGTTCGGATTCGGCATTAAACTGTAGCTCCCTTCCATTCATGTACAAATATAACACGCACAATATGAGTGGATGCGAAAAGCTCGGCCTAGGCCCTCCATGGGCTGTTGTGCCATTAAAAGGAAGTAAGTAAATGAATGAAAACTATCCCAATTCTTATTACGAAACTAAAAATAAATGAGTTCTTTATAAGAAAGAAAAATCGATGAAGGCTTAATTTTGTAACCCATTTTGAATTCCGTGCAGTTCCGTTCACAACATTCAAAACAAATTCAAACCAAATTCATGCTCCCCCCGTATCGAAAAGAACTGAATTTGTTGAAATAATGTCCCATTGATAGGCAAATTTGATACTAATGAATGATTTTTAATTGTATGAATTCGAAACAAATTCTGGCTACGTAACTAAAGGCTCTAAACAACAAATTGCCCATTGGGAAACTAATTTTCAAGAGAATGAATTCAAACCGAATTATTTTTACGAAACTAAGTAAAAATAAGAAAATAATGTTGACTTCTCTCAAAAAATCCATCTATAATTCGATTCCAAAATTAATAACGAATTCAGTTAAAACTCATTTATGAATTCAAAAAGAATGCAGCAAGCCCAAAACTTTGTTATGAAATTGAAAAACAAAAATAATTTTCCACAACTTTCTGTTTGTTTCCTTTCTTTCTTTAAGGGAAACTTAATCACAATTAAAAGCCGCCATCCATTCACTGCTCCATAACAGCCTTCAATACTTCGGCCTTGCAGAGCTTAGGCTAATCTCCAATAAAGTAAAAATCTGCAACGCAACATAAAAAACTAAACTCCTTTTTGCATAAAATAAATACAAAAAAAAAAAAAAAAAAAAGAAATCAGCAAAAGAAAATATATAAATTCAAAAAAAAAAACGACAAATATTTATGAATTTTTGTTTTTAATAAATTTTTAAATTTTATTTTGTGTTTCATTTCTTTTGCATTTTGTTTTCATTAATTAAAACTTATTGGATTTAGTTTTCTTCTTTAATCAATTTCATTATAGCTTCTTCTTCCCAACATTTTGATGTTTTCATTCATATTTTTTTTTTGTTTTTCAGTTTTTTTTTTTGCATAATTTTTTCTTTTCATTAAATATTATTAAGTTTTGTCGATCAGCTCAGCTCAGTAGCTCAGTGTGTGGCTCACGTTGTAAATTAGGGTTAGCTGGATGATGTTGTTGTTGTTTCAATGTTTCTTCCATCATGCAGTATTTCTAGCATATATATATATAATTTCTGTGGTGTGTGTGTGTGTGTTTGTATGTGTGTGTGAGTGGAGTGGAGTGGAGTGTGTGAAATTTATGTATTTTTTTCTTTTCTTTGTTATATAATATTTAAAATTATTTATTTTCCTTTCATATACTTTTATTTTATTTTAATTTAAATTTTTTTTATTTATTATATATGCATGTTTATTTTTTAATAATAATAATAATAATTAATAATAATAATTAATAATAATAACTATTTTTTAATTTAATATTTGATAGGTATATTATTTTTTGTAATTTTCTTGTATTTATTTTTTTGTTTGTTTCTGCTTTGTTTTGCATTTTGTTTTTTTTTATAATTAATAATAATATAATAATAATAATTAATAATAGTAAAATACTCAACAAATATTTCCAATATTTTTTGTTTTTTGTTTCTTGTTTTTGTTTTACTTATTTTATTTTATTTTCAGTTAAAGTTCGTTCATACATTTTTCTTGTTGTTTTGTTTATTTTATATTAAGTTGTAAATTGTGTTTTATGCTTAGTTTATTCAGAAATTTGTTGCTGTTTATTATAAATATTTTAATTTCATCATGCTGTTGGTTTGTTGGTTGGTTGGTTGTTATATTTTGCTTTATTTATCAGTTTGTTTGCTTGTTTGCTTGTTTGCTTTACTTTGAACAACATTAATCAAATTTAATGTCTTCACAATATTTCTAGTATATATATATTTCTTTTTCAATTTCTTGCTCTTTTATTATTTTATTTATTTAAATTTTTAAGACTTTTTGCTTTTAATGCTTTATTACATGCAGTGGTTGTCAATTTGTTTTGCTGCTGGGTTTGTTGATATTGGTTATTTTTTGCTAATAATCTGAAAAAAATTTATAGCGATTTTAATATTTTATATACTTTTCAAACAGTTTTAATTTTGTCTCATAATTTTTGCATAAATTAAAAAAAAAAAAAAAAACTAAAATTTATGATACAGAAATGTTGAGCGACATGCTGAACTTCACACTTTAGCTTTAGAAGAACTGAAGTGGAATAAACTTTAAATCGAAAATCAGTCATGTTTGGTCTGCAGTTAGGTGATGTTAAAAAGTGGAATCAATTTTGGATTCCTATTTAAAACGAAATCGAACTGCAGAACGCACATCTTAATTTCTAACTGAATTAAAAGGCTGCCAGCCAGCTCCTAGCGTACTGCAAGTTTTAATCCACCTACATCCTCCTCCTCCTTTACCTTCACAGAAACTGTCTGCCATGTACTGAGAATCACTTTCCCAACGAAAATTTATTTCGAAGCTCTACTCAAATTGCACTGCTTTACTTTCAATTGCCCTTGGCTAGTGAATTTCAGTACAAGCCTTGCGCTCTTTCAACTTCAATTCCCTTCCTTTCCCCCAAGTGTCTCTTTTCAGCATCAGCTTATAAAAATAGATCAAATTGGAAAAAAAAATATTATAAAGCACATGCACAGGCAGAAAATAATATGCCGCAAACCAACGATTTTAGCTCTTTACTTCTATTTTATATTTAATTTGTTTCATACTCATTGCGATTAAAAAATAAAAAATAAAACACTAGCGTAATTTTTATCTTGTTGTCTAAAACAAAGTAGAAACGTTTTTAAATTAATACCAAATGAACTAAAAAATGATTAAATCAATAAAAAAAAAATAAAATTAAAATGTAAAACAAAGGCAAATACAAACAATAACTTAAAATTTATAATATAAGTAGTAATTAATTAATAATAGTAATAATAATAATAAGCTTAAATACTAGAGGAAAAAATATTAAAATTAAAATTAAAATTAAAAAAAAAATAAAATAAAGGAAAATGTGTAGTTTCAAAAAGTAAAATAGTTTAAAAATACAAAATTAACTTCGCTGTATTTAGATTTAAAATCTTCTTTTTGCTTGGTTCGTTTGTTTCTTTTTTCATCATTCATATTTATTTATATATATATATATTTACAATATGCTTTGCAGCTGGATAAAATTTGTTTTTTAAATATTTTTTCTTGCATTGACACTGAAGCCCTACCATCGTAATATAATAATAATAATAATAATAATAATAATAGTAATAATAATTACAAAAGCAGACACATTTTGAAAATCACTTTTCAGCGACGTTTCAATGCAGTGTTAGCGTAGCGTAGAAATTTCATTCGAAAGTGTCTATCTATCAAACACGTACCCATCTTTTTCATAGGTTTCTTTTTATCTTTTGATACTCGCTATTTGCATCCAATTGCATGAATTTTTGTATGTTTTATTATTTTATCTTACTTTCTTTTGTATATAGCTAGCGTAAAGAGACTTGATGCCGGTGATGCATGGATATTTCACAAAACTAAACTACTATTTAAAGATTTTTGTTTTCTTTTCATATTTTCCAGTTATTTGTTTTTATTATTTAATTTCTGTGACTTATGCTTTATTCTCATCTGTTGTTTCATACGTCATCATCATCAAAATCATGCGCTATTTGTATTTCTTCCAGTGTTATTTTGCATTTCTTTTTTTTATATAATTTTGCATTAACATTTACCATCGAAGTTTAGTTTTTTTTGTTTTGAATATATTTTTGTAAATAGATAAGTTGCTTATATACTTTATTTGTATTTTTGTTTTTCAATTATAATTATAATTATAATAATAATAATAATATATTAATATTAATATTAATTAATAACTAAATTTATATAATAACCTTTTCTTTTTATTTTTAATTTTTTTTGTTATTTATTATTAATTACTTTTAGTTAGTAAGTTATAATCTTTATATATTTATATATATATATGTGTGTGTATATATATATATAAATATATATATATATATATATATAGTTTATATGTTATATTATTATAATTTATAGATAATATTTATATTTAATTATTTATTAATAATAATAAAATGTAGGCTCATTTTTCTTTCTTTCTTTCAATTTTGATATTTTTCTGTTTTTCTTTGTTTCAATTAAATATAACTTAAATAACACTTGCATTCAATTACATCTGAGTTTGTTTTTTTTTTTTTTTTTAATTATGTATAATTTTTTCTTCTATTTTTATTTGATTTTGAAACTTTTTACTTTTACATGTACTTGAATTATTTTTGCGTGTATGTCAACTTTCCACATACTGCATAACTCTTATATATTAATAATTTTTAATTTGTTTTCATGTATATTTTTTTAAATTAATAATGGTTATGTGTATGTATGTGTTTGCATTTATATACATATATAGAAATACATATACATATATGTATATATATGGTTTTAAATCGATTGAAATGTGAAATCATTTCTTTGATTTTAGTCCTGCGCGCACTTTTTCTTTCTTGAACTCGGTGTGTCTCAATAATTTCGCATTGTAGTGAAAGGTTTTGGTATTTGAATTTATGAAAGTATAGGGCAGAACGCAATGAATCTCTCATTGCCATTATATTTTCAATGTTAACAAGGGAAAGATGCCATTTGCGTTAAAATTAATCAATGCTAAGACAATGAAGCAAGCTTCCATTATCATTACATTTTTCAATGTTAATAAGAGAAAGCTTCCATTAGCAATAAAATTTACCAAAACTAATGAAATCAGACTCCCATCAGCATTAATATTTTCAATGCTAATACAAGAAATCTTTCATTAGAATGAATAATTTTCAATACCAATAGAAGAAATCTTTCATTACACTTAATAATTTTCAATGGCAATATGAGTAATCTTTCATTAGCTAGTAATAAAATATAAAATAATAGGAAATAACAAGAGAAAACTTTTATAAGCATTAAAATTTTTGAATGTTTATGGAATAAAAAAACATTTATTAGCTATGTATGTATTTTCAAAACTACCCTGTTACCATTAAAATTTCGCAATGACAATGAAATCAAACTTCAATTACAATTATAATAAGAAACTTTCACTAGCAACAAAAACGTCAATGGAATCGAAATTTTTAAGCATTATATATTACAATGCCACTGAAAAAGAAATATTTTATTAACATTAAAGCTTTCCAACGCCAGGGAAATCAATATGTCATTAGTGAATCATTTTGTAATGCCAACAAAAAAACGACATTTCTCAATACCAAAGAAATAAAGCTTTCATTAGCTTTCTAATTTTCAATGCCAATAAGAGATAGCTCTCATTAGCATTGACATTTTTCAATGCCAATGAAATGAAGCTTTAATTAGCTTTGCATTGGTCAATGCCAACAAGACTTCATTAACATTAACATATTTTAACGCCAATATAATGAAGCTTTCACATTAGAGCATTGTACTTTGCAATCAAATGAATCAGCTTCTCATAATCGTCAGATTTTTAACGATAGTGAAAGTCTCTGAAATGTCGGTTAGGGTTTCTATTTGGATTCTGATTTTAATAAAATAATGAAACCGTTTTCTCTTTTTGTTTTAATAAATAATTACAAATGAGAAGAAGAGAGCGAAAAAAAAAACAAAATTTTCAAATCAATAGGTAAATAAACATAATAATTTATAATCAAAATCGAGATTTACACAAATTCTTTGAAATATGATAGCAAATGTTATTTTACATTGCGAAAAGTTTTAGAAGAAAAAGTTTCCTTCGAATGAATTGTTTGCAGTTTGCAGTTTCCGGTTTTCAAATCTGAAACTCTGACAACCCGAGACGACAAACCAGACAGCCAGACAGAATGTGTAGAAGATACACTTGCGCATGCTGGCCAAAGAAACAGATGACGTTTTGCATTCGCAGATGTTGCTTTCTTCTCGTTTTTCAGCATTCATTAATTCATTCATTTTGTATTTCATTATCATCAACATCATAGGTGTATGGTCATTATCTCGAAAATTATTCAAGCATATTATCACATTTAATATTTAATTCTTTTTTGCTTATTTTTATTTATACTTAAATTTTCCAATAGATTTTGTTGTTTTGTTTTTTTCATTATCATCATATATTTTGTAATTTTCTGCTATTCGCGTTTTATCATAGTCAGAGATTAATAGGCCAAATTGCCAAATTCAGTTGGTTTCCTTTCAATAATCAAATAGTAATAAGTTGAGAGAAAGAGATACTAAACGACAGACAGATTTGGCTTTTAAAGTTCATGTTTGCTGCTGATGTTCCTGTGCCTGTTGTTGAGAGGTGGTGTTGTTCCTGCTGCTGTTGTTGGGAACTTCCGCTTTCTGGCTGCTATTGCTTGCTGCTACTGCTGCTGCTGGCATGTTATAAATCAACAATTCATATCATTTACAACAACATTGTGGTTTTGGATTTTTGTTTTCATCCTAGTCGGCAGTGAAAATTGAAATATTTTTGATTTTGTTTTTACTACATGCACACACACAATTTCCCAATTTCCCAATTTACAATTTACATTTTTCGTTTGAACGCAGTAAAGTTGTGGAGGTGGGTGCTGTTATTGATGTTGTTATTATTGTGCACAGTATCAGCACCATTGACCAGCATATGCAATGTACAATTATCATTGGCTTCTTTGCTGCAGCAATATGCTTGTTTTTTATTATTAATATTCTTGTTGCTGCTGATGTTGGCGTTTCTTTTTGATGAACGTTTGGCAGCACGTTTCTTTTCAACTTTCTGCTGCTGCTGTTCATATGCTGCTGCTGCTATAATATTAGAATCATATTGTTCTTGTTGTGTTTCAGCAGCAGCAACTTGAATACTGCGAGAAGCATGATAACTTTTTTGTAATTGTATAGGTGCGGCTGTTGCTGTTGCTGTTACCTCTGTTCTATTCACATTGTTGATGTTATTGATGTTATTGTTGTTGTTGTTGCTACTATTATCTCTATTATTATTGTTCGTGTTATTATTATTTGTATTAGTGCTTGCATTAATTAGCATAAGCAATTAGGAATTGGAATTACGTTTAATTTGCAGCTAGGATGAACTTGATTGATTTAAATTGCCAAACATGCCCGCTGAAAAGGATGTTTGCCCAGCAGAGTTCGCTTGTGATGTTGTCGATTGCTGCTGTTGTTGCTGTTGCGCCTGCTGCTGCTGCTGTTGTTGCTGCTGCGTTAACGATTGGCCACGTCCATGTTTTGGTACGGGTGGCTGTATATATTCATGCCGCGCTAACGCAAATACATCCATGCGATCTTCCTTGCGATAAGCAAGACAACCACGTATGAAACTCTAAATAGATGGAGGAGCGAAACAAAGATATTGGTAATGTGTTGTAATGTGTTGTTAATGTGAGTTCGTTCTTACCTTAGCTTCATTGGAGACAGTCGGTTTATTGGAGAATTGTACCTCTGTGGCTTTGAGTATGGTATTCTCTTCTAGAATGGTAGCTTGTGATTGATTATGCCCGAATGGTTTCTTACCATACAGACACTGATAGAATATAACACCCACACTCCACACATCAACTTTTGATGAGATTTTTGGTGGATTTTTACCAACAACAAAGCATTCTGGTGGCAAATACCTATACAAAAAAATAATATTACATTTGTGATTAATCAAATTGCAAAATAATTTAAAATTTGATGGAAATTCATTGGTAAATGTATGTATGTATGTCTGTTTTATATTCAGCAACGGCCAAAATATTACACATTTAAATATCACTTAAAATTATTGATTCCGCGATATTTCCTTGTCATTATTTTGACCGTCATATGTATGTATGTTGTGGGCATATAAATATATATGTATTTTAAAAATTGAACTGAGACAAAACATAACATAAATGCACGAAATTTCCACCCACATTTTTGTCAACAAATACATAATTTCTACTAACTACTACTCTATTTTACTACATATTTATTAAACCATTGTTTTTCTTTTTAACTTCTACTACTGCAAATGCATTCGCAGCATTTCCCCAGACATACTCACCAATAGGTTCCTGCGCCTTGCGATGTCAAATCCATGCCATGATCTGGATTATAATTTTCATCGTCCATCACTTTGGAGAGTCCGAAATCGGTGATTTTGATCTCTCCGCAAACATTGCCCTCGGTTAGCAAAATGTTGCCGGGCTTCAGATCATAGTGTATAACTGGCGGTTTAATCTCATTCAAATATTTCAATGCAGAAACAACCTAAAGGAGAAGGTATTACCGATTAGCAAATTCAGCTCAATTCAACTCAGTATCACTCAATATAAATAACTCACCTGCATAATAATCGAACGCGCCTCACGTTCTGGTATAGTTTTATGCTGCTTCAGATAGAAATCTAAATCATGGCCATCACAGTATTCGAGCACAGTACAAAATGAATTTGCATCAATCTCGAAGACATCGTACAGCTTCACGACGCGTGGATGATCAAGCGCCTTGTGTATATTGTATTCTCGGAGGGCGTGTCTGTTTAGTGTAACGGAAAACAGAATATTATAAATTTATGCACATTTAAACGTTGATTGTCGTTGTTGTTAAACTCACTTGATATAATTGGCCTTCTTGTCCTCCTTCCAATCTTTGTTTAGCTGATGCACTTTACACGCTACGTATCTTTGCTCCTTCAAATCGAATGCCTTGTGCACTTCGGAGAAGCCGCCTTTGCCCAGCAGCATAAGCAGCAGATATCGTTCATTCAACACTGGATGATTATTGAAACGAGACTGCAAGCAAACGAAACGAAAGAATCATTGATAAAAGTTTTACAAATCCCTACCGTCGTCGACAACTCACCTGATCTTCATTGAGAATACGCTTCAGCTCACGAATGTGCAAGTTACGCTCACGCTCGAGCTTCTCCATTTCCAGCTGCAAGTCGGCATCTTCTTTTTTGAGCGCATTCTGACGCAGTTTCAGTATCTCGTCGTACTCGTAGTATTCCTGCGCCGTATAGGCGCCCGAAACGGGGTCTGGCTTGAGGAACGTTGCTGAATCAGAGCCGCTGCCGCTGTTGTCACCTCGGCCAGAGGTCCCACCACCGCCACCTCCGCGATCGGAGAGACGATCTCCTACACCACCGCCGCCACTGCCTGCAGCGCCGCCGCCTCCACCATTGTGCAGCAGTTGTGCTGCACCTGCTTGCGTTGAATTGGAGCGCGTCAGATTTCGTCCACTGCCGCCTCCACCTCCGCCACCAGCACCGCTTACTGTGCCCGATGTACCCCCAATACCGCTATCACTGCCGCCTGCCAATCGATCACAGCCCGCCACATTTGTCGAATCGTTCGAATTCGAATTCTGTTGCTGGCTATTGCTGTTGTTGTTGCGTTTGCGACCCGACTCAGCTGGACGCTTCTTCATCAGCTGCTTCTTCTGTCGATCGATCTCTTCGCGTTCCGCCGATATCTCCTCCTGTCGCCGACTAAGCTCTTGGAAGGCATAGCCATCGGTCCAGTTCTCCTGGAATGTGGCACCCACGCGTTGTGTCACGAATTGCCCCAGCCGCAGACGATTCTGCATGCATTTCTGCCGCGCCTCCTTCTTCTCGATGCTGCTCTTCTCCTTGAGCAGCTTTTTGACCACATCGATGCACTTGGCGATGTGCGATTTGTGCTGATCGATCTGTTTCTGGTGGGCGATGATCTGGCACTTTTGATCATCAGACAGTCTTGTCATTTCGTCAAGCTTCGATTTGCCCGACTCGATCTCAGAGTCACGCTCCTGAATTTCCAAGTACGAGAGTTCAGTTTGCGTGGCCTTAGTTGCGGTGCTAGCCGGCGGTGGCGGCGGCAACGGCAACGGTGGCGGTGGAACTCCTGTCATTATGCCACCTGTGTGCTGCTGCATTGAATTCAGCTGCTGCACCGCGGACAGCTGCTGCGAGGTTACGCCTCCTACGCTGGTGAGAGTCTGTTGTGCGGCTGTTGCCACTGAAGTTGCGGGAAGTTGTTGTTGTGACTGCGGCATGGGAGGCGGTGGTGGGCCAACGCCAACGCCCACGCCCACGCCACTGCCCAACATGCCACTCGTAGTGACGACGCCGCCACCCATGCAAGTGGGCGTGAGTACGCCGACCATCGGTGACTGCGGAGGAACCATTGCATTGGAAGTCTGTTGCTGCTGTTGGCGCTGTTGCTGCTTCACAACCGCAGCACTGTTCGCTACACTGCTGTAGAGGAATTCTGGCGGTGGCGCTTGCGATGTTGGCGTTGGCACGCCACCAACCGCAATTTGTGGACTAGGTGGATACATGGGATAGGCGCCAGGACCACTGGCGCCGCCACCACCGGTACTAACTGGAGTCTGAACAACTTGCTGCGGTTGCTGTGGTCCCGCCGCTGCCGACGGACTCTTGGAACCGCCGGTGTGTTGCCGCATGGGAGTGGGAGCTGCGCCCGCATTGGGCACACCGCTGTGTTTACTGAAATATTCATTGATCTTTTTGGTGTCGCCAGCTCCGCCGCCATGTGCCAAAAGGCGTGCATTCTTGCCGCTTCCCACAGGAATACTGCAACGATCCTGTTGCGCGCCCATATTCAGTGATAAGTTCGTTTTGCTTAATGACTGCGTAACAGCATTGGGTCCCCCAAAAGCCATTGTAGTCTTTGTTGCCTTGGTGGCATTTGCACCCCCGGTAGCGTTGCCTCCATTTCCCCCGCTTCCACCACCTCCACCGCCGCTGTCGTCGGTGTGTGGTGCTGCCATTTTCCGTTTTCGCTTACGTTCAGTGGGTGTGCGAGGCAATCTTTCCAGGCGACCACCACTGCCGCTATTGTGCTGTTGTGGCTGACTGTTCACGCCGGTGCCACCGCCTCCCAGCATACCATCTTGACCGATGCCACTGCTACTCATCATGCCTCCGTGGACAGCGCCGTTGTTCGAGAGTAATCCGATTTGGCTGGGAATGCTTCCTGCTGAAGTCGCTACTGATCCTATACCTAACATATCGCTAACATCCTTTTCGCTATGCGAGGATCCTGTGCTCATATTCGAGTCGGGGTTACTGTGCGTGTGCTGCTGCTGTTGCAGCGGCGCCGCAAGTGTTTGTTGTTGCTGCTGCTGTTGCTGCAACTGTTGTGGATGTGTATGATGATTGGCAAGTGAATGTAAAGACGTTTGCTGCTGCTGTTGCGGGTGATGTGGAAGGTGTTGTTGCTGCTGCTGTTGCAGTTGATGTATTTGATGCTGCTGTTGCAATTGCTGTGGCAAATGTTGCTGCTGCTGCTGATTATGATGCGTTGCAAAGTGATGCTGTGGCTGCGACTGATGATGATGGCTTATAGTCGACGTCGTCTGTGGTGCCATCTGCAATTGAGCGCCGGCGGACATCTGCAAGATACAAAAAAATTAAAACAATGAATTCGAATGATTCATAAAAACTCTTAACAAGTAACATAATGGAAAGAAACGTCTTAAGTATTCAGTACCAATTAGTGCCACTCACAATTTTCATCAATTTTCCAACGCATTTTGGTAATTATGTTTGAAACAATTTTAATTCGTAAGAAAAATTTTAAACTTTCCTAGAACACAAAAAAAACGTATCGATAACTACTGCACTATTTATTTATTACATTTGCGATATGAGAAAACGAAGAATTGAATCGATTTACAACACTGGTACTCTCTGGCAGCACCAGTGGCAACGACGAATATAAAAAAAAGACAAATGTCAAAGCAGGGCAGAAACAAAGATGGCTACCGTCGGCGAATATCGTATCGAAACAAACTGCTTTAATTTTTTGCTTTCTTTAAGCATTTTTCAACTATTTTTAGCAAGTATACGACTAAATACGCAAAAACTACTTTCAAATTACTACAATTTGATTACGCATATATAGAAATCAACAATTACGTTGGTATTTTTTGTAAGAGTCACCTTTTTCAAATGCCGCATTATTTTTTATTTTTATTTACTTTTCTGTTTCTTGAGGAACTTCTCAACGCGATTTCATCAAAATAAAACAAATATGCGATATTCTTCCGTGTGTTTCTGTTTAAATTATATTAACGGCACGGTTATTTGCGATTTTCATTTCGATTTTTTTTTTTCTCTTAATTTGTTTTCAATTTTTTATCCGATTTCAATTTCTTCGAATTTTGTCTTGTACACGAATTCGTCGTCGTCCGTGTATTTGCATTCGCTCGTTTTTCACTTCGTCATCATAGTCAGTGATGTTAACGCTACAGTAATTTCGAGGCTCAAAGTGTCATACAGGGTATATACCATGCTAACCTTTTCAAGAAATTTTAAAAAATAGACTTCTCTCCAATTCCGCTTTACTCAATATTTACTCCGAATGTCACGCACTGATCATAAAAAAGGCAAATTTTTAAATTAGACAGTTTCGAATATTTTTCTTATATATATGCAAAAATTTAATTTGACAGAATTTCATATTTATGAGTCTGGCTTTTCAGTTGGTAGCATTTTTCTTATATAAATTATGATCAGCGGTTGGCGGCATTGACCACGTTTTACGTAAAATATTTAGTATGGAGCGATTTCTGGTCGAATAGTAAGTAAATTGGGAATGGAAGTGTTTCAATTTCCTTGTCCTTTCAGACAGAACGCTGGTCCAGAAGAGACATCGTCGTCCGAAGATGACCAAACGGAATTGTTAATCAAAATGTGCCAAAATATTCACAGAAACTATATATACTACATATATATAAATTTGTTAAATTTGTTGTTTAGTTTTTGAACAAATATTTCTATAATGGACTTTCACTCTTTTGTTGCTTTTCTTTTGCGGATTGAATCATATCTCAGTAATAGACTGAAATATGTGGTTATTAAAAATAATTCTATCTCTTACGCAGGTGTACCACAAGGTATAATATTTTGTGACCATGTCGAACTATTCATATTTTTATTTATTAAAGAATCTCTTTGTTTTCAAAAATGGAAGCTAGCGATTTTGCTTTTTAATTGAAGATATGTGTATATTTACGTATTTTGTAGTGGGTGTGGTGCAGTTGGTAATGCATTGGCCTGCTATACAGAGTATCCGACGTTCAAATCTAGACACAGGCAAAATAAAAACAAAAAGCCAAATTTTCTACACGAGACCAAATTTTCTGCACGGTAGGAGTAAAAACTACAATAGTAAAAAATGCCTATGAAAATCTCTTTCGCCGTTCGAATTCGGCATAAAACTGCAGGTCACTTCCATTCAAGTACAAATATAACACGCACAACATGACTGGATGCGAAAAACTCGGTCATGACATTTAAAGAAACATGTATTTTCCCCAAGAGTAATGCAATTATTAATTGTTTGAAATTAAATTGATATTTCAACAATTTCCCTGCATCACTTAAATGAAATTGAAAAAAAAGTTTGTTAATACCTACAAAATTTAGATTTTTCGATCCTACATTTAGTTCTTTTTATAAAACTGCAGTAATCTACAGCAATTTTTGGCAGCTCATGTAGTAAATTCATCAGAAAAAGTTAACATCACTGATCATAGTCGTTGTCTCATCGTCGTTGTCGGCAGCCATTGCCGAAAAAAGTGACAAATGAAGGAAAAAAAAACTTGAAAATTTTTTCTCGGTTAATTTAATTGGCTATCGCGGCACTTTGCACTACAATTGCCCAATTTATTCAATATATTTTAAAACCAAGCAATTTCACTTAAGAGCACCCATTTTTATTTATATTTTTAATCTACAATTAATTTCTGTTTTCCATTTAAATTTGTTATTTCTTTATTTGCGAATTACGTTAAGTTTACATGAATTTTTTCATTCACTTCGTTCGTCGTCAAACTGCCCGACAAATGTGTATGTGTAAAAAAGGAAGGAAGAAATAATGTGGTGTATGTATATAAGTTATGATGTTATTGTAGGCAGTATGTATATATCACAATTGTGTACATACGCGAAAAAAGTGTTGCCATTCCCAACAAAACATGAAGTGTTCCCTTTAAGGGCCATTAAGTTAAGAGGGAAAACATCATGTTGGAAATCAGTTTTTTATTCTAAATAGCATTTCTACTTCAAGATACTATCATCCTGATATTATACATTGATCAAAAGCTTTATTTTAATTATACGTAATTATTATTTGTTGTATTATAATACTGTACTTAAAATGGAAAAATCCCATTTGATACTTTAGCTGCAACACTGTTTCTATGCTCGCTCGCTCTCTCTCCCTCTCCCTCTCTCTCTCCTGTTTAAGAATGAGATACTGGTGCGCAAACACATCTGCAAATCGATGCGAGCGAGAGAGAAAAATAAGTACACATACGTAGGTATTTGTCGGCAAACAATACAATTACATATTTGGTGGATTTAATTTTCTCCGTCTTTCTACACCATTCGTTTTTGTTGCGAATAAGAAAATGTGCTCGCTGTGGATGGGAATCTGTTACAGTAGACACTCAGAAATGCAAACCCGTTTGTTATTCAGGTAGTTCTAGATTTCTAATTTGACGTAATTCTTGGGTGACTTTTCAATCTAAAATACATACATAGGAAAATCGGATGTTGCAGTGAACATTCTTTCAACAGTCAAAGAGTTTACATTTGGTTTCAGTGCATAATTACAAAAATATTTAATTTAGCTGAAAAAGATGGTCAAATATCTTAAGGGAAGCTCAGACCTTTACCTAAACTTCATTACCCTGAAGATGGAACAAACTAAAATCCATGGTATTGCAGATGCTAATGCCAGAGTGAACTTTTAAGGCATATTTATTCCATGATTAAATTTTTTCCACACGAGTTCAAGTCGGTTGGTTTCCCTGAACAATTTGATTAAAATCGTATTTTTGCAGCATCCATTACGCTAGGGAAAGTAAAAATTAACAATTGTAAACAAACAAAAAAACAAACAAACAAAAAAGCAACAACAAAATTTATACACGGTACCACCTCTTGTCACGCAATGGCAAACCTACAAGAGTAAAAATTGCCTATGAAAAGCTTTTCACTTCGCCGCTCGGATTCGGCATAAAACTGTAGGTCCCTTTCATTCATGTACAAATATAAGACGCACAACATGAGTGGATGCGAAATGCGAAAAGCTTTGCCTTTGGCGCTACATGCGGTCATAGTCGACACTGATAAACTGAAGTTCATTGTGGTAAAGGCATAAATAACACTTGCCACAATGGCTGTCTATCTCGTTATCGGTGTCCTGTGTGATTGTATTCCCTCTCTCATTCTTCCTCCATCTTCCTCCCACCTCTCTTCCTTCCATTCAACACAATGCTCTGCATTCATAGGGGTACAACCTGCGTGTTGAATTTATTAATAAAAGAAAAAACAAAACAAAAATATAATTCACATGAAACTGAACCAACCAATGCAATTCAATACAAGTGTAAAACTAAATAGACGGCTATTATAAAGTGATTCAGCTATAAGCAAAATTACCATGAGACTTTGACAATAATATCAACGAGCATCTAAAATTAAATCATGAAGGAGATTCTCTAAGTCTAGCCTATGCCCTTGCAAGATGCAAGAGTAACAGAATTGCACACAATACAAAATTCCTAATCTTGCACCGTGCAATTGCATGTGCTAGACTTGGAGAATTCTCCCATGACGTTGGTATTTTAGGGAATACAATCCTTAAAAACGCAAGTCCTAATTTCTGATAAATTCTTAATTCCCAGAGATCTATTTTCTGAGCGTCTACAGGTTATAGTGGCGGCACCAGCCTCACATAGGAAATCCCACTTAGAAAATCAAAAAAAAATATACATATGTATATATCCCTGGTCAAATTAATAGTTACACTGAAAGAATTTTTGTTCGAATTCGTTTTTGCAACCATTATCGCACAATTAAAGGTAAAATGAAGTGTTTTTTTTTATTAACGCTATTGCTGGCAAAGTGAAACGTATGATTTCCCCAATTATTGTGAATTGTAGCTTTGAGTGAAAGAAGTCAAAATCTGCTCGCTCAATATAATAATTACATACACCTTCAAGTTCTTTTTTAACAACGTTTTTTTTTTTTTTTAGTTTTTACAGTTCTTAATTTAGCAGTGTTTAATTGTTTTAATTGCTTTAATTAACTTAAAAATAGTGAAATTTAATTAAATAATTTATAATTTAGATGGGTCATAAATCACACTGCATTGATGAAGAAGCCCGGTTAGTTTCGAACCTAAGAAAAGAAGGAAAATCACTGTTACATTGGCCGATTGATGGGGGAAAACCCATAATTTTGTTAGAAGTGCGTTAAAGCGAAAACCCCAAAACGAGGCCCAAAAAAACTAACGCAATCTCGATCGTCGCATTGTGACTATCTATAAAAAAAAACAGCCATTTAAGTTTTCACAGGTAAAAGCTGCCGAAATTTGTAACGTGGTTAAACGTGGTGAGTTAACCTACCACGACGAATAGCCAAAAAAGTTCCTTTGATGCGAAAAAACAATTTGGGAAACACAAAATCTGGTTGGGGTCTGAGGGTGAGAAAAAGTGGAGAAATATTTTATGGAGCGATGAAATGAAAATTAATCTGTTCGGAAACGATTCAGAAAAGAATGTAAGCTGTCCAAAAGGCAAAGAATTTCACGTTCGTTTCACGAAAAAAAAACAGTGATGCATGGAGGTGGAAATATTATGGTTTGGGGATGCTTTTCTCCTTTTTTTTCCTTTTTGGGACTGCTGCGCAGAGTGTCCGGGGTTCGAATCTCGGCACAGGCAAAAACCAAAAAAAAAAAAGTAGAAAGAATAACTTTTCTACACGGCACCACATCTTGGCAGGCAATGGCAAACCTACAAGAGTAAAAATTGCTATGAAAAGCTTTTCACTTCGCCGTTCGGATTCGGCATTAAACTGTAGGTCCCTTCCATTCATGTACAAATATAACACGCACAACATGAGTGGATGCGAAAAGCTCGGCCTAGGCCTTCCATGGGCTGTTGTGCCATTAATAGTAATAGTAGGATGCTTTTCTTGGTATGGAGTCGATCTTATTCACCAAACTACTAACCATATGACAACAGACGAGACAACAGACATTGTGGAAAATACAATGCTAACATATGCGGAGGAAAACAAGCATTTACGTTGGGTCTATCAGCAAGATAATGGCCCGAAGCATACCGCCAAGTTGTTAGAAAAATGCTTTGAAGACTATAATGTCAATGTTTTAGAGGAGCCAACTCAATCCCCGGATCTAAATCCAATAGAAAAGTTGTGGGGAAAATTAAAAAATAAATTGACCCATAGAAATCGGGTGGGATTTGATTAATAGTATGCCAAGGAGAGTAGCGAAATGGTGGTGAATACACAGGATATTAGTTAAATGATTCAAAATATCCAATAATTTTTTATTAACACTTTTAATTATTTTCATTTTTTTTTTTGTAATACTACAAGTGAAACCTTTTTTTTCAGCAGTCGAATAAGCGCCTTAAAATGTTTATTGATCTCAGATTCTTTGTTATACTCTATCTAGTAATGAAGTTTATTTTTCTTTATTAATTATTTCTACTGAATTAATGTGCATTTTTATTTTATTAAAATATTGAATAAAACCATTATTTGTTATGTTAAAGTTGAAAGTGTGCTGTGTACCTATTATTTTGGGCAGAGGTGTATATTTCTAAAAAATTAAATATAAACTAAACCAACATAACTAAAATTGTATATCGAAATTCGATTTTTGCACTTCCGCATATTCACGATATGGATTCAAACTATGCTTCAACTCATTACATATGTATGTATGTATGTAGTAGGCATCATTGTGAACGACGGGCAGATTGAGCAATTCGGACATTTTCAAATGAGATAAATACCTCAATTGAAATTAAATTCGAATCAAAATTAAATTAAAATGACAAAATAAAAATTACAATAAAATTAAAAAATATAATATTTTATATCACTTTAATAGGTATACAATTAATTTTTAACGTAAAATTTAAAAGCAATAGTTAATTTCCAAAGTTGAAGAAACTTTCTCTCACATCTCTAATTTCTCTCGCCCAAAAGAATAATGCATACATACACACAAATCTACATAAAAATACTGTCTCTCTCTCTCTCTTTCAGTGCATCACAAACTGCATTTCCAGCGAAACAAAAAAAAAAACAAAACCAGTTCAACTAGTTTGCATTCAGCAAAAGACAGTAAAAGAGAAAGAGAGACACCAAGTGATAACACACTCATGCAAACACATTATACATCTGTATCTATTCGTATCATTTCCGAACGAGTTACAAACGAACCGAACGAAATAACGAAAAAAAAACTACCAGCTCATCATATCTTCGCTGTCGTTGTTGTATCCGTATCGCATCGCATCGCCGCAGTTTTACAGTTCATGTCGATGAGTCAAGGTCGAGAGACGACGTCACGCAAATTTTCATTTTCATTCTCCACACATATTTACTTATGTATTTTTAGCGCGCGCACACACACACACATAATATGAAAAGGAGAAAAATAGTGTAATACACTGAAAAAAGATATTTTGTTTTCGTTGAAGTGGCGAGTGTATAGAGGGAGAAAGAAAGGTGTCGTTTGTTGGTTAAGTTTTTACATGGATTTAAATTTATTTTCTCTTGAATTTTTTTATAAGTAAAATAGTAGTTACATGCATTTTAAAATTTAGATATTAAAAGCGGAATAAAAAGAGGATGCCCCAGATTTACAAATTTTAGCAGAGTATTCTTAAAAATAAACTTGTTTAAAAGAACGTTCTGCCAGAGTTATTGAGCTGAAATATTTGAGTTAAAACATTTTCAATGGAAGAGTGTTAATGAATTTTCATGAATTCACGAAAAAATTAATCATATCAATGATTTGCTTAGCAAATAACTTGACTATTTTTATTTATTTTCTAGTGCAAAGTAAGAAATAATTGTTTTTCCACCACTTCAGTACACATAAGCTGACATATTAAATAATTACGTTTAAATCTACGACTTTGTTTAAATCTATTTCTTTAAATACTAGTGAGTTCTAAAATCAAAATAAATCAATATACAAATCAAAACACCACAAAAAATTTGAATTAATTGCTCTAATTTTTTAATTAACTGTCTGCGTTTGTATTGCTCCACATTTCGCTTTTATAATATGCACACGAATAACAACAAAAATATACATACTCTCAACAGAAAATACACAAAATTTCAATACACTACAAACATAAGCAATCGCTCTCAAATATCCAAGAGAAAAATTAAAGTTGGAACAAAAAATCAAGCACGTGCTGTAGAATCATCGCACAGAGAATGCACAAACGAAACGAACGAATAAAAGCCCCAAAAGAGAGAAAACCACACAAATAACATAATTACATACATACGTGCATGTAAACACGTACTACACACATGTACAAATAACTTGTTATAAATTGAAATTCTCTTAAACTCACTCTCTCTGATAATTTGCGATTACGTTTCGCTGCTGTTGTTGCTGCAGTCGTTACGCTTGCACTACGCTTACGCTGCTGCTGCTGCGTTGACGTTGTCACTTTTCTCTTTGCAACTGCAACAACAACACCAGCTGTTGCCGCAGCGGCTGCCGTCGCAGCAGCAATAACAACCGATTTTGGGGAAGACTGATGCTGTTCCGATGTCTGCGTCACCAACGACGACATTATCGTTGAACCACCCGTTGTAGGCAGCATATAATTCATTAACTGTATGCGTGTGTGTATGTATGTATAAAGGAACGACAAGGTATGCGCGCGAGAGCAAGAGCAAAAACAAAAACAGCTGATTGCTTTTTTATGAAAACGAAACGAAGCAAAACAACCGGCAACAACACACTGCCAACTACCAGCTGCTTGCGTTGCGCTCTGATGCTTTGCTCTTGCTCTTTTGTTTTGCTTTTGTACACACGCTGCGATGCTCTGCTCTGTTGTGCTCGGTTCTGCTCCGCTCTGTACGATTGTCGATGAGTTTACAAGTATTTAGCGTATTTTACTGTTTGGTTGTTTGTTTTTTTTGTTTGTTTGTTTGCACATATGTATTCCTCAATGGAGCAACAACCGATTTGCCTTTGGTTGGCTCGTTTGCTAGTTGGTCGCTTGGCAATGCTCCCACTCTCTTACAACGTCGCGACTACGACTACGACTACGACTACGACAACGACAATGAGTGACGACGAGAACGAAAACAACGACAATGCACGAAAATATCAGCCAACAACGCCCGCCGGTATTACTATTTTTCTTTTCTTTTTTTTTTATTATTAATTTATTGTTGTAGTAAAGTTTTTGTTGTTATCGTTTCGCACACTTCATTTTTATTTTTGATGTTTCTTCTTTACTAGTAGCCTTGCATATTTATTTTTGCATTTAAATCACACAATCACACAATACAGTCAGTGTGTATTTCTGAGAGGTTCTTATTGCTTTTTAGTATTTTAAATATTATAGTTTTGCAAAAATGGTATTTTGCGCTCCACTGCACAATCACGACGGACACGTCACAATACTCGCTCTGCAGGAGAAACACTGTCTGTATATTTGTTAGTTGGCTGCTTGAGCCGGAGAGCAAGCAAGGTAATAAGTAGTGGCTGTAGTAGTATAGTATGTGTATAATAAATATATGTATGTTTATAAAAAAACGAAAAAATTTGCAAAAACGTACGTACAAACGAAGTGAAAATAATCAACTAACCGACTGAACTTAAATTGTTTTTGTTTTGGGTTAGAGCGTCCCGAAGTGCCCCACAGTCAAGTCAGCGCAGCCAGCGCGATGTACCTATGCGAAATTAGCGTGTGAGTTCGAGTGTGTGTCTGTGTCGCGGTTGCGTCGTCGTATTCGTAAATTTGTTTGAGAGTTTCAAGTCGAAGTCACAGTGGTGGTTGCTCTGCTGGGGTTTGCTTGGACCATTAACATCATCATCATCAGCAGCAGCAGCAGCAGGCAGGAAGGCAACAGCGTCGCGACGTCGTCATTTATAACGAACGATTGCAAATTTTCGTTGGTTGGTTGTTTTTTTCGTTGTTGTTGATTTTATTCGTCCGATTCATTTAGGTTTGATGTTGGTGTTGTATTGCGAACTCCGATGGATATGTTGCTTTTCTTCTTCTTTTGCTTCTATGAGCAGCAATCATCTGCTAGCAAATAACCAAATAAACGAAAGAAAGAACGAATGAACGGGTGCAACCAACCGACTGACTGAACGTACATATGTACGGTACGACCCAAGTGAACGAAAGAAGTAAAACAACAACAAAAGGTGTTAGTGGTTGTTAGTTGATGGGTTAACGATCGATGCTGGTACGTACGAACGAACATGCATATGGATGTGCATGGATGTAGTGGTGGCCACGAATTTAGCACGGCTCCTACTAGACACTGTATACTATAATCACATTTAGCTGTGTTTATAGTCCTCGGAAAGCGTTACTTTAATCACGTTAACTAGGCACTTACTACAAATTTAGTTTTTACAATGAGGATAAGATTCTTCATGGACTCATCCACGAAGTCAATATGTGCCCAAGCAAGATATTTATGATTTAAATTTTGTTTCAATTGAGTAATAAAATTAAATAAATACTTGTATTTTGTTGCCAGCCATCACTGTAAGCATGTTTGTTTGTATTTTGTTGCAGAAAAACAAGTGACAAGCAACAACGAACAAAATATTCAATCGTTTTATCGATAAGCGAAAGAAAGAAATAACCAATTGTGAATCTCAATATAATAAGATTTACTACTATGCACATACTACTCCATACATATATGTATACTAAGTATGTATGGATGTATGTATGTATTTATATACCTACTGCTAATATTAAAAGCTTATAAATAAGTTGTTATAGCCTCACATTTTGCCGAGTGTATGTTTGTATATATATACTCGTTTGTACATGCATATGTATGTATGTATGTATGGTATGTATGTAAGAAGGAATTCTTTTATGACTTCGTCGCGGTTATTATTGTTGTTGTTGTTGTTGTTGTTATTGCTTAAAACACATCACCGCGAGTACACACCACTGAGAAAGACACCCAAACCGAGTGGCTCCGAACCGGTTCGCCGACTTGCCGACATAAAGAAATCTGTTGTTTTTTTATTATCATTATTTTTCTTAAATACACAAATTTAAAGTTGAACTAATTATTTGTAAAAAAAAAAAAAAAAAAAAAAACTAAAAAAATATTCAACGCATAAAACGCAGACAAGGCAAGGAATAAAATAATCGTGAAAAACCGATGATAAAGCACTCGACTCGAATCGCACACACTATTATTATTGTTACTATATTTTTAATGTGTGTTTGTATATTTTTCTACCACCGACTTGTTCGCAATGCTCTCTCTGGGAAACTGACAACTGACAGAAAACACTCTTGCATGCCGTTATTATAAATTTTTATAATCGTTCGCTCGCCGTTTGTTCGTGTGTGCGTTTGAGTAAAAGTGTGGTTGTTGTTTTTGCTGCTACTACTCGTTGTAATCACAATCGTGTCGTATTCTCCCCACCACCCCCCTCTCCCACAATCCAAACAAATAAATTATTAGAAAGAAGCAACCTACCAACCAATCAACCGACCAACAAACCAAAAGTTTGACTAAATAGCAGTGGATAGGTGCAAGCAAAAAGTGACAAATCGATTTGAGTATGTTGTGTGTGACTAGCGGCTGCTTGTTTGGTTGCTACCAGGCGTACAGAAGAAGAGCTAAAGGCAAAAACAAGCAGGCAGGCAACACACGCTGTGAATGAGACTGAGACTGAGGCTGAGACTGGTCACGGGCAATATACAACCCTGTAACTAATCGGGCTAGTCATTTACTAGTACATATTATACTAGACCGCAAATGCTATGTTTGATATAAACATATGAGAACAGACTAGGCGTCAGGCTTGTTGAATATTGGACATGACCCGTACTAGTCCCACACTGGCTTTACATAATAGTACAAAAACTAACTAGTTACATTGGACCATTTTCTTTATTATTTTATTTGTATTATTTTTTTCAACAAATAAATCAAATAAGTTATTAATTTTTATGAAATTTACTAGGCTCGAAGAAACGTTATGGAGCAAAGGTTATATTAGCTGAGCCACATATAAAAACAAGATGTAATATAAGCAACGCAAACAAAAATAAATGCTTTGCTGCTGCTTCAAAGAGTCAGTGTGTAGCGTGGATGATTGACGGATGCATACGCTAGTACGATAAAGTCAATCATATCAATCGAGTAATAGCAGGCTCAATTCTTTATGACTTTGTTTTTTACTTTATATTTTTTTTTTAAAGTACACAGAAGAATATACGACCGAAGTACAATAGGGTTTGTTTGGTTGGTGTCAACAAGAACGACGTTTGTTAATTGCATTAATCTGCTCATGCCCAGCATAACATACAATTGAACTAATCTGTTTACTACTAGGCATGGACCAAAAATAAGTATTTCTAGTCTGCTGGACTAGAGCAAAATGAACTATACCAACCTGCTGTTTAGCTGCACGGAAATTACCAATTGCGTATTCTATATATACATATGTATATTATACATGCATACGTATGTATGAATGCACACATGTATACTTATGAACTGCGAATGAAACGATGATGTTTGTTGTTGTTGTTGTTCATATATGTTCGCTCATTTGCTTTAAGGGTTGCATTCTGTCTTGTTCACGGTTCGCTCATTCGCACGACAAGTGTTGCCAAGTATTGTTGTTAATAAAAAAAACAAAAACAAAAAAAAGGATAAGAACACAAAATAATTCTGTTCCCAATGTACAATCTTGCGTCATGTTAAGAGGAAAATACATAAATTGAGAAAAAAAAAAAAATATGCATGAAAATTCTTAAAGAATTTGCATGCAATGAAAGAGAGGCAGGCATGTAGTAAATATGTGCCCAAAAGAGAACAACGAGTGAGAGAAAAAGCTAGCTATGGAGCACGAGAGAAAGTCATAAGGGTGCATCGTCATCTTTATGCAAGAAAGCAGAAACCCTTGAAAATTCAGGAAATACTAAAATCGATAAGTGTGCACAAACATGCAAATATCTGTGATGAAAATGAAAAACAGCTTAAGATGTAAAATATTTCCTCACACATTTTTGACTATATATAACAAACTGAATCGAATTTTTAAATAGATTTTGGAATTATATTGTAGGTATATTAATCATTTCTAGCATGGTATTTGGACCTGAATATAGAATTTTTGAAATATTGCTTTAACGATATTTCCATTCAAAGCTATCAACAAACTGGCCCAACATAGTAATACACGTAAGCTGTTTTTAATTTTCATCAAAGATATATATGTATATATGTATGTATGTAGTATTATTATGTCTGCAAACTTGTACGAAAAGCACTCACGACGTGAAGGCGTGCGTGGGCGACCACGCAAGTCACGCAAAATTCGCCAAAAGTGCAGTTAATAATTTTTGCATTTTTATTTCTTCTATGTACCTAGGTACCTAGTCATTTTCGAACTACTTAATATCATTTCACATGCTACACAACAACCAGCAAAACACATTCAATGCATTAAATTTACTCATTTTTCTGTTTTATATCATTTTCTTTTTTCTTATTTTTGTTTTTGTTTTTTAGTTATTTCTTTTATTTTTTTACAACAAAAAGGTTAATAAACTTTCCATGGCTACATTAATAAAGCATTAGTAGTAAAATTGTATATGTATGTATCTGCTGCGAAGTGAAGTTATTTATTTTTATGTATTTTTATTGTATGTATGAATATGCGGCAATTTCAATGTTCCACGTTCAAAAACATTGGAGAGAAAAAAAAACTCACAACAACTTCAAATATCTTAAGGAAAAATAAAATACAAAGCGCACACAAACTGTAGTAGAGAAAAGCAAAAAAGACAAAAACAACGCACACATCAACAATACAAATACAAAGCATTCCAATAAACACAGCAGCCACAACAACAAAAATTCTGCTCTGTGCAGTTTCTACTTGTATGAGAGTTCGCCCAACTGCCAAATCGATTAACTCCACCAAACAACGAGCGAAGATAATTGAATTTGGAAACACATACAGGACTATTGGGTCTACAGGGTATGGGTTTAATGGAAAGGGAATCTAATTAACATAAATTTATTCATCGTAACGATGCTAATTACTAAAGAACCCAAAATAGTTTCGATATGTACTTAATCGATTTACTCTATTAACGACTCTACGACCGATGTAAGATGAGAAAAAACATACATACATAATTCAAGAAACTCGTTGTTGTCCGCCGTCGTTGTTTAAATCCAAATCTAAACTTAGCGACAGTAAAAAAACGGCGTCTCAAAAGCGCAGAGATTTGAGCAAATGAATTTACAGTTGAATTGCAGTTTTCTTTTTGTCTTTTGCTATTTCTTTTGCTAGCTAGCATTCAATGTTGTCAATGTTGTTGTGTTTGTAGTCGCCTCTTGCAGCAATTCTCTTGTATCGCGATTAATGTTAAACTATTCCACCACCAAAGCACTGTCTCTAAATCCAAAAAAATCCAAAGAGAGCAACAAAAATGGCGACTTATCTTAACCATTTAAGGTTATGTGTTTACGTGGCACGCACGCACTTTTGTGACCCTCTCTTAAACCTAATTGAATAACATGATTTAACCCATATTAAGACTGAATTGAACGATTTATCTCTACACTACAATCTAGTTATATGTAGTTTCTCAATCGAAATAGAGAGTGAGAGAGAAAATGAGAATGAGTGAAGATTGTATTCAAAGTGGAGTTTTGATTTGCGAGCTACGTATGTATGTATGTATGTATGTAGGTCTGTAATATGTATATACTATATCTAGTATAATTCCCTTTTGCTTGCTTAGGCTTAGTAAAAATCAATGTAAATAGTATATTTGTGTCGTAACTCCCTACTTTATAATTGGTGTAATTAATTCATATGTATAACTTTTAAACTTTTAACCTTTGATTGTCTTATAAGAAGAGAATGAATGGTTCATAATTGATTGTGAAATTGACTCTTTACTTGCAAAAATATTTACTGTTTTCAGCGAAATATTATTCAAATAAAAAAAAAAAACTAGGCGGAAAGCTAAGCTCGGTCACGCTCGATTTTAATGTATACCCTACACATACTCTAAACTAAAACACCTTTGGGTTAAATGTCAAATTTTGTACGGGAGTGGTTATTGCCCAATGATGATAAATTTCGCATCAGTTCTTTTTGAAGTTATTTTACATTGTTTACACAACAAATTTGGTTCCATTTATTTCACTATTTCCCTTGATACTGCCCTATGACACTTCCATTGCCCACTTATATGGGCAATGGACGTGTCTTTTCTCCAATGTTAACAATTTTCAGAGCAGTTGCTCAAGAGAGACTATTTCAATGACGTGTATCGAGTTTTGTTCACTTAGCTTTAGAATTTCTTCAATATCTTCTTCTTCTTTTAATGGCACAACAGCCCATGGAGGGCCTAGGCCGCGTTTATTGCATCCACTCATGGCGTGCGTGATATATTTTTGTACATGAATGGAACGGACCTACAATCTTTAAAAATTTCACTTGTATGGCGGGTAGTACCACGCCCACACTTGACCGATTTTCTTGACAGACGAGCATGGCTAACTCGACTCCGCAATACACGCTGATAATTTTATATATGTAAAGGGTGAGTTTTTTTGCTACTTGGTTTTTGACGTTTATATTTCTGACAGTTCACGCGTGAATCTTGAGTTTGGTTTGCCATTTCATCATGAATAGACTTATGCCTGAAGAACGTTTGCAAATTACTGAAATTTATTTTTGAAATTCGTGCTCTGTAAAAAATGTGTCCATTCAGCGACGAGGCTCATTTCTGGCTCAATGGATTCGTGAATAAGCAGAAATGCCATATTTGGAGTAAAGATCAGCCGGAGGCAATTCAGCAGCTACTAATGCACATCCTGAAAAAAGCACTGTTTGGTGCGGTTTATGGGTAGACGGCATCATTGGGGCACAAGAATTGGACTCGGCCATCACACTGTGTTTCCAACATGACGGTGCCACATGCCACATGCCACACAGCACGCGGAAAGAAACCATGCATCGATTGAGAGGCGAATTTGTTGAGCAGTTAATCACACATTTTGGCGCAGTTCATTGGGCACCAAGATCGTGTGATTTGACCACGTTAAACTATTTTTTGAGGGCTCTCTTGTGTATAGGGACGAGCCAAACACGGTTGCTACTTTGAAAGCCAACATTGAATGCGTCGTTGGTAAAATTCCGGCCGAAGTGTGTGGAGAAGTGTGCCAGAATTGGACCTTCAGAATGGACCACTTGAAGCGTAGCCGCGGGCAACATTCAAGTGAAATTACCTTTAAAAGCAATTGGCAGGTATTGATTTATCGATCCAAATAAAAATTTCATTCACTTTTGTAAAAGTGAATTTGTTTTTTGAATTTACAAAAACCAAGCTCTTAAAAGATCACCCTTTATAAGTGCATACACATGTGCATACGTGGGACGCCTAATTGCGGGCGTCAAAAACAACCGTTACTCGACCCACATAATTCATAAAGACAACATAAGGACAGTCGAAGGAAAACTTATCAAGTCTGATTTATGGATTAAGTCTGGTTATGGCTCTTTTGTTTGTAGTAAGCATGACCAGTGAAAAACCATTTCCATATGTACATACATACATACTTATGTGTATGCCCTTATCGCTTACTAAATTAATGAATCACTTATTGATCTCATAATTATATAAATATATAAACTGCGATGTGTAATATCGCTATTCAATCAGTATTATTCCATCGATACTATAAATTTGAAATGCATTTGCTAGATTCCAATTGATTTTAAGTAATTGAATAATTCATTTGTATGATTCAATCATATTCCCGAAGCGAGATGTAATGATGAATATGCATAGGGAACGCATGTATGTATGTGTACATTTGAAGTTGTCGCACCCTTTGAAAATTTTTAAGAAAACGATAAAGATATGTTATTGTTTACCTGTGGCATATATAAACTTATTTTATGGAAAGTAATATGCCAATATAATATAATATAATATAATGACCTACTATTATTGTCTATAAATATTAACACAAACATAAGCAAAAACATTTTTTTATTGTTTCCTTAAAATTTTTCAATTTTGTGTTGTGTCTCTTTTGTAGTTAAATAGAGTGCGATATGGCTCAATAACTCAGACATTAGGGTGATTGATTGCTTCTGAATTAAAATCGTTTTTCAGGAACTAAAAGACCTGAACGTCTCATCCTCAGTAAGCGAGGGAATACTAAAGTGTTCAAAGTTTAGTCTATTTATGTAATCACACTTTGATTTGTGAAAGGCTTATATACTTATGTTCTACATATTTGTTGTAATTGAATTTTAAGCAGCTGATAAAGTAAATTATTGTTTTTACGAGTAACTCCACTAAACTTTTTCTGTATAATTTTCCAACATTTTAACGCAACAACAAATGGAAATTTTTCGAACAAATACAAAAAAAAAACGACATTCGAAGTGTAGTGCAGATAAGAAGAATTTATTTGTATGGTACTTATATATACTCTATATTTACTTAGCAAACGAAATTACACAATTATTTTAAACGAAATCAGTTTAAAGGCAAAAACAAACAGAGTCTGTCTGTCTATTTGTCAAGTACACGGTCATATATGTATGAAGCTTAGCAACATCTTAAGTTTAAAAAATATAAACTTTGTAATGTAAAACTCTTACTATGGTGCAATATTTGCCAATACTAAAACAGAATCGGAAAACTTTTTCGTAAAATGAGAGACCGATTAGACCGATTAGTAAAACATAATTTTCCTGCAACTGTGAATAGATGTTTATACACCCTAATCTATTTCTTCGACGACGCATATTATCAGAATTCAATTGCGCTGAGCTGTGCTGTTCTGATGAGAGTCGATCAGTAATTTCAGGGCATAGTTAATAGGATGAAGTCATCTCTGAGTCACTCTCTCTCCCCTCAGAAGTTAAATAAGCAAATCTTGTAGATAAAAAAAGGGCAAAACAAAAAAATTAACAGATATTTTTAGCACTACAGCTTCTGCTCTTTGAGGTAACTTAATCCTGATAAATACATTTTATCAATTTTTTTTTGTTTGAGGCCATATACTCGCATGGTAACTATAACGTCTGAGGCAAAATTGTTTGTATCACCAAAAGATAAAATGCGCCATTCTTTTCGGGAATTTTTGATACAAATATTCAAAGTAAATAATAATCGTTTTTTTATGCTTTATCTTTTATAAGATAATTAAATTCTTTGAAAAACTGCTGGTTTTTTTTGTGCAAATTTTGCGTTAATTCTATGTATGTACATAGTTTCGCATATCAGGGTTAAGGATTTCATTTTATTCACTATAGTACATAGTTTCGTATCAGGGTTAAGGATTTAATTTTTTCGCTATAGTACATAGGTCGCTGTAGCGCAGTGGTAGTGCGTTGGACTGTTACGCAGCGTGTCTGGGATTCGAATCTCGGCACAGGCAAAGTCAAAAAGTAAAAAAACAAAAACATTTTTTCTACACGGCACCACCTCTTGGCAGGCAATGGCAAACCTACAAGAGTAAAAGTTGCCTATGAAAAGCTTTTCACTTCGCCGTTCGGATTCGGCATAAAACTGTAGGTCCCTTCCACTCAAGCACAAAAATAACACGTACGAAATGAGTGGATGCAAAAAAGCTCGGTCTAGGCCCTCCGTGGGCTGTTGTACCATTAAAAGAAAGAAGAACATAAGTAATTTCGCATATCAGGGTTAAGTATTTAATTATATTCGCTATAGTACATAGTTTCGCATATCAGGGTTAAGGATTTCATTTTATTCGCTATTTCTTCAATCAGAGAGCATAAGCCGTTATATGAGTTGCTTCACGAACCGCAATAACTCTCTTCAAAATGACGAAAGCCTATGGGAAACTAACAAAAATGTGCTTATCATTTCAAAATTAGCGCCTTGTGTTCGTATATACTTAATATTTGATAAATATAAGGAAATAGAAATCTTTATTAAATTCACAGATTATTCTATGGTATGTATATAAGTATACTATGGTATACAACAGCGAACAATTTATGCAAGTAAAAAATTAAAATATACAATGATATTAAACAAAATGCAAATAAATAAAAGTATCACAACAAAATCTCATACTCACTTTTGCATAATAATTAACACTTTGCTGATTGGCAGTGCAATTAGTACACAACACAACAAAGTAGTAGCGAAACGTTAGTGTAGCTCACACACCGCACACGAACTCATTTGCATTATTTTTTTTCCTTCAATTATATTTTTTATAACTATTATTATAATTATTATAATTATTATTATTATTATTATTATTATTATGATCACGATATACTCTACTGTTCTCGTTGTACTGGTGGCGAATGTGACGATTTGAATTCGAATAGTGAAAAGAGTAATATGGAGAGAAGAGTATGGTATATTACGTATGTAGAATGTTGTAGATATAAAATACATACATACATACATACACATGTACACTTATTAGATGTTTATTTGTGGATGTATATAGTTAAGATTTGTGGATTTTGTTGTTGTTTGTTTCCAAGCGACTTTGCTTAGCTTTTTTGCTTTTTGCTTTATTGTTATTATTATTTTATTTATTAGCTGAATATTTGCTAAGTTGATAGTACACACGAACGTACATATGTACATAAGTATATATATATATATATATATATACTCAATTATTTACATACCATAAGTACTACGTACAATTGAAATGGGTTTTATTTTCTCCATGTACTTTCACCAACAAATTTCCGTGTCGTTATTAGTTTTCGTATTTGTTTCTTCTTCTATTTCAACGTATGCATTTTATCTATTGCAAGATACAATAAATGTTGCTGGCAATAAATAGAAGAAAGCAAATAGCACTAATTTTTATATAATAGTGAACTTTGATATTTAAAAAGAGTGTAGGTGGGGGTGGAGGGTGGGGGGTGGTGGCTGTGGGAGGGGAGGGGAGGGGAGAGAATCCAGAAAAGAATTATGAACAATTTTATATGTACATCGTTCGATTGTATTCGAGCTCTACAATTTATGCCATTTTACAAGTATTTGAATGTCGAGAATATGTACAAAAAAGAAGAAAGAACGCTGAACATTGACGTAATCAAAAATTCGAAAAGTGTTGAACACTCAATAATTATATACACAAAAAAAACAAGTAAAATTAAGTGAAATGTCATTCAACTGAAAGTGGCAATTTACTTTTTCTTTTTTGATATTACATATGTTTTTATTTTGTCCCCCCTTTAACTTAACTAAATAACCGAAAAATGCAAGTTTTATTGATTTTGTTATTTGTTCATTCTATTTTTGTGTTTTCAATTAAATCGATTTGTTAATTAATTGAAGACAAATTCCGAAATGTCGATAATGTATGGTACAATTTGAAATATTTAACAACAAAAAATTAAACACTTAATAAATCGCCTTCTCTCTCTCTCTCTCGCGAACACACAGACACACACACATGCATAAGCACGTTTACAGCGAGCGATTACACTGTGCGAAATATGACGGAACATTAAGCACATATGAAATATTGTAAAACAAGATTTTGGTCGTATAAAACCAAAAGCAACTAAAATTAATTTTAATTTGTGTTTCGTATATAAATAAGATTTAATTGAATATGTACATGAATATGTATATACAAATTCACGAAATTCATGTATACATATATCATATATATGTCTGTATGTATGTAAAAATATAAACATATGAATACATATACATTTTTACTACTCAGTTGTACATCTGAAGCCGTTGCCGTTGCCGTAGCCACCGACACCGACACCATCACCGTCACTGTCGCGCTGCCCTCCCCACGAATATTTACCAACTTAAATCGAACAGATTAAAACATTTTCAGCGATAAACGAAGAAAATGTTATAATAACAATAATAGTAATGATAATAACGAATACGAGAAACAGCAGCGGCAGAAGACGTACTGCTGTAGTGTAGAAGACGAAAAAGGCGAAACAAAAAATAATACTGAGCATCAAACGAAATCTCATAACAAATAATGAGAGGAGCTAACAGAAAGCGTTTAATGAGCATAGTGATAGAGAGAGAAAGAGAGAGAGAGAATATCTGGCATGAGTCTTTTTGAGATGTAATGCTGAGGCATGTGAAGGGGGAGTGGGGGTACCTAGGCTCTATTAAATAAAGTGTTGAAAACTAGCAGATAGTATTGTTTTTTTTTGCTATTTTTATTTACTACAAGTAATGAAACACAATGAATGAAAAGTATTTACAATTTATACTAATGCATTAGTAACACCATGTAAAAACATTTTTGAGTTAAAATTTCGTAGAAGAAAATATGTACATACATAGCTCTTAAAAATACTAGTGGTATTCATGACAGCTCGCAAAGCCCTCGTATACCACGTAAATCTCGCAATTTTGCAATGCCTATATCAGCTGTTCTCTTTCATCTAAAAAAAAATTATCGAGGTGCTCGTAATTTTATTAGGCAATTTCAGAGAGGAAACTTCGTACATAGTCAACTCTGTTCTATCCCTCTCTTTCTCTTTCTGTCATACGTAATTTGCAACACTTTTGTTCAAACTCTTAACATTTGCAGAGTGTGCTCATGAAAGTATGTATACAAATTTGGGCAAATATGAATATGTGAGAAATTGAGTTTTAATGACTAGTCGTAAGCGACGAATTTACTCCCAATTCTACTCGCTGAGAAAATACTTAAGTATTAATTCATTTGGCCGAAGGTGCAATATTTAGTGCTGTAAATTCTCGAATTTTCGATACAAATTTTGCAACATTATGACAATACGGCATGATAAGACACCTTATGAAATATCTAATTGTCAACGAGTTGACCTTTAGCAACTCTCCTTAACGAGTTGCTATTTTGTAATGATACTTAAAGAGAAAATACCGCAGGAATTACAACTTATCGATCATTGTCAAAGAGAAGATATTTCGCAATGATGCCTTAAAAAAAAACAGAGCGAATCCCGATATTTTCCATAGACCACTAGCTGCTAATTATGTTTAACTAGCGGAGATAATTGTATGGGAAACAACAACAAAATCTGTAGAGATAACGCGTATATTTATAGCTTTTAAGTATGCTTAACTAGCATGTTGATTAGCATCCCTAGTTTCTATACAAACACAACAGTGAACTGTTAATAATGAAAAAAGAAGAACAGTGTGGTACCACCCAAGAACGAGTTAACCCATATACTCTTAATAAAGAAGGGAAATTATTATGCTTGTGTGTGCTATATGCTAGATATAGCACACACTCCAGCTTGCCACTGCTATTTGATTAACTACTTGTCGAATAAAATGCAGCTATTGAATTGTTGTCAACGAGTTAATATTTTCTAATATTGGCTGGAGAATAAACAGTTCAGAGGAATATGTATTAGCTGCCATGATGAAAAGCTTAATGCTTGTAAGTTCTCAACGACTTAAAATTTGCAATGATGCTCCGATAAAATAACTAACGATAAATACAATTTGCTCGCCGACGACAACGAAAACACTAGGCGCCATGAATAACAATCACTCGTTTTTTGTCAACGACGAGTTAATAATCTGCAATGTTCTCTTAAAGGAAAAGCAACTTTAAAATGTGCTCTTAGAAAAAGATCCCAAACATTACGAGTACATACATAAATTAAAATTCCACAATCCACGAAACACAACTCGAAGAGAAAATATCAAATATCGCATGCTATTTCCTAAAAGTTAGTTGTAAGAACCTACTCTCCCTCCTCTCTCTGACCTGACCAGGTAGCACCAAAAATATTTTATATCATATATAATATATTAAATAAATAATATTTTAAAATTTTAAAATTGTTTTGCGATTTCTTGACTTTAATTACAAAAACAACAAATAGTAACAGCTGTTTGTTTATGCAAATTAACTTTATTTCCACTCTTGTTTCACAGTGTTTTAACAACAACCAAACACAAACCGAAGAATGTAGGGAGCAGCGGAAAAAAGATTTAAATAAAATTAAATCGGAAAAAAACCTACTTTTTATATATGTACATATGAAATTTGTTCACAAAATTTTGTTTTGCATCACTTTTTCAGTGTTTTTTCATTCATCTTTTACTGTTTTTTGTTTTTAATTTTGTTTGTTCCACACCGCACAGAATGCCGCGTATATACGAGAGAAACGACGATAACCACCAACGATACCGATACCGATTATCAACACAATGCAATATGACGATAGCGTCGCACGATACGACACGATACAATACGACGATATTTTTAATTTTAAACGATAAATATATTTATGTATGGATTCGAGCGTTGGCTGGCTGGCTGGCTGCAGTAAACACAGCACAAGTACTAACAACTGCGAGTAAGTAAGCACACACACAAGATGTTGTTGTTGTTGATGTTGTTGCTGGTGGATATGGCTCAGCTTTGGTTTTGTTGGCTGTTGTTGGTTGCTGTTATTATATGAAGCACATACAAAATGAGACTAAAAAGTCGTTGAGAGATTTGATTTTGAGTAAGCAGAAGCGACAGCGCAAGCATACCACACGAAAGAAAAACAAAAACAAAAACAAAAACAAAAAATACTTAAATGAAATACTAAATCAAAAAAAAAAATAAAAGTGGAAGCAGTATGTATGTATGTAGAAGTAGCAGAATCTACAACCGCAGCTACAACAGCAACAAAAAACAATTCAATAGTCACAAATTAAGCGAAAATTTCATTGTACATATGTATGTATTATGTATGTACCTGCATACTATATATCTACATAGTATATATGTATGTAGATATGTACATATGTACATAAAAACTAAAATGACGATGACAACGACCAGAAACGACAGTGACACCGACGACAGCCACGACGCTGATGATGATGATGATTAAATTATTGCTGTTGTAGTACATTGTGGCTAATTAAGATAATGATTTTGCTTGACAATAATGATGTTGGTGACGATAACAACAGCAACAGCAACAACAACAACAGCAGCAACAACAACAACAACAACAACAGCAACAACAACAACAACAACAACAACAACAACAACAACAACAACAACAACAACAAGTTGTGCAAAATATCACAAGTGTAAAAAACAAAAAACAAATATCCATGGTCATCTTAAGTAAGTACATACAAATATGTATACCAACTAGTATACATAATATAATACCAATGTACATATATATTCAAGTGCATACATACATACATACATACATACATACATACATACATACATACATACATACATACACATAAATAGATAAGTAAATTAGTATATAGCACTTATCTGATTATGAAAAAGAAATAAGCGAAAAGATATCAGTAACAATTTATTTTTAACGAATATAAATATTTTAATATTGTTGTTGATCTCTTCTACTCGCAGATACGCCAATAACTCGCTACTACTTTTCCTCTTCCCCTTTGGCTCCCACCCTCTCTCACTCACTCTCTCTCTCTCTCTCACTTAGCGGCTCTATTCCTCTCACATTTCTATAATGACACTATTAGTTAGTAGACCGAATTGACACAGTGTTGCCAGATGTGGAATTTCCACAAGTTTATCTTTCATGACAATCAAAACAAAGCAAAAATGTATTTAGAAGAAAAATCTCCTTCAAACTCTCTGATTAGAGTAGAATACTCGATTTCGCAGTCCGTTTAAGAGGTGATCCCAACTAGAAAGAAACCATTTGATTTAAAGGCTGGGCTGGATTTTCATTTTCCTATTAAGAGTGGCTAGAACAGCTAAAAGCAATAGTAACAAAACTACTGCAAGCAAAAAGATAAAATTGACTACATTATTGCAAAATCGAGCGAGCAACATTGTTACAAGTTCGATAACTATGTAGATAGACTGAATGGCAAATGGCAAATGGCAAATAGACTAACTGAAAACTACATTTAGATTGTAGCAAATTCAATAAACGCAAAAAAACATTTATATATACATACATATAAATGCTTTATTTATACATATGTATGTATGTACATAAGTATGTACATAAATGAAAGATACACAAATAAAAAAATAAAAAAAGAAGGAATAAAAAATCGCATTCCAATATGGCGTTGATATATTTTGTTGTTATGGTATATGTTTTGTTTTGTTTTGTTTTTAATACTTAGAAGTAACAAACAATAATAAAGCCTGCCTACCTACTCACTCACTCACTCACTCACTCACTATTTTTGCCACTTTATAGGCATAAGGAAAGCAGCAAGTACTTACAATATCAACGAAATTGATTGAATCCACATACATACATACATACATACATGTATGTTCTAAAGAATTTTTCATTTCAAATTCAACTTTATCTGAACTTTATACCAAATACTTTATACCAGACCCTCTGAAATAAAATACTTTTTTGTATTCAACGGTTGGTTGGTTAAATTTTTAATGGTATTTGGGTAAAATTCTATTTTTTAAATAAATTTTTGTTTTGAAAGTTGGTTATTGATAATACTTTAGCTTCTCTATTTCTTTTGATATTTCACTTGTATTGTAAGTAGGCGTGGCTTTTGCCCCATGCTGACAATTTTCAAAACAGTTGTTTAAGAGACTATCTCAATGATGTGCATCGATGTGTTGTGTTCAATTCGCTTTCAAATTTCTTTCAATATCACTCTTGGAAAATTCAACTTGTATGGGAGATACCACGCCCCGTTAACATGATTATATGAAATGTCTGTTGGTTTAGTTATACTCGAGGTATCGTATGTACACGGACAGACGGACGAGCAGGCGGGCATGTCTACATCGACGACATACATACATATTTTGTAACGACGCCTAATTGGGGGTATTCGATCAAAACCCTTACACACCCTGTACACAGAGTAAATAAATAACAAGAGCAAAACAACAATTGAAGAAGATTTAAGAATTTCATCATCATTATATTTAGTCTGATTATTTATACTAGGTATGTATGTATGTATGTATGTATGTATGTATGTATAAGTACGTACAATTCCTTATAACTTATAAGTATTAGTAAGTATGGCATGTATGGAAAAACAAAAGTTACTGTTTTTGTTTGCCCCAGCAAATTGATGCAGTGTGAGGTATGAGTGTTATGTATCAGCATGACGCACTATATACAATATTTTGTTTGGGAAATAGGCGTGGTTAGTGCCCAATGATGGTAATTTTCATATACTTAGAAAAGTAAATTTTCTTGCTACGCAGTTCCCTAATATTTTCCAATATTTATCTTTCATTTGCAAAACCAACTTGCAATAACACGTAAAATTAACAACAACCAATTTGTTCCCACATAAAATTTAGCTTTTTCCAAAAAGTACATTTTTATTCAGAACCTCCATCTCAGAGCGCAGAGGACTTCCAGAAAACATTATGAGTGACAATGGTACAACATTCGTTGGTGCTCAGCGCGCTATAAGTAAAGACTTCTTAAATGTTCTTAAATTTAACGAAGTCTCCCTTGACATCTCTATGAAATATGCTCCTCAACCTGGTATAACCTGGCATTTTATTCCTCCAAGTGCTCCCCACATGGGTGGGTTATGGGAATCTGCGGTTCAGAGTTTCAAAACTTATCTCAAAAAGACTTCTGGAAACCACAAGTTTACCTTTGAAGAGTTCACCACTCTACTGGCAAGAATAGAATCCGTTCTAAATTCGCGGCCTCTTTCTCCTACTTCTCAAAATCCTGCTGATGTCACAGCTATCACTCCTGGGCATTTCATCAGAGATTCGTCTCTCCTGGCTCCTCCCGAACCTAACGCTGAGAATATCTCTCTCGTTAACCGTTGGGAAAAGATTAAGTTGCTTCATCACCAATTAATCACCGCCGCTGGAAAGAAGAATACCTAAGGGATCTTCAAAAGCGGTATAAATGGAAACATTCGCAGAAAAACCCTGAAGAGGGAGAGTTCGGAGTCGTAAAGGACGATCTGCTTCCCCCAAATGAATGGCGTCTGGGCCGTATCGTCAAGTTACACCGTGGTCTTGACAACCACATTCGCGTTGTCGATTTGCGCACCCAAAATGGTGTAATATCACGTCCTATCGTGAAATTATGTATTTTACCTCTCGCGTAAAAAATTTTTACTCTTGTAGGTTTGCCATTGCCTGCTATTTTTTCTACTTTTTTGATTTTGCCTGTGCCGAGATTCGAACCCCGGACACTCTGCGTAGCAGCCCCACGCACTACCACTACGCCACAGCGACCACATACATAAGTATACAAAAGAAACTTCTAAATAAATAAGTATTTTTTGAAGTTAGCTTTATTTGAAGTTGTTTTATTTAGCAATTTTAGCCTTGGCAATAATTTTTATCTGCCCTAATTAAAATATACATATATATATGTACGTATGTATTTTATTTCTATTATTTTTATTTATTAGTATTTCTTCAGTATTTTACTTAAACAATTTGTTTTGTTTTAGTCGCAGCACTTTATCTTTGGAGGTCTTCTAACTATAGAATAGCAACAACAAAAATCCTCAACACTGAGCATAAACATTTTCGAATTGACCTTCACCGATTTTTGTAAAAATGCTTAAGGAAAATACAATTGCAAAATTAAGTAAGTAGTTCATAAGTAGCAGGTAAGTAAACCAAGAGCTTCAACTACTTAGTTGAACCTAGTTTACCAAATAAACACTGAGCTTTAACTTTGGAACAGAACAATCCAAATCAAACTATCAAACTCATAAAGAATATTCAATTCAATATTCACGGCTTCATCTATTTCTACCTAATTCCTATTCTTCTAGTATTTCTCCACTCTGAAATTTTCCACTGATTCGTGGAAAATCTTTAAGTGTTATTTCACCATTTCATATTTCATGTATACGACAGAAGCACATGCAAATAATTGTATAAATTATATTTACAGTTGCTTGTGTTTTATAATTTAATTAGTACAATTGCATTGCAAAAAACAAAAACAAAAACAAAAACAAAAAAAATAAAAATAAAAAAAAGGTAGAAAGAAAGAAACTATAATAATAAACATAATTTGTTTGCGTCAGTGAGTCGTAAACAGGAACACAGAAGTTTCCTTCTTCAGAACGTTTGCGTTTTGGGTTTTCAGGTTATGTTTAGTATATAGTAAGTAAACTTGTAAAAACCAGAGTCTATCGCAGATATTACAGGCGTGGCGGAATGAATTTTGAAGGCACATGTTTTGAAATTTGTGTTTATGTGTTGATTTATGCTAACGAAAAGCTTTGTGTAGTTCGGTTTGATGATCCCAGGTGTGCTACACCTGGATTAACTTCATTTTGAATACGAAACGCCCTCTGCGAAATCACCATCTCCATCAAAATATTCATACTCAAAGCATCACTTTAATTATAATCTTATCATCAAAATATTCAGGTTGTATGATTTCAATAGGTGGGAAAATTTGCCACTTGCCGATTGCCGGTCTGCGAACTCGCGAATGTTAAGTGGTTGACTAGAAACTTGGCAAAGCTCATTTATGTTTTGTTGTGCTGGGGCGAGTTAATTTCTTTCCACCGAGGAAAGATTTTCAAGTAAATCTTCTGCTCTTCTCTTTCGCAGAGAAACTGGGGATTCGGTGACCTCAATGACTGCCTGGTGCTGTATGATCTGAACACCTTCGTCAGAACTAAATGAGATGAGTGTTGATGCAATTATTGGCTTGAATAAACTCCTTTGCCATTCATGCTGTCTCTCCGCATTAGTGTTTGCGAGTTGTTTTTCAATGAAATTCAAATTCTGTTGTGCCTCAAGCTGCTTGCGAACACAGCAAAACATGAATGAGATTTACCAAGTTTCTAGTCAATCTCTTAACATTCGCGAGTTCTCAGACCTTCACATTTTCCACCTATTAATCTCGCGATCTCTCGGTGATGGTTTTTGGGTTTTTTTCACTATAGCAGAATCTGAATTTTGTTGGGCCTCCATTTTTCGACGAAGTTTACATTCTCGCAGCCTTTCACCTGCAGTTTTTGCTAGAGATTTTATCGTAAGTAACACAATCGCCTCGAGTTTGTTTTTTTTATTTTCAGTCAGAATCGCTCATTCTTTCAGCTCCAGAAATTTCTAACGATTTTTGTTTGAAATGTCAAATTTGACGAGAAACTATTGGGCAATGCTCTATCAATCGAATATGAAAAAAATTTGATAAGAAACTGCTGGGCTGCACCCTCTATCAATCAATTTTTTTTCATACTTGATAGATAGAGGGCGCTGGCCATCATTTCCGTGACTATTTTCGCTGCGACGATCGTCGTCTCCCGTGGTCGCTGTAGCGTAGTGGTAATGCGTTGGACGGCTACGCAGAGTGTCCGGTGTTCGAATCTCGGCACAGGCAAAATCAAAAAGTAAAAAAAATTCTTTTTTTTCTACACGGCACCGCCAAGTAAGTACCACCGGCGTAAGTATTGTAGATATATTTACAACGACTCTAAAGAATTGAACTTCAAAAAAACTTCCTCTTTCATATCAATTTCAATTCGTTTGTTGTTGTTTATACCCATTCATTATTATTGTTATGAATTAGTTTTGCTTAACTATTTGGAATAACTTAAAGTGAAATAAATACATTTTCGACATGAGTAAAGGGCAGATGAAAGACAACCAATAAATTATTCGTAATTTCAGTGTATTTATTTACGTCTTCAATTTCAGAACATTTTGCCGTAAGTATGAATGTGTGCTTGAAAGAACGTACGCGATATGCTAATTTTATTTTGTATTTTTTATTTTATTATTTTATCGCTTCTCACTTTTATTGTGTGGACAGACAAACACAGTAAAAAGAGACAAATGTTTACACTCAGCGGAAAAATGTTGTGAAGTCATTTTAGTTTTAATCAATCATCAGGCACTTGGTATGACTGGTAGGTGCATGCAGTCAAGACTAAACGCGAATAATTCTACATACGAATCCTAACCCTAATCTCTCTTTGTCTCGGTATGACGTATCAGTCTTCGAGGCATAGAGCACTGTAGATGACACTGCAAGAGCCTATACGTTGACGTCTCTGATTGTATTGTACTGTATATAGCCGATCCCCATACACCATACGGCTCTCTCTGTTGTATCTCATGCCGCTTATGCTTCGAAAGAACTGTTAAGGGGAGCATCCCCCTCAAAAAAATCATACAATTATCGTTGCGAAAGTGTTGAGGGAAGCAGTCAGAGAGCAATTATCTTTTGAGACTCTTATTTAAACCTCAAAAGTTGTATAGTTTCATTTTTCATATTTCGTATTGGAAATATGTATATATGTATCTCACTGAAATATATAAGAATGTCATCCCGGTTCTGCGTTAACCTATATTTTCATAATTTTCCCGATTAAAAATTGTAGCATTTTTAAGAAAGGCTACAGGAAAAGGTTAATGAATTAATAGTGCGGTTCTGCCATTTTCTTAGACGCTACCCAAAATCAACGCTTCGCCACCCTGATGAGATTATTTAAAAGACAGAATAAGGATGGCTATTTCCGACTTTTGTGTGATAGTTGAACAATTTTAAATATGAAATATGACTATCTTTGGAAAAGCGTACGACTAGGCCATTGCCGAGAAACGAAATCGGGATTTCTGAGACAAAATCCTTTTAGTTCTGCTCTTTTACTCTAATATTTTATATCTCCTACTCCCAGTTCTCAGCAACTCCATAATAGAATAATCTTTCTATAAGTGTGAAAGAGAGTGAAGTACATACTTTCATTTTCTGGACATTTTAACAAATATAGATAATTGTTTGTCTCTTATAACCTAACCTGCATATTTCTAAAATGCAGTGGCTGTTTACATTGGCGCAAGCATGAAAGACTGTGCAAAGTACATGAAGACATGTACAAAGCGGGGCTAAAGTAATGTCATAATGTGAATTGGCTGACATTTTTTTCGTCGAAGTGAAATAAATTGGGCTCTGTTTTCACGGAAAGTTTATTTGAAGGTGTAAAATTGATGGTGTTAAATTGCAAAAAATGATATCGGTCAAATGACCACCTCGTGACAATATTTGTGCTCGTTTTACGGCATTTTGAATGGTTGCTCACAAGGATTTCTTCCTTGAATGCTGGCTTTCAAGGCTTGTGCTTTCTTGTGGTAAATGCTAGATTTCCTAAATAACCAAAGGAAGAAGTCTGAGCGCTGTTAGATCTGATGATCTTTTCCGGTCAGTTCAAATCACTAAAACGGGAAATCACACGACCCGGAAATCGGTATTTCCCGAGCTGTGTATCGCTCCATTGCTTGTTGTCAACTAATTCTTTATCTGTCTACAACATAAATATCTAAGCACAATGTCATTTGAAGCTATTTCAAAAAATTATGACACAACATTCACATTATAAATGTGGTGACACTACTTTTGATACACCTTACATAAAAGTAAGGTAGAACGAAAGAGACAGAAATTTAAGGCTCAAGGTTTCTCTCTCGTCGCTGCATAGTTGGTAGCGCGTTGGTGTCCGGAGGGGGTTCAAATCTCGGCACAGGCCAAATATAAAAGTAGAGAAAACTACGCTTTTACAGGGCAACCAGCTCTTGGCAGGCAATGGCAAACCTACAAAAGTTAATAAAAATTGCATACGAAAGAAAAGCTTTTCAATTCGCTGTTCGGATTTGGCATAAAACTGTAGGTCTCTTCTATAGCACATACAATATGAATGGATGCGAAGATGCATGGCCCTCCATGCGCTATTGTGCCATTAAAAGAAGAAAGAAGGTTCTCTCTCGCACAGTCTTTCATGCTTGAGCCAGTGTAAACAGACCCGTACATGCATGTATGGAATACATTAAAAGATCGCAGCTGTCCACGCTATTTGCCCGTCTCTGCTCTAAAACAATGATGGGCAAAGAGCGTAACAAGCTTCACTCACTCCTTCAACGTGGAATGCTCAACATTGTTCTAAAAAAAAAATTACATGCGATTTAGAATGAAAGAATGAATTTCTCAGTGCTTGTGCACTGTGCATTATATCATTATATTTAACAAACAAAGTGTTGCCATCATCACAAGTTTATCAATTTTAATTTCTTAATAATTCTGCTTTGAAATGATTTTCTTTTTAAATGCGGAAATCAAAAAAATACACGAATATTTCAACGATTTGTGAATAACACAAATCATTTTTGTATATAACCGAAATGAGGTGCATGTGTATTAGTGTATCTACATACTATATACACATGTGCTGGCATATGTATACATATGTATACGAAAAGCTTTATTTAGAGAAAACAATTAATTAAAAATAAATTAATAAAAAGCGCAACTAAAAATTTTAATTTTTTAATCGAGCGCGCTACTCATAAATGAGATGAACAAATAGAAATATGCACACATACTCGTACATGGTATATACTCGTATGTACATACCATATGTACATATGTGTAAGTACTTAATAAGTAGGTATATAATAATTAGTCTTGTGATGATGTTATTTAAGATCACCGTATACATTCATTATACATACAGGGTTAGGCGATTGAACCTGTTACCTAATCAAGCGACCCTATTTTTTGTGTGTGAAATCATTTTTTATCAATTCAAATTACGAATATGTGTGGAAATAATAAACATTTCAGAATCCATTCATTATAGGTCGATGTGGCCACCTTTTAACTTGACTATAGCCTTCAAAAGGTTAAAAAATTTAGTTACATGCTGCACGATTATGATCTTGCTGTATTTTGGCCCATTCCCGTACAATGGCTTTCTTCAGAGAATCCATGTAGGCTTATTTTTTAGTCCTCACTTTGCTCTCCAAAATGGCCCAGATGGAATAGTCCATCGGAGTTGCATCTGGCGAATTCGAAAGCCATTGTGTGGACGAAATGAATTGTGGAACATGGTTTTTTAACCATTCTTGTTTCACACGAGCTTTATGAGACGGTGCCGAGTCTTGTTGGAACGTCCATGGTGAACGACCGAAATGTTTGCGTGCCCACGGCTTTGAAGCAGTTTCCAAAACATTTTCCCGATAATAAGTCGCATTGTCTATGACACCAGGCTCGATGAAATCGATTGGGCAGCGTCCACCGGCGGTCACAGCTGCCCATACCATTACTTCAGATGGAAATTTACTTCGGGTGGCTCGTAGGTTAAAATTTTCGTAAGTGCCTTCAGTTACATAAGTAAACACGATCGTTTTGAGAGTTTATGAACGTCTCAATAGGGAAATTTTTCTCATCAGAGAACACAATGTTTGTAATTTCGCCAGGTTCGTGCAAGCGTAACAACTCCTTTGCTCTTTCGAGTCTTTTTTGTTTTTGCATTGGTGTCAGATCATGTGCCTTTTGGAACTTTTAAGGCTTTACTTTGCGTTCATTTTGGAGCGTTGCGTCGGATGCTTGGCTGGGATATTTTCAGTTCTTTGGCCATTTGATTACCACTGCAACGTGGATTTCGTTCAAGTCGAGCCTTCACTTTACGAACCATTTCAGGTGATGTTGCTGTTTTTTTTCGTCCACCGCCATAGATTTTGCCAATGCTGCCTGTATCATTATAAAGATTTATGGTGCGATACACAAAAAAACATTTTATTCACTTTGAGATGCCTGAGCTCACGAACAATAGCTGGTTGTGATTTTTCACTCAAATATAAAGCAATCACACTATCAAGTTTGAATTCCATTTCGAATAACTTTTGTTCTATAAAACTTAAGACGCGAATGCTTGTGGTAGCTTGTAAACAATATAAACAGCTGCCATTGGTATGAATTTGACATAGTTGGCAATATCGCGTTGCCAGATATATCGGTGTGAAGTTGGATCGTTGGACTGCAATCGCCTAACCCTGTTGTAATGTACTTAATGATTTCATTTCTCTCCCAGATTTTTTTCTTTTCATGATTTTTTTTCTTTGTTTTTTGTATTTGATTTTGCGCTTTTGCTTTTTTTTTTATTATGTATTGTGAAAATAAAAATTATTTCATTTATTTATAGAATTTATATATTGAGATAGAAACGATTCATTAGCTTGTTGTTGTTGTTGTTGTCTCACGTACCTATAAACATTCCTAACTATGTGGTATATTATTAGTAAAAGTGCGTTTAGCTTAGTTAAAACAAACAAACAAAACCACACACCGAAATTTCTTGTATCTTGTAGCCAGCCGAGTAAATAAATATGTATGTATGTATGTTTGTATGTATGTATGTATGTACATATGTATATTTATCTGTTTAGCTATTATAGCTGCTGGCTCATCACATCCACAAATACTTATTTTTGATAAATATAGTTAAGCAAGCATATGAATAATCTGCTTAAAATACTTTGTGTTTATAATTATTTATGAATAAATTGAAGTTAGTTTTAAATTTTTTTTTTCGCTGCCGCCAAAAATTCACAATCATTTTAATTTGAGAAATATTATTTCATTTTTAGAACTCGTATATTTCTAATGGAAAAATTTTGTGCTTAAGGTTTTTTCCATCTATAAGTCGATAGTAAATTGATGGTTATCAATTTGGAACGAAACCCAAAGATTAGCTCTCAATGGCTTCTTAGAGTGGAAGGGATTTTTATAATGGCGTAGGCTTCTCTTTGAAACGACGGGAAGAAAAACCTAGGTACATATATATTTAGAATAATTCCAAAAATGTAAATTGTTTGACATAAATAAAATAAAATAAAATAAAAATATGAGCATCTCGCCACTCAAAGTATAAGACGACACAGATGTGTCTGACGATAAGTACAAATAATCCGTCATCCACTTCAATACACTGGTATTTATGGGCTTTGAGCAACTACTTACTACAGGCGTTAGCTGCAAAGAGCTTCAAAATTTACAATAACGGGATTCTCAAGAACTAGCAGTTACCCTTGCAACGGTGCTAGTGTGGTAGAACTGAAAAACATTCACATTCCTGCAACGACGAAGAAACAAAAAATTTTGATATTATTGCAACGCACAAGGGCGCTTATGATGGACTTTGAGAATCCCCCTAACTTTTCTTACTTACTTTTAATGGCACAACAGCCCATGGAGGGCCTAGGCCGAGCTTTTCGCATCCACTCATGTTGTGCGTGTTATATTTGTACATGAATGGAAGGGACCTACAGTTTTAATGCCGAATCCGAACGGCGAAGTGAAAAGCTTTTCATAGGCAATTTTTACTCTTGTAGGTTTGCCTGCCAAGAATCCCCCTAACATGTTTTTTAAATAAAAGTATAAAAGTATATAAAAAGTATCCGCGATTGGTACCGCATCACAAATCTGTGATGTGTTTGATGTTTAGTGCTTCCGCTATATTCTGACAGATTGCATGTCGATCTTGCTCCAACAAAATAAATTTCATAATTTCATCGGCTTCTTCAGTGACTTTCAGTGCATCTTTGATATCGAAATTTCTCGAATAGTATCGAGCAAACCACTCCTGAGCGTTCTGGTGTTCCACCGTAAACCGCTCAAATTTTCGACATATTTTAGCAGCGGTTTTACATTTTCTATAGTAATAAAGCAACTTTTCTTTCTTCTTTTAATGGCACTACAGCCCAAGGTCAAGCATTTCGCACCACATAGCGTATTTCTTCAGATATTTCACTCATTTTCAAATCAAAGTAACTTTTTACACTAGCAACGAATTACGCAACTGTCTTCACACAAAATGCAGCCTGAAATGCCACCTTTCAAACATGTGTTCGTTTGACATAATCGGGCGAGTGTTGCCAGATTTGTGGGTACCAACACAAAAAGGTGGGCGCTGTGGCGTAGTGGTAGTGCATTGGACTGCTACGCAGAGTGTCCGAGGTTCGAATATCGACACAGACAATATCAAAAAGTAGAAAAAATAATTTTTCTACACGGCACCACCTCTTGGCAGAGGCAATGGCAAACCTACAAGAGTAACAGAGTAAAAATTGCCTATGAAAAGCTTTTTCACTTCGCCGTTCGGAATCGGCATTAAACTGTAGGTTCCTTCCTATTCGGCCTAGGCCCTCCATGGGCTGTTGTGCCATTAAAAGTAAAGCAAACACAAAAAACCGCGGATACTTTTCATATGACCCAATATTATGTTCAGTTTACCTTATTTTTCTGCTTTCAATTTTTCACTGCGTATTCAAAATCTATTCGTACACCGAGATGATTTTCATCAATGATGATATTTGAAATACCGTACTCCACAGAAAAGTTAAAGATATTAAAACTAGCTATGCTCTTTTTACACTTTTAAATATTTACTTTGGCACTGTTCATCAACAAAATCAGGCATATCGGGCCACCATTTAAGTAAGAAACTCAGCTCATTAAATTTGTTGCGTTACAATTTGTTGCGTTGGAGCAAATGAATCAACGTTTTCAGATTCGACTAGGACATAGATAACTTTCTTCATTATCTTCTTCTTCTTCTTTTAATGGCACAACACGCATGGATGGCCTACATTAATGGAAGGGACCTACAGTTTTATGCCGAATACGAACAGCGAAGGGAAAAGCACGGCATTAAAATTGGGTTTTCTACTTTTTGATTTTGCCTGTGCAGAGACCCTGACCCACTGCATAGCAGCCAGTCCAAAGCACTACCAACTACGCCACGGCAGCCATTATACTCTGATAAAAAGTGGTTCACATCTGAATTCAATGTATTCAACCACCGAATAATTTGAATAGTCCATATTATTATAGGGTTACCGAAAAGTCAAAATTGTTTGCACCAATATCGACAACAATTAAAAGTTAATATTAATCGCAATTCAAAAAAGAAAAGCTTGTATACGATTATCACGAAAATCACAAAACTCCTTCACAATGAACTACAGAGGATGAAATTTGAATGAAAATTTTTACGTTTTGCTATCATTTTACTAGGGAAAATAGTACAATTGACTCCGTTCGGAGTTCGGAGTTAATCGTACATTTTGGGTAAAAGTTGAATTATATTTTATTAGTTTCTGAGGGCAGTTGACTCCATTCGGAGTAAATCTTACAAAACATTGAGAATAGTTTAATTATATTAAACTCTGTTGCGTTGAGTAATCGTTCAGAGTTAATCGTGCATTTTAGGGAAAAGTTGATATAAAAGAAATATTAACTCCGGAAAAGTTATATTATCAAGGGTGTTTTTTCTAGAAGTGTGGTTTTCAATCTGGCAATACTTCTTTCGGAGTTGGTCTTTTTGACAGCTGCCACTTGATTTATGCTCAGTTTAGTTTGCCATTTCATAATGAGCAGACTTACGCCTGAACAATGTTTGTAAATTACTGAAATTTATTATCGAAATTCATGCTCTGTGAAAAATGTGTGTTATCGCAAAATTGTCTTCAGCGACGAGGCTCATTTGTGGCTCAATGGATACGTGAATAGCGGAATTTCTGAATTTGGAATGAAGACCAGCGAGAGGCAATTCAGTAGCTACCAATGTATCCCGAAAATGCACTGTTTGGTGTGGTTTATGGGCAGCATTATGCGGCATCATTGGGGCGTACTTCTTCAAAGACGATGAAGGCCGCAACTTTACGGTCAATGGAGAAAGGTACCATTCGATGGTAACAGACTTTTTTTTTGCCGAAAATGCAAGAATTGGACTTGGCCGACATGTGGTTCCAACAAAACGGTGCCACATGCCACACTACACGCGCAACTATGCAGCAATTGAGAGGCGAATTTAGTGAGCAGTTAATCTTATGTTTTGGTGTAGTCAATTGGTTACCAAGATCGTGTGATTTGACCCCGTTAGACTATTTTTTGTGGAGCTATGTTAAGTCTTTTGTCTACAGGGACCAGCCAAACACGATTACTGCTTTGGAAGCCAACATTGAACGCGACATTTGTGAGATTTCGGCCGAAATGTGTGAAAAATGTGCCAAAATTGGACCTTCAGAATGGACCACTTGAAGCATAGCCGCGGGCAACATTTAAGTGAAATTATCTTTAAAAAGCAATTGGCAGGAATTGATTTATCGATCCAAATAAAATTTTCATTCACTTTTGTAAAATTTCTGTGTTTTTTTTTTTTCATTTTCAAAAACTTAACTCTTATAAAAACCACCCTTTAGCTATGGTATGTATATAACCCCCAGAATATGTTTAATATTAATCCGCATATTATATGAAGTCTGCTTTCTAGAGGATTAAAAAAAAAACTTGTTAAAATAAATCAACAATTTTACTGAAAATATAAAAGAAACACTTAAGTACTTTTAATAAATAAACTCTGAATGCTTCAGTAAATTGTTAGTTGTGCTAAATTATTCTCTGTGAATCGAATACTAAAAACACAAAAGCAAAATAACTAACAACAATAATAGTAATTTCTACTTGACTTGACATGCACTACTCAATTAAATTAAAAGCTAAAATTTTACAATTAAATACTCTCACAAAACAATTGCTTCGTTTTTTTTTTACTTTTACTTTGCGTGATTATTGTTTCGGGTTTTCATTATTTGCCATGCAAATTCAAGTAAAATCGCACAATTGCACAAAAATAATTTTGTGTCGCCATTTGCAAAATTGATTTAGCTTTTTCGTTTTTTTTTTTTTTACTAAAACCAAATATAAACTAATAAAAAATAGCAACAACGAAAACGAAAATAATGTAGGAAAAAATAGAAACAAATGGAAATAGAAAAAAAAAAAAATTAACAAAACGAAAGAGCAACAGAAAAGATTGCATTTTAATTTAGTTATAAAGTCATATATATTTTTTTTTTTTACTGTTTAATCCAATTGTATAAAGAAAAGTAAAAAATAAATATAAAAAGAAAACAAATTTTATAGTAAAAAAAACTAAGCGAATGCTTGCAAAAAATTAAAAAAAAAATATTTTCGTGTTCGCTCGCGTTTTTGTGTGAATTCATTATGGCTTGCCTTTTTTTATGTTTCTATTTTTTTATTATTATTATTTAGTTTCTTTCTTTCTTCTTATTGATACACATTTTCGAGAAATAACTAAGTAAAATAAAAAAACTAAGAGAATTCATTTCATGTGCATAGTATAGTGCAAAAGGAAAGATAGCGATTGAAGAAAAGTTATCGAAAGAAGACGACGGGTGCAGAAGAGGCGTAGCTTAGGTTGACGTGCGGATGTCAGGCAGGCAGGCAGGCAGGCAGGCAGGCAGGCAGGCAGGCATGTAAATAAAAGTGCAGAATTGACTTTAGCTAACAACAAGTAGAAAAATCCAAAATGGCGCTTTCTCATATGTATATGTATATGGTACTTACATACATACATACATACATACATACGAGTACATATACACGAACATAGTATGCATACAAAAAAAAAAAAAACAAAATCACATTTGATCATTATTGAAACTATTAATAATGTGTTTTTTGTTATTGTTGAAAAGTTATTTTTAAAAATCTTATCTCGGCGTATACGAAGAAACAAAATGCTAGAAGAATAAATAATAAATTACAAATGCTCTCGACTTTATACACAAATATAAAATACGCTGTGCACTTTGCTGCTCGATGGAGACGGAGCTTTGCCCAGATTTGATAATGACAACAAATTTCAATTAACATTTACCATAATTTAAAAAGAGAACTGTGATTATATCAATGTAAAATACTTAGATCACATTTTCATATCGCTAGGTCAAAATTGATTAGCCTAAAGCAGCGTCGGGCATTCCTCTTCACGCATGCTCAAAGATAACCACCAACCACATAACTCCAAATATTTCGAAAAGTACATCGGTCAGTAGCGCCCTCGGAAACTAGTGTGCAATATTTTAGGCTAGGCAGTGATCAAGGCGAATTTAACAGGGTGGAGTCACTTCAGAGAGCTAAAGCTGTAATGTATATACGAGAGTAGATCAATAAGTACCCGTGTTAGGAATGAAGAGGCAAGTTTCTCACAAATTTTTTTTTCTGTTTTTCAACGTAATCTCCCTTTAGTACACTTTTTTAATACACTTTTCCCGACGTTTATGCCATTTCTTTAACCCCTCCAAAAAATACGATTGGTCCAACTCTTCAAAATACGCTTCTGTCTCGATGATAACCTCCTCGTTTGAGTTGAATTTTTTTCCCCCGAGCCACATTTTCATGTTGGTGACCAGAAAGAAGTCGCAGGGAGCCAAGTTGGGCGAGTACGGTGGGTGCGGCAGCAATTCGTAGTTTAATTCATGCAATTTGGCCGCAACAATTCCGTATCCGTTTGTTGTACACCGTAAGCAATCGCGGCACCCATCGGGCCGACACATTTCTCATGCCTAACCTATCATGTAAAATATTAATTACCGTTCCATACGGCACACTTACGGCCTCTGCTACTTCGCGCACTTTCGTTCGGCGATCAGCGAGAATCATGTCGTGGACCTTTTCAACGATTTCCTCGGTAACCACGTTTTCCGGGCGGCCTGGGCGGTCCTCATCAAGAACAGATGTACGCCCATGTTTAAATTCGTTGAACCAATATATTACGGTTGTCATAGATGGTGCACGGTCCCCATAGATACTATCCAACTTCGCTTTTATTTTCTCGCATGTTTTTCCATCGGATCGATATTGTTCTTTTTCCATTTTATCGCGAAACACGAAACACGTGTGATACTAATGGCTGTCAAATAAAAACTAACCTATTAAGTAGTCAGTTTGAAATTTAGTGTGGTGTCGTGTGACAGATGGCAGTACACGACGGTAATGCCAACTTCCCTCAACAACGCCACCTGTCTTCACACACGGGTACTTATTGATCTGCCCTCGTATACCACATATATATATGCGCAGTTGGTCTCGTGTGGCCAAGGACAAAGAGTAAAACTATCTACTTTTAAAGTTAAGAGAGAGAGAGAGGAGATATGAGAGAGAGACGAGAGAGATGAGAGAGAGAGAGAGACCAAAGAGAGAGAGACAAGAGAGAAAGACAAGAGATAGAGATAGAGAGAGAGTGACGAGAGATAGAGACGAGAGATAGAGACGAGAGAGAGAGATGAGAGATAGAGACGAGAGATGAGAGATAGAGATAGAGACGAGAGATAGAGACGAGAGATAGAGACGAGAGAGAGAGACGAGAAGGAGAGATAGAGATAGAGACGAGAGGGAGAGATAGAGACGAGAGGGACAGATAGAGACGAGAGGGAGAGATAGAGATAGAGACGAGAGGGAGAGATGGAAATAGAGACGAGAGGGGGAGAAACGAGAGGGAGAGAGAAACGAGAAAGAGATAGACGAGACAGAGACAGACGAGAGAGAGACAGACGAGAGAAGCGAGAGACAGAGAGGCGAGAGACAGAGAGACGAGAGACAGAGAGAAACGAAATACAAGAGAGAGACGAGAGAAATACTAGAGAAAGAGAGAGAGAGCCGAGAGAGAGAGAAAGAGAGAGAGACGAGAGAGAGAGAAAGAGAGAGAGAGACGAGGGAGAGAGATAGAGAGACCGACGAGACAGATAGAGAGACGAGAGAGAGAGATAGAGAGACCGACGAGACAGATAGAGAGACGAGTGAAGAGAGTAGGAGTGTGAGGAGCGTTCCGAAGAAGAGGGGGAAGAGACAGGAGTGTGATGAGTAGTCCAAAGAGGAGACAGAGATTTAAGGAAAGTAGAAGACATAAGAAAGGCTACAAGTCAGGACAGGGACCTTGAATGAGAGACAGCAGGATACTGAGTAATATAGAAAGGAAGAGCGTTTTAAGAAGAGGGAGAGGTTAAAGAGGAGGAGGAATAAGATGGAAAAGGAAAGGAAATAAGAGAGATGGAGAAACAGCCCGGATTCAAATGTTTGTACATTACATTCAACGGTCGCCATAACTATTTAGAACCAAATAGCTCCCACTGTACAAATTTTGCTTATTTTTTGTCTTTTTTTATTATTATTTTATAGTCAATCTGCGATACCATTGTAGTATTTCTTATTTTAATTCACCACTTGTTTTGTAAGCGTGATTTGTTTTCAATTGCTTCTTTCACTCGTTTTCAAGAATGAGAAATTATGGTTTTCGTACCTATTACTTAATTTTGTATTGCTTATGTTAGCCTCAGTTTCGGAAACACACGGTGGTAAATACAGAAAACGTTTTCATGTTAAGTCCTCGCTGCAGTTTGGGCTGTTATTTGTTTTGTCCAAATCCTCTCATCTGTAAAGTTTAGGTATCTCAAAGGTATCTAAAAACCTCTTGTTATTGCTGGACAGATGCACATAGTGTGCAAGGCTCTCTTTCTTATTCAGGTTCCTATAAGTATGGCAATTTGGATATTTTGGTAGAGGGTTAAAGCAGTGCATAACCGTATGGACACTCACCAAACAGACTTCGTTGACGATGATGTTAGTTATTCATCCGACTGCAATAAAAATTCTGATAAATATGACGCTACCTTCTACTTTTCAATGAAAATCTTGCAGTAGATGGACACGTGCATAAAAAGTGAACATGGTCTCGATTTCGCCCAGGTTCTTGCAGCTACGGCAGTGGGCAAAGCCAGCACTCATTCACAGTAGTAGATTTGAGACAACGAAACAGTGAATCGTTTGTATTCGTGTCAAACTCAATTAAGAGCGCAGGGCGTGTATTCAGTTATAGAACGAAAAATAAACATACGTATTTATGCATAGGTACCCATACATACATACATACATTCATGTGTGTGTATGTACTTACTTTACGTAACAATCAAGGTTAATAATATTGAATTTTTGCATTATCCAAGTATAAAGAGAATGTATTTACGCAGCAAACTAAAGTATCTGTATGTAGAAAAAAATTCACAATTTTTTAGGCAACATTGAAACCTTCTTGAATTTGCATATATACATATACATATACATATGTATGTATGTATGTATGTACATATAGCGAGCAAAAAAAGACAAAAGAGAAACGAAGCAAAACTTAAAATTCATACAAAATATTCAGCTTATAAATCAATAAAAATAATACAAAAGCAAAAACTCGATTCTAGTAAAAAAAGAAAAAAAAAATAAGTTAAAAATATCCACAACTACAACAAATTATAAATAAAACGCTAAACAATATATTAAAATATATAAGTATGTAGATATACATAGAATGTACTTGTTCGTATGTATGCAGTAGGTATATTTGTTCTATTTTTATACCCTAATCACACACACACACACACACACACACACACACACACACACACAAATTGTACAGGGTATTGGTTTTGATTGAGTAATGATTATTTGTAACGCCCACTATTATGAGTCGTAGGTATGAACATGTGGAACGGCTTGCTACGACTACGGCCTGCTACGTCGGCATAGATAAAATCAAAAGGTAGAAAAAAACCATTTTTCTACACGGCACCACCTCTTGACAGGCCTATATGGCAAACCTATAAGAGTAAAAATTGCCTAAGAAAAGCTTTTCACTTCGCCGTGCGACATTAAATTGTAGGGGATGTGCATTCCTGTACAAATAGAACAAGCACAACATGAGTGTATGAGAAAAGCTCGGCCTAGGCCCTCCATGTAGACTGTTGTGCCATTTAAAAAATAAGTTAAAATAACTTCAAAAATAGCTGATGCGAATATTATCTTCAATGGGCAATAACCACGCATTATTCCCATACTAAATTGTCAGATATAAGAAAAAATTTTACTAAAAAACCCATAAGAATTTAACACACCGTAGATGGCAACAAGGTGTTTTGTTTCAGAGAGTGTGTAGGGTATATAAAGTTCGACCGCGCCCGAAGTTTGCTTTCGGGATTTTTTGTATTAGGAATGTACCCAGAAGTGACGAGTTGTAGACGGTCAGATATGCGATCAAGGTAAGAGTATAGAAGAAAATAAAAGTGTTTTTGGTGAGCAAGTTATAGATAATTTTGTATGTACCTTATATAGTTTAGGTATGAAAATGCTTAATATTTATACATACGAGTACAAATCGTATCAAAGTATATGGAAAAGAATTTCAATTTAAAACACAAACATGTATGTTACTTATATACTATGTATGTAGATATGTAATAAAAATGTCATGAAAGTACTTATAGATACTATCAAGTATCTATAGATATGTATGTATGTATTTATGTATGTATAGCAGAATGAAAAAAGGTAAGTAAGTACACGAAAAGGGGAGAGATGGAAAACAAGCAAAAAGAAAATGGTGACGGTGGAAAAGAAGAAGAGAATTCAATATATTTAAGTTTATAAAATGCCAGCTAGCGCAACAGCAGAAGAAACAGCCAGCCTACACTAAAAATGTTTGTAAGCATTGTATTTGTATGGAAGTAAGTATGTATGTATACGAATTATATGCATATGAAAGAGAATATTCTCGAAACAAATTTTTCAAAAAGGTGAAAAAGTGGAACAAACAACAACTACAACAACAATAGGGAAAAACGGAAACATCACGAGCAAAAAAAAAAAATTATGCTAGAAGAGTAATTGAACTTTCCTCAGCTGCGTACTTGTTGTACTTACATATGTACATACGTATATACACATATACATATACATATATGTATATATACATTCATATACATATACATATGTATATCAATACATATCCATGTATATATGTAAAGAGATACACAATAGCAAACTAGAGAAGATGAACCAAGTAGAAACAGCAACCAGCAGCTAGCACCAATAAAAATTGAGATGAAAAAAACCATACAGAAAAGATGATGAGCCCAAACATTGAATATGCTCACCAAATAAAAAAAATAAAAAAGAAGAAAAATCCCACCATTACCCACCCATCAGGCAACACCGCCATCAGCAGCAGTAAAAACGACCTCAACTATTACACACAACACGCTACTCACCACCACCACACTGCACCTCTCTGATGCGCCTACTTTAACCGTACTGATAGTACACCACCACCACTCCCTCTCTCTGCCTCCCAGCAAGCATTTCGTTCCCATCTTCTCAAGAAGTAAATTCTTATGTGTAAAAAAAAAAAAAAAAAAAAAAATTTAAATCCAACAACATTTTATTTGTCGTTGTTGTTCATTCTTTATTAAGCAAACAAGAATAAAATAAAAACAAATTTATACAACAACAACAACAAGAAAAAATAAAGTACGTCACAATTGAATGTATTTGTTGTTATATTGCGAAGTGGAAAAGGGAGTAGAAGAGAGCACCGCGCAGGAGAAAGCTGCATACGTATGAAATATGTACAACAAAAACAAGAGGAATGATTAAGTCTAGTTTTTTGGTGGGGCTGACGCAAAAACAAAATGGCGACTTTCTTTTTTTTTTTTCTTACTCGCTCTTTTTTTATATTAATTTTTATAAGAAACAAAAAAAAAGAATTTAATAAAATTTATTCAGCATCATAAAGCTTTTGTAATTTCTAAACTGAATTTATCATGTTTGATTTAAAGTTGAATTTATTCGCATGACATTACAAAGGAAAAACAAAAAAAAATTTTAACTATGAGCACATTGCATCATTTTATTAAGAAAATATATACATACAACCACATATTTTATAAAGTTAATTAATTTACTTTAATTTACTTTGTGTTTCAGAAATTAAACAAGTGTTTGAATATTGAGATGAAATTAACCCATGTACAGTTAAGTACTGGGATCTCAACTAACTGAATCCTCAGCAGATCGAAGGTAGCAGAGCTCCTTATTTTACACCAAAGCTAAGGACAGCGGACGGGAGGAAAGTGCTCTGCACTTATGCATACTCATAGAAGTATGTATGTAGTCAAGGTGACTGCCAATTATCACTTATCACTAATCAATAATAATCAATAACACTCAAATTTCTATCGGAGGTTGATCGGATGAAGTACTTACTGTAGGTCTATGTAAGGGCACAATAGGGCACAAACCGTAGTGATTTCCCTGTTAATAATAATCAAATAACCAAGTTGCTGGCAACTCTACCAATCGTTGAAAGAATATATCTCTAAGTCAAACATCTTACCTACGAGAATGGCCAAGAAATGTGAAGATACAAAGGAATGCATACATACATACATACATAAAATCATCTGTAAGTTATTAAAAAATATCTCCTAATGTTGATGGTATCCTCTACATAAATATTTCCCAATGTGAGCCACAGAAAAAGTACGTATTTTTTGAGTGCTCTACTCTAGAGAATCTCTTACTTCTTCAATAATTTTCTATGCATACGCCCATACACATAGGAAGTGCCTATACATAAATAGTCTTCAAATAGTTTGGAGACAAATCTGCTACGAAATGTTACCATCGACCGTCAATGGGTTAAAATTAAAATACGATTATTATAACTTTATTAGTTCACAGTGAACTCGGTTAAATATTCGAAGTAATGGAATCTGCTATTATATTTTGTAATAAATAAAAATATACCAGTTGTACAAGTATGAAACCGGTACTGAAATTTCTGTGTCGCTAGGTAAAAGTATACGCTCTGTCAAACCAAATAATTGGCGCCATTTCTTCGCATTTAGTTCTGTCAACAACATTCAGTTCATAAACAATCAAGTTTCATACAACCACATATTTTTTTTTCGCTCGTAAAAATGTCGAATTTTGTGCCTACAAACTGCGATATGCCGACATCATTGATTTTCTGTTTCCAATTGAGGAAATCTGCTTTGGAATGACATCGAATGCTTGGGGAAGCTTACTGCCAGCACGCTCTAGGCAAAACACAGTGCAACGAGTGGTTCAATAAGTTTGAAAGTGGCGATTTTGATGTGAGAAACGAAGAACGTGGAAGACCACCGAAAAAGTTTGAAGATGCCAAATTGCAATCTCTACTCGATGAGGATGGTAATCAAACGTAAGAACAACTTGCAGAACAATTAAATGTGAGCCAACAATGCATTTCTCAATGCTTAAACGCCATGGGATTGATTTTGAAGGTGGGAAGATGGGTGGTGCCGCATGAATTGACTGAAAGACAGCAAGAAAATCGACAAACCACATGTGAAATGTTGCTCGCCAGGTACAAAAGAAAGTCATATCTTCATCGAATTGTTACTGGCGATGAAAAATGGATCTATTTCGAGAATCCCAAACGTAAACGATCATATGTTAAGTCCGGTACACCGACACCGGCCAAATCTACAGCAAAGCCAAATCGCTTCGGAAAGAAGACAATGCTCTGTGTTTTCTGGGATCAGCTAGGTGTTATCTGGTTTGACCTTCTGAAAACCAGGTGAAACAGTTACTGGTCAACGCTACCAACAACAATTGGCCGATTTCAACCGAAAACGTGCTTTCGCGCCAAAAACGTCCAGAATACCATATCAAGCTAGGCAACACAAAGTGATTTTTCTTGATGACAATGCACCATCACATCGAACATAACAGACTCGGGGATTGGTAGATTCGTACAGCTGGGAAGCCTTCCCCATGCGGCTTATTCACCAGACTTGGATCCATCTGACTACCACTTGACGCACTTGCTGAGCGCTGAGCAGCACTTCGATTCGTACGAAAATGTGAAAAAATGGCTCGATGACTGGTTTGACTCAAAAACCTAACAGTTTTTTTGGCGAGGCATTCTCAAATTACCAGAGGGATGGGAAAAATGTCCATTACTTTGAAGATTGAATGTATGGTATAACCATTTCTCTTAAATAAACGTGCATTTTCTTAAAAATATTTTCCGGTTTCATAGTTGTACACCTGGTAAATGAATTAAATAAAACTATGAAGTTTGCTAAGTTATGAACTACCTACACTGTGCAACAGGGCATTCATGAAATGTTCTACATTAATGATCATATTAGTTATTTATATTTTATGTGTCAAATGTATAGAGAAGAAAGAGAACTATTGAAAATGTCGAGTTTTGGAGTCGTTAATGCTTTAACCCTTAACCCTTAAATCGTTCAACTGGGAGTACATTTCTTAAGTGATTTTGATTATTCTATAGGGTGTTGCTTAAAAAGAAAAACTTTAAACTGAAGGGGGTTTGAAGTAATTGGAGAACAAAAATTATTTCTGATAATTCTTACACCCAATTTGATTGCACAAATAGAAGAAGAATTCTTAGTACTAACGAAATTTTTGTACAAAAAATGGCAAAGGACACAATTCTTCAAACATTAATTTATTAAAATACTTTAACATGAAAAACAAGTTAGATACTAAAACTTTCTTTCTTTTATGTCCTTACAAAAGATGAGTTGAAGCATAAATTTAGCATCTACCCATATACAAAACGATATTACGTAATATAACGAAAAGCAGGAGCAGCAGGAAGGCAAAAAGGACGAGTGAGAAGATTACTGAAAACACAAATACACATATGTAAATACGTACATTACTATATCACCACTACAGATATGTAGATAGATAGATAGATAGATGGATAGATGGATAGATAAAGTATATATGCATGTATTCACGAAATGTCCTGGCGCTCGGCAAGGAGGCAGCCACGGTGCAGCAAAATAGTTGGGGAAAACACACAACATAATAGCTGAAACAGAGCATATACCCACATATTGGTACATAAACATGTACATACAACTTGACAAACAAAAACATATGAATACGCATACGCCCATACACATGCACAGACGCACGCAGCACGCACGCACGCACGCACGCACACATTCAGTACTTGTTGGTGAAAGGCAATAGCTTCGAAATACACTTATTGCATATACCGATGAATTGAGAAGTGGCAGTGTTGTCCTGTGAATGTCGCTGTCGCTGTCGCTACTAATGCTGATATTGCTGCGCTGCATATCCCAGATACATACAAATATTCTGGAGAACGAACTTGCAATGCATGCAGCATCAACTGCAGAAACGCAGAAAGGCGGGCCGACCTGCTCAGCCTCAGCCTCAGCCTCAGCTTCAGCTTCAGCCTCAGCATTCAAGAGATTCGTTATAAACTATTCGTGCTATTTGCGCAAAATTGCACTCAATTTACAAAAGATATACATACATCAATAAAAACGCAATAGTTTCAGCATAGCTGTTGACTGGTGTACATATTCTCTTATGCCTAGGCATTTGCCTCTGTGTGTGTGTGTGTGTGTGTATGCGTGGGTAGCATTTGCTTGACCACCCAGTGAACACAAAGTGATCTAAGCTATCTATAATTTATATAATACTTCGAGTTATTTCAAATACTGTCAAACCATTGAAACTTAATTGGTTTTTCTTTTCAGCAGTGACCAGGATTTTACTTTCTATCGTCGTTGAAATTATTTATCGTTCTCAAATAGAAAAAACTATAAAATTAAGAGGATTTTCATTTCAATTCAATAATTTTTGCTAATCACTAATAGTGAATTACTTTTAATATGTTCTAATAATCTTCAATTCTATTACAGTAATCCCCACTTAAATGCATCGATAAAAAGTACAATTGATGGTTCAATTAACCGAGAAATTGAAATAACCTGGTAAGTAATTTGAGTATATTTTAAAATAAAAATTAAATATTTCTGGGGCAATTAAACGGAAAACGCAATTAAGCGTGATTAAATTAACCAGGTTTTACTGTATCTGTACATTACTGTTGCCTCACCACTGTCAGCAGCATTTCTGGTATTATTTCGAATCAATTTGCATTAGTCTCGAGGAGTTGAAAACTGGTTGACGTCAAGTTTAATAAATGTTTCACATTTTGAGAAGTTATCGCATAAATGGAGGCAAAACATAAACCATGGGGCTAAGTATATGGGTGATTTACACTAAGAAAAAACTAAAGCATACAGCCGCTACACAATAAAGAAGTGCAACGTTTTTGGGTCTTTTAAGGAGTGAGATCGAAAAAATCGGATAACTTTAAATTGTCTGAGCATTGAAATCCCTTATGCAAATAAAAAAAATGTAAACAGGTTTGAAAAGAAATTTCTGATAAAATGATCAATAAAACTTATATGTTTGTTGTTTTTTTACAGAATTCGGACACCTTTTCCGGTATTCCTGCCATTAGCGCCTTTACTGTCATTTTTCTCTCTCTTGGCGGCAGCATTCCACTTATTTCAAAAATCTTCCATGGATTTAGCTTCTTTGTTTGTTGCCTTTAATATTCTTTTCACTAGAGCCTAATATCTCCCGATAGGCCGAAGCCGAAGTTCTGGGCAATTTGGTGGGTTGGCGTTTTTTGGTACCAATTTGATGTTTTTGTCTTCGAACCATTCAAGGGTTACTTTACTGTAGTGGCAGGAGGCTAGATCGGGCCAAAATAAAGTAGATACATTGTTCTTTCTTATGAAGAGCAGCAATATCTTCTGGAGGCACTCCTTCACATAAAATTCGGCGTTAACAGTGCCACTTGTTACGAAACTTTTACTCCTTAGCCCACAACTACAAATCGCTTGCCATACCAGAAACTTCTTCGGGAACTTGAACTTTTGTTTTGTCATAAGTCTTTCCTCATCTCCTCCTCGTTCCTTTGCGGTGTAAAACTCTTGACCAGGCAATTGAGAAAATTTAGACAACACGTATCCATAACACATCGTCCATAACACAGCAAAAATTTTTGGAAAAAATCTGTCTTCAACTTTTTAGCTCGGCTCTGGGCTACCAAGTTCTTAGTATCGTTCCTGTCGGGTACTGACTGCACTTTGCATATTTTAAGGCCCTCATCTTTTTTAATTTTACGAACTAAAAACTCACTGCAACTCGCTTTTTCCGCAACTCCAATTTTCGATTAGACAACGCTGGATTCTTCTCTAAGAGAGCAACGACTTTCTTCGCCTTTTGTGGAGACACGAACCCGCATTTCCTTCCAGAACCATATTTTCTAGCAACTGTTAAGTCTGTATTAAATTTTTTTAAGAATCATCGAGACAGTGTTTTTTGCAACTTTCGCCTTATTTGCAATGGTTTTCTGGCTCCACTGCGGATTTTCTCGAAAGAATTCAACAACTAAATCGCGTCTTTCCACTTCCGACTCAACTGAAAGTTCACAAGTCAAAAAACATGTGATTGTATTTCATCAGAATTTCTCCAACGCAAAGCCTATTGTTTGAATTTTTTCATTCAGATGAAGAGTTTCAAAGCAATGGTCTTTCAAAGTTATCCGATTTTTTCGATCTCACTCCTTAAGTGTATTATTTTGAAAGGTGCCTACTTTGACAGCGATGGAAAAAATTTGAATAAATGATAAATATGGAGTGAGACACCTTCACATTCTTTATACCTTCTCTCTTGACTTGCTCTCTCTAAAAATCGCATACCAGCAATCTCTCGTTACACACATCACATATGCATTTTGTAGAGTGTGACCCATTCTACTTATTTCTAAATGTGCTTTCGTTTCGCTCTATCTTCGGTTCAATTTGTTGAAATTTTTTTTTATACTATGAGATTAGTATCATGAAACCTCGCAATTTGCTTTTAATTTCTAAATCAAAAATTAAATGTTTTAATCTTTTAGAATTCATTATTTTATTAATTTAGATACTACTATAAAAATACTAAATACATAATTATTATTCGATACGATCAGCGAGCTGAGATTTTTAAAATATCGCAACATTGTTAAGGCTACGAATATGTTTCACCAAAATACTCCCCCAGAGATATTGTCTATTCCTCTCAAGTTTCTCTAATCTTCCTAACATTTGTTCGATTTTCATAAGACTAGTCTCATCGTGTAAAAGTTGACTAAGTTTCACATTAGTAAAAATGTTTAGGTTGTGGTTATATTCAAATTTTACTTGGCGAACACCATGCAATTGTTGTTGCCCGAACACGAAAAAAGAGCGTTTACTCACTCTCACAGCGAAAACGTATGCTGGGTGAAATTTACACCGAGCACACCGAGTATTCAGGGTGTCAATGAGTTATTCTACACAAAAAGAACAAAAAAGTATGTAAAATAGAAGGAAAACATGCAAACCTGTACATCATTATTTTCATATGCAGAAAAGGGAAGTTGCGAATGTTTTTGGTTTTTAAAAGTGAATATTAAATATATTATTCATAAAACTATTGAAGACAAATCATAATATTTTCATAATTTTTCAATTATATTATTAATTGCACTCTCCATATTGATAAAATCATTTAATGTTTTTTGGTATACCATTTAGTGTGGCCGTTGCGAACAATATAGTATTAACAAAAAACCCTGAATTTTTACCAAAAGCAACTCTGTAACGACCACCACACCGAGCACGAGAGTAAAATATGATGTGTTCGTAGAACAGCGAACACCGGTATAACCAGCACCTTAGCCGCCACATACTTGAGAAGTGAAACTGTTTTTTTTTCGTACTGCGCTCTCCACCGTCTCTGTCTCACCACTCCATATTAACATTCTCTCTCTTCTCTACTCGCACACTTCTATAGAATGAGTGAGACCTATTCGCTTTCTATTGTGTAGAAAGAACAGAATTTTCGCATCGTTCTCTCGCCAGCAAAAATTGTTACCCTACTGCAAAATATAACTTCAAAAACTTTACAGCTTGGCAATTCTTTGTACGCTTAAACTCTTAATTTTATTTCTCCACATAGTGTTTCTTTTGCAGAATATTATAATCCTGTTCGACTTTCTGATTCCCTCTCTCTCTCTCCTCGAAAAGTTCCATTAAAAATGCCAGACACTTTCAAATACCTAATTTTAAGCCATGACAACATACTTATGTGGGTGAGAAAATTGTAATTTAAGTTTTATAAAACGTTTTATAGTGAACATTTTAGTAAACTTTGATTTATCGGCAGTAAATGTTAATTACTTTCACTGAAATGTCAAAGAACTGAGAATTGGAACGAACTAGAGAAGTTAGAAATGTTGTCAGAATAAAAAATATAAATCTGATGGCTAATCTTTATAGATATGTATCTCAAATATCCGATGTTTATGCTTAAAAGTATTGATAGAGTGACATAAAAATGAACACAGAATACATTCACTCTAGCTATTAAGTTATATAATATATCCACGTTAATGGGGGGTGGTTAAAAGTCAAATGACTATGAGTACAGAAAAAGGGAAGAAAGGAGGGCAGTCAGGACGGATTGTTGAAGAAACGCAAATGCGACAAAATGGCAAACAAGTGTGACAGTCAAGTCACAAGCCACCAAATACCACATACACATAAACATATAGCATGCATATGTACGAAGGAATATTTTAGCGAACTGAACTGACTGTATGGTGTTGAAAAGTGACTTTCGTAACGAAATAATCACACGGCTAGAGTATGAGAGAATGACTAGCGATATGGCAAGGCTAGTGCAGAAGGAGCTGAACATGAAGGTGGGTGAAGCATGAGTCGAGTATGGGAGTATGCGAAGAGGACGAAAAAGGCTTCAAAAATGGTAAAAGCGCAAGATAAGTGAAATAAAAGGAAATGTGAAGTAAAAGAACGGCAGGCAGCACAACAGGGATCGATAACATTAACGAAGGCGTGTGTGGTGACAAATGGCACAAGGCAAAGATGTCGAATAAAAGGAAACGCGAGCAATGGCAGATACCACTCACTAAAGGAAAAATGGATGTAGGTATGTATGTATATAAAAAAAAAGAAATAATAATGTAAATAGAGCGAGAAAAATCTACACAAAGCATTTCATATTTTCCACCACACGCAAACACACACGCACACATGGAAACATTTGAAAACCAAAATGCATGTTGTAAATTCAAAGTAGAAAATTGATGACTCAACACAACTCAACTCAATAGTGAAGGAAAATTTTGGTTGATTTGATAAATAACTGATATTTTTGAGTGTAATGGAAGAGTACACTCTAAAAAATATGTGTCTACAAATACATATAACTTAATCTTTAATTATGTACCATACATTCGTTATTCAGAAAACATGATTAAAATGTAGCATACTTGTTTCCTTTGCAATGTATGTAAGTTAAGTGCTAACAAAAATTAAATAATAAATTTGCTTAAATTTAAGTTTAGTTTCGAATACTCACACAATAAAGATACATTTCTTGGCTGTATCCACAAATAAGAAGAAGAATTCATAAGTGAAATATTATCCTTACCTGTAAATAGAAAAGAAAGAGAAACATGTCATTAGAAAAATCATTAAATATCTTAATTTTTACTCTACATCATATCTTCATAAACATGATTAAATTTCTACTGCAATTCTCTATTAAAGCAGAAAACTTTAATAATTCACCACGCCAACGCATATACTTGAATTTCACCACACAAAAACTCACAAGAAGAAAAATCTCCGACAAACTTTATTTCGTTACTTTCATCATATCATCTTAAAGTCGCTGCGCGCAGCATAAACTTTTTTTCTCATGCACACGACCACTAACAACAATGCGGAGAAAACTTGAAGATATAGAGCACGCCAGTCTACCAAGCAGCCAGCCAGTCATCCAGCGCCAGGCTAAGTGACTGCCAGAGAGCTAATGTCAAATATTGTGTCCTACCTAGCACAACCAACCCCAGTCAGTCAGCCAGATACCAATTCAATTCAACTCGCAACAACGACCGTCTGCCCGTCACACAAACAAAAAAAAAAAAAGGAAAGGGAAAAGGGAAAAGGAAAAAGCAGCACAAATCACCCAACAATACTACGTAACCAAAAAAAAAGAAAAGAAGAAAATGCGTGACTGCCAAATAGTCAGGCAGACAGACAGACATCCACACATACACATGAATAAACAGACAGCCCAATAGACAAACAGACTGTTGAAAACTTTTCATTTTCAACACCACACACCTCCCACAGCCCCACCCCCACCCCCACCGTCGTTTATCTTTTGTGAGAAGAAAGCAAGCTCGAAAAAAGAGGAACCCGTCGAAACTGAAACAAAATTAAACCCAAACAAACTTTCGAGCCGGGCCGCATCGTGTCGAGTCGTATGAAAATTTATGGTGTCTACAAAAACAAAAAAAAATTTAAATGCCCTCACCATTCCACATCTGTTATTTACTCTTCTCTGCCGCTCTCATCCACATGCTACATAATTTTTCCTTTTCCGCACTCAGTCTCTCCCTCTCACAACCCAACCGCCCAAAAATAACAACAAGAAAAATAGCAGCTCTCCATTAAAGCTCACACAAATAATCCACCACTTGAAGTCGCGCATATGATACTATCATCAGGGAGTAGTAGCAAAAGAAACCAACAACAATGCAACAAAAAAAGGCAAGCAAGCAAGCAACAACAGCAACAAAATAAAGGAAAACAAACAAAAATAAAGAAAGAAAAAAACATGACACCAGAGGAAAATTAAACCAACTTTAACCACCCAGATTTACACCTTATTCACCATACACACACACATGAACACACATGGAAGGTGATGTGATATGTAGGCAAGTCAGTACACATGCTACTACTATATGTTGAATATGGTGGCAAAATATTAAATAAAATGTTAAATAAGTATCTATGTAAGTATGTAACAGAAATACAAAAAACCAAGTACAGAAAATTATACAAATACAAATACATACTATGTACTTATATAAAAGTAAGTAAAGCAGGCAGGCAGGCAGACAGGCAGGTTGAAATCGATGCCCAACATTGGTGGCAACGGCAACTCGTTACAATTCACTACTCAACATCACCACCACCGCTGTCACCGCCACCCGCTGCCTACACCACAATTATCACATCACCACCCTTTATTTCACCAAACCAAACATACGTAAACGCCTCATTACGCCCCACACTAGAGCAACAACCAACATTATTCAAGCGCATGTTGCTCGTTGCTACCAATAATAATAAAAATTAAAAAAAAAAAGAAAAAAATCGTACAGAAAATGCGAAATGACACAACATCGTCATCATCGTCAACGTTATCGCTGATATTGTTGTTTTTGTTGCCGCCGTCGTCGGGTCGTTTAGCCTGTGCTTCTTCTGTTGACGACTCGTTTTCTCTTTATTGTTGTTTCTCTTATCCTTCGTCAATTGGTATGCATTCGTCGTTGTCGTATACTTGCCGTTCACACACGCACACACACGTACTATACGTACGGAGCATCCTTTTTCACCCCGCACAACCGCGTAACAACCCAGTAAAAACAAATCTACATTTACCTCTACCCACAGTGATGGCCATAGCATATGCAACGAAAACTTATTTAGAAAAACAATTCTTCGAAACATAAAACATAACCATGAAACATACATAATAGGTTTTAGAAATTCTTTTAAGATTTTATGTAACTTTTTTACTTTACTTTTAATGGCACAACAGCCCATTGAGGGCCTTGGTCGAGCTTTTCGCATCCACTCATGTTGTGCGTACATGAATTTTTTGTAACTACTTTCTAATTAAAAATCATTTAAAATATTTTTTATGAAAGGAACCTACGAAAAGTTGTTGTCAAGTTGTGAAAACAAGGACAACTTCTTCATAGATTTAACAGTGGAGATAACGAAAGTTAACCAAATGATTTAATAAGTACAGCCACTGGGCTGTAAGTGAGCGGATGAGTTGTACAATATCCTCCCTTCAATAAGTCGCATGGCACTTCCCATCATATACATATTAAGGTACTCGCAATGGACCTTCTAGTCTCTCGAGTGGAAGTTTACAGCAGACCTACACAAGCTCTTTTAACCTCATCCAACCTAAGTACTAAAATAAAATAAACCGTTATTTAAAAAAAGCTTTAATATACTATGGCCAAAAAATGTGTGTTTCTTTGTTCCCTTACATAGAATCCAATTTAAAAATGATATGCTCCCATTTGTTGTACAGGAGATGCGGTTACGCTTCGTCATATCACAAGAAAGTTAATTGTGACATACATCTGGTGTGGTTAAATCATAACTAGTTGAAGACAAAATAACTGTCATCGAATACAGAGCCATTAAAAAATTGTTGGGGCAGTAGTCTACCTAAAGAATTGGTAGATTTTGCCAAAAGTTTGGATGATTTCAATGAAGGATTTAAGTTAAGGACTTAATTTAATCAAAAGCACTTCTCTGCAGAGTAATTATGTAAAAAAAGTAATCCCAATTACCTTCATTAACTTTACTAAATTGTATCGAAAACACTGCTTTGCAGATTAATAGAAATCATACTAAAAATGTTATAAGTACGATGAGGGTAAATATATAATTAGCTACAAGTAAACTTAAAAAAAGGATTCGGTATAAAACCGTATATATCAATGTGAATAAATGTGAAAGGTTCGCCATGGGTCATTAAAGAATAAGAAGGCTTTTTAGAAAAACTTTCAGTGTGTATATGATTTGACCACCACTGTAACTAGACCCAAACTACATATGTACATACAAAAAAGCAAATCAAAACACCAAGTGCTGGCATGTTTTCTATTTTCACCAAAAAGCAAAAATAAAACATACGAGTTCTCGAACTCCAAACATAGCTCGCTCTCCACATAGCACGGATTCTCTCTTTCTCTCTCCGTTTTACTTACACTCTCTACACCATAACTTTTTCACAGTTCACTTTAAATCCACAATTGTTAGACTAAAGTTCTAATGTGAGTGCAAAATTAAAGGTATTTTATACTACATAAAAACACACATACTACATACCATACACATGTATGTGTATGTATGTATGTAAATACATACAGCGAATAACGGTTGATTTTACCTTAACCCACTCGCTTTCGCCGCCAACTCTCGTCCCTAGAAGCGCTTTTCTCTCTGAAAGTGTACGCGCATCAGTGCTGTCACTTTATCTCAATTGTGGTAGACCTACCCCCACCACTTTTTTTTTCAACATTTTTGACTTCTTTCACTTTTCCAAGATCTAACAATATTTATTTAAGTATATTTGGTACTTTTCTTCCAATTAAATTTAATTAAAATAATACCATATTTTTTAAATAAAACTGAACTTTTTAAAATAAAAAACGGTTTTTGTATATCATGTATGTATGTGAGGTATAATTCAGCAAGGTTAATCGATTTTTTGTATGGTGTCCTTTAATGCATCGCAATTTTACGTAAAATTTATTGCCATTTCTGTGCGCCATATTACAAACTTTAACTGACCAATATGATTGTCTAGACGTTACCAATGTATTCGTATGTATATAATGTTTAGTTTGTCTTGATCAGATTCAATTCAAAGGCTTATTTTCTTCTTTTAATGGCACAACAGCCCATGGAGGGCCTAGGCCGAGCTTTTCGCATTCACTCATGTTGTGCGTGTTATATTTGTACATGATTGGGAGGGACCTACGTTTTATGCCGAATCCGAAAGGCGAAGTGAAAAGCTTTTCTTGGGCAATTTTATCTTTTGTAGGTTTGCCATTGCCTGAAAAATTGTTTATTCTACTTTTTGATTTTGCCTGTGCCGAGATTTGAGCCTCGGACATTATGCGTAGCTGGTCAATACACTACTAACTACGCCAAATCGATCGAAGGCTACAAATGGAAATTAATGTTTATCTGCATGCTAAAATATTAGGGTAATTTTTGATGGAAAAATTCTTGGAAAAATTTTTTTACTTCAAAACAATGCATTTGATATTAATGAAAACTTCTTTTGCATGCAAAAAGCAATATTTGCAATCATGCAATTAAGCATGCAAAGATCACACGGGATCTGTAAAGTGGGCTTTATAAGATACAATTAATTTACCACCCCTTTTCTAAATGTACCATTCATTCTCTTTTAGGAATTAATCCACCATTATTTAAAATTTTCAAGTGACAGCACTGACGCATACTAACACACCATACATTAAATGAACATTTTACATACAAATTCGTTCGTTCATTCGTTGTTTTCTTCTATTTTTTGTTTGATACTTTTCCTGTATTACACTTCGAGTATTTGTATGTAACCGGAACACTACCGGAAAGCAAATGCCAAACAAAAATTTCAACTTATTTAACTCGTGTTTAATGTGTGTGATGTGGCGACGATGGTGGCAGCGGCGACGATAATGTGAGGGCGTACGTAGGAAATGTGCGAGAAAATATTTTAAAGAGTATAAAAATGAAATATTGTTGTGGAAATGTAGAAAAGGATTTATTTGCTGCTGCTGCTGCTGTTGTTGGAAGAGCGAAATTAAAGCAGACGACGATGATGATGATTGTGTAGTAGAAGAAAAAGGGGAAAAACAAGAACATAAGCGAGAAAAAAAAATAGAAAGAAGAGTGAATAGAATAATCGAGAATATGGTTGGAAGTTTTCGAAGTTTATTTTTGTAATATATGAAAAGGAAATTCTTATGGATTTAATATTTTGTTATTTTTTATACCTACTACGTTTTTTTTTTGCTTTATCTCAGGAAGTTAAAGGGGTTGAGGGGGAAGTGAAAAGTAATCGATAAGTGAATATAAGCAATGAAAATACTTTTCCCCAGCAGACAGGCAGAGCTTAGGAGAGCATAGCAGAACGAGAATGTGTTTGGTTGGTAAGACTTTATTTTTTGGCATGGAAGTTAAGTTCCACACAATTTAATACATTAACTTCTATGTTGTTTTTGTGTTGAAGAAATTAAATTATTAAATTTTCTTAAATATACTAAATCACACAGATTTTGTGAACCCTCTCAAATCCTCGAAACACTACAGATTGAGAACACTTTAAAGTCAAAACTCTCTGTTTTAAACAAAATATAAAACTTGTTTGTTTATGTTTTTAATTTGGACAACTATTTTCCGAATTTTAAGCAAGTTCATCTGTTAGAGAAAAAAATTGAAAATAACTGAAAGTGATTCAGGGACTTTCTATTCAATCTATTCTCTATTGCTTTAATTGGAAGGACTAGATTCATTCTCATTTGAAAAACACTACAGTAGAAATACAATGAAGCTTTTCTTTTAACTAACCTCCAAATAGTGGCTCAAAAAAGACGCTATTGCACTAATTGGTTTCTTTATATAATAGGAGAAACAAAAACTTAACCTGATCTACCCAGAAATTGCAACCGTGCTTTTTAGTTTCAATTACATACGCACATAGAATAAAAGTCCCAGAAGAGAGCCACCATTTGAGGTATGTAGCTTTGCTCTTTACGAAACATCTCTCTTTTTGGTCGATTAAATTTATGAGTGTATGTGCTTCTGACTTGATTCCACCCGAGAGAGTGAGAGTAATCGGTGCAGTGTCGTTGAGGGAAGAGCAATTTTTTTATTGAATATTATTATCAAAAAAAAATTTTTTTTACAAAGATTGCGATTAATTAAACGAATTTTTAGTTCATTTCTATTAAATAATATTAAATCAGAGAAAGTTATTCTCCAAGAGATTCTAAAAATATTTTACTTTCACACCCCGCCAGTCACCGATCTTCTCTTTTAATATGTATGCAGTTTTTATAATAAGTATGTTTTTAGATGGAAGGACAGAAATGTACCAAAGGTCTCTGATATATGGTACATATGTTCCTATACTAAACTATTTTAAGAAACCCAAGAAGCTATAAGGGTCGTGACACCGCCCATACACTACATCTATATACAGTGTCGGACAATTCAATAAGAACACCTTGCACTATAAAACTTCCATTGATTTTTTTTTATGGACTGCTTATGGCAAACAATTTTTATAGAGAAGAAAATGGTATGGTATATACTTTATAAATTTTTAGGTGGCAGCACTACATTTAAATATTTTTCCCAAACAAAAAAGATGAAGCGAAGCATTCGAAGGCGGACAATGCAATAAGTACAGCAGACGAAAACATTTATATTTTAAAAAGAAAACTTAAATTTGTTTACAATTTGTACTGGTAAGCATTTAAATGGTAGCATTGAGGGTAATTCAACAAATTAAATGTAAACTATTCCGTAATGTCACAGCAAGATGGGTCGAGCAAAGCACTGCAGCAAGGAGAAGCGTGATTTGGTGCAAAAACTGCGAAATGAGGGACAAAGCATCCGCCAAATAGCTAAAAATATTAGCAGATCCTCGACATTTGTCTACCAATCTTTGCTACCTCAAAAATTTCATTGCAAGAGAGGCAGGCCTCTCAAAACTACAAGTACAGATGACAATGATTGATCAGTAAGGAGACGTTTGGTGGAAAAAAAATGTATGGGAGAACAGCACGAAAAGTACCAATGTTGACACAGACATCGAAAGTGTCGCATAGAGTTCGCTGAAGCGCATTTTGGTTCAATTAATGCAAAAAAATGGCCTAACGTATTATGGAAAGACGAAAGCAAGGTGAATCTTGTTGGAAGTGATGGCAAACGTTGGGTTAGACGCCCGAAAAACACAGAATTTAGCACAAAATATACTAGGAAAACGTTTAAGCACGAAGGTGGAAGCATCATGGTATGAGGATGCTTCTCTTGGTATGGTGTGGGTCCTCTGTATTGGATAAAAGAAACGATGGACAGATTTCGTTACGTGAACATTCTTCAAGAGGTGATGCTTTCTTATGCTGAATGCGAAATGTCCCTTAAATGGCAAATGCAACCGGATAACGACCCAAAGCACATTTCAATCCTTGCGCGAGATTGGTTTTCCCATAATGGAATTCCCGTTATGAACTGGCCTGCACAATCTCCTGACCTTAATCCAATCGAGAACTAGTGGAATATTGTCAAAGAGAAGATTGGCAGTACCAGAGCTAAAAACAAAGACGAATTGCGGCAAAGCATTCAAAGAGCGTGGTATTCCATACCCCAGGATACTTGCGCGTCTCTGGTGGAATCAATGCCTAGAAGGTGTAAGGCGGTTTTAATTAACAAAGGTTATTCCACAAAATATTAGCATTAGTGAACAATTTGAGTTAATATTTTAAAAATTTTGTTTTTAATTGAAGTTTTCTCATTTTTTTGTCCTTTTGAAATGTGATTTTATGTATAATTTTTAAATTTCTTTTTTTAAACTAAATTGATTTTGTTTTTGTTTTAAGAAAAACTTAAACTTATGGAATAAATGAATAAAAGTAAATACCTTTTAAATTTATCATAAGCCTAGAGAAATATTTTTTTAAGGTTTTGGTTCCAGAGCAAGGTGTTCTTATTTGATTGTCCGACACTGTAAGCTATAACTCGGCTCCCTTTGAATATTTTTTAACGAAATTTGACACAGGCCTTTATGTGTTCAGCTCTAAGCTGCGCTTCCACATATGAAGGTGGTTGGGCAAATAGGGGTAGCACTGCCTAAACGAAACTCAAACCGTACACAGTGTGGTCAATACTTATTTCTGACCACAAGGAATTTGCGATGGAAGGTTTATTGAGAGAAGAGTTACAATCAAATCAATTTTAGTTTAGCTAGTTTATTATATTATTATTAATACGAAGATGAATACATTGCGTTGAATTGAAAAAAAATTTTATGTAATCAGGACGAATCCCCGTTTTTGATAAATATTTGAACCATTATGATTGTTTTCCTCATGAATTAAGCTTTTTAAAATTAATTTAAAGACCTGTAAATCGCTTCGCCAAGGCTTCCTTCATTGGAGGTAAACGAATATCTTATTTCTATGTAAAAATCTGCAGCTTAAGTTTGTGGGAATAATTTCTATACATGTATGTCCATAGGATTATCTACGATTCCACCAGTTTTACAGTAAGTAATTAATAAAAACAATAAATTATGATATAACGAAGAAAAATGTTGATTTACTTACATCTAATCAGCATTATTACAGCCGTTTTCGTTATGACTATTATATGGTTTGTGTAAGTAATTGGAACATTAAAAAAACAAGCTTTTACTATGAGTTACGAATATGAATTCCACTATGTAACCAAACAAAAAATTATATATAAAACCCAAAGAACATAAACCAATGCAGATTATGTAGTGTGCATTTCCTTAAAAAACTTTCAGTTAATTTATGTACACGAACGAAGAAACTATAATATAATATTATGATATATGGTGGATTAGATTGAGCACAGGACATTAAACGTATCCATATAGGCGGCAATACACACGCATGCACACACGCAATGCGTGTGTGTGTGTGTGTGTATGTGTGTGTGTGGAAGTAACAACAACAGGAAAAAAAGAAATGATGAAGAAAAAAAAGCACAATTTAAAGCATGAAACAAAACTAAGAATGATAAAACACGAAATAGCTGCCACACCCAAATATCAACACGATTTTTTTCTGATTTTGTTTTTATAATTTTGTTGTTGTTTTTTTGTGTGTGTATATTTCCCGTTGTTGTTGTTTGTGCATTTATTTGTCCTTTTCTGTTGTTGTTGTTGTAGTTTTGTCTTGTAACTTTTTTTTTTTTTCTTTTTTGGTGCCTTCTTTTGTATTGTAAATACACAACACAAACATACACACTTAAACGAGAAGAACAACGAAAGCTGCGAAAAAAGGAATAACAGATAAACAAAAATAAGAAGACGAAGCAAAAGAAACAAGAAAAAATGAGAAAAGTAAGTAAAAAACGCGAAACTTTCAACGACGAAGGCGCACAGACAAACAAATATTAAAGCTGAAGGAGGACACGGAAACACACACACACACACACACACACACACATGCACTGCTCATGTTGAGTTAGTCTAATAGCAAAATCATGAAACTGTATATTCCGAATATGCGTGTGTGTGTGTGTGTGTGTGTGGCCATTATAAGTCCTTTACAATATTTTTTTTACTCTTTCCGTTGTAATGATTTTGCTCGTTTTGTATACTTTACTGTTTTTTGCTTGTTGTTATTTTTTTGTTTGTGTTTTGTTCTACCACTCTTCTTCTTCTCCTTCTCCTTCGCTCCAGCACTAACAACAACACGATGTGAAACCGAAATTGAAATGAAATGTGAGAGTGCGCCGCAATTTTCAACTCCCCAACTCAAATGTTTCGAGTATACTGAGAAACATGAACGAGAAACGAATGAATGAATGTCCTTCGATGGAGAACGCATTTGCAAAATAACAACAACAACAACAACAGTAACACACAAAACACCAGAAGCAGCAGCAATAAAAGCAGCAACAGCATCAAAATAGTGGAGCAGGCAGCAGCAGCAGCCGCACTGAACAACAACAACAACAGCAGCAGCAACAACAACAACAACAACGACAACCGCCAATGAGTGCAAAATAATACAGTAAAAAAGAAAAAGTGTGAAAAAAACGCAACAACGACAATCGTTCGACCAAAGAAACGAACAGCGTAACACACAGCCGCACACACACCGTCAACAGGATAAAAGATAAACACTCACACGCACACACACACACACACACAAATATATGCGCGGCAGAGAAGCAACGACACGGTAGATCGGCAGATAAAAAAAAACGGGAGCATAAACACACATAAACAAACAAACTATGTGTGTGTGCAAGTATGTATGAAAAATTAGAGGTGAATTTATGTGCGTGTGCAAGAGTACCTTTTTTTTTTTGTACCAATTCTGTACTACTGCGACGTTCTGTGTACTATTTTCTACTACCTACTACCGTCCGGACGACAACGTTTGAGCAGAGCACCAAGTGTAAGTTGAAACAAAAGGGGACTGGAAGAAGGAGCAGCAGTAGGAAGATATAGAGCAAAAAGCAGCAGAGACGTGCGAGTATGGTTGCACACTTGACAGGCAAAATCAAGGATTTTTTTCATTCACTCGATGTGGTTGTATGAGCATGGGTGTTTTTAGAAAAAAGAAAAAAAAAATATTATTATTATTAATAGTCAATGCATGTATGTAAAATACAAGCAAGCATGTTTTTTTTAGGACCACCATCACAACAATAACAATTGCCTGTTGTCCAACCCAGGCACAGTCACAGTAGCCAATGTGTAGTAAAATTATTTTTTCTACTTTTTGATTTTGCCTGTGCCGAGATTCGAACCCCGGACACTCTGCGTAGCAGTCCAATGCACTACCACTACGCCACAGCGACCACTAAGAAGGATACACTCCTATGTAATGGTTAACTCAAAAAGTGAATATGAAAGTTGAACTAAAAACCCGCTACTAAAAACAAAAACAAAAACAAACACAAAAACAGAAATAAAAAGGAAACCAGCAAACAAATATTGGAATGAAACGCGAAATCAAGAAGAAAACAACAACAATATAATGTTCAAGTAAACGCAAGCCGCGTTCATTTGTCGTTGATGCCGTTGCCGCTGTTCTGTCGACAGCGATGCCGACGACGCGATTGCACAGTAGGTAGCTCAGCTATTTGCTGTTTGTTTAGCAAATATAAAAAAATCTAGAAAGCAAAAGTATCTAGAGATTTCACAATGAGATCCAAACTATTGTGTCATATAAACTCGCAAGTGAACTCTACTTGGAGTTATGTAAAAACACAGTTCACCTATGGACCAAGGAATGCCGTAAAAAAGATTACGACTCGTGGTACATAGTATGTATTTGCTCCACAGAGATTGGTTATTTTCACTAATGTTTTCAAATACCGTGCCCCAACTGGAGTGACTTTGTGTCATTTTCTCTCCATTCTAAACTAATCTAAGTCAGTTATTGGTCATTGAGACATAAACTGTGTGCACAACGACAAGCAGCAAAAAAAAGTAACACAATTATGTAAACATCATTTTAGTGTTACAGTCAATTTCAATTTTGAACGTTTAAAATAGAATTTATTCCCAATGTGCGTAGAGTAGTAGTAAAAGCATCGCGAGGAGTCACACCGCGAGGAGTCACACCGCGAGGAGTCACATCGCGAGGAGTCACATCGCGAGGAGTTGCATCGCGTCATTTGTTCGTGAAATTCGTTCGAATGCTGCATTCTGCCTGCCTGCCTGCCTGCCTGCCTGCTTGCCTGCCTGCCTGATGTGGTGCCAGCCACAGCAATGGCTATAACAAACAACAAAGGCAGCTGCAGAATCCCCGAAAATTAACGAAAATGTATCCAAAACGAACACAACAACGAATGTCGAATGTTAAAGGATATTGCGGATACAACAAAAATAGAGGAAAAAGTAAAATGAATGGAGGGTGGAAAGAGGTGAGTAGGCAAAGGCAGCAACGGCAAGTAAAGCAAAGCAAGGATATGGATTCCAATGTTGACTGATGCAAAGTACGAAGGAACTCCATGCCTAAACAAACATGCAAACTCACACACACACACACACACACACATACACTTACACATTGATGTGAATACATACAATACATACAACCCACATATACTTATACATAAATTTCCCACTCGCAGTCACACATATAAACAAACCCATACATATGCGCAAACAAACACACACACACACACACGAATAGTCTCAGTATTCAACAACGATGACGACGACGACGACGACGACGACGACTCAAAACTACCAAAGTGCAAAATATGCGGAGAAATAGAGGAAAATGCATTAAATCCGGAATATGCCCCGTTGGCGAATGCGAGCATAGATACATATATATACGTCAAAGCAACAACAACAACAATACACAATTGCAAATGCCGTATATACATATGTATGTATGTATGTATATGGTATGTGTGCGTGTGTATGAATTTTTACCCAACAAAACAGAACCTACAAACAGTGGCGGATCCAATGGAAGTCTATGGAGGCTGCAGCTACTCACTTTTCTCTGGTTTGTTTTAATTTTAAGCTTGATCTAAATTTTAGTAAGAGAATTATGGTCTGCATTTTAGTCTGAGTTAAAGTTTGAGATTGAATCGGATTTAAGGTGTAATATTTGGATAAATTTTTATCTAAAATTTGGACTAAAATCTTGACTGAATTATAGGCAAATTTTTCTCTTAATTAATCCGAGTTGAATTCGATTTTTGGTATGCGTTTCGGTCTCAGATTTAACCTGAAATCTGATCTGACTTTTCATAGGCTTTGAACCCATCTGAATATAAGTCTGAGCTGTAGCCTTAGTTTTGGTCTAAATTTACTTTGCTTTTGGTGGAGAGTCTGATCTGACTTTAGGTATGTAAGTAAATCTGAATTTTTTTAATGGCTTATGGAATGAATTTTTCTCTGCTTCTGGTCTAATATGGATCTAAGTTTCCATCTGCATATCGGCTCAACTATGATCTGAGTTTGGAATAGGATTCAGTCAACTTAATCTGTTAACATTTTATTTCTATTATTCTGTAGAATATTTAAATTTATGTACATAAATGCACGTTTAATGTTAAATGCTTTACCTTAAGTTGTGTCTATGTATGTGTAAGTAAATATATAAATATATAAACGCAGCGAGAAACAAAGGCAAGCAATAGCTGCAGCAGCAACATTGGTGGCAGTGGCGGCAGGAATTTCATTTAACTATACGGAATTCGCACATACGAGTAAGTACACATAAACTGGCACCCAAATAAGTCTGGGAATGGTGACACTTCTATGAGGCAGCAAAAACAGGTGGCATAATAAAATATGGTACTGAGAGGGTGAACGGTGAACGATGGACGGGTAGGTGGATGCCTCTGTTTGGCGTTCATATTGGTATGTATTAATGGTGAATGGGTGATGGTGTAGGCAAATAGGTTAGGATGCAAATAAAGTATACCGGAAGTGCAAGCAGCAACAGCAGCAGCAGAAAGCAAAGCACAACCAAGTCGCAATTATTTCTAGGTATAGAGAAATTTCTCAGAAGCAGAAGCAGCATCCGCATCGGCAGTGGCAGCGGCAGTGGCAGCTTTACGCCACTAAGTTAAAAGCAAACCACCAAACTATCTACTCACCATACACCTACGTGTCCACCACATAATGCGACGCATCCGCATCGCAAAAGTTATGCGTCAAGGTGTACACACATACGAGAGTATTCCATCTGGGGTACACCTGTAAAGAGTACAAACAGCGAAATTTGCTTAGGTTTGCCTACACAGTCAAGTATAAGCAGCAACAACAGCAACAACAGCAAACAACAGCAACAACAAGAACAAGAACAATATACAGTAACAACAACGCAGCATCATCATCATCATCATCACACACATTCTTACCGCAAGCCAACAAACAAACAAGCAAACAAGCAAACGAGCAAACAAGAACAAGCGAGCTGAAAAGCATATGAAAACCGAATTGAATCTAAACCGCATTCACTCGTTCGTTCTCCCTCGTCTTTTAGATAGAAAATCTGCCACCGCTATTGTTGCCAATAATGATTTAACACTATGCTACAAAATAATGATTTCCGTTCTATACTGAAGAATCTTTAAATGTTTAACTTAATATCGGAGATTATTGGCATACAGTAAGATATATTTTAATGGACTTCTTCAAAGCTTGCCTGGAGTTATTGAATGGGGACAAGAAATTGAGGCAACCGGTAACCAGATGCCCTGTCACGGAAGACAGCGGAAATGAATAACATTGGTCTCGAAACCTATCAGATAAAAGGACGAAAAGTTCGATACCCCTTAAGCGTTGACAGTTGCAATTATTAATCAGGGAGAACAGGTGTTTCTCCAGTCAACAGTTTACCTCATGCCTAAACAGCTGAAATACTCGTAGTAGCAATTCCCGAATGCATTCGACTTTTAAAGTATGCTATCGCACTTACTCATATAGTCACGGTACGAATATTGCTATCTCGCTTCTATACATGGGATGTGTATTGATCATTTCTGTAAGAGTTGTTTCAAAAGAGTACAACAATGTATGATTTTAAATAGAAATTGCCAATCTTAGTCTACATATCTAGGCTAAGAACGTTTGTATAAGCTTCAAGTACATGCAAAAATAATGAAGAATTTCAAGCCCAACTAAATTAGAAAAATATCTACATAGTGAAAGCCTTAGATCATTTACAATACATTGTTTATTTAAAGCGAAGAAAAATTATATTATGTAGGACACTGTAAAAAGTCGACAGGATATTAAGAAGAAGCTGCCAAGCGAGCGTTGCGTGGAGAAGTGCGTAGAATGCATTAATAATACAATAATGAATACATCTAAAAATACACATTTACATAATTGCCACTATGTATAGGTATATAGGCATATACATAGGTATACTTATGTACACTATATACGTATAGCTATGTATTTACATAGTGCATCTGTGGTATATACTCGTATATAGATAAGGAAAATATTTCCTTACATCTTCGTGTATATGTATTTAGGAATATAGCAACAACTCACATGGCATCGGTACACAATTAAATTATAATAATGCAATTCATAAGGAAGTACTCAGGTAATTTCATCAGCCAACAACACAACAGCAGTAATAAAATCAACAGCAGTAATAATAACCCGAAGCGATGCATTACATTAATCAAAATCAAAATTCAACGAATGAAATGAAAATAGCTCGTATGTGAAACTGCCCTCATTTGGACTACGACTAGTTGGCAAAACCCCATCGCTTCTTCATACCAACGACTCATTCGCTCACTAACTCACCGTTTCAGTAGACTACACTACAAACAGCGATTGACGTGATGGTCGACGACGTCACTTGAGTAGTTGAGTGTGCCTGGGAAAATGAATTGATGCCTACATCATTGTGATGGCAAACCGTGAGGCATTTTATTGATTTTTAGAGACGGCCGACTATCGACGACTTCGACAACGACTAGCAACTTGCCTGCCAACAACGACGTCGACTGCCGACAACGGCAATGATAATAACTTCAAGGATGTGAGGATATGCATGTGTGCGTATCCAGCCAGACTAGGCTGTAAGTAAAAGTTTCTTAAATGGATTCAGTCGCTGTGTGGACATGTAAGTGGAAAAAGCAAACTTTCCTTCATTTACAAATACGTAAACGAATTAAAAGTTACTAAATTATAATTGAAATCGATTGATGCTTCTGTTTCAATTATTCACATGTAATTTTATTCGATATTTTTTGCTTCATTGGAATTCAGCAGCTCAATTTAGTCGAAGAGAAGTGCCGACAAGCTAAGTGGCAGGAGTAACTTGCCACTATAAAGCAAAGGAAAACGATTTCATGTAAATCATCGTTGCAGAGTTTAATGAAAATAATATTTATACCTATTTTTGATGAGATGCCAATGGGTGATGCTCGCAATTAAGTACATATTCAACCTTATCTCAACCAGGAGAACGTTGTCTGTCTGCACCCGGGATACAAGACTCAGATTTTTACCCTACGAAATGTGTAAACTCATGTTTTTAAATAAATGTTGTTATGACTAAAAAGTTGTTATGACTATTAAAAAATTTTTAAAATTTAGTAAATTTAAAAAGTTTGCACAAAAAAAAAATCCATTTAATATAAAATATGCATAAATATGCACAGTTTGTGGAATATACGCAAAAATATGCGTTTATGGTGAAATATGCAAAAATATGCTTACTTTACTTTTAACAACAGCCCATGGAGGGCCTAGGCCGAGCTTTTCGCATCCACTCATGTTGCGCGTGTTAAATTTGTACATGAATGCAAAAATATGCACTAATGACTAAATTCCATTTTAAAGGAATTTTCATGATCCGTATAGATAACTTAACCATTTTACTTTTGAGATGGCCTGTAAAAATATATTTTGCCTGCAATTCCTTAGCCTATTGATCACTTTCACTAAGTTGGCTAAAGTATAGCTCACACCATGCCATTTGCAATGTTATGCGTGTTATATTTTTCATGAACGGAAGGAAGTGACCTACAGTTTTATGCCGAATCCGAACGGCAAAGTGCAAAGCTTTTCTTAGTAATTTTTTTTATTGCAAGTTTATCATTGCCGACCAAGAGGAAGAAAAATTGTTTTTCCTATTTTTTTTTATTCAATTTAGATTTGAATCCCGAACAATATGCGTAGCAGACCAACTCACTACCACCTACGCCACGGCCACCACGGCGTAGATGATCAGCAAAATGGAAAACAATAAGGTAAGCAAAATAACACTTATTCCAGAATCTTTCGTAACAATTAACTACGAATAGGATACTCCATTTAAGTAGCAAAAATAATCTATGCTAAAATCGAGAAAAAGCTCAAAATTTTTATTTTATTATTTATTTACACGAAATTTTTGCAAAGCGAAATTGGGCTAAGTAAAAATAAATTAAATATTCTTTTCAATAACATTGCTCGTTATGTGTTTAGACTAAAAAGAAGAGATCATCTTGCCCAGTGTGCTAAAAGAATCCATGGCTTAACCTTTGATAACTTGCTGAACTATCGAACGTTTTTTTTGTTGCATAAGATTATATGTAATGCAGAACCCAGTTAATTGTTTTCGAGATTAAACTTTTCTATATCCAACCGAACTAATATGATGAACTGTTTACGTGTTTCTTGTTTAACGTGTGAAAGGCAGTTTTTTGTACACTCCATTCGTCTTTGGAACGCACTTCCTAATAGTTTAAGATCTTGTAATAACGCTGTGCAATTCAAAAATAAACTAGCTTTATCCCTTTCTTCGCTGTAATGGAAAATAGTGAAATATATCATGTTATTAAAATTTTTATGAATAGATATTTAATGATTGTTATATTTATATTCTTGTGCTTCACATTAGCTTACTTGTTTATTTTATGTTTTGAAAATGTTTGCTAAAAGTTTGGAAAATGTTTAATTTTAGTTCTAATCTGTTTATACTTGATTTTACACTTCCAGATGATTGTCACTATAAGATTAAATTTTTATGTCATGCAATATTATATTATAAGTCATATATTCAATCCTTGTTTACGCTACATGCTGCCGGTACTGCTAATAAGGTTTTAAGCTTTGTTGTACCGGTTTTCGAAAGATATAAATAAATAAATAAAATAAAATAAGCGAAGCAAAAAATGATGAAACAAATAACAACCAGATTGAAAATATGTCGAAGTGTACCCAAGGCGGGTGGTTTCTATGTTGCTCAAACATCTTCGTGGATATACAAATTCAATTAAATTTGTATCTTTATATTAATGCTAAGCAAACTCCTCTCTTCGGATGGGGCTTGGTAAACCCAAGTCATATTCTGTACATTGAACAAACAAATGTAAAATATATAAATAATTTGTTCACTCATTCATGACTTTAATAAAATCAGTATTAAAAACAATTACCTATCACTAGGATCATCCGGTTGCTGTGGCGTAGTGGTAGTGCGTTGGACTGCTGCGCAGAGTGTCCGGGGTTCGAATCTCGGCACAGGCAAAATCAAAAAGTAGAAAATATAATTTTTCTACACGGCTCCACCTCTTGGCAGGCAATGGCAAACCTACAAGAGTAAAAAGTTGCCTATGAAAAGCTTTTCACTTCGCCGTTCGGATTCGGCATTAAACTGTAGGTCCCTTCCATTCATGTACAAATATAACACGCACAACATGAGTGGATGCGAAAAGCGAAAAGCTCGGCCTAGGCCCTCCATGGGCTGTTGTGCCATTAAAAGTAAGTAAGTAAGTAAGGATTATCCGATCATCAAATACTGACTGATAAGGACGGGAATTCTTTCCACTCCCATGGATGTAACATTTCACGCACTTCACTTTGTTGCGAATCTTGCATAAAGACCTCAGTACAAGTCCGTGCAAAGTTCAATTGGTACAGTAGCTGGAGCCACATGATCATCCGCTACTTTTTCGATTCGATAAATGGTCTCTAGAGCGCTTGCAAGAAGATAAATGCGGTTTTTGGACCGGTGGTATCAATTATTCGAAAATGGGGAAGGAAGATGCGTTACAGTGAATGATGTGCGCTACCGCACAATGATAACTGATTATTTTAGCATATTTTAGAAGATACGGATTAAGACAAGATTGGGTTCTAACAGGATGATGCGCCGTGTCACACAAGCCGTGGAACAATCGATCTTTTGCGTGGAACTTGGAAAATTTCGTTATTAGCCGTTTTGGGAATGTGCATTGGCCACCACGCAGTTGCGATTTGACTCCGTTGGACTATTATTTGTGGGGAGCCGTTAAAGAAGAACAACCATCTATCAACAATTTAGGCTCTTAAGAACGAAATTGATGCAGTCATGGTCAAGTACAGCTTCATACATGTCGAAAATGTACTGAAAAATTGGCCCAGTGATCGTAGGGGCTACGCAAGGCTAGCCGAGAAAGTCATTTAAATGAAATAGTATTCCACAATTAACAGAAAGGATTGTGCTGTCGAATAATAGAAACCACATTGACAAAAATTATTCGTTTTTTTTTACACCAAAATCTAATTCCAAATTCAGTATAAATGATACACCCTATACATATTATCAATGATATAAATCGGATATATATCATTAATATATAATTGCCAATCTTGAAACAAATACAATAGCAAAGTTTACAAAAAAAAAAAGAGAAGAGAGCCATAAAAGATAAGGGTTCTTCTTCTTTCATCATGACCTTGTCGCAGTTGATTCGGCTGATTTTGACAAATGTGATACTCTACAACTACTTACAATGCTTTGGTGTTTTTATAATGTTGTATTTGTGGTGGTAATGTTGCCATAACATGTTGCTTTTCATGTGAATTTCTGCTGTTAAAAATAAGTTTGCCAATGATTGTCATACATTTTCATCCTTTTTCTTATAGAATATTCAAGAAGTTGACTCCAACAAGAGGAGCGTAGAGGAAAACGAACAAAACAAAAATAACCACATGGGAGAAGAACAACAGGATACAGAAAAGAAAACGAAATAACGAAGAACTGACAAAAGCAGCAGGACTATCAACTTCAAGTCCCTCCGATGAAACAAGAGCAACAGAAGAATCAAGCAGCAAAACAATGGATACGATTAATTGCACTATTGAAAGAGAGGAGAAGAACAATTAGAATCGATTAATTGGAGAAAAGATGCGTGTATAAAAAACTTTCAGAATCGATACCACAGAAGACTGTTTAGGAGAAACTTTGAAGAAAAAATATTTACGAGCGACCAAAAACAAAAATGCCACAGAGAATGGAAAAACTATAACCATAGAATATGAGATTGATGAATTAATGGAACAGCAGAAACAAGGACACCGTGGCCGTGGCGTAGTCGATAGTGCGTTGGTCTGCTGCGCAGAGTTTAAAAAAACCGCAGAGTTTCTACACGGCACCACCTCAAGGCCTACATAAGATCAAGAAAAGTTTTTTCTCTTTGCCTTTCATATTCGGCATAAAATTATAGGTCCCTTTCATTCATGTACAAATATAACGCGCAGAACATGAATGGATGCGAAAAGCTCGGCCTAGGCCCTCCATGGGCTGTTGTACCATTAAAAGAAAGAAGAAACGAAGAAAGAAGAATCAAGGCAAATCGCTAAGTTCCGAAGAAATGGGCAAAGTATTGGAGGTGGTAGAGTGAAAAAGCGAAAAAAACTATTTAAAACAGATACTTACTATAAAATAATTTCTACAGATTGCTGTGTTTAAACTGATTCTGGGCGATTGCTGGGCGATCGAACACAGTGTCGCTTGCGGCACTGTTGCCCTGCATATGGAATTTCGTATTCCGAAACGCTGAAAATGTTACAAACGGCTTACAGTGATTCGACTTTATCAAAAACAAGTGCATATGAGTACAGGCACAGAGTAAAGGTAATATTGACTATTTTCTTTGATTATTGCGATGTTGTGCACTCGAAATTTTTACCAAAAGGTCAAGAATATTATATGGTATGACTGTTATGCGGCGATTAAGAGAGCAAATTCCTCGAAAAAGGTCAAGCTTGTGGAACGAAATCTCATAGATTTTGCACCATGACACCACACCATCTTACAATGTTATCATTGTGTGCGAATGTCTGGCCAAAAACTCTACAAATATCATCGAACAACCATCGTATTCACCTGACATGGCGGCTCCGGCTGACTTTTTACTTACTACTACTTTGAGTCAACCGATACAACACATAAAAGAGAATTTGCGGCGAAAACTGAAGTCGATTCCGAAAAATGTTTTGATGATTTGATTATTCGTTGGCATAAGGAGTTAGATCGAAAAAAATCGGATAACTTTAACTTGTCGTCGCATTGAAATCCCTTATGCAAATAAAAAAATGTAAACAGTTTTGAAATAAAAATTTAATTTCTGATAAAATGATCAATAAAATTAATTTGTTTGTTGTTTTTAACAGAATTCGGACACCTTTTCCGGTATGCCTGCCATTAGCGCCTTTACTGTCATTTCTGAGACTCTTTTGGCGGCAGCATTCCACTTATTTCTAAAATCTTCCATGGATTTAGCTTCTTCGTTTGTTGCCTTTAATGTTCTTTTCACTAGAGCCCAATATCTCTCGACAGGTCGAAGTTCTGAGCAATTTGGTGGGTTGGCGTTTTTTGGTACCAATTTGATGTTTTTGTCTTCGAACCACTTTACTGTAGTGGCAGGAGGCTAGATCAGGCCAAAATAAAGTAGATACATTGTGCTTTCTAATGAAGGGCAGCAATCTCTTCTGGAGGATCCCCTTCACATAAAATTCGGTGTTAACAGTGCCACTTGTTACGAAACTTTTTTACTCCTTAGCCCACAACTACTAATCGCTTGCCATACCAGAAACTTTTTCGGGAACTTGAACTTTTGTTTTGTCCTAAATCTTTCCTCAACTCCTCCTCGTTCCTTTGCGGTGTAAAACTCTTGACCAGGCAATTGAGAAAATTTAGACAACACGTATGTTTCATCGTCCATAACACAGCAATCGAATTTTGGAAAAAATCTGTCTTCAACTTTTTAGCTCGGCTCTGGTCTACCAAGTTCTTAGTATCGTTCCTGTCGGGTACTGACTGCACTTTGCATGTTTTAAGGCCCTCATCTTTTTTAATTTTACGAATTACAACTCGCTTTTTCAGCCAATTTTCGATTAGACAACGCTGGATTCTTCTCTAAGAGAGCAACGACTTTCTTCGCCTTTTGTGGAGACACGAAACCGCATTTCCTTCCAGAACCATATTTTCCAGCAACTGTTAAGTCTGTATTAAATTTTTTAAGAATCATCGAGACAGTGTTTTTTGCAACTTTCGCCTTATTTGCAATGTTTTTCTGGCTCCACTGCGGATTTTCTCGAAAGAATTCAACAACTAAATCGCGTCTTTCCACTTCCGACTCAACTGAAAGTTCACAAGTCAAAAAACTTTCATCAGAATTTCTCCAACGCAAAGCCTACTGTTTAAATTTTTTCATTTAGATGAAGAGTTTCAAAGCAGTGGTCTTTCAAAGTTATCCGATTTTTTCGATCTCACTCCTTAAGTGTATTAATTTGACAGCGATGGAAAAAATTTGAATAAATGATAAATATTTTGTGGTTTTTTTTTTACCAATTCCCGGGTTTTGACAGAATGTAATGACTACATAAAATACCCCAAATCACTCAAACACAAAAAATACCTACTTATGTTCATCGGATATTCTAATCTCAAAAATGATCTTTTCTCTGTACCGGAACATACATCATCTTTGCAGTTTATCATAGATTTAGGGTTACACACATTAATTCAGATTTTCAATTGTATACTTGTATGAATTGAGGAAATAAGGATAACAAACAATAATACGAAATTTCGTATTCAAAGAAAGAAAATGGGAAAAAAATTTTAAATTACATTTTCCAAACCACCAACTGCTCGTGTTTCGACGACATTTTTTTTCGTTACACTTTACAGCCCCAGTCAAAGATAACGAAAATTAAGGCAATGAAGAAACCAAACAAAACTACACGATAATAATGTTGAAGAAAAACAAAAAGAAAATTTTCACATTAGAATAAATACATTACAATTACAACAAAAGCGCTTTAACTTTTATGTACCATAGATGTAGTATAGACGAGTACAGAAGTACAATACACGAGAAGTGAATGAAGAAAACTTCCTTCCTCTCGGTTAAAGAAAATGAACTCCAAAAGGGCGTCATTGAAGTAATGCAAGAAAACTGAGACAACAAAAACAAAGCAGACAAGTAGAGAAGACAAGAGCTGAAAATGTGGAAGAAAATAAGAAAAACCAAAAGATAAACGTTAAATGGTAAATCAATAATGCCAAAAAATACACATACAGAGCGTGGAAAAAAAGAGCTAAAATAAACCACTTAAACCCACCAAGTGTCGCTGACTGCTTGCTTGGCTGGCACGAGGCTGGGGGAAAAAAATAAACAAAGCTACCATACCACTTACATACTATATAACATATAATTATGAAAAGGAAAAATACATATATCGGGAGTCATTTAACAGCGTAAAACATACGTACATGAGCATAGAGCATGAAGTATGTACACTCAGCGAAAAAAACCGTCCTAAATTTAAGAAAAGTGCTAATACAAAGTGTAAATCAAGCCCATTCGTTGATGAAAGCCAGTTAAGTTAAGCTTGAAAATTCTTAAAACATGAACGAAATTCTTATTCGTATTCAACTAATAGTAAAGATTTTAATTTAAGATTGTTTTGTTCTATCTTAAAGTAAAGGGCAGTCTTGTTCTCTAGCATCAAGACTGCCCATTCTTATTTTAAGACTAAATCGTACTTACATATGTTGAGATAGTTTTCCGATTAATTTAAGAAGAATTCGTTGTTGTTTTAAGTTCTTGTTCCGGTTTAATTTATTTTATTTTATTTACGGGCTCTTTTTTGTTTTGTTCTTAAATCAAGAATATTGTACAATTGCGTAAAATTCCGTTTTGATTTAAGGCAGTCTTTAATCATTTGAGATTTTTCGGTCTTAAACGAAATACGTAAGAAGAGTACGTACTACAAATAGGTAAGACCGAGCTTGATTTTAGAACGCAATTATCTTTTTTTTTCGGTGTAGTAGTATGATAATGGCAATTCTTCCTTTTGCCTACAGCCCAGAAATATCAGCAGGAAGAACAAAACAACAGAGAAACAGAACCAGCAGCTGAATACTGATGTGAGTGAGTGTGTAAGAAGCGTTAAGAAGAAAAAGACGTTACGACATTACGACACACTGACAAGAATACCATCATATCACAATCGTACCACATCACACAGTGAGAAGACGACAACGACAACAACGACAACAACGAGAACAACGAAACGACGAATTGTATAGTTAGCAGTAGGTAATACTTATGATTAAATTCAGCGTATTATCATCAGTGCCTGCCTGATAGCCGAATGAGCCAGTCAGTCAGTCAGGCAGGCAGGCAGTCAGGCAGTCAGGCAGGCAGGCAGGCAGGCAACATGTTCTTGGTTATTTATATACATTTATGTATGCACTCGTATGAATAGAATATATTCGCTTATATACCATACATATACGCACACTATTACATATATGTACATATGTATTTACCTACATACTTATAGTATATAGTAAGAACGGACTGAAACTGAACGACATTTATTTGTAGAGAGGCAATTCCAGAAATGCGCATACTATGTATGTAACAATATTTTCATGTAAATAAGTATGTACCTGCGAGTAAGTATGTATGTGTTTATGAAACAATATTATATTGAATGGTATGATTTTGTTATTGTTGTTATTGTTATTATTGCCCTGATGATGACGGAAATAGCTGCTAAAATATCTGCATACGAGTACTAGAGACGGTCGTGTCACGTGAATTCGCGTACACGTGAAATAATTTCCACGTGAGCATGCGTGAACGTGAAAAAGGGTGTTTTTTTTTAGAAGTGTGGTTTTCAATCTGGCAATACTTTTACTTATTTATGCTCAGTTTGGTTTGCCATTTCAAGAATTGAAGCCGAACGAACGTCAAGCGCGTCGCACGTTCGGTGAATGGGCCCAAAACGAGATGGCCACCAATTCCGATTTTAACAAGAAAATTTTCTTCAGCGATGAAGCTCTCACTTTTGGTTGAATGCATAGGTTAATAAGCAAAATTGTCGCATTTGGAGTGATCATAATCCACAAGCCATTGTTGAGACGCCGTTACATCCTCAAAAAGTCACTGTTTGGTGTGCTCTATGGGCAGAGGTCCATATTTCTTCAAAGATGAAGCTGGTCATAATGTTACAGTCAATGGGGAACGCTATAGAGCCATGATTAATGACTTTTTCGTGCCAAATCAACAGTAAAAAAAAAAATAAATTTACGACTCCATCACTTGAGTGGTAATGGCAAATTTCCAGCATGTAAGAATTGCTTAGAAAAAACCTTTTCTCTTTGCCATTCGCTTTCGGGTTTATGGTACATTTGCATAAATGGATGCAAAAATCTCGTTCTAGACTTTCCAGGGGTTTTTGAAAAAGACGAAGAAGAAATAAATAAAAAAAATTGGATACATCCAGAATAATTGTCACTGTTTTTGCTCCTTAGGAGCTTAGCAGCTTAGGAAACTCAATTTAAAAAATTATTGCAAGAAATGAAAATTTTTTTAAATTTCACCGACTCCTATCATTTAGTTTCGCATTGAAGCAGCTAGTTATAAATGTATATTAAATAAAAAATGCAAAATTATCAAGAAGCTAAAACCGGTCGATATTGGTCGTTATAAGGAGTGAGATCGAAAAAATCGGATAACTTTAAATTATCCTCCTTTAGCTTCTTTGTTTGTTGCCTTTAATGTTCTTTTCACTAGAGCCCGGCTTCGGCCTATCTCTCGATAGGCCGAAGCCGAAGTTCTGGGCAATTTGGTAGGTTGGCGATTTTTGGTACCAATTTGATGTTTTGGTCTTCGAACCATTTAAGGGTTACTTTACTGTCGTGGCAGGAGGCTAGATCAGGCCTCAGTAGATTGTGCTTTCTAATGAAGGGCAGCAATCTCTTCTGGAGGCACTTCTTCACATAAAATTCGGTGTTAACAGTGCCACTTGTTACGAAACTTTTACTCCTTAGCCCACAACTACAAATCGCTTGCCATACCAGAAACTTCTTCGGGAACTTGCACTTTTGTTTTGTCCTAAATCTTTCCTCAACTCCTCCTCGTTCCTTTGCGGTGTAAAACTCTTGACCAGGCAATTGAGAAAATTTAGACAACACGTATGTTTCATCATCCATAACACAGCAATCGAATTTTTGGAAAAAATCTTACTTCAACTATTTAGCTCGGCTCTTGGCTACCAAGTTCATAGTAGCGTTCCTGTCGGGTACTGACTGCACTTTGTATGTTTTAAGGCCCGCATCTTTTTTAATTTTACGAACTAAAAACTCACTGCAACTCGCTTTTTCCGCAACTCCAATTTTCGATTACAGAAAGAGACAGTGTTTTGTGCAACTTTCGCCTTATTTGCAATGGTTTTCTGGCTCCACTGCGGATTTTCTCGAAATAATTCAACAGCTAAATCGCGTCTTTCCACTTCCGATGTCATGACTCAACCGTAAGTTCACTGAATTTTTTCATTCAGATGAAGAGTTTCAAAGCAGTGGTCTTTCAAAGTTAATCGATTTTTTCGATCTCACTCCTTATACCCATGCCCAAAAGTTATACTTACTCTCTCTACTTCTTTGTATAGAACTATCAGCTGAATACAATTGGTATCACGTAAGTCCTCAATACTGGCCAATTCAAAATACGACCAATGCTGATTTGAGACGAAATTTAAGATATGGTGGGTATCGCATTTCAAAGATAAAGTCGAACGATTTTAACTAAAGTTTTACATAGAGTATCCATAATAGTGAACAATCGAATCGATTCATTGCGAGAAAGATGTCGAGAATATTGCAGAATCTGATGATGACGATCAAGACGAAATACAGATCACAAATCCTGTAGAAGCTACTGAAACTATTGAAAGTTTCGATAAAGCTATCGCATTGGCTAGGGCGGCCAGCACTACTGATTATGCTGGTATACTAGCACTGCGAAGTCTACGCGAATAGGCGGCACAAAAGTCAGTTTCTGAACGGTAGAAGCAAACATCTATTCGCGAATTCTTTCAATAAGTATACATACATACATATGTACATTTCTATTTCCCAACAAATTTATTCTAATGAATGTGTATTTTGAACAAATGAAACGAGTTTTTGAACAACAAAAATTGTAATCTTGATATAGTGAACAACCTGCATACTGCGAACAGTCCTTGCTATAATTAGTTCACTATGTCCAGACTCGACTGTACTTACACAATTGCTTTTGTAATAAGTACTTATGTAATAACTTACATAACTTAAGTACTTATGCAAATAAGAAAACTTATAAAATTTCTTTGCCTAAGTAAGTACATTATTCTTATTGCACTTTAGTGACACCTATTCTGGGTCACACGACTTAAAAATCGATTGGGAGAACAATTTAAACTTGAAGAAGACAACCTTGAACAAATTGTATGCAAACAATTTACACTTATTAAGTATTAGAAATAATTGCGTACTGAATCGTGAATACCAACAAAATTTGCCTTAAAGATAAAACCGAATGTCAAGTATTATAGATTAATAATAATAACAATTACTTCTAACACAAATAGTGAATAACTTCAATAAAGATACACGACAAATGATATCATAAAAATAAGAGAAAAATTATATAAAATATGTGAGTTTATTTTTTTGGGTGAAGGATGGATGCAAAGATTTGTTTATTGCCATGGGGAAAAGTATTCCAAGATACTGCGCGCCTCTGACTGCCTACCTTCTAATCGACAGAAAGCAAGAAAATCACACATGCTACATTATGTAAGTATATAAAACACATATACCATATACTACTGTGGGCAAAAAGTAGTAAGACTTTTTAATTTAAATTTCGCGCGGAAACCCATTTATCAAAATATTATTTTTTTAAGGTTGGTATGACTGTCGGTGACATCTGTGCCAAATGTCACATGAAAATAATCATTAGTGTTTAGTAGAAGCTTGTCTTTCTGAAGTACAAAAAGTGCATTCGGCGATTTTCACAATGAGTGAAATTATTCAACAAAGAAGTTCCAATAAATTTTGTGTGCGGAATCAAATCAAATTTCTGGTGCCGAAACGTTCAGAATGTTGCAAAAGGCCTTCGGTGATAATTGTATGTCGCGAGCAAGTGTTTTTGATTGGTACAAATTGTTCGAAGATGGTCGAGAACGCGTTGACGACGAACCACGTCCAGGACGGCCATCAACATCAACTGATGATCAACACGTCAATAAAATCAAGGAATTGGTGCTCGAGAATCGACGATTAACAGTCAGAGACCTTACTGGCATAGTTGGAATATCGGAAGGATCCGTGAAAACCATTTTAAAACATCATTTGGGCCTATGAAGAGTGAATGCACGATTGGTTCTAAAATCACTGCATTGGTTTTACGAGACCATTTTGCCAAAAATTCGACTGATATCGTTCCGCAACCACCCTATTCGCCTGACTTAGCACCGTCTGACTTTTGGCTATTTTCTAAACTCAAAAAACCGCTTCGTGGACACAGTTTTGAGTCAATTGAAGACATTAAACATGAATCGCTAAGCGCATTGAAGGCGATTCCGGAAATTGACTTTAACAACTGTTTCGAGAATTGGAAAAAACGTTGGCACAAGTGTATTGGGGCCGGGGGAGGGGGGAGGGGGTTACTTTGAAGGGGACGAAATAGATTTGAAAGAATGAATAAAAAAATTTTAATTATGAACAAAGTCTTACTACTTTTTGCCCACAGTAGTATAACATATATGCATAAGTATATAAATAAATATGTATGTACGATATATATCAATGTATAAATATTGATCAACAAATATTGCTAATTACGTACATAAGTAGTATATTTTTTTGGAGGAGCGCGCGCAGTACTTGGAATAACAGATGCGAAATGCTTTGAGGAGATTTCGCAAATGAGAACTTATAACTCATCGCTAGACAGCCAATTTGTTAATAATTAACAATATTCTATGTACATAATAGAGAATTGTTTTGTTTGAAAGTATGAATTTATTAATAAAATGGCTGAACAAAATAAAAATAAAAAGAGCTATAATCTTAAAATATGGCAAGGCCATTTCTCCGAATCAATTGTGATTTCATTTCATCGCATTTACGTTCTGGTATGAAATCATCTTTGAGTGAGAACAAAGCGAAAATACATAAATGCGGATATTAAATTGTACATGCTTAATTGCATTGGAAGTTAAAACTTTACTAAAGCTTATAGCATTTCGAGATATATAATTATAAATTTCAAATAAAATTATTTTAATACTTTTTGCAATACAATACTTGAGAACTATGGTGCTCGCCTCAACGTAGTTAGCCTCTGTTCAGGGTTCAAATCCCGGCACAGGCAAAATCAAAGTTGAAACAAAATTATGTGCGTCAGTGGGACAGAAGACTACAGAAGTTTACTTCTTCAGAATGTTTACGTTTTAGGTTTGCAGGTTAGGTTTAGTAAACTTGTAAACACGAGAGTCTATTGCAGACATTACAGGCGTGGCCGAAGGAATTTTTTACCATGTGCTGATTTATGCAAACGATAAGGATAAGCGTTTTATAGTTCAGTTGAATGGTTCTCTTATCCCAGGTGTGCTACATCTGGATTAACTTCATTAACGTCCTCTGCAAAATCAACATCTCCATCAAAATATTTATACTCAAAGCGTGCGAATTAATTTGCTACATCATTATAATTATAACCTTCAGGTTATATGGATCTCAACAGGTGGAAAATTTACCACTTGCCAGTCTGAGAACTCGCGAATGTTATGAGGTTATACTAGAAACCTGGCAAATCTCGTCTATGTTTTGTTGTGCTGATGCCAGTTGATTTCTTTCCACGGAGGAAAGATTTTCAGGCAAATTTTCAAGTAAATCAACTGCCATTCTCTTTCGTTGAGAAGCTTGAAGATTTGGTATAAGAAGTTACTATTTGCCAAAAGATTTTTACGGAAAAAAATGTTGGTGGGTTTAAAAAAGTGGATGTGGCAATTCTCATATAAGTATTTGAAATTCCTTTAAGAGATGTTTGATTGTGATATAATATTCGTGCAGCAAGAGGCAAATTTACTATATTACTACAACTATTTTGTACTATTTTCTGCTACTTTTCTACTACATTTTACTTACTAGTTTCTACTGCTTTTGTACTTCTTTCTTCCTATTACTTTGTACTACTTTTTACCTATTACTTTATACTACTACATTTTAACTACCTTTTCTACTGTTTTCCTACTGTTTACCTACTACTCTAAAACTATTTTCCACTACTATTTTCTATTGCTTTTCTACTACCACTTTTCTACTACAATTTTCTACTAATTTCTACTACTATTGCATATTTCCCTTCATTTTTTCCACTATTTTCTACTAATTTTCATTAGTGAAACTTCTTTGGCAAGATTGTGAATTAAAGTTATTGAAATTAAACTTTTGTGTCTAAGCAGCTTGCAATGTGGGAAATAAAGAATATGGAATATAGTACACATGGAAAATTTGAATTTAATTTTTAAAAGTTGTAAACATGTTTAATTACATTCCATTGAAGCAAACTTTGCCAGGGCCGAACAGCAGAGCTGGGCCACCTAAATGCCTGCCTGGTGCTGTATAATCTGAGAGCTTTCGTCGGGACTTAATGAGTGTTGATGCTCTATTGAATTCATTTGCCATTAGTCTTTGCGAGTTGTTTTTCAATGAAATTCGAATTCTGTTGTGCCTCAAGTTGCTTGCGAACTGGTTTATTTTCTGCTACCATAGCAGAATCTGAATTTTGGTGGGCCTCCAATTTTAAACATAGTCCACATTCTCGCCACCGCTTCGCGGTTGTTTTTTCAGTCTATACTCGCTCCTTAATTCAGCTCTTGAAATTTCTAAATGTTTTTGTTTGAAATGTAAAATTTGTGTTTGAAATGTCAAATTTTACTAGAAACTGATGGGCAGCGCCCTCTATTAATCGACTATGATTCATACTCAGCGCGGCCTCTATCAATCAAGTTTGAACCATACGCGAATCAGCGCCCTCTATCAATCAAGAATGATTCATACTCAGCGGCCTCTATCAATCAAGTTTGAAACATACGCGAATCAGCGCCCTCTATCAATCAAGAATGATTCATACTCGATTGAAAAAGGGCCCATAGTGGATGCATATACTAAATGTGTATACATATAATTTTTCATATGCTACTTTCGCGTTTGATTTTTCAGTCTATACTCGCCCATTTCTTTCAGTTCTAGAAATTTCTAACGACTTTTGATGGAAATGTAAAATGTTTGTTAAAAATTTCAAATTTTACTAGTAATTGATGGGCACCGCACCCTCTATCAATCCAGTATGTTTTATACTCAGCGGCCTCTATCAATCAAGTTTGAATAATACGCAAATCAGCGCCCTCTATCAATTCATACTTGTGGATACATGTGGATGCAAATGTGCTGCCCATCATTTATATGTTGTATATACTTATTTTTTTTATTCTTGATTGATAGAGGGCCCTTTATTTCGGTGACAATTTCCGTTTTGCCACGATCATCTTTTACCCACTCGTAAATATAAAAATGATTCTAAAGAAGTAAATTTCAAAAAAAATTCTACTTTTCTGGTGCCAGCAATGGCAAACCTACAAGAGTAAAAATGCCCTAAGCAAAGCGTTTGAATTGATCTTTTGGATTCGGCATAATAACTGTATGTCCTTTCCATTCATGTACAAATATAACACTATAACACGCTCAACATGAGTGGATGTGAAAAACTTGACCTAGGCCTTCTATAGACTGTTGTGCCTTCGAATGCCACTAAAAGAAAGAGAAAGAATAAGTTTTATTGACCCGGTACCTTTGTACTCTTTGGCAGAATGCATTACCCTCACAGATATTCACAGAAAGGAATTTAAATTTTTATATTTATTGAATCAAAATAATACCAGGAAGTTATAGAACAAGACTGGCGGACTTAGTTTTTTATAACATTGAGCAACAAACAAAGAACGTGTCAAAATTTGATAAATAATAATTTTCTAAAAAAATAAAATTTTTATTTGTTTTAATTAAAACTATCAGTTCATAGATAAAGGAAAACTTTTCAGATTATCGCATGAAAAAAATGCTGACGCACGATATTATATTAAGTAGAGTTCAGATGATTGAATTCCCTGTTGAAAATAGAAACTAAGTAAATATTTATTAAGCAAACTAAATGAGTGTAAATAAAACATGCCATTAAAAATCTACAGGATTAATCAGCAGGACAACATGAAGTTGTAACTTAGCATTTGGCGAACAGCTGCCACTTACCATAAAACATACAAACATATACATTAATACATACATACATATGTATAATATACTATGGACATACAAACAAAGCAAAATTTCCAAAGAAAATAAATATGAAGAAGACTATGCTTTACAGTAATAATTAAGGAGGCAGGTGCAACAAATTTATTTGTGGACGAGTTTCTTTTTTTATATTTTTTTTTTTTTGTTTTTGTTTGAAGCCTGCAAAATTACGAAACGAGGAAGGTAAATACATATTTAAAAGTCTGCAATGTTGAATACTCTTTTTTTGTTGTACCTACAATGGTTGAAACAAATTGATGTCTATTAATATGACAATCAATTATAATTGCAATGTAGTGGCACGCTACGGAAATAAATTCACATACAAACATATAGAAATACTTAGTATATGTATATTGCATTAAGTTTTTGAATAACTAATATTTATTTCATTTCATTTATTTAGTGAAATATGTTGAAAGTATTCTTACTGACTGGAAATTACAAAATAATAAAAAGTGCTGTAAGAATAAAGATGGTAAGAATTAGATATTAAAATTACAAATAAAACGATTCAATACAAAGCTTGAAATGATTCCTAATTATAGAGAAATCCACATTGCATTGTTTTGGGGCTTCGTTAAATTCCAGCAAGGCCCTTTTGATTGGAGCATTCATTAGATTTATGTTTGTTGTCAAAGTGGATACATAAAATGGAACATGGTAGTGCAGATGCCGTTAAGGTACATTGAACCTAATCTCTTTAAGTAACAATGTGGCATCAATATTTCCACAAATTAGGTCACATACAATCATGAGGGAAGGCATAACTCTTCTGCTCTCAAGACACTTCAAACTAATGAGAAAGCATCGAGCATTATACGAAGGAAAAGGCCTAAACAAAATGTAAAGGTTGAAGAGCAAAATGAATTCTTTCAATACGTTCAGAGTGTGTATTGTAGAAAGGATTCCAAATATTGTTGTATACAAGATTTTTCGCGTTTTTTGAAATACCTGCCATTACGACGAATAAAGGCAAGGAGAGAACAAGCTTTTGGTACAAGCTAGTTTACATGGTTAAACAAAGTAAGCCTTGTATCAAATAGAGAACATCCAAGTCTGGAAACTCCTCAACCGACTTCAGCTCATTGTTAGATATACTATAGGACGAAAGCTACTGACTAGATGATCGTACTTACAAACCTGGTTTGAAAACATATTTTTATTTGTAAGTACATACACGAAATACCTTCATTTATCTAAACTAAATACAATTGATACATACAGTGTCGGAAAATACAATAAGAACACCTTGCACTACAAAACTTCCATTGATTTTTTTTTTATCGGACTGCTTAAGGCAAACAATTTTTATAGAGAAGAATATGGTATGGTATATACTTTATAAATTTCTAGGTGGCAACACTACATTTAAATATTTTTTGGGGATTCCCAAACGAAAACATTTATATTTTAAAAAGAAAACTTAAATTTGTTTCTAATTTGTACTGGTAAGCATTTAAATGGTAGCATTGAGGGTAATTCAATAAATTAAATGTAAACTATTCCGTAATGTCACAGCAAAATGGGTCGAGCAAAGCACTGCAGCAAGGAGAAGCGTGATTTGGTGAAAAACTGCGAAATGAGGGACAAAGCATCCGCCAAATAGCTTAAACTATTAGCAGATCCTCAACATTTGTCTACCAATCTTTATTACCTCAAAAATTTCATTGCAAGGGAGATAGGCCATGCAAAACTACAAGTGCAGATGACAATCGCATACAAATTTTGGCGGCACGCAAGAGGAAACAAGGGTTCAAATTTGTGTTCGATCAGTAAGGAGACGTTTGGTGGAAAAAAAATGTATGGGAGAACAGCAGGAAAAGTACCAATGTTGACACAAAGACATCGAAAGTGTCGCATAGAGTTCGCTGAAGCGCACATTGAGTGGGATAGTTCAATTAATGCAAAAAAATGGTCTAACGTATTATGGACAGACGAAAGCAAGGGGAATCTTGTTGGAAGTGATGGCAAACATTGGGTTAGACACCCGAAAAATACAGAATTAAGCCCAAAATATACTAGGAAGACGTTTAAGCACGGAAATGGAAGCATCATGGTATGGGGTTGCTTCTCTTGGTATGGTGTGAGCCCTCTCTATTGGATAAAAGAAACGATGGACAGATTTCTTTACGTGAACATCCCTCAGGAGGTGATGCTTCCTTATGCTGAATGGGAAATGCCCCTGAAATGGCAAATGCAACAGGATAACTACCCAAAGCGCACCTCAATCCTTGCGCGAGATTGGTTTTCCCATAATGGAATTCCTGTTATGACCTGGCCTGCACAATCTCCTGACCTTAATCCAATCGAGAACTTGTGGAATATTGTCAAAGAGAAGATTGGCAGTACCAGAGCTAAAAACAAAGACGAATTGTGGCAAAGCATTCAAAGAGCGTGGTATCCCATACCCCAGGCTACTTGCGCGTCTCTGGTGGAATCAATGCCTAGAAGGTGTAAGGCGGTTTTAATTAACAAAGGTTATTCCACAAAATATTAGCATTAGTGAACAATTTGAGTTAATATTTTATAAATTTTTTTTTTAATTGCAGTGTTCTCGCTTGTTTGTCCTTTTGAAATGTGATTTTATGTATAACTTTTAAATTTATTTTTTTACACTAAATTGATTTTGTTTTTGTTTTAAGAAAAAATTAAACTTATGGAATAAATGAATAAAAGTAAATACCTTTTAAATTTATCATAAGAGTAGAGAAATATTTCTTTATTGTTTTTGGTTTCAGAACAAGGTATTCTTAATTAATTGTCCGACACTGTATATGTATGTTTTTATCTGTGCAGCTGTTCCATTCAATAAACTTCTTAAAGAATAAAGAGTGCATCACTCTACAAAAATTTTCGATGCAGTGAGTTTTAATTTTAAATATCTCTAAACAAAAATGCATGAAATTAACTTGCAATTCCTGTCATTTTGATTTCTTCACACACACACAATTTTTGAAAAGAATTTTTCCGAAATACATAAATGAACGTTTTCTTTTCAGATACAAATATTTAGTAAGTATGAAATCGAATGTGATGTAAACAGATGTAGAGTGATAGACTCATACAGTGACTCAACTTTTTCGTCAACTGATTGAATTGGCAAATTTACTGTTGTAAATTTGATCAAAAAGCTAAACCTCAACAGAATAGAGTGGACTGGAAAGAGTACTCGAAAATGAGTTGGAAGCGATAAGAGATTCAAATCTTACTCAATCTTAATTTTAGAGACATCTCGCTAACATGGGAATGGGAATAACATGGGACGAATTCTGTAGATTTTGTGATGACGATGACGAAGACGAGGACGAGGACGAGGAAGTAGCAGAGCACATTCTGTGCCACTGTGACAAGTTTGCAATGCTTAGACTTTGTCAACTTACTATTGCGTGCCCAATTTCGGTTGAAGTGGGCAATAGCATTTTTAAATGCAACAAGCAATGGGCTCTTCACAATCGGCTTTTTCAGGCCGCAGTGATTTGGTGCCTTGTGCCCAGCCCCTGTTGTTCCAATCTAATCTAATGAAGTGGAATTAAAGAGTTTTTTTATTTTTTTGTTTTTTTTTAGTAAGTAATTATGTAATTATACCGCCGCCTGACTATGAGGAGGTCTTAACAGCCATTGCTCGGCTGAAAAACAATAAGGCTGCAGGTGCAGATGGCCTGCCTGCTGAGTTGTTTAAGACCGGAGGCGAAGAGCTCAAAAAACGCATGCATGAGCTTCTATGCAGAATATGGTCAGATGAAAGCATGCCAAGTGATTGGAATCTCAGCGTACTCTGCCCAATCCATAAGAAGGGTGATTCCACGATCTGCGCCAACTACCGTGGGATCAGCCTTCTTAATATTGCATATAAGGTTCTTTCGAGCGTACTGTGCGAAAGACTGAAGCCCATCGTCAACAAACTGATTGGACCTTATCAGTGTGGCTTCAGGCCTGGTAAATCCACCATCGACCAGATATTCACACTACGCCAAATCCTGAAAAAGACCCGAGAAAAACAGATCGACACCCATCATCTATTTGTCGATTATAAAGCCGCCTTCGAAAGCACGATTAGGGATCACTTGTACGCCGCAATGTCTGATTTTGGTATCCCTGCAAAGCTCATTCGTCTTTGCAAAATGACACTGACCAACACCACCAGCGCAGTGAAAATTGGGACAGACCTCTCCGCACCATTTGATACCAAAAGAGGTTTCAGACAAGGTGACTCCCTATCGTACGACTTCTTTAACCTTATGCTGGAGAAAATAATTCGAGCTGCGAACATCGCCATCTCTGGCACTATCTTCTACAAGAGTGTCATGGTGCTAGCATACGCTGATGATATTGACATCATTGGCAAAAACGCTCGAGCAGTCAGTACAGCATTCTCCAACCTGGAAAGGGAGTCTCGTCGAGTGGGTCTAGTGGTGAACGAGGACAAAACGAAATACCTTGTGTCAACAAACAAAGAGTCACGGCGTCTTGGACAAAATGTCACTGTTGACAACTACACTTTTGAAGTCGTCAAGGATTTCGTTTATCTAGGATCCAGCATAAACACCAACAATAATGTCAGCCTTGAGATCAAGCGGAGACTAACTCTTGCCAACAGGTGTTACTACGGGCTCAGTAGGCAATTGAGAAGTAGAGCCCTCTCTCGACCGACGAAAATAACGCTCTATAAGTCCCTCATCCTTCCCGTCCTAATGTAGGGCGCAGAGACGTGGAGATTGACCATCAATGATGAGAGGCTGTTAGGAGCGTTCGAGAGGAAGATACTCCACTGCGTAAGATCTACGGTCCAGTATGCGTGGACGACGTGTATCGAATAAGATGGAATGATGAGTTGTATGAGCTGTACGCCGACACTGACATAGTCAAACGTATAAAACTCCAGCGGCTTCGCTGGCTGGGTCATGTTGAGCGAATGGAAGAAAGCGCTCTGGCTATAAGGGTGTTTTATTCGAACCACGGTGGAGGAACACGCAACGCAGAAGGGGACGTCCTAATCTCCGTTGGAAAGACCAGGTGCAGGGCAACCTGACTGCCCTAGGCCTTATCAACTGGCGCCAGCGCGCGCATAGCAGAAGTGACTGGCGGAGCTTTGTGGAGGCGGCCAAGACCGATCATCGGTTGTAGCGCCAGCTAAGTAAGTAAGTAAGTAATTATGTACAATATTTTGGGAATTAACAAAAAATAATCATAGAAATTTTGTGTTCTCGATCGTTCGATGAGCAAAAATTTCTTTCAATGTAGTAAGTTAATGCTAAGAAGAACGAACATCATCATCATCAGTATCATCATCATCATCAAGTATGTATCTACAAATGACGACTATAGACCAGAAGATTCCATTGAATGCAATTGCAGTAAAGTGAATATTCAAAAAGACATACAAAATATGTGTATGGTGAAATTTTGTCTGTTGGTAAATATGTAATGATTCATATAAAAATATAAAATATATACTTACACACATGCATGTATGTACGTATGAATCTTTTTATCTGTCTATAGTACTACATATGGTACAAGTGAGTGAGTGAGTGAGTGAGTACCAAGTAAATATTGTATTTAATTAAAGAGGCAATAATTTTTACAAGTAAAGTATCTATGGGGTGTATGAAGCTATACTCTAAAGTAGTTATAGCTAAAAGAAGAAAAAAACAAAAAACAACAACTGTATAGATACTTTGCAGCATGGATGGAAGTCAGCAACAGTGGCAGTTATCTTGTGCCAAGATGATGTTATTCACAGTTATAGATACACATCACCTAAATAGCAAGAAAAAAATACAAACAAAAACAACAAAAATGGAGAAATCTTTGAAAAAACAACAACACCACTTCCATATAAAAATAAAATTTAAAAAAAATTAACATGAATGGAACAGAAAAACAAAACAGCAAAACGGCAGTAGTTTTAGTTTTTGCTTTTTTTAATTTTGTTTTTGTTTTTTTTGGTTTTTTGCAATTGTTGCTGGGTTGGCGATTTTTCGCTATATATGGACACAAGTAAAAAAAGTATCGTTGTTTCTATTGTTACTGTATTTTATATGTACTTACTATAATAGGTAGAAAAAAAATTTAAAAAAAAATTATATTTTGCACAACAACAAGTAAAGAAGTGCAAAAGAAAAAAATTTTAAAAAAACCAAAAGAAACAACGGAAAAAAAATTATGTAAATACATACACTAAAAATGTGAAATAATCGACAAACGACGACGACGACTACGATGCTACAAAAGTACAAATAAAAATATTTTGTATCTAAGTGTGTATACATACTTACATACATACTATATACTACATGCATATACTCGTACATATGTACGAGTATGTATGTATGTATGTAGTATAGAAATGGTGCTATGTATATACCATATACTAAATATATACATATATTCGATTATATAGTATGTATAGGTTTGTATGTGTATAGCAAGTTTATATACATATTTACATACATACATATGTATGTATGTAGGTATGTATATATGTATATATATACAAATTGCATGTACGTTGTCATACTTTAATCAGCGTTCGCTTCTTTGTTTAATAAATTTGTCAAAAATATATGAGCACGAATATAAACTAAGCAAATGTACGAGTACACGGCATTGCCCTCGTTGACTTTGATCTAGAATCCAGTATTTCATAGTATGAAATTACTGGGTACTACTACAAGACAATGAGAAAATATTCAGATATTGTAAAATCAAATTTTTCCAACACAACTTCAAAAACTTCCCAAGCTGATTGTCAGATTATTTTAAATGTCTGTATGGAAGCACTTCAGAACAGTTGATGTCAGCAACGACATTTCGTATGATTTTTAATTTGAATTCGGTTTCTTTGATCTGAGTTTCTGTTATTCTCATTTTTCCCTCCTACGTTCTGCGTTTTATTCCAATTTTCGGATCAGAATTTTGAATATTCCAGATTTTCAATCATAGTTTAGGTAAGTCTCCTTTTGGTATTGATTTTAATCTGAGTTTCAATTTGATAATTGGTCTGAATTATGGTTTTCGTTTGAATTTGATCTGAAATTTGGTTTGAACATAGTCCGAGATTTAGACTGTTTTTAGTCTGAAATTTGGACTAAGTTTTAGTATGAAATTTGGCCGCCTTTTGATCCGAGTTTAAGTTTGAATTCATCTGATTTCGGTTCTGAATTTGATTCGCCAAATTTTAGCCTGATTTTCGGTTGGAATTTATTCTGGTTCCTTTTAATTTACTTTTAATGGCACAACAGCCCATGGCCGAGCTTTTCGCATTTTTTCGCATCCACTCATGTTGTGCGTGTTATATTTGTACATCAATGGAAGGGATTTACATGTTTTAATGCCGAATCCGAACGGCGAAGGGCAATTCATAGGCAATTTTTACTCTTGTCGGTTTGCCATTGCCTCTGCCAAGCGGTGGTGCCGATTAGAAAAATGTTTCTTCTACCTTTCTACCTTTTTTTGATTTTGCCTGTGCCGAGATTCGAACTCCGGACACTCTGCTTAGCAGTCCCACGCACTACCACTACACCACAGCGATCAGTTTTTAACCACTGGTTCCAGTTTAATTAATATTCTGAAGGACGGTGTAATTTCTGGCTTGAAGTTTGATCTCAATTTGGTTTCAGTTTCGGCCCGATTTCCGTCTGAATTTTGATTTTGACATTTCTAAAAATGTGTCTGGCTTTTGATGTAAGTTTTGAACTGATTTTTGGTTTGTGTTTAAATTTTGCTTTGGGGTTTTAAGGTCCAGAATTCGTTTTAGTTATTGTTCAGATAATTATTTTATCATTTAAGAACTCTCTGCTAACCCAAATCCTAGATCTGCTTCTAGTTCTAGCGATAAGTTTTTGAAAACCTCCTATCACATCTTATAGAGAAGTGAAAATATTCAAGATCTAAGAAATATATAGAATTTAACTTTAGTTTCCCCTATTCTATTCTACTTATTACTTATTTTGTATAAGCTTTCAGCAGCGTTTAAATAAACAGACAAACAAAAATTTGCTTTCACTTCAAATCCCTATATTTATTTTGATTTCGATTATTTCCATTATGATTATTATTTCACTGTGTTGACTTGAAAACGACATCACAACAATAAGAGCGCAAATCTCCATTGACGTCATAGAAATTAAAATAATAGGCACTATTTACCTGCTTTAGATAGGGTAGCATAACAAAACAAAAAAAAAAAAAAGGTCAGTGCACAGCCCAAGGAGGCCAAGCTGGGAACAGTAGTAACTGAATACAATACATACCGTATAATATTTCTAATAACTCTGATTATGAGTACGCGCACCATACGTACAAGTTACATTCATAGATACAAAAAGTGGGTGCCAACTAAATGTCAAATTAACTAATTTATTTGATTTTGAGATTTAACTCAATTAATTTTAAATGTCATGAGATAATTTTTGCTAAATATGTTAATTCATAATTACAATAACTACTGCTGCGAAAAAAAAACAAAAACTGAAATTTATTATTATCTTTTCATTTTTCAATACAGTCGGACATACTTTTGAAGAGATTCGAGGTCAGGCCAAGAAACAGAATCGTAGGTACGTACTAAGAATTTAAAACAACACAAATTACTCGAATGAAACAAAAGTGATAAACAAAGAAATCTATTTAAGGGTGGGGCTTAATTAAGAATGACTAAAAATGCATACAGGGTGCATGTGCATTATTGACAAAAAGCGCACAACTACTTGACCAGAATAAAAGAAAAGGCTACAATTTTCTGTATTCACAGTAGGAGTCAGAATAGAATGGACATGAATAGGAAAAATTTCATTTCTATTAGTTTAAACATTTAAAAAAAACGTGTTATATTTCTGCTTGAATTCGCAAAGGTCCCTCCTAATCCGTGTTCAAATATGTATAACATTGCACAGGCTAGGCAAACGCAATTGTGAGATTGCGCGACAGCTTCGCATTGCTCGTTCGTCAGTTTTTCGTGCAGTTAAACGGTTTAAGGAGCTGGGTCATGAAGGTGATTGTCCAGGAAATGGCAGAAAACCCACCCCGTCAATACTCCCAGTAATTGCAAAATCGTTCCAAAGCGGGTGCAGCGTAATTCAACGGCGTCCATAAATCATAGCAAACTCCGAACTCGGACTCAATGCTTACAAAACTCCAAAAAGGCCAGTTACTTACGGATGAAAACAAGCGCGCACAACTCCAAAGATGTCATCTACTTCAACGTTGGTCCGCAGGAATTAGTTGGGAAAAAATCGTCTTCACAGATGAAAAGGTGTTTACTGTTGAACAAGCGCATAACCATTAAACTGACCATCGTCGCAATCCAGCAATCCGTCATCACATGGGGTGGGATTTGCGCAAATAGCAAGATACCCTTGATTTTTGTAGAGCACGGAGTCAAAATCAGCCAAGAAGTGTAACGCCGTGAAATTTTAGAGGCTGTGGTACTCCCTTGAGCGCGACAGTACTACTTTGGCGATAATGATTGAACATTGCCGCGAGACTCTGCGCCAGCTAGACTGAGCCAAAACGACTGGGCTAACTTTCTTGACTTTAACACATCTCAAGAATGGCCACCATATTCGCCGGATCTCATTCCGATGGATTACAGCGTATGGTCGTTCATTTTAAAGGCCAAACGTCATAAAAATTCGAAGTCCCTGAGACAGTCGTTGCGTTGTGAATGGGAACGAATAGCGATGGAGCCAAGGGTGGCCACTTCGAAACCGGCTGAATATATTTTAAATCATGCATTATGTTACATTTTTTTGGTCTGTTTTCGTTTGTCGCTTTTAATTACAATACATTTTTTATATCCATAGCTGATGTATACAATTATTAATTGTCACCCTGTATATCACGCACAACATGAATGAATACGTAAAGCTATAAGGCCTATGACCTTAATGGGATGTTGTGCTATTACAAAAATAAAAAAAGGGGCCAAATGCAAGGTGGTGCAAAAGCAATATTATAATATACCATAATTTTGGCAAATGCTGGCAAATATCATTGTGCTGCGATATTTATGTTTTAGACAGATATAAAATTAATTTGACAACAAACAACAGAGCGATACATACCTACAAATCATCAATTTTGAGCCAAAATGCCAGAAAACGAGGAATATGCATCAACTCAGGAGGTGGTCACTTTTTCAACTTAATGCTATCAATTTTGCAGCTTCAAATAAACTTTCTTCTGACATTACTTTTACACCACCTTGTACATGAAGCAAGGAGAGAGAGCGAGAGAGAGAGAGAAGAGAAAACTCCGTCATGAAGTAATATAAACCCTCAACACAGTAGAAGTCCCAATAGGGACCCTGACATTTCTAAAGCTAATTCGCTACTAGGTTTCATAATGCGAAACCCCAACGAATTTTTTGATGCTTTCACACTTAATACCACTTTCACTGAACTGGTTAGATCTGTTCTTGGGTATGCAAACATTATCTGGCACCCAATCTACCAAATCGATATCAATCGAATCGAGAGAGCACAGAAGAATTTTACCAAATTCACGCTTCGACGTAATTTCGCGTACAACTCCAATGCCATCGCACGAAAAGAGATGCCAATTTCTCAATTTACATAAGCTCTTTATTAGATATTCAACTTATCAAGCGCACTATTTGTTAAAGATACAATTGATGGCATAATTGATTCATCCGATCTCCTAGCTCTAGTTCCATTTCATGCTCCAGCAAGACCGCTAAGGGAACATCGTTTGATCGTTTATTCCACGTCAAAGTTCATAGAACTAATTATGGTCACAATTATCCTATCTCTATCTAGATGTCTTAATCTTTGTAATGATCTAAAAATTGATTTAGATTGCGATAGATCAAGCTCTAAATATTTCTTATAGTTCAGATATCGTTTCAATTGTTAATTACCGAATTATGTACCTTAGTTAGTAATTAAACATGTAGTCTGTAAGGGCACAGCCCAAGTAGATGAAATTAAATAAAAATAAAATAAAAAGAGTAGGACTATCTCCATAGTGTATGTTTACACTGGCGTAAGCACTCGCACAGCCAGTGTAAACATCAACATAGAAGTGTCTGTATATGTAAATGTTTGTGTTTTGAGATGCTGTCAGAATGCAGTGCAGTGCAGAGACCGAGCAGGAGTAGAGAGAAGGCAGAGAAAAATTTTAGGTATTAAAGACCTTCAGACGTTTCGTTTTTTATGTAACTCTGTAGCGGCTACACGTTTTAGTTTCATTATGTTTTTTTTTTTATGTAATACAATTTTCTTGAAGACAAATAGACAAATTCTATCTCAATCATGTGTAAAATTGTTCATGCAATGTATTTCAGTTGCAGAAAATTCAATTAAAATTTTGAATAGTCACCATTGAGTTAAATTAGAACGCATTATGAGCTGATGTCAGGGGCTTGCGAATATCATGAAAATCAACTGGCCTTTTTTATAGCAATCTCCCCTTATTGGAAAATAACATATAAAGGGTGATTTTTTAAGAGCTTGGTTTGTGAAAATTCAAAAAAAAACACAGACATTTTACAAATTGAATGAAATTTTTATTTGAATCGATAAACCAATTACTTTTTTAAGATAATTTCGCTTAAATGTTGCCCGCGGCTACGCTTCAAGTGGTCCATTCTGAAGGTTCAAATTTGGCACATTTTCACACATTTTGGACGGAATCTCACAAATGACGCGTTCAATGTTGGCTTCCAAAGCAGCATTCGTGTTTGAATTGTCCCTATAGACAAGAGACTTAACAACAGCCCATGGAGGGCCCAGGCCGAGCTTTTCGCATTTTTTCGCATCCACTCATGTTGTGCATGTTATATTTGTACATCAATGGAAGGGACCTACAGTTTTAATGTCGAATCTGAACGGCGAAGTGAAAAGCTTTTCATAGGCCGTTTTTACTCTTGTAGGTTTGCCATTGCCTCTGCCAAGAAGTGGTGCCGTGTAGAAAAATTATTTTTTCTACTTTATGATTTTGCCTGTGCCGAGATTCGAACCCCGGACACTCTGCGTAGCAGTCCAATACATTACCACTATGCCACAGCGACCACATAGCCCCACACCCACAAAAAATAGTCTAACGGGGTCAAATCACACGATCTTGGTGGCCAATTGACTGCACCAAAACGTGAGATTAACTGCTCACTACTGTTCTGTTCGCCTCTGTTCTGTTCAATTGATGTATTATTTCGCGTGCAGTGTGGCTTGTGGCATGTGGCACCGTCCTTCTGGAACCCATCAAATTCTTGCTTTTTCGGCAAAAAAAAGTCTTTTATCATCGAACGGTACCTTTCTCAGTTGACCGTCTTTGAAGAAGTACGGCCCAATGATGTCGCCTGCCCATAAACCGCGCCAAACAGGGCATTTTTCGGGATGCATTCGCAGCTGCTGAATTGCCTCTGGCTGGTCTTCATTCCAAATACAGAAATTCTGCTTATTCACGTATCGATTGAGCCAAAAATGAGCCTCGTCGCTGAAGATAATTTTGCGATAAAAAACACTTTTCACAGACCACGAATTTTGATACTAAATTTCAATAATGTGTAAACGTTGTTCAGGCGTAAGTAAGTCTATTCATGATGAAATGGCAACCCAAACTGATCAGTTTCTACTGTGACTTTACTTACTTTACTTTTAATGGCACAACAGCCCATGGAGGGCCTAGGCCGAGCTTTTCGCATCCACTCATGTTGTGCGTGATATATTTGTACATGAATGGAAGGGACCTACAGTTTAATGCCGAATCCGAACGGTGAAGTGAAAAGCTTTTCATAGCAATTTTTACTCTTGTAGGTTTGCCATTGCCTGCCAAGAGGTGGTGCCTTTAGAAAAATTATTTTTTCTACTTTTTGATTTTGCCTGTGCCCAGATTCGAACCCCGGACACTCTGCGTAGCAGTCCAACACACTACCACTACACCACAGCGACCACATGACTGTGACACATGACAAAAATCACGCGTGAACTGTCAGAAATATAAACGTTAAAAACCAAGTAGCAAAAAAAATCACCCTTTACTACATATGTACATACCATACATAAATAGTAATAAACAAATAGCCACATAAAAACTTGTACTATGTCTAAACTTTCTAAATTTTAATTTTGCACAGCTATGTTGCCACATTTCCAAACAAAAAAATTACAGGCAAACATATTTACAGACATGTATGGTATCTAGGTAATTATTTATATACGAGTATGTATGTATGTAGTGTGTATGCGAATAAAAGTGTACAAAAAAAAAACATATAAGTTATTTCTCACTGCAATTTCATATAAAGAAAAATAATTAAGTTTAAAAAAAAATATTTGATGTTAAAAATAAAATAGAACAGAAAATACATAATGCAGTATCTTTGTTTTTTTTTTTTTTTTTTTTTGATTTATTTAATACAAAACTGATAAGAGGAAAACATACTATGTGGTAGAAGAGGAAAAGAAAAATATGAAAATATACAAAGAATGATGGAATGTAAGAATTAATAATAAAAAAGGAAATGGCAAACAAAAGGATAATTTATTTATTTTAATAATAATGCAACAAAAAAAATACAAAACTTTTAATATTATATTTTTGTCGTATTTTCTTCATTTTTATTTTCTTCAAGTGTAAATAGTAATAAAAAAAAAACCAACAAAAAAAATGGTGTATGAATAACAGAAAAAGCCTAAGGTACCAGAAACCGGAGGGGGGAAAAAGAGAAGTGAAATAAAGAAGAAACAAATTTATAAACTACAACTCAAAGTAAGTATTTGGAATGAAATTATAACTAATGCAAAAAAAAACCAAAAAAAATAAAAATCAAATGAATTTAAAGTAGTACGAATAGCAGCAGTTTGCAATACGGACGGACACGGATTACTATAGGGTGTCGCAATAAGAGTGCACAATTTAAATTTTAGCGCAATTTTGTTGTTATTGTTGTTCAAGTGGCAGCTTTGAAATTGAACAGTTGTCGTCTACGATTGTTTCGGTTTTTAAAAATGGTGCACTATACAAAAAAACAACCCTTTATCGTTGTGAAAATAAGGACGGAAATGCAGTGACTATGCATGGCATTGATTACAGGAACATGATAGCGAAGTTCTTTTGGCCTCAACTGGACGACATGTACTTTCAGCAGGACGAGGCTACCTGCCAAACCCCGCATGAAACGATTTATTGGAGCAACAATTTCCAGACTAGAATCATATCCCGACATTCCGATGTCAACTGGCCACCAAGATCGTGCAATTCAACGCTGTGCGATTTCTTTCTGTGGGGTTTTGTGAAATCCGAGGTCCATGCGAATAAATCGTAACATTTCACTCAAAGGGTCTGTGATTAGAGCTGCGATGCGCCGATTTGTTGCATATTTTATTCCATACTTAATTGGAACTTTTCTTTGAAAGAGCAAGGGTTCGTGATCAGAGCTGGGAGGGGCCCATTTACCCGATATTTTATTCCATACTTAATCGGAACATTTCAGGGCCTGTGATTAGAGCTGCGATGAACCGATTTGTTGCATATTTTATTCCATACTGGGAGGGGCCCATTTGCGCGATTTTTTATTCCATATTTAATCGGAACATTTCAGGGCCTGTGATTAGAGCTGCGATGGACCGATTTGTCGCATATTTTATTCCATACTTAATAGGAACTTTTCATTGAAAGAGCAAGGGTTCGTGATCAGAGCTGGGAGGGGCCCATTTACCCGATATTTTATTTCATACTTAATCGGAACATTTCAGGGCCTCTGATTAGAGCTGCGATGGACCGATTTGTTGCATATTTTATTCCATACTGGGAGGAGCCCATTTGCGCGATTTTTTATTCCATATTTAATCGGAACATTTCAGGGCCTGTGATTAGAGCTGCGATGGACCGATTTGTCGCATATTTTATTCCATACTTAATAGGAACTTTTCATTGAAAGAGCAAGGGTTCGTGATCAGAGCTGGGAGGGGCCCATTTACCCGATATTTTATTCCATATTTAATCGGAACATTTCAGGGCCTGTGATTAGAGCTGCGATGGACCGATTTGTCGCATATTTTATTCCATACTTAATAGGAACTTTTCATTGAAAGAGCAAGGGTTCGTGATCAGAGCTGGGAGGGGCCCATTTACCCGATATTTTATTTCATACTTAATCGGAACATTTCAGGGCCTGTGATTAGAGCTGCGATGGACCGATTTGTCGCATATTTTATTCCATACTTAATAGGAACATTCCATTAAAAGAGCAAGGGTTCGAGATCAGAGCTGGGAGGGGCCCATTTGCCGGATATTTTATACCATACTTAATCGGAACATTTCAGAGCCTGTGATTAGAGCTGCGATGGACCGATTTGTCGCATATTTTATTCCATTCTTGATCGGAAAATTTCTTTCAAATATCAAGGGTCTGTGATTAGAGTTGCGAGGGGCCCATTTGCCGGATATTTGATACCATACTTAATCGGAAAATGTTACAACTTTACAAAGCAAACAAAAATATCACCACTCGCTCAAACAACATGCGTTTTATTTTCAAATTAAATCGCGCACTCTTATTGGGACACCCTTTAGATTGATGGAGTAGAGTGCAGACAGCAAATGGACAAACAGACACACAGACACATAGACAGACAGTCGATGAACTATAAAGCGCGCTACAAAAATACAATATTTAAAATGTTGCACTCGTTTTTATTGTAATTTATACAAACATACTTATGGTATGTACACACATACACACATAGATACATACTATAGATACATCCATATGCACATAAGACAGAGAAAAGAAATAAATATGTATAAAACAAAAAGTACACACATTTTACAATCACAAGCAATTATTTCGATACAAAGACAAAGGCACAAAGTTGTTGGTTGGGAGCAGAAACAGACAGGCCGACTAGACTGTCGGACGAATGGATAAATTGGTGGACGAGGAACGTATACGTAGAGAGATAGCTACACAGAACGAGTGGGTATGAGCAAGTAGTCGCCATCGATTGAAAAGCTCAGTGTTCAGCACAACAGAAATGCAAATGCAAGAGTACATTTGTACTCTTTATACAGGAACGCAGAGATAGACGAATCGACAGACAGACAGAAAGACAAGCTGCCTGCCTGCCCGACCGCCCGCCAACCTGACAAGATGCATACTTAAAAAGGTGGGTTGTTCAAGCAAGTTGCTTTAGTTGATTCATTTTTCATCATTTTGCTTTTGGTTTATTGGGGACGTCGACGACCACGACGACAACGATGATAATGACGACCACAACGAATAGCAGCAGCAACATCGATGCAGCGCAGTGCCATGCACACATCGATCAACGAAATATCTGTTAGATACAGCTACCAGAGAGATGGTGCTCAAGTTATAAAATTTGAAAAAAAAAACAAACAAAAATTAATAATGTATTGTGTGACTTTATCCAAATTGCAGAATGGCAGAAAGAGAACAAACTGACTCACTCACTCACTCACTGACTGGCCGACTGGCCGACTGACTAACTGTAATGGCAGGCAGAGACACCCTGACACGTCAGGCACCCCAAAGCTATCACCAACAACAAATAATTTAGTGTAGCCTTTGCGTTTTCTCTTCCATTTGGTTTGATATTGTCACAGGCGACAGATTTATGTGGAAATAACTAGAAAAATGGCATACCTACAACTAGAAAAAACAGAAAACAACAACACGCACAAAAACAATACAATATTAAGAAAAAATGTGAAATAAATAATAAATATACTCTGTATGCAAATGCGAAAAATTACAAGAATGTCTGTCGGTCATGCTGTTATGTAAGATAACCCATACTTTCTTCACCCATTTTAGGCGGTCCTTGAAACTTTGTTAAACTTCTTCTTCAAGTAAGTAATTACCATAATGTTTGATATTTTTACATAAGGAGTGAGATCGAAAAAATCGGATAACTTTGAAAGACCACTGCTTTGAAACTCTTCATCTGAATGAACAAAATTCAAACAGTAGGCTTTGCGTTGGAGAAATTCTGATGAAATACAATCACAAGTTTTTTGACTTGTGAACTTTCAGTTGAGTCGGAAGTGGGAAGACGTGATTTAGTTTTTCAATTATTTCGAGAAAATCCGCAGTGGAGCCAGAAACCCATAGCAAATAAGGCGAAAGTTGCAAAAAACACTGTCTCGATAATTCTTAAAAAATTTAATACAGACTTAACAGTTGCTGGAAAATATGGTTCTGGAAGGAAATGCGGTTTCATGTCTCCACAAAAGGCGAAGAAAGTCGTTGCTCTCTTAGAGAAGAATCCAGCGTTGTCTAATCGAAAATTGGCGGAAAAAGCGAGTTGTAGTTCGTAAAATTAAAAAAGATGCGGGCCTTAAAACATGCAAAGTGCAGTCAGTACCCGACAGGAACGCTACTAAGAACTTGATAGCCCAGGGCCGAGCTAAAAAGTTGAAGACAGATTTTTCCCAAAAATTCGATTGCTGTGTTATGGACGATGAAACATAAGTGTTGTCTAAATTTTCTCAATTGCCTGGTCAAGAGTTTTACACCGCAAAGGAACGAGGAGGAGTTGAGGAAAGATTTAGGACAAAACAAAAGTTCAAGTTCCCGAAGAAGTTTCTGGTATGGCAAGCGATTTGTAGTTGTGGGCTAAGGGGTAAAAGTTTCGTAACAAGTGGCACTGTTAACGCCGAAATTTATGTGAAGGAGTGCCTCCAGAAGAGATTGCTGCCCGTCATTAGAAAGCACAATGTATCTACTTTCCTTTGGCCTGATCTAGCTTCAGCCTCCTGCCACTACAGTAAAGTAACCCTTAAATGGTTCGAAGACCAAAACATCAAATTGGTACAAAAAAACGCCAACCCACCAAATTACCCAGAACTTGGGCCTATCGAGAGATATTAGGCTCTAGTGAAAAGAACATTAAAGGCAACAAACAAAGAAGCTAAATCCATGGCAGATTTTAGAAATAAGTGGAATGCTGCCTCCAAGAGAGTCTCAGAAATGACAGTACAGGCGCTAATGGCAGGCATACCGGAAAAGCTGTCCGAATTCTGTAAGAAACAACAAACAGACAACTTTATCAGAAATTTGTTATCTTTTCAAAACTGTTTACATTTTTTTATTTGCAAAAGGGATTTCAATGCTAGGACAATTTAAGGTTATCCGATTTTTTCGATCTCACTCCTTACATACATATATTGGCTGTTGTTAATAAGCATACTAAACATTTAAAAACTTACACAGCATATTTATTTTTAGAATCAAAATTGTTTTTAAAGCGCTTACCTGAAAAGAGAGAAAGACAATTTTTAAATTCAGTATTATTTTAGTTTAACGGAAAATGATCATTTACAGCCCACTTAAAGGGATTGTTGAAATTATTTTTTGTCGCTAAGTTGGCACCACTGCCAACCTGAAATTTGACATGAAATTTGAGCGCGATCTGTCATTTAGTTTTGTTTACATTGTTCGATTTTGTCAGTTCATCTTAAGTGTGTTTTGCGACTTTTATAACGAATAAAAATATCGAGCAAAGAATTTGTCTCAAATTTTGTATTGCAATTGGAATTTCGAGTGCCTAATCGCTGGAAATTTTACAAAAGGGTTACAGTGAATCGATTTAGTCAAAAAAATTTGCATATGAATGGTACAGTGCATTCAAAAGCAGTCGAGTTGTGATGGAAGATTTGACACGCTTTTGTCGGCCATCAACAGCTTCAACTGAAGTTAACATCAATAAAACTAACGAAATGGTGAGAGAAACTCGTGATTTAAGTTTGAGAGAGATGACCGCTGAAGAACAAAAGCAAAATCGTTAACAAAGGCCAAGTTTGTGGAAAGAAAATTCATGGATTTTGTACCAGGAAACGCACCACATCTCCCAAGGTTAACATTGTAAATCAATTTCTGGCCAAAAAGACAAAAATTATCATCGAACAACCACTGTTTTCGCCTGACATGGCTCCGCTCCGACTGACTTTTTGTAAACGAAACTAAGGAAAATCTAGTGCAACAATTAATTATTTAGCTGATCTTAATATCAATTTCCACTGCGACTTATACTGGCTATTGTGTCCCCACATGGATCTACAATACCAATTTGCCTATGACCCTACCTCTGATGGAAATTTCAGTATAAATTCTGCATCAAATTGATATCTGGATCTGGTATTTGATTTTGCCTGATTTCATAAAGTTGAAATATCTTTTGCGGTTCTTCTTTCTTTTTTCTGTCATGCAATAAGACAACAGCCCATGAAGAGCCTACGCCGTGCTTATCGCATTCATTAATGTTATGCGAGTTACCTTTGTACTCGAAGTAAAAAGCTTTTCTCTATTTAGGAAAATTTTACTCTCGAAGTTTTGCCATTTTCTGGCAATAGTCCTTGCCAGGGACCACGGATATATTAAATAGAAATATTAAAATTTTTTCTATTTTCGATTTTTGACTGTGCCGAGTTTCGAATCCGGGTACTCCGTATAACGGTCAAGTACATTACCAACTAAGCTAAGTTTTACTAAGTAATGCTTTTAGTATTCGATGATATTTTAAATAAGTAAAAAATATGAAAGTAGATATGTAAAAGTTTTAGATCTTACATATTGCAGATCTCAATTTCAACTTGGTACAATTATTTTGTATTCGTGTTACTTCTGAAACGGGAGTACCTTTATTGCACTATACGAAAAAAATTCATCGTTGTCTTTGACACGATCGGATCGGATTCTAAAAAGGAACAATCAATCCTGGCATCACTATTTTTCTACATATGTTAATAAAGTCATAAATTTGTTTTTTTTTTTTTGGTTTGAGATTTCTATGTTAACTGAGTTTAAAAAGATTTAAAATGAATGAAAAAAACATTCAGACCTTGCTGACCCGCCGAATTACGTACCACCTAACATTGATTTGATTGTAACTCTTCTCCCAACCAACCTTCCATCTCAAATTCATTGTGAGATCAGTAATATTGACCGCACTGAGTACAGTTGGAGTTTCGTTTGGTATTGAATAAATCTCGTTCACAATATGAATGAATGAATTCAATTATTTACATGGAATGGAAAAGAAATGAGGTTAACATTCAATTCAAAGCATGGAGAATTGGTGTAACAAATTTCAGGTCAATGCAGCGCTCTATGATAGACAAGGTTGTTTGTTTTGTTGTCCGGTGCGTAGACAAACAATGCAGACGGCTTTCCGACACACGAACATGCCACGTACTATACAATAAAGTCCATGCGAGAAGCATGGAAATTCAAGATTGAGATCACAAATGATTTGACGATTAGAATAGATCACAAAAAGCCGTAGGCCAAATATTGCTGTAATATGCTCGGCAGGAGCCGAGTTATACCATTTTTAAGTATTGAATCGTATGGGCGGTGCCACGCCCACCTTGTCAAACCGCCTTTCAGTTGAAACATGGAGCTTAAAGTTGAACACATAAAGTCTTGTGTCAAATTCCGTTATAAAATATTCAAAGGGAGCCGAGTTATAGCATTTTGAAATATTGTAGTGTATGGGTGGTGCTACGCCCCAATTACGCCCATATATTACATGGAGCTTAAAGTTGAACACATGAAGTCTTGCGTCAAATTCCGTTATAAAATATTCAAAGGGATCCGAGTTATAGCATAATATGTATAAAACTTACTTCTAAGGACTGCGTCGAATAAAATTGTCCGATACATTTCTTCCCATACTGTACTATTGAAAAACTCAAAATCAAAAATTTTTATCTCAGTAGCTTTGAATTAAATGTCAGAATTAATGCTGCATAATGGACGATGAAACTTATGTTTTAGCGGACTTTTCCCAGCTACATGGCCAGGAATTTTATACAGCTGATTCTCGAGGAAATGTCGCTGAAAAATTCAAAGCCAAAAATATTACAAAATTCCCAAAGAAATTCCTTGTTTGGCAGGCAATTTGTGGCAAAAGGAGCAGGCAAAGGCTTGTTTGTGGCAAAAGGAGCAGCACATTCGTGACATCGGGTACAATCAACGGCGAAATATATTTGAAGGAATGCTTGCAAAAGAGATTGTTTCCATTTTAACGCCAACATGAAGTGTCCACGTTTTTTTTGGCCTGACCTCGCTTCATGTCACTACAGCAAAACGGCCTTAGAGTGGTTCCAACGGAATGAAGTGATTTTGATGCCTGGAGAAGCCAATCCACCAAACTTTCCAGAACTAAGGCCGATTGAGAGGTACTGGGCTTTAGTAAGAAGGGAGATGGAGGTAACAAAAAAAGTGGCCAAAGACCTTCAAGATTTCAAAAGAAAGTGGTCTGCAGCAGCTGTGAGGGTGTCGGACACTACCATAAAAACTTTAATGGAAGGGGTTCCTGAAAAATTAAAACTTTTTATTAAAAACTAATAATTTGTGGTTTCTTGTTTTTATTTTTTTACGGCTGAATTTTTCCTTAAGTCTGGTACTTCATGTAAAATTCTTTGCAGACTCCACATAAAAAGAAAGTCTTAACGAACTGATAGAGCCAAGGTAGAGATCTGTTTTTTCCTATAAAATACTGGCAAAATGGGGTTGGACCGTGGTTGTAAGAATTCAAAGAGAAACTTAGAAATGAAAGTAAGTAAAACTTCTGAAACTTTCGGAAAACTGATAAACCAAGTTTCATTTTAAGTACAGTACTTTTCGCTTAAAACGAACTTCAAGTGCGTTTTAACCGAAGTTCGCTTTAAATAAGCGAACAAAATTTCATGGTTTATTAGAAATAAAGCGGATACTTTTGAAATTAGTGCGTTTTAGGCGGAAGTTCGTTTTAAACGGGTCCGTTTTGAGCGAAAAGTACTGTATGTATGTACTTGAAATCTCTCTGTAGACATTGAAAAGCTTTCGAGGATAAAACTTTCAAATTAAGTATGTGCATACATACATATGTAGATACTTATGTAGGTGTATCGATTATATGCACTTGAAGAGCAAAGGATAATCAAATTTTATCGCATACTGTTTTATTTGCTCCATAAAACTTTTACATTCATACATGCAACTTGTCATTTGTTGATAGCGGTAGTAGTGCTGCAGGAGCAGGAAGGTGATATTGTCGGTTAGTTGCAGTTGTTGCCACTAGCAATATGTTGACAACGAAAATGGGTGGTGTGATGTATGATGTGATACACCACACGAAATCTGGAAAGTGGGAGTGGGAGGAAGGGCATGGTATCGCATGGAGGGTGAGCACTTGAATGACAATGTCGTTGCTGTTGCTGTGTGCTTTTTGAGTACTTTTATTTAAAACAAAAAAAAAAAAGGAAAATAGAAAAATAGGAAAAAGGAAAAACTTTAGCTTAAGAATAAATGAAAGCTTCCAGTTTTTTCTGTTATCTGTTTCTTCATTATTGTCAACATCATCATTATGATCAAGAAGAATCTACACATCTGCATCTTTTCACTATACTTATCTATCTGAAGCTACATGAGGAGAGGCTGCGTTTTTGCTGTTGTGCCACCCTTTTCCTCTTTAGATTCTGGATTGTTCCTTAATCAGGTTCTCTCTCCCTCTCTCTCTCTCTCTCTGTCTCTCTTTGTGTTTCTTCTGCTTCTTCTTATTCACTGTTTAGGTCGTTGTCACACGCCACCCTATAAAGTCCCCTACACACATATTACTACTTACTGCCCATACTCGTTCTTGGTTCTTTACAGCGCTCATATGCTACTTGCTGCTGGCTGTTGTTGTTGCTGCTGTTGCTTACGTTTTTCTTGTTGTTTCTTTAAAGCTGCCACAGTTCACTACCACAGTATATTATGTAAATAAGCGTGTAGTATATACATAAATATCATATATAAATACTGAATAGAAAGAAAAAAAAAATTTACCAAAAAGGCTACACGATTTTTTTCTTTCTTCTTCTTCTTCTTCTCCTTCTTCTTCTTCTCCTTCATATATGGTACGAGTATAAATAAGCTGACGATGTTACTCTGCTGCGGCTGCTGCTTCTTCTGCAGCTTCTTCTGCTGTTACTGTTGGTTGCCATTGTACTTTTGCTGCTGCTGTTCTGCAGTTCATGCTATTTCTCGCATTTTATGAAATTTATTTAAAATAAGGAAACAAAAATACAGAGTACAAAAACAACAGCAGCAGCAATATGCAAAAAGTATCTTTCTTCCAGGTTCTTCATTTTTTCCGTTCTTGGATTCGTTTGTTGTCGCGCATATCTTATATTAAGTATACACTTTTCTCTTTATTATACCTCTTCTTCACCACTCAACTGCCGCTACTGCCAGTTGATTTGGTTGCTGTTGTTGTCGTATTCCTATGCTCCTTGGCCAGGCACCACAGGTAAACTCTTAACGGCTTAGCCATCTTTGTATTAATTTTCTGATTTGAAGATTGGAAAATCGATTTCATCAATCTCAACACCGTTTAGAGCTTTTCAGCCCATCTAGTCTATTTGAAAATTTCAATATTTACCGTTAGGTATCACTAAATCTTCTAAACGCGTTTGATGAATTAAGCAATAATGGAAAGGATTTCAATTTCAGGTTCCGCAATCATCTGCTCGAGGACACATTTTAAGCAAAGCATTGTCATAGTTACCGTTTTCGTTACATTTTAGTTTTTGAAAACTTCTAAATCACCGATTTTTAAGATTCCTTCACTATCGTATCTTTTTCATGTGAACAAGAATTCATTTGTGCAACACTTATGCCAATTCGAAAACCTACCGCTTCTGTCGTGACGACCATATTTAGTTTTAACGGGAGTGGCTCCCTCTAGCGGAAGATATTGAAGCTTCCACCTAGCATACATCAGGCACTTATAGATATTTTTCAGGCATTTATATTTAGAGGATTTTTTTTTTTTTTTGGTATAATCAACATGAAGCGTGTACCCCTATGAATGCAGTCCATTGTGTGGAAGGGGTGGAAAATTAATAGGTGGGAGGAAGAAGGAGGGAAATGAGAGAGGGAATGCAATCACAGAGGGAATACAACCATGGCAAAACATCCCATGAAAGGCATAGATCGAGCTTTTCGCTTACATTTACAGGTGTACAAGTTTGAAACGGGTAATTTTTTTGTAGAAAATACGTTTATTTAAGAAAAATGATTATACATTCAATCTTCAAAGTAATGACTATTTACTTTTTACGGCAGTGGCTCGCTCTAGCGGAAGATATTGAAGCTTCCACCTTTTTTTTACACTTTCCCACCTCTCTGGCAATTTGTGAATGCCTCGCCCAAAAAAACTGTTCGGTTTTTAAGTCAAACCCCATTGATGACAATAAGTGGTAGTTCAAGTCTGGTGAATAAGCCGCATGGGGGAGGACTTCCCAGCTGTTCGAATTTACCAATTCCCGACTCTGTTTTGTTCGATGTGATGGTGCATTGTCATCAAGAAAAATCACTTTGTGTTGCCTGGCTTGATATGGTATTCTGGACGTTTTTGGCGCGAAAGCACGTTTTCGGTTCAAATCGGCCAATTGTTGTTGGTAGCGTTGACCAGTAACTGTTGCACCTGGTTTCAGAATGTCAAACCAGATAACACCTCGCTGATCCCAGAAAACACAGAGCATTTTCTTCTTTCCGAAGCGATTTGGCTTTGCTGTAGATTTGGCCGGTGTACCGGGCTTAACATATGACCGTTTCTCGAAATAGATTCATTTTTCATCGCCAGTAACAATTCGATGAAGATATGACTTTCTTTTGTACCTGGCGAGCACCATTTCACAGATGGTTTTTCGATTTTCTTGCTGTCTTTCAGTCAATTCATGCGGCACCCATCTTCCCACCTTCAAAATCAATCCCATGGCTTTTAAGCATTGAGAAATGCATTGTTGGCTCACATTTAATTGTTCTGCAAGTTGTTCTTACGTTTCATTACCATCCTCATCGAGTAGAGATTGCAATTCGGCATCTTCAAACTTTTTCGGTGGTCTTCCACGTTCTTCGTTTCTCACATCAAAATCGCCACTTTTAAACTTATTGAAGCACTCGGTGCACTGTGTTTTGCCTAGAGCGTCCTGTCAGTAAGCTTCCCCAAGCATTCGATGAGATTCCAAAGCAGATTTCTTCAATTGGAAACAGAGAATCAATGATGTCCGCATATCGTAAATGCGAAGAAATGGCGCCAATGATTTGGTTTGACAAAGCGTATACTTTTACCTAGCGACACAGAGATGTCATTACCAGTTTCGTAGTTATACATCTGATACAAAATGGTTGATAAAAACAGCAACAGAACTTAGAAGGAAGAGAGTGGGAGAAGAAGGACAAATTTTGAATAAACGTGAATCCAGAACAGAACAGCAAGTTCATAGTAGTTAGGTGAGAGACGTATTCTTGTATATAAAGGGTGATGTTTTTGCTACTTGGTTTTTGACGTTTAATAAAATATGGTCAGTTTGGTTTGCCATTTCATGACAAATACTCGCTTGAACAACGTTTGCAAATTATTGAAATTTATTATCAAAATTCATGCTCTGTGAAAAATTTGTTTCGCAGGCTACGTCCATTCAGAATCTTTTTTTTTTCTATTTATACATTCAACACACAGTGTGTACCTCTATGAATGCAGAGCATTGTGTTGAATGGAAGGAAGATTGATACGTGGGAGAAAGAAGGAGGAAGAATGAGACAGGGAATGCAATTACACAGGACACCGATAAAGACATAGACAGCCATTGTGGCAAGGGTTATGCCTTTACCACAATGAACTTCAGTTTATCAATGTCGACTATGACCGCATGTAGCGCCAAAGGCCAAGCTTTTCACATCCACTCATGTTGTGCGTGTTATATTTGTACACGAATGGAAGGGACCTACAGTTTAATGCCGAATAAGAACGGCGGAAGTGAAAAGCTTTTCATAGGTAATTTTTACTCTTGTAGGTTTACCATTGCCCGCCAAGAGGTGGTGCCGTGTATAAATTATGATGTTGTTGCTTTTTTTTGTACTGGTCTTCACTCCGTATTTGGACAAGAGGTAGCCAGAGGCAATTCAGTAGCTAGTAATGCAACCCGAAAAATTCAGTTTTTGGTGCGGTTTATGGGCAGGCAGCATCATTGGGCCGTACTTCTTCGAAGACGATGAAGGCCGCAACGTTACGGTCAATGGAGAAAGGTGCCGTTCGAAGATAACAGACTTTTTTTGCCGAAAATGCAGGAATTGGATTCTGCCGATTTGTGGTTCCAACAGGACGAAACCATGAACCTTAACAACTAAGTAGGAAAATTCTATGTACAATAAAGAAACTCTTAACTGTATTTAGAGTAGACAGCTGTCAACGGGTATTGAGTATTGACAATGTAGCAATCATTGTGGATTGTTCTTGGATTCAGAGCATACATAACCCTAAACCCTAGAATTAAACCACACCGATCCCACTGCAAACAAATTTCCAATATTTAAATATTTTATTTTAACCTATTCTTTTAGGTTACAAACTTATTTTCATCATTTGCACTGTATTGATTGATAAAAATAGAAAATAACTCCAAAAAAATTTAATCAAAAGTTTAAAAAGAAGGAAAATCCAAATTATATTTTGGTTGTTTATTTTTATGTGTGTCCTGACAGGCTTTCTTCTGTGGATTTGTGAGATAAGGGTTTAACTTTTTCAAGATGACAGAATATTGTCTTTCCGTAAAACTGGAACACAAAATCCTAGACATCACTATAGTGACTTGGTCAAGGACCGATAAACTTTTCGACTGGGTAAGTATACTTACATAATTACTACGTAATGTAAGTAAAGTACTCGTATGAGTATGAAGAGCCTTTACTTGAATGTCTGTACTTAAAAACATGAACAAAGAGCATCAGAGCTTTAAAAACAGTCACTAAACTAAAGTGGAAGATATACAAGTGATAGGTACTCAAATCAAATAAAATAAATAAATAAATGAAAAAAATTTAAAAAATACTAAAAATTACAAAGAGATGAAAATAATAAAGTAAGTATCTGCTACTGATGGTTGATAAAATACAGGGTCAAAATAAATGATAATAAATTGAATGGAACTCTGTAACTGAACTGGAAGGTAGGATGGATAATGAAATATGTACAAAAAATAAGTCAACGAATGAATCACATTGTGTGTAATTTTCCATAGGGTTCGGGTTCGTTTCGGTTTTTGGTTCATCTTCGTCGGAGTATATAAATTACTTATAGTTATAGTATAACTTTACACCACATTTTGAACTGCGCGACATCGAATTAAATAACAATAAAAATGTGATGAATACAGACAGATGAAGGTATGAACATTTTCTATTTACTATATTTATTATATTTTTGTTTTTTGGTTATTTGTTTTTTTTTTGGTACCTACTACTGGTATGAACATATGAATATAAAAGTGTATATACATTTATATACATGTATATACATACACACACACATATGTAAGTAGATAAGTAAAAAATAAATGCGACGATTAGTGCTCAGGTAAAATGGTTAAATGAAAAAATACGTAGTATGTAGTTGGTTTTGGAATAATATTGAATAATTTTGCAGTCCATGGGGATGGCGAAAAATAAAGGAAATATACACATTCATACATATGAACATACATACATACAGAAGTAAAAAGAACAAAAAAAAAAAAACACGCTGCTGGCTGTTGTCGTATGTGACAGGCAGTCAAGCTGATAGTTTTTAACTTTTTGAGGGTTAAGAAACAACCCTCAATAAGTAACAACAACAACAACAACAACAATAATAATAATAATAAGTAATAATAACAATATAGAAATAGAAACGCAATATAAACAAGCATTAATTACGCTTTAAACTCATGAAATAACATGCACAAATACATACTCTTTAACACACATGCACACACACACATAAAAACATTATGGGTATTCAATCAAATACGTAAATGCGCCATAAGTGACGTACATGATGTAAAATGCAAGAACAAAAATAAATTTATATAAATTTTGAGGTGTAAATCGTTAACACAGCGGTAAAATGCAACTCTGTACAGGTTTGTACCCAGGCATCATGTTTTCTTACATTTATTTAATTTTGTTTTTTTTTTTTTTTGTTTTTACGGGTTAGGCGATTGAAGTGTTCCCAACTTTAGACCGGTATATCTGGCAACGCGTTATTGCCAACTATGTCAAATTCATACCAATGACAGCTGTTTATATTGTTTACAAGCTACCACAAGCATTTGCGTCTTTAGTTTTATAGAATAAAAGTTATTCGAAATGGAACTCAAACGTAATAGTGTGATTGCCTTACATTTGAGTGGAAAATCACAACCAGTTATTGTTCGTGAGCTCAGGCATCTCAAAGTGAAGAAACTGTTTTTTTGTGTATCGCACCATAAATCTTTATAATGATACAGGCAGCATTGCCAACATCTATGGCGGTGGACGAAAAAAAACAGCAACATCACCTGAAATGGTTCGGAAAGTGAAGGCTCGACTTGAACGAAATCCACGTTGCAGTGGTAATCAAATGACCTTTTTTTACTTTTTAATGGCACAACAGCCCATGGAGGGCCTAGGCCGAGCTTTTCGCATCCACTCATGTTGTGCGTGTTATATTTGTACATGAATGGAAGGGACCTACAGTTTAATGCCGAATCCGAAAAGCGAAGTGAAAAGCTTTTCATAGCAATTTTTACTCTTGTAGGTTTGTCATTGCCTGCCAAGAGGTGATGCCGTGTAGAAAATTTTTTTTTTCAACGTTTTGATTTTGCCTGTGCCGAGATTTGAACCCCGGACACTCTGCGCAGCAGTCTAACGCACTACCACTACGCCACAGCGACCGCTTGGCCAAAGAACTGAAAATATCCCAGCCAAGCATCCGACGCACATTCCAAAATGAGCTCAAAGTAAAGCCTTAAAAGTTCCAAAATGCACATGATCTGACACCAATGCAAAAAAAAGTAAGACTCGAAAGAGCAAAGGAGTTGTTACGCTTGCACGAACCTGGCGAAATTACAAACATTGTGTTCTCTGATGAGAAAAATTTCCCTATTGAGACGTTCATAATAAACTCAAAATGATCGTGTTTACTTATGTAACTGAAGGCACTTACGAAAATTTTAACCTACGAACAGCCACCCGAAGTAAATTTCCATCTCAAGTAATAATATGGGCAGCTGTGACCGCCGGTGGACGCTGCCCAATCGATTTCATCGAGCCTGGTGTCATAGACAATGCGACTTATTATCGGGAAAATGTTTTGGAAGCTGCTTTAAAGCCGTCAGTCGTACACCATGGACGTTTCAACAAGACTCGGCACCGTCTCATAAAGCTCGTGTGAACCAAGAATGGTTAAAAAACTATGTTACACAAGTCATTTCGTCCACACAGTGGCTTTCGAATTCGCCAGATGCAACTCCGATGGACTATTCCATCTGCGCCATTTTGGAGGGCAAGGTGAGGACTAAAAAATATGTCAATATGGATGCGCTAAAGAAAGCCATTGTACAGGAATGGGCCAAAATACAGCAAGTTGATATTCGTGTAGCATGCAACTCAATTTTTTTAATCTTTTGAAGGCTATAGTCAAGGCAAATGGTGGCCACATCGAGCTAAAGTGAATGGATTCTAAAATTTGTATTATTTCCACACATTTTTGTAATTTAAATCAATAAAAAATAATGGCACTCAAAAAAAATATGGTCGTTTGAATACGTAACAGGTTCAATCGCCATGTAGTTTAAAAAATCGTTCAATGAGCCCTAGAATTTTAGAAAATAATCACGGTAAAAAATGCCGCAAAATTTTCAAAGTAATTGAGAAAACATAAAGAAGTTTTCGTGAATTTTGATAAATGGATTTTCACCACATAGTTGGCAACTACTTATGTTATCAGCTGTTCACAAAAATAAACAAAAAGGCCATGACTGCGGTAAGGAAATATCAATAAATAATTTCCCTTCAAGATGATTGAAGCAAAACTATGTGATTTGAAGCCCACATACAAGTGGAGAGAAAAACAGCGGCACAAAACCCTTCTGGAAGCAGTTATTGCTGATATTAAAAGCGAACATTTGAAGATTTAAAAAAGTATGATCGTATGATCTTGTGTTGTGTTTTTTCGGACCAACAAAATCACTTATATTGTTTTTTGAAAGTGCATTCATGCTCATCAGCGACGTATATTATTTTCTTATTTTACGTCGAAGTGAACTTACGCTGTTAATTGAATACCCTTATTCATTCATTTCCATTTTACACTCAAGAAATTAAGCAATAATTTCTCAATAATTTTGGTTTTTTGTTTAATTAGTACATATTTAATGCTGAATAATAATCCCGCAGCAAGCAAGAAAGCAAGCAAGCCATCCGTCGTTTATTATGAGGTAATTGAATTTTTCGTTCTAATTTTACATTATTCAATACTATGATGAAAATATGCGATCATTGCTTTTATATACGAGGCGTTGGCGTTGGCGTTGGTGTTGATCGCAAAAGTGGCCCAAGCTACATTACATTAATTTTTAATCAATTTTGGCCATTTTTGCGGATGGTGAGTCCGAACTTAGCGTGGACCGACATTGCCTGATAAAATCGTAAGATCTTGATAATTTAGTGCCTTGGGCCACTTTTGCACTCAACGCCTCATATTTACGTACAAGTATATGCTATGAGTAGGTACGAGGTATGATAAAAAAATAACCGTTATTTTCAAAAGGTATTTATTTATTCATCAACTACTATTTTGTCCCCTTCAAAGTAATCCCCCTCAGATATAATACACTTATGCCAGCGTTTTTTCCAATCCTCGAAACACTTGTGAAACGCGCTTTTTGGTATCGCCAACAGCTCCTGCTTCGATTTTTCTTTTATCTCCTCAATCGTAGCAAAACGCTTTCCTTTCATCGGTGTCTTCAGTTTTGGGAAGAGGAAAAAGTCAGCGGGGGCCAAGTCCGGTGAATACGGTGGTTGAGGCATGATAACGGTTTTGTTTTTGGCCAAAAACTTACGCACAAGCGACGTTGTTTTTGCTCAAAATTTAGCAATTTTTGGGCAAACAATCTTCGCTGCCGCACGTTTCATGCCTAAAACATCCGTAAAAATTGCTTGGCATGAGCCGAACGATATGCCAACATCATCAGCAACGGTTATACCACAATTGAACTTGTGTTCTGCTCATGGTAGACTCGCCAAAGGCCAAAGGCCACAGTCAACATTTCAAATGTCCTTGCGCATTTAATTTCATTTTTTACACAAAACTGAATACAGTTTCTTTGATCCATTTTTTCAAATAGTAAAAAATCGAAGAGCACACCAAAACACGACTAACCGTTTTATCTATTTCAAAAACAAACCGTTTTATTTATTTCAAAAACAAACTGACAATCCAAAATGGTTGGTATTGCCAACATATATAACAGACATGTATACCAACATAACAGAAAAAAAAAATGCGAAAATCGAACATACGTAACTCACGAAATTTGAAAATAATAACGGTTATTTTTTTATCACACCTCGTATATAATAAAAGCACATATCAGTATGTACTATAGATACTCATATATCATTAATAGTCAGGCTATTTATTAGATTTGTCCATGCATTTTTTTGTTTCTGTACATTTTTCCTTTTTGTTTTCGTTATTATTATTTTTATAACTTATTATTATTATTATTAAATTGACCTTGATATACCACACACTACATTTTAAGCAACATTCATCATTTAGTTTTGTTGTTACAAAGTGTGCTGGCTGGTGTAGCTCTAGATTCAGTAAAAAATATGTTGAAATTCTTATCAAATTAAGCACAGAATCTACGTAAGCAAATGTATTAAAAGAACGCAGCAGCAAATTTAGAGAAAACTTATTTGCTTGTTAATAGATAAAGAAAAACAAATTTGAGAAGAAAAAACAGGCAGGGTTCCGCTGTTAGACCACAGAAGGAAGTAACTTCATACAGAAAACACCTGCAATTTAACTAAACACGAACATCTGCTCTGTACACATAGGCCGAGACACTTCCTTCCTCCTTTCAGTTCCGTCTCTCTCAAGAACATATTTCAGTACTGCAATCGTGGCTATGAATGACAGTTGTGTAATGTGTTCGGCAATCTCCCTTATGGACCCTCCTCCCGCCCAACACGGCCGAGGGGCGCATCCACATAACGTATGGATCGGTGACCGACGCAACCGCTTTACACGAAAATTTGTAATGAGCCGCGTATATCCAAATAGGCATTCTTTACAACTACAGATGTAAAATCATCAGCTGTTTATTGATTTATTATGATAAGTAAGTTTGTTTTGATGTGTTCCAGAGAATCGGAAATGCTGAATAAATTATAATGTTCATTAAAATCTCTACATGTTCCACGAAAAGGATCATTTTGAGCATAATTTGTTTTGCATATGCTAAGTTTAATGGGAATAAAATAGCGTGAGCTTCTACAGGGCATATTAAAGTTTATTTCATTTAGTAAATAGGAAGATGATAGAATGCCATTCAAAAGCTTTACAAGAAATGTTATATTCAGCATTTTTCTTCTGCTTATCAATGTCGCTAGATTAATAAGTTTTAATCGATGTTCATACGGTGGAAGCTTCAATAGAGTATTCCAACAAAAACTCCTCAGGAAATTGTCTTTGAACCGACTCAATTTTACTTATGTAGCTATTATATTGAGGATTCCAGACAGGAGATGCATACTCGAGGATGGTAGACCCAAGGATGGTAGACAAGTGAAGTGAATAGAGTTTTTGTTGTATAAGGGTCGTTAAACTCTTTTGACCAGAGTTTAATAAATCCTAACAAACTTTTAGCTTTGTTCACACACGAGTTGATATGTAAGTTAAAACTTAATTTGGAGTCCTTGTTGTAGTTGTAGTTGGTACTGTGCCAAATTGCTATACAGGGTGGCCGAGTTCGAGACGTTTGGCATGAGCTATTTCAACTCAAGAAGATTAGTAAATAAAATTCATGTCTCTCTCTTGCTTATCCCCTCTTGCCTGATTATTTCCCTAATACACAATTTCTTATTTTTATGAAGCTCTTCTTCATCGTTCTCCTCTCTTTCTGTGTCCGTGGACCCAACAGAAAGCGACTTTATTATCCTTTCTTACCCAGTAAACAATTTCACACTAATTTAGAGGTGATTTCATTGAATTAGAACACTCGAGTCGCTGCTTCACTGTCCGAGGCGACATAATGACATCAATACCAAGTCTTTTGTACTTACTTACTATCATCTCAAGAATACATGAATCTTTCTTGGTAAAATGCTGGGATATTTTCCCACGGGCTTATAGTGTTTAGTGTTTGGAAATTGGTTACTTTGGTTCTTGGATTTCAAAAAATTCAATTCCCTTTTTGAAAACTAACTAACTAATTTTTGTATTCTTTTTATCGAAAAAATTCGGTAAGCGTACCTCCATCTCAATTTCAAAAGGCGCCCCTGCCTGGTCTAGTAAATATTTTTCCAAGGTTGAAATTTTTGACATCTCAATGTTATAAAAAGTTAATCGTTCTTAAGGGCTTTAGTCAATTTTCGAACAGTCAGGCTCGAGGTTGTAGTAGACAAAGATCTAATATGTAAAAGAAAAATAGATAGTTTTTTTGGGGATACGAGTAAATTTTTGAAGGTCTTGATTATAACCAGGGCAAAGTGCACATTATTTGCAATAATTAATTATATAGTATCTATCACGATGTCTATATCGAGCAGCCGAAAGCCGAAAGCTTGTATTGTATTGCTTAGATTAGTATAAGATGAGATATGATAAGAATAATAGAACTTTTAGGTACATACTATATTGATGCTTTTCTGATTTGAAATTCAACTGCTGAAGATATGCATGTACGGATTCTCTTTCCATTTTGGTAGACTCTTTTTGGTTTTATAAGATTCTGTCTTATAGAAAGCATAAAAAAAAGATTATGCGATAAATTTCAGGTCGTCACTTCAGGCATAAATGATTTAAGCACCAAATGAAAATGGGGATATGTATGGAATCAAAACCGCAGAGTTTGGTCTGGTCAGTTTCAAATTTGATCTTCTTTCTTTTTAGCAAATGTGCAGTGCACTTTTTTTCGCGACCTTTTTTCAGTCCTTTTGGTTATTCAACTTTACGCATTAAGATAATTCTGCAACAAGTGAAGCAAATGGTAATCCGAAGGTGTAAGGTCTGGCCTATATAGTGGATGTATTAAAACTTTGATTTGCAACGGTTTGTGCACGCTCACCTCGTTTTGACCATGATCTTGTTCGCACATTATTATCATACGTTACCCAGTTTTCATCACCAGTAACCAATCTGTTCAAAAATGGTTCCAGCTCATTCCGTTTCAGAAGAGATTCACATACTGAAATGCGGTCAATAAGATTTTTCTCACTCATATTATGTGGCACCCAAATATTAAGTTTTTTTTTTTTTGTGGAATAGCTAGCCATTTTTAAACGGTTTAAAATGGATTGGTGAGCAATGCCAAGATCCATAGCGATGTCGCGTCTGCCTAATTGTCCAACTTTTCAAGAATTTCGTCCACTTTTTCGATGCATGGCCAACCAGATTTAGGTGCGTCTTTTTCATCAAAATTTCTACAGCGGCATCGATCATACCATTTTCCAAATGTCCTTTCCGATAAATTACCTTCTACATAATGTAAACAACAAATTTTTCTGTGAGCATTCGCGGACGTGTAAGGCTTTTCGAAGAAATAAAGTAAAATGTACCGAATTTTTTCCGATTCTGCACTCATTTTAGTGACGTTAAAACAATTGAATAATGAAGAAATGTCAATGGGTTAAACTTGTTTATGATTCTCAGATATGATTCTGTCAGCTACCTTTAGCAACAAAGAGTTGCCAGATCGGACCAGTACTTACAGAGTTGTCGTTCTTTAAACTTTACTTTATCCCTTCTCTGAACTTTCTTTTTAGCCAACCTTATACGAGGTGTGATCAAAAAATAACCGTTATTTTTAAATTTCGTGAGTTACGTATGTTCGATTTTCGCATTATTTTTCTGTTATGTTGGTACACATGTCTGTTATATAGTCGTATGTTGGCAATACCAACCATTTTGGATTGTCAATTTGTTTTTGACAGATAAAACGGTTAGTCGTGTTTTGGTGTGCTCTTCGATTTTTTACTATTCGAAAAAATGGATCAAAGAAACGGTATTCAGTTTTATGTAGAAAATGAAATTAAATGCGCAAGGACATTTGAAATGTTGACTGTGGCCTTTGGCGAGTCTACCATGAGCAGAACACAAGTTCAATTGTGGTATAACCGGTTTAAGGAAGGCCGAGAAGATGTCAATGACGATGCTCGAGCACGTCCACAACCGATCAAAACATTGACGCAGTGAAGAAAATGATTTTGGATAATCGTCGAATCACTATCAGAGAGGTTGCTGATGATGTTGGCATATCGTTCGGCTCATGCCAAGCAATTTTTACGGATGTTTTAGGCATAAAACGTGCGGCAGTGAAGATTGTTTGTCGAAAAATGGCTAAATTTTGAGCAAAAACAACGTCGCTTGTGCGTAAGTTTTTGGCCAAAAATAAAACCGTTATCACGCCTCAACCACCGTATTCACCGGACTTGGCCCCCGCTGACTTTTTCCTCTTCGCAAAACTGAAGACACCGATGAAAGGAAAGCGTTTTGCTACGATTGAGGAGATAAAAGAAAAATCGAAGCAGGAGCTGTTGGCGATACCAAAAAGCGCGTTTCACAAGTGTTTCGAGGATTGGAAAAAAAGCTGGCATAAGTGTATTATATCTGAGGGGGATTACTTTGAAGGGGACAAGATAGTTGATGTTGATGAATAAATAAATACTTTTTGAAAAAATTTAAAATAACGGTTATTTTTTTATCATACCTCGTACTTATATTTAAGTTAAATTAATTATTACGACAACTTAAATGTAAAAATGTATGTATGTCACCTTGTCATATATCAGTAAACAAAAACAAAAATTACAAAAATTATAATACGAATAAAAATTTAATTCATATTACTTAGTATAAATACAATTTCTCGAATATTTTCAGCATGACATTTCAAGGTAGTCAGATGTGTATACAATATTTACCTATATATAAATACATACATATGTATATATGTATGGTATCTATAATATACCTACTATATACCTGGAAATGTATCCAATTTGTTGATACCTACCAAATAATATTACTAAAACAAATGCTAAATTGAACAATGAAAAATGCGCTCGCTTGTTCATTCGAACGTATTGGAAAACGTATGTGAATGTGTGAATGTGTGAATGTGTGTGTGTGTGTGTGTGTGTGTGTGTGTTCATGCATTTTTAAATAAACGGAGAGAAAAAGAAAACAATAGCAAAATAAATAAATAAATCAGCTGTCTATCTGTGTGAATATCTGAATACTTCGTCTGTATCCAATCCAGCGAATTTGTCTGTCAAATACTTATAGCAATATTTAGCCCCTAAATTGACATATCATGTACTCTTGCGTATATGTATGTATGTATTTATAATGAAATGCGTGAATGCGAAGCATGAAGGGCGAGCATGTGGAAAGAAGTAAAATAAAATATACTATGAAGGCATAAAGTAAAAGTATGTAGACAGAAGTAAATCAAGCAAGGAGCAAGCAAGCAAGCAAGCAGGGAGGAAATGTATAAAACCGGAATAAGTGGAAAAGTATTTAATACAATGGAGTCCATAACACACCGCACCGTCCCTCACCAGCACCCGCAGTCAGCGATGACTCAGTTATCAGCCCACATACACCAGAATACGGGGAGAAAGAAGAAATCAGATAAACGATTAGAAATGTAAACGATTAGAAATATGCTACACAGTGCATACATTGTAAATTAAAAGAAGAACGTACAGAAAAACAATGAAATGAGAAAAATTGAATGGAAAATTTTACCAGCAGCTGCTTTCATTGCCAGCTAGGTGCTGCATTTAGCGGTTGGTCGCTGGAAAGTGCAATACAGAAACAACAACAGCAGCAACAGAAATGACAATATCTGTGGTCACAAGTCAAAACCGCCTAAGTCTGTTTTCCAATTTTTTCGCGTTAGCCATTTAAAGTTTCAAATCCTCACTGGCAAATCAGGAGGCCGTTTGTTTTTTATTTAACTTTCTTACAGATAATTGCCGTCCTAAAAAAAAAAAAGCAAACATGAAAACTGTATACGCTGAACACGATGGCACTAAAAACGTAATTTTCTTCTAACTCGAGTTAGTCCATTGTGATATAACATACGAGTATGAATGCAGCTACAAATTTGATGTAATGAAAAATTATAGAAAATGGACAGACTTAATGATCAAATTTCAAAACTTATATGGACTATGGTAAAACTTTATAAAAACTCTTTGCTTTAAAATTGCATATGTAAGATTTTTTTAGTTAAAAAAGCAAAAAAATCGATTGATACAGTTTTGAAGATCAAGGCTGTACTATACTAGGCTGATTGATCTATACATCTGCTAAGATTTTGAAGAAAACTTTAAATGTGATAATGCTGAAAAGAGTTCACTTGGTTAAAACCAGAATATTCACGGTACAGTAGTTTCAACAAGAAAGCAATCGGCTAAGTCACTGAAAAAATTAAGGTATCTTAAAAAAAACGTCCACAGCATCTTGAAATGATTAATTATTCATTGTGAAAATATATTAATATGGCGTCCAGTCGCCACCATTCCTTGTAACTTCATTACAACGGAAATGCATGCTATTGACTAATTTTTCAACATATGACCGTGTTAAACTTCGTCATTACCCATTACCCTAAGAAGCCGTTTCAACAGATATATTGAACGTATCTTTTTTCCACGTATTTTTAACTTCATAAGAGCTCAAACATTTTCGATCGGATTCGCATCTGGCGACTGTGAGGGCCAATCCAATGAAGTTATGCCGTTTTCCTCTTTCCAACTGCTACACAAGCGACTGCGATGTTTTGGGTCGTTGTCCTCTTGAAGAACCCAATCTCGGCTTCCTGCCCCAAACCACATATCCGTTGATGGCAGAAGTCCACGACGGTATATCGTGGTCATGAAGTTGGCATCCAAATTCTTCGTGAACATGATTAATTTGCCAAATCCTTGTTTTTTGAAGCATCCCCAAACATGAACCTTTCCTGGATGTTTCACTGATCGCTGGAGCATCTTACCGTCTTTGGTGGACCTTTACTTTACTTTACTTTAGTAAAGTAAGTAAGAGTAGTAAGGGTTTTACTGTCGTTGCTCGAAATTGGATCTGAAACTCCGTCAAACGGTTTCTATATGCTCTTTCGAGCCAATTTTTGTTTAGCTGCTTTCAAGGATGTGGCTGGATTAGCTTCGAAAATCCTCTTTATAACCAAGTCCTCCTGTTTCCAGGTAGCTCTGCAAATGCCGCGATTTGGCAAGTCGTCCACATTTTTGTGCACCAAAAAGTGTTGGTTCCATTGCTGGACAAACGCCTTCAACTTTTTTAAGTACTTCGAAGCACTCAAGTGGGATATCTTGGGACCTTTTGGATGGGAACAAAGAAAGACTGCTTCAAAATGTGAAGCAGTTTTTTGATCAAGTTTTTTGAAAATGAAGGCCTACTTGATATTCAAATTATTCCATGCGAAAAAGCCGATTGCTTTCTTCTTGAAAGTACTGTATTACACCAGGTACGCATAATTTTTACTCTGTACTAAGTTTTCGAAAAAAGATTTAAATTATAATTAAATTTACTTTCTTTTTTTTTAGGGATAAAGTTGGCATCGAGCGATTCAAAAAAAATTTCAAATACTGTATGTAAATGCTTTTACTACATAATATCCAGGGGTGCATTAGAATGGTAATAGACAGGAAAATCGTAGGAATATGCTTGGTGCTTGCTTATTAAGCTTTTTTGCCGCTTTGTGCTATTTTCAATTAAACTAAAAATAATCTCAGTCTTGTTCAGGAGCAATCATGTACAAAAATTCAAAGTTGCTCCAGAAACGTTATTAGAAATCGAAAGATCTTTCTTCTCATACGGATTTGGCATAAAACTGTAGGCCCCTTCTATTCATGCACAAATATGGTATAACACGCACATCATGAGTGGATGCGTAAAACTCAGCCTTGGCGCTACATGCGGTCATAGTCGACATTGATATAACTGAGGTTCATTGTGGTTAAGGCATAACACTTACCGCAATGGTTGTCTATCTGGCTGCCTTTATCGGTGTCCTGTGATTGCATTCCCTCTCTCATTCTCCCACCTATCAATCTTCCTTCCAATCAACACAATACTCTGCATTCATAGGGATACACCCTGTGTGTTGAATGTATCAATAAAAACAAAGCTTGTTGTAGGAAAAAGCGCAGGATCTTCTTATTTATTCATTTCCAAATGCATTTGACTCAATAAAATACAAAATTCAAATTGGTGGACTTTTGAGAAAATAATTTTTCTCTCCCCGTACGAGGTTTCATATTTCATATTTCATATTTCTTTCTCATACAGCACGCATTTGTTTATCCCTTATTTAATTAAGCCTCGTATGGAGAAACAAGTTGTTTTAGGAAAGGTCAAATGTGGTATTCTTTCAAATCATGATTTTGTTTAAGTTTCTTGTGTTTTTGTTTGAGAGCTACCTTTTTCGTGTTTATTTTGTTTTAATTTTAAAATTAATAGTTCGATCTTGAATTACGTGCCTCTAATTGCTACTGCTCTACTGTGTATACAAAAGATTTAAAAAACATTTTCAAATTCACAATTTTTAGAAAAATATTAATCCAGAAGTGAGTCCTTTTGAGTTCATTATGCCAGCGCTTACATTTATGGAACAAGAACGTACTTTTTAACTGTTCCAGAGTTCAAGACTAAGATTTTAAAAAATTTTAATTATTTTCTAGAGATTAAACAAAAAATAAGTAGTGCCGAAAAACTTAGTTTAATCACTTTACCAGCGTTTAAAAACAAAATAATTCAAATGCACCCATAATTTAAATGCACATTTAAAGACCAAGAAGGCATCATTACATATTGCTCTAAGCTAAGAATAAAAAAAAATTATTTAATTTTTTTTTAATTTTGGAGGAAGTATTAATCTTGAAGAAATAATTTAACAATTCAAAAGTCACCCTATAACCCCTTTTTCAACTTTTTCCCTCGTTTTCTCTAACCCCTTACTTGCTGTCACCCCGTCTTCTTTTCCCAGGGTTTAAGCACAATGGGCGACATAGCCTGAGTGCTTGAGGAACTGTCCTGCAGTCGTAGGTCAGGTTCTTGGCCTTCTTCACATTCATCCAACCATCCATCCATCAACACTTCAAAATCAATCGCACTAAACATTTCAAAAAACATTAAATATACTTTTAAAGACCAAGGATGCATTATCACTGTTCTAAATTAAGAAGTTAAGATACAAATTTATTTTATTTTCCTACAAATTTAAGCTAAGCAGAAATCCAAAAGAAGTAAGTTTACATTTTTTTTTTTTTTTTTTTTTTTTTTTGATACATTCACCACACAGGGTGAAGCCCTATGAATGCAGAGCATTGTGTTGCATGGAAGGAAGATTGATAGGTGAGAGGAAGAAGGAGGGAGAATGAGAGAGTGAATGTGATCACACAGGACACCGATAAAGAGATAGGCAGCCATGTGGCAAGTGTTATGCCTTTACCACAATGAACTTCAGTTTATCAGTGTCGACTATGACCGCATGTAGCGCCAAAGGCCAAGCTTTTCGCATCCACTCATGGTGTGCGTGTTATATTTGCACATGAATGGAAGGGACCTACAGTTTTATGCCGAATACGAACGGCAAAGTGAAAAGCCTGCGTTTCAAACCAAAATTCATGTAGAAAATTCAAAAATTGTATACATGGTGGTTGACACTCGACCAGGGATGCATTACTAAAATATTGAAAAAATGTTAAAACTCATTGTTTTTAGTCACTTTATTAGGAGCTCAAACCAAAACGAATTACGAAATTTCAATAACTCTAACATCATTTACATATAAATATCAGGGATGTATCAATGTGTTCGTAAACAAATACGTTTAAACACATCTCGTATTCCATATAAAAAAATTTAACAAAATTGAACAAACAAAAAAAAAAACAAAAACAAAATTAAGAAAAGAAAAGAAACTTACATTTATATCTTGGTAAAATACATAATAAATTCCAGAATTATCATCATCACCGTTACTGTGATTGCAGTTATTATAATTATTATTATTATTATTATGCGCAGCCGTTGTCACAGTTATCACAGTGTTGTTGTGGTTGTTGTGGTTGTTGCTATTATTGCTGCTACTGCCATCAACCATATGTTTCTGCTTCTGTTGATGCTGGTGCAATTGGGCAATTGTTTGCTGCTGATGTTGTTTTTGTTGTGGTAGATAATATTGCCAATTTTGCATTGCAACAAGAAATTAATTTACCACAAATTAAATATAAAAATCAAATTTTATTTAATTTTTTAATTATTTTTTGTATTGTTTTGTTTGTTTTTGTTGTTGTTGTTGTTGTTTTTTAATGGCTGCTCAAATGTCAAAGTGAATGACATTTACCATACACTTTTAGGCAAACACACACAATCATCCACACATATGTAAACCAGTAAACATTGTAGGTAATGTATTTTTTTTATTGATTTTTTATTAACTTCGCTTGAAACTCATTGAAGAAAAACATTCTTTGCTTTTGGGTTTCTTCTATTAAATTTAATTTTTTTTTTTTAAACTGCAAGCAATTGTGCAAATATTTGTTTAATTTTAAAAGTGAGAAATTTATTTTTAATCGTTTATAAACTCATTTATTATTTATAAAACAAAAATATAATGTAAACACAACTCGGTGTTTCTCAACTTTGGTATCTGAGCAGCATGCTGCACTGTGCAAATCTTTCAACATTTTTCCTCTCTCTCTCTCTCTCTCTCACTCTCACTCAACAATACTTCTCGATGTTTCTCCACTTTGGCTGCACTGCGAAGATCCTTTACCGTGTGCTCTCTCTCTCACTCTCCCATGAAATAATGCTGCGCTACATTTACGAACGTTCACATAAATATGTAGCTTACAAATTGCACACAATTATTAGGAATATAATTTCACATTAATTACAAAGATAATTTTTATTGGTATGTTATAGTGTGGTTATGTTTTTTTGTTTCACTCAAATGACAAAAATAAAAAGCAATCAACTTTCGTGATAAGAACGAAAAATTCAAGCAACTATTTTCAATTTTTGACTCAACGCTACTACTTACTACCGCACACAATTCCTACATTTGTTTAGAAATTTCTGTTTATTGTCGTTACGGTTGTTTTAGTTTTTTTGTTGATTGGTTTTGTAGTTCGTTAGTATGTTGGTGCTGCCCCGGAAAGTAGATACATAATAAAATATGGCTGAGCAAAAGCAGCAGAAGTGTAAATGTAGATGGCGATGATGTGTGTAAAAGTATATAATAGCTGAAATACATACATACACACAATACAGTCATATGCATATGTGTACATAAGCAGAAAAAAAAATGAAAAAAAAAAAGAAAAACACATTGCAGCAACGCAACGAGACCGCAACGCAACGAGAGAGCGTAGGAAGTCAGAGCAGAGCAGAGCAGCGCAACACAATGCGTTCGTTCAAATTATTTCATTCCAACAAGAGCAGAATAAGAAACACCGCAAGATGTTGCCGATATTTTTCTGGGTGATGACGACGCATTGGCCTATCAAAAATAATAATAATATAAGGTAGGTAGGAAAGAAGGGAGAAGATGAAGAAGAAAAAACAAAATAACAAAAATGTAGAACCAACAATGAAGAAAAAAGCAGCTGGAGCACAGCAAAAGAGAAGTACAACAATACACAGATAGCAACAGAAAAAAACAAACAAACAAACAACAACAACAACAACAACAGAGCACAGAAACAACAACGAAAAACAACAAAGAATAATCGAATTATAATAAAATTAAACAACAACAAAAATTTATTATTTTACATTAAACATGTGTGCATAACAAAATGTGAACACAGCTACAACAACAGCGGCAAATACCAACAACAACACCTAAAAATATTGAAACTAAAGCAATAAACGAAAAGTAATATCCCAGTGGTATATAAAATCGTCCATGTAGTACTCACAAAGTCATTCGAAATAAGTAATAAATAAATAGATCACTCCCCATGTTCCTTCAGAACTTTCGCTTTTTGTAGTTCTTTTTAGGATTGTATGCCATTGAGCCAGGCCACACGAGAGCAATTGCGCATTAGGATTGTGGTCTGCTTAGGCTGTGGTTATATTCAAAGTTTACTCGGCGAACACCATGCAATTGTTGTTGCCCGAACACGAAAAAAGAGCTTTTACTCACTCTCACACTGAACACGATATGCTGGGTCAACCGAATACCGAGCATGCCGAGTATTCAGGGTTAGCAATGAGTTATTCTACAAAAAAGGAATAAAAATGTATGTAAAATTGAAGGAAAACTTGCAAACCTGTACATCACTATTTTCGTATGCAGAAAAGCGAAACTGCTTATGTTTTTGGTTTTTAAAAGTGAATATTAAATATATTATTCATAAAACTATTGAAGAAAAATCATATTATTTTCATAATTTTTCAATTATATTATTAATTTCACGCTCCATATTAATAAAATCGTTTAAAGTTTTTTGGTATACCATTTAGTGTTGCCGTTGAGCAAAAAATTGTATTACAAAAAGAACTGAATTTCGACAAAAAGCAACTCTATAACGAACTCGAATGTAACCACTACACCTAGCACGAAAGTAAAATTTGATGTGTTCGTCGAACAGCGAACACCAGTATAACCTACAGCTTACTGCCTGCTATAAAATATTGCACACAACTAGCATAATGTCTCTCGTGTGGCCAGTCTCACTGTCGATAGCGAGTTATCGTTTTGAGCGCTTAAAGAGATTAAAAACGGAGAGCACGATTGCTGTTCGACTACAAGTAAAGCAGTTCAATTTCTCAATCTCTCTCGGATTGGGTCTCTCTTATTGCTTTGTGTGAGATGTTATTTTTTTGTGCTATCAATTACATTATGCTACACATTTTTTTTGCCATCGCAGGTCATTGACATCAACTTATGAACTCTAAATTTTCTGAAATTTATACTCATTACAGTCCAACACTTTCTGACAACTACACCACGGTGAATATATTTCCACTGATTATCTTCTTTACTTTTTGACCGAAAACTTCTTACGACTAGTGACCCAGTGAACATACTAAGTACATAGCTATGGTAAGAGCTGCTTTAAATGCATTGTCAAACCAAACTATAAAGTGTAAATATGATTTAAGTATTCCTCAGCCTTGGTGCCACTTTTAAACGCAACTCCAACTGGGACTCAAGACATTTTCGAAAATTATCTACTGAAAGCTGAGAAGGTAAAAATCAAGCAAAAGGGTAAAACGCCAATAGCGCAACAAATTTGTATTTAGTTTTTTCCACCAAAATTTTTTACTTGACTGTTCGCCCGCTATCTCGGCACAGGCAAAATCAAAAAGTAGAAAAACACATTTTTCTACACGGCACCACGTCTTGGCAGGCAATGGCAAACCTACAAGAGTAAAAATTGTTATGAAAAGCTTTTCACTTCGCCGTTCGGATTCGGCATTAAACTGTAGGTCCCTTCCATTCATGTACAAATATAACACGCACAACATGAGTGCATGCAAAAAGCTCGGCCTAGGCCCTCCATGGACTGTTGTGCCATTAAAAGTAAAGTAAGCACGCCCGCTACAATTTTTTAATTATTTTTTACTTCTATGTTGCCAGAAGGCATGATAAACATTTTAGAATTCAGTAAATTTGATTTTTTACAAAAGGTGATATAACACTAAATTATATGCAATTTTTATTGAAGTTTTGCCAACATCAGATGTCGAAAAGTTAACACAACTATTATTGTTTTGTTTTTCTTTGTTTGTTCAGGAAGAAATCTTCAAGGGAGAACATGGGAGAACATGGAGCGCCAAAAAGAGCAATCGATTGTTACTTATTTTAAGATCAAACCAAATGTGTTCGACTGGGATATAAAGTTGATTTGAGTGGATGATGACAACGAGCAGAGTATAAATAACAAAACAACAACAAATTAACTGTCAAAACTCTTAAAAGTTATTTGGTTGATTTTACCATTCGGTTCCTTTATTCATTTCATTCGCGCTTCGTTCGTTTGCTCGTTCCTGCGAAAAACGAATTATCGCCGAAAATAATTTTCACTTGGTCGAAAGAAAAAGAAAATACAAGATTCTTATGATTTTACGTGAGCGTGAAAGAACGAATGTGACACATGTTACACATTATGCAATGTTATATTGAACAAGATCAAAAGATAAAGGATTTTGGAGGTAAGTTCTCGTGAATCAATTTCTCATCATTTGAACATCAACGTTTACGTTCAAGGACGAGGAATATGAGCGACCTATACTTAGCACGTGATTTACTTTCAATATTTGATTACCTACTTTTGTACCTACGTACCTAAAGTACCTATGTATGTATAAAATTGCAACCCTGCACTCAAGAATTTGGTTTTTGGAAACATTTTGTGTACAAATCTCGAAAAAAAGAGGACAGAATTGGTTCAGTTTTTACCTGATAAATTTTCATTTTCTAGAGAGCCTGACAAATACAAAAATAATAAGAAAATGAGCTAAGAGAAGAGTGAACAAACAGAAAAAATATGGGGTAGATAGAAAAACAAACAGCGCAAGAGGGTAAACGAAAATAAAACGAAAGGAATAGAAATAACAAGGAAATAGAACAAAAAGCACTCTAAGATGAAAATAATTCATTGTTTTTCTATGGAATCTATGGCATTATACCGTGAAAAGAGATTTTTGGAATTGAAAAAATTATTTTTGCCGTTCGAATTTGGCAACAAAAGTTGGACTTTTGTGATTTTGACCTTTAGTGAGCCTAACTATTTTTTAAAAGGGAATATTCCCGTAGAAAACTGTTTTCCAGGTTTCGCAACCGTTTTCCCCAGTATGGTTATGCATACATATTTGATATGAAAGCTCATACCAAGTTCTTTATTTGCATCTTTTTTTTAGTGATTTAGCTCAGTTGCAAATGATTTGCACAGCACTGTATATCACGAGTAAGAGTATGGGTTGGAATCAGCAACCCAAAATTACCCGAAGAATTAAACTTTTGTGTGATCCGAGAGAGCTGAGAAGGGGGAATGATGCAGCGTCTATAACATTCTTCCATGAATACGAGTATCCGCCACAGGTTAAAATAATATTATCAATTTTTTAAAAAGTAGAGTGATTAGCCACACATACATTGCTTAGGAGAGAATCGAAAACTAGTAAAAGCTTAATTATTTAATATATTCAAAAGTGAATCGCAACAAAAAAAGATTAAAAGCAAAGTAAACAAATTTGTTTTTAGATAAGCTTTTACTTCATAAGTTTATATATGGTACATATACACATATATTATATACTTAATTATTCATTATTTATTATATATATGTACATACATAAATACATAGTGCATGCAAAAAGTAGAAAAAGAAAAGGAAGAAGAAGAAGAGAAAAACAACTCACAATTTTTGATTAAGTACATTGGTATGTAGTTATTGTTTTTACAGTACAGCTAAAAAAGAAATCACAGCACTGCCACAATAACAACAGCAAAAATACGGCGAGAGAGCGAATAGAAAAAATACACAAAAAATTGTATCAACGGCGAAAGAAAATTGCACGAAGATATTTCGCGATATTACAAAAATTATAAAAGTGCGAATAGACACGACCACGACGAAGACAGAGACGGCGACGATAACGATGACGGCGACGGGGACGGCGACAGCGGTTGCAACTGCAATTACAACTGCGCGAGAATGAGAGATGAGACGATGGTGAGTGCACAATTTATTTAGTTTAACTATAAATTTGTTGTTGGTTTATTTATTACTGTTATTTTGTTTTTTTATAGCTACTTTTTTAATTTTTCTTTTGATTCGTTTTAGTTTTCGATGTGTTTATTTTTCATGAGAAGTTATTCAATGCACAAAATACTCAAACGCACACACACACACACACACACACACACACACACACTAAACAGTTGCAATACTATAAAATACCAGCAACTTTCGAAAAAAAAATTCAACTTTATTTGCAGTGTATCTATGTCGACTTGGAGATACTGAACATCATGCCCAGCAGTTTGTATCATTGTACCTATAGATTTGCGTATGCAAGAGAAAGAAAGAAAAAAGTTTTAATTGCAAAAAAGTTATACTTTTCTCGACACTTTTAAAAACTGTAGGTATACGAACGAAGAAGAAAAGTTTTGTATGAGTTTCAAATGCGTTACTGCTGCACATGTATTCACTAGAAATTGTAATGGCCAAAGCTAAATCAGCGCACACACAGACACACACACACACACACACAAATCACAAACGTATGCATGTATGCATGTATGTATGTACTTAGGTAGAAAATTAAGTATGAAAAATAGTACGCGAATAACGTATGAAAAATTACGTTACCGTTTTCGTTGCGCATCGAATGAACGACTGACTGACGACTCTGACTTGATTCTTGTTGTTGCTGATGATGATGATGATGTTGATGTTGATGCTTTTTTACAACAACAACAACAACAACAACAACAACAACGGCAGCAAACATCGGCAGCAAGCAACCAAGCAATCCAACAAACGAAACCAAAGCAATTCGCAGATTACAGCAGAATAAAATTGTTGTTGCTGTTGTATGTCTGATTTGACAGTCAGATGCGGCAGCAAGGCTAGCTGGTTGGCTAGCAGGCAAGAGACCGAAACCAAGAGCATCGGTAGCAGCAACATTGAACGAGGTGGCAACAACGAAATCTACTTGTTTGCTATAGCAAACGCAATACAACAGCAAAATCAACACAAAAAAAATTTCCTAAAATATCCGCACAAGTGGAAAATACAACAGCAACAAGAGGTGGCAATATAGAAAATGTAGCAAGTACCGAGGAGTAAGTGCTTGGTAGAAGCAAAAAAAAAAAAAATCAGCGCGCATGCAAAAGTGGCAGCAACTGTACACTACAGCAACAAAAATAGCAATACAAGGCAAAGCAAAAGTGGCAGAAGAAGTAGTATGTAGTAGTAGCCAAAAGCTCCGTACCCCACCCCACCACACTCCAAGCACCTTACTTCACCACACCTTACTTCACTACAATAACTTCAAGCAGCACCACATCAACACACACGCACACAGCACCCCACAACAACAACACACTGATGAAAATATGGAAAAATCAAACGAAATAACACACACATACACAAACAGAGGAAAACTGCAAAAAAATAAACATTAAAATAAAAACCTAAAACGCAAAAAGGATTTAACGCTTAAAGCATCATCAACAACAACAAAAAATGCGTACGCATATAATTGGTCAGAATAAAAAAAAACCAATAAACGAAACACACTAAGAGACGAGAGTCAGAAAGAGAGAGAGAGAGACGCGAGAGAGAAGAGTTTTCTTCGTAGCAATAGCACTTACTTAATCCTAAAACGGACCATGAATTAGGAGAAGGGGGGAAAAGGACGACAGAGAGAGTAATGGCTGGCAGGAGGAGAATTCCGGAAGGGGGGTAGCTCAACTACAACCGGTTTGTTTGTAAAACGACATGAACATTTTTTGTATGTTTATCGGCTGTTTAAGCACGCAACAATAGCAACAAAGCACAACAGCAATGACCATACAAATCTATTCTCCATTCTTTTCCAACATAAGCTGCCCCCCTTCTATCTGCCCCTTCCTTTGACCAGTTTAAATATAACAAACGAAGCAGTGCTAAGCCGAAGTCAGGAAAAAAATTAGCTTAAATGAAAACTTTACGTTGACGTTGAAAATGTCGAAGCATTTTTTAACATACATATTTCAACTCTCCGGGTTTCCGCCTTAACGCTCCACTCTCTTCAAGCCTTGTGCTTATATACAGTGGTGGCCACGGGTTTAGGACTTACCAAGCTTAAGTATAGCATCTCTTTTTCATCAAAAAGGAGGATATTGACCAAATTACAAAAAGTTAAAAAGGTTATTTAAAAAAAAAAAAGAGTTTCGAAGGATAAAGAAAAATACCTTTAAATAAAATCTTCAATTGAAATATGTAGGTTAGGTTAGAGTGGCTGTGATGGGAAACACTTAGGCCAGAACAGCCCATTGAGATACGACATAGTTGAACGTACAGTTTAACGCCGGTTGCGAACGGCGGGGTGCCAATTTAATATCACTTGGCCATTGCCTGCATTGCACACTTTCTTATAATACTCATTCTCTTATATCGGTAGGAATGTTAGAAGGTTATGAAAGAGATTTAAACACCAGACTAAGACGGGAATAGAAAACGAATCCTCGCGGATGAGGTTGTCTTTGAAATATGTAGTTAAATGTAGAAATAATTTCAACACATATAATTCATATTTATATTTGTTGCAATGGTCATTTGCCATATTAATTCAAAAGTAAAGAAATCCAAGCCATTTCTGTTTTGATTGGATGATAATAAGGAAAATAAATACTTGTCACTTGTTTGAGACAACAGAGGGTGTTTTTTTTAGAAGTGTGGTTTTCAACCTGGCTGTGCTTTTTTCGGAGTTGATCTTTTTGACAGCTGTCACTTGATTTATGCTCAGTTTGATTTGCCATTTCATAATGAATAGACTTGCTCCTGAAAAACGTTTGCAAATCATGCAAATTTATTACTAAAATAATGGTTCGGTTTCACAAGAAAATTTTGCTCAGCGATTAAGCTCACTTTTGGTTGAATGGGTACGTTAATAAGAAAAATTGTGGCGTTTAGAGTGATCATAATCGACAAGCCATTGTTGAGACCCCGTTACATCCTCAAAAAGTCATTGTTTGATGTGTTCTATGGGCAGAGGGAATCATTGGGCCACATTTCTTCAAAGATGAATCCGGTCATAATGTTACAGTCAATGGCGAACGCTATAGAGCCATGATTAATGACTTTTTTGTGCCTGAATTGGAGGATGTTGATGTGGACGACCTTTGGTTCCAACAAGACGGCGCTACATGCCATGCCATACAGCCAACGAAAAAATCAATTTATTGAAGGAAACATTTGTTGACCGCATTATCTCGCGTCGTGGGCCTCCAAGATCGTGCGATTTAATACCGATGGACTATTTTTTGTGGGGTTATGTGAAGTCGCTTGTCTACACAGATAAGGCCGGGACGATTGACTCGGGCCTTGGAAGAGAATATTAGGCGCGTTATTACTGACATACGACCCCAATTGCTGCAAAAAGTGGTCGAAAATAGGGCGTCTCGGCTGGAATTTATTCGAATCAGCCGCCCCGGCCACTTGCCCGAAATCGTTTTTAAAACATAAAGGCAAATCCTTATCTTTATAATAAAGCTAAATTCTTGGCCATAACATTAAATTATATGCTTTTTATTTCTTCTTGAAAACCACACTTCTAAAAAAAACACCCTGTATGTGCTAGCTTAACTCATAGCCATCACTGTATATGGTTCTATATTACTACTACTCCTCTACCCCACACACACCCTCATACACATAGTGAGAGGTGCATTATGTGTACGTTTGTGTGTGAAGAAAAAATTTCAACCACGATAATGTCGCATGTCATTTTCACATTAGATACTATACCACACCCTCTCGCACCTACTTTCCCACTCTCTTTAACGAATTGTTTACAATACTCTCTTCAACACATTCTACAAAACATATCTATTCTACATAAACAAACTTTAACCTGCTCTTTCTTTCAAACAATTATTTCACTCGACGAACCTCCTCATCCCTCCTCCTCCTGTACCCCTTGCTTTATATCGTGCACTAACAACAAAACTCATAACACAATTGTCTCAATTCACAACATAGAAACAAAAACAACAATCGAAACAACAAAACGACAATAACGACGATGAAAACACTTCACCAACTCCAACGACTCCACGATGAACCAACATCGAACGTAACCATCAAACCAACCGATTCAATAATATTATACTTATGTATGTATATTAACAACAACATCGTAACATCGTAACACCATATTTAAGAATTCGAAAATTATAAAATAAAAAGGAAATGTAGGTACCCGGGAACCTGATTCTGCGTGTGTGTATGTGTTTTCGTGTGTGCAGTTCCTAATTTTTGACTTTGCTTGCCCTCAGGGTAATCTTTAAAATCACAACAGAAACAAAAGCTAGTTCTGGCAACCACATATGCTATGCGAGAAGAATTATATATGTAGATACAAATACGCAACAGTATGGGTTTTGGGAATCTTCTTCGTTCGTTTCGAAATTCGAATATCAAAATTTGGATTGGAAAATTAACAACAAACAATCAGACACGAAAACCAAAAAAAAAAAGTTAGTTTGCTGCTCGCATTCGCTAAGCATGACAACAACAACAAGAGCAGAAGTGGCAGCAGCAACTGCGCCACCTTCTCGCATATTAGAAGGAAGTCATCGTTGTCGTATCACTTCGTTAATTTCCGAATATTAAGCTTTAAAGTTGGCTGTTGTTATACCATGCCAAATAAGAAAGAAAGAAATAAATGCGAAAACTTCCACAATTCCACACAATTTTCAATTTAATTTGTGTCTTTTTTGTTTAAAGCAAACATTCCTAGTTTGTTTTTTTCTGCTGCTGCCTGCAACCCATTGAACTGTTTAACGACAATTGTTACACCCAAACACCAGTCAAGAGAAAGAGTGACAGAGATCAACAGAGTGTATATGTGTTGGATGATGAAGGGAACGGGGAGGAGGGAGGGCTGGCTGGGTGGAGGGGTGACGGATGGGAGGGAAGGGAAGGTGATATGAAACAGAACAGGTCAAACAGCACACAACTACAATGAGAAATCATCATCAATATGCAGCAATTTTTTGTTTTTGTTGTCGTTGCTCAGCTCCTCTCACTTTGTTTTAGTAATAAATGAGTCCAGTAGTCTCTCTCTCTCTCTCTTAATATATATTTCTCTCAGTTTGTTTTGAATTTATTAGTAAAATAATCTCACAGTTTCGCTGGCTCGCTCGCTCTCTCTCTCTCTCTCTGCCTGTCTTTACCACTGTGTGAATCAATGAAGTATGATGATTGCATTCCAACCATTCCAATACTTAATTTTGTATCGTCAGCCGACTTGGTGTAATTTTTATTGTATTAAGCACACATAAATCAGCTGGCTCGTTTGAAATGACAGCAATATAGTAGTGGGTAGGGTTGCCAAGTAGATGTTAATGACATTGAGTTTTTGTTATTGATGTTATGTATATTTAATTCAAATAAAATTATATTCAGGTTCGGTGAGTTTAACCCTTCACTCATTGGCATTCATTGGTTATAAAACATGCTCATTTGAAATGATGATTCTTACACAGTACTTTTCGCTTAAAGCGAACTTCAAGGGACTGGGCAAAATGATTCGTTTTAACCGAAGTTCGCTTTAAATAAGCGAAAAAATGTTCATGGTTTATTAGAAATAAAGCGGGTACTTTTGAAATTAGTTCGTTTTAGGCGGAAGTTCGTTTTAAACGGGTTCGTTTTAAACGAAAAGTACTGTATTATAAAAATTTATGTTTATAGCATTTTTAATCAAAAACAGAAACAATTATTAGAAATAAAAATATATTGTTGCATTCAAAGCTGGGTCCCATTTCGATGATTTCTGCATGAAATATTTTTTACATCAGCTTAACTGTCTATATTAAATTTTGTCATATTTGTAGCAATAGTTCCTAACATCTATTATTGAAGCTACATATGTATTTCAAATGTATGCACCGAATTTGGTTCATCATTCAGTTTGCATTACTATTTCCTTTGATATTGGCCTCTGAACACTCCATTTATATGGAAGGTAGAGGATGAAAATCTCTGCAAAAATTATGCAAAAGGATATTTCAAGTAAGTATACTAAACTTGGCGTACGTCAGGTTTTCATAGCAGCCGCTATTCTTTATTTTCTGAAGGTAACCCTACAATCGCTTAAAGAATTTAAGAAATATGTAACTACAATTCAAATTTAAATCTCATTCATAGGCAAACAAGCGTGATACAACAGCGGGTACATCAACAACCACAACCAACTTGTTACAATCGACCATATTATTTTACAGTCCAACAAAATTAATAAACAAACCAATCTTCTACTAACGAACTACACTCCGCTCAGTGCTTAACTGAAAAACGAGTAAAACAATTTTTATAGATACATATAAATGTTTCCATCAAAATGCTACACAATTCTCAATACACTCAATACACGCTTATTACAGAACCCTAGCACTAATACCACCACCGCCGCCATCATGATGCCGACCCACAAACCGACCGACCGACCAAATTTGTGAAAACCACACTTTAGAGGCAATCAGCAACAAAACAAACCCATCATAATTTACCACTTCTAGTTGCATCACACTACATATTGTTGCATCCAACAAGTTCGATTACAAACAACACAGCACGAGCAAAGAACCAAATACAATAAGAAAACACAACAACAACGGCCAACGGCGTCTAGCTAAAAATAGTCAAAATACGAGTAAATACCCACATACATACATACATACAAACATACTTACATAAAAAATGTAGACATATAAAATATAAAGATACGCCAACAGTGATTACGCGATTTTTCATATAAGTAGTAATAAATGTTGTGGTAAAGCGACCTTCCGGTATGGCGCACGACTACGACGACGGCTACTCTTCCGAGCGACCGAAACGAAGCGAAACGATATCAACGAAAAAACGAACAACCACTAGAAAAACAAAATAAGAGCATCTTGCTGCTGAGCAAAAGAGTGAGTGTGAGAATTAAGGCACATAATATACAAGCAGTAGGAAGAACAACAACACAACAGTACCATCAACGACCAACAGCAATAGCACCAACAACTACTGAACGACCTTCTCTTTTTATATGCGCTCGTATGTAAGTAAACAATGAAGCAAGCATTCGTTTATTATTGCGAATATACATTAAGCATACACGAGAGTGTTCGGGGTTAGCGGAAAATCAGTTAAGCACAGAGTGCAGCCGGCACTGACAGATAGTAGGGAACAACAACAGAGTATAGCTCACAAACAAAAACAGTACACACAACTACTCAAAGATACTCACACTTTATACGAACAGTGGACGAACAAAGTATTCATACACATTCTTCTATAATTGAAGTAGTCTTGCGAACTTCAATGAAGAATGTCAATCCAATGAAGAATGTCAAACATTTGGTTATTTTCTACTTTTAATATTTTTCTGTGGTAGCACGCTACCAACTATGCTACGGATACTAATTCTTTTTTTGACAAGACTGGCAGTGACTACAGCGAAATATTTCTGCAGGAACATATTAAAAGTGTTGATATTTACTGTTATGCGTGTTGTTAATCCTGGCATATGCGTTAAATTTTCCTATTCTCTTTTGAACTTCCCGCCTGAATCTCTTACAACAAATGCAAAACATGAAGTTCAAGCCCTGGAAGGTGTAAAAGTGGACTAAATCTAGAAATATATTTTGTACGAATACTTATGTGACTAACTGTAAAATCAACAATTACTCAGAGCGTGACGATGACAACAATGTCGCTCTGCTCTCACTAGCTCGTTCGTTCACAGGTTTGGAAAAATTACTCTGGCCATTGTTGTTGCTGTCTTATGTCTCCGGGCTTACTAGGCTAATCATCTGTTTTGGTTTTCAATGTTGATTCATTCAACAGCACAACGTGCTGGATTGCGCACACACAAGGCGCGAGATTTCAATTTGTTGTTAAAGTGCAGTGCGCTGTAACATCAGCAAACAGAGCGACATAGCAGCAGCCGCGAGGCGTGAAAGAGGAAAAAATTCTCACGGTACTTCACATGATTGCATGCCAACAGCTATGAGTAAACGGCTACTGCTAAGTACTACTACTACTACTTGAATTCTTCTCTGGAGCGAGAGTATATAAAGTGGTTTGCTGTTGTTGTTGGTGTGGTGTGGCTGCTTGCTTGTTTTCGGTGGTTCGTTGATTTGAACGACGACTTGCCTTGGCGGTGACGGCGGCTACAGCGGCGGCGGTGGCGGCACAGCAACAAGATGACTGCTGCTTGTCAACGGCGACAGCAAGTGAGGGTATTAATGTCAGTCAGTTGTTGTTGGTTGTGTGAAATGGCTGGCTTGCTGGCTGGTTGGTTGGTGGTTGCTATTGCTGCTGGTGCTCCGTTGGCATGCATGACGCTGCTGTTTGCCCTCAGCTGTTATTTTCTTGTTGTTGATGTTTTGTACATTTCAATCGATTTTGGTTCATTTCCATTTTAATAGAATTAAAAATGGTAAATGATTAAATAAAGAATCCATATGCGCCGTCAACACCGACAGCAACAGTACCAACAACAAATGTAACGCCGTTTCGTTCGTTTGACGAGAGAGAGCAAGCTTTGTCAGGCAAAAGGAAACGAACGAGAAGAGACTAGAGGACAGCGATGATGGAGACGAGAATAAAAAGCTGATACGAGTTGAATCGAGTTAAACGACGACCGACATTCACAATAAATTCGATATATGGACGGTGGATGGATGGTGTGTACGTACATACATAGGTGGGAAAGAGGGTGTGGCAAGGGGCAGGGACTGCTCTGTGTTCTTAGACCATGACAACAACTAATAAAGATTTAGTAAAATAATCTAAACAAGCAAAACAAAGGAAAGAATTAAATGGAAATTACAACGACGACGACGACGAGCAGAAAGCAAATAAGCAGCAAGAAATAAATAAGTTCGTCGGTAAAAAAATCTCATCGAAATCGAGATTCGATATTCGAGGGAAAGAATAGGGGAACAGCAGAAATAGCAAGCGAACACGCGACAAAATTTATTAAACGCCAAACAAACCAACAACGAGCGTCCAGATACAAAAAAACAACTTTCGACTCGACTGAAAACAAATTCACCGTTCGTTCAAATATGAGTGCAATTCAAAGAGCAAGAGAGAGAGAGGGAAAACAAAAAAACCGGCAGTTTTAAAAACTCAGAGTTCAGTATAGATACTGAGATTCTGGGAGAGAGAGAGAAAACCATACAAAACAACCATTCAGCATGTGTGATTAAAGAAGAGAAAGAGATAGAGCGAGAATGAAATTGCAATGTATGACGAGCACAAATGACGAGTAGTATTATCTACAACACAAAACGAAACTAACTAGCTATGTAGGTACTTAATGAATGAAAACAAAACAACAACAAAAACAACAACAGCAAGATATTATACGTTGTTTGTTGTTATCGCTGTTCTATATATCTAAAATATTTTATGCTACGTGCTACGCAAAGACGTTGAGTTTGTTCGTTCGTTCGGGCGTACGTTCATTAGTTGCACAAACGAGCGGCGGCGGTTAAATATTTTGCATGGTCTTCTTCTTTCATACAACACACAGAAAATGACGACGAGCAAATTGACGGCGTGTAACCGCCAATGTAACAGGCAAACAGACTCTCACAAAGAGAAATAGTAAGTAAATATTACTGCGGAAAAATATTCAGTTGTTGTGCGCGCCGTGGTGCTGTGCTGTCAGATACATGTGCCGGAAAATATTTTCACTGCTGCTTTGGTCGCTGTTGCTGCTACATAGCACACAGGCACACACAGTATGGCACGAACGAGCAACCCGAGCGAGTACAAAAGCAACGAGAGAGAGCAACAGCAAAAACAGCAGAAACAACGAATAAATCTAACGAATGCTAGTAGTATGCGTAACAAGAGCAATTTAACGAATAGCGAGTAAAGTTTCAGTTAAGCTCTTCATTAATGGCGTTTTAGTTAAAGAGGTAGGGAGACAGACGAAACGTAGGCATTTTATTGCTGCAGTGTTGCCAGTGGGTATTTGCACTTTAGTACGTATGTGTTGGTGAAAAAGTATGAAATTACATAATCACAAAGGTACGAAATAAAAGAAGAACCAAAAATAGTGAAATATTTTAATATATCAATACAACTTCGTTCAAAACCACTATGACTAATAACATACCGGTTAATGCCTCTTCGGGCCACTACATCGTGGTATAGTTTTTTTTCAGGCATGGGATCAGTGCGGAAAATATGTCGCACAGTCTTTAGACTGATACCAAAAAGCACGTTATCTAACGTAGTATGACAATAATACGTCAAACAATCAAAAACTACAATTTTTGTACTAAAAAGTACGTTCTGGTTGTGTGCAGTTAGCCAAATCTTGGATTTCAGAATTCACCAGTAATACTCCAAAAAAAAAAACACACGTTGTGTACTTAAAATCTACCATATTTTTATACCAGCCTTTATATAAATTAATATAATTGAAAAAAAAAAACCTTAAAAAAAATAAATAAATATTTATTAATGATATTTTAGTGTCATTCAAATGAAATTGATGTTTTCAGAAACAAATACTGCGCGTAATCTAGGAAATGAACACGCATCATAAGAATAAAATAGTACTGAGCTTCGTAAACACTGATACTAAGTAAACAAAGAAGCAGTGATACAAAATAAAAAGTCGAAAAAGCATTGCAAAGGACACATTTTATTTATAAAGATTCTCCAAATCTGGTGTAAAAATCACTGATTTAGCAACACTGATTGTGTGTGTATGGATTTTTGTTATAGGAGCAACCCAATAGTAAATGGAAGGAGTAAAAAAATGCCATATATATGTATGTGCTTGTTTTTATGTGCCATTGAGGTGTAAAGAACATCAGCATCATGAAAAATAAAATTTAAATGACTCAAAAAACAAATAAAAATTTAGCTTAATTTTTGTAACTTACAAAAAGTTTGCACTATACCCTCTTTTGTTCTTAATGCATTCTCTTTATCTAAGACAAGGTTTATTAATGATTTTTTGTATCTACATTAAAATGTTGTTCTTTTGTTAAACCAAATTTGGTATACTTCATTGTAATATCTTTTTCTTAAATACTTGCTGTAAAAAATGTTCAATATTTGGTCAAAAACACGCCTTCTTCCCATACAAACGAAATATTGAAAGAGCAATATTAAAGGAAATAGTGAAGCAAATTAAATTAAATTTGATGCAGGAAAATGACTGAGCAATAACCACGCTACCTCCCCTACAATTGAATCCGTCAAGGGACAGAATAAAAGAAAACAAGTTGGCATGATAAAAAAATATTTCACACAAAAACCAATTTTGATGGTATTTTATTACTGAGAGTGTGTAGGGTATATAAAGTTCGGCCGGGTCTGAACTAGCTTTCGGTATTTTATTCCAGTTTGTAATTACATATTTCCACCGCTAATATTAGTGATGTTAAGAGCTGAGTATTCAGCACTTGCTTGTTGTTGCTGTTGTTGTATCATGCATTTTAATGGGGGGAAGGGAATCTGTTAAATTTTTCCCACTGGGATCATTAAAGAGCAAATAGAGTGACGAGTTGTATGTTGTTGTTGTTGTTGCTGCTTTGAAGGTTTCGATAGTTGGTGGTGGGATGGGAGAAAATATTACACATACGAGTCCGCACATATACGAGCGAGTGCGGAATGAGAATTGTGCACAAGTGCAAGTGGTTATGAATTGTTTAGGCACACACAACAGCAACAGCAATAACAACAAAATGTGCTAATAGTGTTGAAAAAAAAAAAAAGAAAAAGAAATCAACATTTATAAATTCATTATATTTGTGTTGCTGCTGTTATATATTATAGTAATTTCCAAACGTATAAACAGTTTGTTGTTTTTGTTTTATTTTGCGTCTTGTATTATTTTATATACTATTTTTAGTGGATTTAACGTTTACCTACAGTATATTATGAACATTTTTGTTGTATAGCGCGAATGTCAGATACTTGGATATGAGAAAAAAATAGAAGGTTGCCTTTTGTTTTGTTTGTTTTTGTTTTGTGTTCATTGTTTTGTTTTCTTGTGATTTAGTTATTATTATTATTGTTGTTGTTGTTATTATATTTTGTTTTCACATACTCGAAGAGTGGTGAGTTTTTTTTGCAAAGAATGAGAGCAGCAGCAACCAAAGGCAAATAGCAAAAGAAGAAAAGGAATGAAGGGAGCATAAGAAGAGAAATAGTTTTTGGCTTTGGTGAGGCTAAAGAGCGAAACGGAAGTTGTTTTTATTATGATCTCATTGTCTCATTTCGGATTGTATTTAACGGCGGGCGAAAAGCTTTAATTACCATGTAAAAAAGCATAAAACATTTGCGAATTATAAGACACACTAGACTTTGGTTATGTTCAGCCCGAAAGAGTGAGGGTAAAAGTGCACAGAATTAAAGTTTGTTTGAGTCAAAAATACTGAAAGCTTGAAGGAAGGAATGAGCTTAAAATTTTATGCCAAATTAGTTTCTTTTACTATTGTTTCTGTATGTTTTCATATAAAGGGTGTTTTTTTTTAGAAGTGTGGTTTTCAATCTGTCAATACTTTTTTCGGAGTTGGTCTTTTTGACAGCTGTCACTTGATTTATGCTCAGTTTGGTTTGCCATTTCATAATTAATAGGCTTATTCCTGAACAACGTTTGCAAATGGGCCCAAAACGGGATACCCACCGATCCCGATTTTCACAAGAAAATTTTGTTCAGCGATGAAGCTCACTTTTGGTTGAATGGGTACGTTAATAAGCAAAATAGTCGCATTTGGAATGACCAGAATCCACAAGCCATTGTTGAGACTCCGTTACATCCTCAAAAAGTCACTGTTTGGTGTGCTCTAATGGCAGAGGGAATCATTGGTCCATATTTCGTCAAAGATGAAGCCGGTCATAATGCTGCAGTCGATGGGGAACGCTATAGAGCCATGATTAATGACTTTTTCGTGCCTGAATTGGAGGATGTTGATGTGGACGACCTTTGGTTCCAACAAGACGGCGCTACATGCCATGCCATACATTCAACGAAACAATCAATTTATTGAAGGAAACTTTTGAATTTATTCGAACCAGCCGCGGCGACCCCTTCTCCGAAATTGTTTTTAAAACATAATGGCGAATCCTTATCTTGGATGGTATGGATAAATGTCAAGAAGGCCGAGAACCTGACCAACGAGTGCAGGACAGTTCCTCAAGCACTCAGGCTATGTACCCCATTGTACTTAAGGCCTAGAAAAAGAAGAAGAGGTGACAGTAAGAAAGGGGTTAGAGAAAAATAGGGGAAAAAATTGAAAAAGACTACGTTCTCTTCCGCATATTTTCCGGATTCTCTCACAAATCTCTCACAAAGATCGCAGAAGGGGAAGGAGTAAACTTTGTCAATTCCTGTGACATCGAAATGCGCCATCTGTGCTGTCCACTTCCTCCAGACAAGATGTGCAGGTCGGAAGGAGGAGGCCTCCTTATCTTTATAATAAAGCTAAATTCTTGGCCATAACATTAAATTATATACGATTTATTTCTTCTTGAAAACCACACTTCTAAAAAAACACCCTTTGTTATGTACATATGTATCACGTATTTGAGATAATTTTAATTAGCTAGAAGATATTTTGCACCAAAAAGCGAAAACAAAGTTGGAAATTTTAAATTCGGTAAAGTGCGCACATGAGATAGCATGCAAATAAAGCAAAATTGGCTCTGATGAGTTACAAAGAGTTTATAGTTTCGCTTGTGAAGCAGATACCCTCTATTGGTGGGTTTTCGCACTTACAAATTTTCAACGACCTTAGCCGTTTTAGATTTTAATTTGTATGGTAAGTGCGATATAGTATGTCGAAAGAGTTTCTAATTTTCTTACAGTTTATACGTTTTGCGGCAAATATATTAATATATATTATATATTATAATATATTATAATATATTAGTAATGGTAGAAAATCTTACAAGTCGATGTTGTAAATCCAAAGTTATAACAATTCAGGCTACATATTGTGTAATTCGTTGCTAGTGTAAAAAGTTGCATTGATTTTAAATATCTAAAGAAATACCTTCATCGAGAACTACCTAAATTAGTGTGCAGCTTTGCGTTTCAAATTTCAAAAAGTTGGTGGTAAGTTAGTCAACTTCGAAGCACATTCAATTTGCTCGTCCTTCAGACTTTCCTGGATTTAGTGTAAATTTTCATTGCCTTCGTCCAATCTGTATTCACTTTTACACTCACTTTCTTCCATAATGAAGCCAGCGTTTATCCAGTAATCCATTATACCGATTTTCGATTGTAGCGCATAAAAATGTATGTATATATATTCATTCGTGCTTGGTGCACACTCGGAATCGATTAAACTCGAAATGATGGCGCCCCACGACGGGGCCAATTCGAGAGCCAAGTAAAGCCAAAGTGATAATCAACTGTTAGCTTGTGTGTACACGAGCGAGAACTTATCGCAGCGACGATAAATAAGTAGCAGCAATTTCGATTGTTTGTGGAATGGTGAAAATGGTGAGAATGCTGATGATGGTGAGAATGCTGATGATGGTGAGAATGACTACGGTTGGTGAGGTGAGTGAGAGTAGTAGTAGTTAGTATTGTAGTGAGTATGGTGAATGTTAGCAAATGGTGGAATTAAAGGCGATGTTGGCAAAAAAAAATCAAAAAAAAAAACGGTGACAACACAGGAGATGGTAAACGGTAGAGAACGTTAACGCTTGGGGACTGCTAGTTAAAAAAGCGTCAGCTTCAGTGTCAATTGTTGCGGGATTTTATTTTATTCAGCGAATATGTGCAAAAACAAACAAACAGACAGACAGACAGACAGACAGAAACTGAAGTCTAAATGCGAAAATAAAAAATCAAAGAGCTAATAGACGACAAAGCAAAAGTGAAAAAGAAAATATTAAGAGACAAAAGGAAATTGTGATAAGGTTGAATTAGTATGTATCAAAACATTTTCATGTAATGTGGTAAGTTCGGAAATGAATTTTTTGCTTGTTTCGTATTTTTTATTTTTTTTTATTTGTCATAGTCAGCAACTAAGTGAAAATCTGTGCTGCTGCACCACAGACAACATACATGGGAGGCAGTCAGGCGGGTAGGCAGACAAATAGATAGATACATGGAACCGAAGATAACTGAATAGTTGGCTGCATGGGATGAAATGAAATGACACGACAATCATCAGCTACGATGGTGAAGACAGAAAGCAGACTAGACTGACTCTTTTCTGCTGTGTGCAGCAAGCAGCGCAATGACGATGCACAGTCTACAAATTGTAACAGTAGCAAAGAAGCAAATAGCGCAATGCTGCAGCAATATCAAAAATACATAAAATTCACTAATTTTCGTTATTTGTTTTGCAGAAATAGAAAATGTGCGAAAATGTTTGCTGTAAGCAGCCACAGGAGCAAAAGTGAAGAAAATGTAATAGAAGCGCAAGACAATAAAAAAATGTGTACACACTTTTGCGAATACATACAGAATGACAATGGCAAGAAGCAGCAGCAGCAGCAGCAGCAGCAGCAGCACCAGTAGCAGTAGCAGTGGCATCAGCGGCAATGGCAACACACAGACATTTGTACGTACCAAAGCTGAATGGTATGAACAAAGTCATTAAAAAGAAAATAGATTATAGTACAGATACTCCACTCCACAAAATACAATATGTCTACTTACTTTACACTTGGAAAGAAAATGTTTATTTGAATCTGGAAAATTCGTTTACACTTTTCAGGCTGCAGCACATGTGTTTTGTTTTGAAATGAGAAGCACGTATTAAACATCTTTGTCCAATGTTTTGTTGCTCTTTAATCCAAAATTGCATGAGAACAAATTTACTTTTCTTAATGTTTGCGAGATGCCAAAAATTACAACCTAATGGTTACTTAATGGGCTGCTACGTCATATTTTGGATTTTTCTTCAAAATCCTCTCAACGACTGGCCTTGTTTGGTCTAGAATACTAGTAAGAGTTAGTCAGAGGCTGTCCGATCTGACCCAACATCTCCACCTGATGCTGTATTGCCATAAAAAGTTCTGCTTAAGCAAATTTAATAGAGCTAGAACCAACTTCGATTGCCGTGGAATAGCTGGTACTGCTCGCAGGGTGTCGTCCTAGTTGAATACTCAACACAGTCAAAAATCAAAAGTAGAAAAACTCCCAATTTTTTTTCTAATCGGCACTTCATTTTGACCGGCAATGACAGATTTTCAAGAGTTTTGCCTTTCACATTCGGCATAAAACTGTAGAGCCGCTTCATTCGTGTGTATAACACGTTCCATACATAAGCTGTTGTTCCTTTAAAACAGAAGAACTTACTCCAACTGAAATGTGAACAACGAGTTTCTTGGCCTAGCCAAGCTATCCCGCTTATAATCCTAAGGCCGGAAGCCCAGATGAGTATTAAGTTGTCTTCATAGTCTGACAAAATGTGTGATTTCCATTCGACTAATTTTGGTTTTAAGTTTTTTGAGACCATTGCTTTAATTGAATGTTTGATATCAGAGAAAATGGCAACGTTTTCTTATCTCGCTACATTGAGATCAATTACCCGATCAGCTTGTTGTATAGCGGAAACTTCTGCCGGGACACACACTAGTTGTATCTGGCAAACGAAAGAAACTTGAGAGAGAATATTCGAGAGCAGTCAGTGCCTGCTTCTCAGTCCATTTTTTTTGATTTGTCAGTGTTATGAGAAAAATCTTCAACACTTTCCAGAAACCAAACGATTCAATCATATCTCATGGCATAAAAATCTTACGATTTGAGTTTCCAAAACGAAGTTTTAAGAGAGTATAATCGAGGTCTTGGACTATGGAATTGATTGTATAACTGAGCTAATATGATTTAGTAGCTAAACTCTCTGAGACTATATTTTTGTACATTTCCAGCCCATGAAACTTTAAATTAAAGGTCTATAGCCATAATGTTTGAGTTTCCAAGATGGCATTTAGCAAGTGATGAGCATTAGCCAGTCTTCCTTACACAAACCATCTTATTTATGCGTAAACTGTTAACTTATCATTTCTTGTATTGTAATACAAAACAATTGCAATCAATCTAATTTTTGCTAAATTGTTTCTGGTGCCAAGTAACGTAAGTACATAAAATTTCACAACCCTTCCTCTCTTCTGGTTAACTTATTTCTTTCTTTTAATAACACAACAGCCCAAGGCGGTACGAGCTTTTCGCATCTCTTCTGATTACTCCTTTGTATCTCTACATTGAAATCGTTAAGCTTTATTGCTTATTCGTCAACTTATTTAACATGTGCGAATAAAACGATTAAGCTGTTAACTCTCTTTTTCGTTGTGTTGTCATTCACAATAAATCGGCTGCTATTGAGCAGCTGGTAACTGGAGCTGATTCTTGCGCATCAAACAACATGTCAAATTGTATTTGTAACTTACTTTTTCTCCGGGAGACATAATGATACAAATTGTTTTTTTAATTTTTGCGAAACTTTTTATCTGCTTTTATTATTGACAATTCACAGCATGATTGTTATAGAAACCAGGGATGGTAAACAAGATGCAACAACTATAAATATACCTCTAGCTTTTGTTGATATTTCCCATAATGTTATCGCTGCTAGTTGTACGTAACTATGAGCGAGTGGCGAATAAAACGAAGCTAAGTACTATATAGGTAGAATATAGAAACTGAAAATTTTCAAATTGAACTGTTCTGGCAATTCTATTTAATTTCACGATTTTCACTGTTTCTTTGAGTGTATTCGAAGTAGCGCTGCATACCGCAGCGACATTTACATTAAGTACCCGTAGTATTTTTCTGGTTGATATGGTGGAAAATGAACATGTTCATTTGCGCAAATTGTGTGTATGTAAGCACGTTTGTTTTGTCTGTCTGTCTGTCTGTCTGACTGCCTGCCTGCCTGCCTGTCTGTTTGAATGTTTGTTTTTGTGCATGTTCCGAGTGTAACGAGTACGAATACGAATACGAATGTAATTGGAATTTAAATATGGCTGCCACCATTAAAATTGTGCTTAAACGACTTAAGTGAAGATATACCATAAAGGCAAATAAACTCAAATGAAAATCAAATGATTATTAAAAATAGTGCAATTTAGATTGTCATAAGTTGACAGTAAGTCGTAGTAAATAGTAGAAAAACAATCGGTGAAAATAGAGAAATAATAATTAATAATAAATTGGGTTGATAATGTTATGAAGATATGACAAATAAACAACATACATATTACCATAAATTATTATATATTCGTTTAACAACAACAACAACAACAACAACAACAACATAAAAGAAAAGAAAACTTTGATATTATTGATTATTTTTGCATTTTTTCGTTATCCGTCGTTCAACCAAAATGATGACGAAGCGCAACACTCTACTCTACAACAACAATCTACAATGTCAGCCAGCCCAGCCTCAAAAAAATACAACAACAAAAATACTACAAAAGAAAATATTATATACCAAAATATTATGTATATAAAATGGGTCTCCCCCTCCCCCCCAATAAACACCTATGAATTTTAAGGCGTAGAAAGAAACATCGAGGGGTGATGAAGATAGTAGAAAAAAAAGCATTTGAGAACCATTTTATAACTAGCAACGAATTTACAATACTCGTATGTATATGAGAAAAGAAAAAATTAGCCTGCTTGAAAATAAATTTTAGGTGAGCGAACTATTCTGTCGTTGTTAGATAACAGAACATAAGAGAAATTCATAAAAGTTGATGGTAAAAACCATTACGAAATGAGCTTACTCCCATACACATATTAATGCATATATTGAGTCGTATAGAAAGCATCCGGGTTTAGTACCCGCAAATCTGTCATGTGTTTGATGTTTAAGTAGTACCTCCACTCCACTAACTCCTGGCAGCTTGCGTGTCGAGTTTGTTCCCCCAGTTGCACAACCAAGCCATTTTGTGCTTAGTGGAGTTCTCTCCCTTGCTATGAAAAGCTTTTCACTTCGCCGTTCGGATTCGGCATTAAACTGTAGGTCCCTTCCATTCATGTACAAATATAACACGCACAACATGAGTGAATGAGAAAAAGCTCGGCCTAGGCCCTCCATGGGTTGTTGTGCCATTAAAAGTAAAGTAAAGTAAGGAGTTCTCTCCCCTCGCGCTTTTTCTTCCGTTAGCGCTTCTGTAGAGTGATCCGGGTCACTCTGCTACGGTAACATTACGTAGTTGGGAGCGCCCCTCGGTCTGCTGGGTGGGAGGCAGTGGCATTAGTCGGGAGGGGGGGCAAAAAAAAATCATCGGTTTTTTCAGTGCACCTTTCAGTTCATCTTTGATATCGAAATTTCCGGGACGCCTCGATCCGGCGTTCACTCACATCATTCTCACCGTAAACCCCACAAATTTTTCAGCATGTTTTTGCAGCGGTTTTACCTTTTCTATAGCAATAAAGCATATTTTCTTTCTTCTTTTAATGGCACAACAGCCCATGGAGAGCCTAGGACGAGCTTTTCGTATCACATAGCGTATTTCTTCCGATTTTTCACTCATTTTGAAATCCATTACACTAGCGACGATTTACAAAACTGTCTTGAAACAAAATGTAGCCACCTGGAATTGCCACATTTCAAATATGTGTTCGTTTGACATAATCGGACTAGTGTTGTCAGATTTGTGGGCAACACCAAAAACCACAAATATAAAAAATATGACCCGATATTTTCATTGATTGAAAAACTCGCTGAAGAAAAACGCATTCGAGGCTTTTTAGTTACATCTAAGGGTCTCTAAAAGGAGCTGTCATCTGACTGGCTCACCTCTTTATTTCTCCATTATCAAAGCAAGCTAAGAATCGCTTCAATAGTCATGAGCTAATATGCATATGATGTACCTCTGTTGATCGTTATGCATCACAGCTACGTGAAGCTAACACAGGACACTGCCTGAGTAAAATTTCTTCGGGTGATGAAGAAAAACGAACCGGTTTTTGTTTCGACCTAGTTTGTAGCTGAGTAGCATCAACTAAATTTAAATTGAATGAGAATGATTCAATCTGACGAATAAATGCCAAATCGGCATTTATTGAACACTGCTGTTTTTCGATTACTGTAGGTGTTGCTGGTAGAATGCTGAAAACAAGTCTTTTAGTTTTTCAAAAACCTTGGCGTGTCACAATTAAGGAGTGAGATCGAAAAAATCGATAACTTTGAAAGACCACTGCTTTGAAACTCTTCATCTGAATGAAAGTAGGCTTTGCGTTGGAGAAATTCTGATGAAATACAATCACATGTTTTTTGACTTGTGAACTTACGGTTGAGTCATGACATCGGAAGTGGAAAGACGCGATTTAGTTGTTGAATTATTTCGAGAAAATCCGCAGTGGAGCCAGAAAACCATTGCAAATAAAGCGAAAGTTGCACAAAACAATGTGTCCATGATTCTTAAAAAATTTAATACAAACTTAACAGTTGCTAGAAAATATGGTTCTGGAAGGAAATGCGAAGAAAGTCGTTGCTCTCTTAGAGAAGAATCCAGCGTTGTCTAATCGAAAATTGGAGGTGCGGAAAAAGCGAGTTGCAATGAGTTTTTAGTTCGGAAAATTAAAAAATATGCGGGCCCTAAAACATACAAAGTGCAGTCAGTACCCGACAGGAACGCTACTAAGACCTTGGTAGCCCAGAGCCGAGCCAAAAAGTTGAAAACAGATTTTTTCCAAAAATTGTTGCTGTGTTATGGACGATACGTGTTGTATAAATGTTCTCAATTGCCTGGTCAAGAGTTTTACACCGCAAAGGAACGAGGAGGAGTTGAGGAAAGATTTAGGACAAAACAAAAGTCCAAGTTCCCGAAGAAGTTTCTGGTATGGCAAGCGATTTGTAGTTGTGGGCTAAGGAGTAAAAGTTTCGTAACAAGTGGCACTGTTAACGTCGGAATTTATGTGAAGGAGTGCCTCCAGAAGAGATTGCTGCCCTTCATTAGAAAGCACAATGTATCTACTTTGTTTTGGCCTGATCTAGCCTCCTGCCACTACAGTAAAGTAACCCTTAAATGGTTCGAAGACCAAAACATCAAATTGGTACCAAAAATCGCCAACCCACCAAATTGCCCAGAACTTCGGCTTCGGCCTATCGAGAGATATTGGGCTCTAGTGAAAAGAACATTAAAGGCAACAAACAAAGAAGCTAAATCCATGAAAGATTATAGAAATAAGTGGTATGCTGCCGCCAAGAGAGTCTCAGAAATGACAGTAAAGGCGCTAATGGCAGGCATACCGGAGAAGCTGTCCGAATTCTGTAAAAAACAACAAGCAAATTAGTTTTATTGATCATTTTATCAGAAATTAATTTTTTTTTTTCAAACTGTTTACATTTTTTTATTTGCATAAGGGATTTTAATGCTAGGACAATTTAAAGTTATCCGACAAAATTTTAAACCATAGCCTCTTAATTACCACTTTGAAGGTAATCATCGCTTTGTTTTTTTTTTTCTATATCGCTTGCAATGCTTTCTTATATAAGAAACATCTTGTTGATGATTGATAGGCGCAAAAGTAATCACCGATTTCCTAAGGCTATAACTTTTTTTTATAATGTTTATTTAAATTTTTTCGTGTTAAGTCGAGAAAATAATATCGAGCATTCGCCATCACTTTTCTCAATACTTCAGGCGATATAAAAACTAGTATAGCATGGTTTTGGAGCCTCTCATCCGCAGTGGCAGTGTTTCCTGTTCAAAAAAATATGTGATAATACAATATCATTTTCTCCATAAATACCGCACCAAACAGTGACTTTGAGAGCATGTTGTTGGCGTATTGTATTTTACAGCCGTCTTCTTCATAAATGCCAAAGACGAAGACACTTGAAAATATAAAAACATCTTCCGGCAGCATGATTACTTTTGCGCCACCTTGTATATTTTGATTTGGATATTTACAAGATTAGATTCCACTATGGTCCAGCCTCGTGATTATACAAGAATACACGTTTACAACATTTTACGGTCACATGTTATTGTGATATAACTTAACTAGCTAAAATGCAAAATGATATCATAGGAACGAAATGGATTGGAGCCTTTTAAAAATTTATGGAACTGAGGGTTGAGGTTACCCTCTTATCTGGTTACTGACCATTTGGTTAAAAACAAATATAAAATTTGCCATACTAAAGCTTTGTGGTTGAGTCAGCAACTAGCCGATATAAATATGTATATGTATGTAAAAAAGTTTCATGTACTTATATATAATTTTGAAACTAAAATTGCTTTATTTTTCATAAACGAGAAGAGAATTTTTCTTTGATTCGCGTTGCCAAAGCCATTAGCTGAATTTGGGTTGAAAAAAAAAAATTGTTTAATAAACACAGTTTCGGCTCACCTTGAAATGAGGTGAAAAACGGAACACAGACCGTTAACATAAGATTCTCTTATGATTGCTAGATTATTCTCCGGAGTAAACAGATTTAAAATACAGCAAATTTTCTCTGCTGTGGAAAAGAATTGCATTATTATGCCTAGCTACTTAAATAGGAGAATACTGGTGGGATTTAGGATTAAAGAAAAAAAAAAAACCTGAGATTGTATTGGTCAAACTTTTGTATGTGAATACTTATGAATTTTCTATAACAATTTTCATATATTAAATAATAACAAATTAGAGGATATTGCCATTTTCGCCAATACATTTCAAAAATTATAAAATATTAAATACAAACTAAAATTAATTCAAGCAGTATGTAGCAACGCTTATTCACAATTCCATTTAAAGTTTTTATTCATTTTCGCTTAGCATTTCCATTATAACAACTAACAGATACGAACAAGATTAGAACTAAGATTCAATTGCTAGAAAGCAGAATTAGTGAGGTCCGATAAAATACAGTAGACTGGACTGTGTAGGGAAATTCATTTATCGCCGGCAACACGGCTACTGTGGGTGGAAGCACTACAGTTAAACAAGTTCACATGAGGTGATCACTTAAGTTTCCAAATTAATTAACAGCGTATATGAAATAAGTATGTACTTTGATTAAATAATAAAAAATAAAAAACCGAAGCTTTGCGATGGCTTTTTAATACAAACATACATATTTTCTAAAGTATTTCAAAGTTCAGTAACTAAAAGAGAATATATGTACATATGTAATGAAAAAAGATTTGCATTTCTAATTAGCATACAAAGATATTAATTTGTAGTTTTTTTATTGCTTGCAACTTACCTCATCTAAATGTCTGAGGCAGCCATTAACATTTACGAGTTTAATATCACAAACTTAACATTAATTTTGCGTTTACTCTCCTTTTGTTTTCTTTTAAATCAATTTGCAATACAATTTGATTTCCTAGAATTTAGCACTTGGCCACTTTTTCACGCAGGTACTTAATGTCTGAACTTTTAAAGTATAATAATAGGTACAAAAAATTCAACTTTATTGTAATAAATGAATTTTTAATTAAATTTAAATTGTTTTTAATTGAAATTCACAATGTTTTTGCTGTTTTTGTTCATTCTTTGTTGTAGTTGTACTTGCGTTTCGTCTTCAACAATTTAGTTGTGCCCGCTGCGAATATATTTGCACATACACAAAAAAAAATTATTATTATTATTATTTTTTGTTTTGCAAATCATCAACACAACAAACGACAAACGACGAGGAGAAGAACAACGATAATAGAGAAAGAACTCAATGCACACACACTAGAAAATTTAAAGTAAAACCATCACTTCCGGAGGCGCTACTAGTACTAAATTAAGAGAGACTGAGTGAATGAGTGAGTGACAGTAACAGTATCAGAGAGCAAAACCGAGAGAGATTTGTTGAAAAAAATGAATAATAATAAAATAGAATATAGCATATAAATGTATGAAAAGAAACAACACCTTCGTCACCATCAATGACAAAAGAAGCAACACACAGTCGGCAACATAGTGAGGCAATGTTGAATTTTTTTGGGCTGTGTTTGCGTGACGGTGTGGCTGATGAAGGTAATGAGGAGTTTTGCTGTTCGGTCTGTGGGGTGCATATATTATATTTGAGTGCGCGTGTTGAGGGTATTATGAGGAGTATCTGAAGTAATTCTTGCCGTTTCTATAATATTTACTTTTCGCAACCAAAATGGTTTTGCCTTAACGATTTTATGCGGATCATCTTTATCACATCCTTAATCCTTCTTCTCACACTCACTATCACTAAAGCTTTAACTCTCAAGTTCTCAGCAAATGAAACAAAAATATGCCACAGCTTTCTTTAACATTCACGTATTAAATCACCATCACGATATCATTGATGGAATTACACTAAATTGATATACACACCACCACAAAAATTACACCAGTTCTGGCCTTTCAATGAACTCAAAATCCATTAGCTCCGCAAGAACACAAGAAATAAAACGAATACGAGTATGTAGTTGTAACTTTTAGCCGCAGCATTCAAATAATGAGCAAATCTGTGTTGCATGCTGTGCATCCCAGCTGGAAAGGAAATCATATAAGAATGGTTTCTTGTGGGGCTAATGCAATAATTTTTAGTTTCGAAAAAGAGCAATAACGGAGGGGTCTAGAGTGTACATTGGTACAGAGTAAAAGGTGCTCGAGAGAGAATTGACGAAGAGATAGAGGCAAAGGTGAACTATAAGTTTGAAAGTAATTAAATATTTCTCACATAATGGAAAACGATACACTTTGCTTTTAATAGAATCAAATTGCTTGAGTTTTTTATGCACTCATTTTCTCCTTCATATTTACATATCAGGATGCAGTATTATAAAAGAAAACATGCAAATCAAAAAGAGAGTGGATGTTTCTCTCTCTCTTCCATTTAGGATCAAGAAACAACACAGGTGCAGCGCAGCAGCAGCACCATCAGAATGCAGCACTAAGGTGAAAAAGTAAACATTAACTGAATAACTGTTAAAACCTCTGCTGGGAGATGATGTGATGAATTCAATTGTGAGATGAGTTCGAAGTGAAATGAAAGTTTTGAGAACATAAAATAATATAACTGTAATAGCAAACACTAGCCGAATATCTTCGTTTGATGAGTAGAAATATGCTACCAATAACAAGTGGAGCGAAGAGAAAAGGATGCAAATAAAAAACAGGTGAAATAATACTAGGTAAAAAAGTATCTATGTAAATTTTTTATATTATCACAGAAAAATATGTAGATAAGCAATATTTTCAAAGCATAATTTATCATTGAATGCAGCAGCATTTTCTGGTTTTGAGACAATGCAACCAAACGCACTTGCAGCTTGAACTCAAATGCAAAATGCTCGCCGAAGGTATTATCTAATATACGAACAAACAGGGAATAGATATTCTTAGTAGGTATACCAGCCAAGACCACTTACTATTTCAAAGCGCTACTGCGTCGTAACATAAATAACAGCGGCAGGAGCAAGAGCAGCAAAAGGAAGAACAGCAGTAACAACTAAAAATATCAAGAGTTAAAAATGCATGCAGACATACCGACATATACATAAATGCGCATTGCACACATCTCAATAGATGAAATTCTAGCGAATAATATTACAGCAACAACAAACGAATATAACAACTACTACATTCCAACTATACGCACACCACGCAGCAGCAGCACGCAACCAACAACGAACGAACCTCGAACACCGAAACGGGAGAGAACATTTTATGCTATACAACTTTCGATGAGGGAAGAAGAGTGAGAATAGATGGGAATCGTGAAAATTTTCGGGACAAAATGCCGCAGTTGCCGTTAATGCCGCCAACGACGACTACAACAACAACAAATCAACAACAACAACGACAACAACAACAACAACAACAACAACAACAACAACAACAACAACAACAACAAGAACAAGAACGATGACAACACGAACAGGAACAACAACGGCAACGACATTATGCTATGATAATATGAAAGTATAAAACGAAGTTGATGAAGGAAAAGGAAAAGGATAGCAGTAGGAGTAAGAAGTGACTGCATGATATTGTTGTTGTTGCTGTTCGTGGTTAGAGGAACATTTTTCATCAGCACCAGCAACAAAACCGCGCACAACTTCACATGCGTCAACAGATGGCGTTACATCAGGCTTACAGAAAAACATAGAATATGCCCAACTACTCAACTCTGCTACCGACCACCACTCGACCGCCGCCCGACCCGACCCTACCGACCTTAGAACAATATTGAAAAATAGTACACTCGCACACACAAAAGCAACATTCAATATAAATTCGTACCTACGTAAAAGAAAACAAACAAACAAAAAAAAAACTTTCGCGTATGCAAGTGTCGTTGTTGAAAAGGTGGGGGTGGTGCGGGGGGAAGCAGCGACAAAAATGTAGCTAGGGGGAGGAGCGAAAGAAAACTTTTCAAATGAGATTTTTCTAGAAGTAGTTAGCGTATACATGCATACATACATACATATGTTTATACATACATGGATATGTACAGACTTATACATACATAAAAATATTTAGTAAGTGCTCTTGTACTCTTGTGTGAAAAAGTTTATAAGTAATTTGAAATACATAAAAACAAAAAGTTGGTGATTGCTCAGCAACTATTACAACTGCAACAATGGCGGCAGCACAACACTAGCGGCCAGGTTTGTAAAACCAAAATTAGTTAAATAAAAAGGAGTTTTAAATTTAGTGTAAAGAACTTTTTAACAGGGTAAGGCACTAAGCATGAACATTATGAAATAGAATATATTAACTAAAGAAAAACATTTACGCTTAAAATTTTGTTATGCCAATCTAACACTTTTTTCATGTACTCGTTAGTCTTTACAAATTTCTACACTTTTGGGGTAAAATTTAAATTTTCTCTAAAAGTTTATATTTTTTTTACATATATGTATGTATATTTTAAAAATTTTCAAGTTTTTTTTTCTATTCTATCGCAGAGCCTTCAACCACCACTGAGGACTAACCGCTTCGGTTCACAAGAAGAAGAGAGAAGCTTCCGCAATTCTAAAGTTCGGTTAGAACACCTGCGGGTGCCAGCATATTTAGGGGGAAAATACGCCCAGATGATGCCATATGAAAATGAGTTTGAATTAGAACGTAAATGAGAATCTAATCTGAAGTAAGTCAAGTTTGTAAGATCATCGAAAATTTTGCCGACTAAATGCTTTTTCAGTAAGCAAATCAAATCCGGTTAGAGCAATCGCTCTGTTTCTTCTTGTTTTCTCACCTTTTGCAGTGATCTATGTATAGACGACTCAGTCTGCCCAGCCAGTGCGACAATATCCTAGAATAAACAATCAGGTACCAATGAAATGTAAATTTTGTTAGTAGCAGGTCTCTCATTCGTAGTTTAGATCAAATAATACTGATTATGTAGCAGGTGGTGTCCAACGATTAGCTATTGTGGGCTTCTTCAGGAAGCCAATAGCGTGTTGCAATAGCGTGTTGAAATCGCATGATTTTTCTAATTTATCAGCAGTTTCGTTCGCCTGTATGTGGTGCCAGGCAGGTACTAGGGCGGTCTTGACTTGTCGGACATCTCGCTAAGAGACGCTCTTCAATAAATGGCTACTTTAGAAGTGAGGTAAAATTACCTTAACGCAAATATCTCTTCTCGCAAAGGTTCTTCGGTAAATCTGACTCCAATATCAAACTCCAGATACTCCGATTGGAGCTCTCGCTTTCAAGCTGAATTTTGATCTAGTTCTAGTCTTTTATAAAAACTTGTTAAAATCAATTTTATTTCATGCTAGAATGAAGAAACTTAATCAGTGTGTTTGTGAACAGTTTCAAAACGTTATCATAAAAAGAATAGATTAAGGGTCGTAAGGAACGATGTTTTCGGTATTAAAAACACCGGAACGAACGAAACGAAAATTTAACATTTCGGATTGAATTACTTACTTTACTTACTTTTAATGGCACAACAGCCCATGGAGGGCCTAGGCCGAGCTTTTCGCATCCACTCATGTTGTGCGTGTTATATTTGTACATGAATGGAAGGGACCTACAGTTTAATGCCGAATCCGAACGGCAAAGTGAAAAGCTTTTCATAGCAATTTTTACTCTTGTAGGTTTGCCATTGCCTGCCAAGAGGTGGTGTCGTGTAGAAAAATTATTTTTTCTAGTTTTTGATTTTGTCTGTGCCGAGATTCGAACCCCGGACACTCTGCGCAGCAGTCCAACGCACTACCACTACGTCACAGCGACCACATTAATTGAATTAATTGATTGAATTACTACTCACTAAAAATCCTTCTTGCTTACATTTCAATCAATCCAAGCGAAATGTTGGCGAAATGATTAGGAATCTAACTGTTCTTGTACGAGTATTCCTTTAATTTGGGGTCAAAGTCGGAATCGTAACTGACTTAATAAGAAAAACTCTCTACTTGGTTCAAGGCGGGCGGAAGAGGTTTTGGAGATATCGACAAACATTATGAGAGCCATTAAACTTTTTGGAGGAACAAAACAAGAAAAATTCCGCCCTAAACTTTTGGATTACCTAGTAACTTCGACTACTCAAATCAACTCTCAACACAACTTATTCAGACAATTTACACTTAATACAACAAATAACCCAGTATGTCAGCCTTATAGTAAACATGTCTGTATTAGTAAATAAACCAAATTAGAATTGTTGCCAGACAAACGAAAAAAAAATAACTTTTCAACATATCATACATTTGCAATCGTTACAATCGTCACATAAAAATAATCGCATGCCAAGGAAATATTTTAATGTCATGACATTTTCATATTTGTCCTTAATGTTTGTCTGTATGGTATGTGCAGGGTGTTTTTTTAGAAGTGTGGATTTCAAGAAGAAATAAAACGCATATAATTTAATGGTATGGCCAAGAATTTACCTGTATTATAAAGATAAGGATTTGTCTTTATGTTTTAAAAATTTGCCTTTATGTTTTAAAAATTTAAAAACGATTTCGGGCAAGTAGACGCCGCGGCTGGTTCGAATAAATTCGAGCCGAGAGGCCCAATTTTCAACCACTTTTTGCAGCAATTGGGGCCGAATGTCAGTAATAACGCGCCGAATATTCTCTTCCAAATCGTCAATCGTATTGGGATTATCTGCGTAGACAAGCGACTACACATAATCCCACAAAAAATAGTCTCGCGGTGTTAAATCGCACGATGTTGGAGGCCACGCTCCATGCCCACGACGCGAGATAATGCGCTCACCAAAAGTTTCCTTCAATAAATTGATTGAATTGTAGCGACGTCTTCTTGGAACCAAATGTCGTCCACATCAACATCCTCTAATTCACAATTCAGGCACGAAAAAGTCATTAATCATGGCTCTATAGTGTTCCCCATAGACTGTAACATTATGACCAGCTTCATCTTTGAAGAAATATGGACCAATGATTCCCTCAGCCCATAGAGCACACCAAACAGTGAGTTTTTGAGGATGTAACAATCGCTTGTGGTTATGATCACTCCAAATACGGCAATTTTGCTTATTAACGTACCCATTCAACCAAAAGTGAGCTTCATCGCTGAACAAAATGTTATTGTGAAAATCGGGATCGGTGGCCATCTCGTTTTGGGCCCATTCACCGAACGTGCGACGCGCTTGACGTTCGTTCGGCTTCAATTCTTGAAATGGCAAACCAAACTGAGCATAAATCAAGTGACAGCTGTCAAAAAGACCAACTCCGAAAAAAGTAATGCCAGATTGAAAACCACACTTCTAAAAAAAAGCACCCTTTACAAAATGTATGTGTGCACCAGCAGCAGGAGTAGTAGCCCTCAAGTCCAGCGGTTTGTTAGTTAGAACTTTTTTGCTGGCTTACTGCGGTAGTGTGAAGTAAGTAGTTGATGCAGTAACAAATACTCAACTTTAATTATACAGAATTCAACGAAAACAGAAAAGAAATTACGAATATTGCTAGGTAAGTATAACGTACAAGGAGTAAATTTACAGCTAGAGCTTAAAGGATGAGTCAGGACACGTGTCTAAATATTCATATACTACCGAAGGGCATATCGTAAACTTTTTCCTCTATAAATATAAATTATACGAAAATTTATAAAAAACATTTTTTTTTTGTTTAGTTACATACATGGGAGTCACACGCACATACACACGTACGATATTAACAATTTGCTACACTGGCGAAATCCATGCACATATACACACACAGAAAATCAACGAACTAATCGAAACGCTTTTAACCCGATTCCGGTGCAGAGCACAGAACAACTGGAAGTTTTGTGTTTTTGTCTCTCTGGTGGTTGGTGGCGGCTGATGGTGCGCAGCGCGTGGTGGCAGTTGTTCTAGTGGCAGTAGCAGCAGCAGAGGCAGCAACAACAACAAAAAGCAGAAGGCAGCAGCACCGAATAAGGAAGGAAGAAAGGCAAGCAGACAAGGCAGGCAGGCAGGCAGGCAGGTAGGTAGGAAGGCACACAGAACAGAAAAAAGAAGAACAGGCGAACCTGAGGTTCTTCTTTCGTTATTTGCAAATAAGCTTGTTGCCAAGGGATCCAACGATATCGACCGACCAACCGACAGACCAACCACTCAGCGTACCAACCAGCCACCAGCCACCAGCCACCAGCCACCAGCCACCAACCAAACCAAACCAAACCAACCATCTGAGTTTAATTTATTTATTCTTTTCTTTTGTTTTTTTCTTTGTTTGCTATTTTTTGTTAACCATTTTATTTTTTCTACATTTTTTTCGCTTTTTTTTTATTACATATTATTATTTTGTGTACTTTTTTCCTTTTTTGGGTTGATATGCAGGTTTTTGTTTTCAGCGTGCTCTGGCTGACAATCCGTGGTTGAGGTTGAAGCTGAGGAAGCAGAAAAGTTTATCTTTTCAGTTTTTAAATTCAATATATTTGTGTTTTTGTGGGAGGGAGCGAGAAGCGGAACATAAGGAAAGGGGCTCAAAACTGTATGCATTTCATTTCCATTCCAAGAATGAGCAGCCTGTGCACATACATATTTACACACATACATACATAAGTATGTAAAATATATCAAATAGGAGAGCTGAGCAGAAAAGAGAGAGCGATTCAATATAGAGAAAGAACGATTGAGAGAAGTGGAGAGAGAGAGAGGAGGGAGGCGGTGGTGTATTTATACATGTATTTGTTTTGTTTCTTACAAGCAAAAAGAATTTTCAATTAAAATTTGATTCTTTTTTACTGTTCCTAATTTCGTTGTTGTTTTTGTTTGTCCAACGCACATATGAAACAAATCCACATACATACGCATTTTCTAGTCTCTCATCATACTTTTTTCTCCAGGGTTTTCGATATTTTTAGTACATATTTTTTACTTATCCATTACCAATATGAGTACTTTTTGCCCACAAAAATTTGTTCCATTTCATCGACCTTATTTAAAACATGCAAAGGCGTCACATTTATTTAAGACGGTTTAATGAATTTGATTTTCTCTGTTTTATTCTCTAAGGATTCTTTATGTATATTATGTGCATTACATAGCACACGCCACTCTTATTAGTACATGTATACCTCCTCCCCGAAACACGCCCTTATTAGTTACGTACTACTTCAACAGCTTACACATCGTTGGATGAGATTTTAAATGTCGTATGTGGATTTTTGATGGTATTTGAAAACATTCATCAAAAATATAAAACTAAAAAGCCAAATATTACTTGTAAACCATTCATAAATTAAAAAAAAAATTAAAAGAAATACGTACATGAAAGATTTTTGTGATCCCTATTTTTCCCCTCGTTCTTCTTTGTTTTGTGTGGAATTGTATTGGAATTGATTTAAAGATTACATTTAATTTTAAAAGCTCATAGGTACGATTAAACTATGCAGCAAAAATATACAGATCTTCCTTTGCCTCAAAAATTTACAAGATGGAGTTAACAACTGAAGATTTTGAAAGTGAAACGAAATGCTTAAAAATTATTAGCGAACTTAGCAATTGGAAAGGGAACATCATTGTGTTCTATGTATGTACCAAGAAAAATGAGAGATCAACTGATGTCAACAGGCAGAACCTTCTCTCTAATTTTACTTCTCTCATCTCCCCTTCGTAAATTGTCTCATCTCTCCCGTGCTGAATAGTTGAGAAGTGCACTATCAAGCGGCCAGTGATGAGATGTTGTGGAAAGCTTTCGACAAGGAGAAGGTACTTCACAAAATGTATGGTCCAGGTCCAATATGCATAGATAACATCCATATATCGTGAAAGATGGACCCCTGCGATGTATGAACTGTACGCCGTCAATAATCCAGCGACTTCATTGCTTAGGTCATATTAAACGAATGAAAGAAAGCACAATACGGCTGAGAGACACAGTGGTAAACGCGCTGAAAAAAACGATTTAATTTTCGTTGGAAAGACGGGATACGAGTGCCAAAAAACTGACACCATTTGGGCGGACCAAAAAACAGAGGCGAATGGCAAAAGCGGTATAATTAGAGAAGAGCGTATCCTTTTCACATTCTATTTAACCAACCAACTTTAGTGGTGCTCAATAATAAGTAAATAAATTCTGTACTTACTTAAGTAAAATATTATGCACGAGTGTGTGCATCTTCAGAGATATCAAAACACGAATTGTTCCAACTTACCTAAAACAGAAGAAGAAGAAGAAGAAGAAAAACGTATATAATTAATAAATGGAAAATAAATTCAATATATGAAATTAAATTTGATTTAGTTACATGCAGGCGAGAAGATAAGAAAACTACAGCAAATTATTACATTTGAACTCCAAGCAAACAAATCAGCGATCGACGACTAAGTTCGAAACTGAGTTTGTTCGAGCTGAGGCGTCGATTTGAACGATCAATTTGGCGTTACACAATTCAATTCTCTCGATATTTTCATACATTTTGTGCATTTTGTACATGGTTCGAAAGCGCTGAAGTTGTTGTAAGTGAAAAAGAAACAAAACAAAAAACAATAAAGCAAAACGCTGCGAGAAGAAACAGCAAACTATAAAAAAAAAAAAAAAAAATTTAAAAAAAATAAAAATAAAACAAAACGCTTGTGATTTAGTTAGAGGCCCACTACAATCATTTGTAACTTTTTCATTTTCGCCATTGCGATACGACTTTAAAATACATACATACATACTTACATATATATATATATATATATATATATATATATATATATATATATATATGTACATAAGTATATTGAGTGAATAATAACATACAAAGCGTATCTTTTAGGTGAATGACCCGTAATGAGAATATGAACCTAGCAAATGCAACAACAATAACAGAAACAACAAAAAACATAATGACGATGATGACGACGACGACGATGATGATGATGATGATGATGATGATGATGATGATGATGATGATGATGATGATGATAATGATGAAGTCTCATCGCAAAGTGCGCAACTTAACTTCACTTAGGAAAAAACTAAAACTAAAGCTCGTCGTCGTCGTCGCCGCCGCTTGTTGTTCGTTCGGTTGCTTTTTTTTTCGTTATTGTTGTTGTTGCTGTTTGCTATATGGCATAAAAGAAAAAATCATGATATGATGAAGAAATCACAAAATGAACTGAAAAAACTAAATGTTGTATTTTATAGAAATGTATGCATACGAGTACATAAATATGTGCACACATACCTATACATATGTATTAAAAAATAAGAAAAAAAAAAAATCGAAGAAGAAGAAGGCGTCGCATTTATTTGTATATGTACAAGCAATACATATGTATGTAAGTAGTCAGTCAGACAGACAGACAGACAGACAGACTGTCAGCTATAGAAACATACAGTCAGCAGAAATGGATAGAATCAATTGTAATTAGAAATTGGGTTTGATGTTCGAGTATAGTACATATAAAAATTGTGTACGATCAGGTCTAAACATATACCATACATACAAAATACCCTACATGCACATACGAGTACTCGCAGTTATTATCAGCTCTCATTTTACAATGCAGACGGGAGCTTATTGGCGGATCCAAAACCTACAAGCCAAGCAGTGTGGAACCTTCGTCAATTTGAGAACGTAGTCGGGAAATTTCTCAAGAAAGCCGTATTTTGTAAAATGAGTGGTTTGTATTTTGTTTCTCGTACACAACAATGAAATACAAGCAACAGCCCAGGCTAATCGAAGTCGTACACTTAGATACTAAAAGAATAAGAATTAAAACAAGAATAGGCTTATAATTTTAAGTTATCGGTGAGTCAGCAATTACCATACACTCATCATCATCATTTTTATTTTCAGAAATTCCACATCCTTTATTAGAAATCGACCTCCAGTTCACAGAGTTTTTCGAAAAACCACAAGGAATAATTATCGAACGGATCGGCAGTGAGACCAACAAAAACTGATCAGACCCGGCTTAAGATAAGATGTTCAGTTATGGATATGAATGGGCGAAACTATATATTTCGTTTAGCCTTAGTCAGAAAGTCCATACCTGAAATACACAGTGAGTCGATATCGAAGTCTAAATATTCCTGGCAAAACGAACACAGCCCATAAGGGCAAATAATAGTGAACTGAACCAGGAATTCTCGTATTCAGATTGTATGGTTCAATCTTACTTCAGTGGGGTCGAACATCAAGCCTTACCTTGATACCCTTGAAACTTCTTGCTGTCCTAAAGTTCCAGAGAAAACCCCGATGTAGAACCGTTGATAGCGAACTGAGTGCTACACTGAACCAGATTTAACTTAATAATAGAGGACCTACGCTTCAATATGAGATGAAGATTGCAGTGAACAAGTAAGGAGAAATAAGGTACTCACAGATAGGATAACAAAAACCTATGAACATGTACAAATATAACACGCACAACATGAGTGGATGCGAAAAGCTCGGCTTAGGCCCTCCATGGGTTGTTGTGCCATTAAAAGTAAAGTATGAACCTGTATGGTCGTTCAAAACCATGAGCTTCTGTAAGGTCGTGGTTATGTTCAGATTTTGTTCGGCGAACACCATGAAATTGTTGTTGCACCGAACACGAAGAGAGAGCTTTTACTCACTTTAACAACGACCACGATATTCTGGGTGAAATTTACACCGATCACGCCGAGCAGTCAGGGTGACAATGAGTTATTCTACAAAAATGGAACTATTTATGTAAAATGGAATATACTTCTTGAACCTCCAGCACCCTTCTGAATGCACTAGTGGATTTTTTAGATATCTTAACGAAAATTAGTAAATCAAACTTACTTTACTTACTTACTTTTAATGGCGCACGAGCCCATGGACGGCCTAGTCCGAGCTTTTCGCATCCACTCATGTTGTGCGTGTTATATTTGTACATGAATGGAAGGGACCTACAGTTTAAAGCCGAACCCGAACGGCGAAGTGAACAGCTTTTCACAGCAATTTTTACTCTTGTAGGTTTGCCATTGCCTGCCAAGAGGTGGTGCCGTGTAGAAATATTATTTTTTCTACTTTTTGATTTTGCCTGTGCCGAAATTCGAACCCGGACACTCTTCGTAGCAGTCCAACGCACTACCACTACGCCACAGCGACCACTTAGTAAATTAAACATTACAAGTAAATACAAGATTTGAGCGATCTCCCTTTGGAAATATTTCGGTCATATCACGTCCACATTAACCTTTGAATCCCACTTGAATCTACATATGATTTTTGAAGAGGATGAGTTTAACGGAGAGTTTCTGAGATAATGAAATCTGTGGGTTAGTTAAAATAAGGTAGAACAAAAAATATCAACTTTGGTCGAAAATTAGTATTGATCGCTAATTCCTGGGCCAATTGATTTCTTCTTTCTTCTTTTCATGGCTCAACAGCGCATGGAAGCTGTGCTGTTCGCAACAACTTCCTGAATATAGGCTGCTTCTTTCTTTATTGCAATTTCATCTATGAATTGTATATATTTGTTAACCGATGGCTAGAAGTTCGACCGGGATACCATTTGGTATGTCTGTAAGTCGGAATTATGCAGCAATACCAAATTGCTCTCAATAGATTCTCACACTTGGGTTAATAAATTTTGGCCTCGTCATTTCATACTTACCATCCGTTTTGTTATACCATATTTAATGATAGCACTCCTTTAAAAAGTCACTCTCAAGAAAAGTGATATGCATGTCTATCACACTACCTTATAGGCATTAGAGAGAACCATTAACCAATATACCCGCCTCTTAATGAATAGGGTATCAAATGTATTTATGAGATATCTGTATACCTTTTTTAGCACAACATAGCACTGAATATTAATGTTACATTTCGATGAAGAAGTTTCAGGATGGTTGGCTCATCAAAATTAATAAACTATTAAATGTACATATAAATATTAGTGGTAAGCCGTGGCGTAGTTGGTAGTGCGTTGGGCCTGATAATCAGAGGGTGTCGCCTTCAAATATCGGCACAGGCAAAATTAAAAAGTAGAAAAAACAACCTCTTGGCGGTCATTGGCAAAACTAGCTAAAAATTGCCGGAGAAAAGCTTTTCACTTCACCGTTCGGACTCGGTATAAAACTGTTAGTCCCCACAAAATGAGTGGATGCGAAAAGCTAGACCAAGGCCCTCCATGTTCAGGAGGAGAAGAAGCAGAAGAAATATTTGTGAGCATCGGGGATTTATCAGAGAAAGATGATTTACTTACAATCTTCGATTGCATTTACTAAAGTTAACAATTTACTTTTATGTGTTGGTACTCGTAGTCATTGCCACATGACACATGGTGGTTAATCGAGTATAAACGGTCGGTGGTGGTACCATTATGGGCAATCGCGGGGTACAGTTTGCGAAATTCTTTGCTGCTGGTGCTGCTGCTGTTGCTGTTGCTGCTGCATATGGTATTGCAGCAAATGGTAGTAAATGCGACGACGAAAATAATAATAAAAAAATAAAAAATAAAAAAAATAAACTAATCTAACCAGTTTTCAATCTCTTTGTTAGTTGTAAGAAATAATATAAGGCAGCAGCAACAACAACAACAACAACAAACTTTTCTATAGCCATTCAACTGAACTTACCTCTATACATATTGTAAATACATGCATACATACATACATACATACATACATAAAACACGAAAGAACAAAAACAAAAATAAAAATAAAAATATAAAATAAATAAAAATAAAAGAAATATAAAGATGGCGTTTTATGCTGTGGACACACAACACAAAAGTGAATGCTTGACTTGGGCCGGCCAAAAACATCATGTTGCTGGTTAGTTCGAGAATCATATACGATACGATGCAGAATGTTAGCACGACAGACCGACCGACTATCAGGCAAATTACATGAACTGGCGAAGAGAAGCTGGAAGTTGATTTGTTTTCAAATTTCCATAAAATTATGCTAGAAGCTACAAAAAAAAAAAAAAAAAAAAAAAAGAAATAAGATTTAACTACTTAACTGTAAAATTATGATGTCTGTATTGAAATTAAAATTATACCTTTGTAATTTGTGGAAAAGTGAAGAGCTTCTTTATAAAATATTATATTAATTTAATACCCTCGAACTAGGAAATGAAAGTATGAAATGCGAAAAATTTATACAAGTAAACTTTAAAATTTTTAAGGAAATTAATATTCCAAAGCACAGCAAATTTTGAAGACAAGACTTGAGTGGGTCACGTGGGTTTAAGTTCAAAGCATAAACTTTTATACAAATTATTACAACTTCAGAACCCCTGATGTCACTCAGCAGATTCAACTGAAGAAAAATTGAACCATTTTCTAGTTTTGATAAACTTTTCTTAATTCTAAATCCGGACTCGAGCCCCGCTAGGTTTGCTCTTCAAACACAAAGAAAATTAATACTTTTTCCAAAGAAATCTAAATAATGGCTTAATATAACAACTCCAATGGTACAAGGGCAGGTAGAGAGTGTTGGTGGAGTGGTGCTGTGTGAGCACCCAAATGGTCAAACAATTGATCTGTTGAAAGGGATGGATGCTCGGTAAACGTGTTATCACGGGAAATGGCTCCAAAGAAAAGATAGCTGCAAACGTGTTTGCGGTGATCATATGAGCTATATCGAATCCCATACTTAAATGTAACAAGTGTACTACACCTGGAATAAATTTCGGCCTCATCTCATGTCCCTATCGGAAACCCCTTTAGATCCCATGATCGAAATTAAATAATGAGCTGTTTTTCTTTCCTAATTACAAATAAGTACCTGGCAAAAAGCCCCCAAAATTGTGCTACACAAGAAGGTATTTTTTCATATTGCAATTCTAAACCCTTGACCTTTTCCAATTATACGCATAACTTTCAAGAAATAAAGGGTGTTTTTGTTTTAGAAGTTGGTTTTTAATCTGGCAATACTTTTTTCGGAGTTGTTCTTTTTGACAGCTGTCACTTGATTTATGCTCAGTTTGGCTTGCCATTTCATAATGAATAGACTTACTCCTGAACAACGTTTGCAAATCGTGCAAATTTATTACCAATGTGTGCTCTATGGGCAGAGGGAATCATTGGTCCATATTTCTTCAAAGATGAAGCCGGTCATAATGTTACAGTTAATGGGGAACGCTATGGAGCCATGATTAGTGACTTTTTCGTACCTGAATTAGAGGATGTTGATGTGGACGAACTTTGGTTCCAACAAGAAGGCGCTACATGCCATACAGCCAACGAGACAATACATTTTTTGAAGGAAACTTTTGGTGAGCGCATAGATAACGCGTCGTGGGCCTGTGGCGTGGCCTCCAATATCGTGCGATTTAACAACGGTTATGTGAAGTCGCTTGTCTACGCAGATAAGCCCGAGAAGATTGACGCCTTGGAAGAGAATATTCGGCGCGTTATAACTGACATACGGCCCCAATTGCTGGAAAAAATAGTCGAAAATTGGGCCTCTCGGCTGGAATTTATACGAACCGCCGCGGCTGGTCGGTCCACTTGCTCGAAATCGTTTTTAAATTATAATGGCAAATCCTTATCTTTATAATACAGCTAAATTCTTGGTCATAACATTAAATTATATGCGTTTTATTTCTTATTGAACACCACACTTCTAAAAAAGAACACCCTGTAGTTTCCGAAGAGATTAAACCCTGATTGAATTTAAAACACTTAATTTATTTAATATTTTACGGTTTCCAACTAAGTATAATAATTTATTCCATGAGTTTTCTTTCTTTTTCGACTAATTTGCTCGCAGATAATATACTTTATTTACCGTCTGACCTTTTAGCAAGAATTCAGAGTGCACAACACCGCGATATTGAAAGAAAACAACCCACATTACCTTGACTTTCGATCGAAATCTTCCACCACATCTCGACTCCTTTTGAATGCACTGTACCACTCACGTGCACGTATTTTTGATAAAGACGATTCACTGTAAGCTTTCTGTAACATTTCCAGCGATTCGACATATGAAATTCGATTTGCAATACAAAATTTGAGACAAATAAATTCTTTGCTCGATATTTTTATTCATTATAAAAATCGCAAAACACACTTGAGATGAACTGACAAAATCGAACACTGTAAACAAACTAAATTACAGATCGCGCTCAAACTTCTCGTCAGGATAGAGGACAGTGGTGCCAAGTTAGCAACAAAAAGAATTTTACAATCACTTTAAACTGGCTTTTTAAATGATTATTTCCCAATACTTTTAGACAGAATGTGTATAAAGTGTTTTTTATTCAGGAACTAAAAATAACTTCTTCTCTTATTTTAATGGCACAACAGCCCAAGGGCCTAGGCCGAGCTTTTGGCATCCACTCCTGTTGTGCGGGATGTAATCTTATACATGAATAGAAAGGACCTACAGTTTTATGCCGAGCCCAAACGTTGAAGTGAAAAGCTTTTCATAGACAATTTTTGCTCTTATCGGTTAAGCATTGCCTGCCAAGGAGGTGGTGCCGTGTAACCTTTTTTTTTTGCCTGTGCCGATATTTAAACCACGAACACTCTGCGTAGCAGGCAAGCGCACTACCAACTACGCCACAGCGACCACAAACAAGTATAGAAAGTATATATTTGTATATCTAAAAAATAGCTTTAATCTAAAAAATATTTTTTATGTTACACGGTAACTATGTTAGGGTAACTATCTTTTGTTAGGTTGTTCTTTCCTATTATTTCATAAGATACCTTTTTTCGTTACGTGATAACAGATACTTTAGGCTAGCTTAAGTGGTAGCCCATCAGAACACATTGAGGTCATAGCTTAAGTGGTAGCCCATCAGAACATATTGAGGTCAGTGATAGACCATTGCGATATCACGTGGTGATATGTAAGCATATTACTCAATCCATTGGCACTTTCTTCTGTAGTTTGATTAGATTGCTTAAAAAAAGCAATCACAGGACAAGTGGTTGAAAAAGTATTAACTTAGGGCAGAATCAAAGGCAGTGAGAGATTGCTTCCTCCTCCTGCTTGTCCTTACAGCTTGTACAGAAGTCAAAGGATGGCAAATTCACTCAAAAGGCAATGACCAGTGGGTTTACTTAGCCATCTCATTCTTGCCTGGATCAATATCGCGGTTTGCACTTCGTGTTTGCAGGTTGCCAGTGGATAGTTTTTCCATTTTTAAAGTGGTCACTTAACAATAAATTATCCTTAATCATCCTTATTGCTACCCACCGTTAAGTATGTGATACAGAAGAAACCATATCGTCAGGCATTGAGGGACTCATAAACGTATGAAAATCACAGATATGCTGCGGTAATTGCACCAGGGTTCAACTATTTCAAAACGGCATCATTCACTGAATGGAAAATACACAAAAGAGAAAAGGGAAAGGAATATTATTTAAAATTTTAGCTCAGATTTTGTATTCCTGACGGTCTCACCCACGTCTCGCGTTTATTGAAAATTCTAGATTGAATGCAGAACTGCCCAAATTACATACAATATGTGTATGGTATATTTTAATAATTTTCTTTTTATTTGCCACAATTCGATGTATGTACTATGTACTAGGGAATGCAAATATGTATAAGTGCCCATCCAAGTACATATATAATACTATTTTATGTATGTATACCTAAACCTATATATGTACATATATATGTATGTATGTATGTGTGTGGGTATATACTTGTATACCGACAAGTACAAACATCTACTAGAAAGCATAAAAGCCTAAGCGAATATCAAATCGCATGTGGTACATGTCATGAGAATACGAATTGTAGAAAATACATGCTACATACTTACGAGTATTTACATACATACATATGTACTACAAACAGATATAGTACATGTGTATGTATGTATGTTTGTATGTGGTGGTAGGTGGGGTAGGTAGGTAGCTTTATATGTAGATGGGTTGCAGCAATGCGAGTAGACGGCGGAACTATTTCAACACCAACTACAACAGCAATAATACATAGCAACAACAACGGTTGTTATAGATGCACCAGCAGCAGCATCCCTCACTCACTAACTCACTCACTCTTTCACTCGCCGTCGTCCAGTTGTAGCAGCAGCAGCAGCAACAGCAACAGCAGTTAGATAAATGGTTAGACATGGTAGGTACTTTTGTATATACATATAGAAACTAAACTAAATGCAATATTTCATCGCATACCAAAGTGAAAGAGTAGTGAGGATTTTTTGTGTTGTTTGTTTTGCTTTTCTTGTTGTTGTTGTTGTTGTTTCTATTTCAACGTACATACATACATATGTACGTGTATGTACATTTCATTGGCGAAAAATTCACTAAACTGCAACACTGTGCTTGCTGGTGCTGCTATTCATGATGTTGCTGCTGTTGTCGTTGTTGTTGTTGTTGTTGTTGTTGTTATGGCTGCACTATTGCACTAAAGTGAACTGAACTAAAGTAAAGTTTTGTGCAATACAATAAACACAAAGGAAGCAAAGTGACAGAGGGGTAGAGAGGTAGAGAAGGCGACCGGGCAACAGAGCAACAGGGCAACAGAGGAGTAAGGGAGAATTTGGAATAGAAATTGGAAATATTGAATGTAGGTAGTATGTAGGTACGAGATGAATATGAATTCTATGTATGTATGTATGAATGTATGTAAGTTTGTGCGCAAGTATAAATGAAACAGTACCATCAATACCAAATATTCAGCAGCCATCCAGTAACTGTGGCAACACAATGGCTAAGCAAGCAGCAAGCACAAAAAGCACACAGAAGCAGAGTGGCAGTGGCAGTGGCAAGCAACATTTCGCCCCGGAATGCACTTGAGCAGCAGCAGCAGCAGCTGCAGAATTTCTCGTTTATTCGCTCGTGTTTCATACATTCGCACTCACTCACACTCATACACACACACACACACTAACACAAACTCACTCACTCACCCAACACGTTCTTATTCGCTTGCACACTCGCGCTTTTACCAAATTCTAAATTTCAAATGTGCAACACACGCGCAGCAGCGCAGCTCATCGCAAACACCAAATGCACGAATGCGTTTCTGTGAGAGTGACTGTGTTTGAGATATGAGCCTACAATTCTCAGCCATGTCCGTGTTCATGTCCTGAAATGGGTTAACACATGAATGTGTGATATCAGCGACCAACTTTAATGAATATTAACGCATGTACGCATGTTGTGCAGCCACCGACAACGGACAGCAATAATAACAACAACAACAACAACAACAACAACAGCAGCCAACAACTAACAACTAACATCCAGAGCAACAAAAGCTGAATAGTTGATTTAGCGGGGCAGCAAGCACAGCTAAAATCGGAGATTAGTTTTGTTGAATAGTTATATACATACTTACATATGTACACATTTATATACATATATATGTGCATATAAGATTGCTTATGTACGCATATACGCATGTACGCATGTATGTTTATATCACTAAGTATGTATATAGTGATATGTTGTGGATTTTAAATTATATGTACATGTAAATAATTAATTATTAAATAGAATTATGAAGGTATTTGAAATCAGAGGATATGAACCCAATTATAACTGAGTTATAAAACAGAAAGATCTTACGTCTTAAAATTATAGATAGTTTTTAGCAGATAAGGAAGCACGCACACGCTTCAAGACATCTTTATTGCTTCAAAAAATCATTTAACAATAATAAATACTAATATTTTGTATCATGAATGAAGGTAAAAACCTTCCCGACCCCCTTCTTCACCCTCTGAACTCGCTAATGTTCTACTTATGTTGTGTGGTGTTGAACCTTAAAAAGTCTTCGCAAACGCCATCAACCTAACACTAGTAACTCCATGGCCATGGCGCAATTTGTAGTATGCCGGACTGTGAGATAGGAAAAACAATTTTTTCTAAATGGCACCACTCCTGGGCTGGCAATGGCAAACATCCAAGGAAGAACATTGGCTAAGAAAAGCTTTTCGGTCGGTGTAGGCCTTTCATGGGATGTTGTGCCATGAAGAAAGAAGTCAAATAAGAATGGTCCGTATTCCATTTATAGTGACGAGCACAGACCCCGTGGATATTACCCCTTGTTATGGCTTAAGTAATGCTTTAGCCTATAAAACAGTTCACCTTCCCGATTTGGATAAATCATAGGAGAACATGTTTTAATGTACGACACGAAATTTTCACAATCCAAACTAAGTATTTAACTTCTTACACTTTTCCATAATATAGAATAGCATATCTTTTTTTTTTTTGTCCTTCGGTCCAAATTTTAACGTGAAATTTTTCATTTGCCAGCAATCTAAGCTGTACTGTCCGGCTAATGAATGCGTTCACGTGAAAATTTGATCCCGATAGATCTGCTTATAACATGGGATGAACATCTAATTTACATATTTATGTAATCAGAAACAAAAAGTTTCAGTCTCTCAAATAATAGATGAAAACTCTGGAGTTCCTCAAGGTAGCCGTCATCTCTGACCTATTCTATTCTTACTGTTTATATTACAGTGTGTTTGGTGTTCTGCCAATTTGATAACATTAAATCTTGACAAATGCAAGTTTATGATTTTGTCTCGTAGCGAACCTTTGACAGTAAATTTTACTATCGGTATAAAGTCTCTGTCAAGAGTTTTAAATTAATTTGATCTTAAGGTGACTATGGATCCTAAACTTAGCTTTAATTTGCATATAAACTCTACTTTACTTTTAATGGCACAACAGCCCATGGAGGGCCTAGGCCGAGCTTTTCGCATCCACTCATGTTGTGCCTGTTATATTTGTACATGAATGGAAGGGACCTACAGTTTAATGCCGAATCCGAACGCCGAAGTGAAAAGCTTTTCATGGCAATTTTTACTCTTGTAGGTTTGCCATTGCCTGCCAAGAGGTGGTGCCGTGTAGAAAATTTTTTTTTTATACTTTTTGATTTTGCCTGTGCCGAGATTCGAGCCCCGGCCATTCTGCGTAGCAGCCCAACGCACTACCACTACGCCACAGCGACCCACTCCATATTAATTACGCAAAATTTGAAACCAAACTGATTTGAATTTGTTTTGCAATAGAACATTGCACCAAAAAATGCGAATAACGGGATCATACAATTTAAAATTTCAAAGCCTACTACTTTGAAAAGCTTGTAACAGAACTTATGGCAAGACTAGGTACAGTCAGGTTACAGTTTCTTTGGTTTGCTTTACGTAATTTAAACTGGTCCCTTATAAGGACCGATTGAAATTAATTGGGTTGCCTTCACTTGAGAGTAGAGGAGTTACATACTATACATATGATAAACTTATGTTTTGCATTTAAGTTGTTGAATGGATTAAATGTTTCTTTATTTCTATTGTTTTAAATGAAGTTTGTGTGTGTAAATGTTCCCAATCGGGTTTCCAGAAACTTCATATGTACCTATTAAGCTAATGCTAAACAAATTACGCACTTTTTGATCCTATCTGTTGTATGTGTAATGATTTCAATAACTTTTTCATGTAAATAGATCTCAGTATATCTCTTTATATAGGGTGTCCCAATAAGAGTGCACCATCTAATTTGTGCAATTTTTTGTTTTCTGTGCAAGTGGCAGCCTTAAAATTTAACAGCTCTCGTCTACGATTGTTCCGATTATTAAAAATGAAGCGCTACACAAAGTAACAATGCATTATGATTGGGAAAAGGAGGCCGGAAATGCAGTGACTGCGAATGGCATTCGTTACATGAACATGATAACGAAGCTTTTGTGACCTCAACTAGACGATATGTGCTCTCAGCAGCAAGGCGTAACCTACCACGCCGCACATAAAACATTCGATTTATTGGAGCGACGAATTCCAGACCGAATCATCTCCCGAAATTGCGATATCAACTGGCCACGAAAAGATTGTGCGATTTCTTTCTTTGGGGTTTTGTGAAATCCCAGGTCTATACGAATAACTCACATACAATTCCTGAGCTCAAGTCCGAGTACCAATGCCTCATCGCTGAGATAGAGCCACATCTTTGCCGAAATGTCAGCGAAAATATCGTTCATAGAGAAAATGACTATGATTAAAGTCGCGGGGGCTATTATATTCCATACTTAATCGGAACATGTCTCACATTTGCATTTTAATTTCGTTGGGAACCCTTTATTTTAAAACAATCATTGCTGCATATCTCATTTAAATTAGTAACTTAAGTTTCATGCAGCTGTTGTTGAGCTAAATCTGCAGCTGTTTTTGATAATCTCTATCGTGATTCGCCCACCTCATGTAAATGTAACATACGAGTATTCCCGACTGTGACTGTATCGATTTAATCGGTCACGGATGCGCCCCACGGTCGCAAAAGGCGGAAGGAGAGTCCGCTGGCAAGTAAGTAGTAAGTCATTTCCTACAAATTGGATTACGTTCTACTAAGGAGTGAGATCGAAAAAACCTTAACATATATAAAACTCAATAATTTTTAAACGGTTGATCTTAGAGTTTTGATTTTTTTTTAATTAATTGATAATATTTTACAAATTACAGAAAAATATAACTTTTATAGTTCTAACCAATATTTATGAACTCGTTGACCTTTTTTGGTAAGCCTTCCATTAGAGATTTGATAGTTTTTGGAGCAGTTTGCCCATCTCCTTTTAAAATCTTCGATATTTTGGGACACTTTTCTTGTACTCTTTAAGTTTCTTTTCACAAGAGCCCAATATCTCTCCACTGGTCTTAGCTCAGGACAATTTGGAGGATTGGCCTCTCTTGGTACAAAAACTATGTTATTACTTTGGTACCACTCCAGAGCTTTCTTGCCATAGTGACATGATGCCAAATCGGGCCAGAAATATGTGGACACATTGTGCTCTCTTATGAAAGGAAGAAATCTTTTTTTCAAACATTCTTTGATGTATATTTCGGTATTTATAGAGCCCACTGTAACAAATGACTTGCTTCTTTTGCCGCAACTGCATATAGCTTGCCATACCAGGAATTTTTTAGAAAATTTTGTCTGCTTTTGGATTCTAAATTGTTCTTCGACATTTCCTCGAGCATCAGCAACATACAAATTTTGACCCGGAAGCTGCGTAAAATCTGCCAGAACATCTTCCATCATGCAACATGAATATTTTTTCATGAAATTTGCTTTTAATTTCCGAGCCCTACTTTTGGCGTCTAAATTTCTTGCAGCATTCACGTCTGGAACTTTTTGGACTTTGTATGATTTCAAACCTGCATTGGCTTTAACTTTTCGCACCAAATAGTCAAAGCACTGAGCTAACCAGGCAGCTTTTCTAGCAGATGTGTTTGGAGATCTTTTCAATATGTTTTCTATTTTCTTGGCTTTCCCAATATCATGTGGTCCTTGTTTTCTTCCCGAACCAGGTTTCCTATCTATGGTCAAATTCTTCTGAAACTGTTTAATAACATTGGAAACAGTTTGACGGCAGACCTTCAATTCTTTGGCCAATTTTTTGTGGAATTTTTTTTTCAAAATTTTTTAATAATTTTAAGACGTACTTCTTTTTCTTCACTCATTTTGATCAAACTCACATTAAATCAACATGTTTGTCATTAAAAATAATAACTGACATATTTTTCAAAGATAACTAGATCAAAGAAATATTTAAATTTTACACCCATCAAAAATTATTAGGTAAAACACGTGTGTTAAGATTTTTTCAATCTCACTCCTTATTTATAAAGAAGACTAACAATATTTTTGAGGATTTATTGGTGGGTATTTTAACGTGGTGGGTTCCAAGTCCGACGCACAACCATTCATTCAAGGCCATGGAGAAGCCCGCCGCACACATTAGTTAACTCACTGACGGTTGTCAGATCGCTATCCAGGGGACGCCACAAGGAGGCTTTGTGTCGACTTGAAACGTTGAAGCGCAAGGATCGAACATGGACGCACCTGTGACTGTCACGCCCCAGGCCCCTCAGCAAAATGACACTGACCAACACCACCAGCGCAGTGAAAATTGGGACAGACCTCTCCGCACCATTTGATACCAAAAGAGATTTCAGACAAGGTGACTCCCTATCGTGCGACTTTTTTAACCTTATGCTGGAGAAAATAATTCGAGCTGTGAACATCGACATCTCTGGCACTATTTTCTACAAGAGTGTCATGCTGCTAGCATACGCTGATGATATTGACATCATTGGCAAAAACGCTCGAGCAGTCAGTGCAGCATTCTCCAACATGGAAAGGGAGTCTCGTCGAGTGGGTCTAGTGGTGAAAGAGGACAAAACGAAATACCTTGTGTCAACAAACAAAGAGTCACGGCGTCTTAGACAAAATGTCACTGTTGACAACTACACTTTTGAAGTCGTCAAGGATTTCGTATATCTAGGATCAAGCATAAACACCAACAATAATGTCAGCCTTGAGATCAAGCGGAGACTAACTCTTGCCAACAGGTGTTACTACGGGCTCAGTAGGCAATTGAGAAGTAGAGCCCTCTCTCGACCGACGAAAATAACGATCTATAAGTCCCTCATCCTTCCCGTCCTAATCTATGGCGCAGAGACGTGGACATTGACCATCAATGATGAGAGGCTGTTAGGAGCGTTCGATAGGAAGATACTACGTAAGATCTACGGTCCAGTATGCGTGGACGACATGTATCGAATAAGATGGAACGATGAGTTGTATGAGCTGTACGCCGACACTGACATAGTCAAGCGTATAAAACTACAGCGGCTTCGCTGGCTGGGTCATGTTGAGCGAATGGAAGAAAGCGCTCCGGCTAGAAGGGTGTTTTATTCGAACCACGGTGGAGGAACACGCAGAAGGGGACATCCTAATCTCCGTTAAAAAGACCAGGTGCAGGGCAACCTGACTGCACTTGGCATTATCAACTGGCGCCAGCGCGCGCATAACAGAAGTGACTGGCGAAGCTTTATGGAGGCGGCCAAGACCGATCAGCGGTTGTAGTGCCAGCTAAGTAAGTAAGTAAGTAACTAACAATATTTTAAAATGATGTGTATTTTCATCGATTTTAAATTTGTAAAAGGGTAAATATTGTAGGTGTTGCCTGTGCAGTTAAAAATTCTGTTTTTTGATTTTGAGCCAAATTTGTCAGAAATACTTCACATAGTAAAAAGATTGAAAGCCGAGAGATAAACGGCCTTAGTAGATTATAAGAACCAAAATATATAGGATGAATATGAAGTTTTGGAATTTTTTTTTTGTAAAGTGGAAAAGTCAAGAAGAGCTAAGGCTCTGACGTTCATGACTTCAGCAAATAATTACGCAATAAATATTCGCTGGAACTTGCTGCAACTATTTACGTAAAAACTGAAACTGAAGGAAAGAAACACACATTTTGTGAAAGTTTGCAGTATTTCTTGATTAAATCAATTACACAGAAGAAAAAGAAAGAAAAGTTTCTTATACAATGTTTTTTCGTTTTTCATTTCCACTTTAGCAAGAAGAAAGTATTCCTTCCAGAATATGCACAAAACTACTTACTACTGAATATAGTACTACTATGTATGTATGTATAAATAACTATATATACATATACATTTGTATGTAATAAGATTTTACAGAGAAACTACAAATATTGCGGATATTCACAAACGCAGCTGAAAACGCTGGAAAACGACATTTGACTATTATAGATTTTCCATGAAGAAATTCGCTTAGTTGGCAAAAAGAGTGGAAAGAAAATTTATTGAAATACAAATGTACACTATATACAGATGCGCATACATATTTACATAGATAGTACATACATATGTATATAAATTAAGTACATATATAAATTTATATTTCTTTTTACATACACGCAACTTGGCGAAAACGTGTATGAAATGTAGTATAAAAGGAAAAACATGAAAAAGAAAGTATAAAAAAAAGAAAAAATTAAAAAGAAACCCAGAAAACAAAAAAGTGCACAAAACTGAAGAGAAAAAAGCAACGCAGCATCAACCATTTTATTAAACTATAATATCCGGGGGAAACCACAGAACTGAGCACGCAGAACCGTCGAGTAGAAAACAACAACAGCACATGCAAAATTTTCTTTCATTTTCCTACTTACCTACCTACCTACCTACCTAAAGCCACGATTCACGCCCTGCCCTCATTCTTTCAACCCCTCCCAATAATCAACCCCAATTTCTATATATTCATTTATTTATTTTTACTAAATATTAAAGCTCAGTTCCTACTGCTACTTCTTCAATTCGTATTCTGTTTTCTTTTTTTTTTTTTTTTTTTGTGCAAAAGTTCAAACTCTCACACTTGTTTACAGCAGTTACACAAGAGTCAACAAGAGCAGCAGGAGAAAGAAAAAAATTAAATAACAACAAACCAACGAAGCAACCACACCTACATACTACATGCAACACTGCCTGCTTCTTGCATTATGAATAAATAAAATAAATAGATAAGTTTATTTACAGTAGATACATATGTCGGTAAGTACGGTGAATGTAGATATACAAGCACTGAAGTAGTGTACCAAATACATATACAGTAAAAATCGGTTATAACGAGCTTGAATGGACGAGCATCATAACTCGTCTTTAGATTCGGTTGTTACGTTAAATGACCGGGATTCCTCGAATAGTATTTATATACCTACTTACTTACTTAGCTGGCACTACAACCGCTGATCGGTCTTGGCCGCCTCTATAAAGCTTCGCCAGTCGCCTCTGTTATGCGCGCGCTGGCGTGAGTTGATAAGGCGCTAAGTGCAGTCAGGTCGCTCTGTACCTGGTCTTTCCAACGAGGATTAGGACGTCTTCTTCTGCGTGTTCTTACACCGTAGTTCGAATAAAACACCCTTCTAGCCCTTCAATTCGCTCAACATGGCCCAGCCAGCGATGCCGCTGGATTTTTATACGTTTGACTATGTCAGTGTCGGCGTACAGCTCATACAGCTCATCGTTCCATCTTATTCGATACACGTCGTCCACGCATACTGGACCGTAGTTCTTACGGAGTATTTTCCTCTCGAACGCTCCTAAAAGCCTCTCATCATTGATGGTCAGTGTCCACGTCTCTGCGCCATACATTAGGACGGGAAGGATGAGGGACTTATAGAGCGTTATTTTCGTCGGTCGAGAGAGGTCTCTGCTTCTCACTTGACTACTGAGCCCGTAGTAACATCTGTTGGCAAGAGTTAATCTCTGACATTATTATTGGTATTAATGCTGGATCATAGGTAAACGAAATCCTTCATGACTTCAAAAGTATAATTGTCAACTTTAACATTTGAGGTCGTAGACCATAAGATAAAGTTCGTGACAGTCGTAGGTGCGTCCATGTTCGATCCTTGCGCTTCAGACAGTGTGTCGCCTTGTCTCAAGTCGACACACTATCTTGTCGTGGCGTCCCCTGGATAGCGATCTGACATCCATCAGTGAGCTAACTAATGTGTGCTTCGAGCTTCTCCGTGGCCTTGAATTAATGGTTGTGCGTCGGGCCTGGAACTTACCACGTTAAAATATTGCTCAATGAATCCTCAAATGAAGCCTGAGATAAGCCTCGCCCCTAATGCAAACGCCCAAAGGACAACGATTTACGGATATGTACGGATATGTAACATTTTGTCCAAGACGCCGTGACTCTTTGTTTGTTGACACAGGGTATTTCGTTTTGTCCTCGTTCACCACTAGACACACTCGACGAGACTCCCTTTCCAAGTTGGAGAATGCTGCACTGACTGCTCGAGCGTTTTTGCCAATGATGTCAATATCATCAGCGTATGCTAGCACCATGACACTCTTGTAGAAGATAGTGCCAGAGATGTCGATGTTCGCAGCTCGAATTATTTTCTCCAACATAAGGTTAAAGAAGTCGCACGATAGGGAGTCACCTTGTCTGAAACCTCTTTTGGTAGCAAATAGCTCGAAGAGGCATGTCCCAATTTTCACTGCGCACTTGATGTCGGCTAGTGTCATTTTGCAAAGACGTATGAACTTTGCAGGGATACCAATATCAGGCATTGCGGTGATGCCTAATCGTGCTGTCTTTTGCACAGTATGCTCGATAGAACCTTGTATGCAATATTAAGAAGGCTTTTAAGCGATAGTAAGCCATATCGTGGAATAACCTTTCTTATGGATTGATAAGTGTACGCTGAGGTTCCAATCACTTGGCATGCATTCATCCGACCATATTCTGGCTCTTCGCCACCGGTCTTAAACAACTCAGCAGGCAGGCCATCTGCACCTTATTGTTTTTCAGCCGATCGATGGCTGTTAAGACCTCCTCCTAGTCGGGCGGCGCTACTTCAACGCCGTCAGATATTGGGGTTTCTGGAGTAGTGGCGGGATTATCGCCGTCATCGCCATTAAGAAGCCGCGAAAAGTTCTTCCTGCATAATTTCATTATGACCTGGACATCTGTCGCCAGATTTCCGTCTTCATCCTTACAGGAAGAGTCCGCTGTCTTCAAACTATTAGTCAGGCGTCTTATTCTTACAAAGAATAGTATTTTTATTGAAAGGAAACTTTACAGTTAAACGGTTTTTACTGTATCTTTTCAGAACATACTAAATTAAATTCTGTATTAAAACATATTAAAACAGAAAATTGGGCTTAGTATTGCAGGCCGCAGAGGAAGCAACAGCTTCATAAACCATATATATATTGCAAATAAAATTAGAAGAGATATTCGAACGGGACGATAAATAGTTCGTGCCACGATAAATCCAGAATTTTTAAGTAGAATCGTCTTTGTTCTTAAAGAAAACAGATTAAATAGTAAAAAGTCCTAGGGCCTAGGCCCTCCATGAATGGAAGGGGCCTACAGTTTTGTGCGTACACTTCGAACAACGAAGAGAAAAGCTCTGCTTAGGTAATTTTTACTCATGGGGATTTGCCATTGCCTAGCAAGAGCTGGTGTAGTATAGAAAAATTTAAGATTTAAAGCTGATAATTACATTTTGAAATTCCAGGTATGCGAAATGAAATAAAATAAAGCTTCAAAGTTTGCAATGGAATAAATATTGTACGTTTAATTTTTTTCCATTTCGGTTCTTTCTCGAGAAAAATAGCAGTAAACTCTCAAATTCCGTACAGTAATCAAACAATTCTTTCATTCGAAAATACATTTGGAAAACTGAGTTACTGAGTTACGGAAATTTTATTCGTACGAGCAATTATTCAAGATTAGGAAATGTTATTTCATCTTTTCGTTTCATAGTCTTTTGTAGTTGACTCTTAACACTTTTGACTCGGAGATCGAGTCTGCAATCGAGGTCTAGTAGGAAAACTTTCTTTCCCCCTTTCTTAACTTATATTCTTGATCTAAAATCACTTCTACCTATCTGACATCTCCGTTAGCGTTTTATTTGTCTATTGTGACCAGAGACCCGGCAGGGTGAGTAATTTATAGATTTCCAGACAATTATTGGAGAGATTATTGAAGAACCCCAGACCAATGTATGTATGTTTTCTTCGTTACATTCGTAGTGCTGTCAAATTTATATACCCTATGTGCTCAACCTCTAAATGGGGTCTAGCATATAAAACTGAATTTAACGATGTTAAAGCACAATGTTTTGCTTGGCTCTTACCCAAGGTTTACAAACGAGGTACCGAATGCAAAATCAACGGCTTTCGAGGTTCTGAGCATTCCCACTCTACGTAACGTTTCTTGACTCCGGCTGAAAAAAAAGAAGCCATGAAGCTGATATGGGATATTACGGTGTCCAGCTCTATTGACTCCTTGAAGCTTCTTTGAAGTCAGGATTGAATATCACTAATCTAAAAGTATTTTAAAGGAAATATGCACGGTTTAATGCCCCCAGCTCGTACCTCCTTTGATATCATACTAGGTAAAACTGAGCAGAATTTTTAGTAATTATTTGTATCTTTTGACCTTTATATCGCCACGGGGAAAATTGAATAGGATTATTTATTTAAGCAAAGCTCTTAGGTGATACTTATATTCTTAATTCTTTATTAGTATAAACTTTTCAGAACCTTTTTTACTATCATCTTTTTTATAAGTTAATAACCGATAAGCGCAATAGGGTCGGACGGGATTGTCTCGGATAAGTTCCCCTAACTCCTGTTATGTATCCAGAGAGGTTTTTATACTTTAGAAAATCTACATTAGATGTGAGAATGAGTGTAATGCCTTGACAGCCTAACCGCGTGACACCTTCTTTTTCTTCTTTTCAAAAGTTTAGCAATCTAACGTTATTCCCAGACTTTCAAGTTTTCATTAATAAAGTTTTCTTTCAGTGTACTTCAAATATACTAAAGTATCTTTTGTTAAATTAAAATATGTACATCCACTCCAAGTTTTCGTCGTCTCTGTAGTCGTCGTACTCATGTATGAACATATAACACATGATGGGCATTACGAAAGAGTACAACGAATCAACGGCGATGCGGCTGGTCTTGACCAACACTTGCGATAGCGGTAGTGATGCTGATGATGGTCCATATGCTGCTATCAGCAACCAGCCAGCCACGCAGCTAGCCAGTTGGCGTTACAAGGGAGACTCCCACCAAACCAATCGACCTAACAACCGACCTACTATCTGACCAAACAACCAAAGGACAACCAGAGTCGCATCTCATTTTGTAGACGGCAGATCGCGTGTCACATAAAAGAGCCAAAAACTGTGTCGGGTTGTATGTCGTGACTCTCGAGCACACATCCGTATGCATTAATGTACAACGACGATGACAACGACGAATGAGTGTAGAACGCAGAATGCGGAACGCAGCTAACTGTTTTGCTGCTCTGGCGGTAATATTCTTCAAATGTTCGAATATTCGTTCTGACACATACATACATACATACATACATACACACTCATACATATAACACTTTATATAGATACATCCCGATGAGGGACGCTCTGCTCTGCAGGATGTGAAAATTCTCGAAATGATACACATACATTAAGGTAAGAGTAGATGAGTAAGATGCTCTTACACACACACACACACACATACACACACACACACACACACACACACACACACACACACACACACACACACACACACACACACACACACACACACACACACACACACACAGCAAGAAGGCAAAAAATAACAAGCACACACGAAATAATGCGGGTGGTGTTTGTTGGTGTTTTATTGGAATTTTATGTCTGTCCGTGAGTTTTGTCTGTCCACGAGGAAAGGAAATTATGTTTATTTTCATATATGTATACATATATATACATAAATATAAGGATATTTGTATATACAAGAATGTGGTAAGCAAGAACGACAACAGCAACAGCAACAGCAGCAGCAGCAGCAACAAAAACAAATTCAGATACAAAAGCTACATTGCCACAATGACGAAACTTTTATTATACTGGGTTACACTAGTACGCTGAAAATGAAGCTATGTATTATTTTTCAATTTTAAGGGTTGTTATAGCAACATCTTGAAGCATTTAATTAGCATTAAGTGGCAAATTGTACCTAACAAAAGAAATTACGATGCTAAGCTATATCTTGAATGAATCTAAAACACCATACAATACTGAATTCGAACCCTTTCCCGGTATAGGAATCACATCATAAAAGATAAACTACGAGAAGAGAAACACTAAATGGGTTCAAATCTCTAAGCTTAGACAGTCTAATTAGGAGTTTTAACCCCCAAAAAAGGCAACTATCATCAAAATCCCAATTTAAGTAAAAATAAAAATAAGCATGAGTTTATTTCCTTATCGGGGCATTACAAACTCGGGAAGTACATGTAAAATCTAGCTTTAGTACAGATAATAGAAATGAGATGAAATGCCGAAGAACTTAGTCCTGCACAGTGAGCCTCTCACTTTTCGAAGTAACTTCTCCTTTAAGCCTTATCCTTAAAGCCTTAAGGCTTTACTGAAATTGTAGTGAGACTGACTTCTCCTAATGGAAGTACAATAGATCTATTGATCGCAGTATTATGTGACATTTGTTTATTATACCGATCTATTTAAATGTTAGTTCCCAGAACTATCACTAAAGGGCACCTCCCAAAGGAGACACTAAAGTAGCTAGCTATAACTACATTACTACTAGAACAAGTTCTAAGATATTTTACCACTTTAAATGTTTCCCCAATGTTGCCCATTCCCAGTGGGCACTTGGCATACAAAAGATATACTGCAATAACTATGTAAAACATGGGATCCGATAATTATATGTACTAATAATATCTTTGAAATAAACCATATATTTTACACTATATATTGTTTACGAAAACCACCGCTAGAAGGCGCATCTCATTTTAGTGCAACGCAAAAACTGCTATATCTAATATGTATGTTACACAAAGTCATTGTACTATCTTTGTTTTAAATGAAATAATTCAAAGAGATTTTAAAAATCTATGTGCTAGTGGGCACTTCTCATACAAAGTTAAATATGAAATCGACATAACCTCGAGAGAACTTGACAAATTTTTTGGAATATCATAGTTTTGGAAATTTGGATATCAACTACAATATGTTAAACGTTCATAATTCACCGCTAGATGACAGCTGACATACAAACGCAATACGAGAATAGCTTAAACTTTAGTCATTGAGCATATTTCTTCGCCACAAACGTTATAAATCATATCCAAGTTGCATAACCGTTTTCGAAACTGCTCTTGCCAAACAAACTAGACACTAAAATCACTATACATACATATATAACTTTAATCATATTCAAAACGATTTCTCAGTTTTTTCTTAGTCGCAAACCTTATGAATCATACGCAAATTCCATAATCCAGTACTAGAGGGAGCCTGCCATACAAACGGAACACTAAAATCGCAATCACTCCAGTATTATAAACAAACCAACTCGCAAAACTAACACTGCTTGAGGAAATCGGCCGTAAAAAAACGAGAGCAGTGAAAAATATCAAACTTTCGAAATTAAAATTACCCTGCACAACTACCTACTATACTTTTGCACATGCTTACATACATACATGTGTATGTATACGAGTACATAAGTAAATGTGTGTATATAAATTCGCCTACATATGTACAACCAACTTCAAAGCCTTATGTACTACATACATAAGGATTTCATATACATATACATATACATATGTACATACTATATACCCATATATGTATTACATAAGTATACAACAAGCCAGTGACGATACAACGACGAACGCATCATACCTCAACATGATATCATGCCCCACCACCGCATCGCATATCATATATCGCATACCACACCCCAGACTCTTTGATCATCTCCTTTACATACTTCTGTCACAACCCACTCCTATTCCATTACCAACGCCATCATCCGGCAACAACAATACACTGGTGCATACATTAAAGTACAAGTAAATATTGAAAATTTCATATCCGCTTATGGAGCGTCTCTGCTGCTCGTGTTGTGTGTGTGTGTGTTTGTGTGTCTGCTATACTTGCCGCGCTGGCTTTTGTTGTTCTTGTTGCTATTGCTCTTGTTCTCCTTGTTGTTGTGCACGTAACGTTTGCTTATTGCCAAAAAATAACAAATACAAAAACGCCGCAACAACAACAACAACCGAAAACAGAAATTTGTTCAACATTCTTTATTATATTCGTAGCATACAGCACTACAGCAAAACAGAAACTTTTCATTTGTATGTACATATGTATGTATGTAGCTACTGCCACATACACTGTCACTGCCACCGCCACCGCCACCGCCACTGTCACGCTAACTCTGACTTCAGCTCTGACTACTACTCTAAACTTTTACACACTTTGCAACACTGATTGGACGCCATTTTGCGCGATTCTTATACATAACTATGTATCTAGAGATATGTAGTATATAAGGTTTTTGTTTGTTTGTTTTTTTTTTTGGTTTGGTTGTCAAATACATATTTTCTTATGTATTGTATACCCACTCACTCAATTGTATATATATATAAATATATACATATATATATATATATATATATATATATATATATATATATATATATATATATATATATACATATATGCATATGTATGTAAATGCCAAAGTTGACTAGACATACTACAGCCAAGTATGTGCATATGGTAAATATACGAAAACCCAAAAAAAGGCACAAGACAAAAAAAGGGAAGCACACAATGAAAAAGGATTAAAATGCCCTATGTTGATAAGCGTCATTTAAATTGAAAAATTTACGTCTCTACGTACACATATCTATCATTATTTACCAACTAGATAAATATGCCTGGCCTGCTGTAATACTTAGTACCAAATTAATTATTACTCATACGCCTTCGTGTCCTCCAATCATATTTCAATATATATACATATGTATATAGAAAGCGCATTGAAGATTTCTCCTCCCTCTGTTTTTCTACACGCATTCAATATTTTCTATAACATTCTTCTGCTTTTTTAATGCAAACGTGCAACAATCTTAAATCAAAATATTCAGGAAAAAAAAAACATTAATCGTATAAACGAAAAAAAAAAAATTATATACAAAAAATATTGTTGTAGATATTTAAAACGGTTACGCATTTCAAGAAAACAGGTTCTCTTTTGTTTGTTGTTTTTTTTTTTTTTGGTTTAAAATCAACTACACAACAATGTAGAAACAATTAAAACGAACTAAAGAAAGAAAAAAGTTTGAAGTATTGGTCTGGGTGGAATTGGTATGGCTCTACTTATTTGCACCTACAGTGGCGAGTGTACGAATGGATACATTAGAGAACATATTTGAGTTACGATAAATAAATAGCCAAGAATGTTGACAAATCAAAATGAAAAAGCTGCGAAAAATTTATATGCACTCATTCCATTGAACACATAGGAAAAAATAAATGTCATAATATTTAAGGGTCTTGAAGTTCATAATTTATGGTTGTTCCGATTTGTTACTGGTTTGGAAACGCTTGATATCGATGATTAATATTGACCTGACCAACTGCAAATTCGAGCGTGAAGGAAAGCGGCACACCCTATTTAAATCCGCCACATTACTGAATTACTGTAAGAATTTGACACTTTTCAAGGAAAACCACTTGGACATTCATCACCAAACGCAGTAGAAAACAATAATCTGAAATTGTCAAACTCATTCTCCAAGTTAGACTTATAGAACCACAAGAATGCGGCAGCTATAACGCCCACCACATCCATCTTATTTGGGAGTGACAATGTGCCGCAAGAACAAACAAGCATCAAAGCCGCCATTGACAATGAGTCTGTAGAGGCAACCAGCATCACTTTGCTATATTTAACCTAGGAGGTCAAAGCGTTGAGTTCGGGACTATCCAACATTGCCGAAACTTTCCTCAATTTTTATCCAGGAATGCACTTTTGAATTTGTACACGTGCGTGTTTTCATAATGTGATTTGCCCAACTCTGTTCGATACATTAAAATAACCACTCATTTGAAAAGTAGCGCGTAAATATGTTAAAGCAAAACATATAAAACAAGTTTCACATTTCAATGCAAAAATTGTTCATTACACTGTACACTTTAAACACTACATACATATACATATCTACAAAGAAACAAACAAAGAAACAAACAAAAAACACACGCATGCGCACATTATTACTTCTTATTGAGTTGAGTGCGCCGAGTAAATTGCGATGAGTTTTGCGACAGTATTTTGACCTTGATTATTGAATGAAGAAGAAGATGATGATGAAGAAAGATGTTCCATCCATTCCTTACACAATTGCGCATCGTCGTCTTCGATGTCTTCTTCGGCGTCGTCGTCGTTATACTCAGTAAATGCATATGTGAAAGATTATTTCTAGTTAAACCAGTTTTTTTTTTTTGTTACATCAAGGAAATTAAAAGATGCTGAGGTGAAAAAGAACAAACCGAAGTTATATATTGATGACTGATGATGGTGAAACTGGAATTCTGTTAAAGTTCGAGGGGGAAATTTACAGAAATTTACATAAACAGTGAGGAAATTATACTGAAATATAGAGTTGAAATTGATTACAAAATTACAAGTTCTGATTTACGCTTTTTCATATCAAGGTAATCCTTCTTCTAAATTATTCTTAGAGGCGTTCTTTGCGGAAGGTTTCAGAAACAGAAAAAATTAAAAACTTTATTTTTGATCCAAAGAATATCGCCAATAAATGTTTGTTTCGAATATATTGGAATATTTTTTGAAAAAGGAAAAGTTTCCGCTTTTGAATACATTGAACATTATTTAGTTTTTTCCGGTTAGGAAGCTTCGCTGTTTTGAATTTAAATTAATAAACATTTAGAAGAATAAATGTAACGCGCGGCGGAATTCTCGGTATTTTGCTAGTATTTTGATTTTGTATACAGCAACTAACAACACCAAAAATACGGCTATAAAACTCTCATAACATAATTTGATTCTTTTTGAAATCACTGGCCAAAATTTAAATTCATGCTTTTTAAATCCAATTTGATGATACTGAATTCAAATTAAGAATTTCTGGTTTCTGTTTGATTGTTCTGAATTAAAATTGGCGAACGCTGATCTTAATTTATTTATTTTGAAGTGTATTCATGCTTTTCGCAGTCAGTTTGATCAAGCCCAATTGATATTGGCTCATCTGAAATCAAAATGGCTTCTTCTGAAATTAATTTGACTAATAAAAAGAATGTTTTCACTATTCTGAATACAAGCTGACTCTTTCTGAATTCCATTCATAACTCAAATATGCTTATTGAATTCCATTTGACCAATTTGATTGTATTAAATTTTTGTTGTATACAGTTTGACTATACTGAATTTAATTTAAATTTACTTCACTTACTTTACTTTTAATGGCACAAAAGCCCATGGAGGGCCTAGGCCGAGCTTTTCGCATCCACTCATGTTGTTCGTGTTATATTTGTACATGAATGGAATTAAAATTTATGCTTATTAAATTCAATTTGACTGATCGGAATTCTATATGAATTCAGTTTGACTTGTGGAGTCAAGTTCATGCGTATTGGATTCAATTTGACTAAGTTCAATTTAAAGCTTCACAAATTTTGTTTGACTGTTCTCAATTTAAATTTGTGCTTGTCTGAATTTAATTTGACTAATCTACATGAATCCAAATCGGATCTTTTTGATTCCAGTTTGACTATTTTGAATCAAATTTAATCCTTCCGAATTCAATTTTATTTCTCTGAATTTAGTGTGACTAGTCTGAATTTAAATTCATGCTTAGTAAACTCTATTTGACCAATCCGAATTCAATTTGACTAATCTGAATTCAATTTGCCTCATTTCGAATTCAATCTCTCGGATTTTTGAATTCGGATCTTTTTGATTTCAGTTTGACTATTTTGAATCAAATTTAATCCTTCCGAATTCAATTTTATTTCTCTGAATTTAGTGTGACTAGTCTGAATTTTAATTCATGCTCTATTTGACCAATCCGAATTCAATTTGACTAATCTGAATTCAATTTGCATAATTTTGAATTCAATTTGACTGTTCTGAATTTTACTTCATGCGTATTGAATTCAATTTGACCAATCTGAGTACAATTTGACTCCTTTCAAAATTAATTTGAATGTTCAGAAATTAAATTCATGCTTTTCGAATTCAATTTGACTAATCTAAATCTAGACGACTATCACTAAACTTTCTTTCCAATATGAAATGAATGAGAAGTGTAAGAAAGTGTACCTCTTTGAATGCAATGGCAAAACCATCAAGTGAAAGCAAAGTGGCACCCCACCGTTCGGAACCGGTATTAAACTGTTGCTCCAACCAGTCTATATGACCTCGTTGTCCTACACTTGACTGCCCCTATCCATATCTGGGCAAAGCACAATGGTCCAACGGACTGGGAGCTATGGAAGATCTATGGCCGTCCAGGCCACATCCAAAGCTAATCTAAAAAAATCTTAATCCAAATTTTATTATTATTTTAAATCCGTTTAAAATTTTCAATTCACTTGAAGCCTTTCGAATTCAATTTCCCTTACTGAATTCCGTTTGATAGCTCTGATTTAAACCGACTCATTTTGATGTCAGTTTGTCTATTTTGAATGAAATTCAAGCTTTACGAATTCAATTTGATTTTAGTGAAATTGAATTCAAGCTTGAATTTGAATTCAGACAGAATTTTGACAGATCTTGAATTTAATTTGAATATTCTGAATCCAAATTGTCACATTCTGTATACCATTTGACTATTTCAAACTAAATAGATTTAAAATTTTTCAAATTATTTTGATCAATCTGAATTTATTTATACTTTTCTAAATTTAAACTAACACTTCTCCAATACCAGTGCCTATTGTGAATTCAAATTTTTTCTTTTGGAATTTTCATTCGCTATTAATAAGTCAATTATCATAAGTCGAAATTCAATTTTACTTGTTCAAATTGTCGCTTTCTGAACTCAATTTCATTCAAATTGGCCTTCCTTGATTTTCATTAAACTATTTTAGGTGGAAATGAATTAATTTTAGCTTTCTGAATGAATGCAATTTAATCAAATTTAACCCTTTTTACTCGATTTAACAAATCTAAATTTAAATCGACTATTTCAAAATTCATTTTGATTGCTGTTTTCAATTCAAACTGAGAATTTCTATATACAAATTGACTCTTTCAAAATTCAGTTTCATTGCTCTTTTCAATTCAAACTGGGACTTTCTGAATTCACTCTAACTATTTTGAATTTAAATTGATTCAATTTGATTATTATGACTTCAAACAGAGAATTTTTTGTTAACTTCTGAACTCAAATTGATTTCTCTGGCATTATTTTGACGCTGAATGAATTCAGTTTGACTCCTTCTAAATTCTTATTGAAGCTTTCTGCATTATATTATAGTTATGATGGAGTCTGTGATAACAAGATAGCCTTCGCTACTCAGATTGGTTTGATACAATCTTAGAAGCTAATCATGCACAAATATCGTCAAGTGAACTAAATAAATTAATGAATGAGCTATAGTCGAAAACAGAAAAACAATTTATTATTGATGGCCCAGAAAGTTCCAAATCCCAATCAAGACTTAGGCTATATGTATGTTCATAGAAGAAAGAAAGTCAATTTAAAATATTTCTAGATGCAGTTGTTGTATATTCCAAGATAAAAAGCATTTGCATATTGCAGCACACACTCACACAAAGACACACTCACACTCTCACACACGCACACATATATATGTATATGTACCGAATATACTGCAATATTGCAAATGAAAAATCCAATAATTGTATGCTTTTGCATATAAAACTCAACAACGAATACTGGCAAATATTTGGTGAGAGTTCAAAGAGCAGCAGTAGCAGCAGCAGCAGCAGCTGCAGCAACACAAAAAGCAACAGCGGCTGCAGAAGCAGCAAGATTATAAGAAAAGCAAACACAAGCGTCCATGAAATTGCTTTTCATTTCCAATGTTCATTCGGTCGATGGTAGAAAGGTAGATGGATGGCAAGGTAGGTAGGTGAGGGTAGGTGGGAGGGGGTAAGTGGGGTGGTAGGTGGGGTGGTGCTATCCCATCGAACCAACTTTGAAGTACAACAAGAAATGCAATGCAATGCAAACAACAACAACAACAACAAACAACAGCAACAGCAACAGCAAAAAACGCTACAGAAAATTGGAAAAAATCCGGGAAAAACTTACACTCGAATCGAGTCGTGTATTTATGAATACGACCATCTCGTTTTGGCATATTACACAAAAGTCTGCAATAAATTCATCTCCTTTCTGCAAGTGAATGGATGCCTGGGTGCCTGGGCTGCAGCATGATGTGTTGCATGCATCCAACTATCCATCCATCCATCCATCCACGTACCCAATACAGCACACACACAGAAATTGTATGTGTGTGTGTGCAATTGCACCAGCAGCAGCAGCAGCAACAACAACCGCCAGCAAAATGCAAACTACAGCATTGACACCCAACGGAAGACCTAAACTCAACTTTCAACAACAACAACAGCGTCAACTCTAAAGCTCATATACTAAATTCGTGTACAGCCAAAAACAAAAAACAACAACAACAACAAAAAAGGAATGCCATCATGACAGCCAGCCAACAATTCACGAAAGTGGGTGACGATGACTATGATGCCGACTCAACGACTTCGACGAACCACACTCGTTCATATTACCGAGTAGTTGAGTAGGTACACTTTGACGTAGTTATTAGAAAGAAAATGGCCTCTGTCGGTGTACAAATTCAACAACAACAACAGCAGCAGCAGCAGCAGCAACAATAATACCATCATGACTTTGAGGCGCTGAAAATCAGGCAACCAAAGAGATGGCAAATAAATCTACAAATCTACGTACATCAACGAATGAAGCACAGAGGTGCATCGTAAGAGCATTGGAAATTCAGCAGCACCATCGGCAACACCATCACTAGCAACACTGTGCGAACAAATTGATACCTACCTATGCAGCGCTATGTTGCATTTGAGGATGTGGAAAGCTTCATCAACTAATACTATTCTAATTGAATTCATTAGTTTGGCATCCATCTCTGGGGCAGACAGGCGAACGGACGGATAAAGCCAATTTAGAATAGACAAGGTTAAATGGATTTCAGAAATAAGAAAAATAATCATTCGTTGAAAATGCAACTTCAATAAACAGTATGCAGAATGTAGAATGCATTAGAAGTTCATGAAATTAGAAAGTATTTCCCGCTGACCTTAGCTTGGTTACGGAATGAAATATATCTCTTGATGCTCTTGTGAGGTTATTGTAATACAAATTTTTGTTTATAATTTGGTCTTAACCAGCTAAATTTATTCAGAATTGTAGGAGGAAGGTCAAGAATAAGATTCAACAGTAATGTGAAAACTCTAGACCAGTACCGAAGTAGTGAAGTCTGGTACCTACTACTTAGTTAAAAATCATTAACGTACTGATAAATATTCATAAACGATTGTGTACTCAATTCTACAGAGTCCCATTTGAATTTGGTACCCACTAACTCCAAGCAACCCACTACTGAGTTTGAAATTACCACGAGAAGTCTTTACAGTTTCGGCGGGGTATTACGGCGAGGTCGCAGTCAAATGTAACACCTTGGAATTTTGAACAGCAGCAGGGAAAAATTTCCTAGATAGACAAAAACCTGGCGTAGACAGATCTCCTAATGGCACAACAGCCCATGTAGCCCGTATTAAAGTTTCGAACTCATTGAAAACAAACCACTAAATTATTAAGAAAACTGATTTTTGCCTTAGCTTTTGTGTAACTGGTTGATTACCTCAATGTTTACTTAGAACTATTAATACTCTAGGGAGTTTAGTGCTGCAACTAAAGACTGTTTAAAGCTTTATTATTTTACTTATTTCTGCCTAAACAGGAAACTGATTTACCTAACTGGTTTGTGTCAAGGCTGACATCACATTTATGTTAAGGTTCTCTTGAAAAGGTTCCGAACTTCGATATCTTATAACATTGTCCCCCGAAGTCACTGTGCATTATGCACACTTGACAAAAAGGGGAGGTGGCAACGGCCGGTCCGGAGTGACACGTGCTTCAGGGCCAATGAAATTAAAAAAAATTAATTAAATAAATAAATAAATAAAAAATAAAAATATTTATGAATTGGAAATTTGTTATCCAAAAACTTCTGCAGATGTCCAAAATGGATTAAAATGTAAATAGTTAGAAAATTGAGCTTTCTGTGCAAATAAAAAAACAAAAGGATTCCGTAAGTTTAACACACACCTTTTACCCTTCAAATGAATGAATGTTGTGTGCTTTAGCCCGTCACTATGGCTCACACTTAATTGGGAACTCACAGTCAGGATTTGGATAATGGGATTGGTTCCTAACATACATATATCAATGGAATATCAATATCAATGGAAGCTGGAAGATTGTTCCAATATAATTAAAAAATTTTAGTTTCTATTGTTTATTGAAACTTAAAATTTACAACTTGAAGTCTGCGCCAGAATTTCATATCAACCTGTAGTATCTTATAACTCATCATCAACATCAACATAGAATTTATGTTTTGTCTATCATTCGAAAAAATGTCAACCGAATGATATTGAAAACCTAAAGATTTAAATTTCGCTTTACATTTACCGTCCATTACAAACAATTTTCCTTAAAAAAAAACAAAAAAAAAAACACAAACAGAGACAACAACTTGGAAACATTACTAATAAATTGTTACCGGAAGCCAAAAAATATTTCATTACAACTTCTATATCCTCTTCCTATGAGCGGCTAACAGCCGCAATAGGATAACATCAGAGTAAAAAACAATTACCAAAAAATGCATACTCATACTGCACTCGCATGGAGAAGGAAAGCCACACACAACAACAATAACGAGAAATGAAACAAAACAAAAACAACAGCTGTTTCTCTTAAAGAAAATTTCTCTTATCAAACAAAAACAAAACCAAATCAAAAAGGAGAATTTAGGAAGAGAGCGAGCAAACACACGAACGAGCTTACTTGCGTAAAATAGTCAAAGAGCGTATCTACTCGTATATCTAAGCTTACATATATGCAAGTGTATGTATGCGTGTGTGTGGATTTGTGCTTGTGTGGACTCAAAGTTTTTGTAGTTTTCACACTGTTGAATTTGCTCCACATACAAAAACTAAATTTTTCGTATTTTAGGTCAGGTCAAATCTATGTAAAAACGAACGACAATTCGTTGCAAGTTCAATGAACTTGCGAAAAAACAAAAAAGCAAAAAACAAAATAACATACACAAACATTTTGTTTGCTATTCGAAATTTGTGCAATGCAGAGAGAAAGTAAGTATATGTGAGTTTGGTTGGGTTGGCTCGGTTCGGTTTGGTTTGGTTCGGTTGGCGTTGTTGCGAGCAAGAGTGATATGCTAGTTTCAGTTAGTCAGTGTTTGAGAGTGTGTGTTCGATAAAAACTATGTAGTAAATGTATATACTTATATGTACATATTTTTGTTTGCATTATTAGTTTTTGCTGTAGATATGTATCTTTTACCAATTTTCTTTTTCGCTTTTTCTATTATTGTTTTATTGGTGAGAAAATGTTGAAACTTAATTTTAGCAATTAAGGCATAGAAAAAAAGTTGTATATTAAAATAATGAATATGCATGTTGGGTTTTTTTTACAAAGACGGCAGGGGGATTTGTTGTCCTGGACTCGTTTAAATGTATATACTAAACATTTATATAATATATTGTTTTTTTTTTAATAACATTTTATAATTACTTTGCTAGAAGTCATGAAAGTTACTAAAACTCTCCACATGAATAAGTTTCATTATTGAGAGAATTACAATATTTGACTGTAGGTGAGATAAAAATTTAAGTGTGATTTGCTCTCTCTTACTTATTCCACAGGCGTTACCCACAGTTTGTCGAATAATATTGTTGAACTATCGCAAGTTTTACACTTGAAGATTTCCCATTATGGTATAAGCCAGTAATGTATAAAATCTCTGATGTTCCTTTTTAGATCTTGAATGATTTTTTAAACAAACTTTGACGCACTTAAATGCCACTTGCCACTTGTGTCACCGGGGTTCGAATCTCGGCACAGGCAAAAACAAAAAGTAGAACCAATTATTTTTCTACATGGCACCACCTCTTGCCAGGCAATGGCAAACCTACAAGAGTAGAAATTGCTATGAACAGCTTTTCACTTCGCTGTTCGGGTTCGGCATTAAACTGTAGGTCCCTTCCATTCATGTACAAATATAACACGCACAACATGAGTGGATGGGAAAAGCGAAAAGCTCGACCTAGGCCCTCCATGGGCTGTTGTGCCATTAAAAGTAAGTAAAGTCACTTGTGTGACATTTGGTTTTTCTTTTCTTATATCAGTTTAAACATTCTCAGTCAGTTCAAAATCGAACCTTTGTGCTTTCTCCTATCTAACGCCGACGGATTCTGCTTTGACACTAATTTTTTCTTTCTACTTGGCGCTATTCCCCTTCGAACGCCGACATTTTCCCAATGAATCAAAACCCATGTGCTAGATTGAAACACCAAAACATTCTTAAGGATTTCAAAACTGATCCATAGTTCCAACTTAGTTTTTAGTTTCTTCCGATGTCAGGTAGTAAACCTGACATCACTGAACTGGTGTGCCGAAATTAGAAAAGAGCACCTAAAATTCCTCTCGATTCTCATATTGACCTTTTTTTTACCTCAGCTACTGGAAGTCTAATTTAAAAATTTACGAGGTAAACCCTAATCGACCAGTGGTCCAACCCGAGTGTCGACAATTTCCTAGTAAACCCGAAAATCGTTCGCCTTCTACTCAATGACTGAAATTTTATCGTGGCTGCGTCGATCAGAAATGTCGAAATATTCCCAGTGGGATCAAGTTCTCTTAAGGTTTTCTTAGCTACGAGTATGAATGTAAATAGTTCAGCGAAATGTTCTCAGTGAGCTATTAATTACACTTCGTTTGTAGTGTCACAAAGAGTAAAAAAAAAAAGCATAAGCACATCTGGGGGGTACTCGAGATTCAGAAGCAAATTAAAGAACTTTTGAAGTTTTCTTTTAATTTGTGATATTTGATATGCATGCAATTAAAAAGAATTTCACTGGAAAATATCATTAGGTATGTACATATGTATATAAAAAGCTTAAAGAAAAGTATCGAGTAGCTGTTAACGTGAATATGTTACCAACCTTGTATCGGCTCATTTTGCGTTGCTTAATGAGAGGCATGCCAAAGAACTTCTTTTGGTGATTGTTGTTGCTGGTATTTACTTTCAAATACTTGCAGCCGTGTTAAAGTGCAGGCGGCAGCTAGCTACGTTATGATGTGAGTTAAATATATTGTTTTATTGAACTCAAGTTGAAGTTTAGTTAACACTTTTTGAACTTTTTGTTAATTATACAATTGTGTAATATTTGATTTGTTGCTTTTTCTTAATTTGAATAGTTAACAATTCATAATGAATTTAAATTTGTAGTAAGTAGTTGTATGTGGATGTGGAAGTGGTAGCTGTAAGCTACATGCTATGCACCGCAGCACACACAAACGTACGCACGCACACACTCGCACAACACTCTACTTGGGTACATACTACACTAACGCCAACTATACACACATTTTATTATATTATTACCAAAATAAGAGACACACACGAACGCCAACTTCAATGGAGCGTTGTTGCAGCAAACTGACTTGAAAATCTCAAAATCTGCTATCAATAGAAAATGCCGCCACCGCCACTGCCACTGCCACCGTTGGTTGCTGTTATTGCTGATGTTGTTGCTGTTGCCATTTTCTGCTACTTCGTGCTGTTGTTGGTTGCCTGTGCTGGCGCTGGCTGTTGCAAACTGCAAAAATCTCACAATGTTGTAGAATAGCAGTAGGTAATAGTACGAACATAAGTAGTAAGTTATCATATGTACATAAGTGTATGTATGTAATACAGCAACAGCAACAGCAACAGCAACAACATCAACAGCAACAACGCAACGACAAGAAAAGCATCTACAACGATTCCACGACTTTCAGTTCAAGCCTTTGCAAAATTAGCCAGCCACAATAGTGTGGCGGATTAACAACAACACGATGACGATGATGACGACGATGACGATGGTACACGGCACGATGCGGAGTGGCGCGACGACGCGGCACGTCAACGTTCACTGGAGTGCACTTGGCCAAAACAACAACAAAATACAAGGAAATATACCAAAAAAACAAAAAACAATAATCAAACAATTACACACACTCCACCAAACACCAAAGCAAAGCAAAGAAGCGAAAAAATAAGTAGTAAATCGTAGAAAAGAAGAAATGCCATCCAAAGCGTAATAGAAACTACTACTTATTGTTAGTAAGAGTTGGTTAGCTGGCTGGCTGGCTGGCTGGTTGGGATATTCGTCGTAGTTTGTAGGTTGGTAGGTAGTGGTGGCTCATAAGTTGAGACACCAAGTTTACAACAATCCAGAGCAGCAGCAGCAGAGTGGATGGCTGGCAACAAACAAATTCAGAGTGAACGAACGTACGAGTGAATGAGTGTAAACGATGACGATGATAACGATGATGATGGCGACGACAAAGAAAAAACAAACAAAACGAGCAAAGAAACAGCAGCACGAGCAGCAAGCAGCGCACAGAATCATCTAAGCAGAGATATACATTTTGACTGTGAGTGACTTTAGTTTCGGTTCGATTTAGTTTGGGGTAGCGCCTGCAGGCAGCAACGAAAGAAAACACGTTTTGCAATTTGAGCGACCGAACGCGTTCGAGCGACTGTCGTCGTGGTTGTAACCAAAACGATATACCAACCAGTTGTCAATCAACTTCTATGCATGCCCGTTTGTCAGGTTGGCTCTCAAAGACAGACTGACCATGTGAGACCGACTACTAGCCGAACGACCAACAAATTGCATTGACTTTACTGCTTATTGTCGTATACGATGTTGTTTTTGCAGTAGGTGCAACTTCAAATTTAGTTAGAATATGATTTGGCTCGTCTAGACAACAACAACAACATCATCGTCGTCGACGTTCAAAAACTTCAGTTGAATAATCATGGTGTTCATGGTGGCCATGATGCCGAATAACTAACGGCGTTTACTATAAAATAATGTGTGCTCTAGTCGAGATTTCCTCCAGCCACCCAGCGGCAGGCAGCCAGCCAGCTGGGTGATACTAGTGTGATACACTATGTATGTAATACAAAAAATATGCGTTCACAATTTGCCGTTTGATGCTTGCACTTACAACTATAAGAAATAGATGTAGAAACACTTAAAAATATAAGCTTGCCAGTGGTGATGTGAACTGGTATTTACTTTACTTTTAATGGCACAACAGCCCATGGGGGGCCTAGGCCGAACTTTTCGCATCCACTCATGTTGTGCGTGTTATATTTGTACATGAATGAAAGGGACCTACAGTTTAATGCCGAATCCGAACGGCGAAGTGGAAAGCTTTTCATAGCAATTTTTACTCTTGTAGGTTTGCCATTTCCTGCCAGAGGTGGTGCCGTGTAGAAAAATTATGTTTCCTACTTTTTGATTTTGTTTGTGCCGAGATTCGAACCCCGGACACTCTGCATAGCAGTCCAACGCACTACCACTACGCCACAGTGATCACTGTGAACTGGTACACTTGGTTATAATTCAATTTTAATGGCTTGACGTGAATAGTTTCGTTGAACTATAATTTGAAAGTTCATTATCTTCACTATTTTCTTTGATATCAGCTTTTGGAAATTTAACTTATATGGGAAGTACTTAGTGCCACGCACACTTTACCGGGTTTTCGCATTTAAAAATTTGACCGTGTATCTATAGGGAAAGTCTGTACCAAGTTTCATTGAGGTTGCTCATGGTTTGTATGTGATTTGTGATACCGACAGCTCACAGCTAAATCGGCTTATGATTTGATTAAGAACAGCAGTCAAACAGTATTTGTTAAAAACTTTTTATTTGCCTCGAGTGCCACGATGAAATTAGTTGAAAATTTCATCTCCAAGAGTTTATTTCCAAAACCTAGCATATTACCTTGGTATGGATAAGAGGCGTACGGCGAACCTTGAGAACCTTGGGAATAGAAGAAAACCTAAAGATACATAGTAATGCAGGTTAAGAAGCTTAAGTAAAACGAGAGTACTAACTACTCAGAACATCTAAGCGACCACGGGAACTAAATAAGTGATTCGTTCATTATCACGTCCCTATGCGTGGTCCCTTGGACAAATGAATGATTTAATTGGAAATTGTACACAAAAATTAAAAGGAAACATTAAGATTTCCTTCCATTCCAGAAAATGATGAGATGAATGTAATTTAGTACGCAAAAAGTAATCCTGAAAGTTCCAGTTCCCTATAGTATTTCGTTCAGTGTAAGCGCGAGTAAACTTATAAGTTGTGGTGTGAGTGTGGTGCTTGAAGTGATACTTTTATGTCGCCTGCAACATCGTGTGTTAGTTTATTTCGACTTGAGACTAGAAAAGAGATGAGGTGCTCCAGTGCATGTGGTTCGGTTTTACAGCAATCGGGTTCGTGTGAGTTTTTGTTTCTGTTTCTGTTTTGTTTTTTTTTTTGGGGGGTACACGCATTAGTTGCCCGCGCTGCTGTCTCTGTTGGCAGCAGTGGAGAAAAAGACGACGATGACAAAATGCAACGACTGTCATCAGTTAACAACAACAGCACAAATTTCGCAGCCGCAACTTCCCAACAAACAAAAGCGTTTGAATTTATGTTTATTGTGTATAGATTTATTCCATCCACGTGTCATTTGGAATAAACTTGCCGAAACGTTTGGACCATCTTGAATGTAAGATATCGGTAAAATGAAAAGGAACGTTCAACGTTTGTAAAAACATTAATATTCATTGTTAATACTTAGTAAACGTTTTTTATACATACAGTGCACTCGCGGTAACGTGAACTAACTAAAACCAAGGGAGTTCACGTTAGTGAAAATGTTCGCGTTAGCGATTGACGAATTTGAAAACGCAACATAACTTCAAATTGCTAAATTCAAGATTTTTACACATTTAAACGTAAAAGTATCTTATTATTGCCATTAGTAAGATATATATTTTTTTTTTAATTAAAATTCAAAAAAAAAAAAAACTAAACGAAATCAAAACAAATATTCATGGGTATGAACATACCTATTAAATTGCGAATAAAATTTCACATTAGATTAATTCATTAAAAAAATCCGTTATCTTTTTCTGATGCTTTTTCTTTTCTAATAGCTGAAATACTGCTTTCTCCCTTAACCGTGTAAAAAAAAGAAAGCGTGTTCACGTTAGCCGGTGTTCACGTTACCGCGAGTGCACTGTATATAAATCCGAAGGTTTTCAAGTGATTTACTTACTTAATTCTGTCAAAAATGTACCGGGTCAATAAAACACAACATATTTATTATTTATTCAAATTTATTAAATCACCTTCAAAGTAAGCCCAGCCAACGAATAATCTAATCATTAAAATATTTTTCAAACGAATTTTCCGAGATCGATTTCAGGTTCTCGCCGCAAATTCTTTTTTATGGTATGTCTTCTATCGACTGAAAATGGGTTCCTCGAAGTTTACCACTTAAAGTTTGGTAATTTGGAAAGAGAAAAAGTCATTGTCAATGTGTCTAATTGCCCCTCTTCCTTAAGACGACATTTCGTTTTTCCTCTGCAATTCTTCTATTTAAATGCTTTTACTCCGTTCTCCGATTCTTGTTTAATAAAGAAAATGATTTAATTGCAATGTTAACAACTATAACATTATAAGTAACTTCCATTGATGCGATTCTGCAAGGAGGTGACCTTGACAGATTTCGGGGCACGATTATAGGCGATTCGGTTGGAAGGTAATAAACGAAAGGATAACAGAAAAATAAAGAGATAATAAATATGAAGAAAAATATTATAAAAATCTTACCTGCAATTAATTTTTGAAATTAACTTTCATTACAATCTTTAATATTAAATATTTAATGAACTGCTGCACTTCACTGTTCACTTTCGATTCAGTTTCTTCTTTTTTTATGAAATAAAAAGCAACTGTCGATATAATTCTCGGAGAATACAACGTTGAAAAATCTTTGGCAAATGTAACACTTTTTTAAATGCATAAGAATGTAAACACTTATACTTAGAACGTTGAAAACGTCAACGTTTCTCAAACCTTTAAAAAAACGTTTATGTTTTCGTTTGGGAGCAAACTTTTTTCGAAATGTGCAAATGAAGCACTTACAATAATGATTGTTGGGTTTCGGTCAATTGCAAATGCAATCTCTTTCATATGTACATATGTTTATGAGTATGTTGTTGTTGTTGTTGTATATCTTACATATTCACGTGATTCCCTTCAAAGATGCTGGGTGGTGTTGCAGCAACAATATACATGCGGAACATGTATAAAGCGCAGTGCAGTGCACGATGCGAACAAACAAAAAAAAACCTCTATATTAGTTTCGACTAGGGACCACGATGAGACAACGACAACGAATGCATACGAGTGTTGCTAGCGAATTTGTTGTTGTTGTTGCTAGGTACCTACAATGCATGCACTAATACTCGCACATATTTAGAAAGGCTCAATTTCGTTGTATTGGCAACCAGTAGTAAAATCAGCACCAGCAACAACAGCAATAGCAGTAACAACAGCAATAGTTGCTGCACATGCATGGAGAAGAATCATTTTTTATTCTAGGTTTCGGGTTTTCCACTATTTTATCTTCTTCTTTTTTTAGCTATTCTTTCTTTGCGAAAAGCTCAATTTGGCAATAATATGAGAAACTTGTTGTACATGCGCAACGTTGTTCTCTTAGTTCATTTATGTTATTTATTTTTTTTTTTTTTTTTTTTGATATTGCTAAAGGCAGTACTAACATTTTCGGTTACTACTCAACAACACACACCAAGCATAGACAAGATATAAATCACGCAAACTGAACTGAATGTTAGCGAGCATGGCCAAGGCCCAGTAGAAAATGCAAGGAGTAGAAACAACGGTTTGAAGTGCTTCTCTGGGATTTAGAGGGCCTTACCTAACTCGATGATTTACTTATGTAGTTCAATTATATTTTGTATGAAATGTTTTTCGAAGGGGTACTCCTTACACTCTCGTTTTCGAAAGAACAAGATATAGAAGAAGATATTATCAAGACACTGAGACATCGCTTCCATAGAACAGCTCATAGAAGCGTTCAGATCTTCAGAAATAACATTAAAAAAAAAACCCTTTTTATAATTTTTTTTATTTATTTACTTCTACTTTTTTTAAAGCAAAGAAATTTATAGATTTGTTCCATGAGTAGCTGCATATTATGGCACAAAGGTCTAACCAGCTGAGCCACGTTAGCATCATGTGATCATCCATCATGATTTAAAATCTATATACAGTGATGGAAAAAATAATAGAAACGACATATTTTTCTTTTAATTTTCAAATTTTCTTTTGTAAAATGAATTTTCTTTTCAATGTTATAATTTTTATTTATTACTTATTCCATTATATTTCAAAATAAAAAAATAAGAAGGTATTTCTGAAAGTCCATATATAAAAAAAAATTAACTTCATTTATTACGCTTGGAAAAAAAATGGAAACAAAAAACTTGAAACTAAGTAACAGTAAAAGTCTTTGATAAAAATTATTAGAATGTTTTTTTTTTTTAATATTAAGTAGTTCTACCACGATTTTTTATAACTTGGACACACCGACGATCCATGGAATCCACCAGTTTGGCACAAATTGATGGATCAATAGCGTACCATTCAGCCTGTACTTTTCTCCATAAATCCTCCTTATTTTTGGACTTAAACCCAGCAATTCGTATTTTTTTAAGACTCCCCAAAGATGATCTATTGGATTCCTGTCTGGCGATTGTGAAGGCCATTCCATCAAAGAAATTTGGTTGTCCCGGAACCACTTTTTGGCAAGTTTTGATGAGTGTTTGGGGTCATTATCTTGCATGAACTCCCACTTTATTGGCATTTCTTCCTCTGCATATGGCAGCATTATACTATTTAGAATGCCTTTTTGTGAAATTGATTCGGTTCTTCTTCCTAAGGAATGGTACTTTCCTGAAGGCTGAATGTACCTTCAAACCACGTTCTATCAGCCTATTCCTTATTGTACGACTCGTAACATTTAACTCCTTCCTTAGTTCTTTCGATGAATGAAATGGATTTTTTTTTCGATTGCCGAATAAGAAGTTGATCGAATTTATAGGAGGTTTTTCGCTTCTTGCGTCGTTTCTCTTGTTTTTCTTCAAAATGTATTGCGGAAAACACTTTTTTTTTGAGCATTTCATTATTTGCGCAATTTCAGCCATTGATTTGCCTTCGTTTTTGGGATTTCCCATGACTTCTCTCTCCACATCTGCGCAATGCACTCCACGACCCATTCTGAATCTAGAAACAATGCAGAAGGACGAATTTCGCAATTGCTATTCTGACACTTTTTCCTTTTTTGAATGTCCAAAAACTAACTCAATTAAAATATTTCACACGTTCTAGGAAAATATTTTGACGAAATTTAATCGCGTGTCTATTTTTTCCAAGGCAAAAACGTGGTTGATTGAAAAACACTCAAATGCAACAAGTATTCATGCCGAAATATGCACAAAATTGAAAACAAAATAAAGTACCGTTATCAGCAAATCGTGCACAGCAGGCCTCACGCATAGAATTCGCCAAGAAAATTATCGGTATGGTTGGAATTGTTAAAATTTATGTCGTTTCTATTATTTTTTTCATCACTGTATGTACATATACGCAAACCAAAGAGCTGCTTGCCGCAGCATGAATAAGCCGCTCTGATGACTAAGGCGTTCGTACGCAAGTATATCAATTATATGAATCTAGCAATTGTAGGTTCAAATCTCGTAGGCATTATTAATATCTTTTTTAATGTTTGAAGAAAAATTTTTTAAATATGTATATTTTTCACCTGTTATATATTTTTCAAATGTTTTTGCACTTTATATTACTTACGAGTATGTAAGAAAAGAATTGAGGTTAACTATTTAATTATTTTAATTTGTTAGTTGAAATGTTTCGCTTATAAGCACATAAGTTGCTTGACACATTGTCTGCTAATTTCTTGAGAAGAAGTGCTGAAAGCGCTCTGAGTGCATAATGTATTCTGATGTGAGGGCCTTGACAAATTTGCTACTGGGAGAAACTTTGCATAACTGGGTGTAAGTATGTATTTGGTGAACATTTTTGCGAAGAGGTAAAATGCAAAGAAGCAATTGAAACAAGGGGAGCAGATTTTGGTAATAGTAGATATTTAATTTTAGGTTACAATGTACAAAAACAATAATTAAGAAATCTTATAGAACATTCTCTTCCATCTTCGTAAATGGAGAAACTATTAAGACAACATTATTTTCTATGGCAATTTGACAGAAATTCCCCTCAAGTAATTACTGCAATTAAGTTTCAATAAATTCAGTGTTTTAAATTAAAATTCCACTTATTTTTGAAAAATTTTATAATAAAAAACTTTGTAATAATAAACGACAAATATGCATTAAAAAAATAAGAAATTAATACCACTTCATAAAAAAATCAATTAGACAATAAATTAACACAGCGTTAAAACTAACCTCATAAACCCATAAAATAATCAGATTAACCGCAACAACAGCAAAAGCACTTTGTAACAACAATTTGTAACACCGTATCGAAGAGAGTGAGTAAGCGGAGAGGCATGATGGAGAGAAAGGAATTAAACCCGCAAAGTACAACAAAATAGTAGATACAATAAAAAGCAGAAAATGAACAATCAAATATTCACACTCACAAACATAAATACACTCACATATGCATAGTTATATAAACACATTTGTATACGAAGAAAAAAAACTATATATTCCTGCCTTAATTCAGAAAAGCCCTAAGTCTGGCTTTACACACATCTCAGATTTTCACGGCGATTTTTTGTTTGTAAGCAAAAGAGGCAAGACGAAAGCGAAGGACTTTAGCGCGGCCATATCGAAGAGAGAGAAATGAGAGATAATAAAAATCCAGACTAACTAAAAATGCAAAAATTTAGTTATGGACTTTCTGAATTAAGGTAACGATATACTTAGTATGTATAAGTACTATATATGTACACAAGTATAACACAATTTGTCTGTTTTTATCAACTCTCCAGAGGAGTGCTACAAATTCAATGAAATATTCAAAAACTACTAAAGAAGCAATCACCATCAGACTTGCAACCACAACAAATGATAGAAACAGCTCAACAACAGCAATACAATTACAATTGCGGACAATAAAATAGAGTATGTTAAAACATTTTTTGATTTTTTTGCCATCAATTAGGTTAATATTGGCTCTTCATCGGAGAAATTTTTGTTACTATGTATGTTCATTAAATCGCTTCAAGATCAATACAAAAAAATCTTTACTTGTATCTATCATCTTAAAAATTAACCTCCCTTACGTTTTAGCAAACCCTCAAAAAATTAATTTTTTTGGAAACATTTTTCTGTAAGCTTATACTTTTGGAAAAAAGTTTACAAGTAGTAAATAATCTGTTAACAAACTAGAGAATAGTTTTTTGGTGCCATTTTTATCATGTTTTGAAATGTAAATGTGTAAATGTAAATGTGTAAATATAAAATGTCAATGTGTGAAATGTGTATATTTAAAATTCAATTGACTGTGGAAACGATGTTCGTTCATATTTGTGTAACAAAAAGTTAAAGTAAACCTAAACAATTTCTGAAAAGCTGCAGCTATTATTTTGTCCGCAACTGTATGCTGGTATCAAACATTAAACCCCAATGTGTGACCGACCAAACGAAACAACAAAAACTAGTTAACGTTTGCTACGAATACGAGAATGAAACGAACAAAGTAGGGAATAAGTATGTAGTACGAATAAAAAAAAAGCACGAAAAAAAAACTGCATCGGTACGAAACAACGAAGCAGCACACACGAGTATGACCTACGACTATATTAAAGAAAGCTCTAAGTTATACAAAAAAAAAAATTAGCGTTGCTCCTCTTTTTGTGGCTGTTCTCTCGCGCGACTGCAAGCCATACACGATAATAAAAAGAATTTTTGGAATGTTGTTCCCCAGAGAGAGAAAGAAAGCGAGAAGAATTACGCTCCCGTTCTTATTCACAATACAACAAAGCAAACTCGCAGATGTACGATTTTTATTATACTTACACCGGCTCTGACACACACACACACACACACATACGCCCGCATTTACAACCGCTTGAGCGGAAAAGTGAAGAGAATTAAATTATGTTAATAAATAATGCTTGTTGTTGTTGTTGTTGTAGTTGTATTCGTGCCGGTAAAAGCCGGTCTGCAGAGAGGCGCTGCTGCTGTTGTTGCTGCTGGTGGTGCTAGCGATGAGAGGTGTGCCGAATGAACGAACCCGATTATGTTTCAAGATAACAGAGTTGAAATAGATTTAAAGAGACTTAAATTATACTCAATGTAAATAAACATGCATATAAAATAACTACAACAACAACCAGTTTATTGTACATATGTATGTGCAAACACAAGAGCGTAAAATATATGTACTTACATATATTTTTAACATATTTCGGTGAGATAATCACAGTGTACAACTTGGTACAACTGTCAGCGTTCTCAGAACAGCTGAGTGCCAGCCGAACAGAAAGCTGTCAAAATGTTTAAGTATGTATGTCGGTGGTGCAGCAAAATCGATTACTGCGTGTGTGGGTTTCTAGTTTGTGTAAAAGTGATGCCATTAACTTGAATTTGCACATTCAATTTAATGTTATTAAATAATTTTAGTAAATGTATTTAATTTGTGAATAATTAAAAACAAAAAAAAATGCTTTATGTTACAAATGAAAATATTTTAATTATTTATAAATTATTAGATATAGGCAAGTATTTTTAAAATTTAATAGTATCAAATGAATCTCTATAATTAGTGATGGTTAAATAAATTTTCTTAACTATTTATTATTTTTGTACCTGTAATGTAGTTATTATAATAATGAAAATCGATTATGAGTGCTCACCTACTCACTCTATTTTTTTGATTTGTACAAGGCGCACAGAAAATGCTCAAAGCCAAGCAAGAAAATATTATTTTCATATCCTACGCTCACTCACTCGCTCGCTCACTCACTTGCTCCCATTGCTGGAGTTCATTCGTTTGTCGCTGCTCTCGAGGCAGTGAAACGTTTTTTTTTTTGTTGTGTTTATTTTGAAACCATATGTTTAGTAATGGTATACAGCACTGCTCCACAGATGCAAGTATAAAATACTACGAAAATCGCAAAAAAAAAAAAAAAAAAACAGAGTTGCCATCTATATATAAAATTTATAGCAGAAATTAGTGATGTGAAAAAATGAGCTACTTTCAAGAAAATCGAGTACTTTTTTTTGCAAGAATTCATTTTTAGCCGTTTCTTACTTCTGACAATATTATTGCTGGTTTATATGGTTTGACAAGATGTTTGGTTCTACTGAATTGAATTCGATGTAGTAGCTTTACTTTAACTTATCATAAAATAATGTAGAACGTATAAAAAACGTAGAACGTATAAGCGACGCAGAGTATCAATCAAAAGTAGAAAAAATCAATTTTCTACGCGCAACCATCTCTTGACAGGCAATGACAAACCTACAAGTGTAAAAATTTCATAAAGAAAAGCTTTTTACTTCCTTAAATATAACACGCTCAACATGAGTGAATGCGAGAAGCTCGGCCTAGGCCCTCCATTGGTTCTTGCGCAATTAAAAGAACCAGAAGAACGCATTAAACAGACAGTTAATGGTTTGAAATCAAATAAAGAAAGGTATCGATTCGATTTTTCGCTACTGACTACAAGTATCTTTTCGATTCTAAATATTGAGTACTTTTGATTTCTCAAAATCGATAATTTCTAGAGCCGAATACTGCCAATTCTTTTAAAAATTGAATACTTACTACTTTAAGTATAGAAGTTATTGTTAAATAAAAAGAAGTAATAGTTAACAGATTTTATGCATATATAAATCGGTTTTGATCAACATAGGCTAGACAAAGGTGGACTTATCAGGTTAAAAGTAATACCTTTCCACCATTTCCACACCACACTTTCAACGTTTGTTAGAGTTGAAAATATGATATTGTAAGATTTCTCAATATCAGAATTTCATATTCGTTGCAACTGATTTGAAAGATATATGTGTAAAGTAGTGTGCAAGAATCGCTGTAACTTCGATTTTAAGCAAAAACCTCTTAAATTCTTTCAACATGTAGATTACAACTACTAACAATTCAAATTCTAAATCAAGAATTTTCAAAATTTCCTTACTTTCCTGCCACCTATCAATCTTTCTTCCAATCAACGCAATGCTCTGGCATTTAGAGGGGTATACCCTGTGTGTTGATTGTAATACATAAAAAAAAAACTCCTAACAAATAAAATGCTAAAATTGCTATAACTTGTTGCCCAATTACTCGATTTCTTAAGTAACTCTACATTTCAAATATTTCTTCGCTTTAAACGTCTCAGAGTGAGAGTAGAGAGGAGGTCGAAAGGGGGTAATAACGAAAATTTAAAATTTTAAGAAATTTTTTGTGTCTTTTTTTTAAATAAATGCGGGTATTGAAATATTGAAGTAATTTTGTAAATGAAAGTACACTTAAAAAAATTAGCTTGATTGATCTCTCTAAAAATCAGGGCAAAGTAAATGCAGGATGTAGCAGCAGATAAATTTTAAAAATAATTATCTTAATATTTTTCATGACTCTTTACTTTCCACTACTTTAGGGATAAATATCGTCAGGGTGGACCATTAATTTGGAATTTAATTCTATTGTAAATAAGAAACGAATCATGTTTTTCAATGTGGTTCGAAAATACAATCCTCCCTGCTACATTATTTCATTCAAATGACTTTCTCGGCTGGCCTTGCAGTAACTTGCAGTAGCCCATACGATAAATATAATTTTTTCGTACGTTTTCGACTGTACAACACCATACTTGACCGATGGCTACACTAATTTCACCATTTTGAGCCCCAATGTATAGTTAGCGTAACACTTATCTTTAATGGCGACAATTTTGCTTATTAACGTAACCACCAAGGTCAAAGTGAGGTTCGTTGACTTCTTCGAAGCGTTCCAGAGCAATTAGCGAACCTAAAACGTTGAGGATGCTTATTTGGCTTCAGCTGCTTTACCAATTGAACTTCATACGGCTTCATACCGAGGTCTTTATGCAAAATTCGCTAGAAAAAAGCGCGTGAAATGTTCAATTCCGAAGAACGAATGCGAGTTGATGTGGTTGGTTCTTCTTGCACATTCCGAGCAACAGCAGCAATTTTTTCGGTTGTGCGCACTGTATGAGTATGAGAACGTGTTGTTTTATTCAATAAAGACCCAGTTTCACGTACATTTTTCATAAAATGAATCCACAAATTGCGTGGAAGGTGCTTCTCTTCTACCGAATTTTGAACGTATTTTTCTAACACTTTCGGCAGAAGATTCACCATTTTGCAAGTAAATTTTTAGCTTTTCCCAAAGCGAATATCGACCCAATATAAAACCAAATTGTCAGGCATAATACGATTGACATTAGAGTAGCGACACTCAAAATAACGAGTAGTTCAAATTCCAAATGTTAGGTGGACCACCCTGTACATATGTATGTATGTCAAGAATGTCTGTAACCTATTAATAGAAGAATTTCAAATATTTCAAAATTACCAAACTCTCAACATACTTTATAAAGTTTGAAAACCAAAAGAAGAATCTTTCAAAAAATGTAGGTACCTAAAAAAAATAAAAGTATATTTACAAATCACTCATACGACATGAACGCCCATAGAGAGTAAAAACAGTAGTACCATAACATCGTGCTCACAGTACTCCCTCCATGTTCTTCTCTCTCTCTCTCTCTCTTTTGAAAAATATGTATGGGTGCGTGAAACTTCCTATACCTTCATTGAAATCACATTGTGGCATAGCTTGACAGTCATGCATGGTACGCTGGAGGCGCGGCAACGACATCAGAGCTTCCTACAACTAGCCAATGCTGCTGAGCATTAAATTAAAGTGTAGATACTTAATTTAATAAGTAGGGAGCTAATAGTATATGCACATAATTATACCATATATTAGCAGAGTTCATTCTTTGTTGTAAATGGTCTTGTAGTATTGTAAATGCAAAATCACAACAACAAATATTTTGCATTTACAATTAAGTATACAAGACCATTTACAACAAAGAGTGAACTCCGCTATTGTTGTTTTATTTTGCATTTTGCAGCTAACACGTATACAAATCGTTTTAGTAGAAATGATAACATAAATTCATACATGCATATGTATGTATGTGTGTATATTTTCAGTGAATATTATGTACTCGATTGTACATTGTTTTATGAGTTCATTTGCTGCTCATTTTGTTGTATTTATGAGCAATTAATTTAATTCCGTTCAAGCTGTTTTCAAGCTTTTTGTACTATCGTATAAATAATGAAAATGAATCAGTGAGTGAATGAATGAATGAATGACTGACTGACATGCGAAGATGACGATGACGACGTTTGTATCCCATAAACTTTGGGGTTAAACTGAAAATGTGATACGAATATTTTGTTAAAATTTGATTTGTTGTTTTTTTTTATTATTTTTTCTTTCTTTGTATGTACGAGTATGTACATACATATGTATATGTACTTTATATAAAATTTGTTCAAAGTTTTGTTAGTCGCGACTTTTGAGCAGTTAATTATTTCGTTGTAGCTTTTGAATTACTGTTTATTTTGTTGCTAAGGCCAATCGATTTGTTGTTTTTGTTGAGTTTCTTGTTTCTGCTTTTGTTGTTGTTGATGTTTCTGACGTTCTTCTTTAGATTCTTTAACTTTTTTTAGCCACTCGTGCTGCTGCTCCTGTTCTAGTTAAAATACATATGTACATTCATATGTAGATGTAGGAATAAAACTCTATATATTGGGTCATATAAAAAGTATGTGCAGTATTGGTACTCACAAATCTGGCAACACTAGTCCGATTATGGCATACGAACACATGTTTGAAAGGTGACATTTCAGGTTAGATTTTGTGTGAAGACAGTTGTGTAATTAATCGCTAATTTGAAAAGCTACATTAATTTGAAAATAAGTGAAATATCTGAAGAAATAAGCTTTGTGATGCTTTATTACTACAGATTCCGTTCTGGAAATTTCAATATCAAAGATGCATGGAAAGTCACTGAAAAAGCCGATGAGATTTTGCAAGTAATGCAAGGTGTCAGGAGATAGCGAAGGCACTAAAAAATATCAACCACATGGCAGGTTTGTGGATACCAACCGCGGATACTTTTTATATGACCCAATACGTGAGTATATATATGCATGTAAATGCATGAGGAGATGGCATATGGATGTACATACATACTATGTACATATGTAGATTGCTTCTCATGTTTATTTGTAGGTTCATAAATATGTATGTGAAATACTTAATACGTTAGTACAAAAATTTCAATTTTCGAATTTTTTCCAGTTGTAATTATTTGTTTGTGTGTGCGTGTATGTGAACTGTTTTCTTTTATTATTATTATTTATTTATTAATGAGAAATAGCTCATGGAATTTTCCATTTTATATTTATTTATTTATTTTTACTTTAATCTCCACTTAATACACAATGAAAATGTAAATGAATAAATAAATTTTTTCATTTTATAACTTTTCATTTTTAACTACAATTATATTTTAGCAAACAAAAATTTGCCCTAAGAATTTTGTCCTTTCCTGACAAACTAACAGATAATTGGTCTTAATGACTTATGGAAGGGTAAGCCTTCCATGGCATTCTAGCCAGATAAAGCTAAGCATATATAACTTTATTCTACTTAGCCATATAATCCATTGTTTAAATGCCTGGTGCCCCTCAGTGGTACGGAACCCATATTAATTGAACCCAATTCTGTCAGAAGATGAATTTTGAGTATGGGTTTATGGAGTAAAACTAGGCCAGAAGTAGTAAAGGCTGTCTGGCTGTCACTACACCCTACATAATGCCTATAATTGCCTACTTAAATACTTATGTCGTCTTTCCTTTGAGAATGCACAAAATTTCGGTGTGACTTAATCTGTTCAACCGTTACCAAACTTTGGTAAAGCTCCAGCGTTGGATATATATGATACCAAACTCATTCTCAATCAAAGCAAGACTAAAGCTATATACTTTAATAACTACCACCAGTGCTGTTCACTCCCCAATCTCTATTACTATATCGGTTTGCGTGATTGAAATTGTGGATCAGTTGAAGTGTCTTGGTATTACTTTAGGCTCGCAACTTTCGTTTAGTGCTCACATTAATTCTATTAACTCTAAAATATGCTTTACTCTTCGGAATCTCTACTGTAAGAATTTACACTTGCCTATATCAACTAGAACAACTGCACACGTACTCTTGATGTTTATAGTTTAGAGGTGTACTCTTGTACCTCTAAGGCTAATCTGAACCATTTGACTTACTTTACTTACTTTTAATGGCACAACAGCCCATGGAGGGCCTAGGCCGAGCTTTTCGCATCCACTCATGTTGTGCGTGTTATATTTGTGCATGAATGGAAGGGACCTACAGTTTAATGCCGAATCCGAAAGGCGAAGTGAAAAGCTTTTCATAGCAATTTTTACTTTTGTAGTTTTGCCATATTTTTTCTATTTTTTGATTTTGCCTGTGCCGAGATTCGAACCACGGACACTATGCGTAGCAGTCCAACGCACTACCACTACGCCACAGCGACCACAATTATTAATAGGTTCACAAGGTATGTATGTATATTTTGACCTGCGCGCTCGCGATCATGTGTCTGAAACAGTATTCAATGTTGTTTTCTTGATTATTTGCTAATTAGATCTGTGATACTTTTTTCAAGGTCAAGAATAGAAATCCTTAATATCTTTCTGGAACCCTGAGAAAGCTACATAAGTCATTCTCATATTCTACAATTGTCTTTAGGGAAAGATGTTTCCAACATCTGTGTAAAATTGCTTAATTTTTCGTAGTTTATTTTTATTTACTTTTAGTATAAGTTATACTATACTTTTAACAATTTAAAATAACTAATTGATACTGACTCCCATTCTTTGATTATGAAATTGTACAATACTTGTAATCAATTAATAAATAAAATAAATAAACCTGAACCCTAGTTTCATTGTGTTTGGTCAAATTGCGTTGGTGTGATATCACTGGAGAGTATATTTCGTTTAACGAATTCCAAGTAGTCAGAGAATGGTAACGTCCTAGCCTTATCAGAAGAACTAATTTCGCTTACTAATGTATCGCCTACGGTTGATCCTTGTCTTGAGGCGACTCATAGTTTTCCCCATACTCCTATTCTAAATAAAAATTACGAGTTAAACTTAAGAAATCTCAACCAAACTTGCTTCAGACATTTGTTATTGCCAGAAAGATGTTAAGTTCTGAAATTGACAAAATCAGTCTAGTGGGCGTTTTACCTCCCATACAAATGAAATTTTCATATTGAAGGAAATTCCACAGCGAATTGAAATAGTCTTTTGAGCAACAGTTCTGAAAATTGACAACATAGGGCAAAAGACACGCCTACTTCCCATACAAGTGAAATATTCAAAGGGCAATACTAAAGTAAATAGTGAAGCAATTGGAACAGTTACAATAAAATAGCTCCAAAAATAAGGGATACAAAAATTACCATCATTGAGCAATAACCATGCCTACTTCCCATACAAAACTTGACACAGTGAGTCAAGCTGATGAAAAAACAATTACTTGAAGCAAAAACCATTAAAATTTAACCCTCCGTTGAATGCAAAAAGGCGTTTTATTTCAAAGGAGGTCTAGCGTAGTTATAGATCAGCCGCGTCCTAACTTACCTTTCCATTTAGATTAACTTCAGAATGATATTTTCTGAAATTCAAATCGATATTTCTAATTTTGGTATGATATTTTCTGAACTTAATATTTTCTGATTTTGAATTGATATTTCCTGAATTTCACAATTACTTTTCCCAAATTAATTTTTTTTTTTTTTTTTTCAATTTCAACTATTTTGAATTTCAACAGATATTTTCTGAATTAAAAATATTTTGGATATATATATGGAAATAATGGTTTCTGATTTCGATATATTTATTTTAAAATATTTTCTGATTTTGAGAAGACATTTTCTAATTTCCTGCTTTTAGTTTGATTTCTGATTTCAAAATAACACCTTGTGCATTGCAAAACTTGCTTCAGAGAATAAGTTATGGTCAAATCACTATAAATCGCTATCACATTGATTGACTTTTTCTGTACATCTAATTTCGTTTATTTGGGTGCTATGAAGATTGTAATTAATTTCAATTTAATTTTAGCTATGAATTTATAAAATGAAACAATATTTGTCTATATACACTGTCGCTTATACTCTTAGAAAACAATTTATTGACATACGTTAAATTAGTCAAATCTTTGTGGGAACAAGAAAAGAAAAATAGAACAGTTTTGTGTAATCATGTGACTTGATGATATACAAACATATAGTACACTTTGACGCATTACTCATATGCATATGTATGTATGTGTGTATATATGTATAACAATCATTATAATATTTATGTATAGTATAAACTACAAACAATGTACTACAAATTTATTTAAGTATTATTTGTGAACTTTTGTCGCAAAATAATCAATGATAATTGAAATGAAAAATTGTATATAAATGTTCCCATATACATACATATGTGTTTATTTGCATGTATGTACAAAGTATGGTATACGTAAATGCATACATATGTTCATACTTACAATATAGCACAAGAAAGAAATTGAAACTTATTTATTCCATACAAAATGTTCGAGGTCAATTACAAATGGAACTTTTCAATGTCAATTACATTTATTCTGAGATTTATGTATACTTCGTTTTTCAGTATGTCTTGTTCACAGATGAAAATTAAAAGTAATCGAATTTATGAGGATTAACAGAAGCAAAGCAGGAATTGGTTATAAGCTTGAGAACTTTATAAACTAAATCGAATGGAAATAATAATTGGTATTTCTTAAATATGCAATACTTTCAAACTTACCCTTGCTCCTATAAAACGCGCCTCCAGTAATTCTTGCTTTCGTGGATCTAGTGTTGCTTGAAAATGATCCATGTTCTATTAGGGAACAAATTTTAGAATAAAACTATAGATATTTTAAATATTATATGTCCGCTTACCATTTGCTTTATTATATTGCGTAGCTGTTTATTCAATATTAGCTCTTTGAGTCAGTGCATACATTCGAATATCATTTTATGTATGAGATTCAGAAACTTTATTTACAATTATACTTCTACATCAGTTTTAAGTTTGCCTGAAACTGTGAAAAGAAAATTAAAATAAGTGTAATAAGTAGAAAAAAAAAACTAAACATATTTATAATTATAGGAAGAAAAAAAGAAAACTTTCAATCCATACTCGATCTACAACTAGATTTCGTTCCACTATTTCGAAGGTTTATACATATGTACATAAAAATAATAAAAAAAAAATTTAATATGCCGATAAATTGTCGAGTGACTACCAAAGCTTTTTAACTACTTGGGTTATTCTCACTTAAACATTATACATGCTAAACTAAACACAATAGAAAATTCGATTTTTGTTGATATCCGCGATGATGAATCGATGATTTCTCAAAAGAGGACACTATCGAGTTTAATTGATAATTTGAAAACACATATGTATGGAATGCCAACAACTTTTGAAAAAATTTCATACTATATATAGCACAAAAAATAAACCTGCATCTCTGGGACCGCTAACCTTAATGTAGAAAGGCCGTAACAACATTTTTTTTAAATCATTGGTTAAACGTGTAATACTTCGGAGTGAATTACGTGACGAGTCGTACGCTCATGGATCAACGATTTGACCCCAGATTTTTTACAAATTCAAATGGACCGTACTCAATGTGGTCGCTGTGGCGTAGTGGTAGTGCGTTGGATTGCTACGCAGAGTGCCCAGGGTTCAAATCTCGGCACAGGCAAAATCAAAAAGTAGAAAAAAATAATTTTTCTACACGGCACCACCTCTTGGCAGGCAATGGCAAACCTACAAGAGTAAAAATTGCCTAATAAAGCTTTTCACTTCGCCGTTCGGATTCGTCATTAAAATGTAGGTCCCTTCCATTCATGTACAAATATAACACCCACAACATGAGTGGATGCGAAAAGCTCGGCCTCCATGGGCAGTTGTTCCATTAACAGTAAAGTAAAGTTCTCAATGGCAAAAGAATTTTCCAAAAATTATTAGATATTAGATATTACCTTTCTACATTAAAGTATAATCACAATTGCAGCATAACGGCGTATACTCGCTGTTAAATAGGAACTCATATAAACATGTGGAATGGGACATAGTTGCGATGCCAGCGTATATACGCTTGAAGTATTTACATCGAATTAAAACCATCTGTATTTTATACGTCGTACGCTGCAATTGTGTTTATACTATGAGCATGTTAATGCCAGAGCAGCTGCGAAAATACGAAGCGGACATATTATGTTCAGGCATTTCATTCACTCTTTTTTATGTCCCATTTTCCACAGAAGCAAGCTACCAATTTTCTTTTGGTATTGCGTCTTGCTTTTCCACACAGCAAGATTTCTTGATCAATTTTGCTTTAACTTTATCTGGCATATCAAAGAATGTACAAAGCAAAAGTGACCTTGCCGGTCTCGCCTATAAACTTCACTTGCTTTCAAGAAAACTTGTCGTGTAGAAAAGGAGACAATTTTTCACTGCCTGTGCCAGTATAAACAGCCATTAAGGCTGATACAGTGTCAAGTTGTACTCACCGCACTCAACAGTCTGGTAACGTTCAAATACTCGTAAGCGCTTACGTTACGTTACAGTAATAACATTACGTCGACATAATTTGTGCTCTCTGCAAATTTTTTGAACCAAAAAAAAAAAGAAAACTATTCAGTTTACTTCCGATTGAAAAAATTTACCCTATTTCATATTCACAAACACACACATATATTTAGGTCGATTTGTTTGTTTTCCATTACAATATGAAATATTTTATCTCCAAATTTTTTTGTGAATATTTAACAATATCAAGTTAAATATTTCACACTTGCACTTTAAAGCTCAAAGAGAACACATTGCGAAAGAGAGAGAGAGAGCGAGTAAAACGAAAACGACCATAAACACCGCTGAAAATTAACGCAAATAATTTTGCAAAATTGACACCGAATGTGATGCACAAAAGAAACGACCAAATAAACACAGAGCGAGCGGCGAGTGAGAGAATTTCAATTTACCGTACGAACGTTTTTTAATCAAGCCCACACTATTCCAATTTTAATTAGTTTATAGTTTTCACCAATTTCTTCTATTTAATTTGTTCTTCGTTTTCTTTTCCAATTCATTCATATATCCATGGAAAGCAATAAACGCACACGCGAACTTACACTGAAATGCAATATGCAACAAACAAATGCCCAACAGTTTTTCGGAGCGGAGGAGGCGGAGAAGGGAAACTTGCTCAAATCTTCTCTTTGTAACTTATGATTTTCTGTTGCTTGTTTTTTGTCATAAGTTTTCAATACATGTTTGTTGTTTTGGAATTAATAAAAATAATGTGCTGCTGTTGTCGCTTTAGCATGCATTTTTGCACATTTTCTTTTGGCTTTCTGCGTTTTCTATTGTTTATAATTCTAGCTTTTCGACTTAAACGTGAACCACAAATTGAGCGGCGAATCTTTCTTTTTTTTCCTTAAATTGATTTAAAGTAATTTGTAATTCACTTTAATTTTCTACCACTTTTCACTTTACTCAACTAAATTTTCAGTGTTGCATAAAATGTTAACAAATTTTCACATTATTTTATATGTTTGCTTGGTACCATTGTATATTTTTTGTTATTCTGCAAATAGCAAAACAAAATAGATAATTTGCAAGAATTAAGCATTTTACTGGATAATAAGGCCGTGGTTATATTGAGAATTTCACTCGGCAAACATCATGCAAATATTTTTGCATCTAACACGAACATAAAGTGTTCGCTGAGCAAGATTTTCAATAAGTTGGTGGTCGCTGCTCGGCGGTTCGGAAGTTACATTGAGCTGGTTGCAGAGTTGCTTTTGGTTGAACAAAAAATCTTTAAACCATTTTATCAAGATGAAGAGTGAAATTAATAACGTGCATACCGCTAATATAGTGTATAAATACTTTTCATCGTTTTATAAAGAAAATAATATCCAATTTTAAACCCTAAAAATATTCCAAGCTTTTGTTTTTGTACTATTGTACATAATTTCTTTTTCCTTTTTCGTAAAATAGCTTATTGCCACCCTTAATACACAGTGCTCGGTGTTCATTTTGCCAGGCATAACGTGTCCGCTGTGAAAGTGAGTGTGTCGTGTTCGGTGCCATGACGAGCAAAATCGGTGTTCGACGAGCAATATCTGAATATAACCACGCCCAATGGTTTGCTGTTTGTTATATCAATATATATACAAGCAGTATAAATGACGATACTTTTTAAGCAACGCTCTTTAGAACTGAATCTTTATTTTATTCAGCTCAAGCATATGGTTAAAGTTGCCAGACAAATTTTCGAAAACTACCCGCATTGTAATTTCCACATTTGGAGAATATTTACTAAAGGGTGTTTTTTCTAGAAGTGTGGTTTTCAATCTGGCAATACTTTTCTCGGAGTTGATCTTTTTGACAGCTGTCATTTGATTTATGCTCAGTTTGGTTTGCCATTTCATGATGAATAAACTTACGCCTGAACAATGTTTGCAAATTATTGAAATTTATTATCAAAATTTGTGCGCTGTGAAAAATGTGTTTATCGCAAAATTGTCTTCAGCGACGATGTTCATTTTTGGCTCAATGAATTCGTGAATAAGCAAAATTGCCGTATTTGGAGTGAAGACCAGCCAGAGCCATTCAGCAGCTACCAATGCATCCCGAAATATGCACTGTTTGGTGCTGTTTATGAGAAGGCAGCATCATTGGGCCGTACTTCTTCAAAGACGATGAAGGCCGCAACGTTACGGCCAATAGAGAAAGATACCGTTGCCGAAAATGGAAGAATTGATGAGCAGTTAATCTCACGTTCTTGTGTAGCCAATTGGCTTCCAAGATCGTGTGATTTGACCCCGTTAGACTATTTTTTGTGGAGCTATGTTAAGTCTCTTGTCTATTTTTTTGAAGCCAACATTGAACGCGTCATTTGTGAGATTCCGGCAGAAATGTGTGAAAAATGTGCCAAAATTGGACCTTCAGAATGGACCGCTTGAAGCGTAGCCGCGGGCAACATTTAAGTGAAATTATCTTTAAAAAGTAAATAGCAGGAATTGAGTTATCTATCCAAATAAAAACATCATTCACTTTCGTTTGTAAAATTTCTGTGTTTTTTTTTTCATTTAAAAAAACTAAACTCTTATAAAAATCACCCTTTATTTGTTAAGTTCATAACATATTTCCTAGACTTCATATAAAAATTATATTTATAATGTTTTTAGAAAACAAAGAAAATATAAAAACAAGAGAAATTCAGATGGTACTAACATTATTACAAAATACATACATATATATTCTTAAGTAACAGATTTAGTTAAAATTTTTTCAATTATACTTCAAAATTTGTCCCTTTTTTGTAACATTACCTTTTTTTTTGGCAAAAATGGGTCAAAGTAATACATGTGACGGAATTACACTTTATATACCTCTTCTAAACACAATAACAGCGTATCGTCGTATACATGCTGTTAATGTATTTACGCTGCAATTATGTTTATATGTGGAGTATTCTCACTTCATACTTTCAATAAGTGGAAAATATATGACTTTAATTATGGCACAGAATCTCACAATGTACACATTTTTTTTTTTTTAATTTATTATTTAAGACGGACTTCTGTACCTTGATTTTGTAGTGTTGGGTTATAGATACACAGGATTACGTTACTTGAGCTGCTACAATTATTATAACTGTTTACGCTTTTGCAAAAATAAATGAATGAAAAGACAGGCAACAAAGTAGGTAAATAAGAAGGAGTCAATTGAAATGTCCGATATATCATGGCATGGGATTTGTTAATCAATTTTAAGTAAATTTAGTCTGCTGAATATGAAAATAATATTTTGATTAAATTGACTTTACTTTTTGAGATAAAGGCAGTCGATTTATACTGGACAGAGCGCTTTTTATATCGGTTCATACCTTTCCCATTCATAGCACAAAAGTAGCAATCGTTAAGGTGGTTTCTTGGCTCTGTCCATGTCAACGGTATTCCAAACTGAAGCCCTTTTTATCCTACTTGCTTCCAATATCGAAATGAATCCTCGCCAGCTTTATAAACTTTATGTGGGGCCCAACATTTGTCTTGTTGGCCAAGTTGTTGTTTTTTTATTCCCCTTCGTTATCTTACTTAATCTTTTTACAGTCCTACTCATACATATGAAGTGAATGAGAATTATAAGAGAGTATACAAGTACACCTATTGCCAGGCAATGGCAAATCTACCAAGTGATATCATAATTTCTATGATTATCACGTTACCACACGAGCCCTGTGAATCAGTTTCAAATATGACCCTGCAACTGAAATGACAAGACAAAGGGAAAAAGTACGTACCAATGATATTGCTGATGGTTCTGCGAAGTTAGCATTAATTATGCTTACTCTACTCTTCTGCATACTGTGAGTGAGAATACCTCTAAAGAGGTATGGTTTCGCTACGGAAACTTATATGCAATTTAGCGCTCCAAGACCCTTTTTTCAAAAATAATAATCATAGTTGTACGGTTTTGTACGGAGTTTTTGTACTCCCAAATTGATATAAATAGTATCTGGCAGCACCAACACGCATCATATTTGGTTACATTTGTCTTTGGATAAAAAAAATTATTACCATTTTTGATTATTATTTTATAAGAACTTGGTAAGAAGTTAAAGTATATAAAGAGAGTTCTAATGATTCTCAGATTAAATTATATTAATGGAAAACTGGAAGCAAAGATTGCTTCAACGACACAAGCAGAATTTTCTCGCAGCAGCAATCACCGAAGCTACATTTTCTGCAGCAGAGCGCCTTTAATGCACCACACAACTACAAAAACAAGGTGCAAAAATTAATTAGCTTGTCGGGATGCAGAACTAGACAAAATTACAAACTGACAAAATTCTGCGAGGAGTAAACAAATTTGTAAGAATGCAAGGACCCAAACTACAAAAACTCCATAAACCGAATGCTAAGTTATAATAAAATTGCGAAAAGATGGGCGATTCACGACCGAACACGAGTATGAAGGATGTGCAGCTAAAACTGAAATCATTGAGGCCATAGTATTTAAAAGGAAAAATTATAATTTGGCATTCCGAAAGCGGGTATTCACCATAACAATGTTGCTACAACAAATTGCAGCATTTAGATGAGCGATGAGATGATGGAAGGATAAAGTAAAACAAACCTTTCGGTGAGTTCATTTATAGATGTTTCAAATATATTAATTGACAGTATGGTATAGTATTTGCTTGTATTTTTCTGGCTTGGTTTTGTCTCAGTGGTCTGTAATTAATGTTTCTTTTCAGAATACTCCAACGAAGAGTTCAAATGGATGTTCATCCGAAAGTGAATGTGAAAGTTTCTGTAATTTACTGTCATCGATTTGCTAGCCAGTAATATTATTTATAAGTCTTGCATTAGAATTTGATTAAAATTTTATATTTTCTAGAAAACAACAAAACAATCAGCATTAGAAGCCAAAGCGGATGCTTATTTTCACATTGGAAGTATTCGAGCAGTTCATATACATCAACTCATAAGTATTGCAGTTACATGGATGCAATATTAAATCACAGATTCTGTTTCCTTACATACTGCTCGATTGAATCGACAAATCATAATATAATTTCGGGCAATATACTTAGGTGAAATTTTCCAGTTGGCTCTAATAATAAATATGTTGTAGTACAAAGGAAAGTTTCATTGTAAAGGATATGACGAAAATATCCTTCTTCACAACAGTTACTCTTAAATTTACTTTGAATAGAAAATTAAACGAGCACAATACATATATTTAGGCACGGTAAACTCCTATTAAGTACCTCAGCCGAATATGTCAGGCTTTTCACATACTTAAGCGAGGAAGGCACTTACCTAAGTACCTCGAGGTACTTGCGAACAAATTTACTTATTTGGACTCAAAAAGAGTCAAATATTTAAATCATGCATATATGTACGTATATCAAAGAGAATGACAATGCGATTAAGATCAATTAAACGGTTCAATACTCGAATTACCTATACCCTGCTCAAAATAATAGGTTCACAGCACACTTTCAACTTTAACATAACAAATAATGGTTTTATTCAATAAAAAAAAAAAATGCACATTAATTCAGTGGATATAAATAAATAAAGAAAATAAACTAGATAAAGTATAACGAAGAATCTAAGATCAATAAACATTTTAAGGCGTTTATTCCGCTGCTTTAAAAAATAGTTACACTTTTAGTATTACAAAAAAAAAAAGAATAATTAAAAGTGTTTATAAAAAATTCTTGGATATTTTGAATCATTTCACTAATATCCGGTGTATCTACCACAATTTTGAATTACTATTCTCCTTGGCATACTATTAATCAAATCCCGACAGGTGTCTATGGGTGGTATACCCATACTATATTTTCTGAACATTCTCCCATAATTGTTCTTTATTAGAGAAAACTTTTTTGGCCAATTTATTTTTCCAGTTAATCCGGGGATTGACTTGGCCACTCTAAAGCATTTTTTTAAACTTTGCGGTATGCTTTGGGTCGTTATCTTGCTGATAGACCTAACGTAAAGGTATGTTTCCCTCCGCTTATGTTAGCATTGTATTTTCCACAATGTCCTTGTATTCGGCTGCTGTCATATGGTTAGTAGTTTGGTGTATAGGACCGACTCCATACCAAGAAAAGCATACCCATAATATTTCCACCTCCATGCTTCACTGTTTTTTTTTTCATGAAACGAACGTGAAATTCTTTGCCTTTTGGACGGCGTACATTCTTTCTGAATCGTTTCCGAACAGATTAATTTTCGCTTCATAAAACATTTCTCCACTTTTTCTTCCCTCAGACCCCACCCAGATTTTGTGTTTCCCTGCAAACTTTAACCTCATGCTCAAATTGTTTTTTCGCATCAAAGGAACTTTTTTAGCTATTCGTCCCGGTAGGTTAACTCACCACGTTTCCAATTTCGGCTGCTATTACCTTTGAAGACTTAAATGGCTGTTTTTTATAGATAGCCTCAATGCGACGATCGAGATTGCGTTAGTTTTTTTGGGCCTTCCTCGAGACTCGTTTTGGGGTTTTCGCTCTAACGCATTTCTGACAAAATTATGGGTTCTCCCCATAAACGTCACAAAACGATTTTTCTTAGGTTCGAAACTAACCGCGCTTCTTCATCAGTACAATGTGATTTACAACCCATCTAAATTATTTAATCAAATTTCTCTATTTTTAAGTTAAAAGCAAAATTTACCGCTGTTAAATTGAGAACTGTAAGAACTCAAAAAAATCGTTTAAAAAAAAACTAGTGGACTTGTAAGTGTAACTATTAATATTGAGTAAGCAGATTTTGACTTTTTCACGCAAAGCAACAATTCGCAATAATTAGGGAAATCACACGTTTCACGTTGCCAGCCATATTGCGTTAATTAAAAAAAACACTTCCTTTTACCTTTAATTGCGCGAAAATGGTTGCAAAAACCAATTCTAACTAAAAGTGTATGTTGCCGCATGTATAAAATTATAATAATTACAACCAGATGAGGGTAACGTTGAAAACTACAGCTGATATCAAACCCTTCTCTGGATTTCTGAAAATGAATACATCTCTGGACATATTCTACTCATGTCCTTGCATTCTCTCATTTATGTATGTAAATTAAATACCGTTTGTTATTAATTATTTATATTGTTTGTATTTTTTTAACCCAAAAATTATTTCAATGTTACAGAAATATGTCAAATTTGCAAGAAAGCAATTAAGTAGATAATGAAGGTAAACTTGCTTTTTGATTTAACGATCAAAAAGTAAGAAGTGCTAATCAAAAATTTTAATTAAATTTTTGGTTTGTTATAGTATATTATAGACAACCCGAGTATTATAGAAATACCAATTTGGTGAAGCTAACTAGCAGCATTTAGTTGGGCACACCAGCTATGACCTTACATGTTTAAAGATATATATAAAAGAAACAGAATTCTATTACTTATTTCTCCTCACACCACTCGTTCTCCTTGCGCACTTGCTCCTCTTCGGCCGGTGTGAAATCATTCTTGATATTGAAGGTCTTTCTGATCTCCTCAGGTGTTTTGCCCTTAATCATGTTAGCGACGGTTTTGCACGTTACATCCAATAGACCTTTAATGTCTAAATAGTTTGCAGCTAATATAAGCTCGAAGAGTGTACCCTGATCAACCTTAAGGAAATCCGCATCCCACGATGAGATGTCGTCAGTACGCTTCTCCTTGTTCTCGTCATCTTCAGTTGGCTGCGGATCATCCTTGTGATAGGTGGCCCAAGTCAATACTTTACGCAATATGGCTGAGTTCACATTTGGCAAAGGAACTACGGACGAGCTGTCTCCATCTTCCATGCCGCAATCTTCCAGCATAGTCTTAATGGTGCCCGAGCACTTGGCAATTTGGACATCGGTATCGAAGATTTCACTATCAGAAGACTGTAATTTGATGGTAGGCATTTTAACACGATAATTTCTACAACAATAAAATTGCAAAGAAACAAAATATTTAATGCAATCAAAATTTAGATATTTTACACCCCTGGCCAATGCGCACTTGCCCAGTTAAGCTCGTAATGGCTTCACAAAGTAGCGAGGGGAACAAAAGTCACTAAAGAAAACAGTAAAAATAGTGGCGAAAACGCACAACTAAAACTGTATTTTCACTAGTAACAATTTGCAAGCAAAATGCTTATTGATTTTTTTTTTCTTTTACTTACTTTCTGGTTTACTAAGATTTTTATTTTAATGAATCCGTTCCAAACGTACTGCTTGAAAATAAAAGACAATTGAAGAATTCTTCCTTTCTTTGTGTTCTTCGCTGACAAATTATTTTCCGTTTGTAATATGGCAACTAGTGATGGACTTTTGACGCAGTTCTGCTTTTTTTAGTACTCTTTAAGGGTCGATAGTGCGTCAGTACGGAGCAGCATTTCAACGTACTTTTGTACTTAATCCAATTTTAATTTCAATTCACCAGTAGCTGGATACCAGCCTTTGCCATCACTAGGAATCTATCGCGAAAAGAAAATTAACGATAATTGCAATTTTGACGTACTGAAATCGCATAGTTTTGTCCATTTTGTGGCAACATTTTGTCGCTGGATTCAATGAACAGGATAAAGGGAATCAGCTGTTTTTGACAATTCTTTTTGCTTGAATTAGCAAAAATTCAGTGTCCAACGATTTTAGGGAATTATTTGTATGGAGAGCTAGCGCGGTAGTTATATTGCAAAGTTTGCACGGCGAACAGTTTGTGCTAGGTATGCGCTCCACAACAATGTCATGATGTTCGACGGTCAAAATGCTATGCTATTTGCTATACTATTCACCATTTCTAAACGTAGTTAGTAGTATGCTGGAGTACTAAGCAGATTGCTCCGTGTTCCAATCTCGGCACAGACAAAAATTTAATTATTTTTCTCCCGCAATCAGAAGCGAAAATAGTTATAATAAGAGTGTTGTTAACTTTCTAAGTCTATATGCCCCGAATAAAATAAAAAATAAAAATTCTGTTGACTTTAAATCGATTTTTCAGTGGAAACAAATAATATTTTTCAATAAAATTATATAATAGTTTTCTCGAATTTTTTCAAATCTTAAATATGAATAAATCAGTGGAATGCCTAGAAGGGCGAGGTTATATGATCAATGTTTTTCTGTTTTTAATCTGTATGTTTTTTGTTAGCATTTTTAGTATATAGTTATTCAATTGTTCTTTAGACTGCATGAGAATTTAAGAATTTAAAATCGATTATTATAATAATGAAAATATGATTTTTATGTTGATGAAATTTGCAAAAAAAAATACACAGAAAATATTACTTGTGTGCGAAAGACATCGAAAAGCGCTGCGCATCCCACAGCAACGTCTGATTTTCCAGCAAGGAAATAAGCTCCTCCACTTTATTTTTAGGCCAGTGAATTGCAATGTAGGTTTAAACATAAAAAATTTTTGTCAATCGCACTCACTTTGACAAAACAAACAAAAGCCAAAATGCAACAGTGCATCTTCGATAACATCATTTTATTCGAAGTAAAGTAGGATATTTCTGCAAAGTACCCTTTTCGACACGGCAAGTTTTCTTGAAATCAAATTTCCAATTCTCTGGGAAACACAGCAAGATTTCTTGATCAATTCTGATTCTTACTTTGTCTGACGTGTCAAAGAACGAACTACACAAAAGAAAACTTGCCGGTACGAGCAAGTCTATACCCGTTCCTCTCGTCTTTCCTCTTTCGGCAACAAACTTAACTAGCTTTCAAGAAAACTTGCCGAGTGGAAAAGGGGAGAAAGATTGGCCGATATGTTTCTGTTCATGTTCTGACCATGATCACATTAGCCTCAGTGAGCCGCTCATTTTGACGTCTACCGACAAAGGTGGAAGTGTAGAGGGGGAAAGTTACGTGAGGCGAAATTTTTTATTTTGTTAAAAATTTCTCGACTCATTTTGACATTTGTTGATGTGACATTTCAATCAGCAGCGAAAAATAATTTAACCGCACAAAATTTTATTAAAAATTATAAACAAAAATAAACGAAACTTGTAAAAATGAATAATTGAAACTTCTTCAATATCAGTCATTCCTTAATTTTCTCCTGCAGTAAATATTTGTACTGCGCAAAAAAGCGGGTAAGTGTCTTGTCAAAATGAGTCGGCACTCTGAGGCCAATATGAACAGGGTCTTTGAAAGCAAATAATCAAACAAACAAAAAAAACTCCAACAAAATGACAGCAGATTTTGAACTTTTCTCGTACGTTTAGAGCGCCCGAACGAACAGAAGAATTTTCATTCGTTCGGCTGGTATAAATGGTTAAGCGTTGAACATTGTCTTCGCTACAAAATGTTCAGGAACAATGTTCAGCCGATGTAAAGGGATACATACGCCGAATTAATAAAAAAATTTTGATATTTTTTTGGGAGTGTTGCTGTTGTTGTTTAATTGTGAAAATTAAATAAAAAAGGAAGGACAACTGGAAAAGAAGTTAAACCTGGTTGACGTATAGTGCAATGTAATACTGACAACATATGCTATTTTCTGTGAGTTTCACTAAAAATTTTAAAAATATGTTTGGGAACATTATAATTTGTCATCTACAAGATGGCGAGCGAACAAGATGGGTTCTGAGTTTGTGCGGAGCTTATGTTCAGCCGGTGTAAATGGTTCCGCGAATGAAAATTTATTAGCTGCATTTTCTACGTGAATGAAACTTCATAAGTTCGGCGGTATAAATGCAGCGTTACAAACGTAAACCATCGAATTTCCGTAACGTTAAGTAGAAATAAAATATTTACAGATTTGTACTTTATAGCTATTAAAACAGAAAGTTAGGTTACATTTCATTACTTCAAGTTACATCTAGTATAATTTGTTATCAGCGTAGTTGGCAACGCTTGACATATGTATGATTTTTTGTAAATAAAGGGACTTGCCCAAATTCAAAATTTATTTAGATAACATATTTTTCGCTCAAATTAACGTTATCGAAATATAATTCCTTATAATTAAAGAGAATTTTGTTTTGGGTATAGCTGTGAAAATTATTTTATTTACAATATATTTAAAATAATATAAAGGTAGAAACTTCATTATAAAAATCTCTATGATTAGGTTTCTGAGCCAATTACGAGCGAATAACCATTATAGTAGGACAGGTTGGTCGAGGTTTAATTTAATGGTTTATTTCTGTGTATTATAAAAAACCAGGATATTGTAGAAATACAAATTTGTTGAAGCTAACTACCAGTAGTTTCATATACCACCGCGACATATGTTTAAAGATATACAAAGTAACTGAAATCAGCTGATTATTTTTCCTCGCACCATTCGTTCTCCTTGCGTACTTGTTCCTCTTCAGCCGGTGTGAAATCCTTCTTGATATTGAAGGTTTTTCTTATCTCGTCAGGTGTTTTGCCTTTAATCATGTTAGCGACAGTCTTGCATGTTATATCCAAGAGACCCTTAATGTCCAAGTAGTTAGCAGCTAATATCAGCTCGAACAGAGTACCCTGGTCAACCTTTAGGAAATCCGCATCCCACGATGATATATCGTCGGTACGCTTCTCTTTGTTCTCGTCTTCTTCAGCGGCCTGTGGATCATCCTTATGATAGGTGGCCCAAGTTAATACTTTACGCAATATGGTCGAGTTAACATTTGGCAAAGGAACTACGTTTGAACTGTCTCCATCTTCCATGCCGCAATCTTCCAGCATAGTCTTAATGGTACCCGAACACTTGGCAATTTGGACATCGGTATCAAAGATTTCGTGATCAGAAGATTGTAATTTTATGTTTGGCATTTTGAAGCGATATTTTCTACAATGAAATGGAAAACAAAGACGAATATTAAATCAACATTTTTAATATTTTTCATCCCTAGACCAGCTCAGCAAATAATAACAGAAGGCAGCGAGGATGAACAAAAAACGAACACAAGTAAACCTGCATTTTCATTTTTCACTAGTAAGAACTTGCAAAATATATATTTATTGATTTTTTCTTTCACTTACTTTTTTAGTTTACTAAAATAAAATTGTTATCCCAATGAATGCGTTCCGATCGAGCTGCTTTTTGATAATAAAAAGTAAAATTAAAAATCCTTCCTATAGTTTGTTTCCTGGCAATTACTTCTCTTTTGTACTATGCCAGCCAGAGATGAGAAGTTGCTCGATAATTATCGATATTGAATTTTACTAAATTAATAGCAACTCTTATATTTGTTATTTTTATATTTGCTTTGTTTTCGCGAAATAAATATACGTTTATATATGTAATTTATATATAATATTACTGTTTCAATAACTACGAAGTGAAAAGGAAATATAGTAAAAAAAGTATTCATTAACTTACTAATCTGCATAACATACTTTTCGCATAGAGTTGAAAAAACAAAAACAGAGTGTAAAAAGTGACATGACCGACGATCATTTAACCGTCTGCATAACATTGCCCTAAAATTTATATAAGTATGTTATACTGAACAAATGATTCTCATTTCTTAGAAGTGCGTAGTGCAACTTTTTTAAATCCCGGAACTGAAGCGAAATTTGTCCAGATTTCTCTTAGAATTCCCCGACCCACAGAAAATTATTCCCAACCAGTTCCCCATACTTAATAAACTGAGGAATTTATTATGTTTAAAAAAAAAAAAAATTGTGTGGGGCCACCTACAAAAGTTTACTTCTTCAGAACGTTTGGGTGTAAATTTCTAAGGGTTTTTGTTTGAATTGTAAAATTTGTGTTTATAATATCAAATTTGTCGAGAAACTGATGGGCAACGCCCTTTATCAATCGAGTATAAAAAAATGAGGATGCAAATGTGTATACACATACAATTTTTCATATGTTTCTTTTAATAGAGGGCGCTGCCCGTTATTTATGTGTATACACATATGCATTCTCATTTCTTTCATACTCATTTCTTACTTTACTTTTGATGGCACAACAGCCCATGGAGGGCCTAGGCCGAGCTTTTCGCATCCACTCATGTTGTGCGTGTTATATTTGTACATGAATGGAAGGGACCTACAGTTTAAAGCCGAATCCGAACGGCGAAGGAAAAGCTTTTCATAGCAATTTTTACTCTTGTAGGTTTGCCATTGCCTGACAAGAGGTGGTGCCGTGTAGAAAAATTATTTTTTCTACTTTTTTTTTTTTGATTTTGCCTGTGCCGAGATTCGAACCCCGGACACTCTGCGTAGCAGTCCAACGCACTACCTCTACGCCACAGCGACCACTGCATACTCATTTCATTTCCGTCAAAAATCACCTTCGATGAACATCTTTAAAAAAAATAAATTATGATTCAATGTTTAAAAAGTATTTAGAATACCATATATAAACATCAATATACGATAAATTTCAACTTCATCTCACGGTCATAAGTTTTTGTATATGGTATGGAATTACGTTCAATTTGCGTTATAAATGACGGAAATCATATAACGCATTCAGATTTTAATATTTTTTTTGGAATAAAAAAAAAACAGCCAACAAAAAAAAAATTCAGCTACTTCATATGCAAAACTCCGTGCAGTTTTCGGTTAAGTTGAATATGTGGTCGTACATAGTTCGTAGTATTCGACTACTGTGATGTGTGATGAAATTCTTTGTTGTTAATTTTCGATAATTTGTCGGCAATTTTTCTCAACAAAATTCCCATCCCTAACTCACACGTTTGCTCAATTTAGTACTTCAATATGATCACACATATTTCCCCCATTTCTTGTGTTTGATTCCGGTTTGGAACACAATTTCCTGTCTTCCTTACACGATCAAGAATAATGGCGATACTTTAGTTTCCCTTTTTGTTATGTCGGCCATTTATCCATGTCGTTCTCATATTCAAAATACTTTTTTGTCATATTCTTTCATTATTTGTTTTGGCTTTATAAATGTAAAGTCTTACACATGATGTGCTATGTAAGTAGAACAGAAAAATTAATTTGGAATTTATGTAAAAAAAAATCATTCTCAAGGAAGATTTCATATCACGCTACAACTTGTATTCAAACTTTACACTTCCTTTTATCTCACACCGCCACACCGCCATTGTGGTATAATATGATCATATTGATAATATGTAGGCCATGTGCGTGCATACCAAGTAAGAGAGACAAATTTATTAAAGAATTAAGAATGCAAACTACACAATAACCTCAACAAAACGAATGCCGAAAGAGCTTAATTTTGCATAATTTCATGAAAATTTGCTGAGAAATACATGAGCCTGTTCTGACTAAATATTTATCAAGGCTTGATTGAAGTAATGTCATGATGAGAATAGGCTGCCATTTTGTTAGAAATTAAAAAAAAAATGAGCTCTCACGGAACGTTTATTTGAAGGTGTAAAATTGATGGCCTTCAATTGATGCACATTTATGCTCGTTTTACTGCATTTTGAATAATTGCTCGCAAACCATCTGATTTCTTCTTCAATATTTGCAAAAACTATTGCACATTCACGTTACGAGTCTCAACATTCTCAAGGGCGTAAGCTATAGTCTAATAATAAAGGAATAATAAAGCCGTAAAAGTGAGTCATAAAATTATACCATAAACAACAAATCATGCATTCAATAAAATAAAAATAAAAACTAATTAAAAATGTATAGTTTTATTTAAAAGCGTAGCTGCATTTGCTGTAATTTGTCATTTGATGTAATTTATGTATTACCGAAACCTTTCCAGGATCGGTCAGCGGAACTGGAGGAGGCTCTGCCATTTCATTAGCTGAGATAAAAAAAAATTACAAAAAGAAAAATGTCTGTGTTGCCAAAATTCAAAATGTTGCCAAGAACAAAACAAATCTTTTGTCCTATAAATACTTTTGCAAAGGATAATTTGAAATGGATATTTCCTTGAAAGAAATATGGAAAAATTTGCCTCCAAATAATTTGGCGGAAATATCATTTTGCTCAACTGATGAATTTTCTACTTTGAAAAGAACGCTCTCGCATTTACCTGCAAAATACAAAACCTAAACAACCACAGGATACTTGAATATGTTTGCTAGGCTATAAACCTTGATTATAAACGTTTCTCTTATTTTTTGAAATTGCGTACTAGTATTATTCATCATATTTTTAATAGCTTTTTTTTAGTTTTCTGGTAAATGGTACTTTTGGAGATATGTACATAATGTACATATGTGGTTGAAGAATAGAAAATTAAATGTACATATTTACATCTCAAATCGTAGGTACAGATATAAAAGCTACTAAAAATAAGGGCGTAATTTTATGTTGTAAGGTTTTTTCTTTTTCGTATTCTCTACCTTTCTGTCAACTATCAAATTTCCGCAATGTAGAAATCAAAAATCCACATATGGTAACTATATGAATTTCCCAAATTTGAAATGATCGAAGAAGAATGAGCGAAAAACCTTTTTTTCATATTTTTTAAATGAGTTCAAAATTCTATTTCGTTAAAAAAGTATTTTATTTATTATCAATATACATATTTACTTAAAATTTAATTATAATAATAAGCGAGTAGAGCTTAAACCAATAATTTGGTATTTTGTGTTACAGAAAGTTGAATGAATAATATTGATTTAAAATAAACTAGTAATTAACAGTAGTGGGAACCACACCGCGATATCACGTGTTTAAAGATTTGCATTCAAAACAAACGAAAAATACAGTATCCAACTGATTATTTCTCCTCACACCATTCGTTCTCCTTGCGTAGTTGCTCTTCTTCGGCCGGTGTGAAATCATTCTTTATGTTAAATATTTTACGAATTTCCTCAGGTGTTTTGCCTTTAATCATGTTAGCAACGGTCTTGCATGTTACATCCAAGAGACCCTTAACGTCCAAATAATTCGCTGCTAAAATCAGCTCGAAGAGTGTACCCTGATCGACTTTTAAGAAATCTGCATCCCACGATGAGATATCGTCGGTACGTTTCTCTTTGCACAAATCTTCATCAATAACTTTGTCATCCTTGTGATAGGTGGCCCACATTAAGATTTTACGCAATATCGCTGAGTTGACATTACTTAAAGGAACAATAGACGAGCTATCGCCATCTTCCATGCCGCAATCTTCCAGCAAAGTCTTAATGGTACCCGAGCACTTGGCAATTTGGACATCGGTATCAAAGATTTCGTGATCAGATGATTGCAATTTTATGGATGGCATGTTACTCGATGTTTTCTGAAATGAAATGGAAAATAAAAAACATTATTAAATCAAAATATTGACATTTTCCACCCCTGGACAAGATGCACTAGCCCAGCTCATAACTTCATAGATCAGTGAGGGCGAGCAAATAAGACACCAAAGAAAACAGTAAAAAAAAAAAATAACAGTAAAAAAAAATTTTTTTTTAAATTGTATCGCGAAAACGCGCACAAATAAACCTGCATTTTCACTAGTAATAACTTGCAAAATATATATTCACTCACTTTTTCGATTTACTAAAATTTAATTTTTATCCCAATGAATGCGTTCCGATCGAACTGATGTTTGATAATAAAACATAAATTTAAGGATCCTTCCCATATATTGTTTCCTGACAAATACTTCTCTTTTGCAATATGTCAAAAACTCCTACGGTTGCACAATTTAGTACTTAAATGTGATTGAAATTTTTGCCCTATTGTGTGCATGTGTTGCCACTTAATTCACATACAGATTTCCACAAATTTTTGGTGTTTGTCTCTTTTACACTTTTGACATATTTGCGTCACGCTATGTATATATATGTATATGCACACGAATTATAGAGCTAATTAACAAGGACCCAATTAAAATAATTAATTTGGTCTTAATGTATCATACTCATTAAGTTTTATTCATTGTTATATGTATTTAACAAGAACACTTTTGGAAGGATACCAGTTCTTTAAACTTTCTTTTAAAAAAATTTATCTTACGAACATAATAGTGGTCGTAGTGGCGTAATGCGTTGGCCTGCTACGCAGAGTGTCCTAGATTCAAATCTCGGCACAGGCAAAATCAAAAAAGCAGAAAAAAAAATTTCTTCGTTCGGATTCGGCATAAAACTGTGGGCCCCTTCCATTCGCATAACAAGAGTAGATGCGAAAAACTCGGCTAGGCTCCCCATGGGTGTTTGTGCTATTAAAAGAAAAAAAAATTGTGTTCGTCAGTGGAACGCCCTAAAAACGTTTACTCCTTCAGAAATCCCAATTTTGGCACACCAATTTACTATACCTATAAGATGTTACTTACTTTACTTTTAATGGCACAACAGCCCATGGAGGGCCTAGGCCGAGATTTTCGCATCCACTCATGTTGTTCGTTTTATATTTGTACATGAATGGAAGGGACCTACAGTTTAATGCCAAATCCGAACGGCGAAGTGAAAAGCTTTTCATAGCAATTTTTACTCTTGTAGGTTTGCCATTGCCTGCCAAGAAGAGGTGCCGTGTAGAAAAATTATTTTTTCTACTTTTTGATTTTGCCCGTGCTGAGATTCGAACTCCGGACACTCTGCGTAGCAGTCCAACGCACTACCACTATGCCACAGCGACCACTACGTATTAGATGTTAACAAACTGAAAATTGTCTGACAGTTCATTTATAATAAAATTTCAATTGTGTAAAGACAAGTACTTTCATGCAAATTTCAAATCTTCGCGCTATTCTAATCTCTTGCACTTGGCAGAAAAATAAAACATTGTACTCTTACGTCAAATCATTCAATGCTTTTGAAATATATATTGCAGCCAATGAAAAACGTGTTAGTGTATTACTGAAAAAATTTTAGTTTAAAGTATGCCAGTTTTGTCTTCGATATTTTTAATGTCGACATTTTAATTTTCGATTCTTAATTTATACATACGGTCGTCCAATGTTCCAATTCAATACAACTCTTCCACTGGTTTCTCTGTTTACATCTCAAAAGAATGAAAAAAAGCATCATCACGGGCCATGATTTTCTGTTTTCGGAGCCGATTTCGCTGAATTCTTGATTTAACGGCTTTGGTGACTTGCGACGTGCGAACTGTACGTGGACGGCGCGACCGGTGATGGTCTTTTATATCTCCAGTCCCCTCCAACAGTTTCATGCCAAGCAAAAACATTGCGGATTTTCAGTAGCTACTGTCAAAATTTTATTTTTCGACTAAAAACTTACAGATTTACAGACACCCTTTAGTAACTTTAGATTGGTATTCAGGTGATTCACAAGGTAAAAATGGAAGAGGATGATTTGAGAGGATACGGCACCCTGTGAATAGGCCGGCCAATTGAAATATAATTATACTACTTATTACACTGTTCGACAAAAATAAATTTTTTTTAAAAATGACAAGGTTCTGAAAGTGGATTCTGAAAGAGCTTGAGGGTGGGGAGGGAAGGGGGGGATAGTTTCTAATTTTTGTTTTTCGCGGACCTATTTGTCCATTTCTAACAAATTTCTCAGAAAACTTATTTAATTTGCATCTGAAATTTTCTGTGTGTGCAGCAATTTATTGTAGAATTTTCCGTAGAACATTTGAATCGAATGTTTTAACTTATTTGTTCCTTAACTTATGGTTTTTTTTTACATATTCGAAAGCAACTACTTTTTTGACCCAAAATTAGGGTTGATAGAGGGTTAATATGTTGTAGAAATATGTTGACCATAAAATTTTATTTAGGTAACTGAACATCAAAAATCTGTAAACTTGGTGTTAGTAAAAATAAATCCAAATTTTAAAAATGTATTTAATTTCCACCACAATTCGTTCGCTTCCTGAAAAGAAATTTAGTGTTTTATCATATTTGTATCTTACGAATTGATTACGTAAGAAGAGAGAATATTTATTCTTTACAATTGTATGGAGTGCCAGGTAAATTGAAAATTGTAAATGAGTTGTTCTTAATATTTATGTTTTTGAGATATGTTCTTAAATTTTGTAAACTAAAAATATATTTTGTGTCGCAAATTAAACAGTAACGGGATACGAGGTGGTAATCAGGTTAATTTCCACACAATCTAACACTAACATACATACATAACTAAGTAAGTATGAATGGCTTTGTGTAAATTCTTCTCTATAATCATAGTTGCAGCTTACGTAGGTAAAGCTGCAAAACTTTATTTACGAGGTGCTAATTACACGCTTTACACCTAAAAATCGACAGATAAATTCACACGTATGAGGTAAACAAGTTTACACGCTTTACCAGTTTTACATGGCAGAGACGAATCCCCTTATTATAAGGATATACCTTCAACGGTGTATTAAACCTGTAGCTTGTCCCTTGAGAGATTTTTGGCTTTTTCAATAGCAATTTCCAACTGCTTGAAGAAAGCAATTCTAAGTAATTAGAATTGTCACTTGAAAAAAAATCAGAATTTCTGATCATTTAAATCATAACAACAGTGATTAGCCTATTAGTTCTATTTTACGACTGCCATTATCATGATTCGAACAGAGTACCTTACTAGCCGAAATGTTTTATCTGCCGTTTGCTGAACATGACTTAGCCAGAATACACATACCTTTTGCTCTTGACTCTTGTCAGTGTCAGGATTCTTAATTAAATAATTAAATTTGAGAAACTTTTGTATTTTGTGGCGTCGAATTGTGTTTAGGCGAACATTGAGATGTTATCACACTCACATGCTCACTCACACGAGAGCAATTGCGCGTATAGTATGTATGATTTGGTCTCTTTGCACCAGCTACTGCCTGGCATTAAATATTATACACACGTTTCCCCCCTCTCGCCTAAGAAAGTTAGGTTTACGTAGCATTGCTCTCGTGTGGCACATAAACCGGTTTGTCCAATTGTGAGGTTTTAAAAAAAGTTTAGATTTAATGATTTAATTTTACTTAAAAAATATGTGTTTCATATAGCTTTTTGCTCGGATATATCGCTTTCTCAAAGGTCACAATGGTCTCGCAAAATGTCTTTTCCATTTGTTTTTGTTGTTTTCGTTTTAAATCACTCATTTAATGATCGCCTAAAGAAAAAAAAAGAAATAAACTGAAGGTTATTTTTTTCACAAATTATTCTTCATCTCATTCTCATATATGTAATATTACCGTTTATAGGATTTTTAATAAATAACGAATTATTCTTCATCACTATCTTAATCAACAGAATCTTCCATTATGTTGAATTCTTTGCAAATCTCCTTTGTGGACATGCCATTCATCTTATTAGCAATATATTGGATTGTAGTATCTTTCAGCGCCCTTACTCCCAACATGCCTGCAGCATTTATCAAATCGTAGAGGGTGCCATTATCAGTACCAAGGAAATATCTATCCCACTCAGTTATTACAATGCCGATGGAAGAGTTCCTTAAGCAATAGTGATTCGCCGGCCTAGTGATCTTCGGCTGATTTTTGTAATGCAGACTCCACGTTAGAACTTTAATTAAAATGTGCGATTTAATTGGCAAAATTAATATCCTTGTATCATTGCTACCATCGGCTTTAACTAAGTACTCCCAGTTTTCGATGATATCTTCGTCGACTTTAAAGGCTATCCTATCGGATGATTGTAATTCAACCACTTTCATTTTCGCTATAATCTCAGTATATTATCGTTTATAAGATTTAATAAATAACGAATTGCTTTTCAATAAGTCTGCTGAAAAAATATTTTCCTTTAGTAATAATTAAACTAACTGAACTGCTTTTGTTTTAACGGTAATAAACACTAGTCAAACGAAACACTAACTAGTTCATTGCAATTAATAGAAATCTGGGCTAAAATAAATAAATTATTATTTTTGTTGACTGGTGTTTTTTACCGTTAATAAAATATCAGTTTCGTTGGCTTAACTATTGCTAAAGTATTTTAGTAATGATAAAACACATATTAAAAACCAATTTATACTCTTAATAGCTAAAACAAACAAAAAATGCCAACTATTAAATTGTTATCCTCTGATGATGAAGTCTTTGAAGTGGATGAAATAGTCGCAAAGTGCTCGGGCACCCTTAAAAATTGGTTGGAGTTGCCCGGTGATTTGCATCACGGTAACATTATAACACTGCAAGAAATCAACTCGGCCATTTTGCGTAAAGTATTGATCTGGCTTACCTACCACTTTCACAATCAAGGGCAGTTGGACTATGTCCATGCATGGGAAGCTAATTTTCTTGATGTTAATCATAATATCCTTGCACGACTGATGGAAGCTGCACATTACTTGAATATTAATAGCCTATTAACTGCTGCAGCCAAAACCATCGCCGATATGATTAAGGGCAGGACTGAGGCCCAAGTTTGCGAAGTATTTGATATCACGGATGTGGGACGAGGTGCTAAACCTCAAATAACTAAAATAAATACGGTTCTATAACTAAAATATGCCAAGTTGGGTACAAGTTGGGTCCAAGTTGGGTTAGATTTTAGAAAAGTGTGCATGCTAGTTATTTGCTGTGAATATGTATCACAAATAAACTTAAATTTAAATAAAATAGTTTAAATAAATACGAATAATAAATTTGTATTCGTAGCGGTACTTGTTTTAAATACTCAAAAGTAGTAAGCTCTCAGGGTAAGCCTAAATATTCATAGTAAGTAGGTATGTACCTATAGCCATTAAATATTTTCCTCAATATAACTTTATGATTTTATTTTGTCCTAAACAACATTTTTAATTGTAATTTTAAAGAAATTACTTTTAAGCATTTTTTAAGAACAAAAAAAGATGTCATTCCAAAATATTAAAGAAAAAATTCATCATAAGTTACAATATTTTCATATTAAAATTTGTAATAACAATGTTGGCTAAGATAAATTTACAATAAATTGTGAAAAAAATTTTCTATTTGTGAAAGAACTGAATTTCTAAAATTGTGTTCTCTGAGACATTCCTGAATGGGAAGTTGAATTTCTTACTGCCAATTAAACTACCTGGATATTCCAGGACTCGCGGCTGTTACAGCGAAAACCATCGTTAAAATTATTAAGGGCAATACTCTAGGAGGGTTACCCTTTCGGGGCCACCTATTAATGGGCAGAGGGAAACTAAGAACAATTACGGAATTAGATTTTTTTGTATATATATAATCTATGTAGTATTATTGTTATACAAGTAGTTAAAATATAATACACAATGCAAATTTATTTATTTAATCCTTCAGTTGTTATTAAATTGTCGTATTTAATTGTTGCCAAGGCAACGTCCTCAAACATTTAACATTCACCCTTAAACTCAGCTTGTTATTTATGAATTTTTACCACCTCCAAGAAACCACCAAGAAATGGAGTTATCAAAATTCATCGAGCTTAGAAAAACTTTTCTCTGTCCTCAAAATTCTTTTTCTCACAATGAATTTTTGACACCACTACCCGGTAAATAATACAGTTTACTGATCTATTAAATTGAGGTCGGTATCTCAGTATAATAAAAACGACCTATGACTGAAAAAGAGAAACTTTGGTACACATTGACACTGTCTAAAATTAGGTAGGAATAACATGAAGGTGTTTCTGTCATTGAATGACCTACATAGCTACCATACTACTTACTTGGATAGCTTAAAAAGTTTTGCATAAATAGCTGGTGATTTCAAAACAGTGCTGGACCCTACCGGTCTATGTAAGGCATTCGCCACCAAGTTATCCTAGCCCATTCCTATTATTTGTGCCCGTTTTAGTCTATCTTGTCTACCCTTACATGTGTTTCGAACACCAGGTAATATATATTAGAACACTTCGCTATACAATATGAATGCAGATACAGTATGAGCAATATAAAATTTATTAAAAATGAATATTTAAATAAACATTTACATCAATAATAATCCATCATAATTAAATGGTCTTAAATGGTGAATGAATGTACATTTGTGGTTAAGTTTACGTATACAGAGATGCGCTGTCAAGTAATTCCCATCCAAACAATTGGCATACTTTCTCCGGAGTTTTCGCTTTCTTCATCTTGTTAGCAACATCTTTGCATCCAACAGTAAATAGCCGTGAAATTTGTAAATAGTCTGCAGCTTTTATCACCTTGGAAAGTTCAGATACATCGATCTTAAAAAAATTAGTGTCCCACGTTGACAATACGCAATTCTTTTTTTCACTGTTGCGCTCTGCATGTCGATAATACTTATGATGGTGTTTTAACCAAATCAGAACTTTCTCAAAAGTGGCCGCGTCCACATTACATAGGGGTATTGGTGCTTGTTCTTTCGGTTCGACTAATGTCAATAGTTGGGTTATAGTTAAGCAGTACTTGAGGATCTCGATATCCACTTCAAATACTTTTCCATCGGATGTTATAACTTTAACACATAACATTTTTAACAAAACATATTTTAATCTGCCGCCCCGTTCAAAATATTATTTCTTCGGTAATATGTAATTAAATCATTCGAACTGTTTTTTATTTACACTTACAATGTAATAAGTAATGTACTTAAACATGTGTGAGAATTCTATAGGAAAGGGCCCACTCGAACGTTTCTAGTTTCGGAAATATTCACCTTTTTGTTGTTGTTATTATCGATATTTTACTTTTGGAAATTATGCACAAAAGACCATTGCACAGATTTTTATATATGTACATATAGGTACATAGTTCCAATTTAAATTTGGGATACAAAAGCACGAAATGCCCAAAAACGAAGTCCCAAAATTATAAAATCGCGACTTTAAGCATAATGTAAAGGTATTTCACAGACTAAAATGGAGTTTTGTAATTGGCGTTGTATATATTTTATATTACATATCGCTACCTCTATTCTTCAACCACGTATCTCCATTTTGGACAAAATGGAGTTCTTTTTGCTCAGGCAAGTCTTGAAAGCAAGTTAAGTACAGACTTGCTCGTATCGAGTAAAGACTTGCTTGTATCGAGTACAGACTTACTCGTACCGAGTACAGACTTGCTCGTACCGAGTGCAGACTTGCTCATACCGAGTACAGACTTGCTCGTACCGAGTACAGACTCGCTTGTACCGAGTACAGACTTTCTCATACCGAGTACAGACTTTCTCATACCGAGTACAGACTTGCTCGTACCGAGTACAAACTTACTTGTACCGAGTACAGACTTACTTGTACCGAGTACAGACTTGCTCGTATCGGGTAAAGGATTGCTCGTACCGAGTACAGACTTGCTCATACCGAGTACAGACTTGCTCGTACCGAGTACAGACTCGCTTGTACCGAGTACAGACTTTCTCATACCGAGTACAGACTTTCTCATACCGAGTACAGACTTGCTCGTACCGAGTACAAACTTACTTGTACCGAGTACAGACTTACTTGTACCGAGTACAGACTTGCTCGTATCGGGTAAAGGATTGCTCGTACCGAGTACAGACTTGCTCGTACCGAGTACAGACTTGCTTGTACCGAGTACGGACTTGCTCGTACCGAGTACAGACTTACTTGTACCGAGTACAGACTTGTTCGTACCGAGTACAGAATTGCTCGTATCGGGTAAAGGATTGCTCATACTGAGTACAGACTTGCTTGTACCGAGTACGGACTTGCTTGTACCGAGTACGGACTTGCTGGTACCGAGTACAGACTTACTTGTACCGAGTACAGACTTGTTCGTACCGAGTACAGACTTCCTCTTACCGGCAAATTTTCTTTTGCTCTGTTCGTTCTTTGACATGTTAGAAAAAGTAAAAACAGAAATGATCAAGTAATCTTGATCATCTTAATCGTAGAAACGCAAGTGGCAAGATCAAAAGGGAATTGGAAACTTGATTTAAAGAAAACTTGCCGTGTGGAAAAGGGGACTTACATTTTATAAAATCACCCAGGATGTATGGGGAACAAAGTTTTAGACACAGTTTTTCAACCTCGTATCTCCACTCCGAAGATATTTAGTTAGCTTTTTTCGTTTTCTGCAAAATGGTACTTTCGGAGATGCGTGGTTGAAGAATTGAGGTAGCGATATATTCCTTGCTAAAGATTGTAAGAAATTTTAATTACCACAGACAGTTTAATATTATATGGTATTATGCAATAAATATGTGTACATGTGATATCACCACCATCGCTATTTTCTTTTCGATTTACTTATTTCACTTTTGCCGCGTCTCGTATTCTCTGAGAGAAACGGTAAATTCTTTGCTCATCAATACTAATGAGCGAATAAAAACGAATTTCAGCGTCGGATAAATATGTGTGGCCACAAGAAATAACAGCTAAAGTCGAGTTAGGAAATATAGAAACATATTGCAAATTTGTTCTTATAAATGCCAAAATGTTGAAAGTTCTTAAATAATTATTGGAGTTTAATTAATAAAAAAAAGTTAGGGATGTTCGTCTGTAAAAAACATCGATGTACAACAACATCGGTGGCTATTGAAGCATCGAATGATAACATCGACGATTCCGATGTTTTCCGAATTTTCACTAAGTTTTAAAAAGGTAAAGCATAAGAAGGAAATTACTTTATATATATTATATTTATATTATATTTATTGTAATATAGTATATTATATACAGACAAAAATACAGTTAATTAATACAGAAAATTCAAAATAATAAGTATTTTAAGTTAGTATTTTAAAGAGAACTGTTAAATTCATATAAATACTTTCTTGGACCAGATATGTAAGGTATACGAGTAATTTCCTAGTATGAGTACACGTATCCCATCATATTAGCTATATTTACGCCAGTCTTTAAAATTGTACGGCAAAGCTTGCATTTGTTACATTTTGCATCTTCAATTTCGAGAATTCCCACGCCCAGCTTTTTTGTTTGGTAACATGTTGTACCTATGGTAAAACAAATGTACGAGTATATTGGAATAGGTATGAGATTATGCTCTTTTAACTTATCTTTTTAATATGTTTAATTTAATATATACACATGCATACATACCTTAAGTTCACAAAATATACATTTTATCCTTTATATTTCGGTTTTTGTTTACTATATTCAGATCAACTGAACAAATTAGGATTTTTTTAAACAAATATTTTGCCAGAACAGGGTTGCATTTTATTTCGACACGTCGAATCAAAAACATCGAATACATCGAATTATTACTCCGGCTAACATTATGGCACATCGGGAAACATCGAAGCATTGATTCGATAAATCGATGTTTTCAATGCATCGATGTTGTTTGAACATCCCTACGCAGAGTGTCCGGGGTTCGAATCTCGGCACAGGCAAATTCAAAAAATTATAAAAAACAATTTGTCTACACAGCACACAGTGGCTCATACACGTTCTCATACTAGCATTGGACAAGAATTGAAGGAGTTGTCCGAATTATATGAAACACATCTAAGGTGCTACTTAAATGGATTATGATGCGCTGATGCTAAAAATGGTATCGGTTTTTGTGTAACATTTACGGTTTTGTAACAAAAGTTACATTTTTGTTAGTTTTTCTACTGAATCTTTATGCATATCATTAATATATGCCCTAGAAGGAATATATTAACACTATGTTCATCTTTCAGGCTTTTTTATTTGGAGATATAACACTCCGAATTTGGAGAATTTTTAATTTGTGGCAATATCAACAATGAACATATTTAAAAAAATTAACCTGCAATATTTTGTATTGAACTTAATTGAACTTAACTTCAAATTATTTTTATTTTATTCAGCTGACGAATTTTCATACGAAGAGTTCACCAATGTAGTAAAACTATCATAAGTATTAATATCAGAATTTTCATCTTGCTTAGTGCAAGATAAACTTATCGAATAATATCGTGCAATAAAGTTTAGTTATTTTTTTTTATATTAAGTGTCTGTTGGTGTCCTTTACTTACTTTTAATGGCACAACAGCCCATGGAGGGCCTAGGCCGAGCTTTTTCGCATCCACTCATGTTGTGCGTGTTATATTTGTACATGAATGGAAGGGACCTACAGTTTAATGCCGAATCCGAACGGCGAAGTGAAAAGCTTTTTATAGCAATTTTTACTCTTGTAGGTTTGCCATTGCCTGCCAAGAGGTGGTGCCGTGTAGAAAAATAATTTTTTCTACTTTTTTTTTTTTGAGTTTTCCTGTGCCGAGATTCGAACCCCGGACACTCTGCGTAGCAGTCCAACGCACTACCACTACGCCACAGCTACCACATGTCTGTTGGTGTCCTCTCGTCCCATTTCTCGGGTATGCGTTAAACGATATCTTCGCACGTTTTTGTGATTTGCATCTAACGCTTCTTCAGACAAACAACCTAACAAGAAATACTTACACTTAATATTATTTATGAATGCACAGAAATACATGTAGTCGAATGAAAATATTTAATCAAAAAACTGGATGGAATCGCATCCGTGGATCAGCACTTTGTGTACAGAACTAGGCACGTAGCACCAAGTATAACTTCTTATGTACAAGTCTCTAGTGTCTTTTAAAAGAACACTGAATTTCTGATTTTCAATCGCTTTGCAGCTCGATAAGACCTCAATATGAGTGAGAAATTGAAAATGGTTGCTAAAACTTAAAGTAACTTAAGTAAAGTAAAAAAATCAGCAACAAAATAATTAATAAATATTTGACTAACGAGTAAAAACAAAAATGTAGAAGAATCGGGAAAATTCTGAGAAGTTTTTGCTTTTTTTCTAATAGATTAAGATTCAAACTAATTGACACTAAATTACTATGAAAACAAATTGCACATAATTTTAGGATATTTTCTCTCCATCAAAACTGATCATTTTTCATTTATTCATCTTAGAAATTTAAAAATTTAAATTTTAATTTGAAATAGGATTTTCAAGATTTATCAAAAAACAAAATTTGTACCACCTTAGGTTTACTTTAGCTATTCAAAAGGTATAATCTTATTCAATTGCGTCTCAAAATGTTTTTTTTAACATTGATTTTTTCCTTCAACTACTCACGAACGAAAATACATAATCAATATATTTTTTCATATAAATCGCCCATTTTGTGAATTGCTCTGGAGCCTAAAATATTTTCTCATTCCGTCGAAAACTGCTGAAAAGTTTTGAAAGCAAATAATAGAAGGTAAGTATCCTAAGCTTAAAAATTAGATATACATATGGTATAAATTATATTCTGTGTTCGGGTCTATCACCATGTTTCAGATCTCATTCGCATTAAAAATTACGAAAGTGAAATACCATATACCGTATTATACATACATACATACATACATACATACGTACATAGATGAACTAATGCTTTCCTCTTAAAATTTGTACAATTACTGTTGCAACCGCACAAATTGCATACATTGACGCTTTGACGTTGGGCTTAGCTGTTCCAAAAGAAAATAGAGGAAAATTTAAAAGTGTTCTCAAAACAGATCAAACGATGGTAGAACACTAGTTTATAACCCAAGAGGTTGGCGATTCAATTTCCCTCTTGGTCTGACAGTAAATCTCATAAACTTCTGATATTCCTATCGAAGTGTATGAGATTATAAGAAAATGTACACGAACACTACTTGGCAGATAATGGCAAAACCACCAAGTGACAACAAATTGCCACCCAATTTGTTAAAAGTGGAGATTAATTCACACAAGCTTTTAATTTATGTTCAGCATTTTTGTTATGCTTTACAAAGTTAACTTTACTTTACTTTTGATGGCACAACAGCCCATGGAGGGCCTAGGCCGAGCTTTTCGCATCCACTCATGTTGTGCGTGTTATATTTGTACATGAATGGAACAACAAAGTTAAACTTATTATAAAAAATAACGATTTAAACTGTTTTGCTTGAATAAAAAATTTTTCAATTTTCATAATTTTTAAAAATCAAATTATTAATCACTATTATCATCTTCGTCTCAATCTTCAATATCATCTTCATAACCAACATTATCATCATCATAAGCAGTATTATCATCATCATAATCTTCATTATTATTACCATCATCATACTCTTCATTATCATCATCATAATCTTCATTATCATCATCATAATCTTCATTATCATCATCATAATCTTCATTATCATCATCATAATCTTAATTATCATCATAACCTTCATTATCGTCATAATAATTTTCATCATTATCATAATCTTCATTATCATTATCATAACCTTCATTATCATCATCATAATCTTCATTATCATCATCATAATCTTCATTATCAACATCATCATTATAATCTTCATTATCGTCATAACCTTCATAGTCTTCATTACCATCATCATCATTATCTTCTTTATCAACAACATAATCTTCATTATCACCATCATAATCTACATTATCACAATCATAATCTTCATTATCATCATAATCTCATTATCATCATCATAATCTTCACTATCATCACCATATTCTTCATTATCATCATCAGAATCTTCATTATCATCATCATAATCTTCATTATGAACATCATTATCATCTTAACCAACATATTCTTCATTACCATCATCATCATAATGTTCTTTATCATCAACATAATCTTCATTATCTTCATTATCTTCATTATCATCATCATAATCTTCATTATCAACATCATTATCATCATCACAATCTTCATTATAATCTTCATTATCATCATAACCTTCATAATCTTCATTACCATCATTATAATGTTCTTTATCATCAACATAATGAAGATTTCATTATCATCATCATAATCTTCATTGTCACCATCATCATCATCGAATTCCTTATCATGTCCTTCCCCAAGTGACATATTTGGAGCTGGCAAAAGCTTTAATGCCACTTTTGGTAGCTGCTTCTTTTTTTTTCTTTGGTAACTGTCTCTTAATGGTTATAATATGATCAGACCTTATAAAAAACTTATTCAAAATATCTTCATTTGGTTTTTCTCGACTACATTTACGTGAGAAATTCTCTCGGTAATTTTTGAAATCCTTTTTCCCGGCTTCTTGTGCTTCTTCTATTACTTCTCCGCCATGAACAAAATATTTATGCAAAGTAAGAGGCATGTTGTACCACTGATAGTTTTTGACAAAATACATGGAAGTATTGGGCGCAAAAATTCGAAATTTAATGGCTTGAACTTCATAATCACGGCAAACAACAGTCATTAGGGTATACTTTTTTTGCATTAATTGAAGACCAATTTTTGTTATCTGCATAATACAGCATTTTCAAAGGAACGTCTGGCCGCATTTCCATCATTGGAGCTATCTAATCCGGGTTTTGGCTAATCAACAATCAAACCAGCTTTATCTCGAAAATCCATTTGAATACGCTCCTTGGTTTCAGCAACAATTTTTTCTCAGTATCTGCCCTGGCTTGTAATTTTTTATTGGGAGCTTGCACTCGAGAAACCTGCTCCAGCCAGGACTACATAGAATTGACAAACAAAACTGCAAATTTTCAGTGACTACATCTTTTTGAATCATCTGAGTGTAACTCCTTTGAAGTGGCTCCACCTACCATAAATAACACTTTTGTGTTGATTAACATTAAACGTTTAAAGTCATAAAAAAGGCTAGGCATAGGGTCTCATTTTAAAAGTATTGAGTTTAAATTTTGGAATTAATAAGCAATTTTTTCGGATTTATTGTTATATTTTATTCAAAGACTTCATGAAAAACAAGGAACGGTTAATATTCAAAATAAAGAATTAACAAGTTTTTAGGGAAAAACGCACAGCAGCAGTAAATCTTTTAGAGTTAACCTATTCGTTATGCCAGTTTGTATAAGCGTTGCGGTAGAAAATAAAATAAAAAAATGATCAATAATCACACTTTGCCATTACCAGGATAAAGGCAGGTTGCCATTAAACGTAAAATGCTTATTTATCTGCGGTTACGAGTCATGATAAGCGTAATCGTTGTATCATTAACTACTTAGTTGAAACCTTACAGAGGTAATTAAATCATCTGAGTTTATGATTGGTGCGTACCAGAGGTCTTAAGAGAACACTAGGATTAAAACTTATTTTACTATTTAAGACAAGATTATTCAGTATTCTGTAGAAGTCAGCTACTTTGGCATTTCACTAGACATAAGTCTCTCGTTGAATAAAAAATATACTTACGATAGCATCTATCGCCTTTTAATCCTGTATAAAACCGCCGAGTTAAACTCGGTCTCACTTACTAAATGATTTTATGGTTTTATACTATAATAGTTTGCCAAATGCAAGAAGTTAGTTAGCCTTGCCAGCTCCTCTATTGGTCTTGTACCCCTGTACATGTTCATGAGAATATCAGTTATAGCTTTGCATTAGGACATCACGTCTGAGTCAATCACATATTGACACACATTCCACACACACACACAGACTTTATTTTGATTCCTGACGATAGTCAAAAGCGACACTCTTTTCTTGTGTGTGCGTGTCGACTTGAGAAAAACCGATCGACAAGGCCTATTTATTATGTGTGAATTTTTTTCATAGATTAATTTAAAAATATTTTTAAACGATTTTTCATGTTATTATTTTCTATAATATCCAAAATATATAATGTTTAATATGATTTTTTGTTGTTGTTCGCTTTGCCTTCAGAATGATACCATGCAGTCATCATAGGTCCAGAGAAATGTTGAAACGCACGCACCATTACCAAATGAACGAGCACGATTGTAACGTCTGGCTGCCCAAAACGAATAAATTAATATCATGAATACCAATGACATTGCACCCAATATGACTTGATAGAAATATGTCATGCGCTTGTACCTGGAATAAATATGGAAATTAGGCCATTAATTATATCGCAGGTGTGGGCAGGTCAATTGAAATGCGACACTTTTTCTATGTATGCCACGTTTTCTCAATACGCCAAGAGCAAATCGATTATTAAATAATAAAACGACACTTTGTGTATAAAGATGTGGAATTGTTTACATTTCAATATTCCGGCATAATTTAACTCCCAGAAATAAAAGCAACCGTCATACCAAAATAATTTATCTTGAACATTACATATGCGTGCTTTGTGGCCACAATCGCAACTCCTTATACAATTGAGATTGCGAACAAGATCACATTTTTGCTTCTCTTTGTATTTGCAAAATATATCACAAATATCTTCTCTAATTTCTTCAACTTCGGTCATTTTGCTGTTCAAATAATTTTAATTTCCATGAAAAAAAATTTCCATGGCTGACAGTAAACACAAAATTGCAATAAATTATGAACATTGACGTCTAGATGGCGCTGTGAACGAAATCTGAATGTGTATTAAAAAGCGAAAAAACAAAGCTGAGAACATAAAAGTATAGAACTTACCATGGTACGATATAAATTAAAAAATCAAAAATGCCAATTATTAATTGATATAACAAATCAAATATATATGCATGTACTATAGATAATGAAATTAACAAATAAATCGATTATTGCTGACCCTGCAACCAGATAAATAGTTAAACTCTAATTAGTGCTAATTTAAATAAACTTGGCAGCACTTTCCAGTTTTAAGTGCATGGTTGGTAGTGCAAGTAATTTTGAATTCAACAACAATTATATGACAAATTGTACCTTAATCTACTCATAAAATAGATTATTGTTATGATATTAAAAGAAACATAATCTTTGAAGCTTGAGCAGGCAGAAGAACGTTAAAAGTTGTGTTATTAACTACTTGTAAACGAAATGAAATACTGCTACACTTTTCAGAGAAGATTCATTTAGCACTAATTGTTTCAGTACAGTGTAAGCAGCTGAAGTGTTGAGACAGACGCTGCCAGAATTTTTGTGGTTTCTTCTGTGATTTTTTTTTTATATACGGTGAAGATTTTTATGAAACATTTTCATATAATTAAAGTTTGTTTTGTGTGTGTGTGTAATTTATTTGCTACAACAAAATGCGAGTAAAATGCCTTTATTTCACCTTTGAAAAAGGTGTGATATAGTAAAATTGAAAGACAACGAAGTTGGCAAAAAATAAAAAAAGAAGAAAAATCTTGTGTGCTGTGTTTGAAAAGGAAAAAAAAATAAGAATCAGAACAAAAAACCACTCGAAAACTTATGGAAATTGGAATTTTCTACATTATTACTGGTAAATAATTGGGGAAAAAATTAGTTTAATTTTTGCATATAAAATTTTTTTTTCTTGTTCTAAAGACGACAATTTTTTTTCTCTTGGATTTTCACTGCTCACGCTGCTGCCAGCAGCCTGCTTGTGCTACAACACATTTGTTTTTGACTATTGTCACGCTCTAACTAATAGCTGACTAGCCTTGGCAAATGGTCCATTACATATCTAACTCTTTCGGACATTCACTTGGGTAGATATTTCCCTTTGTCTGGTTGCGTTGAGTAAAAATACACCAGAGTTTACCAACGACTTCGATCGGAGTAGAATTTGCTGCCCTTGCCTCGTTTTATGTTCGATTTTGTTCATACTACATACTAGTTTTGCACAAAATTTCGGTTGCGGTACCTTTTTTCGTGTGTGAAAGATTCAACATTCGCATTCGGAAAACGTACATATGAAGAATATTTTATATAATTGAAGATTTTCTATCTTAAATTTTTGCAGTATTCTTTAATTACTACATACTACTATTTTCTTTTCTGGCTGACAAGTTATTCATGCATTCGCCTAAGTATAAATTTTTTTTTTTTTTTTTTCGTTTTAGTAACAATGCAATACTGCCAGCTGATAAGCTTTTGCTATCGATTTATATAGTATCATATAGCTGTTTCTCTCGCTCCTTTTGTTTGCATTTGCCTTGGGTAGTTGCCAGTGTTTACATTTTGTAGTAGATGAAAAATAAAAAAATGGCGTGTATAATATTTTGCCCCACTAAATACGCAGAGTTTAACGAGAATTATCGTACAAACATGAAATAACTAATATGCTTTAGAATATTTACTATTTTTGATTTTCACAAGTATTCGATTGTAATTGATATTCTGTTAGTGTGGAAAGATGTATTTTCTAGTATTTGTAGAGCACGTAGTAGTTGCGGAAAATTCGTAAACCCCTTTATTGATATTATGCGAGCAACACTTGTTGCCAAACCCAGGCTGCGGTATTTATACTAACCGTTTTTTTTTTTTTTATTAAAATGTATCAAAATGCTACCACATAAATTAAAAACTGATAATAGCTGCGAGCACCAATTAGTCTTAGTTGTAAACAAAACTGCGTGGCATTGCCAACTGAAACATTGGATTTGTCATATGCATTGGTGGCAATGCAAAAGTGTTGCCAGATTTAAGAAAAAATAAAGTTTAATTTTTTGATTGTTTCTTTTTGCTTGCAGAGACTATTGTGCAGAATGGTTGTTGGTTCAAATCACAATCGTGGTAATCGTGGTGAAACTGGCAGCAGATACACAAGCTCCTCTTCATCCTCAAACACCTCGTCATCATATTCGGCGTCGTCCACGTCCGCATCCTGTTCCACATTGGTGACGGCACGCACCAAAACACAACAAACCCACTCTATGTCGTCCTCGACTGCGGCAGGTAGTAGTGGAGCAAATGGGATGAATGGCTACACAACAACAAATGGCTATCATTTCCCCGTCAGTATCGGTGGAAGTGGTGTTGGCAGCGGTTCTAACAGTGGTGTCGGTGGATCAAATGGTGGTTCATCGATCAGCAGCAGTAGCAGCATTGTTGGCCGACTCTCACCGTCGACGGGCATGACACCCAAGGAGCTCTCGGAAAATGATGACTTAGCCACATCGCTAATATTGGATCCACATTTGGGCTTTCAGACACATAAAATGAATATACGCTATCGTCCGTTGAAGATCGATGGATCGAAATTAAAATCGATTGTTGATGAATTTATACAGACACAGAATTACGATGTTGCAGTGAAGAAAATATTTAGCAGTCCCTGGATACCGCGTACATTTAAGAGCAAAAATAAAAATTCCATCAAACAGCTGCGTGATCATGTAAAAAATTTCTACCACTGTGCTTGTGTGTGTTGTATTAAAAACATATTTTTATTTCAGATAATTCGTTATTTGCGCGTTTTCGACAAGGATAGCGGTTTCGTCATTGAGGCATGCTACCGCTACTCGTTGGAAGGACAGAAGGGCGCGAAAATCAGCTCAACTAAACGCTGGTACAAAAATGATAAAATCGAATGCTTGGTCGGATGTATTGCAGAACTAACTGAAGCGGAAGAAACAGCTTTGCTGCATGCCGGCAAAAATGACTTTTCGGTCATGTACAGCTGCCGTAAGAATTGTGCCCAGCTCTGGTTGGGTCCTGCAGCATACATAAATCACGATTGTCGTGCTAATTGCAAATTTGTAGCGACTGGACGTGACACTGCCTGCGTCAAGGTATTGCGTGACATTGAAGTTGGCGAGGAGATAACCTGTTTCTACGGAGAAGACTTTTTTGGCGATGGCAATTGTTTTTGTGAATGCGAGACGTGTGAGCGGCGGGGCACGGGCGCCTTTGCTGGGAAGAAGGCCAATGGCCATGCAGCTGGCGAAGTGGCTGGTGTAGTAGTAGTGGGCATCAATGTCAACGATCCGAACGCAAGTGGGGGCTATCGTTTGCGGGAGACAGACAATCGCATAAACCGTATTAAGAGCCGCGCCAATTCTACAAATTCTACACATACCGAATCGAATGGTTGCGTCAACGCAGGGGACAGTATTACCAGCTCGCATAGCAACGGCAGTGGCACTACCAATAGAAAACATGCATCAACGGCGGCAGAAAACATATGTGCATCTTCTTCTTCAACGATTGGCGGCGCTGCCCCAAGATCTGATGCGGATAGTAACAGTGCATCGTCGGAGATTGGCTGCGGCGGTGTTAAGAAAGTACCGACTGTTGTGGTGACACCGTTGACTATGAAGGAGCTTCGTCAGAAGGGCATGACAAAGTATGATGCCGAAATGATAATGGCTAATACATACCAGCAGCAGCAGCAGCATCAACATATGCATCACCATCAGCATCATCAGTCGCACAATGATAATCATTTGCATCAGAATTCCCTGGACGTTGGCAAACAGGTAGATCGTGCAACCGGTGGAATTGGCTTTAATGTGGGTCGCGAGTCTTTGCGTAAATCTGCGCGTGTCAATAGCACGAGCAGCACAATTTCCTCAGCATCGACAGAAGATCTTCAAGGAGTTGTAGCTGTTGCGACAACAGGATCGCGTGTTGGCGTATCAAAATCCAACACTGTTCAAGCAGTGGAGAACAAGAGCAACTCTTCAGCGTCGCGTCGTCAATTAAGGCGCGATGTTGTAAAGTTGAGTGGTGCCAGCAGTAAAAGTGCGACAGCAACCGCTTTGCGCAGAGCATCGCATGTAGGTGGCAGACAAACACGTTCCACAGTCGCTGCATTTAGTAGTAGCTCTGTGGAAGATGATAATGTGCTCGAATCCGATTTGGAACATAATGACGAGCAACAGCAATTAAGCGAAATGCATGATATGGTAGAAGATATGGACGACCTCGAAGAAGAGGAGGAGGAGGGGGACGACGAAGAAGAAGATAAGCATGATGACGTCACTGAAAACTGCTTTGCCAACGATGAGCATACACACTCGCATCCACTACACACAAATACAGCCTTGCCGCACGGTGGTCATGCAAGAGTTTCCACCGATGAGAATAGTCTGAAACTGGCGAATACCCAACATCGCCTGACACGCAATGGAGCCGCAGGAGGAGGAGGAACAACCGGCCGTATACTACGCAATCATCATCACCATCATCAGCAGTATACAGGAAGTTCTAACAACTACATTAGCGCAACAACTATCATAAGCAGCAGCAGACAGCATTCGGCACATGCTGCTGCTGTTGCTGCATCGTCGGGAGATAAATCAACTACTGCCGCAACAAATACGAATTGTAATAATACTAGTAATATTAATTGTAGAACTAAAATTCGTAATAATTCTAATGTGGTGGTGGGTGTGGGACATGTGATGGCATCGCCGCCAACAGGCAACAGAAACCATCATCACCAACACCAGCACCAGCACAACAATGCAATAGCATCAATGCAACAGCAACCACACAAAAATCACTATCACTTGCATACGCCTATTTCTGAGTTGAGTCACAATAAAAACGGCGCTACAATTGCCGCTGGTAATAGTAGTAGTTTGGGAAGTAATCTAAGTACTTTAAGCAATTGTAGTAGCAGCGGTAGTAGTAATAATAATAATAGTAGTAATAATTATAGAATTAGTAATAGTAGTCCAAGTTATAGAAAGAATTTAATTGATTCATTTGAGAAAGCTGCCACGTCTTTGTCGTCGTCACCGCCACCGCCACCGCTGCCGTCGTCGTCAAATATGTGCGCTACTGACCAACATTTGTATGAAGTCGATACTGTGGCTACAGAAGAAGATCAGCATCAACATCATGTACTGCCGCCCTTGCATCGCTTGAAACGTCAGACATCAGTAGCCCCCGTACGTTCGAACATCGCTGCTGATATACAAGATTCCCCAATATCTGCAGTGGTCGCAGAGAATGTCTGCGAAAAACGTTCACTCAAACGTTTGCACCCCAGCAGCAGCGAATCGGTTGCGCCTGCGCCACCATCTACCGCTTCCACCGTTGAGCCCATACTCAAAACACCCGAGCGACGCTTAAAGCTAACGATACGTATGAAACGTTCACCCATTCTGGACGAAGTTATTGAGTCGGGCACAAGTTTGAGCGACGAGAGTAGCAGCTTGAATGGTGGAGGCTCCTCTAGTCGTGCATCGTCGCATCATTCAGAGCCGGTGCTGTATGAAGTTTTCATGGAAGGTTTATCAGAAAATGGTAGCGAATATGAGGCAGTACCACAGAAACGCAAGAAGCGTCATAAAGCAAAAGAACATCATCATCATCGTCGTGGCAGTGGGAGCAGTAGACATCGTAAGCGAGCAGCCGCTGCAGCGGTGGCAGCAGCTGCAACAAAAACCTGCGCTACCGCTGTCACAACCGCAACAAATACTGACGACATACCGTTAAATTCGAATGTGGTCGGCGTCGTGGCGTCTACACAAACACCGCACAAGAAACGCATACGCTTGAAATTAGGCAATGAAACACGACTTATTGACATTCCACAACCAACAACCAGCACCAATACCAATGTGAGTGGTAGTGATGCTAATGATTCATCAGTTTCCTCATTGCAACCGAACAGCTCAACAACGAGCAGTGCCGCCGCGACATCGTCGCTAGCAAATGTTTCGCTAACAACTTCAACCGAAGCGGCTTCATCGCCACAATCTTCCAATTCATCATTTGCATCTGCCTGCACTTCAACATCGTTTACGATGCCAACAGATGAAATGATATCGCCTGCTGCTGTTACACCACTAAATCTAACCACATATAGAAATGTTGCTGCCGTTACTGCTATTGGTGGCGCTAGTGGTGGTGTTGGCAGTGTGGCTACTGGCGGTGGTAGTTCTACATCAATGATACTCCAAAAACCATTTCATCATTCGCATCAGCATCATTCATATCATCCCACGAGCCATCATCATGCGCAGTCGTTACAACATCATCTTAGTTCCTTTGCACCGCATCAGTTCAGCAACAGTATGATGAATATCATTCCGAAGGGTAGTGTCACATGTAATGCCAGCAGTTTAATACCAGCAGCTGCCGCAGCAACAACAGCAACAGCAGCATCTTCTGCTGCTGCTTCGCTTTTTCTGTCACAAACATCAATGCCAAAGCATACATTTGGATCTTGTGCGCTATTGGCACCGACATTTGCGCGCACTTTAAGCACTGGTAGTGGCGGTGGCAGCGCCTCAACATCACCTTTACGCTTGCTGGCAACTTCAACAAATTTAACAACTGCCAATAATATTACAAATGAAACAGCAGCAGCTGTAACAGCAACAGTAACATCTACAAAAGTTGCTGCAGGGACTAGCGGAGTTGGCGCCGCTGCTTCAATTGTAGCTGCAAAAAAATCGACTGATCTCTTAAAGAATTGACCTTCGTTAGTGTTAGTGACTTCTTCTACACTCACGTAGCGTTGTGTGTATATAATCGTTTATATATATAGATAGTTTCTTATTGCTTAAGCCATAAGCATTTCTTCTTTTTATTTTTTCGTTAGTTCGATCGTTCTTTCTTGTTTTGTAGTCAATTTCCAAATTAGGAGTTTCATTTTTATGCTTTATAATATTTAGGCCCACTCTATATATTGTAACATTTTGACATCCAGAGTATAATTTTTATAAGATTCAGTACCAGAAGTCCGCAGAATAATCATGCAAATAACTTTTTATATAAATCTATGAGAAGTGGAAAAGAAGCGAAAGAAAGTGGATTGAATTATAGTTCTCTTAGGCATTTCAATATAATTGACAAGCTTTTAGTATTGTTTTAACTAGGCACTAAGGATTTTGCGTGTAGTATTGAGCAGGATTACGATTTTTTGTTCTGTTCAAAAATTCTACACTGAGGGGAAAAAGTCAGTTAAAAGCTAGAATCGACGTTCGTTTTTTAGTCGGATTTGAATACGAAAATAGCTAAATCGACAGTGGAAAATTTGGACTAAAAAATATTTATACTAACAATTGAATACGAAAATAGTCAAATTGACACTCAAAGTAGTACAAAAATTATTAAAATTAAATATGCTCACATTTTTTATTTAAATAAATACAATTATTATTATTAATTTTCAAGATATAAGCTTCAGTTGGTTTTTCTACCTATTATCCCCCTCAGTGTACAATATGCAAAATATGGATCCAAAATTATGAAAACATTTTTGAAATGCCTTCATATATCAATAAAAAATTGTCATCTCAAAGCTTAAATCCAGACCAGATAACCATTGCCGGGGCTTGAATCCAGGAGATGTAGCAAAAAACGAAAAAAGTTCTGTTTACTGTGAGTAAAAATAATCGCAGAATGAGACATGAAACATGAATTAAGCACTGAGAGTTTTCGGAACAGCACGAGAATACTTTTTTTTTTAACTTTTGTCCCTAACTATATTCTGATTTTTGCTATAAATTTATGATTGAATATCTGATCTTATATTTTTAGTATCTTAGAAAAAATTTTCAAAGGCAGGTTGGCTTTGTTTTGAACTCAGCCCTGCTTTAATTAGGCCGTTCGAGCTTGAGTATATGAAGTCAGTTCAACTAGTTTGAATTTCAGATTCAAGCCTTTAATCTAGGCCTTGCTTGGTGAATACAAATTAATGATTTTACATTGAATTAAATATATCTTTAGTCTGGAACACAGATCAGCTTTCGTGTGTTATTTTACACTTACATTCAAGCCTGGTTGAATGTAACTGGTAAATATCTGATTAATATCTTGAATGTATTATTGATTTGGTGCGGTTTGTCGTTTTGATTTTAGCCTTAAATTTAAATCTGCTTCGGTGTGATTTAAATTTCTGATGCTAGCTTAAAATCAAGTTTTCTTCGATGACTTCTGTATTAACGATTTTATCCTTCAATTGAGAACCGAATTTTATATTGAAGCCTGAATTTGCGATTTAATCCTTGAACTCAACTGGAACTCTGAATATCTTCTCTTACTCTTGGGGTCACGCTGAATTTCTAAGTATAATTAGTCTTTAATACGGCAATCGTGGATTCTTATCTTGAATCCAGAATTACTCTTATGAAGTCTGAATCCCTACCTTTAGTCTGAAATTTAGGTAATTAGGCATTTAATCATTGCCAGATTTTCTGGGCTTTGATTTAAGGCCATATTTAGTGTGGATAGCTGGTACTCTGGTCGGTAAAGAAAAGAAAAATTAAGTAAACTACAGAGAGGGAAATATTGAAAATATAATTTGATCAACCTTTGAGAAATAATCTGCACGAAATTGATTGATATTTGGTGTTAGTTTTATTTATGTAAACATTAAAAGAAATAAAGTGTTCATCTGTAGAAGAAAAGTAAAAATTAATTCTATTAGGTATAAGTTCACACACTTTTGTGACTAGGCCCCACACATACCCCTCACACACCAATTACTCTGAAAAACTTGCTTCTTTCTTTTATACTTCATGCATTTGCATTGTTGCTATGTGTGTGCGTACGTTGCTGCAAAAGCAAATCTATAGTCCAATTACAAAAAAAAAAAAAATTACAAAAAAAATAAAAAACCAAAAAAAAAAAAAAAATATCAATCAATATAAAAACCAAAATGATTTTTATCAAAATTTTGAATACTACAATATTTGATTTTTTGCTTTTTTCTTTCTTTTTTCTCTTTTTTGTATTGCAGATGGAAAATTTAAACATAGTGAGAATAGAACAAGATATCTGATTAATAATGATAGAGTTAATGATTATAATCAGTTAAATAATAATAATAGTAGTAGTAATACAACTAACAACAAAAACCACAACAGCAACAACAATAAACATAATTATTATAATAATAATAATGATAATAGCAACAGCAATAACAACAGCAACAACAACATAATAGTTAAAAAATTAAGAGTAGAAATCAATCGAATTCAAATCATGTACAGTTAGAAATGAAGAAGAAGAGGAATATGAAGAGGAAGAGGAAGAAACAAAGAAACAAAGAAAAAAAAACCAGAAATAAAAATCGCATGTCTTTATTTAGTACACTTTATTAATTATACTTACCTAAATATTAATTATAATTATTATAAACAAAAAACAAAACTATTATTAAATATTATATTATACAAAACAAAATAAAAGAAAAAAATACAAAAAAATGAAAACAAACAAAGACAAATACAAAAAATAAAAATAAGCTTGAAAACAGCAACGAAATTCATTGCATTCATTAATTGTATTTAAAAAAAACAAATTCAATATTCAATACAATAACAAAAAAAAAAAACTGAGCAAATTACACTACAAAGAAATTCAAAAAATTAAAGAAATTTATATTTATGTGTAATTTACAGTTCGGTTGCTGGCAATTAAATTGAAAACAGAAACATTAAACAAAAAAAGAATTACATAAAAAATCTTTATCTATAAACAAAATGTTTAGGCAAGCAAAAAGCTACCAAACCTAATTATAAATAAATAAAAACAAACAAACAAAAATATATACATACTATATACCATATATAAAAAAAAACAAATACTGTATTTATAAATGTTAAAATATGCGATAGCCTTTAAACAAAACAACAATAACAAAAAAGAAAATAAAATCACAAAAAAATTTTAATTTTAATTTAGTTAATGTTTATTATATTTTTGATTAATTTTTTTTAATTAATATATAAATTGTAGTTTTGAATTATTATTTCTTTCTGTCTCATCTTTTAATTGACTTTTAATAATTATTAAGTTATTTTTTTTATTGTTTTATAAAATTGATATACATATATTATTCGTACACACAAACAAACACATCCTACTCCATCCTCAAACACTCATGTAATTTGTATGCACATAAAACAAACAAACAAACAAAACAAATGGGAAACTTAAAAGAAGTAATTATATTTTTAAAACTATATATTGAGAAAATAAATCATTAACTTGAATATGAAAAAGGAACCACCTACTACAAATTACATAGAATTATGCATACAAACATACATAAGTACATACATACATACATTAAAAGAAAAATATATATATTAAAAAACATTATTTGTTTTATTAATTTCGTTTTCAGTTTTTATTACAACGAATCAATTTATTATTAACGCTCACAGCGCAATTTCCTGATCCAATACTTGTGTGTTGCTTTTTCTGATAACCGTGATGGCTAAATAAGATTAAGATTAAAATTATTTGAATATTAATTTACTCTTAAAAGTGTACAGCTTTGATAAAAGACGTCCAGGTTACGTTCGGATAGGCGGTTGTTTCCCGTTAAGCCCGGAGAAATCATCTCGCTTCTGTCGGCAGCGATTTTCAAAAAAAGATTCATTGCTGCTTCTTTGTATCACGTCTCTAAACACTGCTAAACGATAAGAGCTTCAAATTGGATTCAGATACAATCTTCTTCTTCTTTTATTGGCACAACAGCCCATGGAGGAACTAGGCCGATTTTATCATCCACCCATGTTATAGTTGTACATGAATGGAAGAAACCTACAGTGTTATGCCGAATTTTCTTTATGCATTTTAGTCTTGTATGTTTTTGATTTGAACCCTGGACATTGCGTAGCAGGCCAACGCACTACCTACGACGCCGCGGCGACCACAATCAGATAAATTCTTACGTACTTAAATTGTCAGGTGGATACTATGTAAAACTATTAAGGACAAAATCATAAGAAGGTTAAGTTTATTCATATTAGTAAAGTTAAGAAAAACGTTTAAATTTTCATTGAAAGAAATTTTGATTAACAAAAATGATATCGATGTGAAAAAATTCGAAAAAATTTAACTGAAGCCAATTATAGTTATTTACGTTAATATTTAGTTAAGTTTAGTTTTAGTTTGATATGGTAACCTAATCATAACATAATCAATGCATTTGTATATTACGGACGCCTCCAATATGGAGTTTACGAGTACATCAGCAAGTTGCTCTCAAAAGGAATTTTTGATTTTTTTACAACGGCAACTTATTCTCAAACAATAAGTCTTACCTAAGAGAAAATGGCTGCAGATTCTTGCAGATATTAACTCCGCCTATTCTTTGCAATCAATACTAATATAATCAATTGGAGAGAGCTTAAGAAATCGAGAGTATATTGAAACTTCTCACCGCCAAATTTGTTTTTAGGAGTTTACATACATGATCAACAGATTAACTTTTTTTGTGTTTGTAATGTATAAAAATAACTTAAAGCTGTGAATATTTTTTTACGAAACTATGAAAAAAAAAACAACAACAACGGCACAACCATTGTCATGGGCAAATCTATTAAATTACAACGAAAAACTTGAGCATGCTTTTAAGATTGAGTCAAATTACAGCGTGACATTTCTGTTCTACTTACTTTACTTTACTTTTATTGGCACAACAGCCCATGGAGGGCCTAGGCCGAGCTTTTCGCATCCACTCATGTTGTGCGTGTTATATTTATACATGAATGGAAGGGACCTACAGTTTAATGCCGAATCCGAACGGCGAAGTGAAAAGCTTTTCATAGCAAATTTTTACTCTTGTAGGTTTGCCATTGCCTGCCAAGAGGTGGTGCCGTGTAGAAAATTTTTTTTTCTATTTTTTGATTTTGCCTGTGCCGAGATTCGAACCCCGGACACTCGGCGTAGCAGTCCAACGCACTACCACTACGCCACAGCGACCATCTGTTCTACTCCCAACGCTAAAAATATTCGAACGCGTCTTAACAAATTTCACTTCAAAAATCGTTTAAACTTTCCAACAGTTGTTGTGTTATCCAAGCTGAAATAGATGCAATGTATGTATGTATGTATGTAAGGTCACATGCCAAATGATCTTATAATAAATCTGTGCAATCAAGGAATAACAGCCAAAGTCGACTTAGGAAATAATTGAACTTATTACATAAAATAGTTTAATTATAAATACCAAAATGTTGAGAGTTCTTCAAAAATTTTCCCAATTTAGCAATGATCATAGTTTTGACTAATTAAACTCCAATAATTGTTTCAGAACTTTCAATAAGTTTCTATTTTCTTAATTTGACTTTAGCTGTTATTAATTGTGGCCACATAAATGTTAATTCAAATAGCCAAGCTGAAGTCCTTTCAAAACCAAACTTAAAGAAGAATGAAGAAGGAAGTAACCAATCTTTCATATAGGTGGTCGCTGTAGCGTAGCGATAGTGCGTTGGACTGTTACGCAGAGTGTCAGGGGTTCGAATCTCGGCACAGGCAAAATAAAAAATTAAATAAAATAAAAAAAGCAACAACAACAAAATTAACGGCACCACCTCTTGCTAGGCAATGGCAAACCTACAAGAGTAAAAATTGCCTATGAAAAGCTTTTCACTTCGCCGTTCGGATTCGGCATTAAACTGTAGGTCCCTTGGCGCTACATGCCGTCATAGTCGACACTGATAAACTGAAGTTCTTTGTGGTAAAGGCATAACACTTGCCACAATGGTTACCTATCTCTTTATCGGTGTCCTGTGTGATCACATTCACTCTCTCATTCTCCCTTCTTCTTCCTCTTACCTATCAATCTTCCTTCCATTCAACACAATGCTCTGCATTCATAGGAGTACACCCTGTGTGTTGAATGTTATAATAAAAAAAAGACGCGTTTACTATCTCTCCATCATCCAGTTTCCATTACATAGCTCTTAATAAACGACTTTTTATAATCTAAATTAGAAGATTCAAAATAGAATACATGACGTACTGGCCTTCATATTTTCGCCCTGGAACTGAATTTCTGATTTGAAAATCCTATTGATTGGAGTGATTTGATTGTATTTAGTACTATGAAAATGACCTCTGGAGGAATTGTAATGATTCGGATACGAAAAGATACTTTCAAATACATTCGATGTCACTGTTCACAGTTTTGAATCGGCGCTGGCGCTGGTAATTTTCCCGAAATTATTTTTTGTTTGATTTTTCTTCACTTTAACATACTCTTACACAGTATGCACTATATGTATCAATATTTTTTAATATCTTATTCTATTTTCTTATTCGTTTTTATTTACATACTTTGAAATCCCTTAGCGGTAGTTAGGAATATAATAAAACTATGTAAATTTAGAAAAAATAAAATGAAATATGTAGCAAACAAAAAACTCAAATACAGCCAAGCGTTTAACAAGCAAGTAACATTTAGATTTCCAATTTAACAAAAAGAACACACATTTTTAGCATTAAGTTTTAGTACATAACAGTATAATTTCTCATAAAATTCATTCAGTGCGTTGCTAAAATGGATCAAATAAAAAGTTAACCCCTTGTTTTTTCATTGATTGTGGAAATTTTTATAGTTAATTTTATTTACAAATTGATTTTATTTTCTTATGATTTCAAAATTTAAATTCGACATTTAAGATTAAGTATGTCAATGTAAAAATATCTCTTAATGGTTTTAAATCTTTTAAGGTGAGGTTAGAGCACTATTGGCTTAGACATCTCCACAATCTTTCTTTTTCAATTCGATATTTGAATGGTCGCCTCAAATAATGTTGTAAGTGTCCATTGAATCCATTGAATAGTTTGCGTTTCTTTGAGGCGATCCCTCAGATATTGTTTTTATTTTTAGTTTATGAGAAGGTTTAGTGTCGGCAAAAAAAAAATTTAATCATCCCTATTCCAGAATCCGCCGTAACAGTTATGAATTCCAAGCCTTGAATCGAAAATAGCTCATAGTGAAATAACCGATTTGTTTCTAATGAAGCCGTTTGACTCTGTTTCTATTCCAGAATATAAAAATTTCAATTCTTCTGGAGAAGGGGTTGAATATATTGAAGTATTATTTCACAAAAAAATAATTCGACTGCTACCATAGGGTCACTTCAAATTGCCGTCAATATTCTAAAACAGTGCCGGGCAATTTTGATTTTTCTATTCACATGTGAATAGGCTCACATTTTCTGGCGACGAACACTATAAACATCTTCGTGTAGCTTACGAACTATTGACGAATAACGGAATTCGGGTGAAAATTTAGAGTAATTTTGTCAACGCAGTATTCATGTAAACGAGATCTCGCTGCGAAATTATTTAAAACAGCAGCGCTGTCGTTTTTCTCAGATACACACACAAGCATGTATGTTTATGTATTTGATTTGGACACTGTACTAAAACAATGGTGTGCAAAGAGCGTAACGATCTTCTCTCTTTCAATGTATTGCATATGAGAAGCTTAAAAACCGTTATGTACGCACGCAACGTACCCGACAATGTACTAGAATGTAGTCTTTTGACTTTTTTACGCCATTCGACCTAAGAGGCATTTCTTTTTTTAGCTAGATTTATTTTAGTATAATCTTGCTGGAATCTAAACACATCTACTGTAGTAAAGATAAAACACAGGTAGTCTTATTCTTAAAAAAAAAAAAATATTTAGCACTTTTATGCTTTATTAGCACTCATAATCCTTATTTCGTATGAGGATCTTCCTGGAATCGCGAAACATACATACATATACTAAAGGATGTATCCACTCAGAAGTTGTAATCTAATTTATAAAAGTACTACATATACTATAATCCATTCACAACTCAAATGTTTACCTATTTCGTGATATTTTAATTGCCCAATATTCAAGTAGCTCCATCTGATATCATAGATTTAGATCGGTATCGTGCTCCTTGGCACAAAAGACCTAAAGTGTTTGTAATTTCTGATTATATTTTGTATTTTTGGACATGAATTCTTTTGTAATTTTATCAGAGCTTTTGTTAAAATTATGTTTATGAACAATTAATTAGCCAAGTTCTTTAACAAGTAAATTTTCATGTCAAGACAAAATGCTGAGAATTTCTCTGTAGAATTTTAAGGGACAAATGGGAACCGATCCATATTACTTTATAACGGGGAAAAAACGTTATTCACCTAAACCTAAAGGCATGGAATGGCCATTACGACAATCTTCATAGCGAAAGCTTCTGTTTGGTGTTAGAATTAGAGAAATCGAACAAAGATAAAACTTTGGATATTGAGCGAAATTTGGCAGTATCACTTTGATAACTTTGAGCTAAGTGGACATAATGACCCCTAGTTTCTGATTGCGATGAAATATCGAGCTAACTTTACTTTAAGTAAATACGTTTAATATAATTTTAACTTTTCTTGATCCATTTCAGCATCTGATGCAGTACTGCAGCATTTGCTAAAACAAAAACATTTCAAGTGCAATATCTGGCTGCTAACCTCATATCAGCAGCGCTAAAAATCTAAAATGTTCAGTACTGAATTAAAGAACAAGCCCATGCTTCTTTTTCCCTCCCTCTCCCATTAGAAAACATTTTTGTGAAACCAATTTTCTACAATTCATATGAACGAAAACTTTGATTTGAGAACTAATTGAAATAGCAAGAAAAATAAAAAAAATACTGCCATATAAATATTTGACGAAAGAAAGTTATGTAAAAACCAGTATTAATATTTGTAAATTGTAAGAATAAAATATATGAGCATACATTTAAGGCTACAGAATGTGCAGAACAAATGCTAGATTCAAAGTAAATTTAAGGAAAATTTTTTTCCAGATATCTTTAGAAATTGAAATATGAATTTGCAGACAGGTATATACGAAATTCTATGTGAAACTTATGAGGAAATACAAATCTGAAGTAAAGGAAAAAGGTAAGAAATAAACAAAAAGCGATATATACGAGGTTTTAACTATCAGCATAGTTTGATCAAGTTATTGAAAGCCTTATAAAAACTTTTGGTAATATTTTGGAAATATGATCATTAATATCTTAAAGTTTCCTCACAGTATTTCGAAATAAAATGAGAACAAAATTTAAATACAAAAAGAAAAAACTTATTATTACAAGTGTTTAGTATTTCTTTTAGACTATTATAAATTAAAAGAAGAAAAATGTGTATGCTGCTGGTGTTGATTTTACTGCAACTAATTCATGTTCTGGCTCAACTCGCTGTGTTCTCTTCAACTTCTTGGCTGACGACGACACATTAGTGACCGTACTTTTGAAAATCCCACTCTCTGTTATCCAGAGGACACACTTGTCTTGTTTTCAGCCAACGTGAAATGCAATGGAAATGAAAAGCATGATTGCATACACCCCAAGCGACAGTACATTCCTCACTTGTCGCGGAGGCTTGATTAGCTTGACATTCGATGCAGAGATCCATTATGTGATTACGACAAATGGCGCAGTTGTCAACGACAATATCTATAAAATATGAAGTAATGAAGTTTAATGTTAATAAGTTTTGTTTTCATGTGAAGGAAAAAAAAAAAAATTAATTTCTTTGAAGGTTATGTTTCCCGAAATTTAATATTAATTCTTACCCCATGCCCAAAGCGCCACAGCATTCCACTAGCAAGAAATTGAGAATTATTGATTTTACTTTATCCTAAATATTTCTGATCTGTTCTTTTATATATTACTTACTTTTTTAACTTCGAATCGTTTCTTTTCGCCCTTGCTACTTGACGACGGCATCTCGAACTCTTCATCATCGACTTCCATTGTGTTGTTGTCGATAAATTTCGTCCCTTTTGTTAGTATTGAAACTAAATTTAACAGTGAATTAATAATTTTTTGCAACAAATAAAACAATTAAATGAATTGTCACAAAAGAGGCAGTAAAGAACGCACACAAATACAAACCAAGGAAAATTTTTTTAGCAGAAGTGATGGTGATGCCAGATCGTCGCGAATTTCCTTTAAAAGATTAAGCATTAAAACTGTTGACTAGAGTTACAGGCGATATACATCGATACATAGAAAAAATCGATATTTTGGTATGGATGCATCGGAAATTTGTGGTGCAAGATATAAACTGTCGATGTAGTCAGATATCGATGTTTTTCATCCAAATCCAAAATATCTAATAATAATCGTTAACGATTATATTTTGATCGTTTTTGTAAGAAATTGCCTTGCTTAACTTCTATCGTATTAAATCACTTTTAAGCCTTGGCATTGTGAGTGAAAATATTGAATAAATGTATATAGCCAGTGTTCGAAAAAATAGTGAATTATTATATACACCATGTGACAAAGAAATTTATAAATATAAGTCTCAGTGAATTAAAAAAAATTAAAATTTGCATAAGATATATTTGTTAGCAAAAGAATAGCAAAAGCTCGGTGCAAATTATTAATGGACGAAATCAAGTTGATACCAACAATCGCCATTATTTAGTCGACGCTACCTTTCTGTTTTACCATTTTGTGGACACAAACCACTTCCAATAATATATTTTACACTGGGAAGACAAATTAGTTACATACTCGTGCCTAAATTGTTTAAGTTTAGTGGAAATTTGTCTCAGTTTCTTGTACTGAATTTAATAGAATTATGACAACTACAAAAAAAAAACATATATTTCCAAATGAAGAACATCGTAATTTAAGTAACGATTCTTCTGATTCCTTCGAATCGAAAATTGACAGATCTCATTTTAGTAGCATATTTGCGAAATATGTTTTAAAATATGAATATTATGAAATAATGCAAGTTCGTGTTTTGCGGAGTTACAGAAAATCCATAAGGAAAATTAACTTTTACGCTGTGTCCTTTCTGTAATATAAATTCTGGGACATGTGGAGTAATTTTTCATGGTCTTAGGCGGTTTTGATAAGTATCGCCTCAATTAATAATGAATATAATTTTAAAAATGAATATAACTTTAAAAATGCGAAAAATGCCGAATTTGACATCATTGATTTATGCATTAAATAAAGCATAAAGAGATTTTCTGCTTTCCCTCCACTTCTCGACAAAATGGCTTAAAATAGGAATATTTCCTATATATTGTGTTTCAACACAAAAGAACAGTCTGGCAGCTTGCAAAAAATTACAAACGTCTGAATGGATTGTCATTGCGCGTGCAGAGTTGCCGGTTATATTTTTTTGTGATATTTCATTGCGATAAAATGAATATATTGGAAATACGTTTTAATATGGTTAGCAATTCTAAATATTTCTTAAAGGTACATAATTTATTCATTTTAATTAAAGCTGAATTGAATATGATAAACGATTTCTACATGTGAAAGAAATATGTGATTCTAGGGTTGGCAGCTCTGCCATGAGTAGATGTATTCAGCAATTCAGTTGGCAATTTTTTAGATAATGCAATGCTGCATTGAATAGTGCTAGAAATTGGCTATAAAAGGTACTAATAAAATATTAATTGGAGTATCTACTAAAAACATTAAGGTGAAAATCATCTAAACGCGCAAAATCTTCGCAAATGTAGTTAACTAAGTACGCATTTTTTCAATCCTAACAAATGAATTGTCAAAAGTCGTATGGGAAATCTTTCACACAATCCACATAAAGTATACACTATAATTTGGATGCACTAATTATGTAAAATGATTCAACATCTCAGTAATTAGCTGCTTTCTGTCTTTTTTTTTTCTCTTCTCTAAGCTAAATTAGGGATGGGAATATCGGTAAAAAAAAAATCTTCGAAAACTTATCGATAAGCTCGAGCAGTTGTAGACAATAATAAACAATAGAGTATAAGTACTAAAACCCCAGTAAAAGTAGTATTTAAAATATTTTTTACTGTGCACTATTTACAATAGCACTTTAAGTATCCTTTTTCCAAAGAACGAAATTTCTTATTTTTTTTCGGTTCTGAACAATTAACGTTGTTACAAACAATTAACTACCACAATTAGGAGTCGTGGGTATAAAGACTCAAAAACATTGTGTTCCACTTTCATTTTTTTAATTTTTGTTAGACATCGGACAAGTGAAAGGGAAAGAAAGTTTAACGCAAGTTTGCGAAAACGTTTGTAAAAATATTAATATTCAATCTTAAAAGGAAATAAACGTTTCTTATATGTAAATCCAAATGTTTTTTAAAATTATTTACTTACTTATTTCCAACTGTTTATTAAATGAAATAACAAATGTTTTTTAAGCATAAGATCTATCACATGATTTTTTATATGATATCTATTTGCAACAAGAACCCAAATACGAACATATACGTTTCTTAAACCTTTATAAAACGATTACATTTTCATTTGGAAATGCACTTTTTAAAAAAGTTAAAGAATTTATTTTTTTTGAGTTATGATATTCATGCAGCAATCGAGTGATTTGAGGATGTTATGCAAAACGTTCAAAACATTCTCATCAAGTGTAATCTGAGTTTCAATCCCCAGAAAACTTAAAAAGGCAGAGTTGTTCTTCCACATTTCACAGGAGAGAGGAAACGTTAAATAAAGGAATTACTTCACTCACACAAATAAGCGATAGGAAACTATTCGGCAAGGCAAATTTATATAAAGTTATAGCAGTAGTGCAACAAAATTCAACAGGTCAACAACAACAGAGCTGTGTTGTTGCGAACATAATGGCGGATTAACTACTAGAATATCAAAATCAGCTGATGTAAGCAGTAGAAAAAAAATTACAGAAAACAATAACAAGGTATATTTGTTGTTGCGACCATAACAGCGGTATAAGTAGAATGTCAAAATCAGCTTCTCACCATAAAGGAATAAGGTGAGAGTATTGCTAGTAACACCACCTTATTAAATTCGCCTTGCAATGGGGTATGCAGCAGTATGAAGGTGAATTTATACAAAGTGACGGTTTCTTTTGTGGTGAAATATATTCGTGTTGTCAAGGCGAATTCAATACGGTGGCGTTACTAGCAACTCTCTCCTCTTCTTCCTTTGTGGACAATTACATGACATAATGAATACTAAATAAGTACAATAATTTAACACTTAACACAATTATAATTTAACAAAATGATAATTAATAAAAGGGATAATAATAATAATAACAAATATAAAACGAAAATAGGTAAAAGGCCTCGTTGTTATTAAAGAGCTTTAGTCGATTTGTACGTAACTTTCCACACTTCGAATAAGCATATTGTCGAATGGAATCGATAGAATATTGCTAAAGGCATCGAAATATGTGTAATTATGGTCCAACCCCAGACACCAAAAAATTCCAAATGTGTTTCACGGAAAACAGCACGTCCTTTGATAAGCGTATTCACAAACCATATGGCTATATTTGCGACCAAAAGGAATGTAATAATTTCACGACCTGGCTTGCGACGCACCTGCTTTGCGCCCTTACACCGCCGATGACTAGCATGGAGAATGAACATTGTCTGTAGTGAGGTTTGTGCCAAACTGAAAACCTCACCGACAATACCTAATAGCCAGCGGGGAAAAGGGTAATGTAGAAATATTAGTTAATAAGTCTAAGTATGTTAGAAACCCACCTTCAATTCGATCTGGCACTGTATCCCATTTGGAGAAATATGAGCCCAATATGCTGAACATGCCATAGAGATAGACGCCTGTTTGTGCCACTATCAATAACAAATTATCCAGAGCCATCGAATGATGCTCATCGCTGGTATTTTGAACGTATTTGAGATCGCGCATAAGTATCATGCCTAGGTGGAGAGAAATTTTTATTTTTCTAAAACGAAGAAACGTTTGGTAATGAAATTTATTCTGAGTTCTCTTTACACAGGTAACGAGCGATGGAAGGATTGTTTGATGATTGTTTCGTGTAAACGACAGTTTAGAGTTTTAATTATGCAAAACTTTTCTCGAATAAATTAAAGAATGAAAGTAAAGTTTTTACAAAATGTTTTAATATTTCAGAGACTCACCCACAACGATTGCAGTTCCGCAAAAGAAGTACATCACCGTTTCCCACAGCGTAACTTCTTGTGTTGCTATCAATTGATATCCCGGTTGTGTGAATAATACAAAATACATAATCATTGAGATTATAGTTATCACAATAACCAGAATACCAAAGAAGAGGCCTTTATGTGATTGTGAACAATCCACAGAGAAATGATGTGCAGGCTTCTGGTGTGCATGATGTAGAGCGGGTTTCATTGAACTTTTACGTGTCCTATCAATGTCCGGAATGGATTTGACAGTTTTCCACATTTCATATAATATTACAGCACAAATCAGAGAGTATTCAATGGTGCAGGGGAAAAGGAATGGTGCCACCTCCTGTACCAATGAACCCATAATGTCAGTACGCGTACAGGCGGCAACATGTTGAGCTGCTGCATCACCACCACCAACAACAGTTTGATTAGTAGCCGCTGCTGCCGATGTGATTGATGTGACATTTGTAATTAGGTTGGATAATGTATTATTTGACCATTTAACAACAACAGCAGCAGCATGATGTCCAACGGTGGGTGATGTCTGGAGCGATGCATTCACGGCAGTCCAATCGACACCGCCATGCGGTCCACTCGTATAAATTGGATCATTTTTTAGGTCTTTGTCATGGTGACCTATATGGAAAATTTCATGTTTTGTCTCTTCGACGAGCACGTACAACCATTCGCATAGATTTGTTGCTACCATGTGCATCAGCCCGAAACGGCATGTAACCTTGTGACGTGCCATATCCAAATAAGTTGTGTTGAGGAAAATGAATTGTATCTGGCAAATGCATAAAAGCATACGGCAGATGGGAGTAATTGCCACAAAGATATCACGACATCCGGGCTGTCCATTTAGTTCGAAAAATTGTCCGAATTCTAAGCCAGAATAGACCATTGTACCAATTGCGAAGGCTATAGCGCCCACACGCAAATAGAAGCTACCAAAGTGTACAACTTTACGTTTAATGTGAACGTTGCTATTACGCTCATCTGGAAAGGAAATAAAATAAAGCAATGAATTGACCACGACATACAAGATAAATGCAGTACAGAAGGCAGCGTCTTTTGGATTTTTAAAGTTCGAGGGTGCAATCTTTTGGAAGCTCTCTCTATGCTGCGTTTACCTATGAAAACTTACGAAAATCCTTGAGCGCATTGAATAGCGAGCGATTTCTCAATGCTGATATATAGATAAATACCACAAATAGTACACTTATCGAATAGAGATACACGTAGAAACCTTGATAGACATATGTGGGTAATTGACTTGAGATCACTTCGGTGATGGGCAAACAGACGCCCAATAATACTAAAAATTTACAATATGTCGCTGAGAGTGCAGCACTGATAGCATCACTGAAATTAACAACAGAAAATAACAACAATTAAGTATTAAACGCTATCAAATCAGAGAGAATGCTAGTATCTCTCAAAGTCCGATCAAAGCGATGGCCGATAATGACGATACCAACTTTAATACCAATTGCTTTAATACATTTTCCGAGCTTGAAAACGATATAAAAATGTGTAAAGTTAAAAATGTTAGTTTAATTTTGCAAATCTATATCGTTCTCTTTGAAAATTTTGTCGTTACCGCTTGTCGCTTTGATTGCTGTGCTCTGTCTCTTTCTTACTTTCCTTGACGTCTATTCTTCTCCTTGAATTGCTTAGCTTGATATGTTTTGGCACCATCTCCTCCACCCGTATTTATCGTAACCATACTCCCGGCAGCGGTCTCTTGCAATGATCTGTAATGAGAAAGAAAAAAAGACAAGGTGACACCAAACACATTTTTAATAAATTTAGCAAACAAAATTCACTATAATTGACTAATTATGCTATATCTCTATAATTTTATACCCCATATTATTTGGTGATTTTGGCATATGTCCATTAAGACCATCTTTCTTCGAGCGACCAAATAATCCAGATGTACGACGTGTTAGTATATCCTGCAGCAATAATGATGGACGTCTGGAGATTTGCAATGTTTGCGCTGAACCCGAATTATTGCGATTCATATTTGACGCATGACCGCCGGCGGCTTGTGCTGCAGTTGGAGACAAAAGCGATTGACGCGCACTGGGAACTTCTAGTTCTAAATTGGTTTGAGATCGTGCTAGCGGTGATATTGGATGTGTCATTATTGGAATATTATGATAGCCACATTGATCGCACGGTGTACGTGCTAGACGCTTTACTAGCGGCGTATATGATGGTGTAGTTGTTGACTGGTGAGCGGGTGATACAGTAGTGGTAGTTTGTAATTCAGTGTCTTTAGCGTTTTTCGCTAATAGATACAATTTCGTAGACGATGACGCTCTTGGTATTTCAGTTGGTTTTTTATAACCAACTCGATCGTTGGAATTTTTATCGCTATTTTGTTTGATTAAATTTAATTAAATATAAATATAAGATTTTTATAAAAGATTTTCTAGCTTTTCTGTGTGGCTCGTAGTAATGAGCTAATGAGCTGAGCTTGTGTGTGATTAAATGTGTGATTATGTACGTGGCATGTGAGTGCGGTTTTCAACATTCGATCAGTTATGTAAGCTAAGTATCCTTTATATAGTGCATTTTGTGAAGTAATTAAATGGAGATGAGTAGCAAATCCCAACAATTTTAAAGCAATTTATAATTTTCCCAAAATATCTGACAAGTGACGAAAGAAAATTGTCACGGTTCACTGTCGTGTCTCAACTCCGATGAATTGAACGTTTCACACGAAACTGAAAGAAGTTTTGGTCTGCATTTCATGGTTTATCAAAATTGTTTTCAAGTTCTTAGCATAATTAGAAAATGATAAAAAGATTGATGACATCCACATAATGTCAGTGATGTCTTTCTTGATTGATTTGTATTTAAAATCAATTAAGATTAGACAAAATACTTGCATTATTTTTGTTTCACAAATAAATAATACAAGTTCAATGCGTTCAGAATAATCGTTAAGTACAAATGTGTAGGTATATAGAGTATGTTTCTATATGTTTCAATAATAGCATTCAGTGAAAATATTTGAAATTCTTGTAATGGTAATTCTCGATTACAATTTCAAATATGAGTAGCTTATATGGACTACTTATTGAAACACATGGAACCAACACTAAGATCTCTGACAGTCAACCGTGTCTGATTCCGAAACGATTGTGTCTGATCTGCCTGGTCTGTGTATATAGATTAGTGTTGGGCAAACCAATACATGCTTGTGTGTATCTGAGGGACCGACAGCGCTGCTGAGGAAAATCAAAATTGCCCGATACTGATATAGATACGAGTATGTACATTGTTGTTGTTCTCTCCGGCAAGCCTAACGTTAATTAAGCCTGTTAAAATACATTAGATACACTCTAACAATATGAACTTGCCAAATACGGAAATAATTTTCCAATTGAAGAACATAAATCAAATAATATTTATTTTTTATCAATGATATTTTATAATATGTAATAGCTTTGTTAAACTAATTATACATTATTTATATAACTGCTATCTATAACGAAATGACCATGTAACGTTTTTAATCTGTCATAAAACTGTGAGCCCCTTCAATTAATGTTTATAAGTTATCTACTCATAAGAATACTTGAATGGATTTAGAAAATCAAGACATACTTTTTGATATTTTAAAGAGCATTTATTCTACCCCTTTTTATTTTTTCAAACGAATCTAAAGGTAGATGAGAGAGTATTGTATAATCATAGTGAAACATTAATGCGAAACAACTTTAAAAAGAAAAAAAATTTAAAAATATCATCATCATCATTTCGAAAAATATTAATTAGAATTATAGTTACACGGAGAAGTAAAAATGTGACATAATTTTGCTAAAAATAAAAAAGGAATTTATGAGTTAGAACCAAGTTTGTTGGTACCTTCGTACTTAAACTCCTTCGTCTCACAATAGCCCATTGGGGGCCTAGGCAGAACTTGTCGCATCCACTTATATTGTGGGTGTTAAATTTTTGTACGAACGGTTTGCCATTGCCTACCAAGAGATGGTGCCGCGAAGAGAAATGTTTTTTCTACTTTTGGATTTTACCTTTGCGAAATGTAAAACCTCGGATACTCTGCATAGCAGGCCGACGCACTACCAACTATGCCTCGGCGACCACTTAAACTGCAGGTTTAAACTAGTTTTTGGTTTTGGTGTTTTTTTTTGTTACTCCTGTAAAAATAAAAAATTCTTTGAGGGCTTTTGATATGTGCTCCACAGTTGCACATCTTCTATGAGCTACTATTTCTATGACCTACTAAATTTGCCTAAAAGATCTATTCAATTGAGATGCTTTGATACCTTTTGCCTCCTTTACGCTACTTAACCCTTACTTTACTTTTAATGGCACAACAACCCATGGAGGTCCTAGGCCGAGCTTTTCGCATCCACTCATGTTGTGCGTGTTATGTTTGTACATGAATGGAAAGGACCTACAGTTTAATGCCGAATCCGAACGGCGAAGTGAAAAGCTTTTCATAGGCAATTTTTACTCTTGTAGGTTTGCCATTGCCTGCCAAGAAGTGGTGCCGTGTAGAAAAATTATTTTTTTTTTTACTACTTATTGATTTTGCCTGTGCCAATATTCGAACCCCGGACACTCTGCGTAGCAGTCCAACGCACTACGCCACAGCGACCACAGTATATATACATATGTACATATAAGTAGTTGAAACGTCAATATTACGAAGTTTTTTAAAGTCGATTCACAAACACGTGATCTAAGAGAAAATATTGCAATGAACAAATTAGGCGCTCTTGATTAAGGTAGCATATGCAATAAACACGTCTACCTCCAATACAATAAGCCAAAGTAGTTCACATCGTTTCTCTGCGAGGACAACACACTACAGAGACAATTCGTTCCGAATCCTTTGACATTACTGAATGTAAGGCTTCTAAGTATGTATATGAATCAACATTTCTCTATCTTTCACCTCCCAACTAATATACATACCTATCTTTCCCTCATCAATGCTTTGCATGATTAGGGGGAATCCCCTGCGTTTTGTTGATAATAGCAACAAAAGAAAAGTTCAAAAGTCAGTAAAAAATAAATAATTAAAAATGGAGCTATTTATAAAAAAATTTTATTCAACAAAGAAAAAAATCAGTGTTACAAAATCTTTTGCATTATTCAATATTTTAGATTTTGTGGTCAAATGAATAAGAATTTGTTACTAGACATGTCTAAAATAACTATCTAATTAATAGAAATTGTCTGTGATAAACTTGACACCTCACTACTTCAGTGTTTTCTTATCATAACTAGAAATTGTCTGTTTTTTTTCGCAAGACTGTATTAAATTACATTCATGATTTTTAAATACTTGAATTTGAGCACTTCTTTTTATGTGTACTATCATATGTACATATGTAGAAAGTAATATCCAAAGCTAATACATATATTTCAAAAATTTATATGTAATGTATATGTAATTAAGATAAAACGTCACTATTATCATTAATCAATGATAACACTTTTATGTTTATTTTTTAAACACGACTTCTTTGAAAAAATTAAATAGAAACAAAACGTTATTTTTTGTTATCTATTGCCGCAAAAATTTCAAATCGAATGTTTTGATAAACCCTGTCGGCCAAAGCGTCCGCACAAGAAGTCAACACAACTAATTCTGTGTGTTTTTCATTCTACTGAAGCAATTCGCTCGAATTATGTATATTACTCACTAATTACTATCAGCTCGAGTGGATTTAACACTTTATGAACATGTTCGCAAATTAGGCGCTATTTAAAGTTGTGTTAATTTACTTGTAAATACGCTCGTTCTACAACTTCATGTAGTGATATAATAGCGAGAGAGCTAAGAAAAGCTAAAGAACCTTCTTAAGTTTTTAAAGATATTTGATGGAATAATTTTTGCACTTAAAGTGATAATTTCCGGAATTCTGTTTTTTTATTATATAATATAGCTATAATTGACTATTAAATCACGTGTTTAAGAAATGATTAAAAATACTTGTAAATAAAATTACATAAATAGATTTGATTGATTTTTGATATAAAAGAAATAATATTATTTCGTTTCGAAAGAGATGATAATTATAAGCATGCGTAGTTACTAAGAATGCGAGTGATGGATACTAGGAAAAAATCAAGGAAGACAGAGATCCTTTGGCGGGCAATCTACGTCACATTCGCCTCTCAATATGCGAAGAGGAACTTGGAAATCAGTTAAAACGAACTGTAAATGGGCATGCTTTTATCCGACCAAACATATTCTACACAGAAGCTTGTTCATGCGTTTTGTGTGCTTTTTGCTTCCAGGCTCAAACGACTCAGTAGGCAAGCTATCTGCACCGCAGCCTTATTGTTTTTCAGCCGAGCAATAGCTGTTAAGACCTCCTCATAGTCGGGCAGCGGTACTTCAACGCCGTCAGTGACTGATTCCCCAGTGGCGGAATTATTGCCGTCATCGCCATTAATCAGCTAGAAGAAGTACTTGCTCCATAACCTCATAGTGTCCTGAACATCTGTCACTATATTTCCGTGTTAGTGCTTGCAGGAATAGGCTCCGTTAGTCAGGTTTAGTATTCTTTTGAAAAATGTTCGAACCTTCTCCTCCCTCCTCAGCTCTCTGTATCTCTCTTTAGCAGCTCGCGTTCCAACTGACTCTATATGCGGCATTTTTCGCTTCCGTAGCATCGCGACACTCTTGGTCGTACCACATATTTTCCGTCGAAGGTGGTAGCCTGGCACCTCTTTCGCAGCCGTGCGCGAATATATATTGTGGAGGTGAGATTTGGCGAAGATTTCGGCTATCTGTTGTGATTGCAGCTTTTCGACATTCCGCTTTCTCTTTGTACCTATACGTACGCGATTTGCTATACATAGATATGTGCAGACCTTGGCTGCATCCAAGTAGTGGTCTGAGTCGATGTTGGCACCACGTATTGTACGCACGTCCAGTACACTGGAAGCGTGCCTTCCGTCGATCCCAACGTGATCAATATGATTTTGTGTGTTTTGATTAGGGTAGCGCCAAGTGACCTTATGGATATCGAGATATTGAAATCTGGTGCTACTAACTGTCAAGTTCCGTGCCGCGGCGCAGTCGATCGTCAGACTAAAGAGACTCTCCTTGCCTAGCTTGCCAAGTCGCCTAACATGATTTTAATATCGTGGCGGAGGCATACTTATAAGCTTTGCCAAGGTGTTCATAGAAGTCATCTTAGGTCGCTTCGCCTTTCTCATCCGTAGGGGCATAGACACAAATTAGGCTGATGTTGAGGCATGTTGCCTTGATACGAGATGACGCAGTCTCACCAAATTCATGTTGCAGCTCATGACAGCTGTAGTAGACGCCATAGGATCGCATTTCCTGTTAAGCGGTGATGTCAGCTCGATATCTTTCGAGTATAAAACGTATATAAGTTTAGATCAAATAATAGTTGTTTTTGACGCCCATAATTACACGTGGTGGAAAATTAACGAATTTACTCAAGAATAGTCAAGGAAGTCGAATAGTCGAGATGAAGTCGTGTTGTCTAGTATAACACAGTGCTACTCAAACTGGGAACACAATTAATCATCTCTTTGTACAAATTGCCCTCAATATTCTCTATATATGTACTTGATAGTATACGAGTATATATCTATTATATATTTAGCAGTTAAGTAGATCAGATAAAAAATATTTGAATTTCCCAATTGGTTTGAGTCTTTAATATCGCATATTTCTTGCGGTTGCAATACTCCTTTTAAGTTTTTTTATTTGCATCTGTTAATGCAACATTGTGTTGCTGTTGTTGTCAAACTAACATGTAGTTGCTAAATTTAAAGATAAACAAATTAATTACAAAGAATTATTACAACATTTGTAAAGTGTTCTCTGCACCATGACGTCATGGCCATTTCACGTTTTATCAATAGTGATAATATTTTTCCAGAACACTGATAAAAATTGCCAAAGTCAATTGAATTTTATTTTGCCAATCATAAATAGACATAAATTTTATACAGTGCGACTTGATTAATTGTATTGTCGTTAATTAATATAAAGTTTTCGACTATTGTCGGAGTCTGAATTTGTTTTAATTGTTTTTATCGAGGTTACACTTTAAATATTTTGAGTTAATAAAATTATATTTGTATTTCGTAGGTAAATGTTTGTCGTCTCTTAAATGAGTTTTTAAATATTTAATAACGACACATAAATTGTGGCATTTTTATTGTGTGAATTTTATTTCTTGATCGTTCGTTCAAGTAATTTATAAAATGCCATAAAAATCAAATTGTCAACGTGAAACGTTGAAACATTAACTTCCGATTATTATTATTTTTTTGCTGTTGTTGTATATTAAATGTTTGTTACTGATGTTACTGATGTGACTGCAAATGAAATACAAGGTGATTGGGATAAGTTTTAAGAAATAATTGTCTTTATTGAAGCATTGATTAAAACTTTGGTGCGAACATTATCTGTCTGATAAAGTCATACAAATGCTCGCGAAACGCTGGCGTGTTCATGGTGTTCAATGGAGGAGAAGTGGCATGGGTATAACCAAACCCAAAGTTTATCAGTCAAGAGCATTTCTTTTTTAATGTAATATGTATTAAAATTTCTTTCTCTATTTCGGTACCCGCTAGTGAGAGATGAAAATTTCTTAAGTTTATCAAAAGAACTTGAGCTGGGTAGAAGAATGACTTTGGAAGGAATGGACAAAGCGGTTCAACGAATTCATATTGTTATCCGTTTAAGATCGGATCTAATTTTTGGAGCACTTGTAAATAAAAAGTCAGAACTTTTCATGAGTCAAAGATGTTTTAAAATTTTTTTCCCTCTGAAAACTCTTTGTTTCCGATCGAACTACTTAACCCTTTAAGTCCACACCAAGTTGAACGGATACTGACAATACTCATGTTTCCAAGGCAACAAACGAAAGATTGTTATTTATTCTCTGAGTAATTAAAAAAATTTAATATTTTCCGTTTTAAATCTATTGTATCGTAAAGGGCACAGCTCAAATTTCAATATATTTTTTTTTCTGGATACATAGAATAGGAAGAAATCATACCATTAAGTTAACTTCTGCAGTACAAAACGAAATTAATATTGTATATTATGTTTTGAATAATATTTTATCAACTTTTTTGTTTGTAATTTGGATTTCCGTATTTTTCATATAACTACGAGGGTAGATCAAAAAGTGCCCGTGTGTGAAGACAGGTGGTGCTGCTGAGGGAAGTTGGCATCACTGTCGTGTACTGCCATCTGTCACATGACACCACACTAAATTTCAAACTGATTCATAGGTTAGTTTTTATTTCTCACGTGTTTGGTGTTTCGCGATAAAATGGAAAAAGAACAATATCGATCCGTAATTCGCTTTTTATTTTTGGATGGAAAAACATGCGAAGAAATAAAAGCGCAGTTGGATGCTGTCTATGGGGACCCTTCACCATCTATGACAACCGTAAGATATTGGTTCGACGAATTTAAACGTGGTCGTACATCTGTTTTTGATGAGGAGCGCCCAGGCCGCCCGGCAGACGTGGTTACCGAGGAAATCGTTGAAAAGGTCCACGACATGATTCTCGCAATCGATCGCCGAACGAAAGTACGCGAAGTAGCAGAGGCCGTAAGAGTATCGTATGGAACGGTAATTAATATTTTACATCATAGGTTAAGCATGAGAAAGGTGTCGGCCCGATGGGTGTCGCGATTGCTTACGGTGGACAACAAGCAGATACGGAATTGGAGTGGCGAAATTGCATGAATTGAACTACGAATTGCTGCCGCACCCATCGTACTCGCCCGACTTGGCTCCCTGCGACTACTTTCTGTTGAAAACGTGGCTCGGGGGAAAATATTCAGCTCAAACGAGGAAGTTATCGTCGAGACAGAAGCGTATTTTGAAGAGTTTAAAAAAAAAATTTGTGAAAAACTTGCTTTTCCATTCCTAACACGGGTACTTATTGATCTACCCTCGTATTTTTTGGAATTTCCAAACTTGCATCCATTCTAAAAATCAGAGCGGAAAGTGGGAAATTACCAATGCCAGAAGGATACATGGGTAATAATTAAGCTACGGTCCACACTTAAATTATTATTAATTTTTTTTTTAAATAAAGTTTTTATTATGTTTTGCTAAACTTTTTATTCTAGAAAAAGGGAATTTTACTGATAAAAAGTAAGCGATCAGATTGAAAGTTTTAACTCGGAATGTCACATTCGGAACAATTGTTTGTTTTTTGTTTCATTTGAACCTCGGTATGATTTTCACAACAAAGATCATTAATAGTTCTATTTGGCCCATTAAGGGCCTAGGCTTATGTTGTGCGTGTTATATGTGTACATGAATGGAAGGCACCTATAGTTTTATTCCGAATCCGAACGGCGAAGTGAAAAGCTTTTCATAGGTAATATTTACTCTTGTAGGTTTGCCGTTGCGCCTGTCAAGAGGTGGTGCCGGGTAGATTTTGATTTTGGCTGTGCTGAGATTTGAACTTCAGACACTCTGTGTAGCAGACCAGGCCAACGCACTACCAACTACACCACAGCGATCACTCTATTTGTATTCCATTATCATTAAAAAAACGGTCTTGCACTAAACTATATCACCCTGCAGTATCACTGTACGTATTTCATGAGAATGAGAGCCACTGAAATCGCTAGAAGCCCACTGTTACTCGTATTTCACATATATAGTATATTTACATCAACATTTTGAATTTATTCATTTTAGTTTAGTTTTTGCTTTTTAGCACAGGTTCACTCTTAGTAAAAATCAGGAATTTGGCTTAAAAAAAGGGCTTCTGGTTTTTTTTAATATTAAATTTTTTTAAATTGTCCAAAAGTATTGAAATAATTTAAATAATTATTTTTATTTTAAGACAAACTTTTCCATATCTTCAATTTCATTATGATAATGAACGCGTAATTTCGATTTGGACACTGGCAATGGTTCACAACTAGTGCCACCATATGGCTCTTTATAAATAATGGACAACGGAATATGATTGTTGTTATATAAATTATTCAGAGACATGTTCGAACTTCGATGTTAGACTTTAAACTAAATTCGTTAAAATGGGAAAATCAACAACGAACTACGAACATTCAAATAGGCTACGAAAAGACAGAGAAACATACGAATTGTCATACACTGAGATACAGATCAAGTTGATTGTAAATATTTCTTGCTCCAATGATTATCTTATTTCTTAACACTTGATACTTGAGAAGCATTTCGCGATATTTTATTCTTGTTGTGCCTTATACTAAGTACATACAAACATACCTATTATGAATATTTGCAAGATAGAGAGAATTTATCGTATTCATTAGCGTTCTCCGATATGTTTACGAATTCATTAAATATTAATATGTGATATAGGGGAGAGTTGCCTTAAGCAGACCGAGATCCAGTTTATTTTGAAGTATAGAGTAATACTTTTTGCTTTAGTAATTATTAGTGCTGGGAAAGGTCATCGAATTAAGAAATATGGGCCAAGCTTTCAATTAAAAATCAAAGGAAAAATCTGTGCCATCCTCTGCTTTGGAATTATAAATAACACAAAAGGTGCAGTCCATTTGGTGGACGGCTCCATTTTGGACACATTTCCCCTACCTTGTCTTTATTTGTAAGCGTGTGATTGATTAAATTCATTATTTGCTTTATAAAAGAAATTATTTGCCAATGTCTCGATAAGTTTCTATAGTTTAAAAATAACATTTTTCAGGATAAAAATAGATTTTTGTAGAAGACTTGTATGTAAATCATGCATAAATATATCGTGTGTACTATTTAAGTTTTTAAAGAATTATAATCACTTTAAAACCAACAAGATCTGAGTTTTTTGTATAATTATGTAGTTATGCTGTTTTTACAACAATTTTGGGATTATTGCTTTGACTGATAATTTCGGAATTGAAACTGAGAATTGGGTCTCTATACCAATAATTATGGTACAACAACTTGTTGAGTCCATAAGTCGAGCCTTTTTGTGTTCATTCTGATTAATTCTCTTGTTTCTCTAGAGCATCGATCTCGATTTTGTTCTGTTTTTAATCAGTGGAATAACTCGGTTTTTGTTATGATTAAATTTTTTTTTAAATACTGCTTTTGTCCAAGAACCCTTCAGACACAATTTGTTCAATTTTCCTGCATTCCAATCCCTGGCTTATTGGCATGTTTCTTCTTTTGTTTACGCAGTGAGTGACTGGTGCACCTTAACTTTATTAATAAATTTGCTCGATGATTGGCACCTGATTGATTGATTTTGTTGTTTGAACATATCTTGAAATTGAGGTGGAAAGTTTTAAATCTTATTTGTTTGTATGAGATCTCATGTTTTGAAATTGTTTATGTGCCGATTTATGCAAACGATAAGCTTTGTATAGTTCAATTTGATGATTCTGTTATCCCAGGTGTGCTACATATGGATTTACATAATTTTGATCGTTTGCATTTCCAAACACCCTCTGTACATTCATCATACCCATCAAAATATTCATACTCAAAGCATGCTTTGAGAATTTATTTGCTACATCATTATAATTATAATTTTACCATCATCATCATCAATATATTCATGCTGTATGATATCAACAGGTGGAAAATTTGCCACTTGTCGGTCTGAGAACTCGCGAATGTTACGAGGTTTACTAGAAACTTGGAAAATCTCTTCATGTTTTGTTGTGCTGATGCGAGTTGATTTCTTTCCACGGACGACAGATTTTCAGAAAAATTTTCAACAAAATCTTCTGCCCTTCCCCCTCGTTGAGTTCGGCCACCTCAATGACTGCTTGGTGCTGTATAGTCTGAGGACCTTCGTCGGAACTCAATGAGACGAGTGTCGATGCAATTATTGGCTCCAATGAACACATTTACCATCCATGCTGTCCTCAAATTGCTTACGAAGTCTACATTAATGCGATCTCTCGTTGATGGTTTTTGGATATTTTTTTCAAGATAGCAGAATCTGAATTATTTTTGGGCCTCCATTTTTGGATGGAATCTACATTCTCGCTGTCACTCAGCCTCAGTTTTTGCTGAAGATTTTATCGTAACAAAATCGTTATTTGTTTGCGCCTCGCGTTTGTTCTTTTTCAGTCCATACTCGAAAGAATGAATTTTCAGCTCTCGAAATTTTTAACGATGATTTATCAATCGAGTATGAATCATACGCGAATCAGCGCCATCTTTTATGGGAACTTTGTTTTAATTCTAAGGATTCTCAGATTATTCTAGTTTTGGAATAGGATTGCTACAGAGACTCCTTCTCTCTCTGTCTCTACACTATGCTTCATACCTTTCTAAATTATTATATTAGTTTTATTTATTTACATAGGTTAAGGAATGTGGACAGGCGCTTATTGTTTTTAGAATTTATTCCAATCACTGCAAACACTTAAATCTCTTTTTTGATTATGTCAAAAATTTAACATATTTTCATTTATATTTTTGCTAAATTCTTCAAGACAGAAACAGTATGTATGCATTAGATATATGGCAAAAAAAAAAAATAGTTTGACGTCTATTTTCAGCCAACTATTGGTATGTTTTAGTGTTTTTTTTTTTAGTTAATCAAATTAACACTGTCGCATATTGTCAATATTGAAATATGTTTGTAACTATTTTTATCTACAGTACAAACATATGCACGTACAAGGTATACAGTTTTTTTTTTTATTTCGTTAACACTTCAGATTAATGACATTATAATTAACTTATACCCAAGATTTGAACAATACTCAGCTGTACAACTTTCCATTCAAGAGTTGACTCACTCACTCATCAATTTCATAATTTATGCTAATTTTTCATACAAATAGCAAACGTTTCTTTTTCTTGGCGGATTTGATTTTTGTCACTTTGTAAAAGAATGACCTAAAATTGGCAATAGTTTTTCGTTTATTACCTATATGTTGTGGCTGCTCCAGAACTTGGGACAGCGGGTGCCTGCCTATAAAAAATGTATAGAAATTTATTTTAAGTATTATTTGTATTCAAAATGTTCTGAGGAGGGAGAAGGGTAACTAAAGTCCCCCTTCGACTCCCCGCTAGATGTACCATTGCTTATTTAGGCAGTATGTAAGCAAATAGTTTTTGAGACTGAGCGCTCCTACCTGAAGGTTACTGTTGGCATTCTAATATAATGTATTTGGGTTCTTTTTTTAAACATAGGACACACACGAAAAAGAAATTCGCATACAATTTTCAATAAAGGCACTGCACTGATTTATTTATAATTAATTAATATTTTTTTAATACAGATTTAAATTACACATTTTTATTTTTACATACATATATTGAAGAAAGTATGTACATTTTTATTAGTGCAAAAAATATTGCGTTTTCCAACAGTTAAATTCGAGCTTATCACTTTGTGTTACTCGCACTACTGAATCAATTACTTTAGACAATTATTTTAGATAGCGCGTAAGTAATGAAAAATGTAGGTAAAGACAAGAAAAAAACAACATAGTATTTTTATAAATATTATCGGCGATGTTATCGCTCATAATTTTAAATGTTTTAATACAGATATTTATTGTTTTTGTAATGTCACCGTAGCACATTTCATTGCGGCTACATGAAATACGAACATTTAAAACACACTTTTTGCTTAGACACTTACATTAAAATTGCAAAGTTTTAGAGAATCAAGTCGGTTCCGGTAGCTTTCAGCTTTCTTTTTCTTTTCTTCTTTTAAGACCATGGAGGGCCTAGGTCGAGTTTTTCGTTTTCAGCTTTCAGTATAGACAAATTTTGGGTGCCAGAAAGACAAATCTAGTATGCGTCTCTAGGGTTAATCTGTCTTTTAGTACCCTATTTGAATTTTCGTATTTCGTTGTGAATTTTCATATGTATTTTAAAGTGTTTAACTTAAAAACTAATGTCGAAGTTCGAGCATGTCTCTGAATAATTTATATAACAACAATCATAATTCGTTGTTCATTATTTATAAGCAGCCATATGCTGGCACTAGTTGTGAACACTCTCCAAAGTGTTCTATTCAAAATTACCATCTAAAAAAAACTTTTTTAAAATACCAACTAATCATAATAGATATGGAATTATAATTATCCTAAAATCAATTAAAAGTAGATACTGAAAAACACATGAATTTCCGTTTCTTGTGAATATATCGTTTTTGTAAAAATTTAACTTCAAATGATAAAAATCATTATTCCTATGTAAATTAATACATGAATTTCTATTTATTTCGAATCATCGGAATATATTTCACAGTCGGGCAGAATAAAAAGAAGAAAAAACAAACAATAGTTCCAAATAAAAAACTCCAGTTTGAGTACTTACAACAAATAATTGTTCCAATCGGAAGATAAAAAAACTATTAACCAATTCCACTAACTGACGTTGTTCTATGCTAGAATAATTATTTCTGTATATATTTTTGTGAAAATGTACTTACGAGTATTTACTAACAAAAACAGTTCAATTTAAAAAAAAAAGAAATAGGATAGAGGTGGATCCGATACTGGGACACATACACCACCTCCACTTACCTCTAAATTTAAGAAAGCTTTCAAATTCAAACAAACGACAATTTGTGGTTCTATCAATCATCCTCTGTCTCTCCAACTTTGAGAGTATATCCCTGCAAGTTATTACGCAGAGGCTGCATTTTTGTGTTTTTTTGAGTTACTGAGAAAATATTTCATCTTTCTTGACTGAAAAAAGTGGTATTTTCGTGTTATTTAATTAAAGAATAAGGAACAGTTTGTTTTTGAAAAAATTAAAAAACTAAAAAAAATAATTGTAGATTTGTATAAGTGGTTGCTCCTAGGGCACATTCGCCCGAGTGTGGATTGTGAATACAGCTTTTGAAATTTCTGTTCAAATCGATGGGTGGGGCATCTTAGCCGTTTTGGGCTCCTTTAGCGATCGAGAAAATAATAGAAAGAACTTAAAGAAAATCTAATGAATGTAGATCAGTAAATTAAAGAGAATTTTTCTCAAAAAGTTAAAAGTTCTCTGTGTACAACACTTAAAAAAAAGGGGCAAATGCTCCCCCTGCTACCCTGCATTAATTTTTTACTCAAAGTATTAATCTGGGGTTCCAACTGAGGGGTTTAAAATTGAAAAATCTTTGAAACTTGGTAGATTAGATGTAGAGTAAAGTTACTAGATCCAAAAGCTTCAATGCTGGACAAATTTTTCTTTATATTCCTTTTTAAATCATATACTGATTAATATAGAATTTTATTATATGTATATAATATCATACTTAATACTTTCATAAGCGAAAACAAATGGACAATTTTACAAAGTATTTACATTTAGATCAAAGTAAACAAATCTACTTCTACTTAGAAGGTTGTGTATATTCTGTGCGGAGGACATTGACTCTCAAGTTAAGGACTAAAATTTTACAGTTTGGCTGTATGAGAAATAGGAAGGAAGTTTTTTTATCATTCTTTGAAAGATATTGAAAATTGCAATCATTAAAACATAATGTATTTTGTAAAGGAAATCTCTTGATCATCCACAAGAAAACATATATTTCACTCACTAAAAAGTAAAATGTTCAATTTTCAAGATTTAAATTGTTGAAAAAATCTTGTTTAGTGTAGTTTTTTTTCTTCCAATTTTGGACAACACAAATCCATGCAAAATAATCCATACAGCATACGGCTGCTCCGAACTGCGGGAGGCAATTTGCTGTTACTTTGTGGTTTTGACGTTGCCTACAAAGTGCTGATATGTCTAGAAGTCTGGGAAGTTTGGGATACATCTTGTTCCTCGTCTGCTTTACCGGCACAACGGCCCATGGAGGGCGTAGGCCGAGCTTTTCGCATTGATTCTTGTTGTGCATTTTATATTTGTACACGAATGAAAGTAATGAACCGTTTTGTTCCGAATTCGAATGGTCATTGCCTGCCAGAACATTTTCGTATGTTCTTTTTTTTATTTTTGCTAGCTTATGTGGTCGCTGTGGCGAAGTGGTTGGACTGCTACGCAGAGTGTCCGGGGTTCGAATCTCGGCACAGGCAAAATCAAAAAGTAGAAAAAATATTTTTTCTACACGGCACCACCTGGCAGGCAATGGCAAACCTACAAGAGTAAAAATTGGTTATGAAAAGCTTTTCACTTCGCCGTTCGGATTCGGCATTAAACTGTAGGTCCCTTCGATTCATGTACAATTATATCACGCACAACATGAGTGGATGCGAAAAGCGAAAAGCTCGGCCTAGGCGCTCCATGGGCTGCTGTGCCATTAAAAGTAAAGTAAAGTAAGTATGCCGAGATTTGCCCCAGGACCACCCTGTATAGCAGTTCTACTATGACATTGGGCAGATTTACTATACATACATAACAAGCCAGTGACAAAGTTTAGTATCCCGGCTGTGATGGATAAGTTTCAGGAGGTTACGTGCTCGATTTTGTCAGTGTTTTTTTCGGATTTTTGTAATGAATAAAAATATTGAACAATGAATTTGAGTCAAATTTTGTATTGCAGATCTGAAGTCGAATTTTGTGAGCCGAATCGCTGAGAAGGCTTACAGTGAATCAACTTTATCAAAAACACGTGCATCTGAGTCGTAAAGTGCATTCAAAAGCGGTCGTGATGTGGTGAAAGATTTGCCTCGCTCTGGTCGGTAATGCAGACTGTTTTCTTTGATTACTGCGGTGTTGTGCACTCGGAATTCTTGTCAGAAGGATAAACGGTAAATAAAGAATATTATCTGGGCGTTATATGGCATTTTAAGTAGCAAATTTGTAAAAAAAAAGTTCAAGTTTGTTGGAAAAACTGATGGATTTTACACCACGACAACGCACCGCCGCACAAGACTATCGTTGTGAACGAATTTCTGGCCAAAAACTCAACAAATAACATCGAATAACCACCGTATTCACCTGATATGGCTCGGGCTGACTTTTTTCTCTTTCCAACACTCGAATTACCACTTCGAGGCACCCAGTCGATAAAAGTCATAAAAGAGAATTAGCGGCGAGATCTGAAGTCGATGCAATAAATTTAAATGAATAATAAATAGTATTATGCGTTTTATTGACCAATTCCCGGTACGTTTTTGACAGAATGTACATACTTGTTACATTTCAATTTAAAATTTCCTTTAGTTTGTTTCATATACTTATGTATGCTAATTTTTGCTTCCTTACTCCGTACTCAAGCACACACAGAAAAGTAGTAAAACTCAGTTAAATTTAAAACTTAAATAAAGGAATTAATTAAACTTTGTTTTACCTAGTTTACTTTTGAAAAATAAACACACAAGTAAGGTACTATTGCATTAAATATTTATACAAGTATAAATATGAATGATTCAATCAATTGCACTTTAATGTTTAGTTAATAAATAGCAATAAAACATTACAAATGAAAGGTAAATTTTCAACTGCATTCGGCATTTTACATTACATTTACATTTTACAAACATCAAAAGAAAGAAAGGAAATAATCAAAATTTTAACTAATTAATATTTACCTCGACATTTCTCTTATCTTAAGAACCTTTATAAAAATAGATAGTGATTGGATTTTTTTTTTCTGCGAATTAAACAAGATATACAAGCTTAAAAATTAATTAGTAAACAGAAGTAAAATGTGTGAGCGTTCAAGAATTTGTACAAAAAGGTGAAGAGCGGTGGGATGGGGTTGGGTACACATTGTAACCCATGGGTTACGCGAGCATTTTTCCATATCTTTGAATATTTACGAAAGGCTTAGTATTCTCTAAGGTATCTATGAGATAATGACTTGGCACGCTCACACATAACTAATATGAAGTCATTTTTCTGTGTTTTTCCTCGGAAAAAGAAAATGATTCTATCTATATTTTTAAAGCATTACACTAACTTAACTTCCGTTTGTTTTCTATGGAGAAAAGTTTTTATGTCATTTAAATAAATCATTAACATTAACTCACCTTTTTGAAATATTTTATATTTTTATATTTGTCACCCCTTTTTTTTTGAAGCTCAGCCTATTTTGGTATTTTAGCAATATTACATGCAAAACGGGTTTCAACCCTGAAATTGTTAAATAACACAACACTTACACATGCACATTCACACTTATACCATAAATAAAATGCGCAGGTATGTGTTCTAATGCTTGTGTGCTTACTTATGTGTGTATGCTACATACTCATATGCCTGATTAAGCAATTGTAGCTGGACATAACCTTTTAACACCTTTCTTTTTATCAATGGAGTTTTGTTTTTGTAAATGTTTTTGCTTTTGTTTAGTTCTTGTATTTTTGTAAAATGTTGTAAAACACTTTTTAACATAATTTAGCGTGAAAGGAAAACAATTTTCTACCCTAGTTTTTTATTTTCTAGTTTCTATTTTATGTGACCAACGTCAATATTATCCAATTGAATGCACCTTTCTCTTTAGAGGGAAAGGTATATTCAGAGCTACAGTGAGTTCGAAAAGTTTACACAATGTTAACTAGAAAGCTTCAAATTAAATGGCATTGTATTTATGTGATTCCCAATATCTTCTTCTTCTTCGTCTCTTAACTGCACAACACTTCAAGGAGGGCTTACGCTGAGCTTTTCGCATCCAATCAAGCGAGTTACGAGTATATTTTTGTATGCGAATGGAATATAAATGGCGAGTTGAAAAGCTTTTATTAGGCTATTTTTACTCTTAGAGGTTGGCTATTGCCTACCAAGAGTTGGTTCCGTTTAAAAAACTTACTTATTGTTTCTATATTCGATTATTGACTGCGATCGATTCAGACGCGGAAACCTTGAATACCAGTTCAGTTCAAACTTTAAACAAGTTAAAAATAATATATTCCTAAATATTTTACATCGACTTACTTTGTTTTCAGAATCTCTTTTCTTTGCTTATTAGAACTATTTTGTTAAAATTACCTAATCTGGTTATCGGTGATTTTACGCTCAGGCATCTGTCGTTTTGGAAATATTGTTACAATATATGTAAATACATATATCGAGAAGATAAGTGTATCAAAGTTAAAAACAAAACAACTATTGATGTTAAACAGAAACGGAATACGAGCTGACACAGGATTTCTTACTGGACAGTGCCCAGTTAGGAAACATCTTGCTAACATGGGAATAACTCGGGACGAATTCTGTAGATTTTGTGATGACGAAGACGACGAAACAGCAGAGTACATTCTGTGCCACTGTGAGAAGCTTGCAAGTATTAAACTTCGTCACCTTATTATTGCATATCCAACTACGGTTGAAGTAGGCAATATATCTTAGCATATTTAAATGCTACAAGCATAGGAAGTGTATCTTAGGATAATCAATGGGCTCTTCACAATAGGTCTTTTTAGGCCGCAGTGATTCGGTGCCTTGTGTCCAGCTCCTGTTTCAATATAATCTAATATCGATAAAAAAGTTTATAAAGTCTCTAAATATGTACATTTTTTTTTTAATTTAGTCAGATATTTTATATCTTCTAGTACGGTTCATTCCTCCAGCGATTCCTCTTTTGCAAAAAATTTTATTAAACAAAAATGTGAGTTTGGGAGTTCTTAAATTAAGGTAACGGTGTATGGAGTACAATGCTTTATATGCTCTTACCTAAGTGGCACAAAACTTTTCAAATACTCTGTTCAATTGGGCATATGCTTTGAAAATCGTACGTGCACATGTACTCGCATGGGTTACCTTAATGGGGTACCTTTATTATTCAGTAAATTTTTGAAGTAATGTTTTTGTTATAAATAATTACTACTTAAGCTCAGTATATATGCACAATTATACACGTTTAATTTATCATATTGTCATTGTTACACCAGTGTAGTGAAACTTGGTAATACTTAATTATGTACATAAGTTACTTATACTTTGGTGAACGGAATACTTCAGCTTTACTTAAAACTATTTAGGTTTGCTATTTGTAAAGTACCTTTTCCTTGGGTCTTAAAAAAATGTTTGTTATACTTAGCGAGCCCCATAGTTTCCAAAATTGAATTGCACAATAGATTTATTACGATAAATTTAGCGCCCAACAATGATTTGTGAGCGTTCGCAGTCTCGCGGAGCGGGGTTGATATTCGCACTCCTAGGTAGAAGTTCCTAGAGTTATCGTGAGCGTCTTGGGTCGCCATCCGTCTGTCAGTGTCTTGGATCGCCGTGTTTACATACCATCCGTCTACCAAGTACGGTGTTCACAGATCGTTTGGAATTGCTCTAGAAAAAGTAATTCATAGAGCAAGTATCCGTTTATCCTACTGCCAGATGTGGTCAAATCTTTCCCAGCATAACAAAAACTAAATTTGGTGTTTAGTCTCAAGCATTTCATGAATAATTACAACAGCTTTGACGTATAATTTGCATTTGTCACGTGATTTTACCCAGAGTCAGCTGTATTTCCCTCTTCTTCTTACGTGTGTAGATCATTTTGATCTATGGACATCGGTACAGTAAACAGGATGATGGCAATTGGAAGCTTGGACCCTTCCTTAATCTAACAGTGAATTCTCTCAAAAATACTTTAATTTGCTTCGTCACATACAAGAGCAAGAGTTGCGAATGTATCGAATGATTACTGTATAGCGCTGCCATAATTTGCAAAGGGTCTAACATGCATTTTTCAAATGTTTCAGGAGAAGAATTTTGAGACTTTAATATTTACAGTATTGTTTTCCAAATAAGAAAACATTAGTTTTTGATGTATTGCTCCGAATTTTTAGGCAGAGATGCAGATGGACACGCTTAAACATAATCCATGAAAAACTTGAAATTTAATGTTAGTGCTTTTGCAAATTAAGGCAGCAATATGTACATATGGTACGTGCATAACATACAGTCATAATTATTTTAAAAAGAAAATTGCAGTATGTAATGTTCATTGAAGCATTTCATAAAAAAACAGGATGGTTTTTAATAAAGTTTGCAACGTGTCGGCGTTATCTGCTCCCTTCACTTTGCTGCTTAATTTGCATGTATACTCATGTACAAGGTGGAGCAAAAGTAATATCATAATATGAATGTGTTATAATTTAGGCAAATAGCGTCAAAATGTGCCTTGACATTTATGTTGTAGGCGGCATATAGAGAATTAGTGTACAATCGGCAATGGAACGATAGACACCTCCAAATCACCAACTCAGGAGGTTGTCATTTGACCGATATAATTTTTTCACCTTAATGTCATAAATTTTACGTGGGCGCTGTGGTGTGGTGGTAGTACGTTGGACTGCTACACAGAATGTCCGGGATTCGAATCTCGGTACAGGCAAAATCAAAAAGTAGAAAAATAATTTTTCTACACGGCACCACCTCTTGTCAGGCAATGGCAAACCTACAAGAGTAAAAATTGCTATGAACAACTTTTCACTTCGCCGTTCGGATTCGGCTTTAAACTGTAGGTCCCTTCCATTCATGTACAAATATAACACGCACAACATGAGTGGATGCGAAAAGCTCGGCCTAGGCCCTCCATGGGCTGTTGTGCCATCAAAAGTAAAGTAAAGTCATCAATTTTACACCTTCAAATAATGTTTGCGCGAAAACAGAGCCCAATTTTTATCAGTTCTAACTTTTGTTTTGGCAGCCAATTCACATATGGCATTACTTTTGTCCCACCTTGTACATCCACACTGAATACATATTTCACACACCGCGTTTAATATCATAGGAAACAGCATAATTACTTTGCCTATACTCGAGTGTGTGCATATTTGTATATTGACATTAATCCTCAAGCACCAGCACCACCAACTCACTCACTCCCTCCCTCGCTCGCTCACTCACTAAATCTCTCAATAATCATTGACCAATGTGGCCAAACACCGTCATAGCAAATTAATAATACTAGGTAAAATGCTAAAGCACAAACGGATTTAGGTGGGTGGTGATATGGTGATATGACCGTGTCGATATGTCTCGGCTCACTCGATTGTTTACACGCTTCCGCTCACTGGACGGACGGGTTCATCCTTTTTCGCGTTGTAACTATTTGACCGTCAAATATGTTTAACAATCGCATTATGACACGCTTCAAGTGTTACACAATAATATTGCTTTACCAATGGGTTGAACTTGTGTGCGCCTTGGTTGTTGTAGCCGGTTTATTTCGAAAAAGAGATTACAAAACGACAACCAAAAAAAACAAAAAGAAACAACAAATACAAAAACATGAAAGTCGCTGAAATAAAAGCAAAAAAGAAGAAAACCGTAGCTCATAAAATTTTATACAACGCATACAACGTTGCATGAAAAAGGCGTTAAAAATTGCCTTTCGGCATATAAAAAGACAAAAGGATATAGTGTTAGAGTGTGTTCGTGTGCGTGTGTATGAGCGCGCCCCAGTGGAGGTGTGTTTGTTATCACAACCGACCACATTTGCTTGCACGTTTGCTGTTGCAGTTGCAGCGCATTGGCCCACATTGTTTATTGCAATTTCTGTTGCTCAACAAAAGGTTGATGTCATTGAGAGTGGCAAGGGTGGAAGGAGTTGCGGCCTATAGAGGCTTATATGCATGCTTCTCTTGAACACGAAAGTAAATTGAAATTTCACTTTTTTTCGTCGTAATATAATTTGCAGTTTTAGCACTCTTTTTTTTCCATTCATTCACAACATTCAAGAATCAGTGTAACTGGTAATTCAAAGGAAAAAGTAATCAAAATGGGCTTTAATGGAGAATTAAATGCCAAAAAACAATTCAAAAGGTTTGACGATTACGAACTATTTTAACAAGGTGGCAGTTCTTGTTCTAGTAAGTATGTATGTTTTATTTTGTTCGAATTAAAGCTATTCAGCTCCTATCAAAGCAAGCATTGACTATGTACATGTCATGGTTGCAGTCAAGGTTCTTACTGCATTTGTCTCGTTTCCCATTAGTACTAAAAATGCTATTAGCACAAACAAATGCCTGCTGGGATTGCCAAAACTCCTGATTCAACATAAAATGTAAGTACAAAGAGCTTCTCAATTAGCTAAACACCGCAAATCACCTGACCTTTTGAGGGCTGTCGGAGCATTTTGCTTAAGCTCATTTGCTACAATTTGACAGAATATTTTCGATTTTCATGACAATGACATTTGGGCAATTGCAATTTCGATGTCGACAAATCTGTGACTGTATCGTAATTTGAGTTGCACTTCACATTTTACGTTTTCAGTCTAAGCCGATTACGAAATAGCATAGTTAGAAGCCCTTTTGGTCATTCACATTCATGGCATTCTATGCTCTTTCCTTTTTGAGTAGAGTGCTGGATTTGGGGGAAATTTTTGTCTGAAGTTAGATGGTACTAAAAGTGAAATTGTAGTGTTAATTAGAAATGTGATATGAGTAACACAATTCGAAAATATATGCAGCATTCAAGGGAAGTCAAAGTGAAAGTAGTTTCTAGATGTCATTAGAGGTAATTCATTTGAAGTAGTTTTTTAGTTTTTCCTTGATCTATTTGTGTTAAAAGTTACTAAGGCAAATGGATGTAAGTATATTTAATCACCGCCAATCTATTGATCTAGTTTTATGATTAAGTAATATTAAAATGGAGGGAGCACTTTTCGCAGCTGCTTAATGGCGAAGACGGCAATAATACCGCCACTGCGGAACCCACTCCGGAAACCCCAATCACTGACGGCGTTGAAGTACCGCCGCCTGACTATGAGGAGGTCTTAACAGCCATTGCTCGGCTGAAAAACAATAAGGCTGCAGGTGCAGATGGCCTGCCTGCTGAGTTGTTTAAGACCGGAGGCGAAGAGCTCAAAAAACGCATGCATGAGCTTCTATGCCGAATATGGTCAGATGAAAGCATGCCAAGTGATTGGAATCTCAGCGTACTCTGCCCAATCCATAAGAAGGGTGATTCCACGATCTGCGCCAACTACCGTGGGATCAGCCTTCTTAATATTGCATATAAGGTTCTATCGAGCGTACTGTGCGAAAGACTGAAGCCCATCGTCAACAAACTGATTGGACCTTATCAGTGTGGCTTCAGGCCTGGTAAATCCACCATCGACCAGATATTCACACTACGCCAAATCCTGGAAAAGACCCGAGAAAAACAGATCGACACCCATCATCTATTTGTCGATTATAAAGCCGCCTTCGACAGCACGATTAGGGATCACTTGTACGCCGCAATGTCTGATTTTGGTATCCCTGCAAAGCTCATTCGTCTTTGCAAAATGACACTGACCAACACCACCAGCGCAGTGAAAATTGGGACAGACCTCTCCGCACCATTTGATACCAAAAGAGGTTTCAGACAAGGTGACTCCCTATCGTGCGACTTCTTTAACCTAATGCTGGAGAAAATAATTCGAGCTGCGAACATCGACATCTCTGGCACTATCTTCTACAAGAGTGTCATGCTGCTAGCATACGCTGATGATATTAACATCATTGGCAAAAACGCTCGAGCAGTCAGTGCAGCATTCTCCAACCTGGAAAGGGAGTCTCGTCGTGTGGGTCTAGTGGTGAACGAGGACAAAACGAAATACCTTGTGTCAACAAACAAAGAGTCACGGCGTCTTGGACAAAATGTCACTGTTGACAACAACACTTTTGAAGTCGTCAAGGATTTCGTTTATCTAGGATCCAGCATAAACACCAACAATAATGTCAGCCTTGAGATCAAGCGGAGACTAACTCTTGCCAACAGGTGTTACTACGGGCTCAGTAGGCAATTGAGAAGTAGAGCCCTCTCTCGACCGACGAAAATAACGCTCTATAAGTCCCTCATCCTTCCCGTCCTAATGTATGGCGCAGAGACGTGGACATTGACCATCAATGATGAGAGACTGTTAGGAGCATTCGAGAGGAAGATACTCCGTAAGATCTACGGTCCAGCATGCGTGGACGACGTGTATCGAATAAGATGGAACGATGAGCTGTATGAGCTGTACGCCGACACTGACATAGTCAAGCGTATAAAACTCCAGCGGCTTCGCTGGCTGGGTCATGTTGAGCGAATGGAAGAAAGCGCTCCGGCTAGAAAGGTGTTTTATTCGAACCACGGTGGAGGATCACGCAGAAGGGGACGTCCTAATCTCCGTTGGAAAGACCAGGTGCAGGGCAACCTGACTGCACTTGGCCTTATCAACTGGCGCCAGCGCGCGCATAGCAGAAGTGACTGGCGAAGCTTTGTGGAGGCGGCCAAGACCGATCATCGGTTGTAGCGCCAGCTAAGTAAGTAAGTAATATTAAAATAAGGTGTGGTGACTCAAAATGTCGGGCATCAATCTTTTATTTAGGACAAAAAGCGTTTTATATTTGACAGAGAAACATTTTACTGTTGTATCACCGATAAACTCTTGACCTAAGACCATGTGAAAACGAATGATTGTTTGGAATTGAATTAGTAAGGTTTTATAAAGTTCAGAATAATTGTGGTCGCTGTGGTGTAGTGGTAGTGTGTTGGACTGCTACGCAGAGTGTTCGGGGTTCGAATCTCGGCACAGGTAAAATCAAAAAAGTAGAAAAAATAATTTTTCTACACGGCACCACCTCTTGACAGGCAATGGCAAACCTACAAGAGTAAAAATTGCTATGAAAAGCTTTTCACTTCGCCGTTCGGATTCGGCATTAAACTGTAGGTCCCTTCCATTCATGTAGAAATATAACACGCACAACATGAGTGGATGTGAAAAAGTTCGGCCGAGGCCCTCCATGGGCTGTTGTGCCATTAAAAGTAAAGTATACTTCAGGGGGAAATATTGGAACTGACAATCAAGACGATTAACATTCATTCTTTCATTCTACGCTCTCTCCTCTTTGAGTAGAGTGCTGGTCCATATGAGTCTGATAATGACATAAAACTTCTTCGATTCAGAACTTCGAATGGGTATGGCAAATTTATTTGATTTGCCCTTGGTACTTAAAGGTTGTGCTAAGTATGTATATATGTCGGCTTGGCTAGACCCTGACCTAGAATATTATTATTATATGAAGTGTTTGGACTCATAGAACTTAAAATTGTTGAACACAACAAATTTCGCATATAGCAGCAAAATCGAGGTTATTGGTCTAAACTCTTTTGTGAAGGAACATTTTTTTTTACTTTATAATTTCTCTACTTCATACAGTTTTTCAACTTTAACAACAATTTATGAACATGAATTTAAAACACTTTTTCATGTTGCAATCCGCGTCTATTTGGCTTGAGAATCGTATGAGCTTTAGCAACTTCTGATTAAAGATTAAAAAACAGGAGATTAAATGGAACTGCAAATCATGAGAGTTGCGTGTACCGTAACTATTCATTATGTAGGGAGATTTCCACGTTTGGTCGTGACTACATTTAAAATTTATTTTATTGTACAACAAGAGGTTTTAATCCAAACTATTGTAATATAGTAAAAATTAAAAGAATTGTGACAGTGAAGTGAATTGTACATACGTTTAAACTCTAGAGATAATCTAGATCAAATTTATAATTGACTGTAGCGACTGCATTATTATACACTTTTCTCCTGACTAACCTGAAATAGCTTGTAATAATGATTAGATCTCTTTAACAATTTAATTAATCTAAAGGTTTCTGACGGTGGGTACATTCAACTCTAGGGACAGAATTGCATATTCTCTTGTTATAGAAAGAGAAAGATTGTGTGGTTTGAGCCTTTTTGAACAGCATCTGTTAACATCAACTGACAATCGCAAATCTAAATGAGTTTCAGAAAATAATATAATAATAATGCTCTCTTTTGGGAAGCTGCTTGAATCAGTTTTTAATACTTTTATTTGCAAATAAAATAATTTTATGAAAATTTATTTGAAAATTTATCAACCGATTGACTTGATTAAACATATTTTTGAAACGTCAATTCAGTAAAATTTTAAGCATGAGTCGCTTACGAAACAACTCGCCGAAATGGTGACGCTGTACATTGAAAATAGTCGTTCATTTGTGTTAACCCAACGCGCATATCGTCGAAAATATCGTGACCAACAAGCACTGTTTGACAAAATTATTCGTCGTTTGGTGTCTAATTTTGGCACGAAACAGAGGGAGATCGTCGACAAGCTGTTCATCAACTCCAAGACGTTCCAATGAACTGGTTGAAACGGTACAAACTTGTGTAGTATGGTCACAGCGCTCAGCATTTTGGCGTCAGTGGAACCACCTTGCGGCGAATTTTGAAGGATGATGTGCATTTGTGTCCGTATAAAGTGCAGTTGACTCAAAGAATATAGTCTTCTCGTCGCTTGGAATACAGCCAAACAGTCGTTCGAATGGTTGGCACTGAACCTGATTTTTGGAAGGAAATTATCGATGAGGCCCATTTAACACTCTCTGGCGCCGTTAACAAGCAAATTTGCCGCATTTGGGGAACGGAGAAACACCACAAGAACCATGAAATACCATTGCATGACCAAAAAGTGGCTGCATGGGCTGGCATTTGCGCCTAAACCATCATTGGGTCATTTTTCTTCAGAGAAGTTGAAACAGTCGATGGGAATCGATATCGGTGGATGTTCGCTCATTATATCTGCCCATGAATGTGTGAAAAAGGTCTGGACGATTACTGGTTTTAAAAAGACGGTGTGCCATGGCACACTGCAAAACAAAGAATGCAGTTTATGCAATGAAAATTCCCTGGACGTGTGGTGTCAGCTCTTCAGGTTTGACCCCTCCGGACTTCTTTTTGTGGGGTTATTTGAAAGCAAAGTATACGCCAGCAAGCAGCTCACATTATTGACGAGCTCAAGGCAAACATTCGTACCGAAATCATCGCTATACCGTTCGAGATGCTAGAAAAAGTGATGGAAAACGCAGCAAAAAGGGCACATTCTGCTTTGGTCAATAACGGCGGCCACTTGATTGATGTTGTATTCAAAAACTAGTCCAAATAACTTGCAAAGGACCAAAATAATTAAAAATACTTCATATTTTGTTTTCAAGTTATTCATTATTCACATACCGACATAAAAGATGGTGCATCCGGTACATATTTACATTTCGTACATTTTGATAGCTATATATAAAGGGTGTTTTTTTTAGAAGTGTGGTTTTCAATCTGGCAATACTTTTTTCGGAGTTGGTCTTTTTGACAGCTGTCACTTGATTTATGCTCAGTTTGGTTTGCCATTTCAAGAATTGAATCCGAACGACAATCAACCGCGTTCGTTGCACGTTCGGTGAATGGACCCAAAACGAGATGACCACCGAGCCCGATTTTCACAAGAAAATTTTACTTTTGGTTGAATGGGTACGTTAATAAGCAAAATTGTCGCATTTGGATTGATCATAATCCACAAGCCATTGTTGAGAGTCACTGTTTGGTGTGCTCTATGGGCAGAGGGAATCATTGGTCCATATTTCTTCAAAGATGAAGCCGGTTATAATGTTACAGTTAATGGGGAACGCTATAGAGCCATGATTAATGACTTTTTCGTGCCTGAATTGGAGGATGTTGATGTGGAGGACCTTTGGTTCCAAGAAGACGGTTCTACATGCCATACAGCCATACATCCAATGAAACAATTAATTTATTAAAGGAAATTTTTGGTGAGTGCTTTATCTCGCGTCGTGGGCCTGTGGCGTGGCCTCCAAGATCGTGGGATTTAACACCGCTGGACTGTTTTTGTGGTGTTATGTGAAGTCGCTTGTCTACGCAGATAAGCCCGAGACGATTGACGCCTTGGAAGAGAATATTCGGCGGGTTATTACTGACATACGGCCCCAATTGCTGCGAAAAGTGGTCCAAAATTGGGCTTCTTGGCTGGAACCGCGGTGGCCACTTGCCGGAAATCGTTTTTAAAACATAATGGCAAATTCTTATATTTATAATAAAGCTAAATTCTTGGCCATAACATTAAATTATATACGTTTCATTTGTTCTTGAAAACCACACTGCTAAAAAAAACACCCCGTACAATTACAATATTATATAAAACTCAAACTAATACTTACTCTAATTCTTAAAAAAATTTTAATTTATATTTCTACTTTATTTCAAAATACACACATTCACGAGCAAATATTTTTAGTTGCGATAAATACTAATGTGCAAGTGAATACAATGCAGAGGAGGGGAGAGAAGGGTTAATTTCTCCATACTTACTACATACATACGTATATGTTGTGCTGTATAGTTACACTTAGCTGCAATAACATTTGCATTTAATATTAAACAAATAAATCGCGAAAGCACACATGTGTATTATTTACCAAAAAGATACAACATTTTCGAAAATAAAACCTCCATATACCATACAACTTAACTTCCCTCCTCTCTCTCTTGCGCAATGTTCCTCTCACACTCTTCAAGTCCCATGATAGTGTTTACCTTTTTGCACATTAGACATTATCCGCCATTCACAGTGTTTCTTTATATTTCTTATATGGTATTGCAATACATGTATGGATGGAGAGCACTGTAGAACAGACTGGTGCAGTGGAGCGGGTAAGTGCGGTGTAGTGCAATGGAGTAGTGCACGATGTAGTACTGAAGAGGTATCCTATGTTGAGGTAGGATTTTCTTATTCTTAGTGTAGTACAATTTTAGTGTTGTTTTTTATGCAAATCTTTAGTGCAGGATTTGATGTCAGCGATAGAGAGAGAGAGAGAGAGAGAGAGAGAGAGCATGAAAATGAGAAAGAGTGGGTTTCTTGGAATATCAGGTGGTGAACGCCTGCTACTTGGAAATATTTATTTGTCTTTCTTATATCAAGGTGTAATGCATAATGTAAATTGTGTTATGCGTTGGCATGTGCTCTATGAGCTTAAGGAATTTGGATTCGTTGGGATCCTATAAATAAGAGGTGTATGATTTTTGAAGTGCACAGAGGAGACAAAAACTCTGTAACTTATTTATTTTTTATTCTTTAAAATTCGTATTAAATTTTTAGCAAATTTTATTAAAAAAAAAAAATTACTCAGATTACACCAAAATAGCTCGCTACCCACCGACTCACTCGTTTAATTTGCATATTAGTGCAAAATATGTACATATGTATAATGTTGTCTACATATGTAGTACGCACTTAATGAATATAATTTAAAATATTGCAATTGTTGTCATTACTGCTTATGTACATAGAGAAAATTAATAAAAGTTAAAGCATAAAGTATTTGTGGTCTTTGGCAGCATTCGCGCGGATCATCCCTTTTCGCGTTAAAACTATTTGACCGTTAAAATTGTTTGTCAACTGAACTGAAAATTAAGATACGCTTCGAATGACGCAATGATATTGTTTAAGCAATTAGTGAACGTACTAAGTACATATGTAGATGTTGCACAGCTTGCAGGTGAATAAGCCAACATGATTCCAAAATATTGAAAATATCGATGCAGATACTACTGAAAGATGTACATACTTACATAGTAAATATCGAGAAAGATTAAATTCAGATTTTGAACTGGCCTCTACAATCCATGATCAGACCTATGTAAGCATCCTGATAAAAAAGTAGATAATATCCCAGAGTAAATAGTTGTAATTTATGTTTTTACTTACTTATTTAACTGGCACTACAACCGATGATCGGTCTTGGTCGCATGTACAAAGCTTCGCCAGTTACCTCTGCTATGTGCGTGCTGGCGCCAGCTGATAAGGCCAAGTGCAGTCAGGTTGCCCTGCACCTGGTCTTTTCAATGGACGTCCGCTTCTGCGTGTTCCTCCACCGTCGTTCGAATAAAACACCTTTCTCGCCGGAGCGCTTTCTTCCATTCGCTCAACATGACCCAGCCAGCGAAGCCGCTGGAGTTTTATACGCTTGACTATGTCAGCGTCGCACAGCTCATACAGCTCATCGTTCGAGCTTATTCGATACACGTCGTCCATGCATACTGGACCGTAGATCTTACGGAGTATCATCCTCTCGAACGCTCCTAACAGCCTCTTATCATTGATGGTTAATGCCCACGTCTCTGCTCCATACACTATGACGGGAAGGATGAGGGACTTATAAAGCGTTGTTTTCGTCGGTCGAGAGAGGGCTCTACTTCGCAATTGCACCTGTTTGTTTGTTGACACAAGGTATTTCATTTTGTCCTCGTTCACCACTAGACCCACTCAACGAGACTCCATTTCCAGGTTGGAGAATGCTGCACTGACTGATCGAGCGTTTTTGCCAATGATGTCAATATCATCAGCGTATGCTAGAAACCTCTTTTGGTATCAAATGGCGCGGAAAGGTCTGTCCCAATTTTCAATGCGCTGGTGGTGTTGGTCAGTGTCATTTTGCAAAGACGAATGAGCTTTGCAGGGATACCAAAATCAGACATTGCGGCGTACAAGTGATCCCTAATCGTGCTGTCGAAGGTGGCATCGGCTTTATAATCGACAAATAGATGATGGGTTTCAATCTTTTTTTCTCGGGTCTTTTCCAGGATTTGGCGTAGTGTGAACATCTGGTCGATGGTGGATTTACCAGGCCTGAATCCACGCTGATAAGGTCCAATCAGTTTGTTGACGATGGGCTTCAGTCTTTAGCACAGTACGCTCGATAGAACCTTATATGCAATATTAAGAAGGCTTATCCCACGGTAGTTGGCGCAGATCGTGGAATCACCTTTTTTATGGATTGGGCAGAGTACGCTGAGGTTCCAATAACTTGGCATGCTTTCATCCTACCATATTCTGCATAGAAGCTTATGCATGCGTTTTTTGAGCTCTTCGCCTCCGGCCTTAAACAACTCAGCTGGCAGGCCATCTACACCTGCAGCCTTATTGTTTTTCAGCCGAGCAATGGCTGTTAAGACCTCCTCCTAGTCAGACGGCGGTACTTCAACGCCGTCAGTGATTGGGGTTCCGGGAGTAGATTCCGCAGTTGCGCGATTATTGCCGTCATCGCCATTAAGCAGCTGCTAAAAATGCGTCCTCCATAATTGCATTATGCCCTGAACATCTGTCACCAGATTTCCGTCTTCATCCTTGCAGGAAGAGGCCACGGTCTTCAAACCATCAGTCAGGCGTCTTATTCTTTCAAAGAATTTTCGTACCTCATTCCTTCCAAACATCATTCCTGCCCCGCAACATTTCGATATCATTGAACTCACGTCTTTCCTCATCCCTTTTCTTGCGCCTGAATAGACGTTTCTCCTCCCTCCTTAACTCTCTGAATCGCTCCTTAGCAGCTCGCGTTGCAACTGACTGCAGGGTGGCTCTGTAAACAGCGTTTTTTGCTTCAGTAGCATCGCGACGCTCTTCTCCGTCGACGGTGGTAGCCTAGCATAGAGCGCGAAATGTGCGTCCACTGCGCGCATATATCCTCAAGTTGAGGGGTGTTTTGCGAAAGGAGGAGTGTAAGTTGGTTGGCGACGACTTCGGCTGTCTGTTGTCATTGCAGCTTTTCGACAACCAGCTTTCTCTTTGTACCTATCCGTACGCGATTTGCTACACATATACGTGTGCAGACCTTGGCTGCAATCAAGTAGTGGTCTGAGTCGATGTTTGCACCACGTATTGTGCGTGCATCTAGTACATTGGAAGCGCGCCTTCCGTCGATCACAACGTGATCAATCTGGTTTCGTGTGTTTTGATCACGGGACAGCCAAGTGGCCTTATGGATATCTTTATGTTGGAATCTGGTGCTACTAACTGTCATGTTTCGTGCGGCGGCGAGGTCGATCATTCTCATACCGTTATCGGTGGCTTCGTCGTTTTTTATGTTTCTATATATACTAAAAAAAAATTTAATTCAATTAACAAGGAGTGATTAAATTTGAAAGTATAGTTTATCCATTAAAACAAGTGATAAAACTTGTGAGTTATTTTGCAATTCCGGGAAGTTCTCAGTTCAGTCTTCAAGCTTGTTTTCATTTTTAATTTATTGCTAATACATTCTGGCTTCGTAATACTGAGTGATTTCATAGACCGAATTATATGTATAAAAAAATGCACAAACTCACACATATTTGAATTGTGTAATGATAGTTTTTAAAATTTCTTCTTCACCATCATCATCTACACACCCCACATCGTCATCATTTGAAATCGCATTAATTAAAGTGGATTTGATTTTTGTAATAAATCCATCATGGGAATATCATCATCATACCCACAACGTCAACATTTCCAAACTCATCACCATCATCATCATCCTTTTCATCATCATCGTCAACAACATTCTGAAGCTCACCACTGTCGCTTAGTAGTTAACAGCGCACTCCCCATCAGTACCGCTGTACATAAACATTTCTGCATTAAATGCAATTACATTATTTTCATGGTTGAAATGAATAGTGTTGTGTGCTGCATCCGCCCTTACGTCCATGTCCTTTTCTCTGTCTCTGTGCCTGTCCATTACTCAATCGTCTGTCCGCACTCTTCACTCATAGTGTTTGGGGTCTATTAAATATTTCAGTAGCAGGCAGCCGGAAGAATATGAATCGCATGCGATTTATTTTTCATACTCATCTACGGTTTTTTTATTTGTTGTTTTTTTTTACCACATCGTGTTGATGTGCTTGAAATTGGCTTAAGTGGATAGAACAAGTGTAGTAAAAATTGAATCCTTTTTTTCGTTGTAGTTGCTGGCTGTTGTTGTCTGTGTATTATACATGATTCAATTTATTTGCATATCACTGGCCGTGTGCGCGTGTGTGTGTGTGTATATATGTATGCATGTATTTATCAGAGATTGTGCGATTGTGGGGTGTAAGTGTATAAGTATGAAAACGGTAGTTATAATTGTATTAAATAATAATTTATTATTATTATAATTAAATTATTATTGTATACAAATTAGCCAGCATATTGGCTAATAACGAAAAAGAGTTTTTGACCAAGGGGCAAGAAAACTTTGTATTCCATCATATTATCCTATCATTTCATATTCATATTGACTTACACACAAAGACTTAAATAGAGCTAGGATATGCCTTCCTTGTTGTTTGGGCAGTAGAACCTTAAAGAGCAAATAATAATAAATCTGCTTCTAAGAGCAAATAAATTTTAGTTCTTCCTCTTTTGATCCATTTTTATCTAAGAGATTTTCGGGGCTTATAACAGAAGCTGGAAAATCCTTTTTATTTACTACTGAAATTTGAGGTATTATAATTTCATTGACTTGATTGATTACTTTCATGTCCTCTACATTTAAATAGTAGATTTTACGTCAATTCTAGAATAAGTAGTTTATTTATTACCATAATTGCAAACGGAGAGTAGTGACGTCGCATTTGCGAACTTTCCTTCAGATTTCAATGTTTCATATGCATACATATATTCATATATATTTCACAACAACAGAAGTTAAACAAACTTACTCTTGTCCTTCCCACATCACCGAGAACAGAGCATTAGCCTTAAGAACACTTTGCAAGAGATGACTACTGATATGAATACTTGCCAATAATGCTCAATGCTTTGACTTTGGATTTGATACATACTGTGTAAACGGTGGCAGAGCGATGTAAAATCAATCGGTACGTACGATATGTGAAATCCATATTTTGATTTGTTTTTTAATCTGGAAAAATAGTTTTTTCCGAATTTGGAAAGTTCATCTTGTGAGCATATATTTAGTGCATTGAACAGGCTTAGGGTTGCCATAGGGATAATAACAACAATGTATACATATGTATACATATATGTAGAACAGGCAACAGAAAAGATATAACTCTGTTTGTTCTTTGCGAATTACTCAATTAACGTAATCTAATCACTACCTTCTTTATAAATTCTTTGTCACTTTTACACATAAAGTCGTTTCAAAGACTTAAATAGAGCTAGGATATGACTTCCTTGTTGTTTGGGCAGTAGAACCTTAAAGAGCAAATAATAATAAATCTGCTTCTAAGAGCAAATAATTATAACAGAAGCTGAAAACTCCTTTTTATTTACTACTGAAATTTGAGGTATTATAATTTCATTGACTTAATTGATTACTTTCATGTCCTCTACATTTAAATAGTAGATCTTACATCAATTCTAGAATAAGTAGTTATTTATTACCATAATTGCAACTACTCTCCCAGTGACGTCGCACTGTGTAGCGGCTGCACATTTTAAATGTGTGTACATGGAATTTTGTGCATGTTATAGTTGTACATGAACGGAAGGGACCTACAGACTTACAGTTTTTCTCCGAATCCGGACACTGAAGTGAAAAGCTTTTCTTTGGCCATTTTTACTCTTGTCGGTTTGCTATTGCCTGCACTGTAAAAAAATAGTGTTTTTAAACTTTTTGATTTTACCTGTGTTGAGATTTCATTTTTGATCAGGGTATGCTTGTTGGTTAGCCAAAGTGCTTCTGAGTACTGTGGCCAAGACCTTTTTTTTGGCCTATACGTGAATTTTTTTTTATGTGGTCCTAAAGTATTTGGTTATTTTTGCATCTGAGAACGTTTCTGTGTTCGGACTCTTATAGTAAAATCTTACGTAAAAGATTTGTTCGGAATTTATTAACCCATTATCTCCTTCCCTTATGGGCATTTTGTGCCCTTTTGAGGAAAAATTGAGTTTTTACCCCATTAAGAGGATCCATAGACGGTTAATGGATTGTAGAGAGATGTTACTCATAAAATTTTACTATAGGTTACTGAACATCAAAAATGTGTAAACATGGCTTTACATTTAACACCAGTAAAAAAGGAATAAGTGAACTAACTAGGTAGGTACTTAAAAATCAGTTGGATTTTTCATATGTATTTTAATTTTAAAAGGTGTTTTTTTAGAAGTGTGGTTTTCAATCTGGCAACCGATCCCGATTTTAAGAAGAAAATTTTGTTCAGCGATGAAGTTCACTTTTGGTTGAATAGGAACGTTAATAAGCAAAATTGTCGCATTTGGAGTGATCATAATCCACAAGCCATTGTTGAGAGTCACTGTTTGGTGTGCTCTATTGGCAGAGGGAAGCATTGGTCCATATTTCTTCAAAGATGAAGCCGGTTATAATGTTACAGTCAATGGGGAATGCTATAGAGCTACGATTAATGATTTTTTCGTGCCTGAATTGGAGGATGTTGATGTGGACGACCTTTGGTTCCAACAAGACGGCGATACATGCCTCAGCCAACGTAATAATCAATTTATTTAAGGAAACTTTTGGTGAGCGCATTATCTCGCGTCGTGGGCCTGTGGCGTGGCCTCCAAGATCGTGCGATTTAACACCGCAGGACTATTTTTTGTGGGGTTATGTGAAGCCGCTTGTCTACGCAGATAAGCCCGAGACGATTGAAGCCTTCGAAGATAATATTCGGCGGGTTATTACTGACATACGGCCCCAATTGCTGCAAAAAGTGGTCAAAAATTGAGCATCTTGGCTGGAATTTATTCTACCAGCCGCGGCGGCCACTTGCCCGAAATCGTTTTAAAACATAATGGCAAATCCTTATCTTTATAATAAAGCTAAATTCTTGGCCATAACATTAAATTCTATGCATTTTATTTCTACTTGAAAGCCACACTTCTAAAAAAACACCCTTTATTTTATTTTATTTCTTATGCCGTTTCGATGGACGCTGTGGCGTAGTGGTAATGCGTTGGACTGCTACGCAGAGTGTCCGGGGTTCGAATCTCGGCACAGGCCGGCACCACCTCTTGGCAGGCAATGGCAAACCTACAAGAGTAAAAATTGCTATGAAAAGCTTTTCACTTCGCCGTTCGGATTCGGATTCGGCATTAAACTGTAGGTCCCTTCCATTCATGTACAAATATAACACGCACAACATGAGTAAATGAGAAAAGCTTGGCCTAGGCCCTCCATGGTCTGTTGTGCCATTAAAAGTAAAGTAAGTTTCGATGGACCAGGCTGAATTAAGTCATTATCTTACAACTTTTTTCTTCACCATCATCTGAGTCTTGTTTATTGCCTCCGTATTCCAGAGGTTGCCATATGTTATCTTCATCTTCGCTCTCATTGTCTTCAATCTCTTTGTTTAAGAGTAACATATAAGTAGTAAAATATTTTGAGTAACATGTTTCTATAACCTATTAACCCTGTGTGGGTCTTCTTTTTTTACGTTTAGGCCAAAAACGGATTTTTCCACAGTACGCAGGAGTACGTAGTTTGGCCATCCAACAAGCAGACTTCGATCCCGATCACTTTCTGTTGCCCTCAATTTGTCGCACAGTGTAATTAATAATTTGTATAAAGTACACCGTTTCACTAATTCTTATACATGAATATATAGGTACATACTTATACGAGTATATGTATATATACTAATACATATGTATGAATTAATTTAGCATAGAAATCTTATAATAAATTTGCAATGCAAAAATATATTGTAGGTATACAAACACACGAGTACATACACATACATATGAATGCGTGTATGTGTAAGTGTAGACAAATGCATATTGTACATAGTGCAGAAATATGGTAAATATTAATTTAATAAACCAACATTTCAATTTACAAAAACAAGCATTTACTTACTTACACATGTACCTTCACACATTTGACTGTGTGTGTGTTTGCATACATATTTTGTTACTTCAATAGTATGTATGTACATAAATATTGTGGTATGTGTGCAGATGTGTCCTGTATAGAAATACTGCTACTAAATGGCTTTCTAAGCTCAGCACGTTCAAGCCGCAGACAAGAGAGGTGTAAATTGCCAAAAAGCTTATTTCATGCCAATAGATTTCTCTATTTTTTTGTTGTTTTTGCTTTTGTTTTTTCTAAGAGTAGTTACTCGTATAGCAAAACTGATGAGCTGACGAACTGCCGAAACTGAAACGAATATGAAGGACATGTTGATGTTAATGAAAATATTTACAACGAGATAGATGCATTTATCGGAAAGCATATGAGCAACATGTAAATATGCAAGCTCTTAAGAAAGATACGAGTACACTTTGTAGATACAATTACCAGTATTTATTGGATGCAGTCGACTTACGAGCAGCGGAGCCACTTACTTGATTTAACAAATACTTCTAATGAAATGTTACACATATGCTCTAGAGATTTGCTTTAAAAACTTGTTGTCTCTGTCTATTCGTAGAGTAAGTAACTAAAAGGTTTTCATTATGTGTCTTTTATTTATTTATTTATTTATTTTTTTGGACAATTAAAAGTAAATATTACTTTGTTTATGTTTGACAGTCGAAAGTGTTCTGTGTGTGTGTATAAACACAAAAATTATAATCTCTATTCGTACTTTTTTTCAATATTTTTTATGTATTTGTGTTAAAGTTTTTAGGTTGGCAAATTGTTTGAGCTCTTAAGCCAAAGAGTCTCAGTTTGCAATTTGTCTACACAGATAAAAATCTAGTTCCTTTTTTTGTGTGCCAAAGGCGCTGTGGCCTGCACATAGTACTTTCAGTTTGAAGATACATAGATATAGAGAAATAGTCGAAACAGTTTGTTAAAAAGATTTTCAACACGTTTAGAAACTATCAGATTTCTTCGTATGCAGCTGTAGAACATATTCGCATACATATTCTTCACTTTTTTTTTATTATATTTACCTGTACTTATTTCAGCTTTAAAACTTTGGTTATTTAAAAAGTTTCAGATCGTCTATTTCATGTGCTCCATAGAGCCTCGGGGCTCCACCCAACTTTTCAGGGACTCTGCGGAAATATGTTAATTTTTTGAAAGAGTAAAATTAGATCTCCAGCATTTTGGAGTATCGTCATTCGAAGTCGAAATTTGTTTTAATTTTTTTTTAAGCAATTTAGATCTTTCATATTAATTGAAAAAAAAAAGAAAAGAATATTATTATTTATTACATTGTGTAACAGAGAAAATATACTTTCCTCGATACATAAAATGTCGGTATAATCAAGCAGAGACAAACTGCTTACTCAGAATTTTGAACTGACCCTTAAAATAAAAGGGGCGAAAACCCTTTTTTTTTTGATAATACTTATGTAGAAATTTTAAGGCTATTAAAAAGCATCTATTTTTTGAAGTGAATATATAAGATATAAGATATAAAAGAGAATTCGCGTCGAGGACTGAAGATGATTCTGGAAAATTCGTTTGAAAGATATTTGGACGATTGGATTATTCGTATTATTATTTTGAAAGGGACATACGAGGCATGATCAAAAAAATGATAACTGTTATTTTCAAAAAGTATTTATTTATTCATCAACAACTATCTTGTCCCCTTCAAAGTAATCCCCCTCAGATATAATACACTTATGCCAGAGTTTTTTCCAATCCTCGAAACACTTCTGAAACGCGCTTTTTGGTATCGCCAACAGCTCCTGTTTCGATTTTTCTATTATCTCCTCAATCTTAGCAAAACGCTTTCCTTTCATCGGTGTCTTGAGTTTTGGGAAGAGGTAAAAGTCAGCGGGGGCCAAGTTCGGTGAATATGGTGGTTGAGGTATTATAACGGTTTTGTTTTTGGCCAAAAACATACGCACAAGCGACGTTGTTTTTGCTCAAAATTTAGCAATTTTGGAACAATCTTCGCTGCCGCAAGTTTCATGCCTAAAACATCCGTAGAAATTGCTTGGCATGAGCCGAACGATATGCCAACATCATCAGCAGACTCTCTGATAGTGATTCGACGATTATCCAAAATCATTTTCTTCACTGCGTCAATGTTTTCATCGGTTGTTGACGTGCTCGGGCGACCAGGACGAACATCGTCATTGAAATCTTCTCGGCCTTCCTTAAACCGGTTATACCACAATTGAACTTGATTTCTGCACATAGTAGACTCGCCAAAGGCCACAGTCAACATTTCAAATGTCCTTGCGCATTTAATTTAATTTTTTACACAAAACTGAATACAGTTTCTTTGATCCATTTTTTCGAATAGTAAAAAATCGAAGAGCACACCAAAACACGACTAACCTTTTTATCTGTCAAAAACAAACTAACAATCCAAAATGGTTTGTATTGCCAACATATATAACAGACATGTGTACCAACATAACAGAAAAAAAAATGCGAAAATCGAACATACGTAACTCACGAAATTTGAAAATAACGGTTATTTTTTGATCACACCTTTTGAAGGTAATACAACAAATTTGAATGAATAATACTTCATTATAAATTATTATTAAATTATTTCATAAGTATAGAAAATTAAAGGAGGTGCACCAAAAACAAAACTTTCCTATCCTCGCTTTTTTTCAAATTAACGACTAAATTTAAAATTTCTTCATAAGTATTATACAAAATGCACATCTCTACCTGATCATCTCTTCAACATATTGTGAGATATTTGAGGCATTCAAATGCTTGCATTACTCATCGTTGAGGTGTGTTAAGGAACTCTGTTAGATTCGATTAGTTTAAATCTGCCGAAATTATGATCCCTGACGTTTGTTTGAGGTTAAATTACCAAAAGTTTTTTTTTGGAATTTTTTCTGAAGTTTGCTACTAATTATTTGACTGGTATTTGAAATAAATATAATCTTATAAATTTGACTGACCTAATCTTGTAATGTGGAGCTGCATTTAGCTTGTAGTCTAGAGGTATTCAGTTAGGAATATCGTGACAATTCATGCTTAGTTCCGGTCTATTAGACTCTTCAATAAGATTTTTCATGACTGTCAAACTAATTGATATATAATACTTATAAGGTTTCTAACCCAAAATAATCCAAATTTATTGAGCTGTATTATTGGCATTCTTTTAAATTTATACTTATTGAATGATTTTTTTATGAATTAATTATTATTAAATTAATTATCTAATTCATTAATTAGTGAAATTTTCTGGAAAAATTTTTTTTAAATATTTGAATGGTGGAATACTTTTGAATTTAAAAATTATGCTTATTTCTTATTCTCTGGTGGACTTGCCACCCAAGTAGTAACAACAACAACAACAATAAGAGAGAAAAGAGGTATTGCTGCAACTGTTGTTGTGCACTTTCCAATTTCTGGAACCGGATATGAACATCCGTAATGAACATTTTCTGCTCCGGAAAATACTTCATTTGACTCTTCATTTTCATCTCGATTGACTTTTGTGCAGCAACAACACACTATCCAATAGCAATAGCAGTTATAGCAACAACATCAATCTACAGTAGCTCATTCCTATCCATATTGATATATGGCTGGCTACATAGTAGATGCATATATATCTTCTACCTTCAACTATTTAACTAAGTGCTCGTACATATACAAAAATGTTGCTATGCCAGACGATGACGAAGTTGTGCCTTTTTGCCACACTTTATTGATGCTTTTTTGTTGTTGGGGAGGAAATAATTCTAGGTATATGTTGGTGTTGCTGCTGCTACTGCTGCTGTTACTAGTGCTGTTGCTATTACTAAAAGAGTTTGTGGTGTTTACATTTCGGTTAACAACATGTAACTCACTTATTGAGTTATTTGGTTTCGTAACACTACAAAGTAAGTGGGAAATTTTTGGAAAATTTCGTTAAGTACAAGTGGATTTTGCATTAGTATTCATGCATACAACACAGATACACACACACACACACACACACACACACACACACACACACACACACACACACACACACACACACACACACACACACACACACACACCCACACACACATTACCATACTAGGAGTTTAGGGAATGCAAAGTGTTGCAAAATGAAGGTTGAATCTTGCTGAATTAGAGAGGGCTGAGCTGGGCAAAGAAGAAGTAAGTAAGTAGTTAGAAGAAGTCCAAGGAAAGATGTTTATACATTAAATAATTTTGTCATAGTTTCAATTTACAAACTCACACTTGTGCAAATATACATACATATACAGTTAGGTGTAGATAACTGTATGTACCCACATATGAGAAACGTGTCTGTATTTATGTGTACGAGTATGTGTGTAAATATTGTCTATGTGTGAGTTCAAATATGTGAGAGAGCTGCTATAATATTTAGAATTTTGTGCATTCAACTGTTGCTGCTGCTGGCACACCGCAATTCTAATGCTCAGTGGTGAACGAGCATTGGCTTCTAACCCATTTTCGTTCGTTAGTTCATTGGCGAAGGGGCGGCAATCTCACGTTCTCAAATTCCTAGGAGGTTAATGCAAAGGAGAGAGAGCTGCTAGCGTAGAGTTTCGTATGCGGTTAGAGGCGTGTTAGATGTGAAATCTAATGTTGTGTTGTAGTTGTTTGACGATTGCTGCTGCTGCTCTATACATGCAATGGACAGTAAATGCATGCGGTAACTGCATGTGAATGCCTTGTGGTGTTTTTTGCTGTTCATCTATGTATGGCCTGCTTCATTTTCACACCTCTGCATTCTCTTAGCACACACATACACACACACATTTTTGGCAAATTGTTAAACGAAGTAAAGTGTTGGAAAATGTTCAATTTTTGGGTTTTCTGGTCTGGTGTGGTCTGTTGTTTTTTTTTTTGACAGTGTTAATCGATTTTATTATTAAATTAAAATAATGGGTGTGTAGTTCTTTGTGTAGATAGTGTTAAAATATCTAATGTTGATAGTTTTATTTTACAGTTTTGCACAAGACTAGTAAAAATTATTTTAGGTTTGATTAAGGCAAAAGAAACTGAGGGAAAATGTTTTTTATCTGAGTTGAAAGTTAAACAATGGCTAGCGTTTGTGGTCGCGGCAAAATTAAAAAAAAAAAAAAAAAACCAATGTTTTAGGCATGAAACGTGCGGCAGCGAAGATTGTTTCAAAATTGCTAAATTTTGAGCAAAAACAACGTCGCTTGTGCGTATGTTTTTGACCAAAAACAAAACCGTTGTCATGCCTCAACCACCCTATTTACCGGACTTGGCCCCCGCTGACTTTTTCCTCTTCCCAAAACTGAAGACACCGATGAAAGGAAAGCGTTTTGCTAAGATTGAGGAAATAAAAGAAAAATCGAAACAGGAGCTGTTGGCGATACCAAAAAGCGAGTTTCAGAAGTGTTTCGAGGATTGGAAATAACGCTGGCATAAGTGTATTATATCTGCAGGGGATTACTTTGAAGGGGACAAGATAGTTGTTGATGAATAAATAAATACTTTTTGAAAAAATAATCAAATAACGGTTATTTTTGTATCATACTTCGTACATACACTCATAATGTTCAATTCTAAAAGCTCGTTCTTATATAAATATTCGATGATTAATCGGACTATCTTTTCCGAATATGGCAGGGTAATTTATGAAAATTAGGTCAGGATTTCCAGAAATTATAACATGGTTTCAAGTTTAGGTATTGTCTGCCTGATTCGGATATTGCTTGGACAATTATTCCTGGTTTTCATTAATCTACCGAAGAGCTCACTTTCACAGGTCTCATCATCATCATTATGTCCTTAATTTCCTTGTGGGACATATAGCGTTTACTATGCCACATCTCCAGAGAATACAGTTTTTTGCAATGTTCCTTATATCCGGCTAACTACATTCGATGGAACTCATCTCAGATTGCGTAGTCAGTGGAATGACTCCCCGTAGATCTCCCTGGGGGATTCCACGTTAGGGCTTGGCGCGCGATAAAACTCTCTCGATTGTGCAGAGTGTAGCCAATGCACTGGTTCGTCAGTATAACACTTCATTCGAATGTCTATTTAGCCAATAAATTCTTAGAAGTCTTCGGAGGAGACATCTGTTCACTAACGACTGCTTCGATGACACCCCGACCATTTATAACGACTGAACATGATCGGGATTGGTCATCCAAATTTAATATTTTGGTCTTCACTGCGTTTTCTTTTACTAGGCCTGATGATGCGGTTTTTCGAAAGATTGTTGCAGACATTGCCTTAATGTTCTCATACGAGTATATGTACTTTGGAAGTTTCCCATAATTTTACATTCTGGCTAGTAGTAAATCTTTGTAAAATTTGTATCTTCTGAGATTGCTCCCTGCCCTTTCAGATGATTTTATATGACCCAATATAAACATATCGTTTTTTCCATTCAAGAATATGATTCTATTTTTGAGTATATAACTGGAGTTACGAATTCGTAACTGTGACGACGGATTCTGGAATGTGGGGTGTATAATATTGGTGCCGTCTCATAACTTTCATTTTGCTGACCATTGTAATCTATTTGTCTATGATGATGGATTTTCATGTGGTCGCTGTGGTGTAGTGGTAGTGCGTTGGACTGCTACGTAGAGTGTCCGGGGTTTGAATCTCGGCACAGGCAAAATCAAAAAGTAGAAAATATAATTTTTCTACACGGCACAACCACTTGGCAGGCAATGGCAAACCTAAAAGAGCAACAGAGTAAAAATTGCTATGAAAAGCTTTTCACTTCGCCGTTCGGATTCGGCATTAAACTGTGGGTCCCTTCCATTCGTGTACAAATATAACACGCACAACATGAGTGGATGCGAAAAGTTCGGCCTAGGCCCATGGGCTGTTGTGCCATTAAAAGTAAGTAAAGTAAGATGAATTTTCATAGCCCACATACCTACTAAGGGGTATCAGAAAGATAATTCTCAAAAACCCAGATTCAACCTAAAGACTGTTCACTAACAAACATTTAACACCAATTTCTACTTAAGTACAAAAGGTTTGCACTCACGAGCTCTAGGAATCAGCATTAACTTTTGATCTCGTTTAAGTTACAGCTAAGCAAAACTTTGAATAGTAGTCGCTGTGGCGTAGTGGTAGTGCGTTGGACTGCTACGCAGAGCGTCCGGGGTTCGAATCTCAGCACAGGCAAACAAAAAAAAAAAATAATTTTTTTACACGGCACCACCTTTTGTCAGGCTATGTCAAACCTACAAGAGTAAAAATTGCTATGAAAAGCTTTTCACTTCGCCGTTCGGATTCGGCATTAATTCCATTCATGTATAAATATAATATGTACAACATGAGTGGATGCAAAAAGCTCGGTCTAGGCCCTCCATGGACTGTTGTGCCATTAAAAAAAAAAAAAAAAAACTTTGAATAAACGTTTGATGCTGGTAAAATTTTTATTTTTCCTTTTGGGTCAAGCCAAAAGTAAAATTAAGTTCAGGTTGAGGGTTACAGTTGAGTTTAAAACCTAATTTTGAAATAATATTTTGTGGGCGGACAATATTAATTCTTGTCCAGAAAAAATTTGTCTACACTCAGTTGTGTCGCTGTAACTTGTTGCTGTTGAACTGTTTTCTATTCTATTTCTTTAATTTTTATTTAATGTGTTTTGGGGTTTTCTAATTTATTTGAATTTTGCGGTTTTTTTGTTTTTATCATGGTAAAATTTGAATTCTTGAACGAACCTGGTTAGCATTCACGTTTAGATTTAGAAAAATGTAGGATGGGTACGGTTTCCGGGATTTACTAACAGATATCACTTCCTCATTGTTCTCTTTAAAGATTAGCATTAAAACAACATAGAGGAAGAGAACAGAACGCCTTCCAAAATTTGTATTTGTGACGTAAGTACAAAGAAAACGAACAAACTTAATTTTATTATTCACACTTTATTTGCCAGAAAGAATATCAAGTATATACTTTTATTTAATTTTTATTTATTATTGTTGTTATTGTTGTTTTCACCACGCCATATGCAGGTTTCGTCGACAACGAACTAAGTTTATATAAAATACAGCCCGCTGCTCACGAAACCCGATTTCAACGCGGTTTTAAATATTTACGTGCACTCTTATTTATCTTAGTTAATAACACACTAAAAATATTATTATTACTATTTTTAGTTTCTCTATTACAGTTTCATTTTTTTTTTGGCAGGAAAGATATAAACAACAAAGCATAAATTTGAAAAGTAAATAAATGAAAACCACAAAAAATAATAAAACAACAAATATGGTTTGCCTTGCGAAATAATGCTTAGCTTCTTTGTTTACTTTCCACTTACCTTTTTTCATATATGTATAGGTGGTATACAGCTAATATTTATGTGCGGCACTTTGGCAAGACGGTGGCATAACACCAAAAACAGAACGAGGAAACCTCGCGCGCGCTGAGTGTAATAAAAATAATTGTCATCCAAGGAGTTGCGCCATAAAGAAATAACACACCCATACAGACACATAGGAGTACATCTACAAGAATCTACACCTACACATAAAAAGAAGAGATATTGCTATGCTAGAGAATGTCTGTCATGAGTTATCATGTTGCTAGCGACTGTTGTTGGTAGATAGAAGAGTAACGATGAATTGTCATCATAAGTTAATATCTACGCGCACGCGAATAAATATATACACAAACACAGACACACTAACACACACATGAAACTGTCACATATATTTAACACCCAAATGGACGAAAACAAAAAAGTTATGTAGCAAATGCAGCAGCTGCTTGCTTTGGCAGCTGTGTGCTTGAATACTACTACATCTGTCTGTCCACTTATTCGTCCGTCGGAAATAGAACATAATAGAACATAAACAAGTTTTGAGACACCACCAACATTATTATTATTATTATTATGATTATACACACATACATATACATATATATATATACTTAGTACACAAAATACCTGTATGTGTGTGTCTGTGTCTGCGTGTGACCGCAGGCAGGACATACACCTCGCGGTTGTGCGGCAGTTGCATGCTTCCGGCTTCCGCTATTAAATTCAATGTTGGCAGGAAATTGTTCTCGCTGTTATTGTTGTGTTGTTAATATTTTTGTTGCACCAAAATACATAGTTTCTTCGTCCTCCCCCGCCCCGTTTTTCAAACCAAAGCCACTACCATCTCACCAAGAATGGTGTATGGAAGGTGCATGACTTGCTTGGCGCGGCGTTAATGTAAATCACTGCAAGTGCAAAACTTTTGACACTTTTGCACAACAACAACAAGACACAACGAGAGCAACCAAATGCTTAACTTCTCTTCGCTGCTGCATAATATTCAGTAGTCCTGGGTTTAGGAATGCTGGAAGATTTCTTATGCTGATAACTTCGCACAAAATTGAAATCGTACGCGTTGCTCTGCACTTTGCTGCCTGGAAGCTAGAACAAAAAAACAAAATAATAAACGGTAGAACAAAAAAATTTATGAAAAGTGGAAAAGTTATTTATTATGCATTTTTTGTGTGCTTGTTTTCACTTTGTGCATTGTTTTCATTTTTTGTTTGTAGTATTCTATTTCAAAAGTCCTTGCGGTTATTTTTATTTATAACTATTTATTTACCATATTTGTATTGTTAAATGTTTATGTTTTTATGTAACGCCTAGGTGCGTTGTTTTAAGGTTTGTTTTCTGGTTAAAATTTGAAATTGAGCTACATAAAAACTACATAAATTTAATTACACTGCAAATATTTGTAAAGATATGAAATAAGTGTCTACATTTCAAAGGCAATGCAATTAGCTGGAATTACTTATTACTTATACATACATAAAAATGTTCGATAACAACTTCAAGAAGAATCGGTAAACATTAGGAGGAACATACATAAATATTTAAACACTGTAAGTATGTAGGTACTTATTCGATTGAATCTTCTCCATTTACAAAGGACTGCTTGTGAAACTTTAAGACTTTTTACTATGGTTTACGTAAAAAGACCTTCAATTTCTATTCGCCTATGTGTAACAACGTGAAGGTAATAGAGATTGGGATAATTTTCAGTAATACAGTGCCCATTCAAAGCCGTCCAAACTTAATAATTTAAACGAAGAAAGCAAGGGCGATTCCAGAATATATTCGGGTACGAGTAGTAGTAATGTGCGGTAGTCATGCCAGATGATCGTCAGATTAACAAACTGATAAATGAGCGCTTTTTATGACTTGCTAATAGTTAGGATGGATCGCAATTGCAACATTGCAATTTAAATCACTTTCAAAGCTCAGTGCTATGAAAACTTTTTCTCTTATAAACTTATATATTTTATTTCGTTTTTTTAAACGTTGTTAAAATTACTATGATTTCGATGACAGTAGCGTAAATGATTGCTAAAATGTTTCAAATTTATTATTGAAATTAACTTCTTAAGAATCGGTTTCAAACCGATTTGCAAAAGCAAACGATCAAAATGAAGTTAATACAGGTGTAACACTCCTGGGAGCAGACAATCATCAAACTGAACTATACAAAGCTTATCGTTTGCCTAAATCAGCACATCGTTAAAAATTCCTTCGGCCATGTAAAGTCTGCGATAGACACTGGTTTTTACAAGATTACTAAACCCAAGCTGAAAACCCAAAATGCAAAAGTTCTGAAGAAGTAAACTTCTGTAGACTTGACGCACACAATTTTTTTTTTACGTTCAAATAACGTAAAATAAAATGGCCAATCATTGTACATTATTAGCTATGAGCTATGATGCTTATGAGAAACTTTCAAGCTAGTCAAGGGCAGATTTAGTGAGAAGAAATCACAGAGAGATGAGAGACAAAAAAAAAAAGCAATCACAATACCAGAACTACGGGTGACATTTTTTTTTTATTTTGCTACAACGTTTAAGCAAAATATAATCAACTCCACTAGCTATGATCCAGGACCCGATAACTTTTCATAACTTTTTCATAGGCAATTTTTACTCTTGTAGGTTCGCCATTGACTGCCAAGAGGTGGTGCCGTGTAGAAAAATTATTTTTTCTTCTTTTTTTGATTTTGCCTATGCCGAGATTCGAACTCCGGACACTCTGCGTAGCAGTCCAACGCACTACCACTACGCCACAGCGACCACCCAGGAGCTGATAAAGTGGTGTTTATTTTGTTATTTTTAATGAAAAACAGCATGTTGTTGTCTTATACTAATATTTGCCTGAAGGGAGGCTGATGATATCTCTGAATCTTTCAAGTCCCCTGGAAACCACTAGTGTTATAATTTGGGTAGAACGTTACATCGACAATTCTTCTTCTTTAATGGTACAACTGCCGAATTTTCGCATCCTTTCATGTTGTGGGGTTACATTTGGAAGTAATTTAAAACCAGTAATCAACTCTTTTACCACACCCAGGTGCTGAGAAAGGGTTGGCTACACCTCTGTATAATAGTAATTATTCGGAACATATTTCCGAACACCCACTTTCTAGTTATTTGTCTAAGAGCGAAAGAGACCAGTTTCAGGTATCGTGTGAAAGACGGCCCTCTTACACGGTCATAAATAATTAACAATATTAGTATTGTCATTGTTTCCATTATTATATTGATGAAAGATTTACACTATCATTTAAAATTACATTATTGCAAGTGTTAACAGAAAAAATCAACAATTTTTTAATTCCGTCAATATTTCCCATTACTCATCATTCCAAGTTATGAAGGGATAATATTTTGCCTTACATGATCACTAAAAATGTCAATATTTGTAAATGATGTCATTATTATTGTGTAACGTCCGCTAAAGATATTTATAAATTTAAAAACCTAGATATTCAATCTAAATTTTGATTTGAAGATTTCCCATGTCTTATGTTCGTAATCACACCCGTAGCCAGAAAATTCAAAATATAATTTATTATTATTATAAAGAAGAACTGCTACTGTTGATTTTATTGGTAGAACCTCATGACAGGCAACGGCAAAACTAATAGAGTATAAATTGCCTATGAAAAGCTTTTCACTTCGATTTGGTTTGGATTCGTCATAAAATTCTAGGTCCCTTCCATTCATGTACCTAGGCTCGGCCTAGGTTCCCCATGGGCTGTTGTGTCATTAAAAGAAAAAAAATCTTTTTAGAGACGGTTTTGTTTGTTGGTGGTGGATTAATCGTGCAGATCGTGAGATATTTTCTCTCTATAAGCTTGTTTTCAGTTATGGTAAGTAGCCGAGGCGTAGTTGGTTGTTTGCTGGACTGCTACTACACAGAGTGTACAGATTCGAAACACGGCACAGCCAAAAATCAAAAATAGCAAAAACAAATATACGACATCACCTTTTGGCAGGTAATGGCAAAACTTGAAATGCAGCGTGGAAATTGACGAATGAAATTATTAGCAACTTAAATCCAGTAAGTATTACTTCTCATAATTACATTGTTCCTCGACTGTGTTCTCGCATGGGATATCTTAGATGAAAGAGTACTATTTGAACGTTTCTAGTTTCCGAGATATTCGCTGTTTTGTAGGAAATTTGTGGTTGCTCTAGGTTTTCATCGAGCAAGTTTAAACTAAATATGTTGACTTGTGCATACCTCAAGGTTCGTGAAAATAGTTTTACTCGTACTTGTATTTGGGGTGAAGGGCCATAAACCTTCCACAACATGAAGCTATGTAGATTGCATATCAATTCCGAACAAAATGGCCCTGCCCCTTCCTGACGGGAAAGCCTGATGTGCAATTATATTTCTTAATATTACAAAAATTGTCTGAAAGTAAAAACATTTTAAAATTTAATCTCTTAAGCATCAGCAAAATCGAATTCTTCAAATGCACCGATACCTTTGCACATTGATCTCTCAATCTAATACATACATACTCGTACGTGTGATTGCGTAAGTATGTGTGTGCACGCAACGCTCTTCGATTTTAAATTGTTTGCCTTCATTAAAGCGTAAAATTGACAACAAACAAATTCATCTTGATTATTGTTAAACGCCAAGATATTGCAAATGTTTAACTTTAGCTTAGAATATGCCAATCTACCCTATACCAACAACATCAGCAGCAGCAGCAGTAGCAGCAGCAACAAATAAGGAAAAAATGTGCATACCAATTTGTTTGCGTTTACCTTTTTTCTTTCGATACGACTTTCACGGCAGTAGTATGCAGACTTAGGTAAGAAAGCGCTAGCTACAAAATACTGCAGCAAGAAGGAAACAACGAACAAAAAAAAGAAGAAAGAACGTCGTCATGATAAACGATTATTGAGATTTATATCTATAAGCGTCTTTTGGTTGGCGCACATTGTTTTCCAAACCAAGAAAAAGTCGCAACCGAAGACCGAAGAAGAAGGAAATACAATTATGGCAGAACAGCAGCAAGCAGACAGACAGCAGGACACACTTGGTGACTTGGCGAAAAATGTGAAAAAAAACCAAATATAATCAGTTGGGCTTGTAAAAGTAGAGATATTTGTATGAACTAGATGAAAGAGAGGGGAGGAGGAGAGAGGGGGAGGGGATGAGCCAGCACTGGCATAATGTACCGTGCACATGAGCATGATTTGAATTTGCAGACACATGCTTAAGAATCTTTGTCACTGTATGTGTGTGTGTGAGTGCGTGCGTGCGTGTATGTGTATCTTAAAACCAGACAAAAAAGTTCAACCAATAGATTCCTACTTTCAACCGACAACAAAAAACGAAAACAAAAAAAAGTTGAAGGGTATCACAGGCAAATTTTCCTCTTGAAGAACTTTTCACGCTTGTACGTTCGCATGAACGGTACCATGAAAGTAAGTACATAAGAATAGAAAAGATCTAGATACAAAAAAGGTTTTTTTTTTATTTTCTGTCGCTGCATCTTTCAATTTTTATTTTTCTTTGTTGCTTTTGGCGTTGTTGTATAGTATGTATAAAAATAATAGTGAAAATAAAATATTGCATATTCTTGCAAGGAAAACATAAAAAAGGTCGCAACACCACAGCGCCGTCGCTACAGTAGTCAGCACCATCGTCGTCATCGCCGTCATGATCATCGTCCTCACCATCATCGTCGTCAACATCATACAAAGCAAACAACGTGAAAAGGATGGACGTTATTGCAACAAACAACTGCGACGGACAAACACACACACACACACACACACACACACACAAATACATTCACGTATGTATGTATTTATATACGTATTTAAAAGAAAAGAAAGTTAAAGTCACAGTTAAGAAACGGCGTAAGAAAATGTGAAATTGCTTCAGGATTTCGTGGAACACAAGCGTGCAATATGCTTAAGTAACGGTATAGAAAGTTTATCGTTAACTTTTAACTTGTTTTGAATGATTTACAAAAGTGCACCTACTCTCAGATCTTAGGAGGTTATAATAAACTGTGAGCAGTGTCATCACCGATTACTTTACAGATTTAAAGGAGCTGAAATAAATAACCTAACCCCCTATTTTAAACAGAGTTCTTAATAGATCGATATATGATTGAATATTATTTTTTTCAGTAAATTATGCCAAAGACCGGTATAGCGGTAGAGGACGTCCTAATCTCCATTGGAAAGGTATATGACGACCTGGTACAGGACGACCAGCTACAGGACGACCTGACTGCACTTGGCCTTATCAACGACTGGTGAAGCTATATACAGGCGGCCAAGACCGATCATCGGTTGTAGTGCCAGCTTAAATAGTAAGTAAGAAAGTAAATTAAGTCAAAAGTATAGGGGAAAAATTACTGTAAGTTCACACTATCGACACTATCGACGAATATTGAATATTGTCTGTTCTATGTACATTGTTGTTATTCTCTCTGTCAAATCCAATATTCATTAAATCTGTTTAAATACATTAAATATACTCAAAACATATAAACTTGCAAATTCGGAAAAATTTTTCCAAATTAAACATAAATAAAAGATTCTTACTAGTTACAGTGACGGTTTAAATTGTATGCACATAGCAGAATATATTTTCACCTATGGAAAAGTAAACGTAAGACGACCCTTAAATATTTAAATAAATATGAAGAAATCATGGAAATTTCATGAATCTAATTCTCATATCATTTTAAATTAAGTTTAATTGATTTCTCAAGACATTTCCGTCCTATGAATTTTCTGGTTTAATATTTGTTGCTTCTCATCTCAAATAATGTGATGATGTGAAGGAAGTGAACTCCTGGCTTATGGGTAACCAATCGATTCACGGTGACCTTATTTTTATTTAGTTTTATAAACTAACTGGAATAATTATTAAGAAGGCGAAGTCGGAATCAAGCAATTTCTGATAAATCGAATCCATAAATTACTAGCTCGATCACGTGATCGTGAACACCTCGATATAGTGAACATCTAAATTCTTACTTGGAGCTAAATAGTGAACAATCAAATCGATTCATTTTGAGAAAGATGCCGAGAATATTGCAGAATCTGATGATGACGAAGAAGGTGAATCACAGATCACAAATCCTGTAAAAGCTACTGGAGCTATTGTAAGTCACGATAAAGCTATCGCATCGACTGGGGCCAACACTACTGATTATGCGAAGTCTACGCGAAAATGCAGTCCAAAAGTCATTTTCTAAACGCAAGAATTCTTTCAATAAGCATACATATGTACATTTCCATTTTCTTACAAATTTATTACATAGGCATATTTTTGAGATTATTCGCTTCGCACAGTCCACGTTTCACTTGATCTGCTTGGAGAACTTCCTCTACCAGCTATCGTGGTGTTTTGTTTCACAACTCTCCTCGCAATATAACTTGTATTTTCTTGATGCAGAGTGTGATCTATTCACTTCCAGCTCTTTTTTTTTTATTTAAATTTTTACAGGCTATCAGTGGCGAAGGTAGGAGGGATAAAGTGATATTCTTGACATTTCTGTCAATATGTTAAATTTTGTCAAATAGACAATAAATTTAAAAATTTCTATACTTTTTCTTATTTCAATCCACCTTGTATCTAACCAAGTCTAAAGTCTGGTAGCTTACACCTAAAGCGCATATTATTATAATAATAATAATAAAAGTGAGTATATGTATGTACTTATGTGTTCGTTTTGACTAAGTGTGTGCATGTTTGTGCCCGGAGCTGCTTTAAGTTTTCTTTTACTATATTTCCAGAGCTTGTTGCAAAACTCCTCAGATTTCAAGTATAAGAAAATTGAAAAATGCACTCTGCAGGCCGTCAACGCAATCAACAAAAGGAGTGAGAAAGTAAGGTGAAGTGAGTGAGTGAGTGAGAAAGAATACCAAAAAAAGAAAGAAGCAAGAAGCAGCAGAGCAGAACAGCCAACGGCAGCTAGCTAGCAGTATGCAGTGTGCACCAAACATGTCAAAATGAAGTCAACACAATATTTTTACGCTACGAAAAAGTCAAGTCAAGTATAAACGTGCAGCAACAAAATGAAAGTGTGGAAGAAGAAAAAGAAGAAGTGGATGCAACAGGCCAAAAAGGAAACAACAGCGGCACCAGTGTTTGTATGTATGTATGCATATAGCAAATGCTTGAAGCGACAACGGCGAACGTTGTAGAAGAAGCAGAAGCTAAGGCAAAAAGCCAAGGCTAACATGGATGTGGCAAGCGTGTGGCGTCTGAGATTAGAGTCAACATTGTTTTTAAAGGAACTGCTTAAAGGATTTCGAGACATACACGCACACATAGGTAAAAACACACACATATGTAGGTACGTTCTCCAAAAAAAAAAGACAACAAAAAATGCCGGCAAGGATATGTAAGAAACAAGTTGAAGTAAGCTCAAGTGTAGTTGAAAAGAAAATTGCTTGAAAATTAAACAACAGGAAAGAAGAGAAATCTTGTATTTTAGTTTTGGCATAAACGTCGGCAGGTAACATATGCACACACATGCACACACACACACACACACACACACACAGACAGACACACAAGTGATTCTATGTACATGTATAGATACAACGATGTTTATTGAGATTGTTGCATTTATTTAAACTTGCTGACGTTTTTCTCCATTTCCGTCAAATCTTTTTTCTTTCGAATATTTTTTTCGTTTGTCGTTGACTTTCACTTTGGCAATGAAATTATGCGGAAACGTAAGTTGTGAGACAGACAACTTGAATTTGAAGTAGTTAACTATCCGTATAGCTGTGGTAGGTAGCTAGGAACTTGTATCTTAGTAGCTGTTGGTGAACTGCATTAGCTTTGTTCACAGATTGCCATCATTGCGCAATGTGTTGATGCGTTGACGTTGGTGTTTGCTGACTCTTTCTCTGTGTTCCTTCTTCAAGTGTATGCGCTATGCTTCCAATTTAGAAATTAAATTTCAAGTATTCAAGTGTGTCTAAAGTTAGTTTTGCTAGCCTAAAATCCAGTGGGTGGTAGCAAATTCGTTGCCATAGTAGCATACAATTTTTAACATGAGAGTAATTTGGGTCCTTATTGTGTTTGGTGTAGGACGATGCTAAACTCAAGTTAGTTAGTTGAACTATTTATTGTACTCCTACTTTATCTTAGATTTTCTAACAGATTTACACGATACAAAGTTTTATTGCCATAATAATTTACTGTGGGAAAGTTGCCCAATCTTTTATCTTTTGATTGGAATAAATTTTATTTTTATATCTATTCGGTTCTGTTATTGTGATTTGGGATTTATCTTATAGGATATTTAACAATCATTTATAATAAGTAGGTAATTTTATATGCTGGAGAGAGTTGAAAATGATAAAGTGCTCACTGAGATTTCTCCTAGATGTTGTAGACACTGTATCAAAAGTTTAAATGATGGCCTCAATGTCGGTTATAATATAAATATTACAAGGTAAAAGACTCAACATCTTGTACAGTTGCCCAGCTCGAGCTGAACTATCCACGAAACCTTTGGTAAACCGTTGCTCGCTAGAATAGGGCAAGACTCTGACATTAAATTTAATACTCTGAGCTTTTTTATCTAATTAAATACTTTCTTCGCGTTTTAGGGGAAACAATTATATGGTGTCATAATGAGCCGTTATGAACTAAGTGTGTCCCTAGGCAGCCACCGTAGTAAACTAAAAAAAAAAAATAATCACTGACCTATGTCGGTCAAATATTTCTTGAATTGCCTACCACCTTTACATCTAATCGCTTACTAAATATTGAGTCTCCTCGGTCAGAATGAACAACCCGCTGCACCATTGCAAATAATAGATAGGCTGTTATCTGGAAAAGAAAGAAAAAATGGTAATTTAATATGGGCAGTGTTTCAAAAAGTTATACCGAGGTGTGAAATATTAAAGACAATACTTAAAAATCCTCGGTTAGTATTAACTTGAAAAACTACCAGCAAACCAGATGAACCTTCTGTGAGACAAGAGGCGGAAAACATAGTTATCCTAATTATCCGGTTTAGTAGATTTCAAATTGGACATAAAAGTTCGGATGGATGATCCAATTTCAAAAGTTCATGGCGGAGACCTTGCAAGAAAACACACTCGCCTTGAGGAAAACTAACAGACAAACAAATCATGAACTATAAATATCCGTTAAAAATATGTGACATAATAACTGAAAAAGTATTCTTTTTTTAATACATCTGGCAACATCGAGCACATACTAAGAAATAGGAAATAACAAGTTCGTTCGTGCGTTGTTGGGTGTAAGTAGTTGGAGGTAAGTTAAGGATACAAATTCCATGATGTGATTGGCAAGAAGCGCCATAGCATGAGCTAACAAGCCACCAAAACCAAAAATGAAAATGAGAAAAAAAACCAAGATGAGTTGATTTCGTAGAGGTAAACACAAGTGCAACAACGATAACAGCAGATGCTGCTGCCTGCCTGCTGGGTGCGGAAGTTAAACAGGTAGTTTGGCAAATTGGATTTAAATTGGAAGGTTTGAATTTTGTATTAAATTTTAAGCGGTTAAGTGTTTTCTGCTTTTCTCAACCGCTTTTTTTTTTCTTGTTTTCTAGTTATTTCTGACAAGGAAATTAAGCGACGACTGAACGACATTTTGTGTGCTGAATCAAGAAGAAGAAAATGAAGTCAGAGAAGTAGAGAATATCACAAACAACAACAACAGCAAAGCAAGGAGAGCGAGTGGCAGGCTAACTGTTAAGATATAAAATGACATCATTTGCAAAGAAGTTGGCTATGCAATTTTGAATTTTTCTTGCTCTCACTCTTGTGTTTTTTTGTACTCTGTTCTTTAGTGTTGCCAACTATAGCTTTCCTTGATGCGCTGTATTTTAATTTACCACCCGCCATCAGTGACAATTTCATTGTTTAAATTTTTTGCTGTTGTTGGTGCGTTTATTTCCATTTCCAAAGGATTAAAGTGTTGCAATACTGCAACAGAAATTGGTTGTTGTTGTTGTTACAGGAAGTGCTTAAATTTGTAGGTGTGTATTTTAACATGAATAAATGAAGCAAATTAAAAATCATTCGTCCATTAGGATGAAATATTTTCCAATCATTTGAGCAAATTAGTAAAACGTTAATTGAACGGAATTGGTCGACAAAAACAACAACTGCGAAATCTAAAGCAACAACACAATAGGCAATGGCATGGTGCATATGTGACCAACAAGCAATTTGGGCTCATTGGTGTTGCTGCAACAACACTTAAAAAAACTTGCATTTTAATTCAAACCATATTGCATTGCAATAGCCGTGCAATAAGCCGCACACACACACAATCAAACAAACATACATATAAACACATGAGTGGCTTCGGCCGCGAAAACATATTTCGGTTATTTTTTTGGCAATAAAAAAATCATTGCAATTCATTAATTCGCAATTTGTTGTTTCTGGCTATTACATTTTTGGTAGGAGGGATTCAATACCAATACATACATACATACGTATGAATGTATGTGTGTGTTTTTGTATTGGTATAGGCATTGATATTGGCCGTACACACGACGCACATATTGTGCAGTTCGCTGCATTTGGTAAAATGTCCAGTCATTCGTTGTTGTTGTTGGTGTTGCTGCTGCTGTTTGTATTATTGTTTGGCTGATGATTGGGTACCTGCTGTTGCTGCTGCTTTTGCTTGTTATTGTATTGCATTGCCACAACAACTGTTGCAATTTCCGTTGTTTTGCATTTGTTTTTGTTTTGGCCTGCAGGCTGTAGAAGTAGTTATTGCTGCTGATAGTTGCCCTTGCTGTTTTTGCTGTTGTTGATGATGTTGTTACGATTTTAAATGAGACTTTTCGGTTAATTGGTGACATTTAGCAAATGAAAAACCACAAAAACCAAAAATGAAAACACTAACATGTGCAGCTGGGAGCTGGAGAGTGCGTACGAGGAGTTGGATGGATGTGCGAGTGTGCAGTTGGTGATGATGTTGCTGTAGCGTGTATGTGTAAATGCGGTTGGGGCAGAAATGGAAATTATTGGAAATTACCTACAAATGTTTCTGAGTGTTAAAAGAATTGGGTTTTACACAGACTCGAATGCCGAGAGTGCATGTAATAGACATAGAGAGTGAGGGTAATAGACTTCACTAATGAATGAATACGATCGATCCTCCTTGATGCGCTTTGGATTCAATTTCACAAGTTCGAACTCTAATAAAAGGATTTTGGAATTTATCCTGCGTCTAGTTTGACTATTCTAACCGGATTTAAATTAGAGATTTCTGAATTCATTTTAATTACAACGAGTAAAATTAGTTGAATTTAGTTACTCCTTATTTCAAATTGATTAACTCAAAAATGTTATTTTATTTTAGGTCTCCGTAATGAATTTCGTTTTTTAAATCTAAACTAAAGAAGTCTTAATTTAATTTATCTGCTCTGAATTTAAAAATATAGTTTTGAATTACACTATTCTGAAAACCAGTTTGAGTACTAAGAATTTAAAATGGAACCTTTTGAATCCCATGTCTTTACTTACTTACTTTTAATGGCACAACAGCCCCATGGGGGGCCTAGGCCGAGCTTTTTCGCATCCACTCATGTTGTGCGTGTTATATTTGTATATGAATGGAAGGGACCTACAGTTTTATGCCGAATCCGAACGGCGAAGTGAAAAGCTTTTCATAGGCCATTTTTACTCTGTTGCTCTTGTAGGTTTGCCATTGCCTGCCAAGAGGTGATGCCGTGTAGAAAAATTATTTTTTCTACTCTTTTTTTGATTTTGCCTGTTCCGAGATTCGAACCCCGACATTCTGCGTAGCAGCCCAACGCACTACCACTACGCCACAGCGACCAAGTTTTTTTTTCGTAACTCATTTACTTTTTTCCGAATTAAGATGCATGGTATTTCGAATTAAGTAAATTGAATGCTCCAAATTAGAATTGTTGCATCCTTATTAAAATTTGACAAACAACAATTCAAAATGTATTTTCTAAGCCAATTTGACTACTTCGAATTAAAAGTGTCAATTTGTCTACTCTAAATTTAGTTACTCTAAATCAGGGATTCGCATATTTTCAATTCACATAACACGCGTGTATAGGCAACAAAATGCTGATTGCGCGACGTCGACACACGTATACATACCGTAAGCTTCTTCGTGTGTTTCTCGATCGTGCACGTTCGGTTGTTTATTTGTTCTCATTTCGGCGAAACATACCAAATCAGTTGCTGTTCAGCACGTGTTGAAGCAAACTCTCGCTGAGCAATTTTTTGCAAATATAGAGAATACGTGAAGTTGAACTTCGTTTTGGAATACTTCACACACAAGCGCAACATGTGATAATATGAGTGTGGTCATCACTGCTCTAAATGCAAGCTGTCATAATTTTCCGTAATCAGTTTCAAGTATAAATATTTCCGAATTTTCGATTGCTGCAGTTGATTTGACTAATTATTGCTACTTATTAAACCGTTCTAGCTTGCCTACAAAATATTTTTGATTACAACCCAAATTGGAGCAGAAGGGTTCTCGATTCAGGTGAATGCTAAAAGTTTTTGGTTTAGGTGTTTTTAATATGATCTGTTTTTGAAAGCTTTCAATATTACTGAACAAGATTTGGAAATTTTCTATACATACTGGTTAATAATATTAGATCTCACAATGTTGATGTAAATTTTTACATTTTCCCTTGCCAAGTGTGATTAAAACTTGACATATTTCCTACCGCTAAACACTGAAAACTATTATGCTACACAATTGGACACAGCGCGAAGGAATCTGTACATAGATAATGATATTTGGCAGCTTTCCAGAAAACAAAAAGAACCAAAAAGAAAAACCAAAAAAAAAAAACATTTCCTATAGAAATGAAAAGTAAACGTTCACGCAAACCAATCATTCACCTACACCCGCACACATATACATAGTTAGAGCTAGAATTGTACATATACACACAAACGCAAGCAATAACAATGGCTGCTGTTTATTAATGCTTGGGGACAGGCAGCAACAAAGCATTCAGCACTTCGATGCGATTTAATTTAATTTCATTTAATTTTAACATCAGCACAAATAAGCAAAATTAATTTTGATGCCTGTCGTCGACGTTGGCATCTTCCATTTCCATTTCCACTTCCACCCACCTTCACCGCCATACTTATAGCCGGTGTTACCATTGTCGTTGTCATTTGTGCTATATAATGATGCCGAGTGACGCGTCTTCAGCCTATTGTTTGTTATTAGCGCCATTTACACATACACATATAATAATCGTATTTAAATACATATACATATGTACATATGTATGTATATATATTTACATATATGTGTTGGTGTGTTTAGTGGCGGCAGCAGTGAGGTCATGTCCTCGATACTACGATTGCTACTTCAAAATTTCTCATTTCACATGTTTTGGTTGCCAAAATGTGTTTTGAATTTTTCGCATTTGCATGTATGTTTGTGTTTGTGTGTGAGTGTGTGTGTCGGTTGTGTACAGTAATATTTTTGGATATTTTTTTTTGCACACGCTTCGGTTTCGTTATAATAACTCCCAAAAGTATTGCTGTTATTGTGGGTTTCTCTAGGTTATTTGTTGTTGCCGCTGCCTGGATACATAATAAATACACACATAATGATATAAAATGTACATGTACACATACATTTACATACTTAAATAGAAATACCGATGCTGAATGCTGATTACGTTTATTTTAATGTTGATTATGCCATGTTGCTGTGGTTGTTGCTGATGACGTTACTGATTATTTAAATATCATTAACAAATTACGTGCCTATATACCTTATATTACTTATGTACATACATAGCGAATGTGTGTGTGTATCTTTGTGTGCCTGCCTGTGTGGAATTTGTACCCTGCGGAAAGAAAGCGTAAAACTGTGAACGCACTTTAGATGATGCAATGACAGCCCCAAATTAATGGCAGGAAAGTACGAGTGGATATGGAAGAACGCATGTTTGTGTGATTATATGCACAGGGTGGTCCAGCAGACATTTGGAATTTTAACTACTGTTTATTTTGAGTGTGGCAACTCTAATGTCATTCGTATTATGGCGGAAAATTAGTTTTATTTGTTTTTGCGATTAACAAAATAAATAACGTTGGGAAATATGTTTTAAAAATTTACTTACATTTAAAGTACGTTCAAAATTCGGTATAAAGCAGTACGTTTTCGTACTGCTACAGTGAGCACAACCGAACAAATTGCTGCTGTTGCTCAGAATGAGCAAGAAGAATCAACCACATCAACTCGCCATCGTTCTCATGAATTGAACATTTCACGCACTTCTTTGTTGCGAATTCTGCATAAGGACCCCCGTATTAAGTCTAAAAAGTTCAATTTGGTACAACAGCGGAAACCACATGACTAACCGCAACGTTTTCGGTTTGCTAATTAGGCTCTGGAATGCTTGGAAGAACATTAACATTTTTAATAAGAAATCATTTTTTCTAACGATGCTCACTTTGACCTCGGTGGCTAAAAAAAAAAAAGGTTAGAAAATCCTTCCGGTTCAGAAAATGAGAAGCCAATGCACCCTAACCATTCAGCTACGATTGAGGCTCATAGGGAAGAAATTAGAGCAGCCATAGATTAAGTACAGCTCCATGCAGTCGAAACTGTACTGGAAATTTAAGTCAAGGAAGTCATTTGAATGAAATAGTGTTCCACAGTTAACCGGAAGTATTGTACTTTCAAATAATATGTAAAAACCACATTGAAATAAAATTATTCGTTTCTTATTAACACCAAAATCAAATTATAAATGATCCACCCTTTATATCAACCTACATATACGAGTATGAGCCGCGTTTTATTCCATTAATGTGGTAGTGGTATTTAAAAAATTTATTTTTTCTGGGATTTTATAAATATGAATTTATAGTCAGTTTATAAAAGTGAAATAGGAATTTGAATACACTAATCATTAAATATAGATTACAGTTTTAGGCTCATACCTAAATGTGTATGTGCATATGTATGTAAGTGCAAAAAGCAGGATGTAAATTATTGTTGTTTCAAAGTTATAAGTAGCACCCTGTTTTAGTATTGAGGCACTAGGTGAATAGTTCTAATTTGTGAAAATTATACTCGAGGTCTAAAACGGCAGGGTAGATGTGAGTTGGCGGTTCATAAGGTATAAGGCTCATAAGTTGTATACGAATTAAAGGAGGATTCCTTGCTTTTGTCATTTTCGTTTTCTCATCAAAATAATGCTTAAGTATTCGCACTCATTGTTAATTTTTTTATTTTTAGTCACGAATACTGAACTATTTTAGAATACTTATAAAGGTAGATAAGAGTTTGCCATAATTGGATACACTTATCTCTTATGTTCAGAAAATATTAAGCCACCTTGAGAGCCACTGAATCGAATGGAATGACTTTAAAGGTATGTAATTAAAAAAAAGAAACTACTTAACTACCATTCATTCATCAGTATCTGAACACAGCAATACTGAAGGAAGCAAATGCAATGTCAAGTAAGTTGACACTTGTAGGCCTTGATGTAGATATTATACGCTTGATTCTGAGTAGAAGTAATAAGTAATGTAGTATCTAGTTACTTCAGATGAACATATGTACATAGCTCTTTTCCACTTGCATCGCTTTTACAAGATGGGGAGATTGGAAAAATGAGGATTGGATAGAACATTTTCCATATCATTCCTCTGAATCTGGGGTTTCCAACTTTAGAATTTGAAGTGCAAGCTCAGGTTTTTTAACACCGAAAACGCGGTTGTATTCAATAACTAGTCAAATTTAGGAGACCAGAATGTAGCGGTCATTCATACAATATGTAAGTAAGTATAAGTTAATAAAAAACTAAGTTAGTAACTCCTATAATTGTATCTAAATATTATTGTCAGGTAATAATTACGTATACTACTAATTTTGAAAATTGCACTGATCCACTTACTGGCCGTAATACTCACTCACGAGCATATGACACTAAATACAGACACATACTCGTACAAAGATATGTAAATAAATACATATGTACATACAAATTTACCTATGTATGTAAGCATAGTAGTAATAACAACAACACTAACTACCATTGCCATTGTATTGCATGCATGTATTAACCCAACGGCGAAGTAATGTGAATCACTAAGTAACCAAATGTTCATCGTTAAAAGCTTGTAAGCACATTCTGTTTAAATTTTTAAGTTAAAGTACATAAGTTTAAGCTTTTATGAAAAATAATCAGAAATAAAAAAAAAAAATAGAAAAATTGCAGTTAGCTAACAAAATAAAAGGATTACAATTTAAAAACTATAGACTTTCTTTTGGTAGTGGTCGCTGTGGCGTAGTGGTGCGTTAGACTGCAGGCAATGGCAAACCTACAAGAGCAACAGAGTAAAAATGGCCTATGAAAAGCTTTTCACTTCGCTGTTCGGATTCGGCATTAAACTGTAGGCCCCTTCCATTCATGTACAAATATAACACGCACAACATGAGTGGATGCGAAAAGCTCGGCCTAGGCGCTCCATGGGCTGTTGTGCCATTAAAAGTAAACTAAGAATTTATTTTGATAAGTAAATAATATGAATAACTATAAATAAAATTAATAAACACTAAATATTGGGTTATATAAAAAGTATTCGGTCTTTTGGTGTTGGTATCAACAAATCTGGCAAAAGGTGGCATATCATGCTGCATTTTGTGTGAAGACAGTTGTGTAATTTGTTGGAGGTGTAAAAAGTGACATTGATTTGAAAATTGAGTGAAATATCTGAAGAAATACGCTATGTGATGGTTTATTACTATTGAAAGGTAAAACAGCTGCTGAGAGTGAACGCCGGAACCAGGAGTGGTTTGCTCGATTCCGTTCCTTAAATTTCGATATCAAAGATATATTGAAAGATGCACTGAAAGTCACGGAATAAGCTTGTGAGATTTTGCAACTGGTGGAGTAAGATCGGCACGCAAGCTGTCAGGAGATAGCGGAGGCACTAAGCATCAACCACATGACAGATTTGTGGGAACCAATCGCGGATACTTTTTATATAACCCAATATTAAGGCAGCTCTAAATTAAAATACATAATGGATTTTTGTTAAATCAATTTGAACATCTGTGTAGGAAGTTTGAAAATTCGAAATAAATAAATTGATATATTTTATATACACTATTTATAACTAAATGAGACTCCTTGGGGTATTCACCAGATGTCTTAATTCTAATTGATGGCAGAGAATAAATATTGAAAATAAGTAAAAATATCGAACAAAGAATTTGTCTCAATTGGAGACTGTTCCAATACTGGAATTGGAATTTCGTGTGCCGAATCGCTGAAAATGTTACCGAAGGCTTACAGTGAATCGACTTTATCAAAACCACGTATATATGTTAGTAGTGCAGTGCATTCAAAAGCGGTCGAGATGTGGTGGAAGATTTGCCTCGCTCCGGTCGGCCATCAAAGTTTTCAATGCAAGTTAACATCAATAAAGTGCAGGAAATGGTGACGGAGAATTGGCATTTAAATTTGAGAGAGATAGCTGCTGCAGGAAAAGCAAATTCGTCGAAAAAGGCCAAGTTTGTGGGAAGTAAGCTTGTGGATTTTGACAACGCACCATCTGCCAAGGCTACCATTGAGAACGAATTTCTGGCCAAAAATCCAACAAAAACCATTGAACAACCACCGCATTCATCTTATATGGCTCCGGCTGAATTTTTTCTATTTCTTAACTTCAAATTATCACATCGAGGCACCATTTATCAGTCGATAGAAGACATAAAAGAGAATTCGCGGCGAGAACTTAAGTCGATTCCGGAAAATTAATTTGATGTTTTGATGATTGGAATATTCGTGGCAGAATTATCTATTATTTCAGAAGGCGATTTTTTTTTGTAAATTTGTATTAATAATAAATATTTTGTGTTTTGTAATATTAATTCCCGTTCCTTTTTTCCATATTTTCTTTCTACAATTGGTCACCTAATTTCATTGGAGTAGGAAACCTTTTACAACCTCTAAAGTTTACCATACATTAGTAAAAACTGTGTTTTTCTTTGGACCTTCTGGTACTTGCTAAAAATGGTATTTATCAGAAGTAGCACACAGGAAAATATTAAAAACCAAGTTCAGCCGGTTGGGAGGCTTTAAATGAGGATATCAATTCAGTTTCATCTTGTCAACATTTTTTTTTTTTTTATTTTTTATTAAAAGAATATTCTAAAATATGATGAGAAACAAGCGAAAAAATATTGGAGCTTTCATACAAAGGCAACTTAATATATAATTTTACGGACAAATTTGAAACATTTGAAACTATTGTCCTCATAAGGTGACAAAATCTTGGGGTGGGCTGACAGCAGTTTCCTGTGATGCTTTTGAGGCAACGTGTGAAATTAAATTTTTTCTTGAGCCTAGAGCGCTCGTCTTTATTTCGTTATCTATTGTTATTTATGTTGTATTTCAGTTCATAAGAACTTCATTGAAAGAGACAACATTTTTGCCCATTCCTTGAAAATTAAACGAAAACAACTAATTACTTATTTGAAATTAATTCGCATAGAATTATTCCATAGTTTTAACAAAAAACAAAAAGCTTTATTAGTTAAAATTTGCTTTGTTTTTCCGTCGATAATTTAGTTTACTTGTATCTGGCGAATGGTTTCAATGCGTTCAATGCGTTTTGCCAAAAGAAGCGCAGTAGATGCGCTACAAAATTGAAGAGCATCAATTTCCCCTGTGCCTTGTGTTTATATGCATGCCTCCATTCAGAGATGGGAGCGAGCATATTAATCAGATTATGGTGAAATTAATTTATGATGTTGTCTGCGTTTATTTGTGATAATTATATTAGGAGAAGTTGTCAATGGGGGGCGTTTATTATTATGCATTATTGTTGTTGTTTTTGTTTGATAAGTCTGTTATTATCATATTATCTGTCCGTATACATATGAATGTATGCATACATACATACAAATAAATACTAAATGTATGTAATTTGTCATTACGTACTACAAACAAACACAAATAGTTGACCTTTAATTTATGCAGTTTTAAATTGTAATATTGAACAAAAAAAAAAAAAAAAAATGGCATAATATGTTTATTTTTTACCTTATACTATAACATAATTTGCTATGCTATGTGTGTCTGTGTGCGTGTGTACGTGTTTGTTTATACAAATTTGAGTATCCTATTCAGGGACATGCTATAATTATCCGCTTTATTACCCTGGTTCCGCATTGTTAACCAAATTACAATGCAAAAATTATTGTTGCTTCATTTTCTGCTTTGTGTGTTTGTTCAATGCTTTATGATTTTATTATATATGTATACATATATTTTTTAAAGCACAATTATAATGTTTTGTTAGTGTGTATGAGTGAAGTCATAAAGTTGACAAGGATAATTTATTTGCTGATTTTTTCGGTTATTTTATTGTTTGTCAACTTTCTTTTGACTTTGTTTTACGTTTTACAAATAGTTATTGATTACTTTAACATTAACCTAAATGTTGTCATGCTTTAAACTAAAGTCATGCAAACATACAAAGGCACACACACACACACACACACACACACACACACACACACTCACACACTGTCATATATAAATATAATCATATAAACACCCCTACAATTTATAGGCTTTCCTTATTGTACTTCCTTATGTACTACATATGTTTCTATGGGCACATGTGTGTGCATGTGTGTGTTTAGGTTTGCATGCTTGTGTGTGTGCTTTATACGACAGGAAATACTATAACAAAAGATTTCTTCTTATGCTTTTCCAAAACGTTCATATTCCTTTCTTTTCTTCATTTTCCTGTCTTCTTCTGCCACTCATTCGTTTAGGTGCTTTCTCGGTAACTGAGCACTGAACACATTTTAAGGATTTCGTTTACATAAAGCAGGATAATTAAGTCGTTTTATGTGCTTTACGAAATGATAAATGTGCGACGACCGAAGATAATTATTATTTACTTGTGTTGTTGTGAACAACAACAATGGCAACAAAACGAAGAAATATGTCTACTTCCGGTGTACGTTACTGTGAGAGAAAGTACGAGAAAGTACATACACACGTAAGTGAGTATGTTCCGAATAGCATAAGAGACTCTGAAAAATCGCTACACTGTAATAATTTTTAAGTACATATATGTAAAGTGGCTAATGATTTGTTGTACTAGCGAATTGAAAGAGGGCAATTTATCGGTAAACTAAACGAAAACCCTGTTCTCTAGGATTCGTTAACTATTACATTCATCTGTTACACTACAAACTTGGACTTACTAGGTACAGCGCTATATGATGCAATTTCATTAGATGAGATATTATTACGAGCATATGTAGAACTGAAAAAAAATTTTAAACTGAAAGAACTTAGTTGCCCACTTACATTAATGGAATCCGCTGAAAATGTCTGTGCCACCCATGGTATCAATATGGATTAGTCACTAAAACACAGCTCTGCCTCCCTCTCTCTCTCTCCCTCTGCGTTTCTCACTTTCTTTATTATGTGAAAAAGGCTTTAATACCAGAGAAGTAGTGCAGAAAGTAGTAGAAATTTAGGAATCCGTAACATGTTGCCATTGTGTATACACTCCGGATGTATCTAGTATAGACTCGGATGATAAAGTATTTTATAAGCCTTCAGGTCATATTACTTTTCAGCAGAGTGTATGTGCGGCATTGGTGTTTGTTTGTGTGTGTGTGGGTAATAATAATTCAGATATCCACACATATGCATGTGTGTGCGTGAATCTCATTCACTGTTGCCATCAGGCTGTGTGTGTGTGTGTGTGTGTGGGTGTGAGTATGTGGGTGTGTACTTACATACAAATTTCTGTCAAAATTTCCGTTTCTGATATCACAGCATACGAGTATACACAAAATTGGCAACAACAACAAAAGCAACAACTTCTGTATTTACGCGAAATTCGTTTTTGCTGATTAATTGAGAGCGGGCGCGTCGGCGAATTGATTTCCACTTGTGGTTTACATTTGATATGCATTTTGCTAGCCTAAAGCATTTTCCTTCTACTCAACGTACAAAATTGTTCATATACTTATACCATTATTGTATTGGAATGTTGGCAAAACACACACACACATTTACATACGCAACATATTGATGACACAAGTTAATTGTGCTGATAATAATCAAATAATTATTGGTAATACTGTATGTATGTATGTATTTGTGTACAGAATAAATTGCATTTTTATTTGTTAATACCCGCACTGCTTTGAATTTATTTATTTACTCGGTATGAAAAGAATTAAAAACATTAAATAAAGCAGGACACTTTAAGGATTATTATTTAAGTGTAGCTATAGAAAAAAGTTAAATTAAATAGATTAATATATTATAAAATAAATATTCTATGATCGCTTTAATGTTTCGGTAGGTAGAAATGATTGTGAAATGCTGTCGGTTTTATATCATTTGTCAGGGTCCTCAATGTCAGTGTGGAATGAGAGTGGAATGAGATTTTATGTAATGAGCTTAAAAGTTCATAGTCTTTTGTTGGCATCGTATTTACTAATTCCAAAGTGCAAAAGCCTTTATTTATGTATAACTTTAGAATGAATTCAAGAATGTTTTTCATTGATCCTTCAAACAAAATCGTATGGAATATTTTCCAGAATAAATTATAAATAAGTCAAAGTTATTCATAAATTCCATGAATAATTTCGAGTTATAGGTAGATGAAGCTAGTGTTTTTCCAGCCGAATTTCTGACGATGAAATAGTTCTGAAAATCACTGGCTATAGTTTGAAATAATAAAAACGGTATGGTCATGGACATTTGCCGGGAAAGGGACCCATGACCACCCAGTTGATAGTTGACCACGCTGCCACTAGATCGCTGGAAAGACTTCTCTATGCTAGTTAATCAGGATTGCATTTCTAAGTCAGTGTTCAATTCGACATTGGACTAATCTGGATTTCAGGTCCTCGAAAATGGCGAGTAAATGAGTTGAGAGTCGAAGAAGAAACCCTTTAGTTTTACCACTGTTTTACTTTTACAGATGGAAAATATTTTCCATAATTGGCAACAATCTTTTCAGGAATGTTTCTTTTTAAGAAAGAAAAGAATATAAAAAATACTAATTTAAATAATCAAACGGCAATGGAAAATAAAAAGCAACTATTTTTCAGCTTATTTTTTTTATTTTAATTTATTGATACATTCTACACCCTCTCTATGGATGCAGATGATTGTGTTGATTGGAAGGAAGATTGATAGGTGGGAGGAAGAAGGAGGGAGAATGAGAGAGGGAATGCAATCACAGGACACCGATAAAGATTTAATCTTTCCCCAATATAATTAATAATAAAATAGATTTTTATTGATATTAAATTATTATTGTTATTAAATTATTATTTATAACAGACTAAGGTCATATTAGGTCCCCAATTATTCGGTCAAATACTCAAACATTTTACTCCAAAGATTTTTGAGCAAACATGGTCGCAATTAGAACAGAATTAAAAAGTTCGGACGGACACTATCTATCTAAGTGCTTCATCACAAACGTTTTGACATAGCCGGACTGACTTTAGCAATCAGGTGACATTGGACTTAGAGGAAGTTCGTCAACATAAAATAACTTAGAAGAGAAGAAGCCTCTCTCACTTCCTTTATCATAATCGGTTTTCTGTGAAGACAATCCTTAATATATCTCACCATACCTTCCTGCTATGAAAAAAATAAATGGGTTTTTGGAGATTAAAATCGGGAAGTTTCTCCTATGTCTTCATTATAATTAGCTCCTCCATTTGTGAAACTACTTAGTTGCATGCATTTCCCAAACATTTAGAAAATGGGAGATAGACAAAATTGCGTTTTGATGAAACTTTTTGACATTTTCTTATATGGCATAAGTTTTAAGGCTTAAGTTTCATGCAACTATTTCACTGTGTAAGAGCTACATAAAACATGAAAAATCGCATGCAACTAGTTTCACCATGGAATGCTGACTTACATGGTCGTTTTTGACAACTAATAACCGTTGACATATTGCAGATCTGTTGTCGAAGCGGAGATAAAGCAACAACGTATATATTTATAAAAATTAGTTTTATAAAAAATTTAGGTTCTTAAATCAGTGACGGCCATTCTGTAACCATTGCTATAAACAAATCACTTGCTCTAAAATAAGTGCCATAAAACAAACAAGAACAACTCCATAGCTATTTTCAAATATGTAAGAGCTTAAAGCTTCTTCTGCTTGGCTGTCAATGACTTAAATTTAGCGAAAAAACACACTCACAGACAAAATCGCACTCGGACTACCGCAATATTTAAATTATTCGGTATCAATTGAATTAAATTGTCTTGTGTTACCTGGTGCGGATTATGTGATGCTTCTTGCAGTCATTGCTAGCTGCCATTTATTTTTCAATCTCTCATTCTTTATCCTTTTATCTACTAAACACGTCTATACATTTACGACTATGTTGTACTTGTATTTGGGACTGGCTGCTGCTCCTGCTGCTGTTCTTACTTCTGCCGTTCTGTGTTTTATTACTTAACTCATGTGTCCGTCCGTGTGTCCACCTTTGAGAGTAAATCCTTTTTTACGATTCTTTAACCACTTCAACAATTTCCCAACCCCTGAAACTCAAGTAGCATAGAAATTTTTGTATTTTTCTTTTTGTAACCTCAGGGTTAAGGCTTACAGAAATAAAAAACGACAAAAGTAGATGTGAGTTGAAAATGTTATATAAAATAAAACAATAAATCGAAAGGAAAACAAAACATAAACAAAAGACATTAAAATGTACAAAACTGTATGGAGAGAAATGGAAGAGACGAACATTTAGCCCCACGTGCAACACAATCCACGCCCACAATATTTTAACTCTCTAGCTCTAGCTTCAAGTTGTCATTGACCCATACTCTTCTGACTTGGTAACATTGCTGAAGAGAATTCGCATTCGTAAGCATAAATAAACAATAAAAAGTTGTGAAACACACTTGGAAAAGATAAATTAACTTTGATGAAATATATAATAGTAAGCTGTGAGATTTAGTGGCAGGGATAGTGCACTCGCCTACTCTTCCAACTGCCATTACTGCGCATACACATAAAGCATATCTTTAAGCTTTAACTAAAAGTCAATGTTACACACGTACCTCGTTACCTCGAGATGAAGCGCAAGCGTGTGATGGCGACCACCAGTCAACGTCATCAGCTCCTGCTCGTGATCTGCCGCCCGTGCTGTTGGTCGTCGATCTCATAGTTTTCATGGTCTTGGTCACCTGTTAGTAGATATGTACTTTCATTGTATGTCATTTTGTTATTTTTAGTTTTAGTTTTATTTTTACTTTGGCACAAAATTAACACGAAGCACACGAATAGCACCAGCAACAACGGCACCAGCAACAGTTTTTTCTCTCTTAAAATGTTATTGTTAAAAGTTGTGCGCGTGTGTATGTGTATTTAGGCTAGAGACAGCAACAGAAACAGCGGACAAGCGACAGCAGCAGTTGCCCAATACATACGAGTACTTACATAGAGTCAAGCTATCCGGTAGGTGTGTGTATGTATTAGTACCTGCAAAGTAGAAAGCAGAAATGTTTGTATGTAGTCGCCAGTGAATGAGTGCAATAATAGAAAGCGACATAAACATGCAAAAGGGAAGCACCTTAAGGGAGCGTTTTATAACAATTTTTGTTGTTTTGTGTTTCTCCCATATATTTCACTCTATTCTAGACGTTGCTGTTGACTTTCTTGTGGGTAAGAGTGTTTGGTTGTCTGCGTGTGTAGCATGCACATAAAACAGGAAGTCAGGTTCATTGCAAACATAAGTGGTCTTATGTGCATTTCCGTTGAGAGTAAATTAAATTTTATTTGATTTTAAGTGAATTATTTACTTTTTCATGTGCATGTGTGTGTGTGTGTGTGTGTGTGTGTGTGTGGTTGGCTGTGTCTGTATGTAAGTGAGTTTGTATGTAAGTATGCGTTTTTGAAGGTTTTATTTTTGTTTCAAGTCACATTCAAAATGTGGGTGTATAGTTGAATAATGGGTGCGTACAAGTTTCATATGTATTGCTTAGTATCTTCTTCTTCTTCTTCTTCTTCTTATTTAATGGCACAAGAGCCCATGTAGGGCCTAGGCCGAGCTTTTCGCATCCAGCAGTGACAGCACTGCTGATGTCCCCTAACGAGTATTGGAACTAGCGTAGTTCAATTAGATGATATCATAATTTTCGAAGCTATTTGGAGAGCAGTGAGAAAGAAATCGTAGAACATTCGCCCTTCAATCGAACTAGGCTTTTGTTTAGTACTAAACTTCTTCTAACTCCCTGGTTCCAGGAGTGTTAAAAAAAGGCATGGTAATGTACCTGAAGGCCTTTGGGTGTAATAGCTGTCAGCCAAATATAATCTTTCTGACATATGTAACTTAACTCAGCGAAAACCAAAAGAGAGAAAACCAAATGTAGAAAATCACGAAATCAACATGAAAAAAATAGGTTTTATGCTTTGTCATACGCTGGACATTTAATGCAACGACAAGCCTTTGGAAAATACAAAACGGCATTAATTTCATTAGCTGCAGGATACTGTGGCAATGACTTTGACGATTGACTTCAAGAGCCGTCATACAGTTCTACGCCAATAAAAATCTTTTAAAAATAAAATATGTTATAAATATGAGGTCGATAAAAATTTATAATAATTACAAATTTTGTTTGTTTTTATATTTAATTTGGTAAATAATTTTCCGAATTTTTGTCAGTTTCCTCTGTTAAAGTATATTCTATGCATGTGTTTTTAAACAGGCTTCCATGAACGTTAAGTTTGCCATAGAGAGTTAATATTTACTGGAAATACTTAAATACAGAAATATTGACTAAAATCCAAAACAAAAATCAAATTAAACCGAGTCCCAAATGAAAACTAGACCTCAATCTGATTAAATTCACAGCACAATTTACATAGACCAAAGTTTAGAATACAACTCAGATCAGTAGGCAGATAACATCGGTCAAAATACAGACCAAAAATCGAAATCGAATTTATGGTAGACCAACATTAAAAAAAAATAATTTTCAAACCACAATTCAAACCAAAATCAAATTAATAGCCAGAGCAAACTTAAAACCAAAAACAAGACCGAATAAGTAAAACCTAAAAGTCAGACCGAACCTAATTATCAAGCTCTCCAAAGTAAGACACATATGTTTGTGCTTTGTTTTATTCCTTTCTATTCTACTTGGTAACATAGGGTTCCAAAAAAACATTTCCATCTTATTCTATTTGCTGCTATTCCTTTTACAACGTCCACGACTCTCAGGTAGCTTGTAGCTCATTATCATTAGTTCGCCTCCATGTGTTCCGAGGCCATCCGGGCCGTCTGTGGCCTTGAAGGTTCCAATCTAGCGCAGTTGAGCAGATGCTATAGTTTGAATTTCGTAGGGCGTGGCCTTTCCAACGCCATTTGCAAAGACATATTAGCTTGTGAATTGGCTCCTGCTCCGTCAACCGCCTTAGTTGTTTGGCCATAAAATTTTGATAATGATGTGGAGGTATTTGTTTTCGAAACACTTGTAGTTTTTGCGTGGGGAACTTTCGCTAGTTTCGCTGCTGTATATCGGTGTTGATTTAACGCATCCGTTCAAGATCCTAAGTTTAGTTTTTTCCGAGATCTGCGAACTTTTCCATTGAATGCAAAATTACAGATAGCTATAAATTCTGAATGAACTCACAGAATAATACATATTTAAGTACTTTTTGAATTCACGAAAGAATAGAACCGAATTGATTAGTTTTGGTTCAGTTTCTTACTACAATGGTAAAATTTAAAATAAACCAAATTCCAATATTTTTTTTACAATCATTTCCGAATTTATTTTCCAGAAGTGCTTCTAATTATTTTCCGTAATGATATTGTTAAAAGAAATGAACAAAATCATTCTGAACAAAAAAAAAAACCAAAAAACACTCTTTTAAAACTTCTGCTAGTCAGACGCGCTCAGAAGGGGGCAGGGTCACCATTCCCGAGCAGCAAATACTTTTCAAAGAATGAACTCTCTTATTCATATGCCACAAAAACACATGTGCAGAAACACACACATTCGCATACACATACACTGACACATGTGGAAAAATGAGAATTCAACATTATTAGCAGCAAGTGGTAGCAAGTGGTAGCAACAACAACCAACAAACAAATATTCATAAAAGTTTACAAAATGCCAAATTAATTGTGGCTTACAATGTAAAAGACAAATATTAACTTTTGGTTTTAGTGTGGTTTTAATTTTGATACGAATTGTACATAAATTATGATATTTTCACACAAGCACAAACACACACACACACACACACACACACAGACAGAGTCATAGCACATGCAATGCAGCACAACTCCACACACACACACACACACAAGCATATCAAGGTGTAATTGTAGTAAATGTGTATTTGCATATGTCGGCAAATTTGTTTTCAGCGTTGTTGTTGTTGTTGTTTAAAATGCGCTTAAATTACCAACTTGGTCATAAGTGCCTACATACATTCATACATACATACATACATACATACATACATGCACATACAGGATATGCATTCTGCCAGTAGCTGTTTGTTGCTGTTGGTTTTCTTGTTTTTCGGGTTTTGTTGTGTTTATTTATTTATTCGTTTGCTTGTTTGTTAGGTTGTTTGTAAGTTTTGTTATAAAATTTGTTTATGAAAATTTAGTTATTGTGTCTGTGTGTCGGTGTGACTTTGTCTGAGCGTCTGTGCATGCTTTGCTTGTTTGTTCGTCTCTTGTGTAACTTTTTTATTAACATCATCATCAACATTATTGTCAACATCAAATTGTACGCAAACTTTACTTGTTTAATTTACCCAGAAAAGAGGTGAATTCTATTTTAAATGACATTTCGTAATTGTGCGTACACAGACATTGACATTGTTTGCAGCAGTTCAAGTGTGTTAAAATTGAAAACATTAAGTTATGCGAAAATTAATATTTTTCTTATTAAAATTTTGTTGGTTATTTATTTTGGTTGAATATTAGAATCATCATGTGTAGAGTCCTGGAAAGTGCTTAATGACTGATTTTTAGAACGTTTAAATAAACTTCAATGTATTCATGGTTAGGTAGGTTAGAGTGGCTGTCTTACAGTAGGCCAAAATTGCCCATTGTGAGACCTACAGTTTAACACCGGTTCCGAAAGTCGCGGTGGTAGCATCTGGTAGCACTTATTGGTTTTGCCATTGCATGATTAGAGGCGTACTCGTACACTTTCCTAAAATTTTCATTCACCCTGATATCGGTAGGAATGTACGAAGGTTATGAATGAGTATTAACCACTAGAGTAAGATGGAAATCGATTCCGAAACCTGACGGATGAGCGCTACCCACTAGACTATTGAGGTTGCCGCTCTATTCATACTAGGGTCCAGTAAAGGGAATGCCATCTTTCACACGCTGTACACGCTCTAGAATATATTGAAAAAACTTACGTGGTGCTGTGTAAGTGTGGTCGTAGTCGTAGTGCGTTGGACTGCTACGCAGAGTGTCCGGGGTCTCGAATCTGGGGACACGTAAAATCAACGGCACCACCTCTTGGCAGGCATTGGCAAACCTACAAGAGTAACAGAGTAAAAGTTGCTATGGAAAGCTTTTCACTTCGCCGTTCGGATTCGGCATTAAACTGTAGGTCCCTTCCATTCATGTACAGATATAACACGCACAACATGAGTGGATGCGAAAAGCTCGGCCTAGGCCCTCCATGGACTGTTGTGCCATTAAAAGCAAAGTAAGGTGCTGTGTAAGTAACTTTTTAACCTGTTACAATATATTCTCAATTCTTGAACAATATGAAGATATTTACTGATTTCTTTCTTCTCTAATCACATTACACATCTTGAGAACACCTTCTCATGCGATGAAACCCGATTATTATGATTATAAAAACGAGTTTTGTCGATTCCTTCATTCTCGTTCCAACCGATATTCATTGTATTTTTATTATTCTTATTAATCCTCATTTCTTGATATATTTCTAGTACCTTTTTAAAGAAAATTCTTAATCCAAATGGGTCTCAGTTTAGTGGTCGCTGTGGTGTAGTTGGTAGTGTGTTGGCCTGCTACGCTGAGTGTCCGAGTTTCAAATCTCGGCACTGGCAAAATCAAAAAAATAGAAAAAACTATTTTTCTACACAGTTCCACCTCTTCGAAGGTAATGGCAAACCGACAAGAGTAAAAATTGCTTCGAAAAGCTTTTCAGGTCCCTTCCATTCATGTAAAAATATAATCCTCACAACATGAGTGGATGCGAAAATCTCGGCCTAAGCCCTCCATGGGCTGTTGTGCCATTAAAAGAAGAAGAAAGAAAGGACTCAGCTTGTGTTATAAGAAATTACAAGTTACATAAACAATTTCGAGAGTTTGGAGAAACCATGCCAGTTAGACTGACTGCCCTCAATATTTTTGTGCATTTTCAGTGACAACTAATCGTAAATCTTTCCCCGAAATTTGAGTCCAAGCGGTGGAGTAGAACTCGGAAACGTTAGCGCCATATAACAGCCTATGAGTGCTCAACAAAATTGGAGAAAGGCAAGAGAATACTAAAAACGATGTTTAACAACCAAGCACGACGCAGGTTTTTATTTTAGGCTTAATTTCCTGCCTGGAGCTTAATGACAAAGACAAAACTGGCAGATGATAGTATTTGTCATATCACACGATGAATTATTTTTTACTATTGTTGGTCTATTACATCTATTGTACCCCTACATTAACCTATCAGTACTTTCATAAGTCCAATTTCCGATGGTAATTTTAGTATTGGTTCTACTTGTATGGTATTTAAATTGACATCTAGCATTTGATGGTCATCAAGGTGCCTTCTACGAGTATGCATAAGTATTGACACTTAGTACTTATATGTTCCTTTAAGTGTTTTCGAAATTTCAGCAAAACTTCACGTGCAGTTCTTCTTCTGTTTCTTTGTAAATAGTAAAAAGGTTCCTTTTTCCATCCCATACAAGGGCTCCAGATCCATGACAGAAGTTGATCTTTTTTGCCGCGGAATACATCGAATCAAAGCCCGATTATGTAAGCCAAACGTATTAAATTTATCAAGGCATTTGATTTGCGGTAATTTGGTATGATTTTATTGTCCCTTGACCACTTGACTATCAGTTAGGATCGTACTATTATATATTGAAACTGATTTGTAGTCGCCGTGGCTTAGTTGGTAGTGCGTTGGCCAGCTACGCAGCTACGTGTCCAGGGTTTAAAACTCGGCTTGAGGCAAAATCAAAAAGTAGAAAAAAATTACTTTTTATCTAGTGAAAGTATCTTTGCAGGCAATTACAAACCTAAAAATTGCCCATGAAAAGCTTTCCACTCCGTCTTTCGGATTCGGCATAAAACTTCCATTTATGTTAAAATACAATGTTACAATGTGAGTGGGCTAGGCCCCCCATGTGCTAACGTGCCATTAAAAGAAGAAGATAGTCGCGTTTTATGTGAAGTATTGAAATATAAATGGGATATATTTCCGTTTGAAATATGCTAAAACCAAGGCACGTGATTACTGCTCTGGTTTCTGTTTCAGTTAGTGAACCCACCATATACATACCATCTATCTTCTATGTTTTCATCACCGCTCCTTGTCCTTCAAAAAGTAACTGTTACTTGTCCATGAAAGTAACTGTGTAGGCTGATGAGTTTACTGAGCCATACTTCTTTGAAAAAGGGGATCCACCATTAATACCTACTTCATAAGTACAATGGGCTACATAGCCTGAGTGCTTGAGGAAATGTCCTGCACTCGTAGGTCAGGTTCTCGGCCTTCTTCACGCAGCTGTCAGTGGATCAAAGGACTAATCTTCCAACTTGGTATAAGCTTAAAAGATTATTGCAATACCTAGTTAGTTATAATCGAGGAATAGTTTATTTTACAATGGGCTTCCCGACCGGTAAACCTAATATAAGACTCTACTCTGGAAGTTTCCTAGGTCTCACTCGTATCACTTATCACTCCGTCACTCCCGCACATCATAAGAAGTTAATTAAGTAAACAACTTGAGGAAACATGAACGAAAATACAAAAACTAGGTTCATACTTATTCAGAAGAATTTGACTAAAATTAAATGAATTGCTTTAATATTCATTACATTTAGTAGTAATGTTCTTAAAACAAAATTGCCCACTGAAAATAATCTCCCCCAAAAGAAGAGAAAGGAAAGAAAAGGAAAGATATTTAAACAATATAATTAAACTAGCATAAAATTAGCTTTTACGCAGATTTAACATATAATTTTATCGCATACCAAACAATTCTCATCATACAGATACCCACAAACACTTCCCCCCACACACCCCCACACACGAATGCAAACAAACATATGCTTCATGCATGGCAGCTAAATAATTAAAAGCATATCAAATTAACGCCGCTTTCATTATTGTTACACTTAAGCTTTTCACATACTCACTCGCATATGTACACTTATCTAAAGTTAAAAAGATTTAATTTTTCCACAAAACTTCACATGCAGAGAGCTTAGCTTAACCGAAGAACGCTGCCGTTTTATGCTCATTAAGTATGAGTTTATACCAGCGCCATCGCCATCGCCACCACAGTCGACAAAGACGACACTGTCTGCAGCACGAGCTTAGTAGAACAAGGGTGGTGCTTATCACACTAGCTTCACACACACTTACGCACTTTGTGTAAAATGTTAACACGCCTCTTTTATAGCAATTTAAAACTCATAATATCCTTTCAGCCTCAATACACTTATGCCGTTTCCACTCTCGCACCGCTACAGTACAGAGAGTTTTTTGAAGTACCTTTTACCTCCCTCACTTACTCACTTGCAGCTTTTTTCGGGCATAGCGTATGTAGTGTGAGAAAGATTTGAAAATTTTCAAGAGAATTGCACCCGGAGGCTAAAAACAACAGCTACGCTACGTTGCACAGGAAATGAAAATAAAATATGCCAGCATTTCATCTCTCCAACGTTTCTACGCTTCTACACTTCGACTACACGCTTTACCCTGTCTTCATCGTTGTGCAGTAGGATTCTTACTCTAATCTTGGGTTTCGTTGCAAAGGAATCTGTTGCTGTTCTTGTTCTTGTTGTTGTTGCTACCACTACTACAACCACCGCCACTACTCCTTCCACCTCACCTCCTTCCACTACAACTTTTTCACTCCGTACCTTTTTGGCTTTTTGCCGAAATGTGTTTTTCTCTGTGGTGTGTTTAAATGGTTCAGGTTTGGGTTTGGGTTTGGGTACTTTTAAGCTTTGTGAGGGCACCCAGTGTATTTGGTACACATTGTATGCATATGAAAGTGTGTTTGTATGTTTGTATTCTGTTTAGAGGGCGGTGCGGTGACTGACGCAAATACCATATTAGCACGTGCTAATGAGCAATTTTGTAAAGTGATAACATTTTATCCCGGGTTTCTTTTTTCAGTTTCCACTTTCCACTTCTTCTTACTTTGGATTGATTCGGATTGAAGTGCGCTCCTTATTTTTGCTTTCGCTTTTCTTTCAACAGTTTTCGCATTATTATTTGTTGTTGCGTCATCATCGACATTCGAGTGCTGTACAGTAAAGCGAATAGCTGAATAAAGTAACCAAATATGTGGGTCTCTAGTGTGGCAAGGAAATCAACTTTAACTTTGAATGCTTCAAAGACTTTTGAAGTTTTCATTAGAGGTTGACATGCTCGATTTTCGCGACAGAAAACCAGTTTCCCTTCTATATCAGGTAATGAAGACTTTGCAGAGACAAACTGAGGTATTTAATTAGACAAAAGCAGAATGATATAAAAGATAGTCAGAGGCAGCTAAAGGCATTTACAATATCCTATCACATTATTCCATTCATGTACAAATATAAGACGCACAACATGAGTGGATGCGAAAAGCTCGGCCTAGGCCCTCCATGGGCTGTTGTGCCATTAAAAGTAAAAGTAAAGTAAGTATCACATTATGCCTAAATGGAATGAGAAAGTATGCTTCTGGTAGAGGTAATCTGATTCAACGAGTTGTAGTGAGCAGAAATTATGGGCTGCTTGGGTTTGAAGGAGGCAGTAAGAAGACTCAGGAAGCAGTCAGAAGATACAGGAAGTACCATAGTATTAGACAATAAAAGGCTGAATAAGACAATCAGGGTATACCTATAAATAGCAATCAGAGGCAAACAGAACCTGTAAGTACCATTCAGTAATATGTAATGAAAGATAATAGGAGGCAGTCAAATACAATTAGAAAGAATAATACAACCGGTGAACAATACAATGATCACGAACTGGAAGCATCAATTATAGTTATTGCCATTGAATTATCCACTCAGTTATAAGACATAAAATATTATGTAGGTGCGTTTTATTCGACACTCGCTTCTAGTTATGTATAACTATCAGACATAATTGTATGGAGAATCAACAAAAAAAGCTTCAGAGATAATGTGTATAATTAAATCTAATATGTTCTTTACCATCCGCGGTTTCTATAAAAATCCTCCTACTGTGAACTGTCGATAATGAAAGAATAAGAACAGTGAAAATGTCCGCCGAAAAATAAAAAGAGTGAGTTACAACTGCAAATGAAAATGTTTGGTTCATGTCTTGGAAAACCATATCCAGCTGCCAGTGCTATTGAGCAGACTCATTGTGAATGGCAACACAACACAGAAGAGAGTTAACAGTTTGATCGTTTTACTCATGTATGTTAACACAGCTATTTATAAAAAAATTTTAAATTTTATGGGCTTTTAGGTAGTCTCAAAATTTATTGCCACACTGTCTATCCTCACAGCAAAAAGTTCGAAACAACAGTAGTCAGCATCAAGAGTTTTATTCCTTTTTCTTTTTTTTTCTTTGCTCATATAATTTGTTTATTTATTTTGTTTAGTCCCTTTCGTTTGCGTACTCCTGCCCCTGACAATCGTTCGTCTTCACTGCTTTCCCTGAGGGTTGGGATAAGCTTAAAATAAAATTTGAAAGCAAAGTAGCAGCAGCAGAAACGTGAAGCAAGTTAAGAAGTAACTGTGAAGCAGCTACTACTACTACTTACTTTTTTCGCATCATTTCTGATAACTAAATAAGTAGTTTTAAACAACGCAAACGCTTAAGAAATGCTTTCAATACGTTTTCTGCCATTCACTACTTTTTCTCCTTTTCTTTCCTTTCCTTTCCTTTGGTTGCGCTTAACTTTTTTCCTTACACACTTTGCTGCTCTTACGCTTGTTTTCTCGTTTTTATCTTCGTGTATGCGATCAATGCACCAAATTACACAGTAGCTTCCAACAGTCTACAAATTTTTGTAGCTTTTTTTTTTTTAATATTATTTCTTCCTGTTGTTGTTATTTTACTTGTATATTATATTTACACCCTCTTTCTATGTAAGATGTATTTTTTTGAGTGTTTTTCCATTTTTTTACCTTGTCATGCCGTGCTGCTGTTGCTGCTACTGTTGCTAAAAAAAAATGGTTCAGATTGCGGCATATTATTATAACATTTTAATGATGTTATTGTAAAATTTTGTCTGAAATTTTCATTAGACAACTTAATTATTGTTATTACAATGTCAAAAAGGTGTATGGAAAATGTAATAAAATAAGTTTATGTCAGGGGAGGGATACGGGAAGGAAGTCTTTATTCACAAATTGTTGAAAGTTGCCAGCATTTTGATTGAAATTTAATAATGTTAAAATTTAAATGAGATATTTCGTCATTTAACATAATTATTTGTGACGGTATTTACTTATGTCTCCTTACAATATATAAAAGTTTTTAGAAATTGGTACGAGTTCTTTTGGGAAGTGGACTTTAAATCAATGGAACAGGCTTGCTGTGAATCAGAACAATGAATTAGCAATTTCCGGATTTCAAGAAATTTTCATTCCTTCATCTAAAAAATCGTTTGTTTTTCGGTTGTTCCCAACTGACTTTCATTCTTCCTTGTACAAAAATCTTGTTATGTTGTATGATAAAGAATGTAGATTTCATGTACTTACATACTTTGGAAATTGGAAATACCTTGGAATTTCATTTAAAACTCTAAATCCTATCGAAATTAACCATAAAACATTTAAATTTTGCATATTTCCCTACCTAATAAGATACTGAAGGCCCAGAAGAAGGCCCTTGCCTTGCATAATTCTCTTGGTTAATTCACACTAAAAAGGTCAGTTAAGAGTGAATTTTCTATGAACATACTACTGTGGGCAAAAAGTAGTAAGACTTTTTAATTTAAATTTCGCGCGGAAACCCATTCATCAAAATATTATTTTTTTAAGGTTGGTATGACTGTCGGTGACATCTGTGCCAAATGTCACATCAAAATAATGATTAGTGTTTAGTATACGCTTGTCTTTCTGAAGTACAAAAAGTGCATTCGGCGATTTTCACAATGAGTGAAATTATTCAACAAAGAAGTTCCATTAAATTTTGTGTGCGGAATCAAATTTCTGGTGCCGAAACGTTCAGAATGTTGCAAAAGGCCTTCGGTGATAATTGTATGTCGCGAGCAAGTGTTTTTGATTGGTACAAATTGTTCAAAGATGGTCGAGAACGCGTTGACGACGAACCACGTCCAGGACGGCCATCAACATCAACTGGTCATCAACACGTCAATAAAATCAAGGAATTGGTGCTCGAGAATCAACGATTAACAGAGACCTTACTGGCATCGTTGGAATATCGGAAGGATCAGTGAAAACCATTTTAAAACATCATTTGGGCCTAAGAAGAGTGAATGCACGATTGGTTCCAAAATCACTGCATTGGTTTTACGAGACCATTTTGCCAAAAATTCGACTGATATCGTTCCGCAACCACCTTACCACCCTATTCGCCTGACTTAGCACCGTGTGACTTTTGGCTATTTTCTAAACTCGAAAAACCGCTTCGTGGACCGTTACACCGTTTTGAGTCAATTGAAGACATTAAACATGAATCGCTAAGCGCATTGAAAGCTATTCCGGAAATTGACTTTAACAACTTTTTCGAGAATTTGAAATACGTTGGCACAAGTGTATTGGGGCCGGGGGAGATTACTTTGAAGGGGACGAAATAGATTTGGAAGAATGAATAAAAAAAAATTTGAAATTATGAACAAAGTCTTACTAACTTTTGCCCACAGTAGTATCTCGTGAGTGTCTTAGAAGACTAGCAGAGTGTTATGGTGAAGTTAAAATTGGAGGAGATGAAACTTGATGGCGGTCATTGGCAAGTTATTAAAAGTTAACCAAAGCCACACTGCAGTAATCTCAGGGAACTATCGGAAATATGTATAAATGAATTAATAAACTTTCTAAACCTGGATTGATCGCATTGGCAAAAATAAAACAGCTGCAGCTACAATCAAGTGAGATATGGAGGCAAAATGAATAAGATTTTGCATTGTTAGGTCACCGAAAGAGATCGCCGTCCATATTACTGACTTGTGGTCGAAGACTTCCAGTTCAACTTGCAATCAATCTCTAAGCAGCTGGGATGGAAGTTTTTATTTACAATATGGAAAGACAAGTAGTTCTTAAGCGTCACATTATGACTTGGTCTACTAATTCAATCTTTGAGATCTCATCGGAGTCATTTAGCATAGCTGTACCTCTTGATTTAGCTGAACTGGTGCAATAAAAACGGCAGCATGCAAGGTGCGCCGGAGATTTGATGGTCAACTTTTCACAAAAAGGCTAGTCTCCGACAATTGTAGGGAAGAGGAGAGAAACTTCCGGGGGATGGAAAAAATATCTCGGGCAGCGTTTTGATGAAATTTTTTCCAACTTTCTCTTTGTACTTGTTTGTAGCTTTTATCATATTTCTTCATTTTTAAATAATAAGCACGCCGATCACATCAAATAAAAATTATTTATTGTTTAAATTAATAAATCAGTCAAGAGCGGTGGAAAATTTGATTTATATGATTAAAAAATAAACAAAAATATAGTGAACTTACATGAAACTAGTCTCATCGTACCAAAGGTACATGAAACTTCAAAAGGGAATGTCAAAAAGTTTCTCATCGTCTAAAAGCGGACATGTGTAAAGCAGAATATTTATCGTTGTTGTTGCATATGATGATGCGAGCATAAAGCGGAAATAAATGAGAGAGAAAGATTCCAAGCACACAAAGTAGCTGTTGTTATTGGTGTATAAAAATGAAATCAGTAGAGAGCGAAGAGAAAGGGGAAAGGTTGGAAGCACACAAAGTAACTGCATTTTAAGACGTATAGTTGTAGATGTATATAAATTATATAAGCGTTGATTGAAAAGGAGAGAGAACGAGAGAGAAAAAGATAAATCATGTAATTAGTGTTAGATTTTGTGAGAAAAATTTTTTTTTCTACCATAATTTACTAAAGCAGTTTGACGATTTATGCTCGCTCTAAAGAAGATTATCTGTCTGCGCCTGCATGCAGCAGTTTGACCTAAAATATGCTACTCTGAAGTAAACGCAAATCTTCTAAATTATTTTGAGATGTTCAAAGTAAAAATCTGAGCCTACTCCACAAATCAAGTAAATTTCTTTAACAAAAAAACCAAAAAGTTTAATACTCAGCTCTTTTTTCATAAACCTAAGCTCAAAATTTCTTTAGCTCGATATCCAGGTTCAAGATTGTAATTGAAAGTAAATGGGAAATTTGATTTTAACGCATGCAAAACTTTGGAGAGCGGCTTTGCCAATAAACAGCATCAGCTTCTGCAAGTACTACTAAATTATTAAAGCTACCATAATGTGCAGTGTGGGTCTGTGTATATGAAAGCAAAGTTATTAATTATTTGCATATTGTGCAAAAAAACCCATACAAACACACATAATAAAATGAAAAGAGACTGTTTTTGTAAATATATTTAAAATTGAATTAAATTAAAATATTGCCAATAAATTAGTTAGTAAAACTTAATTGTTTGTTATAAGCGCAAGGAACGCAAAGCAGCATGAATGAAAGTGACAAAGTTTAAATTTAAAATTCAATTAATTTAGTAGGAAAGTAAAATATCGACAGCAGCAGCAATGCAACAACAACATTTTCATCGAACTTCATGCCAAACACACACACATATTGGCAGTTAATTTGGGAAAGGTAGAGCGGGGTTGCAAAAGGCTATGAATAACTACTATTACTGTGTTCGGTTTGGCTTGCTACTAAAACTCTCATTTAATCAAGCAAGTAACCAAAGCACTGCTGCTGCACAAATAGCTTTTGACGCAATAACAAAAACAACAACGACAATGGTTGCGGCCACACTAATCTAATTGCTGCTGATGTTACCGCATCATCACAATGTGAGCAACAGCAAACAGGAGCAGCAATGGCAGCCAGCAACATGCTGTTTGTCTCCCCCGACTGGCTCTGGCTGACGCCTGACGCACATCGACGAATGTGCATTTGATGAAATGCTAAAATAAAGTAATTTACTATGTAATTGCATTAAAAGTAACCAAACACAACCAATATTGACTAAATGACTGACTGACTGACTGGTTCAGTGACAGCTGGATAGATGAAAGGACAAACGTTGCATACTTTGTAGAGCAGCGACACACAACGAACAACACAAACTAACCAACAATGACTAAATGATGTATACCAGAATACCAAAATTAGTGTGTGTTCTGTGTTCTGTGTTCTGTGTGCGTGTGTGTGTGTGTTTGAGTGTTGGCTGCTGCTGTCACATGCAAATTCTTCTTTTGTTTTTATATTTCAAATATTGTTGCTTCATTGGCTGATGTGTTGGCCGCTACTGTCGCTGCAACTTTTATCAGTTGCAGCAGTTGCAGCTGCAAGTAAATTTAATTTAGCTTGTTTGATAGAGTGAAAAATGCCTACACGTATTTGTTTTTGTTTATAGCACGTACTTAAATATTGTACATTAAAAGCAACAAAAATAAAAAACTTTTGTAATTTGTTTATAATAAATTTATACCCAACTGCATTTTCTAGCATTTAGATTTTACGAGATTTGAGTGAGTTTGTAGCGAAAATTTGTGGCAAGTGCTGCCTGAATACAATTAAATTTGTCCACATACTTATAGTTTATAATTGCATTAAGTTACGTTTGCACAATAATTAGCATGTGGCATTTGGTTTTGAGCGTAAAATAAATGAAAAGAGTTCTTCACCTTTTGCAATGAGAACAAGTTTCAAATCTAAATATGTTCATGAAGTTTTAATTGATTTTCGCTTTAAATTAGATTAGTTTGATTTCATTACCAATATTGGTTAGAGTCAGGAGGAGAAATGAGAAATTCTGAATGCGGGCAAACCTCGCATAAAAGCTACATAAATTACCTGAGAGTGATTCAACGAGCAATATCGAAGAAAGAGTTAAAAGTCACCAGATTAGCTAATTTTACTTAACAATAAATTTTACTTAACGGTCAAATTTAGCTATGGGCGAACTGACGATTAAGTTACACTACTTTACAAATATGCAAAAATTCACTGTTCAAAGATTCCATTATATCTAATAAAAGTAAAATTTTGTATTAATTTCGAATTTGCCTTCAGTTTTTCTTCTTGCCGTTCATAAAAAGGCATGTTGAAGAGGCACAGTATAACTTTATAGTCAGTAAAAACGAAATGTCTTACGAAAACAAAGTAAAAAATTCTTTCGATAAAAATGGATTTTCTTACATTATGTCTAATTTTACCTTTAACAAGGAAAATAGTTCAGTGGTTCAATGAGAAAAGAAACTTAGGTCACTTATCCAGTAGAAAAATCAATTCCCTAAATTTTGTTGTACTTACTGTGTTGATAGGACTTTTTTGTTACCGAAGAAATCGTTAATTTGCTGAAACAGCTTAAAGTTCAATTTAACTTAATTTAATACAAATTTCACTGTTCATAAGAAAACTTGAAATGTATTGCATACTTTTGGGCAAACATGTAAAAAGAAGTAAAATGAAATTTGTATGAGATATGAAAAATGCACTTTTAACTGTTTCGGAAAATGAACGATTTCTGCAGTCAATTAAATCTTATTACAATGGTAGGTCACTGAAAATATAGGGAATGAATTTTTCTACAGGATAAGCGACCTAAATTTTTTGTTTACATGGAACAATTTTTCGCTACATCTTGTTAAATTTGAAAAAAGAAAATAGAAAAAGTGAAAAAATTTCCGATTTTTTGAGGGAAACTGGACCAAAGTCCGATTTGGATCAGTCATACCTAACAAATTTGCGACATTTTGATTTTTTACTTGCATGTAAAATCTTTACTGTCCTAAAAAGATTTTTTAATCGATGTTATCCCATTTCATTCTTATATTTTTACGTTATATGAAGAAGAAGCTGAAAGGTTCGTATATGGTATCGAATTTAAAAAAGCATTAAAAAAGATTTGTTTTTAGCTTATAAGTATTTGCTTTTCAATTACGTTGTTTGAAACATACAATAATACTTACTTGTCTATCTTACGTGCAAACAAAAGTGCATACAAAATGTCATTCATATGCCTGATCATCAGCTCCAACTTATTGATGGTATTTTGTGTGAGTACTGAGACAAAAGTGACTGTAAATTTGAGTGACAGACAACGGCAGAACAAAAACAGAAAGCAAACAATAACCAAAAGCGCAAAATGAGAATTGAAAGGAAAAGTTTTCGCATAAGACAAAAGTGCCAAATCAACACAAAAGTTATGATAGATAGATTGATGGACTGAGAAAAAATATGAAAAGACAGAAAGACACATGTATGAACATATGTAGGTAGATAGATAGTTGATGCTCGAATGTATGCAGGCTGACTGCTGTCGGCGCTGACAATGACGACAAACTTCGGTTATTGATATATACCGAGTGATAAGGAAAACAGCAAAGCAACAGAAACGGAAGTGTGCGTGTTAACACACATACACACACATAGGCAACACTTCTACAGTAGGCATGAATGACACCTTCCGGTTGTACACACACTCACACACACACATTCGCACTCATATCCACTCATCCGTGTGCCGTGTAATGTTGCCACATTTTATCAAATGAAGTTGAAATATACTATTTTCTACTTCTTATACTTACTGCTAGATGCTTCTTTGCTTTTTTTATTCCTGTCATTATTATTATTTTTATTATTTTTATTGTTGCTGTTGCTTTTGTTGTTATGAACAATACTACATATTGCATTTACGTATGAGTGCTTGTTGTTGCTGCTGATTGTCTGCTTGATTGTTTTGACTACTATTGCATTGCCCTATTAAGAGGAAGAGAGTGCGAGATGACATTTTCCTGGCAGCATCAGGCACGCACACAAATACACACACTCTGCGTTTCAATTCAGCAACGAGTGTTGCATGCACATTTTGTGATACGAGTGCAATTGTAAGTAGGGATGTGCGGTTACACACGCACACACACACACTCACATACTCCCATTCGTATATGCAAGCATATGTACATGCAGACATACTCATATATGTATATATACTATTTAAATGGATATGTGTTTCATATCCTTCCGTTGTTGTCGCTTTTGTGTTCTCCTCAAACTGTAAACATTTTCAAGCAACAACACAAAACATTATATCTCTATATTGTGCATATCTACGACGATACATGGCATGCAAGCAACGAAAGTTTATTGTTTTTCTAGTTGAAATGCGATTGATGTATGCGATAATACCAAGCAGCAGCAGCAGCAGCAGTAACAGTAGAAACTTGTACTTGTTGCTACTTACATATACATATATATGTTGTTGCGGTTGTTGTATACGATTGTGGCATATACTACATTTATGTAGACAATTGTCATACAAGTATTGTTGTCAACATTTAGTAGACAATAAGTTAATTTACCTTGAAAATGTTAAGTGTATGCATATATTGTATTTGAAGTAGTAGCAGTAGTAGGGAGCAATCGTTGCTATTACATACATATGTACATATGTACGAGTATGTATCTGTATTTGCTTGCACATACTTTGAGTAAGCTTTAACTAAAATTTTACATTTTGGCTCATTTTTAAGTAGCTATATGGAACTAAATTTGCTGCATTAATATTTAAAACTTAAATTTGTATGCTTTAATTTAAAAAAAAATGTCTTAAATTACAACTAATTGACTTATTAGCGACTGATGTCAGCAGATTTTGCTAGAAAAACTTTTAGATTCACCAACAGACTCGAAAGAGAGAGGCCTGGAGAGACTTAGAGTTAACTGGTTTCTTAATTCGAGATTAACGTGAAGACTTTTCAGTTTGGGCCTCGATTCTTTTAACTAAAAATTACGAAAGTGCAGAAGTTCAAAAAAAAAGCACTTCATTGCGAATGGTAGAATACACGAATCATGTAGCTCGTTCATCGAGAGTTTCGGTTTATTTTTTTTTAAATTTGACAATCAAATCAACTCCTATAAATGCAAAACAAAACTGATATTGGGCAAGATAGGTATGTAGGAAAGAGGGAGGAGAAAAAGGGCAAAATATCTGCGAACATTCACTTTGAATTTGGCAAGGTTAAAATTTTCAAGATAATTTTACAAGGAGTTTATTAAATAATCGAGGAGTGCGACTGAGAAATATCTCTCTCTGTAATGTGCTGTAATATCGTGACTACATAATCACGGCATCAAATTGGACATCTCTCCAGAATATTTATGTACCTTAAAAGCACCAATAAAATAGTGCCAAACAAGCCAAGTGTCGATGATGTTGCAAGGAGTTAACGGAGCTGGAAACCCTACTGTCTCTTATAAGCTTTATCGCTCGGTGATGCATACGGTTCAGGAGCTCCAATTGCTTTCATGAGGATCTTGTCCATAGCTACGAATTATACTCTGTTTTGGAACGGATATTGGTGATGTGTATCATGCGGAGGTCAATCGGAGTGAAGCATTTAAATCATTGCTTTAGGAAGTCGGGGCACTTGGCTGCTACTTTCGGGCACGTCAGAAATATGATTATTGCAACGAACATCAAATTGGATGGGCACGCGCAGAACATTGAAAAATGCTGACTCCGCAATAACTATCCCATTCATAACCAGAAAGTGAAAGGAAACTCGTTAATGAGGTAACAGGGAACATTGTATCTAACGCGTCTTATAATAATTTTGGAAAACTAAAAGATTTTGTAATATTTATTTTAATTTTTGATTAAGATGTAATAGAAAACGATAAACCTAACACTTCAATTGGCTCACCCTGTTCAGTAATTTTATATACTATTGTGAAATCCTATAATATGTAATAACTATTTTTTTCCAGTTGAGTTCCGGGCAGATCTTGCTTTGAAAAGGTACTTTATTAAAAAACTGAAAGCTCTTGTTCTTTCCTCAAAACAGAGTCTGTATGCTCCTTTTTTTAATTGACACTGGTATTAAAGGGGTGTAAGGGGTAGGCTTAGAAAAATTCTTTGAGTTCGCCTCAGCTTTCAACATTATGAAGATCATGGAGAACTAAAGTAAGGAGGTAATCAGTGGACATTCTTTAATGGGACTCTATTTTTAAGATGAGATTAATGAAAAGTAGAGTTTAATTTTTTCTTACTTTGAAATGTGTTCCGCCACTGTAATAAGTACTGAGAGATTCATATTCTATTGTTTTTGTAATAGTTGGCTTACTTGTTTATTCTCTCATGGCGTGACAAGTGCAGGCGAATTCACAATTCTCGCTCACTATCTCCCTCACTTTCACGATTATCGTGGATTAAGAATAAGTTCCGAATACATTCGTTTCCTAATTATTCCGTTCTTTCATAGCCAGAAGATTTTCTACACTGTTGACATCATGTTGGGATAACTTAACAATGAGGTTATTCCCTTGTTGAACTCTAGTGAATATTTGTGTTATACATATATGAAATTGGTAAGATACTTCCCATATCGCTAATAAACACTTTCATTTTAAATTTACTATAGTTTTCATACTTATAGAGACTATGAAATATTTGAGTTCAAAATTTTGCAAAATTTGTTTTCATTGAATGCACTTCATTGCTTCTATTTACTATTTGTTTATTGTTCTTTGTTTCTTTTCTCTTGACAAACATTCTTTCGACTGCATTACATTAAACTTTAAATCACATTAAATTAAAAACAAAAAGCAGAAAATTCAAATTCCTAACATCAAAAAAAAAAAGCAACGCATCACATCCAAGCACAAAATGACAGCAACAACTTTATTCGCATACACACAATAATGCCCAAAAGTATTTATCAAAGTGTTCCCTCGAATGCAAGAAAGGCAGCAAATATTCCCTGCGCACATTACGCCTGCCCCCTGGCTTACTCTCTCTCTCTCTCTCTTATTTGTCGTTTCTCCCACAACATGCTTGTTCTTGTAAATTGTTCACTTAAGTTTTAGCTTATTGTACTCTAGAGACCGAAAACATTTTTTAGCATATGTAGAGTAGAGGCAAATACAGACAGACAGAGAGACAGATATCAGTTGAATAATTTAAATTCACATAGACAGAATCACATGCTGTCATACACGAATGCGAACATACTCTCACATACACACACATGCTATATATCTACTTGGCTGGCTTTGTATTTCAGCGAATTGACTACATACATACATTTGCACTTACATACATACATACAATGAACAATCGAATAATTGTTTTTGCACATCGATTAATCGATGCGATGATGTTGAACTTAGCCTTAGTAATATTTTTTTCTTGTACTTATAAGTATAAACTTGTACTTCAAGCAATCCATCCATTCATCTATCTTTACATCTATCAAGTATTTATCTGGCTATATGACTAACTACTCCGAACGTGCTCGAATCAAATCAAAATCATTTCCAAAATTAGTTATTCACATTCAAATTAGTGCGCGCCAATAAGTCAAGTAACCAACAACAGCAACACCATGCTTGGCTCTCCCCGTACAATAGTGAGTTTGAAAATTGGGAGCCGGGTGAGTGTGTTCTTTAACAAACATAGAGAGAGATAGAGAGCAGGCGAAACTGAATGTACTTGTATGTGTAGAAAAGTGGTGTGTAAAACATAACGATTTCATTTAGTTGGATTAATGTGAACAATTGTTTTGTTGTTGTCTCTTGGTAGCTACATTGTATTGCATGTAAAATAGTTGTAGCAACAACCGTAACAGCAACAACAAAGAAGTATGGGTAGAAACAAGAATAGCATCGCTATCGCCGTCATCATCATTATTGTTGCTGCACAATTAAATATTGAGTTTACCAGCGACTACGATTCCATTTCACCGCCGTATATGTTACGGTCTATTGCAGGTTGCTATTCGTTCGGTTCGATATCGCATCCGCTAAGCTGAGCTAAGCAGCAGCATACTATTGAGCGCGCTCAATGCTCATACTCATAGTTAGTTAGCTGATTAAATGGGTTCATCATCGTCAAAGTAGACGCCTTTAAATTTAATTGCATATATTCGTATTACATATGGTACATACCTCGATATTGTACATACATACGCGTACATACGATTGAGTATTAAATTACATGCATACATATATGTATGTATAGGTAGTTCAAGCAGTTGGCATTAATAAATTGCGTCAAACTCATTTTCTTTTAATTTATTTTTTTATTTCGAGTGTCGGTATGTATTTTATTGAAATTCAGTGTGAAAACATTTGGAAAATGTATAATTTTAAATTAATTTACAATTAATAATTTCCAATAGCGTTCTAAGTACTTATGTACACGTTAAATGTGGGGCGTATCTATTTATGGTGTAAATACTTGAAATTTTGTTAGTAAATAATACGCAGTTTAGAATTTCCCATACTCTAAACTTGGCAGGTCTTTTGTGGAAGCAATTTAAAGATGGGGAACTGTGGCCTAACATTAAATTCATAGTGTTGTATTATGTCGACTTTAGGCCTTTAGTATTAGCGGCAAAGAAAAATTTTACTATTCTATATAACGAAAGGCAGTTCAAAAGGAAATTAAACGTAAACTTATTTTGCATGCAGATGATGATGTATTTTATTTTATTTAACATCTACATCCAGTATAAACTTATTACTTCGTTTTTTTCTCATGAAGGTAGTTGAATTTAAAAATTCTAGTTAATTGTACAGTAGTAAAAATTTGTTTAGGGAGGTTGGGTTTGAGTTTAGTAAATCGGTAAAATGATTTTAGCTGGTTACAAAAACAGCAATCTAGTGAAAAACTCTCACATCTATCTGAAAAAAGACCCTTGTACGTGTGCAATGTGATATACTTTAACCTGATAATTCATATTTAAAATGATCAGATTCAATATCAAACAATTATTGGTTTTTGCATAATTCGAAATGTTGTAGGCCTTTGTTATTTATAAGAATTCATTATATGTATGTAGATTACTTCTCAGTAGAAACTTAAGTAAGTATGTACAAAGTACAGTCAAGTCTATGAAATGACGGAATATGGTTTTTTCCAAATAATTCCTTGTCTATAATAAAAAATACCAGGACTGGAATAGGTGCGAAAGCAGCTATTGGATACATACTTCCATCCGTGCTGGGAAAATACTGGTACATGATCGGTAGTGAATGGAAAAATTTAACTGGAGGACGTTTTCATCTCATATTGAAACAAAGACGAAATTTTACTTTACACCAGCCCCAGGAAATTTACTTTACTTTACTTTTAATGGCACAACAGCCCATGGAGGGCCTAGGCCGAGCTTTTCGCATACACTCATGTTGTGCGTGTTATATCTGTACATGAATGGAAGGGACCTACAGTTTAATGCCGAATCCGAACGGCGAAATGAAAAGCTTTTCATAGCAATTTTTACTCTGTTACTCTTGTAGGTTTGCCATTGCCTGCCAAGTGGTGGTGCCGTGTAGAAAAATTATTTTATCTACGTTTTGATTTTGCCTGTGCCGAGATTCGAACCCCGGACACTCTGCGTAGCAGTCCAACACACTACCACTACGCCACAGCGATTATTTTTCTACGTTTTGATTTTGCCTGTGCCGAGATTTGAACCCTGGACACTCTGCGTAGCAGTCCAACGCACTACCACTACGCCACAGCTCCAGGAAATAAAGCAGAAATTTCTATATCTATTATTTACAGATATTTTGTAGAGAACTTGCTTACACAACTAGTCTCACATTTGGTGTCATTCCTCATCGCAAACTGGTTACTTTAACATTATGTTGTCGTAGGTAAGTCATTTGTCCAGGGCTAGATATCTTTTCAACTATGAATGTAGTTGACAGATAGATGTTTTGGAATAGTTTGTAAACCAATCACATTTCAACTAGTTAATAGACAGATTTTTCTGGAATAACTTTTAAATCAATCCAATTTGAAGGAAGATAGATGTTTTTGGTATGCCTAGATTTGAATGGAAAAATTAAAGGTTTTTCATATTAAATATTTATAATTAAAAGAAAAAAAAATTAAAGACTTTTGAATTCCAAATAAGGCAGTTTATTTCATCAGTGATCAAAATCCATATATATAAATGAAAAATATTGTAAATTAGATGAGAATTACAAGACAATATGTGCATTGAATCGTATTATTGAAAGGAGATACAACAACTGTTCCAAATACTTTTTTTTGTAAAGGGTTTTCTAATAGGGACATACAAATTTTCTATTTAAATAAAACACGGAATAACTGAGCCCGATATAGGCTGAAATTTACATACTCTAGGTGTAGTACACATGTTAGATTTAAGTATGGAATTCGATATCGCTCATATGACCACCGCTAGAAGGTTTGCAGCGATCGATTCTTTGGTGCCAATTTTCCATCACTCCTCTAACTTTATTGGCTTGTTGGCATAAAGCATCTTCCACCTTCCGGCATAGCACGAAAGCGAACTCCATTGACCGTATCATAGCGATCATTTTCATAGACGAAAAAAATTTAGTCCAATCAATTACACCTCCGGAATGAAATCCACACCACATGGCCACTTTTTATGGATGCAATAGAGTCTCTTGAAGCACATGTGGGTTTGCAGTAACGCATATTTAGCTTATTGACAAAGACATTAAGCCAAAAAAGAGCTTCATCTCTGAAGCTGATTTTTTAAAATTCAGGATTTTCTTCATACTTTAAGAAGCGAAAACCAACTTAGAATTTTGGTAGTAATTTTTAATCAATTGAAAACGTTGCTCGGTCGTGAACTTCACCATGATAAAAATGTAAATCTTGAATGACGTTTTGACAGTGTAAGATGAAAAAAAATTTAAGGGTACGTTTGTATTTAAATACAAAATTGTAATGTCCCTACTGAAAAATGCTCTATATGCAATATTTCAATTAAAGTGATTGATCTGCGTTTCTTTTCATCCACTTCAAATACAAGATGTTGCATGAACTATTTGAAAAAACTAGTGAATTTAATGAATTTGATTGGTTTTCGCTTATAATAAACACTCTTAAAAGAATCAAAGTACCAACTAAGTACATTCTATATTACTCAATATAATTTTTTTTTTCACGTTTACGTAATGCGAAACCGATGAAGTGAAATTTTTGGTGATTGGGAAAGAATTTAACATTCAAAATACTCATACTCGTAGTTATCGGGTTAACGAACTCGAGGATTTTAGAATAAATGTGACAAAAAATTGATTTTAATAGTAAAAGTCTTAACTTTTTTGTGTTACAGCAATGATTGCTCTATTTTGAGATTAATTTGTTGTGATGTCACTGGTGTGGCATGCAAAGCAATTTTTTTTTTTTAAATATCGGAAGGCAAAAAACGTTTAATTTCTTATGTACTTTCTTATGAAAGTTATGAGAAATGAAACTCTGACTATTGAAGTCATGTGTTTTCCAATCTAAAAAAATTCTATCAACAACTGAAGGATCACCTCAAAGAATGTTGTTAACGCCCATTGAACGCCCACAGTGGTCGCTTACAACGTTATTTGATGCGACCAGTCAAGTCTACTGATCATTTCCGCCCGTTTCTATTTTTCGTTTAGAGAATTAACTACAGTGATGTAGTGAATCACCGGTAATCGAAACTAGGGATATAGAGGGTGTTTTGTTTAGAAGTGTGGGTTTCAAGAAGAAATAAAACGCATATAATTTAATGTTATGGCCAAGCATTTAGCTTTATTATAAAGATAAGAATTTTCCATTATGTTTTAAAAACGATATCGGGCAAGTGGCCGCCGCGGCTGGTTCGAATAAATTCCAGCCGAGAGGCCCAATTTTCGACCACTTTTTGCAGCAATTGGGGCCGTATGTCAGTAATAACGCGCCGAATATTCTCTTCCAAGGCGTCAATCGTCGCGGGCTTATCTGCGTAGACAAGCGACTTCACATAACCCCACAAAAAATAGTCCAGCGGTGTTAAATCGCACAATCTTGGAGGCTACGCCACAGGCCCACGGCGCGAGATAATGCGCTCACAAAAAGTTTCCTTCAATAAATTGATCGTTGATTTCGTTGGCCATAAGACTGTATGGCATGTAGAGCCGTCTTGTTGGAAACAAAGGTCGTCCACATCAACATCCTCCAATTCAGGCACGAAATATGGACCAATGATTCCCTCTGTCAACAATGGCTTGTGGATTATGATCACTCCAAATGCGACAATTTTGCTTATTAACGTAACCATTCAACCAAAAGTGAGCTTCATCGCTGAACAAAATTTTCTTATGAAAATCAGGATCGGTGGTCATCTCGTTTTGGGCCCTTTCACCGAACGTTGCAACGATGTTCAGGAGTGAGTCTATTCATTATGAAATGGCAAAGCAAACTGAGCATAAATCAAGTGACAGATGTCAAAAAGACCAACTCCGAAAAAATTATTGCCAGATTGAAAACCACACTTCTAAAAAAGCACCCTTTATTAGTTAATTAAATACTTAGGTCTGCAATATTGCGTGCTGTGTTAATTAGTACTAAAAACATTATTCACAGTTTAAGATTAAAGTAAAAATTAAAGTAACTCATACAAAAAAACTGGCAATTAGTTCATTGCACAAAAACCAATCAACAGAGAAAGGCCAGCCAAAGAAAACGGCCTTTCTATGTAAAGTAAAATAATAGCAAATATATTGTATAATTGTATATATTGTATATGTAAATAGTTATCTTATAAAGTTTATTAACTTACCCAACAATAGAATAGCAAACTATGTAGTAAGTATCATTATTTGATTAAGTTAATTAATAAATTGCTCGTTGCAATTTCTATCATCTTTGGCAGCAATTTCATGTGCAAATTAACAAAAATTACTAAAATGTAATGCAAACAGCAGAATAGCAACGAGCTAAGTGACTGAAGGCAGCAATGATACAGTGCCGGTCAACAACAACACTAAACTATGTAGATTAAGTCATCGTTTTTCGTTGAACGTTTTTCGGTGTTTTTGTTTTGTTGTTTTTTTTTGTAACTTTTGTAATTGCAACAGAACACGATAATTTCAACGTTACAAATACAATTTCCACTTGGCACTTTGTGGTGGGTATACAAAATGTTCCGAGATGGAGCCAGACGTTTTATTTTTCAAATTACATTTAACGCGAGTTTCAAGAGCGAGTGAATAAAATAGCAGCAGCAACAGCTGTGGCAATTTACTTTTTCATTTATTAGTTATTATTTCTGCTGTGTGGCGAAATTGAAGGCAGCCAACAATCGAAATTTAATTACGACAATTCGTGTTCAAATTAGTTGTTGGTGGATGAGCTTTATTTAGTTTTTGAAGCTTTAGTTAAGTTGTTTTATTTTTTTCGTCAATTCTCAGCCGAAATCGAGATTCACTGCTCCAGAAACACAAAAATTAATAGTTGTAGTGAGATGTTGATGATGACGCCGAGATTTAAATTTTGCGCGCGAACTTTAACATCAAACACAATTTATTTAACTACTTTGAATCAAGCTAACGTTATTTTCATTTCAAGTGCTCAAGTTTTCCGCTCATTGAACGACGTGTTTCGATTCTTCCGTTCATCGCACTTTGGCTGTTTCTTCCGCCTTGAACGTTACGAAACGAATGATACAACAAACGTTTTTCATTCACAACGAAAACAACGACAACCGACAAAATCCAACAAAATGAAGCGAAATTTTCCAAAATAATTTTCCAACCCTCGAAAAACCAACCGAAAAAAAACCAGAAAAAAAAAGAAAACGTAGAATAAAATGAAATCAAAGAAGGAAATATTGTCGCAGTAGTGGTGGTGGTGGATGTGGAGGATGTTGGATGTTGGCGGCAACCGAAAAATATTCAACAACAACAACAACAGCAACAGCACCGGAGTATAGTATATCACATGAAATAACAGTAAATGATGACAGCGTACACGAAACACAACGACGAGATGAAAAACAACGAAACCGAGTGAGTGAACGAGCGAGCGAGCGATGCTTTTCACTTTACTCGATGTTCTGCTGGTGTATTAAGTTCAATTGTTGGCACATCGGCAAAATCACAGTTAGTCGCTGGCTCATTCGTTTCATTAATTTGCTCGTAAACGAGTCGCTGCGTTCGTAATTCGTGAGCGCTCGTATATGCGCCGCCAGCGGCAGCAGCAGAATCAGCAGCAGCCGAGTATCAGAAATAATATTCATAGGTAACTTGGCTTAAGTAAAAAGCGATACACTCAGCTATATTCAGAAATACAACAAAAAATATAAACAACAACAACAACAACAAAAATGCAAAATAGAAGTCCATTGATGTGTATTGTCGTGCTATCATAGCAGCAACAAAAACACTGTGCACTATATGTGCTACTCTTCTACTACTCCACTCCTCAACTCTGCTGTTGCTCAATGAGCGTGACACTGTGTGGCTGCAGAGCAGAGGTATAGAACGAACTCGTCGCAATGTTCGTTTGTGCGTTTGTGTCTACGCTAAAGCAATACCAGCTGTTAGTTCATCCGTGAAAGGATGGAAATTCATCATTTTATTTTTGGACATACTACACAAATATATGTACGCAGCGCGATAAACCTTTAGCTTGCATACAATTTACGCAGAGATTCTTCTTCTTTGAAGGTGGTTGCAAGTCCAGTACTTTGCATTTACACTGGCTGCCTGAAGCCAGTGCCGTGCAGCCAACAGAGAACAAAAGTGTCTCTCTGCTTGTCAGTCTGTCTGTCGGTCGGTCGGTCAGCCCGTGCTGCACTGTACCACCCAATCTATCTAAACAAATTCTTTGCATACATCGAACAAACACATGTTTTAGGGTGCTGCGAAAAGAAAAGGTTAAGCCTATTGGAAATCAAATAAGTTTTTGATGAGTAATGCACAAGGAACACATTTCAATCAGAACAAACGAGTGAGGCGTACAGGGCAAGTTGCTCTAAGTTTGCAGTGGTGTGGTATTGCAAGTGTTGATGGTACTTTATCTCTCTCTGCCCCTCCGACGCTTTTTCTATTCATACACTGCATCAGAGCGGAATTTAGCCAAAAGAGAGGCCTTGATGTGGTATGGGACTTTATACTGCATGATTATATAAATCTTTAATGGGACGGGATGGGCGAAGAATAAAGGAAAGGGTATAAAAGAAGCTAAAATGCATTTACTTTACTTTGACTTAAAATGATAAAATTTGATTAATCTACGATAGATACGTTGGGTACTGGGGCGGATAGTTTGGATACTAATTTCTGCTGAGCATTACATTGGATCTTGACTGGGGCTCTATGACGCCTAATTCATCCATCAGGTGGTCGTAAATTAGATATTACAATCTTTGCGGAACTTTCCCCAATGCCCCGAAGCTTTTGGGCTTTAGTAAGAAGTTAACCATTATCACAGCAAGTGTCCCGGAAATGTTGATAAGAGTCAAAATTTTAGGACATTCGGTTGTTGTCTCTAAAATTTAGACTGTTGCTTCAACTTTATTTTGCTTTGGAATTGTGTAATATTCAATAAGCAATAGGCCTCGAGCTCGGCATCCGCTTAATTTTTTCAATTTATATTTTTCCCAACACCTTAACATGCTATTTTTTATACCAGACCGAACATTATGATGGATTATTTGAAGATAGCTGATGAAAAGGTAGAAGCTGCTATAAAGTATGCATGGAGTAGTATGCGACGAGGGATATGAAAATTATGCATACCTTACTCCCTTTTCCATGTTTTCCACTTCCTCAATTTCACGTTTCTGCTGAACAATTTTTGCTAAATTTGAATTTAGGTGAAATGACATTCATTGAGCGCATATAAAATTTAGAATATCCTTTCTTCTAAGCGAATCCTTTGCCCGTAATACACAAAAGTTAAAAGTAGAGATGAATGAGCTGAAGAAAATGCCTGGCGAACGAAAGAAAGGGTGCAAATGTATGCAAAGGAAATTGAAGATGTGTAATACATAAAAATGAAAGAAGCTGAAGCTGAATTATATAAATTGGTAGCCTTTACAGCCTTCAGCGTCGTAGATACTTACGAGCGTTTCAATTTGTTTAAACATTTCATCAATGAATGAAATTTAATTTGTGTTGAAATTTTCACATTGATTTCACGATTGGAATTATTTATGAAAATTTATACTATTTGTCCGCTTCGAGCATGAGCTGTCGACAATGTAGTTACCAGTAAATGGCAGTTTAGTAACCTTAGTTTTTGTGTTTGACATTCAGTGAATATACATACATACTCGTATGTATATTTTTAAATGTGTTAATTGTTGCTGTGTTGCTCCATGCCTGACAGTAAATCTCACTGAAGCATGATTTTTGTTGTTAAGTAGTTTACGCTTTTGCTGCCTAGTTTGGCTATGATTGAGGAAGCACTGCTCTTGCAATATGCGTTTGCGCGCATTGTTTTGCATTTTGGCGACGGTACATTTTGGTACGCTTTTAAATCGTAATTTCATTTCATTTCGTTGTCGATTGAGAGGCGGCGGTGGCAGCAGTGGCAGAGTTGATTTTACCGGAAGTAGCATTAGTTAGTTAGTTCAGATGCCAAGCCCATATACGACATAGCTTAGATCAGTTCAGTGTGCTCGAATGTGTTCGTTCTTGCTTTTATTTATTTTATTATGGTTCAATAAATCTGACTTACATACTCGTGTTTGTGATTTTTGAAAAAACGGAAGTTATGCTATGCTCAGCTCATTTTGCTGGATTGCCTTCTTTTTCGTATTAGCTTTTTTGTGAATTAATTAATTCTTTTACGAAATTAAACCAAAAATAGGGTATAATAATGAATGAAATGTCAGGTGACTTAAAAGGGAAAATTTAAATTTGAAAGCATTAGACAAAAAATACAAGTCAAATCTCGTTGTGTGTTAAGCAGATTTTAATTTGTTGAAGATACTTATTTATTAATGATCCATTGACACTTGCAGGTATGAACATGAATTGCATTTTAGTTTCATTATAGAATTGCTATATCGCTCTGAATCTTAAAACCAAGTTCTGACCTATATTCACATGAAAATTCAAACAAAATTCAGACCAACAAACAAACTTAAAACCTGACTTAAAATTATACTAAAAATCATGCCAAATCTTAGACCAAATTCACACAAAAATCAGACCTAAGGTCGGACCGAAAATCAAACCCAAAGCCAAGCCAATATGTAGATCAAAATTTATTCGAAATTAAACTAAAAATCGGATTAAAGCTGTCCAAAAGCGATTTAAAAGTAAAATAAGAGAAAATACAACATTATAAAATCAATCCTATATATTATATAAATAAATAGATAAGACACAAAACTTACCAGATTTAGAAGATTTAAACATATCTCAATCTTTCACTCATTCAAAATACCAACAGTACCCTTTAGACAAAAGTTATATCAGTGTAACGTGCCGTAATGTGGAAATGACTGACTTCGAAGACACCACCTAAACAGAAACCGTTGAACACTTGGGCAACAGATCCATCTCTACTAAACTGAACTAAATTAGCCTAAATATGCCAGTCTACTTTTGGTAGGAGTTAGACAAGGTCAGAGAATGTGAATGGTAGTTGCTTCCTATCTTATTGTGGCAATCCCTGCAAAAATCTTTTGTAAGTTCAACTGTTCATCTTTCACCTTTTGCGACAGTCCTATTTGGATAAGAGCTATATCAATCTAACATCAAATTTAAAATCAGAATTTTCTTAAAATTTTCGATATGAGTCATAGTTTTGAATAAACCACAAAAACTTTAGGAAATCACAAACAATTACCATAAAACCATACAATTGCACATATTCCCGACAGAGGCAAACAAATGAGAGTGAGTATGGCTCTCTTTTCATATATGTCTGCCATTAGATGAGTTGTCGAAAATATACAAAAACAATGAACTATGTACATACATGCCAGCGAGATGAATGAAGGTAGTATGATTTAGCATTTTCGAATGCGATTTACCATATACATAGTTCCTTTAAAATATTAGATATTATTTCTATGGAGTTATATATCACAAAGAATATGAACGAAATATAACAGATGCTTATTAATTAGAATACACAAATTCTATAATTACATTTTCTTCCTAATAAAAATGGACTCGTTGGAAACGAACTATACGTTGCTTTTTCTCTCTTGCTAATTATCACTCGTATACACTGCGGTGCATGAAACTTCTACCATTATTATGGCTGTTATACTCCACAAAATGGAGTTTCTATCCCTGCACAAATACTCACTACTCTTGACATTGTGTCTGTTTAATAAATATTAACTCGTTGTAAACGAACTCGTTGATACGACTCTCTCTTTCTTGGAATTTATCACTTGTATGAAACTAACTCATAAGAGAGTTTTGGAATAACAATTCTCTCTCTGGATGGTATCGGAAATACAATTAACATCAAACTTCATTTTCATTTTATTGAGCTGCATAGCTTCGCCAATTCTTATTAATTTAAATGCCACTAATTTTTTAAATATGTATTTTATAACAATTTGATTTCAATCATTTTGATTATATTTTATTAAATTTGTATACGTTTAATAAAAAAAACAAAAAATCAATATGGTAATCCTCTACTTTTTGCATACAGGCAAAATAAAAAAAACATGCAAGGGTCAAAAGCAATCAGGCAAATCATCAATAAAAATTAGAAATTAAATAAACCAAAAGTACAGAAAACGCAAAACAAAACAATGACATAAATAGAAAAAACAAAAAGTGGAAAATCCAATAACAAACAACAACAGATAAATGCTAAAACTCTATATAACCTTTTCCTTACGTGCAATTGAACTCGAGATTCACGTAGCTTACCTGTAATACCTGCATACATACTACATACATACATACTTACACCAACAACTATAAGTACAATAACAAAACTCAAAAAAAAATATATATATAAATGCACTGTATGAAACAGTAAATTTTAACTTATTTAGTATCACAAAATGAATAGAGTAGAAAAAAGTTGAACAAAAATATGTTTGTACAAAATACTACATTCAGTCGTATACGAATATGAATTGCAATGATCGCAATGGCAAAGTATATTCAATATTGAATTAGTTTAGATGGGATAAGGCTAGGTCGAGAAAGACAGACCATATTGCGTAATTAGAGATACAATGACATATTCTCTCCACTCTGGCGAGAATATATGTCGAAAATCTATAAATAAATTGAGAAGAAGATTTCAATAACAATTGTCACATCTCACTGTAAACTATGAAAATTTAGTGTGATCAGTAATCACTGATTACTAAGTGAGTATCTGTTTCTATCGGATGTAGCGTGAAAATAATATAAAAAAAACAATCAAAAGGACCATAGCAAAACAAAGCAAAGCTCACAACCATTGGCAATATGGCATCAGAAGCCTCAGCAATAACAACAGCATAGTTAGCAACAACAATACATAACAAAAACGCAGAGCAACACCAGTTCAGTACACCAGCATCAAGCAGGCAGGCAGGAAGGCAGGCAGGCAGGCAACCCACTATCCATTATTATCGTCAGCATCATCGAGGCGCGCGCGTTCACCAAACGCAAAAGCATATTAGGCACAATTCATTGATAACCGATTGTTAAAGAACCCAAATATTCAGTGAACTGTAATGAAACGAATTAAACGGAGCAATGCTTTCGACTAGTTACACACACACATGCACACAAACATACAAATACCTACATACGGGGAGTGTGTTCCTTCCCAACCCCACGCTTACGTACTCAAGCTTGTTGTCTGTCTTTAACTCCCTCTCTTCTTTTTCTTCTTCTTCTCCGCAGTAGCATATAACCAAACACCAACAGCAATAATAATAGTACTATCTACTGGAAATCCGAATTGCAGCAAATCCAATGGACACAATGTTACAAGCCAAGTGAAAAAAATGCCTCTTTCTCTCTCTCTCAGGTTTTGCTTTTCATCTAGCACTACAGTCCAACCAAATGAATTGTTGCCCTTCTCTAGCGCCCATGGCGTTACCATAGTTGCCAATGCAAATCCAAAAAAAAAAGAAAATATAAACTCAAAGAAATAAAGGTAAATATTTGTGCTCTCTCTCTCTTCCTCTAGCTCTCTTTTTGTGGTGCCTCAGCAATGAATACGAGAATCTTTTTACACGGTATACCGGACAGATTGAAGTGGACATTTCGAAAGATTTATGCTATTATTGTAAAATACTTGTACCTCCACACACACACACACACACACACACACCAACACACACATACTCATCTGTACTTTGTTATTATTGTTGTAACTGTAACTGTAGCTGTTGTTGTTTTTGTTACATTTACTATTTATTATTATGATAGGGTTATTGAGTATTATATGGTAGGAAACAAATTTTCATACTAACGAATTTATTTTCGTAGTTTTTCTTTGGTATTCTTTTTTAATTTTTTATTTTATTATTTATTTTTTTGGTATATAAATTTTCAATTTAGTTACATTGCGAATATTTCAATTACAGTGTAGAAAAATAAGAGTACAGACAATTTCTAATAGCAGACAGGAGTATAAAAGGAAAACCGAAAGAAAAAATAAGGATTCTATCGTAAAGATGTCAGTATCCGTTTTCTTTTTTGTTGTTGTTGTTCGTTTGCTTGCTCCTCCGTCGTTTAAATATTGAAAAGTAAATTCATAGAGATTTATGCACTTTGATGCAAACTGTTCGTATTATTTATGCATGGTTATATGAAATTAATAGGTAGATATGGAAATGGAATATACTCAATCTTTCCAGGAATGTGCTTAAAGAGGGAGTTCAAAGGGCTATAACCGTCAGAGACTTGTTTAGAGTACGTGTTTAGTTTAGCAATTAGTCGATCAATTTGATGTTGGACAGTAAGTCAGACCAAAACGCAGACTAAGTATCAGATTGAAACTGAGATAAAAAATCTGAACAAAACAGATAAAAAATCAAATTAACTTAAGATGAAAATTAATTCTGACAGCAGGCTAAAAGTCTGAGTGATACTCAGACCAAAATTCAATTTCGAACGAGACCAAATGTAGACTAAGATTAAGACAAAAAAATTGTGTGCGTCAGTGGGAAGCCCTGCAGAATTTCACTTCTTAAGAACGTTTGCGTTTTGGGTTTTTTTCTCGTCTATGTTTTGTGCTGACGCGAGGAAAGATTTGCAGGCAAATTTTGAAGTAATTCTTCTGCCCTTCTCTTTCGTTGAGGAGCTGGGAACACGGCAAATGTCTGCCTGGTGCTGTACACCTCAATGACTGCCTGGTGCTGTATAATCTGAGGAATTTCGTCGGGACTCAACTTAATGAGTGTTGATGCAATTATTGGCTCTAATGAATTCATTTGCCATTCATGCTGTCCTCCGCATTAGTCTTTGCCAGTTGTTTTTCAATGAAATTCGAATTCTTTTGTGCGAAGTCTACACTCTCGTGATCTCCCGTTGCAGGTTTTTGAGATTTTTTTTAATGATAGCTGAATATGAATTTTGCTGGGCCTTCATTTTTCGACGAAGTCTACATGCTCCCTGTCTGTCAGCCGCAGTTTTTGCTGGAGATTTTGTCGTAACACAATCGCCATTTGTTTGTGTCTCGTGTTTTGTTTCCTCATCTATACTCGTTCATTCTTTCAGCTCTAGAATTCTCTAACGATTTTTTTTTTGAAATTCAGAAATTTTGTTGGAACTGCTAAATTTTACTAGCGCCCTCTATCAATCGAGTATGATTCATACTCAGGGTCCGCTATTAATAAAGTTTGAATCACACGCGAATCAGCGCCCTCTATCAATACTCGTGGATACATGTGGATGCATATGTGCTGTCCATCCTTATTTTTGTCATTTGCTACTACGATCATGTTTTACTAATATCTGTTTAAAAATGAGACTGAAATTTGGACCGAAAACCAGACTAAACACGTAAACATAAAAAACCAACTGATCTCAGGGTTTACCTCTTACCTAGCGACTTTTAAAATAGAGTGAGCCAGACCGGGTTATTATCGCATCTTCGCTGGCAGATGTAGAAAATCTGATGGTTCGGGCTTAAGATAATTTTTAGAGTCAGCTAAAGTCACTAGCAGATCCAGAGGTTGCAGAGATTTGGTGTCTGGAAAAGTATCTCAAATTTGATGCAATATGGTTTCAAAACTTGTAAATCCCAAAAAAATTCGAAGTTGTTTGAAAACGTTGTCGGATCTTGGTAAAATTAGAGATGAGTTTTATCATCTGAATCTCAGCCTACAGTTCGGATTGTGTTTGAAAGATCCCAGGTAGATACACAAAGTTCTGTTTTTAGTGATAATCATGTAAAATACGCAAATGCCCTCTCCTATTTCTACAGTTCTTATTTTTTAGTCTTAATTTCACTCCCTCCGGGCTGTTCCTTGGTTTAGGAATACCGCACATCAAAAGCTAAGAGAGCCTGACTAAGCTAAGCCTATTTGAGGTTCTCACTGAATAGATTTGAACTAAAGGAGTACTTTTTGTGGACATTTTATCAGCAAAGAAGTGACTACCGATGGAATCGGATACAGATGATCGTATTTTGAGCTACCGGTTGAGAAAGTAACTTAATTCTTCTATTCACATCTTATATACATGTTATGCAATAATATCCCATAACAGAGATATCTTTATTCCCTCGCCTCGAGATAGCTCTTCAAAAGTTCAGCTTTCGATTTTTCAAAAAATTTAATTATATAATTGCAAATAAAAATTTCATTAAGTACTTAAAATTCATTTATCCACTGTATAAACATATGTAATCTATACAATAGACAACAAAAACAACAACAACAACAATAAAGATTACAAAGTATTTTACCAGCGACATTGTCAGCCAGTCAGGCAGTAAGCCAACGAGCCAGCCAGCCAAGGATTGTGATGCTTTTGGGCATATTACTCATACAACGTGTAAGCCCGCCTCATGACAGCATGATACACATACGAGTCCATACAACATATGTATGTAACACATATGTCTGTATATCTATGTATATATAGATAAATATATAACTTTCGTTGTTACTGCTGCAGCTATATGTCAACAGATTGATGTTTGACAATTTAACAAAGTCACTTTTAATCTCACTTTATCGCTGTGAATATAGTCATCGAGGATAACAACAACAACAAAAACGAAACGTTACGTACGGCAACGTGACGCAACGCAGTGTTAAATCTCAGCTGCCCGAAAACCTTAACCCATACTAAACTAAACCCTGCTACCATATAGAATGCCATCAAAAGAATTTCTTAGCATCTTTACCAGCACCAGCAGCAACATTATCATCGTCACCATCATCGTGGGCAACGCTAACGCTATTACACACATGAGTGTTTGTGTGCGTGGGTGGGTGTGAGCGAACGCGTTCTTTTCATATTTATCATCATTCTTGACGAATTGTTGTGCAGCATAACCACGAGCAGGACCACGACCGTCAACACGCTCCACCATCAGTGTCATCCTCCAGCATAACCATCGGAAGCGATTGTTTGTCTGTATCAACGTTGTCATTGTCATTCAGTGTATCTGTCTGTATGTGTGTATGGGTGTATGTGTTCGATGTACGATGTGTTGATGTGTTGATGTGTTGATGTGATGCGATATTATGTTGCACGGATACATTTGACCATTTGCGGCTTTTTTGGTTAACCACATGTGTTATGTGCAAACACACTCACACATACTTAAGCAAGCTATCGCTAAGCAATAGCATCACTCATTTTCCCAACAGCGCCACCTTTACTGCTGCTGCTGCTGCTGCCGTGCTGCCTTTTATGATGAACGATGTTGCTGTTGTTATAGATTGAGCAAATGACTTACTTGGTTGCTTGGTATCGGTTTGATGTTAAAGCACATTCACATACACACAACCACACACAAACACACACACACACAAACACACACACAAACACACACAGAAACACACACACAAAACTGATTTATTGAAGAATATTAAATTTTCGCCAAAGTGAAGACGGCACTTGACGTTCGTTTGTGTATGTAAAGTTATCGTTGTATTGTATAACGTACCTACAATATTGGCGCGTCTAATCGTTTTATTGTGCAATCTGTGACGAATTGGCTAAAATGTCAATTAAACACAAGAATCGTATACAAATTATATACATACATTTGTACATATACTCGTACACATACATGTATGTGTAATGCATGTGTGTTTGCGTTCAATTACGACACTGAAATCTGAGATTTTTGTGAAAGGTGTTGAAATATTGAACTTTCAATTGGCTTCTTTATAATTTCTCACACTTCTTGAAATTTTACACTAAAGGAAAAATATTAAAAAAAAAAAGAATTTGTTGAATTATTCCTACACATTTCAGAATCCAGAATAAGAAGAAGCTGTTCTACGTAGAATTGTCGATGTTTGATTCGAATCTGGCCACAAAATTGTTTTGTGACTGATGGGAAAATACATATTAAAATAAATTATAGCCATCTGAAAAAATCTGAATAAAATAGTTTCTGCTAGATTCTGATTCAGAAATTACTACTTTGACTGCCGTGTCTCGTAGAATCCATAATCTAGTCACACACAGGTGTAAATTGTATACATATCCGTAATATAAAGAACATATTTGTAGGATAGGTTATGGCATTATGCCTCGCACTCACTAATTATCAACTCATTGCTACTCTTAATCATTTTAGCGCTCGCATCGTTGGCACAGTATTTTTGATTGTCCTCTGAGCTGTGGAGCCAAATCGTCTTGAGAGCAATGACAGTTTCTGATAACTTTGCCATATTTTTGTATGATAAGTTATAGCATTATGACTCGCACTCATTGGCTTAAAAATTTATCAACTCATTGCTACTCTTACTCATTTTAGCGCTCTCATCGTTGCCACTGTAATTTTTAATACTCTCAGAGCTCTGAAGCTAAATCGTATTGAATGCAACGATATTCTTCCGAGTGCTTTAATGCTCTCATTACTCCTCTCTTGTGTTTGCTTTTTACTAGGGTTGTAAAGAATACTATCAGTCTAGGTTCATCCATGCTGATAAGCGATGCTCATGTCAAAGTTGCAAAAAAAAATTTGAATATTTAACTGGGGTTCAGAACCATGCGCTCCGTTAAGTCATGAACAAATCCAAAAAGGAAACGTTTGTTAGCACAGATCTCCCTTTCCTTTAAAATGGGTGTAAACAATTTCCCCCTCTGAAAAGAGAGGAATAGTGAGAGAATTTGCTGAAGAGATAACTAGAACTTTACTCTCTTAAAACTGGGAAGATATTCAGGAAATTATTCAGTGATTCTTTTAAAGAAGACATATTGTTCCTCTATGGAGCAATATGTCTAATTTCAAAATTTACAAATCGGGTTTATCATCCTCCCTTCATATGACATGCAATGTAAAAAATATATTATATTATAATTACCTAAAGTACTCTAATGTAGGGAAAGAAGAGCATCTGGAGTGCTGCCTTTTTCACTGGGTTGAGTGGTAAAGATGCAAAAAGGGTGAGGGTGGTCTGTACGATGATGTTACATTATCCATTCTTTTCAATTCTCTGTACAACAATACACTGACTGAAACTCAAGCTTCAGTATGCGGGAAGCAAATTCTTCTTATGCTACCTACTGCTAGATATTATTTAATAATTTCTAAATAAATATTTATTGCTACTACTAACATTTTCTTTGTTACCTAGTGTACATAACGACGTTTACCATAATAATATTTGTAAACTCCTTTACAATTTAATTTGTTTTGCTTTCCATCTTGCAGATTTCAACCCCCCCCTCCTTCTGCTCTTACTACCGCTCCCCTTGAAATAATATCCTATTACAAAACTTTCACTTTGGCGGCTTCTTTCAAAAGAAGAAACAGAATCTTCTTTCACACTACAACCAACTTTCAAATCAACCAACCAACCAACCAGCCAAGCAAGGAAGCAAGCAAGCAACATTGACTTCAATGAACCAAAAGTGCCAAAATTGCACCTTCACTACAATACTCAACTTTGTATGTTGCTGTCGTTCTGTGCTTCCTCCTCCTCGCTCCCTCTCTCATATTACTTCGTCAAGAATTTGCGTGCCAAGTATTGGAAAATAAGCCTCATAGTCGAAATATTGTATGTGTCTGAATATAAAATATTTTGTGGGTATTTTATTTTAGAAGAAGTAAGGAAAACTTTTCATTTTTTGTTGCTAAAGTGTTTTGCAAAACCAAAAACTTTTAGCTCTTGACCTAACAGCTATGGGTCAATGTAAAAGCAAAAAAATAATAACAAATAACAGCAACAACGAAGGGAGTGAGTAATTTCTGTTTTTCCTGTTCTCTCGGTTGTTGTTGGTTGTGTTTTACAAGCAACCAACAGAAACGAGAGAGAAAAACAAAAACATCAAAACTTTTTAATGTCTTCTGAAATTTTGCTTCAACTTCTTGTGTTTCCTTTTCATTGACGGAGGAAATTTAATTTACTTGCACATTTTGTTTTTTTCGTTTTCATTTTTGTCTTATGCAATATTTTAAGTAAAATTTATTGATTGTAATAATTTTGAGTGAATAACTTTACATATTGTGGAAATACTGAAAGAAAAATATTAGAACAGGATCGAAAATGTTGCAGGTGGCAAATGCGGTTCAGGTACAAAAACAATATTTTCTTACATGTACAAGATATGTATGCTCCTTGTTTCACTGGCGCTTTTTCATTCCAATCTTATCCAAACTGGTGGACTTATCTAATAAAACACTTTTAAGTTTAAGACGGAATTTTAGTTTTATGTGGATATTGCATCATTTGAACTGGAGGGAAACAAGAAAGTGAATGAAGACATGGGTCCAGCATAAACATTTTTAAGGTTAAATTATTTAGAATTCACTTGGGAAAAATTTGGAAAAATTAGGAAAATATAACTTTACCACGATCAAACAGCTTCTTCAACACGTTCAGACAGTAGCACATTTTTTATAGTCTGAGTGTGAAAAAAGATCAGATTTCGAATTTATAGATTTATTTAAGAAACCATTTGGAAATCTCCACATTCTGAAATCATTAGATCAGTTAGAACTTTCACATAAAATGTTATGTGTAGACTTGTCTTAGTTGCCCATATGGGAATCGGTTCAGGAACAGTGAAATTTGTGGGAACTCGCTATTACTTATTTATTTGTTGTCATTATTTTTAAAATGTTCCATTTTTCTCACTCTCTCTCGCTCTTCTATCTTCTTAAATGAAGCCATTAAGTATAAACATGTAACTAGTTGAATCTAACGAGTTGAAACATATGGTTGAGGAAAATAGCAACTAGTGACTTGGAACTGATCTCTTTTACTCACACTCTCCCTCTCTAAAAAATGCCGAAAGTCGACGAATTACAACATATAACTGACTGGAATTTTACTTGATATTAGAATATTCACAGTTGATTTTAGATCTATCTTATGTGGCGAATCTATATAACAATGAAAAGATACGACACCAGACATGTGATGTTGAAAATAGTTTGAGTTTAATTTATTATATAATATAAATTTTATTAATAATTTCTTTTTCCACCTGTTACTCAGTTTAAAATCACTGTCCACACAAATGATAAACTCAATCCAAAAAAGAGTGAAAATAAACGAGTTGGAGTGGATTTCAACGCTATTAGTCAAAGCGATCAACCATTAAAAATTTCCAATGGATATTTTTTTTCAATAAAAATAAATGAAGAATTTAATGAACCTCGAATAGTTTATCTAGAAGAAAAAAATAAAAATTCTTAATCAACGCTACGTATTTTTCATTAAGTTCATGAAAAACAGCAAACAAACAACAAAAATTAACCACTTCATTTTGTATTTTACTCTTGAAAGCTAAAATCAATTACTTCATAAAGTTATAGAATCCATTAAATACAAACATTGAACCAATAAAATGCAACAACAACAACAATAATAATGGGGGAAAACAACAGGAAACACAACAACAACGTAAACATATTGCGCTGTCCACTTCAAATAAATACGCAATCTCACATAGATACACGCTTCGACCATAATGAAACATGATATATTATACATACATTCGCACAATAGCAGCTCACAAAGCCACCCACACACACACACACATACATACATACTTATGCATGTACATACACATACATAAATACAAAATACCGGAAAAGTCGATTAATGCTAAAGTAAAAGCGAAAAAAAGTGTTGAACTAATATTTTCTTTACCACAACGACGTGAACGATGGCAATGACGACGACATACAGCAACAAAAAGCCAGCATCCTTTCTATCCTCTTTTACCCCTATATGTGGTCCTACTTCCCTATCTATCTATTGGCTTTACTCTAGCCATCCTTAGTTTAACGTAAACCGCACATATAGAATTTTTTCCGTTCAAGTATTTTTTACCTTTACGAGAACATATTTGAAAAATGCAGCAATTTTTGCGCTATAACAACGAAACTCATATTGACCATTGCTGACCATTGAGGAAGATAGAAAGAAACATGACGAGGAATAAAGGGAGGAAAAGTTGATAGCGAAAAGGGGAAAGGTGAGGCGTGGAAAGAGCCATCTCCAGACCGTTGGAAAACAAAACGCTCAAGTTGCTCAAATTGTTTGAACTGTATTCACCTGCAGGAAAAATTAATTTAATGCGCTTTTATGGTGGAGCATTAAACACACACACACACATGCAAACATTTTTTCACATTTTTCTACTGCATACCAACTTTTCCCTTCCCTCTCTCAATAGCCATGCTTGCACGTACATCGTCCAAGTAGTTGCTTCTCATAGAATTTCTTGGGAGGGTGTGAGCTTCAAAAAATTAATTATGATTTGATTTCGTGGCGGATTTTCATTTTCTTGTATGTATACAAAATATATAAGTATATAAATGTTCCCTTAAATTTGTGAAGATGATGGGGGAAAAGAGGAATAAGCGTAGTTATGTTTTTCTCAAGTTTAAGTTAATTTTACTGCTTCGGCTCTGCACATAAATTACAAATTATTAAGATTTCTAGCCCCAAAGTCTTTTTCTAATTGTCGCCCAAAATTTAAGTTTACTTCTTGGAGTCTAATTTATTCCAAATTGTTTAGCTTCTTTATTTTGCCAAAAAAAATAGATTCTTAAATTGTTCAGTAAATTAATTTGCTGAGAATTGATGTTGATATACAATATTTGCATAAACAGTCCAAAGTTTATTTAAAATTGTAGCATAAAATTAATTAGCATTTTAATTGCATTTGAGTGAAGTAAGCAGTTAACAATTTCCTTAATAAGAATTTAAATATATTCATTCACTTATTCACGTATTCTCTTCCCGAATGTATCAATTTCGAATGAAATACTTAGTAATTCATAAAATAAACTCGAATTTCCTCGTAATGTAGTAAGTTATACGAAGGAGGTTCTTATTTTTATGTTAGGCTTTAGGAGTAAGAGAAATAACCTAAAGCGAGTGAGAGTGAGAAGCTGGTGATTTCATATTCGACCCTTGTGCTTGTCCTACTCTATTCAACGCACAGGTTCCTTCAGATAGCATTTTGAGGCTCATCAGAGACGGTTCCATTAGGTTCGCTATTTTGGAGAGTTTAGAAAAAGGGTGATTTTTATAATAGTTTAGTTTTTGAAAAAGAAAAAAAAAACACAGAAATTTTACAAAAGTGAGCGAAATTTTTATTTGGATCGATAAATCAATTCCTGCCATTTACTTTTTAAAGATAATTTCACTTAAATGTTGCCCTCGGCTACGCTTCAACTGGTCCATTCTGACGGTCCAATTTTGGGACATTTTTCACACATTTAGGCCGGAATCTTACAAATGACGGGTGCAATGTTGGCTTCCAAAGCAGTTATCGTGTTTGGCTGGTCCCTATAGATAAGAGACTTAACATAGCTTCACAAAAACTAGTCTAACGGGGTCAAATCACACGATCTTGGTGGCCAATTGACTACACCAAAACGTGAGATCAACTGCTCACCAAATTTGCCCCTCAATTGATGCATGGTATCGCGTGCAGTGAGGTATGTGGTTTCCTCCTGTTGGAACCACATGTCGGTCGAGTCCAATTCTAGCATTTTCGGCCGAAAAAAGTGTTATAATCGAACGGTACCTTTTTCCTTTGACCATAAGGTTACGGCCTTCATTGTCTTTGAAGAAGTACGGCCCAAAGATGCCTCCTACCCATAAACTGCAAATAAAGATTGGATTTTTCGGGACGCATTGGTAGCTGCTGAATTGTCTCTGCCTGCTCTTCACTCCAAATACGGTAATTCTGCTTATTCACGTATCCATTGAGCCAAAAATTAGCTTCCTCGCTAAATGGACGTAGCTTGCGAAACACTTTCTTCACAGCGCATGAATTTTGATAATAAATTTCAATAATTTGCAATCAGTGTTCAGGCGTAAGTCTATTTATTATGAAATGGCAAACTAAAATGAGCATAAATCAAGTGACAGCTGTCAAAAAGACCAACTCCGAAAAAAGTATTGCCAGATTGAAAACCACACTTCTAGAAAAACCACCTTTTACAAAATGAGATTTAGTATGTAGCAAGTCGGTTTTGAGAAGGCGAGATTCAAATGCAATTTTGAAAACATTGTCGTGTTATGATTTTAAAGGAACCAACTTTCGTGTATGATGCAAATAATCGATTCAACCGAAGAAAGTCTGATTAGAACCATTATAGAAAGGCCGTTGGGGCCTTTCAAATTAACAAATTCTTTGAAAAAACAACGATAAATTAGAAAAATGGCCAATTGACTTCAAAATCGTAATTGACTACAAGTGATTTTAAGTGTTTTCAAGTGACTTCAAGTGACTCCAATCACCTTCAAATTCCTCAAATGACCGCGAGCTTATAATAGCCTAAGCCAATAAAAGAAGCAAGTAACTAGCAAAATAATAGTAAAAGAATATCCCCATCCAGAAAAGATGAATCAAATTGACTCCAAGTGACGGCACGTGACTTCAAGTAACTCCAAATGTATACAAATGACTGCAAGTGACTTTCAAGCAGCGATGATTCGGAAGTCACATGGCTTGTATTCCCATGCCATGAAAAATTACTAACATCTTCCTTAGCCGATCCCAATTAACTCCAATTGACTTCGAGTGACTTCAAGTGAAATTTTAAAAATTCACACATGTGTTTTTTCCTCTCATTAAAATCTTACAAACTTGCAAACTTTTTCATTTACAAGATGCTTTCACAGTTTTCGGTTAGTTTTAACAACGATATATGGTAGCGCCAAAATCTACGTCTCCCGACTGTTCCGAAGAGAGGGCGAAGTAGCTCTGCGGAGAGTGGTCGTTAACACAAGTTGTTTATGAAATGAAAACCCAACAAAATAAACTAACCTGCAAACAACAAACAAGAAACCAAAGGTTTACTTTTCTCAAATATTTCGAAGCACCAGCTCCAGTGAATAGAGAATTTTCTTTACTTTCAACTACATACTTCTCTTGAAATCTCATGGCCGTGGCCTCAAATCTCTTGACTGTGTCTTTTTAGTATTTTTAGCTTCGTTGCCTTTCATTCTTTTCTGGATGGGGAGATTGTTGTGTTATCCGTTAGTGGGTGGATATTCCTTCACTATTATTTTGCTAGTTGCTGGCTTCTTTTATTGGCTTAGGCTATTATAAGCTCGCGGTCATTAAAATGTATCTCAGTCTCTAATGTTCTCAGGTGTGCGGCGCGACATTGCAATCGTACCCAGAGGCGGATATAGCCCGAAACAACACAGCACAGGTAACAGGCAGCAACAATAGTCATAGCAGCAGCAACGCCAGCAGGAGTAAGGAAGAAGAGCAGCAGCAATTTTTTACCTTGATTTTTCGCATCCTTTCAGATTTGATGCTGCTGTTGCAGAGTCGGATGGAAAATGAAATGTGGCGCGTAATTAAGCCGGTGAAATTGCTAAATTATTATAACTATCCCTTAGCACGTTTATGTTCATGCTCGCTCGGCATCTATGTGTGCGTGTGTGTGTGCGAGAGTGTGTGTGCACGGCGCGTCAGTTAAAACCGAAGACAAGAAGGACAATAAAATCAGCAGCCATCCAGCCTGCAAAAGAAGCAGCAATGCAGAAGGCGTTCGCCAAAAGTAACTTAAAGTTGGGAAGTCAAGTTAATGAGGCGTTAAAATGGAATCTGTTGCACGAAGTTGCAAGATTTTTACACCCTCCTCCCACTCGTCCCACTCTTTTCACCTACTCACTTCTTTTTTTTGTTTTTTGTTATTACTTTGTTATTTAAGTATAATGAAAACGGCTGCTTGTTTTTCGCTTCATATTCTGATTCTTCCTCTATCATTGCAGCACTTGTTTTTTGTTGTGATGGACTTGAAGGCGAATTGTGTTGTGTGTGTGTGTTTGTGTATGTGTGTATGCATATGGCGGCGGACACCTTCGAATTCGAATGCACAAAGTGTTTTCATATCGTTTACACCTGTGTGAAATTGACGCACCTCATACGCCACATCCACCGATCACGCTTTAACGCCTCATACGCCTCATTTAATGACGAAATTATTATTAATATGCGTGAGATAATCTTGACTGGCTGGCTGGCTGGCTAGTTGCCGGCTGGTAGCTGTTGGTAGCTCTTGTCCAGGTCTCTCGGTTGTCCGTCTGTCTGGGCTCATGTTGCTGCCTGCATTTGTTCTACGTGGCGTTAAACGTTTCGTGTTTGTTTATTTGTTTGTTTGTTTGCTTGCCATGAAAAAGTAAAAAGGCTATAAAATTAAATTGCTATAAAAACATTCCGCATTTCTCTGTTGTTGTTGCTGTTGCTTTTCTTGTTTTCCACCCACCCACACTCACGTTCTGACGAAAGTCGTTAAATAGTGGAAAAATTCTTTTTGCGGCTCGCTAACGTGATGTATTTGTTAATTTTATGTAAATTACAGTGGTAACAGCTGAGGCCATCTACACCAACGTAATTGTGAAAGAAAGTAAAAGGACGGAAGAGTTGTGGAGGATATTTTAGTACAGCAAGAAATATACTTGTTAACTTGTAAATAGAATTTACCTTTTTAACTATATTTTTATTACAATCTGGCCCTGTTAAAGTTTGGGTAATATGGAAATTGCACCAAAAACATAAATAAATACAAAAGAAATGAGCACGGAAACCTCCAAAATAAATCAAATTATTGTAATTTGTGTTCACATTTTTTGTATAGATAGTGTCCACATTCGTCTTCGTTAACAATATCTCAACACTTTCTAGCTAAACTTTTCTAACTAAGGCCACCCATATTTTTCTAACATTTTGTGAAAACGGGCATGTCATGCGCGTGTTCAAAAACAACCAGTCAATTCACTTAAAAAAAAAATGTACGTTGTCTTTCTGTTATAGTTACTCAGAAATGCCCATTTCTAGCATCTCTTTGGAATAGCAAGTATTATGCCCCCACTTGCTTTATTATACCTCCCCAGACATGTGCTGACTCTAATCAATTCAATTTTCTATATCATTCCCCTGCAATTTAAGTTTTCACTAGGGGTGAATACTGCACTGATTCGGATAATCTTATGTAGTATATCCTATTCAGGGTTGCATGCAATGTATCACACCCACCAATCTAAGCTTATCCATTCACATTTAAGTAAATGAATAGTCCGGGTATGTGGAAGCTGCCACGTTCTCTTTTCCAATTCCAACCATATTTTTTATCTGTAGCATATCATTTTACATAAATATATGTTCTGTAAAAACATTAGGCTTGAAACCTTCCCCGTAGATCCCCGGATAAGCATAAGTGATTAGGTTAAGGTCCGTTTAAAATACTGGAAACGTATGAAGATCAAACTTGTTGCAATCATTTTATTTACCTATAGTTAATAAAAGTAAATCTGCTGATCGATTTTTGCTTTAATTTCACAACGTCTGCCGTCTTTTCCTGCCGTATAAAATTACTTACTTACTTACTTAACTGGCACTACAACCGATGCTCGGTCTTGGCGGCTTCTATAAAGCTTCCCCAGTCGCCTCTACTATGCGCGCGCTGGCGCCAGTTGATTAGGCCAAGGACAGACAGATTGTCTTCGACATGGTCTTTCCAACGGAGATTAGGACGTCCTCTTCTGCCTGTTCCTCCAAATGGGCCCGAATAAAATTCCCTTCTAGCCGGAGCGCTTTCTTCCATTCGCTCAACATGACCCAGTCAGCGAAGTCGCTGGATTTTTAAGCGCTTAACTATGTCAGTGTCGGCGTACAGCTCATATAGCTCATCGTTCCATCTTATTCGATACACGTCGTCCACTCATACTGGACCGGATAGTATTAACCTCATTTAATCCGAATTTTTATTAAAACGACCCTAAAACTATGTATGCTCAATTGTTGTAAATACTTAAATACTTATTTACTTATATAATAAGCCCTAATTATTGTAATAATATAAGAACCTCATCCTTCCCGTCCTAATGTATGGCGCAAAGACATGGACATTGACCATCAATGATGAGAGGCTGTTAGGAGTGTTCGAGAGGTTGCAGTGCCAGCTAAGTAATTAAGTAACCTTTTTGTTAGGCTTTTGATGAAAAATATTTACTTTTACTGTGTACATTTTCGTTAAAAAAATTTGTAATTCACAGCGAGCAAAAGAAGTTTTACAGAAGAAAAAGAAGAAAATAAAAAATGGAATGTAGTAAAAAAGTGGTAGTAAATAGTAGTAGAAAAATAGTACAAAATACTAGTAGAAAATAGTGCCTAAAAGTCGTAGTAGAAAATGTGTAGAAAATAGAAGTAGAAAAATCAGTAGAAAAAGTAGATAGAAATAGTAGTAGATAAGTAGTCAAAAAAGTAGTAGAAAATAGTAGTAAAAATAGTAGCAGTGGAATAGTAAATTCAACCCTTACTGCACTAGAACAGAATCAGCCAGCCGCAACTGCGAGCAAAAATTCACACAACAATTCAAAATTGCTAAAAAAAAATTTGCCTGAAAGTACACTGTGTTTTTATTGTTAATTTATTTGTTCCACATCTCCATATTTAATCCCACCTACATTTATCATGTGGCATGGCATTGCCAACTGACGTCCTTGTACTACATCATCTCAGTTTCGCAGTACAGGTAGTTCTGGAGATGTGTGGGAATTGTCACGCTCACTTTTCCAAGCCTACCCATATTTTTCCCACAGAAAGCTATTGGCAAATAATATTTCCATATTACACCACAAATGGTTCCTGAGATATCGTACTATGAAAATTCAGTTTATTTGGAATGTGCAAAAACCAAAACTTTTTTCGATTCCATCCACATTTTCGCTGTAAGTATCTGGCTAAAGATCAGTGAGATCACTGGCAGCTTACTGTAATTTTTTCTCCGTTGTGGACTAAGATGATATCTTGTGTCTTGTTTCACAGGGTTTTCAAGAGAACATTCTTCGAATAAAAGAAGTTATGAACTCTACAATTATACAGATAAAGTTACCATTTCTATTGACCTTAGGAATTAAGACTTTTTCGCTACTATGGTACTCATGAGATTAGACCTTTCGAGATGAATATAGCCCATTACGAATGTGATAAGAAAACTATGTACGCCATTAGCTATAATCGATTAGGTTTAGTTTGTTTTAGTCTGAATGATAGCGAAGTACTTAGAGGGGGCAGGGTATAAGAAAGTAATATTGAATAGCTTGAGCACAGGCTAGCATTCCAAATTGAAGCCTAAAGACGATCTCAAAGCAGATATGAAAATCATGCACTTATTGAAATACGGACGAAAGAAAGAAAGTTGCGACTCACATATCATAAAGTATAAAGTGTTCCACTTCTACTTTGTCCTCAAATAAAGAATTATGTAAATAATCCATTATTCAATTAAGTATCTTACGTTTTCAATCTCATAGTTATGAATCCATTTTGAAGTATACTGACATAAGAAATTAAAAACTTTTCTTTGATTGCCACCAATTTAATTGCTTTGAGTGCAACGTAATTTTGCAGCATAACATAATCCGCAATTATTTTTAAACTAACAATGTTATTCGCCCATAAAGATGTTACTTAATTACAATGATCATCATCATCATCATCATCAGCATTATCATTATAATATTGGCATATTAATGCGATGAATGAATTTCGTAATAAGACCCACGAGAAAACAACAACAAGAACAACAAAAACAATAACAATAACAACAAAATAATAATAGGAATAATCAACTTTACTTACGTTGCGCCAGCACAAAAGCTCAAATGCCAGTTGTGGCGTTAGCAGCAATCAGCTAGCAACAATGCCGGCAACTATCCTCAACAACAGCATGGTGGAAATATTCGGGAATGCCAGCAAAAATACCATGAATTCCTTTGCAATAAAGCAAGCACCGGTCGGGAATTGGCAGAATATGCAGTTCACTCTCACTCAATTAGTGAACGATGGTGTGCATGAAAGTAAAGCAAGTGAGCTTTGGCCTGTCATCAGTTGGTAGCTGGTGGCTGTTGGTTGCTTGGCTGGTGGAATTGGTTGATGTAACTACATAGTTGCAGTCTGTGGATGGTGGCAGTGACTGTGAAGCGAAAGTGAATTTCTGATTAAAGCGTTGCTGTAGAATCTGCAAAGTTATTGTTGTTGTTGTTGTTGTTGGTGATGTTTTATGGACATGCAGCAGCAGCAGCAGCAGCAACAGCAGAAGCAACAGGAGTAGCAAAACTGAAAATGAAAACGAATTGTTGTAGTTGCAGCTAAGTATGTATGTATGTTGTATGGTCGTTGCTCAACGTTCAGTTGCGGCAGTGTAAATTTGAGTAGCTATAGAAGTAACACATAAAAGTAGCGGAAGTAAGTGCAAAACTTTTCTACTAAAAATTAGTTAAAACAGCAATGAAACCAGAAACTGAGAAATATAAACTCAACAAACTCTGTGGTTTAACAGAGCGCATAAATGTGCAAAGCGCAGCGATGATTTTGATGACGATGAGCATGATGAAAATTGGTACTAGCAAGTAGTTTAGTGTTTTGGTTTTCTTTTTTTTTTTGCGGTTGTAGACAAAGTTTTGCTGTTTTGCTTATGACAAAGATGACGACAGGCAAAGTTCTAAAGAAAAAAAAAATATTTTAAAATTTCTACAATATTTGTATTAGCATACATTTTTCCATACATACATACATATGTATGTAGGGTAGGTATGTGTGTGAAAAACTAAAGCTTTTAATATTCTGTAGAGAAACCACAGAACATTTGAACTTCATGTTGTTGTACAGGGAAAACTAGAGTCTCATTACTTGGCATGCACACTCGAGGAGAAAATATTGTTAATATTATAATTAACCAATGCTGAATTAAGTAACTGAAACCTAGTATTTTGCATATATTTCACTTTAATTGTCCATGCTCAGAAATCTTCTGCATCTTCTGATCTCTTCAGCAAGGCTTCACCTTCACATCGAGAAGCTTAGTCTTCAAGGATACTGCATACTTCTGAAAAATCTTTAGTAAACTCAGTGAAGGTTCCAGACAGGGTTTGTGGGGCACTAGCACTTAAAAAATATTAGTGTTCATAATATTTAAAGATATTTCTAAAGCGCATTGCTTATTATGTACAAGTAAGTAGTTAAACTAGGTTAATATCCATTCTTCAAATTTTGGGTTTCTTTATGTATGTCCTGCTTTCTGATTTGTTATTAGATCGTACTTTGAGCGTCTAGTTTTAGTTTTTCTTAAGTTTGAATCTTAAAGGTTGCTGTGGCGTAGCGGTAATGCGTTGGACTGCTACGCAGAGTGTCCGAGGTTCGAATCTCGGCACAGGCAAAATCAAAAAGTATAAAAAATAATTTTTCTACACGGCATCATCTCTTGGCAAGCAATGGCAAACCTACAAGAGTAACAGAGTAAAAGTTGCTATGAAAAGCTTTTCACTTCGCCGTTCGGATTCGGCATTAAACTGTTGGTCCCTTCCATTCATGTACAAATATAAAACGCACCACATGAGTGGATACGAAAAGCTCGGCCTAGGCCCTCCATGGGCTGTTGTGCCATTAAAAGTAAAGTAAAGTAAGTGTGAGTTTTAATCAAGAAATTTCTTCTCTGGTTTTGTCTGAATATTGATCATAATTGATGTGAATTTTGGTTTGAATTTGGTTGAACTTTTTCCCAAAATTTGGCCTGATTTTGTTCAAATTTTTGGTCAGTATTTTAGTTTAAATAAGTATTAATCGCCATGGTAATATAAATATTGTCCCTCTAGTTTTCAAGTAGGCTCTAGTTCCTTAGCTGCCAGCAAAACGTGTGATAACCACCTGAACAGTAGTCTGGAGGTACAGTTTATAATATCTTACGATGGACTCAAAGCCAATCATTCATAATAATGCTTCGACTATGAACTGAAATGTGTATTTCAGTCGCTGGAAGCAATCAAATCAAAAATGTTCGAAAATTTGACAAATTTATTATTTAGATTGAGTTTGAGAGTTGTGGTTAAAAATAAAAACAAATAAATAAAATACTTACAGTGATACTAATGGTATATAAAGGGTCATTTTTTTAAGAGTTTGGATTTTGAAAATGAAAAAAAAAAACACAGAAATTTTACAAAAGTGAATGAAATTTTTATTTGGACCGATAAATCAATTCCTGTCATTTACTTTTTAAAGATAATTTCACTTAAATGTTGGCCGCGGCAACACTTCAAGTGGACCATTCTGAAGGTCCAATTTTGGCACATTTTTCACATATTTCGGCCGGAATCTCACCAATGACGCGTTCAATGATGGCTTCCAAAGCAGTAATAGTATTTGGCTGTTCCCTATAGATAAGACACTTAACATGGCTCCACAAAAACTAGTCTAACGGGGTTAAATCACACGATCTTGGTGGCCAATTGACTACACCAAAACGTGAGATTAACTGCTCACCACATTCGCCTCTCAATTGATGGATGGTGTCACATGCAGTGTGGCATATGGCATCGTCCTGGAACTACATGTCGGCCGAGTCCAATTCTTGCATTTGCGGCAAAAAAGAAAGTCTGCTTTCTCCTTTGACCATAACGTTGCGGCCTTCATCGTCTTTGAAGAAGTACGGCCCAATGATGCCGCCTGCCTTATTCAGGAGTAAGTCTATTCGTTATGAAATAGCAAACCAAACTGAGCATAAATCAAGTGACAGCTGTCAAAAAGACCAACTCCGAAAAAAGTATTGCCAGATTGAAAACCACACTTCTAAAAAAACACCCTTTATATAACAGTTTAGGAATAGCTAAGAAAAGGAACTTTTTATTAATCATCAAAACAAAAACAAAAATTACTAACAGGCTCAAAGAAGCACAACTGCTTTGAGGGATCTCGAATTCCCAACTTCATAAATCCACGGCAATAAGTTTTTGAGAACAGGTCTATGCTTTTTACATCGACATTTATCTATTATAATTTTTTCAGTTCAATCAAAAATTTGGGAACTAAAGTGTTAATTACACCACTTAGTCCAGTTATAAAACATTTCAATGCATATTTGAGATCCACAATGGACGATTTTTTATTATTTTTTAGAATACATACCAATTTATATTTACTATCTAAAGCAAAATCAGCATAATAATTTGCCACTGGCGGTAACTTTTCTCCATGATAATGCCTAGTCAGTCTCTTTTCGACCCCGCTTAAAATGTTTACTCTAGATTTACGCATTAAGGTACTTTAATCGTGATTTGTTTATGTTTAGCTTAGCCAAAAGTTTATGGGTAATGTTTTTGTTTGGGACACGCTAAACACCTGAAGTATTAATCACAGTTCGTATATGATATTGTTTTTTGGGCTTTCGCTTTTCGGATCGGTTTTCTTTACTTCTTTTCATTTGCCTTTTGTTAATCGTCAACTAAATTTCAAGCTTTTCAACTGCTTTTCATTGATTTCTATTTGTGGTTTGCCATTTCATAACACTTTAGTCGTAGAACTTACGACTGGGGAAAATCGACTCCTACTTACATACCTGTCTTACTCAATTCTAGGTTCCTACTAATTATCCCTAGCTCGATGTATATTCATACTAATCAGTTAAATGTTATGTGGCTGGGAAAAACATCGACGACTATCGATTATTATCGCTAGGACCATGCACATCAGTAAGTATTGATAGTTTCTAACTATGCTACAGTGACTTTCTGCTCGTGTCATGCATAGATCACATGACCAAACTTTGATAGCCGACGTCAATGTCTCTGCTCAATTGACGTTATTGTCTCTGCCCAGCGGGGAAGAAGGGGAAATTTTCGATGTTTATCGATAGTTTTGCACATTTCATCCAGTTCTATTACGCTACTACTTATTGACTCTGATCAGTTGTACACATCTATTAGGGGTGTTTAGGTTGTGATATGCCCATATTCCTCAGATTTTCTTATATCATCCATGTTTATTTCCAGTCGTTTGTATATTCTCATCGTCATGGTCTCTAGTCATTTGTATATAACCAGTTTTTAATTTGATTAATTTTCGTATGCTATTCAGAGAGTGGTCAATATTGTATGAACCCCGCTCTTCTATTAATGCACAATTTTTGAATTTGGAGTAGGGATCTGGAATTAAAAGTGATAGCGGTTGTAATAGTAATTGCGACAAAGAATATACTTGTGTCGTAATTTTCATATTTAAAATAGAAACCACTTAGTTTTGATGAATATTGCAAATGGTAGTTATCGATTCATAACAAAGGTCTGGAGCTACTTAAGTTGCACCCTGCTTAAGCAGTTGGAAGCGAATGTCTCAGGAGTGCTGAATATCTTATTTGGGGTATTCTCATACAGTGTAGTATCCTCTCAGTTGCCATTGTTTTATTGTCTTATTTTTCATATAGAATTTTACGACATTATAAGTTCACTAACTTCAAGGGCTTACATAAATTTCTGATCATTGTTACTTAGCTGTGATAAGTATATAAAGGAATTGGGTTTGGGGGAAAGTAAAATTTTGCTTTATTTAATAAGGGAAGGCATTCAATGTTGATAACTCAATGATAACTGAACAAAAACTGATTCTATACCCAGAATAAAATTCACACCAATAATTGAGATTAAATTCCAGACCAAAAGCAGACTAGAATTTGGACCAAAAATCAGGCTAAAACTGAGATCAAATTTTAGAGTAAATCTCAGATCTTAAGCAAACCAAACTTTTGGACCAAAAATCAAACAAAAACTAAAACCAAAATTGTGGTCAAATTTCATACCAAAGGTAAATTGAAATTCAGATGAAACCAGAGATAAAAAGCGGTTAAATTTTTTCCAGCTATTCAAGTTGTTTATAGAATTTTAATCCTTATGGGAAGTGGGATGGCACAAGCTTCGATTTGTAAAAGAATATCGTAAATCAGCGCAATTTGATATTTGCTGAGAAGGGACGAAGTTGATCTTGTTATTATGTTCTCTTTATATTGAGATGTACTTATTATTCACCAAAAGTAGTAAAAAGAATGACTCATTTAGTTATTTATCAATTAAAAAATGTTGCCTAATAAGGAAATCTAAGCCTACATTTAATTTGTTAAATTTGCAAATGATTGAGGAGCTCTAAAACAAAACACGATAAAAGCGTTTTGATTTGGAGCTCCTCAATTCACAATTTATTTTTCCGTTGAGTGTAAGTGCATATATATCAATGAAGCTTGCGGTTGTTGTTAATCTCATTTTAATAAACTGTGCTGAAACTTTTTAATCACCTGAAATTTTCGTTAAACATGTCGCAGTGCCTGAAGCAATAAGCTGCCGAAAGCGTCAGAACCTGCTGCTGCTGCTGTTGCTGTTGCTGTTGTTGATGCATGCATGTAACTAAAAACTACTTTTACAATATCTTAAGGGTGAAAGAAGCAAACGTATTCACACACAACCATATGAACGTAAAGATGAACTCACATATATACATACAAATGTGTACATGTATGTACATGTACATAACATATATAACGACACGAGTACTACGACTCAACTTGTTAATCCTGTTGTGCCAACTGTAATCCTTTGGAAAATTGTTATGATGTTGTATGTTGTTCTGCTTTTTATTTCTATTTTTGGTGTGTAAACACATGCATACATTCGATTGTATGTGTGTAGTATGCATGTATATGTATGTATAAAAATGCCTCCATTAAAGGCGACACTGAAATTGCCATCGAACACACATGGTTCCACTTTAATCAACATCAAAAGGTTGTTGTTGTTGCGCTGTTACTTTTACTGCTGCCAACCAAACCAAGCAATACCTTATACTTGTATGTGTATGAATGTATATATGGATGTATATTCTTGTATATAAAAAACATGCAAAATCACAACAGCACAACAACAAAAACAAGCGGCAACAAATCGTTGCTTACGCGTAGCTGCAAAAAATGTCCACAGCACAAAAAAGTCGAATTTATGTGTGTGTGTATATGTGAGTGCGTTTGTGTGAGTGCTTGCTCCTCTTCGGTGCACACGGTAGGAGTATTTCAAATGTTTATTTCTACTTATTTTTTACATAAAAAAGTTTTTTGTTTAAGCAATTGCGAGACACATGCAGAGCAATGTTGAAGTAGTCCCTATACATTTCAATGCATGTGTATGTATGTGAGTGTGTGAGAGCGAAAGGATACAGACGTAGAAAAACAATCTGAGGTGTAAAAGCCTCGTTAAAAATTCAAATCGTCTGGTTGCGCTTTATATACCAAAAAATGAAATCGCCAAAAAAGAGCGGAAAAAGAACAACAACAACCAATATTGTTAATAGCATGTCCGTGCATGAATGTGTGAATGTGTGTGTGTGTGTGTGTGTGTGTGTATTCGCGCGTGTTTTTATGGGGTAGCACTTTACTTTTTAAAGTAGCATTAAGTTAATTTTCATAGATAAAATTTACAATGAGCCTATGAATACGAATATAAATAAATAAATTATAGCTACCAGTTAGTATCCCGGAATTAATAGCTTGATTTATTTAAAAATATTGACTAAATTATGTGAAAAGCATTTATTTGTTTTATCAGAGGTTTTTTTGTGTAGGAGTGTTTTAGTTAAAGAACTTTAACTATAGTATGTACTATATGGCTTAGTTATGTTAGGAATAGAAGGGGGTGAATTATTTTCATGGAATTTATTATGAGTTTAAAGTTTTATCTACAGATTACTTGCGTCAATTATATACTTCTCTAGTGAACATTTGTTAATTTTTTAAGTTTACTTCTTTAGAATCATTTTTATATTCATGAGGGGGTAAAAAATGATCTTGGCAAAACGCAAATTGTTATGGAAATGATGGGCAGCGCCCTCTATCAATCAAGTATGAAAAAATTCAGGAAGCATATGTATATACACATAAATGATGGGCAGCTTATATGCATCCACTATGCGCCCTCTATCAATCGATAGGTGTCCTCTATCCCTTTATCGATTGATAGAGGGGGCTGATTCGCGTACGAGTCATACTCGATTGATAGAGGGCGCTGCACACTAGTTTCTAGTAAAATTTGAAACAAAAATCTTTAGAATTTGTAGAGCGGAAACAATGAGCGAGTATAAACTGAAAAAACAAACGCGAAGCACAAACAAATGACGATTGTGTTATGATAAAATGTCCAATAAAATCTGCGCCTGAGAGACAGTGAGAATGTAGACTTCGTCGAAAAATGGAGGTCGTTCAAAATTAATATTCTGTCACCGTGAAAAAAAACCAAAAACCAGCACCTAGAGATCGCGTGATGCAGACTTCGCAAGCAACTTGAGGGCCAATAGAATTCAAATTTCATTGGAAAACAACTCGAAAAGGCTAATTCGGAGAGACAGCATGAATGGCAAATGAGTTCATTAGAGCCAATGATTGCATTAACACTCATTAAGTTGAGTCCCGACGAGGGTCCTCAGATTATACAGCGAGCAAGCAGCAAACATGCGAAGTTGGATTCTGTCTATGGGGACCCTTCACCATCTAGGACAACCGTAAGATATTGGTTCAACGAATTTAAACGTGGTCGTATATCTGTTTTTGATGAGGAGCGCCCAGACCGCCCGGCAGACGTGGTTACCGAGTAAATCGTTGAAAAGGTCGACGACATGATTCTCGCTGATCGCCGAATGAAAGTGCGTGAAGTAGCAGAGGCCGTAAGAGTGTCGTATGGAATGGTAATTAATATTTTACGTTATGGGTTAAGCATGAGAAAGGTGTCGGCCCGATGGGTGCCGCGATTACTTACGGTGGACAACAAGCAGATATGGAATTGGAGTGGCGAAATTGCATGAATTGAACTACGAATTGCTGCCGCACCCACCGTACTCGCCCGACTTGGCTCCCTGCGACTTCTTTCTGTTCCCCAACATGAAAACGTGGCTCGGGGGAAAAAAATTCAGCTCAAACGAGGAGGTTATCGTCGAGACAGCAGCGTATTTTGAAGAGTTTGACAAATCGTTTTTTTTTGGAGGGGTTACAGAAATGGCAGAAACGTTGAGAAAAGTGTATTGTACTAAAAGGAGATTACGTGGAAAAATAGTTAAAAAATTGGTGAAAAACTTGCCCCTTCATTCCTAACATGGGTACTTATAGATCTACCCTCGTACATATGTATCCTAATTTTTTATTTGGTAAAATAAATTTAGCTGAAATATATAAAACACGCGGTGACATAATACTACTGTAGACTCGAATATTTGATTTTCAGTTCCGCAGTATTCCAATCAAAGTTAACAAGTTATCCGAATATATCCGAATTTTCACACTATCCAGATATTCGAACCATATTTGAAGCTTTCGTTTTAAACCACTTTAGAATTTTGTCATATATCATATAATATTGTATACCATATCATATACGACATCATATATACAGTTCAAATTTTGTTTGTCATCATTGTTAGATCAAAATGGATTTTGTGAGCACAATCACAGTTGCGCTCAACTTCTTCTATTCTACATAGTCTCTCTGCTGTAATGAAATTGTGTACTTAATTTATTAAAAATAACTGAAATGTGAACCTTTGATGCGAATATATCTGGTCATGACATTTATATTTTTTAGGACAATATAACTTGATACCTTTTTGAATTGTTTGCCTTGCCTTTCAACAATTGTCTCCCACTCACGACTCGAATACTCTCTTTCAGCTCGCCTGCTATACAGTTACTATCACTTGCCAAGCCTATGTATAAAAATGTTTGACTCCTATAGATTTTCGGCTACCATTTGCAAGTGAACGCTTGTGCGAGTATGTGTGTGTGGGTATGTAGTGTATGAGTATGTATGTGTGCATACTGTATCTACAAATGTTTGCATTGATGAAAACATCACTAAAACTGATGGATGAGCCAATGTAGCATGGAAACAAACGCATAGATTATACAATTGCAACAACAATTGCAACAACAATAGCAACAACAATAGCAACAACGAGATCCACAACAACAACAGTAAAGAGTAGTTCGAGAGTGAAAAAAATAGGAAAATTCTCGGACTATCATTTTGTCGGAATTGTGTGTTGTGTGTTTGTGTATATTTTTGTAGTTAGTAAGTAAGTAGTAGTCAACGGAATCACGACAGCCGGTGGTGGTAACACTATGATAACATTTATTTGCCAGCTAGGGATATTGGTTTTGTGTTACGTATCACAGTAGTGTAGAGCGATGAGGTGGATTGCTAGGCTGAGGGGAGGCTGCTAGGAAAGCGGATGAAAAGTAAAATTCGTGGAGCTCTGTGCATACAACCCGACAGGCAAATACACAGATGCATGTATATGTATATGTGCCTAGATGCTACGTACAGAGTTAGCAGACAGCAGTCAGAGGGGCGACATGCATGCATGCATTGTTAAAACAAATCAAATCGCACAGTTTTTGGTAATAATCGATTTGAGAGTTGAGTTGAGTTGAGTTGTTGCTACTACAGTTGTTGTTTTGTTTTCGCTGTTGGTGAATTGTACTTCGATGCGTTTGTGCTTGGTTCGTTGATTTCAGAATTGTACTTTTTGCTTTCTATTTCCGGTATTATTTTGGCAGAAGATTTGTTTCCATTCGTACATTTTCCAAACGAACGCATGTTTAAAAATCTGCATGAAAGATACAGTGCGCGCTATAAGTCTGTGTCGTTATTGTGATATAACGATATAAGGCATTAGTTGTTGCTGTTAGTGTTGTTAGGATTGCTTTACTATTTGTTGTTGTTTTTCTTCTTTATATGGGAAAGTGCGAAAAGTTTTGTGTTGTCGGCTTAAATTGTAAAATGTTTCTACTGATTGAGTGTTTGAAGTTGAGAATCAAGTGTTGCTCAGTTGCTTGTTTGCTTTTCTGCCTGCCTGCCTGCCTTTCTCCTTTCATGCATAAGTACATTCGAATAAAATGCAACTTAGCACCTATCAATGCTGTTGAGCTTACATTTTGTTGTTTTTGTTCTTCAGTTGTTGTTGCCTCTCTGAGTGTTGTAGTATACAGGTATTTTGAAAATGATACTTGTGTGGATTTGGCATTGAAGCATTTGATTGGCTGTTAATTTGTGCATTTAGAAGATTCTCCCAGTGGCATATGCCATTTAGATCATTTAGATGGGAATTGATTATATTGGATTTGAATATATTTTGTAAACTTTCTACAAAAATATGATCCTAGAACTTCTATTAGGCATGTTTCAGAGATAGGATGTTGAATTGGTGGGAAATTAAAAAATTTCGACTTATATAGGACATCAAAATCGTATTTTTACTGACGTATTTCAATGACCTTATTCGATCGGATCTGAAACTCCCCAAAAATAAAATGAAAGGCCAAAGAGTCTCTATCGGTCTTTTAGGGAATTGGTCAGGGCAGTATCGTCTTTCAAAAATCGTCGGTTCGTGGTAGCAAAATTTGAAAATTCAAAGCTTTTGATCTGTGATAAAGACAACAGCCGTGTGGTCGCCGTGTTGTAGTTGGTAGTACTCTGGCCTGCTACGCAGAGCGTCCGGGGTTCAAATTTCAGCACAGGCAAAATAAAAGTTGTGGCAATGGCTAACCTACAAAAGTAAAAGTTGCCTAAGAAAAGCTTTTCACTTAGCCGTTCGGATTCGGCATACAACTTTAGGTCCTTTTCATTCATTTACAAATACTTATAATAACACGCACAACATAAGTGGATGCGAAAAGCACGGCCTTGGCTCCGCATGGGCTGTTGTGCCATTGAAAGAAGAAGAGTACGTTATTTGTAGTTTATGTCAGGAATGTGTAGTTCCGATCTTATATCGGGGATTCAGGTATATTTTGAATACCGGCCTTCCAGGTATATTTTGCATATCCGGATCTAGAATTATCCAGAAACTAAGGAGCTATAGTTCCAAGTAGGGTTAATCAAATATATTTGCACTTCTACTTTTCGTAGGTTAATGGTTAAAGAATGCAGTAGGAGCTCAAAATTATTTAGAAAACAGGAGAGAGTAAGTGAGAATGAGAAGTAAAGTTTAGTAAATATGAAGTAATTAATGTATGATTGTTAAAAGATCAAGATGTATGATTGTTAAAATGTATGATTGTTAAAAGATCAATAAACTGAAAAACAAATTTAAGAAAGGTCCATCGTGGATTATCAATTATAAAACAGATTCCTCTGAATAGACTAAAATACCTCCAAATTTTTTTTGTTTCAAGAACATAACTAATACTACTCTAGTAAAAAAATTACATAAGATAGACTGTTTTTGGTAAGTACTAGTTTTTTCGGTCGAACTTACACTGTTTTTGGTAAGTACCAGTGGCAATATGATACGAGTCATGGTTTTGGAAATGAAAAATGGTGTTGAAAGTGAAACTCCTTCACCGCGGTAGGGTTAAAGTAATTGGAGTGAGAAGAATGTGAACGAAAATTCCGCAACGAGTTCATATATATGCACTATTAAGATAATGAATTAGGCCTCTCTCTATAGAAGCATGCGTCCATGTATTTGTGTATCGGGAGGCCTTTTGGGAGCACTGACTTTGTACTTATGTGGATGTTTAGAGGAAGCATTCAATACTTTTCAGACACTGAGCAACATTTGTTTCCGAAAATTGCTCAGGAAACAAATGATAACCATTTTACTTAAATAACCTGTGAGTAAGTTGAGAGATTAGTTTCTATGCTCCTAACTTCCTTTGCTCTTACGCTCTTTAGTGCTTCCTTTCTATGACATGCAATGTAAAAAGTATATGAACTGTACTACAAAGAGGGAACTCTTACTGCCGACAGGAGAGCGCTTCAGTGTAGGCATGGAAGCGCTTTTGCAGTGCTTCCTTGCCTTTGGGTTACGAAGAATGGGAATGGAGCAGGTGTAGTGAAAGCAGGTAGAGAGAAAGTGAACTGCAGATATAAAGACCTAAAGACATTTCACTTTTTAGGTGTTTACGCGTTATAGTTTTGTTTTTTAATTAATTATTTTGTTTGGTTAATTTAAGCTAAGAACAAATGTTTGGTTTGAAGTAAAAATGATTATGTTTGCTTGAGAAAATAATCAGTAAATTGATAATTCGAACGGTATCAAGAGCAGAAGAAGAAAGTGATTAAATTTTGCTGGATACTATTGTCAACTAATCTTACTTACTTACTTTTAATGGCACAACAGCCCATGGAGGGCCTAGGCCGAGCTTTTCGCATCTACTCATGTTGTGTGTCTTATATTTGTACATGAATGGATGGGACCTACAGTTTAATGCTGGATCCGAACGGCGAAGTGAAAAGCTGTTCATAGCAATTTTTACTCTTGTAGGTTTGCCATTGCCTGCCAAGAGGTGGTGCCGTGTAGAAAAATTATTTTTTCTACTTTTTTATTTGTCAACTAATCAGTCAACTAAATACAAGTGAACAACACTCGAAAATGCATAAAGCACAACAAAAATATGCAGCTTAAGTAAATAATTGATAATTGTGCGCTTTTCAGCAGCAAGAAAAAGATACTAATAAATTTTATTGACATTGCCAACAAAGGCAACGTTAAATGAATGAGTGGCATGAAGAATGAAAGAAAGAATTACAAAAATCTTAAAATTAGCCTTTTGTGCGGTTATAAAAATACGCACACACGCGCTCACCCACTCACAGTGCAACGTCAACTTCAACATTCAACTGGCACCTAGTACTTAAACGTAAATTGTAGCTCGAGCTTTTATGCGTTTCCCTTTTGTTAAATTTTCCCATACAATATGATTCTAACACCAAATGAAAGCAGCAGAAATTGCTCGGATTAAGCTTAACTGCGTAGGGGAGAAAGAGGAGAGAAAGCAATAGGTAAAGAAAAAGATTTAAGTAAGCGAACTGTAAACGAATAGAATTGAAACGGAAACGGAAAATGAAAATGAAAAAAGAGAAATAAAACTGTAACCAATTTTAAATGTAGCTGCTGCTTCTGGTGTGATTTGAGGAAAGTAAGGAAAATAAGTTACTTACACATTCTAGTTGAAAATGCTTAAAAGAAGATTTAGTGATATAAATTTTGAAAAGATATGGCAGTGTTGAAGTAGCAGCAAGCAGCAGCTAGTGTAGTACCGTAGTACAAGTGCGATTATACTTAACCATTGTAAAAGAGATGAGTAAAAAAAAAAAAAAATTAAATAAAAACATTTGCTGCCCTTTTCACCCAAAGAAATTAATGGAGTAAAGGGCAGCAAAAGTAGCAGAATTGTAAGTGCGTAAGTAAAAATAATATTTTATGAAAAAGTGGTGAGCTAAAGATAGCATTGATACGGCATTATGTTGAAATGTCATGTCAGGCAGTCAAAAACAGTCAGAAGTCTGACAGTCAGCCCATCAGTAAAGCTCTCAGTGATACAGTCATGCATTCAGTCAGCCAGCTTAAGCTTAAGAAAATGATGTCGTAGATGTGACCGTGTAGTCAGTGTGTGAGCGCATCATTTCCGGAGCAACTCAATTCGACTCAATTCAATTCAGAAAGCACACAATTCATTTCATTTCAATTGAATTTGTTTTGTACATATGTACATATACGAGTACATACAGACATAAATACCATAAGTATATACGCGCGCCATTTTGTGCTAATAAAAATGTAGTGAAATTACAAAAGTGCCAAAATATATGAAACTCACATATGCTTTTGTTCAATCAATGACAATGCTCTCCGACGTGCACTCTCTCCACACACACACACACACACACGCATACATACAACTGCAAGCTTTGTCGTTGTGCCTTTGTTTTCGGGTTCGTTTGTGTTGGTCAATATTCCTTGTGCTTTGATTTTCTTTTTGCGTGTGCAATTGTTTGTTTGCCTCTCTCTACAACAACAACAACAACAACAATTCAGCCAACACAAGTGGCCTATACTCGTTCATATTTCTCTTCTCATTACACACACACACACACAAACACTGGGCATATAAACTTTCCTGCCACACACACACAAACGTTCACATAGTCGCCGATTCCCTGCTACCAGCGTTTCTCATATGTTATCTTGTTAATGTCCACTTGCCGGACATACCAATTGTGTATTGTAGGTTGTTGCTATTGCTATGAATAAGTTTCTCTTTAGTGCTTTGAAAATTGAAACACAACATCCGTTCGTTTCATAGTTGCACAATTTGATAAAGATACCAACACGCAGACATGGTTCGCAGTCGCCCATTCTACATACTTACATACATATTTACAACAACACAAACATCTAGTGTATGAGAAATTTTGACTTGCTGCCGGAAGTAACGCCATTCACACATATATACTTACATACATACAGACAGACGTACGAGTAATGTAAAAAATAAGATTATATCCTTAGAAATTTCTACCATATAGTATACACAAACAACTTTTTTACTAGGAAACAATTTATTTATACACACATCAACATATTTCTAAACAAAAATTGTATTCGATATTACGTTGCGCTGAGCAAGGACAACCAGTATGGAGCAACAACAGCTTGAGTTCAATGACAGTCCTTGGAAGCTGTCACTATTCAGGAAGTACAAATTACAATCAATTTCGAGTTTGATGGAGTTGAGTACAATAATTTATATCTTACTTATAGCATAAGGTTGCTTTAATTTTATTTTCTTCAAAAACTGTGGCTGTTTGTACTGTGTCACAGTTGAATAATTACTGTTCTTTTGCGCTGGCAAAAGGGCGAAAAGCCTTTAGACCTTACAAAATCACGACTGATACGAGTATAAAAAATATAATTTTAAAGAGATTCATAAGTTTACTCTTATTGTTTTCTGTATGGTTAAAGGATCGATTGCTCAGTTCCTGCAGCCTGTGAGTTAGTTTCTTCCTCACACCTAAGTATCAATCTTCCTTCCAATCAACACAATGCTCTGCATCCATAAAAAAAAGTCAATGTAGGGAGGAGTTTGGACTGAAGTTCCTGTTTTGGATCAGAGAATACGAGGTATTATCAAAAAATAACCGTTATTTTAAATTTTTTCAAAAAGTATTTATTTATTCATTAACAACTATCTTGTCCCCTTCAAAGTAATCCCCCTCAGATATAATACACTTATGCCAGAGTTTTTTCCAATCCTCGAAACACTTCGGAAACGCGCTTTTTGGTATCGCCAACAGCTCCTGTTTCGATTTTTCTTTTATCTCCTCAATCGTAGCAAAACGCTTTCCTTTCATCGGTGTCTTCAGTTTTGGGAAGAGGAAAAAGTCAGCGGGGGCCAAGTCCGGTGAATACGGTGGTTGAGGCATGATAACGGTTTTGTTTTTGGCCAAAAACTTACGCATAAGCGACGTTGTTTTTGCTCAAAATTTAGCAATTTTGGAACAATCTTCGCTGCCGCAAGTTTCATGCCTAAAACATCCGTAGAAATTGCTTGGCATGAGCCGAACGATATGCCAACATCATCAGCAAACTCTCTGATAGTGATTCGACGATTATCCAAAATCATTTTCTTCACTGCGTCAATGTTTTCATCGGTTGTTGACGTGCTCGGGCGACCAGGACGAGCATCGTCATTGACATCTTCTCGGCCTTCCTTAAACCGGTTATACCACAATTGAACTTGTGTTCTGCTCATAGTAGATTCGCCAAAGGCCACAGTCAACATTTCAAATGTTTAATGCATTTAATTTCATTTTTTACACAAAACTGAATACAGTTTCTTTGATCCGTTTTTTCGAATAGTAAAAAATCGAAGAGCACACCAAAACACGACTAACATTTTTATCTGTCAAAAACAAACTGACAATCCAAAATGGTTGGTATTGCCAACATAAATAACAGACATGTGTACCAACATAACAGAAAAATGTGTACCAACATAAAAAAAATGCGAAAATCGAACATACGTAACTCACGAAATTTGAAAATTATTTTTTGATCACACCTCGTACATTCAATTTAATTGAAATACACTCAAGTGATAGTTAAAGCATAAGATTTTGTGATTGTAGTCTCATATAACTTCGGAATACAAAATTCTTTTTTGGCGTTACTCATTGCTTATCCATTGGATACTTTTGGAATCAGGAGAGTGCACTCTTTTTGAAGTCATGGGATTACAAATCATATTCTGTGAATCCATTTATATTTATCGTTTGAGTCTTTTGAAATCACTTGAAATAAAATTGTCATTTCTAACTTATTCCGTACTTACTTGTTGTGTATGGTAGAATCGACTAAGTCTTTTTAAAATTGTACATTTCCCGAAAAGTAGATATCAGTTACGAATTAAAATATAAATATAAAAAATGAAACAAATTAACTCCAAGTGACTTATATTTCCAATTCATTTAGCTTTAAATCATTGCAACTCCCAATTGACTTCAAAGCAGCTATGACTCATTACTCCAAAAGAGGAAACAAGTACTAAATAAATAATTAGTCAATCGGTGACTTCATAGCAATATAACTTTAACTTCGTTTTGTGCCCTGCAGTCAATTGAATGCATTCTTTTACAGCTCTGTTTTTTGATTTAGATTTGCCATAGTTTGTTACCCAATAACACAATCATACTTGAATCGATTTAAAGAAGGAACGAGGAGGAACAGAAAGATATAAAGTTAAGTGGATGTTGGAGGAATGAGCGAGTTAGAAAGAGGGAAAAAGTAAAACTTGTAGCCGCTACATACTAAACAAGTGAACGCAACGCCTTTAGGTCTATCGTTCCAGCTTATCTCTGCACCAACTCCATCTAACCATCGCATACTAACAGCTGTAGCTCGTTACACAGTTACATACAGGCATACTTCGATAAAGAGAGGCCAATTCTATTCTAGTACTACCACAGGGAATGCTAATAATATGCGGGACACTAATTGACTAGTAAATAATACATGACATGACATGACTCTGGAGTAGTATGCTAAAATAAAGTTGAGTTTAATGTTAAAGTTTCGAGAGGTTGAGACGCGTTGGGAAGAGCGTTCAGCAAATACATTGTTTCCTTAAAAATTATTTCATTTCAAGAGCGACGACTATGATGGAATACACCAGTAAAAGGAAGTGACTTTCTGCTTTCAGTCCACCTCTCTGGAGATTTATACCAAGATAAACCACGCTTATGAGAAGATAATCGTCTGCATAACTATAATAAGATATGCATACCACTTAAGGTTTATAAACAGCACAAAAACAAACAACTTGACCTCATGCTATGCAGCTCATTGGTCGTCGTCATCGTCGTCGGCTTGTTCATAATTTATATAAAAATTCATAATTTATGTATGAGTAAATTATGCCCCGCACTTTATTTCACTTTTTCCTTTTCCCTTTTTACATAAAAAGCGCGCACAATTTTCTATGAAAAATGCTTGTTTTCGCTGAATGTGCGCTGTTAATTTTCATTTTCACTTTAATGCTTTTAACCTAACATTGAACTTATAAAACATTTACATTACGACAGGTCATACTCGCCCTTACTCCCTGGTACACGTACTACTTGCATGCATATGCGATTTTTTTTTTGCATATTTTTTTTTTTTACTTATTTTCAGTTCCATTTACGCTCATAAAAATATAAAAGAATTCATGATTTTATATATCTTTTATTTTTATTTGCAATTTTATAGCTTCATGTATGAACCCGAACAATTCGGTATGTATTTGCATGTGGAAAATATATGCAAGTATGTGTATGTAAGTGTGTGTGTGTGTGTGTGTGTGTGTGTGTTTCTGCCTGAGTATGAGTGTTCTTCCTTAAAAAATTTCACCTATACAAGTTACACTTCCGCTGTGATTTTATATTTTTGTCGTTCTGTTCGTTTACTGTGGTTGTTGTTGTTGTTGCTGCTCATTGTAAGTGTTAAAGCAAACGTGTTAAACTGCTGGCAACACATATTGTGCATGTGATTTTTGTTGTTGTTGCTGTTGTTGTTCCTATTGCTGCTGCACTGATGCCATATCTGCATATGTAGCTCTTCTAAAACCAAGTACTACCACCACCACCACTACTACTACTACTACTACTACTACTACTACTCCTATTACTACTACTACTATCACCACTACTACTACCGCTTCTTCTACTTTTTTATGTTGACGACTTCTCTTCCATTTTTATTTTGTTCACGTGACAAATTGAAAGCGAAAAAGGAATCAAGTTCAGCGCATAAATGTCTGAAGAAGAATCAAATAGAAATCACATGCACACACACACACACACAAATACATACTTACTTACTTGCAATGTGTATTTATTCTTGCACAAAGCAAAGTGAAGAGGAAATATGTAAATCTACAAATAATAGACTAGAATGTGCATGAATATGAATATAAATTGAATTTACTCTAAACAAAAAAAAAAAAAAAAAAAAGAGAAAAGCAAAGACTAAAAGTAAGTAGTAAAAAATAAAGTAGTTGAAAAAAAATCATAGAAAGCAAAGTGCAAATCGCATTTATACTCATTTGACCATGAAAAATCGAATAAAAATGTAAAATATTATTTTTCTTCTACATACACTGCAATAATTTTCTTCGAATACTTTCGGAAGAGAAGAAGAATTCTGCTTAATACAAAATTGGTGCAGGAAAAAAATTTAAATACTAAACTCTTTCAAGTACTTAAATATTGTTTGAGGACACTTTTCACTTTTTATATACGAGTAATGCATGAAAAAATTGTCAATACTGGAGTTAAAAAGAAATTTACCCACAAGAATAGCAGCAGAAATAGAAAAGCATCTGCATCCACTCGGTCTCTGTTTCTTTTTCTTTCTCACTCTTCTTCTCAGTTGATGTAATTGACACTTACATGAGTGAAATTTAATTAATCCTTTTACTCAAAGGATTAATAGAAAAAACTTCCAAAGAAATAAAAAAAAAACCAGCAGCAACAAAAAACAAAAAATCCAAAAAGGAAGAAACGATTTAAATTATTTTTGCATGATAATATTTGAAAAAAGAAACCATTATTTGCTAATTACTTTACACAAATATTGGCTATTGGCAACAGAAAATTGAACTGTAGAACTAATGTTATTCAGGTGTTCAGGGGCAGGTGTTGAATTCTTTCCATATACTACATACTAAAAGTAAATTAAAGCTAAAGAGTTTGGTTAGATTACTTCCATATTTATAAGATGAGATCATTCTTTATGGTAATTGCTCTTTCTAAGTCATAATTTATAAAAATTCTTTCATATTAATATAGAAAAATGTATATTTCGCTTGCACTTTCTATGACTCATTCAGCTCTTTGGTTTGCTTAGAATTATGTTCTTCTTGGATGTTTAATTTACCCCGCTGTGTATTAGAATTCCATTCTAGATTCTCTTTGAAGATATAATGAGGATGAATTACTCTTGTTTATGCCAATTTACAAAGAAGAAAAGTTTTATTTTTGAAGTTTTGTTTGGTTAAAAATCTTAAGTCATATAAGTAAATTTTCACTTGTTGACATATATTCAAAATATTGGGTTATATAAAAAGTATCAAAGGTTGGTAGCCACAAATCTGTTATGTGGTTAATATTTAGTGCTTCAGTTATCTTCAGACAGCAACCGAGTCCATTTTGCTCTTTACTTTTACTTTTAATGGCACAACAGCCCATGGAGGGCCTAGGCCGAGCTTTTCTCATCCACTCATGTTGTGCGTGCTATATTTGTACATGAATGGAAGGGACCCACAGTTTAATGCCGAATCCGAACGGCGAAGTGAAAAGCTTTCCCCAGGCAATTTTTCCGCTTGTAGGTTTGCCATTGCCTGCCAAGAGGTGGTGCCGTGTAGAAAAATTATTTTTTTAAAACTTTTTGATTTTGCCTGTGCCGAGATTCGAATCCCGGACACTCTGTGTAGCAGTCCAACGTCCAAAATTTTCATCGGCTTTTTCAGTGACTTTCAGTGCATCTTTGATATCGAAATTTCTTAAACGGAAGCGAGCAAAACACTCCTGGGTCCAGAGTTTACTCACAGAATCCCCACCAAAAACCGCATCAAAAACAGCGGATACTTGTTATATGACCCAATACTTTGTGTTATGTATATTATGTTTCGAGTCTAGACTCCGTTTGGAGATACTGTGTATTTCCCTCGTTTGTACACAAAGGTGAACAAGATTTAAGATTTTCTTTGTAGCAGCTGGGATTAATTGAGATCGATCGCTTATCTCAGTCGAACCCATTCCTGTTCTTACTTATCAAAAATTCCAGGTTCTCCTTGAGAATTCTATATAGACTAAATCGAGCTTGGTCCTGCCCGTAGTATTAGATTAATTGATTTTAATGGACTCATTTAAGCTCTTTTGTGTATTTGCAATAATATTCAACACTTTCTTTAGAGATGCCAAGCTAAATTGATTTTAAATGTTTCTGGACTGAATTGAACTTTTTCGTGTACTTGGAAGAATATTTAACGAGATTTTACTAGCTGACTCAATTGAGCTCATTCGTAAACTTGCAACAATATTTTAGATCATTCATGAAGATGTTTTGTTCAATTGAGCTCGTTCTAGTACTTGGAAAGAAATTATGAGTTTTTTGTTTGAAGATGCCAAACTCCATTGTGTTTCTTCCGAGGTAAATATATAACTACATAAATTATAGATTTACCTATAGATTTATAACTACATAGATTATAGATTTACTTCCCTTGGAGACTCTGGGCTCTGTTAAGCACTTTCGTGTGCTAAGATCAAGATTTTTTTTTTTTCTTGGTTATGCGAGATACAAGCTGAATTCAATTAAGCTCGCTGATGTACTGGGAATAGTATTTTTGGTTTTATTTTGAGGTACTAGACTCAATTGAACTCGTTCGTGTACTTATGTAGAACTACTTATATTATGGATTTTTATTGAAATTCTAGGTTCAATTGAGTTCGTTCGTGTAATTCGGTTTGTTAGCACTTAGGACTCGATTTGTGTATATTACAATGTATGTATTTTGCATGGCAAATCCATCAATAATCCTAAATTCAAAATTTTTATTTCAGAAAATTCAAAAAAAAAGATTTTATATTTTTCAGTAGTCTCAATTGAGCTCGTTTGTATATTTGAAACTTTATTATGAATATTCTTTGAGGAAGGTGGGCTCAATTGAGTTCATTTTGTAAAGCTATGCAATATCTGTCCAAGGACACTCTTAAGGCAGAACTACCCATTATGATACCATATATCACGAGGCTATGATATTGAAAAATAAAATTTAACTAAATTAGAAATTTAGAACCAGTTGCGTAAGATCACTAACTTCTTTCTCTCACGCTTTAAGTAACTTATTTAAAAAATTGTAATGGAAATAGACCTGAAAAGCCATGGCTTCCTGTGAAGTAATAGTTCAAGTTCTAATCGCCTCTAATTTTTCAGAGTTGAAATTAACCACTTTAATTCCTCAAGCCATTTGTTCCACAACCCTACGAGTAATGGCCGTTTTAAGCCGGCCAGATCTGGCAAAGTGTATTACCATAAGTCCTAGTTTAATAAACTTAAAATAGAAAATATTCAAGTAATTTGATAAAAAAAATCAGGTTGGGTTTAGTAATCTTGTAAAAACCAGAGTCTATCGCAGACATTACAGACGTGACATCTACATCTAGATTCACTTCATTGTGATCGTTTGCGTTTCCAATGCATGCAATGCCCTCTGCACATTCCTCATATCCATCAAAATATTCATACTGAAAGCAAGCGAATTTATTTACTACATCATTATAATTATAATCTTACCACCATCATCATCAAAATATTCAGGTTGAACTCAACATGTGGAAAATTTGCCACTTGTCGGTCTAAGAACTCGCTATTGAGGTTGACTAGAAACTTGACTAATCTCGACTATGTTTTGTTGTGCTGATGTGAATTGAAGAGGAAGGATCTACACGCAAATTTTCAAGTTAATCTTCTGCCCTTCTCTTTCGTTGATAAAACTGGGAATTCGGATCTAATGAACTCATTTGCCATTCATTGCGCCTCTCCGCATTAGTCTTTACGAGTTGTTTTTCAATGAAATTCAAATTCCGTTGTGCCTCAAATTTCTTGAGAAGTCTACACTTTCGCTATGTCTCGTTGCTAGTTTTTGGGTTTATTTATCACGATGGCAAAATCTGTCATTTTTTTGGGCTTCCATTTTTCGATGAAGTTTACATGCCTTTCAGCCGCAGTTTTTGCTGGAAATTTTATCGTAACATAATCACCATTTGTTTGTGCCTCGAGTTTGTTTTTCTTTTTCAGTCTATACTCGCGTATTCTTGCAGCTCTAGATATTTCGAACGATTATTGTTTGAAATGTAAAATTTTTGCTTTTGTCAAATTTTACTAGAAATTGATGGGCAGCGCCCTCTATTAATCGAGTATGAATCATACGCGCACTATCAATCGATAGAGGGAGCATAGTGGACGCATATGTTCTGTCCATTATTTATGTGTATATAAATAATGGTCGCTGTGGCGTAGTGGTAATGCGTTGGACTGCTACGCAGAGTGTCCGGGATTCAAATCTCGGCACAAGCAAAATCAAAAAGGAGAAAAAAATAATTTTTCTACACGGCACCACCTCTTGGCAGGCAATGGCAAACCTACAAGAGTAAAAATTGTGTATGAAAAGTTTTTCACTTCACCGTTCGGATTCGGCATTAAACTGTAGGTCCCTTCCATTCATGTACAAATATAACACGCACAACATGAGTGGATGAGAAAAGCTCGGCCTAGGCCCTCCATGGGCTGTTGTGCCATTAAAAGTATGTAAGTAAGATTGATAGAAGGCGGTGCCTTTCCTTTACCACGATCATTGTTTGCCCCCTCGTAAATATAAAAACGATTCTAAAGAAGTAAACAATAATTAGGATGGCGACAATCTTCAATCATGTTGATGACTGATAAAATTTAGTGAGATTTGAGCTCGTTCTATGTTGCAGCTATAATAGCCAACAAGTGAAATTTGAATAAAACATTACATCGTATTCTTATTCAGATCAATACTCGGTTACTTGTTTTACCAGAATTACACAATTTGATTGAGTCAATCTGCTGTGTTCTGAATAAACTTTTTGCACCGTTCTATTTCCATTCATAATTATTTACGTAAATAAATTTTCCGCTAATTAAATTTCATAAATGAACTCATACTTACTCGTAAGCATTTGCGCTATACATAATTGCTTCATTATTTGCAATGCAATGTTTTAGCTCAAATAAGAGCAGTTCTTTTTGTTACCATCAAGTAACAGCAATTTTTGCATCCATACATATACGGGTATGTACGCTGCTTTAGAAGCAAGCCAAACCAAATAAGGATCTTCTGTGCATATCTACTTACGTCCAGACGGCTAGACAACAGAAATTGTAACGGAAGTCACTTAATTTCTGTTCAATTTGCAGCGCGTTCACAATTCATATCCGCTGTTCACACATGCACAAACACTCACACACACACACACACACACACACTCGCCCATACATACGATATGCCCTTAATACAGTAAACATCTTTCTTCACTTGTTCAATATTTACATTAATATCATTACTACAACAAAATAAAAAAAATAAATTAGTAAAAAAAAAAATTTCAAACCCCAAACGAATGAATGAAATTTTCGAATACTCCAGGATAATTTCAAATAGAGTGAGACACTTAAAAACAAATTCCACACGTTCGTACTAATATATTTTTTCCCTTTTTTCAATTTTTCTTTTTTGTGGAGTGAGGGAGGGGGTTTGAGAAGACAGCATACCGACAGACACTGACGACGATGACGACTACAAGCAACGAGCGACAATATGTTGCCATATACTAATGAAAACACAAATTACTTCCGCACATTGGCACGTTCACGAGGCAACAAACGACCGAGGACGAAGGAATAAGGACGATATGAAAAAAACAAAACAAAAATTATGTGATGCTGCTAAATGTACACAGTAGAGTTGCACATTGGTATTAGTAAATGTGTACACAAATTTATCTTTGAATGTGTAGTATGTGTACTCGTGTGTGTTTGTATGTGTGTGTGTGTAATTTTAAGCATATATTGCCATATTTACAATGACAATCCCAGATCGTTCGGTAATAAACCCATAGAAATGCAATTATTAGATTTTCCTCCTCTTTCTCTCTTTGATCGTCCTGCTGCTGCTGTTCCCGCCATATCTTCTTATGGCTTATGAAATTGCATGTAAACTAAAGAAGTGAAAGGATATGACTGAACCAAAGGAAGTAGAAGGAGCGGGAAATGAGGAAGAGAGGGTACAACCAAACCATCGATATACATAGATTATTAACATTGTGCCGGGTTGAATGTTCAAATTCATGAAGAGCCAAGATAAAGACACACAATTGCTACAAATTTCTTGAGAGAGAGAGGGAGAGAGAGATGCGTTATATTTAAGTAGCTTCAATATTAAAAGGAATAATTTTTTTTTGTACATATTAAAGTAGATACCTAATTTTTGTTGCTGTGTATATTTATTATTTGTCTGTCTGTGTTGAGCGTGATATTTTTGCAAAATAAAAGATTAACAATTTTTGAATTAAACGAAACAACGGAAAGGGAGAAAATTCAATGCATTTATTTATTTACGATGTTTGAAGTTTCTATTTTGATTTTTTTGTATCTAGGAATCTGCAAAATGATTTCGAAAGTGAATGCGCTTCACAAAAAAAAAAGAAGCGAATAAATCATTGCAATCAATAATTGTAGTAAACAACTGAGATTGCTGCAGTCGGTGTGCAATGACTGATACTTTTTTTAGCTGCACTATTATTATTTTTTTTAAATAAAAAATTTAATACCTGGAGATTTCTTTATGCAAAACGATCGATTTAGTAAAAAATTAGCATGATTCATTCATTTAAAATACTTAGATCAGAGAATCTATAATTCTAAAACAGGGTATAATGGGGCATAAGTACTTACTAGCAGTTCCCAATGTGATTTGGTAAATAAAAAGCTTGCAAAACGTACACCAAAAATATTTGAATCAGTGTTGAAAATAATTTGTCCCTCTAAGTCACACGTTAGAATTTACTTGTAGATAGTTTTTGGGGATATACCTTTATCGTTACTGAGGATATTTGGAGCTACAAGGTAGCGAAAAAGGCTTTAAGATAAATCCTTTCCCTTCTAACATAAATATATCAGCAGTTATGACGTATCTTTAGAGTTAAAAATATGTTTAAAGATCAAAAATGCCTAAAGTTTCTTAAACGAAGGTAAACCAATTTGCTAGTGTTGTATTAGATATTGCCCAAATGTAATTCATTCCAATTTTCCTTGAGGTTAGGATGAACTTATTTCCATTCTTTGCTAATAAAAATATAGCAAAATTGCCTCCTGAGAGTTTGAGAAGGCAGCATACATACCCTAAAGAGTATAGCTGCCAGGCCGAGCAATGAGATTTTTTCTCGGTTTCGCACTCATTCTGGTTAAGAACAAATTGACCAAAAAAAGACTCAGCAGAATTACACTCACTCTGTGCCTACTTAACCTATGAATGACTATATCTTTATGAAATGACCACGATAAAATCTCAGTAAATGAGTGAAATGAAAAATGCTCAAGTCATAATAGTTTTAAGAGCTGCCTACCTACCATATAAACGAATGCGGAACGGAACGGAAAACATTAATCAGTTTCAAATTATTCCACGAACATTCAATTGAAATACATAAATTATTTTTCAACTATTTTCTTTTAATCATACTGGAATGAAACCAAAAACGGAAAAATTGATTTGATCACGGAACTTAAACTGAACGGAACTGACTGAAATATTTCTTTCGGAACCATTAGCTTAACCAGAGCTTATTGTGGAAGGGGATTCTAATTTTGTCGTTCGTTTTTTAATACTTTTTGATTCATGGAGCACGAAATATTATATGATATTCATCGGGTGGGGTTGAAGGGAGTTTAGATTCAAATCCTCCTTAGAAAGTAGCCGCCAATGTTTCAATGTTTCGGTCAACGGTCAACACTCCCTTTTTTTTGTCTGCGGATATCTTACATCAGTTTTACAGATTTTTTTAATTTATGTGAATTGAAACCTAAAATTTTGATTTGGAATTTTCCCAATTATGAGAAATTAGTAAACCTAAAACCTATACGAAAATTAAGCGTGATCATAAACTTTCCGAAAACACTTTCTTACAGCGAACCCATGTCTGAATTAAGTTCATGCCTTAATACAATCAACCTTTCAAGGTCGCGGTGCTTGTCGATGAATGGGATATAAAAATATACAAGTGTTTTAAAGGGCAGTCGATGTATTGGTTACAAGCTATCGGGAAACGCTACAAAAAAAGAGGCAAGTTACCTTCACATGAAAGTAGGGTGCATACGCAACGGAAATAATTCATAAATAAATTGTAAGGAAATTCACATTGGCGCGTACACCACACACCGTACACCGAACAAAATTGCAATCGTATAGCAACAAAAATGCATTGGTATATAGCAACAGCAGTTGGTAAGGAGCCCCGGCATAAGCGGAGTGTGTTTGGAGAACTACCATGATACGAGCAGAGCATTCCATCATTTTGGACAGACAAAGAAAAAAGCACAAGCGATGCGACACCACTGTGCGATATTTATTTCTGTCACAAAACGAATTCATTGGTTTAGAATTTTGACGATGTCGTTTCTGTGTCTGTTGTTTTTGTGTGAGAAGGTATTTGGTAAGGGATTTGATGTGTACTTGGATGTGGGCGAGTGTATGTATGAACTTTGTATATTGAAGTATTTATAATTGTATTGACATTGACTGCTATTGAAGCTGGGTGCTGTGAAGAAAATCATTTCAAATACTCTACAAATACATGAAGTTTGTTTCTCTTTATTGGTTTATAATAAATGTAATTATTAGCTAACAGGGTAAAAAACAAAAATCGATTTAAATTTGTTATATAAATTAAAAGTAGAAAGTATTAAGTATTACCCTTAACGTCAGTATCTTCACCCTAAACTCGGTGGAATTCAAGCAGATTATTACTGGTTGAGGGGCACGGCACTTCTCGTCAATATGAAATGTCATGCGGTTACCAAAAACTCCCCAGAAAAGAGTGGAAGAAAAAAAAAAAACAACGTGCGTTATAAAAATGTTATTATCACACCATTATGCCACATCCAGATGCTTATTATGATGAAGATAAAGCGGTTATTTCTTATATTTTTTCGTTCTTTTTACTTAGTATCGAAAGCGCGTCTGCTCGTCTTATGCTCGTTTCTTGTGATTTGTCTGTTTGCCTGCCTGCCTGCCTGCCTTCTCGCCTGTGTCTCTGTGTGTCTGTCACTGTGTCTCTGAGTGCGGGTTTTTTGTCATTTGCTTTTTATTTTCTCAACTTACTGCTTCTTTTCTTCTGTATATAATTTCATATATTTTTGTGAGTATGTGATCTTTTGAATATACTCGTACATATTCAAATTGAGCTCATCTTATGTTACATGCGTGTGTGCTTTGCTAAAATGCTGCATACGAGGAAGTAGAGAGGGAGGGCGGAAGTTTTTTATACGTTTTTTAAATCTTTTATGGTAGCATATATTTGTAAAAGCATGCATACAAATATGACAGACTAAAACTGTCATGAATGCGCATATACATTCATATAAGTATACAAGGTGGGACAAAAGTAATGTCACAATGTGATTTGAATATTTGGTTAGATGCCATTTGGTTAGAAAATATTTCTGTTTTCACGGAAAGTTTAATTGAAGTTGTCAAATTGATGGCATTACTATAAGTTGCAAAACTGATATCGGTCAAATGACCACCTCCTGAGTTTACGCACATTTGTATCAATTTTACGGGCATATTCGTGATTTGGAGATGTAAGTATATCGCTCAATTGTGCTACTTATGTTGGCAACTATTCTCTATCTGTCTATAACATAAAAGTCAAAGCAAAATGACATTTGACGCTATTTTCAAAAATTATGGCACATTTACAATATGACATTACTTTTACTTCACCCTGTGAATCTATGTATGTGCGGTTATAAGAGTAAATTCACTTGGCATATTATGAAAAATTTGATTGTTTTATTTTGACATCAATGAATATTTTTTTTTGTAAATTTTTATTATCTTGTTGAAGTTCGAAAATACTCGTACATGTGACGCACCTAATAATGATAAGGATAAAATTGTTAGAAACTGATTATATTTGGACACTATGCGATAATTTGACACTGCAAATGGTGAATATAAAAGTTTTTAATAAAAATTTTATAGTTGCCGTTACGACGCTGTACTCAGATTTTTATTTCAAAAACCCATAATTTTGATATACGTGAATCAGTATTTCATTTCTCTTTTAATTTAATTTTCGGAAGTTATCTGACAGCAACACGCCATCCATTTGGGGTGAACAGTTACGTCAAGTTTTAAAGGGTTTTCGAGAAACATGTTTTCCATCAAAAATTAGTTTGGATAATTGAAATAAAAACCCACCTAAGTCTGAGTTTTTCCAATGAAATTAATTCCTTATAACTTTCTTTGTAATAATCTCTGTTTACTAGATGTACTTCTTGAAGAAAAACCAGTGTATACTTTTCCGGAAAAAATATTATTCATCGAGAACTATTTAGTTGGAGTAGTTCAATGAAAGTCAAAACTAGCGTAGTACAATTTTTTTATGAAGTAAAGTGTTATAGATAAAAATATATTTAACTGAATTTGAGCCACTATAATTGCCCTTTCTTAAGAGCAATTACGTAAAAATTAAAAATCTATAGAAAAAAAAAACATTTCCGTCTGTAAGCAATTACTTACTAATCCGGAATTATTAAAGCTACTACTTAGAACCAAATACACGCTCTATTAACTTCATTAAAAAATATTGACTTGACTTACCTTTTCGGATTTGAGTAACTTATATGGAATATTGGAACACAAAGATTTACCACCATGGCTGGGTTCGAAACAATCGTCTGGTCAGCCTGTTCTACGTACATTGTTGTTATTCTCTGTGTGACAAACCTAACTTTTATTACTTACTTACTTAACTGGCACTACAACCGATGATCGGTCTTGGCCGCCTCTACAAAGCTTCGCCAGTCGCCTCTGCTATGTGCGCGCTGGCGCCAGTTGATAAGGCCAAGGCAGACAGGTTGCCTTTGACCTGGTCTTTCCAACGGAGATTAGGACGTTCTCTTCTACGTGTTCCTCCAACTGGGCTCGAATAAAATTCCCTTCTAGCCGGAGCGTTTTCTTCCATTCACTCAACATGACCCAGTCAGCGAAGTTGCTGGATTTTTTTACGCTTGACTATGTCAGTGTCGGCGTACTATCTTTATGTTGGAATCTGGTGCTACTAACTGTCATGTTTCGTGCGGTGGCGAAGTCGCTCAGTCTCATACCGTTATCGGTGGCTTCGTCGTGGAGACTGAATTTTCCGATCGTCGAACCAAAGAGACTCTCCTTGCCCACCTTGGCATTAAAGTCGCCTAACACGATTTTAACATTGTGGCGGGGGCAATGCTCATAAGTTTTGTCGAGGAGCTCGTAGAAGTCATCTGTGGTCGTCTCATCCTTCTCATCCGTCGGGGCATGGACACAAATTAGGTTGATGCTGAAGAATTTTGCCTTGTTGCGGATAGTGGCTAGGCGCTCGTTCACGGACGTGAACCTCGAGACTAGATGACGCAGTCTCCTCCCAACCACAAATCCAACACCAAATTTGTGTCTCGACGCATGACAGCTGTAGTAGATATCACATGATGCTCTTTTGGAGCAACCCTGTCCCGTCAATCACATTTCCTGTATAGCGGTGATGTCAGCTCTATATTGTTGGAGGACATCCACCTGCTGTATAGAGGCACCTTCCCTGTAGAGGATTCGGACATTCCAGGTGCATATCCCCATATCCTTGTCCTTTGGGCGTTTGCGGGAGTCGTCAACATTAGGGGGGTTAAATATCCGAGACTTCGTTTGAGGATTCATTGGTGAAATATTTTACGTGGGTGGTTCCAAGCCCGACGCACAACCATTCATTCAAGGCCATATAGAAGCCCGCCGCACACATTAGTTAACTCATTAGACCATGGACGCACCTGCGACTGTCACGAACTTTACCTTGTGTCCAACGCCCCAGGACCCCCCCACACGCTCTATTAACTTCACTAAAAAATATTGACTCGATTACCTTTTCGGATTTGAGTAACTTATATGGATTATTGGAACACAAAGATTTATCACCATGGCTGGGTCCGAAGCAACCGTCTATCAGGTCAGCCTGTTCTATATACATTGTCGATATTATCTGTATGACAAACCTAACTTTTATTAAGTCTGTTTAATACACTAAATATTGACTATACTTTTTCCTGAAAAATATTGACAAAAATACGTTCAATAATTCATTGAATTCTGAGTGCCTAGACAAAATTATTTAAGCCATTGAATCAAAAAACTTGTAATCAAAATACTTTATCAAAATACGTTATAAGCTGGATTTTTGACGAATTTTTAAACAAACTGCTCCAATTTGATAACAAAATTGCTTAGAGGGTTAAGTTAATTTAAAATATTTTCAGATCAGATTTTCTATTAAAGAATTAATTAATGGAAAAAATGTAAAACTGATGACATTAAGTTGAAAAAACCTCCTGAGTTGATGTACAATTTGGGCTCGTTTTACGGCATTTTGAATTGTTGCTCGCAAAAAATGCAATTTCTTCCGCAATGTTGGCTTTCAAGACATGAAAAGTTTGTGGTTTGTTGTGGTAAACGCGAGATTTCAAATAGCACCAGAGGAGGAAGTCAAGCGACGTCAGATGTGGCGTCAGATGTGGCACAATGACATTTGAAACCATTTGGAAAAATTATGGCACATTCACATTATGACATTACCTTTGCCTCATCTTGTATTAGCATATAGACCATATTAATGGCAAAGCTATGTATTTCTAATAAAGAGCACATCGGTACCAAAAAACATGTTTGACATGATTCGACAGGGTATGGGACCGATAAAGTTTAATACTTGATTCTTCCGGTAAGTATAAAAGTTATTGGTTATCAATACACCACTTTTATGGTTTTATTAAAGCAAGAGGTGATTTACATCCATAGATATCAGATCATAGACCATCAGAAAGTAAACTATTCAGTCTAATCTAAAAATAAACAGCAAAAACAAAATCTTTTTTCATTCAGTCAAGGTTGGCTATTATCAATCAAATGCAGTTCAAGTGACAAATTCAAGCAGTGATCAGTCGATATGGAAAACCATATCCTTTTGCTTTATGTTTGCATTTAACAGATTCAACTCTTTTGAAAACCCTTCTCTGTCCGGTTGTGATTTTTCATCATTAAATGTCACAACAGCGCATGGAGTGCCTAGGCCGAACTATTCGCATTCATTCATATTATTTGTTGCGGTTAGGTTAAGCTTTTCTAACTACTTCACACTCGCATAGATATATCGTTTTGAATATATCTGCTATTGAAAGAATTTCCTTTACTAAAAACCAGTAAATTGTTTTTGAAAATATATGTACCATATGTACTCGGTATATACCTACCGTATTTAGTACTTATTTAGAAATTGTGTACATTTTTGGCTCAGCTATTTATCATATGTACTTCTCAAAACTAACCGTAGTTATATAATGCCGATTTTCTATTTCCATTTACGTGGCATTAACTGATTGAGTCGATTTATTTATTCAGTTGTCTGATTTTTGTAAGCAAAGATTTGCCTGCAGTTTTTTACTTATGTAGAGAACTTTTGCCATACCAGCTCTATCGTATACTTATTATAGAAGTCATTCTAGACTTCATAAAACTTAGATTTTGTCTTTTTTTGATTTGATAAAATTTATTTCTCAGAAGGGTTTAGTACAGTGACTTCACACTGCTGTACGTACACATTTGTTGCTGGGTAACAAAATGTTATTTTTTTTTTAAAGAATTATTGTCTAATTTAAATAAATACAATTGATTACCCCCAGGCCTTGTTAAAATTATTACATATAGTATGTACATTGAAAAGTAATTTTCCGATATCATAATATCAAAAGTGTATGCATATCAAAAGAGAGGATAATTAATTAATTATATTACGGTAACTTAAAGGGTTTCATTGCACTTTTTAGTTTGTGAAATTATGCATTATAAGCTAGCATACATATAAGTACATATATTAAATACTTAGTACCTAGTCTATAATCTTATCTAACTAATAATACTAATAATAAAATTCCAATAATAAGATGAATACATAACCTTAAAGCCTTTAAAGTTCAATCAATATAAAAAATTGTTTAATTCAATTAAATTAAATTAATCTAATCGAATTTTGTAGCAATTACATGACAAATTAAATTATGCAGTAGACAAATCTATAAAATATGCATGAAGAAGCACACAGATAGACACACAACACACATACAGATAAGTGTTAACAAATACACTTACGTACATAAATACAACGGTATTTTGTAAATATGTACATTGACAGACAGATATGTGATTTAATCTACATAGATACATGAAAATCATAAAATTTGATTTGCTTATTTATTGCCTCTACTAACTACTGTCAAACACACACATTTACGTGTTAGGTACATTGTATGTGTATTTGTGTAGAACTCAATATGCATGAAAATGTTAAATGTATGCTTAAATAGTAAATTCCAATGAAAATGTTAAGAATTTTATTTGGTAGAAATAAACAAAAGCCCAGTCAGCTGCTCTATGGCACAAGTAAAAGTGTATGAGCTCAATTAAGTACTAGGCTACTACTCTTAGCTCTATCATACATGAAACTTAGAAATCTTACATACACTTTTAATGCACATGTATGTGCATAAATATGTTTGTAGTCTGTATATATATTTGTGTTTTGATAAGTGTATAATTTTTGACTTTTTGAAGCATAATACATGGGACACTAAATTGAAATCCATTTGCACTCAGGGATTAAGTTTCAATTAAAGTTTATTTTTTTGCATGCTTGTGTTTTTGCTTTGTTTTGTTTACTGTTTACAATTGTTGCCACACACATTTTCAGTAATATGATCATGTGTGTGTGTGTGTGTGTGTATGTGTTTATAAACTAAATTTAAATATTTATTTGGTATATTTACTTCAGCTTATGGGCAATCAGTGCGTATACTTGATTTTAAATTTTCATATATTTGGTATTTACAAGCTCTTTTGTTTTTGAAATATTGAAAATTAGTTATGAAATCAAGATTGGTTACATTAGAACCGAATACATGCAATCTGTGGGTCATTTGTAGATCACCAAGAAGTTGAAGGAGCTTCCTCAGCTCTCCAGCTCCAGAAATGTAAAAATCAAAACAAACTTTCATTGATTTTTATGAAATGTTCCCCTGGGATAAGTCCGTCACATATTCCCTTTCAAAAAAAAATTCATCACTTAGCTATAGTTTTTGGTTATTATTTATAAATTTAATTGCTTGGAAGGTTGCGAGTTTCTTGTTGGATCCTTGGCTTGCACCAGCTAATATGTTCTCGGTCATAAATAAATTTTTCATCGGTGCAGTTTAGAATAAATGAGGATGATATGGAGATGCTTGAGCACATTTACTGGGGTAGAGGAAAATGGAAAGAAAGAGATTATTGAAGGAGTACTTTTTCGAGTTATGATCACTAAAGATTTATGTAGAGGACATAAGGCGAACATTCCATCTGAATTGCGAATTTGGAATATTTGTGATATTACTAAAGGTTGGGCATGGTTTGCAAATATAGTTATAATGTAAGCATTTTATGTAAGCAAATTACAGACTCTGCACATTTCGTCAAAATTCCATAATCTTCAACTTTATATGTCAGCTACTTTGAAAGTTATCGACCGCAATTTTGCCTATATTCTAATATGAAATGGAAGTTATTGTCTGTAAATATATTTTTAAGAAGTTTGAATATAATCAGATAACTAAATCATAGGATCTCTCAGGCTTTCGAACCAAACGCGAGACCCAAGTCCATGCTTGAACCGTCTTTTTAATGAACTTAAACTTCTAAACATACCAGGTTCATTTATGGGTTCAGATAGATTCAAGTTTAAGTTTTTTCCAAAATAATTTAAGATGAATAACCCCAAAGCACAAATAAATGAAAATCCTCGAAATAGAAACTTTTTGAATAAACTCTTATATTTGGTTTGAGCATTTGTGCTCGAATTTGAACATTTTAGAACCCATTGAAACCCTGATTTCTCTCTAACAAAATATCACCTTAATATCTCAACTACTATGAAAGATGTCATTTGTGATTTCAAAAGTCTAGAATGGAGAAACCCAGCAATTATATTAAAAAAGGATTTCACTGTTGCTATTTCTGCTATTAGCTGACATATCTGAGACAAAGTTTAGGTTTAACACTTATGTGTTCTAAACTTTTCAATCCAATATCTCAAATGCTGCGAGAGTTATCGCTCGTAGTAGTCAGAGATCGTAAAGACATTTGCAGCAGATCATTGAAAAACGTTGGTACAAAACTAGTCCACTCCGTCATGCTTGTTTATAGACGCTATATTCATTAAAAAGTCCTTGATGAAGGGAAAAGGATCGAACTTAAAACGTTTTACTAGGTTTTTCGATGTTCAATAAAAACAAAAAGAAACTGTAACTCTAACAGTGTGGCATAATTTCTCACATAATCTCCCCCCGATGAAATCAACCTTTTTATGCATGTATGCAGTATGTTTGGGTATGTATGGAAGTGTGTTTGTTTGTGTAGGTGTATGCATGCAAGTTTTGTGGCATAAAGCTCGTATGTTATGTATTTGTACAGGAAACTCATTACGCAAATCTGCCCTAAGCTATACCAAAATCCTTTTATTTTTTGTTTGTTGCGTGTTAGTGTGAGTCTGTGTGTTCATCCATGGACATGTGTGCGTGTGTATGTTGGTTCAAATGTGAAATTTTAACTTCTAATTTCGTAGATGTAAACACATACTCACCACACTCCCAAAACACATAAAGTAATGGTATTATTCATAGTACATATGTAAAGTTTAACTTGATTCCTTTTTTATTCTGGAATTTTTTTGTTTTCCTTTTTTTTTTGGTCTGCAGCTCTGGAAGTGAAGTTGAAGTTAGAAAGAAGTAAGGAGCCACATAGCAAGGACGTACACATCAATAAATCTTAAAGTCCTATGCAAACATTAAACCTTTGATCCCAATCAATTTACTTAGAAATTTTCATGTGTTTTCTTTATTTTTTCTTTGGAGATTTAATTTTATTTTAGGTAATTTAGTTTTTTTTGCTGTTGTTTCATGATTTTTTTTGGGAAAATCCTTTTTCGGTTTTCGTTTTGTTCATATGCATTTGCATTCTTTTATGAATGCTGCGTGAAAATTGTGACTTATTTATTTTAAAGTATGTAGCAGTAGCAACAGAAAGTTGTTGTTTTCTTTTGCACTTTTGTATGTTGGCCCACATATTTTTTCCATGTACAATGTTGGATTTGTGTTTTTTTATTCTCTCGCTTCGCATGTACTCGTACGTATGTATTTTTGGCAAAGAATGACGGTTAGTTAGAATTTATTGTATTTGTATTTTACGTACACATATGCCAGAGATACATGTGTTAGATAACAACACAAATCATGCGCGGCATGTGTGATGGTGTGTGTACATGTATGGATGTGGGTGTGCATGTAAGCCTTTCGGCAATGTGAATTTCATGCATGCGAGCATTTGCTTGCCATTATCGTTTCTTTTTTGACTCTTTTGCTCTAATTTCGTTATTCTTTTCTTATAGATTTTTATTTATGTTTAGTTAAATTGTGGCACACATTATTTTCAAGCAAATCCAAAATGATTTATGTTAATTTTCCTCAGATTTATTCCTGATTTTTAAAGCCGTTTTAAAGCTCTAAGAAATTTAAATATGTTAATAATTTACTTAGTTCTTGAAAACTTCTTCGTCTTCTTCTGTATGAATTTCAATACTTTATTCTCTATCACAGGAAGCCTCCTCGAAAGCATGAAAGTGTTACAAAAACGTCATAAAGCTGTAATCATGTAACGGTGTGAAAAAGAACAAAAAACTTTAAATTAAAAATATGAAAAACTTTTTCCAATACACACTTCACACTTCAACTTTATCGCTTCATTATAAGCAGTTGCAAGTGGAAGTTGGAGGTGTAGATTTTATTCTTAAGGTTTTGTTGAATATAAAGTTTGTGAACCGAAGAGAGAAATAATAATGTGAGAAATAAAAGAAGAAGATTTCCAACACCTTAAACATAAGTACTCGGATATGAATGTACTTTAGTAATACTGGCAATATGTAACTATAATTTTCAAAATTGAATTTTAAGGAATATGTAGTAAAATAATGCACAAGGAGCGGCATTTTTAATGAAAGTTAAGTGGAGTACTAACTAATTCAAGATTAAATGTTTCATTCGACATCGATCGTTGCTCTGGAATTTGAAGCAATGCCAGCGCTGCAATATCGACTTTCTTCCAAGTACTTTAATTTAGATTTACCTTTCTGTGAAACCTTTACATGTTTTCTCTTCTATAGTTGCAATATTATTTAAGCATCAAAATAGAGATTCTGATTTGGAATGATTTCAAAAATTTATGGAAAATAATAATTAATTTTCAGTAAAATGCGCTGCATCATTTTTAACGTAGACTTTGCAAGAATACGATGTCATTAAGAAAAAACTTCTTTACCTACTTAAATAATTTTTTAAAGAGTGAAAATTGTCATCGGATTTTAATAAAATCAATAATTCAATATAAACCCTTCTTTTTTATTTAACTATAGTATATTTTGTCAAATAACGCAGCTATTATGATATGATGATGAATATTTCCCATGGGACCCTTAAAGTATGTAACACATTTATAATAGTGAGAAAAGCAGTTCTCTTAGAAATTTCCCTGAGAGAAAATGCTCACATTGAGCATCTCTCTTCTTTCCACGTGTATGAACCAGTGATGCCAGATAAACTTTCTGAAATTTTTCGCTTTCTATATAAAATCTACCACTTTTTGAGAAAATCTATCAGTTTTGAATTTCATCAACATTAGACTTCATAAAAATTATTTATATTCATAACGTTTTATACAACAAAACGAGAATGAAATCAACCTTTATATAAAAATAAAAGTAATCTAATTTGAATACCATCAAACTAAATTAGAATATATGCTATTTTCGTTTATGTCGGTATGCGAATATTGAATAACTTAAAAAACAAAAAATCCATTTCTATATATGAGGTATACTATATTTATTAAATTTGGTCGTTTACAATTTTTTTGGATTAGTTTTTGAATGCAATATCAATCAAGTGGCCGTCGATATTGACCAATGCAAAATGTGTCCTTTATGCTGCGTTTTCCATCACTTTTTCTGGCATCTCGGGCGGTATAGCGATGATTTCGGCGCGAATATTTGCCTTGAGCTCGTCAATGGTCTGAAATGGCTGGCATACACTTTGCTTTTCAAATAACCCCACAAAAAGAAGTCCGAAGTCCGAGTTTGAGTAGGTATGAAAAGCTCAGTCTAGGCTCTAGTATAATACTTTCAAATTAATTTAGTCGTTATTCTCCGACTAAATCAATTTATTTGTTTAATGGAGATCTGGGTGGCCAGTCAATGTCCCTTGTTTTTTACACCACTTGTCCATGGTCATGCAATAGTGTTTCATGGATCTCGAGTGGATTCTCCGTTCCCCAAACGCGGCAGTTTTGCTTGTTAACTGCGTCAGAGTGTGTGAAATGAGCATCAAGTCAATCGGTTGATAAATGTTAATTAATATATAATTGTTAATTGTTTTTATAATGGTTATTATGAAAATTTTTAAATACTCAATTAGTATCACATTGGTGATATTCGAAAGACGCTGGATGTCAACATTTTTTGGGATATTTTAAAGTCAATTTAAAACACTTGAAAATAAATATCCAGTTTCTACTGGTGCGTCAATTCTATTGGCAACTTAAACAAAACTTAAAAAAAATTGTTACTACATACTTATAGTATAAATTACAGTGAAAGTTATATAACCTTCTCGACACTTATCCTTCAATGTACAAAAATACACATTCGATATAAAATTGACGTTTACAAAACTAGAAATTTTGTTAAGTTTTTGATACTTCAAGTACAATAGAAAAGGAATTTCTGTTGAAATATGAGTGGGAGCTTTGAAACCATGCAAATTTCTTGCTTTGAACCAAATAAGAAGTGACGAGAGAGTGAATTTGAATTTATAATGGATTTTCTTTTTCATTTCACACATTTACGAGGAAAATTGAAAGTTTATTTCACTGCAGAGTTACAAACAAAAACTTGCTTTGTTATTTTCAATTGCATAAAATACGAAAATTCATAATCAATAAGTTTTTTTATTGAGTTCTGCACCGATGTTGATTGTAGTTGTTGTGGTTGTTGCTAGTATTGCAGTTGCAATATTTTAATATTTTGTTTTTTAAGTGCATTGCAAGCGAAATCAATTAGAAAACATTACAATTTTCATATCTGTTTTATTTATATAGATTCTTTAAAATTTACTTATTAAATTCTATAACTTTTTTTTTGTTGTATACAAAAAAAAAAGTAAAGCATTTTTTAACCAAATTGGGGATAAAATTTTGAACTCCCAGCTCCAAATATTGACACAAATATTAATGGATATATATATACTCGGCAATGACTCTGTAAAACTGTTTTAATGTAATGTAAAAAAAAAACATTTACTTAAAATTTTTATGATTGGCTTCCGCGCTGGAAATTTTGTATCCAAGGGGGCGAACAAATATTTAGATTTTTCCCTTTTCACTATAGGTTGAAAAAGTATTTTTTCAATTTTATTTTTTTTATTACACAACAAATAAAATTTACTTTTTATCTCAACTTCCTCATCAACATAATCATCATTGCTTTTTCATCATTTGATTTACAACTGAGTACAAGGGGGGGGAAAAAGTAAAACGCAAAAGTTTATGAGTTTGATGGAAATCCTAAAAGATAAACTAAAAAGCAATAAAAAAAGTGAGTCGAGTTGGAAAAAGGTAAAACAAAAAAGGCAGCAAAATTCGCTGTATTTCCGTTGCCTTGGTACAAACTGATGAGCTGCTGCCTGCCACCTGAAGTGAGGGAAGTCTATTGGTTTTTTTTCTTTCTCCCTCATTCCCTTCAGTTCGCACACCCAATTCTAACTGTATTTAAGCCTTAATTCAACTACGTGCATTACGCAACACCTGTAGATACTGAGATTGTGTGTTGTTGTTGTTGTTGAGCAAAATAAAAACTTTGGTCAGAAATCAAAATGAAAATTAAAAAAAAAAAAAAAAAAATAGTACTTATGTATGAAGGATATGGCAACACTGCATGAGAACGAACACAACTCGGTTAATGAAGAGAGCGCGTAAGTGCAAGGAAAGGGGGAGCAAGAGAGCAAAGAAGTAGTGCCTGCCGCAGCAACAATTGCTGTTTGTTTGCTGCTGCTGCTGCTTGCGCCTGCCTGAATGGTTTTAAGCAAAAACTAATTAAAAGTTCTGAGACAACAAATTTTTTTCCCGATCTTTTCTTTTGCTGCATCTTTTTTTCTATATGCATGTACATATATATTTTTTTCATTTTCGTTTTAGTCGCTGTCGCTGTTGTGTCGTTTGTTGTTGTTGTTATTATTATTTGTTATTTCACTTTGACACAAACAACCATTTTTAGTTTTTGTGCTAACAGCCATGGCAAACTGGCAGGCAGGTGAGTTTTACGGACTGAGGGTCCGAGGAAAGCAGCATGTGATTTTGAAAGTGGAAAACTGAAAAGTACACGTAAATAAGATTCTCAGTTGCTTATCTCTTGTATATTTTTATCCGAGTCGCAGGTGGGAAAATGAAATTGAATTGAAGTTTAATTTTTTTCTTTTGACGTTTTTTTTTTTTTTATTTTGTTTTTGCTTTTGTTGTCTTGCTTCTTTTCTTTTTCGTATTTCAGTTAATATTCATTTCATATCTCTTTACACATGAGCCGAGAGGATTTATTCTGCTAAATCGATGGCTAAGCTTTGTAAGACATAAAAAGGTTTAGTGTCAAGCAGTTTTACAAAATGTTTGCAGCGAAAGCGGAGTTTCAGCTCTGAAAAAATTTAATTGTTCCCTGAAAAAAAAATTATATAATACAACCTTGCATAAAACAAAAGAATACAAATTTGTGATGTACTGCACTTTTACTTCAAGAATTAATATACGAGGTGTGATAACCGTTATTTTCAAATTTCGTGAGTTACGTATGTTCGATTTTCGCATTTTTTTTTTCTGTTATGTTGGTACACATTTTTCTGTTATGTTGGTACACATGTCTGTTATATATGTTGGCAATACCAACCATTTTGGTGTGCTCTTCGATTTTTTACTATTCGTAAAAATGGATCAAAGAAACTGTATTCAGTTTTGTGTAAAAAATTAAATTAAATGCGCAAGGACATTTGAAATGTTGACTGTGGCCTTTGGCGAGTCTACTATGAGAAGAACACAAGTTCAATTGTGGTATAACAAGTTTAAGGAAGGCCGAGAAGATGTCAATGACGATGCTCGTCCTGGTCGGTCGAGCACGTCAACAACCGATGAAAACATTGACGCAGTGAAGAAAATGATTTTGGATAATCGTGGAATCACTATCAGAGAGGTTGCTGATGATGTTGGCATATCGTTCGGCTCATGCCAAGCAATTTTTACGGATGTTTTAGGCATGAAACGTGCGGCAGCGAAGATTGTTCCAAAATTGCTAAATTTTGAGCAAAAACAACGTCGCTTGTGCCAAAAACAAAACCGTTATCATGCCTCAACCACCGTATTCACCGGACTTGGCCCCCGCTGACTTTTCCTCTTCCCAAAACTGAAGACACCGATAAAAGGAAAGCGCTTTGCTACGATTGAGGAGATAAAAGAAAAATCGAAACAGGAGCTGTTGGCGATACCAAAAAGCACGTTTCAGAAGTGTTTCGAGGATTGGAAAAAACTCTGGCATAAGTGTATTATATCTGAGGGGGATTACTTTGAAGGGGATAAGATAGTTTTTGATGAATAAATATACATACATATGATGAATAAATACATACTTTTTGAAAAAATTGAAAATAACGGTTATTTTTTTATCATACCTCGTACGTGTTTTTGGTTTTTTTCTTGAAGGAAAAATTAGTATTGATAGAATATATAAATTGATAGAACTTTATTTGTTGTTAAACAATATTTTCCTACAGAAAATTTATTCGAAGAATAGCGAGTAAATTTATATACATGCACATATGTATGTATGTGTGTATGTATTCCGAATTCAAAAATACGAAAATTGTTGTTTCTGTACTTTGGTGTATAGAACATTTAACACATTTTTAAAAATGTAATTTGATTTGAAACTATTAAGTAGCTCCTTTAAGGCAAACCGAATCACAACTGAGGTTGGCACAAGCTGTAAAAGATTGGACAAGGATATGTGGTATCAGCGATGCGTAGTATTCTAATAAAAATTAAATATATTAAGCATGGCAGCATATTTAAAAGTGCTCGAAATTCACCTTAGGGTACAAAACGAAAAATCTGAGTACATTTCAAAGCATGAAAGAATTCTCACTCATTGTCCTTAGATCTTTAAATAAACATTAATTTAAATTCACTTGCTTTTCATTACCCAGTCCAGTTTTATACGTATTTTCTGTTGGATTAAGAAGTAATGCTGTTTCATCATCAATAATAATTTTACTAATTTCCAAAACAAAAAACCTCATTAAACCATAACAAAAGTGAGAAGTAAATTTCATGACACCTTCAACTGTCTTGAGCCCAAAACAACACAAGACAAATAAATAAGAGCCTGCAGATACTCAATCAAAATATAATTATAAATTATAATTATGTACAAGTAAGAAGAAGTAGGCAAAAGAAAGCAAGGTACTCGTAGCAGAGTGTCTACAATGTCAAAAAGTTAAAAGCTAAAATATCTAATATTCAAATTAAGCTATCAACATAACGCAAGAACACAAATATCGCATGCAATAATTAGAATATTCAAGTACGAGTGAGTATCTGCTAATTTACTGAAAACTATAATTATGCTAAAGATAATTGTGACGATGATTACGATGATGATGATGATGATTACTATGATTATGACGATTAACTTTGTACATATTTACTTTTGTAAAAGTATGCGATGATATGCGCTGCGTTGCGTTCGTTTGTTGTTACCCTGGCAGCGTTGAAATTTCAAATTAAGTTCACATTATTTTCACAGCTCGCAAAAGTTCCACAACTCAAAAATTTTTACCTGGCGACAGCATCAAACTTTTGCATAGCAAGCGTAAATGTTACACCATGCGCCAATGTTCGACATTCACACGCTTTCGCACACGCACTAGTGACAAAGCAACTGCACAGTAAATGGAGACGGTTGGTGCAAGAGAGTGAGTGGGGGCTTAGGTGGAAATGTTAATTACTTTCAATTCTGACGAAACGTCAACATAGGGTTTGACCTTAACCAAACGATGGTGATATTTGTAGTAGTAGAATAGAGTAGCAACATACAACATACCAGCGCTTAGTTTGTGTTGTTGATGCTCTCTATACTACTACATAGGAGGTTGTTGTTTACTATTCTATGTAGTGGTTGTTGTTGTTGTTGTTGCTATGTTGAATGTTGTTGCTGCTATTTCTGTATGATTAAATAAGTTGGTGCCGCTGTCGTCGTCATTGTCATCAACGTAGCCAGTCTGACTTTCTCTCCCTCGCCAGAATGCTGCTGCTGCCAATGGTAGCAACAGCAACCAGCAACCAGCAACAGCAACAGTTAATTTTCTTTTACAGGAAATGCGCTGTAATGATGTTTGTTTAATTTTGTGCGTGACTTTGAGGCACGCTGAACAAGAGCCGACATAAGAAGCGTGAGACGCGAGTCTTGCTCACTCATGCTTACTATTGCTGAAGAAATAGGTTGAAGATGATGATTTAATATTGAAGAAAATTACTTAATGGAGCTTTGATTATTAGAATGGAATTATAATTTTGAAAAGTTGTTAATCGTAGAACGATTTATAAAGCGTAGAAAAGCATGGGGCAGAAGCTGCGTGGCATGAAGGAGATCTAGGCGTAGGTAAAAGTATTAGCTACGCTGTAATTGTAGAATATACCCTAAGAGTTTAAATTTGATTGCTATATAATTAAGCGGAAATTAACTATGTACCTAGCTATATTGAAGTGGTTTCTTTTTTTTATACTAAGTAATTATTTTTTAATTAAAAATAAAGAAAAAAGGCACCTCTTAATCGCAGCAAAACTGAAAAGTTTATTAAATAATTGCAGGGTTGGAATATCACCCCAGTACCAACGACTTTGCGTTATTTTTTATAATCGAATACTTTCATATCGTTCATGTCATTATTTGCAACACCTACGCATCCAACAATTACACGCTTATATCTGCAACTCACACATACCATACATAAATGATAGATACCTACATTCAGTGTTCATATGTATGTAGTAAGTATAAGCAAGGAATAAAGTTTTTCTCGCTTTTTCTCATTTTAGCTGCGAAATAATAAGAAAGTTTTATATGAAGTTAATAAAAACGAAGTAAGAAAATTACGATAAATGTCACATCAAAGCTTTTTTAAAAGAAAATTCGAACGTATGCTGTGCACACTCACAGCCACATATACTAAAGTAATATATTTTGCGACAGCCAAAAAGGCAATTGTTGCTTCATAAAAATAAAAGGAAACCCATAAAAATGATATTGTACCTACGTATACTTGTAGACCCAGGGGAGAAGATGAGAAGCGCCATGAAAGCATTGAATTAACATGGAATCAATTACTTCTGTTAATAGTAATTCTGTGCGAGATACTCCTCAAGAAGTGAGAGCTCATATACTACAAAGCTCATATCGTCATATGGATAATCCATCAAATAGAATTTCAGTTATAGGGAACTTATGTACCTACATGATATTTTGTTTGTATAAGGATCTCTAGTGCACATTTGATGAATCGTCGTATAATCGATTTACTTACATTGAGAAAACATGTTTAGTGATGGTAAACTGCAAAGAATTGATCTGGTTGGACTCATGTTATAACTGCAGTAACGATAGAGGAAATGTACTAAGATAAGTTTAATAAGGAATGGTAGAGAAAGATCCTCAAGGTAGGATCTACATGTGGGGTACTCGATGAAACCGATGTTGGTCATATGTTGTTGGTCCTGCTTTCTTATTCGGTTTTTTAGCGACGCGTTTCGTAGACCTGACGGAACCTACTACAGATATTGTTTTTTTATAAGCATTACTTTTGCAATGTTTACGATTTTTGTTGCAGGTGTTAGGGTCAAAATGTATTAAAAAGCATCAAAACTTTAGTCACAGCTTAGTAGCCTCAGTAGTATATCATCCTCGTCTTTAAACATGGAACTTACTTTCACCCTGGGACCGTAATTACATTTCTTCAAAGTGGTGTCGGTATTTGGCTCTTTAATTTATTCACCGGGCTATTTTCATCGCTTAAAGATTCTTAGTTTTAAGCACATAAGTATTCGAAGTATATTATATTGATACAAGACTCCAGTTGTCTTCATTATCGAGCACTTTTTCACAATATTTTCATCGATTAAATTTACTTTTCAAACTGCTCTCGTGCCAATCGTCCATATCTAAAGAATTTATGTTTATGTAGAAAGTTGGATTTTACGGTTTCACTTATATTGGCTAACTACTGCCAAATTGATACGAATGATTTTTAGCTCATTCATCAGCATTTTCATTGCCTGGCATATAAAATTTTCATGGAATTCATATAAATACATTTACTAAGTTTAATTTTATATTTACTTGAGATCTCCTAAAAGTAGGCAATGTGTTTTAGGGCCTATAATGCAGACTTAGTTACGACGATCTCTTCTCGATCCAGTTAGCTATGTCTTATATATGCCAAATAGCGAAGCTCTAACTTTTTCCAGTAGTGAAATAATTCGTGGTCTCACTCTTCCGGTACCAACCAACAATCAGGACTGGTTTAAATTTAGTTTTTAGTATGGTAAGTATTTCAAGCAAGTATCATTTGTAACCTACTACGTTTATAGTATATGCAAGACTCCAGTTTCATTTTATTCACCAATTTTGTTACCATAATTTTTATGATATGCAGTTTTTAGAATTTTGGTTGTATAGGAATTTGCCACACCTACTCAATGAATACTATGTATGTTTTTCTTTATTCGCCCCAACACACAGTTAACTTGTCTTGCTCATCGAAACGACCTTTACTAGAAGTGTCTAGTTCCTAAGGGATATAGTATGTAAGAAAATTCTTTTGTTTTTAGACAAATGTCGGGCGGTTATTCTGAAAATCATGAATTATTATCCAGAATTAAAAGACTTTGTGAAGCAACGACAAAATTAAAACTCCCACTTCCTCAATCTGTGAATTCGCCAGTATATAGGAGCTTTGCATGTAAGTCGAAAAATCCCTAGACATGACTTCAGATAAATAGAAAAACAAAACGCACACACACTCACATACCCACACATACATATGTTCATACATCCATATACACAAACATTTTAACAACGCGCTGTGTGTAATAAAATTGAAAAGACTCATTAAATTAAATGCAGTGTAAAATGCTCATAAAAGTGATGCCGCGGCTAACAATGCAACAACAACAACAACAACAACAACAACAACAACAACAACAACAACAACGCATTCATACTTATCCATATCTACATCCTTGTTCGTAGGTATGACACATTCATATCCACAGCCATATCCGCTCATTGCCAATGACACCAAAAGCGCTTCATCAACACAGCGGCAAGAGCAGCAGCCGGCAATGATGAAATGGCAAAAGCTAAAATGAGCGAGAAACGATTTGGTAGCAGCACATATAACGATGTTGTTGTTGTTGTTGTTGTTGTTGTTCTACTTCTTCATTCTATACTTCAATCGCTCAATCATTTCGTTGTTTATGTGACATTTATGCATATACTTATATATGTATGTATGAATGCATGTCCATGTGAATATGTGTGGTGTGTGTGTGTGTGTGTGTGTGTGTGTGTGTGTGTGTGTGTGTGTGTGTGTGTGTGCGAAAAGACAGTGAATAGCGCGCTTTTATACTTTAAGCTGCCTTTTGTGGATGTGTGCAAGTTAAGTTGCCAAGTCAAGTCACATGAATGCATGTGATAAGGATAATACTTTTCTGCATTTTATCGTGTTTTTGCTATTGCACAAATGCGTGTGTGTGTGCCAGAGCGTGTTTGGAGCAGCATAAATGAATTTTTGATATTAATTAAAAATTTTGCCATATACCGTAACTAGTTAAAAATTTGTCAGAATTAATTGGCAAAACGTGTATGCATTTCATTAATTAATTAGTAATTGACATTAGCTATTACATAACACATAAATATTTCAGAAGATGGAATGCTTAATGAGTTGTAATCAAGCACCTGCAAAACAACTTAGAATTTGTTGTGACAGTATGGAAAGTGATTAAGTAAATAAGTAGTAAAGGACATTTAGGCAGTTTAAAAGACATTTAGAGTTTGGGGTATGTTACAAAATGTACTATGTTAATAATGAAAACAAAATCAATATTTCAGTAGCAAGGAATACTTAAAAAGGTGGTTAAATAACTCATCACAGAATCGTAGCAATGATTCTGTGATTGCTTCTTTAACACTTTGGACTAGAAATAGAACATTTGTTTTTGATATGGATTTCATTTTACATTTCTCAAAGAGGAAATTCTTCTGAGTAATCGTGCAATCAAAGTTTTTCTAGTTTGCTAAGGACTTTTTTTCGCGTAAACATTTTCTTCCTGGGGCTGAACATAAAAGTTAATAATGTTTAAAAATTAATAAAATATAGAAAGCATTATTGGATCTTTGCAAAACTGAACGTATCCAAAAAGTAAGGCTGTGAAATTTACTACAGAATCCATTATCAGACGTTGTTTTAGTTGGACTTAAGTTTACGATAAGATAACAAAAGTAGATAACAATATAAACACGAGAGATGGGGGGTAATAGGCAAGTCACTAAAAAAAATTACTTAATATTATAGATCCGACGAGATTTTAAAATTAGAAGTTCTTTTGTGCTTTTCGTCCCTTTTCCAGTTTAAAAATTAAATTTAAAATCGAAATGATTCCTTTATCAAGACGAAATTTCGTTGCCGTATTGTTTATACTATATAAAATTTTCTGTGAAAACTTCTTGATCTTCTGATGCTCCTATTTCTCTTGCCTTCAACATTTCGGCCTATTTTACACCTATCGTATGCATACTTAATTGCCAACGCGACATCAAGTGGTGGAAAAATAGGTAATCTCTGCCCCGAAATCAATTTTATGCATAAGAAGAATTACTTGTTTTAAATATTATCTTTTTTGCGTGTACTTCCAAAAATTTTGCGCTGTTTATATTAGTTATCTTTGAAATAAGTCAAATTAAAAGACAAAAAGATTCGGTTATACCTTCCATCTTTCAATAACACTGTGCGACAAATTGAGCTCAATCAAAAGTGATCGGGATCCAAATATGCTTGTTGGATAGCGGAAGTGCTCCAGTGTAGTGTGCTGGAGTCCGGCTTGGACCTAAATATCTGATTGTTTTTAAGCGGTCCCAAAGATTGTCTATTTCTGGCCATGATTGTACACTGAAACATAATCTATCATGATTACTTTTGCATTTGAAAATGTTTATGTGTTCAGCATTTTATAATAGATTCTTCCGTAGAATATATTTTTCGAATGTTTTAACCCATTAACTCCCTACCTGACAGGTCTTTTTAGCATTTTTCAGAAGAATTTGGAAATTAACCACATTGCGTGGATCCACAGAGGGTTAATGCGTTCTAAAAACTTTGCTATAATAAGATGCTGAACACATAAACATTCTCAGATGCAAAAATAATCATAATTCGAGTATCGTATGATTTATTATACCCACATGTTCAGAAATGAACAATCTTTAGGACTGCGTCCGTTGTTCCAAAACGGACTATAGTATTTTACTCGGGGGTATTTCCGCTATCCAACAAACATACTCCGGTTCTGATCACTTTTTGTGTATCGCATAGTATAATTTTTCAACTTTTGAAATCAGCTCTAGGACAAAAATATCAAATCAAACATTTTTTAGTAAAGTCAAAGTATAAAAATTGTGGATACAGGATTTTTCAATAGCATTTCCTTTATTAGAAATCGTATTTTGATACCCGAAAAATCTGCGGAAAATGCATTCATTGTTCGAATTTAAGTATATTGTGCGTACAGAAAAACGATAGAAGAACTACCACATCTTATATAAGTACAACTAAACTTTAGTTCCTATTTGGCAGATCTGTGAAACTGTAGAAATCGAGAACTGTTCTTACCCAATAATTAGGAGTTTCGGTGACTTTGTGACGGGTTCACATCTTCACACAAGGAAAACCTTCAAGGAAAATAACAATACCAATCACTAGACGTGAGTGGCTTAATAAGAGAATTGAAAGTGGTTCGCAAAGAAAGTTGCATCTAAGATATTTTAAATTTGAACCCATAACTATAGATCTTTTTTAAGATTACTTCTTTAGAATCGTTATTATATTTACGATTGGGTAAAATATGATCATGGTAAAAGGTCAAGGAAATTAAGGGCAGCGCCCTCTAGCAATCAAGTATGAAAAAAATGAGAATCAATATGTATACACATAAATGACGAGCACCTCATATGCATCCACATGTATCCACGAGTATGAATTGAATTCGATTGATAGAAAGCGCAGATTCGCGTATGATTCAAACTTGAGTGATAGAGGGCGCTGATTCGCATATGATTAATACTCGATTGATAGAGGGCGCTGCCCATCAGTTTCTTGTAGAATTTGACAATTCAAACAAAAATCGTTAGAAATTTATTTTCTAAAGCTGAACTATAACACACACAACATGAATGGATGCGAAAAGCTTGGCCTTGGCCCTCTGTAGGCTGTTGTTCCATTAAATGAAAGAAAAGAGAAGAGATGAAAGAATTAGCGAGTACAGACAGAAAAACAGAAATGGCGATTGTGTTACGATAAAATCACCAGCAAAACCTGCGCATGAGAGACAGCGACCATGTCAACTTCGTTGAAAAATAGAGGCCAAATAAAATTCAGTTTCTGCTATCGTGAAAAAACCCAAAATCCAGCACCGAGAGATCGTGAGAGTGTAGATTTCGCAAGCAACTTAAGGCACAACTTAATTGAAATTTCATTGAAAACAACTCGCAAAGACTAATGCGTAGAGACAACATGAATGGCAAATGAGTTTAATTAAGCCAATAATTCCATCAACACTCATCTCATTTAGTCACGACGAAGATTCTCAGATTATACTGCACCAGGCAGTCATTGAAGGTGCCGAATTCCAAGAAGATTTACTTGAATTTGCCTGAAAATCTTTCCTCCGTGGAAAGCAAAAAACTCACACCAGCACAACAAAACATAGACGAGATGTGATGTGTCAAGTTTCTGGTCAACCTCATTACAATCTCGAGTTCTCAGACCGGCAAGTGGCAAATTTTCCACCTTTTGAGATCATACAACCTAAATATTTTGATGATGATGATGAGTATAATAATGATGATAAAAATGTTGATGATGGCAAGATTATAATTATAATGATATAGCAAATAAATTCGCATGCTTTGAGTATGAATATTTTGATGCATTGGATATGCAAACGATCAAAATGAAGTTAATCCAGATGTAGCACACCTGGGATCAGAGTGTCATCAAACTGAACTATACAAGACTTATCGCGTGCATAACTCAGGACATACCATATTTAAAAGACCTGTAAAAATACTCCTGGTTTTTACAAGATTACTAAATCTAACCTGAAAATGCAAACCGAAAACGTTTTGAAGAAGCAAAATTCTGTCCCAGTGACTCACAAAATTTTTATTTATGTATTTGCCCCAAAGCGACAAGCCTATTGAAAACAGGATTGTTTTCTTGAAAATTTTTAAAGCAATTTTTGCGTGAATAGTCTCTGAATTTTATTATAATAAATTTATGTACGTTACTGTTACTGTTTACATTTTAACTCAATTATATAATTTTATTCAGTATTTTTGCCTCAACATTACAATGTAAAATCATAACACTTTCAATAAAATCAAACCGGTGTCAGTAGGCCAAAACAAAAATCTAGAAAACGAATAGAAATAAAATTTGTAATTCAAATTTTCAAATTGTTAGCAAGAAGAAGAAAATCACATATACTCGTACTACAAATAAATAATCGTAGATTGAGTAGGCATCAGGGCGACAGCAATACTGATTTTAATGTTCACAGAAACAAAATTGGAAAGTAGGCGATTTGCATAGATACAAAGTTGGAAGAGCGAAGAGTTTTTCCTTTTTTAGCACTAATAAAATGGTTGTTTACAAAACGCGCTTCTACAAAACGTTGCCAAATTAAATTCACAACATTAACAGATTTAACAGAATATCAACAACCTACGTTCAAACACATAAATGCCAAACACAAGGAAACAGAAGCTGACAAGTCACAAATAACAGGCCAAAAAGTTCGCACGCCCAGCGAAACCCAACTTGCCTGCAAGACGCCAAAGCTAAAAACGAAGAGGACAGGTCTCATCAACACAAGTCAACCAACCAACTACCAACAACTACAGCTACGCATTCAACATTAACTGAAGCACAAGTGTTGAAAGGGAATTGTTGTCGTATTATGTTTCATAAGCTGTTTATGCGTTTTCACAACAACAACAACAACAACAACAACAAAAATAAAAATAAAAATGAAAAGCCAGCAAAAATTCTAAAGAAATTAAAAAGCCAGAAGAGGGAAAAGTTTTAGTTGTCGCTGTTGTCATTATTTAGCTAACTGTCTATGGGTCTATCTATGATTGTCTGTCTGTTTGTCTGTCTGTCTGTCTCTCGGTCGGTCAGTTGTTAGTTGAAGCTGTCAAACAAATACACGCTTACTCCCATTGCGCTATTGCTACTTTAGCTCCTAACTACAGCGAAAACCAAACTTGTTGTCAACGCTACTTCTCGCTCCTGCTGAACAACAACAGCTTTAATGCTGTCACTATGGTATGATTGTCTCACTGTCATCCGAGTTTCTTTTTGCTTTGGCTTGGTATATTTTCCACTGTCAACAATATTCTTGTTGTATTACTCTGCTGATATTCTGCTGTCAGTGCCATTTCATTCCGGAACAGCCCCTTGTCATCTTCTTTTACCGAAATTTCGGGTTATTATTATTATTATTAGTATTTTTTTTCTAAAATTTTTCAGTTTCTTTACGCGTATGGTCACCTTATCTTTGACTTAAATTCATTTGATGTGGTAGAATTGCGGCAGATTTGTAACGGATTTTCAAACAAAAACAAAAATCTGTCATTGGGCGCGTACATCAATTTGACGAAAACCACTCAAGTTAAAATTTGACAGCTATTATACGCGTACTTGGGAAATTTAATAATATGTATGTAGCCAATAATAAATGTGTGCACTCAAAATTAATGTCCTTAAAATTCGATCAATGCGTAGAAAACAAATAAAAATAAATTATGTAATAATAATAAATACTTAAAAATATATACTCGCATAGATTATTTATGCATTAAAGTCACTCTTCATATAATTTCATCATTTTGTTTTTTATTCACACACATCAAGAAACTTTATTCAATACGCATTCAAAGTTAAATAGAGCTATGCAGCATAGTGTGTTTATGCTTGTGTGTGTGTGTGTGTGTACGGGAATGTGTGCACAGTGTACATCATCACATAAAGACTTTACCCATGCTCCTATTTTGTAACTGTGTATATGCGTTTGTGTATGTGTACGAGTATATCCGCATCCATCGTTTTTTCTTTCGTCTGGCAATTGCAAGTGAATGCATCTAAAATGAGCTCTGCTCTGCGTTCTGCTCATCGTTGTAGTTATAAAACGCGCGTGTTTATTTATGATTAATCGATTTTATGACTTTCCGTTTTCTTCGTTTTTTCCTGTTTCTTTTTCGTTATTTTTCATGTGTAATAAAACGTGCGGCAGCGCATCAGCAAGCAACAGATATGTCATTCAATATGCTACACATACACAATCAGACATTTATGGAATAATAGTTATATGTACATATATATGTATGAGTATGCGTGTGTGTGTGAGTGGCAGCATAAAATTTTCGCCTCAATTGTATACAGAAATTTCAAATGGAAATTGAAATGTAAAATTCTCACACACACGCACACACATATGGTATATGCATATAGGATACCTATATTTTTGGAGGCCATGGGTATTTCGGAATATTATGGTACAGTTGGACCGCGATAAAAAACAACAAGAACGTGCGTATGTATAAGTGCATAGGTAGGCATGCAAAAGAAATATCAATTTGAAAGTAGCAGTCTCCGATCTAAATCTAATTGGAAAAAGTTACCCAGATATTTGTTGTGTTTTTGGCCAGAAATTCGTTGGCAATGAGAGCCTTGTGAAATTGTGCGTTGCCGTTGTGTAAAATCAAATGCCGCATAACGCCCAATTAATACTACCCCGGCATTTTTTTTTGGGGAGATTGCAATTTCTTTTCGTCCCAGAATGAAGAGATTTGTTTGAACCTTACAGATTTAAAAACTTTCCACTAACTTCGGGTTCCTTCAAACTAGAAACAGTGCTGGAAGTAGCTACTACAGAGTTCTCTTTCAATGTAGAGAGTTGTGGTAACACTATGGATTTTGATGGACTATGTGAGGCATTCGCCAACACCACTCACCTAAACTAATATAACCTATGGCTACCATAAAATTGAAATTTTCGTCCTTAAACTATATTCTAAAAATTTTATCAATAAGACATTATTATTTAATCTTTATAGATTTAGACTTATGGTAATAAAATGTTAAAAATCTTAAATTTTGCCTGTTTGTTTTCTACCAAAAGATGGTCGCTGTAGCGTAGTGGTAGTGCGTTGGACTGTTACGCAGAGTGTCCGGGGTTCGAATCTCGGCACAGGCAACAAATCAAATAGTAGAAAGGTCAAATTCTTCTACACCGCGTCACCTCTTGGCAGGCAATGGCAACAAGAGTAACAATTGCCTATGAAAAGCTTTTCACTTCGTCGTTCGGATTCAGCATGAAACTGTAGGTCGCTTCCATTCATGTACAAATATAGTACGCACAACTTGAGTGGATGCGAAAAGCTCGGCTTTAGCGGTCATAGTCGACACTGATAAACTTAAGTTCATTGTGGTAAAGACATAACACTTGCCACAATGGCTGCCTATCTCTTTATCGGTGTCCTGTGTGATTGCATTCCCTCTCTCATTCTCCCACCTTCTTCCTCCCACTTATCAATCTTCCTTCCATTCAACACAATGCTTTGCATTCATAGGGGTGCACCCTGTGTGTTGGGTGTATAAATAAAAAAAAACTGTTTCGCCTACTTAGAAGATGGTTTTGGCGCAAATACCGGCCCAAGCAGTCACTTTTTGGTTGGACATAAAAATTATTTATTGTTTCTCTAAATTTATATAAAAAAATAATTCCAATTAATACATGAACTCAATGAAATCCTGTTGCTATATAAAATGTAGATCCATCATTGGCGTCTGCAATTGTACAATGGTGTTTCAGGCGATCTGGTGTGGATTCTTCGTTCTCAAAATGCGGAAATTTTACTTGTAAACGGTACCAGAGAGTGTGTGAAATGGGCCTCGTCGGTCATCAAAAATCTGGTTCAGTGTCAACCAATCGAGCGACTGTTTAGCCTTATTCCAAGTGACTTGGATGGTCTGTCGGCAATATTCTTTGAGTCAATTGCATTTATGTGGAAACGAATGCAAATCATCCTTCAAAATGCACCGCATGGTGGTTCCACTGACACCAAAATGCTGACGATACATGTGAGTTCTCGGCAACACTATCTCTTACCGCATCAACCAGTTCATTGGAATGTCTTGGGCGTTGATGAACGGCTTGCCAACGATCTATCACTGTTCCGTGCTCAACAAATTTCGAAACCAAACGACAAATAGTATTGTCAGACGGTGTTTGTTAGCCGCGATATTTTCGACGATATTCAGCGTCACCATTTCGGCGCATTATTTCGGTATGAAGCGATTTATGGTTAAAATTGTACTGAATTGACGTTTCAAAAACATGTTTACTCAAGTCAATCGGTTGATAAATGTTAAAATTATTCGTTGTTTACATACCGACATAAAATGACACACCCTGTAATAGCCATCATTAAGAGTATTATAGACCTTGCGAAAACTTTGTAAGAACCAGTTGGGCAGTGTTTTTTTTTTTGTTTTGTTTCTTCCTCTAACTTCATAGTTCTTGATTTGCGAAAATTCAGAAAAACAATTTTTAATTCACATTTTTAGGAAAATAAATCAAAAAACATCTGGAGATGATTTTTGGTCTAACAGTACATTACTTTGCATATTTTAAAAAGCGATTTCAAATGTTTATGTAATGTTTCCAGAGTGTATTAATGCACTGTAGTGTAAAGAAAGGCGAAGTTAAAGTCGAAACACAATTTAATCTTGCTGTTGATAGTTATACCTAAATACCCAGCATAAACGTTATCAAAGAAACAACCGTAACTTATTTAAAATGATAAAAACAAAGCAACGCTATAGAATACCGATAAATTTGCTTAAGTTTTATGTGAACCTACAACTACATATTTACAACTTCTCCCTTCAAGTGAGACAAACCCCTGCAAAGCTACTTCTCCAACCTCTATTAACTATTTGTAATACCATCGAAATCTATACCAATTTATGCAAGGAATTCGACATATTCCGCATACCACCCGCATACATCAAGAACAGCAACAACAAAACTGGAAAAAAACTCGGTGGGAAACATGTCACTGACAGCGACAAACGCAATGAGAAAAAAGACGCAAAGGCAAACCAAGAAAAATGTTGAACCTCAGAGTAAATAGTGAGGCGGCGATGTCTGGGCGGTGAAGAGGGAAGGAAGCTGTTATTTTAAGAGCATATACTACATACATATAAATAGAAGTGTACAGAAAAAACGATGAAATGAAATTAGGTAGAAGTGTCGACATTGAATTTTATGAAAATGTAATGTAACCTCTTCATCATTATTGGCAACATACTACACTCTTACCTCTGAGGATTCAACTCAAGTATATATTTGCGCTGAAGCAAGGAGTAGGTAGGCTACTAACTACATACAATATCAACAACATAACCTTAATGCTTTAATAAGTAAGACTCTACCAAACATCTATGTATCTGTACATATGTATGTAAGTAAGTATGTATGATGTTGGCAGACTTACAAATACAAGTACGAGTACATATGTGTACATATATATCAGTGAATGTATTTCTATGTGAGTGTAACGTTATATCATAACTTACCCTATCAAGAAGTAAAGGTATCTGGAACAAGAACCACAAGAAAAAATCATTGAAATAGAAATTCATGTTAACAACAATGAGAACATAAGAAAAATATGTTAAAAGTAATAAGAAACAAGAATAGCAAGCGAAGCAGAAGTAGGTGGAGGTAACTATGCTGCGTTGTGGAGTAGTGAAGGAAAATAAAGTGGGGCTTAGAGTACTTAGAGAGAGAGAGAGAGAGAGAGAGAGAGAGAGAGAGAGAGAGAGAGAGAGGGAGACGCTTTTGGTTGCTGCGTTTTTATTAAGGTTTTTGTTTTATTTCTGTCATTTCTTCTTCTATGTACGAGTATGTGTCTGTTTTTTGTTTGTATAAATTTTATTAAGCGGAATTAAGTAGACAAGAACTTGAGTTGACACACACACACACACACACACACACACACACACACACACACACACACACACACACACTCACACACACACACACACACACACACATTCATCCATTCATACGCAGCTTCACAAATACTTACACTAACACACTTGCACTTGACGTTGTTCATACGAGCACCCTGTAACCAATCGCTCTAGTCTTATACTAATATTATACTAGACCGCGAGGGACTACTATCAGATCCATGTCTAGTTGAAACATAAAGGGTGTTTTTTCTAGAAGTGTGGTTTTCAATCTGGCAATACTTTTTTCGGAGTTGGTCTTTTTGACAGCTGTCACTTGATTAATACTCAGTTTGGTTTGCCATTTCATAATAAATAGCCTGCACAATGTTTGCAAATTATGGAAATTTGTTAGCAAAATTCATGCACTCTGAAAAAAGTGTTTCGCAAGTTACGTCCATTTAGCGAGGCGACTTATTTTTCGCTCAATGGATACGTGAATAAGCAGAATTACCGTATTTGGAGTGAAGACCAGCCAGAGGCAATTCACCAAGATCGTGTGATTTGACCCCTATTTTTTGTAGAGCTATGTTAAGGAACAGCCAAACACGATTACTGCCTTGGAAGTCAACATTGAACGCGTCATTTGTGAGACTTCGGCCGAAATGTGTAAAAAATTTGAAAATTTGGACCTTCAGAATGGGCCTCTTGAAGCGTAGCCGCGGGCAACATTTAAGTGAAATTATCTTTAAAAAGTAAATGGCATTAATTGATTTATCGTTCCAAATAAAAATTTCATTCACTTTTGTAAAATTTCTGTATTTTTTTTTCAAATTTTAAAAACAATACTCTTATAAAAATCACCCTTTATTAGAACACACTAGTTATTTTTATACTACAGGCTTGTCATTGGGCACTGTACTTATATACTAGTCCAAAACCTAGTTACATTGGCTCATTTCGTGGTACTAAAAAAATAGTTATTTTTTTTATTTTTATTTATTATATTAATTTTTCCAACAAATAAATTTACTTATATATTTATGGTACTATAAGAAACATAATTATAAATAACAATGTTACAACTCAAAAGGCTATATGGTAGGCCTAGCAAATGAATTACTTATTAGATTTTATGAAGTTTACTGGGCTCGAACCAGTTAATGTGTGTCGATAATCCACAGGTCTTATTAGGCGATCTACATGAGCATTGTGAACACGATCAATTGAAAAGCAATATGTACTGTAAAGTAGCGAGCAAAGCAAAACGAAAAAGAACGGCTGTTTGCTGCTGCTTCAACGAGTCACTGGATAGGTCAGATGACTATATCAATCATATCAATCGATTAGTTGATTTTTTATATTTTTGTGGCGCTTATTTATTTATTATTTTCCTTTTCAAAAAGAACACAGTATATACAACGTATAAAACCAGTTTTCGATAAATTCGGCTAAATATAAACTATTCTGCAGCTATTTGTGCCCTCGAGGTGCATTCGGGGGTTTGCTTGATCTCAACTAGAACGACGTTTATTACATCAATCTGGTCATGTCTTGAACTAGTTTCTATACTAGTATTAATGGACAAGAAATATTTCTAGTCTGTTTTACTAGAAACATGCACATGTCCCTGATGTGCTGTTGGTTACCGGGTATCAACACAAGCATGATTATTAAAGTAAAATGTCTGTCTTTATGTCACACACACACACATTTATTTATGTACATGTGTTTGTATGAGTATGTGTGTTTGTATTTTGAAAATACATTGGTGGCCTCATTAAGCACTTTAGTATGACGCTTGCATGCTATGAAAATAATGTGTTGAATAAAAATAAAAAATAAATAAAAGTAAAACCAGCAAGGTAGCTTTACTTTAATTTAAGTAGTTGTAGGTACATATTCATGACGGAGTCACGTGGTGCTATAATTTGATGGGTATAAATTCCATGCTTAGAGCTTTAACTCAATACAAGTTTCTTTGTTTTTAGTCAGGGATAATACACAAACTTTTTATACGGATTTTTCTTAAATAATATTCATATGTATGAATAAAAGAGCCTCTTTATGATGACATTTTGTGACATAATGAATGTTAAGAGTTTCCCTAACTTCTTGAAAGGCGCCAGTGACAACGACACAACCTCGAGGAGATCAACCTGCAGGTAGAAAGTAAAGAAAATCAAGTTCTACGTCACTTCAATTCCAATCAAGTGTCGCTAGAATGTCAATTTTTTACTTCTACTTCTTTCCTATTCAATTCAAAGCTTCGCATGTAAAAGGTTATTCCCTATGTGCTGATCGATGTTGAAAATACATTAATTTGAATGGCAAGAAAGAGGTTTATTTTCAAGTTTTGCATCTGTTTCTTTCAACTAATATTAGAATTGCTTTCTAGTAAATCTCCCAATAAATCAAAAGATGCTACGTATTTCGATAACATTGCTTTTGCGTTACAACTTTTTAACTTGATATATGGGGTGCTCCATATAACATTTGGAATTTGAACTACTGGCTTTTTTTGAGTGGGGGAACTTTAAAGTCATTCGTATTATGACGAAATGGGTCGATATACGCCTGAACAACTTTGAGAAAGTGTAATAAAAATTCGGTTGAAGAGAAGCGACTTCCATACAACTTGTGGATCAATGAAATGTGTGCTGGATCCTACACTGAACACAACCGAAAACATTTTTGCTGATTCTCAGAATGTCCAAGAAGAACCAACCATATCAACTCACCATCGTTCTGAGGAACTGAACATTTCACACACTTTTTTGTTGCGAATTCTGCATAAAGACGTCAGTATGAAGCTTACAAAGTTTAATTTGGTACAACAACGGAAGCCAAATGACCAACCGTAACGTTTTCGGTTTGCTAATTGGGCTCTGGAACACTGGAAAAAGATGAGCATTTCTAATAAAAAATCACATTTTCTACCGAAGCTCACTTTGACCTCGCTGGCTACGTAAATAAGCAAAATTGTCGCATCTGGGGCTTAGAAAATCCATTCACGGTTGTTGAGAAGCCAATGCGCCCTGAATGAGTAAAACTGTTTGGTGTGGTTTTTGGACTGGCGGTATCATTGGGCCAGTTTTCATTGAGAATGAGGCAGAAAGATGCGTTACAGTGAATGGTGTGCGCTACCATACAATGGCAACTGATTGTTTGTGGTTCATTTTAGATGATATGGACAATATTTAGTTATATTTAACAGGATGGCTCGCAGTGTCACAAAAGACGTGCAACAATGGGTGACTCTTATCTTCCAAATAACGCTTCCTATCTCTCTCTCTCTCTCTCTCTTGGACCTACTAAAGCAAAAGCTCTTCCACAGTTTGTAGCAATGATGAGCAAAGTCCTTAGCGATCTTCGTTTGCACTTTTCAGTTCAAAATGTTTTAAAATTTCCTCATTGGATTGAGTTCGCCGGTTACTTACAGAAACCCATAATTTTCCATTTGGTTAAGCGAATCTTATATTTATTATTATATTTATAATTTCTAGTAGAATTTAAAATCTTTTAAAATTCGAGTGGAATCTCAAAAAACTCAAAGTTCTATTAAAGCTTACACAAGAAGAAAACTAATAAAATTCTACAGCATCAGCCAAGGCACTGAACTAACATTTTTATAAGCGTGTAAAATGAAAGAAAATAAGACATAGAACACACTCTTAAGCCAATGTGCCAACAACATAAAAACGCGCATTACTAACAAATAATAAAGGTAAAGCAAAATAGAAAAGAAGCCGGCAAAAACATAAAGAAATTTCTATATTTGCTATTGACAGGTAAAAAATATCTCGCAGCATCATAATAAAGAAGAGCCAAGGTAAACGCGAACATGGAGTAAGAGCCAACAGCAATGGAGGCTGTTTGCAAGCGTATTCTTCATGCTGCATCTGCAAATACATAAATACACACACACACACACACACATATTGCCACATTCACATTATTAAGATTGTTAAAAGCCAAAGATATTGATTTATGCAGATAAGCTCCATTATGCTAAAGTGGCAGGTTACACAACAGCAGCAATAATAAAAACAAAAACCCAACAGCTACCGATGGCAGCATCAGCTGAGCTGTAAGCTCAAAAGGTTAGAGATGGTTGGTGAAGGTAGAGAAAATAGAATAAAATTTTTAAATTTCAAAAAGGTGCGTCTTTAAAAATTAAACACATACAAGCAAAGAGAAGATAACGAAGGGTGGTGCATACTTCAAATACATAAAGCGGGTTCCGGTGCTTATTGAGCAACGGATAAAGGAAAGGAAGAAGTGGAAGAAAAAGGGAACAGGGAACAAAAAACTGAACCCCCTCCTACTAAAGCCAAAAGTTAACGTAAAAAATGCTGAATTAAAGGGGGTGACAACGACAGTTTGATGCCGAAATCAATCCAGTTCTGCATTAGTATAATAATTCTAGTAAAATATTATATATTAAGTATTTATAGATATTCTGAGTTCTGAATAAATTAATACAAGAATCGCATGACAAACCAAAGCCATTAATCAAAATTAAATCCAATTTGTCGAAAATCAATGAATAACAAATCCAATAAGCTGCGCAATACCGTAAATAAATATCTAAGTTAAGTTGATCAGTTGTTGCACACATACACCCTCAAAATCACACAAACATCCATTCACAAGTACGTACCTTCCTCCCCTTGCCAAAAACAGCACTCACACACACATACACACACTCCAACATACATAAGCAAAGCCTTAGTCAGACATACTCGAAAGGTTTCGTATTAAAAGGCACAACAGTAATTATTATCGATTTAGGCTCAAGTCAATTTTGATTCAATTCAACCTGCCAGCTATCACTATCACCCTGCAGTAGAAAAATGTTACCCACTTAGTAAGATACAACCTCAAAACTTGTGGCCCTTGAGCCACTTTGAAGACTGCTTATACTTTTCTGCTTGTGTATGCAACAACAAAGAAATTCGTTTTTCATCGGCTGTTTGTGGTAGCTTCTTTCGATAATAGTATTTGGCGACAATATTGTATTGTAATTCTCATATTCTTCTTTTAATGGCATAACAGCCCTTGGAGGGCCTAGGTCGTGCTTTTCGAATTCAGATGTGTTATGCTTTTACATGAACGACCTACAGTTACATTCAACCTACAGTTGAATGTCGAATCCGAATGGTGAAGTGAATTGCTTTTTATAGGCAATTTTTACTCTTGTACCACATGGTTTAGGACATCATAATGTAAAAAAACCAGTACGTTGCGCGTAAATGAGATGGAGGAATGAACTAGTTGTTGTTTTCAACTAGCTAATTAACTAGCTTTCGAGCTCGTTGGTTGTACTGCACGGTAGCTTCTCTTTCCACACATATACACACACACACACACACACACACATTTATGAATGGTATATGAGAGATATCATCACACAGCATCTTATCACAGACATTTTAAGTGGATATAGTAAAGCCACACATCTTTGCACATGGCTGCCACACATATGCACGCAGACACGCAAAAATACACATATCTATAAATTGTGCCCCACGTGTGGCGCGCGCTTTTGCTATTATTGTTCTTTACATAAACTCATGAACACATACATACACTCAATTACAGAAATATTCATGCGTTTTCATTTGTACAACCAAAAAATAGAAGAGGCAGCAGTTGAAGGGAATTCGAAGAAACGACAAGAAGTTTGTCAGCAGCGATGTCAATGACGTAGAAAACAATGAAGAAGAAGAGCAGCAGCTGAAGCTGAATGGAAGAATGGAAGAAGACAAAGGCGAAGTGGTTCAAGTTACTGAAAAACAGAAAAAGAAGTGGAAGTTGGCAGTCATGTCAAAAGTTAGATACCAGCGACCAACAAAAACAAAAGTAAAAGAGACTCAATTCAATTGAATTGCCATCAAGTAGCATAAATGTTATTCTAGAGAGATTCGCAATATGTACGAAGTTAGTATTTCTTCTTTCTAACAACGAAAACAATATGTTTGCGCTGTAAGTTATACTTTCAACACTTTAGTATATGTACATGTGTGTGTGTGCGTGTTTGTGAGGGTGAATGTGTTTTTTCGTGCATGCTTAGCTTTGTTGGCATGACAAATTGTTGCAAATTGTACTATGTCGTATGTATATGGATTATATGTAGTAACTAAATTCATTCATTCATTCATATTATTTCCTACTACTACATACATCAACTTGTTGAATTCACTCGCACATGTATGCTGGTGTTCTGAAAAAGCTGCGTCTTTTCTTTTTCTCGAGACAATGGAGCGATAAAAATTCTTTTAGATGAACGCACACACGCTTATGAAAAAGTACAAACACTGAAAATAATTTTAAAGCTGGGAAATCGTTGATACAATAAACTCGAATTTGAAATTGTACAGAAAGAACCTTAGCGAAATCACTTCATCATACCAATTGGTTAATCGAACAGAAGTCAGTCTGCTCTACACCTTGAGGTTCAGGGATCTGGTCATCTAAAAACCCTTATCTTTAAATTTTAACAATTAAAGATTGGACAAAACAGCTTGGAAGAATACGGAAAACTAAATTGCTAGAAGGAATAATGGACCAACAAGTTTGTGTTGACCAAACTATCAGTAGAATGGTAAGCCAAATGATCAGCGAAGGCACAGTAAAAGTATTGTTAATGTTAAGAATGTTGTGAAACACAGAAAGAGAAATTACACTGTATTACATCTCGTTAGAAAAATGCTCATAAAAATGATCAGTAAAATTATCAGCCAAAGAGAACTAAAATGATTGGATATTAGTGATATGTTTATTAAAATGATTAGGAAAATAATTATAACTAAAATGCCAAAAAAAATTAGCGGCAAAATGACCGCGAAAATGGAAAGAAAAATTTTTAGGCAAATTGCCAAGAAGTTCTAAAATGGCAAAGATCAATAAATTTGGTATTGAAATGATTGGGGAAAGGATCAAGAATGTGGATGACGAAAAATTAGAAAAATTTATTGGTATCGATAAAAATATTAGAAAATTGTTTGAGGAGACGATCAGCAAAATGAACAGAATTATGATCAGAAAATTGGGAACTGGAAATGGGATATAAAATGATAAGGGAAATGGAAATTATCATCAAAATTATTAAGAAAAATATTATGGAAATTGTCAGCAATGTTATCAGTGAAATGCTGATGAATGTCTAGTAAAATAATAATGGAAATTATAAGCAAAATGATCATAAAAGGGGTAAAGTGATCATCGAAACGATAAAATATCACCACAATGGAGAACAAAATTATTGAAAATGGTCACCAAAAATGTCATCATAATTGTTTCCGAAACGAGAAAATTAAGTAAATAATGGGGACAGAACGATAATAATCGGCAAAACGATGAAAAAATGGTCATCAAAAATATTAGGACAATGATAAAAGAATCTATCGGTTAAATGATAACAAAAAAGACTAGCAAAAACATTCATTGGTATAATTGTCTGCGAATTAAATAAATAAATAAATAATGATCAAGTAAATGATTAGGAAAATGAAGATGGTGTAGTGGTAGTGCGTTGGACTTTTACGCAGAGTGTTTGGGGTCGAATATCGGCACAGGCAAAATCAAAGAGTAGAAAAAATCATTTTTCTACAAGGCACCACCACTTGGCAGGCAATGGCAAACCTACAAGAGTAACAGAGTAAAATTTGCTATGAAAAGCTTTTCACCGTTCGGATTCGCATTAAACTGTTGGTCCCTTCCATTTATATAAAAATATAACATGCACAACATGAGTGTATGCGAAAAGCTCGGCCTAGGCCCTCCATGGGCTGTTGTGCCATTAAAAGTTGCGGGAACGGTTAGCAAAATTATTAGGAAAATAATAAAAGAAATGAACTGCAAAAAGGTCAGCAAATCGATTAGCAAAAATATCTCCAAAATGTGGTTTAAAGTAATTATGGAAATGGATTAGCGAAGTTTTTTTTTGTAATAAATTAATGATTCTGAAATTTTTGAATTATGTATTAGAGTAATACCTAAGCTTCATTGCCGTTGCGTAGGGGCAATTTCATTTAACTTTGACGATTTTGTAGCAATCTTGAGTATATTTTAACATATGTATCTTCTAGATTTTCTCTCCTAAAATTTCTAAACTTTGAAGTATTATTACCTTTGAATTGACAATGGTTTTGAAGCTATGAAACTATTAAATTTTCCCTATCCTACGATTCACAATCCCACATAGACAAAGATAGTCCGATATGGACTAGATCATCTCATTTTTTAATTTGGGGAAGTTTAAGTTAAACTGGAAATTAGATAGATCTATTTCTTGCCCATTATGGGTATAAATGAAGGCTATAGCATCAGTATCAATTCACTAAATGTAGGTCGGTATGTACATTTATTATCAAGAAAACTAGATCCGTTCCCGTACTACGACGCGGGTGAATGCGTTCGCCCAAAACAACCCAAAAAGCATTCCCGTACTAGAAAAACTTGCAAATGAGAGCGACGATGAGAGAGTAATTATCTTGTTCTTCCTGCCCGTACTTTTTCTTCGGATAAAAATGTAAATAGTGGCAAACTATCGACTGCTTTGTTTCGTGAAAAATAAATAGAAATTAAGAAATATTAAAGAATTTCTGAAAAAATAAGTTATATTTGTTAAATTTGTTAATTTTTTGATTTAAATTTGATAATTCTCGGCAAATTTCTGATTTCACAATTTGACGGTTTGTACTGGGCAATAAATGTGGAACGCAAGTTCCCATACTTTTGTGCACTCTTGTCTCTCACAGAGAGTATTTTTTGTCAAATCTCCTTTTTATACCAGACTTTGCAACAAAAATATGAAATACCGTTTGTATTATTTTAGAGTGTATAATATCAACAACAAATAAGTAAACAACACAAAACAAAAAAAAAAGAGAAGAATGGACAAACAAAAAATAAGAAATAAAAATTGGTAATTTACTTCAGTCAAAGTGCTCACATCAAAAAACAATAATAACAAAAAAGCAAAGAGCAATGGTAGCAACAAGCAACATATCCAGTGGATTGCGAATGAGATGAGGGTGACTTGATTTTGCTAAATTTATTTATCTCTTTGGGTTTTTTTGTTTTTGCTTGCGTAAGGACAATTTCCACTCATCCACTCAAATTTATTTCATGTTTCTCAGCTTTTGTTGTTTTTGTGCTGATTTGCGAATTGTGATTTAATATATTTTTTTTTTCATCGCATAAAATCTTGTTGAAGATTTATTTCACTGTAATTGTGTCGAAATATCTAGAACGCATCCTTATGCATGACTCCACTTCCGGTATAATGATGTTCAAGGAGATGAATTGAATTGAGTTGAGCATGAGATTGATACACTTACAAGCACATACATACATACATAAATAAGTATGTGCATGCTTGTGTATGTACTTGTCCGTAATAATCTGTAATTGTGTACAACTACAAGCACAGATACTCGCACCGTACCTTTCGTTTTGTAATGTATGTATGTATGTAAGTAGCTCCATTTTGCTGAAATCTTTTAAGTTCACTTGTACTTAAGTATGAAATTTCGTATGCATGTATGAAGGAAGCTGTAAAGCTTGGAACTGTCTGAAATTGTTATTTAATTGTATCAAAAGCGATTTTTGCTTAAATGGTTCTCTATGTACTTTTGCCTTAAGGCACTTGTAGAAATTGAAGTGTGCTTTTTGCTGTGGTAAATTGCAGGTGTTTTAATCTTTACTTTTGTAATACAAATATTTGCAACAGAGATAAAGTAGATATGCAATATTATGTATATAGTTATGCTGGAAAGGTCACTAGTACAGTAGTAGTTGTGGTAACAGTAATGATGCAAGTCTTAAAAAGTATGCAGCAAATAAAGGAGTAAGGCCGGATAGGGTTATTAGCCGGAACACATTCCATAGAGAATTTGATAAGAAAGGATTGAATTTTAATTAATATCAGGTCCTTACTTAGTTTTAATTTAAGCTAGATTTTAGTAAAGAGTTTGTGGAACATTTTGTTAATAAAGAACCTTTGGGGGTATAAATTTGTTGGTACTTAAACTCCTGAGCGGCTCTTGATATTTAAGAACAAATATATATCTACGCTTCCGCATAGAGATGGGAAAAATATTGAGTTGATGGCTACATCAGTCATTGCCCATGACTTCAGTAGAGTTACCTGCGCTCAAATAAACCTTCCCGAATTTAGAGACTGAATTTTTCGATTGTCTAGAGCACATAGATAATGTTAAAACCATCGACCAGGTTCTAGTTCATTATAGAATGAAAATGCTTTGTTTAATATAGAGTTGTGGTAAGAGGAAGATTAGTCAATTTGATTTGTGTAGGAAACATATTGGTTTAAATGTGGCCTTTTAGTGGGTTTGACGTTTTGCGACTAAAGAAAGTTTATGGCAGATTTTAGATGATTCCTAAAAGAATTCTGAGCCAATGAGTTAGAAGAATAAATGCCTGAATCTGTGGAATAGCTGGTGTGTTACTGCAAATAGCATTCAGATGTTTTCAAGAACTCCAATTTCGATCACTAAGATGAGAGGATTCCATCCAGGCGTTTAGAATCGAGCGAGAAGAGTTTGGTTGAAACTATAGGCAATACATAAGACCCAGTAGGGTCTCCAAATTTGTTGTTATTCGAGATTGAATAATTCAGAAAGTTCTTACAGATTTTTACGTTTCTTGTGCATTGTCCGATCGTTCATTTGTCGCAGTAAAAGTTATTTTTATCTACCTAGTCCGATAAAGGACTCTGAAATGAACATAAACGAGGCGGATATTTCTATACAATTTTCGATGTGTGAACTATTTAGGAAAATAGAACTGTACGTCTTAGATGACTCCGGTGTTTCATGGGCTCTAGGGACAAGGTTAGACAGAAATAAGACAAATGATCTCTTAGGGTACAACAAATCTGCTCACAGGAATTATTACTAGAGCTATAATTGAGCTATTGCACCAATGTTCAAACAGTAGCGTATTCCGACGAGTGGACTGTGCAGACATTGTTACGGTGAAGAAGAAGGCTATAGACGCAAAAACTGCAATAATTGAGGTCTCGCTTCTTCACAAGTCAAACTGAGATAACGAAATTGAAGCTATCTGATCTCCTTACCTTAATACGGATAATCAAATTGTTCAATAGGGGCACTACCTGGAAAGAAAATGGAAACCGCGGTTACCGACGTACCTTCTTCTGGCAATTAAAAGTGGGCATTCATAATGGATATCTAAGTCCTCGAGTGGAAGTGTGGAAATTCTTCTTCTTCTTCTGATACAATCCAGGGAACTTATGATGAAATAGAAACTAAGTCAGCGCAAGCAATCTAGTCTGATTCATCTGATAATCCGAATGAATTAAACACCGTTGGATTCAGGATGGTTTAACCTTTGGCACATGGGAAGGTTTCAATATTTGGTGTATGTATGTCAAGAGAGAGAGAAATGAATTTCAGCTTGAGTCGCCCCATGCCACCTTAATTCTATGAATAATGTTTCAAAATAATCTAACTTTGGTTACATCTGATTGAGTTAGAAAAAAACAAGCTCCCTACTGGTAATATTGCCTTAATTTGCTCAAAATTTATACAGAAATGCATTTAGAGGTTCAAACCTCCTTTTCTTCTCCTTCCCCTCCTTTCGCCTTTAATTATCAGTGGACAATTTTAGAGACATTATTTAAGTATTATTTTTTTTTTTTCAAATAATTTCTCGTCCTGAGATAGTCTCATACTTATAAGCTTCGCTTCTACTTTGATTCTCTTACATCTTTCAAAATTGTTCAAGAAATTGCAATTAAATTAATTTCAGAAGAATTACTGCAACATCTTCTTCACTATCTCAGATCAAACCGGACATTTTAAATTGCTTTCGTATAATTCATTGCCTTGGAGCAAAAGCAACTGCGACGCCACACACCAAATACCTGCATAGAACATCCAAATTATACTCCAGTTAATTAAAAACCATTTTAAGCTGGCTTCATAAATTTTGCGCACTTGAACCAAAAATAAAAAGGAAAAACACAAGAAAAATGTATTAAGAAAAAACACTTTATTAAAACTGCATTCATTACGTTAGTTTTATAACTTCATTTACCTCATTTACCTCCAGGTAGCAGTAGACGTAACTAATTGCTGCCGCCCTCCCTCCTCCCGGCACGGCACAAGAGAAAGAATTTCAACTAAAACGCTCCATAAGTAACATAAAACATTCAGCTTCAGTTTCAGCTTTCGAATACCAACTAAGCAACAACAACAACAATAAGTTAAAAAGCAATGAAGCTAACAACTTTCACCACTTCCACTCCTACTGACACACCCCTTCGGCCTGCCTGTTTGCCGCACATGCTTTTGCAGTCAATGCCAATGTCAGTGATAAAATTTACTTAAATTTTTGCGCGTTCACTTAAGATTCCTTAGCAAGAAAAGGAATTCTTTCATTTAATTTTTTTATTTATTTACTTCATTTGACGTTTGGGTTTATTCGCTTCCTGTATTTTTCTTTCGTTTTCTTTTAAGTTTAAAATCAATTGTTTACAAGGAGAATGAGCTTAAATAAATAGAGGAGCATAAATGTGAATAAAAAAGGAGTAAAAGAACAAAATTATACCAGGAAGCCTGATACTTGAAGCTTGGTGCCTTCTGCAGCTTCCGAGTGAGAAATGCAACTGAGCGTAAATGATTTAATTGTTAATAAAAAATGAAGGCATAAAATTAGGCGAGTAAATAAATGTAAGCGAAAAAGAAAGTTTTGGAATTGATTATTTTCTATTGGATTGCAGATGTAAGACGCTAAATAGTATGTAAAGCCACAAAATAATATGCAAAAGTTTTGACTTGATTTTGACAGTTTTGTTTTTTCGCGTTTCTGGAAAATAAAGTAGCAATAATTTATGTGGGTGCTACCTTTTTGTTTGTGTGTAAATGTCAATTGTGTCAATAATGCAAAATTTCGATTATTCACCTCGCACTCTCAAGGGTGAAATGCCAAAACGTGTATGCTTTTTGCTGTTTATATGCGGGTTAACACTTTTCAAACATGACAGCAACATTCTTTTTTGATTTTTTCTAGATTAAATAATATGTATCTACTGCTGGATTTGAAAGGGTAAATGATGAGTTGAAGAATTGTGTAAGAAATATTTGGAATTGTGTTAATAAAAATCAAATTAAAGTTACATTTTTCGGGGGTTTCTTCAAATCAAGCACTTATCTTTAAGAAATCATTTAATATTTAATATTTGTTAATACTGAAATAGATATCAATGTACATAATGAGATCAATTTGCAGCACACAGAATTGCATACTTTTAGGCCTTTGGAGTAGTTATTTAGTATTTTTATTAAATTTAATAATTTTAGCAATACTTATTAGTTGCTTGCACCATGGCTGCTTTATTATGATTTCCAGTAGGTAAACGTTCCTAACGTGTGCTGATTGGGAAGAATAGGAAAAACAACCGATCCCTCTGAACTTGTAAAGATCTAAAGATCAAAACGTTAACGTCTTAAGTCAAGATGAGGTAAGTTATTTGCAGCTTCAAACTTCAGCCCTAAGTAGAACATTCAAATAAAAACTAATAGCTTTCAAATTGAGTACTATGCCCTAAAAAATTAGGTCTCCTTACGCAACATCAACCCAATTCTACATATACAACAATTACGCGCAAATGACCAAAACATAGGCTTATTTTTTCCTTCATTACACCCACTTGGATTGACAAATGCGCTAAAATGTTAAACCTATTTTTTTCCTTCTCCTTTTGTTTTTATTGTTTTTTTATTCCATAAATTATGTATGCTGATTAACCAGAGTGAGACAAGCTAATTTAAATTCCACACAGCCAGTCAAATTGAGAGAAACCCAGAGCCATTGCGGACCGCATATTTCTCGCGTGACGTGCTAAAAGTGAATGGCGCAAGAGCAAAAATGTCAGCAACTATGGTTATTAATTACAAAAGCCATTCATTAATTTTAATTGCATTACATTGGGTCAACTACCCAGCAACCCTTCCATTCTCGTTCTTACACGTACCACACGCAATTCAACAGCCTTAAGTAACTAATACCGAAAAACAAGAAAACAAAGGCGAAGAAAAAGGAGATAAATAAGAGGAAGAGTACAAATTAGCAAAAGAAGCAAAACTGAAGCTGAAAAAAATAGAAAACAAAACCCTAGACAAGCAAAAATTTGAAGAATTTTTTGGTGTCAGTAAATAAAATTTCATTATCATTATTCATATAGACACCTAAAAGTAGGCAATGAATTTATTACTTAGTTATGTTTCCAGCGTTGCTCCTTTGCTGCTCCTTTTGACTGTCATCGCTTGTGCTTGTTTATTATTTGAAAATAGCTCAAATAGTAGCTACTGTATTTATTCGTAATAAAATCCATTGTGACATAGTGAAATTAAAAGCGTTTTTAGCTTATTTTTTTGCTACTTTGCATTACTATATTGTGTTTTTATTCCATGTCGTTTCATTCGTTTGTTTTTTGTTTTTATACGCAAATATTTTACAATTTTATTACAATTGTTGAGCTGCTGTCAAATGTTTTTGCTGAGATTTTCTGTGTTATGTTATTTTCTACGTTAACTCCTCGAAATCCCATGCAAAATGTACTTAACTTGAAAATTGAATTTCGAGTTTGTAGTTTTTTTTCATTTCCGTTTTCCTCATACTTAACTCGTTCTCTTATTACTTTTTTTTGCATTTTTCTCTTTACATTTTGTTTAGATTAAGTTTTGTTTTTTTCTATTTGCTAGCTTTATTTTTTTATGTCTCTTTTCCACTGCTTGTAGTGTAAGTGATGAAACTGTGGGATTTATCAAAAGTTTAAACTACTTATTAGGGCTATGAAAATGAGCTATTATGAAGGGGCGAAATTTCTTTTGCAAAGATGATTTACTATGAAAAGATGCTTCAGTTTTTAATAATCTGAGCAACGAATGCTTTTAGATTTTCATCAAGAAAAGCAGATTGCAATTCTTGGCAAATATTCGATTTAAAAACTAAACTTCTGGAAGTTTTTATTTCAATAAATTTTAGAATAACTCTCGGTTCTCATTGGAAAACCTTGAAGAGGAGAATTATCTATAAAAAGTTAAGAGAATATAAAATATAATATTTTATAAAAACTGTAGGAAGCTTTTGGAAATATTTCATTATGGATTTTGGAAAAATATTTTCTAAAAACTATAAATTATTCAGTAAAACTTACTTTACTTTTAATGGCACAACAGCCTATGGAGGGCCTAGGCCGAACTTTTCTCATCCACTCATGTTGTGCGTGCTATATTTGTACATGAATGGAAGGGATCCACAGTTTAATGCCGAATCCGAACGGCGAAGTGAAAAGCTTATCATAGCAATTTTTACTCTGTTACTCTAGTAGGTTTGCCATTGCCTGCCAAGAGGTGGTGCCGTGTAGAAAAATTATTTTTTCTACTTTTTGATTTTGCCTGTGCCGAAATTCGAATCCCGGACACTCTGCGTAGCAGTCTAACGCACTACCACTACACCACAGCGACCACTAGTAAAACTACATGTTCTAAATTTCTTAATCTTCGAAAAATTATCTTGCCGTGAATGGTGACCTGTTACACAATGGCCTAAGTCCACAAGGTTCTTAGGCCAAGTTCGTTCACAAATTCTGAGGATTTTATTTTGAGATTATTGCTTTTGGCAATATCAATCATTTTCTACATGATTCTTATCTTTACACTAACAATAATAAATTTTCAAGAATAATATTCTTTGAATCTTCTAGAGTTAGAATTTCCTCCAAATATCTAGGACCTTGCTTTAGGCCAGCAAACCAAATCTTTACAATGAATCTTAACTATTCATAATTTAATTCATGATCTGAGGAAAAAATTTAATATCTCTGAATGTTTTTCTTCAAAACTTAAGGTACTATTTCTGAAATGGCAAGAATAAATCTTCCAGAATTGCTCTGAATAGTTTACTCTATAAAAATTATAGATTCCTGCTATAGATTCATCCATTTGAATCATGAAGACGGATTTTACATATGTTTTTTTTTCGGTTTTCTGAAACTGATTGCCAAGCAAATTATTTTTGGTTCAAGACCCATACTCTTGTTACTTACTTTACCTTTAGTTTCTTTTCTCTGCTCATCAATTTCACAACATGTTGCGTAAAATTAAGTATTTGTAGTACCATGTAGTAATAGCAAAAGAAAATTAATAGTGCTGATGCCCAAGTGGTAACAGAAGTAAATGAAGAGAAGAAAAAACTCATTGTGAAAGAAGCTAAAGAAAAAAATGAATTACATTTCACAAGTACACCAGTGCGAGTGCAATAGATGAAGCAAAACAAAAAAAAAATAAAATAAACAAAATTGAAAATATTCATGCGAAAACGAATTGTGAAAAATTCAAATTTAAATCCAATGAAAAAATTTGACGGCAAACGGAAACGCGTGAAAACTCTCTGGCAGCATTCAAACTGCGGCTCTGCTTTTTTTCTTTACCCCTCGTTTCTGTATGCCAACAAATTCACTTCCCTTTCCTGCCGGCATATATGGGTGAGTAGAATGGAATGTGTGCATTAAGCCGGCAAACGAATTCAATGACATGCACCACATTTTCACAATTTTTACAATTTTCTCCATTGTATAGGGTGTAGTGGTATTTGTATTTGTGTATTGGTATTGGTGCCTGATACACCGGTCGATGGTTTCTAGCAGCTGTGTCTTGAAATCCATATACCATTATATGGCAGCAGCAGTAGTTGTTGGCAACGACGTCGTTTCTGTTGCTGATGACGTTTGAAGAAATAAAGCATGAAAACCCGGAAATCGTCAGACAAATCAAGTTTCGCTTTTCTTGTTTTTCTTCTGCTTTCCTTCGATTCTCAATCAAAGATGTGTCTATGACTCTGTTCGCGTGTATGTGTGTGTGTCTATGGGCGTCAACTCCTACGTCGTCAAGGGCCACATTGCTGCCTTTTTCCATTTCCTTTTCCATTTGAGGGTCACGTTGATTTGATTGCTGCTTGGCATCGATTATTTTTAATTTTACATACATATTTATTCATATTCTATATCTATTTTTGTTTTTTCTCATAACTGATCATTTTCAATATTTACTTTCTTCCTTTTTATCGTTTATAATAATAAGTTTTATGAGCGTTTGTTTAACAAATTTGGTCTAAATTGTAGGCATAACACAATTTTTTTTTATTTTACCGATGCTGTAACTGTGCTATTTTGATTCATACTTTTCAGTATACAATTTTATTAAAGGAAATGTTTGCTGGGCAAAGTAAAGGGTGTTTTTCTGGAAGTGTGGTTTTCAATCTGGCAATATCTGCATAGAAAAGGAGCTCAAAACTTAAAAGAAGTACGAAATAAAAAGAGCTTAGCATAGAAAAGATGTACGCATTGGAAAAACAATTAAGTATAGAAAATCAGTAGGAACTCAGGATACAAATGGAGTCCAGTATTGTAAATAAGAAAGTAATAGAATAAGAAATCGTTATACGAATAGAAAACGAGCTCAGCATAGAAAATAAGCGCGAAATGGAAAACTAGCTCAGCATAGAAAAATAGTGTGAAGTGGAATAAGAGCATAGAAAAGCTAAGTTGAAAATAGAGAAACAATATAGAAAAAAAATATAAAAGGAGTCTAACATAAAAAAGCAGTGTGGAATTGAAAAGGAGCTGAGCATAGCATAGGAGTTCAGCATAGACAAGAAGAAGATAATAGAAGAGAAATATAGTCTAGAAAAGCACAACAGTATAGAAATGGAGCTCGAGCTACAAAAGATCACAGAAAAGTGCAACTGATAAAAAAAGGATCTTAGCATAGGAAAAAAATATAGAATAGAAGAAGTGGGCTGTAGATTTCAAAAAGACTTAAGCAAAGAAAATCGGTACTAAGTAAATACATAAAAAAGAAATTTAGGTTCAAAAAGGCGCGGCTTAGAAAATCAGATTACAATAGAAAAGGAGTCCAGTTTTCAAATATTATATATCATAGAAAACCGGTACGGAATAAATAAAGAACTTAGTATAGAAAAGAAGTACAGAATAAAAAAAGAATTCTTTATAGAAGAAGAGCGGAGAAAAGTAATAATAGAGCTCTGCTTAGAAATTAAGTACCGAGTAGAAAAAGCACATAAAAAAGAAGCTCTCTTTAGAAAACAAATACAAAATAGAAAAAAAATCCATCATCATTAAAAACAGATCCCGTAAAGAAAATAGTTTGATTTAGAAAAGGAGTCCAGGAGGCTTATCGCCAAATAATACCCCATACTTAGAATGCGTTAGTATCTCAGAGTAATCTCTTTTGTAACTTCCTAGATTTATAATTCTTTTTTTCTTTAATTTTTTATAGTTTAGTACTGCTTGTTTTGAGGTAAAGTAACCAATAAGCAACTATTATGGTCTATTTAAGAGTTTGAGCCCAGTATGCTGTACTACTACTTATTACCTTTAGATAATTTTTAATAGAGTAAGTTTCCACCCTTGGAAACCCAGCAGTTGGGTTATTGTCTCTTTATGCCCATGGAAGTTGAAAAGTATGTTCGGCCCAATGTGAGACCAGTGTTGAATCTCTTCTTCTTTAATAGCATAACATACCAGGTTTTTGCATTCATTCAAGTTGTGCATGTTATATTCGTATACTACAAGATGTGGCGCCACGCATAAAATTATTTTCCACTTTGATGACTTTTGCCAGTGACGAGATTAGAACACTACCAACTACGCTACGGCAACCACAAGTAAATGGTGTTTATTTCTCAAAGGTAATAACAAGTTGCAGATCAGATATACTTAGAATCAATATGGCGACAATCGTTCATTAAAATCATGATTTATTGAATTGATATAACTTTTTTTATACTCAAGCCATTCATTATACCTACTGATTAAAGTGTTCATCAATTCAATGAATCATGGTTTCATCACATTGAAGCTTATATGGAAAAATATTTAACAATACCAAGAGCTTTGTCTTATACTTACAGTGTAAATCCGAAAAGTGGTACCGACTACAGACCATAGTGAAAATGTTTATTTGCTTTATGAAAATTGCATTCGTCGTTATAATTACTTGAAAAATCTTTTCATCTTTTTCCATTTCCATAGCGTCCACCAGATCAAACCAGAAAGCGAGAATGCTTAAAATGTCACTTAATTGCGAAATATGTTAAAATAATTAAATATTTTCATGAAGAACGCCGAGCTACGCTGTGCAGTGCTGCGCATTTGCATAATTTAACAATTCCAGAAGAAATCTGCACCAGAATTTTCACCTTCAAAAAGCAAATTGTTGCACATTTCTCTTTTACTCACACACATTCAACCAAAAACACGGCCCCAATGCAAGCAACATATAAAATAAAAAAATAATAAAAAGAAAAGAAGATGGAGAAAAAAATAAAGGAAATAAAAGAAAAGCGCAACGAGCGCCAAATGAATAAATCCATTTAAATTGCAACATTCATGACCTGCGGGGCCATTCATCCTGGCAGGATGATAAAAAAGCAAAATGTAAAAAAGAAACACGCACACTCACACACACAAAGCAACCAGCGAAATGAAACGAGAGTAAGACGATGAAGAGGCAGCAGAGGCATGGAAGCAGAAAGGCATGGAGGCAGGCAAAAACTGGAGTAGTCTTGGTGTGCTGCAGATGGACAAGAAAAATACAAAATCGCATTTTTCGCTCGTTTTGGCTAACAAGCAGCACAAGCGCCAAAGTTAAAAGGACAATCTGCGTTAAGCAAAAATTATAAAATTTGCAAGAAGGAAGCTATAGGAGAGCAGCAGCAGCAGCAGCAGCTACAGCTTGAGCAATCTACTAACGTAGATGAAGTAGAAAACATTTTGCTAAAACCAAAAGGAATGCTAAATCATGGATGAAAGTGTATTTATGTGTGTGTGTATGTGTGTGTAGCAGTGGTCAGAAGAAGCAGAAATATACAAAAAACATAATTGCATTGGTCGATGGCATAAACTGAAACTGAAGTCATATTGTTATGTGTCTGTGACTATGTGTGTGTGTGTGCTTGCCTCTGAATGGAAAATATTGACGCTATTTTGGGTGTGTGAGTGTAGGTGCAACTCTGGGAGTGACGCTTGTAAAAGGAAATTGCGTTTCTACCTTGTAGTTAGAAAAAAAAATGAATGCTCTTACAAGTGAAATCGATAGAGAAGATGACAGTGGAAAAGTACTCGATTGGAATAGGGTGTAATAGTTATGATTGCTGTTTTGTTAGCCCCTCTATAAAGAAATTTATTTTGGTACATATTGCTAGACACCCATTATGCATACATATACATACATACATACATATGAACATATAATTTTCTTATTTTTTCTTTTAATTTTTCTTTGAGTGCTTGTGTGTTTGAGTGTGTGAAATTTCAATACAACTCTAGTTGGTACTATTTTAGCACTATAGTGTACAGATATTGCCTTTAAAATGTCTACATACGAGTACCTATGAAAGCGACTGTCATTGTGGGTGTGCCATGGTGTGTGTGTGTGTGTGTGTGTGTGTGGTTGTACGTGTGCTTGATTGTGTATCTAATATGTACGAAATCCATGCCAAATGCAAATCATAAAAAAATAATGTGTTGCAACATCAGCACAGCGCAACATAGAACACAGCAGCAAATTGCATAAAAGCCAATTCGAAATAAAAGCCAACACTCAACTAACATCGTCATCAACTATTATGAACAACTCCCTCTCTATATCTGTGTAGGTAGGTGAGTACACTCATAGAAAAAAGTTGTAAAAATAATAGAAGTACTTATTAAGTTACAAATGATGATTCTTATTTTTAAGAACTTAATTCGCAGAATAAAAATTTGGTAAACCAGGAAGTAAGAAGAATCTGTATGGGATGATTTGGCATAGGAAAGGCATTTATTGTTTTTAATAGAGTTAATAATATCAGCGATATCAGTCAGTGACTAGGCTAAGAGTTAAGTCTCAGTAAGGTCTATTACATTAATTCTTTCAATCACTGAAAGTTCAAGGTTCCTGACGGGAATTCCGAGGTCAGCGACTTTCACTTACCTTTAATGTTTATTAACGGAATATTTTAAATTAAATTACATTATTGCAAGTGGGGACGATATTATTCTTGATCAGGTCGGTTAAGGTCTTTTGAGATACACTCCGATGAAAAAGTTTTAGTCTACTGATCCTCTATAAATAGTGCAGCCAGAGAGGTTTCATCCACGACTTTTGTTTAAATTTCTGGTCTGGTTCGGTTTTTTGGTCTTTTAGCCCTGTGATTGCTTTAATAGCTTATATTTTTGCATCTTATAGTCTTGCAAAACCAGTCCTTCCCAAATCTGAATCCTACATCCGCCACTGCCTATGAGTCTCTTCGTTATTAGGAATTTAACTGTTTAACTTTTAAGCGGGGCTATTTGCTATAGTGTGGGAAGTGTAGTAAAGGATTTTTTAAATAGCAAAGTTAAGCTTCATAAGAACTTTTCAGTTACCAAAAATATGCTCTGCTTCTTTTTCTTCCACTTCGTTACATATAAGCCTGTGCTATTTCCAGAGCGGTTAAAGATTTTCATCCCTATATAACCCCAGTATATTTAAAGAACAACTTAAATGACCGCGAAATAGACGTCACATGCCCTCCTTGGGTTGTTGTGCTATTAAATTAGTAGTAAATTATTGGAAATCCATAGGAAGCGGCAGTGTGGTGAAGATCTAATAAAGCACCTACATGATCCCTTTGTAGCCAGTCCATATGGCATTTCATAGTCTAACATTTATGATCACACAAATACTCTAAACTTACTGCGTGATAGATCGAAGCTTGATCCTTATTTCTGGCAGCGGTAATCAAAGTTTTGAACTGCATCTTCATTAAATCCTCATTTTTCTACACAGCTCTATGAAGATTGAGCTGTGAGCAATTGACCTTTTTGAGCCCCACGACACATAGGCATTGAAAGAAATATAAGAAGAAGAAGAATCATTACAGGTAAGAATCATTACAACTGACATCACATGTGAAACAATTTCTAGCTATACTGCAAAAAAGTAGAAAACTATTCAAGATCATATCTGAAATAACGTCAGAGAACTAGCATTAATATTTATACTAGGACAATAAGAATGGGTAACAGGTAATTTAGGTTCATGAATAAATTTTAGGGATTTTCTTAGCCAATAATGTGGAACCTCCATAGAACAGAATCGAGAAAGCGAATAATAACTTCCGGCCTGCTCCCAAATATCTCATAAACCCCGTTATCTCCAGTCCCTCATTCTCTTAGTATTTATTTCTATCTGGATTCTTCGGTATAAAATCATCACAGGGTAAGCAAAAAATAAACGTCAATTTCGTTCAAAATGACAATTGTGGTTGAAGAACAGAGGTAGCGATATGCTCTTTATTAAATTGTTTCAAATCTTGTTGTTTTGCTAAGTGTAATCATTTCAATGGCAAATGCTGTAAATTGCTGTATGTGCGCTCACCTCACCACAGCAGACCGCATTAGTGGCAGGAACGGCAACAAAAGCGATGCTGCAGTGGCGACGATGGCAAAGGCAAGCGTTTTCTCACACTAGAATTGTGGCATATACATAAGTGTTGCTCTTTATGGATTCGGTTTGTTAACAGTTATTTTTTCGCGTTTACCCACAAAGTATTCAGAGACCAACAGCAACAGCAGCAGTAGCAGCAAGAGCAGCAAAAAAAAGAGAAGCTAAGCGGAAAAAAATACAACGAGATGACATAAAAGAAAAATACTGGCGACAAAAAAAAAATAAACAGAAAAACGAATGAATATGAAAGAAAATGGTAACACAAAAGTGTCCAACAGTTTAAACAATATAAAAGAAATAATAATGAAGTGACAAAATTGAGGTGAGGGTGGATAGAGCAAGCGAGTCAGTTGCGTTGTAGCGGTGTAGGGAGTTTGCAGGCAGCACATGGCAATATGGCGCTTATTGAAAAAAGTACCTAGCTATAGCAGCGAGGGGAGGGTTGAACTCAGTTCCGCTGGAAGTTGGTTCCACAGCCAACTTTACACTATACCGCACCTTAGCAGCAGCGGCAGCAGCAGCCGGCAATAGCAACGGCACCAAGGCAACGTATTGAGTCACGTGTTGGCATTTAAGTGCGGACGTGCAAAATGAGCAATTTACCAGAAAGAGAGTACCTCCAAGCAGCAATAGCAGCAGCAGCAGCTGAAGTCTCGAATTGGGATTTCCTTTTTCCTCAACGGGTTCTTTTTGTGCCTGCTTGTATTTAATTTTTTTCTGCTCCCATTTGTAAGCCGGGAAGTAGCTATTATGGGTGTCATTTTACGTGTCGCACTTGTAGTACACTAAGAATGGAGAACAGCAGACAGACGAGCGTTAATGGGCAGCAGGGAGTTGGAAATTTGAGACTCTTCTTGAAGACGACAGCGCGTAACACTTAATTGTTTCATTTATTTACTGCGAAATTGCCAATTTATTGCTTGCTAACCGTTATTGGAAATTGCCATGAAAAACGTCCATGATTGAGTTATACTTAAATTGAAATTTTTATATTAAAATTGGAAGTGAACTGTTTGTGGTATTGGCGTTTTTGTTTTTTTGGTTTGAGCTGTTTTATTTTTTAAGTGGAGTGGGCCATGAACTGGAAAGTATTTCTGTTTGCGTTGTTGAGATTGAGATTTTACTAGCAATAAAAATTAAATTGAGTAGACATGTTAAGAAGATTTAAAGCATTGCAGTTTATGGTCTGCGAATTGTATTCTTTAATAAAGAGTAAACTATTTAAACAAAGTTGCGGGAACTTCATAATTGGCAATGCAGGTAAGATTGAAAAATTTGTTAGTTTAGAAGTCGGAACAAAAATAATGAACCGGAAAATTAATTAGCATAAAAATACTCAAAAATTGTAATCGATAATGCTGTATCAAATTCAAGTTTTTAACACTACAGCAAGTTAAACTTCTATTTACTAAGCCGCCCTTTAGACAGCCTTCACCAAAAGGGTTGTAGTAACTACAAGAACACTTATCTGAAGGTAGATTTTATCCTATCGTACACTGAACTTCCTTAACTTTCATAAAAAGACTGCTACTATGAGCTGCGATATCGTTTAGATTGAATTGGAAGGGTTGGTTAAAAGTAAAAAAAAAAAATTAATATAATACTTTATGTATTGAGGTATAAAAAAGTTTATAAATAGCTAGGAATCTTCTTCTTGCTTTTAATGGCACAACAACCCATGGAGGGCCTAGGCCGAGCTTTTCGCATCGACTCACGTCGTGCGTGTTATATTTGTACATGAATGGAAAAGACACACAGTTTTGTGCCGAATCCGTGGCATTCCTCCAATTTATTCTCTAATATATTTCGCGCAGCTGTTGGGAAATGAAAAGGGGAATCTGTGGAATTGAGCCATAAGTTTTCCCTCCCTCACACAACTTTTCCAGCCAAGTTTTCATGGAAATAAATATACTTTTGAAGTTCTGATTCCTAGGATCCAGCATTAACACCAAAAATATGGTCAGCCATGAGATCAAGCGGAGATTATCTATTGCGTTACTGCGGGCTCAGTAGGCAATTGAGAAGCAGAGCCCTTTCTCGTCCGACGAAAATAACGCCCATTCCCGTCCTAGGTCCCGTCCTAATATATGGCGCAGAGACGTGGACATTGACCACCAATGATGAGAAGCTGTTCGAGATGAAAATACTACGTAAGATATATGGTCCAATATGCGTGGAGGACTTTGTCGAAAAAGATGGAGCGATAAGCTGTATGAGCTGTACACCGATACTGACATAGTCAAGCGTATAAAAATCCAGCGGCTTCGTTGGCTGGGTCATGTTGAGCGAATGGAAGAAAGCTCTCCGGCTAGAATGGTGTTTTATTCGAACCACGGTGGAGGAACATGCGGAAGAGGATGTTCTTATCTCCATTGGAAAGACCAGTTACAGGGCGACCTGACTGCACTTGGCCTTATCAACTTTCAGCTTTTCATAGTCAATTTTTACTCTTGGAGGTTTGCCATTGCCTGGCAAGAGGTGGTGCCGTGTAGAAAAATTATTTTTTCTACTTTTTGATTTTGCCTGTGCCGAGATTCGAACCCCGGACAGTCTGCGTAGCAGCCCAACACACTACCACAACGCCACAGCGACCTCCAAAAAAGAAGAACCTGTAATTGTTAATTTGGCCAAGCCTCATATGCTTTAAATTCCACATTGATTAATGCTGCAGCATAAACATAAAATTTAATGCATGTAATACACAAATAATCCAAAAAGTAACTTGAATTTAAGTAACATTACACGAGAAATATGTAATCCACATCAATCCACGTCAACGAAAAATATGGAAAGTACGCAACCCAAAAGGGGTTAAAGTATGTAAAATATAAGTGCTTGAAAAGGGATTGAAATTGACAATAAGGAAAAAAAGTAGAGGCGGAAAAAGGCAGAGATATTTTTGACAATGACAAAGTTAAATAAGCGGCAAAAAAAAATTTGTTTTTCCCGCATACACTTTTGTCACATAACACTTTGAATATAGTCACTCGTACTTTTGGGGGGACAAAAAGGAGGTATTTGAGAGTAAAAAGGAGGTATAACTTGCGGCGCGATGAACATAAAAATAACAATTGAAATAAATGAGCAGCAGTTGAAAACGTGCGCTTTGCTTTTGCTGAAGTCAAAGTCAAACGAAGAGTGTTGCAAGTACAAAACATTTTTTTGTTGTTTTATTTGGTAAGCATACTTTTAGGCGCAGATAAAAATGAAGATAGGGAGACAGAGAGAGAAGACAGCTTTTTCCACAAGTTGTTATTTTTTTGTGAGTTGAGTGTTGAAATACCAAAACCGAAATTGAAATGCTTAATTGTTTGCAATGTATTTTTCCACCACACTCATAGTGTACACTCCACAGTGTGTTAAATGTTTTCTTTCACATTTCTTTTATGTGGCTGATTTTTGTTTTTGTTCAGTGTTTTTATCCATTCTTTTTGCTATTTTTTTTGGTTTTGTAAACACATTTTCAACACTTGTGGCAATTTGCGTTCTCTTTTTTTTCAGTTGATTTGCTTTTGTTTTTCAAGCTCTAGCGATCATTTCTTTATTTGTTGGCGGTTTGTTTGATTTTGCAATTGAATACCGGAATAAAAATAAAACAGAGGAAGCAGTTGATGGGGAAAAACTAGTAACAAATAATGGAATGGCATGGCATGGTACTTAATTGAAAGTTACACTAGACCAGTGTGTGCTGATTGCTATTTGTTGTTCTATTTTAGTGTAGTGTGCTCTTTCTTAGAGTGTGTTTGATTTTTAAGGCATACTTTTAGGCAAACTTTAAACTATTCTATTTGAGATTAAATTACAAATGGAGAGTGAAATCAGTTAACAAATAAAAGAATTTAACCACAAAATTTCACAAATAATAAAATAATAAAAATCGATTGAACTCAATGAATGATGAAAATCAACTCAATTTTATGCAAAAATTTCAATTTCCATCACCGCAATGATAAATTACTTTTCAGCATTTTTTTCTTTCTACCCCAAAACTTCGGTTCAGTGATGCTGATGACGATGACGCAAATACCATTGGTGACAGAAAGCAAAAACTGTTTTTTTTTTTTCAATTAATTTTTTAAAATACATGAGCAGCAACAGATTCAAATTCGGAAGGTTGCAATTGAAAAAAATTTCGAAAATCCAAAATAAAATGCGTTTGTCACTGACACTGTCAATGTAAAACGGTGGAAAAAGGGAGAAAAAATATGAGTTGAAAAAAGAAAAAAATGTTACATCAATGAAAACATTATGTCACATGACCACAAAATAGACAAGCATCAATAAATGCAACAGTGTATCATATGTATATGCCACAAATACTGACACATATGTACATGCATCGACATTCTCCTTCATACATATTCTGGAACTTGTAAAATTCACTTTGGCAATCAAATTACCATTGAATTCATTGGAAAATGAATTCAGCTGCCTCATTTTGTATACATTTTTAGTTCATTCACACAACATACGCTCTGCTGTACTGTATTCACTGATTATGCATTTGATCGAATCACTGAAGTGGTTACACTCTACAGTGAGTAAAACGATTTTTCTCTAATTTACAGAAAGATTTCAAAATAATTCTTTGAGTAAATTAGTTAATGAGCTTCTCCTTTTTTGACATTTTGACATTTTTGTATAAGAGCAGCTCCTGTTCGTTATATTTTTAGATATTATTTCAAGGCCCCTTTAGAACCCAGTGAAGCAATAAACCTATACAGTTTGCGGTAATGTCATCAGCCTACCACCTGATGGACAATCTGAGAATTTACTCGTATAGCGTGGGTTGGTTGGGACTCGTTCGTTTTAAAGCTATAGGAAAGATTTGGAAAAAAAGATTTTAGATTCAGCCTGAGAAAGATGAAATAATGGAGCAAAATATATCTAAGATTCTTCTGAAGATCTTCAAAATTTAAGGAATAAGTCTCGGAATAAAGTCTCGGAATAAAGAAACTCAAACTATTTTCGTTGGTTCCGTCCGCATAGTATCCACGATACTTAATAATCGAATCAAAATAGTATTCTTTTCTTTTAATGGCACAGTATCCTTGACCTAGGTCAAGTTCACATGGCAACGGGCATATGAAGGAATTGTTGGCTGGGAAACTAACAAGCGAAAATAGATTATTCCAGGATACTGAAAATTGTGCATCAGTGACGAAAGTGATAGAGTTGGAGCCAATCAATGGGAACATTGTCGAATGAATTATGTAATAACAAATAAAAGAGGCTATTGGCATTACATTGTCTCTGTAATTTTGTAAGTTTGCCAGTACTTTTACTAAGATTTCCTTTTCCTCTATCAAACAATCTTGGTTCTATAAACTAAATGTTACGGAAGGATAATGACCTCAATTAACTGTCGAATCTATCGATCTATATATAACTGCTTGTTTATTGTATTGTTGTATTGTTTCAGGTAACTCAATGTAGAAGCTTAACACTGAAAAAAATAATTACTTTTTTAAGAACTTTAACACTTATTCTTCGAAGATCGACGAGTATCGATAAGAAGAGCCACTTCAAAGACAGTCCATTATGTTTTGGTAAGAAAATCTAATCGTTTAATCTTCCATAATTGTAACAAGATCAAGTTAGTGCTTTTTTCTCTAAATGAAGAAGGAATCTGTAGGATTAAAAGTATGCTGTAAAGTACTAAATACTCCATGAAACAGAGCTGTAAATGCATTCAATCAAAGTAATAAGTCACAAATGAATAATAACTTTTGATTGCAGTTATTGAATAACATATTTGATTCAAGTATAAAAATACAGTTAGAAGTCTGTTTTGAAGTCACCGATTGGATATTCACTTACAAAAGTCTCTTTTGGAGTTAGGTGAATACAATCTTTTTTTTGATGTAATGGAGTTGCAAATCTTATGACTTCACGATCATGAATGCTTTTAAGTCACATGCAGTCACTTGAAGTCAATTTGAATTTGAAGTCAACTGTGAAGTGATTTGTAGTCAATTGTGATTTGAAGTTACTTGAAGTAGTCACTTGAAATCAATTGGAGTCAATGGGGATTTGGAGACAATTTGAAGTCAATTGGAGACACTTGAAAATTGACTTCAAGTGTATTCAATTGACTTAGAATCCCGATTTAATGCATCCTTTTACAGCTCTGATCGTTTGTAATTAACTTCAAGTACCTCTAATTTTGATTTCAAAGCCAAATTGACTCCAATCATTTCCAGTGACTACAATTGTCTTCAAAACCTCAATTGACTCCGGTTGACTTCAAATTGCAATGAACTCCAGGTGACTCCAAGTGACTTCAAGTGACTTTAAGTGACTCAAAAACAGTAATGATTGTGAACTCATAAGATTTCCATTCCCATGACTTCAAATATATGTATATTGCATTCACCTGACTCCAAAGGAGACTTTTTTAAATGAATAGCAACTTGGTGGCTCCACAAAAGACTTCTAACCGCATTTTTTAATCTGCAGTCAAATATTTTATTCAATAATTTATTTAATAATGAATTGTCTTTTATTAACTGTGACTTCAATTTATTGCAATTAAATTGAAGGCAGTTCTGCGATGAACTAAACTTATATGTCACATAGATTAGAAAAATTTACGGTATTTGAAAGAGCGTGAAATTTTTAAGATTCCATAAAAACCTGAAAATCGAGTTTTTGTGTTTTTTTGCTTAAGCTAATGGTAAACTAAAAACTTAACACCTTGTAGCTCTGTGTAAATTATGAAACCACATATCTCACGTAAGTAAACGAGTATGCAAATTTGTGCCACTGTGCAAAAATTTTGCGCTACAAATGCAATGAGAGTCTATGTGTCTGTCTGACTGGCCTTCACAGCAGGGGTATTTGCTGGCTAGTCAATAGCTTTTTTATGTTTTTTTTTTTTTTGGTTTGGATACAATTGTTATTGTTGCGACAATTGATGATGATGCTACTGAATGACGTTGATGCTCCATCTAGCTATAGTTTTGCTTTATTGCAGCTGCTGTGATACATGCTGCTCACGATGTTGTTGTTGAGTTCAGAGTGCAACTCATTTACATGTTGTATTCATGTTATTAAATGTGTCATAGTACACCATTTGGTCGGTTGGTTGGTTGGTTAGTTAGTCGAAATACCTGCACAAATACACATACAAATGTGCACACATGTATGTGGAATAGAAGCACGCGAATTCTCTCTTTATTTGGACAACGTTCGTCCTGTTCGTGGTTGTTAGCGTTGCTAGGCTCGTGCGTATTTATTAAAAATTCATATGCATACATACAAATGTATCAACACACACACACACATATATATATGTACATACAAATACTTATATTTAAATTTGGTTTGGTATACATGCATACATAAGTACATATGCATGCAGGCACGTTTTCATAAGCCACTCGCTCATCACTCACATTCATTGAATGTATCAATTTTGCAATGTATCAATTTAATATTGATATTTTTGTTGTTGCTGTTGTTATTTTCATTCACTCAAATTTTCCCATTTCGTTTCGATTCCCCTTGCTTTTTGTTTTTGTAAATTCTTCAAATATGCTGAAAATATTTTCACCATATCTCTGTTTGTGTTGCATAAGTTCTGGCGTTGAACGCCGCAATGCATGAACGTTGCTGATGTCATATGATTGCATGCGTGTATGTTGCTGATGTTGTTGCTGCCGCAAGAGACATTATTATTATTATTGATGAATATATAATTTTTTGGCTGCTGCAACGTGATTGAGTGGAAAATGTTTTTTGTGTTAGTGGTCAACCGATTGGGTATCTTCAATACAGACAAATGAGAAAATTATTTTGTACCAAAATAGCAACAGTAACAGGAAAATATAAAATATTGCTAATTATATTTTATAATAATTAAGTTTTGCAGTTGGCAAATTTGATTTTGGGGGAATAATATTGGACCGATTATTTTTAAAGTTGTGGAAATTTTCATAAATTATTTTGCATAAGATTTAAATTGGGGAATGAATTCAAAAGTAATTGTATGACAACTTGCAGACATATCGTAATCTCGTAGGAAATGCCGACTATAGCTACAAATCTCAATATAGATTACTTTAAGCTCCCAGAGATCTTGCCCTCATACGAGGGCAATAGATTAAAAATCCGGTAAAAATCTACTTTATATCGTTTTCGATTTAAAAGTCCAAAATTTTTCTCTAGACTAACAGAATTATGCATTTATAACTTTGTTTGAAAAAGTGAAGTAAATTCGATATCTTTTAATTATGTAAAAAGTGCAATGTTAAAGAATTGGCTTATGGTACCTATGTTTGGCAGTGGCGTAGGTAGGGGAGAGGGGATTATGTTGTTATGAAAATTTGTTCATATAGATCGAGCCCATTGTAAAGAATGAAAAAGGAAAATGCCCTCATTCCAAAATTCTATCTGCCTCAATAATTGGAGGTATCAAACCCACTTGCCCGAAAACATTTTGGTTAATTAAGTATTTTCTGTTTGAATGGGAGGTGCCACACCTACTTGTCCAAAAAAGATTAAAGTTTGCCCAGTAATTACAACCAACATAACATCTCCTAATATAGACTCTTACTATATTTCAAGATTTTAATAAAATTGGAAGTTGTCGTGCAAAAAAAAAAATATATGGTTATGCTCTTGGTGGAGTTTTAATGAAGTAATTCTTGTTGTCACGTCAGGTAGTTGTCTTTGAGTTACGGAAAATATTTACTTCAAGTAGCTTTAAAGTGGCACAACAGCCCATTTAGGGTCTAGGTCGAGCTTTTCGCATCCACTCATGTTGTGTGAGATATAACAAAAAAGCTTTCCTCCTACAGTTTTTACTCATGCGGGCTTGCCATTGCCTGCCAAGAGGATGTGCTTTAGAATAGAATGCTTTAGAATGTGTAGAATAGTTATCCTTTTTGAAGGTTGTAGATACCTATTCACTGCACTTGAATTTTTAAGTTTATTTCTAGAAGGAAATCTAAAGTTTTTTTTTAGTAGAAGAAGAAGTAGAAGCATCTTTCTTTGAGGAGACAGTAATGGGTTATTATCCCTTACGCTTTAAATGTTTTTTATACGACTCGACTAAACTTTCTGATGTGTTTTTTTTATGTTTTTCCTGATGCTCAATCCTTAACCATGGAGACTAGTAATACTTGATATAAGTTTTCTCTGTATAGAAGATTGAAGAGGCATACTAATTTAATAATAGCTTTCAGTTTAATCTTTTATTTTACGTTTATAAAACCTATTAAAATACAGTTAAAATTTCATTGCAACTCTGGGGCAACATTTGTTTTTTTTTTTTTGATTTTGTACAGATTGTTGCTTCATATTATTATTTTGCCATTGACAGAAGTAAATCAAAAAAAGTTATGTTCTCTGGACAGTCGAAGAGTGCAAATTCTCTCAATAAATGCTCAATTCTTTTCTTAGCGCTGCACATTATTGGCACATATTAGCACAACATTTTCTTGAAGCTTGTAAATAAATATATTATTAAAATACTTATGTAATAGATTCCATTGCTGGGAGCTGTTGTTAAGATGGTATTGCATTGGACTGCTACGCAGAGTGTCCGAGGTTAAAAATCTCGGCATAGACAAAATCACAAACTAGAAAGAAACATTTTTCTACACGGCACTACCTCTTGATAGGCAATGGCAAACCATTCGTTCGGATTCGTTCGGATTCGGCATAAAAATTTAGGTCCCTTCCATTCATGCACAAATATATCACGGACAATATGAGTGGATGCGAAAAGCTCGTCTTATGCTCTCCATGGGCTGTTGTACCATATTTCTAATCAATCAATCGGCAATAAAATCAACAGCAGCTATCATGCACAAAGTAGTGCCCCTTTTCTTAATCTTCATATCGCATTCCATTTATGAAAGAAAGAAAGAAATTTTCATTAACTTTAACTAAAACTTTACTCTTTTCCATTCCAGCATCAGTTGCGCACTTTAGTTTTTGTGTGTGTGCTTTTTGTTGTTGTTTGTTTTCTGTTGCTGCTGTTGTTGTTAATAACTGCAGCGGAAACTAAGCAGCAGCAGCAGCAGCAGTAGTGGAAAAGTAGAAAAAAAGAACTTGTCTTAAATTTCACAACTCAAAAAGAAAACGGAAATGTAAGTATAAAAATTTCACTGGTAATGAATCAAAACAATTTTCATATTTTTCTTAATTAATCTTCTTTCTTGTTCACTTTTTTTTTTTAGTGTGGCGCGCGACTGACTTTTGTAGTTGTTGTTATATTATTTTTATATATATTTAAGTATATTTTTTTTGCACACGTTGCGTAAAACTTAAGAGTAAGTAAAAGTAAGTAAAAATTCTTGAGGCAAATTGTGCTCAAAGCTGAAAATGATGATGACTACGACGAAGTTAGGGGTGAAAGGGGGTAAAATGTAGACGCCAGCAGCAGCAGCAGCAGCAGTAGCAGCAGAAACAACAACAGCTAAAAGAGTAAATTAGCTAAAAGAAATGTTAGTTAAAAGCAAAATGAAGTTTGCTGCTTGCGGATATTTTTTTTGTGGTACTAGTGGGGAAATGGTAGGGGAAAATGATGATGGTGAAAGTTAAGTGAAGGGGAGTGAGCCACGGAAAGAGTCAAGTAAATGAATGAATGTGAATGAATGATTTTAGCAGCAGTCATCAGGTGAAGTGCAAAACTTAGGTGGATGATGAGTGGTAGGGAAGGAGCATTTATGTATAAAGTCCGGGAAGTAGCGACAACAACGGCAGCAACAGCAGCAGAAGCAGTCTCTATAGTCGGCAAAGAAAAAGAAGCAGCAGCAATAGCAGAGTTGAAACAAAAGAAAGGGTCGCTGAATTGAGTAGCGTAGAAAGTAGAAGTTGCTGCGTTACGGAAATGAGGCTGTAGTAATGAAGATAACATTTCCTGTTGTCAGCAGTTGTTAAGTTTTTTTTTTGTTTTTTGTTTTTATGAAAGCAGCAAACAGCAGCTAAGAATAAGAAAGTGCTGAAATTTTGTTAAGCTTACAATGCTAGCAACACAATCAGCTGATTAAAAATTGTTTGGAATGTTTCCTTTTCATTTTCCGTTTTGTATATAAAAATTCTCCTTTACATCGACACTGAGTTGAAGAGATATATATATATTTTTGTTTTGGAGGTATCTTAAACTTTTGCAGGAAGTATGAGGAAAGTATGAATTTATTAATTTACTGTCTTCTTGAATCGGAGTCTTGTCAATAAGTCGAAGTGCATTCCTCTGTCTATATTTTGAATAAAATATTAAATTTTAAAGATAGGTCTTGTAAATGTAACAAGGTTTACAAGGCAGGTTTTTAAATTCTTGCGTATGTATATTCTTAAAGGGTTTCTCAACATCCTTAAATTTTATATTGATCTGGCAATGTCAAGACTTCATTCAAGGTTATCATTTATGTCATGATGAAGTTCACAACCGAGCAAGGTTTGGAAGTTATGTGAAAATTTACCACCAAAATTCTGAGTTGATGGTCGCAACTTTAAGAGCGATTACTCCAAATTTCGGTCGTAATGATCGTCCCATCAGACAGGCTGTGAGTGTTATATAATGGCTAAATTCGTGTTAATATATTCACTATTGAATGTTCTTGTGTCAGTGAGACAATGTACCGCCCGACGAAAGGAAAATATTGCAGTCGTAAGTGCTTCAGTTCAAAATGAGCCAAGTCCACGCAGTTCACAAGAATTGGGAATTTCTCATTCCATATTTGGGCGAATTTTGCGTAAATACAAGATCAAATTAATACAAGAAGTGAAGCAACGTGATCATTTGAAGCGTCGAAACTTCTCGATTGGGTTGTGCAAAAACTTGAAGAAAATCCTTAATTTCATCGAAAATTATCTTCAGTGATGAAGCTACCGATTTAACGCCTTTGGAGTTTTTTAATGGTGCTACTTTAAGTCGTTAAGGGTTATGCCAATAAGCCAACAACGAAAGAGGGGCTCAGGAACAATATTGAACTCGAATTTACTTCTGGAGAAGAAACAGAATGTTCCAGTAATAATTCTAAACCTTCGAAACTCCGCAATATTAAATAGTATTGTCTGAAGAACACAATACTTTGGCAACTGAACAAAGTTAATTATCTCTATTTTAAAAGACGTCTTAGCTTTGACTTTGACTTCTGCTGAAGAAGAAACGACAGAGCGAAATCTGAAATAGTGAAAAGAACTGGCAACTGTTCTTTATAAGCTCAAATGAAGAAATAAATATATTTATTTGAATTTTTGAATTAACTGTTCCAAATCTGAATCGAAAGTCTTTAGCGATGCAGGTGAAACCTAGCTGCTGTTATGGGGTTTCAATATGTATCAATTGGTGGGAGTAAGGCAGAATTTTTTTGTATGATTTTACCTCGAAAAGAGGAAATAGTAATGTGCCTCTGCGATAGTGTCATACGGTCTAAACCAGTTAAAAAAAATAGCTTTATTCACCAACTGATTAACTGATTTTTTTCTTCTTCTTATTTTCAAGTGATTCTTGAAATTAAATTTTATGTTAATGCAATGATTAAAATTCAAAATTGTTTATAAGGACACCGTGCATAAATAATTACCAATCTTAAAATTTACATGGCACATACAAAAAACTGGGTTATTGGTCCTAATTGGATAATGGTACCTTTAACGTCGTTATAAATGATTATTTAACTAAAATAAAAATAATTAATTGTCACTATGGTTTCTGATTTTAAAACTAGGAAAGAGAAGGGGTATCGCTTTCATAATGATTGTGATAATTCTTTACAAAGAACAAAAAAAACTCTCATTCTAAAACATAATGGATGGAATCTGAACAAAGAACAATTATGTCGTGGAGCCTCCAAACACAGATCATTGTTTTTGAAGCCCAACCTTTATGGCCAATTCTCAATAGAATCTGTATATAAAACTACTCTACCACGTAAAGTTTCATGAAACTCCCAAAATAGAGTTTTGTCCAAAATTAAATGTTTAAAAATTAAACTAATGCAATGACCATGAATTTTCTAACAGTTTTCTATATGAAATTTGGATTTTGAAGTTATGTTTAATTATTTAAGTAAATTCATTTCATGTTTCTAGCACACAAAGGCATTTATGATAAGGTCATAAACTTAATATTTTCTCTTATCTAAGGTTATGTGTTTATTAATTAAAATATTGTATATAAATTTAATTCTTGTTCTTCTTTTCCAAAACAACATACGTAGTTAGTGCCCTTTCGGGCAATAATGTGGTATTTGGTAACAAAACGTCAAATTGTCAACACAGAAAGAAACTACTTGAGAATGTTTTTGATGATGCAATTGTTGTCAAAAAATTAACAAAGTTTAGAAAGACAAATATAGCAAATATTTTATGAACATTTTCCATTAAAAAAAAATTTTTTTGGCTATTCTTGGTTATTTCTTAATTTAAAATTTGAATTTTTTGTTCACAAGCGCAAAACAGCTGATAAAACAAAACAACTGATAGTTATGTACTTCGAGCAAAACCAGGAGACAGTTACTCTCTCATCGACGCTCTCATTTGCGAGATTTTCAAGTAAGTAAATGCTTGAGTGAACACTTTCGCACGCATTGCAGTACGGGAACGGATCTGATGTTTGTATAATATTTTATAATATTTCAATTAATATTATTTAGTTACACAAATAACAAATCTTTTTTTAACTTGCGCCACTGTGCCATGTCAAAATTGTGTAAGAAATCTATTTAGTATCTTCACTCTAAACTTACGCACAAAAACAACAAAAAAGTAATAAGGCAAGCAAATGGAGAAAAGTGTCAGAAAAGTTTTTTCTTATGATTTTTTATGTTCATTATAACAAAAATTAAGTGAATAAAAACGTTGTAAAGGCAGCGAGTTTGTTAAAAAATAAACTAAACTTAAAAACAGTAATGCAAAAAGAGAGAAAACAATGAATTTAAGTAAAAGTAAAAGAAATAGAGGAAAAAAAATGTACTCACAAAATTGAAAACGAAATTGCAAAGTCAAAGTTTTTTCTTTCCACTTCCGCTAAGCAACAGCGCATCCCAGCTTTTTTTCTATTTTCCGTCATTTTAGCTAAAATACTCAACTTTGACACGTAATACTCTAAAGTATATGCCTCTCTCTGCCTGCCCCATACCTTACTGCCTTCACCTTCGTCCTCGTCTACAGTATGAAGTAGAACAATCCTTAGCTCAAAGTCATTTAGTTAGTTGAATGTTGAATACACCCTACGTTTAGCTTAATCGCAACGCCATCTTCTAACTTACTTACAACGCTACAAGTGGATTTTCAAGTGAATTATTTAAAAGCAGCAGCAATTTTGTTGGACAGGTTTTTTTGGTGTGCTTGTTGCTGATGGAGGCTACTTCAGTTTCTTGGTCTTGGTGTTTTGTTCGTTGAATTGTCGCTTTGAAAGGATGAGCTAACTAACCTATACACACATAAATTGTACTTATTTATGTATATGTACATACTTCTTTTTTTAAAGATTTTTTAATTTACGCGCCAACACATCAATGCGAAATACTCGTATTATGCTATGCTGCTAGGGGTCGGCGGTACATACTCGGCGATGGTGGCGAGCTAGTCAGCCAGCCAGCCAGTCATCGAGCAAGCGAGTGAAGTCATTTATCCTGCAATTAATCATGATTACGAGCGTGTTTTGATGTTGTTGTTGGTTGTTGTCTTTCATCTTTCCTTTTTGTTTTTTTCTCTTCTTACTTACTTTTTGTATTTTTTTTTTCTCTTTTCAATGTCTTCCAGTCTTCTTCTTCTCTTCTTCTTGAGTTTTTCTTTATTATTTCATTTTTATTTTTAAGCTGTTTGTTGTTGGTTTTTGTCTTTGTGGTTCTCAATATGCGTGTATGTAAGCTGGCAACTCTAGTAATCGTGGTTGGCGGGTGTGGTACTATTTTCTTTATGTACGTGTGCATGTGCCTAAGTATTTGTTGTTGCCTATGGTTTTTTCTTGTGCTCTCCACTATTCTATAGTATGTAGCTTGAGGATTTTTTCATCATCTCTAGTTTGACTTTATAGCGTTACAAACAAACAGATGAGACACGAGAAATGTTTGTCGCACAACAAAGATAAGTTTTTCATTTTGTTGTATGTATGTGCTTTTCAAATTTGTTTGTTGTTATTGTTGTTGTTGTTATTTCCTTAAAACTTTTATAGGCGACTGACTAACTACATACATACATCGTTTTGTTGTATAGAGTGACCGCATTAATTTAACTGTTGTCATCATGAGAGAGAGATGTGATCTTGAATTATATCTTGAGTATATGCAGTCAGTTGTGATTGCTTGAACAATGGAAACTAATATGTGTAAATTGTATAGAAAACATAATTGAAAAAACTCTTTAAAGAATAAAGTCTTGAATTTTAGATGCTGGCTTTAATTTGCTCATACTAAGTAGATCTTTCGCAAAAGTTCAGATATTTGATCATTCTGAAAAAGTTTTGTCATTAAAAGCAATTGTTGGGAGAGTTCTTGCTGGTGCGATTATGTATTTTTCATTTAACACCTGACTTTTAATTTTGAAACAATTTCAAAATAAATATGAGTTTCGTGATCAAGGACCTGAAATTAGTCCAATTCCAAAGTTTTACCGACTATCCTTCCTCCTATGATGGCTTGGCAGAAATATTTACCTATCGGCCGTTAAGCCACGCAGAATTCCAGTTCGTGCGGTCAATAGTGATTTACTGCATATTTTACCCATCTGGATATAAATGGTAGGACTATGATGAACTACAGTGTAATTTGCTTCATTCCAAGAGGGCACTACCACCACTCCTACAAAATGGCTGTGGTTAAGAAACATTTTAGACCATCTTTCATCTCACTTGGCGGCTGGAAATTTTTTTTTTAATAAAAACATTGCGCCCTATTTTTAAATTTTTTCAATAGAATCATTTCAAGGGTTGACAATTGCTAAAATTGTAGATACTTACTTAAATTCTTAAATTGAATTAATTGTTTTAATGAAATTTTTTTATTTACAAGAAAGTATGTGGTTTAGATTACATCAACACTGCTTGACATATTTTATTTACCTTGACTTTTGACTCCGGACTTCTAAAATTAATGACTATTTTTGATTTAAAATTTGAAAAATTTTTTGATTATAAAATGTGAAATTTTCCAAAAAAAAAAATGTTCCCAACACCAGGTGACAGTTGAATGTAGGACAGAGGAGACAGGTGTCTCCGGGCTATGAAGAAAATCTATTTGATATTATGAAAAATTTCGTCTCTACAACAGCATTCTTTTGATTTTTAATATAACCTTTATGCATTTGAGGAATTTTCATTTGCGTATACGATTTTCTAAAATACATAGGAGGGTTTCATTTTACTTCTTAATTTTGGAGTTACTCACAAATCGCCAGACAAAAAAAAAGTAGTACAAATTATTTTAATAAGATTTAAAAAGCGAAAAATAAGTGAGATAATTAAATTTTGTATTAATATGTAAAATGTAAAAATAGTGTAATTTGGTCACCCTTCTAAGATACTACTTGGGGATTGTCCTAGGTGACCAAAATGCCTGAACTACAGAAAAACAACAAACATAATACATAACTAAATAGAAATGCATTTCAATCGCTTCAATACGACGTGTGTCCTTTAGAAGTGTGTGCTAATAAATTTAAGTTTTTCATACATGATATCTACTTGGTTGCTAAATCCATTTGATTCTATTTGGTACTTGTAAGTCAGATAAAAAAACTAACTAAATATTTATACAACTAGAAATCTAAGTATACGAGTATGTATGTGTATGTGCCTGCATCTATGCAATTGTGTTGTAATGAAATATAATTAAAAGCATAGAGATATACATAGCATATACTCAAACATTACATACATACATACATGAATACATACTCTACTAATACAACAATTAATCACAACGTGTCTTGCATATTTAATTGCGTAAACGTGATTTCTGACATTTTCTCTACTCTCTTACGACAACAGCCAGAATAACAGCAACACCGTTCTATAGGCAGGCAGGTGGAGGCAAATGTCTTCAAGGAATATTGTACTTATACAAGTATGTATGTACAAAGGTACTAGGAATCACATATAACTCAGCAATAGTAGATAATAAAAAAAAGTAGAAATTGCCTGCTGTGATGTCATTACAATGCATAAGTGTATGTACATTGTATGTGTGTGTGTATATGAGATAGCATTAAGGTTACAAAGGATAATTAGATTACATGCAAATGAAATACGCTTCAAAGGTAATCTCAATTATAGCAAATAGAAAAAAAGTTAAAGGTAAGAAAAAATAATTTGTAGCATGAGAGAAATTATGTTGCCATATGGCAAAAGTCTGTCGGAAAGCCGGTAAAATTAAAAGTTATATCTATATAGAGTAAGGTAAGTGGGCATGTTTTTGGTAAAATTACCTTAGATAGCAATCACTCAGGGGTGTTCCAGGTCCAGCTGATTTTGGCTGCAGTTGTGTTTGAATAGTTTTCATAGTTATTTGCACTTTTTTTAGACACAATTTTTAATGTAATTTTATGAAAGTTCACTTGAATTATTCTTGATCATTTAAGTTTTGAGAACTTAATTTTAAATATTTTATTATTTTTATAGTACTCTATAAATAATTGAAATTTTCTATTCAATATTGTTAATATAAAAATAGTTATTATTTATGCTTTAGTTAGGAGCCACACTAAACTGTCTTTGAACGCGTCAACTAACCAACTGAGGCTACCATATTGGCACATTAGAATCGCACAGTCTCACAGCCTCAGAGTTTCAGTACAAAACAAAAAAACCCAAAAACAAAAAACAATCGTAATAACAGTAACACAACGATATCAGCAGCAACATCAGCAACAGCTACAGCAAAAGATGCCTATAGTCGACTAGCGAACTTGGTAGATGCATCACACTCGCTCATATGTTGGGGTTGTGATAAACAACAGCTAGATGAACAAATGTAGAAAAAAATAGTAGTACCAAAACCAAACAAAAAATTGCAATATTCAAATGGAATGAAAACCTGAAAAAAACGGAAAAATAGAAGAAGTTGTAATAAAACGATAAAAACCGAACTTCTCGCAATAGCAGCGAAATGTAAACGTAACGAACAAGATGAGAAACGAACGACAAACCGACCAAGCAGCCAACCAACCATTCATCCATCCATACTTCCAATCAACCAAACAACCATACCAAACCGACCCGACCGAACCGAGGAATACTCTATAACGCCAACGAACTTTTAGTACATGTAGTTAGTTGTGATGTTTCTGGTGTTTTTGTTGTATTTATTATTGTATTTGCCATAAAAGACAAAGAAGAAGAATTTAAGCAGCAGGAGCGGAGGATATGTAACTGCAACAGGCAGTAAGGACATATACACTCAAACGCAAACACACCCTCACACACACACACACACACACACACACGTAAACACCTGCACTGGTATACCAAATGTGCATATGTATGTATAGGCACTGCTTCAAATGTCGCTACGACATATCCGTTTCCGGTGCCTTACAACACGTACACCTACCACCACCACTACCAACCCTAATAGCACGCACACACACACACACATCGCATCTATTACTATCTACACTGCACTAGAATGCTCCATTTGGTTGTCTACTTGTCTGTCATACATGCAACAGGCAGCAGGCAGCGAGTTCCTGGCTCGCCGTTTGTTCGGCTCTCAAACTGTTGCGCTTTCAAGCAACAAATAACCACCAGCGGGGAATCTTTTTATAGTATACGAAATACGAGGCTGTAGCATACACTTTCGCATATAAATAGCACGATTAGTTGCCGAATCGCAGAAAAACGAAGTGCGTCCTTCGGCTTTCCACATAATAACAGACTGTTTCGCCCCCTACTTTTGTTTTACCCTCAAGTAGGAGAAGAACTATTGTTGTTGCTGATGCTGGTTGTTGTTGTATAATTGTTGCTCGCTTACCATATTGATGCCTGTTGCTTTGCTGCCTGTTGAAAATTAAATGCTGCACCTTATTTTTCTTAGTATTGGTGCATGAATATTTGTGTAAGTGAGAGCGAGGGAGAAAGAGAGAACTGCACAGAGTTATGCAAATGCACTGTGGTTTCTCTTTTGCAGTGTTGGAAAACGTTTTTCTTATAATTTAAAATAATTTGATAAATTTAAAAACTTTTTAAGGAATAAGTACGATTAACTTAGATTGAAATCATCTCCCTAACTGGCGTATTGAATACATCCTGAGATTAGTAAAATATCACGCCTTAGTTACTCCTTGAAACTTTGGAGTAAATAGCATAGATGAAATTAAAAGGAAATCAGAATATTCTAAATTTATTAGTTTATCAAATTTGTTTGAGAAAACTCTAGCAATTATATTCAGTTTATCAGTAGAGAGAAGCCCTGTCCTCCTGTCTTGGAGGGCAATGAAACAGGTCAGACCTTGCAGAGGTTTGAGTAGACTACACTCTCTGGAGTGCTTTAGAAGATAAACTGAGAATAATTCCATTAATTCATAGCACTTGGGAGTTGTTGCATTATATATAAATAATTATGAGCTGAAAGTTCTAGATTTAGTACGTTTTGAGTGTAAAGAAATACTGGCTGAAACTTTAAACTTGAACAGTTGTCTTCAATTTCTGGAGTATATGCTAAGTTTTAGATGGTTTTTAATATATTTCGGGCTCACTCTTTCCTTTCACGACAGTCATCAGTCACACTTTCCACTCAGTATATTTTTGGGTTTTTTTAAATAAAACTTCTTAAACTAACGAGCTTAATATTTTATGAAAAGAAAAAGGATTGATTAAGTGCCGCAGGGCTGATATAACTACGTATTTATACAACTTTTCTACTACCATTTTTACTAGCATCTTCTACTACTATTGTCTATTACTTTTCAACTACCGTTTCTATACTATATTCTACAAATATTTCTACACTATTTTCTACTAATTTTCTACTACTGTCTTACTGCTATTATTACCAATATTTTTATTACTTTTTCTAATACTTTTTCCCCTACTATTATTACTACTTTTCTAAAACATTTTTCTACTGCTATTTTCTACTATTATTTTCTAATTTAAATAAGACTTTAAATACGCTCAGCTATTTAATACTGGATAATGATATTGAACACCGAACTGTTGTTGAGTGCATTAACATGTTCACAAAAGTGTAATGTTTTCATGCGCAATAATAAACCATTGCAAGCAATTGGTGTAAATAAATTTATAAAAAATATAAAATTTTAGCAACACTAATTATTTTCTTCAATCTGTTGCTTCTGCTGCATTCTCTTCAGCATCTGCTCATGAATACGAGCAAATACAGTGGAGCCTGTTGCTCCTGGCCCATTCAGTGAGTGTTTGTGTGTGTGAAAATAGAGCGTTCGCTCAATATAAAAAATATATGACGCAACTCTCAATTGTTCGGCTCACACCGTTAGCAACAGGTACACTCACGAATTCTGTAATTTTTCTCCTATTTTTGTTGCAACTCTCCTTCACCATACACTCACTCATACACACACACATACTACATACATGCATATGAAAAGTCAAAAAGTTCCTACTATTGTGGCTAATAATATAAAACAATGTTGACTTTGTATTTGTGATTTTTGTACCTTAATTTTTCTGGTTTCGTGTGTATGTGTGATCCCATTTTCCATTTGGTTGAGCATTCAAGTACCAAGAAGTTTCAAATACAATTTTATCCACTCATGCGCAAACACTTGACCTTTTACTGAGGATGTGAGAGTGTGCGTGTGCGGTGGTGGAGAAGTAATTTTTACTTATTCTGAAATGTATTGAGTACAAACTGAAAAAAAAAAATATATATAATACACCATGTTACAAATATTCGAGGATTTGAGAAATTCTTAATACAGACAATGTATAAGAAACTATGCAATTATGTAGCAAATTATTAAATTTTCAATTCATGGATACCGAATTTTTAATTTAAAAAATTCATCTGTTTTCAGAGTAATGCATTTGGAAATTCGTAGAATTTTTTTCTGATAGTCATTATCATGTTTCTTGTGTAATAATTTTAGCAACGTCACTGTTCATGTTTTTGTGTGTGTATTTGTTGCTACCTACCAACACAATGACATCATCTCATCACACTCAGTGAGAAGCCACCTCCCCCATTTCGTATACGTATACATGCACGTACACTCATGTACCTCAAATACTTTAGCTGTTGTTGTTCGTGTAGGTTACTTGTTGCAAATCTATTTTTCAACTGTTGCATGCTGGAGAAATTTTATGATCTCGTTGATTATTTCTCCTACTTTTACAAGCCAATATCGTAGATAGGATATCCACTTTTCGGCTGATTATTTGCTTTTGTCATCCGCAGCTTTTCAAGTTAAGATTTATGTTTTAAGTTTCTTGATTAGCTCAGATCTTATGAATTTGCTTTTATTTCATTGTATTAATCGTATATAAAAAATTTGTTAATTGAATTATAGCAGATTTGTATTAATGGTGTTTTGAAAAGTACTACCGCTTAGAATTGATCTTGAACCAGAATTACATAATCGGGAAGCCTTTAGGAAGAAACCAGTTGAGTGAATATACTTAGAGAACTCCATTAACATTAACATTGTAGGTACTTACAGAGTACCTACAATTTATCACGCCTTGTTTCACCTTTGAAAAGACATCAGTTTTACCTATTTGGTAATTACTTTACTTACTTACTTTTAATGGCACAACAGCCCATGGAGGGCCTAGGCCGAACTTTTCGCATCCACTCATGTTGTGCGTGTTATATTTGTACATGAATGGAAGGGACCTACAGTTTAATGCCGAATCCGAACGGCGAAGTGAAAAGCTTTTCATAGCAATTTTTACTCTTGTAGGTTTGCCATTGCCTGCCAAGAGGTGGTGCCGTATAGAAAAATTATTTTTTCTACTTTTTGATTTTGCCTGTGCCGAGATTCGAACCCCGGACACTCGGCGTAGCAGTCCAACGCACTACCACTACACCACAGCGACCGCAATTTGGTAATTGGATACAAGAAATATGGGTCCAATATTAAATAGAAGAGTGTGTGTTGGGGTCTTTTCAGAACATTTCAGTATTTAAAAGTTCCTGAAATGTAAATAAATTATTATTTTATTAGCTGAATCGCTAGGTGTTTCAGAGCAAACCATCTTCCCCTCGACATAAGCATTTTGGTCGTGGCATCCGAATAAGAAAAATTTTTAAAAGGACGGTAAACCAAAATTCTGAAGAGTATAGAAAATTTAATAATATCAATGAACTAAGTAACCGTCGCAAATCTTTTGAGGCACTTGCCATAAAGTTGTTTTGTGAAGTAGCAAAGACGATGAACGGGCACGAAAGGCAAACAAGTTTGAGTCTATTAAATAATTTTGAGTTATGCCTATATTGATAATGGGGTTATCGTCAATATGCTCTAATCGGAATGAACACAGAATAATATGGCCAAGGTTAATTTTAAAATTAGTCAGGGTTATTTTTTCTTCAAACAGATCTCAAATATGTAGGTTTATATTGAGTACTATTCAATCTCATGACAGAGTACAGGATTATAATGAGAAGTTGAGCCAGAATTGACTCATTGTAAATGTATGTATTATGTATTGTATTGTAAATACTCTGCGTTGGATGAAACAATTTTTTTTGGGTCAATGCATTTCTGTATAAATAAAATCTTGTCAGTCATCATGAATAACAATCGATTTGTGAACTGGTATTTGAATTTGCCAAGGGAGTAATATCTTAAGTCTAGATTTTTGAAGTGTATTAACAATTCCCAGTATGGAATGTTTTTTATCTGACTCGACTTACCTTATGCCCTTTGTGTATTTTCAATACCATTTTAACTACAAACAATAGTTATATTTTTCAACCATTCGAAATCGTTTGTTTTTGATTACAAAAGTTCAATGGAACATTGAATTTGATGTTAAGTGGCTTCCCTATTCCAACTCTACTTTTTATAGACGTCTTCATGGTTGTAAAGGGGTGAGGCGTCTCCGGACGAGGGGGGATCTCCAGGGAAGTTGAAAATAGTCGTGTAGGGAAAAAGAAAAGCAGCAGTAAACGATCAAACAATATTTATTAATTATAAAAATATAATTACGGTGTAACTTATCCACCTCTATTTTTCTTGATTTTTTGATTAGCGGTGTCGGGTAACGGGTCTTCTAAATGCTGGGTTGATTGCTGCGGTGGACGTCTTCTCTTCTCGGCTTCTCGATTATTAGTAATAAAATTCTTTCAACATTACGGTAAAATGTCTAAAGATTGCCGAAATATCCCCGCTATTCTCGCCAAACTTAACGAAAGGAAAATCGGGCTGGTAAGGGTTGACAGGATTACAAAATATTACCTTAATCCTAATATAAAAATTATGGCTCCAGGCCTAAACAATGGTTTTAAAATATCTGTGATAGAAGCATGAGCAAAAAAGAATTAAAAGTTGGTGAACATGATATTAAGGAAATCCCAAAAAAAATTAGTTATTATATATAAAAAAATTTTCATTAAAAGAATAAGAAATAAAAAATTTAAGAAGTGGAAAATTCCATTGATTGTGACTACTTATCAAAAATTTAAAACATAAGGTATGCGATATATTTTCACATAGGAGGAATAAGTAATTTAAGATATTGTGATTTGGCAAAATTGCTATTGTCAGGTATTGCAAGTAATTTTTGTATGGTCTGGAAGGTGTCTATTGTCTATTTGTATTTAGTATATATATGTTTTTTTCTGAACAAAATTGCACGATCACTATTAAGACATATTCACTTTTAGCTGTATACATTTCAGGAATAGGGTAATTTTAGAGACTTGGATTAATGGAAAGTAATACATGGACATTGTTTTAAATTGGATTCCCGAAATGACCATGTTAGCGTGGAAGCCTTCGAACTAAATATAATTAAAAACCCATCCACATTTTCTTGTGGTATGACATTGATAACTAACTGCCTTGTACCAGTGCTGAACTGTAGGAAATATACCCGAAGATTATATTAAAATTGAAAATATTTCAATCAACTTCATATATGTTTTGTAACCTCCGCCGAATAACAACGGATATGTGATTTTGAGCACTACACCAAGAAAAAAGACGTTAACTTTTTCTTATAATTTAAAATAATCATTTTTTAAATGATACTGAGTATATCAAAGATTAAAATTGCTCTTTGCTCTTTCTGAAAAATGTGTAAAATGCATGCTATGGCTTTACTTACTTTACTTTTGATGGCATTACAGCCCATGGAGGGCCTAGGCCGAGCTTTTCGCATCCACTCATGTTGTGCGTGTTATATTTGTACATGAATGGAAGGGACCTACCGTTTAAAGCCGAATCCGAACGGCGAAGTGAAAAGCTTTTCATAGCAATTTTTACTCTGTTACTCTTGTAGGTTTACCATTGCCTATTAAGTGGTGGTGCCGTGTAGAAAAATTATTTTTTCTACGTTTTGATTTTGTCTGTGGCGAGATTCGAACCCCGGACACTCTGCGTAGCAGGCCAACGCACTACCACTACGCCACAGCGGCCACATGCTATGGCTTTAGCTATATTTTATAGTAGGCAGCGCAGGAAAATTTAGTATAACTGCCTCATGAAACTCATGTATGTATGCACGTAGTTTTTTAAAAATATTTTGTATGTTTAAAAAGTTATAGCGCTTTTTATATTCTGGTTATGTGAAAAGTAGTAGTCCCGCAGAAATGTTGTTGGAGCATCTTTATAGCACAAAAACTGTATCCATGAAGTTTCAACGCTTTATCTGCTTTATTCGGTTTTATGCCAAAAAATCTGACATTAGGACCATAGACTGTGAGACTAGTTCCCGGTAGAATCTTACACAAAAAAAGGAAGTGCTTGAGAATTTGTTTCCATTTGATATTATGCCAGCTGTCATTTTGTGGAAGACACACTCTCGCTGCATTCGAGTCAGTCTTTCAATTGCAAAATAACTCGAATTATAAAAAATATATTTTAAAAAATAACTGACTTACTTCTTTCGAAATACCAACTTTTACTTACTTAAATAAATAATATATGTCTATTAAAGCAAATGTGTGTCAAAAGAAATTAGGGTTTTCCCGAACTTTCAATGTCATTTTGTGGAAGACACACTCTCGCTGCATTCGAGTCAGTCTTTCAATTGCAAAATAACTCGAATTATAAAGAAAATATTTTAAAGAATAACTGACTTACTTCTTTAGAAACACCAACTTATTACTTACTTAAATAAATAATATATGTCTACTAAAGCAAATGTATGTCAAAAGAAATTAGGGTTTTCCCGAACTTTCAACGTTGAAATTAACAATAGAAAAATAATATAAAAGTTATACATGCATAGTATGTATGTTTATACAATGCATGCACAACTTCCAATAGCAACCACAACAATAAAGAAAAGTGACAATCTTTCAATTTGAATTGCTTATAAATCCTAAGGATTTGTTATTTTTTATAATATTTTTTGTGAAAAGTAACCCTTCAAAATTCAAGTTCTTATAGTCAATGCAATAGGGGAGAACAATCAGCGGCAACCCTTTTCAGCAACATCATCTTGCTGCTGGCACACGATAATTGACAATAAAAAGTCAGCTCTGTTATTATTCAAAAAAAAAAAAAAATAAATAAAAAAAAACTTTCCCATTGACGTCTTCCATGAATCAAAGCTACAAGGCTAATCAATTTCTTATATTTTTTTTCCATATTTACTTTTATCTTTAAGAAATATAAAGAAAAAGTCAAAATTCTTACGTATTTTTCTTTTCTTTTTTAAAGCTAGAAGGTACAGAATATCGAAATCTAAAGAATGCTTTTAGGCTGACCTAAAAGTATGCTGCTGTTTTGCTGTAATTACAGTGTATGTATGAGTCAGTGAGAGTGTGAGAGAAAGTGTAGAAAACTAATGAATACTTCGGTGTAAATTGTGTTAATGATTGGAAAAGATTGAAGCCTGTCGTATTGTATGCGAGTATGTTTGTATGTATGTATGTATGTATGTATGTATGTATGTATGACTAATATGTATACATTTGGGTGGCATATCCAACTCTGCAGGTGGTCGCACTCATTAGAGTAAATCAATATTATTTTCAATATACATAGTATTTAAGTGTGAAATGAGTAGAAGTAAAACAAGAATATGTAAAGCATATGAAAGTAAATAAGAAGTCCAACTGGTTTTTATTTGTTTTTGTTGTTGCTAGAAATGCTCGCTTGCAGACACATAGAAACATAAACCTACAGATTAAAGTGAAAGTATAAATTTTAGGGTGGAAAGTAGAATAGCTGATTTTAAAATATTTCACACACATATGTACATACATACATACACACAGCAGGTGGGTTAGGTAGTTAGATTGATACATACTTAGATAGGTATTTAAGCAAGAAATGCAAAATTTATATGTTTGTATTAATTAAATATTTATACCTAAGCAAGCAGACGGACGCACTCATCACTTACTTACCATATATGAACGTATGCCAAACTTACCCCCAAAATATAAAGGACACACGCTTCAAGTTTTAAGTAAATCACGTATTTCAGGTTTCGCACTCAAGTGAACACACACACACACACACACACATACACATGAATATTGCTATACTCACCACTCTCCATTCAAAACAAGAAAACATTTTCCATATGAGACAACCCATACAATTTTTTTCTATTTATTCCCAAGTTATTTATTTAAGTATTTACTTAAATATTAAATTAAAAATACTTAGCTCTTCTTCTTCTTGTTCTACCGAAACGAACAAACAAGCCCAACAAAATAAACATTTGCGTATTTGCTTAATTAATTATAAAATGTGAAATGTAAAAGCGAAGGATCAAAAGGATTTATTCAAGTGGACATGTTGGCACCTTTATGGAAATGTTTCACCTAGTTACATACCTCAGTGTAGTTATATAACCTATTTAGCTATTATTGGCAGCAAAGAAGGTATCTGTGTGTGTGTGTGTGTGTGTGAGTGTGTGTGTTGATCATGAGCTCATATGAGCATAACAAATCCTTTTAATCACAATTCATTAATTTCTATATTTAGTTGCTTAAAACATACCATACATAGTAAACTCGTAAGGTATACATGGTAAGGTAGAGTAATGTAAGGGTAAGGATACGCTCAAAGGTTTTTGATACATTACACTATACCATATGTATGGAAAGTTTTAAATTGAAAGTTTAGTTTTACAAGTTACGTTACTTTATTTAGAGACTTTTAAAGTAGGGAAATTGAATGACTTTCTCACAATTTGAATTCAATTTCAGGTATTTGTATAATTAATTTATACTAACTCGAATTGGAGAGATTTTGCAGAGAGTTTTCTGTGAAAATAATGTAGTTTATATATTTATTAATGCTAAGAGAACTAAAAATTTCTTTCTGAAGAATAATTACATTAAGGGACAACTTAGTTGCTTTACTTTTAAAAATTAGTATCAGGGATGTGAGGATTAATACAGGCTAAACCTTACCAATTTCCTGTCTACGAGAAAATTTGTTTTTGATAGATCTTTCCACGCTTTTTATGCTCTTGATTTAGATGTACGTAAATTACAACGCGGCAACTTTTAGAGATCAACACATCAAGAGTGGTCGCTATGGCGAAGTAGCAGTGCGTTGGACTGCCTCGCAGAGTGTCCGGGGTTCAAATCTCGGCACAGGCAAAATCAAAAAGTAGCAAAAAATAATTTTTCTACACGGCACCACCTCTTGGCACGCAATAGCAAACCTACAAGAGAAAAAATTGCGATGAAAAGCTTTTCGCTTGGCCGTTCGGATTCGGCATTAAACTGTAGGTCCCTTCCATTCATGTACAAATATAACACGCACAACATGAGTGGATGCGAAAAGCTCGGCCTAGGCCCTCCATGGGCTGTTGTGCCATTGAAAGTAAAGTAAAGTTAAACACCAAGACGGAAGGATACTTACTTCGAGGAGTACAACTCGTTCTCACGGCAATTGGGTCTTTGCTACTTTGCAAAGTGATCCAAAATTTTTGTTTCGACTAAAAATCGATTGCAAAACTTAGCAAAAAAGTCTAGAAACTAGTTGCGTGCCCCTAAAAGACAAGAACATCGTCCATGAATGCTCAAACTGTGACGGCAATCAAAATGACACCATCTGCCGATTTGAGCCAAATATCACTTTGGACACACGTAAACTATTTACGAATAGTTGAATAGTATTTAGTAAAAATATTTTTCTTTAAGCTGAAAGTTTCCACCAACACTTATTTTTAAAATTGTCTTGATGGCAAGCGAGGAGGCATCTACTAGAACTTTAGTGAACATTTGGAAGAGGTTGGGTTTTGTTGCTTAAGGCAATGAAAACCAATATTATTAGCTTTGACAATATCGTTCTGAATGACTAGCCAGTAGAACTGATTGTCTGCCTCGGATCACGACAGTACCTGTAGCTACATTCCAAAAAGCTGGTAATAGCAGCTTTCAGCTCAGTCCAGAATTAAAATTAAAATATCCAAGTATGAGGTCTTGGAATTAACGAACATATCTGTTCTGTACGTATAAGTCGTCACTTGACTCTGGAAGTAAAATAAAACTTTCTGTTATGGTAAGTTGTTAACTGGAACTCTGAGGCAGCTGTTTCTCTTACTGTTCAAAGATCAGAATTATTTTCTTCAATGAGGGTATTGGCACCGATTATGATAATAATGACATCCCAAAGTGTTTTTTATCATATTTATTAATTATATACGTATATCTGCCACAATTACTCTCGAGTATGTATGCACTCTAATTGTGGAGTGATTGATCACAAGGATGCAGTCTCCTCTCAGTTCATGGAATATGCTACTAAAGGAGGAGGTGATCCACATGTGAATCGAGTCGTGAAAACACGGGAGAGTGAAAATTTCGTTTGCTTTGGACGACACGTTAGAAGTTGAGACATCTGTCCTTAATCATGTCACGTAGAATTGCGACTTTCAAATTGTTAATCAGCTTTTTCAGTTGGCCGTTGGTAAAATTATAACTTAGAGGGGAGTTGAGCTAACATGCACATGTTTCTTTAATTTTTCAGAATTACGGGATGTACCGGTGCACCTTGGACTAACGGTCACTCTTTGTTGGCCAAAAGAAAGCTTTCCGATTTGATTGAAATCTGTAAATTGAAATTTCGAAAATAAAAATGGCTGAACCAATATGGAGGAATTTGGATGTGATTTTTGAGTGGTCGTCTGATATTGGGTGGGGATAGTAAAGAGAAATGTCTATATCAAATTTAAAGTTAATGACTATGCTTATGAAGTAGCTATCGTAAATTTTATTGTTCAGTTATATGGAGGTTACATCTTCTAGTAACCGGACATCGGCTGCGGAAACATATTATATGTGTGCAGCAAAGAGAAGCGCCATGCCAAGTTTTAAGCAGAAAGCTAAAAAACAGAGATATTATTTCGCATAGAAATATATAGCTTTTATTTCTCTATGTAGAATATTAGTTGTAACCGAAAACTAAACAAAACGATGATATGAATTGGAGCAAAAGTGAGCAACTATTTTGTTTAGATAAGGAGCTACAGAAGCTGTTTGTATACATTTGTAGCAATTTGGAATCTGTAACTGGTATAACATACATAACTCAGAAATCTTTGAACGCTCAACTGAAACTTTATAGTCTTCCAACAAGTTACATGTAATGGAATCTAGGTGTTATGAATTTTTCTTTTGCCTCTGAATAGGTAGATAAAAACATTAACAGGAACTGTGTTCTTTCGGGTAGTAATTGAGAGAATGGTGTTTTTTTGTACACACGAATATGATGAACACATTCTTCTGAACTTTACCCAACTGTACGGAGGAATTAACAGAAAAACAATTCTACTTAAAAAAGCTGTTCAAAGCTATTTTTAGTTTTGTCAATTTCCTTAATGGACTTTTGTTCAAGAAAGTAGCTTCGCCACAACCCACAGTGTGGCAACTACAAACAAAAAAAATCATTACCTCGCAATTCTTTCTGAGAAATGGTATTGCGTCAATTGTTTCGAAACCTTATGGTAATTTTTAAAATCAGAAGCTTTCAAAGAAGTTTAAAAAGGAAAGCAGTCTTTAAAGTTCAGCAAAAAAAAACACAAAAAATTATTTGATTGCCCAGAAATCCACTATAGTTTCACGATAGATTGCTGTCAGGTTATTTAAGTCTGTTTTCATCAAGCTATCTCTTCACTGTTAACGTATATGCTCCACGAGGCTAGTCAGGTATTCTGTCTGCCAAGATATAAAAAGTGAACCGAGGCTTGCTGCGCCTGTGCTTCTACTACTACTTACACTTGGGTGGATTTTCCTACCCGCTTTTAACTCTTTGGGCCAATTATGGGTGGGTAAATAAACGTTTCTACTTGGTTGTTCTCGCTTAAACAATTACTCCTCAAAGTCTTCCATGGCAGCTAATTTCGAGAAAAGCCTTACGCTAAGCCTTCAAATACGACAAGGTGCCATATACTCGTAGAAACAAAAGACTGTCGTTCGGTAGTTTATACGTCTATCGTGAGATAAAAAAGTAAAGAGTCAAAGTTTGCAAGTTTAAAATTTGTTGCCATTTCAAAATAGCGCAACCATTTGTTGGTGATGAAAGTTAAATGAATGGAGGAGCATGGGCGAAAGACACAATCAAATGTTATCCGTAGTGTTTGTTTGACAGCGGAAGTGCAACTCAATAAACGTGTACAAACACATGACACACACACACACACACATGTACACATTTCGCTGTAGATGTATGTGCATGAACATACATTTACAATGATAAACAAGCGTGTTGCGTACAATTTTACAAAGGATATGCATAAATTAACGTTAAAAGCAAAGGCACTTATGTTGTTACAATAACAACAACAACAACAACAAGAACAACAATAGCAACAACTCTAACAACATGTAATAAAATACCAACAGCATCATCTTTCATTGCTTTTTCGCTCCATACATTGTTTTTCCGCACACAACAACAACAACAACAACAACAGCAACAACTCTATTATGACCTGTTTTCCGGTTTGATTACGTTGGGAAAATTAAATTTTGTTACTGAAGCTGTGCCGTTGTGCTGTTGTTTTGATTGCTGCCTTTACTTTGAGTGTTTGACAATTATTGCAAATAGCTAACAGCAAAGACGAAAAAATCAACTTTGTGCATTTGCATTTAATGCAATTTAATTTCTAATACACCTTTAAAGAAACTAATTGTATTTTTCAATTTAAAACTGTGGAATAATAATCAAACAAAAAGCAGCCAAGATAGAGAGAGACAGTAGGTATCAATATCAAAACAAAACATATTGGTGCAATGAAAACGAGAGGTGAGAAAAAACAAGGTGGAAATTTTCAATAAAAATCAATTTGCATGTAAGTGTATGCAGTACACAAACACACACACACACACACACAAACACATACACACACACACTCAAACATATGTAGGCACAAATGCACTTTGCACGAAGGACATTTCAATCAAAACAGCAACAACAGAAAAATACAGAAACACCTACTACAACAAACACCTAAGTAACAACAATAACAACAGCAGCAGCAGTAATAGCAATATCACTTGTTATTGGTATCGCTGTAGTGCCAACACACACACACACACAAACACACACACACTCACACAGAACAACAACATCAGCAACAACAACAACAATTTGCTTACTACAATGCAATGTTGTAAGCGAATGGAGATGTTTAATTAAATTTCTGAAATTAAAATGTTTTGTTTATATAAATTGAAAAATCTCATAAAATAATAACATTTTCGTAAAAAAATCATACATGCACCCATATCTACGAACGCATACACACACTCACACACACACACACACACACACACACACACACACATACATGTGCCTTTATATTCAGCTTGTATTGCAGCAAAAAAGTTAAACGTTGATTCTGCACGCTGTCAATATGGACAAAACATTGATGATGGGCCATTGTTGCGGAAAGTGAGTGAAATATTCAGCACGATGACGACAATACGCTGTCATTCAGTCAGTGAGTCCCTGAGCTGTATAGTTTCCACCAAAGCTACCGTATTTATGCTCGAAATGAAGCGCAAATCAGAAGCGCGCTGCATTTTACATACAATTGGCATCATTCTGTTTTCGTTTGTTTTATTTATTCTTTTACCTTCTGTTTTTGTTTTTGAGGTTTTATTTTCAGCTCAGAAGGTGTTGGTATGCAAAATGAATATGTTGTGCAATATGTATGTACATGAATATGGATGCATGTATGTAACATGTGCTTTTTTTATTGTTGCATCCATGTATTTTCGCCTTAGGTAAATTGCTGTGTTGCATTTCAGTGATGGAGAAATATAACCTATGTATTGAGGGTCACAATTTTTCAAGTTGTGATGAGTCAAATGGAGCTTTACTGTAATTCAAGCATAGAGTAGATATTCGACTTACATGTTGCATTTGGATGCAAAGAAAACTACGGGATTTAAAAATTTATAAGTATGATTTTCTGCACATGATTCCTCAAACTCTTGAATTATTGTCATAAGAAAAGTCGTTTACAATAGCCGCTAGAAAAGTTGCTAGACTTCCCTAAATCTGTTAATTCCATTTCAGTTCTGCATTCTACATAGAATACAAGCAATATGTCTCAAACTGGGCTAAAACATGACAAGGGGGTCTTCTTAACATCCACTAAACATCCAAACATCAGCCTATACTTACTTCAGGCAAAGCTACACATAAAGTATTTGAGTATTTTAAAGTACAAGATTCAGAACTACCTACAAACAAAGACTCATACTGTTACTAAGTATGACGATGATAATCTCAAGCACCAATTTTTTTCAAGTATCAATATTTATTCCAAAATATTTACTTCCGACTAAAAGTACTTATACATTATATAATTTAATGACACTAATTGCCAATTTTAAAATATAGATGAACTTGTAATACTTGAAAACAATTTACCTATATAATGCCGTGATATTTCTTAAAAATCTTTCAAAATAAGTACTTGAAGAATATGTGAAAGTACGTGATGATTTTATGTATTTAGGTAGAAATACTTGAAACTACTTCAAATACTGGAAACTTCAGATACTTGAAATTTCTTTAACCTACATGAATATAATTGAAATTTTTGAAATACTTACTTTAAAAACTTAAAAATTCTTGAATATATTCGAATCTTAGGAAAAGTACTTGAATAACTTCAAAATGCTTGAAATACTCCAAAATAGTTGAATGAACTTTAAATACTTACATACTTTAATTGTTCATAATAAATAATAATTTTTTGTTAAATCATTTTTTGTTTTTCTTAAATCAGAATCATAGTGGTCGCTGTGGCGTAGTGGTAATGCGTTGGACTGCTACGCAGAGTGTCCGGGGTTCGAATCTCGGCACAGGCAAAATAAAAAAAAATAAAAATAAAAGTAGAAAAAAAATAATTTTTCTACACGGGACCACCTCCTGGCAGGCAATGGCAAACCTGCAAGAGTAAAAATTGCTTTTCACTTCGCCGTTCGGATTCGGCATTAAACTGTAGGTCCCTTCCATTCATGTACAAATATAACACGCACAACATGAGTGAATGAGAAAAAGCTCGGCCTAGGCCCTCCATGGGCTGTTGTGCCATTAAAAGTAAAGTAAAGTAAATCAGAAGCTAAGCTACAAAATACTAACCAAGAAATTTTAAAAATGAGAAACAAGGGAATTTTTTGCTGACTTTAGCAAAGGCGCAGAAAACCGCCCGCCTCTCTTTACTTATAATAAGTTTTCCTATAACTTCTTTTGGGACTCTAGAATATTTTCAATTATCGTTACTTATTTTCTCGGCCTTCCAACTCGTGAAAGGCCTAGGCCGAGCTGTGTAGAAAATAATAATTTTTTTTTATTTTTTCATTTTGCCTGTGTTGAGATTCGAACCACGGACACTCTGCGTAATAATCCAAAGCACTACCACTACGCCACACCGATCGCTATAATCATTTACATATATTTCAGTTTCCTTTAAATTTATTAATTTACTGTAATTATTTTCGCCAAATACATTATAAATAGCTTTTAATATTCAGGAGCTTTTTAAAAAATTAATAATAAAAGGAATCGATTTTGGTTTGCAACGTGCTGTTCAGACGTGCTAGTCTACATATGTACGAGGTGTGATGAAAAAAATAACCGTTATTTTCAAATTTCGTGAGTTACGTATGTTCGATATTCGCATTTTTTTCTGTTATGTTGGTACACATGTCTGTTATATATGTTGTCAATACCAACCATTTTGGATTGCCAGTTTTTGACAGATAAAAAGGTTAGTCGTGTTTTGGTGGGCTGTTCGATTTTTTACTATTCGAAAAAATGGATCAAAGAAACTGAATTCAGTTTTGTGTAAAAAATGAAATTAAATGCATTAAACATTTGAAATGTTGACTGTAGCCTTTGGCGAGTCTACTATGAGCAGAAAACAAGTTCAATTGTGGTATAACCGGTTTAAGGAAGGCCGAGAAGATGTCAATGACGATGCTCGTCCTGGTCGCCCGAGCACGTCAACAACCGATGAAAACATTGACGCAGTGAAGAAAATGATTTTGGATAATCGTGGAATCACTATCAGAGAGGTTGCTGATGATGTTGGCATATCGTTCGGCTCATGCCAAGCAATTTTTACGGATGTTTTGGGCATGAAATGTGCGGCAGCGAAGATTGTTCCAAAGTTGCTAAATTTTGAGCAAAAACAACGTCGCTTGTGCGTAAGTTTTTGGCAAAAAACAAAACCGTTATCATGCCCCAACCACCGTATTCACCGGACTTGGCCCCCGCTGACTTTTTCCTCTTCCCAAAACTGAAGACACCGATGAAAGGAAAGCGCTTTGCTACGATTGAGGAGATAAAAGAAAAATCGAAACAGGAGCTGTTGGCGATACCAAAAAGCGCGTTTCAGAAGTGTTTCGAGGATTGGGAAAAACGCTGGCATAAGTGTATTATATCTGAGGGGGATTACTTTGAAGGGGAAAAGATAGTTGTTGATGAATAAATAAATACTTTTTGAAAAAATTTAAATAACGGTTATTTTTTGATCATACCTCGTATGTCATTACCGAATTATTTCATACAACCTCCTTCCGAATTATCAAGCCATAAATAAGGAAACTATAATGTTGTAAGTTATCGAATGATGTTTTGTCGATTTTAATTGCATTTTTACAAAATATTAGATCTAATGGAACTAAGGCTTTAGTGTGTATATTTATGCTTATTATAAACTTCTATCCGTAACAAGTTGATGTTTTTTCGACGGAATATGTAAACTTGTAGTGTGTATGTATGGTTGATAGTTATGCCCCATCACTTTGGGTTGCACTCTTCGTACAGTTTTACATACATGACTTAATTGAAATTCATAGCAAGACAAGCGATTTAATTTTTTGACCCATACAATTTTATTTATTATTCATTGATGGCAGTCAAGTTGCAATTGTTATTTTTTTTTGCGCTGTGTTTTAAAATTTGGAAACGATGAATTTTTTATTATTGTACATCAAGCTACTGCAGAAATCCGCATATCGGTTTAAAAAGCAATTATTGTTTAACCTGACAATTGTTTCGGATTGTCAATTTTGATGTACATAAGACGAGTTAGGTGTTGCCAGATGATGTCGCTGCTTCAATTTTTGAGCTGTAAATATTCTTTGGTGGGGGAGAGATAGAATTGATGATTGTAGTTAGGTAGTAGACGTAGTAGACCCATCAATACATCAATTGCATATGTAGATAGCTATTGTTCAAACAAAGCAATAGTAGTTTATTTTTTAGCAGCGAGGAAATGCAAAATTATTCATCTATTGTTTGAATTATCGAGCATTTGATCAGACTTATGTCGATGTGTGATTATTTCTTAATTGAATTTCTATATAGCAGAGACCTGCTCAGAATTGAACTAAATCCATAAAACTCTTAAGAGTTTGCAAACTCACTTTTAAAAATGCACTTTTCACATCGCATTGCTTCTAATTTATGGCAAATTGTCACATTGTCACCTGTTGCCTGTCTGTCCAGATGCAATAATTGTCTTGTTACGTTTAGTATAATAATCTAGAGCTATAAATGTTGTCGTCATTGTTGTGCATCATATTGGTTCGCAACATTAACAGCATCAACAGTACTGGAAACTATCAGCCATTTCACATTAATACAACAGGAACACCGACGACAACGACATCTGAAATTGCTGTTAAGTAGTTGTGTTGCTTTGTAGGGCGTTACATTAAATGATTTTAGCAGGAAATCACATACTACTGTGGGCAAAAGTTAGTAAGACTTTTTACTTTAAATTTCGCGCGGAAACCCATTCATCAAAATATTATTTTTTTAAGGTTGGTATGACTGTCGGTGACATCTGTGCCAAATGTCACATCAAAATAATCATTAGTGTTTAGTATACGCTTGTCTTTCTGAAGTACAAAAAGTGCATTATTCAACAAAGAAGTTCCATTAAATTTTGTGTGCGGAATCAAATTTCTGGTGCCGAAACGTTCAGAATGTTGCAAAAGGCCTTCGGTGATAATTGTATGTGGCGCGCAAGTGTTTTTGATTGGTACAAATTGTTCAAAGATGGTCGAGAACGCGTTGACGACGAACCACGTCCAGGACGGCCATCAACATCAACTGATGATCAACACGTCAATAAAATCAAGGAATTGGTGCTCGAGAATCGACGATTAACAGTCAGAGACCTTACTGGTATCGTTGGAATATCGGAAGGATCAGTGAAAACCATTTTAAAACATCATTTGGGCCTAAGAAGAGTGAATGCACGATTGGTTCCAAAATCACTGCATTGGTTTTACGAGACCATTTTGCCAAAAATTCGACTGATATCGTTCCGCAACCACCCTACCACCCTATTCGCCTGACTTAGCACCGTGTGACTTTTGGCTATTTTCTAAACTCAAAAAACCGCTTCGTGGACCGTTTGACCGTTTTGAGTCAATTGAAGACATTAAACATGAATCGCTAAGCGCATTGAAGGCTATTCCGGAAATTGACTTTAACAACTGTTTTGAGAATTGAAAAAAAACGTTGTCACAAGTGTATTGTGGCCGGGGGGATTACTTTGAAGGGGACGAAATAGATTTGGAAGAATGAATAAAAAAATTTGAGATTATGAACAAAGTCTTACTAACTTTTGCCCACAGTAGTATGAGTTGGAAAACATCTACTTATTTCTTGCAGATGAGCATCAGCGACAGCAGCAGCAAGACTATCATCTTCATCTTCGGTAGCATTGCTATCAACCTGAAAGAATGACTTGATATTTTTAAAAGAAAATTTATTTTTTAACGCACGAATACAACAGCAGCAACAACAACATGAGCAATAATAGTAGCAATACCAACACTCGATTATCAACAATGACATCAATGTATAAAGAATAACAAAACAAATGCCATTATTGCCAGATATCCAGATACATAAGTGGCAAGTATTACCAACTTGGAATACAAGTAAATTTGTGCGTGTGTGTGAAAATACACACACATTGAATCCATGCGAATATGGTGGATATGAAGTAGAAAACAAGTGGTAAAACCAACAAAAGTAGAAGCAGAGACACAAACAAATTTGTTAAGGTCGAATTGCAGCCATTGCGAAAAATGTCATTGTTGGTCACCGACTGTGGCATGACTGGGGCAAAAGTGTTGAAATGTTTGTGTGTTTGTGTGTATACCTGTAGTGCAGCAAACATAGGCCAACACATACAGGAACGCACACATACACATAAGCAAGCGAGTGTGAGTGTAAAATCCAATAAAAACTTTCCAAAAGTGTTGCCACTTAGAATTAAGAATTTTGTCGTCAAGGGACTACTGAAAATTGATTCTGGCTGCATTTCCAAAAATGTAAATGCTTATTTTAAATTATGTGTAGTGGAGTGTCTTATCATTTACACTTCGTTAAACTGTAGGTCCAATCGTGTGGTATCACAATAAGCCAAAGTGTGTCCTCAGCCAGACAATATTTCAAATCAAAACCAATCCACACTTCGAATAAAATGATTCTAATACTTCAGGTTGATTTATATTTTCAGAGCTTGATATTGGCTAAGTTTTTGATCTCTATGGGTCTGATTTTTATTCATATTTGTGGTCTAATTTTTTGCGCCCGAATTATGCTTTGATTTCATTCTGAATTTGATCTGAATTGCATCTAATATTTCGACTTGAGTTTTGGTCTGAACATCGATCTGTTGTAGTCTGAGTTCTTATCTTAATTTTGGCCTGAATGAGGTCTCTGCTTTGGCCTGACTTTTGTTCTGATTTCGATCAGAGATTTGGTTTGAATTTTTTTGATAACAGGTCTGAGTTTGGTTTTGAATATAATTAGTCTGATTTTATATAAATTTACTTAATTTTGGGCTGAATAATATGTAGTCTAAAATATGGGACTCATTTCTATTTTTTAGAATTTTATCAGTTTTCCGGTCTAGATATCGTTCTGATTTTTGATGGATCTGCTTTGGTCTTAGTTGATATGTATTTCGATTTTGATCTGAATTGGGTTGGCGTTGGTTTGGTTTGGTCTGGTTTTTGTTTTGTGTATCGATCTGAGCTTTGATTTGAAGTTTAGTATAATTTCTGGTTCGTACTTTTGGTCTGACTTTGGGTCTGACTTTTCGGTCTGACTTTTCGGTCTGACTTTTGGTCTGACTTTTGGTCTGATTTTTCGGTCTGACTTGGTATGATCTCTGGTTCGTAACTTTGGTTCTGACTTTCCGTTCTGACTTTTGGTCTTCATTTTTGTCTGACTTTTGGTCTGACTGTTCGGTCTGCCTTTTAGACGGAGTTTTGGTACGATTTTTGGTCTGACTTTTGATCTGACTTTTCAGTCTGGCTTTTTGTCTGAATTTTGCGACTATTCGGTCTGTCTTTTGGTCGGACTTTTGGTACGATTTTTGGTCTGACTTTTCAGTCTGGCTTTTTGTCTGAATTTTGCTCTGAGTCTGATTTGGTCTGATTTTTCGGTCTGACTTGGTATGATTTCTGGTTCGTAATTTTGGTCTGACTTTGGGTCTGACTTTTCGTTCTGACTTTTGGTCTTAATTTTTGACTGACTTTTCGGTCCGACTTTTGGTCTCACTCTTCGGTCTGCCTTTTGGTCGGAGTTTTGGTACGATTTTTGGTCTGACTTTTGATCTGACTGTTCAGTCTGGATTTTTGTTTGAATTTTGCGCTGAGTTTTAGTTTAAATATCAATTTGACTTTTGATAGTATGAATACGTTTGAGTGTTGGCCAAAGTTTTGGTTTGGTTTTTGGCAAGACAAGTCTGAATTTTGATCTAATAATTGATATTGCTTTTGTTGTTAAGATATTCGGTTCAGAGCTAAGTTTTATTTGCCGCTATTTTATTTAATCTCTAGTGTGTTTCCGTATATTTGGGACCAACGTAAACACATTTCTTGAGTTCTGTACTTCTCTATTTCACTTATCTAGACCCCATAACATTTTGTCTGAACTCTCATCTGCTTTCCATTGTTCCAAACAATGGACAGTCAGTGCAGAATCCAACCATCCTTCAAAATAAACTATAAAAGGTGGCAACTACACTTATTTGTATGTACAAATTCAAAGGCAGTTTATATCTTCTAATCCAATATTGCAATCTAACGTGTAACCGCCATCACAATGCCAAGAACCAACTTTTTCGCATGTATGTACTATGTAGATGGAAGTGGAGTCGTATGGGAATTTTCTTTCTTAGTTTCCCTCACGTGCGTGTAATTGCTTTGGTATTCAGGGTATTTTTAAAGCTTTTTTGCCTTCAATCCATGCCTCCTCGCAAACGTTCTTTCGTATGCACGTAACGGTATACTGAAATGTGAGAAAAACAAAAATGAATTTATGGCATTATAAATCAAAAGCAATATTGTCGCATCCTAGAATTTCCTGGTCACCAACATTTGCTTCAGCTTCTTCTATGTACTCGTACTTCTTTGGTGGGTAGCATGAAGTTCTCGTAGAAATAGAAAGGAGTTTGAGTACTATAGCCTCTGACATCGCATTGCGAGTAGCAGAGCAGCAGCAGCACTCGGGCATAGTGGTGGCATATGCATGCACAGTGTGCAGCGATTTGTCGCTATTTTCGTGTGGATTTTTCAAGTACCCAGAAACGTTCGACAATTGCTGAAGCATTTTTCACTTGTGCACCAAAAGACAAAAGAAAACACCAAAACAACAAAAAATCTGTAACAAAATGTTGGCAGATATTGCGTACATACATATGTTCTTATGTGTGTGTGTGTGTGTGTGTGTGTGTGTGCTTCATGTAATAGAAGATTGGCTGTAGAAATATGCATGTTGACCACTACCGACATCGGGTAACAACAGCAATAATGAGAAGACAAAACGACGCCTACAGTATTATTGAACAATTTACGTTGTTCTGGCATTTGTCTGTAACTTTTAAGGTGTTTGGAATTGAAAAAAGTTAAAGAAACTTTGAAATTTAAGTAAATATATATATCTCAAAAGCGAAATAATTAGGTGATTCATAAAGTGTCGTATTAAGTGTCGTATCCTCTCAAATTGTCTTGGGTTCTCTCATTTTTCATAAGAGAATTTATAATATTATGACAATATGACATGCTACGACACTTTGTGAATCACCTAATTAATAAAATTGTGCAGAAATTGCATCATGAATTCATTTACTTTAGAGGTATAAATTGGGGCCGTATGTCAGTAATAACGCCCCGAATATTCTCTTCCAAGACGTCAATCGTCTCGGGCTTATCTGCGTAGACAAGCGACTTCACAACCAACCCAACAAAAAATAGTCCAGCGGTCAGCGGTGTTAAATAGCACGATCTTGGAGGCCACGGGCCCACAAGTCGACGACGCGCGATAATGCACTCAAAATTTCCTCAAAAGTTTCCTTCAATAAATTGATTGTGATTGTGACGTTGGCTGTATGGCTTTATGGCATGTATCGCCGTCTTGTTGGAACCAAAAGTTGTCCACATCAACATCCTCTAATTCAGGCACGAAAAAGTCAATAATCATGGCTCTATAGCGTTCCCCATTGACTGTAACATTATGACCGGCTTCATCTTTGAAGAAGTATGGATCAATGATTCCCTCTGCCCATAGAGCATACCAAACAGTGACCTTTTGAGGATGTAACGGCGCCTCAGCAATGGCTTGTGGATTATGATCACTCCAAATGCGACAATTTTGCTTATTAACGTACCCATTCAACCAAAAGTGAGCTTCATCGCTGAAAAAAGTTTTCTTGTGAAAATCGGGATGGATGGCCTGCTCGTTTTGGGCCCATTCACCGAACGTGCGACGCGCTTGATGGTCGTTCGCATTCAATTTTGGTACAAGTTGGAATTTGTAAGATCGCAAACCAAGATGATTCCGCAAAATCTACCATAAAGTGAATCTTCTTCGATACTCTGCTTCACCGCTGCAATAGCGTCTTCGGTGCGCACTGTACGGCGTCTCTGAGGATGCGTATTATCCACTCGAATTACCGACTCTGCTGGGCGATTATGTCGACCGAATATTGGACGCAGCGCGAACCGAAGCATTATTTTGGTAATAAATTTGTCTTTTTTTTTAATTTAATTTTTTTTTATTGATGCATTTAACACACAACAACGGAAAATCTTTTTCCCTCTCACTTCATCTTTCTCGCTCTCTGCCCTCTCACTGTCTCTGTTTTCACTCGATCTCGTCTTACTTCCTTTTACTTCAGACTTAATGCTCCTCTCTCACTTTAATCTTTATCTCATGCTGTATCTCCCCTCTCCTTCTTCCCTTTATAACTACGCCCCCTTTCTCACTCCTTCAGACCTTCTGATATCGCTGGACTGATGCGTCAAGTAGAACCTTCCAGCGATGTCTTAGTCATTTACAACAGAAATATTAATTGTGGTTGCTACAAAATGTCATTTCCTCCTCTCCTCTCAAGTGAGCAGGCTACAGAAGTAGTGATATTTCCGTTTTCAAATATTTGCCAACCAACCAAAACGAAATCGCAAAGGACTACCTTCTGCTATATTGAACCAGTTATCAGTCACTGAAGCATGCATAAGTATTGTCAAACAAATTTGCAAAAGCCAACAATAACAAAAACAACAAGTACAACAAAACCAATTTACAAACACTTGATTAACCAGAATTGGTTGGTAATAAAGCAATGAAAAAAAAAAACGAAAATAAAAACAAAAACAAAAGAAGAAAACCCAAAATGAAAATAGAAAAACATTTTATTAACTTTATTTTGCACAAAGAAAATAATCAAAAAAGAAATAAATAGAAAATAAAATGAAAGACATCCAACAACACATCCGCTAATCACAACCCTTGTCACTTGAGCTTCCTTCCTCTTGCAACAATTTTACCCATTGTCAGATGCTCACACACCCCCACCCTCATTCATTGCCACCAAACGGAAAAGTACAAACGACGAGCCAAAGCAAAGCATAAATTTATAATGTTTGCTTAAATGGATTTCAATTTCAATGAGCTGGCAAAATAGAAGATTTAGGTATACAATATTAACATGTGCTATATGGATATCAATTTAGTTGCAACAACAACAACATTAGCAACCATGACATACAAGAAGAGCTAACATATTGACACATGTTCGATTAGCGTTCAAAAAGTGGCAAACCTTTCTTCGCTCCTTTCGTTTCGTTTCATTTGAATACATTTACGTTTTGACATGAAAGTGTGTTCAATTGCTGGGAAAACTTTTGAGTTTCCGTTTCAGTGCTGTCCACTGATCAAGTTGAAAGCTGTGATGAAGTGGAGGCGGTTGGTTCACACACTGAGCGCACAATGTGGAATACCTACTTCAAGTTTTTACTGTTTGCCCAAAGAGTTTGCTCCCTTTATGTGGTGTTAGCTAAAGTGCCACTGGAGCAGCGTAGAGCAGCAGCAGCAGCAGCAGCAGCATGTGTCCAATGTGGCATGTGTCCATTTCCGCTATTTTGAACAGTTCGTGTTTATTTATTATGTTTTTGGTTTTGCTAATTTAGTTGTCCCCATGCTTGGGAAGAGTATGAGGAAGCTTCGAAGCATTTTACTTCCATTCAAGTTGACAGCATTTCACTTTGATTATCCTTGCGTATGTGTGTGCATATCTAGTTGTAAAGGATGCTCGCTTGTGGCTCCTTCATGTATTCATTGTGTAGTGTAGTGTGCATAGGTAGCAATAGGTTGATTTGCTTAAATGCTTATGAGCAATTCCAATAATTTACGAGTAAGGCATTTAGGTATTTATGAATTTTGGTTGTTTGTTGAATACTTGTGGTGTACCAGTGAGACTCATTAGGGGAAGCAATTAAAATATTCATATACGAGTATGTTGGTTTACCCGTAACAATTAAATATTTATTTTGAATATTGAAAGTAAGTAAGTAGATTAACGTGGAAGACACGAGTAACTTGTCTTTATCTTAATTTTAAAATAATTATGGTCCCAGTGTCTAAAGTTTGGGGAACTTTATGGAATGAGTGGTATTATGAATATAAAAATATTAAAATACGTGGACAGAAATGAGGTTGATGTTGGTCCCAACAACTACTAGCCTTTGGACAGATGTACATATGTAGATACTAGTTCTAGTCTCAATCAGGGAATGAAAAGTGTTCAAAATGATCTTCTGCCTCGTTCCTGCAAGTTCAGATGAATATAGGTGAATATCGCTATTGTCCAACACATATTAAAAACAGTGCAGGGAAAATCTTACTGATCTAGCCTGATAGCATAATGCTGCCCTAAAATGGGTCTCCCAATATCGGCTTGGAAGTGTTTTTTCTTTAATTACCTTGCTCGAAAATCACCAAAAATCAACTAAACACGTTGTATCAAAATGTGCGCACTCGCTCTTTCGAGCTACCAAATTAAACCGTCTATAGGTTGCAATACAACATACTATACATATGAATAATGCCTTAAGAAGATTTACAAATTACAATTGGCGGACCACATCAAACTTCTTCTTCTTCTTTTTTTAATGGCACAACAGCCCATGGAGGGCCTAGGCCGAGCTTTTCGCATCCACTCATATTGTGAGTGTTACATTTGTACATGAATGGAAGGGACGTACAATTTTATGCCGAATCCGAATGGCAAACGGCAAAGCTTTTCGTAGGCAATTTTTACTCTTGTAGTAAGTTTACCATTGCTTGCCAATAGGTGGTGTTGTGCAGATAAATTGTTTCTTCTTCTTTTTGATTTTGTCTGTGTCGAGATTCGAACCCAGTACACTCTGCGAAATAGTCCAACGCAGTACTACTAAGCCACAGCGATCACTACCACATCAAACTGCAATGACTATATTGGGTCGGAAATGTAGATACTCTGAATGAAAGAACCTTAACAGAATAGAACCTACATATGTAAATACAGCAACCCTAATCCTATCAGAAACTCAAATTGACAGATTTTCACAGTTTCAATTTGATTTTTTAAGGCTTATTAAATAAATCAAAGGCTTTTGTTTTCACAATTTTATTTCGTTTAATTTTTAAAGAGCTGCCGCTTTCGTTTTGGGTCCACCCAAAGTCGTCAAATATTTTGTAATTCTACAAATCGAGAACGGAGCGTCCGATATGAAAGAAAATGTAAGAAAATCCGATAAGGGGCGTGGCACCGTACATACGATACATCTTTATATGCTATAACTCGGTACACTTTGAATATTTTATATCGAAATTTGACACAGGACATTATGTGTTCAACTTTAAGCTCCATGTAACATATGGGCGAAATTGGACATAGAGCGTGCTACCGCGCATACACTACAATATTTTAAAATGCTATAACTTGGCCCCGTTTGAATATTTATTCACTAAATTTAGCACAGGGCTTTATGTGTTGAGCTCAGAATCTCCATGTCACATATGAAGGTGGTTATGGTAACATAACAAGGGGCGTGGCATCCGTTCGACTCGCTTTCGGCATGACGATCAACAAACGTCAAGGACAACCGTTGCAAGTGTGTGGTCTCAATCTTGAATTTCCATGCTTCTCGCACGGACAATTGTACATGGCATGTTCGTGTGTCGGAAAGCCGTCTGCATTGTTGGTCTACGCACCGGTCAACAAAGCAAACAATGTTTTTCTTCACGCTTTGAATTTCTTTTCCATTCCATGTAAATTGAATTCATTTGTATTGCGAACGCATTTTATTTAATACCCAACGAATCTCAAACCGTACACAGAGCGGTCAGTATTATTGATCACGATGAATTTGAGATGGAAGGTTGATTGGGAGAAAAGTTACAATCAAATCAATTTTAGGTGGTACGACGTTCACCGGGTCAGCTAGTTTTATTATATTTATTTAATTTATATATGTCCATATATATGGTACATGTGTATTTTCACCCGTTTTTGGCCCGAAACAACTCAACTCCGTAAATATGCAAGTCTTCGAAAATATTTAATACATCGATTTTCATATGAGGTATTCTGTGCGTTTAAACAACTTCGTACTAAGTTTCAGCTCAAAGTTCTTCTTTTTAATATTATCGAAGAGTGAATACCAGTGTACAAGTATGAATCCGGTAACGACATCTCTGTGTCGCTAAGTAAAACTATACGCTCTGTCAAACCAAATCATTGGTGCCATTTCTTCGCATTTGGTTCTGTCAACAATTTTCAGTTCCAAAACAATCAGGTTTCATACAACAACATATTTTTTTTTGCTCTTAAAAATGTCGACTTTTGTGCCTACAAACTACGATATGTCGACATCATTGATTTTCTGTTTCCAGTTGAAAAGATCTGCTTTGAAATCTCATCGAATGCTTGTGGAAGCTTATGGCCAGCACGATCTAGTCAAAACACAGTGCAACGAGTGGTTCAATAAGTTAAAAGTGGCGATTTTGAAGTGAGAAACGAAAAACGTGGAAGACCACGAAAAAAGTTTGACGATGCCGAAATGCAAGCTTTACTCGATGAGGATGTTGGTCAAATGCAAGAAAAACTTACAGAACAATTAAATGTGACCCAGCAATGCATTTCTCAATGTTTAAAAGCCATGGGATTGATTGGGAAGGTGGGCAGATGGGTGCCGCATGAATTGACTGAAAGGCAGCAAGAAAATCGAAAAACCACCTGTGAAATGTTGCTCGCAAGCTACAAAAGAAAGTCATATCTTCATCGAAATGATACAGGCGAATAAAAATGGATCTATTTCGAGAATCCCAAAAGTAAACTATCATATATCGTGGTACACTGGCCAAATCGACATCAAAGCCAAATCGCTTAGGAAAGAAGACAATGCTCTGTGTTTTCTGGGATAAGCGAGGTGTTATCTGGTTTGACCTTCTGAAACCAGGTGAAACAGTTACTGGTCAATGCTACCAACAACAATTAGCCGATTTGAACCAAAAACTTCCAGAATATGAAGCTAGGCAACATGTAACGAACTTCCACTTTCTTAAAGGCTAACATCATGTGAGGCGGTCGCTGCATAGCTAGCAATGCTTCATTCTTAGCTCAGGGAAAATGGGAGTGGGCTAGCCTCAATGATATGATGTGAAGAGTTATATTAAATTTTATTTGTATGCAGCTCAAACAGTAGGAAAAATCCTAAAAAGTAATCTCCATAAGAAAACTATTGAACACGTATGTAACTACCACCAACAAATAAATAAGAAACTAAAATTTAGAGGGGGCAAGTTGATAGTCCCTTGAAGTCTGTACCCACCCTACCTGATATCGATGTATTACCATACTGTCGATGTCCCATTGCTTAACTTATCTACTGTTCACCCTTACATTTCATCAAATAATAATATTTTAAAATTTCATTATTACTTATTTTTATTTTTACAAACTTATACTAATTATTTTATTTTGTAAATATTTCATTTCATTACTAATATTACTAGTTATTTACGAAGATTTTATGTAGTTATAAAATATTGTACTAGTAAAATTATTTATAATTAAAATTCCTAGTAAATCACCTATTGATAAATTTTCCTATTGGCCTAGTAATATTATGCGGTTAGAATTAAAATTAAAATAAAAAAGGGTAAATCTGTGAGAGCGTGGTGAATATTACTTTAGAGAGAGCAGTTATAATTAAAAGCAAAGATAAATAAATGATCGAGAGATATGCGTGTTGGTATGATTTACACCCGCAAAAAAAATATGTCATACTATATAAATATATTTTTAAATCATGTTAACACTATAATTACCTTTATATAAGTATTTTCAGAATTTTTTTATTTAACTTTACTTTACTTTACTTTTAATGGCACAACAGCCCATGGAGGACCTAGGCCGAGCTTTTTTCACATCCACTCATGTTGTGCGTGTTATATTTGTACATGAATGGAAGGGACCTACAGTTTAAAGCCGAATCCGAACGGCGAAGTGAAAAGCTTTTCATAGCAATTTTTACTCTTGTAGGTTTGCCATTGCCTGCCAAGAGGTGGTGCCGTGTAGAAAATTTATTTTTTCTACTTTTTGATTTTGCCTGTGCCGAGATTCGAACCCCGGCCATTCTGCGTAGCAGCCCAACGCACTACCACTACGCCACAGCGACAACTTATTTAACTTACTCACGTTAAATTGCTACTTCACCGATCCGACGATGGGCCCAACGACGATGATGTTGCATGCTACGTGTGGTTTGATAATTGTTGCACCTGTGATACTCGCTGTGATAATTAGATTTAAGTATAGATATATAGTAAAATTTCCTTCAACACTTTTTTTTTATGCTTATATGATTTATATTTTCTTTTAAATTATGCTTTTAACATTTTGTCTCTTAATTTTTCTTTTTTTTTTCTTTTACACTGACATAAAACCGAATTTGAACTTACGAGTATTTTAACAATACTACTGGTATATGTATAGTATGTCTCTTAACAGATGTATTTATGTTGATCTCCTGTTGCATGCCCTGAATCCTGTGATGTCCGGTAATCCCACAAACCACAAAGTATGTTCTGTGTATCTTCCCTGGTGGTCCAACATGCAGCAGCAATCCACCCAGCACTTTATGCTCCTGGTCGCTTGGGTATTCCTGGTCCAGCAATTCACTTATTCTTTATATCGACAGCAAAAATTTTAATAAATTACGTCTTTCCTGTTCAAGCTCTACGCAGGCAATTTCTCTTTTTCTGATCGACAGTTAAAATTTTTCTGCCACAAATAAGAAATAATACCTCTACTTTCCTGTGGATAACAATGCCGATCAGTTAAGGATGTTCACCTTTTCCCCTACTGTCCAAGTGACCACTATCGTAGGCTTTTGCAGTCACTTTGCATATCTTATAAAAGGTTGAGTATACCTTGTTCATGCTGCCCTATAAATACTTTCTGCTAAGAACGGTGAAAAAGTGTTATCTAAGTTACCCGCTTATCAGAAATACCTTCTTGTCGGAAGTGAATAACTTTTATTTGGAGGGGCCTATATAAACTTTATGCATATAGGTAAGTACTATACTTTGGTACGAAAACTTCTACCCTTATCCATCGCACTAGATGATATGTATGAAGGTCTGGATGTTCTCACTGAAATTTAAGGTTAACCCTTACAAACAAAAAGTGATTTTTCTTGATGACAATGCATCATCGCATCGAACAAAACAGACTCGGGAATTGGTAAATTCATACAGCTGGGAAGCCCCCCATGCGGCTTATTCACCAACTTGGCTCCATCTGAGTATCATTTATTTTCATCAATGGGGCACGCACTTACTGAGCAGCACTTCGATTCGTACGAAAATGTGAAAAAAATGGCTCGATGAATGGTTTGACTCAAAAAGCGAACAGTTTTTTTGGCGAGGAATTCACAAATTGCCAGAGAGATGGAAAAAATATGTAGCTAGCAATGGCCATTACTTTGGAGATTGAATGTATAACCATGTTTTATAATTAAACGTGTATTTTCATAAAAAAATTATTGGTTTCATACGTGCACACCTGGTACTTATCGGATAATTTTTCTATGCATAACTTTACGATTTTCGTTCATAGAAATTCTCGATTACAGGAGGAGAAATTAAAACATACGAACTGTGATCCAAGTAATATCAAGTCGAAAAACCAAGACCAACCTATTTCCAAATGCTACAGCAAATCATTTTATATAGTATATAGTATATCAACCTCCACTTTACACATTTTATTTAAAAATTTACAAATTTATTTGTAATGATTTAGATTTACAAAATAAAATCATGCTTTCGAAAAAAATTCTCCCTAAATCGTCGGCCTTTAATTCCAACCCCGTTTGTATAACATTAAAGCATATTTAGCCAATTTCCTTTTGAATGTCAATTTTACTTTAGCACAGCAATGTTTTGTAACTAACTTAAGTACAACTTTCCTCACCAATCGGACGCCTGCTCTCTTACCATTAAAGAGAAAACATAACCAAATAACATTCATTGACAAATTTATGGTAGACAGCGAAATGCCTCGGCACGCATTCAGCAAACACAGTCTTGCCTATTTTGCATTCGGGCTTATTAAATTGTTAATTAATAACCAATTTACAATTGCGGCAATCCTCTTAGGCACAATAATATGAACGACGACAAGCACAACAAGTTGACTACGATGCGTGCTTGTTGGTGCTGTTGGCTGTTTTGTGAGTGAATGGCGCTTAATATTATGCAATATAGTAGCAGCAGTTGTAACAGCAACACAACTGCATTTGCTGTGTATGAGCACTAACTGAAAGTGACGTAATTATATATGCATACGTAGGTATGAGAGTGATGATGTGTATGTGTTGGTGTACATCATTGTGAAATGTGAGCTGTCATGTTGACAATACTGTTAACGCTTGTCCGTTCCATGTTTCATTTGGCATTAAGAGAGACATTTGTTATATGACACGTAACTGCAGAAATGGATAAGTATGAGTGAGCGATCACACACATGCACACACATACTTAAATGCATAGGTAGATATATACATACCATATATCTAAATCCAATTCTATTTGAATAGTTAACCAAAATATCTTTACATACTATAAATCATATTGACACACTTTTCCACATAAACTATTTACATATTGTCTATATCAAAAGCAGAAAGCACTAACATTAACTATATGTATGCCTGGAAATATATATGCAAATACATAATAGCATAAATAATTCAATTATGATTACGTCAATATCGACGTCAATATCGCGCAACTGCACCAGCGTAGTAATTAAATTTTAGAACTGCACTAAGTTTACAATAACAAGAGAAGCAAGAATCACTAGCATGAAGCACCTACCTCAAAGGCTCAAAGGTTTCCGCCTACATATACACACATACATACATTCATCTAGGTACGTGTAAGTGCATGCATGTAATAGAATTACGCACCGGAAGTAGTAATTTTTGCTGTTGCTGCTTTGTTTTCTTGTTCATGTTTAAGCTTTCACGCAAATAGTAGATAGAAAACATAAACTAATTTTGTTGTCACGCATCTCTTTGATCAATTCAAAATGCAATGTGATTATTGCAGGAATTGCTCTGAATATGTAACTACGAATACATGGTGCGCCATCTTTCATGTCGGTATGTTAATCTTCAATAACTTAAAAAAAACCTTTTTCCATATATGAGATATTTTTATTTTATTTTTGGTCCTTTAAAATTTATTTGGACTAGGTTTTGAATACAATATCAATCCAGTGGCCGCCGTTATTGACCAAAGCAAAATGTGCCCTTTTTGCTGCATTTTCCCACAAAAGAAGTCCGGAGGGGTCAAGAGCTGGGTGGCCAGTCACTATCGTTGTTTTCCGACACCACACGGAATTTTCGTTGCAGAAACTGAATTGTTTGATTCGCAGTGTGGCATGACGCACCGTCTTATTTAAACCAGTAACCAGAATCTTTCATGTTAGTAGCCAATATGGTTTACTATGTGCTTCTATGTATTGCATTGCTTTATTACAGATTTGTTGATTATTTTTAATGGGAGATGCTATCCCATTGTTCCTTAAAATTCACAGGAATGTTGTCTCTGAGAAAACCTCGGCAAGGTTCGGTTTTTTTTTCGAACTCTTCCTCCAACGTTGCAAATTCATTTGCATTTATTATTTTCATATTGTCCGGAAATTTTGTAAACAAATAAAACAAAGTTTACTTACTTTTGAAGAAAAATGACCCAATGACGGGTTTGGCGCTAACGCCAGCCCAAGCAGTCACCCTTTGGTCATGCAATGGTGTCTCAGGGATCGCGTGTAGATTCTTCGTTCCCCAAATGCGGAAATTTGGCTAGTTAATAGGCCTCTTCGGTCAGCAAAATTCCATTCCACAGATCCGGTTTATTGTCAACCATTCGGTCTGTCGGCAATATTCTTTGACTCAATTGCATATTATACGGAAACGAATGCTAATCATACTTCAAAATGCATCGCAAGGTGGTTCGACTGAGGCCAAAATGCTGAGGGCGGTGTGGGTTCTCGGCAACACTTTCTCTTACCGCTTCAATCAGGTCAGTGGGCCGTCTTAGGCGTTGATGAACGGCTTGTCGACGATCTCCCACTGTCCCGTGAACAACAAAATTCGAGACCAAAAGACGATTCAGACGGTGCTTGTTGGCCACGATATTTTCGACGATATGCACGTTGAGTTAACACAACAGAACGGCTACTTTCAATGTACATCGTCACTATTTCGGCGCGTTGTTTAGGTATGAAGCGATTCATGGTTAAAATTGTATGAATTGACGTTTTTAAAACATGTTTACTCAAATCAATCGCTTATAATTCTTTGTTTACATACTGACATAAAATATGGTGCACCCTGCATGTGTCAGTGTCCAGCATTCATTCATCATGGGTCTAAGGGGGGGATTTAATATTCAAATCCTTAGATTTACTAATAACTTAATACTTACTTACTTACTTTTAATGGCGCATCAGGCGGAGCTTTTCGCATCCACTCATGTTGTGCGTGTTATATTTGTACATGAATGGAAGGGATCTACAGTTTAATGCCGAATCCGAACGGCGAAGTGGAAAGCTTTTCATAGGCAATTTTTACTCTTGTAGGTTTGCCATTGCCTGCCAAGAGGAGGTGCCGTGTAGAAAAATTATTTTTTCTACTTTTTGATTTTTTTTGTTTTGATTTTACCTGTGCCGAGATTTGAACCCCGGACACTTTGCGTAGCAGTCCAACGCGCTACCACTACACCACAGCGACCACTAAGGGGGGATTTAATATTAAAATCCTTAGATTTACTAATAACTTAATAACTTAACTTAAATTGTAGCCTAATTTCATATTGTGGAGGCATTAAGACCGTTTAGTTTTCAAAGAATGAATGCCAAGTCTGACTATAGTAAGATGAATGCTAATACCTTAAGATTGCTCAAGCAGACTCATAAGAAGATGCTTGAACTGAGAAATCAAGACCATGAATTTTCAGCACGCCGTCTACTATTAAATCCTGTAGCATAATCACGAAATTAATTAATTCGTCAACCTGAGAGCTAACTTCATTATTGTCAGTCCTTTATTTAAAAAAAAAAAAGAAAATTATCCCAAGTTAACGTTAATTGTCAACGTTAACTTTTTGTAGAAAAAAAATACAAAAAATTTTTTTTTTTTTTTTTTTATAAATAGAAGAGACGTATTGTGTTTGATAAACAAGTTCACCAACACTTTCTCGCTCGAAAAAGAAGCATCTGTCACATTAACTAAATCGTGGATGACATTTTTAAGCGGCCTGTTGCTCTTCTGAGGCGGCCAAGACCGATCATCGATTGTAGTACCAGCTAAGTAAGTAAGTAACTATTAAGTGTTGCTCTTCTTGGACTTGATTTAACGGAAGTTAATTAAAAGTTAATCTTTAACCAAAAATTTTACGTTTCTGGTTAATGATTAAGTTATTCTGTCGATTAACTATTTTCTGCCTAGCTATGCAAATTAAATTAGGTATGATGAAAGTGTATTTAATGCTTCTGAAGTATCACATGTACCTACTATATTTTCCCTATTGATATAATTCACAATAATACCAAAGGCCATTTACACATTGTTGAGTTAAGCCCTGACTGGAGCTTTAACTGTCAGTTGGACAATGAATTTCTGTTGGTATTCACAAGTTCCGCAGTTGGATCCCAGTCAGGCAGTGTTTGCTGATTGAAATTTACGTTAACTAATCATTGTGAAAACGGCCGTTACTAAGATTAATATTTTAACTTCAGCAGCTCATAAAGTGGTATGTGCTGTATAGTCGCTCTTTTCTCTTCACGTTTGAAGAGGCCAGCTTTTACCAGATAATCTGGCCTCTCAATCTGTGGTTGCTGCGTATAGAAATCGAGCAAAGCTTTAACGGAACGAAGATGTCCAATACCCTTAAATAACTTCTGAGCGGAAAGTAATTCATTTGGAAAGACAGTGGTTATGGGTTGATCACGATCCGAGGGCAACCATGGACGTTCTTTGTATGGTACAGTGCGTCCAAAAGCGACCTTAATCACTTCTTTTGGTATACTTTTCAATAGGCCGTTAATATAATTTTCGTATTTCAATTCGATGGCCATCTGTGTGAGTTGAATAGAAGTAAATTTAAGGGCGGCTTCTTGCTTCAAGTTTATTTAACACTTACTTCCGGTAAATTCCATTTATCTGCTACTGCTTTAGCAATAGCTCTAACCTCTTTGGGTTCGGTTTGTATCGAAGCTAAAAGCTTTCGGTCACCTTCAATGGAGAAAAGCGCTTTTAGTTGCGTTGCTGACATGTCGGTTTCATGATTACTGCCCAATGAATTAAGCCATTCGGTGAAGTGTTCAGCAGACTGCAAGTAAAATGATAGGAAAAAGTTTTCAAAATTTTAAGTATCTATAACATTTTTGTTCAATTTATCTCAATCGAAAAGTTCATATTTACTGCATCCATCAACTGCTCCGCCTGCTCATCTAACGCTTTCTCCGATATGTGCCGCTCCAGATGATATATTTTCGATTTCCAGTGCACCCGGTTCCTGCGCTCTTGGCAGATATATTTCGATGCCCAATTAACACGTTTCTTTATCTTCGCCTCACGCTGCACAGGCATATCAACTTTCATATCGAATTGTACAAATTCACTTTCCATACGCTCTATTTCCGAGCACGTACTCTCATTGTAGGCCACCTAATAAATTAAAAGCCAATTTTACTGATAAAACTATTTGCTGCAACTTGATTAATCACCTTTTTTCTTTCTTTCTTTTCAGCGTTGTCAGCCGAATCATCGGCAATCCCCAGTGACTTTGGTGTGCCTACAGTTGATTCGTCGATGTAGACATTGCGGTCATAATTTTCAAAGTCATAGGGCATTATTTTCTGGACCCTTTTGCGCAAAGCATCCGGCAATGTCACTGATAAATCATAGTTTTTTATCCGGTGTCCACGACTCTTGAGATACGCATTGTACTCAATCTCCTTTATTACTCTCTGCCAGTAGTCTCTATTAAATAACATATTCGAAGTCCTTTGATGATGTGTTTGTTAATTTTGAAAGACAATTAAAAGATCTATTGGAATAGGTGTTGTTGCTTATAAAAATATAAACTATATAATTTATTTTGCAGCATAATTTTTTTTGAAGTGAATTCCAAAGTTTCTTTTACATCGTTTGTCGTGCGTAAAAAGCATAGTGAACTTAGTACTCAGAAAGTTGTAAATTTTAGATTCTGTGAGGATTTAAGATATGAAGTCAGAGTAGCAGCCGAGCATTCGTATATAAATATATTCATACATAATACATTCATCGTAAATGGCACGAAATATCAGCTTCGGCTCCAACGTCTAATAATATTAATAACATTCCTTCATAGCTGCCACACCCACCTACTGCATACCAATTAACTTTATAGCAATATATGATCACTTTAAGAGCATTCGAATATCATCGTTTTGAACAATTCTGTGGAGTGCTTTTTGTCTAACTACTTATACTTGCATCTATCACTTCTTTCTTCTTAGGTCGACGCTTTAAAGGAAGTGCCTAAATGCATATTTCTGGAAACAATCCCTTGGACGAGATAGAAGCCGACGTACAACAAGTATGAAGTCTAGTTTTTTATACAGTATCTAGTAGTCTCCCAATATCCTTACTTGACAGTTTAAAAATTTTATATAGGAAGAGAAACCGACTATGTTGACATTTCTAAAAGATATCAGACAAGCTGGAAGGCATCTGTAATCCACATGCACATAAAATGAAACTATTTAATTTTTATTCCTTAAAATATGCAGATATACAGCATTATTTAACCAGAGAATTGATCCAAAATGATTGGCTGATGCAGTCCTGCTAAAAAATTTACTTTTTACTTCATGGAATCCTAGACTACGTTAGAAGTACTTTTGTCTCTCTTATTAGTTCTATTTGCGCTAGATTGAATTTGATAAACAAGTTATAGGATTAAGTAAGTCGTATAATATTATCATTTTGTTAATTTAACACAATAAGTAAGATAAATTAATATTTCAATTTTAGAAGTTCATAGAGTGGCTTTTCCTCTCTAGTCACAGCTTTCTCTTCACTTTTGAAGAGGCCAGCTTTTACCAGATAATCTGGTTTTTCAATTTCTGGATGGCTGCTATAGAATTCAAGCAAAGTTCTAACCGTACGTAGATGCCCAATACCTTTGAATAACTTCTGACCGGAGACTAATTCCTTGGGAAAGACAGAGGTTATGGGCTGATTACGATCCGAGGGCATCCATGGACGTTCTTTGTATGGTACAGTGCGACCAAAAGCCACCTTTATCATTTTTTGTGGTACATTTTGTAAAAGGTTTTTAATATAATTTTCATATTTAAATTCGATGGCCAACTGTGTGGGTTGAAGGGAAGTTAATTAAAGTGTGCTTAATTTCTTGTTTGAAGTTTATTTTTCCTTACTTCCGGTAAATTCCATTTATCTGCTACTGCTTTAGCAATAGCTCTAACCTCTTTGGGTTCGGTTTGTATCGAAGCTAAAAGCTTTCGGTCACCTTCAATGGAGAAGAGCGCTTTAAGTTGAGCTGCCGACATGTCCTTATTATGATTACTCCCCATTGAGTTTAACCATTCGGTGAAACGTTTGGCAGACTGCAAGAGGAGGAGAAAATAAATTAAAGATTTTGCTTTAGTGATGTCAGATCAGAATCGGTTTTCTTTTTATTATAAAGATTTTTATTAGACTTAAGAACAATCTTAATTTATATATTCACCGCATCCATTAACTCCTCCGCCTGCTCGTCCAGTGTTTTCTCCCACATGTGTTTCTCCAGATGATATAGTTTCGACTCCCAATGCACACGTTCTCTGCGCCCTTGGCAGATATATTTTGATGCCCAATTAATGCGCTTCGTTTGCTTACGCTTACGCTGCACTGGCATATCAAGTTTCAAATCGAATTGCACAAATTCTTTTACCATACGCTCAATTTCCGAGCTTGTACTCTCATTGTATGACGCCTACTGAAACACGCATCTAACATTACTTTTGAAATTATATTCGCTTGTTCAATTATTCACCTTTTTCCTTTCTCTGTTTTCATCATCCGAATCATCGGCAATCCCCAGGGAGTGCGATGTTTCAATAGCTGACTCATCGATAAAGACATTACGATCATAATTCTCGAATTCATATTGTATTATTTTGTTAACTCTTGTGCGCAAAATTTCCGGCAATGTCACTGATAAATCATAATTTCTAACTCGACGCTTCCGATTCTTGAGGTACGCATTGTATTCAATTTCAAATATCACTTCCCTCAAGTAGTCTCTATTGAATAACATATTGAATTAAAAGCTTTTGTCTTTGTTTTTTCGAAATTTTTATGATTTAATTATAAACTTTTTTAGAAAATATAGAACATTTGCAGCTTGTAAAAATATAAACGTAATATTGAATTTATTGCTTATTTAAGTAAGTATTTTGATGTGAATGACAAAGTTTGCTTTACATCGTTTCTTGTGCATAGCAATGCGAGCATGAATTTGTTTGTTTGGTCGATGGTTTGAGTAGCTGATGGCTTGAAGCAAGGCGAATTTTTATAAGGTAATATCAGCAGTACAACAAAAATTCACCAGGGCAAGAACAACAGAGCTTTGTGGTTGCGGCCATAATGGCGGTATAATTAGAATGTCAAAATTAGCTTTTCACCACAAAGAAAGAAGAGGAGCGTGTACTAGTAACACCACCATCCTGAGTTCGCTTTGCTTTGAAAGTTTTTCAAACGAAAGTGGTTGTCATTGCTTATTGTAGAAAACTGCTATAATTTTGAACTTTTGCGTGGAAAGCTACTTGGAGCTACCATAGAATAACAAAGTGGTGGTTATTAAGTATCTGATACACTTATGACATCAGTTATATTAAAAAATAAAAAAATATTTCTGGTATGTCGGGTGCTATTCGGTTATACAATACATGTTCCACACAGGTTATAATCGGGGTCCTTGGACGACTGCCTTCTCCTGCTAATGGGAGCGCTTCGTAATCATTTGTCGCTAAGCGGAAAGAGCTGGCCATGGTGAATTTTGCTGAAGCTCAGAAGTTGGACCATATGTTTCGCTTTTGATTACAGTAGGGTAGAATTATCTAGTAATTTCAATTGAAGCCTGGAAATCAGTATTGTGTTTATTCGATCAAATATTTGGCGAAGAAATAAATTTAAAGTTGCTGGACAGTGTTGCAACTAGTTTGTTATTGGACCGTGGTAATTTTCTTATTTGGTGAGTTTCTTATACCAGCATAAATATACCTGAATTCCAAGTTACTGAAAGGAACTGAACTAATTCCACATATTTTAAATCTAAGATATATGTTGCATAAACAATGTATTTTGTATTTCATGTCTCTATTAACGGCATAATTTGGAAGTTGCTTTGAACGCTTCAAGATTGTTAAGTTGAAATAGTACTAAGTATTTTGTTGGGTCTTAAATATGTAATGTACATATACATAGATAGAAGTCAAAATTTTTTGTAATTAAATCTTGTTATTTAAGTATTCCCAGTCCTACAAGAATTTCCTTGTTTCTTTTTTTGATGCAATCAACACAAAGGGGGTGCTCGTATGAGTGCCAAGCATTGTGTTGAAGGAAGATTGATAGGTGGGAGGAAGAAGGAGGGAGAAGTAGCGTTTGCTTTAAATTTGCAAGGGCCATAATAATCGGGAAAATATTTGTAAGGTGCTTATTCCAAATACGCGCGATACGACAGATAAAAGAACTTTCTCTGTAATGCCTAGTATGGTGGAACACTGTGTCTACGTGGAAGGCGTGAGCTCTGCTTGCTCCTCATGTTATTCTGGTGAACATGCAAACTCTCAAACTCATGCAAACAGTTTGCGCATCTCAGCAACGGTAAAACAGAGAGATGCAAGCAACGTTTCGACAATGTTCCAAAGAGTTGCTGTAGCGTAGCGGTAGTACTTTGGACTGTTACGCAGAGTGTCCAGAGTTCGAATCTCGGCACAGGCAAAGTAAAACAAAAAAATAATATATTTAAAATAAAAAAATTAAAAACAAATTTTCTATTGGCAGGCAATGGCAAACTTACCAGGGTAAAAATTGCCTATGAAAAGCTTTTCACTTCGCCGCTCGGATTCGGCATATAACTGTAGGTCCCTTCCATTCATGTACAAATATAATACGCACAACATGAGTGGATGCGAAAAGCTTGGCCTTTGGCGCTACATGCGGTCATAGTCGACACTGATAAACTGAAGTTCATTGTGGTAAAAACATAACACTTGCTACAATGGCTGCCTACCTCTTTATCGGTATCCTGTGTGATTGCATTCCCTCTCTCATTATTTCTCCTTCTTCTTCCTGTACGATTGCATTCCCTCTCTCATTATCTCTCCTTCTTCCTCCCACCTATTAATGTGACCTATGTGGCACCTATTAATGTGAATTAAACTCCAATTTAGGACGTTTATAGGTGGTGTAGATCATGCTGAGATCAGCCGGAATGAAATATTTTTTTATTCGATACACTTGGCTGCTTCTTTCGACACGTCAAAAATGTGTTTATTCCAACGAAAATCACATTGGATGAGTCAAGAGTCGCTGTCTCCACAATAGCTAACCCACCCACTTCAAAGGGGTTAACGATGGGTTGGGAAACTCGTTTGAGAGATAACAGACAACATTGGGTCTCACTCGGAGATTAACTGGAGATATTTATTGAGTGAGACATTCATAACATGACTTTTCCTATCAATGTCCAAAGAGTTAAAGCGTTTTGAACTCGTTTCTTATGCTTTGCTGCGGACAGTAAAGCAAGAAACGAGCAATATAAAAGAGAGAGAGAGAGAGAGGGAGAAAAAACCTTAAATACACAACCGGCCTGCATTCAAATAAGTAAATCAGCATTTTAATTTAATCATAACCGTTAAATCTGTAGGAAAAAAGGTTAAAGGTATGTTTAAAAAAATATAGGGTGTCTGTGCAGCGGCAGCTCTGAAATTTAACAGCTGTCGTCTACGATTGTTCCGATTATTAAAAAATTAAGAGCTACAAAAAAGAATAACGCGTTATCGTTGTGAAAATTAACATGATACGGTAATTTTTGTGGCCACAACTGGACGGTATGAATCTGGACGACATGTGTTTCAGCAGGACGGTGCCATCACATCGCGGATGAAACAATCGATTGATTGGAGCAACGATTCCCAAACCGCATTGATTACAAAGTAATCTAGCCACCAAGATCGTACGATTTAACTCCGTGCGATTTCTTTCTTTGGAGTGTTGTGAAATCCCAGGTTTATACGAAAAACCAAAAACAATTTCTGAGCTCAAGGCCAAGATCCAACGCGTTATCGGTGAGATAGAGCCATATGTTTCTCAAAATGTCATCAAAAATTTCATTCAAAGAGCAAGGGTCTGTGATCATAGACGCAGGGGCTTGCACTCTAATTGGGTCACCCTTTATATTAGATATTAAAATTCAATGGCCCTTAGTAATAAAAAAAATAAAGTCGACTTTAATATAATAGTAAACTTTTGACGGACGATGTAAAAGCCACTATTAAATTTAGACTCGACTTTATTTTCTTTATTACTAAGGGCCAATATTTCTATCAATTTCTATTTATGGTATTCCACTTGCCTCAATCTACATAATTTATTCACATATTAAGTTTTCCTTCAAATACTTACTTGCATACGTTAAAAAGTCTCAAAATAACAATCAACAATAACAATAATAACAACAACAACAACAACAACAACAACAACAACGACAACAACGACAACAACATTCAACAATGCTAACAACAATAACATAATCTAAACCAAATCTTAAAATCAAATCAACTTCTTAAGTGCTTCAATAACGTGTCTTGCATACATAAGTAAGTGTTGTATGTGTGTGCTTGTGTATGTGTAAATACACTCCTTTCTTTTACTTTCAGCTTTCATTCAAAGCACACACACACACACACACACACACACTCAATCCTCAACAATAGTTGCTACCTGCAATAGTTTCTATTGCTGTGTTGCAGGTGCCATGTTGACACTAATGTCACAATAGCAATGAGACAATATTTGTTTGCTTCATTCTTTACTTTGGTTGTGTTGTTTTTTTTTTTTGTTATGTTCGTTTGCTTGTACATATATTTATTTGCTCTTTGAGGTTTTTCACTTGTGAATTTTGTTATTGTACATACCCGTGTTTAAGACATACATACAAACAAAGCTAACCATAAGCACACATACTCGTATGCATGTATTTATGTGTGTGTGTGTGTGTGTGTAGTGGGTGAGCGGTTCACTCCTTTATTCCAGCTATTTACCTTTGTACACATAACAATAACAAGTCGTAGACAATATATTTTTTATTTTGTTGCTTTTCTTTCCTACATATTTATGTTACTTTCACAAATGCCATTGTTGACGCTTGATATGTTGCGCGCTTAAGTGTGAAAATTGTTTGAAATGTTGAAATTTGAATGTGGGAAGAGCGTTTTTTTTTTGTATCCTTTTTCTTCTAGTTGCAATGTTGTTTGCGCTTATGTAAATATTTAAAATTAGATTTGTTATCAATATATTGTGTATATATATAAAAATACATACATATGTATGTATGTGTGTACATGCAAGCACACATAGCATCTGAATTATAGTAGAAAATAGTAATTTTTTGAGTCACTACATCTAATCTAAAGGACATCCACTTTTATTAATGTGAAAACATACGATAAGTGTTTAATATACCAAAATTCATCAATGCTGGAAGCAATAGTTACGACTTAGACAGTAATTGAAACTGTAAGGAGAAATCAAGTCGTTTCATCGACAACTTTACCTTGAAACAAGAACTATAAGTAGCTCTCGGTGTGAATGGAATATTTTTGTTCACAGAATGGAGCTAATATAAACACTCCTTTTAAAGCTTTTCTCGTATATTCTACAAACTTTTCCATTGTGCTAAACTCGACGTTCCTAGTAACTTCGCAAATAGTAACTTCGCAAATAGTAACTATTTTAAAAATTATTTTCATTGAAGGGACATTCAAGTTCACTCAGTCACCGCTAACAAAAGAGCTCTTCCCATACATACTTCCTTCCGTCTACTGTTAGCAACTAGATAATAATCTTCCTGAGAAAAATCATAGCCTTTATGTAATTGTTTAAGTGAGGTTAAAACGTCTGATTACACTACTTAAAATTATCGTGAAGAAGGACCCCTCTTATCTATTCTTTGTTGGATTGCTGTTGATTTTTGAACCATCTAAAAGCTCATATACCACAAAATTATGCCGATAATATAAACATTTTCGTCGAGAATAAATTTAACTGTTTGATTTATGTGCGAATGCAGCTTGTTGGTTTAAAAGTCTAATTCATATACTTATGTTCTCTTAAGAGGTTCTCTCAATACATATCAACTGGATGAACAGCAAACACAAAGACTTTAAATTCTTTATCACAGCTACTGACTTCTTCAAGGAAACCAAAGAACTGAAGATTATTATTAAAAGCAAATATACTTTTATAAAGCCTTGTTCAATATCTACCCAAAAAAGATCTTTGGGATCTTCAACAACTCCACTAGAATAAAGATTTACTATGTATTTATTTAGAAATCAGTGTGGTATAATGGAATATATCCTCCATCGTAATTTTGAGGCTTTTCTTCATATTTCTTAATATCAAACTGATTCACCAGCCATTATTCCCATTGAAATTTTAAGATTTTTCTTCAAATTGCTTGATATTAAACTTTTTTCCAGTCAATCTCAAGCACACCTTGATTCACAATTGCCTATGTTGTCATATTCGCAACTATAACATACGATCCAAATACATACATACATAATAAGCTTTCATGTCAAAATAATTTATAAAAATCGTAAATATGTTTTGTTTTCTAATGTCAAACATATAAAATTGCTGGATCAGAACTCTATACTTAAATAATAGAAGCAATCTGGCAGTCCAACTCACATTTCGTATTGAATTTTACATGTATTCGTGTAATGCGTTGGAGATTTGGGCTTGATCTCAATTAAAACTCAAGCCGAAATATGCTGCACATTACACTTACACATTTGAGATGCGCTGGAAATTTGGACTGATGTTCCGATTTCATTGAGAATGTATTGTCTCTCCACTTGAGGAACGTTTGTGAAAGGAGAACAGCATTGGAACTCAGGTGTTTCTCTAGTGAGATATGAAACCTTATTGCTTACTGGGATGCATATAAAATTTTGCACACCATTCAGCTCCCGAGGAATGTTTGCAATCGAAAGCAGCTTTAGGGCGCTAGAGTGACCCAATGAATCAATTGAGTGGGCAGAAATATTAAATTTTTTTTCCGCCCCCTTTAATGGGCATTGTGCATTTAAGTATGTTAAAATCTACGGGCTTAAATATCTATTTTCAGGGGTACATGGGCTTAGCATTTGGTACTTGCACTCACTGGAATTACTCCAACCAAACTCCAAAAAAATGAGTTCAGAATCTCTGTTTTCGTTTATTATCAACATTTGGTTGATCGAGGACCATTCTGATCTCATGCAAACACTTACTTTCCATAGTGACATTATTCGTCATTATTGTGGAATTGTAGGGGCAAAGAAAGTAGATAAAAAGTCAAATACTTGTCTGAAAAATCTGTCATTATTCTCAGATATGTATTATGCCTAGGTATTAGATGAAGTTCTTGTTGGATTGGTGTAGGTCATTTTCAGACTGTATTTAAATTTATTCATCCATCATTTAAATATGAATATACTTATTAGCTACTTTTCGCTTATTATTGCTTTAATATTTCTATAAATATTTGAGAAAAATTAACTAGCTAGCATTTGAGATCAAAGTGAAACTCATATTGAGAAATTTCATAGGCAAACACCGCCAATATGATAACAATTTTCTTTCACAAGGAATGTCACCCAAACAAGCACAAAAAAAAAAAAAAAAAAATCAAAGTGAACAAATTGTTTCAAATAAATTTTATTTAACCGCATAAAAACACATAAAGCAGAAATTTACCAAAAGGCAAAAGTGTAGGGGAAGAAGTAGACAGAGGACTGCGCATCAGCAAAACATTTTTATGTCATATAAAAATTATTTTTACAATAAGCAAAAACAGGAAAACTTTTGCGTCATAACAAATTTTCCTTTAGCGAAAAAGATAAGAAAGAATTTTTAATATTTTAATGTGTCGTCGTGCCTCAGAAGATGAAGCAGGAGTTTTCTAAAAATAGAATTTTGTATGTTAGTGAAAAATTTAATAATAACAAATTATTTTGCAATAAATTGTGTAACAGATTTTTTTTGTTTTATGAAAAGTAAACAAAAAATGAAAAATTTACTTTGCTACTCGTATAAACATTCTGCTGCATACTTTCAGGCTCACATACACTCTCACTGTTCACGTGCGCAACGCACACTCGTTCATTCGATTTTTAACTAAAGGAAACGGAAATGTGTTTACTTTTATTTTCATTTACGACACCTGTGTGCACCGTCTTTTGACTTTCGTTGTCTGTTGTTCTTTGACTGACTGCCCCTCTGTCTCTATCTGTGCATATAGCCCAGCAATCATCATAGTCTTTTTGATTTTGACATATTATTAAATGTACATTAACTTATTTCGTTCTTTAGTTATGCATGTATGCATGCCAAATGAAGCTTAATATCTTTTGACTTCCCAAAAACAGAAATAAAATATTTTTCTGCCTTCGTTTCAGGCATGCATCATACAAGAAACACAACAGCGCCAGCAACAAAAAATTGTTACATAATTTTTGGCGCGTTTATGACATTTTGATTTATTTATTATTGAAAAAGTTTCTTTTGTCTTTTGCCTTCCTACGTAACGCCCTTTTGTTTCATAATAATTTTCTCGAACAAGTCACAAGGAGAGACTTGGGTGAAGCGTGGCAAGGCGTTTCATTTCTCATGGCACTCACTGTCGCACTGTCGCGCGCACATTGTTTTTGTCACTCTCTTCTATAGTCAAAGGCTCATAAATTATTACACTTTCAAATCCATCAGCGTTCAGAGAAATTAATTTTTCATTTCCTCCTTTTATGCTTGTGTGTGTGTGTGTGTGTGTGTATATGTTCTACTAGCATCCTAGGTTAGGTATAACAAAACAATGAAAAGAAGCCCACAAATTAGCAGCCAGCATAAAAGCTTTTAACCAGTATTTGGTGCTATGAAATACCAGGAATCGGTTACATATAATGTTAAGAATTATTGCTAAGATGTGTATTAACCCTTAAGTGGTTAGGTAGAAAATTTAATGCCGGGCTATTGAAAGGTCACATATTTTTACGAGTAAATATGCACATAGATTTAAAAGGTGTTGTACGTACGTCGTGTAGAAATAAAAGCAAAGTGGAAAATTTATATAGGTGATGAAATATTTAGAGGAAGCCAAATATAAGGTTGATGGAGTCTGAGGTTGATAGAATCTGCCGTTGATTGAATTGGAGATCGGAAGTTGATAGAATCTGAAGTCGATTGAATCCGCATTTGATAATATTGAAAGAATCTGAGATTAATAGCACTGAGGTTAAAAGGATCTGGGGATTATAAAACCTGCAGTTGATAGAATCGAAGATTGGATAATAGAATTTGAAGTCAATTGAATTGCAAATTGATGAAATTGGAGGACAGAATCTGAAGTTTATTGAATAAATTGTTGACAGATTCTGAGAGAGATTAAATCAGAGGTTGATAGTATTGAGAATCAAAAGAATGGAAGAACTGAGGTTGAAAGGATCCGAGGTTGAAAGAATCTGACGTTGATTGAATCTAAGACTGAAAGAATGTTAGGGGGTTTGAATCGACAATTGATGGAATCAAAGGTTAATATAATCTGAGGTTGATAGTATCGGAGGTTAAAAGAATAGGAGATTTATACAATCTGATGCTGATTGAATATGCGATTGGTAGAATCGGGGATTGAAGGATAAAGGATATGAGGATAACTGTATCTGATGTTGATAGAATATGAGTCTGACTGAAGTAGAGCTTGATAGATCTGAAGCTCAAAGGAATCCAAAGTAGATAGAATCTAACGTTGATTGAATCAACTCCTGCATGGATCCGATATTGACAGAATATGAGGTGGAAATAATTTAAGAATAATTGTATCTGAAATTGAAACAATTACTTTACTTACTTTTAATGGCATAACAACCCATGGAGGGCCTAGGCCGAGCTTTTCGCATTCACTCATGTTGTGCGTGTTATATTTGTACATGAATGGAAGGGACCTACAGTTTAATGCCGAATCCGAACGGCGAAGTGAAAAGCTTTTCATAGCAATTTTTACTCTTGTAGGTTTGCCATTGCCTGCCAAGAGGTGGTGCCGTGTAGAAAAATAATTTTTTCTACTTTTTGATTGCCTGTGCCGAGATTCGAACCCCGGACACTGTGCGCAGCAGTCCAACGCACTACCACTACACCACAGCGACCACAATTGAAACAATTTACGGTTGTCAAATCGGGGGTAAAAATAATTTTATTTATATTTTAAATATTGAAAGAATGAAAGGTTAGCGAATTTGAGATCTTTGGAATAAGATGTTATCAAAATTTGTGACTGGTTTGAATCGAGGATTGTGCAATTGAATTTGTTAAAAACTTAGATTGTTAAGATCAGAAGTGAAAAATTATGTTTTCAATAGGGACATAACAATAACAGAACAAGTAATTAAGACATCGGGCTGAAATTTATTCCGAGTGAGTGCACATGTTATACCATATTCAAGTATGGAATATCACCACCGCCAGCACGTTTTCAGCGATCATGGCATAAACAGGTAATCCCATAAAAAGAAATCCAATGGCGTTAAATCGCCAAAAATTAGCTTCACCGCTAAAGATGATTTTTTGAGAACATTTTCTAAAAACTTTTGCAGAACCCGGAGAAGATTCAAATAATCACGAGGCTTCACTTGTTGTGTTAATTTGATCGTGTGTAGGCCAAGATCTTTACGCAAAATTTGCCACAATGTGGACTGAGAGATTCCCAATTCCTATGAACGACGCGGAATCGACTGATTTGGCTAATTTGGAACTGAAGCTCTTACAGCTGTGATATTTCGACCGGTGCGTTGTCTCACTGGCACAGGAATATCAAATCCAAGTTTTAAGTTGGGGTAGTAATTTATGTAGTAATAGTTTTCAAACCTTCTACGTTCGTAAGCTTCACCCTAATGAAAAATCCTTTATAATGCTGGACTAAAATAACCTGATACATCTACTACTTAGATGCTGTTTGAGGCTACAGGGAAAGATATAAATGGAAACTAAAATTGATAGCATCTGAATATTTTAGTGTGCCAACTTACAGCGATTCAAGTTATACTCGAAATTCTGCTAGGTCAAACATGTCCCTGCACCAATTTCTTTGCCAACATAAAGCTTAAACAATCCATAGCATTCACCTAAGTTTCCTATTAATCTATATTTATAGGCATGCAAGTACATGTATTAATCATCGAAGTTAACAATCAACACTAAACTTCTTTTTATATTCTCTCGTATGTTTTATCTGAACATAGAAATTAATTAAAAAAGTTTTTAATCAGACTTTTTGAATATGTCAAAAGTAAAAAAAAAAGAAAACGAGAAATCCTTTATACAAGGAATATTTGACATGCTCATGTTGCAGATAAATATACAGCAAAAAGTTGAGAAAAAAAAGAAAGAAGAAAACATTTCGAGTGAATGGTAATTTCTTTTAACTTTATATATATTTATCAATATATTTATGTAGTTAAAGTTCAATTTCTTCTCATTTCATTTTCACGAAAAAGCAAAAAAATTACTGAAACGCCTTTTATTTTTTTAAAGCAAGAAAAGAAAACACTTGTTTTTTCGCACACACACACTTCCAGAGTAAACAACAACCAAAAGAACAGAATCTTTTAATTTTCACAACGAATATTGGTAAGAAACGTTGAAGAAGAGGAAGAAGTAGATGCAGAACAAGCGGAAGTTTGTTTTACAAGGAATAATAAATTACTTACATATGTAGTGCTGCTTTTGCTGATATAACCTCCTTCTTAACGAAGTGGCAATATGCAGCTGCAACATGCAGCAGCAGCAGCAGCAGCAGTAAGAAGAAGAAGGCGCAGAGGTCGACCTTATAAGTTCTGTGAATACAGGCGTTAAGGGTGAAGTAGCGGATATGTGAGTGTTGCATGTACCTTCTCCTTCTTTTACTTCTTCTTGTTAAAGAAAAGCCTTTTACATTACGCTGACAAAACTTTTAATTTATGTCAAAAGCTTTTTGCCAAGAATTTTAATATGAGCGCAAATTTTTGCAAAGTCGTTTTTGTCACTTAAGTACTTGGGTTCTTTCTTATTCCTTTTTTTTTTTTTTTTTGTTAGTAGGGTAAATTTCATGTTGGAAGAATCGTACAGAAAAGGGAGAGAGCATGAAGAAGGAAAGTACTTAATAAAATATATTTACATGCACATACAAGTATAGCGCTGTAGATGTGATTGATCATATTCATATGCAAGTAAGACAAAGGTTTACATGAGTGAATAGAGTAACAGTTACTGAAAGTTTGTTCAAGCAAGGGAAGTCATATTCTTATTAGAATTTTCTGAATATGAAGCTCAATAACTATACCGAAATTTTTAACTAAGTATGTAAAAAATATGTTTTCATTTACGTAGCCTTTTTGATTTACAGCTCAATTTTAGTCACCTTACATTATTTTATAAGATCCATTTTCTAAGAAAACTTATATATGCTATAAGTATCAGCTATTGTCTAGAGAAAGCTTTCTTACAAAATTCCTTACATATGTCAGTAAATTTGTAAGAACTTCAGTACTAGTTGACAAGCAAGAAATCAAAATGGAAATAGAAGAAGCGGGTATTTTGTGTGCGAGTTTGGCGGCAAAAAGAGAAAACTTGGTATTGTCAGGTCATTGAGGGATAGAAGTAATACATTTTCAATAGCGGAAGCAATATTCATTAAAAATTTCCAATTACCGAAAAATCTTTGGGTGAGGCTCATCAATGAATTAAAAGTTTCCGATAGTCAGGAAACAATTCTTTCCTTTGAAATCAGGTTTCTCAGTGTTCTGCATTTTCAAGCGAATGGATCGTATCAGCAGTGCCAAAGCAATAATTTTGTAGCACCAATGAGCGAATCATAATTTTCTCGCTATATTCGCGAAATATGCGAGCTAATACCCCAAAAGATGGGTCACAATGTTTATTTTCCTGCGACACATGCAAATTTTACATGCTTAAAACTTGAGTTAGTAATGCTATTTTAAGAAAAATTTATTTAAATATTTATTTTGATTTCATATTCCATATAATTGATTTTCCATTCAATATAAAATCTACGATTGGTGCCATCGCTTGCACACACATTGCTATAAATTCACCTTCTTGAAAAGATAATATCAATCCATTTTGTTTTTACATGAATCGAAGAGGTTATTATACTACAAATGTAGAAGCCATACGTTTGCATCAGTCACAAATGCACATGTACCTACTCATTTTAATAGTACATACTATGCACTTATATTAATATATCTGTTGAATCTTACTGATTTAAGAGATTTGTGACCACCGATTGAAATTTATATCAGTTAATGAAATGATTCTGCAATGTGGGCAACATCCTCCGCTCGAGCAACGCTAGCTGGAGAACGTAAACTAAACGTGGACAGTTGGCTTATAGGAAACCAAGGGTACCCCTTAAGACTTTTAATAGAATCGAGTTGTTAATCTGGTTTCCACTAAGTCTTAAGTTACCAGATTAAAGTTCCAATATAGTGCTGTACAGTTTAGTTTTCTATATTTCTTTTACTCCAACTTCCAACAAAGTTTGCTTGCTCAGCAGCCTCTATACATGACTAATGTCATCGATTTCTAGTTTCGAGTTTCTTTGGAGTTAATTTCGCCATTTGTCGTTGACCTTCTTTATTCCAAAACTTTATAACTTTTCTCTTCCCGTTTTTCTTACGACTTATGTTGCACTTGAACTTTTATCCGATAACTACCGCCAACTTGATTGTTTTCCAAACTAAAAGTAGATAACCAAGTGAATTCGTATTAAATATTGAATTTTCTATTCACACTGTTTATAATAAAAAACTAACTTTTAAATCGAAGAAATAAAAATCATCCATAACTTTTGCAACCGGAGAAGAAGATAAATGTAAGTATGTAACATTGGACCAACAAATTGTCAAATGAATTGTAAAATTGTATACATTATCAGATGATTAAAATCAAGATCAGAGGAAAAATAACAGAATTTGAAAATATTCAAATGCATACCAATAATACTAGCAACAATCACAACGAGAACATAAAATCTGTTTATAGGTAATGGGATGCATTTGATGGAGCGCAATGCAGGAACTCAAAAGCTACACGTAGTTCGTACCGACAACAAGCAAGCAATTGGAACAAGGTGAAATTTACCACCTAAGAGCATAAAAAAAAGAGAAGAGTAAATGAAAAAATCAACACAAAATATTATTGTAAATTTTGACAAATTAAATTTTAAAATAGTCCTTAGCACACACGCACACACAAGCACACACATCCAACTACATCCACAATTATTCGTATGCGGTATGCAAGTAAACATGAAATAATAAAGGATGTTGTCATTGGTGCTGTTGTTACTGTTGTACTACATACTACATACATATGCCCACATGTATATACATACAGAAAAACATATGTATGTATTTATGTTTGTGTTGAATACTAGTTAGTTGTTGTAGTTGTTAATTTTATACACAACAAGTGTCCTTGCGCGTAGCAGCAGAAGGCAGCCAGGCAGCAGAGATATGCAAATTCGACACAAAATAATATTATTGCAGACGATTAAATCAGCATACAAACGAATGTATTCACACTATTGCCGATCACACTCACACACACATATACTCGTACTTGCAGATGCAAACGTGATGGTGTGTTTGTAGCTGTAAATAAACATACTCCAGCTCACACATAGCTCGTGCACATGTGTATACACTTTTACGCCTTCATGAAAAGCAGCCAGGCTGCCAGCATATGTATGTGTCCACGTTCAAACACACATACACACACATATACACACACACTCAGACACACTAATACCAGCACATATTTGTGAAAATATTGAAATATGCTTTCGGCAATTGCAATTCATTAACGCATGCACACACTCACACACATTCACACAAATAAGCTTGCATACTTACAAAAATTTATCGAATTGAAAATCGTTTGCACTTTGTGCGAATGTCTGAATTGGTGCGCTGGGAAAGGAGACCCTTTGATTCATATGCACTTGCATTTTTTTCCATAAATATTACTGACTACAACTCCAACATATTTATACATACATACATATGTACCTATATGTACATGGCTACTATAATAACGTGTGTGTGTGTGTGTGTGTGTGTGCGTGTGTGTGCGTGTGTGTGCGTGTGTTCGTGTTTTTAAAAGCATTAACAAACTGCCAATACTTCCATTGCCCTCCACAGCCAGCTCTCAAGCAGGTGTACTCGTATGCTGATTATTTCATACTACACAAAAATTTAAAATCATAAAATAAAATATTGAAACCACAACACAAACAACAAATACGACAGCAACAAAATGCATACATTTTCATAAATACATGCATACAATTTCATGCATGTGTGTGTGTTGTTTTAATATGTTTTTACTTGCTTGTTTTAATTGAAAACGATTAAATCAACAGGATAATTAAAATTCTGATTACGCAGACTTATTAATTGCCCATCAGTTGAATACACATACGAATGCATAAATGCATACATACAAGCATACAAGCATATTTGTTTGTGTATTTGTAGGCTGAAAACATTTCATTTAGTATGTAGACTTTTTAATATTGGGTCTATTTAAAAAACATGTTTGGTTTGTATTTTTAATATTAATGTATGTAAAATGAGTTAACCAAATGCACACATAAATGCAATCATCAATACATTCACACATTTGTATGTATTTACAATGTATGAGTAATAAAATATTAAACTGAAAGTTTTTATTATAATTTGTGATCTTAACATTTAATAAATGCATAAAAATAAAACCAAAAGTAAGTAGTAAACATTTTACATCAAAAGCACTGGAATTTATTATGGATTATTATTATAATTGATGGTAAATCTGTTCGTGTATGTGCTACTTTGTATTTGTTATTGTTGTTGTTTGGATAATGACATATAAAAGTGAACTATGAACTTTGATTAAATATTATCATTTATTTCATTTTTATACATTTTCAGCCAAAACCCGTAATTCAATTTTAAAAATTTATAAATGCTGTTTTTAAAATTTTTGTTGTTACATAATCTCCGTTCTTAACAGATCTGTGTTTCAAAAGAATAAGTGCTTAGATATAAGTATTGCTATATTGGGTGAGTTTAATAGCTTTTAATGGAAATATCATAGAATCTACGTATACAAGGTGGTTCAAAACTAATGCCATAATGTGAATTGGAAAACTTGGGCTCTTTTACCACGGAAAGTTTTATTCGAAGGTGTAAATTTATGACATTAAGTTGAAAAAAGTATATCGGTGAAACAACCACCTCCTGAGTTGATTCAAATTTGTGTCCGTTTTACGGTATTTTTAATTGTTGCTCGCAAAAAATTTGATTTCTTTTTCAATGTTTTCAAGACTTGCAAGGTAAACGCAATATTTCACAAAATCATAAAGGACGAAGTCTTGGGCCGTCAGATCTGGCGTTCTGTTCCGGCCAGTTCAAATCGCCAAAACGGGAGATCGCACGCCCTGGATATTGATGTTTCAAAATATCCTTCGTTCCCCGAGCTGTGTATGTCAGGAAAGACATTTGACGCCATTTGGAAAAATTGTAGAACATACACATTATGAAAAGCTTTTGCCCCACCTTGTACATAGCAATACATATTCATGTTAAAGATCATTCTTGTTATATATAAAAATATTCTCCAACTCAAGTTGACATGGGCTTTTCACCAAAGAAATGTAACTGAAATTTTTATGAATTTCAAATTTTCGATCTACTCCGAGCAAATGAGTTAACCAAGTGCGCATAAAAGTATAAGAAAGGAGTGTTTAATGTTGAATATTGATCAGCAAAGCTTTACAAAAAGTTCGGTATAAGAAAGCTCACGCCACTTATCCTGTATGTGAAGCAGATACCCTCGAATACGACTGCTTCGCATTGTCCGCTGTATATAGGATCATGGCGCTGGTTTACCTTAAAACCGGTGAACGCATTCCCTCCATTCTGTCTCCGATATACCTTAAATTCCATAAAGTACGCTTTATACGCCACTTACACAGCTTGAAAGTGATCCTTGATTCTAGATACAGCATCATCTGTAGAACGAGCTATTTGAAAGCTGAATTGGTAACCTGAAATTCGCTTAAAAAATCTATGTTTTTGCTAGAACATCCAATATGAACATTGGTTCAGGAACTTGCTTAATATTTATTATATTCTATCGTCTGGAAACATGCCGGTATTAAAGAACTTGATCAATGCTTTGAGCCATATTTATTTCACTGTTGGCTCAGTTTGTTGTGTGTTGACTAGGGTTCATATCTTGGCACAGACAAAATCACAAAATAGAAAGAACAATTTTTCTACACTGCACCACAACTTGGCAGACAATGGCAAACCTACAAGAGTAAAAATTGCCTATTAAATATTTTTCACTTCACCGTTCGGAATCGGCATAAAACTGTCGTTCCCTTCCATTCATGTACAAGTATAAAACGCACAACATGAGCGTAAGCGAAAAGCTCGGTCTAGCCCCTCCATGGTCTGTTGTGCAACTAAAGGAAAAGAAGAAGAATTGCCAATATCTCGAGCTTTTACAGGGTTGAAAGCAAGCGTTTTCCTTTCCTTTACCCTAAACAATGCACCAATAAATCCGGATAATAAATTTTATTTCATTAAAACCTTTTTCTATATACTGGAAATTCACAGAAGTAATAATGTTCAACAAGCCAGGGAGACCAGTGCATGACGTAACGTTTTACCGCCCCATATCGCTTTTACCCGTACTATAAAATTTTTTCGAAAAATTGCTAATAAAGTAACTCAACTACATTTTTGCACAATGTAAGCTAATTCCAACACACCAATTTGGCCAAAGCACTCCACCATCGACTAAGTTCATAACATAATTCGCATTATTGAAAATCCATTTGAAGAGCAAAAGGAAAGAGGATGTATCGAAAGCTTTCCACAAAGTGTGTCATGCTAGCCTACAGAACAAAATAAGAGCTCTCCTACCGAAGCAATACTATCAAATTTTAAAATCTTACCTATCAGACCGTTTCTTCCGCGTCATAAAAGAAGTTGCATATTCTAATACTTAGGAAATAGAAGCCGGGGTTCCTCAGGGTAGCTTACTGGGACCAATGTTGTATTTGTATGCAGATGACACAGCTCAGCTATCTGTCTTAGCCAAGACAGAAAGCGAATCTACGATGCAGCTGCAACAAGCGCTAAACGACATTGATAAATGGATTAAGAAATGGCATATGAAACTGAACAACTTAAAGTCATTACACAATCTCTTAACTCGGACCTCGAACGCAATCTTGCAGTTGAATCCGCGATAAATAAAACAGCTACGAAGCATGCCCAACGGTTTTGCAACGACGTCAATGAAGAAGCTTCTATTCTCAACAACTCAACTGGATGGAGACGAAGATTCAAACGGAAAAAACCAATAGACCTAATATAACAACCAGATTCTACATATATACATATATTATATATATTACTTGTAAGCATGAACATAAAGTATATTATAATTAAACTATGTATCCGAAATGAATTGCTCGTTAACTGTGTTTGTGTATTTATATAAGTTAATATTATTTATATAAATACAATAAAGCAAAAAAATATTAAAATCATATTAACTGGCAACACTAGTCATTGCAGATTAAACTTACTGATTGCTTTCGAAATGCTACAATGACAAGCAGCTGCAATTTTTCACAATGTTAGCATAAGGCCAAAATTTCTTTTCACAAATGCAAACTAAGAAGTTTAACGACATGTGCATTTATACTGCGAAGCACTTTTGTGCTTATACTTAGCTACAACTACACGCAAGCAAATGTCTTTCTACCGACACCTACGTCTTACTTTCTTATGGTCTAATTGAAGTCATTCTTTCAATTTCTCCCTGGTCTATTCATATTTTTTCTTCTTCGTCGATTTGTCTTTGATCTGATTCCGGAAGTCTAACAAATCGCCCATTCATCGTTTTTGAGCACATATGTTACACACACGATATTTGGCACTCTCGAGACACTGATGACATCGCTTACAAATTGCTCAGACAATACACACACGTACACACACAAGTAAAATATTGTTAAGCAACCTACTAAAAATTTCACTTCTCTTTGAATGAAGAAATTACAATACAATTTAGCGAAGGAAAAACCTGTTTAGTTTTTATTAACAAAAGATATGTACTTCGGGATCTAACGCTCACGTTTGCGCTTCCTTTCGCCCTTCACTTTGTAACCCTTCACGTTGTGACACTATAATGCCGCAGACTAATCGCATTAGATTTTAGTGCCATGAATTTTGATGCGTTGCCAGTCCATCGATCTGTGCAGGGGTGTGCAAGTGTAAAAAGAAAACTCAAAACAAAAACACTTTGAATGTTTTAGGTGCTCCTAGACGACTTATGAATTCACTAAAATTGCTGATACAATTTCATTTCTCACTTATTATTTTCTCAGGCTACGTGCTACGTGCTACTCCCTTCAGTGCGATGCTTTGAAAAATACAAATGATCATGTTGTCTTCAGATTTGGTTGTTGCTTGACTGTTCTAAAAAAAAGTGATCCTTTGAAGGATTAAGGCTACCGTCAATTTGTCAATATCGTAACTTAAAAACTTTACTTATATCATTCAAGTAAAAAAATTTTAACCTTTTCACAGAACTAAATACGAAGTGTAGGGCATCGCAAACTGGTAACAAGAATAGCGGCAAATAAATTTGTGCACTAATAGCAGCAACATTCCTCTAATATAGTTGTATTCGCAGTGTGCTTTTTTGGGCTGATTGTTGTTGCTGCTGCTGCTGTTACTCGATGCCTTAAAATGACTACAATCGTACAGTGATTTTTGTAGTCAATCGAAATTGTGTCTGATGAGATACAATTTCACTGCCAACTCAACTAGCGCCCAACTACCAGCAACAGAAAAACTGCAATGAATGAATTGTTTTTGCAACAACTAAAAAAAAAAGTGGAAAAATAAAGGAAGACAATCTACTAAATGACGACAGCAATGACGATGACGTCGTTGGCGGCAGTTGGATAGAAAACTACAACTAGCAACAAATATACTCACACGTACAATACATACCATACATACATAGATAGGTTTGTATGTTTGTATAGGTTGATTCCTGTTCGTATTAGAAAGCTGCAATCTGTATGTTTTTGGTATCGTTGGCAAAAATGTTGGAGTACTTTTTTTTTTGTTGGCAGATAGACGTTGAAAAAATACTATTTGTCGTTTTTTTTCGAGGGTTCTATGTATGTAAAATATCAGCGCCACACAAAGTTCAATCACTGCCAATAAAGATTTTCAATTGATTTTCATTTCCATTCGCCCTCGCCATCTTCTCGATCTGTGAGGGTTTTGTAGGTGGGGAGGTAGTAGAGGCAAAAAATCTACTGAGCGATGGTAAAATGTTGCTGCTGCTGCTGCTGCTGTTACTGCTTGTGATGGAATAACGCTATGGAATAGAGCCGTGATGAGTGCCAGGCTTAGCTGGCATTTGAGCATTTGATAGTTGGCTTAAAAAAAAAACAAAACGGAATGACGACAGATGAAAATACCAAAATGAAAATGCCTTTTTGAGCGATGATGTAGAAGAATGAACACACAAAAAGAAATTACAAAAATTTTATTGCATTGTACAGTGGATTGATTTTGAACTTAATGTTAGTGGCAAGAATACATTTGAAAAATAAACTACATTATATAAACCCAAATACGAACGACGATATACTTGAAGTACCCCTCGGTATCAGTCGTAGTTGAATCTCTTCAGGAAAAGTGTTTCAATTTTGAATTTATCATTGAAGATTGTTTTAAGTTTGTAGGTAACTGCTGTGCGATCTTTTTGATATTTTATAATTAGGAGAAGAAATTCCAACTAAATAATTTATTTACGAATCATGAAATTTCCATTAAAAATTCATAGTTTTGCATATTTTACACAAAATGCATGTTTCTGTATGTTTTCGGAAAAGTCTCACAAGTGAAACTGTTATCTTTACGAATCATGAAATTTTCTTTAAAAATGCATAGTTTTGCATATTTTACACAAAATGCATATTTCTGAATATTTTCGGAAAACTTAGGATTATTTAGCATTTTTTTTTTGGAGAACTTTGCATATTTTGCTTGCATATAAAATTTTCTGAATTACTTACGTATCATGAAATTTCCATTAAAAATGCATAGTTTTGCATATTTTACACAAAATGCATGTTTCTGTATGTTTTCGGAAAAGTCTCACAAGTGAAACTGTTATCTTTACGAATCATGAAATTTTCTTTTAAAATGCATAGTTTTGCATATTTTACACAAAATGCATATTTCTGAATATTTTCGGAAAACTTAGAATTATTTTGCATTTTTTTTGGAGAACTTTGCATATTTTTGTATATTTTGCTTGCATATAAAATTTTCTGAATTACTTACGTATCATGAAATTTCCATTAAAAATGCATAGTTTTGCATATTTTACACAAAATGCATATTTCTGTATATTTTCGGAAAACTTAGAATTATTTTGCATTTTTTTTTGGAGAACTTTGCATATTTTTGTATATTTTGCTTGCATATAAAATTTTCTGAATTACTTATGTACTTGTGTATAATAATTTTTGAAAAATTTAAATAATATTAAGGTAACTGTAACTAGAGAGCATTTTGTAAATTAATTAAAAAAAAACTATCCTATTTAAAAATTCATACTTTGTTAGTTATAATAAATTGCAACATTTCTTTGGCCACAAGGAATAACAGTTAAGGTCGACTTGGGAAAAATAAAATTAATTTTAACACGAAGGAAGCCAAAACAGCATTACTAACTCATCCAAATTATACAGTTGGGAAACTTATCTGCTAAGAACTCATTGAAATAAGATTTTCCATTTAATTTCCTTATGCTTGCGACCACTGTCCAGTCAATTCTTGATGCGTTTTAAAAATCATTTTATTTGACACACAAACCGAATGCATTGAACCGAAAAAACAATTGCCTTTCAATTGGCGGCAATTTCTGGCGTTGATGTGCCGAATCTGGAATAATTTCCACAAATCAAATATAAAACCAGGCAGAAGAAATGAAAATGCCACGCGCTATTTTAACACTATGTCGACTACTTTTTGACAATATGGTTTTGCTAATTCCAGTTCATTTCTGTAAAATCAAATCAAATTGACGGAAGTTAAGTAATGAAGCTGGCTAAAGAATATTCAATTTTGATATTGTCAATTAATTTACGAATAAATTTCGGACAGCTTTTTCGTTTTATTTGCAGCATCTTTATTTGACTTTACTAGTTACTTACTACTATTAACTATCCTTTTCAATTCGTTCCAGAATCAATCCAGCTATGAGGTGGCAAACTTGTATCATATCACTGCATTCAGGATTTCAATAGAGTTTGACATTTTCAATCTATAGCTGTTGATTTATAATTGATCAATTTTGATTCAAATTGGCTGATCAATTTTACGTAGAGAGCGGCAATAAACTTTATCTTCGGAGAGAATACCTCCAGTATTCTTCACAAGTATTGGTAAAGCAAAACATTTAGCACCTGTATCCATTTTCCATGATATGGATCCGTCGATTTTATGTTTAAATTAATGATATTGACTTTCATTCGAAGTGATATACTCGTATGGTGATAAAAGTGATAAGTAAGTGTAGATCTGATTAATTAGCATTCAACGCTCAAAAAGAAAAAAAAATATTGATTAATCGAATTTCATCAACTGGGATAACAGTTTTGGTTACCTTTTCCCTCATTGGGAAGTTTGTGGTCCTGAAAGTGAAGGCCGTCAGGTTTTTTCGAGTCCTACTTAATTTATTTTGCAGTTTTATCCAGACGACGGAAAAATAAAAAAAATCCAGAACTAGAAGGGAACTGCATGAAAAGTACGAGGAAAAGAAAGCGGTCGCCGTGGCGTAGTTGGTTGTTTGCTGGCCTTCAACGTAGATTGCCCGGGTTCAAGTCTCCGCACAGACAAAATCAAAAAGTAGAAAAATTATTTTTTCTACACAGCACGACCTCTTGGCAGGCAATGGATAATCTCCAAGAGAAAAATTGGATTCGGCATGCAATTGTAGGTCGCTTCCAATGATGTACAAATATAACACATACAATATGAATAGATGCGAATATTTTGCTTCCATAGGCTTTTGAGCCATTAAAGAAAAAGAAGAAGAAGAAAAGGAAAAGAAAATGCTGTTGGATTTTTTAGGAGTTATATTTTAATAATATTCACATCTGAACGCTCTAATGTCGTTTAAAGAATAAAATTTTAACTACCAGATACAGACTCTTAACTCTTAACGTGTAGGAAGGACAGTAAAAAAAAAATATAAAAGGGAAGTATAAAGTTTGAGAGTTTAAGGATCCGTATAATCCTTAGAGTTTTCCCAAAAACATCCAAGCATAGACAATTGTGTATTAAATTTGCGTGGAAAAACACACTTTTGGAATCATAGCGGCTTTCTTTCTCACTAAATGCAAGGCTTGCTGGATGAAGAATGTGCCATTGTGATACCATATATTTGGACATACAATTTAACGCCGGTCTCGAATGGCGGAGAGATAATTTGGTAGCACTTGGTGGTTTTCCCATTGCTTACCAAGAAGTTTGTACGTGTGAACTATCTGATAATATCCATTCACCTTATATCGGTAGGAATGTAAGAAGGTTATGAATGAGAATTAACGACCAGACCCAGATGGGAATAGAGCTCGAAACAAACTTCACGGGTGTGAGTCTAGTGCGCTACCTATTAGTCTATGGAAGTCGACAATGTAATATTCCTCTTAGGTAATTTCTACCAATATTAGACTTATTAATATATTACCCTATGCATTCATTCAATCATTTTCATATTCGTATTAAGTTACTATACTTATAACTATTTTCGACAACAGAACAAAATCCATCAAACTCTGTGAATATTCGACTGAATAAAGGAAACAGCCGCTAACAGAATAAAAACAACAAGAACAACACAAACTTTGATATTTTACAAACTACAATAGCAAAGCAATAGCAACAACAACAGCAACAACGAAATCTAACTATACATTTAAGAAATTTACACCATCAGCACACAATGCAACAACAACAACAACAACTTCAGTAACAGAGAAAAAAAAAAGGATCAAATAAAAACAAAATTTATAAATGTGCGGAAAAACGCTGCCGCTTATGCTGCTGCTTCTTGTTCGCCTTCAACAATGGCGACAACAGCAAAAGCAGCGCTGAAAGTAAAAGATGCAAGCAGCAGCAAAAGAAGAAGACAAAGTTGCTGCTGTTGCATATTATCCTGTTTTGCTGTTGTTGTTGCTGTTGTGTTCCTGTGAACAATCTGTTTCCTAGCGCGCAAAACACTAACTAAACTTTAGAGAGCAAAATGAAGGAAGCATTCAAAAGAAGCAACAGCAACAGCAGCATCAGCAGAAGTAGCAACAACAGCAAATATGCATTGTCTATTGTGCAGTCATGCCGAACAGCAAAATTACTTCACTACTTCATAACACCTACAGCTCCACCCTTCAATCCTCATCGGCATCCTCAACGGGAAAATGGAAAGAAAGCAAACTGAAACTTCAACTTATGGTGTAGTTTCATATTTTGACAGGAAAGCCAAAAAATCAAAACAATAGCAGAAGAAGAAGAAGAAGGCTGTACAGAAATTGTGTTTTCGTCGAAAAAAAAGTGATGAATTATTACTAAAGTTATCGGACTGAAAATGCCGTAAATAATGAGTTCAACACACACACACACACACACACACACACACACACAATGAGAACTAAACTCCATATAGACTGACTAAAAGCGCAAAGTTTATTTCTGGGCCTGTTTCTTCAATGCAGTTGCAAGTTTCGTTTTATTCAGTTTTTAATAAAGTATCAGCATTACGCTTAATTTAAAGTTTTATGTACTTTTTTTATTATTTTTTTAAATGTTGGTATGTTGGTATGCTAGAAAACAACCTAAAGTCAACTTAAATAAGCTTAATTGTATGAAAGAAAGTAATACAAATTAAGTTTTTCTACGTTTTCGCAATTTTTCACAATTTTGTATTTTGTTTTGTTTTTTGTATAGTAGAAACAAAAACAATAAACACAAAGCCTAGTAGTAACTATACACTAGCAAGTTCAGGTTGATGCTGTTGCTGATGATGAGGAGGAGCAGACATGATGTGGGGAAAATATTGTTGGCACTTTTAAGCCAATTAGCAGCAGCATTCATTGTTTGTTTGAGTCAATCGTTGGCAAAATAAAAAAAAGATAAAATGACAGAGAATCCATCGTGGCAAATGAAGCACTACAAAACCCCTTTTTTTATTTATTAAGTAGTAGTTTCCTATTTTACGTTGGGTATTGTTACATTTAAGGAATGTAGTTTGAAAAATTAAAGCACTGCATCAAATTGTAAATAATATAAGAAAAAATTGTAATAAAGAACGCTGTATCAGATTAAATAACGTATGGATCCCCAAAAATAATTCAAGCGCTGCGTTTTATTCTGCATATTATTCCATTTATTATTCGAAGTTAAAAAGTTCATTAAATTACAACAAATGTCAATCTGCTAATCCTCGTGCATTGGCTTGCCACCTTACACGGCATCCAATGCTGTCAATAATAAGTGTATACAACTGGTATGGACACAAAAATTAATTAATAAGAAAAACAGACCCAAGAAAATGATAACATAATGCATGAGTAAAAATTTATCGAGCCGGTTTCGAAGTGAGCATGCTTGGCACGAATACAAAGCTTCAAACGCTTGGCTGTGGGCTGCAGCTCCTTCACCGTTATTCGGTCCCATTCAAGACACAACGACTGTTTCAGAGACTGCAAATTGTTATGACGTTTAGCTCAGACCCTGGCCTCTAAAATAGACCATGCGCTGTACTCCATCGGATTGTAATACGGCGGCCCCACAATTAGGTAGGTGACATCTTTGGGATGGCCTTTTTGGAGCATGTAAGCATTGTCGAACTGATTCACGATTGATGCCAGTTTCGTGAGCAACTTTTCTCATAGAAACCGTTGAATTACGCTGCAGCTGCTTTTGAAAGATTATGCGATTTCTGGGAGTGCTGACGGTTTCTGCCACTTCCCGGATGATCACTTTCTAGATCCAGCTCCTTAAACCGTTTAATTGCACAAGAAACTAACGAACGAGCAATGCGAATCTGCCCTGCAATCTCACAATTGCAATGTTATAATAGCTGGCCGATTAAGTATTTGACATCGTAAAATAAATATCTAAATGAAATCTAGACCACACAAAAAATTAAATCAGATCTACTCTCGATTACGTAGAATAATACAAGAATGAAGAAAATTGCAGAAAAATTACAAAACTTTTTTTTATAGCGCAAAGAAAGTTATATACACTTATTAATTATTACCCTTTAGTTGTATTTTTTTCATAACTGATTTGATTGGATTACAAAGGTTATACGTGAAGCAATCGTATTTGATTCACTTGGATCTAGAAAAACGGTTTATGACCCATGTACATAGAGCCAAAGTGTGTTCTTTCCTCCTTCAGCCCAAGGTTTTATTCAAGCTAATCCTTTGGAAATCCACCGTTGTAATTTCAAACTCTATTTCTTTAGGTGGGTCTTTCATATCCATATTTTCTAAGATTTATAATATATAATACTTTTAATATTAAAAAAGGTTTTCAAGTTTTCTTGATTATGATGTATTATTGATTATGTTACTACCAGAATATATTTAAAAAATTTAGATGTATATTTTCACGGCTTAAATTTGTTAGGGGTGATTTCATCCTCAAATAAAGCCTACCATTTTTTAGTGCGCAAAATTACTTTCCAGAAATTGATGTACCATGGAGTACTAAATAATTAATAACGAACATCGGAACCTTTATAGCTTTAAGCATCCATAAAAGGATAGTGTCTGAGAATGGAGTTTTCAATCTCGGTCAATTAAGTTGCTGATTCATGTTCATGTAAGGAAAGCAATAAACTAAGCCTGGGTAGGGCCACTAGTGTTGGCATTACTGGGTCGTAAGGAACCCGGACTCTTGTGAGTTGTGCAATGGCAACACTGGATATAGAGTAGGAAGGCAAACGAGAAGAGGGGCTGGAAAGTAAATGAAAAGGACTATGAAGAATTGATGTGCAATGTTAACAGGAGCAGATGCCTACTTGGCTAATGCCGACTTAACTTACCTAAGCTGAAAGTAATCTTTAGGGTACATTTGTCTAAAGGTATAAACTCGACCAGGGTCTGAAGGACACTCAGGAAAAGGACGCGCCGTTCTGAAAGAGCCTCTATCTCATAGATTGAGCAATTAATCCTAAACCTTACTTAACTGATTCAGTTAAAGCCTGGGAACAGCCTAAATTTACATACCATACTAAATTTTTAAGACTTCGGGTAGCTTACTGCTTGAGCCAACACTTCGTTTCTGAAGGAGAACTTCGTGGAAGTAAAAGGTAATAAATTAAGTTAACTTAGTTTTATTTGAATTATAGTTTTAGTATCATGATGAAAAATTCCATTATTTCTCGGAGGAGCAATCCTCTGCTATGTGAATATTTAAAAATATTTTTCGTTAATAACTTTAAATCTACTTCTTTTTCTCAAATAAACAGTAAACTCACAATTGCATTTACATGCATACAAAAATATAATTTAAAAACTTCAAAAATCCATTCGAATGCATAATAATCACGTATTTGTTTCAACGTAAACAGTTTCTACATTCTACATACATAAATACTTACATATACATCTGTACTTGCTCAAAATGTCCTTACTACACTCTACACTTTGCAACGGATATATGATTAAAATTCAGCATGAGCATGTACAAATCTAATAATTCTTTTTCAACTGTCACTCCATTAGCGAAAATGCGCTGAAATGAGTAAAGTTTATGCTATGGTCTGCAAAAATACATACATAGTTGGTTCTAACTGTACAATGGTTTTTTGTGCCAGTGTGTGTGTGTGTGAGAGTATGTTTTCTTGTTAGCAGTGCAACTTTTATTTAACACACACACATACGCCGTACTTATTACAACACCATTTTAAGCAAATGCAGTGCCAGTAGTGAGAATGGCAAAACAAAAAGGACAGCGGCCACTTCCGTGCTGCATTCGTCATCATCTTCTTCATAGTAGTCAGCAGTCACTACGTAGTAGTTTTCTCTTATTTTTCTACATAAGTATTATCTCTCCCTCTTTCTCTTACTCTCTCACCCATTCATTGTTCTGCTGCTTCTACTTGCCCGGCATACGAATGAAGCATATTTATAGGAGTTCAGAGAAGTTTCTCTCACACTTTTCACTCTCTTTTATTTTATTTGAATGCATGTGGAATTGAATGGTTGGTTTGCTGTTTGCTGTGTTGTTGTTGCTGCTGTTAGCTCTTCGCAATAAGTTTTATAACACAAATATGAGTTCAGCTTTTTGGGGTTCGACGATTTATTTTGCACAAGTTTTAATTTCCGGCAAATTTCCTAGTGCAATTTCCTTTAGTTTTTTTAATGTACATATGTATATATGTAAGTATGAATGTGTGTGTGTGTAAATAGTATTCAGAGTGGAAATTGTGTTCGATATGCTCGTATTTTATTTGCTAAGTGTGTATAGATAACAAACAAAAAAAAAAACAAACAAAAATTGAATTTGGCGTAAATGAGCTCAAACATTTCCTGCTTGCTGTAGTTAATTTTATTTGTAATTTATTTCCCAGCACTAGCCTCTATCAGTCGCATACACACACACACAAACACATGAACGCATGGATACGTAATAAATAAAATTTGCATATATTCAAAAATGTATGAGTATGTACTACGTATCAAAGTGTAAATTTCAACCAAACTATGCACTAAAAACACAAATGTAATTTCCTCTAAAATCACTGAAAAACTAAACTGTTTACCAAAACTGTCCGTCATTATTTCATAGAGACTGGTTTGTCTTTATGTTGATGCTTTTGTTTTTGTATAGTTGCTTTTGGTGATATTATTTTGTTGTTGTCCGTCCGCAGGTGTTCAACTATCATGAAATTTCATTTCCTTCATTTGTAGCTACATAAAACAATTTATGCCGAAAAGTATCATCGTCATCATCAGTAGACATCATCACCTACATACATATATACAAATACATACTACTAAACAGCTATTCCTAGTGGTAGTTAGTTGTTTGAGCAACTAGTACCTATTAAATTTCAACAACTTTACTGTCGTTTTAGTTGTATTTGCATCATCATTATCGTCATCATCGTGAAGCGTGCGAGATAGCCCTTGTGCATTCATAGTAAGCCACTCACTAACCCATTCACTTTTTGCACACTCACTCTCACTTACACTGCCATGCAATTCATTGATATTCTGTAACAGAATGTGCGCTTGTTTTGGTTAAGGTCCCTTAAGGTGCAGCAGCAGCAAAAACAGCAACAGCACAACAGCATCATCATCAGCATCAGCTATTTGTTGTCAATTATTTCATTAACACAACCATGAGATAAAGGGAAGAGCTGGAGGGTGCAGCTTGAGTTTGTTTTATGTAAGTGAATTACGTTTACCTATGCTGGAATAGATTTACTGACATTGTTAGTTTTATGGGTTATTGTTGAGGGTCTTCAATCAAACATCAAATTCTCAGTTGAGTTTAATAAAGTTTCCAATGATTTTTTACTAACTGTGTATAAAGTTAAATATAAATTAGGACAGTGTGATTATATATTTTCGTATAATAATTCATGATTCTAAATTTTCCTAGGTATTTATTAAAATGATATTTTAGTTAGTAGTTTTAATAATGATTGGTAGGATGATGTGCATTCACTGAACACTTTATTATTATTATTTCTTACCACTCTTTATTCTATCTAAGTATCTAGCTGCTAGTTTAAAGTATGACGTCAGCGACAGAATACATTACTTGGGCTGTACATATATGAAAGAGTTCATTAAAACACAGTAAGGGTCAACCGGAAATTTTAGAGACTCTATAAAACATCCAGATCTGCATACATATCGATAATCAGTGCAGTGCGACTGATTATGGTTTAAGTTTGCGTACCAAAATATAGCACTTACATTTATAAATTTCATATAGGCCCCCCAAATAAATGTTGTTCACTTCTGGCAAGAAGTTATTTCGGTTAACTGAAATAACATTCAGTTACCGTTCTTAAGAGATAGTTTTTATATGGCAGTTTGAACAAACTACACCCTACCCCTTCTGTGATATATACATAGTGAATGCAGAAGCTTAAGACGATGGTCACATAGGTAGTAGGGGCAAGGGTCAACGTACTTAACTGATGGAAATCTTTATTCACAGAAAAAATTGAGCTCTCACTTGGTAGAAAACATTTAACTGTCGATCAGAAAAAGAAAGTGTGACGGCTTGGAGCTGAATCAGTAAAGACATATTTTAGTTTGAACCTTTAATTTTTAAAATTAATTAGATTTTGGAGGAAAGGTACCGCACTATTCAGTCAAAATATTTGTCTCCGGAAAGTAAAATTGAATTGCTGGGCCGGCAGTACCCAAAGCGATATTTGTTGGATTACCGTACATTCCAGAATACCGGGCATGCAACATGAGATCGACATAAATACGTCCGTCACGAGTTATAGTACAATTTGCAGCAATCAGCTTAGATATTAATCTTTATAGTGTAAAAGTCAATATAAATATATCACGATACTTCAATTAATGTTATTAGTAGGAAGGAAAAATCTAAAAATTCAATGTAAAAAAAAGATGAATATCTAAGCTGATTGCTTGATTGTATTTTTGATTGATTGTATCAATGTAAAAAAAGAGATGAAATGTTCAAGTATAATTGAAAAGATAAAACAAAAAAAAAAAAAAAAAATCCAGGTGTTGAAAGAATGCTTAACTATCTATACTTAAATCTAAATATATCAGCGAGTATTACAGGGTCAGCAATTATCACAACACACGCAGCATGCAACATCATCGGCGCTGGGCCCATCGTTGCATCAGTGAAGTAGGCATTTAACGTAAGTTCAAATAATATTTCTAAATTAAAACATGCTTATAGTGTTAACATGATTTGAAAATAACTTTATATCCTACATTTTTTTGTATGGGTGAATAGTCACTCCAACACCTAGTTACGCATGTCTCACTCTCGATCATTTATCTATCTTTGCTATTAATATATAATATTATTATTTGATGAAATGTAAGGGTGAACAGTTGATAAGTGATGCAATGGGATATCAACAGTAATCGTTATCAGGTAGGGTGGTTAGAGAATACAAAGGAATTCTAGCTTTCTACGCCTAAATTTTAGTTTCTGATTCATTTGGAGCAGGTAGTTGCATACTTCTTCAATGGTTTTCTTATGGAGATTACTTTTTATGATTTTTCCTACTGTATGAGCTGCATACAAATAAAATTTAATGTAGCTCTTCACATCATATTATTGAAGCTAGCCCACACCCTATATTTCCTGGGCTAAGACTGAAGCATTGCCAGGTATGCAGTAAGCGCCTCACAAGATAATAAAAATAGTAACACATTGTTCATTTTTCTTTCTCCCCTACTTATTTTTCTTTGATCGCATTAATAGGGCGTGTTATAGTTGTAAAATTCGGAAGAATTTGGAAATGGTGTACCACTCACTCACAAGAGGAGGAATGAAGCTGAACTCATTTGCTTAATTCTGCAATATAAACGCTCATTCGGAAGCAGATTAGTCCACCGAACTGCGCACTTCAGCATCTAAAACGAACTGGGGTGTAGAGATACAAGCTTCGTAAAGGGCGATTTGTTAAGCATTTGCTTTTATTTGTAACAAAAAACAAAAAACGAGAAAAGTACAAAATTATATGTAATTTTTATTTCAGCAATCAATGCATGCTTTTTAAAGATTATTTAATGTAAATGTTGACCACGACTACGTTGTACTCGTAAGCGATCCCATTTTGAACCACTGTTTCGAGCATACCGACTGCTATCTTTCTAATAACACGTGTTTTCGAATGCTACAATTGCCGTTGGTTTATCGGCATCGACGATTAACTTCACTTGGCCCGACAACAATTGGCGAAACGTGAGATTTAGTCCTCACCGAACTCATCTCAATTGATCCATAGTGTCACGAATCATGTGACATATAGCACATATAGCATGTTGAAACATGCCCACCAGATTCAGCTTAATCATTATAGGTAGAAATATCTCGAACGAAAGCGAGCGCTATTGACGCTATCTTTAAAGAAATACCAACTATAATTCCGCTCGCCCATAAACCGCACTAAAATTGGCTGGATGAATTGGCAGCCCTGGCATTGTCTTCGGTTGCTCATCAGACCAAATGTAAAAATTTAGCTTATTAACACTAACGCTGTTCACAATAATTCGCTAAAATACGAATCTTCATAAAATTTACCTAAGGCCCACCTATTCACCGAAAATTCGATGCTGAGGTAGGTCGTCCGGCTTCATTTCTTGAACGAGCTGTATTTCCTTTGCTTTTATATCAAAATTCTTGCGTAAAATCAAAATATCAATTGCTCTAAACGGCAACTGATGGACAAATCGCGGTCTTCATTAACACTGGCGACTACGTCAGCAATATTTTCCTCTGTACGTGCTCACACTCTACATACATGAGCAAGTGGGTTGATCCAGTAGCGTAAAATTGGTCCGATATGTTGTTACTACGGCCTGAATTGTTTGCTCAATAGGTCGATATGACGACCATAAAATTGTCGAAGTGAGTGAAAAACATTTCACACAAAGCATGAATTTTGGGAATAAAATTCACAGGTATTAATGTTTTATACAAAGATTCAGATTTTCATAGCTTGGATTGAGTAGAAACTGGGTGATTGATATCTATTATAAATTCATTGGATACATAGAGTTGTTTCACTTAACTAAAATATTTACAAAAGCTAAACAGCAAGAAATGCAGATTCTTTATTAATGTCTGAAATTAAAAAAAAAAAATTAATGTCTGAAATTAATAAAAAAAGTTTTTTTTCGAATAAATATTCCTTAACGCTAGAAGTATGCAATACTTACTTATCATACATGTTTCTAAAAATAAAGTTATTTGGTTCAGCGATGTCCTTTAACACATGAGTACTATTAGAGATTAATTTTTTATTTATACTTATACATTCAACACACAGGGTGTACTCCTATGAATGCAGAGCAATGTGTTGGTTGATAGGGTGGAGGAAGAAGGAGGGAGAATGAGAGAAGAGAGAATGCAATCACACAGGACACCGATAAAAACGTAGACAGCCATTGTTTCAATGTTTATGCCTTTACCACAATGAACTTCTGGTTTTTTAGCGCCGACTATGACCGCATTTAGCGCCAAAAGCCGAGCTTTTCGCATCCACTCATGTTGTCTATTATTACCTGCATTTACTTTCAGAGACATTAATTTTCTTAAGTACTCGTATCTATTTACTTAATTTATTTAAACACAAGTCGAACTTGTTATTTAATCATAGCATTTAAATAAAATTGTTTAAAAATTTCGTGATAAGTTACGCTTTCAGTTCAGTTCGTGATATCATAGCGAAAACACGCGAAAACGGATACTGTCTAAGAAAAATCTAACTCGAAAAACAAGATTGACTTATATGCCTGCTCATATTTGTTTTTAATTGTTTCTATTGTCGATTCACCGTATTGGGTAATAGAAGAGTAAATTGCAATGCATATTAAACATAAGCAATGGAAAAGAAAACACAAATAAATCCAATTAAAACCCGATCAAAAACGATAACTTTAGAAAAAAGCAATAATCCATCGACAGATAACGGAAGCAGCGTCAATCAACATGACATACTAACTACCAAAGAACAAATTCAAAAGGAAGGAACCCACACAAGTCAAGCAAATAAGCCTAACATTCAAACTCAACCGATAATCGAGAGCAATCGAGGTGCTCTCATAGCGTCACAAACACAGACTCAAACCCGAACATCAGTCTTAAAACTTGGCGATATCGAGAATCCTACCAACAATACCCCTGCAGCGAGCGAGCTCTCATGGGCAGAACAATGCACAACGCCAGTAACGCCACATACGAAACACCAACAATTAATAACGGATACTGCTCTCCTCAAATCAACACAAAATATGCAAAAACAAAAAAAGAGCACAAATACAAACAATATGCACGCAGCAGCAAACCATAATGCATCACAACATCAAAGTCTAGCAACATGTTATGAAACATCCGCTCATACATCTACAACTGTACCAAATCAACATGAGTCCCAACAAATTGAAATACCAATAAATACTAAAAATACTATTAATCTCACCACTCCACCAATTAATACTATCACAACTACAGCTTGTACCTCTAATAGAAATACTGAAACAACTAACACTGTTAAAATTATCGTATCTAGTGCAACTTCTACGGCTGTTACAACAACAACTAAAGCATCAAATAGTTCATCATCAGCGATGACAACAAGTATTATAAATAATAAACCATCTGTATCTGTTGCTATATCCACAACAACAACACCAGCTAAAATATTAAAACCAACAGACACTCCAAAGTCTAAGAATAGCCAATCTATAAAAACTGCTGAAAGTTGCATCACGCCTCAAAGTAACAAACAAGTTAAAAATACCGGAGTAAGTAAAAAAAACAATAATTTAACGCAAAGTTCAGGTAAAACCTCTAAAAAAAACACAAATACTAGTCAAACAACTTTAAATTATTGGCTTAGTAAACCCCTAGTAGCAAGTAGAATAAATAGATTTGAAATTCTTTCGACCGATGATGGTAATGATGAAGTAAACCCTGAAAATCAGCAAATGAGCCAAAAAGCACCTAAACCAAATAAACCACCACCTATCTTTATTGAAGGAGTAGAACAAATAAAGGTCCTAACAGATGCGCTTAAAGATACAATTGGGGAAAAATTTGTACTTCAATCTCTTGTCAATAATGAAGTCAGAGTGCAAGTAGCAGACTCGGATAGCTATAGAGCGTCAGTAAAAATGCTTACTGAAAAAAATACGAAATTTTACACATTCAAGCCGAAAGAAGAACGTAACTTCAGAGTCGTGTTAAGAAACATGCACTATTCGGTTGATACTGAAGATATAAAACTTGAATTAAAAGAGAAAGGTCATGAAGTAGCCCATATTCATAATATGCAGCAAAAAAATACTAAAAAACCATTACCAATGTTTTATGTGGAATTCTTACCAAATAAAAATAATAAAGAAATATACAAAATAGATACTCTTCTACATACAAAGATAAATTTTGAAGCTCCGTACCCAAGGAGAATCATATCACAATGCAGTAACTGCCAGAGGTATGGCCACACAAAAAATTATTGCAAAAGAGATCCAGTATGCGTCAAATGTGCTGGAAAACATAAAACAATCGATTGCCAGTTAAGTAAAGGGGCTCAAAATGCCAAATGCGCTTTATGTGGTGGTGAACACACAGCTAATTATAAGGGATGTCAAGTATACAAAACTTTAAAAATAAAACGCTTTCCACCTCTACGTGAAAAAACACATATAAACAATGAACTACCAAAACCGGCAGAAATACAAGAAGGTATAAGCTACGCTGATGCAGCAAAACGAAATCTCCCGAGCCACCCATTCCCAGCAGATAGAAGCTACGTTGATGCAGCAAGGCCAAATCTATTGAACCACACAATTCCAGCAGCTAACATTGATGTTGCCTGTACAACACAAAATCAACAACATAATCTTAATGAACTTAAGGAAATGATGATGTCATTGATTCAACAAGTTGCCAAGATGATGGAAGCTGTAACAATGCTTGTAACCAAGCTTAGTTGCCGAAATGTATAGCGGCCTAAAAGTGGTAGTATGGAATGCAAACGGTCTGTTTAACCACTCACTAGAACTTAAAATTTTCCTAATGAAAAATAACATAGATATTGCACTAATTTCTGAGACTCATTACACGGAAAAGCACTTCCTTAGAATACCTGGGTACACAATTTATAATACTAATCATCCAGATGGCACAGGCCATGGTGGAACAGCAATTATTATACGGCAAAAAATCAATTGTATCGAATTAAATGCATATAAAACTGAACATATACAAGCAACAAACATTCAAATAAAAGATGAAAATGGACCCATAACAGTGTCAGCAATATATTGCCCCCCAAAACATTCAATATCAACTGACCAATATGTCAGTTATTTTCGATCAGTGGGAAATAGATATCTCATAGGTGGGGACCTAAATGCAAAAAATACTCTCTGGGGATCCAGGTTAACTAATAAAAAAGGTAAACGTTTGTATAAAGCAATCCAAAACAGCAACGCTAAATTCCTAAGTACAGGTGAACCAACCTATTGGCCTAGCGATTCAAATAAAATACCGGATTTAATTGATTTTTGCATTATCAAAAATTTAAAAAAAGATGCACTAAAAATAAAATCGTTGTTTGAACTTTCATCTGACCATTCTCCAATACTTGTTGAATATAACACGATGGTCACCAAAACTGTAAATGAAAACAATCTACATAATCGAAATACATGCTGGGATACGTACAAAGAAAATATAGTAGCAAACCTTGAATTGAATATTCCATTGAAAAATGAAGATGCCTTGCTATTCTTAAACGGAACCTTAACTAAGGCTGCTATAACATCAACACCGGCCCCAACATTAGCAACGGATAAATTAAACTTGCCACAATCCGTTCAAAATCTAATTAAAAGCAAAAGGAAATTACGAAAAATATGGCAAATTACAAGGCTACCAAGTGATAAAACAAAATACAACAAAGCTGTTAAAAACCTGAAAAAAGCATTAATAGAAAACGAAAATAAAAAAATTAAAAAATATCTTAGTAATCTAACACCAACAGAAGAAACAAATTATTCATTGTGGAAAGCGGTAAAAAATCTTACTCACAAAATTTTTCACCAGCCGCCTTTAAAAAAAGGAAATGGCACTTGGGCTAGATCTAATGAGGAAAAAGCAGCAACAATTGCTAACTACTACGAAAAAATATTCTCAAACGACTCAATAACAAGCCAACTAAATGAAATTGAAGAAACGCATCAAACAATTGAATACAACACTCAATATATAAGAGTACATGAAATTGAAACTTGCATTAAAAAAAGAATAAGCCACAAGAAAGCACCAGGTTACGACAATATAACAGGCAAAATGCTCAAAGAACTTCCGTTAAAAGCGCTACAATACCTTCGAAACACAATGAATGCAATGCTCAGACTAAAATACTACCCCAAACTATGGAAAGTGGCAGAGATAATTCCAATACAGAAACCAGGTAAAGATGCCACACAAGCATCATCATATAGGCCAATCAGCATTTTACCAACACTATCAAAAATAATGGAAAAACTCATATATGACAGACTACAACCAATTTTACAAAGAACTCACGCAATACCAGATCATCAGTTTGGCTTTCGCTGCAAACACTCCACAATCCAGCAGGTGCATAGAGTAACGCATAAAATTCTCACGGATTTAGAGAGAAAACAATTTTGCACTGGGATCTATCTCGATGTAGAAAAAGCGTTTGATAAAGTTTGGATTAAAGGACTTCTCTACAAACTCAAAAGAATATTACCAGAATGCTTGTACCAATTGATAAAAAGCTATCTCTCAGACCGTCACTTCTATGTGAGACACAAAAATGAAATATCCACACTACGAAAAATTACAGCTGGAATCCCGCAAGGAAGTGTACTAGGACCAATTTTATATACCCTTTATACAGCAGATATACCACAGCATACCAGCAGAAATTCACTTATAGCTACATTTGCAGATGACACAGTAATCTTGGCATCACACCAAAATATTACAACTGCAACAGCAACACTACAAGAAAATATTGATGAAATCACGAACTGGTTCAGCAAATGGCACATAAAAGTAAATGAACAAAAATCTGTTCAAGTTATATATACAACAAGAAAAATTATTAATCCTCAACCCATTAAAATTAATGGAACAAATGTTAGGATTGACACCGTCGCCAAATATTTGGGAGTATACATAGATAGTAAACTTACTTGGAACTATCATATAGAAAAAAAACGCGAGCAAATGAAAATGAAATTTCGGGAGTTATACTGGCTACTGAACAGAAAGTCTAGTTTAAATCTACACAACAAAATACTAATATACAAATCAATAATAAAACCTATATGGACATATGGGCTGCAACTATGGGGAACAGCAAAGAAAAGCAATATTTTAAAAATACAACGTCAACAATCATCAATACTAAGATGCATAGCAAACGCGGACTGGTACATCACAAACAATAACATTCATCATGATTTAAAAATACCTACAATCACCACTGAAATTTCAAACTACAGTAAAAAACACCACGAAACAGTAAGACAACATATCAACAGTGAAGTATCGCAATTACCAAATAGAGAAATCGAACAACCGCGAAGACTGAAAAAAACAAGACCAGTAGATTTAATCTAACAAAGTAGAATGAAAATCCAAAAATTACTAGATAAACGATGTATTGATACTGATCAATGTATTGACTAAAATCCAAATAATTGCTGTATTAAGTGTTGTATATGAATTATCATATGTAGACAGATGTACACATACTATTGGAAATTAATAAAAAAAAAAAAAAAAAAAAAGTTACGCTTTCACTGCGCGTTTACTCTTGAAAGTTGTATAATTATTCCTGCTTTTAAGCTTTTAATTAATAAGTATTGTACAGCAGCATCATCAATATGTTTAATCAAGGAAATGTGCCAAGGAAATTGTGCTTAATCGTGAAGAAGAAGAAGAAAACATTAGTGAACATTAGTGGTCGCTGTGGTGTAGTGGTAGTGCGTTGGACTGCTACGCAGAGTGTCCGGGGTTCGAATCTCGGTACATGCAAAATCAAAAAGTAGAAAAGATAATTTTTCTACCCGGCACCACCTCTTGACAGGCAATGGCAAACCTACAAGAGTAAAAATTGCTATGAAAAGCTTTTCACTTCGCCGTTCGGATTCGGCATTAAACTGTAGGTCCCTTCCATTCATGTACAAATATAACACGCACAACATGAGTGGATGCGAAAAGCTCGGCCTAGGCCCGCCGAAGGCTGTTGTGCCATTAAAAGTAAAGTAAGTAAGTAAGTAAACAAGTGAACATAAAATTGAATAACAAGATAGAAGATTGATAATGTGTGGGTTGATAAAAATATAAATAAAATATAAGATATAATAAAATAAATTAAATATTATTTTCAATAACATTGTTCGTTATGTGTTTGGACTAAAAAGAAGAGACCATGTTTCCCAGTATGCTAAAAGAATCCATGGCTTAACCTTTGATAACTTGCTGAACTATCGAAAGCTTTTATTGTTGCATAAGATTATATGTAATGCAGAACCCAGTTATTTGTTTTCGAGATTAAACTTTTCTATATACAATCGAACTAATATGATTAACTGATTATGTGTTTCTTGTTTAACGTCTGAAAGACAGTTTTTTGTACACTCTGTTCATTTTTGGAACGCACTTCCTTATAGTTTAAGATCTTGTAATAATATTTCCTATTCTTACAGTTTATCAATGATGACGAGATGTCTCTCGAGAAAGTACTTTCCAAGGTCTTCATACATACGCAGTAACTCTTGGATTACGATGAGGAATAATCTTATTTATTTTTGTAGAAATTCTATTTTTTATTTCATTTTTTTGAGCTTTCTTCCACAGAAGTTTATCCCCAGCTATTGAATTAGGAGCTTCTTGACCTCCTATAGGTATTAAACCTTTCAATCCATTTCAAATTCCTCTTCTTAATACTGCAATTTTATTAGCAATTCAAAAATAAACTAGCTTTATTCTTTTCTTCGCTGCAATAGAAAATAGTTAAATATATCATGTTATTAAAATTTTTATGAATAGATGTTTAATGATTGTTATACTTATTTATATTCTTGTGCTTCACATTAACTTACTTGTTTATTTTATGTTTTGAAAATGTTTACTAAAAGTTTGGAAAATGTTTAATTTTAGTTCTAATTTGTTTATACTTTATTTTGCACTTCCAGATGATTGTCACTATAAATTTAAATTTTTATGTCATGCAATATTATATTAACTTCAAGTCATATATTTTGCCGGTTTTCGAAAGATATAAATAAAATAAATAAGTAAATAAATAAAATAAAAGTGAAGAATAGAACAAAATTAATTAATCTTACTACTTAAATTAAATTTTGCTTATAAATTAATGTAGAAAATTAAAAGCTCGATATTGTTATTGTATAATTATAATTTTTCTAAAAGATATTTTACATAATCCAACAAAATCATTGAAAAGATTTGAGATTTTCTTTCAATTTTAGACCACAAACTATCCAGCCAATATACTTAGTGCATTCATAAGCATGAACAAGAGGAGACTCACTTTGAATGGTATATAAAAGGAGCACGACTTCAATTCAATTAAATTTTAGCTCGTTTACTTTTCATAAACGTCGCGATATTATTTTTATCGTAGTCGCTTACTGTGGAACGACATTTCTATGCATCAATAAAAAACAATTTGCCAAAACATAAATACTTACATAGGCGCATAGACTGACATCGCTTTGCAATTGGATGGAGCCAGTTTGTAATAGATAAAATTAAAGCTTTAAGTTGAAGTCTCCTAGTTGTGGTCACCGTGGCGTAGTTGGTAGTGCGTTGGCCTGATAAGCAGAGCATCCGGGCCCTTCATGGGCTGTTGTGCCATTAAAAGAAGAAAGAACACCACCTTTTGGCAAGAAATGGTAAACTTACAAGGGTAAAAATTGCCTAAGAAAAGCTTTTCACTTACCTGTTCGGGTTCGGCATTAAACTGTAGGTCCTTTCCATTCATGTATAAAAATATAACACGTACTTCATGGGCTACTGCGCCATCAAAGCAGAAGAAGGCCCCAGTTTAAATTCATTCAATGTTTATTCAATTCATTTTCAAATACATATTCAATTCGTGTGGGTTTAAAGATAATAGCCTTTCTTATAGAACATGGCTTATCGTACTGACAAATAAGTTATGGATCAAAGCACGATTCTTCATAGTTTATCCTGTTTTCATGATATTTTCCCTGGTGGAACTTAGTCTCCGTTTTGAAAGTTTCGTATAGTAGAAATATATTTTATTAATTTTTTGTTCTTTTGTTGTTTTTGTTTAGTTTAGAATTCATTGACTATCGAAAGGGCTTTGAAATGGATAGGTTTTATCAAAATAACTTGTAAATATGCGGGCTCTTAGCTCATTTTAATTAATTCCACAGCCATCAGTATTCTTCAAGACATGTCACCATTCAAGTGAAGTGTAGTGTTCATTTGAACATTCAAGTAAAGGCATAACGATAGCTATCATCATCTACTAGCAAGCAGCAGCAGCAATTCATACATACATACATACAGAGCACAGCATGATATTATCTCAACGCTTGTGTTTTTCTTTTGGCGCTTAACGAAATTATAGCTGCTGCTCATTTCAGAATTGTTATTGAATCTTAAGAGGAAGTAAATAATCCTTGTTGAATGAATGAATGAATAGAAAATCCTTGTTGAAAGTCGACATCAACGTTGAGAAACAACAACAACAATAACAACATCAGCTAAGGAGTTGTGGCATGCGGCAATGTCTCAACTAAATGTTGCCAAATTATATGCCATCATTCTCTGTAAGCGAACCGCATCACCCCACCTCCCCGCCAAAGTTAAAAAGGAAAGCATTTAGTTAGAGACTACACGTGAAACGAACTAAGCAGCAGTATAGCTCAACTGATACTGCTTCCCTCCATTACTCATCCTTCTTCTTCTTCTTCTTTTTCTCCCTGCTAACCTTCTACCGCACCAGCGGCAGCGCCAACGCTACAATATAACAATGTGACATAGTAAATTGTTTTTGTGGCACAAAATTTATAACGCCATATTAAAGTCATGCTGGCTGGTTCTTCTTCTCTGGCTGCTCTTTTGAAAGTGTAAGTACTTGAGAGGCGCTGAAGTAGAGCTGGTGATTGGAGCTCTGAAGATGGCGTTGAATGTCGTATGAATACCATTCATTTGGGGTTTTGATTCGGTTTCAACAATGTGTGTGTGTGTGTGTGTATGCTTGTTTGTGTTGGTTGGTTATGTTATTTGTTGCGTTGATGCTCAATAATTTTTATGCGTCCTCCAACGAGTTTGGTTTAGCTTCTCATTTTCTTTTTTTTCTTAATAATTTTTTCTCCTTTTACTTATATTTTCCTTTGAATTTTATTAAAAGTGGCTAACGTTTATTTGTTTGGCTTAGAAAGCGTTAAGAAGGATAAAGTATAGTAGCAGCAGTAAGTAAGCAGTGGATACTTTTTGGATAGGTACTATTATGGTACGAATGAAACACTTTGGCAAAAGAAAGTCGTTTATTAGTATAGTTTTAGGAGGTAACCATAGAATTGTGAAGAGTGTGAGTGAGGTCAAAATTGTGCAATAAAAATTACCAGGATGAAAAGATAAAATTTCGTTTTAATAAAATTTGCAAATAATTCAAGAGTGAATCCGCTTTATTTCCTTTTTGTGTTTTCTTTGTGTATGGAGGTTTCTCTGTGTTGTTGTTGTCGTTGTTGTTTTTTGTATTTTGTCGTTAATATAGCATTATAGCTTGGAAGTATAATAACAAATAGCTTTAAAATTGAAATAATAAGTTCATTTTCAATGAAAATGAATCCGCTCTGTTAACTTGTTTTAAATGTAAATTATAGAATTAAAAGAAAATTAGTATTTTCAGCTGAAATAATCTGAATTAACCATTTAAATTATTATGAAAATCTAAGCTTTTATGTGTTTGTCTGTCTGAATGATTTATTTAAATTGCAGGGAAAAGTAACAGCTGCTCTCGTGTTATTATTTACAGTAATGAATTTTCAAAGTAATGGTTAAATTCTGGGATATAAGAACATGAGGTGAAAATTTCATAAATGTTATTGTATCTCAAATTAATATAACAAAAATTTTATTTTTTAGCAATTTCAAGTAAAACTGAATGAAATTTTAATATTCAAAACTAAAAAAACAGAAACAAAAAATACCTAATAAGCTTTAAAACCCCAAACTTGAAGTGCACAGTAAACTAAAGAACACGTAACTACTCCGCATAATTAAAGCAAGTAAGTAGTTTACTCTGAACTAAATCTAAACAAAATTTTATAAATATAAATTGCTCGACTATGATGAGCATAAAATAATATTGCAGCGTTTGCACGCATAATTTAATTACACTCTACGCACAGGACGGACATAGAGCGAATGAAGCATTTCCATGGTGGTTTCCTTCCGAAAGCAAAAATAAACTTCAGAATTATAAATAAATGAAAAAAAAGCATAGAATAGAAAGAGCAGAAATCAGCAATGAATTGAAAGTAACACAAATGACAGCGAGTTCATAGTAAAGTGGCTGAAGTGGCGACAACATCATCATCATCAATATTTGTGTATTCCTTCCGGCAACACACACACTCACAAAATCCTTTAGTAATGCATTTCGCATTTTTCTGGTCACGTTTCGTTAGTAAATCAATTAAGTTGTCATAAATTTCATTCCATATTTCAATATCTTCTCTTTTCTTTTTAAACATTTTCTTTTTTTTACGAATTTTATTTGTTTAGCAAAGAGGCTAAGAGATGGTAATGGGAAAGGGAGAGAGGGCGGGAGGAGGTATTCCTTTTTAAATACTGTGCACTGTCAGTAATTGAAAATATTAAAGTAAATATTAAGCATTTAAATAACAGATAAAATGCGCTTACAACATATTTGTATTATTTGAAATTTGCCCTGCTCATTGCTCTGCTCAGTACTTATTCGACCTAATGAAAGTTGTTATTATCTGTCGCTGCGTAGGTCTCATATTTCCCAGAAATTAAGTGATCCAAATTGATGAGTAAATACAGGTCTTATTATGAGCTCCTACAACTTTGACGCTTGAAAAAAATCTCCTCGTTGAAAAAGTCAAATCATTTGTATCAAAAACCCTTGAATAGAAGCGTATAGAGTAGTGATGAAGACTTGTTGAAGAATTTGAAAATCTTTAGCTTTTATAACGAATGTTTTTACATGAGATATAAAATTTTGTAGGACTTCAAAATAATAGGGAGTGCCGACTTACATCAGCTTTTTACTGAGTACTTCAACTCCATATAAAGAAAAATTACCACGTCGCTGTCAAGTGCTGCAAAGTGATAAATCTGTGCTAGAAATGCTTCACTGCGGCTGATCTCTGTGTGATCTACACCATCTGCATCGGTCCCAAAATGGAGTATAATTCGCAGCTAAGGGTAGGAGCTTGACGAAGGCAAATGAAGCTTCTGGACCATATTCAGCACTGTGAGATAAATCTTGTGAAGACAAATCTCGAAACATTGCAGAAATGTTCCTTGCGTGACACACAAATACGATTATTCATTTCACCACTAAAAGTATTTTGTGGTAAATGCCTTAAAAGTCGGAGTTGTAATTACTTCTGGGCGCTATGGTGTAGTTGGTTGCGCATTCGCCTGCTACTCAGAGTGTCGGATGTTCAAATTTCGGCACTGGCAAAATCAAAAACTACAAAAACTATTTTTTCTACACGGCACCACCTCTTGGAAGGCAATGGAAAAAAACCTACAAGAGTAAACATTGCCTATGAGAAGCTGTTCACTTCACCATCTGACTTTATATTAAATAGCTTCTGACCACTTGTCACTGTCCTTGACTACCTGTTCCAATGTATAACCAATTTTTTTTGTCCCTGATTATCTCTGACTGAGCTTTGCTGTTTCTAACTGTCAGCAAAAGCATCTGCTTGCCACAACAAGAATCTATATGCATTCGATTGCCTATGATTACTTATTGGTACAATGATCTTCTCTGAAATCGCCTGAGATCCGTTTATTGCCTTTGCTTCCTTCTGACTTTCGTTAACACTCGATTTGTAGGTCCTGGTTGCTTTGTTTACCTGTTCGTTCAGCGGACAGCGCCATCTGTCATATGCTTTACCAACAGTCCAGATCTAAAACCAAAAAAATAGCCCTTGCCGAATGCTAGGTTAGATAATCACTTAATTTTGATTCGGTCCCAAATGCATATCCATTTAATTTTCTCTTGTGCGATAAATATCCCATGATATATGTATTTAAGTATCAGAAGCAATTTTGGTTGTTAATAACCAGAGCTGTAAAAGGACGCAATCTATTGAAGATGAATTTATATTATTTCTATGACTGCTTTTAAGTCACTTGGAGTCACTTGAAGTCAATTGAGGTTTTGAAGTCATTTGAAGTCTCTTAAAGTCAATTTCAGTTAATACGGATTTGAATTGAATTGACATCAACATCTCAATTGACTCTAAGTGACATCAAGTGACTCCAATTGACTTTAAATTTCAATGAACTTTAAGTGACTTCAAATGTTTCCAAGAGAAACATTCTCTAAATGAATAACCAATCGATGACTCCAAACAAGATTTCTACTGAATTTTTTATTCTGGAGTGAAATATGATATTCAATAAAAGCAATCATGAATTGGTGTTTTTGAACTGTGACGTAAAGGTACTGCAATTAAATTCAAGGCATTCTTGTATAGCTCTATTAATAACTTAATAAAATTCTTAGTAAATGAATAAAGATATACACCCTCATTGCGAAAGAGCTGCTATGAAAATGTCTTGAATAACAATAAAAATATACATTTCATAGCACTTCAACCCCAAAAGCAAAAGAAAATTTATTAGACAATTTTTAAATGTAAAAAGAGAATTTATAACAACATTTAACATTTCAAAACGAGTACATACTACGTAGTCAGAACTTAACGAGTACACAGTGTAATTGCACACATGAGTAATAAAAACATCAGAAATGACAGCAGGGGGAAAGAGTTAAGGATTTAAGAGGCTAAGCTAAGAAATTATGCCATCCATCAAATATGTAAATCATCGTGAAATATCCAAATGATGATCATGATGATGACGTTGATGTCTTTTGGCAATCTAATAAAGCCATTAAAAACGCAGACAGGCATAAATCAAAGGCCTAAATGCGATGTAAGTTGGTAAAGGTGGCAGACGTGCAGCATGCGCCGGCACTTTTAATATTGCATTTGAAATTAAAAGCGGCGCGGCGGAAGTTAATGTGAAAACATGTGCTAAATAATAATTTTCAAATGAATTACAGCTATGCGATATTTGCTTTGCTAATTGCACTAGCAATCGCAAAATTGCAATACGAACTGAATTTCTAAGTTTAATTTCAAAATTATTTTATGATAGAAAAATAAAATACAAAAATTTACCGTCGTATTCGCGTAAATTAAATTAAAAACGAATCAGAATTGCAGAAATATCTTGTAGCATGTGTGAATTCTTTGTGACTTTTGCTGCACAGCACAGTTCAACACAGTGGCGGTGTTGTTGTTTGTTGTTGTTGCGCCTCATTTCCTTTAGCTTGTGTGTTTAAAGAAAAAAATAAATAAGGAATTGTCACAGGTGCTACAAAATTCTATCTCCAACGCCTTACGTCACTTTTACATGCTGTGCTTCACGCCTTCCTTCACAGTCCTCCAGCTTGTGCAAACACAAAATTCATCCATTCCACCTCCGATATGAAGCAACATCCCTTCACCTTCTCACTCCCCATGTCTAAGCGATTTTTGATTACACTTCCGTTGTCGGAAATTATCATACATCCTTCAGCTTGAATAATTTTTTGTGACAAAAAATATTCACGCATGTATAAAAGGTACAGAATTTTTTTTCATACTCCTATTGCTGAGGGTGTAGCAAACAGATTCAAAAAAACAGTGAATAGCATTGGGTAAAACGATTCAAAAATTAAGCTACTACAGTTTTAATATGTATTATAACTGTAATGAATCTACATAATATGAATATCTCTGGCCCTATGTTTGTAGTGCCAGACTCCGTATTGACACTACATTAGGGCCTATTTTAACTTTGGCTTTTATATTAGATTTTCAGTTTCAATGTTCTTGCATCTTGAGCTGATCAGAATTTTAAAGTGACCGTACCTTGAACTGATCGTAGTTTGAACTACGAGTAATTGAAGTGATCGTGATTTCAACTGATCCAGAATTGGTTTGTATAAATTTCACCTCAACTAAGTTAAATATAGGGAACCAGTAATTGGTCATTTGCTAAATTAGCAGGCAGTCTGGTGCAAAACTGGTCATCCCTTAAGAAAAGTTCATGGCTATACTGAAATAACTTTATATATTGATTGGAAGCCGCAAGAGTACAAGAGTTGGAGACCTAGTAAAAAACTTGAAAAAACAGTGTTAAGTCTGGAGGAATGCCCAAACCCAGGAAGGTATTAAAATTATTATTGGACTTTATACGATCAATGAAATTCATGCATACATAAATACAATACTAAAATGTGGTAAAGCTTTCTTCTCAAAGAATTTTGTAAGAAGTATGTTTGTAAAACGGTGTGTATTCTAATGCACAGGATGATTCTGACTTTTGGTCAATTTGACGTGGAAAACAGTTGGTTAAGAACCCCTTGTGAGCTAGGAAAGGTTAAAAATATGCCTGTCTTGTTCTAGGTTCTTTATTATAGCATATCGAAATGATGGAACTCCGCGAAATGATCTGAGTCCAGTGAAATGGTTAGCCGATTCTTGTCCCTTCATTTCTTCAGTTTTAATCGAATAACTTGAACTTTTCAGCACACCCTAATTTCGATACCTTGGTATCATTTCGTGTTTGCGTTGCACTCACAAATCCATGCACATGCATAAAATATTAAAGCCTCACCTTTTTCTTTAAAAAAAAAAAATAGAAATGAGATTATTTAAAGTGAAATTGAGTGAAATGTTTATTCTGCCTCCACTAAAAAGAGGAAGTAATAAAATTTCACTTTATTTTACAACTGATTTCATTGATTGTTTGCGTGTAATGCCAACATTTTCGTTTAACTAACCAACATCCATTCCGCCTTCCATTCTTTCATTCCGCCTTCATTAGAAGTATGCAACCAAAAATTATTGTCTCACATTAATGTTGTCCTTGTTGTTTTACTTACTTCTAAACGAACGAAATTACCAACTAATTAAAAGCATTTGTAGCTTTTTCATTCAATTAATTATTTCAACTATCATCGCTGTCAATCTGGTAGTAATCAGCAGCAACAATCTGGCAGAAACAATGCGACAAACAAACAATATCGTCGGTATGCACGAAAGCATTACTTCGTGGGAATAGCAACTGTCACTGTATCACTGCTATTGCTACTCGTTATTGCCTATTGTTACATTGTATGCTGCTGCAGCTGTTGTTACGGCACAATCAGCAGAATTGTGAGCAGCGGATGAAGAGTGACTAGACACCGTTGGGATTTTTGTTTGCTACAATTGTCTGTATGCCTGTGTGGGAGTGAGTGAGTGAGGGCTCTTAACAAGCTGTAAGGTATTTATTTGTTTAGCTTAGCTCACAAATATTCCAATGGTTCGATAATAACAAAACGTTAAGAGTTTTATTATGATTATGGTACATGGATAATGCCATTGCCACTATGTATCAACGACGAGGTGGTCCTGATGGTCGGAAGTATGGCATTTAATGCCACCGCATGATAGACACTCAAATAGACAGCCAGGCTTGCAGACAGCGGAGCAGAAGGCAGTCAAGCAGGCAGGCAGACAGGCAGGCAGGCAGACAGGCAGGCAGACAGACAGATGTTTAATGCAAGATTTCCTTTAGTAATCATTGTATTGGCCAGGATGGATATGCTTTCCATTTCTGTTGTTGTAGATATGTTAGTGCAAATCGGTTTTAAGTCAACAATTCTTTGCGGTAAGAGAAATGGTGTGAAATTTTATTGTAATGGAAATATTGAATTAGTTAATTGATTTTAATTGTAATCTACGTAGTTGAGTTTCTAGTAAATGAAAATCACTTTTCTTTGGCAGCATGTCTTAGTTGAGGCAATCAGCGAACAAGTGAGGAGAAAATTGCAAGATAGAGTGAAGCATTTTATCGACAGTTGTAATTCTTCACTGATTAAAATTGATATGTCTCTGAAAATATAAATGCCGATTTTGTTTTATCTTCATTGTATGAAAACGACCTAACCGTGCCTCATTGAATTGATCCCCCTTTACTCTAAACATTACGTTGTACAAAAATATATCAAATTGATATTGCTCACCAAAAAAGAAATTTGGCCGCCTTTATTAAAAAATTCGCAATATAAAAAGTAAATTCACATATAGGAAATTTTTCATGTCTGAATACAAGTGCATTTGAATTGTTACACTTTTGTCCTTGCAACCGTCACCAAAATTGCCCATGCCTATGTAGATATAATAAATATTGATGAGAAATTGTGAAATTATTATGATATACATTAGATATTAATAAATCTATTTAAATAAAATACTAAATTTTAATAGCTATTTCCCATAAATTCACTAATATTTCAACTGAGCATGCAGTTAGAAGCTGAAAACTCTGAAAACCTGTTATATATTTTATCTTTTATGTAACAGTTTCATTTAAAGTTTCTTTGCGTGAAGCTTTAACCCTCTTTTTCTCTGCTCCTGTTTCAAACACGGGCCGATCTCTTTTCTTTACATTTCCATTCCATTTTTATTTGACTTGGGCTACAACAAAAGATCTCCGAGTTGATCTATTCCCTGCTGTTCTACTTACAAAGTTCCAAGATTCTGCGGTTGCTGCTGGTTCGTTGTCAATAGACCGCCCTGAGGTGCTGCGACGGCATCCGGGTCGTCTGTGCATTTCGGCTGATGCTATCCCATGACTTTCGTAGTGTGTGGCCCATCCATCAACATTTTCGGAATCTTAATTACTGGTCAATATACGCTCCTGTCCGTCAACCACCGCAGTTCTGGGTTGCCTATATTATTCCTTCAGAAAATTAGGCATATTTTGCGAAGGTATTGGTTTACGAACCCTGGTAGTTTTTGCATGATGCATGTCGTTTGAAACCAGAAATGAGTTGATGCCGTATAGTAGTTTTGATTTTACGCATGAATTGAAGATCCTCAGTTTAGATTTTTTGAGATCTGCGAGCTTTTCAATATGCACATAAGCCACCCAAATGTTTTGTTAGCTTTGTGCAAAATGCTTTCTGAAATTATGCTTGCGAGATAATAATAAATATCCACGTACTGTATCGTCAGTACTTCGATGACGATGTTGTTGGTACTGGTGGCCTACTATTCGAGTCGCAGCGGCCAGTAAATTAGCTGATTCTTTTATATGAGGGAGATTCTGTGTGATAAAAGGAAAACTTCGTTGGCGTAGTGATGATTGTGTAGATTCCGGAAGAGTGTCAATTCACTACTCATCGATTAGACATCGAGCATCACTTAGTTGAGTAGTATTGCAAACAAGAGCGCGAAGAGTGGGCTGTCATACTTCAATCCTGATTTTTTTATGAATACAACGCAGATTTTACCGATGTGGAGGACTGCGCGCTTTGCATCGCAGTAGAGCCGCTTTATGAGTTGGACCTTTTTTTTTGGGCGCCACTTTTTTCGTCAAAGGAGACCATATTGCGTGATGGGTATGTATCGACCGCTTTCTTGATATTGACAAATATCGTGTAAATTGTTGTACTCTCCATTCTAAGGACTGCTCTATGAGTATTCTTACTGTGTTACATTCCTTTTTGAATTAAAATTGCTTAAATTGTTGGCAATGATTGCACAGAATTTATATAAAAATTACAGCAGCAATAAATTTAAAAAAATATGTTTCCATCTATTGAAATTGATGGGTATTCTATTAAAAGAACACAAATAGCTCAATTACAAATGCAACGAATCCTGTTTGTTGTTTAATAATATAATATTTTTATTCATACATACTCTTAGATGCAGAAGTCTATAGCTATCTTCAGCCAAGCTGTACAAAGAGAACCCATAAAATTATTCTGCTAAAGTTCAAATCAAAAGATGAAAAGAATGAGATTTCCGAAGCATAAAACTTCACCAACCAACAGGTAATTGAGTGGAAACGTGATCAGATTTCATTATTTATTGTGTTCCTAATGGAATAAGTCTTCAACTTCAAGTGCTGGTAACGAAAAGAGAGATAGAGCAAGGGAGAGCAAGAGGGAGTGAACAAGCAAGCCAGAGATAGAGGAGGAGTAGGAGTAGGAGGTGTTATAGAACATTGAAAAATCAGCACAAAAAAAGACAAAACAAAAAATGAATGACAAAATATGTATACCAAAGATGACAGCAACAATGACAATAGTAAGGCAGGCAGCCAGTCAGGCAAGCACCGGCGACAGCAGACAATTGCCATTGCCGGTCGTCGTTGTTGCGAAAGAGAGGGCGAGAGTGAAGACGCTCTTCAGAGAGAGCAGCATCGATGCAGCAGCAGTGGAGAAATCCGTGGATATACACTCTCGAATGTCGCTTAACTCCTGTCGAATTGTGATTGAATTTCCGTTTTGTATTTCTGTTGTTACATATTATGTGTTTTGTGTGTGTGTGCGGGGGGTGGGGAAGGGGGGAGGGGGGGGGGGGAGGGGTGTTTGTGTGTGAAAATTGTATGTATAAATTTTTTGTTTGTAATTTTGTATTTGTTTTCCACTTCGATTTCTTCTACTTTTTCCTCATGATGGTGATGCAATTTTTTTTGTCGTTTTTATGACTGGCTTTCGTTGTTCACATTTTTATTTAATTTTTTTTTATTCGAAATCGAGTGTGACAAATATAGAAGTGCCTTAATTTGTGGATTTTGTACAAATCGTTTGGAAAAATTGCCAAAAGTAATTGTTGTTCCTTTTGAATTTTTGTTTTCCTTTCAGCTGTTGAAATTTTTGTGGGTAGTGCAGTAGCATAGAATAAAATTCTTGGTTTGACATTGAAGTTGCTCACGATTGGTTTTTTTTATTTTTTATTTTTTGTATTTGCATAGCAATAAAAACTGAAACTTGAAATGAAAAATTAAAGAAGTTTTCCTATTCTAATTTTTTACTAAGTACATATTGTCTCTACAGCAAACCCAAATAATCAATATAAAACCAGTTAAAGCAAATAAACAAAAAATATTTAAAACAGAGTAATAAATTCAGTAAAGCTTAATTAAATGCCTCAACAACTCCTCCAACATATTTCCATATATACATAATCTACAATATATAGGCTTAGTTAGATAGGCCTCTTAATAATGGCAGCTGCAGCAGCGTATATTTGCGGCAATGCCCTCTAACTGTGCCTCGGTTGCTTTTGCTGCATTTTAGCCAAACGCTTGCTTGTTTCCTGCTTCATACTCTTTAGTCGCCTTTAGTATAGCTTCAGCTATATTCGCTTTAGCCTGCGCTTTATGCTATGTTGCATTTTCATTTCACATATTGCCCTCGGAGTTGTTTCATATTTTGTTTATCTGTTTGTTTGTACCTTTACGGTAACTTCCTCCCTCCCCCCCCTCCACCCGCACTACGGTCGTTTTTTACGTTTGTCTATTTGCCTATGCTTTTTGTTTGCTACGTGCACCTTTTGCCTTTTGTACGTTTTTAATTTTCCTGTTTTATTTCCGGTTTTACGATTCAGATCTCAACTTGATTGCATTGCTGCTGTTGTTGCTGACGATGCCTGATGATTATGTTGCTGGCTACCTACCTGCTGCAGTGTTGATGAAGTGATATCGTTCAACTCTCTTTTTTTCTTTTGTCTGCATTAAAATCTCACATCTCGTTTTCAACGCAACACCTTTAAATTTTTGTTACCATATTCAAGCTATAATTTTTTTTTTTTTTTGAACATACAACAACCTTAACTCAAACTTCTATTAGCGCACAATTTTACATTTCATTTACATATTCAACTTTAAAACGCTCTAAACACTTCATTTTTGCTATTGTAAACATATTTGCTGTTGTTTTTGTTGTGTGCAACCGTTTAAGCAAACAAAATAAACTCTTCAAGATAAGCAGCAGCAACATTTTTGTTTTGTGTGAGCACGAAAGGATGGTAAATCAGGAAGAGGAAAGAAAACGAGGGGGTGCTGACGAAAAGGCAGGAAAGTTTATGCTTCTTTGTAAATATTTGCATAAAAAGGTCAGTAGCACCTTTCAATGGAAGCTGATGTTTTGTTGTTGTGTTGCCTACTGCTGCTCTTGCTGCCTGCTTGTCGTTGGTTCTGCAACATGTCATCGTTGTTGAGCTCAACCACAAATACATACATGCATGAAAGAAATTCCTCTTTTTTTTTGTTATTAAAAAGTTGAAGTGTTGACTTTATCTTAAATTCTTTCAGTTTTCATACTTGTAAGTATCTAGTAGCAAAATATTTACATAATTTTATTTTTGGATATTTTTTACTGGAATAAAATAAAATACAATAACATCGGCACAATTTCCAGAGAAAATCAAATCTTTGAAATGATCTCAGGTGTAAGGTTAAGCAGTTTGCTTTCGCCGCTTCTATTGTGCATTGTAATGGATTCTGTCGTGTTAACCGAGAGAAATTGTGTGAGGTCTCTAATGAAGCTTAACATGCGGCTTGAATCACTGGATTAGGCCATTAACAATTTCGAACTATCTTATAGGTTTATTGATAAGCCAAATGTTTTTTTAAAGTTTTGGTTTATGTAGTATACGGGCTGTCCAAGGCCAGAATGAGCTCATTGTGATGCAAAATGGTTGGACTTACAATGTAATGCCTGTTTCAAACGGAGCGGTGGCAATTTGTTATCACTTAATGTTATTGTCATTGCCTACCAAGAGGTAAACTTTTGCATTTTCTAATAATTGTCATTCACTTTATATCGGTAGGTAGTTAAGATGGTAGGCATAGGTAGGTATAGAGTTTTCGGGTGAAACTCGCTAACCACTAGACTATCGTTATTATACTATTCAAAATTTCAATGACACATACAATAAGAAACGCAGAAGAAAATGTTGTTGATATAGTCAAAAATTACGCAAATTACCGGATGAAATATGCTGCAGTGCCCTTGTGTTCAGCTCACACTGAATATAATAAATATTACTCCGAAAAAACGACATGACCTTTGCTCTACCTTGAAGAAAATCAAGGTAGAGCAAAAACGAATCTACTTACCTACCACAGCATTGAGGAATTTAGTTATCACAATGACCCCATGAGATAGTGATGACTTATGTATGGACTATGTATGACCAGAATTGAAGTAGAATGAAACCATCATACGCCGACAAATGAGTTGTATTGTATATGTTGTGCTAATTTTGTAATACAGACATTAGAAAGAAATTTCTATTCTATCTCAGCTCTCACTCAAATCATGCTTTAGCTCTGATTTCGCAAAATTATAATATATATAATAATATCCAAAAAGAACTATTTTAGCGTGAAATTCTCCTCGTTTTTCCAGTCAACTAGCTAAAGAACAACAAAGCAGAAGCGACATCTATCATCATGGCAAATAATCAATATCTCCTGAATTTATCACCATAACTGCATCCAAATGTCAGCCTTGACACAAACCGCATGCCCGTGTGGTAAAACGTTGATCCTGGGCAATGTCAAAGTAAATATCAGCCCAATTAACTCTCAGAGCCGTTTGCGGTAGGCCAATCACCTATTTAGATAATAAAAACATGAGATTATCTAGAGAAATTCTTATAAGTAGAATATAATAAAAAAGTTTGTACGTTCCCGATTTTATTATTTTAATTTCTAAACTTTCTTGAAAAAAAACTTTTTTTTTTTCTTTATTGATAACGAATTTAATTTTATAAAATACAATTCTTTTTCAAAATATATAAAATTTTGTGTGAGAATTTACTCTATTGATTGAAAAATGAAAAGATCTCGTGATAATGTGGAAAAAAAAAGTTTAATATAAAAATAGCGATGGTCTAAATTTGAATAGCCTGTCCCAAATCCTACCACAGAGGGCATAAATGTGTATCAAAGATGTTCTAAATAACTAGGAAAAACTTTATCTAGCTTTGCATCTATCGATTTTAACAAACTAAACTCAGAAATGTGGTCTGAATTGGAATATGTTCTTTCAAACTAATTTCGTATTCATATCACAAATCAATGACAGCTATTCGCAAGCATTAGGATTCAAAAGGATTCAAATGCACTGCCATGCAATGAAAATATGAACAACACTTAATTGACCACAAATTATGCTAATTTAAATGCCACAAATTTCACCCATGACAATTGACACTTATTGCATAACAAACAAACAGAAACACAAACAAACATAAACACAAAATGTCACAAAATTATGACGAACGTTTATCAACTTCCCAAAATAATTGTGTGCTGAATTGGAATTTGTTATTTACTGACAAATGTCGAATTATGAAAAGTTAACACGAAAGTGCAAAAACTAAATAATAACAACAACAATAAAAACAATTATTATTGTTAGTAGCAATAAAAAGTGTCGTAAATAAAATAAGTCAATCAATGACAGGTCAATATAAATACCAACATATGCACACACACACGTACACATACAAACACATAGATATAAATTAATTGGAATTATGGTCAATTTACGCAAAGCTATGCACAGGCCCCAAAAAAGAAAAAAAAACAAATGAATGAAATCATCATTTATTTTGTCCACAAAAGAACAACAACAACAACAGAATTCTATAAAGATATTGGAATATAAAACAAATATGAACGACACTAATCGCTTGATTAAACGTACGAACAAATACATGAAAATGAATGAATGAATGCCTGCCTGAAAGACTGAATGATACATCGAGCACGTTGACAGCATAGCAAACCTTATATTATTACCTATTCAATCACACCCACAAAGTGCTAAATAATAAATAAATATTCTTGGCAATAACAATGAAAATGTAGACAGAAAACAAATATTTGCACACACACATACACACACACACACGTACGCACGCCAAGAGACAAAAACACACAAAATGAATGTGCAATTACAAAGAGAATACACACACAATACAATCGTAATCAATTCATAGTCAATGAGAGTGAGTTGGAGAGAATGAGAGAGAAATGAGTGTTGTTGTAAGTGAGTACTAAAATGTGATGAATAGCTTCGTGTTTATGCTGTTTTTAAGTAGTGATGAAAGTGATTTTGAAGTGCTACTGGAAGTGCTGGTTAAACATGTAACCTTTAGTTCTATTATGCATACGTAACGCAACGTAACGTAGCGTAACTTAAACAAGCTATTAAAGATAGAGTTCACCACTGCGGTACGATTTCGGAAATCACTTGCATGCACTGCTCATATCACAGATCGACGCTTGATATTTGGCAAAATTTAGTTACGCTGTGCGTAATCAAGCCTTAAGCTATGTACTCGCGGTTATGTATGACTTTAGTTTTTATTTAATAACGAACATTTATTATTTTATATTGCAAATATTACCTCAATTAAAAATCGATCTTTAAACCTGAGATTTTGTTTTTCCCCTCCCACTTGGGTTATTGATTGGCTAGCATGTCAATCTTTCTTGAGTGCTGACAAAACGATTTGGACTATTGCTGCTTAGCAACATTAAATTTTGTGGGCTTTTGATGAAACAACTTGTCTCCTCACACAAGATTCTAACTTATTTTCTAAATTGTCAAGCTTTTGCTGCTCTTATCTCCAAATTTCTAGTTTTTTATTTATTTGAAGAATTCTAGAGGCAGGTTTTTTAATCACAAAATTGTAGGGCACAGCTAAGGCTCAGTGTCTTTTTGATATGGGTAGCTGTTTTTCCTTAGGTTTTTTGATATGGGTAGCTGTTGTTCCTTAGACACAACACCTATCCTCTTAGTTGTAGGATAGTAGGATTTTATTGAAATGGGCCTGCAGCATTCTGTTGTAATGTCGTAGCAGAATCGTCAATTATGTGGTCACTGTAGCGTAGCGGTAGTGCGTTGGATTGTGCCGTGTCCGGGGTTCGAATCCCGAATCTCTGGTAAAGGCATAACACTTGCCACAATGGCTGTCTATCTCTTTATCGGTGTCCTGCGTGATTGCATTCTCTCTCTAATGCTTCCTCTTTCTTCCTCCCCCATATCAATCTTCCTTCCATTCAACAGACGAGAACTGACTCAAATGGATCATATGTAGCCGTGGGCTACATAAGCGCTGTCCTCGTAACCAAACTACTATATCACAAAAAAACTCACATAACACAATACGGATTCACAATCAATGAGACATATTCTCCTTTCATTTATGAAATAAAAATCTTATTTAGGAACAAAACTTTTTCACTGGTTTTCTTGATATAATTGAAGTGTATGAAGGTACTGAAGATATACTCTCCTCAAATTTACCTGCTGAAAGGAATATTTAATTGTATTTTAACACTTTGCTTAGAAAGTATCCTTACATCTCAAACATGAACTAGTGTATCCCTTATCTTTGAAGTTTCGAATTTTAAGGTGCTCGCCACGTATTTGGTGTACATTGCAGAAAAAGTATAATGTGTAAAATTTCAGCGTGATCGGACAATATTTACGGGTCGCACAATATATGCAGAGTCTTTTAATAACTCTAAAATATAAAACTGAACAAGAGACATTTCCACTTATATATAAAATAATTATATATATACATATATATATAAAAATGTTGTTCAATGAAAGAAGAAGTGCATTTTGTATTACGTAATTTTTATTATGTATTGGATCGTATATAAAGTATCCACGGTTTTTGGTGTTGGTACCCACAAATCAGGCAACATTAGGCCGATTACGTCAAAAGAATACATGTTTGAAAGGAGGCATTTCAGTGTGTAATTTGTCGCTAGTGTAAAAAGCTACATTGATATGAAAATGAATGAAATATATGAAGAAATACGCTAGGTGATGCTTTATTACTATAGAAATGGAAAACCGATGAAAAAAGATTTCGAAAAATTTGTGCAGTTTACGGTGAGGAAGCTGTGAGTGAACTTCGGATCCAGAATTGGTTTGTTTGATTCGGTTCCGGAAATTTTGTTATCCAAGATGCACTGAAAGTCACTGAAAAAGCTGATGATATATTGCAGAGGCGCTAAACATCAACCAGATGACAGATTTATGGTTACCAACCGCGGAGGTGGCCAAAACCGATCATCGGTTGTAGTTTCAGTTAAGTAAGTAAGAACCACGGATACTTTTTATATGCCCCAATATAACAAGTGTAAATTTATTTTGTAACCGTTTTCAACATTACAAAATTGGAAATTCACCTCTAAACTACGAAACTCGTTTACCGACCCCTAAATATTGCCCGATATGGTTAAAATTTTTGCAACAGTCAATTTGACATGAATACACATAAAATGAAGGGTAGCACGATGATATTTAGCGGTTAAATTTTTTGCCCTATGTGGAAAGGGTATCCTAACATGCCCATATTGGACAAAGCACTAAGGTTTTGAGGTCAAACACCTCCCATCTTTCGGACCAATATCTCCTATATTTGGATCATTGCTCATGAATCAGAAAAAAATTTAAATGGGAGAAAATTACAACATCTCTCTTTCTCTGCTATCTCTGGTTAGGCTAATGTGGCTGAAGGCCAAAATCGTATATCGTATTGTGATGTGTCAATAAAATGTTAACGTCACCTTACGCTACGTGCGCATAAATGAACCTTAAGTGTATCTTTTTGAAATCATAGTAACCTCAACCTAAACTTGCAGTTTTTTTTTTTTGAAATTAACTCCACAATTTCATTTATGATATATATGTACATAAATACTTATTGGAAAATAAATTAAATTTATGCTAAAAGAATCTGTATGGTCAAATATCTTCTTTATGATCCCTATTAAAGGAGTATGACTTTTTCCCCTTTATTGTGTTCAGTTTCATTCTGGAGTGAAATCACGTGCACATATAATTATCTTGTTAAATTTGTTTATTGCTTATTTATGTATGTTCAAAACATTTGTTATTATTTGACTGAGAAATGGGATTCAAGTCAAGTAGATAATATTTCGTTCGCCCAAAAAATTACCAACAACAAAACATTAAACTCATCGTTTTCATTAAAATAATGAAGTAATCAAAGGAATAAGCAGCAGCCTATTTCACATACAAAGAAAAAACCCCTTCCCACCCAAAAAAAAAAAGGACAAACACTCTAATAAATCCTTAGCCACAAAAGAAAAAAAATATCGCAGAATATCACAAATAAAAAGAAGAAAGAGAAAAAGAAGCAGAAGCTAGAAGAGCTTAGAGTTGAAATCTTTATTCATTGATTATTTAACGACTTCTTAAGTGGTTTGCTTAAGTACACAAAAACTTGCTCCTTATATGCGATTAACTCTCAGAATTGAACTCAAAAGGAAAACGGGAAACTCAAAGAAAATGCTTAAGTTGAAGTAAAAGTAAAGAAAAAGCTTTACTGCTTTACTGCATGCTAGTTTCTTTATTTCTTTCTGTTTTTTTTATTTTTCATGTTTGCTGGCTTACATTCGCAGGCAAATGGTAGACAAAAAAGTAATAAGTATCTATGTTGTGGGGTTGGATGGTTGCGGTGCTGGTTGTGGTGGTGGAGTAAAGAAAGACAGCAAAAGAAAAGGTCAGAGAAAAAAGACTTTAATATGCCACACACACACTCACGCACACAAACACCTCTTATGAAATTGTTGTAACTGCTACACTTAAGTAACTCGAATGAAATAAGTTAAAGTTTTGCCAAACAGCGATTATGCGTTTTCAACAGCAGCTGCTGCTCCTGCTGCCGCATTTTCAAGCAGAAAAGTTAGTTAACTTCTTAGCGGAAACTTATGCTTAAGTTGCACTAACACACACACACATTTGTTGTTTGCCTAAATTAAGTGTCTGATGTAGTATACTTTTAGGATTTTATACGAGTGCATACAAATATCTGCTGTCACAAATATGAATTTCTTCATTTGTTTTTCACAAATTTTGTTGGTGTTTAGACTCAACTATTTTTCCAATTGCTTTCGGTGATGTGAATTTTTTCCATGTACCTATATGTATGTCTGTATATTTTTTTATGTTGTAGAAGAGAAAAAGTCAAATAATCCTTTTTGGTATTTTTGAATTTTTAAAATCCCTCGCTTTCTCCGTTTTTCACTTTTCTCCTCACTTTTACCACTGATGCCGACTAATATTTTAATGCCATAAATTCATATATGAAATTCGTATTCTCATTCATTCACTCACTCATTCATATAGACAGAAATTGACAAATGGTATGCTGCATGCATATGCTGCTGTTGCTGCTGCTGTTCCTACTGCTTCATCGCACTATCTCTCAACTTTTGTTTTTGTTGTTGTCACACCATCTGAATGGAAGGTGACACAATCGTCGCGTTGAACTGTTGACAGGACTTTTGCGTATGTTTTTGAATAATTGATAATAACAAAAAATGCAAACAAACTTTGCCGAAATGTATGCACCTATGCACACAGCGCCACACAGAGGCACTCAGCGGTGGAGGCTAGGCGATAAAGTATGTAGCCGAGTCTGGGACTAGTGAATAATTGAATGGAAATATGTGTGTGTGCATGAATGCATTTGAATGTGTGAGTAGTAGTTTTGCTTTTCAATAAATGCATATTTTCACATGATTTATGCTACACTGACAAAAATCACTGGTATATGAATATTTGGACGCCGTGGTATTGTTAGTAGTGTGCTGGACTGCTAATTAGAGTGCCACGGTTCAAATCTCGGCGCAAATTAGAAAAACAATTTTTCCATGTGTTACCATTTATTGGCAGGCAATGGCAAACCTCCAAGAGTAAAAATTGCATATGAAAATCCTTTCATTCATTTACAAATATAACACAGATAACATGCCTACAACCTCCATAGGCTGTCGTGCCACAAAAGGAGAAGAAAAAGAAGAATATGAAAATTTATATCCATGTCACATTGATTACCTTCACCATGGCCTCATTTAAAATGAGGAATATAGCTTTATTTCAGCAGTGTCCATCGGAAGCTATGACATTTTGTCATCATTCAGGGAATTAATTTATTCAATTCCTTGCCAAAAACCGTTCATCTTTTGAGGCTAAGAACGAATCAATCCAAAATCTTAAGCATCGAAATCAGCATTCGCATATTCTAATCGATGGAGAATATTCGCCGTAAACTTCCAATAGCAATCGATGACTTTCCGCTGCACTTTTCTTTGGAATTAAAGAAGAAAAGCAAAATTTTCCGCAAATGATTTTTAATTGGCATGTATGCTGACATGTTTGCAGCGCGAAAAGGATATGTCGTTTACACTTTGGCAAATTGATACATAATCAAAACAAAAGTTGCATGACGTAGCTGAAACATGAAAGTAGTTACAGTTTTGCCAGATGCGATGTAATGCAAGTAACGCCATCTAATGTGAATCTGTCATTTCCAAGTCATACCCAATTCATTAAGTTTGTAACTAGTTTTTCTCTGAGTGTGTTCGTTAGATATGCCAAAACATACAAGCGTATGACCTTTTTTAGGTTATAGCGCAAAAGCTGCCTCTATCTAGGTCTACGCGCATTTGCCAATATCAATTTACAACTACAACAATCAAACGACAATATCATCACACATATGGTAAATATGTACATGCAAATATGTATGCATGTATGGATGTATAAATGTATGTGTACATGCGTGTTCCCCTGTTATAACTACCACGCAAAAAAGAGAAAAAATAAATAAATTTAAAGGAAAATCTCGTCCATTTCGTTTGTGTGCACCGTTGTTGAGTTGATCTCAGTTGAGTTGATTCTTTTATCCATGTCATATCGAGTAAAATGCATTTCAAACGAAATGAAAATCCCATGAATAATTCCACTTCAATTCCAGGATGAGCGAGGCTACAACAACAACGGGAGCCAGTTCAACTCCAACAACAACAACAACAACAGTAATGAATGCAATCTTATACCTCCTTCTCATATTCAAATGCATACCATTGGCGTTGCACTGAAAGCGCTGCAAGTGAAGTTAGCATTCAACAGTGACGCATTTGAAATGCACAACGTTCGAGTGTCTTTCCCCCTCCTTTGCTCTTGGCCTCCTCTGTTTCACTCGCTCTCGACACTCTCTGACGTATGCTTGCATGAACTGTACATAACTTTCCGACACTCAAATACTAACCATTAACAACAACAACAACAAAAAAAGTCCATAGGCACATAACAATAAAAATATTTAAAATAAATTTGTTTTAGTTGATATTGCATCGCATTTTTATACGCATACAAATAAACATAAATATAAAGTGTGTGTGTGTGTGTGAGGGAGAGAGTGTTCTTATGTTAACACACGGGGTGTGATCAAAACATAACCGTTATTTTCAAATTTTGTGAGTTACGTATGTTCGATTTTTGCTGTTATGTTGGTACACATGTCTGTTATATATGTTGGCAATACCAATCATTTTGGATTGTCAGTTTGTTTTTGACAGATAAAAAGGCTAGTCGTGTTTTGGTGTGCTCTTCGATTTTTTACTATTCGGAAAAATGGATCAAAGAAACTGTATTCAGTTTTGTGTAAAAAATGAAATTAAATACGCAAGGACATTTGAAATGTTGACTGTGGCCTTTGGTGAGTCTACTATGAGCAGAACACAAGTTCAATTGTGGTATAACCGGTTTAAGGAAGGCCGAGAAGATGTCAATGACGATGCTCGTCCTGGTCGCCCGAGCACGTCAACAACCGATGAAAACTCTGACGCAGTGAAGAAAATGATTTTGGATAATCGTCGTATCACTATCAGAGAGGTTGCTGATGATGTTGGCATATCGTTCGGCTCATGCCAAGCAATTTTTACGGATGTTTTAGGCATGAAACGTGCGGCAGCGAAGATTGTTCCAAAATTGCTAAATTTTGAGCAAAAACAACGTCGCTTGTGCATAAGTTTTTGGCAAAAACAAAACCGTTATCATGCTTCAACCACCGTATTCACCGGACTTGGCCCCCGCTGACTTTTTCCTCTTCCCGAAACTGAAGACACCGATGAAAGGAAAGCGTTTTGCTACGATTGAGGAGATAAAAGAAAAATCGAAACAGGAACTGTTGGCGATACCAAAAAGCGCGTTTCAGAAGTGTTTCGAGGATTGGAAAAAACGCTGGCATAAGTGTTTTATATCTGAGGGGGATTACTTTGAAGGGGACAAGATTGTTGATGAATAAATAAATACTTTTTGAAAAAATTGAAAATAACGGTTATTTTTTTATCATACCTCGTATGACAAACTTGTTAAAAAATCTCGATACAATGAGATGACAGACTCTCACTTATTTGGACTTTTATCAACATCTAGCTTAAACCACGAACCACCAGACCTTGAAAGATAACGTTTCGTAAGCGCTTTGAATCTAAGTACGTATGTAGGTTTTATAGCTCAATCATCCTTTACCCCATAGGGAATTTCACCAATTTAAACGTGCTCAAGTTTTTAACATTACGATATCGTAAGAGTCCACGTCTTCATATATGGTAAGTATTTTGTACTACTTGAAATTTATTTTAATTTCAATTTTTAAAATTACTTATTAAATTTTGTGAACTTTACTGGGCTCATACCTGTGGCTGTGGATTATGGAACAATGGTCTTATTAGCTGAGCTACATGAGCATTGTTCATACGACACTTTAAAGAACAATTATATAATATAAAAAAGTGAGCAAAGCAAAAAAAAAAAAAAAAAAAAAAGAACTATTGTTCGGTGTTTTGGCGCTGCCTCAGCGAGTCAGTGTACAGCTCAGATGACTAATGCATGCGTTTGCTAGTGTATTATGTATTAATTATATGAATGGAGTAGTCGCAGGGGTTCAATTCTTTGTGGCGGTGTTACGTATGATGTAGGTATATTGTTCAAAAAAAAAATTCTTAAAAAGTTCTTCTATAATTATTCAAATTCAAAAAACAAAAATAAAAAAAGATTGTATGTGTCAGTGGGTTTTCAGGTTATGTTAAGTAATCTTGTAAAAACCAGAGTCTATCGCGTTACAGACGTGGGCGAAGGAATTTTTAACGATGTAATAAGTTATGCTAACAATAAGCCTTGTATTGTTCAGTTTAATGATTCTCGGAACCTAGGTGAGCTTCATCTGGATTAACTCCATCTTAATCGTTTGCAATGCATAAAACGCCCTCTACAAAATCATCATCTCCATCAAAATATTCATACTCATAGCATGCGAATTTATTTGCTACATCATCATCATCAAAATATTCAGGTTGTATGATCTCAACAGGTGGACAATTTGACACTTGCCGGTCTGATAACTCGCGAATATTATGATGTTGACCTTGGGAAATCTCGTCTATGTTTTGTTTTGATGATACGAGTTGTTTTCTTCCCACAGAGGAAAGATTTTCACACAAATTTAAGTAAAAATGAAATAATTTGACATTTATTCTATCCCTCCGCATTAGTTTACACTCTCGTGATCTCTTGTTGCTGCTTTTTAGGTTTTTTTTTCACGATAGCAGAATCTGAATTTTGTTGGGCCTCCATTTTTCGACAAAGTCTATATTCTCGCTGACTCTCAGCCGCTGTTTTTGCTGGAGATTTTATTGTAACACAATCGCCATTTGTTTATGCCTCGCGTTTGATTTTTTTTTTTCAGTTTATACTCGCCCATTCTTTCAGCGCTAGTAATATCTAACCAGTTTTCGAGTATGATTCATTCTCAGCGCCATCTATCAATCAAGTTTGTTTCACAAGCGAATCAGCGACCTCTATGAATCAGTTTGATTCATACTCGTGAATACATATGGATGCATATGTGCTGCCCATCACTTATGTTTGTGTGTATAGATTCATCCTCATTTTTTTCATACTTGATAGATAAATATAAAACCTATTCTTAAGTAGTAAACTTAAATTTTAAAATGGAAACGCCATCCAAAAAAATTGAATAGGAATTAATTTTTAAAAATATAAACGAAAGAGCGAAGTTTTAAGCCAAACTAACTGTCACCAGCATTGTAGTTTACACTAGTTTCGCAATTCATTGTTTCCCAATTAGATTTCGAATTACTTGATTTTCAATTATCTCTCAATTCAGGGTTTTAACAAAGTGTTTGCTTTATTTCGACAGGGTATCCTCTGATTTTAGTGCTTAGGGAAGCACGAGCGAAAGGTTTTGTCTTTTTAAATACTTTTTGGCAAATGGATAAAAGTCGTTAATAGAATCGACCAATAGCGGCATGATTTAATAATATCGTATAACCATTATATGTACATCATTTCATTTCATATTGATGTTAACAATGGCAGCAGTGACAATGATGAATTAAAATTTATTCTACATATTGTTTTTACTTTTGGCATTTAACGTAAGCAGCAGCATCAGCAACAGCAACATTAATAACTTTAAATAAGCCAATCTATGCGGCTTATGAATGTGCAACAATGCAGCAACAGCAGCAATGCTGCATTTACGTACATACATGCCCACATATGATATAATGGCATATGTACCAGTATTTAATATGCAAAAGTGCGAAAGTACATGAAGTACATACAAATATGTAAGTATTTCTGGCGGCATTTAATTTTTTGTGTTGCTGTTTAATCCTTTAAGCTTGTAAGCACACACAAATTTGCTGTCGTTGTTGTTCGTGTTGTCAATATTTCAATAAATTGAAATGAAATATGATGTACATAAATGCATATTTGAATTCTAATGGCAACATACTTATGCATTTATTTCTGACGTTGCTGGTGTGTACTAACAGCCGATGTTGCACGCCAGCTTGCAGCAACATACAGTGCATTGCCTTATCGGCGCACGTACGTGCTCACATTGCCAAAGATTAGTTTATAGAATATAAATATTTTAGAAAATGGCGTTTATTTGCAATTAATTTATTATTGTCGAATTGGATTTATGTAACCAGCGAGCGATATCGCTACATCGTTGCCATATTTCATGAATATTTTATTTTTTTGCCAAACTATTTTTCACTGCTGGCTGCTTGCTGCATTTTATTCTCATATCATTTTCTCTAAAACCTCATAAATAATTACCTCAAGTTTCACCACAAAAGTGATAGCAGCATAAATAACTAAACAACAACTGCAATAGCAGAAGCAGCAGCAAAAAATCATGTCGCTGACATTTGAGTAAACATAGAAATATCATCAAGAAGGAAGTAGAGTGAGGACGAGAAGTAGCCTTTTTGACATCAACATGCAGCAGCAACCGCAAAAATGTTACACTTGGCACAAAAATGTGGAAACGTGACACTGTCATGATGCTGTCCACTTCTTGGTCAACAGTTACAACAACAGAAGCAAGCTGCAGCATTTTTAGTATCATCTATGAAGCATCAAACAAGAAAATAATTTGAAAAGCAAAAATAGAATACAATTTGCAATCAGAATTTGCAGTTGTTGTTGTTGTTGTTGTTGTTGTTGTTGTCCTTTGAGATCACGTAAAGCATTGAAAATGAAAATGTTTTCGTTTTTTCCCTTGCGTTTCATTTACCCATTGCTCATATGCACAAATGTATGCAATGTTTTCTTCTTTTATTCCTTGTGTGTTGGCTACACAAAACATTAGTGAACAAAATCTTTCGAACGATACAGAGAATAAAAAATGCAAGTAAATGATTGTTATTTGCTTGCATATGTAGTAGTTGCTAGTGGTCTCTGATCTGACCAGATTCATATTTTTAGAATATATGAAGTACTTTTATGCATTTACTCTCAAGCAAAAAAATCGTAGTGAATGTATTAATTACTGATGGTTATTAAAACTCAAAGCTTAAATATTTTTGCTTGCAAGTACTTAGGCAGAATTATTTTCACTCGCGATCACAGGAATTGGCATCAGAGACATAAAAGCAGAATCGAACAATGGTTCCACTTATTTCGACCAGTGTTTTCCTCTCTTTGTAGCCGATTTCTAAAGGCTCGAAAACTTTTAACGAAATTTGAGATCTATTTGGCTATTTGGTAAGTTCTTCTTTCATTGTTGTTCTTTGTCTATGTCACTTTTTAGTCTAGTTCATTTATTAACTATTCTTCGTTGGTGTACTTAATACGATGCTGCATTTACTTACTGCTGATAACGAGTCATACATATATGTACAAAAAAGACAATTATATAAGAATAAAAATTCCGAGCACTGTTGATACTGACGATGATGATGATGATTATGAAGTTCTTGCTTGCTTCATTCACTTATGAAATGAAAATTAGATTAAAAATGCTAAATTGTAAAAATGTATGAGCATTTTTAATGAAATTGTGTGTGCGCTGCGACAATTAGTTGAGATTGTCTTCACTATTTAAGGTTAAAAAGAAAATGGTTTAAGAAGTAAATGAAGTTATAACGAAAAATAATAATAATTTAAAAAAAAGAAAAGTGATAAAGAAAAAATAAAGTGGCAATTCAACTCTTTAAAACGATTTAAGTATTTAAGAATTTATTTACTATTCTATGAAAGTCACATCTGAGCAGTTTCTTTTAAGAATCCAGAATGTGATCACACCTTGATCTTTTCTCTCTAACTCATATTTCCTTTTAATAATGAACCTCAGTGGTTGCCGTGGAGTAGTTGGTAATATTCTGGACTGCTACGCAGAATGCCCGAGTTCAAATCTCGGCACAGGTAAACATTTTACGAAACCATTTATCTACAAGCCTAAGAAAAGTTTATCATTTCATCGTTCGGAGTTCACATAAAATTGTAGGTCCATACTAACATGAATCAATCCGAAAATCTTAGGCTGTTGAGTCATTAAAGTGTAAGAAGAATTAAACTCATTTCAAGATGATTCCCTAATTATTTAGACTCTAGCAATAACCGTTCGCGAGCTGGATCGTTTTGGAAGAGTCTCTAAAAGTCTTCTTCGTCTTGTGTAAGGAAAATTTCTTCTTTATACTACTTTTATCAAATTAAAAGCTCAGAAATAATAGGTAGATACTCAAAAGTGTTTAAAGTTTAAATAAAAATCTTTCGCACGCTTGGTAAAAATATAATAAAAATTTCCAGAATTTATTTTTTTTTTTTAAAGTAATCTCTTAAATTGTACCACAAAAATGGCAACCAAAAGTTTATTATCTCGAGTATGTTAGCGAATTTTTCAAATATACTGATTCTAATCATTTTTAAGTATTCACAATTTGTGAGATTTATTTTGTTAAAAGTAGCTTAAAAAAATGATTCCATAAAAATATGATTTTTTAGAGTTTAATTTTGAAAAATGTATAGAAAATCGTGGTGTTGTTTGTAGTGTATTGGCCTTTGCAGAGTGCACGAGGTTCACATCTTGGCACTGACCTATTTAAAAAAAAAAATTTGTTGTTTTTAATTTTTTCATACGGCTTTACCTCTGGGCAGCCAATGGCAAACCTACAAAAATCAAAATTGCATGTGAAAAGCTTTGCACTTCGCCTTTCCATTCATGTAAAAAGTATAACACGCCCAATATGAGTGGATGCGAAAAGCTCGGCCTAGGCTTTCCATGGGCTGTTGTGCCATTAAAAGCCAAAAAAAGAGGTACTGAAAATATCTTTTTGTTTAGTATACACTAGCCCTAGTCGTACGATTTAGATACAAAAGTACCTGTAAGCGCAAATAAAGTTTTTCTTCTTATCTCGTTCTATTTGTGCATTTACTTTCTACCTAATAAATATCTTAACTTTTGCTTATCTATTAGAGCATAAAAAACCCATATTACGTAAAAAATCATAAATGTGTATGTAAATATATGTGGATGCCTGTGGGAACATAGTAAAATATGTATAATGTGCTAAAAATCGTATAATATTCACTAAAATAAAGAGCACCTTAGCAGAAAATAATAACACACATACGCCCTGTTGGCCACACACAAGCCAGAATATGTTTAAAGTATTCATAAACGAATCTAAGAAAATGCATAACTATATGCAATAAAACGTTTGTGCTTTTTAGTGGTCGCTTTTAGGGTCGTTTTAAAACGATAGCATCGTTGAGTTGTGAAATTTTCATAAGTTTGAAAAATAAGAGCGTTTGCGAAAATAAAATTATAATTTCTGTAATCTCTGTTGTATAAATGCATTAGGCTTGACTGTAAAACAAATATACATTAAATTAAAACAGGAGTGTGATCTTTCTAGAAATATGTTTGTGAAACTTTTTAAAGAGTCTTTTAAAAGTCTTGTTCTGTATTATTAACGTTTACTTAGCGTATCCCAAACAAATGAAATTAAATAGAAATGTTGAAATAGCAGCTGCATTTTTCTAAGTGTGTTTATTAGTTAAATTACGTTTTAAGTGCTTAGGTTCATATCTTCACATTTTTGTTATATGAACAATAAAATTTCAAAGCTCCGAAATTTAACCATAATTGCATGTTTCAGTCTTAAATCATGTATTTGTGAGCCCTTGTATGTGTGCATTTATTTTACTTATTTTTTTGTCTGTACTTAGTCAAAAAACTAAAACTAAAAAACTTTTTCATTATCATATGCAAAAGGGAAGGCAAAACGTAAATATTCTTCACACAGCCTCACAAATAAACTTATATTCGTATATGTTTGTACTATAATACAAATGTGTGAGTGTGTGTGTTCAAATAAAGTACAACTACATACTCGCATTTATTTATAATGCCTGCCAAATCCAGTTGTACTTAAGTTTTAAAATTACAAATTATAAATGCATAAAAGCAAAGCGAGAAAAATTCACACATTCACCCACACATGCACACAAACACACACTCATGCATATGAAATGCGCGTTTGGGGAACAATTGCGAAGTTTAGTTAAAAGACAATAACCACATGCATAACTGGGTAAAGTTTTACTGCCAGCTGAATGGCTACATCCTCCTTGATTCAGTTGTTGTTCTTCTTTTTTGAACTTTTCACGCAATACAACTGCAGTTCATATTCATTATATTGTACATACGTAAATGAAAGACATCACCGCCAGTTTGCCATCGCCACCACCATCATCATTCTAAAGGCAATGTTGGCAACAACAAAACAATACGAAAAACAAAAAAACGACAATTAAAAGGGATTCATATGTGTGCATGTGCAAAATGAAAAGCACAACAAAAATTATGAACTTTTGCCAAAGATGAAAATGCTTTTTAATTTATAAACACGCTTGTACTTGCTTAAAATGCTATATACATAGATTGCTGTTGCATCTCCTTCTGCCACTATACCTTTCTTCTTTTTCATTTTCTTGCTCTTACCATATGTGCTTCTACCTAACCGAAACCGTCATCAGCTTTCCAGCTGCTTGCATCTCTTTTGCCCATAACAATGAATAATGTAAGCCACGCAAAACTTTAATCAACTTTTCATTTTATTATACGAAAGTGTAGGTATCACACGTATACATATATACATATACACATGACTACATATATACATGTAAATATTTTATATTTAGATATGGTTTGTTAATGCTGCAAGTAGAAGTAGCAGTGTGCTCTGCCCAATTCCATTGTCATATTCAGCTGGAAAATTTGTGAGGAACTGCCTCATAAATGCCTCGCACTTACCACAGCTCTATAATGCATCTAAAGGAACAATAAGCTAAATGCTTATTTAGTGTATGTGTTTTGCTTTTATGTGAGCGCCTAAGTTAAGTCAACAATTGTACATAAGTTTATTTAGTTTCACCTGTGATACCACACAATTTCTCGCCATTAACCTCCTTCTAAGAAAGTTTCTTTGAGTTGGCTTTTAATAGAATCCCACTGCAGTATTGTTCGGGGTTATATTTCTAACCTGAGTTAATGTTCTTTAGTTCTCTATAACAATTTGTTAAGAAATGAATGAATTTGTTAAGCACAAGAAATTTCCTAGCTCAACTTGGAGGGACATAGTAGATACAAAAAAAAAAAAAAAAAAAAAAAATAGAAAAGGTTTCTGATAACAAAACTACGTATTAATAAGGGTCTAGAACCTGAACCTGTTAATCCGCTGTTAGATCCCAGACCAGCGAAGTTCTATCGATTGTAGAGTTGCAAGATTTCACAACTGGTGAGAAAAAGACAAAAATGTTTGCCAATGACAAAAGTGAAGAGTCTCCTTCATCTCCAGTTTGACTAGGTTTTGTTAGGGATTTGTTTTTTTTTTTGAATGAAAATATCATCTATGTCTCATTTGAAAATCAAAGCAACATTTTCATAAACTGCAGCCAAAAATCAGGTTTAAAATCAGATCAAAAATTCAGTACAAAATAATTCAACAAATCTGATAGTAGCCCACCCGAAACACTATTTCAGATCGAAACTTATCAGTGAATCAGATGTATCAAACCAAAGTTCAGACCAAAATTCAGTACAAAGTCCGACCAGATTTTAGTTCACAATCAGACTATTTTCAGCACTATATCCATACCAAATTCTGACCGTATTAAAGTTCAAATTTTTATTCATGTCAAAATCAAAGGGAAAGTCAGATGAAATTAACACCAAAATTTATACTAAATCAGAAATCAAAATCAGAGCAAATGCAGTCCAAAATTCAGAACAAACATCTCACAAAAAAGTCTGACACAATTCAGAGAAAAAAAACTAAGGCCAAAACAGACCAAAAATCTGACCAATAATTTACTATAAATCGAAATCTGGTTAAAATTCAGACTGAAAATCAGACAGAAGGTCGACTCTAATTCAGAGCGAAAACAAGGTCAAAAATCGGACAATCTATCCAAAAATTCGACCATATTCAAACCAAAACCTATATAAATTTTCAGATCAGAAAATAGATAGGAAATAAGACCAATTCCAGAGAAATATCAGAACAAGAATCAAGCTAAGCTAATATTCGTAACAAATACAGCCTAAAACCTCAATTAAATACCAGTCTCAAACTCGAATAAAAATTCAATAATATGTAGCAAAACTCAGCCTGAAAGAATTGATTTGAAGAAGAATAAAATTTCGACCGAATCTTCTCATCGGCAACTGCTTTTTTGCCATCTCCTCTGGAAGAGTTTGGCAAATGTTTTTTCATTGTTGAAATTGCTGCTTCTCTTTGTTAAGTGGGAATCGGAACAGATGGCAGTCCAATGGGTTATGTTTATGTTGTTTTTAAACTAGGTTAAGTAATTTCCAATGGTCGCTTAAGCTGGGGTTATGTTGGTGAGTGCTTCATTATTTGGGTGGTTGATCTTACAGCATACCAGCAAATTTGATAATTCTTTTTTTGTATATCCTGATGATGCTAGTTTTGGTTTCCTCGTATCAATTGTATAATAAAATGATTTAACTTTGCTTAAAAAAAGCATCAAAAATTCCCTGTACTCTATCATGGAAGCGCGAATGGTATCATATAAAGAGAGCCTGTAGTATTGCACGACATATAGTGGCCACACTGATTGTAAGCTTCAATGCTGGCCAAATATAAATCGTAATTTAGAAAGTTTTTGGAAATATCGGGCACTTTGAAGAGATTAAATATTTTTTTGTGTGGAGGACTCAGGCTTTCAAATTTAATAGACTAAACAATTATGGTATGAGATTATCAAAAATATTTCTTAAAAAGAAATTGCATGCCTTTTTATGGTATGAAAGTTAATAAAAAACAAATGTAAAGTAGACTTCGTGCTTCATTCATTTTCGAAATAACTCTAAGGTTTTGTAGACTGCTAGCGAATGATACAAAAAGTATTTCGAATTTGAAAACAAGCCTAGTATATATTGTAGTTTTTTAATTTTCAAATCAGAAAATACTTTTGTGAAAAAAAAAAATCTCCCGAACATTTTTCTCAGCTAAAAATGCCTTTACATTTGAAATATATATAACAAGCGTTTAAAAAATATTACATTTTTGAGATTTACGCTCAACATGACATTACAAAATGCTTTACGTTTTGCTGTATAACATTTAAACGGCCGGTTTACCGTATCCTCATGAATGAGTGCTAAAAAAAAGAAGCTGCATAAAACATGGCAACACTATACGCTACTCGACCGACACGTGTTTCATGTGCCCAAAATAAAGCGCTTCCAAAAATGTAAATAAAAACTGTGCATAATTGAACATTTTGACTGCGTCTGCGTTATGAGTCCATGAAAAGGTAGCCAGCCACGTGTTGCATGGAACAACATAAACAAAACAAAAGCCGTAAACCGTAAACAAACCGGCAGACACAACGCAGAATATTCGTGCCGAGCCTGCACAGACACACAAAAAAAAACGACGAGCAACAGCAACGAACGAGTAGCATCAGCAAGCAGCAGCCACGCCGACAATGAAAAGCTTTTTAGGTGTTTTGCGTATACGAGTCTGCAAAGTAGCAGCCAGCCGGCAGCAACTACGAAAACTGGGTTGCCTCATAATTTCGGATGCCACTGTAAAATAGTGACGAAAATTCAGCATAGAAAATTTAGCGTCAGTGATTTGCAAAACGTACGCGCGTTCGGACATTAATGCCGCACGTAGTGAAAATTCGGGACCGCTGGCACAATCGCACGATTATTTTAGATACTATTTTACTATTGAGTGTTGAGAGTGTGTGTGAGTCGTGTCTTGATGAAAATCCTAACTAAATAAATACAAGATCGTATTGTGGTCAGTGTGTATAAAATTGGTAACTGCAAATTATAGTGAGTCATTCAGTCCATCAGAGTGGGTGTAGTTTGTGTGTATGTGTCATTTTACGCGCAATTTAATCATCATCATTGTCGCTTATACACTTATACACTACCATTGCTGCTGCATGCCATGCACGCTTACTATAGTTACTATTTACGATGCATCGCACCCACAAATGAATACAGAATCACACATACTTACACAAGCAATTCACAATCGATACAATCGCCAATACGAATTTCATCATTTTGAATTGAATTTTGTGTTTAATTGATTGGAAAATCATTTAATTTGACGCGCGAAACACTATGCATTTGTGAGTGTGTATGTGCGAGTGTGTGATTTCAAGTGAGTCAGTGTGTGCATGTGCATGTAAACCACACGACGTATGCGTAACAATTAATTGATGCATATTTGTTCATTTGTTTGTTTGTTTATTCACTCAGACTTCCACTTATTCATTCATTAATCAATTATTGTGAGGTTGAAAAACAAGCAAACTAAAGATAATTGTGGTTTTAAATTTCTAGTGCAAACTACTGTGAACTCATTAATTAACCCAGAATTTATTATGTGTGAATTATGTCTCAAAGTTGATATTAAGTAGTTACGCGTAAAAAATTCCTTAGTTACTACAATCTCATTTCGTTTGAGTTCGGTTTTTGTTTTGTTGCAATGGTGAATGAAACCATTGAAATTGACTCACACATTTTAGACTTTAATTTGGAAACATTAGCCGCTCAGCAGCAACAGCAACAGCAACAGCAAACACAAGTGCAACGCTCTTCTAGTAGCAGCAGCGGATTTATAGCAGCAGCGCTACAACAGCAACAATCACAGCAACTATCCGATCATCAGCAGCACAAGGATCTGCTGTCCGTATCTTTGAATACGAATTTATTACCCAACAGCACTGAAAATTTAAGTTGGAAATTTTTCGAGCAAGTCTCAAGTTTGGACAATCAATTGCGCAATGGCGACGGGGACAGCATTAATGAGAAGGTCAGTGAGTCAGTGATCGTTCACCATAAAAATGTGGGATCTCTATCTATGCTTTCTTATTATGTTCATAAATGAAATTTCTACTAGTAGAAAAGTTAAGATGGAATAACATCTTTTAACATTTCATTTCTTTCAAAGCAATAATTCTAATATGCAAAATATCATTTCATTCGGAATTTGTTCTTTAACGATAATTTTTATTCTAAAATGATAGAAGCAATTTGAATTCCCAGAATTTTTACTGTTCATAATAGAGTTTCCTTTTTCTTTTTGCAATTTACGGTCATTGTTATGCAGGTTAATTAGTTCAAGCCTTTTTTTAATTGAAGAGAATGGAGATGCTGCGGATTTCACTTTACTCTATAATCTATACTCTGCCATGATTTGGAAAAAATTTGATTAAAACAAATGTTATTTCTTCTTACTTTGGGATTACATTACGAACCTCGTTATTGAATCTGCATTGGTTTTTCTTCTTCAGGATTTAGACAGGAAGAGATTTTTACAACTATATTTTTTATTAAAATTTTTGAATATCGTTAATCCTTGGACAGGCCCAGTTTTTTCCGCGCATTTTTTCCTTTTACTCTTTCACGTCTTTCAAACAATAACAATAAACAATCAAACGAAAAAAATTAATAAAAATGTTAAAAAATATGAGCGGTAGGGCCGAAGCGGACCTCTTCCACTTTCCTCTTGCCTCGTTCGGCTATAAAGAAAATATTGGTGCAAAAGTCTCGGCTTGTAGAAATAGTCCCCATTCAATTCAGTCGGCAAGAAAGCATAGATTTTTAGTGGAATTATCCAACTCATAGTTAGCTCAACCATACTTTATGTTAACTTATACTAAATAAACTTGGTACGGACATTTGATTACGTTAGAGGTGGTGGCGAATGTCTCACATAAACCGACAATATCCATAATGTTACCAAAACCTAAACTATCTAATGTAAATGAGAAATATGTAGGAACTACCTCCAACTACACAAAGGTCAAAGGACTACGCAAAGGTCAAATGCTTAAATGGTAAAAATCGGTCGAATAAATTAAATAAATTCACAGTTGGACTTGGTACCTTCATTAAAAATAAAAATGTCTATAAGTTGAAAGAACGATTGTCTTCGTGGTATAGTCAGTTCGTTTTGGAAGTTTTGAAATTTGCCGAATCGGTCAAGTAGGTATGGTTCTTTTCATACAAGTGAAAAATTAAAAATCTGAATCAACCAAAATATTGGAATTATATATTCAGTGCGGTATACTTTATAACAGCCTCTGGGAAAATTGTTAAAAAATTTTCAGTTTAGAGCCATAACCAGGCCCACCTCTCGTTCAACCTAATTCCCTTCCGCAAGTCCGTCTCCAAGTGATTTTTTTTATTTTTATTTATTTGTTTACTGATACATTCAACACGCAGGGTGTACCCGTATGAATGCTGTGCATGGTGTTGAATGGAAGCAAGATTGATAGGTGGGTCAGAAGGAGGGAGAATGAGAGAGGGAATGCAATCACAAAACACCGATAACGGGATAGACAGCCACTGTGGCAAGTGTTATAGTTTTAACATAATGAACTTCAGTTTTATCAGTGTTGACTATGACCGCATGTAGCGTCATAGGCCGAGCTTTTCGCATCCACTCATGCAGTGCATGTTATATTTGTAGATGAATGGATTACTATTGTTCAAACAAAACATGAGTAATCTCATCCAATCTTAGTAGGCACATAATGGTCAAGTAAGGAAATGAACAAAATCGATCACGTGAGCATGGTCCCTTCCATACAAATTATTAATTAACTAAACATTATCCCAGTAGAAAGGTTTTTCACAAGTACACACATATTGGCACGTAGAGGATATTTTTATTTGAAGGGGAGTAGGGTAAACAAAGCAGTGAGGTACACAGCACCAACTCTTGGAAGCCAATTGCAAACCGACATGAGTAAAAATTGTCTATGAAAAGTTCTTCACTTCGCCGTTCGGATTCGGCATAAAACTGTAGGTCCCTTTCATTCGTGAACAAATATAACAAACAATAAGCTCGTCCTAGGCCGTCCATGGGCCGCTGTGCCATTTAAAAAAGAAGAGTAGGGTAATGAGAATTCAGCCACGCACAAACTAAATTTTCCAGCCATCTATTCCTAGCTTTTATAGGAAAAACAATTTCTTAAACTTATTCAAAATTCTAAATTAATTATTTAAATTAATTAACTTGGAAGGAAATTGTTAGTTTTATACAAGTGGCTAACTCCGAATTGAACTGAACTCCGAATTGAACTGAGAACTACTTTGAAATCCAATTAAAACTGCTGCAAATACCAATTCACAAGTCAAACTAGTCGGAAAGATAAATTTGGATAGGGCCGAACTTTGTATACCCTATATATTCTCTGAAAGAAAAAACCTTTTTGAGTTAATGCTTTTTTTTATCAGCCTAAGTCACTTTACCAAATTTTTTTATATTTATATCAGTAGCCCTTTTTATAATTCTTTGAAGATTTCACTTGTAAGGGAGATAAGTGCGAGTTATTTTGGAAGCTATTTTAGCTGTGTATACATTTGCTTCACTAATTTCTTTGACATTTCTTTTACATATATGGAAAGTAGGCGTGGCTTTTGCTCAGAGATTTGCTCGATTGACTTGGTAACTCTGTGTTTGTTGGGCTGACAGTTGCCGACAGTTAAAAATTGCGTGTTCTACGTCTTCCTCCTGGTCGCTACAGATAGGGCAAAGTGGGGAGTCGTCATGTCCAAATCTATATAGGTACTTTTTGTAACCTCCGTGACCCGTTAAAAACTGTGTTATGTGGTAGTTTGTCTCTGCATGTTTTTTTTTGTCCATGTTTCAATCTTTGGAAAAAGAGTATACGTCCACCTGCCTTTTTGGCGAATTCTCCCACCTATTGTGTTAACTGGATAATGAAGCTAGCCTTTCTTCGCTTGTAATGCCTGGAATATCCAACTGCAGCTGATTTATATTCCTACTGCAGTATATTCTTTTCATTTCATCCGCTAGAATATTAATTGGTATCATACCAGCTACGACGCACGCCGCATCTTCCGAAATTGTCCGTAAACCACATATTGATCTTAGGGCACTTAGTCTGTATACCTGTGATAATTTCTTTCGGCACTCCCTTGTGACCATAGCTCCAGCCCAGATTGGGGCTGCGTAAAGCAAGACTGAGCTTACTACTCTAGACAATAACCTTCTTCGGCCACATTTTAATCCACCTACGTTTGGCAATATTCTAGACAGCACTACTTGAATACTAGACGCCTTTTCTTTTAAGTAGTCCAAGTGAGCTTTGAAGTTCAGTCTGTTATCTATCATCACTCCAAGATATTTAATTGACGACTTCGATTTGATTATTTGGTTGCCTTCTTGTATATTCGCAAACTCGACAACCTTTCTACTGCTAATTAGTACCGCCTCCATTTTTTGTGCCGCTAATTCAAGCCCAGCCGATTGAAGCCATTGTTTTATTGCGTTAACCGCTTCGTTAGTGACCATTTCGATTTCCTGGATATGTTTCGCCACTGTAACTATCGCAATATCATCTGCGTATCCCACTACTTTTACTCCAGGTGGGAATGGTAGTTTTAATATTCCGTCGTTCATGATATTCCATAGTAGGGGTCCTAACACAGATCCGTGTGGAACACCTGCCGAGATGTTGTAGTATTTTGATCCCTCATCGCTTTCATACTCCAGCTTTCTGTTTTTGAAGTAACTATCAATTATTCTTCGTATATACCTCGGTGCATTCATTCTGGTCAGAGAGCCTTTTATGTGCATCCAGATGGCAGAGTTAAATGCATTGTTTACATCTAGTGTAACCACTGCACAATATTGTTTCGCTCCTCCTCTCCAACTAGCGCCTTCTATAGCCTCCACTGCAATATCTACCACCATTTTAATGGCGTTTACAGTAGATCGAGCTGTGTGTGTGTGTGTGTGTGTGTGTGGGTAGAGTATTCAATTTATTTCTTAATACTAAATTTTTTAGTAAACAAACTTTTTTGCAGCATTTTATATAAAACACATAAGTATATAATATAATACATATGCTAAAATGCTAACAGCCTGTTCCTTTCAATTTTGTTTAAATTTTAACAATTGAATTACAAATAAACAGTTTTCAAAACTCCTTATCTCTATACATTTTTGGAAACCATAAAATCTTTTTTTGTTTGTATCACCCCCAACACTACAAAGTCATAAATAAATAAAATGAAAATAAAATCTAGAAAATACATAGTAAATGAAATGAAAACATGTTTGCATTGTCACAATTAATTTTATCTCAATTAGTTTAAGTAAAATTTAAAAACTGCAAAAATTAAATTACAATCTGTAGAAAACTGAAATGAAAAACAGAAAAGCGCACTTTGTATTGCAGCCAACGAGCAACGTGTAGTTTGGGGAGTCAGGGGAAAAGTTTGACTTTCTCTACCATAAATTCTGGAAAATTGTTTTGTATTTAAGGATTTTCAACATTCTACCACATAAATGCAATGAATTAAACTGGGTATGCAAATCTATGTAGAGGGGAGAATTGAAAAGGAGACTGTTCGGGATCGCAGTGTAAATAACAGGATAACTGTTACCGGTTACTGGCGTTTTTGTGTTGAAATTTCATTAAGCATAACATAACATAGACAAGTATACGCACACACACACACACACACACACACTTTTTCATACAGAGCCGGTGTCTGTTGTAATAAATGTAATGAAAACATACCAAATTGTATTTCACACACTAACACACATACACAAGCACAAATGCAAGGATATATTCAAGGATATTGCACGACTGAATGAAAATGTCGTTTTTTGTTATTATTTGTAGTCATACTCGTACAAATGAATGCGAGTACGAGTACGAGTAATGAATGTAACCCATAATCCGAATAGACTATGTCAATGGTGAGAGTGGGTGGTACAAAATGTTTGTGTGTGTATGTGGGTATGAGTGTGCGTATGTGTGTAATTACAAATGAAATGAATGCAAATGCGATTGAGTTGATTTAGTATCTGCAGACAAGCGGTTATTACACGCATACATTCACACATACACAAAAACACATACCTACTCACTTCCTTACTTACTTACTTACACTCATATGAATTTAAACTGTCGCATAATGTACTCATGCTAAGGAAGCGTAGAGACACGCATGAATGCTACATTGGTGATTTCGTGCACCATACGGTAATTTTTTGGCAAACGCACGCACGCTTACACTAATACACACACACACACACACAGACACATTTACATGTCTGCATACATACATAGAAATTGTTTGAAAACATTTGCTCACTAAACATAAATTCCTTTTGTGTCGTCGTTTTCGTCGTTGTCGTCGTTCTCGTAGTCTCGCCAAAACAGCATAGGAAAACTTATAAAGTTGTTTAAAAGTCCTTGACTGTGGGTAATTTTAGGCAAATGGTTATTTTTCTGAATGGTTTCAGGGTTCTCTCGCTGCGACTACTTGAAATGCAAGTGTGTGTTAGTGACAACACTCAATTGTGTGTGTTGTGGCAACGGTAGCAGCAAAAACATACAATGTATTGCAATGCATGTTGCTACTACATACACACATACCTATGTATGTATATGCTAAGTAAGATATCATCATACACACATACATACATACATACAGACATGAGTTCTTGTCCGTGAGTGTATGTGTGTTTGTCGAGTGTGGATTATAGTAGTATCCTTAAACTGTAATTTAATGTTGCCATCATATTGCTAATGTTATTTTTGTTGTTACATGTTTGCTGTCGCCACATTCTACATTCTACAGTTATTAATATTGCTTCTTCTTCTTGATCGCTTTATATGTAGTATATATGTACAATATACTCGTATGCATGTATATGCCTGTCTATGTGTGTATTTCATACAATTTTTATTCCAATCATGCATTAGCTTGAACAACAAACTTTAAATTGCCCATAACGTTTATTTATTGTTTATGTGCTCACATTGCATTAAACTTAATTTTTTAAAATTATAACCATCAGAAGTACCTAGTATACTTAGAAATCAATTTTAATCTTATTAGTCTAATTTTTCTGAAAATGTAAACAGTTCAAGCTAAGAAAAATTAGTTCAATTTGAGAACAAATTTGGAACAATACTGCGAATAAAAAGCAAAGTGATCGATAATTACTTGGTTAAAAATATCAATACTTTGAAGAATCGTTTTATTCCTTACGTTTACAAGATTGCTGCGGCCTTTCTCTTTAAAATCAAAATAGGCTTTTTCTTTGATAGTTTCAGCTGTGAGTGAATCATAGAATGTTCGTACTGGACTGTCATGCAAAGTGATTCAAATCGCGACACAGGCAGAAATCAAAAATTGTAGGAAACAATTTTTCTAAATTGCACACTGCCAAGAGTAAAAATCTTTGAATTTACCTTTCGGATTCGGCATTAAACTATAAATCCTTTCAACTCGTGTATAAATTAAATATAACACACACTATATGAATGGATGCGAAAAGCTTGGCCTAGGTCCTTCATGTTGTCCCATTAAAACAAGAAGAAATTGTGTGATTCGAAGTCTCTCATCCTAGCAGCTCCTGCAGTAAGGCTGAAGCCCATCGTCAACAATCTGATTGGACTTTATCAGTGTGGCTTCATGTCCAGATATTCACACTACGCCAAATCCTGGAAAAGACCCGAGAAAAATAGATCGACACCCACCATCTATTTGTCGATTATAAAGCCGCCTTCGACAGAACGATTAGGTATCTCTTGTATGCCGCAATGTCTAATGTTGGTATCCCTGCAAAGCTCATTCGTCTTTGCAAAATGACACTGACCGACACCACCAGTCCAGTAAAAATTGGGACAGACCTCTCCGCGCTATTTGATACCAAAAGAAGTTTCAGACAAGGTGACTCGCTATCGTGCGACTTTTTTAACCTTATGCTGGAGAAAATAATTCTAGCTGCAGACATCGACATCTCTGGCACTATTTTCTACAAGAGTGTCATGCTGCTAGCATACGCTGATGATACTGACATCATTGGCAAAAACGCTCGAGCAGTCAGTTCAGCATTCTCCAACCTGGAAAGGGAGTCTCGTCGTGTGGGTCTAGTGGTGAACGAGGACAAAACGAAATACCTTGTGTCAACAAACAAAGAGTCACGGCGTCTTGAACAAAGTGTCACTGTTCACAATTATACTTTTGAAGTCGTCAAGGATTTTAGTTTACCTAGGATCCAGCATAAACACCAACAATAATGTCAGCCTTGAGATCAAGCGGAGATTAACTCTTCCCAACAGGTGTTACTACGAGCTCAGTAGTCATCTGAGAAGCCGAGCCGTCCTAATCTCCGTTGGAAAGTCCAGGTACATGCGGAACTGACTGCACTTGGCCTTATCAACTGGGGCCAGCGCGTGCATAGCAGAGGCGACTGGCGAAGGTAAAGCGGCTCAAATCTGATTATTGGTTGTAGTGCCAGCTAAGTATTTAATTAAGTAAGTAAGTATGAAAGTAATAAAAAATAAATTTCAAATAAAATATTCAAATTATGGACAATTTTCAGCTAAAAACTTAAAATCCTATTTGGTTAACATGTGCATTAATAAATAACAACGACTTATGTTGGCCATTAATAAATGTTTACATACCATAAATACCTAAAAGCGATTACGAGAGTCGAGCAGGCTGTTCTTTTCCACGCAATAAAAAAATTATTTACTATTTTTTTTGGTAGGTTTATTTGTTTAGAATTAAAGAGCGAAAGGCTCACACACACCAACAAATATTTACATTAGCTGAAGCAATTAAAACAAAACAAGAACAACAACAATTAGGAAACTAATTATACATAGTAAAATTTTGTTTTTTTTTTGCTTCTTATTTTACTATACGTAATGGAAATCTAAAGATGCTGGAAAAAATTGGGAAGAAATGTGAAAATTTTATTTCTGTTGCTGGCTTTCACGCTGTGTTTTTTATTCCTCAGTTGAGTAATACATCATAAATCACACGTCATCAGTTTGCATTAACGAAATTTTTGAACTTTTTTCTCCTACATAAAATTTTATAATAAAAATCCGAAAGAAATAAAAAACGAATATTCGTTCGCAATTAATAATAAATTACAGTTGCTTAGGAAGCAACACCAACAGTAGGTGCACAAGTAGCAGCACAATAGGAGCAACTTATCTTAACTTGTTAGTTTCAAGGGCGCATATAAGTATATTTTTTAGATTCTGTAGAATGCTCATACTTTATGCTTCAAAATTATGAGCCTGTGTGGGTGTTAATTGAGAAATGAGAAATGCTTAGTTTTTCGCAGAATAAATAAAATGAAAAACCGAACAAAACATAAATGTGCTTTAATGTAGCGAGTAAGTTGGAAAATGAGAAATAAATTAATTTTATATTTACTATTTGACCCCAAACTTACTCATTTACTATCAAAAGTATCAAGTTATTTCTGGCGAATATACTTATAATTTCTTCACCCAGTGAAAAATTCCCTAAATCCCTGCAGTCATTAAAATGTTCATTTGAAATCGTTAACAAATCAGTGGAAAGAGAAATTACTTCTTCTGTGATATTGCACAGTGAGGCATGACAGTCGAAATGTGCTCAAAACTTATTTTCAAATTCGGTTATCTATCGTGCCGCGCGTATTTGGAATAAGCTACCTACAAATATTTTTCGCTCATAACTACTTCTCCCTCCTTCTTCCTCCCACCTATAAATTTTCCTTCCAGTCAACACAAACCAGGATACTTATTAATTTAGTTTTAATTTGCAATTTCATAAGTTGGAACCAAACAAATTTCAAAACATCAAATTTTATGATCAAGGATTTTCGGGTATCGAAGCACTTCACCTCAAAAAGTTGGTCACCTTAGCGTAGTTGGTGTGCTGGACTGATACCCGGGTTCAAATTTCGGCACAATAAAAAGATGTAAAATACAATTTTTTTTTTTTAAATGCGACCACATCTAAGCAAGATTAAAAATTACTTAAGAAAAGCTTTTCACTTTGCCGCTCGGATGCGGCTTAAAATATATATTCAATCGATTCAATCAGAACACGATCTTTGGACAGGCATTGGAAACTCGATTTCAGCAAACCAAATGCTCTTTCGATTATGTTCAATACTTCCGCATGGAGCCTATTAAATTTGTTCTCCTTGCGTGTAAACACCTCGGCGAATGGAACAAGAAGCCATGCCTCTAAGGGGTATACTTGGTCTCCTATGAGCCAACTGTCGACGCTTGATCTATGTTCTCTAACTAGCGTTGTTCGAACAATCGATCCCGGATATTTTGTATTATCTGATATAAATTTCAATCGGTAGTCAAAAATTTGTTGAATCAATAGGATCAGTGGATTGGTATTATCTTTTGAAGAAGTTGAATATGTAGCAATGTGTGTGCAATCAATGACACCAATCGTAGCATTTATATTGAATTTTCTGTAAATCTGAAATCGCTTAAATAATTTATACATAGTTAAAATAATATTACTAACCCAGGTTTTCATCATTTTGGCGAATAGAGCGAGAAACTGATGAGTGAGTCATTGGTGCTTCATAATTATTGCCTTGGCACTGCTGATTCGATCGATTCGCTAGAAAATGCAGAACGCTGAGAAACCTGATTTCAAAGGAATGAGTTGATTTCTGACTATCGGACATCTTTAATTTAATGATGAAGCTCAGACAAAGTTTTTTCGGTAATCGGAAATTTTTAATGAAAATTGCTTACGCCATTGAAAAATGGTTACTCCTATCTCTCAATGACCTGAGAATTCTCCTCCGTTACAGGTTTGCTATTTTTTCCCCCGCCAAAATTGCTCAAAACATAAACGCTTCTTTTATTTTCATTTTGATTTTTTGCTTGTCAGCTTGTCAGTTTTTACAAATTTATTAACACAATTAAGGAATTTTGTAAGAAAGCTAACTCTAGACGATAGCTGACATGATATATGCAATATCTATTTCATAATGGGCCTTACAAAATTATGTAAGGCGACTGCAATTAACTAGAATCGGGCGTTGTTGTGTCTTTAAAGAATAAGTGTCAAACTGAATTGCGTGAGAGTACCGACAAGAATCAGATGCGAAACAGATTAAATACTTACTTACTTACTTAGCTGGCGCTACAACCGATGATCGGTCTTGGCCGCCTCCACAAAGCTCCGCCAGTCACTTCTGCTATGCGCGCGCTGGCGCCAGTTGATAAGGCCAAGTGCAGTCAGGTTGCCCTGCACCTGGTCTTTCCACCGTGGTTCGAATAAAACACCCTTCTAGCCAGAGCGCTTTCTTCCATTCGCTCAACATGACCCAGCCAGCGAAGCCGCTGGAGTCTTATACGCTTGACTATGTCAGTGTCGGCGTACAGCTCATCGTTCCATCTTATTCGATACACGTCGTCCACGCATACTGGACCGTAGATCTTACGGAGTATCTTCCTATCGTACGCTCCTAACAGCCTCTCATCATTGATGGTCAATGTCCACGTCTCTATAGAGCGTTATTTTCGTCGGTCGAGAGAGGGCTCTACTTCTCAATTGCCTACTGAGCCCGTAGTAGCACCTGTTGGCAAGAGTTAGTCTCCGCTTGATCTCAAGGCTGACATTATTGTTGGAGTTTATGCTGGATCCTAGATAAACGAAATCCTTGACAAACAGATTAAATACAGTAGATTAAAATCCGGGTTCACAATATTTAAACAATCCTCTAAAAACTTTGATGAGAAGTCTTTGAAAAGAGAAATTCGCATATCGGGTAAACACTGGATGGAATCAGAAGTCAGATATACCAAAGGTTAGAACAGGTTATTTGAGGCCCAATGATTCACTAGGGATCTACAGGAGTCAGATTTTACATTAAAACTATAAAAATTTTTACAACTTTATATGTACAAATCCAGGCTTTGAGAAACATTTCAAAATTCTAAAAATCTAAGACTAACTTGAGAGTTTTGCTACACTATGCAAGCTACTGCTTAAAAAAGTATGTAAATAAATAAATAAACTTTCTTCTACGAAGTCAAAATTGTAATTCTTTTTTTTAGTTGCACCGATCGTTGTTGTTGTAGCTGGTGCTGCCACTATTGTGCTGCCAACGCAGCATTGCAATAGAAAGTATTCAACCAACAAACAGCGACAAGTTCACATACATATTTTCCAACAGCATCTTATGTCACGTCGTCGAAACAATTCTCCTGAGTATTATTTCTTGTTGCAGATTCCAGTATTCATTGTTCGTTTTGCAGTTGCTGTTGCTCTTTTGATATTGCACCTTTGCTTCGTTGCTCGCTTACTTGCCAGGCTGCCGCCTTGTGCTTTGCTTCTTGCATCCTTTTTGTATCCTGTTTTAAAGTTTGCTCGTTGTTGCAGACGACAGCCGCGTTTATTAATCGCTTCCTTCATTGGTTGTGCATTGCAAATATTTTGCTTTGCACAACTTTGTGTGTTTGTTTGCAAACACACAAGAAAAAGGAAATGAAATGAAAAGTTTTGTGTCGATTTGATGTGAAATTCAGTGAATTGTAAATCGATGTTGATTTGCATTTTATCAGACACCTGGAAATAAGCAAAGAGAGAGAGAGAGAGAGAGAAAGAGGAAGAAATGGCAGCAACTTCTGATGGAAGTTTTGTAATTTTAAAGGAATTGTGCTCGGAACTTCTTTTGTCTATTGCATTGATTAGAAAGCAAGTGATATTCTCATCTTGTGTATAGAAAAACTTAATTGATAGGTAAGTAATTTTTATTCGCGCCATCAATTACGCTTTCAGCAATTCATCATTGTTCGAATTTTAATTACCCGCAAAAATTATGTATTTTAAAATGATTCATTAAATTGCAAATAATTTACTTTTTGATTTATGGCCCATAAAAATAAACCGAAAACCTTAAATCTTAAGAAATATAATTCAAGAAATGATAGTGGTGAAGTATTTGTAAATATTAAACAAGCAAACAAGTGATGGCATATAAATATTAAATATGTTCATATATACAGGGTGCACCATCTCTTATGTCAGTATGTGAATATTGAATAACATAAAAAAAAAACAATCGATTTCGATATATAGTATGAGGTTATTTTTTATTTATTTTGGTCCTTTACAATTTATTTCAATCAAGTGGCCGCCGTAATTGACCAATGGAAAATGTGCTCTTTTTGCAGCGATTTCCATCTCTTTCTCGAGCATCTCAGGTGGTATAGCGATGATTTCGGCACGAATGATTACCTTGACCTCGTCAATGGTCTGAGCTGCTGGCGTATACATTGCTCCAAATAATCTCACAAAAAGAAGTCCGGAGGGGTCAAACCTGAAGATCTGACACCACACGTCCAGGAAATTTTCATTGCATAAACTGCATTGTTTGATTGCAGAGTGGCATGGCACACCGCCTTTTTGCAACCAGTAATCGTCCAGACCTTTTTCACACATTTGTGGGCAGACATAATGAGAAAGCATCCACCGATATCGATTCCCATCGACTGTTTCGCCGTCTCTGACGAAAAATGGCCAAATGATGGTTTTAGCGCAAATGCCGGACCAAGCAGCCACTTTTTGGTCGTAAAATGGTGTCTAAGGAATCTCGTGTGGATTTTCCGTTGCCCAAATGCGGCAATTTTGCTTGTTAAGACATCAAAATTTAGTTCCAAAAATCACGTTCAGTGTCAACCATTCGAGCGACTGTTTGGCCGTATTCCAAGCGACGTGGACGTATTCATGGTTTAAATTGTACTGAATTGACGTTCCAAAATCATGTTTACTCTAGTCAATCGGTTGATTCATGTTAAAATTATTCAATTTTTACATACTGGCATAAAAAATGGCGCACCCTGTATGGTATGTACATATGTATGTATGAGTGTTGAGTATTCGCTAATTAAACCACATGTTTCAAACCATATAGCATTAAATTGTTTTTGGTTAATGTTTACATATACTGACTAAAGTACATACCATACATACATACATACATACATACATACATATGTAAATTCATACACATATAATTATACTTCTACAGAGATATTCCGATTCCCTACCGCAATGCTCCTTTCTAATTGCTTTGTCGTTCATGCGATTTGTGATTGAAGCGTGATGTAAATTCAAAATAAAATAATTTTGTTTAATTTTCAGAGATTCTTGTGTACAACAAAAACTAGTGTTTAAATTACTTCAGGTGGTAAAATTATTTTCTTTAGTTTTTTTTTTTTGTTTTTGATTTTCCGTCGGTAAAAATAGCATGTTCAAAGAAAAGTATTGGTTTTTTGCTATTGGTTGGATAATTTCGTTAATGAAATTTCAACACGTTTGGGATATTACCTAAAAACTTTTTTATGTTCAAAAGCTTTTGATTTCTTTTTTGCCAATATTATTTCACTTACATACATATTCTTTGAGGCATTTTAGCGAGCTTGCTCTGAAGTAGGTATCGCTTACTTGAACCGGAAATTCTTCAGCGAAATTATTTTATCATTACCTAGTTAATTATCCTAGTCAAAAATGATCAATTTACAACCTCGCTAAAAAGTTTTACTCTAAACTATAATAGTGAAAAGTAGCAGAAAAGCTGTAGATAGTAGAAAATTAACAGAAAATAGTAGTAGAAAAAACTAGTAAAAAGAGTAGTAGTACCGGATAGTAAATTCGCCCCCTGTATGAGGGGGCGAATTTTTTTTTGTTAAATTTAACACACAGGGTGAACCTCTAGGAATTCAGATAATTGTGTTGATTGGAAAGAAGATTGATAGGTGGAAGGAAGAAAGAGGGGAACATGAGAGAGGGAATGCAATCACAGGACACAAATATACAGCCATTGTGGCAAGTGTGGCCTTTACCACAATGAACTTCTTTTTACTTTATCAATTGCTACTATGACCGCATGTAGCGCCAAAGGCCGAGCTTTTCGCTTCCACTCATGTTATGCGTTTTATATTTGTACATATATGGAAGGGACCTACAGTTTTATGCCGAATCCGAACGGCGAAGTGAAAAGCTTTTAATAGGCAATTTGTACTCTGGTAAGTTTGCCATTGCCTGCCAAGAGGAAGTGCCCGTGGAGAAAAATTGTTTGTTTTTTTTCTATTTTGCCTGTTCCGAGATTAGAACCCCAGACACTCTGTATAACAGTCCAATGCATTTCCACTACGCTACAGTGACCACAATTTGAATTGTTTTTAATTTGGAGAATTGTTTTTCCGTATCTAGCAAGTTCATCTTGTAAGATTATATCTAGTTATTGTAGGCTCAAATAAAAAATTTAAATTTTCCATAAAGAGAGCAAAATCAATTGCCTGATCAAATGATCGTTTCGGATCTTAGTGGTAAATCTTTGTGTTTCAATAATCCATATACACTGAGCGAAACAAAAAAGAGCCAAACAAATTATATTGAACAAATTCTACGTAAATGATATTGACGGTCACTCGAATATCGGTGCAACATCCATAAACTTATTCGGGAGTGTTTTTCAATTGTTTTGCTTTAGTTATTATCTTAATCTAAAAAAGAAAGCCAAAAACTATGGCTAAACAAATTTAGCTGTCGTTGTCTCAAATGGCTACAATATTATCATTAGCTGCTCGAAAAGTATCAAATCGTAAAATAGCTACTCAACTTCACTTCAGAATGGTCAACTTCATCGCAGTAAGTAAAACAATGGACTTAATAGATTCTGCCTGAACGCTGATAAGATTAAGAATGTCCAAACACTAACCAAACCGGCAGTGGAGACCAGGATCACTGAAGGTTATAATTAATATGGAAATGTAATGAAACTGGCAAAAATGGAGCACTTAGGTTATTGCAGAACTTGATCGGTTATAAGAGCATTTATTTTTAAGTTTATTGGTCGTTTTATATACATACTTTAAATATGATAATTATCTACAAAAATTGTGATAATTCTAGTGTTTCAATTTAAACTAAAGTGTGAGAAAATGAGTCGTAAACGAAATATTGGCATTCGTCATTATTTTAATGAAAGTGATGGTGAGGCTGAGTGCAAAACACGTGGTAAAATATTCAGTGTTCAGTGCGTGTAACGTAAAAGGTCACTTGCAAAAATCGCATGTTCAACTCATGTATGAATATGAAAAATGTGTAAAAATTAATAAGAAATTGTCGGTAGAAATGTGCCCCAATGAAGCTATCAATGCATGCATTGGTTTAGTACAAAATAGAGTCACAATATTTAGTTCTTTTTTAACTCGAAATCGTTTCAAACAGTGACAACTCCAATATTCGAGAGCCAGTAAATTCCAAAAGTTAACTGAACAAAAATTTTGAAACATGTAAGTATACAAATACTAACTTCATACCGAATCTTAGAGTCATATCACAAATGGTTCCTGAGACATTCTACAATGAAAATTTAATTTATATGGGATGTTCCTGACCCCCTTTCCACTCGCATTCTCCCTGTTTGATATTGTATTATCAACAACCGAGAATATAGTCCCCCTATAACCCGTTTTTCAACTTTTTCCCTCTTTTTATCTAACCCCTTACTTGCTGTCACCCTTTCTTCTTTTCCAAGGCCTTAAGTACAATGGCCTGAGTGCTTGAGGAACTGTCCTGCACTCCTAGGTCAGGTTCTCGGCCTTCTTCACATCCATCCACCCATCAACTAACGTCCTTTGTACCAAATCTCAGTTCCGTTTTTTTAGGAGATATACGCAAAAGCATTAAGATTCTGAGGGAGTTGCCACACCCAATCGATAAATTTTTCTTTCATTCTCTTTCACCAATATATCGATTTCCGAAAGTAGCATTTGATGTACATAATCATAAAAGCGGTCTTTGTGCCAAGTTGTTAGAAATATGTACAAATTAATTTTTATAGAACTATAAAGATTGTAAAAAACCCTAAATTAAGTTGAATTTAGATTTATATATTTATTATGATATTTATTATTTATGGTACAACTCAAATTAGTAATAATTTTAATATGAAAATATACGATTAAATTATTTACCTAGCAATCTGCAATCTACATACTCAGTACATATGTATGTAGCATGTACGAGTATATAGAAACAAACAAATATTAACACTAATTTTATATTTCATAATAATTTCAACACATTTAAAATTCCAACCAAACAATAATCGCAATAATAATATAAGTAAATAAAATGGCATTTTTAAAATAGCAACACAGGTGAACAAAAAAAAAAAAAATTTTTAAGTCCTTTTCGGTTGTTTTTTGGATTTTATTTTTGCAAATGCTTTTGCATTTTACAAAATAATTTTATTTGTAAAAATAAACACTTTCACCTATTTGCATAAATTTGGGTGAATATAAACCCAGCAGAACCAAAACCGAAGCTCGTTTAAAGAAAAGTGTTTTACCATATGTATCGGTGGGCTTAGCTTGACCTTTCGTGGTAACTCACTTTGGAAACACCAAAAAGTAAGATATATTGGATATATAACGAAATTTTTTTTTAAAAACATGGCGTTATCTCAATAACAAATCAAATGAATACATTATTCAGAAACTAAGACAGTTTATCAATCCAATATTTGATACTTTCAACTGAAGTAAAGAGTATTCCAGTGCGGCCATTCTACATCGATCGAAATAAGTCATAGTCGGTCAAAGCAAGGTCTTGTGAATATGGCGTTTGAGTCAAAATTTCTCGTCCACTATTTACCATATAATTTTTAAACGGTCCAGTCTAATTACTGTCTGTCTCGTGCCTGGTCGCTTTTCGGCCACTGCTCTCTTCAAACGAATCAACTGTTTTCGATACTTACTTTACTTTTAATGGCACAACAGCCCATGGAGGGATAGGCCAAGCTTTTCGCATCCACTCATGTTGTGCGTGTTATAGTTGCACATGAATGGAAGGGATCTACAGTTTAATGCCGAATCTGAACGGCGAAGTGAAAAACTTTTCATAGGAAATTTTTACTCTTGTAGATTTGCCATAGCCTGCCAAGAGGTGGTGCCATGTAGAAAAATAATTTTTTCTATTTTTTGATTTTGCCTGTGCCGAGATTCGAACCCCGGACACTCTGCGTGGCAGTCCAACGCATTACTACTACGCCACAGCGAACACTTTCGATACTGCTGCCCCGTAATAATTTCAGCAGGTGTTAGGAGCTCATAACAGATAACATTCTTCTGATCTCACCAAACACAGAGCATAACCTTAGCACCATGAATACTCTGCTTCGGCGTTGATGTTCCTGGTGGGCCGAGTTTCGGGTTGTCGCAATGAATCCATTTTTCGTCACCAGTAATAATTCGATGCAAAAACGACTTATTTTTATAGCGCTGAAGCAGCATTTCGGCTGCTCTCGGCTTCAATTCGTATTGCACCCAATTTTCTTTGCTTTTGAATGAAACCCAATGATTTTAAGCGCCTGAAAATTGTTACTTGAGTAACTCCCAATGTTATTACAAGTTCCTCTTGCATTTGGCACGAGTCTTCGTGAAGTAACATCTCCAATTCTAAGTCTTCGAACTTCTCCACTTGGCCAGGGCGTTTCTTGTCTTTAGTGTGAAAATCTTTAAATTTTTGTAAGCTTCGAAATAAGAATTAGCATATTTTAATCGATGGGGAGTATTCACCGTAAACTTCCAACAGCAATCGATGACTTTTTTGGAACTAAAGAAGTAAAGCAAAACTTCCCGCAAATGTTGTTTATTTGGCACGTACATGTTTATACCGCAAAAAGGCTATGTTGGTTACACGCTGGCAAATTGATACATAATCAAAACAAAAGTTACATGACGTAGCTAAAACCCGAAAGTAGTTACAGTATTGGCAAATGTGATGTAGTACAAGTTACGTCATCAGCTGTGAATCCCTAATTTACATACACCCAACATATATGAAATTTACTGATTTTTTTATATTGTCATATTGTTTTTTTTTTTTATTTTATATCATGCTTTTAGAAAATTACTGTGTTTTCTCGTAAGTTATGAGTATATAATTGCTTGGACTGTTACGCAGAGTGTTAAGGGTTCGAAACTCGGCATAATACTCGAAAATAAATTTTTTAAAAATGCAACTACAACACAATTAATACACGGCAGGCAATGGCAAACCTACAAGAGTAAAAATTGCCTATGAAAAGGTTTTATTTCGCCGTTCGGATTCAGCATGAAACTGTAGGTCGCTTCCATTCATGCACAAATATAACACTCACAAGATGAGTGGAAGCGAAAAGCTCGGCCTTTGGCGCTACATGCGGTCATAGTCAACACTGATAAACTGAAGTTCATTGTGGTAAAGGCATAACACTTGCCACAATGACTGCCTATCTCTTTATCGGTGTCCTATGTGATTGCATTCCCCGTCTCATTCTCCCTCCTTCTTCCTTCCATTCAACACAATGCTCTGCATTCATAAGGATACACCCTGTCTGTTTAATATATCAATAAATAAAAAAATATATGCTACGAATATTTTTCCAGAAATTCTACCAAAAAAGAAAGCGAGTATCTTTGTAGAGAGAAAAAATTATATGAACATATTTCCGCTCATCGCCACTGTATTTAGCTGATATCTCTCTCTATTTCCATTAGTACACAATCAAGTGCTTCGAGCAATATGTGAGAATCGAAATAACTATTGATTGACGTTGGTTTACAGCGAAAAGATAGAAAAGTTAAACCATTCTTACAGCATAATTCAATGACCTCTCTAACAATATTCAGTGAACCCCGGTTTTCAGCTGAAAATGTCAGGCTTTTGAGGTACTTAAGCGGTGGAGGCTGTGGGTATTTTCGGAAAAAAATTGCAAATTAGGAGAGGGGAGTACCAGGCTTGCCGTTCACTCTGGTCACTGATTTAAGTAAAATCAGAAATAGAAAATGAAAAAGACGAATATACCCTTATCTAGGTAAATGGCCCAAATGAGAAAAAAATTAATACACTAAGCAAAAAATTCGGCTTAAAATCAACTCTGGTCATACTTATTTATAGCACGATCCCTTCTTATTTCGCTTAAGGCCGAAAAATCTTACATATACAACGATTATCAAAAATAAAAACTGAATTTTTTTCAAGCACAATATTCTTGATTTAAGAACGAACAAACCTTATCTAAAAACTTTTCGGCCGTAAATAAAAGTTTATTTCTTCAAATCAAGCCGGAAGAATTTAAAAACATGAACGTATTCTCAAATTAATCAAAAGACTATCTCAAAATAAGTCCGATTCAGTCTTAAAATATTAATTAGCGGTCTTGATTCTACAGAACACATATTCTTAGAGTTAGAACAAAACAATCTCAAATCAATACTTTAATTATCATTATTAAAACATGAATTTTGTTCTTGTTTTCAGAATTTTCAAGATTAACAAAGCTTGAAAGAGAAAGTTCTGTCTTTCTAAAATTTAAATTCGTGAACTGGCCAGAGTAATTGATCTGTAAAAAGCTAAGAAGCTCACTTTGAACCTCAATCTTACTACTTGATGAGAGTATTTAAGTATCAGTTGTGGTTTAATATGTTCATTTTTAATGGAAATAAATTCATAATAAATATTATATCCTATGAGAGTTTGCTTTACAGTGTTGGTAAATGTGCTAAGTAATATGTCTTTTACAAAAGTGGTAAATTCTTTCATGTTGTAAGTATGAATAAACTCCTGAGTACGTCATTAGGCTATGGTTCCTGAAAAGAAGTCCACCATAATTTTTAGGATTTGAATTGCTCATGTGCGATTTCATCTCCGGAACTTCAGTCTAAGATCATTTTATTGCAATCCTCATCTTACTCTCTTCTGGGTCTTATCTACTTCTCTGTCAAAAGGAAGTAATGTGAAATTAGGCATACCAACTTTAAGGTTTTAACTGCCCTAACACAACATTTTGTTAGCAGGGAACAGCAATGTGTAAATCTAGTTGAGCCTAAACTATAACGTGCAAGTTATTACGCATCACAGACAGAAAATATTCTGAGACAAAAGATGAAATTGTGTAGAATAAAACTTAGGAATTTCTTTCTGAAATCACTTCTCACCTGCACTTCAGTTTCTTCATTTTCTCAGAATGAAACTGCTTGGCTTTTGTCAGCGGAATATCAGTCATTTTAGATTGGCAGTTTGTTCTCAATGTTCGTCCTACGGTGTTCTTTTTAAAAAGTTCCTTAAAATCAAAATGTGAAATTCAAATAATATGATAATTACATATACCAATGAAATTTGGCTTCGTTCCGTGTGTTAAGTCTTTCGAAATCGATTTCTGTATGAGGACTTCTAACGAACGAAATTTAGTTTTACAATTTAATATATCAATAAGTCAAGGACATTCCGTAATTCGTACACAAGTCCGTGCAAATGTCGACCTTGTTTTCTGGTATTTTGAACTACAAAAATAATTTGAATTTCATCTGCACGAAATTTTGCAAACTTAATTTGATTATTTTCTGTTTATAATCTTGATCTACGGTTAAGTTTTTTTATTCCTCAGAATGAGGTTGTTTGGATTTATATGCTTAATATACAAATATAATGGTCAGTCAACTTCAGTTCAAAATCCTTCAGTCTGTTTAAAATTTAAAGAATTAATATGTAAAATACAGGTTTTGATTCCATGTATTTCATTATTGTATTTCGAGTGCTTGAAAGTGTAATCCTTTGAGGTAAGAGTGGAATCCCATTGTTGATAATTTCCTTGTTAAAAATTAATGTTGTCCTCTTCAAGTTGTAAAGGTTAATTATTTCTTCAATTTACACGAAATCTTTTTTAAAAATTTAAATTGGTCTTCGAATCGCTTAGATAGCTCAGAGGAAGTTTACTTTCTTTCCTAGTTCATTACAAATTTGACCAGTTTTCTGCTTAGCATCATTAAAATTTCTTTTTCTGCTTGATAAAGTGAAGATAATTGCCTGTCCTTTAGCCAATATTTTCAGCTAGTTTCATAACCTACCACAATCTTATATAGTAAATACGTACTTCATTTAAAACCATTTTACCACATTAGGCTTCTGCACAATCTCTTGTACGATTTCCTTTGCAGGTTCCAGTCCAAAGTATTATCCATACATTTCTTCCAGAGGTTTGAAACCTTTTGTGTGAGCGATCTACTTTAATTTTCTTAACTTCAAGTAATGACAATGCACAGATCGTTATTGCTGCCCAAAGCAATGCGTTAAAAGCAACAATTCAAAAATCTCTGTATCGTGCTGGTCAAAAGCTCAGTGGTGTTCTTATTGAGCATAAACAATGTATAATAAATTTTTGCTGGGTACATGATGCAGGTATTTTTTTTTTAACTGCAGGTGCAAATGTATACAAATTTACTCTTGTGTGTGCGTGTATGCATTTCCAGTATGCATTATCATTTGCTTGTGTGCATGTGTTAATCTGCGAATTTCACTGAGTCTATGTATGTTTATTTGTAACTCCTTTTGCATTACAACGGCACTTCAGTACTACCACTGAGCAGCACTTCACATGCAAATATATTCAACGCGCACACATATACCTACATGTCAACATCAACTGCACCGAAAACAACAATATTCAGTCACTCTCCGAGTTGTCACAGCAACACAGAGTAACTGCCACTCTCGCATTAAAAGAGTGTACATATGTGAGCGTGTATGTGAGTATAGGCATTGAGCTGGTATGAGAGAGCCGGTGAGAGGTGGAGTACGGGAGCAGTGAGTATATGTAGTGTATGTATATTCACACTCAATTATAAATGGAAAAATAAGCAACAAAAAATAATTATTTCGACCTGTTTGCTCGAAATTGTTAGCGGCAGAGGAGAGCGGGACGAGAGCACATACAAGCAAACGCGTCATCATGATGAGCAGCCAAGAGCAAATAGCCAAGCGGTTGTGCTGTGCTAGTAGTTGCTGCTGCTATTAGCTGGTAAAATGGTTGTACCCAATGCTGCTTCGATTCTGTTTATGGCAGTGTTCCAAAATGAAAAAAAAAAAAAAAAAATATACGATAATATAAAAAAGTGTTGCAACTCAGTAAAAATTGGAAGTAGCGTTCAAATTTATAGCTTTGTTTTTTTTTTCAAGGGTGCTGCTTGCTATTTGCCTTCGAATTTGTCCATCTGTGAGTTTTCAATGTTTCTATTTGTCTGAATTTCCGTATGGTTTGTCTGCCTATCTGTTGTATGCGTCTGTCAGTTTTCCTGTTTATGCCTATCTCTTTTTTTTCTCTTTTTCATTTGGTAGGCGAGCAATGTATTGTGTAGAAAATAAATTCAATACTAAAAAGTTTTTTCACTCTATTATTATCGTTTTTATTTTTATCAAAAACAAATTGTGTATTTTCTCGCTTTGTTCTATTTTTTTTTCTTTTTGCTTGTTAAATTCTATAAATATTCATAATCCAATTCGCGTTAAATGACTCTTGTTATTTGTTGCCAAAAAATTTAAATGATGCGCTTGTCAATATTATTGTGTGGTTTTTTCTATTAAGTTTGTCGTTTGTTTTATTTGGAAATTGTTCAAAATAAAACTTAAAATTTTAAATTAAATACATATACGGATGCAGAATAACGAGGGCCAATGTCATAAAACAAACAACTCCCTCATATTCTTACACATTTTTAAGTCCGTGCAAATGTCGACCTTGTTTTGTGGTATTTTGTACTAGAAAAATAATTTGAATTGCATCTGCTCTAAATTATTTTACCCAAAGTCAAGTGTTTAGAGAGCAAGTATGGTTTTCCATTAGAGGCTTCAATTGCCAAATTCGCTCTAAGATCAAATAAAAACTCTCTAAATGTTCAGAGGAATTTATAATTTAGCACAAACAATTATTCAAAATATAATTGAAATAATTGATTTATTTTTGTATAGGTACTTTTTAGACAAATGAATTTTTCTGTGCATAACTTTTAGTGTTGTAAAAAAATTAGCAAAATAGGTATTTAAAAGTTCAATGGAATTTGATAGTTGCTTTTCTCTTTTTTCCTTTGTACTCTGATAGAAGAGCATCGAACGAATTCTTTGAATGGAAAATTTTAAATTAAAAAATACATAACATACTTGTAACTAAATTGCTTATTACTTTACCTTCTATTCACTAGAAAAAGAATAAAAACAGAAATTTATAATCTGTATACCCTCATCAGCAATGCAAAAAGGAGAGTAATATTAAAGTTAATGCCAAGAAGCAATGCCATAAATTATAATTCATTTATGTAGACCATTACTTTTATAACTATTGTAAAATATTATCATCATCATTATCATCAATTAATTTAAATTGTACTCAAGCTTTTGCGTGTCAGTCGGCATAGTTTCACTGCATTGCGCCTAAGAGCGTTACACTTTTGTACTAAGTAAGCCCAAGTCACTGTTTCTCATGCAATAGTTTCTTTCCAAATTTAGAAATCTATAGATTCTCAGGCAGAAATTGGAAAATGTATTTAGTTCGATTATCTTCACAATATGATAGTAACCAGTCTTCCCTTCGACTTTTGGAATTAGAATAATTTCCTTACCAAAAAATCTCAATAGAACAAGTGTTGAAGCTTGCGCATTCCCTTCCCTGGCACAGTTTTTGACATTCCAGAAAGATTTTATGTTATGTGATTTACTTTTTCATTACCAATGGTATTTTGAGAATTCTTTGCATGCACACACCGCATGCAGTTGTTACCATTCATGTCACTTAGTCTGAAATAAACTAAGGTAAGGTTAATAGAGGAAACAAGTGTGAAAATTTACCTAAATTTTCCTGAAAAAAAGAGCCTCATTTTGTAGTTTTGAGAAACATAGCACATGTTGAGTTCATAAACTTGACCCTGGAGGGAAACCAAGTTCAGATTACAGCATGCTCATGAATGAGATAACCTATTATGAATTTTATAACCATCCGCAGAAATTTGGATTGAAGATTGTTTTCTTAAACAGCAATCAACTTACAGGGTATACCGTAATAAATGCAAAGTATTGTGTTGCTTGAGTTAGGATAATAGGTAAGAAGGAGGAAGAGAGACAAAGAGAGAGAGAGAGAAGTATCAGTGAGCCTTCACTATGAACTTGGTCAGGTCAAAACTATCTAGAAAAACATTTAAGCGATCGGAGTCACAGAGAATTCGTGGTGGATTGAAACACTTTATCTACGTGGAATGCGTGAATTTCACTTTAGGTTCTTGTGGTTCTGGGGAACACACGAATTGATCACCTGCATCTTCGCAGAACATCTACCATTAAAAAAGTGGTAGAATAGAGTCGAGCAAGAAACATTTCTATGAAGATTTTGGATGGATATAGGTGGAGTAGGTCATACAGAGATCAATCGTAGTGAAATATTTCTTACACCGTTTTAGAAAGCCGAGGCACTTGGTTGCTTCTTTCTATATGCTAAAAAATATCCTGCGATACGCAGAATATGCGTCACTATTTGAGTAAGATTGTGCGACTCGCCAAATAGTTCGACATACATATAAGCCTTCGGGTAATGTGTGACTTGAGTCCGAATTGTGAACATTGTAGTCGCCAGCAACAACAATTTCACTGCACTGATATGTTTCCAAAATTTAAGCAATCGAATTCGAAAGGGAATCTAACTTATCAAAAGTAAGATCCTCACCAGATTTTGGGCTTTTATAAAGAAAACAGAAGTGCAGCAAATGTGACTTGATATTGAATTCAACCTACTTGGAACTAAGGCCAGCGTCTGTGTTATTATGTTGTTGCTGACACTGGTACGCCACTTCTTCGTTTATAAAGAGGGCAAGGCCCTCTGTGTGTGGAGAATAATGACACTAGCTGATACATCGACTCCAGTGAATCTACACCCTCACAATCCTGAGTCTCACTCAGTGCCTTTATGTGTGGCTTGTTGAGGTTATCAAAGCAAAAATAGAAACGCAGTGAGGCGCCGAAAGTTATAGAAATAATGTCAACTAAAATCTATTGTGATACCATTCGAAAAAAAAGAGTTGTTTTAGTAAAGTTCCCTTTTTAGTTCTTAAAAAGAAATATGATATCTCGTTAGGAGATGTCATGCGATTCTAAGACGGAATTTATTTGGTAGCTATCAAAATCGGTTTCTCACTACAAGATTGAATATGATTTGGGAGCATTGATTTACAACACACTGTTCTTTTTACTAAACTTTTTAGAGTGTAGCTGCTCGCTCTCAACCTTCTCGCTACAACTGTAATCGTCTGACCTTCGTATACTAACAGACTCTTGATACATACATATACAATTTACTTACTCGCACACTTCCTAAGAGAGAGGCATATTAAGTATATTTCTAATGTGATGCATACAATTTGTGCCCTACCGAGCATTCTCATTTATAAAATTTGTATGTGTATAATGTTCGCCTTGTAACTGACCATCGCAAATGTTCTGACTGTAGAATAAATATTGCCATCCGACATATTCACTTTTATTTGGCAAACACAAAGTGTGAGTTTCATTAAGTGGAGAAAAAAAAAAAATATTGATTGCTTTTCTGCTGTCAGAAATTTAATTTACTAAATTTGATGCATTATTAAATATTTAAGAGCATGTGCATCACAGCAACACTATATTGCTCCACATGCAATGTCCTACCGACCGACCGACCGCCATTTGGTCAATGAGAATCTTATTAAATAATGAATTTCGCAATATTTCTTTAGAAAATTCATTTTAATTATCGTATTCTTCTTTTCTGGTTTTAGTTGAATGTCACTCAAGTGAATGGCTGCAATTTAATGAATTCAATTGCAACCGTAACCAAGTGTAACAACAACTACACCAACAACAACGTTAATAAAACTGCCAACACCACCAGCAGCAACAGCTCAACATATGACGCAAATTCATATATTGTGACAGTAGAAGAGCAGCAAAAGCAACAGCAACAACAACAACTGAAGACAATCGCTTGGTAATTATGAATGGAATTTTTATATTCTTCTTGATTTTAATTACTCATTTAGAAATGCGAAGAAATAATTTGTTCATGTTCTGTTTGTTTCTTTTTTTTTTTTTGTTTGTTTGGGGTAATTAATATTTTTAGTTGGCGACAAATTTAAAACATTTATGGTTCACATTAAATTTTTTGGAATTATGTATGGTAAACATAAATAATTTTCTTTTAAATTTGATGATGATACTTAGTGAATACAAAGTAATTTTGGTTATTACAATTAAAACATTTTCATTATTTATTTATCCAACAACAACATAAATAATAAATACGTTATACCGAAATCACATCGTGTATCATCATCACCATCGCCATTAATGTCATCAACAATCATCGCCTCCATCATCAATTACACCAACATCAACCAACTTTGAAGTAAATCAAATGGATTTGCGAATATTACCACAATTAGTGATGATGACGATATTCTTTCACAGCAGCAGCAGTTGCAGCAGCAGCAGAAACAGCAATCACCAGATCTAATACCACAGCAACAATGTTGTGCTACATTTCAATTTACATCACCAACAGCAACATTTAAACGTAAGAAGCATCAACAGCAACACAAACAGCAACAGCAGCAGTTTATTAATAATAATTACAACAATCAACAAGAGCAACAACAAGGAAACTCAACAGCTACAACAGCGGTGACAATTGAAAATCATCAATTGCAATCATCAAGCAGACATATCACTAGCAATAATTGCATACACAACACAGCAATAGCAAAAACACCGACAGGAATAGGAACAGCAACGAGAATAACAAAAAGAAACGAACTCACCAACAACATTGGTGCAACAGCTAAGCAGCAGCCGCAACGCAATGCAACTACAACAACGATGATACCAGGCGCCGGTGTTAGCAATTTTGACACTGCAGCAGCAACAACATCGGGATCAGCAGCAACTGGGACACGTTCAGCTAAGACACGCACCTTGCCTATCATTTCAACCACTGCTCCTGCAGCAGCAGCGGCAGGCACAACAACACGACTAATCAACACCGACAATTTGCATTTAGTTGATGTTACACAAACAAATACAAACAACAATTGTCTGAGCAAGCAACATCAGCAACGTGCAAAGCAAGCACGCAGCATGGGTGCAACATGGCATGCCAACAATAGCGGCGGCAACACCAGTGGCAGCAGTAGCGGCAGAGGCGGTAATGGCGGTATGCGAGTCGGTAGCGGCAACAATAACAAAGGTAGCCAGGGCAGTTTTGTCAATGGCATCGAAATGCATTTGGGCTTGGTGGGATGGCGCAAGAAATGCTTGTATACATTGTTGGTGCTATTGATGTTGCTGATTATCACAAATTTGGTGCTAACACTGTGGATTCTGAAGGTTATGGAGTTTTCAACGGTGAGTTAAACCAATTACATACTTGATGCTCAGATACAATGTAAATCAAAGAAATATAAGTATACGAGATTAAAATATGGTAGAAGGTTTTGACCTTCAAAATATGTTAGAAAGAATAATTTTTAAACAATATATAGTAAAAAGTTAAAAGCTAGTCAAGGGAGCAAAGGTAAGTGCTTTAAAAAGCCTTACATTCAAATAGGTTCCCAAGTAAAAACACAATGGGGGGATTTTTAGGTTACAAATACGATTATGCACATATCGAGTTCTGGTATACTCATGAACTTCTTTTGTCCAGTAGGCGTGTTGTCTTTTTATTGAAGGTTTACGTAACCAAAATCGCTTGAGTTGCTCACAGCTGTAGTAACTAGATTAATATTTAGTATTTTGCTACACATTAAATATGTTACCTACTATCATCATCATCTGCAATGGGGCAGCCTAATTTTAACTACATCTCTAATTGAAAATGGTATTTTTCTTATTTAATTTTTGGTGCTTTACAGGAAGGCATGGGCCAACTTAAAATCGTTCCCGGCGGCATACAACTCACCGGACAGACACTAATTATGGATATGCTGAGAGCGTCAACAATACGCTCAAGGCACGGACAACCAATTGTGATAGGTGAGTTGTGATTGGTTGGTTTAATAGTTGACAGTTTGACTTTGTGACTTTGATTTTATTTACTTATGTTGAATTTTGTATGTAAGCATGACATAAATGCAACATGTATATCCTGATTACTGCATACATCAACTGATTATTTATGAGATAGGAGCGAGAGAGATAAGAAAATGTATTATGCACAATATGTCTGAGAATGTATGTGTGAAGCTGATGTTTCTATTAATATTCATTTTGCATAAAATTAACTTTTGCTTCTAGTTGTCGTTTTCCTGTTGATGTCATTGTTATTGTATATATTCTGGCGTGTGTATGTGTGTGTGTGCGTGTGTGTGTCATAAATAAGCATCCACATGTGAATGTAAACTTGTACGTTTGTATGTGAATCCTCCTGTCCCCTGTCTTTTTGATATTTATATTTGCATATATGATTTCGAATTTTGAAAGTCATTTGCCAAATGAGCTGCTCGTTCTTACACCAGTTCCACTCTAATGGAAATTATTCATATTAATGTTTTTGTTGAGGGTATTTATTAATGAGGTAGTTTGTTTAGCTCGGCCAAGGACTTCCGTGGGCTGTTGTAAGACGTTTCTTTAGCCTTTGCCATGGGTAATTTAACATAACTTTAATCAGTTTGGAACAATTAATAAAATGTTAAGTTTGAAGTTTTCAGTTATATGTTATATGTTAAACCTCGGCCTCTGTGCATTGAATCGGTTTGTTTACATTCGATTATACTCTCTTTGTAGTCTATGATCCATAGCTTGAAAGGCCTGTTCAACCCAGATTTAATAATTAAGTAAAGATTAGGTGTTAAGAAGTCAGTTACTGTAGTTAATGAATCTATTAGTGGCACAGGAATTAGTGAAACATTGTTTCAATCAATAAATCAGTCAGTGGATTTGAGTAACTACGGGTGTCAGTTAGTGAATCTGGTTATAGATCATTCAAGGAATTATTCGGTCAATGAATTATCAGTCATTCAGATAAATAAGTCAGTAAATTAATTAATAAGTGAATTAATCAGTGAAAAGTTGGCAAATCAGCTTACAAATCAATCAGTTTACAATTTATTCAGATATTTAGTCAGTGAATTAATCGGTTAATGAGCTAGTAATCAGTAGTTGAATTAATTGGCGAAACAGTCAGTAATTGAATTGTTCTGCATATCAGTCAGAGAATCAATTCGTGAATCAATTTTTGAATTGGCCAGTGAATCATCAGTATATCAGTCAGGGTAAACCGTCAGCAAAATAGATAATTACAATTTGTATCATTCAGTAGTAAATCTGTTCATGAATAAGCCTGTGAATCAGCCAGAACGAATAAAAGAATGAACGATTGAAAGAATCAGTCAGTATATAATCAGTGGAAAAATTATGAAATAACTTGCAATCAGTCTGAGAATTAATCAGTGAAGCAGTCAGTTAATGAATTACTCAGTAATGACTCACAGATAAAATTTGTTTGTGAACCTGTTAGCGAATATGTCGGTTAATCAGTCAGTGAATCAGCCAGTAAATCAGTCAGTAAGTTAATCTAACACCAAATTAATCAGTCGTCATAATTGAAGTCGTCTGTAAATGAGAAAAAAAAAATTAGCCACTGAAGTAATCTGTGGAAAAATTAGTGAATTAATCTACGAATCATTCCCGAAATCTGCTCAGAATCTATTGAATAACTTACTTACTTACTTAATTGGCACTACAACCGATGATCGGTCTTGGCCGCCTCCGAGGATTCATTGGGGATTATTTTAACGTGGTGGGTTCCAAGCCCGACACACAACCATTAATTAAAGGCCACGGAGAAGCCCGCCGCACACATTAGTTGTAGTTCACTGACGGGTGTCAGATCCCTATCCAGGGGACGCTACGAGGAGGCTGTGTGTCGACTTGAAACGTAGAAGCGCAAGGATCGAACATGGAATAATTGAATATTGTAGTTAATAAAGCAGTTTGTGAATCAGTCAGTAAATCTGTTCGTTAGTCACTCAGTGAAACTGGCTGCAAATAAATTATGAATAGTTTTAATTAGTCAATGAATCAGTCAGAGAATTCATCAATGAATCAGTGAGCAAATCGCTTAGTGAATTACACGATGAGTCAATCAAAAAAACAATTAGAAATTATTTGCGAATCTGTAATCAAAATAGTTTGTGAATCAGTCAGTGCATCATCAATTAGTATAACAGTTTACGAAGTAACTAATCAGCCAGTGGATGAGTCAATGAATCAGCGAATTACTAAAGTAAACAGCCAGTGAATCAGATATTGTATCAGTTAGACAATCAGTCAGTGTTTCAATTAATAAGCAAGTCCGATTGTGAATCAGTCAGTGAGTAAGTTCACATATCATTTAGAAGAAACATTTTGTGAATGAGTAAGCAAATATGTTTGAAAAACAGTCAGTGTAGCCAGCTGAATATCAGTGATAACATATTTGAAGTTAAAATTTGTTTACGGATATCATTCCTACGCTGGTCTCTCAGTGAAATCTAAGATCATTCCAAAATATAAAGACTCTTCTCGTTTACGCTCTTGACATTTAATTATACCCTTGTTCCATACGAAGCACTCACCACACTTACTACATGATGAGATGCCTCTTGACTTATCAATTTCCTTAAGTAATTCATAGACTAAGACTTTGAAATAAATCTTTAAATATCACCGCGCTACAACATCCTGAACATTTCTCCATCATACACACACCAAAGCCAAACTGAACAAAACGAAAAAAAAAACACTAAATATTTTTCGCACATAAATTTTCGAGCACACATTTCGACCACAGTTAAGAAGCAGCAGCCGCAGCAGCAAAAGCATGAGAGATGCACAATTACAGATAAAGCACCAAAAGACAGATGGGATTTTCTAATGACAACCCAAAAAATGCAAAAAAAAAAAAACACAAACGTAGAAAGGAAAGGTAGGAAAAATGTTTTTCACGCCGATAAGAAGAAGAGACACAGTCTGTAGCTGTGACAGTCATGCAAAAAGCCACAAGATGTAAACGGCTATTACTGCTACCTATCACATCTTCACCATCTCCGCTGCCTTACTCGTATGCAATATCAACAAAAAAAAAAAAAACATCAAAATCTGTGGAGTGGAGAATATTATGACCATGATTTCCTAGCTAAAGCTAAAAAATGTATTTCCGTTTCCTTACTGCTGTGTGCCGCTATCATGTCACAATGATCTTTGTCCTTTTTATGGCATCGGTACATATATACCTCACAATGATACAAATGTAGGTAATTTGTATGTTGGTTTGTTTATTTGTTGTAGATTGTATGTACGTAAATGTTGATATTGTTGTTTTTGTATTTGGATTATCAATAGTGTCAAATCTCATATTTATACTGCAATAATTCTTTACAATTTTTATGTTTTATTTTTGACATGCGCCAACAACAACCACAACCAACACTCGTAATTTACGTGTACCCCAACAACGACAACAACAACAACAACAACAACAACAACAACAACAATAACAACAACAACAACAACGACAATAATAAAACGTTATTCTCCTCATCATCATCGTCGCCCTCGGCATCATTGATATTGGTATTTTGCTATCGTCCTTGTGTGTGCGTGTGTGTGTGTGTGCGTGCGTGTGTGCATTTGCGGAACATCGTCATCTACAGAATCATCACGTAATTTTTCAATCAATACACGTGACACGAATGGAATGCTCGAAAATCATTTATTCCTGGGACACGATAAGCTTGAATGCCTTTCGACGGGATTTCGCATCACTAACACTAGCGGACGAAATTTATTTTCCGTAAATCGAGATGAAGTCACAATCGGTGCTCACGCGCTCAGAATTGATGGTGAAGGTGGCGCCATATTCCGGGAATCCATACAGACGCCACATGTACGTGCCGAGCCAGGACACGAATTGAGGTAAGCGAAAAAAAGAACCAGAGAAAAGAAATAAAACACACAAGAACTGAAATGGAAACTATTTGGAAAAAAAAACTTCTGTTTGTTTATGTGGGTGGGTGTGTGTGTGTGTTTTTTGGTGTATAAAAGCAAACACATTCATATTGCATGATTGTGCATAAAAACTGCAAAGCCAGTGCACATTTCGGCAGGGTGGCGTTTGAGAGTTTTCCCAACCTCTCGCACCCGCACACAGTTCCTGTCCATGCTGTCCTTTCCGCTATGAATCTCAGCAGCAGCTGAGTGCCGCCAACTGCACGCTCGTCCTGCAGTGAGGCATAGTGTTTATGAAGTATATTAAAAAGTACTCAAGGTTTTAAAAACAAATCGTACCTCTGTGTTTGTTTATTTTAGTGCAGGTATTGACCTGAAATGGAAAGAGATATGCAACAAAAAAACAACTTCTAGCAATTGAAATGGAAATTTAGTAGATTATTTGAAAGTGTTGACAAATGGTCGGAATTGCACTGCAAAGTTAAAACGGCTGAAGTCCATAAAGCATACAAATTTTCAATATTTATAAAACTAATAAAAAGGCAGTGTGTGCATAGAACGTGATGTCATAAATTTAGCAGAAATTCGATTAGCGAATATTTGCGTATTTTTTTGTAATATTTGATTTACGCATACATAATTAAGTTAACAGCATGTAATAATAAAAGAATAAATATTATATCGTGTAGTATACCAGATAACAACGAAGTGAAAAGAGTACACCAGAGTACATGAAAAGTTTCTATGGATGATAGGCCAAAGTAGACCAGAGACAATACCGAAAATCAGATCAAAATTCCGACCAAAAATTTGACGAAATTAAGATCAAATCTTTAACTAAAATACCGATCAAATTAAGATCCAACACTGACTAAACCTTAGACTAAAACCCAAATCAAAACTCATACCAAAACTCAGACCAAAATCCGACAAAAATGCAGACCAAAAACAGGCAAAAATTTCAACAGAAAGTCAGACCATAAGCAGATAAACTTCAGATTAAAAAACTCAGTTCAAAATTCGGATTAGACTAAAACCCAGACCAAAAACTAAAAACTCTTCCAAAACTTAGATTATACGCAGGTAACCCGAAGACCAAAATTTGTACCAAAATTCAAATAAAATATCAGACCAAGCTTCAGACTAAAACTCAATTCCAAATTTAAACCAAGAACCCGACAAAAATGCAGCTCGAAACTCGGACCATAAACAGATCAAAACTCAGACCAAGGAACTATGAAACCCTAAAAAAACCCTAGATTTAAAATTCAAGCAGAGCACCGATGGCGCCAAGATTTAGTTCGGAACTCAGACCAAAAAGTGAAAAAATTTCGGACCCAAAGCAAATCAAATTCAGGTCCACTGCCTCCCTTTGGATTGAATGCTCTTCTGTAGTTTCTTCATAGTTCTAGAATTTTGTAAGGACAAATACTTTCTAACTATTTATCATGCAGGACTTAATACCTATCCATCTTTAGTTGCCCAGCATTTTATTTTTACTTCCTTCTTTTAATGGCACAAAAGCACATTGAGGGCCTAGGCCAAGCTTTTCGCATTAATTCATTTTACTGGTGTTATATTTGTGGAAGAATGGAAGAGACCTGAAGTTTTAACCAAATACGAACGGCGAAGCTTTTCATAGGAGGCAATTTCTACTCTTGTAGGTTTAGTGGTGCTGTGTTTAAATTTTTATTTTTTGATTTTTGGCTGTGTTGAGATCTGAAACCGGACACTCTGCGTAGGAGACTAGTGCACGTCCAACTTTGCCACGTCGACCACCCAGCATTTGTATTAAATGTTTATTCCTTTATAATTACCCTTTCAACGCAATCAGTTGATACGATAAGGCAGGGATGGACCATGAGGGCGAATACACTTACTCATGCCCCTCCATGTTCTTGTAACCTATGTCACAAATGTCCCCTAGGACTCTTAAAATGTTCTGGCGCCGATCAATTGCATTTGGTATTCGGAAAGACTTCGGAAACACTTTTAACTTCTAGGTGTGCTTGCTGATCCGTAGAACTAAGTACTTAGCACACAGTCACATGGTTCAAATGTTGAAGAGTTTTTACCAAAAATTTATCTCTGGTATTTAACTGTAATTTCTAATGATTTGTATTGGAGGAGGAAGTGTTTTCAACTCGGCCAGTAAACAAAACTAATTTAATAGTATTTCCTTCAATGGAGCAGAGATTTATAGTTGTAGTCACTGCTTTGAGGGTAATAAAATGGGAAGAATTAGTGACCTCGAGTTTTTAGTTTTTCATAAAAATTTAAAAAGTTTTTTATTGCGAACGTGTTTTTCAAAATGATTTATATTAATTTCTTTTGGTTTTTGTTCGATTCCCTTTCAAAGATTGGAATCGCCTACACGACAATTGGAGCTGACAGCAGCACGGGATATAAGTTTGCAATCGCGTGCCGGTGGTATTGAAATGTCAGCGTTGGATGATATCAAATTGAGTGCTCTGGATGGCAGCGTAAGTGTATATAACAAAATCAATACGATTTTATCAGCGCAATAAATTCGTATTACTCAAAATGCTACTATATTTTGTTCTTGTTGTAATTTATATCAATTCAAATACCACACAAATTTTAATATTTTATTTTAATTTATTGTATATTTAAATATATTATTTCCCCCCCTCTTTTCTATTAAATTTTTCAACTGCAGCTGCGCCTGGAAACGAACAAAATCCTAATGCCGAATTTACGCACTGCTCTGCCGAGTGACACCCAAAGTCGTGAGCATTTGCATCGTGTCTTCCAATTGTGCGCCTGCTCAAATGGTAAACTATTTCTAGCGGCACCGCATTCAATATGTGCTGGTGATGATGCTAACATATGCAGATGATTTCCAGAGCGACAATAAGTAAAGTTGAGACATACAAATATATATTTACACATATAATGCATATATATATATGTACATCAGTGGTACATATGTATTGGGTCTGTTGCAGGGGACATACTCATACATAAGTACTACATACATACAACATAAGTGTATAGAATTTTTTTTCACTTTTCTCACTGTTACAGTCAGAAGGGAGACCGCCGAATGTTGCATTATATTACATATGTATGTGCTTCAATACATATAAGTACTATACATACCATGCATACATATGTAGATGTAGTTGTATTTGTTGTTAGTAAAATAAAAGCGTGTATGTATATAAAAGTATATATCTCGAGGTAAGTAGGTAGTAGTTACACAAAATGATGAATGTAAATGTATAAAGGTAGACCTAATACCACATATGAATATGCACAGAAATATACCAGTACACTAGGGAGTAAAACTGAACCAGTCTGCCATATGCAACAATAGTAAAAAATGAAGGCAACTTTTCATATGTAGGTAAGTATCATTAACATTTGGTCAAAAATTGTTAAGTAGTAACCATGGTAATTAATATGTATACTTCCACGCACAAAAATTGTATTAAAAATGTATCTTTGCAAAAAAATGCAACCATGTTTGTTATATCTTCTTTATTTGACCATTCACGATATCGTTATAAATAGTTAAATCAATTTAGTACCATTTACGTTTGTAGAGTGGTAGCTATAAATATTTTGGTGCTGAAGGAAACACCTATACTTCCAATCGCTATTTAGTTAAAAATTGGGTACGTCAATAAGTTAATTTCAATGATGCAATTAATAACATCACATTAGAGTGAGAATTGGTTGTTTGTGAAGATCTATTTTGAATACAAGTTTTGTCCGTAATTGCTTCTTCCATGAGGAAGAAATTGGTAAATCACTGGTTATAAAGAATGTGATTTGTCAAATAGAGAAATCGCTAGACGGATTCAAAGAACAAACATCGGTGTTGCAAGACTAGCAAGACTCCTCGGCAAAAACGAACATGATTCAGATAACCTTGTGTGGAGTAAAAACAAAAGGAAAATCTGCATTAAAAGAACACCATAAAAAAGCACAACTTGAGTTTTCTTCATCGCAATGGTCGTGGAACGACAAGTGGAAGAAAGTTTAGTGTTGAAAAGAAGTTCACTTTAGATGGTCCTGATGGCTTTAGACGATATTGGCACGACAAAAGGAAAGAAAAGGAAATCAGCTTGCATACAAATTTAAGAGCAGTTAACATCATCGTCTAGGCTGGATTCTGTTGTGAACGCAAGACTCCAATATTCTTTATTAGCAATAAAGCAATGTGAACTCTGTATAAGTTTACAAATATTTCTAATTTTCATTCAGCATCCATGGAATCGCACTCCGGTTTTAAAAACTTTTTCAAAATATATCTAAGTCTTCTTGTTCAATGCTAATGGCTCGAACTTCTAGATGAGGTCCCTTTTACACAAAAATGATCACAAAATTAGTGATGCAAACACAATTTTTCAGCACGATAATGACAGATTGGTTTAGTAAACAGAAAATCGCACTTTTGCGGTGACCTGCGTTAAGTTCGGACTTAAATTTCATCGAAAAATTTTGGGGGATTATGCCAAATATGGTAGAATTTATGATAATGGACAACAGTACTGTACAGCGTGCGTAATCTTCGAGGCGCTTTAAAAACAAACTTGGAGCGAAATACCCACTTCTGAGCTTAGAAATTAAATCATGGCAATGCCTCAACGTTTAGAAGAAGTAATTAAAGTGTCACTACAAAAATGATTTATCTTTAAAAATAATTTTTTTTTTTTGGGGTTGGAAGTATATTGTTATCCTATGAAGGTTCTTTTAATTTGGTGTTAGTTTGTCAAAAATGAATACAAGATTTTGTTTCTTTAAGTGAGGACATTTATCTCACTGTGAACCTGTGAACCTGTATAAGTTTACAAATATTTCTAATTTGTATTCAGCATCCGTGGAATCGCACTCTGATTTTAAAAACTTCTTCAAAATACTTATATCAAAGTCTTCTTCTTCACTTCTCCTCCCTAGTGTATATATAATTGTAGCAAGTAGATTGACTACTGTTCTAGATAATTTTGTATTAACATACATGCATATAAATATATAAACATTATCAGATTTATTACAAGTACATACACACATACACATACATACATTCATACATGCATAAAGTATATACATACATACATAAATAAATACATATGTATATGAAATACTACTTAACTATAAACAGAGGCCTATTAGCATTTAAGTAAATAAGTACATACATATGTATTTTGGGTAGTTTCAAACGAAAACGAATATTAAATTTAGTCAAAGTTAAATCAAGTCGAGTTTTGTATTTGTAACTACTTAAGCTAGTACGAACAAGTATACCACATAAAAAGCTAAAATCAATTACATAAAATATTTAATCGAATCGAATTGAGAAACGAAATAATAGTTGCAATTATTGAATATTAAACTTGTTCTTTTATGTTCGTTTATGTTGAGATCCAAATAGAAAAGGGATCGGCGGGATAGCACAATAAAATAACTACATACTAAATACTTAAAATATAATTAAATAACAAAATCAAGAGCTTCTTATAACTACAACAAAACACAGACATACACAAAGGTACAGACATATAGACATACCTACATACATACATACGAACATATAAATATATATACATATTTACATATGTATATAAATCAGTTTATTGTATTTGTAATACTCCAGTAATTTAAGCTGTTAGTTAACTAAATAGTCAATATATGAGTACTAAGCTTAATTGTGAAATTCTTATTACATAGGTGAAATTTTCCGTTTTGCACATTTGTTTATGTTTATTGCAAATATTTTATTGTTATTAAAAATATAGAAAATTCGTAATTCTTACAAGACCAGCTCCATTTATACATGCAATTTTAGTTTCACAGTGTTAAAGAAATTAATCAATTCATAATATGTATGTACCACAAATGTTCACACACAAAAAAAAATGTGAGAATTTAAGAACTCGGGGGTGAAGTGAAACCTACCACGACCAACTTGTTTCACTTCTATACATCAATATGTTTTTTAAATTTTCTGTTTCCTCACGTCCTCTTATTTCGATGTTCTTTCAATTTCACTCAATGCCATAAAAAAAGGACAAAGCAACTTGTTGGGAAAATCAACTACTTAAAATGAAGAATAGTAAAAATTTAAACGCAGAGTTCTCATACGAAATTTCCTTTGATCCTTTTAAATATGAGAGAGAGTATTGCGATCGGAATTTTTTCATACTAAATATGTACTTATATGGAAAAATTTGTTGTATAGCGACCGGGCCCATGCAGTACAAGCAGAGACGTTGGTTCTCTCAATGTCATTTCATATCTATGCACATGTGCACGCGGTCGACTGCGAACAATCGAGTAATTTTCATATTAGCGAGTGATTGACTTTAGGACTTTAGAGGAATTTACTGTTATTGGTTAGTAGTGTTGCTTTTGCGAGAAATTCCTTTAGTGCAAATACATAAATATGAGAGAGAGAGAGAGAGAGTACGAGTGGATTTTGTTCGTGGAGTGGATTTTCTTTACTCGCTCTTTCGTTTCTGCTGGTACACTTCCCACCACTCTATGTGTGACAGATCATATTCTTCCACAAAGAGAGCGAGAGAAATAAGTTTGTTGTTGTAGTTTCTTGATATGTGCATCAAGCCAAACAAACTAAAGTAATTCGTCACACGAAAGATTGCCGATCCAGATTTCAGTACCCACCTATAATATCACTGATAATATTACTTTTCAAATCAAAAGAACGTTAATAAATTATATTCTGTTGACGTCTGAACTTTACTTACTTTACTTACTTTTAATGGCACAACAACCCATGGAGGGCCTAGGCCGAGCTTTTCGCATCCACTCATGTTGTGCGTGTTATATTTGTACATGAATAGAATAGAAGAGACCTACAGTTTAATGCCGAATCCGAACGGCGATGTGAAAAGCTTTTCATAGCAAATTTTACTCTTGTAGGTTTGCCATTGCCTGCCAAGAAGTGGTGCCGTGTAGAAAAATTATCTTTTCTACTTTTTGATTTTGCCCGTGCCGAGATTCGTACCCCGGACACTCCGCGTAGCAGTCCAACGCACTACCACTACACCACAGCGTATGAACGCGTACTTATATTAAATAATTATATTCATTATGAATAATTATAATTATTTTCTAAATTACTATAACTGAACATGGAAAATGTGAATAGTTATAATTATATCAATTATAAAATAAAGAAATTTGCTTTAACTCTTGCGTTTTTTTTTTTGTAGCCTAATGCTCTATTTTCATCAGATTTCTTATAGAATGTTTTCCTAGCTCAAGTTTAAATCGCTAACGGAAAAGGGCAGTATCTACATGAAAAGATGTCTATTAGTTAACTAGTGACAAGGATTTATCAAATAATATTATCAGTCAATCATTGGTAAAAATTTCAAATGCCACTGGTTAAAAATTAAGTAATTAACAAACAGCTGCTGAAAACATATAGAAGAAAACATGTTTTCAGGCATAGCAAGTCTTGAGTCTGATATTGGTAGTGACGCAAATATTGACGAAATTTTATTGTTGATCGTTGGCAGCAAATTTTTAGAAATAGCTCACATTTTTACCAAATCTACAATGCGCAAGAAATTTTGTTTGAGTGAAGATCAGTGCTGCTGATTGTAACATTGTGAGAGGAGTAATATTTACCATTAAGCTGAAGACTTTTCTTGTAATACAGAAAATTTTTCAATAACTGACTACAAGATTCCATTAAAGTAACGAAAAAATTGGAAGTAACGTACTTGGTCCAATAGCATTTATAAGGCAGGTTATTATTATCCGGGGATATAAAGTTAAAAATTACATAATTCTTTTTAGCAAATTTTTCATTTTTTTTTAACTATTCAAAGTTATTTTTATGCTTTTTTTAAATTTTATATTTTCTAAAAAATAGGACGTAAAGGGATCAGAAAAATTACAAACATACTTTGATTGACGTTCCTCATAGTAAAAAATCATACCTAACCGAAGATTTGAATGTGAAAACAAACAAATCTTAAATTTGTCTCAGAATTCAGAATTTTAGGTCCTACTTCTTCTTCTTAAATGGCACAATAGCCCATGGAGAGCCTAGGGCGAGCTCTTCGCATCCATTTTTTCATTCATAATTGCGTAAAATGTTTGTATAAGGATACAAATTGAACCTGAGCTTTAGTTTGTGCAGAGGACGCGGTTTAGCAACACATTCCCTAGTACATTTAATAAAACCAGGCTTTCGCTATTATTTTTTGAGGGAATTTTATTGAAATCTATTGACTTCGTAAGACTTCGAGCAAATAAGTGTTCACAAATAGAAGTTCTGGCCCGTGCATTATATTCTTGCACCAATTCAATCCTCCAGTTTTCGTTAACTAAACATCTGAAATATTCAGTTCTGTTAGTTTTTCTTCCAGCATTTCATCCACATAACTAACTGATGGTAGAAGATATTCTAAAAATGACGTGTTTGTCTTTTGATCAACTACTTTTTTAAAGTTTGGAAACCGTTGAAATAGTTGATTGAAATCCTTTTACTTATAAGGATACAAATATTCATATTCATTATTCATTTATTAAATATGTTATTAATTATTTGGCGTTTGTTAAGTTTAGTTTAAATAAAAAATTATTTATTTAATAATGTTTCAGGATAATATTTCGAAATGTGTTGCGCGCTATTATTACTAATTTTGTACTAAAACAAAAAAAATTATACATAGTACATATAAATAATTAACTACTAAATTATTGTAAAATGTGTATAGAATATATAGAATTTATAAATTTTAGTAAAGAGAAAACTAAGAAATAAAATAACATTTAATAAAAATAAACTAATGCAATTATAAAATACGACGAAATAAAACTAACTAAAGAAATATAATTGAATTGTTTAAAAATCAAACATAGAAAACATTAAAATACAAAAGAAAATTTGTTTTATTTAAAAATAATATTTATTTTCGTACAAAACCGAAAACATTTTACAAAAATAAAACATTACGTATCTTTAAAATGTTAAGAAAAAAAGAGTTATTAAAAAAACACAGTTTTTGATACTAAAAATAAAAAAAATTATATTGAAAAATTAGAGCGAATTGAATGTAATAAAATGATTATATAAATAAAGAAATAAATAAAATAAAAAATAGGAAATCAGTAAAAAAAATAAATATATATTAGATTATAAATTCATATATATATAAAAAAAATATGAATGGAATTTTATTGTTATTTTTTCTTAGTTTGTCGATTTATGAATTTATGATTTTGCGCACTAACTTTCTCTAACAAACAAACGATGTTTTTCAAGTATCCTACACACACAGACACATATACCTATATGTATGTATGTGCAGACGAGTGTGTGTGTGTGTGTGTGTGAGTGTGTTAACTTTAAAATACATTTGGGGGAGCGTCTAAAAATTCTATACACAAAACTCTCAAATCATTTTGGCATTTTGTGGGTGTAACAAAAAATTCTCAGCAGCGTAAAGAAGAAAAAGTAGCAGAAGCAGAGAACCCATTACATTCTACTTTCCACTTCTCTCCTCTCTTCCACCGCCAGCTTCGCCTTTCTATATTTGTCTGATTTGTTCCACAAACGAAATTTTACTCTGCAATCTTTTGGAAAATCATAGAAATAGAGTGAAATTCATTGCAATAAATTGAGTTATTTTTCGTTATTGTTGTTGCTGTTTTTGTTGTTAGCAGCCAGCAGCGAGCGGCAGGAGCAACTACCACTTTGAGTTGTGAAGGAAAAAGCTTTTTACTTCTAGGGAATGTCTGGCACAAAATAAAATTCATAAATTCACTTAACTTATTTAGTTGACTTAAATGTGGTTTAGTGTGTAGATGTGTCCGGCTGGATTAATGTTATGATTTATATTGTTTATTGGAGAAATAAAATGTTATGGAACATTTTTCTTTAAAGCTTTTGATTGGAGGCTTTTGAATTTTTTATTTCACTGAAAAATACTTGATTAGTTTTAGTTCATTTATGTGTTCTTTTTCACTACACATTTGGTCCATATTGAAAATAATATGTAGATATAGCAATAAATAATCAGATCAAAAAAAAAAAGTGTAAAATAACTAGTGAAAGCTACGTTGGGTTAACTAGAATTTAAAAACCAAAAAAAAAAAGGATAATCTTGTCTTATATTGTGGTGTCAACCCAAATGACCTGGTATTTCCAAAAGGTGCAATTTAAGGCAAATTTACCTTGACCAAACCAAAATTAGGTAAGTAAGTATCTCTGGACTTTAGAAAACCATCCTCAATCTGTTCAATTTCCGTGTCAATTATTTGCCCCAATTGGTTTATGAACTTACTTTTCAGCTATTACTTATATACATATTATATTACTTACATTACAGTATTTTGCGCATAAATGAGCCCGCACGATACAACTCTACAAGGAATAGTTTATCTTGTGAGAAGTTAAATAAAAACTTCGTATTAAGTATATCACACTTAATTAACCAAAGAAGTTGTTAATCCTAAGTCGGCTTATTGCATAATTGTTTCGACGGGGAAACGCTTAATTGCAATGAGACCGTAAAGCGAATCATTGTAAAGCGAAATGTTCCACAAAGTAACGTGAAATAATAAAAGCAAGCAAGGGTAAAAACTTTACACTTATGTAGCATAAGTCTTAGTTCAGTAATTAAGGGTTTAACTTGCCATGATTGAGAGGCTGAGAGGAGAAGCAAATTGACTTGTAAATTCGAAGAACTCACTTTAAAGCAAAAGCGGCATGAGTTTGTTCATAGCCTTTACATATACTCGTACATACCTATATGTACATACTAACCTATGTATATATATATAACTATTTTTGACCCTATAACCGCTGAACTTTGTATCGCATTTACTCCAAACCTCCGAAGCGGATTCGATAGTTTGTTGTTATGGGTGGTTAGTCCAAATGAATGAACAGTTTTATCATACATAAGTATAAGTGAAATATATCGACGATTTATTTCTATGAGCAAAATATTCAAACAAATCACTCTCAGTGATTTTCTGCAACTGAAAAGAAAAGTCATCATAGTTTTTTTAGTCTAGCAGTACCCCTGAAGGAATGTCTGTGGTGGCGTAGTTGGTAGTGCGGTGGTCTGCTAAGCATAGTGTCTGGGGTTCAAATCTCGGCCAATGCTCAAATGAAAAAGTAGAAAACGAATTTTTCTACACAGCACCCCACCTCTTGGCAGACAATGGCAAATGATGCATAACGCTCGGCATAGTCCCTCCATGGGTTTTTGTGTCATTTTAAAGAAGAAGAAGTCTAAACATGTAGCGTAGAATGAATGAATTCGACTGACAAAATCATTTGATCATGAAAATCATTCAATATCTTTCTTTCACTCGATTTTATTACCTATTTTGAATAAATGAACGAATGAAAAAAAGTATTCGATAGTCAAAATCATTCAGTTCACATAGTTCGAACATAATCGACAGTTCCCATCCCATAATAGGTACCTTACTTTATGAGGGACTTTCTTTGCAGGTTCCTTGGGCCTAGAAAATATTTAAAACATTGATATACCTTTTATATACTTAGTACCTCTGCAAGGCGTAGAGAAGCTAAGCTAGATTTACCGCATTGGGTAGCTCAGATTCTATTATTTTTTATTCTTTCGATCAGATTCAGATCTCTCGAATTTGAACAGTCAAACATTGTCAAATTCATAGCAAGGCGGAGGTGATCCATAAAGAGTCCCACCCGCCGCCGATGCCGATCGGAATAGATCTCAACAGAGTTTGGAGATGACAGAAAACATGTGTGTTGCCAACCAGCAGGCGTCCAAATCCAACCAATTAATAGGAGAAGGCTACCATGGGTGGTAGCTGTGGCGTAGTGGTAGTGCGTTGGACCGCTGCGCAGAGTGTCCGGGGTTCGAATCTCGGCACAGGCAAAATCAAAAAGTAGATAAAAAAAAAATTTTTCTACACGGCACCGCCTCTTGGCAGGCAATGGCAAACCTACAAGAGTAAAAATTGCTATGAAAAGCTTTTCACTTCGCCGTTCGGATTCGGCATTATACTATAGGTCCCTTCCATTCATGTACAAATATAACACGCACAACATGAGTGGATGCGAAAAGCTCGGCCTTGGCCCTCCATGGGCTGTTGTGCCATTAAAAAGTAAAAAAAAATTAAAAGGCTGCCATGGGAATAGAATCAGAAAAATTATCCGGTTGAACTTAGACCACTAGCAAGTTCAAACATTTAAAAAATCGGGCCAATGAAAGGGTTCAGTTTTTTGTTCCTTCAGAAAGAATTTTGTATTAGAGGAAAGCATTATACTAATGAAATTAGGTAAGTTTTGCTGCTCTAGTCCATCCCCTTGCCGCTTTCGAATCTAGACTATTCGAAATTTCGGTTCTCAGTTTCTCTGCAAGGTGAGAAAGACAAACCTAGTCTAGCCTAAAAATATTGAGAAATTACCGACTGCCTCTCACTGCCAATCTACATAGTAGAAAGTGAAATGCTCTGCTCAAAGATTTATTACTTATCTAGAAATAATATCAATAACTAAGAATTTGTCTTATTATTTATCTTTAAATTCTTGCGATTTGTTATTGTAATAAAAAACAGAAAATAACACTGAGTATAGTGCTAGGTTCTGCCATACATGTTGCATTACCAACTTCTCTGTTATTCCTTAATACTTACTATTTTTTTTAATAAAATAAAATATTGTTACCGTGTTGAAAATATACGTTGCGGGTGTCCAAAGGAGAAAAGTGTGAGGTAAATCAGAGCGTAAAAAAATTTAATGTATCTAATTCTTTGTATGAAACCTCAAACACTACAGGATCATGAAACCGTTGATGTCTCGTTGATGGCCATACAAATCTCATCATTTGGTCTTTCCTTTTAACTGAAATTAATTTACTAGGGTAGTTTTAGTAAAAATATATAGAAATAAATACTAAAATTTTGACTGTCCAAAATTTGATATAATAATTTTTAATATGCAGAAATTTTAACGGGATGGATTCGTGAACAGGAATAGAATTGTGGTTTGGATTTGTATTCAAAAGCTTTCAGTGACCGCAATTTTCAAACCATGAAAATAAATAAAATTATCATTCTTCAATTCTAAAATTATGGAACTAAGTCCTGCTCATCAAGATCGGAGGTTCATGAAAAATATACAAATAAATTTTTCTTCATTTATAGCCATAAAAGTCTTTCTTAATTACATTCACTAGGTAAGATAAAAAATTATTTTAAAACTTTTTAAATTGTTTTATTTTTGTCGCTAACGCTAAGAATTCTTTCCGCAATCTCTTACAAATTTCCACCTTACCAACCTGCAAATCCCAGCAGAAAGCCGGCACTAATTTACTGCATTCCCTGGACGACTTTGCCTACTCATTCGCACACCACTTTGTCGCCTTTGTGTCACACTCAATTTAATGTGACGGAAGGAAAAAAACTAGTATAAATTCATTTCACACACATACACACACACACACACATGCACATATTAAATGCGATGCGCCTGGAAACCCTTTTTTTCTATACATATTGCTTTGTATGTGTGTATATGTACATATGTAAATGTAAATTGAGCCTTTTTCATATGAGACTGTAAAATATTCAGTATTCTATTAATATTCTAAAAGGCTCTTTTGTGCTTTATTTCATGTCAATGACGGGCGGCGATAGCAGCAACAGCAACAGTAACACCAACGACAACAACATCGGCTGAGGGTACTTTTTTTATATAAGTATACATATACGAGTATGTGTAAGTATGTACATATTTATGAATATGTTGTTACAATATGTTGCTGCTGTTGTTTTAAGTAGTTGCTATTTTGTAGCAAGCAGGAAACAGTGCAACCATAAAATTTTCTAATTACCTTTAACTTTTTAGAGGTAAGTACTCGTACGTAACTAGCTGCAAAGGTACACGTAAGATAGTAGAAGGCTCTAAGCTCTCAGGTAAACTTTCTCCCTACCTACAGCCTGCTACTTGCTGTGAGTTTCTTGCAAAATTCTGGCTGCTTTGCTGTTTGCAGCTCGCTTGTTACTACTCATATCTTTTATAGCCTAGCATATTCATTTTTATTAATTGCAGGTAATGAAGTTGGGCTTTAAGTTTGCCCACAAACGCACATACTCGTACATGGTTGAAATTAAGGTTTAAAATATTAATTGGTTTGTGAAATTTTATCACTTTCTGTTTATGACAATAACAAAAGGTTTTGCTACCCAAAGTTTTGACTCTTTACAATTTAAAATGTTTCTAGCAAATTCAAAGATTTAATAGCATTTAAATTATGTACTTAGTTATAAGTTACCTTCAGCATGTGAAAGTGGAGCGTGCCAGTTACTCGTAAGTATTTGTAGTTTGTTAAAGATGACAACAATTTCCTAGATTTTTCATCTTCGCAGAGAAGCTTCGCTTGCACGTGTATCATGTGCTGTCGCAACGCACGAGCGCATTCACTCACTCACTCATCCATTCACTCTCAAGGACATCAACATCACACACGCGTCATCGTGCATTGCCATTGCCAAGCGGTGCTTTTTGCTTGCGAAGTTGTTGTTGTTGCTTGTTTAGCTTGTACATTACTTAAGTGAGAGCACTGTAAGAGCTCACAAAAACTTGACTTTTAAGTGGGCAATTAAGTAAACAGTTTTTTTTTTTCCCCCCATTCATCTGCAGTAAGTCTGGGGACTGCTGAGTGACTGCATAACTAACTACTAAATACTCGTTGAGTTGTGTAAATTTCAACATGTACGTACAAAAAATGTTTGGCATCGTTGTCTGCAGTTCAGCAGACAATTTTTGTTCTAGAATTTCAAACATGAGTGCGGAATTTGTGAAAGAATCAAATGAATTTCACGTATTTACTGTTACGATGTGTGAAAAAAACTAACATTTTTGAATTTTCGCTTTATTGCATACTGCTTAACTAAATTGCTTACTCAATTAAACTAAAATTTGTACTATAAAAACTAGTTTGATATTAAGAAGCCCCTGAATTCAATTACAATTGTGCAACACATTTTCTTATTTTTAATGCATAAACATGTAATAAATTTCATTATTGGAAAAAGCAAAACATTTCAAAAACTAATATAATTTTATATAATTTTAAATTGTTTGTTTTTTAACTTTAAGGGAAGTTATTGCAGTTCACTCTTCTTTCTTATATGGTAATATCTCACTTACTTACTTACTTAGCTGGCACTACAACCGATGATCGGTCTTGGCCGCCTCCACAAAGCTTCGCCAGTCATTTCTGCTAAGCGCGCGCTGGCGCCAGTTGATAAGGCCAAGTGCAGTCAGGTTGCCCTGCACCTTGTCTTTCCAGCGTGGTTCGAATAAAACACCCTTCTAGCCGGAGCGCTTTCTTCGATTCGCTCAACATGACCCAGCCAGCGAAGCCGCTGGAGTTTCATACGCTTGACTATGTCAGTGTCGGCGTACAGCTCATGCAGCTCATCGTTCCATCTTATTCGATACACGTCGTCCTCGCATACTGGACCGTAGATCTTACGGAGTATCTTCCTCTCGAACGCTCCTAACAGCCTCTCATCATTGATGGTCAATGTCCACGTCTCTGCTCCATACATTAGGACGGGAAGGATGAGGGACTTATAGAGCGTTATTTTCGTCGGTCGAAAGAGGGCTCTACTTCTCAATTTCCTACTGAGCCCGTAGTAACACCTGTTGGCAAAAGTTAGTCTCCGCTTGATCTCAAGGCTGACATTATTTTTGGTGTTTATGCTGGATCCTAGGTAAACGAAATCCTATACGACTTCAAAAGTGTAGTTGTCAACAGTGACATTTTGTCCAAGACGCCGTGACTCTTTGTTTGTCGACACAAGGTATTTCGTTTTGTCCTCGTTCACCACTAGACCCACTCGACGAGACTCCCTTTCCAGGTTGGAGAATGCTGAACTGACTGCTCGAGCGTTTTTGCCAATTATGTCAATACCATCAGCGTATGCTAGCACCATGACACTCTTGTAGAAGATAGTGCCAGAGATGTCGATGTTCGCAGCTCGAATTATTTTCTCCAGCATAAGGTTAAAGAAGTCGCACGATAGGGAGTCACCTTGTCTGAAACCTCTTTTGGTATCAAATGGTGCGGAGAGGTCTGTCCCAATTTTCACTGCGCTGGTGGTGTTGGTCAGTGTCATTTTGCAAAGACGAATGAGCTTTGCAGGGATACCAAAATCAGACATTGCGGCATACAAGTGATCCCTAATCGTGCTGTCGAAGGCGGCTTTATAATCGACAAATAGATGATGGGTGTCGCTCTGTTTTTCTCGGGTCTTTTCCAGGATTTGGCGTAGTGTGAATATCTGGTCGATGGTGGATTTACCAGGCCTGAAGCCACACTGATAAGGTCCAATCAGTTTGTTGACGCTGGGCTTCAGTCTTTCGCAAAGTACGCTCGATAGAACCTTATAGGCAATATTGAGAAGACTTATCCCACGGTCGTTGGCGCAGATCGTATAATCATCTTTCTTATCGATTGGGCAGAGTACGCTGAGGTTCCAATCACTTGGCATGCTTTCATCCGACCATATTCTGCATAGAAGCTCATGTATGCATCTGCACCTGCAGCCTTATTGTTTTTCAGCCAAGCAATGGCTGTTAAGAGCTTCTCATAGTCGGGCGTCGGTACTTCAACGGCGTCAGTGATTGGGCAATATCTACTGTAAAATAATGAAAATAAATGCAACCATGCGATCTTAACGTAGTCAGCAGATTAACTTAAATTAAATTTGCCATGTCGTCATTTGAACGGTTGAAGTTGAAGTGAAGTGCTGACTAAGGTAAGACTTTTTCTTCTTTCTTGTAACTAAAATTATTAGTGAATTGTTAGGAATTTTCTTCCAGAAATAAACCTTAATAATTCTGATCCAATTCGAGCTTCACATCGACACGGCGGCCAGCCAACATTTTCTTTTTTATGAACTAAATAAAATTCATATACAGTAATTCCCAATTAATTGCACCGCTTTTAGTTGCGTTTTAGTTTTGATTGAGACAGTAATTTTGTTTTATCAGCTCAAAAGGTACTCAAATTCCTCTGTAAAGGCTTGCCCTTGCTTACTAAACATGAGATTGTAATTTTTCGTTGGTGAAATGAAAGAAGGATTACTTGAGATTTCCACTTGCAACTCTACTTGAGCCTTCTGTTACAGCTTCGTGTATTGAAAGATGGTTTCTCGTCTCGCATGCATACAGGAGTATAGATTTATAACATTGGAGTATTTTAGTTTAAAAATTTTGTGCGCTAGAATATTTCATTTCACTTCCACACTTCCAAGAGATATTAAAAGCTACTTTCTTGATCCTTTTCTCAATGTCCATGTCGGTGTTACTAACTAAAATACTTACGTGGGTAGTTTAACTGATCGATCTAGGTACTTATTTTTCTCTGTGGGCCACTTAGTTCTTAGACTGAGCAGTTCTGAACTCTTTTGAAGTACTTTGAGTGATCTCAGTGGCTTTGCTGTTAATACTTGAGGGAAAGTAGATATCTGATATAATTAATATAGTCAAGGAGAATGTGGTCGCTGTGGCGTAGTGGTAGTGCGTTGTACTGCAACGCAGAGTGTCCGGGGTTCGAATCTCGGCACAGGCAAAATCAAAAATAAAAAAAATTATTTTTCTACACGACACCACCTCTTGGCAGGCAATGACAAACCTACAAGAGTAAAAATTGCTATGAAAAGCTTTTCACTTCGCCGTTCGGATTCGGCATTAAACTATAGGTCCCTTCCATTCATGTACAAATATAACACGCACAACATGAGTGGATGCGAAAAGCTCGGCCTAGGCCCTCCATGGGCTGTTGTGCCATTAAAAGTAAAGTAAGTAAGGAGAATGCATTGAACTTAATTTTGTTTTTTTAAAACAACAGTGAACCCGAACACAACATCACTTGCTATAAGTAGAAAACATGTAAGAATGTTCATATTTTCATTTGAGTCTGCCAAGTTTTTAAAACTGAAGTATTTAGACAAACAAACCATGTTTGCTAAATATGCAGAATATTCCTTGATTTATTTTGATGAATTTAATGAAAAAGAACACAAATTATAAAATACTGAACGCTTTGATAGTCAGGAGTAGTACTACTGTGGGCAAAAAGTAGTAAGACTTTGTTCATAATTTCAAATTTTTTTATTCATTCTTCCAAATCTATTTCGTCCCCTTCAAAGTAATCCCCCCGTCCCCAATACACTTCACTTGTGCCAACGTTTTTTCCAATTCTCGAAACAGTTGTTAAAGTCAATTTCCGGAATAGCCTTCAATGCGCTTAGCGATTCATGTTTAATGTCTTCAATTGACTCAAAACGGTGTCCACGAAGCGGTTTTTTGAGTTTAGAAAATAGCCAAAAGTCACACGGTGCTAAGTCAGGCGAATAGGGTGGTAGGGTGGTTGCGGAACGATATCAGTCGAATTTTTGGCAAAATGGTCTCGTAAAACCAATGCAGTGATTTTGGAACCAATCGTGCATTCACTCTTCTTAGGCCCAAATGATGTTTTCAAATGGTTTTCACTGATCCTTCCGATATTCCAACGATGCCAGTAAGGTCTGTTACTAAGGACTGTTAATCGTCGATTCTCGAGCACCAATTCCTTGATTTTATTGACGTGTTGATCATCAGTTGATGTTGATGGCCGTCCTGGACGTGGTTCGTCGTCAACGCGTTCTCGACCATCTTTGAACAATTTGTACCAATCAAAAACACTTGCTCACGACATACAATTATCACCGAAGGCCTTTTGCAACATTCTGAACGTTTCGGCACCAGAAATTTGATTCCGCACACAAAATTTAATGGAACTTCTTTGTTGAATAATTTCACTCATTGTGAAAATCGCCGAATGCACTTTTTGTACTTCAGAAAGATAAGCGTATACTAAACACTAATGATTATTTTGATGTGACATTTGGCACAGATGTCACCGACAGTCATACCAACCTTAAAAAAATAATATTCTGATGAATGGGTTTCCGCGCGAAATTTAAATTAAAAAGTCTTACTAACTTTTGCCCACAGTTGTAAATGCTGGGAGAGATCACTAGTTTCAAAATTGCTACTCATATTCGAACTGTGGATCTATGTAAACACTAATACTTAATAATTACAAACCTGGTTGACTCGATAAGAGGCGATCTGCAGTGAATGGTAACTTCAGAGTAGTTAGCAGTTTATTGAAGGGATTATATTTATTGGCGCCTAACTATCAATGCAGAGAGGTCATCGTGGCGTAGTTGGTAGTGCGCTGACCTGCTACGCCGAGTGCCCGGGTGTTCAAATTTCGGCACAGGCATAACCAAAAACGGAGAAAACTAAATTTGTATGTATAGCACCACCTCTTGGCAGGCTATGGCAAACCTACTAGAGTAAAAATTGCCTATGAAAAGCTTCTCACTGCGCCGTTCCGATTTGGCATAATGTACAAATATAGTATGTACACACAACATGAGTGGATGCGAAGAGCTCGATATAGGTCCTATAGACTGCCAGTGCATATGAAGATGTCACTACAGGGTTTGGGGTGCAGATGAAAAGTTTTTGTGGTTACAAAACATATTCTTCTCCTTATACTAAACAACTTTCCTATGGACACCAAAAACAATAAATCTCAAATTAAAGATGTCCTAGTACAGTTTTTCTTAACGTCGTTTTTCTAATTTGATGTACCGTTAACTGAAAAAACTGACATGGTGGAGCAAAACAGTTTTCAGATTCGACTTCAGCAATCCCTGGAACTTTCTCAAAAACAAAATACGAGTACCTATAGAAATACGGATATAAAGAGAGAGAAAGAAATAGTGTAAATATATTTGAGTTATTTTTGCTGTTCGGTATATTTTTTTCTTATACAACTCAGGTAGCCCCTTCTAATTATCGCTATGCCTAACACTTTCGTGTGCATATTTTTGGTACCCTCGAATACAAATATTTGAACGAAAAGCTTTCTGAATTTAAATCTTCTTCAAATCAAATCTAATGTCATTTAAGTTGAGCTCATCTGCATCGTGCATTTAATTCCATAGGTACTGCTATTCACTTCGCATATTTGGTGACTTCTGGCAGCTAAGAAATGTTTGACCGCTTAAAAGATCTGGCAAGAAAAACTCAAAACGACCACATATTTTAATTTAAATTAACTGAATTTAATTAAGAAAATTATAATTATTTTAAATTCTTTTAAAAATCTGTACTCTTTCTACAAATATTTCAATTAAATTGAAAGCTATTGTCCACCTTCCTGTACCACGTTCGACGTTCAAAATTACATTTAGTTTACTTTACTTTTAATGGCACAACAGCCCATGGAGGGCCTAGGCCGAGCGTTTTCACATCCATTCATGTTGTGCGTGTTATATTTGTACATGAATGGAAGGGACCTACAGTTTAATGCCGAATCCGAACGGCGACTACTCTTGTAGGTTTGCCATTGCCCGCCAAGAGGTGGCCGTGTAGAAAAATAATTTTTTCTACTTTTTGATTTTGCCTGTGTCGAGATTCGAACCCCGGACACTCTGCGTAGCCGTCCAACGTACTACCACTACGCCACAGCGACCAAAATTACATTACATTCCCAAAAATAAAAAGAGTACGTATTAAAATTTTGTCAAAAACCGCAATAGCAAAAAAAAAACCTGAGGAAAATAAGTAAATAAAGTTATTCAATCGAATTTAGTGACTTAAATAATCGACAACAGCAGCAACAACGAAAACAACATCATTACGAAACGCAAATGGAGCTATATTCCAACCAAAACAACCACACAAATGTTGACACACACACACACACGTTCTACAAAAAAACAAACAAACAAAACTTAATCCTTTTGTGACAAAAATAACGGAAATCAAATCGAAAACTCATGCGTCGTTGATGATGGACCGCAGCAGCAACTGCACTCAGTAGAAGCAATGACAATAGCAGAAACAGCAACCAAAGCAACAATACCAGCAGCAGCAACATACGACTGCTGCTATTCGAAAAGGGGTTGCTCGCAAAGTTATGCCTTTTGTTATATTACTTATATTATAGTTTTTGTTCATAGTTGCTTGCTTGTACTTTTCCCCTTGTTTTTTTTTTCGTTTGCTCTTATTTCGTATTTTTGTCAACAACAGCAGCAGCCAAAGCAGCAAAAAGGAGCAACTTTTGCTTGGTAATGATGGCATTTCGCTGCTGTTTAAACTGAAACCTTTAGTTCTACTTCAACGCAAATTTCTATAAAGTTGAAACAATGCAACAGAAGCAACAGAAGCAGCATAGTTCGAGCACCAAAAGCGACCTCTACTGTCAACTACAGAGACATATATAAACATACATATATCTATGTATATGCAGCTTGCATTCATACGCCAGTAAGTATGCAAAAGTTTTGCTTTCTACTCTTCCAGCTCAAATATGTAGGTATATTTATACATATTTAATTTTACGTATACGCCTCGTAGTGCCACTGCCTTACGGTCGGTCGACTTCATTGTTTCGCTTCATTGTTTTTATTGAAAATTTAGTTTCAATGATTTTTCGTTCTGCTGCTTTTGTGTTTTGCATAAATTTCATTTCATTAATACTCGTAATGTAAAAGAATTGCGGGTATGTGGCGACGCTCATGTTCTAATTATTAAGAATTTTCTATAAAGCAACCCGGTAGAGAATGTGCTGCATATGATTTCCATTGGAAGCAAATGCAATGGGTATGAAAACTTGTAAAACAAGGCCACGCTCATCACTAGTGGCAATCTCTATTGATCAGCTAGAACATTACCCTACCAGGCTACCCCACCCAAATATTTTGTTGACCACAAAAAAGTTGTGCAAAAATGTTGTTTTTGCGTGAATGCATTTTTTGTTTTTTGCTATTTCTGCTGGCTGCCATTAGCAGCAAAGAAGAATTACACCTAATTAATGAAGATACATATTTTTTGTGGTGGATGGGTTTTGTTGGGCAACGATTTATTTTTGTTTTTAAATCAAGTTTATTATTTATTTTGTGTGTAAGAATATTTCTGGTTGCTGTTAATATCAAATAATAATAATTGGTTGCCCCTGCTTTGTCTTTTATGTGTAATTACATGAACTTTATTTTTAGTTTTTCGCATGACATCATGGGACAATATTTTCCTCTTTCCTTTTATTCTTTCTGTTTTTCTTTTGTTTACATAAATGTAATTTAATTAACTAATTCTTAGTTATACTTGTGATGTAAAGGCAACGAACTTGCATATCTTTTGCACTTTCTTCTCCCTCTTCTTTAATAATCAGCTTAAATGCTAAATTAACAATATTTTTCTCACTATTTAACACATAATTTTAAGCATTATTTTTATACTACATAAAACAATTTAGCAGTTTCCAACTTATTACTACTATGTAGATAGACTAAATTTGTAGAACACACATACCAAAATACAAATGGGTAATTTCACGGTAATTTGCATTGCACTTAGATCATACGAGTACAAATTTATGTGATACATGCAGTGGTGTATTATTTGTGATCAGTTTTAGAAAAGCGTTGATGCTAATATTGCTATAGAAGGAATTTTGATAACCGTAAGGACTATGGTTCCATTCCACTAAAAATCGATGCAGTTGTGTCGAGGCAGTTTATGTGAGAAGCCCAAAATTTCTGCATGCAAACCAGACTACTCTACTAGTGAAATCACATGCTTGACATACCTGTATCAGCGGTTTTTCGTTACAATATTCGTTACAACATTAGGCTGATACTCACAAATCTGTGCAACATTAGTGCGATTATGTCAAATGAACACATTTTGGAAAGCATGCTCCACCAGTTGCAAAAGCTGACTTTCAACGCGTCTTTCACTACATCATTGATATCGAAATCTCCGGAACGGAATCGAGCAAACCACTCCTAGGTCCGGCATTCACTTGCAGCATCCTCGCAGCATCCTCACTGTAATTCGCACAAATTTTTCGGCATGATTTTACAGCGGGTTTACCTTTTCTATAGTAATAACTCATATTGCTTCAGATATTTCACTCATTTTCAAATCAATGTAACTTTTTACGAGAGCGAGAAGTTACACAACTGCCTTCACACAAAACGTAGCTTGACAGAACACCTTTTCAAATTCTGTTCATTTGACATAATCGATCGAGTGTTGTTAGACTTGGGGTACCAACATCATCTTGTAACGAAAAACTGTGGATACTTTTGACATGACCCAATATTTTCTTGAAAAGCTGTGAAATTACTGAGCTTCAAAGTTAACGGGGATATGCAAGTCCATGCATAAACTTAATAGCCTAGTAATTGTTTCACTCTGACTTTGAGATAACTCATGCATTTGAAGTACCTATACTCTCTCAAGGGTTCTTCTTTTCTTTTAAATACTTACTTTACTTTTACTTTTAATGGCACAACAGCCCATGGAGGGCCTAGGCCGAGCTTTTCGCATCCACTCATGTTATGCGTGTTATATTTGTACATGAATGGAAGGTATGGAAGTATTAAATACTTAAATACTTAATTGTAAAGAAAAAAATATTTAAAAGTTATATGAGATTAAATCATAGGGTTAAGGGTCAATATTGTATAGGGATTGTATAATAGTGGTTGCTGTGGCGTAGTGGTAGTGCGTTGGACTGCTGCGCAGAGTGTCCGGGGTTCGAATCTCGGCACAGGCAAAATCAAAAAGTAAAAAAAAAAAACATTTTTTCTACACGGCACCACCTCTTGGCAGGCAATGGCAAACCTACAAGAGTAAAGATTACTATGAAAAGCTTTTCACTTCGCCGTTTGGATTCGGTATTAAACTGTAGGTCCCTTCCATTCATGTACAAATATAACACGCACAACATGAGTGGATGCGATAAGCTCGGCCTAGGCCCTCCATGGGCTGTTGTGCCATTAAAAGTAAAGTAAAAAGTAAAATTAACTCCTTCATCTTCTTCCACTCTCCACTCAGTTCGCGATATGTTCCTGCACTTTTCAGCGACGCATAACATGAGGAAGATTCTTGCGTACGAACTTATCCAAAGCTAGTTTTTATTATTTTTAAAGGCATATGAAAATAAAAAACCTATTTTGAGAGAAGATAGAGCATTTGAGGTATTATTCCCTATATACTAAAAAGAATCCCAATCCGATCAAACGTGGTCTGTGGTCTGAATTGGGTCATAGTAGTAGCCGATGTGCCGATAAAATAATAAGCCGAAAATAATAAGTGGTGAGTAGAAGTGTTCAAGCTAAAAGAGAAGTGTTTATGAAAAGTCAGTATTATTATCTTCCTAAGTAAACAATAAAATTTGTTAAACTAACAAAAAGACCTAAATATATTTTCAACTTCTATATAAGCTAGTAAATTCTCAACTTTCCCGACAAGTATTCACATTTCTGTGGAATTGCCCATATGTGTGCTCATGAACAAACAATTTGCCATATTTGCTCGTATGTATATGAATTTATTGTGTGAGGGTTGGAAAAAATAAATGAATGAAATTTGTTCCCGATGCTTTCCCCATTACTTAAATGCATGGTAGATGGCAAAAAGATTACATCTTTCAATCTCATTACGATAAACCGTATATGGGTAATATAAGTATGTATGTATGGACGTTAGTATGTATTTAATCAGCTAATAAAATGGGAAAACCTTTGCAAGTAGTTATTAAAGCAGAGGGGTTGGCGTATGAGCAGATAAAATTCTACTAAAATGTTGCGAATGATATGCTGTAAAAATATTATTAAGGGCAATAAATATAATCAGAATCAGTGTACTGTGTCCATTTAACTTATAGCTCATGAATGTTCTCATAAATACTGATTGCAAGAAAATGTGAACGTAATTTATTTTTCATTTAATGCATTTCAGTAGTTGTTTATTGTAAATGAATAAGGAAAATCAAGCTAGATGAGAAAATATATTTAAAGATTCTTTAGCTCAGATAGAGGTACTAAAAATCGAATCCAAATTCATCTAAACGTATTTAATTCAATTGTAGGCTGAGATTTTTAGTTGATTTACTTATTCTTCTTACAGCAACTAACTAGTAAATCGTCCTCGTAACTGATGATTGCCAGTTACGGGGATATTTCAACTGATACCTAAACATAAGGTACAAGATGCATCAAGAAGCTAAAATGATTTCTCAAATACACGATTTTATTCTTTAATATTTCCTGCTTCTCTTGCTGATATTCCTTTTCACGCTGATTTTGCATTGTATTAACTATAACTTTTCAACTGCCGCCGTCTCCTGCACACTCATATTTCTCTCCCTTTTATCAATTGTAACCTCGTAAACTTGTATGCCTTATCACATTGCTGCAATCTTCTGAAGCAAAGTAGAAAAAAAAACAAAAAGTTTTGAACATAAATCTTCATTCGGCAACAATTAAAAATTATCTCTAATTACCACGTGCACATTCACTTAAACAAGTTTTACAGTTTGGCAACGAAGGCTAACAAAAACAGATAAAAAGGGAAAATTACCAAGGAACTTTAACCCGCTGACTGCTAACCCTCGATACTCAACTCAAAACGAGCAGCACATGAAACACACCTGTGAATGCACAAGGGGAGAGAGAGAGAGTGAAAGAGTGAGAGAGAGAGAGAGAGAGAGAGACAGTAAATACCATAAAATATGGGAACTTCCTTCCCGAAAATAAAAAATAAAAATAAAAACGGGTAAGTAACTAACAAAATTGTAATTTTTATTTAATTGCTTGTTAACACGCACGCAAGAAAAAAACGCAGTTAGCAGTAGCAAGAAAAATAAGGTATGATTTAAAGAAAAAAAGAAAATGAGCAGCAACACTGTGCAACATTCACAATCAGAGTTTTTTGTAATTTAAGCGGCAAACGAAAGTAGGAAGGAAGTGCTACAACATTGAAGTTTTCAGCCAGAAACGTTTCGGTTTTTTGCAGCTACTTTTTTTTTTTTTTTGCCACTTTTTCTAGCTGTTGTTCACTTTAGTTGCGTAATGTTGTTAGTTGGTGGTGGCGATGAAAAGTAGTTAAAAGGGCATAACTTGAAAAGTTTCAACTAAAATGATAAACATTAAACAAATGTGGCGCTCACCTGCAAATCGGCACTAAATTAAGTGCAAAGTGAGTTAAGTGAGTTTAAAATTTACTTCTTTATTGTGGGCGGGAGGAAAAAATTTAGTATAAGTACGAGTATGCAAAAAGTAAACGATGTAAGAATGTCAAAAACTGGTTAGTGTGAATTTTAAAAATATTACTTGCAATACGTATTTGTGCATTGAAAAGCTTCAATAATTTTTTTTATATAATTTAAACAACTTAACAACTTTTCCCCCTTAGCTTTAAGGAATTTATTTAATAAAAAATTTCCCAATCAGTTGAGCTCTTCAATTTGCATTTTCACAACACCATGTAACTTGTAATTTCCGTTGCTGGTGTTAGATTTATTAACTTATTAAACTTAAGAGCAACCAAAAACCAATGCAGAAAGTACTGCACTCTCGTTAGTCTCTTTGAATGTGTGTACGTGTAAGTGTGTGTGTGTGTGTGGGTTTCATGGTGCATAAACCGGCATTTATTAAAACCCTACACCACAATCACAATCAGAGTTAAACAATATTTTCCACACTCTAGACACTCGGAGTACATGCAGCAAAGTTCACTTTTTGAACCCTACACTTACATATACAGGGTGCGGCAGATATATATTTGAGTTAAAATCTAAAAATTTGTATACTTACTTTTTAGAAAACTTATTGTATTTTAATGAAACTTTTACTGAAAATTGTGTGACACTTGCTATAAAATCACTTCTAGTAGCAATAACAGCTTCAATTCTCTGCCGGAAACGTTTGCATGCCCGAATCAAATTATCCTCATCCAGGTCCGTTGCTGCGCTTAGGGAATCAAGCGTGTTAATGGGAATGTTTACTGGTCTTTACTCGTGTCTTTGTTTTTGTTAAGCTTGGCAATACTTTCCACATTAGATGCTTCCAACTCTTGACGAACTTTGTGAACAAACGATCGAGTGACATTCAAAAATTTATGGATATCAAGATGAATGGCATGTATAGCGACGATAATAGCGTATCTTTTCATTCCTAAGTCAACAGCTTTTCGTTCATTATTTATGATGTGAAAAGAAAAAAGATAAAATCGTGTTACTGAGAAGTGGCAGGTACATATTTGAAATATGTACCTGCCGGACCCTGTATGGGAGTCGCACTAACATCAGGCACAAGCTTTCGCTCGTGCTTAAATTCAGTTTAACGTTCTCACTTTGTCGGATATCTTCTGAAGTAAGTAAGTAACAGGAAAAATGTGCCTCAGTAGAGACAACTAAAAATCCTCCCGAATATACTTCAGAAAAGAGTCAGGATTATTTTCTTAAGCTTTGATGTGCTTAACCCTGCCAAATGTCTTTAACTTTATCTATCTCTTTCAATATTATACAAGAGTTTGAGCTATAAATGTTGTCTGCCATAAATTTACTTCTATCATTCAGCAATACAGATAACGTGAACTTTAAGGAAAATTGCCACCCCGAGCTGCTGCCATGCATTTGAAAACTTTTGCGAAATATTTCATAGGGCTGTTATGTTTCATGATATTTATTTTTCCAATAAAAAGGGAAATGAAACAGAAATTGCTCACTAACCACATCATTGAATACTCCATTTTTTCGGGATAGGAAATTCAGATTTTGGACGAGAGTATTGGGGCCAGAACAGACTCTATCGGGCATTTCAAGATGTTAGAAGTGATTCAACTAAAACTGAGCAATGTAAACTGTTTCAGTGATGATGAGATGTATCTCTCCTCCCAAGCTCTCACGTCTCCTCACTTCCTCTTATACCATCTTCTTCTGGAATCAGCAAAGGTACCTCATGGCACTGGAGCTGTTGAGGGAATGAAGTATTTTTGGGATTCTATGAATTTTAATTTAAGTTTAGGAATTTTAATTTAAATCATTAACAGCAGCTTTACCGATTAAAAATTTATGCGTAGTTCATTCTTTCCATCCATTAAGGTTTAAGTTGCCATATACTTATTTTCTTTAAATTATTGCTTCAAAAATTCCAATAACCCACTCTACATTCAATGTCCAAACAGTTCATTTCAACAATTATTGCTTGCAACTGACTGAGGTCTTGAGTTCCTCACTTTCATATCAAATATCACTTTAGTGTGTAGAGTATTCCATTTTCGTACATGACTGAGCTTATCACATTTCACACATGCTAGTAATTTTTTTTTAGTTCAGTATTTTACAACATTATCAGTGAAAAAGTATCTTATTCCATAAAATACAAAACGATCAAAAAAACACAGGAGGCAAAAAAAAAACAAAATAGCAGCGGCTTATTACACTGTTCACACAGACACACACTAACTAGCACTAAGAAGTAACAAGAAACCGGAAGTATCTGCAGCGTACACATGTTTGGTTGCATACATACTACGTGTACATATTGAAAAGTAGTTTAAGCGCTTACCCAAAATAGAAGAAACAGTAGACAAAACAAGTAGCAACAACAATGAGTACTATAAAAAAATATTATGGTAAAAATTTTACATGAACGTTTGCTACCAAACGAATTTATGGCCAAATGAGTGAATGTCAGACAGTATACATTCAAACAATCACTCACACACACACACACACGCACATACAACAAGACTGAGTATGCATATCATCCCTGTAGAGCCGAACCAATTTCGTCCACCAAAATTACTAGTTTTTCAAATAGTTATTCCAGATCTAGATTTTAAAGTTGTTGAAAACAAGTGCAGTGATCAACCACTTTAATAATACTATTCAATGAAAATATTGTCTTGTAATTCTCATCTACTCAACAATATTTTTCACATATATTACCATGTTCCGACTCATTTTGACAAGAGTCCTCTCTTTCATGTTTGTAGTAAAATGTAGTCTGTACACCGTCGCCTCATTTTTGATGCTTACCAGCTCTTTTGCGCAGCACAAATATTTACTGCAGAAGAAAATTCGGAAATGAGGAATAGTGAAGTAGTTCCAATTACTCCTTTTTATAAGTTTCGTTTATTTGTCAATCATTCTAAATAAAATTTTGTACGGTTAAATTATTTTTTAGCAGCTGATTGAAATGTTATTTCAACAAATGTCAAAATGAGTAGCGCAATTTTTAACAAAATAAATAATCCCGCCTCACGTAACTTTTCCCCTCTCAACCTCCCCCTTTGCCAGCAGACGGCAAAATGAGTCAGCTCACTGTGGCTAATGTGAACATGGTCTATCAATTTCGAAATGTCTCAAAGATCACTGATGAAAATGAAAATGAAAATGAATTATGTCATTGTAATTTAGAAGAATTTAGAAAAAAATTTTATATGTATCAAATTAAAAACATTTCTTGTTTTGTTTTATGTTGAACTTCTTTTAATAATACAATTTATTTATTTATTACATATACGTTTATTGTGTTATAGTAATTAGTCCTAGTACATCACTAACATGTTTTAGTAAATAGTAGAAACTAGTCAACATCCTTGTAGGGAAACCAACTTTTCCAACCAGTTGAAAAACTCAAACAATGCGATGGCTCTACAAACTATTCTAAAATCTTTGAACTGGTTGAATTTTGATTGGTTTACAAACTATTCCAAAATTATGAACATCTTCATATTTAGCCAACTGGTTGAAAACATATGCAAACCTGGACAAGTGACTTATGCCTAGGGTAACAAAATGTTAAATAAATCAGTTCGCGATGACACTGGAATGATACCAAATATGATGTTCAGTAAACTAGTTTTTCGACTAAGTTTAAACCACTTGGTTTACCTACAAGGATGTTAGTATGCTTTGGATGTGTTTATCTACATTCATGAGGAATGACACCAAATGTGATGTTCAGTAAACTAGTTTTTCGACTAAGTTTAAATCACTTGGTTTACCTACAAGGATGTTAGTATGCCTTGGATGTGTTTATCTACATACATGTCAATGCGTTGTGTGAATAAATGTGTGTGTATGTGTGCATGAATTGTATACTTCAGCAGTTTGTCTTGTTGTAGTTGTTACTCTAACTATTATTGTTGTTGTGATTACTGTAGCTGTTATATGTATGTATGTATTATTGCTGTTGTTTATAGTTCAAAAGTTTCACTTACTTAAGTTTAAGTTATTATTTTATACTTTTTAAGACGTTGTAAAAAAAATAAAAAGAAATGACCGAAATTTATGCACACAAGTGTTATGTGCGTATATAAAGAATAAGTGCGTATATTTGAGAAAGAACAAAAACACTGAAAGGAGTAGGTACATAAACAACGCTCGCCGATTCCTATCTCATACTCAGATTTTCTCCATCATGACTGTGATTCCTGTTCTAGAGACTCAAATGAGTGATTAATTCTAGGATTTAGTAACCCCAAGTATTTTTTTATGAAGAATATTTTTCTCAAGGATACATTTTCTGCTGGTTGATATCTTCAGTGGACCATACATGTTTTTGATAAAGAATATTTCCTTGCTGACTATCAACTAGCTGTTATTCTTAAGAGTTCATCCTTAAAGAGTATACTTATACATATATACTTACGTAATTTTTAATTTCGATTATATTTCCTTACAAAAGCTTTACTTGTGTGGTTTTGACATTTTTCTTCTTCTTTTAATGGTGCAACAGCCCATGGAGGGCCTAGGCCAAAGCGAACGGCGAAATGAAAAGCTTTTCATAGTCAATTTTTACTCTTGTACGTTTGCCATTGCCTGCCAAGTGGTGGTGCTGTGTAGAAAAATTGTGTTTGTTAACATTTTTGCCTGTGCCGAGATTTGAACCCCGGTACTCTGCATGACAGTCCAACGCACTAACACTACGTCACAGCGACCACGTTGTTTTGACATTCAGTGGCCCCTATTTACTTGATGAAAATTACTTTTTTGGGGTATTATTTCTGAGGTATTATTTTTATCTAACACTTTAATTTAAAAATTTTGCATTCAAACACTACATTTAAGTTTTTCAAGGGTTAATTTTAAAAAAAATAAATTTTGAATTTAGGTGTTTTTGATCTTCGTTGATTTCAACTGCTTTTCAATGGCCACTTTTTTCGAAGACGCTGGGATAAATTTATTGATTGTTTACAAAGTAAAGATATATGGTAGATATGGTGATTACGTTACATCCCAAAGTGCGGGTAAGGGCGGATAAGAGGGGAAAGGTTGTGGTGTGTTGTTCTCTTTGTTCAACTTTGTTCTCTACAAAAATTGTAGAGAGGGATAAAGAATTCGCTACTTCATAAAACTTGTCGCGGCCAAGTTGTTTTTTGAAATTATTATCTAGTAGAAGAATATTATAGATGAACATCATACACCACCAACATACTGACATGAACAACAAAGTGATGGAATTCACACTTGATTCGTAAATTCGTTAGCTGTTGATTTTTCTTGCGTGTATTTCGTTTTTGTATAACAGTCGAATTGAATATCACACTAACAAAATGCATGTAAAAAAATTTAGCGATTAGCCGTTACCGAATTAACAATTAACTTTATTTGTTTCTGTAATATATAAAAATAGCAGTCTCATAAGAAAAACCTTGTGCATACTTTTAGGATGCTATGAAAAAACAATAACAGCACAACCACAGTAATGAGAAAATATATTAAATTACAACGAAGAACTTGTTCATACTTACTACTGTCGGCAAAAGTTAGTAAGACTTTTTAATTTAAATTTCGCGCGGAAGCCCATTCATCAAAATATTATTTTTTTAAGGTTGGTATGACTGTCGTGCGGAATCAAATTTCTGGTGCCGAAACGTTTTTGATTGGTACAAATTGTTCAAAGATGGTCGAGAACGCGTTGAAGACGAACTACGTCCAGGACGGCCATCAACATCAACTGATGATCAACACGTCAATAAAATCAAGGAATTGGTGCTCGAGAATCGACGATTAACAGTCAGAGACTAATGCCTTACTGGCATCGTTGGATTATCGGAAGGATCAGTGAAAACCATTTTAAAACATCATTTGGGCCTAAGAAGAGTGAATGCATGATTGGTTCCAAAATCACTGCATTGGTTTTACGAGACCATTTTGCCAAAAATTCGACTTATATCGTTCCGCAACCACCCTACCACCCTATTCGCCTGACTTAGCACCGTGTGACTTTTGGCTATTTTCTAAACTCAAAAAACCGTTTCGTGGACACCGTTTTGAGTCAATTGAAGACATTAAACATGAATCGCTAAGCGCATTGAAGGCTATTCCGGAAATTGACTTTAACAACTGTTTCGAGAATTGGAAAAAACGTTGGCACAAGTGTATTGCGGCCGGGGGGGATTACTTTGAAGGGGACGAAATAGATTTGGAAGAATGAATAAAAAAATTTGAAATTATGAACAAAGTCTTACTACTTTTTGCCCACAGTAGTATAACCTCCAGTTTTATTCTCAAAGTTGAAAATCTCCCAACATGCCATAACAAGTTTCTATCGAGAAGTGTGTATAGATCTCGCATATCCCAAAATTATGGGATATTGGCCAACATCTGAGTACTGAGTCGGTATCAGTGAACGAAATTGAGGCAGATAGACCTTCTTTAAGATAGTAGGTGTAACTACAACCATTTTTTAGAAGACAGACGCATTATTAGCTCATATTTAATACGAAACATGATTAATTTCATACCCATACCAGGTAAGAAGGTTTAAAAAGATATCATCTAAATCCCATTCAAAATAATGATTTAAAATATTATGTATGTAAATATCTTTTAGCTTTTGGAAGTACATATTCTTCCGCATAACCTCCACAGCTCTGGATTTAGTACCGACAATATTTTATGAGACATTTTAATAATACAATTGAATAAACATTGAAAACCTTCTGAAAATTGCTTCTGGCTAAATACTATACTTCGTGAAATCAACTGAGAATATTAAAAAAAAATCAGTTTATATTAAAAATATCTACTATTTTGAATGCACTAAATATTAATTTAAATTTTGCAATTAACATTCCAAACTAAATTTCTCTAACGCTGCAACGCAACGCAACGCAGAGCAGCGCACCGCACCGCTCAACATTTGAAAATGTCAAGAATGACAACATTGTTTGAAGTGAGTTGATGGCTCCTTAATTACACGTCGATTAAATGACACGGGACAATTAATTAAAAGCGTGTCTTGATATGCACAAAACAACCAAAACACAAGCAAACAAAAAACCGAAAGATAAAGGCTCATTAAAAACAAATAAGAAACTGAGAAACTAAGAAAGGGAGACAGAAGAAAACAATTTTTAAAAAAGTAAGTAAAAATATTTTCTTTGGAATTTCTCAAAAGTGTAGGTAAAATGCATAGATATGAAGCACGAAGAGTTGAAGAGACTTTCTGATTGCCATCCTCCCTCTCGGCGCTCTTCCACTAGCTTTACTTCGCTCCAAATGACTAATGAAATGCGCACTAATGAAATGGATAATTTCGCGTTAGTAGAATTGACATGACACTTTAAATTGCTGCTGATATTTCTGCTATTGCTGCTGCACTGACAGCTGAACTGGAGCTGACTAGCACAGCGCTGAAATGAGGAGGGGGAGGGGAGGAGTGAAAAAAAAAACTTAAAATCACACGCTGCTCATCAAGCGTTTAATTTGCATTAAGAACTTTGCCTTCTTAGCTAGAAAAAAAAGCACACATAGAAAAGGAGTGGAAAGCTATAATTAAATGAAAAGAGAGAGAGAGAGAGAGAGAGAGAGAGAGAGAGAGAGGAAATGGGAGTTAAGTAGAAGACAGTATTTAAATATATTTGCTTGTGTATCATTGCTTTAATTGCTATTGCTCAGTTGCTGTTGTTTGTTGCTTTGTTGCTCTGTTGTTGATGCCAAGCAATTTTACTTCAATTAAAATTACTTTGTTTGCATAAAGCTTTTTTAATTAAATTCTATTCCTGTTGAATTATGCGAGAAAATATTTTATAAAATTCACACACACACACACACACATACACTCACTCCCTAGAACTTACATAAACGACTACACATACGTAAACTGCTACTCAAATATGTAAATGTGTGTGTGTGTGTGAAGTGGTTTTCTTCTCGCTTAAATTTACTTAAACCTTAATATTGTACATTTGCACTTCATTTAGAGTTTATGAGGTTGATTCTAGTTAGCATTTAAACATTATCTTCAATTATGCATAAAGTTGTTTTCTAAGTGAATGTAGGTGCTATTTGTACTAGTGTGTATTTGAATTTTCAATTTCTGTACTTTCCATTCCAAATACTCTCTCACACATACCATACATACATATTGTATAGTATGTGTTTGTGTTGGTGTTGGTGTTGGTGTATATGTTGTTTGCATTTTGTATTTCAATTTGTTTGCATATTCGACCGCAAATTGTGTATAGCTGTTCGTAATCGAAGTTCTTGTGTTGATTAAATTTTAAATAATCCTTTTGGCTGAAATTTCAGTAACTCACACACTCACACAATAAGTAAACTCATTCATTATGGAGGCAATAAATAGTAAGTACAACTTGAAAATGTCTTTTAATTTTATATTTATGATTTTGAGAGAATAAAATAATTTATTGTTGACAAAGCAAAACTTTTCAGTTCGAGCAAGGGAACTGATCGAGCTGATATTTAATTGGTATAAGAAATAAAATTAATAAATTTTTTAGCTTACCAATGATTTCTCTTTATAGTAGCGGCCAAAAAATGCTACACATTGTGATGGACGCCTTTAAAATTGTTCAAGCTGCATATTTGTGTATTCATACATAAGTACATATGTTCAGATTTATTTATATCGTGTCAGAAGAAAACAAAAAACTTAATGTTAGTCGTAATGTATGCTGGGTGAAAGAAAGTGATAATTCGAATTACTCCGAAGAACTGCAAATTCTTATATACTCAGTGAGAGTCAAAACTTTTTCTTTTTGCTGTGAACATGTAATGGTTGTAGTTTCATAAAGTTTTAAAAATTTGTTAAAACCTGTAAACACATAAACTATTTAACACTGGGTTAATTTGAAATGTTAGCGGTGTTCTAGACTATTCTGTTAGTGGAGACTCACAGTAAATTTTTGTATACAAACTACTTTTTGTGTAATTTTACCGTTTTCGAGTCCAAAGTTCATTGGAGAGTTTGTAACTCGAGGAATTTTTGAAAAGAAAAAAAAAAAAGGCCAGAACTGACGGAGACGAGTCGATTTGAGTTAGACCACTACACTGCATACATACATATTTCTGAACAATTGGATTGGCGAACATAAGTGCAAACGAGGATTGGATGGATTACCTAGCTGCAGGATACCTAGAGTCTAAGAGAAATCATAGGGCTCCAAGCGACCACTCTTTGGCAAGTTGGAGGATAAGCGACCCTTACCAAATCAACATATAATTCAACATGCAACACATAGTCTAAAATTAACATAAAAACTTAAAAATAAGCATGCATATAATACATAAAATCAATTAAAATAATTAAGATAACTAAAAGAAAAATATTATATCAAAGAAAGAGAAAAAAAAAAAAAGAAAAAGAAAATAATTTGGAACATTTTTGTATAAGCTTAAAAATTTAAATTAAGTAAGCATGCTAACAAACAAAAGTGATTAAAATGAAGTGTATTAAAATATAGTGCTAAGTGTAAAAAGTAATTTTGTAAATGCAGCAATATTGATAGCGCATGCATTGTCATGGACAAGCACATGTACATATCTGGGAAATCAATATTTTTTTTTTGTAATTTTTTTTACTAACTAATTTTTCTCCCCAAATTAAGCGAACGAGAAAGGCCTTTCATCGTTACTACTGGGTTCATGGAATAACTGTGAGTTGAAGTTTTATTATTTATTAATTTTTTTTATTCACCTTTAAAATTTGAGAGAGATACGCTACATATAAAGAATATAAAATTATCCCAGGCGATATATACTTGTGTCCGTTAAGTAAAATTTTTTTTTTTCGTGATTTTTTTTGTATCATCAGATTAAAGTATGCATGATTAAAAATTATGCAGATAATATATTTTTTTTTAACACTTAGTTTTGATTAGTTTTTTTTTATTCATACACAACAACAAAAGTATGAATTATTACTCTAAATCTTTAAAAATTTATAGTTTCTAACTAAACTAATTTCTACTCTTTAAGTTACCTACATATGTTATTATGATATGGTATAATATAATATATATAACGCTGGAAAATAAGGTTTCAATTTTGTCATTTTTGCAGTATTTTAATAGAATTTTTTTTTATAATAAATGAATTGTTATTTTTAACATGAATTAAGTGTTTTCTGATCTTGGTCTGGAGTAGTAATAATAAATTAGGGGATTCTAATGAAATCAGCCCTCTAGAATCCAAAGGTAGGGTGGGAATCGTCATGGGCATTAGCAGCATTTACTTAGATCAGCTTGCTCCAACATATCTATTTTTGCCAAACCTGTCAGATACCTCTTATATTTTTCTTTTTATACCTTTATTTTTTTTTTGTTTACCAAGCACGTGAATCTTATTTCGTAATGTGTGGAATTGTGCAGGGTACAAGATCCCCCCCATATCTCCCGAACTAGCTAGCAAGCAAACCAGCACGTGCAACCGTCCCCTTCGCACATTCAAACATGGTTTTAGGTTGGAGGAGTACAAGCTTTCGAAAGCAGTTGACTCTCACCTAGAACTCTTACCATTAGACAAAGAGTTGTACATTACAAACATCAAACCGAATGGTACTTATACACCATAATAGCTCAGTGGATTTTTCTGAAGAGTCAAACCGCGTGGTCAATTAAATTCATAAATTGTGTTCAGGATTAAACATCAGAAATTGAAGGTATAGTAATTATTGCTGAGCATAGTTTAGAGTACAAAAATTATTTAGTTTTAGATAGTATTCTGCGGATCTTGAAATTAAATTTTGTGGATCTGGGCCATTGGTGGACAAGATCCGCACGAGCAAGTACAGCGGAGCATCACTACAGTGTGAACCCGACTCTACGTGGAGGCATACGTGCAATGCGTGCGTCTTCGCTTGCACCAGCTTACAGCATACATTTTCGCATATTTGGGTTTTAGTCCATAAAAGCAGAAACCACACATACACCTTTTCCCGGACCTATTCCCCGCATTATCATTACGTGGAATATACTTAACTAGTGTGACTATAGGGTCTTCCAGCACGGTTGACTGAGTCTCAAGGTTCATGACGTGATTGCACGCATACCAATAATAGTCTCACATTTTTAAGTTTAAAGTTTAAGATTTCCTAAATAATTTAAAGAAAAAAAAGAGGACGAAAGAATTAAATGCAAATAGTTTCTGGTATTTTCCATAATAATTTGCATTAAATCAAAAAGTGTAAAAAATAATTAATTAATCAGAAAGATGCACCTAGGTTAATTGAATTTTCACCCTGTGCCACTATTTAATTGAACACTAATATTAAGAGTAGTTATCTACACATATTTTGAAACAACATTCGTAACCAGTCCTGTTAGCGCTAACATCGATGGATACATGCATAATATGAAAGTGGAAGTAAAACTATTTTCTTTTCAATTAATTACATCGTAATTTTAATATTTAGTTGGTTTAATTTCATATATATATATATTGTTTTTCAAGGTTTAATTACTTATTCTTAAAATTCTTGCAATGTAATAATTAATTTAAAAATTAATGATAAGCCTTAAATAATGTTCAGAATATTTATCGAACACCCCTAATTGCTAGTTCATTTGTGGGAGGAGTTTAAGGGATCGTAACCTTAAATCTCTTTTCAAAAACGTTAGAGATAGTGCTAAGTACTGTAAATAAGAAAAAACTACAACAACACATAGATAATGAATAAAGAGTAGGTAAGCAAATATAGCGAATTTGTTGATGGACCGTTAGTTGGATTTGGTTTTGTTGGAGAGAGTAACTCTACTCTGATGGTTGGGAAAGGGAGAGTACCGAAGCATTAACAGCTGTGCTTCTGCATTGATCGCGTTCTAGTAGTAAGTCGATTTGCTACACTAATATCATCTACATATGTTGACCACTTTTCTTCCTTCATTTTCCCCTTCTTTTTACTGGCTTTTCTTTTATCTTGTATATACATAGATAGCTCTTATGTGCAACAGCTCGACAGTTGACTGCAAGTACCCACCCCTCCGGCGAGCACAGTACCAGGTTAAAGCAATAATGCACACTAGCTAAGTCAACCGACATAAGGCAAGGTCTATTACAACATTTCACCGTCATTTGGTGGCGAAAAATTCAACATGTATTTCAGTTCACATTATGCATATCACTCAATTCGATCTCATTTTATGTTTGATTTTGGTTGGCCTTTTTTTAACGTTTTCCTTTTTTGTTTTTTTTTTTTTGAATTTTATTCAGATTTTAGGTCAAATTTATTATTTTTCACTGTTGTGGAGTAATTTTTGGAGTGATTTGCGCGTATCGTTTGGTCTACATTTTTACCTAGGTTTTTTGCCTGATTTTTGGTTTGAGTTCCAGTCTGATTTTTTTTGTTCTGACTAATTTTTGGTCTGAATTCGTTCTGCCTTTTCCGCATATTTCCACTTAGTTTTGTCCTGACCTGAAAATGGTGGTCTTTCGTTTTCGTTTTTAACGAATTTGGCCAACTTTAAGCATGAATTTCAGTCTGAATATTGGTTCCAATTTGAACACTTTTTATTCTGCATTTAGTTTAATCGGAAATTTTATTTAATTTTTAGACTGATTTGTGATCTGTATTTTAATCTGTTTTGTGATTTGACATTTGCTTTAGTTTTTATCTGAATTCTAGTCTAATAATTTTTATAAAATTTCGCACAATCAAACCTCAAGTTCAAGTTTAAGATCTTCCACAGCCAAGAACCATCATATATAGATTTCGCGGACCTGTCTGTTTCAGCAGTTGCCGCTATTCTTTCCTCTTCTCTAAAACCCCCCAAAAAAAAAAACAGAAAACAAACAAAGAAAACAAAAACAAAAAATAAAAAACCATGTCAACAGATCTGAAAACTGAGTAATTTCCAAATAATAATATGATGGATGGGTCTGAACTTTACACCTTTGTCGCAGCTCCTACAAGAGTTATGGATTTAAGTTCCGGTCATTAAGTCCATTAGACCAATAAAACTCAAACTTTTAGATCTTAGAGTGTGTAATAATATTTTTTTTTTGCCAGAAGAAGAAAGCTCAGAGTTTTTTGTTTTATTAAGACTCTATAATGAAATTCAGACTGATGCAAAATCGTTCGGGTTTCGCGAAGAGCTGTTGATTGTTTTCTTTGTTTTACTTTCCCAACTTAATTTTCTCATTATTATGAGCAGTTTGAACAAGTGATACTTGTTCGTTTCAAGACCAATATAGGACCGCTCCATTTCTTCCTAGTTCATTTGCTTCCTATTTAAGTCAGATGTCAGACATCTGACCATAATGGCAATACTTTAGATAATTTATGCCATATTGAAATAATTCTGGACTTTATTACAATAGAAAATGTGAAATATTTTTTGCAAAAAATAATGAAAAAAATATTTGTAGACCTATTTTATAATAATTTACATATGCTGATATAAATATTTCTTTGTTACTTTCATATAAAAACCTTTGAAAATGAACTTTAACATTTATTAAAAAAATACTTTCACAAAAATCAAAGCTCACACATGTGCACTCGTATTCATACACAAATACACATGAGCCAACACACACACACGCACCAAGTCACAGCTGCTATGCAAATACTACTCCCTACCTACCTATTAAGTTTTCTACAATAAGTACACAATATACACTTTACGCTTTTGCTCACTTTTCAATTTGCATTCTTCTGTAATGTGCCACTGCCGCTGTTGTTTTCGTTTTTTCGTTTTTTATTTTTACTTCTATTCGCATGGCAAAGCGCCTAAAAGCAAACAAAAGAATCTTAATCAAAATCATACGGAGTGTTGCGTTTTCCTAGCTATACATATATTAATGTTGGTATATACTTATGTGAAAATATTTGTTTATGTGTGTGTGTGTGGGAAGTTCATTTTCATTCATTATTTTGAATTTTCATTCACATTTCAATGCTTTTCCGCTGCTGCTGTTACTGTTTTCAGTGCCTTTTCGCCTTTTTCTTTTTCCACCTCGCACTTTTTTCTCTTATATTCTCATTTCATTTAAAGAAAGAATAAGAATTAAAAATAACACTTCTGTAGAAGGGTGGAAAAAATACAATACAATAAAATTTTATAATTTTAGAATCAACAAAATCGCAGCTGCACTTTTTAGCTTTCAGCTTTTTTACCATAGCACCAGCAGTTGGCACCTGCTGTTTGGCTTAATGAATGTGGCGCTCATTTTACTCTTGCACAGGCATAACGAAAATAGGTAGGCACTCAGGAGGGATTGAGACGAGCTATTAAGTTCGGCTGAGCTTGAAAAGCGTAAAAAAGTCAACTCAGATTTCATTACTTTATGAATGTGCTGGTTCTAAGTAAGAGTGAATTTTCATATTTATGTATATAAATTTATTTTTGTATATCTCCCGCTAGCCGCCATGAAAGGTAATCAAAGAGAAATATGTATACTAGTAATATGGGATTAATGAATAACAACAACAAGGACAACAACAATAGCTATAAAAATGGCCACGGGATATTTTATAATGATATCCGGTACTATATACTCACGGTGAGAGAGAGAGAGAGAGAGAAAGACATTATTTACATTTTATTAGCATATTTCTAGGGGCAAATTTTTCATCACCGTCATCATAGTCATCAACCAGCAGTGACTGCGCTTTGGCAACGCGTTGTTATATAAAATATATTGCATCATGAATGCTTAAGTGAAGGTGAAAATAGAAAGCTAAAGTTAATGAGCGCAGCAGTTTTTGAGCTTTACTAAGTATTACACTATTTTTATCCTTTCATCCTAATAATTAATATTAAAATATTATTGTAATAATGCGAAAGAGTGAAAGTGAACGCAGTTGTCGTCCTTCACGGAATTCTAAAGGAATTGTTTGAGGACTGCAATTATTAATAATTAGTAAATAAACTTTAAGTTAACTTAAGTGAATGTAAGACTTGAGCAGAGAGTAGAAATGTTGATTTAAATTTATTAGTTTTATGTATTTTATATAAAGAGATTAGAGAAAGAACTGGGTCAACTTGTTTTGCTTTATGTAATCTATGAGCTAAGTTGTTTTTATTTTGCATTGGGTTCCCATAGTAAGTACAAGTGTCTTTTGTGTTTATATTATTTTGGTTTATCTTTGCTTCAGCACAAAAAGGTATTTTTCATACTGGTTTACTTACTTTACTTTTAATGGCACAACAGCCCATGGAGGGCCTAGGCCGAACTTTTCGCATCCACTCATGATGTTCGTGTTATATTTGTACATGAATGGAAGGGACCTACAGTTTAATGCCGAATCCGAACGGCGAAATGAAAAGCTTTTCATAGTAATTTTTACTCTTGTAGGTTTGCCATTGCCTGCCAAGAGGTGGTGCCGTGTAGAAAAATTAATTTTTCTACTTTTTGATTTTGCCTGTTCCGAGATTCGAACCCCTGACACTCTGCGTAGCAGTCCAACGCACTACCACTACACCACAGCGACCACTGTCATACTGGCTTATTGACTATTATTGTTGTATTGGGTATGTACTGTGACCTATAAGGTGTGCGAGCCTTCATCTACAGTACTTGCATAAGTGCAACCTACTATAGAAGTTTTAGTGTTGGTTTTACTTCTGAGGACTTCACATTGACATTTGGTACTTTATGGTTAGCAAAGTGCCACTGCTCAAGTATATGCGTCGCTGATTTTTCTCTTGTCTATGCAAAACCTACAGAAGTTATTAGAAAGGATTCCCTGTTTTGTAAGTTGATTATTAAACTTACAGTGATGTAATGTAATCATTCTTATATTATTCTTTTGGGGTAATCCGTTGGACATAGCACCTTGAAGAGCTAAGGTTTAACATAATTGTTGTATGTAGTGCATTTCTTTCTTACAAGAATTTCAGGTTTAGCCTCACTGAATTCTTCAGACGAATGAAGTCCAATAACTGACCCTGAATTTTTTTAAGAGTTAGTTATATTCCTTGAACAGACATTCAAATAAACTTTATATGTATCTAGTTAGAATATATACTATATGTAATTCCTAACTAATCGAATATGTATTGCAGATTAAGTAAAGGCAGAGAACAGTTATTACTACTTTTATAGTCTTCGAAACTAATTTAGTACTTGGTTCACTGTTTATTTGTCTTGGAGCCTTACTAAGTATGTCGAGTAATTTCTGAAAGTCTCACAAATCTCTATTTTAATTTCATTTATCAAAGAGAGAAAGTCGTACTTTTTGGTAGTAAAGATTGAAGTTAACTCTAACAATCATAAAGAAGCTACCCACAAAAATATATGTAAACAATATGTTGTCTACCAGCAACTAAGTACACACATTTTGGTAGTAAAATATAAACCAAAAATTTATTTTTCTTAAGTCTAATAAGTTTGCTGTTGTTACTTGCTGTTACAATTATTTATTGTAAACATTGTCATAGACATTGGGTGGCAACTGAAATATTTTAAGTTGCTTCAAGTTTTATTTGTGTCGGCTATGTAAATATGTTGCAAGTCTATTTAAATTTTCTGTGGTATTTTTTCTGTAATATATTTTACTACCATATCCGAAATATCAGGTGTTGTTGAAAGTTCTAGTCTGTTTTAGGGATTTTTACGCAATAAAAATATTTAAAATTGAAGAAATTAAAGTTTAAGTCATCATGTGTAACATGTTATAGAATTTCAATATTTCATAGGAGATTATTAAATACATAAAAAGTCAGTGGCCTATGAAATTAAAAGATTTCTTTCCTGTACTCAATACTCAAAAATCCAGTTAAAAATATGTACACTTTATATACATTACTAATCTTTATTAATTCCGTTGAGATATCCTCCAAATTGGTATGTTAATGTATAGAGCCCCTGAATGACTTAGGTAAGACAAATAAGGTCACCATATTCTGGATACCTGGGGACACAGGTATCTATAAAAACGAGGTAGCCTACCACCTAGCAAGGAACGCAGCAGCCAAGACATATATTGGCTCAGAACCTATGATAGGTATAGGGAACAAACCGTAAAGAGTGCTTTAAAGAAAGAGGAAGGGAACATTAGGTCTTCCTACTGGGCAAACTTTCCAAAGTTTATACAATGAAATCTGCCAATTGGGAATTTCAACCCCAAAAAAAAACAGCATGTGTGTTAAGCTTCAAAAAAAAAACCAATTATGAATAGTGATGAGTTTCTCCTCAGGACACTGTAAATTGGGCGAGCTTATGAAGAATTGAAACATTAATTAGGACAACTCCTGTATGTTTTATCAAAGTGATGGGGAAACACCAAAACTTATCCTTATACACTTCAAGGCACTCATTCGCAAGAGATTGACATACTATCATATGAACTCACGTCTATTACTGCCATTCCTCAGTAAGATCAGCTTGCCTGACAGTTTCTAATCCAAGCTACTATCGGGGTACAATAGAGCTTTAAGCTCACAGAACACATCACCTCTTAAATCAATCAACAGTGTTAATCGCCTAGAAACAATGAAATAGTTTTCTCAAATCACCTAAAACTATGCTTTAAATCATTTTTAATACTTACTAAACTCACTAAAATGCAGAAGTAACATTTAAAATATTTATAAGCTACAACTTCATCTTATTGACAAGTCAATTTTGTTGCTTGACAGCCAATAAAAATGTCAGAATACAAGTCATAAAAACAATAACAAATATGGGAAAATAAAAGCGAACAACAAAAAGAAAAGGAACAACAACATATTTAAACAAACATTTAGCAGTCGATTTTTAACCTTAACACAAACACAACAATAACAAAAGAAAAAAAAAAGCAAAACCAATAACAAAATGTAGCTAAAGCTAACAAGTAAAAAACAATGAAAAGAAATTCAATTCACACGTAACTTCATAGCTTCATAATAAGGGGCAAACAAACAAAAACTCCCTTTTTCAGCACACATGTATAACAAAATAAATAAAAATGTATGAGCACATTATCTGCGTGTTAGCATCGCAATGTGGTCCCAAATGATTTTTATACAGTACGCGTGTTTGGGTTATTCTTCGATTACGTTTACTTTTGTATTCTACTGCCCTTCTCCGTCTACATACTTCTACATCATTTTCATCGTCATTTTACTAGGCATCATCACTGCTGGTTTCTCACTTGGCTTCCCATTCGATTTCCGTTTTTATGATATCCTTTTGCTGTTATTATTTCTAACCTCATGTACAAATACAAACGCACATATGTATACGAGTAAGTATGTATGAATGTGTGGACTTCTATCACAATATACTTAGCTTTGCTTAAAATATTGAAAACCACATTTTATTTTATTATACTTTTCTTTTTCTCTTTTACTCCCTCTCTGTACTCCCTTCACCGACAATTTTTGTTTTTTTTTTTTTTGTTGTCTTGCGCTAATAACTGCTGAATGTGCAGTCAGCTTGCTAGTTCATTTGCTAATGTATGTGTATGTGTGTGAATGTATTGCCTTGTTGCGTGTTTGTACACGTACATATACAGCCCTTTCACAACTACAGCGACTGCCTGACTGACCCACCCTCTGGGGACTTTCGTGTGTACTCGCATATTCGCTCATAAATGTCTTTCAATCATAATGTTTCAATATGTGTAAGTCAAAATCGATTACGAACTTCATAACAAATTTATTGCACTGTGCAAATATGGCGTTGACCTCCCGCGCTCCTCCTTCTCGCGCACCCATTCCATCTTGACCTACGGCTTTCGATAATGCTACACTGCTTGTTTTTCTGCTTCTTCTGATTATTTTTGGTAGTTTGTATGAGTTTTCACTTCGTTGGCAGAGTAGTTGAGACATTATAATGAAATTTTGATTGTTGAAGTGTTAAAATATTCAAAGATACCGTAATAATATTTATTGAGTTTTATTCATGTTCGTTTTGTTTATACAATATTAGATAAGGTTATTCGAGTAATGGTGCAAGCTCGTGGTAATATCGCACTTTGGATACTCTAAATAAATGTAAATATTTTATAATTTTTTTCTCTAGAAAACAAGCAAATACGAGGTGTGACCAAAAAATAACCGTTATTTTCAAATTTCGTGAGTTACGTATGTTCGATTTTCGAATTTTTTTTTTTCTGTTATGTTGGTACACATGTCTGTTATATATGTTGGCAATACCAACCATTTTGGATTGTCAGTTTGTTTTTGACAGGTAAAAAGGTTAGTCGTGTTTTGGTGTGCTCTTCGATTTTTTACTATTCGAAAAAATGGATCAAAGAAACTGTATTCAGTTTTGTGTAAAAAATTAAATTAAATGTGCAAGGACATTTGAAATGTTGACTGTGGCCTTTGGCGAGTCTACTATGAGCAGAACACAAGTTCAGTTGTGGTATAACCGGTTTAAGGAAGGCCGAGAAGATGTCAATGACGATGCTCGTCCTGGTCGCCCGAGCACGTCAACAACCGATGAAAACATTGACGCAGTGAAGAAAATGATTTTGGATAATCGTTGAATCACTATCAGAGAGGTTGCTGATGATGTTGGCATATCGTTCGGCTCATGCCAAGCAATTTTTACGGATGTTTTAGGCATGAAACGTACGGCAGCGAAGATTGTTCCAAAATTGCTAAATTTTGAGCAAAAACAACGTCGCTTGTGCGTAAGTTTTTGGCCAACAACAAAACCGTTATCATGCCTCAACCACCGTATTCACCGGACTTGGCCCCCGTTGACTTTTTCCTCTTCCCAAAACTGAAGACACCGATGAGAGGTAAGCGTTTTGCTACGATTGAGGAGATAAAAGAAAAATCGAAACAGGAGCTGTTGGCGATACCAAAAAGCGAGTTTCAGAAGTGTTTCGAGGATTGGAAAAAACGCTGGCTATAAGCTGGTATTATATCTGAGGGGGATTACTTTGAAGGGGACAAAATAGTTGTTGATGAATAAATAAATACTTTTTAAAAAATAACGGTTATTTTTTTATCATACCTCGTATATATATAGAAAATGTAATTTTCAAACCTTTTTACTTGTATAATAAATGAATTCAAACTTTTTTCGCCATTAAGTTGGCATTTTAAATTGACTGCTATATAATTCAAGTATACGAACCAAAACAACTTCAACTTCAAAATTATCTTGAGCCTAGCAGATATCACCGAATTCAAACCTTGCATTACATTTTCCTTTGTCAAGAGACCTGAATAGTTCAATAGGACTTCATATTGCCTAAGCTGGGATATTATGTAATCTAAAAATGTTTGCTGAAGTATCGCTAAACCTTCGAGAGCTTAGAAAAAGAGTTGTTTCATTAAGAATAACGACTACGGTCAAAATGGTAAGAAATGGGGTCTTCCACCAAAAATATCATTGTGGTCATACACATTGTAAGACCAATTCTGATATACGCAGCCCTGGTTTAGTAGCCGGCTTTAACTGAAATGTAAAGCGAAACTAATTTGAGCATAATACAAAGATCAGCTTTTACGAGTCCAGTAATAAGTGAGTGAGTAAGTTAAGAGCCTCACTTAACTTACTCACTCACTTATTACCAATAGACTTACACAGAAAATCAATCTCCTCATGTAGAGCTGTCAAAGAAGTATGAAGCTGCCCTATACTCCTATAGGGAACATTGCTGCACAACATCAACACTGACTACATTACACCTTAGGGTAGGTAAGGAAAAACGTTTCTATATTCTTCCCAACCAGAGTGGATTCGAGGGAAAATAGAGTAATTGGGGGTTTTGACGTGGAACTCTACTCCGACGGGTCCAAAATGGGCTGCGGTGTAGGGGCAGGCGTCTACTATCATCCTCATCCATACGCCCCCCCAATGAAGCCAGTGTATTCCAGGCTGAATTAATGGCAATAATGCTGATCACTTTATGACATCAGGAATAATGTGTCCAAGATAGCAGTTATCTTTATAGACAGTCAAGCTGCTATTGAAGCCTTAGATTTTTATTTAATTATAAATTCCAAATGAGTTCTGCTATGAAAAGAGGATCTCTAATTTGGGTTCTAGGCCATAGGAACATCGAGGATAATGAGAGGGCATCGCATCTTGACATCGCTACTCATATATTTGAATTTCTCAAAGTGGACAAAGCTCTTTGGGATTCAGATGCAGAGAACTATATTAATTACTACATCACTTTTTACAAAAGACAATTAAATAACAACAAACAAGGTATGTGGTAGTAAAGCGGTGCTTTGCACAAATTATGTACAACCACTCAGAAACAACAACAACAACAACGGCGAAAATACCGTTCGACCTTAACTTTGTTGATATTGACATATATGAAATCTTCATGAATGGTTAGATTAGGTCAGAAGTGGTGGCAATTGCCTAATACTGGCCGTTACATCCATAGTGTTACCACAAACTCTCAAGAGTCAATTACTTAGAACTTCGAGTTTGAAAGTGCTGTGCAATATGACCATTATATATAAAGTTATATAGGGAAAGAAACAACGCCTTCTCTAACGTCTTTAATGTAGCCCTAGTTAGTATTGAGCAATGGCAAATAATATGTTCCAAAGTCTCCATAGTCACAGAGCCATAATAGTTCCTGCAAAGCTCATTTCGACATGGTAATAAAGTATACAATTTTTTATAACTTTTTCAATCGCTATGATCGCGTGTACTTAAAAAAGTGTAACAAAGTTAGATAATATTGGCGAGGGGGACAAGGGCCATGTAATTATAACAAAAAATTATACTTATCAATAGGTGTGCAAAATTTCATCTTGATAATTTTTAGGCTGAGCAGAGTTTGGATTTCTGAAATTTTTGATATTTTTCTATTTTCTTAATATTATTTTTGAATTTAAATTTAAAATTCTATTACAAACGAAAAGATTCATCAAGATGAAAACTTTCTGTTATATTATTAATATTATGGAGAATTTTTAATGAGAATTACTACATATACCTAGAGAGTACCGGTCAATAGAACACAAAATATTTATTATTCATTCAAATTTATTATATCGCCTTCAAAGTAGGTCCCTTCCGAAATAATAAAACTTATGTCAACGAATAATCCATTCATCAAAATATTTTTCAAATGCTTTTTCCGCTATCGACTTAATAAAGTCCTCGTCGTGAATTATCTTTTATATGTCTTCTATCGACTGAAAACGGGTGCCTCGAAGCGATAATTTGAGTTTTGGAAAGGGAGAAAAGTCAGCCGGAGTGAATAAGGCGGTTGGTTTTTCGATGATGATTGTTGAGTTTTTGGCCAGCAATTCGTTCACAAGGATAGCCTTGTGAGATGTTTCGTTGTTGTGGTGCAAAATCCATGAGTTTTCTTTCCACAAACTTGGCCTTTTTCAACGAAATTGCTCTGTCAAATTCCGCATAACGCTCAGTTAATATTCTTTATTTACCATTTGACCTTGTGGCAAGAATTCCGAGTGTACAACACCACAATTATCAAAGAGCGAGGCAAATCTTGCATCTTGCAGGGTGTACTCCTATGAATGCGGTGGGAGAGACAAGAAGGGGAACAACAGAGGCAATGTATGCACTGTACCGTCGATTCACTGTAAGCCTTCTGGAACATTTTCAGCGATTCGGCACACGAAATTAAATTTGCAATACAAAATTTTAGACAAATTCTTTGTTCGATATTTTTATTCATTGTAAAAATCGCAAAAGGCACTTAAGATGAACTGATAACATCGAATACTGTAAACAAACAATATAGACAACGGTGGTGCCAAATTAGCGGCAAAAAGAATATTTGCAATTCCTTTGTGCGTATGTTTTAAATATTCATTTTCCGGTACTTTTTTGAAAGAATTTATCTCAATATCTTTTTACTTTTATACTCTTTTAATTCAATTTGGCAGCTTCTACGGCTAAAAAAAATTTTCGCAATTTATTATCAGATTTACATAAAGATTCGATAATTATTTTTAACCTTTTAGAGCTCAGTCCCAGGAGGAAAATGTCAAAATTACTTTATAAATCTAGAAAATTATGAATTTAAATTAGAAGCCACGTCAAAGCACAGTGTTACATAAAATATCTGGATGATACTTTTTTACTTATCACAATTCGTTAGTAATCGTGAGTCAATTATACTCAGAGTATTCGTAAATGAAAGTGGTTGTTTCTGTTTCTGAATTCATATTATTAAAGGAACAAAAACAGTAACAAGTGACACAATCGATTGGACAGTTTCCGTATTAATGTGGTTATTAATTTTTAAACTAATTAATATTAACTATATTAAAAATTCGCTGTAATTCGTTGATTAACTTCACATGCACTTTAGGCACCGCATATTTTTGATTGTATTTCATTTTCAAATAATCCAATCATTCAATTAAATTCTTTATTTTTGAATTTTATTTCATTTCCGTCGTTGTTGTTTATTTGTTTGTGCTCGTTTGTTTGTAAATGTTTGTTTAACCAAAGTTAAATTTAATCAGTATTGGAATTTATTTAATTATTTTCCGATTTTCCCACATACATAAGTGCGCGCGCGCGTGTGTGTGTATGTGTGTATGTGTGTATGTGTGTATTTGTGTATTTTTTATTTTTTTTTTTTTGTTTTTCTTTTTAACGATGTTTCTGTTGTTACTGTTGTAGCTCTTGTTGTTTTTGCATTTGCATTTGCATGCCAGTTTCCAACAACAAACATCAAAGCGAAGCTATTTCTGATAAAATGTTCGCTTTTGTAAGCGAATAACTTCATTTCGAATGCAATTTATTGCATATTTAAGTCAAAATTCCGCCAATGATGTGGGTGGGGAGTGATGATAGTGGTCCGCGCACAGCGATCGAGATAGTGTTGGCTATGCAGCCGAGTCGTTCCTGGACCTGGGCGCAGTAGTGATATTGGAAATAAAAATAAATGACAATAACAAAAACAACAAATGAGCGCAATGGAAATTTAATTTGCAAAATCAATTAATTCGAAAGCGAGCGCAAAACGTTGAGGTCAATTAATGTGATGATGATGGCAATGGTGAAGGCGAAGGCGGCGGCGACGGCGACGGCGACGGCGATAAATATATGCACACACTCATTCGAATACATACAGATACTTTTAAGTTCAACATTTAAGATAAAAGTGTTTATGCTAAAACGTTGAATCCAACGAAAATTGATTGATTTCATTGCAGACAAATTTTTATTCTATTATTATTCGATTATTTTTTATAAATAAATAAAAAAAAAATTTGATTGTGGTTTTTTGCTCACTTATTTTTGTTTTTATTTAATATTTTTTATTTTTTTTTATTATAATGCACAATTTTTTTATCAAGAACTTTTCTCAACAATACCATATGCATGTGTTCATGTTTGAATGTGTAGGTGTGTGTGTGTGTTTTTGTGATTCTATTGTCGTTGTCCATTCAATCGTTATCAGTCACCGCATTTTTGGTTGGTTCGTTTCATTCAAATTGAATTAATTTAAATTTCTTTCTATGCCACACTACTACACACACACTACTACACTCACACAAGTCAACACACACTCGCATGCCCTTGTATATGCACACTGCTGTTGCCTGCCACTTTGTTATGCTGTTGCAATAAAATAACAGAAAAACAGCAACAACATTTTATTTTGTGCATTTTTCGGATATGTTAAAAATATTTAACTACATTTGGTTTGTTATCACATCACAACAAGCTCATTTCGGGAAATGCATGCGGTTGAGTATGGACATTCCATATATGTATGTATAATTCCTAAGTAGATAAGTACACTGAAATAAAATTGCAATGTAAAACTGAAATTTTTGTAAAGTCATTTTCAAAGTATGGTAAAAACTAAAAAGTCAACAGTAAAAAATATCAGATTGATATGTTTTGTGTTAAATTTACATTAAAACTATCAAATTGACCATTATATGTTTTACATTGTAATATCAAATGCTAAAGTTAAAATTACATTAAAAATGTTCCTATTACGTTTTACATTTTTCATGTAAAATTTTTATTATCAATTTATTGGTCTCAAAATGGAGACCAGCAATATTTTTTTTAATACAAGTTTGTCATTATAAATTTAAACCATATGTGAAATAGCATTTTTGTAATCGTATTTGAAAATGTTCTTTAAAAAGTATAAGTAATTTTGAATAAATCCATTCTTGTCTTAGCGAAGACAATGATTGTTCATTCGACTAGTTTTTTTTTTTTGTTACAGATAATTCTGAAAATCACAACCCAGACGATTCTCTCAAAAATTTCTTACTTTACTTTTAATGGCACAACAACCCATGGAGGGCGTAGGCCGAGCTTTTCGCATCCACTCCTGTTGTGCGTGTTATATTTGTACATGAATGGAAGGGACCTACAGTTTAATGCCGAATCCGAACGACGAAGTGAAAAGCTTTTCATAGCAACTGCCAAGCGGTGGTGCCGTGTAGAAAAATTATTTTTTCTACTTTTTGATTTTGCATTTGCCGAGATTCGAACCCCATTCATTTGAGAAGCATTTTTTCGTATTTTTGTTTTTAATGAAATAAAATTATTATACAAGTAATTATTGTAGAACCCGAAATTTGTATATTATGATTTAATAAACATTGTTGTCATGTGAATTTTACATTAATTTCTTTTTAATGTTACATTTTTAACTATCAATAATAGCCTGAGTGCTGGAGGAACTGTACTGCACTCGTAGGTCAGGTTCTCGGCCTTCTTCACATCCATCCATCAACTATCAATAAAATATTGATATAAATTATTTTTTTTTTACATTTTCTATATTAAAATTACATTATATTCACATCAATTATACGTTTTTCTAGTTAAATTCATTAATGCTAAAATTACGTTATCTTCAGATAATTTTTTAGTTGAAATCAGTAATGTTAAAATTACATTTTATAATGTAAATTTTGATATTTTTTAATGTCGTCTGAATATTGTAAACAAAATTTGACACTTTTTACAGCGGTTTATGTACTTTTTTTTTGAATGTACTATGCATTTCATTTAGGGAAAATATATATTATATACTGTTAGAGTGACCATATGAAAAAAATGCTGATATTTTATGTCAAATGGAGTTGGATTTGTGGGCAAACTTATTTCACAGCTTCTACGTTAAAAACGCCACCAGTAATTCCTAATAGTCTGGAATCCATGAAAAGTTTTTCTAGTGAAAACAACAAAACCTGACTTTACTCGTTACGAGTCTTTAGTTTTTAATTCTTTCCAAATTGTTATTAAGTACATTGTATATGTAGCAGTCACATACATAATGTCAAAATTTTAAATGTTTTATGTATTTATATATTTAGTACTTTTCGATACATTTCGATACTTTTAACTTTTATTATAATTTGTATCATCACTAATCGATCGTTGAATTGTTACAGTTAGGAAATAAGAAATATGGAAGAAAATTGAAGAGAATAAAAATTAACATTCTTGTGCATATTTTAATTTTTAACACAAGAGGAGTAACGTGATAACGGTGATAAGTAAAAAGACCGCTCGACTATTCTACATATAATCATATTCTACATATAATCATATCGAATTAAAAACAATAGAACCATAATAATAAGAGTTAGCAGAACTCTTCATATTTTCGGTTGCGCTGGCACAATCACTTCTTTCGTTCTTTTAATGGCACAACAGCCCACGGAGGGCCTAGGTATGCACAGCCACTATCGGCTGTCGTGATTTTTTCTGAAGTTCAATTTGGTTTACTTACTATTCCTCTTTCCACTTATCCCTTACCTGAAGTGTGGTATTCGACTTGTAAAGCGTAAGTAGTTTCTATATATTTTTTCAAATATAGAGAGTAATGTAGGTTTTCCTTAGTCGGTACTCATTTAAACTAATTTAAATAATAAAATACTTTTTTTGGTATCACTTCGATTAAGCAATCACAATAAACAATATTCAATACTTATATAAACCACTGTAACTCAAAAAATCTTTACACCAGATTTTATTGGTGAAAAAGTTTGATCACATATAACCAACGATTCAGAATTTTCAACAACGAATCATAAAAAGCCCATGGCAAGCCCATGGCATCTATTGATGAAAATATAGACCAGCATAGTCATTTTTTCGATTGTTGGTTGAATATCATTTAACACACTCATTCCTTTTTACACGTTCGTGTTTCATTTACCTCGCTGCTAATTAGCTAGTGTCATGCTGGATAAATGAGACTTACTTAAACCTTAACTCGTGTTAAATTTCATATATTTTCAATCCAATGATGCTTCAAAATCAAACTCCAGAAATTCTCGACATAAATATAGGCTGTCTTAGTAAATAACCTGATTGAATTTCTTAAAAACTCAACCTAAAATCAAATTCATTTTAAGCGAGATTAATTTCTAAGAAATGCATAAACTTCCATACGCCTCCATTTCAACCACTTTTATACGAATAAGTAATCCCAAAAGAGCACATAAGATTCACAAAATTGTACAAACAAATTAAAAAGATATAATTTTCCCCACTGACACTCTTACATACATGCATACATACTAATGTGGGAGTGTGGTTAAGGTATACAATACTGCCATTAATATTCCAATTGCGAAATATTAATAAAGCCCAAGAAAACAAAAATCAAAACCTTTTCCTTTTTTTTGTTTGTTTTGCAGGTAGTCGGTGTATGCCATCGAAAAACTTCAGCAATAACTGTCGCACAGTGATATCTCATAAATGAAAGAAAAAAAAAAGAAACGATGAAGTAATCCAATGTCAGAAATGTGTAATATGAGAAAGAACGATATGGCGTTGCACGTTCAACAGAAAAAGAAGAAAAATTAAACACTTTTGCACAGTCAGCAAACGTTTTCACTTTCATAACCACAAGAAATACAGGAAAACTGACGTAAGACTACATATCTACCTATACGATTACATATAAGCCAACAACAAATGCGCAAAATTGCTGCTCAAATCAGACAACAACATGGCAATTCAATAATCTACCAACACATAGCAGTGTAAAAGAAAAAATTCACCTAAAAGTATGCTACGTTTTTATTGGAATTGAAAAGCTACGATATCCACTCACATGAACGTATACACATGAGCACAATAATCTTAAGACAGCTCAGACAAACAGTCAGAGTCGACAATCCTCTCCCATACCCCAACATCTTTCAAGCTACGAACTAAGCCGTTGCCACTTGCTGCCACTGCTGCTGCTGCTGCTTCTTCCCACGCCAATCTGTAAATGAAAGTCTCAATTAGAGTAACAATTTTGTATGTCGTCGATATATTCTCTTTTCATATATTGTTTCTTGTCGTAAGTTTTTAAGTGGAATGAGTCGAGAGTTCTAGCTGGTGATGATAATGTGGGGTAGTTGCGTTGCTTATGGTGTGGTTGATATTGGTTTGGTGTCTACCAAAATCCCATTTAATAATCTCATTTTGCCACAATAACAGAAAATATGATTTCTTTTGCCGCTGTCTTCTTCTGGTTTCTTCTGCTTCTCTCAAAATTTGCCCAAGTTCAACAAGTAATTGAATATGTACGTGCTTAGATTTTCAATAATATTTTGCAGCAACAACAAATACGTCGAAAGCAACAACAAAAAAGCATTTTATATTACTCGCATTTGTGTTGTTGTTGTCTCCTGTTATCCTTTTTATGAATCCTATTAGTGGAATTACTTTTCAAGATTATTATTATTATATGAAGAAGCAGATGCAGAAGTACACGAAGAGTGGAGCGCGTGATTTTTGTGTTTGTATTGAAAGTGAATTGAGTTTTAAAAGATGTTTAATTTTTGTGATTGTTCAATGATTACGTGCTGAAGATTTATTCAGGGATGATGAATCATTGGTAATTTGATTAAACTGCATATTGATGTTCTCTTTATTCATTTCGGTTGAAACAGTTTTTGGGTTATAATTATTAAGTTTTATTTTGAGTGTCTTTCTTTGATGTTTAGACTATATATAATATGAAAATACTGTGACGATATTTCTACAAAAACAGCGTATGAATAAGGAAAAACTCAGCTATTTATGTACTAGATATATGTGTGGTTAGCTAGATAACGATCTCGTCATCTAGAGGCAACAAATGTGGTATGGTTCGTGGCCATGCTTATTGTTCGTGACTATTCTAACTACTTAATGACAACAGTATAGCATCATGTACTAGAATATTCTTGGCCACTATGAAATAGAATGGGACTGTGGGATGTTCCAGATTGGTAGTGGGTTAATATTCGGTGACACACCACCGAGAATAATTACGGCAGTAGCAGCGGAATAGAAACACTCACAGATTGACAGTCTAAGCGAATAAAAAGAGTGTAAAAGGTAATTATATTTAGATTTTGGGTGTTTGTTGAGTGAAAAGAATATAATAAAGGTGCAATAATTTCATTTAGTTCAATCATCCAGTGATTGAACTTTTTATGTGTTGAGAATAAATAAACAGTAAAAACTAGAATATTGTAACAATATTTTGCAGTTTCCAACCAATTTAAGTTTGGTTAGAAGATGGACCTTGGTTTCTATTTAACTGATATCCCAAAGATATATGATATGATATACTATTCCAAATCATATATGAGTTTTTGGTTTATTATAAAAAGATTCGGAAATATTCCACCTCTAGCAGGAAACTAGATAGAACTAGAATGTTTCGAAAAAAGTCTGAAAAAAAATATTTTTTTGTATGCAAAAACTTTAAGTTTAGCAGGTTAATTTTCATGTGATGGTGGCAACAATTATTTTCTTATATATACATGCACTAGCGAACTCTGGGTTTCGTGGATAAAACTACACGTCCCACTCTATATTGAAATGATATTCTTTGCGAGTACATATGCAAAGCAGATAGACTATTTCAATTCGCAATTCGAACTATTTTTAGTTTCTTAATTCAAAATGTTTTACACTGCCAGTGCCGGGCAAAACTGTCAGAATGAAAGAACAATTTAGGGACACGAAATAATGTTGACAAATGGAAAAGTAAAAGCGGAGAAAATTTTCTATAGATCCAGATCCAGATTCAAGGGTTTTGAAATCAAGCAATATCTAAAAAGCTCGCGTGTGGTTCGTTTTCTCAAAACTTTTTTTTTGTACAGCTCTATTATTGATATTATTCAAATATAATTAAAAAAAATGTTTTCCTATCGGACGTGCAAAGTTTATGCTTTTCAGAAAATCGGTAATTTACTAAATATCACTGATCCCTGAATTCAGGCTATTTTACTTAGTTCTGCTTGAGTCGTCCGATAAAATCCGGCACGGGCCAATCCAAGCAGCCGATGTTGCCTACCATCCAACTTGATTCAGCCCCAGTATGTAAGGACTATTTAGTTTAGTCTGGGTTAACCTAATGTCTTAACTGATGGTCTCTAGTGAGCTGAAAGTCCTTACCTTAGCATTTGCTAATGAAAAAGAGAAGCGAGTATTTCTTCTTCGTTGTGAATTGTTGATTGGTTGCCTCTAGCTCTTGTTTCTTTCCCTTAGATGAACTATGAGTGTGGGTAGTCCAAAGTATTGGCTTCATTTCATTTGCTTTGTTATTGTAATGCTGGTCACAGCACGGTGGTGATCACTGTACACGGATGTTGTTGCGTAGTTTTTATGAAGAGTTTGCGTAGAGTTTGTAGTCAGTTCATTGTTATTGTTACTTCTCTATGTGGAGTTTACACAAAGTTTTATGTACTGTCTCCTGTTGTGTGTCTATTCTCAGTTTATGCTGGGGTCTGGCACTATTGTTGTTTAATATTGATTTACAAATTTGATCTACAATACACAAAACCTTAGCCAACCAATATTTTTGTTGATCTTGAAATGAAAAACATTTTTTGAAAATGAAAATACCTGACTCGCCACTTCGCCACCCTCTCCCTCTTTGGCAATCTCTGCACCGCCTAGTGTACACAAGATTATATTCACAGCTTCAACGCTATCATTTTGAAACATTACACAAGCTTTTTTCAGTCTTTTTTTATTTGTCGTGGTATTCCACTTTCAAATCGTTACCACAACAAGCTAAAAGGAGTTGGCAGCGACATTGTGCTCCACCATAAATGTAATTCTAGTCAAAGGTCAAAAGCTGTGCGTTTCAGTAAAAAGGACTAAACCGAACAACCTCAAAAAAAGGCAGCTGACAATCAGAGAAAAGGCAATGGAAAAGAACAGAGAAAATATCAAGTGGCATGCTAAACTAGCGACAACTTGTGTTTTTACGCGGCACTTGACAATTTTTTTAATTTCAATCAAAAAGGACATCAGGTGTAACAAAAAAATGCGAGCACTCTTCTTTGTCTATATATGTATGTATGTAAATATGTACGTACAATTACTATGTTTGTATGTGCCAGCTGCTAATGAAAATGTTAAATACTCAGTTTACTAATTGGAATTTCAGATGGTACGAGATGGTATTGTGCTGATACTCTCCTGGTACGAAAATAATTTTAGGCTACAGTACACAAACAGTCTCAAACAAATGCAGAAACAACGTGAAAGCAGCACAATAGCCGCAAGGTTTGCGGTCAAAAAGTGTAGCATACTTATTTGTTCCTTGTGCTGCCGCTTCACTTCAATTCAAGCTAATGCCAAAAATATGTTAATTTTTATTACAAATTAAGTGAAAATTTAATTTAGCTCAGGATTAATGTGTGAGAATATGAATGAATGAATAGAGAGTGTTTGTTGGTTAAATGTATAGGAAAGTGCAAAGCGCTCTAGAACGCTCCTCGCCTTTCCTCGCGTTTTCTCACATTTAGTGTAATTGTAAATTTGCATAAGTCGTAAAATGCTTTTAAAATGTTGTTGCTGTTGTTGTTTTTGGTTTTTCGCTGACTCATTTTCTGCGTAGTTTTTTTTCGTTTTGTTTCATTTTGTTTGTTTGTTTTTGTATATAAAGACTTGAGGTTTCCGTTTAAATGCTTCTCCATGAATATCAGGGATTTTTAATTTTATTACTATGCAGATTTACTTAATTTAATTTTAATGCATTTTAATTTATAGCGCTTTATTTTTTGTACTTTTTTTTACAATTATTTTTTGTTGTTGTTGTTTCAAATAGCATACATATGTACATAAATATATGAATGAATGTGCCAAATGAGACGTTATCATTATCATTATGGGCTGTTGTTGTTGTTCTTCTTCTTCTTGCTGTTTACTAACGCCATTATCGGTGTCATTAAATTCAACGTTTAATTGTTTTTTTTTTACTGATTCTTTCTCGTTGCTATTTTGATTGGCTTTGTTGTTGATTTTACTCATTTACATCAATAATACATTTATTTTTTTCAATATATTCATTGTTTCAGCTGAGCCTTTATGTTCATTTAAGTAGCATATTTTTCTCTCTTCCTCATTTTGCCATTTAGCTCCTGTCAGAACATAGAATCTCAAACTCAGAAAAGCTTATCTCAGTACACAGAAATTTTTGAAGACTTTTTGATGTGCAAATATTTATGCAGAGGGTACCAGCAAATCAGCAGGCAAAAGTGAAAGGTATGACTTCAACCTGCGATGCTCATACCAGCGTTGAATAAGAAAAATTCTGCGAACCAATCGATAAGGAAGTATTTTCACTCTATCTCTCTCTCTCTTTTTCTCACTCTTTGCTCAAGAGTTCTCCATACTTGTGAAAGTAAATACGAACACAAATGGTAGAAAAGTCTCCAAAGATCCTATGTATCTCATAAAAAAAAGGATTTTAAGGATTTCTTTAATCGATCATTATAACAATTTCTCAAAACACAATTACATTTTTACAGAGGCTTTTTAAACGATATTTGAAACCTCGATTAATAACAAAACCCAAACAATTCCTACTTTGGAAACAGTAAAGTAGAATGGAAAAATAACAGTGAGAGCATCAAACACCACAACAACAACAACAACAAAAAGTACCAAACCAATATCATGTCGCTATATAAGTAAGTAAGTAAAATTAAGTGTGACTGTGTGTGTGCACGTATTTACTTCCTGTTTAATGGCAAGCAGCTTTATTCTTTCTGATGGTTCTGTGCTGCTACAACTGCAGCTATTTGCCATTTAATTAGAGACGAGCCCAAATGTCCTCACTTATTATAGTGGTAGTAGTACTAGTATTAGTAGCAGCAGTAGTAGCAGTAGTGGAAGCATCATACATACTTACATATATACATATATGTATGTGTGTATGTATTATACGTTGATCCATCTCTAGGTGCGGATGAGTAGATCAGAGTGGATGAAAGTGGATGACGATGGTAATCAGAAGCTGCTTTAATTATTCAAGGTTTCATTCTGATGAATGACAACAATAACAACAACAACTACAACAGCAGCAACCAACAACAATAGCCCCATCAGCCAGAACAGCAACCATAACCAAAAGCGAACGAAAGCATGAACGACCATCATCATCGTCTACAAGCAGCAGTAAGTGAAGTGAAAGGATTAAAATTTCGAGCTAACAATGCGGTATAGCGCATCAACTGAGAAAGAGTGTGTGTTTGTGTGTGTGTGTGTGTGTGTGTGTGTGTGTGTGTGTGTGTGTGTGTGTGTGTGTGTGTGTGTGTGTGTGTGTGTGTGTGTGTGTGTGTGTGTGTGTGTGTGTGTGTGTGTGTGTGTGTGCGCTTGTATGTGTGAAAGAGCACAAAAATTACCGAACAAGTAAAAAAGAATCAGCCGATGAACGTGTGTTAAAGTACATAACAACAAAAACAACAGTAACTATAGCAGCAGCAACAACAACAACAACAACATGAAGCGTCGAAAAGGACGAAACAGAAAAAAATGTAACTGAAATTAACACAAAAAGCCGCATATAAAGCCACTAACCGCTTTTTGCGAATGGCTTCGAACATATACATACGTACATAGTAAGCACACGCACACAAACATATTTACTTACTCAGACAGACAGACAGACAGACAGGTTTACAGGCATATGTTAGTGGCAGTACGAAGTCATTAACGGCAGCAGTAGCAATATGCAGCAGCTTAAAACACAGGTTTTTCACCTTTTTCACAAACAAACAAAAAAACAACACACGTGTTATTGTATGTAATTTTTCTGCTTTTTTCCCCTGATACCCTATATTCAAAATGTCGAAATTTATGAGTTGTAGTTATCCAGAGTAATATTTCTCAAACAAGATGGATTGAAATTTATTTGATTTTAAAGTCAATTAAGCTCTTCTTCTTTAAAGCTTGACAATGCCAACACTGTCCAAGTTATTACCACAGATACCGTCTCATTTATTGTTAATATGAAAAAGATGTACTGCAATAAGAAACTTACAGCATCAGTCCTAGTTTAAGTGCTCTTGTCATAAGCATTCTTGAAGAAACTCAAACAGTCGCTCAGATCTCTTTTCATTTGTAGTAGTTTCACGCTTTTGTGGGCAAACATAATAGGCACAACATAAATGGAAGTTGATCCTAGCCCAGTTATGCCAGTAATTTGACTCAGAGATTCAATATTGCTACTACTAGTTCCCAAAAGAAATGTCTTTCCAATGGATTTTCAATATTGTAATGATATCGAGAATTAATAGATTTTGAAATTGCGTTCAAATAATTAACTAGTTGAGTTTAAAAAAAGCAAAACGCTCGGCCTAGGTCCTTTATGGGCTATTGTGCAATCAAAAGAAGAAGAAAGAGAGGGTTCAAAAAATAGTGGTAAAGAATTTGGCTCATGTTGGCTCTTGACTTTAATATATTCTCCCCATTATCTCTGCTCCACCACCTTCTCTCCCCTTCCTCTTTTCACCACTTGTTTATTCTCTAGCTCTCTCAATTTCGGTCATGACCATATGGAAAATTAATCCATACAAAAATATTAAAGCACAACCAGTGAAAGTAACAAACATTATTTTAATTTGATTCGAAATTTTTGTGTCAAAATGCTGAAAAGTTGTATACATATTTACAAAAACCAAAAAAAAAAAAACAATAATTCCAGCAATAAAAACAACAACAAAAATGAGAAAACAACAAATACCAGGAACAACATCTGCTACTATGGTAACGTAATGCAATGCAACGCAACGTAATGCAAAAGCAGAATCAGGTAGTAAGTTGACACAGATGCCGCGTAAATATTTTGCCCATATTTACATATGGCCAGGTTAATGTGTTTGTTTACGTTTGCGGCAGCAGTCAGCGGTGTTCGCTTTGGGCGCAGCGGGCTGGGCATTGAAAATGAGTGGTTAGTGAGTGTGTAAGTGTGGACAATTTCGTAGTTTTTCTTTTTACTTTTATCTAAAGGAATTTTTGCTGTTGAATTGTTATAATCCGAAAAGTACACAAACACATATACACACACAAATGTACGTCTCTTGGGCAAAAATCGATTGTAACAACGTAAATTGAAAGTAACATGTAATTATTTTCATTTAAATTAAAACTTATCGATGACATTTAACAAATGAAAATTTAAATTTTAATTACATACTTATGCACAATTTTCATAGATCATGATGTCAAATAATTTCAATATTTCACATTTTTTCACTGCCAAATTTCTTTTTCTTTAATTATGTGAATTCTGTGTATAAATTTTTGGGAAAAAATCAGTGCAACTTAAACATTTGATATAATTTACAGTAGAAATATTAGCACGTTATCACTACAAGAAATATTTCTGGTACGAACAACAATTCATCATCGTTTTCATTTTCATCATTTCATTTGTTTTCCACGTTTGTGTATATATGCGTTTTTCCATTTCACATTGACCTCAATTTCAGTTGAAATGTTGCCATTAATCACGTTTTTATTTTTGTTTTTTGCTTAACTACATTCCTGCGCTGTTATACAATTGTAATTGTCGCACATTTGAATGTATGTGTTTGTGTTTGCATGTGTGCTTCTATAAACCTATAATAATTGTGAAATTTCATCACCATTTTGAACATAATGCTCAATAGTTACAATTTGTACACTTAGGCGTATGAGTGATTTTTATTTACCTAGATATAGTTAGTATGTAATTTTAAACTTTTACCATTTGCTTTGCTTTGACATTTGTAACGAATTTGATGCCACAACATTTTTTTGTTTTGTACTTAAAAATAAAACAATGGTGCAATGAGCGATGTGTAAAAAAAATGGTGTACATTTGATGAAATTTAATAGCAGAAATCAGCGAAAAGAAGAAATTACAGAATATGTAAGCAACTTAAAATATAATTTTCGTCATTTTACATTAAATTTAAATGGTTAGTATATAAAAGAAACACACTCAAGCCAATTTTACACACTCTTTTACCATTGAAGCTGTTCAGAAACTCTTTCGAAGCCTACAGATGAAATATACCTAGTGAAGAAATCTGTGATGAAAAACTACTTAGTTAAAAAATAACTTTTTAAGATCCCAACTCTACACTTTTATCTTCAAAACTCTCTGAAAGCAATCGTGCGTAAAACTTATTCATTAAATGACTGCAACTTTCTTACTGGTATGTGCTTTTATATGTAATTTACAGTGATCATAAGGAAAATGTATTCATTTGCATAGAAAAACATTGAGAAGTAGGACGAAGTGCCACGCAGTAAGAGTGGTTTTTGTCATTTATAATATTTTAATTAAAGTTAAGCTGTGGAATCACTGGGTACATCTATTTACTGAAAGAAACAACCAGAATGTGGTCAAATTTACACTGATTTCTTCGAAATGATTCACAATTAAAGACAACACAATTCCCAGATACTTATTTCTACTGGAGAAATCTTTCGAGTAGATTTGCATACAAATAAAAGCCATTTTAAGAAAACACATAACGTTTTCTTTTCATAATCCTAAACCAGAGCTTTGCTGTACATGGTATGTTTGTTTGATTCGATTTTTAAAACATACATATGAACTTTCTTCATACATATGAACTTACGTGAATAAGGAATGAATTAAATAAAAGTAAACTTCTTTATTTCTGAATAAAACATTTCGAACAGTACAACACTTAACTTCTCCACTTTGTTTATACAAAATATAACCATTCAATAATTATTAATACTTAATAATAAATTCCATCAATATTTTCTTTCTTGTTTCTTTGTTTGGCAACAGAAAAATTATTTTCTCTTACTAAAATGAATAGAGAAAGCAAAAGGAAACAATAGAACAAAGTCCAGGAACCCAACGAAATACGCAAACATACACGAGTTGCATCCACCGAAATTGTACAGACACACACGAGCACACAAACACATATAAGTACGTCGACACATTCGTGTACAGGTGAATGATGAAGTGGTAAAATGAAATATAATTTTGGTCATAGAATTGTTAAAGAGGCTTAAGTTAAATGGGAAAACTTCCAATTCAATGAACCGTACACGTAAATTTGTTGCTGTATGCTGAATGCTAGCTGGATGCGAAATCGAAACCCAAAATCAAATTGAAAGTACACGAATTCAAGCTCAACTTTTAACATGTAGCAACAACAAGAACACACAATTTTCGCAAAGAGACAAAACTTCGCAGTTGGACTGCAGTGTATAAAAATGTGTGTTCAATAATATGAATGGTTGGTTGACATAATGTTGCAATTGAGCACACTCACAGGCGCACAATCATACAGCGGGACACATGCAGAGCATTTAGCAGACAGTCAGATACTTACACCAATGTGGAGAGGACAGACGTTTTTATTGCAGCAAAATATTGTCACTACATGCTTAAGTATTTACCAAAATGAGTTTCTTTTCGGGCAATGCGAGCAGACCGACCAGCCAATGCTAAAAATGTGTGTGTGTGTGTGTGTGCATGTGTATGTGTGTTTTTGTTTATTTATATTTAATCATATTTCTTTCATTTATGTTTGTTTCCTTTGAAAGAGATGCCATGAGGAAAAATTCAATTTTCTGCATTCTTATTTGCGCATTTTCTTAACTTAATCCTTTTTACAAAGTACGAGTATAAACCCAAAAACAAATACAACAGCAACAATAACACACAAAACTGAAAACAAGAACAGTCCATCATAATAACTTATATCGTATGTGAGACTATACACACATACATACATACATTTATAAGCACACACACACACACACAAATATTCACACATGATGATATCAAGTGCAAGATTCAGAGTAACGTGAATTCAAGGAAGGAGTACATGCATGCATTTATGTCAACGTTATGAGTTGGCATATGAATGTATTTGTGTGCTTATATTTGTATGTGCTTCCTATATTTATTTACATTATTGTATGTCATCAACGAGTTGGCGCTCGTAAATATGTTGCACAAACACTTACAAACACACACATACCACCTACATACATACATATACCAGTAGATTGGCAAATCGGTTTATTCATGATCATAACAGTGATGATGGTTGAAGCTGCTGATGATATCGTCGATGACGTTGCTGACGTGCATCGTGTTGTTAATGATGACATTATGAAGTTCTTATATTCAATAAAACAACAGCATAAAACAAAATATAAATGTTATGAAGTATACTCGCATTCAAGCGTTCTTCTCGTGGCACATGCAAACGGATGTTGGATTTACGTTCGATTTCCAATACAGGGGAAAGGAAGCAATTTCCAATATAATTTTTATATGCTTTTATATTAAAATAAAAAGTTAAGCACCTATCATAATACGCATTGAACTCTATCAAACATGCGGGCATTGAAAGGAGAATGTTATGCAACTATAGTGTGCAAATTGATGATATGTACATAATTTTAAAGAATTTTTAAAATTATTATTTTAATTAAATATAAGGCAAAATCGAGGAGTATTTATTAAAAATTAGATCATTAAAAAAAAATTTGTTCATGTATTTTAAAAATAAAATTAATATCATTGAGAAAGAAAATTCCGAGTAGTACTGCATACTTCGTTTTCCCCATAAAGATAAAGTAGTAGCTTCATAAAGGTCAAGAGCTGGAGGGTGGAGAGGAAGTTGAAGACAAAGTTTTTCCTAACAGTTATGTAAATATGTATTGTTTTCAAGCCAATCTCGAACAACTCTCCTTCCCAAAATTTTTTTGGTAGTTAAAAATAAATTTTATATTTATTTTCGCTCCAAGAACTGGAGTTTCTGAACAGTATCCAACACTGCGCGATAAAGCTGATAAGGAACAGTAGGGTTCCCAGTTCTATTGACTCCTTGGAAGATCGTCGCATTACATGGGTGCGTCGCATTACTTCGTCAGTCGTATTGCTCGAATATGGAATATACTTCCTGCGTTCATATCGTTCATAACTACTTACTTCTCTCTCTTCCACCTTCCTACAATCCCTACAATTTTAAAATCACCGAAATACTTTGAACCGTTAGGGACTTTTCTCCTGAATGTTATTTCTTCACATATGTACAAAAATAACATCTCTGTGTCTCTAGGTAAAACTATACGCTCTGTCAAACCAAATCATTGGCGCCATTTTTTCGCATTTAGTTCTGTCAACAATATTCAGTTCATAAACAATCAAGTTTCATACAACAACATATTTTTTTCGCCTGTAGAAATGTCGAATTTTGTGCCTACGAACTACGATATGCGGACATCACTGATTTTCTGTTAGCAATTGAAGAAATCTGCTTCGGAATCTCATCAAATGCTTGGGAAAGCTTACGGCCAGCACGCTTTAGGCAAAACACGGTACAACGAGTGGCGATTTTGATGTGAGAAACGAAGAACGTGGAAGACCACCGAAAAAGTTTGAAGATGCCGAATTGCAAGCTTTACTTGATGAGAATGATGGTCAAACGCAAGAACAACTTTGTTGGGTCACATTTAACAACAATTAAATGTGACCCAACAATGATATTCTCAACGTTTAAAAGCCATGGGATTGATTTCGAAGGTTAACTGAAAGTTAGCAAGAAAATCGAAAAACCACCTGTGAAATGTTGCTCGTCAGGTACAAAAGAAAGTCATATCTTCATCGAATTGTTACTGGCGATCAAAAATATATCTATTTCGTAAGGGATCAATCATAAGGTACGCCCGGTACACCGGCCAAATCGACAGCAGAACCAAATCGCTTAGGAAAGAAGACAATGCTCTATATTTTCTGGGATCAGCGAGGTGTTATTTGGTTTGACCTTCTGAAACCAGGTGAAACAGTTACTGGTCTACGCTACCAATAACAATTGGCCGATTTAAACCGTGCTTTGCGCCCAAAAAGTTCCAAATATCAAGCTAGGCAACACTAGGAAAGCAGGTAGAAAAGCATCATGACATGCTAAACAATATCTTCCTTCAGCAAAAATGCTCTACACACATTTCTCATTCAAAACTCTTAACATTCGGATACTTTGATGTGATTCTATCTAGAAAAGTATCAACTTTCGCGCTAGTTTCGGTTTCCTCATTTTTGCAATTGGGTGCCTATGTGTAATAAGGACAACGACGCTGAAGTGCCCTTTTTCCTTAAATCGTCTCTATAAATACAGCCTCTTCAGTCTCTTCTCTACCACCCACAAAAATATTATGTTGATATAGCAGCACTGACATATCAGTAGATCAAAATAGCCAGGCTCAACAATTCCCCGTATTACATACAGCGAAAACTCTAAACGCTAATATTGCAAAATGCGAACTTTGCAGAAGTGCCCTTCTTGCAGTTAGGTACCCAATTTTATACCATGTTCCACAAATAGCATCTCTTGTGAATCATTTTCACTGTCACGGGGTGGCCTAGAAATAAATCCTTTAACACACAGCATTATCGCTTAAGTCTTTAAAATTTAACTGAAAGATTTTATATAAAAATACTATGTAAATAAAATTTGAAAAATACTAAATTGAAAATATGAATCCGAGGCATTCCAAGTGTTTATCTTATATTCTTAAGTCTACAAACTTAAAATGACCTGTCATCATACCAAAACGTATACTTAAGTTTGAAGAATTATAGGATACATTATACTATTTTTTTTTGTATATTCCCTATGGAATTTTCTACATGTAAATTTCTGGAAGATCAACCTGATAAAAACAATTCAATGATCTATCTCAGTGATGGTTTCCTTATAGTTTTTTTTTTTTTTTATGATTTAGTAAGTCTTGCCTGATTCGCACACTTCTAAAGATTTTCCACATAAGTTTTCATAGTTAATAATGAGTGTGTTTACGAATCAAAATGTAGTCTGCATTTCAGCAGTGATATTTATCCAGCAGATCTGTTGCTTAACTTTAGTATAAACAATCAGTTTCCCAATGTCAAATAAAATGTTATAAATTTCACTTTCCATACACTTCAATACACTTCAACACAAATGCAATTCAAGAAAAAAAAAGAAGAAAACATAAAAATTTCAATACAAATATAAAATCCTAGGGAAGAAATGCATACTTACATGCATACATAGTTACATACTTATGTATGTAGACATCAAGTAAGTATGCAATAAATATGTTTATTGCCAAGTTTATGCGAAAAAGATATCACACAATATCAAACACACATACTGGTACATATTTGCAAGTGCAAGGAAGCAAGAGAAGATGTATGCATGTAGAATAGGATAATGGCATCATAAAAAGGATTTCATTGCTAGAGTAGAATAAAGTATTAAGCTACTTTTCAGCAGTAGCAACTACAGCAGCAGGAGCAACAGCATCTTTGCATGATTTTGCAACACAAATGCAGTTGTTGCTGTCTGTTGCTGTTCCTACAGTTGTTTGGTATCATTGTTGTCTTTACCATGCAAGTACTATGTAGTATGTGCATAAATATATTTATCCAACAGTTCTATATGAGCGTATTAGTGTAATCCTGTGGAAACAGCGGCACTGGCAACACCAGCAGCAGCAAATGGTTAAGGAAATCGAAAGTTCCACTTTAACTACTTAAGAAATTTATATTTGTATATGCTTGCAAAATGCCTGGATATTTATGTTGTTTTTTTTTTTTTCATGTGTAAAAGTAGTGGTAGTACTTAACGACGAAATGGAAGTCTTTCTTTTGAGCTTAAATGCGTGTGAATACTTTTTATTTTTGATTGCTAGAGAAATAAATGAACAGATAAAAGAAATTGATTCCTTAGAACTTATTCTTTATTTTTTACAAAAAAGTCAAGCAGTTCGCAGCAGGATAAACTTATGCAGCTTTAGCTTTATAGAAACATCTCTAGTCTCTAGCCTCTCGTTTACCAGCACTGTTAAGATCTAAGATTTGCCCACAATTTGATGTTGGGGTTGAGGAACGTAACGATTAAACGCATTGGATTAAAAGAATCCAATTTGTATACTAAAGATTATATTGTTTATAAAAGATAATAGAAATGATAGATGAATGGATTAAGAATTATTCAGGATAAAGACAAGAAAGTTTTTTTAAGTACCATGTGACCAATATCAATGTCCTAATCAAGGTAACCTTCAGAAAGAGTACACTGCTGACTTTTTCGATTCACTCTTATGTTATTAGCAGTAAACGTGGGAATATGATTAATAAACAAAAATAACTGTTTTCATTGAAAAATATTTAAAAATTTTATTTTTCAAGCATTTAAAATATCGTTTTTGACTGCAATCCAAAATTTATTCAATGGCACAAATTTAACTACCAGAAAATAACAAAAAGGAACATTTCATACACACAAAAGATTCCACTCAATAAAGGAAGACAACAACACGCTCTAGTATGTGTATGTGTGTATATATAGAAAAGGTATAAGTATTTTCTTTAAATTCAACCATGACTACAACAACAAACACATTTTATTTGGAAGCAGCTCAAGTTAAGAAGCCGACTAGGTAAGCCAGCCAGTGAGGCAGTTAGGCAGGCATATGCGCGCAGGAACTTCCGTTCGCAATTTCATTCTGCAACCAACTCAAACACACACAAACTCATAGGCAAAATAAAAAGAAAGGTTATGGCCAACAAATAGACAGTGCGAGCAGCACACAATGAATAAAGAAGCAAAGAAAACAAATACAGGCAACCAGCAAAACTGTAGCTACTACAGACATACAGTCAAAAGGATAAAAGGGAAAACCGATGAAGAAAAAATCCTTGAGAGACTATGACTTCATGCATTTCTTTTTCTCCTATTGCGACTACTTCTTTTGTAGGAGCCAACGAAAGGTGCAATGTGCAATCTTCTTGGCATTTTGTCGGCTTTGACTTTGGCTTTATGCCAAAATCTGCACCTGCAAGAATGCAATAGGGGGGGAAAACAAGGAGCTAAGGGCGATTGTTGAGAATGCGGATGGAAGTTCAGAGTAGAAGTTGAAAGTGGGTGAAGGTGTTAAAGTAAGTAAAATAGCTGTGCGTCTTTTAAATGTAAGAGTTAAAATGCACTCAACTAGAAAGCAGAAAGCAGGTAGGTGGCGCTTGTTCTTCTGCTATTTCTGCATTGTTGTTTGTTGCTCTTGCTAGCATGTAGTTGGTTTGTGTTTGCAATGTTGTGGCGTTGAGTGTGATTGTGCAGTGCTCTGTTGGCGGATAAGGTGCCTCTACAAACGTGAATATCATAGTAGATGCTGGTCTACGGTTTTTGGTGTCTTGTGGTTTGAAAACGGTTTGTTTTATTATTTAAAGGTGCTGATAGTTGTTGATTATGTGCAAGTGTCTACTGGGCATTTTCAATTATGGACGATTAACAATACACCACAAAGGCTTTAAGTATGAGTATGTATGTATATGGTGTAACACGATCAGTTATATATGTAAACCATGTCATATTGATTACTATTCAAATATGTACAACATTAATTCTCCTAGTTCCAATGAGTAACTAAGTTCCTCTAAGTTCCTTCTTAAGTTCAAGTCACTCACACTTATTGAATCTATTAATAAATTAAATTGGAATAATAAAATAAATGTTTGAATAAAAAAAAGGAACGTGCGCTCAATTCCATTAAGGAAACCAATTATATTTTTAAAATGCAAAAATTATAATTAGAATTTACTGCAAATTGCAACATAAAACTTTTGCAAATATATTTCAATTAACACTTTAACAATAACAAATTAACTAAGTACATACAAAAAATAATAAATAAAAATCATAAGTTAAAAACTGTTAAAATGTATAGCAAATAAAAAAAGAAGCAAAACCATAAAATTCTCTTACTTTGGCAAATTCTCTTTGCCAAAGTAACTCAACCAAACTAAAGTCATCGCTATCAAGGTAATAGGGAGCAGGCAGCGGTATAGTTGCATTCATGCCACAAGCAAAACTTTCAAATTTGTTTACTGCTTACTTCATCCCATTCTTTTCTCTTTTTCCCTGCTCTTTTCTTTTTTTTTTTCTTCTTTTAATTCTAGCTTTTTATTTGCAAAATTACACAAAAACAAAGAAAACTAAATAAAAGAGAAAAAATGTTAAGTAGTAGGAAACAAAAATGTTCAAATGGGAAAACTTTTTCCGTTCAATTGTTGTAGGAAGAAATTACTTGCTAATGTTGCTGCTTCTTTTGTATATCAAACCATTTGTATTAATTAGTAATAAAGTTGTGTTGCTTTGTTCTTTGTATCACAAATGTTGTCTCCCTGGTTCATGTAGGTATTTATTTAGTTCAGAGTCCAATTCAGCATAAATGGGGGAAGAGATGAAAATAAATCAGTTTCTTTGAGTCTGTACTGCATTGGTAACAGCAAAAAACTATAAAAAATACTATTAAAAATATTGCGAGTTCAAATACAAAATAACCCAATTTTCGAATAGTTTAAAAATATTGTTTAAAGCTTTTAGATTACACCGTTCGAAAAAATTAAAAGTTTGGATGCACACATGAGAAAACCCAAAATATCCCTAAAATTAGGTTCAAAAAAAAAAAAAATACACGTGACTCCCAGTTTCCCAATTTGTATTTTTATTTAAAATGCAAATTAATATTTAATTAAAATTACTCATACCAACCTCATTCCACATATGATGAATTTATTGAAATTTTTATTAATAAGACCACTAATCACAGTCGAAATCTTTTAAATGTTGTTGATATGATCTAAACTAAGTAAAAAGACAATCAACGAAGGTAATTAATTTATTTTTTTATTTTTGTCTTTTTTATTTTTTGTTGATTTGATTCTTATATTTTTTAATGATATTTCCAACAGTCCACAAACAACGAAATTGCTTTGCAATGTGGAGTTTACAAATTTATTATTAGCCTTGTGGAAATAAAAACATATGGACTACTTTTGTAGATGTTGTCAAAAACTTTCTTGGCAGCAAGAGAGTCAAAAATTATAAAAGAATTGTTCAAGACATGATTGCTGCGTATCATGCGATGGAAATAATTAAAATCCATTTTCTCTACAATCATTTAGATTTCTTCCAACCAAACTTAGGAGAGTTCAGCATGATCAACGTTTTCACCAAGACATCGTCGAAATTGAAAGCAGATACAAGGAAAAGAAATTCAATATATGCTCGCTGAGTACTTCTGGTCTCTCTGTGGTGAAAAAGAGAGACTAGACGTCAAAAGAAGCATTCAAAATTTCCTATGAAATAAATAAAATAAAATATTTTACTTTACTTTACTTTTAATGGCGCAACAGCCCATGGAGGGCCTAGGCCGAGCTTTTCGGATCCACTCATATTGTGAGTGCTATATTTGTACATGAATGGAATGGAAGGGACATACAGTTTAATGCCGAATCCAAACGGCGAAGTGAAAAGCTTTTCATAGCAAATTTTACTCTTGTAGGTTTGCCATTGCCTGCCAAGAGGTGGTGCCGTTTAGAAAAATTATTTTTTCTACTTTTTTTTTTGATTTTGTCTGTGCCGAGATTCGAACCCCGGACACTCTACGTAGCAGTCCAACGCACTACCACTACGCTACAGCGACCAATAAAATATTTTAGTTTCCATTAAACTAATGCGATAGAATTTTAATGACATTGTATTTATGGTGTTACTTACATATAAAAAGACTAGCTCTTCTTAAGAGTATTAATTTTTTTTAATTTCCTTTGATTAGGCTCTGCAATTTTGATACTTTTCCTTTGTAAATATGCCTCCTTTTCAAAATATTCTATACATCATCCCAATCTCTCAATTTTTAATAGGAATAAACAAGTAAATTCATCATATGGGAAATGGGTGGTATGAGAAATTTTAATTAAACATTAATTTGAATTTTAAATGAGAATACGAATTGATCACCAAAAACAGGGAGACACGTGTATTTTATTTTAAGCCTATCTTTTAGAATTTATTGGATTTTCTCATGTATGCTAAGCTGTGTCGAACGGTGATATAAATTAATAAATTGCCGCCCCTCAAAATTGTTTATCTTCTGTCCGAAACTGTTTGGGTTAAGTCGTCAATAGCACAGTTTTCAGCTGATTTTGCTAATTTCAGTATTTTGAAAAATATCTCTTCTAAAGATAATTGATGTTATAGTGGATCTTTAATATATTTTCCAACGCTCGTGTTTTAACTTACTTTTACTTTTAATGGCACAACAGCCCATGGAGGGCCTACGCCGAGCTTTTCGCATCTACTCATGTTGTGCGTGTTATATTTGTACATGAATGGAATGGTTAAAGCTCGTGCTTTAACACTCACACCAAAAGCAAGCAAAAAGCTGCCTGAAAGGCTTTTTGGTGTGCTAATTCAAAATCCAGACCGATTTTAAAACAGATTTCAACTAAAATTCTGACAAAAGTCAGTCCAAAATTATAAAATGAAAACTCTGATCAAATTCCAACAAAAAACCGTAACGAAAAGTTAAACAAAAGATTTAAACAGGCCAAAACCTAAACCTAAGACCAAAGCTCAAGATGATGGAAGACCTGAAATCAAACCAAAAATCAGACTAAAACAGAAAAATTAATGCAAATTCCTCCAAATTCTAACAGATAGAGGGTTACTCTAGTGCTCAAGTTTACCTGAAAAAATTTTGGTAAATGAAAGTCCGGATCTGTTCTCAAAAACTTAAAAATATAATGGGCGGAAAATCGTTGTTAAGCAGTTGTTGTCTTATAAGCCTGTTAGCAATTTTATGTTTAATGATTAAACATTTTTTATTAAAAATTCCTATTCTTAGCTATTAGAAGATATAGACTGTTTTTTTTTGTGTCATGGGAAGTATTTGTAACCAATACCCTCAAATTTAATCTAAATAAGTTTCGAACATTTTTAAGATTTCTCGGTAGACTGCTCAACTTTCTACGTTCATATTATGCAATCAATCGTGATCTAATATGTAAACCAAACAAACAGAAGATACTGAAAGATTTTTCTTATACTTATCTACGAAAATTTTAGAAGTAACAAAAACTTAATCATAAAAAATATGTATAATTTCAATAATAGGATTGAAGTTGTTATAATTATGATAACATAAAAATTTAACAAATATTTATATATAAAAAAATGTATGTAAAAGAGTCAAACAATAAGGAGTTATCCCAAAAAAGTTAAACTCACTTCAACAAAACACAGTAAAAACGGAGAAAATGTGGCACGAGAAAGAAAGAAGAGCTGCGCCATAATCAGCTTTTAATGCCACCTCATTACTGTTAATTGATTTCAATTAAATCAGACTCACACCCTCACCCTCTTCACTGCCCTATGTACAGTAAACTTAACATCAAAATATATATACATAAAGGGCCAACAAGCAAAAGTAGAAACAACAAACGGAAATGTCCAAAAAAAAAAATAATCAAAAGGAAAACAAGAAGACCAAACATGTTCAAGTAAAGCGTGTGCCACAAAACCAACACAAAAGTAACAACAAACATTAAAATTACTAGCTTGTGCGTGTGTATTTCCTCATTTCCCAAATGACCAACAAGCATCATCTTCATCAACGCCATCAGCCCCGAACATCATCAGCCAGCTACTTCAGCAACTACTTCTTATGACTTGCTTGCTTGCTGTAGATACGTACACATTTCCGCTTCAACCTCACGCCTCTCGCTCGCTGCTACGCTGCGCTCATAAATTATAGCATCTTTTGCAACTTGAGCTTCTTAACTTAATAAAAAGTGCTGTGCACTGCTTTCACCCGCCCACTTGTTTTCCATTCATTTACCATGTTTCCGTTTCCGTTTGGCGCTTAACACTGAGTATTGCTAGTTAGTTGAGCAAGATTTTTTACGTTAGATTTTATTTTATGTACTTTTTTCTTCGTGGTTTCTGTTGTTATTGTTGTTGTTACTGGTGCTTGGCAAGTTTCAATTTCCAACTCTTAAGTGCTGCGGCAAAGATTTTTCGGATAAAGTTAATTACAGCTCATTGAGTTTTAGTTTTGAAGAACAAAAAATTTGTTCAAAATACAAAAAAATTAAATTAAGGTTTGAGACTGGAGCAGTGCAGATACTCGGTAATTATGCAATTAACAATAAAAAGCTGGAACTATGTATAGTCTTTCTTAATTGGAAATGAAGTTGAAATTGAAGTTGGCGTTGTGATGATATGAAAGGATTAGGGTTTTGAATAGTTTTCAATTTTAATAAACAAACCTAATTGTTTCAGTTCGTAGAGATAAAATGGGTGGAGTGGAAACCAAGGAAATGACCTTCATTATAAATTTTAAACAAAAAAACTGAAAGGAGATATATCAAACTGCGGTAGATAAATATTTATTTATTCAATTGAAGTTCAGTAATTCAAGGACGCTCCCGAAAACAAAAAAAAAGTTTGCTAAGATGGTAGCAGTCAAAAACATGATCTGTTTCTAGACGTTGATACTATGTAGTCTCGTGAAACTCGGAAGAAACGTCAGGAGGATGGGCAAAATATCTCGGGCACCATTTAATGAAACTTTCTAGTGTTTCTCTTTGTACATCTCTGCACGCCTATCGCATCGTATAATACTTAATTATGTAGCATTTGGATAAAAAAAAATCCATAACATAATGAGTTAAAAATGGTTGGAAAATTACTCTTTTGCGAAATAATATGTAAAATAAATAATGAAGTTACATGAAACTAATCTCACCGTATAAAAGTTACAAAAAACTTCAAAAAGGAATGCCAAAGTTGCGTGAGAGTAGTCTAAAAGCGGGCAACTCTGCGCTCTCCGCTATTCAGCAGGCAGAGTATGACAATACAGAGCTGCATTCAACAAGCGTATTGCTCATGCAATAAGTACGGCATTCAAGGTTTACATTTTTATCATGGTGAAGCTCACGACGAGCAATGTTTGGAAATTATTTAATATTATTACCTAAATTCTGTTGCAATTTTAAGTTTGAAGAGAATACCGATTTCATCGGAAAATCATCTTTTTAGGCTAATGGCTTTGTCAATATGCGTTAAGGACAGCAACAAATCAACATGTGCTTCAAGAGACACCATTGCATCCCCGTGAGGTATTGCCAACGTTCCAAACGATATTTGTGGAATAGTGTTGGAAAATTTGCTCCAAAGTATCGATTGCCAACGTGCTCGCGGTGGTCATATGAGAGATATCGAATTCTCAACTGAGATTGAGATTACAGCCTGATATCTCAATTATTCTATGTATTATTTAAATACAAAACTGTTATGTCCCTATTAAAAAACCCCTTTACTGTTCTATATCAAACCCTTAGGAACAAATTAATTTTTCCATAGAAATAAATGCAAAATTTTCTATACCAAACTTTGGTTGCCGTGAATTCCATTAATTAAAATTTTTCAACAATGCAGAGTAGTCTTACTTTACTTACTTTTAATGGCACAACAGCCCATGGAGGGCCTAGGCCGAGCTTTTCGCATTCACTCCTGTTGTGCGTGTTATATTTGTACATGAATGGAAGGGACCTACAGTTTAATGCCGAATCCGAACGGCGAAGTGAAAAGCTTTTCATAGCAATTTTTACTCTTGTAGGTTTGCCATTGCCTGCCAAGAGGTGGTGCCGTGTAGAAAAATTTTTTTTTTTTCTTTTTTTTTTTGATTTTGCAGAGTAGTCATCCTGTAAAAATCCCTTCCATATTTGGAACGGTAATAATACAAAAAAAAAAGAAGATAATTACCCTACAAAAATGCAAAAAAACAAAGTCAATAAACTGAAGCCTATAATAAAAACTTAAGCAAGTGCAGAAAGCAACTGTCAATCAGTGATGAAATGAAAGAATTACCACCAGAATCGGAGGCAGCAGCAGATGAAACAAGAACAGCAAACACCATTATATCCAATTAAATATAGCCACATAGTTAGTCGATAGTTGTAGGTAGGCGCTAGATAGTTGGACGTTATTCGATGTTGTTTTTGTTGTTGTCAGTTATATCCTATTCCAATTTTAATACGGCTACACAAGCTCACATCACATCATATACTAAGTGCTTAAGTTACACAAATGCTATACCGCAGATATTGGCTTTATATGCAGTGCTAGGTACCTGCTAAAAACAACACCAGGGAAAACAGCAACCAACATGCATACATAGATAACAAACAAACAAAAAAACAACAATGAAAACACATAGCTACAACGTTATAATGCATCGCGCGAATGTGGTTGAGTTTCGTTTGTTGTAAAATTCATTCGATGCGTTTACAAACTCATTTATGAAAAAAAAGGACAAAAACTCTCTAGTGAATATTGTATTCTCCATGCATACACTCTCATAAATATACACACATACTCAGGCATATATGTAATCACACGCAGCCACTCATATACATACACAATTAAAACGTGCGAAAATGAAGAATTAAGCTTGTATTTCAACCTAAAATTGCCATCAATTTGCGTTTGTAAATACATTTTAATGGCAGTTTGTCGTCTGACATTTCCCTTCCTACTTCCTCTCATCTCTTTTCCACCACTCCTGCACAGCTATTCTCTATGACTACAGCATTCCATTTTTCAATCAAACCTTCCATCTACATACTGCATACTGTAATATTAAATCACCACTCATATAAAGGGTCTCCCAAAACAAGTGCACGATTTAATTTAAAAATAAAACTCATAATTTTTGAGCGAGTGGTGATGATTTTATTGAATTGTAAACTAGACATGTTCCGATTAAGTATGGAATAAAATACCCTCGGCTCCCATCACAGACACTCGCTCTTTGAATGAGATTTTCGATGGCATTTTGAGAAATTTGCGGCTCTATTTCACCGCTGACGCATTGGAACTTGGCCTTGAGCTCAGAAATTGTTTGTAGTTTATTCGAATGAACGCCATTCACAGTCACTGCATTTTCGGCCCCATTTTCAAAATGATACCGCCTTGCTTCTTCATGTAGCGCTACATTTTTAATAATCAAAACAATGGTAGACGACAGCTGTTAAATTTCAGCTTGCCACTAGCAAAAAAAAAAAAATTGGCACATAATTTAAATCGTACACTCTTATTGGGTAACCCTATACATACGTAGCTACTATTCCTCGTTTTACCTATATGAAGGGATATTCACACATACATTGATAAATACGTATAAACAAATATCTACATACAGTTATCCCCGTTTAATTAGTCCCCACTAAAAAACTATTCTGAAATAATTGCAATTCATTTTTAGATACTCCAGTTGAAATGTTTTAAAGTTATCTTGCAAATTGTATTTTTCTGAGCCAGGAATATATTTTTTTAAAGATTCAATTTCCTGGGTTTACTGTTTACGAAGTTCAGGTCCGTTTTTAAATTTTTTTTTTTTTTTTGCCAAGAATGTAGTTGCGCGGTACATAATGAAAGTGTAGGATATTTTGAGCTATAAATTTTCTGATATTTATTTTTCTTAAATGAATGCGTCGAAGTGAAGCTTTTCCTATGCCAAATTTTACTATTTTAGGTTTGCCATTTCCTGCCAAAGAGATTGTAACATGTACAAAAATTGTTTTTCCCCTTTTTGATGTTTCATGTGCCGAGATTTTAACCCCATACACACTATGGTGTTCAGGGCTAACACACTACCAACCGAGCCACGTCGACCACTGATTGATTAAAGATTGTAATCATTAAAAAAAAATTAGACATTGGTGAGAATGGGAAAATATACTTCAAATTCCCGGTCTCTGTTGAGGAGATTTAAAAATTACGGTTTTTTTATATAAACGATTGGTATTAGCATTTTTGTCAAATCCCCAATTACTTGAATTTTGTTAAAAGATTGAAATATTTTTTGAAATTTGAAAGTGAATAGATTTCCTTCGCAGACGACCACCGTTCATTTAAAAGGCTGTGTACATTCAGGGCGCAACATTTTACCCTGAAATAGCCGTGCATAGCTACTAACTATGTGATGATATTCAGGGAATTAAGCTGGCTTAAGGAGGATGGAGAGAGAAGGGGAATTGTCAACGTCAAAAATCAAACTACTTTCATTGCATCTACTATCATGCACACATACAAACTGTTAATTGTTTTTTTTTTTTTTTTGTTGTGGATATTGTTGTTGTAAATGCTATCGTTGTTGTTTTTATTGTTTCCAATATTAGCTTGGACTCAAATGATTCTTGCTGCTGTTATAAATTCGCTTAAATGTAAACAAAAGCTTACAAAAAACATCCAAAATTCAATAGCAACAATGCGAACAACAACAGCAACAAATATAAAAACAACAACAACATTAAGAGTAACAACAAAACAAAAGCATCAACAACAACAATGTAAAGTTTTCAGTTTCATTCGATAGCTTTTTATATGTGAGCAATTTTAAGGCGTGGAAGCCTGAGGGCGTAATGGCGAAGAGAAAGGGCTGAAACTGTTAGCTACTGCTGGCGTCTGGTATGTGTGTGTATGTAGCGGAGGGAAACAAAAGCGATTTGCATTCAAATTTGGCACGAAGTGTAAATATTTAACAAGCTCCAAAAGTGTGAGTATTAAATTTTTGATCATAATTAATTATGCATGTGTAAATTCAGAAATAATAACCCAAACGAACACTCGCACAGACATAAGTATACACATACTTATATATATATATATATTCACACACATACACACACACACACACACATAAAGAAACCCTTTTGCACCTTCTATGAATGATTGCTTTTACTATTTGAACTAATTTGCAATTTGTGATTTTACGTTTTGATTATAACTCTTCTTCTGCCAGGACGCGGCATTTGCGCGCCTTACAACGCACCCATCAGCCACCAACGCAATTGCTTGATATCAACTTAATAAATATTTAAAATGGTATTTTCAGCCAATGTGTGTTGGTGGTGTGTGGTTGTCATATTGTTGTTCTGTATCTAATCGATATTTATTTAAACTTTCGTACATATAATAATCATTTAGCTAAAAAATTTACATACACGAGTAAGTAAGTATGTATACCAATTTGTGACTGGTGATATTTGATATCCTGTGGACAGCAATTTATGGTTTATTTACTACATCGATAACTTTTAGTTCAGTTCAGTTGCCAGGTAAATATTACTGCCTATATTTGTTTGTGTGTATACATATACTTATATGGCATACTTGCATACATTAATGAATTATGAATATTTAATTGCAAGCGAATATGCGTTGGCATATTTGGAATCATAAAAAATAACATAAACCCCATATTCGATTTTGTGTGAATGTTGATTCAGTCGTTGGATAAATCTAATTTACCATTAGAATTGAAAAAATCATTATTGCAAACACCTGAAGATCATTCATAGTGACAACTTAGCACCAGAAGAACAATAAAATAGGTGTGTTGAATCTATTTAATCGTTTGACGGAAATTTATAAAAAAAAAGATTGTGGTGAACGATTAGCCATCGGTTTATTGTTTATTAAAACCGGTTACAAAATTCATTGGAAACTAAGAAAATTTACTTGGAGGCGTTCGAATAGTTAAGACAGTTAGGCCTTAAATGCAATAGAATGAGATAATATAAAGATTGAAGGGAAAAAATTAAGAAGAACAGGAGGAAAAAGAACAAGGAGAGGACAACAAGAAAGGAGAGTAAGGGGGAGAGTGAGGAGCAAAAGGAAAGAGAGGAAAAAAAGGTTTGAAAAACGAGAGAAGGAAAAGGCACGAAGATGTAAACAAGGAAGATGAGGAATGATGATGGCAGAGCCAGAAAAGATGGAAGAGAAGGGAAAGATCAAAGAAGATTAAGAGGGAGAATAGGAGAAGAATACCAAGAGGAGCATCGAGATGAAGAGAAGAAAAAATGGCGAGAGGACAAAAGGAGAAGAGAAGAAGAAAGCCAAAAACAAAATAGGAAGAGGAGTTACTGAAGAGGAAGTTAAGAAAGAGTTAGAATAGAGAGAATCTTAGAATAGAAAATTAAGTAAAGAACATAAAAAAAAGTGAAGTGATAACAAACACAAACGGGATGTGCATGCTAACTTAATTAATGTTAAGCTTCTATAAATACTCTAAATCTGATCCTATTTGGTGTTTCAAGGCCTATCACGATCCCTACCCGCTTAATCGACGAAAGCTTCAAAAAATAGTAGTAGTAGAACGATTTTGGTATATATTTTTTTTTGAAGGAAAATTAATAGCTCCTAAACCTTTTTCCTACCACCATTTCGAAGGACATTAATATTTTGTGGAAAATTGCTACTCTCGTTAAAAACCAATTTTTAATAAAAGTAAAAATATTATAATATATTATATTATTAACCGCCTCATGGCTTCACTGGAAGATATTTTAACGTGGTAAGATCCAAGCCAGATGCACAACCATTCATTCAAGGCCACGAGGAAGACGACGGATGTCAGATCGATATTCAGGGGACGCCACGAGGAGGCTGTGTGTCCACTTAAGACGTATACGGCTTATACTATAAGCGCAAGGATCGAACATGGGCGCACCCTTAGTGTGCGACGATCACGAACATTACCTAAAGTCCTACGCTCCCAGGTTCGTTTATTTATCTACGTTTATTTTCCTATCACAATTTGATATATCACTTCAGCATGTAATTGAGGGAGTTCCAGTTCGATGATTTCCACGATTCTGAACCAATACTACTCGTGCTCATGGCCAAACCTAAGCTAATGCCGTAGCTTATCTGGTATGGTACAATTCTCATATTTATTATTATTGGCAAACACTTGTTCTCGACGCGATTAGAAAATAACCACGACGTAAAAAGATAGTATAAAACAAACCGAAGATATTGAACATAGTTTTGTTCTAAGTGGCTTTGCCAGCTGAAGGCCGATCTAGCTTTGTTAACTCTAAAGCAAACGACAGGATAAGATCCGCAGAGGGGTTAATAAAAGGGCTGAAGAGTAAGAGATGCAAGAAAGAAAGCAATAAAAAAGTATTGAAAAACGTAGATGGCTTTTCAGTCCATTGATGAAGCTTGTATCGCGTAAATATTTAAAAAAAAAATCGTATACCCCCAGGCATACCCTCATGTAGAATAACAAAAATTTCTAAAAATTTCTATGTACTTTCACTTATGTGAGTTAAGTAAAAGTTAACAACTTTTAATGAATTTTTTAAAATTTTATTATATACACCATAAGAAAACAGTTATAAAAGTTAAATATTACATAATACTTAGAAATAATATTTAAAGTCATATTATTCGATACTCAAATAATTTATATCACTCATACGCCTCATATGCCAAGCAAACAAAAACTTTAAGAATAACTTTAATTTCAATTTTCAATAATCTGCAATAATCCCTGACTGATTTCTGTAAATGTTTGCGCCACAATTGAAAAACCAATAAAAGCAGCAACAACAACAACAACAACAAATTATAGCCATTCTATTAAAAGTTTTTCACTTTTCTATGCTTTCGATTCTCTGCCAAGTTATAAGAAATACCAATAAATAATTTATAATCTATAGCTATAGACTAAAAACAGAAACAACAACACCAGCAACAGCAACACCAGCAACAATAATTTGAAATCCACAGCAAATGCTATGGCGTCAATGATTGCAACAATAAAAAGAATATAGATAGTAAAAAAAAGAAAAGTGTAAAACAGAAATGTATGGGAAGAGGGAATAGGAAAAGGAAATAGTCGCTTATAAACAGTGAAGTATAAAACTGTTAGAAAAACCAGGAATTGCTGCAGTGCTATTCTTCTTTATTTTCATTTTTTTCCATTTTTCGCCTTTCTTGTTGGTTTTGTTGTTGTGGTGCTAGTAGCAGACTATTTGTAACTATTAATTTGTTGTTGCTTATTGTGGGCTATTTGAAAATGAAAACAGATTGTAAGATTGAAAGTAAGTATAAGAATTCGGAAAACTTTTTTGCATTAAAACTAGCAGTGAAAAAAGTAATAGCATCCAGCATCCCACACACACGACGACTCCCTATCATCAGCAATAGTAACAACAAAGGAAATAGCTGCATAGAAGTAAGGAAAATGAAAAATAAAATTGGCTTAGCTAAAATTGAAGGCAAAGAAAATTGTTTTAAATGCAAACAAAAAGCGAAACCAAAAGTAGCAAAATAAAAACGAAAACTACAAAGCAAAGAATTGCTCAACACTTCTCTATATTCCTTGTTTTTCTGTTTATTTTTTGATTCTGTGTTGGTTGTTTCCTTTGAACTGATACTTTTTGTTGGCGTCTTCTTCTTTTATTTTTATTGTTTGTGCATTTTTTATATACATATAAGTATATATAAATGGAAGTTACTTTTGTTTCAGAATTCCTTCGTCTCCTGTTTTTCTTTCTGAAGAAATTCTTCAACTTTTGTGTGTTTGTGTTTAGCAAAGTGTTGAACAGCTAATCTTGCTGCATGGAATGCGCCAAAGCTTAACCGGCAGCTAAAGCAAAAGTGATAAAAATCAATGGGATGTAAAATTGCATTCATTGGTTTTACTTGTTTACTGCTCTCCACTCGCTTTAACCATATAAAAGTTACAGTTTTGTTTAACAAAAAATGTTTGATAAAAAAGATTCAATAAATAAATGACAGCAGTGAATAACTTAAATTTTCCATTCATATAAGTAATATGCGTATAACATATTTTTTTATTTAAATAACTACATATTTATAATTTTGTTTTTGTAATTAATCCCTTTCTGTTTTGCCACTTTCAATTGATTGCTTTGCTTTTATATTTGACTCTCAACCACACCTTTGTTTTGTAAATAAATCAAGCGTGTGTATGAAAATATTTGTAAGCACCCAGCAAGGAAGTTAAAGACTTTTATTTTTCTTCTTAAATTTATTATTATAGCAAAACAGGAAAAAAATCATTATTTGATTTTGAGTAATGTAAGCCTGATTTCTCTCAAAAGCTAATTTCACGGTTTGGCTTTCTAAAGTAAAAAATGGAACAGGCCGCACCACTAAAGTCACCTACAGCAATTCAATTATTTTTAGCTCTGATAACAAACCATATTTTTGATATGATTAAATCAACTCAAGCTGGGCAGTTCAATGCATTTACCACTTCACAATTCGAATTCTTTGGAAGCATGACACAAACCATATCAAACTATTAAGATTTAACTAAGTGATAGGAAGTCAGATGAAAGATAGCCAACTCAAGCCAAATAGCCAAATCAAGTTACATAAAATCAACTTAAAAATTAAACAAAGTCCAATAAAGTTAAGTTATAAGTCTCAAAAAAATAATCTTACGTCTAATGAATTAAGTCAGATAGTATCTAGTCATACGATATAAATTAGATGAATTCAAGTAGTAAGAAATCAAAAGATATTAAGTCAAATCGCCAAAGCCATATTGCTTTAAACCAGATCATAAAAGTCTGATGAAATCAAATTAAATCATCACAAATAAGATGAAGATGAGAGATGGTATTAAACCATCTCACTTAAATGAAAATATGCCTGATGAAGTCAAGTCAGATGCGATACTGGATCCTGTTGGTACTTGGACAATGAAACTAAGACCATGTAGAGAGAGTAGAGAACCAACATAACAATATTGTCTTGATGACAACGATACTATTAAGCACTACCTCTGTACCTGTATGGCTTTCGCGAGAAGCATATTAAGGCTGTTGTGAAAGATAGAAGTTCGAGGTGGAGTTGGACTTATCTTTTTCTCATTATTCCCCTCACGGTTCTTTCCTGTCTTTCTACTGCCTTATACCGACTATATCTCGCATATACAAGTACAATAGTCCCTGGCACTGAATTTAGCCTACCCTCAGCTCTAAGTAAAGTAAGAAGTCAGAATTTGTCAGTTGAAATTATCTAAAAAATTTGGCGAAGCTTGTAAAGTCAAGTTCAATAAAGCCACCTCAAAAATGACCTCATCAAGTCAATTCAAATCTAATGGCATCAAGTCAGTTTTATTCAAGTCAGATGATATCAAGACAGATTATAACAAGCTAGATGATATACAACTGTCTTAATGACATCCATCTGACTTGATGTTAAACGAAATAGCTAGAAGTTAGACGAACAACCAGCAGATAGCATTGAGATGATATCAGATAACCTCAAGACAGGTAAGTCAAAACATGTTCACTGAAATAAAATTTAATTGAAACGTAATAAGTATAAGAAAATAAAGTTCGAAGTCACTTGAAATTTATTAAAGAAATTAATGCTAAATGAATTCAGATTCGAAAGAATCCAACCAAATGAAACCAAATCAGATGAAATCATTCGGATACGAAAATATTTGGAATGAATTGAAAACTTCTCTTCAAGATTTGCTCTATGGTGGCTTAGACACGAGGGACAACAGAGACTCAAAACCGATGAAAATTCATAATCATCAAATTCCACATCACTTTCCAGCAATACCGCCGCTGCTTCTATTTAAGTAGTTCCTTTTGCCTACTGGGATCATATATGTAACTGTTTTATTTTTAAATGAAATACAATAAATTAAAATATTTTCAACTGTTGCAGTTAAACCACAAATTCATTAACCAGCAAAAAAATAAAAAACAAACATATAAAAATTATATGAAAAACAGAAATAATCATAAAAATTAAATCAAGGAGCAAATATCTGTGTGGGATTTTTTCACTTGGTCTGTTGTGTTGTTGCTTTCCCAAACAAAAATAACTTCATATGTACCATTCAATAAAATGTTAAATATTTATAAATTTATCAAAACAGCTTAAATGAAAATATGAATTCAAAAATGAAGCAAGTAGCTTCATTTGGCGTAGTTTTTTGTGTTTGTTAAATTTCCACAAAATAAAACACATCAAACGTGGAATTAAATTACTCTAGTGCTCGTTTGTGCTTAAACCATTCGAAGCATATATCAATAAAATTTAATAAATCGTCACATATACTTACAAACTCGTGTATACATAAGTAGTGAGTAAGTAATTAAATTTTTTCAGTCGTATTTAAATCACTTAAAAATATACATATGTAGGTATATCACTAGTATTAACTTGAATTCTTAGACCAAATTGTAATTTTGAAAATATATTTGTTTATGACACCATAGAAGAGGAACGCCTACGCACATATTGTATTTATATATGTACATAGCTATTATGTAGTAGTTAGTCTGTTGTTTGTATTGTATTTGCAGAGGAAACAACAGCAACAGAAGCAGCAGCTGCAGACAGACTACAAAGACTTGGCTTAAGTATATCGTCTACAACGACCTACATATCCGTTTACTAAATCTAAAACACATCCGTAACGGATGTGAAATGCCTATTGTTATGCTTAACTTACGCTAGCGCTGATTGTCTCCAGCTTGTTTCAACATCCGTGTTTTTGATGTGATGACGAACAAAAGAAAAACAATTACGAAGAGTTTGTTATTTTTAATTTCGATATGCTCATATGTAATGAATAACTTTACTTTTTACTCTATCTCTATTTAAGTGGGAGATAGTAAATTATATGTACAAATATTTGCTTTGGTTCTATCACACATCCCAAATTCATTAAAATCACGAAGAATGTTACGACCTTTTCTTGTAGAGTATATGTTTATACTTCAAAGACTTATTAAAAAGAAAACTTACCCAAGAAACGATTGGCTGCCTTTCACTTGACAATCATTACGGAAGTGTCTTGATTTACTATTTGAATGTCAAAATGTATATGTATATGTGTTGATATATCAGACACACATACATACATATACACACAAGCTTGCAACAAAACGGAAGTTGTTATTTTCTACTCACTAGTCACTTTATTGTGCGATACAAATGTCACTTTGGTAAACGTAGTTGGAACAGTGAGTGGAAGGGAGAAAGGTATGGGACTATGGGTAGCGTATGCTAACTCAAACTAATGCTTGCCTCTACATATGAACACACACATACACAAAAACACTTTTACATATACAATTGTTTGTGCATACATATTTACTTGACATTCTTCCAGTCAACTGTTCATAATGAACTTAATCGCGTATGTTTATTGCTCATTTCTAACGTTGACACTTTGTCATTTTGTCACGGTTTTGCTTTCTTCAGTTTCTCTGCTGGCTGTCTGTCTGTCTGTTTAAATATGTATTTGTTTGTTTGTTCTATTGCTTTGGAGCCTTTTGCATATTGATTTATCATTTCGGTTTGGTGGAGTGTCTTTTTGTGAGTGTGTGTGCATGTTGCTTGAGTGTCTCCTGTAGCATGGGTAGTGTAAGTATATATTTGATGGCGAATAATGATGATTCATTTTGCATATATATTAAATAAAATTAATTTACTCTACTGGTATTGAATTTCTATAAAGAATAAGCTGAGAAAAATATTTGCCTTCATCAATTTAAATCAAGAATTAAGAACCATTGATTGAAATTTGTGATGGGGGCAATCTAGTTACAAGATTGAAGTGTATGTAATGAATAAACATTAAAATTTCATCGATAAAACTCAACATATGGAACTACCATAAAGATTGGATTTAGGTAGTGGTGTTTTCAAAACTGCTACATCAGAATATTTTTAAAATAATCAAACTATTCACTATTCAACAAATCACTTCGATTTCATATAAAAAATTTGTAAGATGTTTAGAGGATGGGAAGAGAATAAAAGACGAGAAAGCGGATAGAGGCAGAAAGTAGAGAAATGAGGTAACCAGGTAAAAGTTAGTGTGTGATAGAGAGGGTGAGATTAGTACGCAGGAGAACGACAGAATTTATTTAAAGTTTGAAAGGGGGAAAAAAATTTAAGAGAGAAGGCGACCGCAGCCTAATTTCAAAATTGAATGCATTACCTGTAAAATGGAAATGATTGTCATTTATTTTCTTTGTAATCAAAATCATGTCCACCCGGATCAAATAACAAATTTATCGCTATAATGACTGCACTTATAATTATATTGTTAAAATATATGTTAAAGGGATAAGAAAGAAGCATACGGAGAGAAAAGTGCAGATATGGCGGAAAGTATTGAAAGAATGAGCTGTGGAGACCACAAAAATGAGAAATGATTAGGCTGTTTGAAAAGGACGAGGATTGGTGCTGGAATGAGTGATAAGGAGAAGAGAGAAAAGAAAAGAAATTGGGAGAAAATAATAGAAAGAGGTAAGGAAAGCGATTGAATAAGTTCAATGACAAAATTTTTTTGGTAAAATTAATTTTTTCTACTAAACCAGCTGATCCAGAACATATTTCACGACTTTGTTTTATATATTTCGTTATAACTAAAGTGGGTGTGGCATCGGTCCAATCTCGCCCATATCCTCATTTGAGGATTAGAATTTATCTCAAAAAGGCGTGGGCCAAATTTAACTGAATTACGCTCGAGAGGAACCTAGTTATACTTACTTACTTTTACATTTAATGGCACAACAGCCCATGGAGGGCCTAGGCCGAGCTTTTCGCATCCACCTATGTTGTGCGTGTTATATTTGTACATGAATCCGAACGGCGAAGTGGAAAGCTTTTCATAGGAATTTTTACTCTTGTAGGTTTGCCATTGCATGCCAAGAGGTGGTGGCGTGTCGAAAAATTATTTTTTCTCCTTTTTGATTTTGCCTGTGCCGGGATTCGAACCCCGGACACTCTGCGTAGCAGTCCAACGCAATACCACTATACCACAGTGACCACCACCTAGTTAAAACATTTTTAATTATTGAATCGTATAGGCGGTGCCACACCCCTTTGTGCAACCACCTTCATATGTGACATTGAGCTTAAAATTTAACAAATTTCGTTAAAAACTATTCGAAGGGAGCTGAGTTATAGCATTTTCAAATATTGTAGTGCATGGGTGGTACCACGCCCCTTTGTCCAATTCCGCCAACATATTATATGGAGCATAAAGTTGAGCACATTAATTCCTGCGCCAAATTTCGTTTAAAAATATTCAAAGGGAGCCGAGTTTTAACATATATAGATGTAGTGTATGGACTGTGCCACACCCCTTAAGGGATTTTCGCCAATCTAATCGGGCACTCCGTTCTCGAGTTAAGGAGTTACAAAAATTGTTCACGACTTTGTTTTATATATTACATTATAAGTATGTATATAGATTTTTGTGTCTCATCAAAATCGATTTTGAGCCAGCATTTTTTTCTCCTTCCATGACTCGTTAACATGCTCAATTTATTTCTCTTAAGCCAATGTGCCTCAAGGAGATTCCAGACAATCTCTTTTGTGATTTTTTGTGAATTCAGACCAAGGCTTGTCAGCGTATTTCTTTAAAGGATTAGAGCAGTTTTCCTATCAACAAACCATCTTTTTCGAACCATTTATATTTTTAAATTTTATTTGTAATATAGATATTATAAAATTTAATCTGGTACAAAAATTGTATAAAATGTAAAAATATTAAAGATATTTAAAATTGGTAGTAAAATTTTAATAAAAATAAATATTTCTTTTCACGGTGTTTGAGATTCTAAATCTTTGATTATTAAGCTTCGAAAGTTTATCAAAACTGAAACTGGCTCAATATTGATATATTATTTCTAAACAACCACCCGTAAAGGTCCTAGCCCAATATTCTGATATTTACTACCTAGGCACTCTTAAATAAAACTCAAATACTTTTCCTTTTTTATTTTAAATTCAAATTATATAATTGCATTATTTTCAATTCGTATAAATTTTTCAATTTCCAAAAGAAACTGCATGTATGAAAATCTCTGATGCCAAAATCATTTATATGTTAGCTACATATGAATACAGATAAAAAAGGAATTGTCTCATGAGAAGGACAACAATTTGTATGGTGTACATAGGACAAAATTAGGAAATGTACGAGAAGCACAGCGTGGCACGGAGCATGAAATACGAATTCCACTGTCGAAATAAGTAAACAACAAGCAAACAACAAACAGACAAACAAACCCGTTAACCGCAACATGTGCCAACTTAAAAACAACAAAAGCAACCAAACTAAAACCAAGAGAAGCAGCAACAGCAGGAGCAATTCAAAAATATAGCACACAACTTGTACATTTTGTGTATGTAGTTAAATTTATGGCAAATCTTATTTCCGTGTCCAAATGGCAAACAAGAATTTAACCAAAAAAAAAAAAAAAAAACCGGTAAGCAACTACAACAAACAGCAATAACAGGCAGCAACAGCAATAATAACAGCAACATAAGGTCCCTAATGCCCAGATGTGATACTCATAGCTGAATAATGAAACAGCTGAACCTGATGTTGTTATTTATTTCAATAACAGCAAATAATAAAATATTTTTAGATATGGAAACATACTTATTCAAGAATGGGTTTGCAGCCAGGAGGAAATGCTGTGTCACTAATTGTAACTCTTAGAAGAGGTTAGGTCTCAAATATAATAAAAATATTTCCAAAATTATGATACTATTGAAATTAGGAAAAATATTCGCTTTAACTTAAAATAATTGGGACAGAACCTGGTTAGACGTGCCTGGTTAGACACATAGTTAAATATAGTATGCCAGTGATCTGCAGTTGTACACACACACACATTTACGCCATCTAGCAACTTCGGAATGTATTAGAATAGAAACCCCGAAAAAGCTTCGAGGCTCGTGACCATACTAATTTTTCGTGGCCATAAAACGTTGCATTATCTGGAATCTTCGAAGAGCTCTGTCTGCAATGTTCGTGACAGCGATCTGTGCCTGTCAGAGTTCTTCAATCTTAGTATCAACACAGAGTGAAGTAATATAATTGTGAATTAATTTTTAAGTGGTGCATCTAATAAAGTTGCACAAATTAACTTTTATACACAATCCAGCGATCGAACCTTTTTTTTATTTATTGTGAATAAATAAACATAAGAAGCTAAATACTCTTTCTGGAAGGAAAGAGGGTGTTTTTTTTTAGAAGTGTGGTTTTCAAGAAGAAATAAAACGCATATAATTTAATGTTATGGCCAAGAATTTAGATTTATTATAGAGATAAGGATTTGCTATTGTGTATTAAAAACGACTTCGGGCAAGTGGCCGCTGCGGCTGGTTCGAATAAATTCCAGCCAAGAAGCCCAATTTTCGACCACTTTTCGCAGCAATTGCTCTCTTCCAAGGCGTTAATCGTCTCGGGCTTATCTGCGTAGACAAGCGACTTCACATAACCCCACAAAAAATAGTCCAGCGGTCAGCGGTTTTCAATCGCACGATCTTGGAGGCCACGCCACAGGCCCACGAACCGACGACGCGAGATAATGGGCTCACCAAAAGTTTCCTTCAATAAATTGTTTCGTTGGCTGTATGGCAAAGGTCGTCCACATCAACATCCTCCAATTCAGGCACGAAAAATTCGTTAATGATGGCTCTATAACGTTCCCCATTGACTGTTACATTGTAACATTATGACCGGCTCCATCTTTGAAGAAATATGGACCAATGATTCCCTCTGCCCATAGAGCACACCAAACAGTGACTTTTTGAGTAAGTAACGGCGTCTCAACAATGACTTGGGGATTATGATCACTCCAAATGCGACAATTTTTCTTATTAACGTACCCATTCAACCACAAGTGAGCTTCATCGCTGAAAACAAATTTCTCGTTAAAATCGGGATCGGTGGCCATCTCAGTTTGGGCCCATTCACCGAACGTGCGTTCAGGAGTAAGTCTATTCATTATGAAATGGCAAACCAAACTGAAATAAAGCAACAACTTTCAAAAAGACCAACTCCAAAAAAAGTATTGCCAGATTGAAAACCACACTTCTAAAAAAACACCCTTTATACTTAGAAACTTTGACCATACTAAACCATCGTAGTAAATCCATTTTACGGAAATCTGAATATCTTGGGAAATATCATTGGGAACAGCTTTTCTGCCTTAAATCAATATTCTATGCAAAAACAACTAAAACTAATTGAAATAATATCATAATTTCCTACTGGGTATACCCAAATGAATAACTTCATAGACATTATTAAAAGTGAAACAAGTAAACTAAATTTTAGTAGTTGTATATTATGGTAATGCTTCAAAATTTCGAGTTAGAAATGAAAAGAGTTGATATACTCTAGTTGGAATAGCAAGGAGCAATAATTTTGCAAGGCATTTGTTTGAAGGCATGAAACATACACACACACTCTCACACACATTCATTTAGTGCTTGTAATTATTTCTATACGTACTATATGTACTTATGACTTAACAGCTGTGGGCGTTTGTTGTTTGAAACTTTTGAAATTATTTTTCCTTAAAAATACATAAAACACTACAGATAAAAATATGGCAGCAGATATTGTTCTTCTGTATACAAAAAAGCGCAAAAAAAGGACAAAAAAAAAACTGTGGCTGCAATATTTTCTCAATACACTCAAACATGTATGTATGTATGTATATATGTAACATTCTGATATCAGAATACAAAAGTTCATGTATATAATAGTATATGTGTAATTTGTGTATGTGTATGTGTAATTTGTAAATATGTATGAATTACGACAGTCGAAATTACTTGTAACGTGGGAAATCCTATTATGTCGCATTTAAAATGTTGCAGTTGTATTTATTTCTTTTTTTTTTAAAAAAAGATTCTTTGTCTGTGCATAAGCGGTTGTGTGTCTGTACATTTCTATCTGCTGGGCAAAGATAAGTGGACACTGGAGATTTTATGTACAGTCACTCAAGAATGAAATACTGAAGAAATATATATGCAGAACTTAAAACTTCATACATATTTTAAGTAACACATTGAAGGGTCAGTGTATGAAACAGGCCAGTGATATTCTTCACTTATGTACAAATATACACAGCGATGACAGCGGTTACTCAAAGCTGAGTTAAAAACAAAATCTTTTCTTCTCTTATCACATCAGAAAACAATCCTAGAATCACAACAATTTCAGCTTTCCTTCACAGAGCCCGAATATTTTTTAACAAATCGGAGTCAGACCGATAAACTGTCTCCTAAAATTTTAAGCGTTCTACCATAGATTTATGACTCCAGTCGTTAATGAGTTAATTCGAAAAGAAATCAAAAATCAAGGCTTCCTTTAATATAAAACAAATTTAGACGTTAACTCAGAAAGATCTCAATACTAAATTCTATCTTCAGTTATACTCTAAATCAAAACCGGTTTTAGCTTCTTAAAGGTTAGTTAAGGTTACAGAGGCTTTCCTATAGTAGGATATATGTACTTAGACCAGTATGGCCCGTTGTGTTAGCTGGACCTACATTTTTAACGCCATTTCCGTATGGCGGAGTGATAACTTGTAATCACTTGGTGGCTTTACCATTGCCTGGCCCAGAGGTGCATTTGTACACTTTCATATAATTGTCATCCGCTTCATATCGCTACGAATGTAAAAAGGTTATGAATGAGAAATAACCATTAAACCAAGACGGGAATCTACTAACTACACTATCGGGATTGTCAAAGCTTTTCTTACTTAAGCCTAAACTACGGGTTTACATAAGATCTGGTATCAACTAAAAAATAAATATATGAAAATTCCTTACCTGGAACTGAATTTAGGATAATATAGATTTATATTAGATATTTCGGCTTCCCTTCATACAGCCTGAGGTCTTGAAATAATTAAGACTTTCTGTAGGCAAACTAAATGTCTAAACAGAATCAGGGCGATTCTGGAAAAAAAACAAAATCGTTACAACTCGTCGCGAAATAGATTATATTCTATTTTGCTACGTCATAATGGCAACGCTCTCAAGTCTTCTCTCACTGGAATAGATTTTGTAGCCATATTTTTATAAAATTTATAAAGTGCTTCCAAGTTTTCAGCAGCAAGATAGATAGATTACACAATTTTTTATTTATGTAAGCATAAATTTGAATTGTTACAGCTCTCTTGACGTTAGCACTCGTCCGCTTGATTGTGGTCATATTCTTAAAAAGTTATAACTAATACGGGGTATTCTGACATCCATTATTTTAAAGAAAATTAAATTCTTAAAGAAAATAAAATATTTGAAGCTCATTTACTCGGAATTCAGGGTGAAAAGCCAAAAATATATTCTACCTTAAAATTCGTAAAACCAGTCAAATAATGGAAGCTTGTAACTGCTAGTAGGCTTCAAATCAGAAACTAATGTTAAACCCGAAAACAATCATTTTGGTTGCTCTTACTAAGACCCAATTTAAATTTTTGTTAGTTAATTAGCTTCCTATGGTTAGTTCTGAGTTGAAGCCTGGTGTGATAAATTTCTTTTTTATTTGAATTCGTGTCAAAGAGTAATTATGACCCCCCATAATCAGTTTTAAGATCAAAGCTGAAATAAAATATAATTAAGATTTTATTATTACCTTAGAATAAAAAAATACTCAATCTAGACTAAAATCAAGATTTTCGAAACCAGGAATCAGAAAATACCGTAGGCCTTTCTACTACTGTGGGCAAAAAGTAGTAAGACTTTTTAATTTAAATTTCGCGCGGAAACCCATTCATCAAAATATTATTTTTTTAAGGTTGGTATGACTGTCGGTGACATCTGTGCCAAATGTCACATCAAAATAATCATTAGTGTTTAGTATACGCTTGTCTTTCTGAAGTACAAAAAGTGCATTCGGCGATTTTCACAATGAGTGAAATTATTCAACAAAGAAGTTCCATTAAATTTTGTGTTCGGAATCAAATCAAATTTCTGGTGCCGAAACGTTCAGAATGTTGCAAAAGGCCTTCGGTGATAATTGTATGTCGCGAGCAAGTGTTTTTGATTGGTACAAATTGTTCAAAGATGGTCGAGAACGCGTTGACGACGAACCACGTCCAGGACGGCCATCAACATCAACTGATGATCAACACGTCAATAAAATCAAGGAATTGGTGCTCGAGAATCGACGATTAACAGTCAGAGACTAATGCCTTACTGGCATCGTTGGAATATCGGAAGGATCAGTGAAAACCATTTTAAAACATCATTTGGGCCTAAGAAGAGTGAATGCACGATTGGTTCCAAAATCACTGCATTGGTTTTACGAGACCGTTTTGCAAAAAATTCGACTGATATCGTTCCGCAACCACCCTATTCGCCTGACTCAGCACCGTGTGACTTTTGGCTATTTTCTAAACTCAAAAAACCGCTTCGTGGACACCGTTTTGAGTCAATTGAAGACATTAAACATGAATCGCTAAGCGCATTGAAGGCTATTCCGGAAATTGACTTTAACAACTGTTTCGAGAATTGGAAAAAAAGTTGGCACAAGTGTATTGGGGCCGGGGGGGATTACTTTGAAGGGGACGAAATAGATTTGGAAGAATTAATAAACAAATTTGAAATTATGAACAAAGCCTTACTAACTTTTGCCCACAGTAGTATCTATCTACAGCTGAATTGAGAATATAATTCGCGCTTCTATAATCTAACATTTATCGACGATCCAAAGGTTGTGACAGAGGGCGGAGTGAGTGACTGAGCCACGAAAGCAATGGTTACAAACACGCTCAAGAAGTTAACATTGTTTCAATCCAAATTATTGCTTAAGATATTTATAATATCCAACACAAACCTAATTTAATATAAAACCCAAATATTTGAACAACTTATTATGAAATTGTAATTTTGGTTAGCCAAAACCCACAAATTTTGCTCTATTCTCAATGATGTCAACTAACGCTACCAGTTTCTCTGCGCATTTGTTTGTTTGTCTTTTGTAAATCACTCCTCCGCCCTCACAGACCATGTACGAATATGATGTGTAATTTGGTGGCAGATGGCAACCATATAACATACACCAGCCTCTGGCTTGTCAATGTTGTGTGTAAGTGTCTGCATGTGTGTGTCTGTGTGTGTGTGTGTGTGTGTGTGTGTATGTAGCTTTTAGTGTTTTGGACAGTATTATCCAAACATATCACCGCAAATTTTGAAACCACAATGCGTACAAACAGTTGGAAAAAATTTGATTTTGTTAACTTTACATGAACGAGATGATTATGCATAGGTAATGTGAACATAGAAACGTGGAAAATACTTATTTAACAAAAGTTAAATGCAAATAAAATACTTGAATTCGTTGATTAAAAAAAACCTCTTATTAATTGTGGTCATCGTTACAGAAGAGAAGAAGATGTACTTAGAAATGGTTTCAGCATGGCGCCATTTCTTGGTACAAGAAGTTAGCTTTTATGGTGTAGTGCTTTGGTAATCTATCAGCGATTAAATTAACCTCTACTGGCATAAGAAAGTTCGTTGCTGTCTGCATCGCATCACATGATTCTAGTAGCTTGCATCTTATGCCTCTTGTTGAATATAATTTTAAATTTTATTTTTACTTTTATTGCTTTGAGAAGAGTGGGCGGAAATAAATTTTGAGGAACTTTTTTAAATGGCAGTCTTGCAACAACTCAACACAAAATACAAATTAAGGATTTGTGCACGAAAATCATTAAAACTTTTCAACAAAGGAATTATGTTGCTAGTTGCTCACTTTAACTCACCCTAACCTTAACACTTGTAAATTATACATATTTTCGCTTGAGCGAGCGACTACTGTACGAACTTGATAACATTGAACGCTTCGTGATAAGTTCTCAATACCTGTAAAATTATTCTCAAATTATTTATTTATTTTGTACTCATTACTGACAGTTTTATATTCTCAATTAATATGAAGTTTTTTTTAAATATTCAATTTTTTTTATATCTTATAATTATTTGTAAGCAGTCACTTTCATCGAGTATCTCGAAAAATTTTAGCTTCTCTAAAGTGGACAGCGATGATATACTGCTCACCTACGATGGTGACGATGACCATTACAATTACGACGATGATGATTTTTATATGCTCATCGCCGGTGGATATCGTCCCAACAAACATTTGTATACCAAACACGTGGTATCGGTGCGCACCTCAAAGCCCACAGCATTCTTCGGTGACAATCATTTCTGCACCGGAACCATTATTGCATCGCACATCATATTGACAGCAGCACATTGCGTAGTGGAGTAGGTGGTATTGAATGATTGATTCATATTTCTTTTGTATAAAAACTTCAAATTTGTATTATTCTGCTGTTTCATTCGCAGCCCCAATAAGGTTGTGACGCGCCCACATCGTCTGAATATTGTCGCCGGAGCCCCAAATCGTCTCAAAGAATCTAAAAACACCATACAATTGGCCGTCGATCGTATAATACCGCATACAAAGTTTAAACGTCGCGGATCCAATGATATTGCGATAATGCGCGTAAAGGGTCACGTTCCCGATGATAACGATGCAATCAAAATACTGCCAATTTCACTCAATCGTCCGAAAGTAGGAGCCAATTGTACAACGCTGGGCTGGGGCCAAATATTCAGAGTATCAAAATCATATAATGTAGTTAGTACGAGTACTTATATTTATAAAGTATTGATTTCCATTTCAGGATGGTCCCTATTCTGCTGAGGCAGTATACGTAAATCTAACAATATATAGCAATGATGTTTGCAAAAAGTTCTATCCACATGTTATTCAAGGTTCAATAATTTGTGCTGGCGATTTATTGGACTGGGAGAAGGATGCATGCCGCGGTGATTCTGGCAGTCCACTAATATGCAATGGCAAATTGGTTGGCATTGCCTCGTGGGGAATGCGATGCGGTACCAAAGGATTTCCATCGGCTTTCACCAGTGTGTATTATCATCGGGATTGGATTAAGGCTGTTAACGTTGCATGCCGCTGGAGAGGGGGAAGGGGAGTTTTACTTCTAACTATAGTAGCAGTAATAATTGTGCCTAACCTTTGAGGAATAAAAATCGAAGCTAATAATTTGTTCAGATTCTGAAACATATGGAGGTGACCTAAATATATATATATTTTTGTAAATAAATATTCAAAAACAAAAATAATTTTGTTTAGGTCTTATTAATTGGAAATCACAGCAATTGGAAGTTAAACTGATTGGAGACTTTAAAAATATGAGAATTTAATCTTTCAATAAACTTACATTGATTATAATTTTAAGATGCCCTTCTAAAAAATTTAATGGCATGCAATCTTTCAATGAAATCACAGAGAATAGAATATGATTGAATTGATATGATGGCGATTGGTCGCTGTTCGATTAAATTACTTACTTAGTTGCCTACAACTGATGACCGGTCTTGGCCACCTCGATAAAGCTTCGTCAGTCGCCTCTGCTGTGCGCGAGCTGGCCCCAGTTGATAAGGCCAAGTGCAGTCAGGTCGTTTCGTACCTAGTGTTTCCAACGGAGATAAGAACGTCCTCTAATGCGAATTCCTCCACCATTCCTCCATTAAATACCAGCGGGAACCCCTTCTCAACATATCTCAGCCAGCGAAGCCGGTGGATTTTTATACGCTTGATTATGTCAGTGTCGTCATACAGCTCATACAAATCATGGTTCCATCTTATATGACACACGTCGTCCACGATTATTGCACCATGGATTCAATTAAATTAAAAAAGGTAAGACCTGAATACTTCTGACATATCTAAAATTGTCGTGCAGAAAGGTGATGATTAATGGAATGTCCTCTCATGATAACTTTTTTAGGCGCCTTGATCTTAAGTCAATTCCACTGATATTTTTCCACCAATTCCTTTAATATTATATCTTCCTCTAATACTTTTCCTATTAAGGCTTCATCTTTCTTTCCGAGTTGCTCAATAATCACAAGTCTAGCATATACCCTTGCACGGTGCAAGATAAGCAAACATTTTTGTTCCTTTTTCCTTGCAGGGATGTCCAAGTTTTGCGATTTTGCTACTCTAGCACAGCGCAAAATCATATGCTTAACTTGAACCTCCTTACTACCTTCTATTTCGAAGAATATATCTGGAACACCCCAAAAATCCAAGGATCTAAACAGTCTGGAAACAAATCTCTACGAAGAAAAAATTGTTTTTAAAAACTTAGTCATAATTCATTTTGAAAGTTTTTCTCCTGATTCTTTGAAGTACAAATTTTTTAATTTTGTTTTTAAACATTTTGATTCCAATGAGTAAAATTATTCTTTGGCTTCGTTTGTTGTTCATTTTGTTTGAGATTTAATGCTGGAATAAGATGAAATTTTTATGTACACAATCTTTTGTCGTACTGCTGCTGTTGCTACTGAATATACAACGAACTTCAGCAATTTTAGGTGGGAATCGTGATAAAATGAATACTCAATTTGTAAAATATATGGTATCGATAAAATCACGAATAGCATGGAAGTATTTCGCTGATAATCACTTCTGTGGAGGAAAAATATTTGCACAGAATGTTACAAGTACCAACTGCAGCACATTGTGTTATGGATTAGGTGAATTCTGAGCAACTAGAAATATGCACATACATTCGATTTCAATACGTTTTCATTTTCAGTACACGTAAAGTTCTGACACCAGCTAGACGGATGATTGTTGTTGTCGGTACACCGAATTGATTGGAACAAAGTAATTCAACGGAACTATCCCGTGGATTTTGTGGTCGCCCATGACAATTATTAGTTATACAATAGAGACGACATTGCTCTAATCTTTTTGAAAGACAGTTTACCCGATGAATTCCCCGGTGTCAAAATCATGGCATTTTTCTCACCTGATAGCTGAGATGATGAAGGGGGGAGAATGAGAGAGGAAATGCAATCACAGGACACCGATATGAGATAATGGAACGATTCACAGCTCGAACAACATTGGAAATGAAAACAGCGGCCAGTTAAAATCTTCCGTTTTGGCGATTTGAACTGTCCAGCCAGATCGCCAAATCTGATGGCGCCAGACTTCTTCCTTTGGGATTTTGTGAAACATCGCGTTTACCACAACAAACCACAAACCTTACAAGTCTTGAAAGCCAACATTGAAGAAAAAATTAGATATTTTGCGAGAAATGCACAAATATAGATCAACTCAGGAGGCGTTCTTTTGACCGATATAATTTTTCCAACTTAACGTCATCAATTTTACAACTTCAAATAAACCTTCCGTGAAAACAAAGTTTTTTTTTCATTTCTAACAAAATGGCATGACAGCCAACTCCCATTATGACATTACTTTAGCTCCAACTTGTATATAAAATATTTTTACAAATATTAGAACATAAATGAAAGTACATAAATCAAAATTATAGAAAAAATTTATGTAAAAATTTTGAAAATATTTGATTGAGAATACTTAAAAATACTTGAAAATGTGTGAGAAATATTAGAAATAAGATTAAATACTTAAATTTGTTTACATACATACGAGTACTTGAAATTAATTGATAATACTAGCAAATATATCTAAATACTTGGAAAAACTTGCAAATACTTGAAAAATAAAATTATTTCTAATAATAAATAAAGGTAACTAAAAATAGTTGAAACTACTTAAAAATACTTAAAGGCATATTAAAATACTCAGACAAAGGTCCCGATACTTGATAATATTTCAAAATAAATTTGGAAAATATTTTATACTACTGTGGGCAAAAGTTAGTAAGACTTTGTTCATATTTCAAATTTTTTTATTCATTCTTCCAAATCTATTTCGTCCCCTTCAAAGTAATCCCCCCGGCCCCAATACACTTGTGCCAACGTTTTTTCAATTCTCGAAACAGTTGTTAAAGTCAATTTCCGGAATAGCCTTCAATGCGCTTAGCGATTCATGTTTAATGTCTTCAATTGACTCAAAACGGTGTCCACGAAGCGGTTTTTTGAGTTTAGAAAATAGCCAAAAGTCACACGGTGCTGAGTCAGGCGAATAGGGTGGTTGCGGAACGATATCAGTCGAATTTTTTGCAAAATGGTCTCGTAAAACCAATGCAGTAATTTTGGAACCAATCGTGCATTCACTCTTCTTAGGCCCAAATGATGTTTTAAAATGGTTTTCACTGATCCTTTCGATATTCCAACGATGCCAGTAAGGTCTCTAACTGTTAATCGTCGATTCTCGAGCACCAATTCCTTGATTTTATTGACGTGTTGATCATCAGTTGATGTTGATGGCCGTCCTGGACGTGGTTCGTCGTCAACGCGTTCTCGACCATCTTTGAACAATTTGTACCAATCAAAAACACTTGCTCGCGACATACAATTATCACCGAAGGCCTTTCGCAACATTCTGAACGTTTCGGCACCAGAAATTTGAATCCGCACACAAAATTTAATGGAACTTCTTTGTTGAATAATTTCACTCATTGTGAAAATCGCCGAATGCACTTTTTGTACTTCAGAAAGACAAGCGTATACTAAACACTAATGATTATTTTTTATGTGACATTTGGCACAGATGTCACCGACAGTCATACCAACCTTAAAAAAATAATATTTTGATGAATGGGTTTCCGCGCGAAATTTAAATTAAAAAGTCTTACTGCTTTTTGCCCACAGTAGTATATCCTTTAAAAAATTTAAAAACAAGGTACTAGAAAATGAAATGAGATATTTACATATGAAAATATTGATAACTACTCGCCCTGGCAAAGTTTGACTTCACAACACTAACTATACAATAATCCCACAATATTTGTAAAAAGTAGTTAGTCATATTCATTTGCATTTCAAAGTATGTAAATGGTAATAAACTCTTACGGATTCTTTTCTGCCAAGTTACGTTAGATAAATAGTAAAAACTGTATGAGTGAGAATCTTAATAAGAACAAATGAGAAATATTAAAAATTTAATTTTTTTTAAAAAAAATATATCATCTTTTCAATTCTACAATGCAAAAAACCTACCTTGAAAAGATTATCGGTTTATATTGAAGAAACTACTAAGAAATACGTACTAAAAACTTCATAATAACCTCAACAATTGAAATTAAACGCAAAATTTTTGTAAATTCGTTGAGAAACGTATGAGCCTATTCTGACCAAACGTTTATCAAGGCTTGCTTTTAAGTATAAATATTAGAAGATTTACTGAGTCTAATTACTGCTGCTGATCTTAAACCTAAGGCATTTCATAATCTAAAATTTAAAGCAACAATAGATAACACAGTAAATAAATTTGGAAAAAATTGGCCAACTAATGCACATGCAACCTAACATCATACCCGTAAATTTATAAGCAAATTCCTTTAAAATAGTTAAAATATACAATTAAGCCCACATCTAAAATAAACAATAAACAATTTATAAGCAACACCTGCAAAAATTCACAAACACACACGCATATTCACATGCATATAAAGGACTATGCATGGATTGTATACCTCTGCATATTCTCTTATCAGCAATCATCATAATCACAGACGATGCCATAACATTGATTGTTACTACCTCGAACTATGTATGTGTATAAAGCAACCTAACTGTAGTAGGTTGCTAGTTGGTAACTACATACATACATACATACATACATAGTTTCATATAAAGTTTTAACCACACTTCCATTTTACAGTTTGCTTTCAGTTTCAGTTCATATATGCAAATTGCTGTTGTTGTTGTTGTTGTTGTTGTTGTCATTACCCAAATGTTTACATGCATTGATTGAATTTGTTTACACCATTAAATGGCAAAATGCTATCAACAACTTTACATAAATTGTATCAAAAATTTTCAGCAAATAACTTCAATAACAACAACAACTACACCAACTAAAACTAACAACATCAACACATCTACATCTCACCTCAACCTATTTCTTTACTTGTTACGTTGTTGTTGTCGTCGTCGTTGTAGTTTTGTCTAGGTAAAGTGTAATTTTGAACCTAAATACAATAGTTGAACCATTTCGTAAGTGAAGCTGCTATCAACTTAACTCTTTCGTATGTAGAGCAATATGTGACCAAAGCATAAAATATGCATGCAACTCTTACTTAGGTGCCTACACTCATACATGCATACATATGTACTTACATACACATGAATATGCACGGGCATAAACACATGCATATGGAAAGTGCTACTTATTGCGTTCCTGTGGTTAAATGAAGTATGAAAAGTGTATTTTATAACTTTATTGTTTGAAAACAATGCATTAAACCGGAGTGATTTGTATCGAGGATTTTTGAAATTGAAATGGTCATTCATTTTGGAAAAGAAATTTATGTATTTTTTCTTTATTGATTTTTACTTCAAAGTGCTATTTGAAAGTTTAAAGTTTGGAATTCGAATTATGTAATTAGCTTCATTTAATAATTGTATTTAAAATATTTTCGCATAATTTATTCTGCTTTCGCCAGTTGATTTAGCGGTTGACGTTTACTAATCAATCAACTGAAAAAGTTTCTTACAAGTGAAAGACGGTGTTATTAAAAAAATTGTTACATTTATTTTGTAATAAAAAGTACGAACCTAAAACCAAAATTTATAAACCAAAAAACAAAAAAAAAATGTGTTTAAAAATTTTCACAGCACATAATCACTTCATATTTCACATTACGGCTGGAGCGCAGGCACACACAAACACAAAAGTATTTCACTAATACTTACATACATATGAAAATTATAAGAAAATAAAATTGCAGCATTGAGCAGAAGATCAAGAAGAAACAAAGCACAAAAAGTATAAAAAATGGTAAAAAAAAGAAACATGATTGCAAGCGATCAGATAAAAATATGAAAAACTTTTGGCCATAAATAATGCGCCAGCAACGCATTCTACTTATTTATGTATGTATGTATGTTCATAAGTATTCTCGAAAGTGTGTGGTTGAGTACATATAGTACATACATCCTGTCACTAATATACGCTGCTACAATTCTGTACCTCATTCCTCAAATTTTGCTGCTCGCTACCCACAGTCTTAAGACACTCGGCAAGACACTAATTTTGTACAAATGTGCAATATGTGAGTAGTGCACATAGTGGAAAAAATAAGCAAGACATGCTACTATCATGCAACACTCGAAGAGCACGAAGTAGTTTCCTTCTATTTGTACCAGTTACCAACACCAAAAAGGCCAAGTTACTTCACTTACTTACTTGTATTGCTAGTTATCGTTGTTGGCTGCTGCTGGCTGTTACTGCTACTTGTAGGCTCAGTTGTATCGTACATAAATATGATGCCTTGTTTTTATATACATAAATACATACATACATACATTCATGCATACATACATACGTGGCAAGTATAGTATAGTTTATGTGGCAAGTAAAATTGTAAAGTATCATGTACCTAAAAATACAGAAGAAAAACAAAAAGTTATATCATGTCACTAAGCTCATTGCAAAGGCTGCGCTGCTTATAAACTATGCCTGCTACATTTGCCTTGCGCCTCGATATGTGTGGAAAAGTACTCATGTTTTCTTGTTATCGCTAATTTCCAGGCTTGATTGTGTAATAACTCAGTCACTGCCTTACGTTTTTTTTCCTCTTTTTAATATTTTTATTACAGTGTCTTCTTTTCGCTATGGTGAAACTTTGTTGCCAGCAAAATGTAGGTCAGGCCAAGCCTACATATGTATATGTATTATAAACTAGCAATAGCTTATGAGTTCACTCTTTCAGACTTTGATTTTGGGTGTCTTCATGGCATATTTTCTGCTGTTCATAAAAAATTCAAATAATTTTTAAAATAGTTTTCAAACATGAGTAGTAGTTACTCCTAGTGGCGAAACTGATATTTGGGTTTGGGAGGTTGGCTGATTTATAAATAATAATTATTCAGAATATATATATTATTTTTTGTGAATAATATTTATTGTGAATAAAACAGAACCGATTTGTTTTTGTTTACAAAATAAGTATTAGTTTTAGGAAATCGGTTACTTATGCGCCACCTGTTAGAATTACCTTTTTTAAATGTATAGTCATTTATTTATATTAAGTTAATAATTTAAATATTGTATATTTAAGACCCTGTATTTATTTAAGATTTTTCTTTCCGCAACCATGAAAATCACTGTCCATCAAATTTTTTTAGTAGATATTTTTAAAAAGGAACAATTTCATCTATAAATTTCTCTACCAAAAAATTCAATTACCATTGACCTTCGAAAGTCGTTGCTGTTATTGGAGCAGTTATGAAATTGAAATGGAAATGATTGCAAAATTCCGGCATAAAAACTTTTATCATAAATTTCGAAACAGCTGCCAAAAATAATACTTCAAACAGAAACGTCGGGAAAGGAAAGGGAGAAGGAAGTGTTGAAGTACATAATACTACTACAAGTACAATATACATGTGGACATAACTATCTGTATATATGTATAAGTATATACGTAAAGATATTGTCTGCCGCAATTCATTCGATAGACAATTGCGTCCCGCTTTATTGCAGCAGACGCACAATAACGACGAAGGCCACCACCACCACCACCACTACCACCGCAACCATCGTCAATATGTGCAATATGAGAAAGTACAGTAGGCACTTGAATATTTAAGTAAATTCATTCAACACACAAAAAACAAACACTCAAGTGGTTATTATTAACAACCCCATTTTGACGGTCAAAATTAAAGAACCAAAAAAAATGTATTGCATTAATATGAGAAATGCTTCAAGGATATTTAAAATGGGTTGGGCAAATCTCACAGAGAAACTAAACACTAAATTACAGTTGATGTAAATATCTGGATACTTTCAGTTACGTTTAATTAAACTTCAACAGAATTTCAGTATCAAAATTATATTTGTTCATAAAATCTAATAATCTAAAAGGATCTTAATAGCTTGTTTTTATTCGGATATAAATTTTTCAGCTCATATTGGGGGAATTTAACCATGACCGAAGTTAAGTGGGTAACAACTACTACTTTTGAGGTGCTCCAAATCAAGACGCAATAAAAGCTCAATAGTTCAGTTCATTGCGCTCTGATTTGAAGCTCATCATTTACTCTTTCCGAAAATTTCCAACAAAACTCTTTTATGCTATCTTAAATAAACAATTTAAAACTGTGTATTATTTCAACTTAAAAAATAATAAACTTAATAATATAAATACGGTATGAAGTAGAAAAAGAAGAAAAATTATGATGAAAAAAAAATCAACACTCCGAAGAAAAATAAGAATATGGTAAGGAATAATTTTGATGGTGTTAAATTAATATATCCTGTCAACATGCGTACGAAGGAAGAAGCTGCACGGGAAGAAAAAGTTTAAAAACTTTTGTGTTTTTTGTTATTGAAATCCCAAATGGCATGGCAAACAAACAAACAAACAAGCGAATGAAAGAACGAACAAATAAACGAATAAACCGAGACAAACAAGCGACAAGCTACCAACAATGAATGGAGGAGTTGACTAAATGGATGCAAAGTAGTAGGAAAAATCAGCAAGCGGTACGAATGTGACAGAGCAACAGAAAGAGGGAGGGGGATGTAGTAAAAGTAAGTAAGAGCTGCAGAGCTGTGCTGCATGAAATACTCAACACCCGCACAAAAAAATCCCGCAGGACAAATAATTTCAATTTTTCTTTCTCATTTTTTTTTTATTCTTTCTTACTCTGTTTCGTGTTGTTTTTGTTTTAAAGAAGCACCCAAGCGAAACAGCTTAAGTAGAGTTTATGCATGTTTTAAGCCATTAATATGCGGCAAAAAAAAAAATCGTACAAAAAACAATGTATGAGAGAATAATAAGAAAATAAAAGGTAGTACGAGTTGAATTGAAAGTTGAAATGTGAAACACAATTGGAGACAAAGGTTGCCGGAATTATTTGCTGTTGTATTTTTTCATAAGTATAGTAAAGTAATGCGGCCGGCGCTAAAGATAGCAATTTTTGTTTTTCTTTTTTAACAAAGTAAGCAAATATTTTTATTGTTAAGTATGCAGCAGTTTGAGAAAATAAGGAGCAGATACAAATCAAAATGCAATAAACGACACTGAAGTGTTGTGCTTTTGTTGCGTTTGAGCTCTTAAAATATATTAAGGATATTTTTAAGAAACAACAACTTGACCTGCGCGGAACGTAATCTATTAAAATTTATATATTTATTAGCAAGTTACGATTTACGATAAGTAAAAATTTTCACGCTAATTAATTTTTAATAATAATCTAATAAATTCAACGCAGCGCCGACACAACCAAATCCGTTAAAACTCAAAACTCATGATTTCTTAGAAAGATGAACTAATTGAAGAAAACTAGACGGTATGACGATAATTGCTTTCTTCAATCTAGTTTTATTTCGACAAAGTAAATTCACAACCTATACAAAACTCGATTTAGTTTGACTCCGTTGTTTTCGAATACATAAAACTAAACCTTTTTATGAACTTTTTTATTAGAATTATTTGTACCGATTCATTTTATTTATAATTTTCTATTTTTTCGTTACATGCCGACGACTTGACACTGGTTTTCATCGTGTTGCTACATCCCATATAATTTTAGCAGGGGTACGAACCGAATCGAAAATTGTTCCAGGCAGAGCAAATTATTCCTCGGAGGAGGAACTTTTAATCTTTCGAAAATGTCTTAAAAGATAAATAAAGTTTTGCGCTTCGTCCCATTCATAATAACTACTGGAAAGTACAAATTTTTAGTACAGTAAATATTAGAGAGCAAAGGTATGTATATAAAGTGTCCGTTCTGAAGGAAATAATATTTTGGTGATTAAAATGTTTAGTTAAACAAATCGACGCCCATCATCTATTCGTCGATTATAAATCCACCTTCGGTAGCACAATTAGGGATCACTTGTATGCTGCAATGTCTGATTTTGGTATCCCTGCAAAGCTAACCCTGGAGAAAATAATTCGAGCTGCTAACATCGACATCTCTGACACTATTTTTTACAAGAGTGTCGTGCTGCTGGCATACGCTGATGAAACTGACATCATTGGCACTAACGCGCGAGTAGTTGAAACTGGAAAGGAAGTTCCCTTGAGTGGATCTAGTGGTGATCGAGGACAAAACTATTTACCTTGTGTCAACAAACAAAGATTCACGGCTTAGACAAAATGTACACTGTTTACAATTATACTTTTGAAATCGTCAAGAATTTCATTTACCTAGGATCCAGCATTAGCAGCATCAATAATGTCAGCCTTGAGATCAAGCGGAGATTAACTCTTGCCAACCGGTGTTACTACGGGCTCCGTAAGCAATTGAGAAGCAGAGACCTCACTCGACCGATGATCTCACATCCTTCCCGTCATAATGTATGGTGCTGAGGCGTTGACGTGGACATTGACCACCAATGACGAGAGACTGTTAAGTTTTATCGAGTCAGCCAAGACCGATCATCGGTTGTAGTCCTAACTAAAAGAAAAAGAAAAATTGTTAGTAAGAATATGAGAATAATGAGTCTTCATTTGAAATGGAATATAGTTGAAAAGATTGTGAAATGTTCTTTTTTCGTTTTGTTCCACACTCGTGCATTTTGGATTACCAGCGTTTCTAAATATTTGCAGGTCCAGTAAAACTTTAAGCCCGCTGAAGAGACTGTACATATGTAAATCAAGTATGAAAATTCTATAAAAGCATCTCAGCTTCTAGTAGGGTTCACCAAATTAGTAAACGAACGTTTCCTTATCGATATGGGTTCCAATACTATAAGCATACCCTAAAATTTTATGCCCCCAGTTCACTGCTATTTGTAAGAAACTTCAGTGCAAAAATTGCATTGAAGAAACTAACAAAAACATATCTAATAACAAAAATAACAACAATAACAGAAACAGCAAGTATATAGACCAAACAAAAAATGACAAAACTCTTCCGAGTGTAATTAATATAATGAGCTTTGGATTTGCGTCCTCTATTTGCACTTTTGTCTATGTTCATAAGTATGTGATTTATTGTTGGTACTATAAAACTTTTTCCTTATGTCTGTCTATCTATAGTTCTCTGTACGAGTATGTCTGTCTATGTCGAATCCTCCCCGCTCCCCATTGTGCTGGATAGATAATAAACGCTTTTAGCTTAAAGCCAAATTTCAAGTGATTTTTGCCAACAACTAAAATTGACTCCGTCTCGCTCAATAATGATTGCAGAATTATGATAAAAACAAAGAGAGAGAAAAGGAAAGGAATCAAAAAGGACTGTGATACAAAAATAAAGACAAAGGAAGAAAAAAATGTTTTTCTTCATCTACGTTTTGTGGTTGTAATTGCAGTTCATTTCAATGTATGTGTGTTCGGTTTGTATGTATGTACTCACTATGTTCTGTTTGGTGATTGTGGTGCTGGTGGTGGTGCTGGTAGTAGTGGTAGTGCTGGCGATTACCTGAGTACGTACGCTTTTGTTGACAAATCGTTCTATTTTTACAGCTTTGTCAAAAGCAAGAAAATTACTTTTCCACTTGACATACGCAGATAAATAAGGATAATAATAATGATAATAGAATGTTGTAGAGAAAAAAGTAATAATAATTGCAAAAATATAATTTTTCTTTCATGTTTCTATTTTTCGCTAGAATTTTTCTTTTATATTTACCTACCTTATTTCTTTTTGTCCGTCAATGATGCATTTTTAATTGCATTTGGGTATTGTCAATGCGCTTCTCATGGACTCATGGGAATATGTATTTTCTGAGACGCTTAATTGCATTTTAAAAATTATATTTGCCCACAAATGCAATCACGACTATCAGTGCATATTGTAAATGGGAGTAAGTAATATTATATTTGACATTTTTATTTTAAAAATATTCCGAAAGCAAAATCCAGGCGTGGCCGAACTTAATATATGCTACAAACAAACCCTCTGAAATAGAAGCCCTTCTTGCAATCAACTTTTTTTTATTATTTTTGAGTCAAATATATCTTTTTATCACAGACTCACCACATTAAAAAAAAAATCACAATTGAATATTTCACTTTTATTGGAGGTTCCACACCTTCTTCTTCTTCTTCTTTTAATGGCACAACAGACCATAGAGGGCCTAGGCCGAGCTTTTCGCATCCACTCATGTTGTGCGTGTTATATTTTTACATGAATCGAAAAGATCTAGAGTTTTATACCGAATCCGAACAGCGAAGTAAAAAGCTTCTCATAGGCAATTATTATTCTTGTAGGTTTGCCATTGCCTGCCAAGAGGTGGTGCCATATAGAAAAATTATGCTATTTTCTACTTTTTGATTTTTCCTGTGCCGAGATTTAAAGCTCGGACACTCTGCGTAGCAGGCCACCATTCCATCAACTACACCACAGCGAACAATACTACCTACGCCTACTTGACCAATTTTGGCCATTTCAGAACTTATGTAACCTCTACCTAACAATAACAAATGTCTGTAACATGTTTTGTACTCGAATTAATGAGTACACAGGCAGACAGACACACGGACAGAGGGATATGGCTAAATCGAATCGGCTATGTACGCTGGTCATTTAAATGCACCTACGACGCCTAATTATAGGCGTCACCAACAACAGTTAATCGATCAAAACCAATATACCCTGTACACAGAATGTGTAGGGTATCAAAAAGAGCAAATTAAGTATTTATGTCACTGTAGCACAACGACGTTGCAACTTTTCTAAATAGAAACTAAAGAAGATATTTTAAATTTAAAGGTCACGCAGATAAATCTCATTGCATACTTTATAGCACAATGGGTACATATCTACAGACATATTTAACGTATAAATCTTTCGACTTTCTTCTTACATGCAAGCTAGTTCTGGCACGATGCCCTCGCCTAAAACCAAATGCTTTTTATGTTAGCTAAATCTGTCACGTATTTTTACGCAATTTAGAAATACAAGATGAAGGAAGTTTCACCTTTTGTCTGTACAACTGTTTGGACATTTCACTGTAGGGCAGAGGAGTTGTGCTTTAAAAATCAGCAACGAAATGTATAAAACTTATTGGATCAATATATTAATTTAATGATTTTTCATATAAAAGTTAAGAAAATATCCACAGAGATTTAATAAGACCTTAACGGATTTGTTTTTTTTTTTGTTTGTTTTAATATAAAAACAGAACTCCGAGAATAGTTTCCCAAATATTTTTTTAGTTTTTCATAATAGAGAAGAAGAAGCAAAAAGAAGTTAAGGCACTTAACTCTAGAACAAAATGCTAATTTTATAGATAACTCAATACACTGCCTACTTATGTTGCTTATACTCCGCCTCTGCAATGTATTTTCATTACATACGTTTTGTATTTTCATTAGCATAAATATTGGTTAAGAAAAAAATGGGATTAATGATTAGATGAACTTATCTGAAAAGTTCATACCTTGTATCTAATAATAAATTTGTTGGAGTTGGACCTATAAAAGGGATCGCAAAAAATTTTACTTTTGGTTTATTTAAATAAATTCCAGGAAGCTGCTTGAGGAACAAATTTTCAATGTGACTAGTAATTTTAAAACTTTTTGAAATTTAATATAAGGAAATATTAAGTTTTTCGTTTTTAAATAGTTTAGTTCATTGTCTGTTTTTTAACCTTATGTTAACTTATATCCAGAAATATTTAACGCCTATCTCAATGTTCGGGGCACCATCTTCATTATTTTTTTTGTTTTGATTCCTTCAAAATTCATTTAATTCAGAATCATCGATTATAATGATCACTATTTTATATTTATCGGGAATAAAAAAGTGGGTCTTACGTCATAATGTGTATGCTGGCTTAAATTCATGCGTAATGAACTATTGATTCGGGAAAAATTTCACAATGTGCTACCTTGCACTTTCCAATACTCGTGTTGAGAAAAACACAATAGCAAATAACATAAAAGATGAAAGTAATAAGTCCACAAAATTTATAAACAAAAAATTACCACAAAACCTGATTGAAATCTCAGAGATCTGCTTAGGGAGCCTGCTTTCATACCTAAACCTAACAACTTGGATATACATAATTATACTAATAATCAGACTATAGCATTAGTGGATATGTGAATGAGTGCTTCAGGTTCAATTCCCACATATGGATTGTAATGAATGAGATTTGATTATTATTCAAGTAACTTTTCAAAGCTGTATATGATTTATTAACTCGTTTAAAATATACGAATAAAACGATCAAATTGATAACACTCTCGTTATTTGTATTTTTATTCAAAATGAAATTGCTCAATAGCACTGGCAGCTAGAGGTGATCTTCCAGCGCATATCTAAAGGCAAGTGGTGAACAAACGGAGCTTAAATTAACTTTACAAATTGTTTTCGTTATATACGTTCCACGGCGGACTCAAAACTATGTGGTCTAAACAATATTACATCAAAATGTAGACAATTGGAAAATATTAAACAATTTCCCCGCTTCTCTCCCCAAAATCAACACAGAAGAATGTGTAAGAAAACATATTGGCTTTCAACTTCAATGCCAAGGTAATGTACCCCCGCCCCCTCTCCCTTCCCCCTCCTCACCCAATATTTACTTTAAGTTAATTTAATATTTAAAACACTTTCAGTAATATCCATAACCTAAACATTAAACAAAAAAACACAAACTCACTCAACAAGCAAGCACATTTGTCTATAATACTTACTTATATATTTTCTAGTTTATTTTTCATATTAAGCGCATATGAAATGGAGCAAGCAAGCGTCAGTGTGTGAATGAACGCTAAACCTTATTACCATTTCCTAACTAAACTTTATGTAGTATGTAAACTCAAAAGTGTGCATTAGGAAGAAGAAAATTACATAAAGCAACACACACACATAGTCGCCAGACAAACAAAAAAAGGGTTACATCAAGACAGCAGCTAATGTTCAATATGACAGTGTATCATAAATGTGCATAACTACGTACATATATGAATGTGTATCTGGATTTGAGTGTATGTGTGGGCATGTGTGTGCATGTTCTGTCTGTATCGCAGCATACTGTAACTCGAAAACGTGATGTTGAATCAAATGTGATGCTCAAGCGTGTGAAAATACCAAAAAGACGTGTAGACTCATTTCAGGCAGAAAACTTGAAGAGATTTGAATGGTAGAAACAAAAGTTGAGAGTGAAGTGAATCGATATAAAGTACTGCCGAATTGAGTTTTTAAGCAAAAAAGAAACACCCACACTCACATTTGACAACTAGATTGACAGTTAGTTATATGCGGAAGTGATGCATCAAGGACATGTTGCTGTTGCTGTATGCTATGCTTCATGGATGCCATATTTTTAGATACTTGTCTGTAGGTATATAAATAAGTAAGTAGTTAATATTTTAGTAGGAAATTAAGTTAAGTAATCGAAAAATTAATGGAAATAATAATATTTACGGGACCATACATAATTATGTAAAGAGAAAATTTCATCAATATCATTATTTACTATAATACTTATTAAATGAACATCAATCGATATTTTTAATTGATATCGTATTACTAATAGATAAAAAAATTTAACATAAGTATTAACATATTTTTTTTTTTTTTATCCCCATTGTGCATATATAATGAAAATCATACAACAGTTAATTTGTCATAAATAGTTAATGATTTGGTTGCTGATTTACATCTTTATTCATAAATCATGTCCTACATTTGCTTTGAGACATCATTCAGTCAACCAGCATTTTGTAGCATATCCACATACTTGATCCATTTATGCACTTTATTCACCTCACATTTCAGAAAATGAAAATGCCTTCGTAAATATTTCACATATTATTTATATAATTTACACTGATACTGGTATATTGAACAATTTGATATTAATTGATTTTTAATCAAAGTGATTAAACATATGTATGATGGATATGTTAATGCAAACATATTTATGTATTTATTTATAATATTCAATCAGATCTGTCTCAAGGGCTGTATATGAGGAAAAGGTAATGGTTATATATGGATACGGCTGCCGAAGAGCCGTATCCAGAGTATGACCAGAGTATCGCTATGCTGCTGAAGCCTATCGTCAACAAACTGATTGCACCTTATCAGTGTGGCTTCAAGCATGGTAAATCCACCAGATATTCACACTACGCCAAATCCTGGAAAAGACCCGAGAAAACACATCGACACCCACCATCTATTTGTCGATTATAAAGCCGACTTCGACAGCAGGATTAGGGATCACTTATATGCCGCAATGAAAATTGTGTCAGACCTCTCCGCACCATTTGATACCAAAAGAGATTTCAGACAAGGTGACTCCCTATTATGCGACTTCTTTAACCTTATGTTGGAGAAAATAATTCGAGCTGCTAACATCCACATCGCTGGCACTATCTTCTACAAGAGTGTCATGCTGCTAGCATACGCTGATGGTATTGAATTGACATCATTGGCATCAACACGAGTGCAGACAGTGCAGCATTGTCCAATCTGGAAAGGGAGTCTCGTCGAGTGGGTCTAGTGATCACCGATGACAAAACGAAATACCTTGTGTCAACAAACAAAGAGTCACGGCGTCTTAGACAATATATCACTGTTGACAATTATACTTTTGAAGTCATCAAGGATTTCGTTTACCTAGGATCCAGCATAAACACCAACAGTAATTTCTGATCAAGGGCAGATTAACCCTTTCCAACAGGTGTTACTACGGACTCAGTAGACAATTTAGTAGCGGAGCCTTCTCTCAACCGACGAAAATAACGCTCTAAAAGTCCCTCATCCTTCCCGTCCTAATATATATCGCAGAGACATGGACATTGACCAACAATGATGAGAGGCTGTTAGGAGCGTTCGAGAGAAACATACTCCGTAAGATCTAGGGTCCAGTATACGTGAATGACGTGTATCGAATAAGATGAGGTGTACGCCGTCATTGACATAGTCAACCGTATAAAAATCCAGCTATGGAGGAGTAACACCAGAGGACGTCCTAATCTCCGTTGGAAAGACCATGTGCAGTGCAACCTGACTGCACTTGGCCTTATCAACTGGCGCCAGTGACTGACGAAGTTTTATCGAGGCACCCAACCCAAGACCGATCATCGGTTGTAATGCCAACAATGTAAGTAAGTAAAAGTAAAGAGATGAACCGTCGTTAATTCAGAGGCTTAAATTTAACAAACCCGTGTAGCCTAGCAATGTTGGGTCGGATCTATTTCTTCACTACCTACAAAAACTAGCAAAAACCTATAATTAAACAGAAACTAAATTTAATTAATAATTAAAATTAAACTTGCTTTACAGCCAGGAAAACTATGGAAATGTTTGCTACTACTACTACTTAATCCTCACGAGATGAATTTAGACTAAACAGATTAAATTATAAAATTCCAGAGCGATGTTTTGATATCTATTAAAAAAATACAACTTTTTTTCAAATAAGTGGATAGAAAATTATTAAAACTTTTACTGCTTACATACTTACTTACTTTTTCTCTTTTTCCGTGTAATTAACATGATGCCAATGTGGCATTAAATTTCAACAACAAAATATGAAACCAAATACAAAAAAACTGCGCTTGTTATATGAAACTGTTTATAACCTTCCACCTTCTACCCTCTCTCTCGCTCTCTATCTCTACTTATATACCCTATGCGCTATGCCTTGCTTACCCCCACATTCGTTTTCCTTTCTGTATCACCCTCTAAACGAAAAATTATCTCAAAACAAGGAAGCATTTAATACGCTTCAACGCCTCAAATATGGAATGTGTGCAACACTTCCATTCTGTCCCCCATTTGCAATGCTGACTCATGAAATCAGGGTCAAATGTTTTCAGCATCGTTGAGCAAAAGTTTATGATTCTTGGGGTCAATTAAACCTCATTTTGTTTGCACTGAAAATAAAAACCGAAAAAAAAAACCAAAACGTATGCGTCTTTTGGGCTCTTTTTTTTTTTTTTTGATACACAGCTTGTTCCATTCATTTCATCATTGAAATTACTAGAAAGCAGAGAAGAGGGAAATGAGCAAAAGGGTGATGATGGAGGGGAGAAGGGTGTTGCTCTAAAGGGGTGTTGTTGTAGTTGTTTAGTCTGTCATTTGCATGTTAGAGCAGACAGCCCACAGGCACATCAAAAACACACGCATACACTCATACTCGTATGAAAGAATACACTACCAATACATGCAGGCATATGTGCTTGCATGTATGTATGTCGTTATGTCGTAGTGTCAGCGACACAGTAACACTTTTCCATGTTATGACACTTTTTTTTTTTGTGTTCACCATATTGCTTGCTTCGCTTGCTTGCTCCATTCCATTTCATTCCACTGCTTGCTTGCAAAACTCAGTTGGCAATGTTTCCTTGATGCTGCTGCTGCTGCTGCTTCTGTTGTTGGTATTGTGTTCTGTGTTCTGTCTGTGTGTGTGTGTGTGTGTTTTGGTCACTTGAAGGGTTTTGAATTTTGACACATGCAACAATGCTTGGCTTGTTGTTGGTTGAGGTATGGTGTCCTGCCGCTGCTGCTGCTACTGCTGCTGTAAAATAAATTACCATTGCCTCTGACATTCATGGAGCCTACCTACTACAAACTACCACCACACTATTCGCATAACATAGCCAAAGCGTATAACATTTTGACACTTTCAGCTTCCAACAAAAACCATAAATGTCAGTTGAAATGAGGCTTAGCCAAGTTTAAATACCTTTCGACAGATTAAAAGTCCACACACATTCACACACAGAACTGTGAGTCAAGTCAAGTGAGTGCCAAGTAGAAAGGCAGCAGCACAGCGTAGAAAGAAGAAAACTATTTTTATCGAAGAAGAAAATGTGTTTGCTTAATTTTCAAAACTTACGTAATGAAAGCATATGTATGCATATATGTAGTAAAGTAATGTTTTCTGTGTGTGTGTGTGTGTGTATGTGTGTTAGTTTAGAATTGAGAAATTACAAGCATTAGGCTTGAGGGTCACTTTTAATTACTTTTAACAAGGTCAACTCTAATGAGTGTCATTCTTTTTCACAATGATGCATTTTTATTACATATTTTATATATATATATATTTATATGTATAAGAATCCTTTCGTATGAGTGTGTGTGTGTGTGTGTTTGCATTTGTTCATGCAAGAATTTTTATTGATCTACATAGAAGTGTTACAAAAGGTTATTCTTCTGCTTCCGTCTCATTTTTGTTTTGTTTTTGTATAATGAGTCTGCAATTAAAGCTAGAAACTTTTCACATTTTGCCGGCTATTTTGTGACCAATTAAAATTAATTTAGTATTTTAACTAGAGAGAGTTAAACGGAAATAGGGAAATACTTAGAACTAAGAAAAGATAAATTGTGTTAAGTTTTGCTTTTTACAAAGAAAGTCTCAATGCCACTGAAGGACTCGAAATGGAAAGAAATATTGGGAATCTTATTTTGAATTCAAAAAGAGTATTTCCGAATTCAAATTTTAGCTTTTAAAAATTAGCATTTATGTTTTGACGAAATCGAATTAACTTTTTTGGATCCTACTTGATTCTTTTGAATTGATTTAATAAATCAATTTCCAAAATCAATTTTACATATTATGACTTTTAAGAAATCAAACTGATGCTTTCTGAATGCAATTTGACTTGTTCTGGAATCAAATTTTCTCGGCTGTCAGACAGCGAGAATGTAGACTTCGTCGAAACAAGAAATCGCAAAAAAATTCAGTTTCTACTATCGTGAAAAACCCCAAAAAACAGCCGCGAGAGTGTAAACTTCGCAATCATCTTGAGGCACAACAGAATTCAAATTTCATTGAAAAACATCTCGCAAAGTCTAATGCGGAGAGACAGCATGAATGGCAATGGATTCATTAGAGCCAATAATTGCATCAACACTCATGTCATTGACCCCGACGAAGGTCCTCAGATTATATAGCATCATGCAGTAATTGAGGTGGTCGAATTCTCAGCTTCTCAACGAAAAAGAAGGGCATAAGATTTACTTGAAAATTTCCCTGTAAATCTTTCTTCCGTGATGATGATGATTTTGCAGAGGGCGTTGCATGCATTGGAATTGCAAACGATAAAAATGAAATGAAGCCAGGTGCAGCACACCTGGGATCAGTGAATCATCAAACTGAACTATACAAGGCTTATCGTTTGCATAAATCTGCACATAAGCAATTTCGAAACATGTACGTTAAAAATTAACTCGACCACGCCTGAACTGTATGCGATAGACAAGATTACCAAACCTAACCTGAAAACCGAAAACGCAAACGTTCTGAAGAAGTAAATTTCTGACGTAAACCACTGGCGTAAACGATTTTTTTTTTTTTTTAAATTCATTTCCTGAAATTCATTTCAGTCTTCTCTTTCAAATTGAGACTATGGGAAATCATTTTGACTTTCAAATGACGCTTTCTGAAGTTAGATTAATTTTTCTTCAAATAACAAACAATCTCTGGAATCCATTTCACTTCTTTTGAATTCAGGCAATTTTTACAGGCTTCCAAGACTAAATTTACCTAGGAGAAGCTTTCAATTTGCCGTTCGAAACAAGACATTAACAAGGACTCCCTCCCATTCGTGTATGATACGAAAAACTCGTCTCAGGCTTCAATGAGCTTTTATAATAAAAAATTGTTACTTTCTAAAGTCAAAATAATCTTGCAAATACAAATTGAGGCTTTGTAAACTCAATTTGTTGAGTTGGTTCTGCTTCATAAATTGAAACGAACGCTAAATTTAATTCTTTCGAATTGAAAATCCCTTTGGCTCTCTTACAATAGACGATTTTTGAGCTAAGTTAAACTTTTCTTCAAAAATTAAATTTGACTCTTCAGTTTGATTATTTTTAAAACCAATTGGCATATTCAAATTGACGCAATCTATAGCCAGTTAAATTGATTTGGAACTCAAATTTAAACGTTTTAAAATCATTTTGATCAATCCGAATTCAAAATCAATTTAATGCAGGTAAATACTGAAGAAGTGAGGATTAAATTCTACATTTCAAAGCGTGAGACTGCCTTGCTATAAACCAAAATCAACTAAATCTTAAGTAACTATTAAATGAGCACTGCCAAAAAAAATATGTGGCATTTCACCACTTTACTTAAATGTGTCTACTATCAGCACTTGCCTCACTCATATTATATTAAGAAAACAAGAATAACAATTATAAATTCTTTAATTTTATTACATAACTTAAAAGTATAGCTATAGCACATTTACATAAACACTTTTGCGTATTAATAAAATCCAAAACTAACAACACCAACACATTCTAAATCTTCATCAAAAAGTAAACATGTCTCTCCGTTACTTTCCCTCCTCCCCACTCTGACATCCCTCCCGCTACTTAGCTGCCCTGCGTAAAAATTATTTTAAAGGCTGTGTGTGTATGTTTTTTGTTTCATTTAATAAAAACCATGACGTTAATTTGCTGCCGAAAAATTTCCACGTTTCTATTTGCTGCTGCCACTACAATTTCCTAGAAGATTTTTGGCATTTCGCTCGGCCAGAAAGTCAGGAGGTGTACGAACGTTAGACGCCGCTAATATTCCCGTGCCTATACAGACACACACACACACTTTAATGAAATTACCGCTTTCACTTACAATGAAAATGTGTATGTGTGTATGTAGTGTACCTAGGTGTGCAGTTATCTTGAGCGATAACGATCCATCTTCCTGGGAGGCTTTTTGTTTTTCTATTCCATTTATTTTTTCTTTTTGTTTTCTTCTCTACTTTTATATATAATATTTGGTACATTCAACATGAAGGCTAACAGTAAGTAGTAGTAGACATTGTTGTTGTTGTTGTTTGGGTGTTTGTTGAAAATTAAACATCACTAGCAGAAAATTTATGATGGCAGCAAGAGGAAGTGTTATTCTAACTAGGTATAGCTAGCAAGGTAACTTCAACTTGAAAATGAAAGAGCCGACAGAAATGTAGGAGTATGAGATGAGAAACGTGTTTGGAAATATGCTTCTGGGTTACAAGTTTTAAACAGTGGATTGAAGTTCTTTCGTTTTTAATCAAAAATGTAGAGAGCAGAAATATGGAAGATAAATATTTCAAATATAGCATGTAAGATAAGTTTGGAAAGCTAAGGCTCATTCAAAAAACTTCTTCTATCTCTCGACTTTGGGAAAATAATATTATCCTCTAAACTAAGTTATATTATAATGCTATTTAAAAACTAATGGTCGCAAATTTTTGGGATACTTTTTTGACCTACTTTGAAAGATCACATAAAAACTTATGAATAGTAAATTACAATAGTGTTTTTGGACTTTTGTAGACCCTCAAAATCTTGTATATCTCACTCATAGGTAAATAATTCCCTCGCCCTTGGAGTAGGAAGCTAATGCTTCCTTCTTTTTTCACTATAAAGATAGAAGTAGTTAGGTAAATACTTAGAACTAATTGGCTTTTTGATCCCTCATCTATCTTCATAATATTTTCGAAACTTTGTACATAAATCAATATTTAGAACATCGATTCCCTAACTCAATCTTTAATGACTCATCGTGTTTCAAGAAAATCTGTCAAAAGCTTTCCTCTCAAAAACGTCATGGCCAAATGAGATAATATTTTTCTTTGTCTTTATCCCGAAATTGCTTCTTTAATCGGTATAGGGACACAATTCTGTGTCCCTATACCGATTAATGTCACAACAGCTCATGGAGAGCCTATGCCACTCATTTTGTGCGTGTTATCTTTGTACATGAATGGAAAAAACCTACTGTTTTGTTACTTATTACTCTTGTAGGTTTGTCATTGCCTGCCAAGAGGTGACACCCTGTAGAAAATTTTTTCCCAGTTTTTGCCTGTGCAGTCTGAACCCTGGGCAATCTGAGTATCAGGCCAATGCACTGCCAACTGAGCCACAGCGAGACACAAAACTCTGAATTGCAATAGTGGGTATTATGACAGGTCCATTTGCAGACCTAATTAATACCCAATGGTCAGTGTCCAGTAACAACAACTGTCAAGTTTTTGAAGCCCAATTCTATGACAACTTGTATTAGTAGATTCTAAACATTTAAAAACCCAGATCATAAACATTTTTAAAAATTTAGACCCTTACATTTAAAAAACAAATAGATCTAAGTTTTCTTAGGAAATTTATGAGAATTTACATTTGAGCACTTACATTTAAAAAATAATAGATCCAAGTTTTCTTAGGAAATTTGTAAGAATATGCATTTGAGCAATTTGTAACCTCTTGTTTCTATGGCCGAGACCCTATCAAACTTGAAACTAAGAGGTGTTAGTTATTGCTAGTCTTTAAGAGTTGTAGCCTATCAAGTGTCTGAGCCTCTTAAGGCTATATTCTGTATTTTAGTAAAGTTTTCCTAACTGGAGCACAAATCTCTGATTGGTCTTTATGGTCTTTATAAGAAATGAGAAAACAGATACGATATCCAAGAAAAATTTAAATAGATTATGCTAGAACAGTGTCTAGCGTTGATCTCTGGCCAAATACAATGGTCGGTAAACTTATAGTAGACTGAAACTAAGTGAGTGAAAATACTGTTTTACAATGACAATTTAACTATATAAAGTTTTGTGGCTCCTTTGATCTGAATGAAATTTCCCATCTTATTAAATTTTAAAAGTTGTTCTTTCTTGGTGGCGCACTCCAAACAGCAAGCTCTGTCTCGATTCACCTTCAGAGCACTTCAATTCAAATGCAACTATTTAATTGCTTACTAATATTATCTTATATTATTCAAGGTTAGACTCTGTTCCTGTTCATTTCATCTCAGGTTTTCTAACACTAAACTGCAAAAAATCAAATACTTATCTTCTCAAATCATGTCACTGTTCCTACTTACGTATAAAAAAAGTACAGATGAGACTTTTATGAAGACAGGTAGGTAAATTATCCACGCAATAAAAATTATAAAATTAAATATATCGTTCATGCAACTTTTGCTTTCTAATGTTACTTCTAAAATTATATGCCTTATATAAGCTTCTTTGAACTGTGGCGCTGAAGACGAGTAGCACAAAAAGAGAAAAGTAAGAAATCCTTAAGGAATTACGTGCTAACAATAAAGCAAGTAAGTTGCAGCAGAGCACTAGCAAGCAACATTAACTACATACGTAAATGCAGATGCAAGCGAGTAGCTGTAACAAAATGTAGATGTATATTTTAAGGCAATATTGTAGAGTGTATGCTGCAAAGATCCTCAAAGTAATTACAATTAGTTTCGTGCGAATTTCTTCTTTGCACTTGCCTAAATAGAAGCGACAATTGCAGACAGAAAAATAAAAATATTTGAGAGCTTGCGGAAAACCTTAAAGAACTTAAGTGTAGAATAGCTACAAGGACAAGCCTGCAACCCCAACCAGCAAACGAATAAAACAATCAAACAAATGTTGGAGCTGCTATAATATTAACCTCGCTCAAATATGAACCCACTACACACAAAAAAACTCGACTTGGCTTGACTTGACACTACGAATGACAACAGTATGCCTTTCTTCTTGTTGCCTACGTTTTTGTGTGTGGTATCTAAATGTGTTGTTACACAGGAAGTATAAGAAAATTGCGAAACAAAAACAACACGCCACGCACACTCACACACACTCACTCACACACACACACACACACACACACACAAAAGAGCCCACTGTAAAATTACGAGTTTCAATTTAGAGTAAAATTTATTATATCCATTAAGCAAATGGGTTTTTGAGGAAAACTGTAAACTGAAAACAGACAACAAACAACTTGCTGCTCGGAAGTTCTGTGTATGTATGAGTGTAGTTGTTCTGTTGATGTTCCTGCTACTGTTCTTTCTGGTGCTGCGGCATGTGGACTGCTTGTTTGCGGCTTGAGGCTTTGCTAAACATGTGCTGCAGAAGCAGCAGCTGCTGCTTCTGTCCTCAAGAAACTAGTAACAATATGAAATTGTAGCAGAATAATATAATATAGTAAATAGAAAAAAAATCGTTGTCAAAATTTTATCTGTCTCGAGACCGCAGCGCAATTTTGTGTTGGCTTTTCACAAAGACAATTGGCCGTTTTTGGATTATTTGCTCGTCCTTTTCTCTCCCTTCTTTTGCACTTTCAATTCTCTTTTATATGCTCTCTGTCAATTTGCCTCCCTGTTTGTTTGTCCATTCTATTTGTGTTTGTGACAATGACAATGTGATGCTTATTTGCTTGCGCTTGAAAACTGTTAAGAGTTGAAATCTGGCACAAGGACATTGTGATTTTTTTCCTGAAGCTCATCAGTACGTCTTTATGTATTTTGTGATTTCGATAGTGAAATTGTCACTAGAAAATTAACTAATTTTAAAACTCGTTTAGTTTTCTTTGAAACCCAATATCTTAAGGGGAAATGCTGTTAAGAAAAAGGATTTCTTCAATATTTGAAGAACGAAAGTAAGATAAGATACGTGAACTATGAAAATCTTAAAGAAAGATTGGATAAGAAATTACAAATTATTATTTCATCCAGATCCAAGTGAAATTGTCAAGGGAGTGGTGCTGGTGGCCAAAAGTACATATTGTGCCATTATTTGCAAATTTTTGATTTAATGTCTGTCGTGCATTGGCATATTAGTAAGAATTTATGTTCACAGAAATAATTTTTGGTAAACATAAATTTAATTTCCATTCGAAATGAATAATTTTTTCCGTCCATACATAAAAAAGTGCCAGCATGAACCTGCTCACATTATAGTTGACGATTGACTGATCTGCTGTTGGGTATATGAACTTTATGTACAAGAGAAAGCTCAAAAGCTCTTGTGTACATGGGCTATCCTTTGGCCGATACTGGTCTCTGATAGTGGAATCTCAGTCCCAATGATTTCTATGCACAATAGTTCCATGCGGTGCTTCGAACTTGTAAGGGAATCTTCAGAGAGTGTGAGCAAGGCTAACTTATTGTGAACTTACTTTGATCCTATACAAGTTAAAGTCTTACTACCTTACTACTCTGTCTGAATATTCAGATTTAGTTTGGACTAATACAGGGATTCTCGATCTGATGTAAGTAGCTATCGCCCACTGAAATGCTCATTATCAACCGTAATGGAAATTTTAGCTTTCATAACACGGATTTAGCGCAAAAAATCGTTCAAATTGCAGTAAAAATTAAATCTACAGACATAAGCGTAATTGTAATATTATTCTTAGGTCCTTGAACTCTTCATTTCAGATTTCATGTTATATGATCACATACTTCAAATTATAATATAATGTTTTAAATGATACTTTTTAGAGAAAGTTCACTACCTTTTATAACATTTGAAAAATTAATCATAAAATTTTTAATCGCAACATACTGCAAATTGCTAACTTGCTGCAACTACATATAGCTAAATGAGAAACTAGTACAAATCTACCGCTCCTTCACTTATCACTAAAAGCAATATGCCACAAACATATGCGAGTACACACATGTACAAGTAAATATGTATTTAGATATATATCTCCATATATATTTAACAAAAACCACCCTCAGACAAATTACACTTCAATTGTTATTTCGTTTAAAAAAAGAAGAAATGCTAAAATTGTGTGCAATGAAATGCAGCAATTGCAAGAAAATGTCGCCAACATGATAGTTAAAGCAAATGTTGCACACTTTTGCAAAGTATAAATGTATGTAGCATTTAATTTTTATATGTGCAACTGCAGCTAGACACACACACACACACATGTGAATTCGTATGCAAATTAAAATTCAAACATCATTTGACAGCAGTGCGCACACCTTGGCGTATACGCAACCTTCATTTACATACTATTCGTGCATATGCAGCATTCCATAGATTTTCTTTGTGATATTTAAAACATTTTGGCGGATAGAAGACATTGATATTAGAGTATCAAGTAGAAGAAGAAACTATGGGGGAGCAGGAGTAGAAGAGGAGAAAGCGGTAGGAGGAAGTATAAATTTCTGATTACAAATGAAAATTGAAACTCTTAAGCACATACTGCAAGATTCTACACCCATACTTGCATGCACTAAAGTGAATATGATGAGAAAACTTTTGACGTTGCTGAGAAATGCGCACAGATATATATGTATGTAAGTATGTGTATTTAACTTGGAATGTATAGGTGGATATGGTAATTTCTGGTTTGAGAGTTTTAGGATATAAACGCGTTAACTAAAGTCAAAATTGTTAGCTCAAACTGTATTTCGTTGTGCATATTAATGAAAAGATCAAAAGTCTGCATATGAGCTTTCTATATACATACACACGCACAGGAACACTCACACATATGCAAATGCAACACAAATGAAACATACACTCTTATGTAAATGTATATGTATGTATGTAAATATGTATGTGTGAAATGAAATGTGAAATGTTAGTGTTTGCGCAGATGAAGCTCAAAGATATTTAAGATATTACTGCAATGGAAATTAAAGCACTTGAAAATATTTTTTTTATAACAAAAAAAAAAAAAAATATAAAATGTTTACACACATTTTCATTTGACATTTGTGATAATATCTGGATGCATTTTCATAAATATATGAAAAATTAAATACATATTTTAAGTATTCTTAAACATATGCAACAAATCTACTTAAAAATTCAATTATGCGACAAAAGAGATAAAAAATTAATTCCAACATTAAAATGATTTAATTATTGCACACCATAAAGCTGCAAAAATATTGTGTTGCATACATATAGGCGGAGCGTCGAGTGTAGCGGCAACAAATATCCCACACACACAATCACAGAAACCGCAAAGTATTTTTAAAATCAAAATAGCAGTATACAGTGAATGCGCGATTTAATGCCGCAAGATGAAATAGCAACAATTTCAAAAGTCAACAATCAGCCGCAGCAGCAACAGGATAATGAAAACGTGTCAATGAATGACTTATGAAATTGATATGTAACTGAAATGTATGAAAGACCGCCACAAATATATGAACCAAGCTCTGGAGTATTTTTGAGGTGTACTGCGCTGAGGATAATATTCAAATTAAAACAATCAGAATCTTTGAAGAATGGATTATCATTAAAAAAAAACTTATTTGTTCTTATTGAAAAAGGGGTAAAATTATATTCCTTGGGTTAAATTGACTTAAATCTTATTGTTCTACGTCTACATTGATTCAGTAAGCACAGATATTATTTGTAAATCGAGTCTTTCTAATCTTCTACCTCGAGTATAGATTTGCGGGACAACCCGATGTCTATCACTACCACGATCTGAACAAATATTAAAGAAACTAAAACCTATTTTCTATTAGTAAAACCATTATGAAATTTGAGATAAATTTACAATGCTTACAGTTTACCTCAAGCTTATACTAAAAATGTTTTTGGAAGCACACTAACCCCCTAATATGGCGCCTTTGAATGTACTAACCTTATGATATCAGTAATTAATCCAACTTCTATCTAATCTTTATAAATATTAACTGAGAATACTTAAACTGACTACCATCTCTGGATGTTGACGCTCGGATCAAATAATTACTCATCCTAGTGGCCGCTATTAGAAAGAATAATGTGCCTGAACTGTGGGATCTTTGTCCCATGAAGTTAAGTTATAGCTTGATTAATCAAAAGGTTTAATATGTATGTAGTCTTCTAAAGTTATAAGCATTATAGATAGTATATCATATATGTAAAATGTACTTTCAGGTGATTACATCACAAACATTTATTTAAATCTATCCAATAAAACTCAAATTATGTATATATAAATATTTATGTTAGGAAATTGCCCTCAGGTTTAAATTCTGCCCAAATTTAACTTTCCAACCAGTGTTGCCTCTAATCTCAGAAACGAGCTTTTCTATTAACCATCTGGTTATAAGCTGGATGAATATTCCGGAATTTTGAAAAAATTTTCAATTCTATCCATTGTGATTTTCATCAAAACATTTTCCTCGTGCCTCGGTTTACTGAAACGGTGTAAAACTATTTCATTCTGACGGATCGCCACATAGACTTATACCATCTATATTCATCCCGAAATAAAGTTTAACCATGGTTAGGCGCTTTCCAAATGCAACTGGATCTCCTAGACTGTCACAACAGCGACTGATGAAGCTAGACAGGAAATAGCTCTGTTGACTCCTTGGAGCATAGTAGGAAAGTGCTCTGACCTTACTATATATTATCGCAATTGATATGGTAAACGTTCTTCGAGGATGATTAATATGATGCTACTACATAGTTTGCGTAATCGTCAGGCTTCATGCATTCCCCAAGAATACCATACAATATTCCCATGGACTACACAATACATTACTTTTCCTGTTGCTGGTTAATAAAATTATTATAATTCAAGTGAAAGTTCAGCGATCCGTTTTCCTCTCCCATCTTATCCAATAAATCCTAATCGGTTTTTGGGAAATTTATTTTTGAGTGATTGTAGTAATTCGTTTATATACTTGTAGAAGGTGGTCGCTGTGGTGTGGTGGTAGTGCGTTGGACTGCTACGCAGAGTGTCCGGGGTTCGAATCTCGGCACAGGCGAAATCAAAAAAAATAGAAAAAATAATTTTTCTACACGGCACCACCTCTTGGCAGGCAATGGCAAACATGCAAGAGTAACAGAGTAAAAATTGCTATGAAAAGCTTTTCACTTCGCCGTTCAGATTCGGCATTAAACTGTAGGTCCCTTCCATTCATGTACAAATATAACACTCACAACATGAGTGGATGCGAAAAGCTCGGCCTAGGCCCTCCATGGGCTGTTGTGCCATTAAAAGTAAAGTAAAGTAAAGAAGGTGAAAAGAAAGAAGATCATACATAGAAATTTCTCTATGATAGTCCCGTTTGATATTTTACGCTTCGACCACTTTTCTACTTCTCTGCAGAAAGTTAAAGGAATATAAGTACGAGTATCTCTACGAAGTCTACTTTTCGTAATTAAAATTATATCGATTTTACCAATAAGTACATTTGTATACTGCATAAACCCTTGGGGTACTTCACACTTCTTCTTCTCCTTTCTTTAAATGGTGCAACAGCACATGCAGTGCCTAGGCCAAGCTTTTCGCATTCATTCATATTGTGCGTGTTATATTAGTACATGAAGGGAAGGAACCTACAGTTTTATTCCGAATCCGAACTGCGAAGTGAAAATCTTTTCATAGGCAATTTTTACTCTTCTAGGTTTGTCAGTACTTGGCAATTGGCATTGTTTTATTTTGATTTTGCCTATGCCGAGACTTGAACCCTGGACACTCTGAGTGGCAGGCCAACTCACTACCAACTATGCTACGGCGAAGGACTACTACTAAAAAATAATACGAATGAGGATATTACTTCCAATTCAATGGAAGCCAAACATTTACGTATTGTATGTATGTAAACATTTTAATTAAAGCTTCTAAGCACATAATATTACCTACCTATTCCTTAAAGTATAGCGTCCAAATAAACCCAAAATTAAAGTATGAAATATATTACGCTCATATTAATGACGTAAACAAAATTAATGTGAAACATAAAATAAAATAATAAAGAAAAAACGACATGACACAAAATGCGAACAACAACAATTTATAAAATGTTAACAATTGATTAACAACAATTAGCCGCTTATTAAATTGCAACAAGAACAACAACAACAACACCAAGAACAGTGATAAATTTTGCACGAATTAAATAAAGCAAAATGCCTCCGCATGGAATAAATGAAGCAATAAAAAGGCAACAACAACAAAAACGAACCGGAAAAAAATTATAACAAACATTTAAATTATTATTGTACATAGAGCAATGGCAGCAATTACTTGCGCATTATACGTGTGTATGGATGTGTGTGTGCGTTTCGGTATATTTATATAATTTTTTTATTTTTATTAAAGCTTATCAGTGTTAAAGCAACATGCACATACCTACATAGATACATACATACATACATACATACATACATATGCTATGCTATATTTGTTCATACACGCACTCCCGAAAGTGTTTATGTCGAATGCTGCACATATATATTTTGTGTACTTGTATATACTTATATAGTATACTAGTGAATGTGTGCTGCTGACAGCGTGACCGCGAAAGCCATTATGTCGTTCAAATACCGTAAATGCAATTTATAAAAAAAAACACACACTACATCAACATCAGCAACAATAACAACAGCAACGGCAAGCGGAAGTGGCAACGCCATAACAATGATGCCATTTGCAATCAAACACATAAGCACACACACACACACACACACACACACGTGCCAAATTCCTAAATCACCCTGTGTATGCATGTACTCGCAATACATGCAATTTACATTTAATTGCCATACATTATTTAAATTAGCTTTATTAATTGCACAGAATTTTATTATTTAAGTTAATATTAAATAATTGCACATATTTTTGCAGACATACATATGTACGTATTTATATGGTGCATATATAAATGTATAGCTCATGCATATGTATTTATTTCTATCTATTATTATTGTTATTATTATTATTATTATTATTATTATTCTATCACACAAAAGCCACTTTCATCATTCACATATGTACTTACTACATATGTTCGAGTATAGTTCATAAATTTTAAATGTTTACTAATTAAACACACACATCCACAATCAGCTGACACTGTTGCTGTTTCATTACATTTCTATCTGACATTCCACACTGTATAAATCAGGCAAGTATCACCCCGTACACACTTCCTCAGTTTGTCAGCTAAACGTGCGAACATAAACACACACATACACACACATACCCATACATGCTATACATATGTGTCTGCTTGCATTTGTGATAACAACCAAAACGCGCCTACAAACTCGCAAACATTTGCATTTGAATTAATGAGCTTCATATTTAAATTAAATACCCAATTTGATTTTGAAAAAAATAAACGAAAACTGAAAAAAGCAATGGCGTCATGTAATTATTTTTATTTAAATTATTAGCAATATACTAGTATTGGTTTATTTATATAATAAACTTGTGGGTGTTGTATGTGCGAATTGTAATTTTTATTTTTCGAAATATTGGTAAGTAGGTATGGTACGTGAGTTGAGATATATGTATTACATAAGTTTTGAGATAACATTCAGGCATTAATTGCATTGCATAAACAAGTTCAAAAATTTAATTCAATGCAGTCTGTGTCTTTAACGCTAACTTGTGACTACTATCAAACACAGTATTGTCATCGAAGTATTGACTTCGAATAAGAATGTCGTACAAATTATATTTGCGAAGGGTTTCGCACCGCTTTGAAGAACTCAGTGCAAAGTAAATTCTTCAAGTGTTCAAAGACAAACCAATCCCACGTGCAACTATTTATCGTGTTCTCAAAGATTGTCATTAAGGTAAAGAACCGGAAAAAAAAAAAGAAATATGGTTGACCACCAAAACTTAGTGACAGAAGAACAAACAGTCAGTTGGCAAAAGCTAAAAAGAAATTTGGTCAAACATTTGGTGTTTCAAAAGTCACAATCAGTCGCATTTCAACCCAAAACGACGTGATCTATCGAAAATATAAGAGAGCACCAAAATATAATATACGGCCAGACAACTCGAAATAATACCAAAATGTTGCCGTACACTTCGTGGCAAACGCTTTGGAAAATTCACTCATGAGCTGAGTGGAAATGATGACTTCAACACTGACAACATTGGAGCAATATCAGGCAATATTAAATTTTCCCAGTAAAGCAAAAAAACGAGCCAAAAAAATGTTGGTTTGGTGTGTAATTTCTTCAAAGGGTATTTTAACAGCAGTTATGCGTCCAAACCAAGCAGAAGCGATCAATTCTGATATTTATATCGGTCAATGCTTGGCAAAATTTAAGCAGTTCATCGAAAAACATCACAACACATGTTTTGGCCGAACCTCGAAAAAAAAACAATGGATTGGCTCAATGAACAAAATTATTCAATTTGTACCGAAAAAGGACAATACTCCAAAATCAAACGAAAAATGTACGAGATAGGCTGAGAAGCTTAGAACAAGCAACAGTCGAATCAAGCAAAAATGGAAAGAAGTCGATTTATCTGTCTGCCAGAGCATGATTTTGAAAGTTCTGTTATTTTGATTTGGGCAAAAAATATGTTTTTTTTTGAGTACTCGTTGTTTTGTAAATTTTTGTTTCTGACGGAGAGTAATTTTGGTTTACTCTCAATTTAAGAAGACCTTGCCCAAAAGATAAGGCAACATACATATAATCATATGGAATGGGACAGAGTTGCGATAACGTCCTATATCCGCTAAATTTATTTACGTCGAATTAAAACCATTTCTAATTTATATTCCATACGCTGTTACGTTGGTTGATACGCTTCAGGTGTGTTTGTACCTTGAAAGCGATTTTAGAACTTTCCTTAACCTCCAGCGTACATTTCGCCAAAAAAAAAAAAATAACGATCAAGCTACAAATATCGCCTTTAACTGATTTTTTTTACAACTCTGCTAAAACTCACTTTCATTTTGCTTTGAAGACCAATGGTTGTAATCATTGTAAAAAGATTTTAGTTATTGGGGAGATATGTGAGGTCCCTTGGAGCGGTGTGTACATTCAAAGGAAAACGAAACAAAATATAAGCACATAAAGGTTTTCAAACATTTCATTTTCGATTCTTTCCTACCTTAAAAATTCAAACTTTTAATATTTTGCTATATCACGAATGAAAACTCAATTTTAATTGGTCAAATATTGATATATTACAAATAAAATATTTGTTTTTTAAATAACTATGTAGTATATTCAGTTGTTTATAGCCCGAAAACATTGTTAGCTCTTTTCTCTTTTAAGAAAACAAGTTCTAGTATTAAAGATATTTCTGTCCATTTGAAAAGTTGGCTTTTGATGGTGTATGCCTTTAGAAGCATTCATTTAAGTTGAGAAATGGAATCTAAATTGTGCAATACCTTTTATTGTAACTAACTATTCGCTGGTTCGCACCAAAAAGAAAAAATTTTATAATTTTCTTTTGATCAGTTAAGCTGTGCTATAGCAAAAAGAAATAATTTTATTTTCTCTGTGGAACAGAACTAATTAAGAAACGATAGAATTTTCCTTTAAGAAACACTTTGTGATCGAATATTTTACCTGTACGAGCTAGAAATGCGAATATGTCCACGGTGTAAAATATTTTAAAATTATTAGTATTGTTTTTTCGTTCCGTACCCCTTTCAAAATATTGAAAACAAATGTTTTTTTTATAGAATTATATTGATTTCTCTTTATTCTTTTTTATTATTTGAAAATTTTTTATTTATTATAACGACTTAAAAAATAATAATGTGTTAAAATCAGCCTCAGTGTTATTTTCTTGATTTATTTACTTTGGCTAACTATAAATAATTCATATTAATTACACATATTTGTCTATGCACTCACATAATAATACATAAATAGCACTAGGTAACATGCAAAACACTTGTTTAGTCTTCAAATATATGAAACAAATTTTGGGAGCTTAGATATGGTTTAAGTATATATATAATAATTACTCACCGTAGGCAGCTCATTTTATCAGACAATCTTAATTATTTTTCGGATAAAATATTATTGTAAATGTTGTTGTTTTGAACCACTGATTTCCTAGCTATTTTACAACGTGTCCAAATTGCAAGTAATTGTGCGGTTCACTCCCGGCTTCTAACTCAATTGCGCAAAGTTTTGTATAGAAAGTGACAGTGATATAAGTTTTACTTGGCTGGGACCAAAATTATCACAAAATATTCAAACTCTGATAAAATACATTGTATTTTAATAGTTTGAAAAAATTGTGTTTAGCTTCGCTTTAAAAGCCTGAGGCAAACGGGGAAGCTCCAAAGCTATGAAAATCTCAAGGGACACAATAAATGATGCTGAACCACACTGTTGGGTCATGGATTGAGAATCCCTGCCAAAAACTGGCTTATTTCGAAACTGTTATTTGTAAATTGATGTTATATTTTTTAGTTTGCCTTAAGCTTATGCACATATGCTAAATCTCTTATATAAAACGATACTTCATATTTTTCTAATCCATTGTATGCTATGTACGTAATGAAATATAAATGAACAAATAAGTTCTACTGATGACTGCTAACCTAACGCATCGCTTCTGACGTGTTTACTTAAATCATTAAAGGCCCGTCTTGAAATTTTGGCTTTTTTGTAAATTCGTGCGGCTGAGGAAAACGCTCCTTGATCCTACACACACGATGAATTAATTTTTAAATTACATGTCGTACAGTGTAATTAAAACACACACAAAAAGTTGTTTGTAAATAATATTATTAATTCATAATTATTTATGTGAAGCTACGAGTTCATAATTATGAAGATTATAATTTTCGTTTGGTTAATTAAGCTTTCAATTTTCATCAAATCAATATTCATTAATCTTTTTTTATGCATGGACATGAACAATGTTTGAATTCCGAAAATATTGTATGTACAATCTGTTCAACAAAAAACGTTACTCCCATACTCAGATAACTTCCAAAAAAAAAATCATTACGTGATATTTTACATAAATACATATTGTTGCGGTTGTCGACGCATACATTTTAATTTAGTTCTGTTTGTGCTTTCCACTGTAACACGAGTAAACAAAATGAGTGTGCAGTTCAAGAAACGTTTCGAAGCGAGCTTTTTAACGAAGCATCCTAAAGAGCCTAAATGTTCAGTTAAAAAAACTTAAAACTACTTGCACATTTGTTAAGAGGTGGTCTGAATGTTATTCAGAAACAGGAAACGTTGACGACGAACCAGGAAGAGGCCGAAAGTCTACCACCTCCACGCGGCAGGATAAAGTCATCGTTGGGCTTTTTGAAAAAAATTCAATGATCAGTTTAAGGGAAGCAAAAAAAATTTTATCGGAGAAAGGGTTGGATATAACTTTAAACACGATTCGCGACAGACTTCAACAATCAGGCATAAATCGTAGCAATACTTTGTCAAAACCATTGCTTTCACAAAAGCATGTTGAAAAGCGTCTTCAGTCGGCTTACACAAACATCGATCGAGATTGGACAAAAGTAATATTTACAGATGAATCCACTTCTGTGTTGTTAAATCCAATTAAACATGTTTGTTTGAAAAATGGCGACAAATTTATTCAACGAAGTGTAAAACATCCGCAGAAGGTTCATGTCTATGGATGCTTCTCTGCCCAAGAATTTGGCTATCTTAAGTGCTTCACGGAAAATTTAAATGCCGTTAGAATGCTGAAGTTGTATAAGGATTGTGGTCTAGTGGTAGTGCGTTGGACTGCTACGCAGAGTGTCCGGGGTTCGAATCTTGGCACAGGCAAAATCAAAAAGTAGAAAAAATAATTTTTCTATACGGCACCACCTCTTGGCAGGCAATGGCGAACCTACAAGAGTAAAAATTGCTATGAAAAGCTTTTCACTTCGCCGTTCGGATTCGGCATTAAACTGTAGGTCCCTTCCAGTCATGTACAAATATAACACGCACAACATGAGTGGATGCGAAAAGCTCGGCCTAGGCCCTCCATGGGCTGTTGAGCCATTAAAAGTAAGTAAAGTAAGAATTATTATATGGGAGAAATAACATCGATTGGATATTACAAGAAGATAACGACCCGAAACACAGAAGTAAACTATGCACTAGGTGGAAAGAGGATCACAATAATTCAACTTTGGATTGGCCCTCTCAGTCTCCAGATGCAAATATCATAGAGAATGTGTGGGCTCTAATGAAAGCTAAGATATCCAAAAAGAAAATAAAATCATTAAAACATTTTATTCGATTTCTCAAAAGTACGTGGAGTTCCATTTCGGTGGAATATGCTGAAATTCCAGCTGCGAGTTGTCGCCAAAGATGCCAAGCAATTATAGACAATGCAGGAGATTGGACCGCATATTAAATTTCCTGTCGAAAACCATAATAATATGAATTTCTCAAAAATAAAACACTTTTTCAAATAAATGTAACATACAGTCTTTTGGAAAAAAAACGTTTTTTGTTGAACAGACGTATATTGAACAAAATGTTTACAACGAGACATTAAAGATCAACAACATTTAAGCTGATGCTTCTTTAAAAATACATTAAATATTAATAAATAGTTTATGATGATAAACATAAATAGATGTCTTATGAATCTAAAAGGCAAGAAATTTAGTTAAACTGTTGAAATTTTAGCTTTTGAAGGTATCCTTTAAATTGAAAGGCTTGGAATGGAGACTTCAAAAACATAATTTGGTTACTATAAGCATTCCGATATCATAAGCTTTTCTCAGAGTAAACATTCCATTAATTGAAATATCAAATGAGTCTGTATAAGTATGGTATATCAAAACCACCCAAGTCCATTCGCGAAAATTTTTTTTAAATGAAATACAAACTGACGAGTTGATAAAAATGCAGGAACCTGAATTTCGCAAAATTAAATTATGGTGGACTTAGGCAGCTATGATATGTATCGACTCAAATAGCCGATATTAACAAACCACGCCAAAGATCACCAAATTTGTGGACTGTAGAGACAATTTAACTCAGCATGTTAGAAAATACCACATATCAATTAACAATGTTCCATCACAAAACAAGAAACAAACAACATTCCAAAAATGTAATCTTATGCGGCATATGACTCAAGAAGGTCGGCCATTGCGAATACAATTGGTAGTGAATTTTATAATTTCACACCTTTTCTGAAGTCTTGCAACCACATGAGCTCTTAGATCTGAAAAACCGGTGAAAAAAATTTAATAATTTTCTCATTTGCCGACTTAGTGCCTTCCAACAATGGCCAGTCCATGCTGTAAGGTCACGGATGTTTGGTATCCTGGCTGTGCAAATTTAACCAAAAACTTATTATAAAATACCATGATCTTCTTCGAGTATAAACTTTGAAGTAACTCAAAGCAAATTCCTGTGAATTTCTCATTTGCTAACCTAAACCAATCATCAATTACTTAGCTTTAAGTCATTAACGATAATTTTAAAGGTCCAGTGCTTCACACGGGCAGTGAATTGTATTCTTTATTTAGTTGAAGATATTCAGAAGTGACGAATGTTTCCCAGTAGGTAAGTACTGTCTGTACAATCATAATCAGCGCCATCTGTTGGCGCATGCTCTCATATTATAATCTAAATATGGTATAATGGTAGGATCTGTAAAAGCTCGGATTTTGTTTTCCATGTGAATTTCAAAAGAATTAGACTCAAATGAGTGAACAATTTTAAAACCAAAAATATATGTATGGAAGTATGTCCTTAAATATATCCTTAAAACTTTATTGTAAAATTTTATAAAAAAAAAACTTTCAGCATTACTTTAACCATAACTCTCCGTCTTAAAATGACTGTTTTTGCTGTAAAAAAATGACGAAAAGTTTATAATTTGTTTATAATTTTAAAGAACTTAAATAATACTATATAATGAAATGCTTGAATCATTGATAGCTCAAGTATTACTTACTGCTTTCTTATATCAATAGCTACTGATTATTTGAAAACTTCTCAGTCAACACTAACCTGAAACCTTAACTCCTTTAGCATTTTCAGTCTGCACAGACTTATGAGTGGATAAGTGAAAGCTCTATGCCACCAGCTTCAATTATGACTCAAAAAGGATTCTGCGCACAGCAACCAACACTCCAAAGCCGGCAACTTGTTCTGCTGCTGCCCCCCGCACACAACAAAAAACGTAAAAAGACAAGTAAACAACCATTACGACTCCAATATAACATGAGCTCGACCTGCACTTCATACACTACAGCCCGCTGTGGCCCATGAGCTTCAATGCTTCAATTGCTCAAATTTAGTGGGTGGCGCCAAAATATATTCGATAGACACACACGCACATACAACGTTAGTTTGTGTGTGCCTTTTTGTTTTTTTTTTTTTTTTGTTTTTTGTTATGCTGTGTATGCTCCGTTGTCTCTTTATGAGCAGAAATGCTCCTGCTGGCCATTTTTCTTCGGCTGCCTTCGGGAGTAATCGCAAGCGCGCCCCCTTGTCTTACATTATGTATTAGAAAATATCATATATTTTGAGTTACAACGACGGGATTGGAATAAATTAGAAGCACTGCAAAGTGTATGCAGTCGAGTTGCTTTCTTCTTTTTTATTGTTTTTACTTGTTAACACATGCGAAATACGAGGAGCGAAGTAAATAGTATATAATATGAATGAATGTATGTATTTAGTTAGTTACTTTAGTGCTTTGTCATTTTCTTTTAGTGCTCCTTGGAAGTGCATACGGGGTCATGTGTCGCTCATATACTAAAACCACAAGAAAAAGGGCGTAAATCACTTCAACGTAATATATACATTGAGGATTAGACTCAAGCACCCTGTGTTAAAATGTCTTATTGATTATGTACAAGTACGCAGCCTTTAAAGCAAGAGAGACGTGATGTGGTTGGTCGCTTTCACTACAACGTCACAGTGCTGCAGTCGACGGCATTATTTTTTTTTATGCGATTTAACGTAGACATGGGAATCACATTGACCTTCAAGAATACTTCTATTTATGAATTATCTTTTAATCTGAGATTAAAATTAATAACTGTTTTATCGAGTAAAATGAAAATTTAAGTTTTATTGGGAAAGGCATCATGGGAATTTTTTTTTGTATTAAATTTAGCTTAAAGCCAAATCAAAAATCTGTGTGTATTAATGAAAACTCTCCAATATTGTTTATTTTATTTGAATGGTTTTTTAGACATCACTTGCAGCAACACCATCGCAAAATAAATTGCATTTACAGAATATTCTGTTTTACTTTTCCAATATATTTTTGTGGTATTACGTAACTAATCCAGCTAAACATTTTTTATTAACTTGGAGGATTTTTTCAAATTTTAGATCAGCCATTAAAGAATCATTTCAATGCTATTCAGATGACGCCATCTTGTATTTGATGAAAAATTAACACATGTACACTATGAAAAAGGGATCTAATGATACTGATCAAAAAGGGTGGAACAACAGGATGATTCAGATAACATCCTAATCAGTACAAACAAAATTTGTTATTATTATTAATGCTTTTATAATTTTTAAGTAAGTGCTTAAAATAGGCAGCGTATAAAGCACACAAGTGTAATTTTTCAGTTATAAATTAGCGTGTGTTAAGCACAACACTTGTTATCGTGTTGTGGAACAAATTTATACTTTTTATTTATTATAAGAATTGTTTGAATCGCTAATGCGATTTTTGGTATAGCAAAGTTAAAGAGGAATCCAATCTGATTAACTTTGCCGAAAAAAGCATGACAAAGCTCCCAACCACTCGTGAGATATGAATGATAATAAAAGATGGCCAGAGCAAACTCTTTGCTGGTTTTAATTACATGCCTACATTGACTTGATGCTTATATCGCGAAATGATATCTTGGAATTTGTCGCAAATTGAAATTTATTACAAACTCTATAATAAAAAACAATTACAACATCATTCTAAAAATATTAATACTAATTTTAAGCCGCTAGATGCAAAAATTTAATAATTGATGCATTTTAATGGCTTAAAATTTTGTGTTGCTTACTTTGTTGTTGCCCGTTATTGGCATATTACAAGGTTTTTCGTTTACAACTTAGGTAAATCTAGGATCTGCGGCAACGAAAAATGCATATAAATGTAGTTCGACAAAATTTCGATTAATAACATCACGATATTGGTATTTATAATTTCTGTGTATTTTCATTGTTTAAACCTAAGATACATACTTACCTTATTTAAATACTACTTACTTACTTACTTAGCTGGCATTACAACCGATGATCGGTCTTGGCCGCCTCTATAAAGCTTCATCAGTCGCCTCTGCTATGCGCCCGCTGGCACCAGTTAATATGGTCAAGTGCAGTCAGGTCGCTCTGCACCTGGTCTTTCCAACGGAGATTAGGACGTCCTCTGGTGTTCCCCCTCCATAGCTCGAATAAAACACCCTTCTAGCCGGAGGCCCTTCTTCCATTCGCTCAACATGACCCAACCAGCGAAGCCGCTAGATTTTTATACGCTTGACTATATCAGTGTCGGCGTACAGCTTATGCAGCTCATCTTTCCATCTTATTCAATACACGTCGTCCATGCATACTGGACCGTAGATCTTACGGAGTATCTTCCTCTCGAACGCTTCTAACAGCCTCTCATCATTGATGGTCAATGTCCACGTCTCTGCGCCATACATTAAGACGGGAAAGATGAGGGACATATAGAGCGTTATTTTCATCTGCCGAGAGAGGGCTCTGCTTCTCAATTGCTTACTGAGCCCGTAGTAACACCTGTTGACAAGAGTTAATCTCCGCTTGATCTCAAGGCTCCAGCATAAGGTTAAAGAAATCGGACTATAGGGAGTCACCTTGTCTGAAACCTCGCTTGGTACCAAATGTCGCGGAGAGGTCTGTCCCAATTTTCACAGCGCTGGTGGTGTTGGTCAGTGTCATTTTGCAAAGACGAACGAGCTTTGCAGGGATACCAAAATCAGACATTGCGGCGTACAAGTGATCCCTAATCGTGCTGTTGAAGGCGGCAGCGGCTTTATAATCGACGAATAGATGATGGGTGTCGATCTGTTTTTCTCGGGTCCTTTCCAGGATTTGTCCCTTAAATACTAACTATTCGTTAATTCGAGTAATAAAGTTATCGTTTACATTTTCTTTTTAGTAAAAATAATTAACTATCATTAAAATTTTTAATAAAACAATTAAATTTTTATTAGTATTAATATTTTCCCATAAAAATATGATAAATGTGTTATAATTTTGATATCAACAAATCAAATCGAAGAAGAAAAAGGAATCTATAAGTACTTATATAAAGTAAAAAACGCAGAAAAACACGTATCGTGTTACATTATTGAAAGCCACTTGAATCTACAAGCTCAGAGTAGGTTACAATAGGCAACACTAACTGGATTGCTAATTTCCGCTTGTTTTTCACAAAGGTAAAAGCAGCGGAGACTCTTAAATTACGGAGTGTTAAAGACAGTTTTCTTAAAACACTATTGACATAGTCGACACAAGACAGACTCGAGTTAATACAAAAACCTTAAAAATATATACTTAATTCTAAAAATTATATAAAAAATTAGAACTATTTTGGTATTGATAGTCAAAACAATGTGATAAAATAGTTTCCATCTTAACCCTTAAAACTGGTGTGAAACCAAAAACTGTGAAACCATATCAAAATAATCAAAGAGCATTTCTGTGTCTTTTTCCCAAAGAATGTGCTGATTCTATTTCTTCTTTTCTTTCTTTTCATGGCACAACAGCCACGGAGGGCCTATGCCAAGCTTTTCATATCCACTCATGTTGGGCATGTTATATTTGTATATGTATGGAAGGAACCTAGTGTTTTATGCTGAATCCGAACGGAGAAGTGAAAAGCTTTTCATAGGCAATTTTTTCTCTTGTGGGTTTGCCATTGCTTGCCAAGAGGAGGAGCCATGTAAAAAAATTGATTTTATTTTGCCTATGCCGAGATTCGAACCCCGAACACTCTGCGTAGCAGTCCAACGCACTATCAATACGCCAATTGATACTATTAACTGATGCTGCTCTTTAATAAACCCAAATCAGTATTTACGTAATTTAATTCACTACAGTATTTAAGGGTTAAGTCGACTTTAAACAAACCTATTTAAATTTTTGATAAGATCTTATAAACTAAAGACCAAGCTACTTCACCATCAAAAAAACAACACCTAGCATGAATGGCACAGATATCAAAGATAGTGGTGGTTCCATCGAACTTCCTTTCAATTACGAATCTTCAAATACTAATACAATCTTATGATAATCTTTTTATTATTGCTATACTTTCTGAATTCCTAGTACTCATTTAAGTAAACAAAAATCAAATAAAAAAAATTTGGGTATTACAAAAGCCAAATTTGTAAGTTAAGGATATAAGGACTTTTTTTTCATCGAATTAAAACTCCTGAGGACTTATTTGTTTGTTTTTCCATTTTATCGCAGCAATAAAAACAGTAAAAATCGTTTATAGCGATGCCGTATAAAACAAGCCGAATTTACTAAAGATTTTTCTGTTATTAGTATTCAAATAAACGCTTTCAAACATAACCCAGTTATTTATATATAACAATTATTACAACATATTGGCTGTTTTTCTTCTTTCTTTTTTTATGGTTTCTTATGCTAGACGGCATTTGTTAAAATATTTAGTGAAATAAATATATATAGTATACCATATGCAAACACAGTTCGGCATATTAAAACGGAGAAACATTGGTGAAAAACTAGAAAAGGATGTTCTGTTGAACCTTTATGCTGAGGATAGTTATAGTCCAGCGCGTCCTGAATTTTTTTATCCGCGTTTTAAGGTAAAAGCTGCCATGTCGACCTAATTATAAGGTAAGTACATATAAATATAAAATTCAAGAGCTAGAGATTTGTTGTCTGAGACAAAGTTCTTGCTAGTGAAAATATTAAATAGTTTTCTTGTTATTAAATTATTAATAGTTTTAAGTAATTTTTGGAGCTTAATTTTCTAATATCTATATTGCATAAAGCATATAAGCAAATAAGTTACTTATGTGAAATTTACTATAACTCCTCATCTTTGTCTCAGACATAAAATTTGTAACTCTAAAACTATAGGAACTTACCCATTGAATACTTTGACATTGCAAGTCTCACCGAAAAATGCAGTTATAAAAAAGCAGGACGTGCTGACGTACTTTCAGTATCATACCACGGTTAGCCTGTTGCACAGACCAACAGGCTAACCGCTGTTAGATTGTGTACTTTAGAGATTTATTATGTGCTGGTAGTCGAGTAATAATGTGTTTCATTTTCATTTATCACATGCCTGTATTCAATCTAAGTATTTGTTAAACTAAAACAGAAAAACTTGTACAGTTCTTTCTGGCTTTCGAATTTCGACTATCCCTTCAAAATTTCACTATATTAATGTTCGTTCTCATATAAAAATAAAAATTAAAAGCTAAATGATACCATGGGCGCAACGTCAAACCTAGGGATTAATAAAAAGCCATTAAGTGCACCGAAATGTAATGCAGTTACAATCCATAATAAAATATGCAAGCTGCATAAATTATATTCCAAAACGGATAATATTACCCAACTTTCATGTTTCTTCGCAGTTTCATTTTCTCATTTCAGTCAACGTAATGAAAGTGTGAACACGATAGTCAACTTGATGAGAATTGCGCACTTGTGTGACCGCGGACAAAGATTGTTTGAATATGCTGTAAGAAAATCTTAAACAACAAATTGCTTAATAACTTGATTCGGTTTAAGATTTTTTAAATGCAAGTTAACAATAATTGAGGCTTTTGATTAGAATCTGAAATATTATTGAATTGGAAAATTTTGCACGCACGGTTTGTGTCAACACTGTATCGCTGACAACTTTGCTGTGCCGCCTCTTTGGGATACTCACGAATACAACGCTGCGGGTGACATTAGACAACTGTCATGAAAGTAACTGCTACATTTTAATACAAATCGTCTTCGCATCTTTGCTGCGTGAAAAACCAAAATAAACACAAGAACTGCGAATTGTTTACAAGATATGCAATTTATTTTTCTATTCAACTTCATTTACATAATTAAAACTTAAAAGCAGTCAATTGCTAATTAGTGAATTTCGGAGAAAGATAGATATGAAATAGAAGGAGTTTTACGCGGTAAATTTTAATGTAACAAAAGTGCATTGTGAATTACGCAAATAATCGTCATTATGCAAAGGACTGTACCTCAGTAGAGTGCGCGTGGTGTGGTGCTGCTGCTGCTCACCTGATTGACTGCCATTACCCCGTAGTGTGCCACCAACAGCAGCCCGAAGGCTATATGAACATATACAACGTGAAAAAGCAACAAAAACAATAAATTTGTATATAAATTTTGGAAAGTGAATAGAAAAAGTGGTAAATTCCTCACTGCAATGAAATTCTTCTTCTTGAATGAAATATTGAAATTTCTTACAATTTACAGTCATGACTGCTTCACCTGAGAAATCACACATGAGTGCAGCTCACAGTATACAAAAACATTCCATGCCCTTCTACATTTCAACGTCCTTATTTCATAATAAACGACTCAAGCGAAAGCGTATCAAGTGGGCAGCGTCAGCATCCGCATCGACGTCGTCAGCTGCTGCAACGCGAAGCAGAAGAGGAGCTACCAACAACAACAACAGCTACCACCACCAAAGAACCAAGACTGATGAACGTCGCAAACAAAATTTGTCTCAGCTGCAAGCAGAAGTCACAATTGACCTGCTGTCCGATGAAGATGATACGGACTCAAACGCAGTCATCAGTGTAAATAAATGCGTAAGAAAAATGAACTCGGGGACATTTATTGCTATGGAAGAACAACTACAACAACTGCAGCACAACAATCACCATCAGCAGCAACATTTTCTTGTTTATCCTGGACACTTGCAACTATCACAAGTACCAAATATAACGTTAGTACCAGTGGTACCATCAATTAACCATGCCAATACTAACATGCAAACGTCGACGCAGAAGCAACGTGTCAAACGCAAAAGAAAAGCACAGCCCAAGCGACTTCCACAGCCCACGATTATGAACAATGAAAGCATTGTGCTCAGTGATGATAGCGATAAGGAAGCAGATTCTCCGCCTATTGCCACATCAGCGCCGAATCCTTTTAAAGCCGCCCCCACCACTGCTGTCTCGCCTACATCTACCACTCTAGCTCCTTTGGATACTGTTACTTCGAAGCCGCTAATACCATCTCCGCCCTTTCCCACTGCAATATCATATACTAGCAATGCTACCTACAGTGCTCAAGTCGATGAAGAGGTAACCGTTTCAATTGTACCACGCTCTTCTGCTGCTGGTAGCTGCTCCTCTTCTTCTGCGAAGAAACAGACATCGCCCGATGAACTCTTTCCCATGCTACCTGACGAGACGACTGTACACACAGTCATAGCTAATCGCATATACGAATTATCGCTTACCAAACTGCGGGAAGGGTTGGCCTCATGTGGTATACCTGAATTTCAAACAAATGGCGGCACTCAAGTATCGCCTACACGTCGTAAGGGCGCTCAAGTTACAACGCCTCCTCTGGCTATACCACCGCCGACGCCTATATCATTGAAACTTTCGAGCGATTTAAGCATATCGTTGATCTCAGACGATGAAGATGAGGAACAACTGCAACACCAGCTAAGTGCAGAGAAATTCTTGCAACAGCAACCGCAATTATCTGTACAACAATTGCAGTTACCTGCGGTGCCGATTTCTATGGACGGGCAGTACGTAGCGCCGCGTCGTCGAAAACTTAGATAAATTAAGCTTCACTCATCAGCGTTTCATTCTCTTCTTCATTTATTATTACACTTCATAACTTTCCAGTTTTACACAAACTTATTCTCTTAATCTCTTTTTTATACTTTTTGTAAATCAATCAAACTCCTTTTACATTAGGGCAGGCAGTGCGATTAATTGTTGATTTTCATTAAACAAAATTATATGAAAAGACTAAACCGAATCTTGATTGATTAAGCAGAATTTTGATTAATCAACTAGGATAATCTTACTTGATTAATCTACTGTTTTAAATAAAATTTGAATAAGCACCAGACTTTGCTCTCTGACATGTTACAAAAAAATTAAGTAGTATATTTAAACTAAAAGAAACTACCAATTGTTAGAATTTTTTAAACCAAAAACTTATTTGGCTTGTTAAACTTCAGAATGAGATTGACCGAAAGAATTAATTGTTTAATCGCACTGACCTTATTCTACCTTATCACCTCTATTCCAGAATCCGTTGTAACAATTTCTGAAATTTAATTAAGTTTTGACTTACTGATACTGATTTGAAAACAAGTCATTATTTCGTAATTTTTTCCAGATTTCTTAATGTATCTAGAAAATTGTTACGATTGATTCTGGAATAGGATAGTATATTTTCTTTTTCAAATTTTTTAAATTGTAAGTAGAATGGTTGGATAAAGAAATTAGATTTTTGTAGATTTTAATTTGATATAGCGCAAAGAGCACATAAGAGCATATACTTAAAGCTTCAATGCTTAAAATAATTGTGCAACGAGTATTTTAGATGAGTATTTTCAAGCAACCTGGATGATTGTCATTATTTCGAACACTGAATTATATGCATTGTAATTTATGAATTGAATATTTTCTCAAATGTTCATGCGTGAAAGATTTTAACTAAACGTACAAAAGTATTTAAAAAATAATAATTATATTTTGTAAACAAGTGATACAAAAAACATATATAAATGAACAAATAAAGCAAGCATCATATTTATGAGAATGATAAATATTTGAAAAAAGATTTAAAATCTTAAGTTTTATATATTTATGCTTTCATTTTTTGAATTTTGGATTTTGCTTAGGGCCAGCTATAAAACCGGCCTTTTATTAATCACAAAAACTTCAAATTCCAGAATCCGTCGTAACAGTGGAAGCTGCATTTACAAAATCAAATTGTTTGTATTCTGGAATCAAAGCGGAACCATTGTAAATGTTGCCTCATTAAAAACGTATCAGTCATTAATTTTTTTATAAATTGAGCTAAGAATTATTTAGACTTAATCGATTAATTAGATTCCATTCAAAAAATTAGATCTTGAAACCATATTACCCATCCAGCTACAATTCAAAAATCTCAACTTTTTTAACGAATGTTTTATTTCCAGCATTTAAAACAAGTACGAGTAAACTATTCAAATACAAATGCTAACCTAATCATACAGACGACTAAAATTATTGTTAGATGAAACGCAGAACTTATTTGCTTTTCGATACACCGCCGCCTCCACGTTTCTTGGCATAATCGATGTCGCTGCACAGCAAAGGATTGTTCTGTTTACTCTCATATGCTGCTTTCGCGGTCGAATGGAAGCCACGCTTAGCATGCGAGCTGCGCGTAGTAGTGCTCACAGGTGTAGTCAAACGCTTCAACGCCTTTGGAACAATATATTCAGGTACATGTGACAAATGTGGTTGGACTTTCACCGTTTTTAAAGGTTTATCATGCCTCAAAACCTGCAAATCGCGTGTATTTTCATTAAAGAATCCCTTCAATTTCTCGCTATTGAAAATTTCCTGTTTAATTTCACGCATACGCGCTTCATGCACTGCAATGCGGGTGACAGCACGCCAGGCATCCTGAGCGCGATAGCGGAAGGGTTCCACCTCGTCAAGTTTGAATTGATAGTTTCTGAAAGCGAACAAATAATATTAGTGTATATCATTAATATTAAAGTAGGGTAGTTGGACTCACTTGATTACTTGTTCCTCACTCAAATAACCGCTACGTAGTCTCTCCTCCACTGTGTCGTTGACCGCTTTATCTTTAATGCTCACAAATGACAACACGCAACCCTTGTTTGTGCCGCGCGCTGTACGCCCCGCACGATGTATATATGAATTAACATCGACAGGGAAATCAAAATTGATAACATTCGCCACACAATGAAAATCAATGCCACGTGATGCTCCAGATTCACGATCACTGCGATTGCGTCCCGGATTCTCAAGCATATGCTCATCGGAAGCGATGATGAAATCGTAAATGCCCTGATTGAATTGATTGATGGTGTGTATGCGTATTTTGGTGGGCAGCTCAGAGTTGAACACACACGATTTTATGCTGAATTGTTCAAGGAACAATTTGAGTCTAAATGGTAAAGTAAAACAAGGATACATGCATATAATAAACAAATACATTCGAAGGAAAAACGTTTGGAAAAGACTTGTTCAGCGAGAAGATTAGTTTAAGTAAATCATCTGTGCGCCAACTGAAGCTTTTTCAATCGCTTAGATGCGCATTCTTTGTTAATCTAAAATTATCATCATTTAAAACTGAATCTTCCAACCCTCATTCCCACTTATGTTGCTTCACTTACTTATAACAACGATCCACCGAGTTCACAAATATAACATTTTTGCCGCGTATCAAACGCAGCTTTAAAAGCGCATATAAAATACCGGGCTTATCGTTTTCTTCAGCGAGAATGCGTTGATGTGATAGCTGACTCTCGGGCACTAAGTCGGGTTCTTCTAATTTCAAGATTACCGGATTATTCAGAATAATATTTTTCATGTTCATTACGTCCTCTGATATTGTTGCCGAAACCAGAACAGCCTGCGAAGTAAATAAAATTAGATAGGGAATAATACATATATCTCGTATATCCAATAATACATTCTCTCTCCCCTCACCTGATAAATTGCTGGCAAATACTCCACCAACTTACGGAAATCCTTTTCGAAACCAAATGAAAATATCAAATCCGCTTCATCTACCACTAGCGTTTCCAATTTCTTCAAGTCTACGGCACCCGACTGTAAATGTACCAACACTTTGGCAGGCGTTGAAATCACTACATCTGGACGCTCAGAGAGCACATGCCTCTGTGCCACTACATCACTAGTAGATAAATCAACTACACGCAAAACTTTACCACACTTTTCAGCCATTTGTTCCATTGCTATACGTGACTGCTGGCAAAGTTCTTTACTAGGCGCCAATACCAAAGCACTCACGCATTGTTCCGATGCGTTCAGCTTGGAATTAAGTAGTTTTTGTATCAGTGGCAGACCGAAGGCTGCAGTCTTTCCCGACCCAGTACGTGCTCGCACTACAACATCTTTGCCTTCGAGTAACAATGGAATTGCTACTTCTTGTATCAGCGTTGGTTGTATCCAGCCAAGTTTAGAGATCGCTTTCAGTATTCGGTCGTCCAGTTCCATTTCATGGAATTGCAGGATTTTTCTATTATTGGCCATTGTGTGTGAGTGTATCGCCGTGTCCGTGGCGTGTGGTAAACGTTTTATCAACAATTTCTTGTGAATATTTCACGTATAAACTAAAAAGGCACACTTTCTGGCCTCACGTGTAAGTCAAATAGGGTTGCCAAGACTCTTGCCGAATCTCGAATTACAGAAGAATCTTAACTTTTAATGATGATATATACTTTATACGACAAAATCTAGACCTAATTATAATGTGATAATGGTTTTATGTATATTCTCCAGCATTTACTTATAGATATATAGCCAAAAAAAACAAATAACCTGCTAATTGTTAGCTACGACAACTCTAGTCCCAAAAAACAAGCTGTCAAATGCAAATTATACCAAATTATATGAAAATGAATCGAATATGAGGTGACCTAAATGAAAATATTTAGTTTAATATCTAAAAAAGTTTGTGCGATATATGTGGCATCTCCACGGCTAAACCATGGAACGTATCAAAGCATATACATATGTATTTGTTGGTGCCTCACAAGGTTTATCTCTTTTTTTTTGAACCGGGTAGGTGCTGATAAATTATATTTATGATCCCATTCACTGAGTAATTTTCTTATAAGTTTTTGTGAATAAGTTTTATTTTTATGCCCACAAAGTATTTGCAACAACAGTCTGACCCCAGACACAGTTTGGTGCTCTTTTCCACGCTCAACATGGTCTTTTCCAATATTTTTTGCATAATTCATGTAATTTTACCATTTTTTATTAAGTGTAACCATAAAAATGTTATCAAATTATTTACCACAGCTTCTTTACTTAACGTCACTGTCTATTTCTATATTTAAAGGTTTTTAAAATTGATTATTTTAATAAAAACACAAAAAATGCACCAACAAGACTGACTAACTCAAATGAAAAATAACAGATAAGCAGAAAAATTAACTCTTTTGTTTACAAACGAGAGCAAACCTCTCTCACGTGCACTTCACATACAATCAAGCATATACGCATTAGTTGTTGTTGCTTGCCGACTAAAGCAAAAATAACCGAATACGCAGGAACAGCAGACACTTTCGCATACATACAAATTTTAATACACAAAGCAGAACGATAGTTCGTTGTTGATTTATTAAATGTTTTTAGTTCACTTTAGCTTTAGCTGAATTTATTTTTCACTTTTGTTCAGAGCGCGACATATGCAGTTTTTTAAATTCATATAAAAACAATATAGCCACCAAAAAGTCTATTCTGAGTTCCTTAGATGCTGGTTATACTGGTGTTCGCATCATATTTTACTCTCATGCTCGGTGTAGTGTTTACATTGGTGTTCATTACAGAGTTCCTTTTTGTTGAAATTCAGATTTTTTTGTAATACTTTATTGTTCGCAACGGCAACACTAAATGGTATATCAAAAAACGTTAAACGATTGAAAACAATATGATTTTTCTCCAGTAGTTTTATGAATAATATATTTAATATTCACTTTTAAAAACTAAAAACATTCAAATGTATGTAAAATAGAAAGAAACCATGCAAACCTGTACATCCCTATTTTCATAGAAAAGTGAAGTTGCGAAGTTATTCATAAAACTATTAAAGAAAAATCATATTATTTTCATAATTTTTCTTTTATTATTAACTGCACTCTCCATATTAATAAAATCGTTTAAAGTTTTTTGGTATACCATTTAGTGTTTCCGTTGCGCAAAAAGTATTAAAAAAAAAACTGAATTCCGACAAAATGCATCTCTGTAACGAACACCAATGTAACCACTACACCCAGCACGAGAGTAAAATATAATGTGTTCGTCGAACAGCGAACACCAGTATAACCAGCACTATTCGTTCCGTTTTAACAGTGGGTCAAGCTTACTTATGCTTAAAAGCTTTGAAGTTCGATTTTACCCACATGCGTGATGGTGACAACCGAACTGTTTGTAGCAGAATGGGCAATAGTAAATATATTTGCTTATTTGATCATTGGTGGTTTAGTGAATGAGTGCTAGACTGGAGGTTCCGTAGCTTCAGGATCGATTCTTAAACAGTTAAAAATTGCTGAAGTTGCTAAATGTTTATTCGTTATAAAAAAGTAAGCTACTTTGGTGGCTTGATGGGTTCGTGGTGGACTGAAGTTTCCCACGGGTTCGATCAAAAAATGCTTTCGAAATGAGTCACCCAATGTTTTAATTTTACCGTTCCTCTATTTATAAAATATTTTTTTCAATTTCTTTTAAATAATCGGTTAAATTTTGCTGATTTTGTATGTATCAAATTTAAAATCATTACACCACCATTAATTCTTTAAGAAAAGTAACAAAATTATTCCACGTAAACAACCTGTCAGTCAGAGTACTTTGAAGAAGATGACTGTAGTTCAACTTGCCTACACTCCAATCTAAACACTTTTATTAATGGCTGTTTTCGGGATTGTTAATGGGAATAATTCAGATTAAATTCAAGAAGAAACAAAATTATAAATTTTGACCAGCAGCACAATTAGTCAATTGCGGCCTAGTGTCAATTAGTTATCAAGTAACATTTGCCCAAGGAGTTTCAGTTTTTTGGAATGCATATCTCTTGGAAGTAATCAATACTGGACGCAAACAACGTACCGTTAAAACTGCGAAGAAAAGCTGGAGAAAAAGGCTGAGGTGAAAAGATTTTATTATGCTCTGCTTAACAAAAGAAAAAAGAAATAAGCTGGCTTTTTAAATATTCACTGACCACGGTGTATCTGTCATGTGAGTCACCCGCTGTTTTTTCATTAACATTCCTACATTTTTAGACTATTTCCGTAATCTTATTTTAAATTATTTCAGTTTACGATTGTTTACACATACAAATCATGAAAGCGTCATGAGTACTTTAAAAAAAGTAACGTCAGTGCTCAACGATGGCATTCGTGCCTCATTAATAATGGGTCTTGGTGATGTCGCCGCTCAAATATTTGTTGAGAGAAAGCAATTTGTTGACATTGATTGGAAGCGAACAGGAAAATTCGCCGGTATTGGTCTTCTGTATGTTGGACCATCGCTGCATGTGTGGTATGGATTCTTAAATAGAACTGTTGCAGTAAAACAGGCTACACTGCATCGTAGTCTAAAAAAGATGGTCGTGGATCAAATCGTCTTTGCTCCAATCTTTACACTCTCCATGCTGGCAGTTTTTGGTGTTGTTAATGGGGAAAAGCCAGAAAAGATCGAGGAACGTATTAAAAATGATTATGTGGATATAATGAAACGGAATTATATGCTTTGGCCAGCAGCACAAATAGTCAATTTTAGTCTTGTACCTCTCAAATATCAAGTAACCTTTGCACAAGTCGTTGCAGTAATTTGGAACATATACATGTCGGCGGTGTTAAACGCAGAAAACAAAAAACTAACCAAGGAAAAATAAAGTGCGCAAGCAACAAAGGGAAGCAAAGAATTATGCCGGATGTGGAACTGGCCTGCTGAGATTAAACTAAAATAGAATAGAATTTAAGCCCATTTGTTATAACAAACGAAACTAGTTTGTTACTACTACTTGTTTACAATATTTAAATATAATAAAAAAAAATCAATTTTGTATATTTTACATAGTTAATAAATTGCATATCTCTTATCACACGAACAACATTAGCGGTATATAAAATTTCACTACAGGTTGTAAAAAGCTGTTATTGATAATTTTTGTATTTGTTGTATGTTATTGCAGAGGAAGAACATATCAAACTTATAATTCGGTCTACAGACTACATACCCTGCGAACTATCGCCCCATCGCAATCTGTTCTACTCTATCCAAAGTCATGGAAAGTAGTTAACTTCTACTTGGTCTAATATTTTGAGCAAAACGAACTGATTAATGACCGCCAATACGGTTTCCGTCGGAATCGATTTACGCGCGAATCATGGTGGTCCTCGCCGAGCACTGGTACCATAGTGCCCATGGCTTCGGTGAGAGCAAGGCGATTGCTCTGCATATTTCAAAGGCGTTTGACAGAGTGTGGCATAGAGCACTTGTGTCAAAACTGATTGCGCATGGTAACTTCACGCGATGGATATCGAACTTTCTAAGCGGCCGCTCTATCCATATTGTGATAGGCGGCATTGTTTCGGAAGATCTTGCCATTAATGCTGGAGTGCGGCAGGGTTCGGTTGTGTTTCCCTTTTAATTGCCAGAAATATTACGTTTTTAGTTAAAAATGTACAAAAAAACCTTAATCGGTTAATTGCATTGAGGCATAAGTTGTACATTTACATTGACACAATTAATTTATTTATTTAGCTTAGTACAAGCGAGCAAATAACTTAAAATTATTTAAGTCTATACTTAATTTAGGGGGAGGGATTTTTTCATTTATTTTTTAAGGATGGGAACAACATAAAATTATTTATTCAGCTAAAATTATACTTAAAAATAGTTACATAAATACATGGCTTAGCAAGAGGAGGGAGGGGAGTAGGCTTTATACAGAGCATTTTTTAAGCTAAGTTTGCTATGGTGAAAGTCAAAAACATTTGGAATGTCGTTGGCTATTCGAAGCATTCTAGACATTGGTTCCTTGCTGCCATAATCTGTTCGGTGAGTATTAAGGCGGGCACAGACCTAAGGTTACGTGGGTTGGTGTTAGTAAAAATAGTTTGGAGCAACGCGGGACAGTCAATGTTTCCAGCTAATAATTGCTGAACAAATACTGTATCGGCGGTTTTTCGGCGTATTTCAAGGGACCTTAATTAGTTTTAGACGATCCTTATATGGGGCAAGTTAACGGGATCAGACCATGGTAGGCCACACAAGGCAAACCGAAGCAGGGATTCCTATAGCAATGATCACCACAACAGAGAGTCCTGCCAGCTGGTAACCGATGCTTTTTGAGAATGTTGTATTAATGTTCAGCAATAGTGTAGGGACTAAACCAATTTCAAATGGAGGTATTTAACCTTAATAGTAAAATTATTCTAGTTGAAAAACGAAGGAAATGATATGAAAAATCATGTGTAAATCGGCAGTTACCATGAATCAAGCCTGAGAGATATTACGTAAAATCTATTCAAGATTCTAACTCATTAAATATTACCGTTTTCGTTATTTCTTTTTATGTAAAGGTTTCCAAAAAATTGCTAATAGAAAAGTATTTAAGTTTTAAAGTGTTTCACAAAATATTCTTATTTCAGCGATTACACTAGGAGTCACCAAAGGCAAGAGGCATAGAGGTAAGGCGTAAACGCCATTATCCAAAACATATGTATAATTTATATACTAAACCAACAGGGGTTCCTTATTAATAAGGCCAACACTTCCGAATATCGCTGTTTGAAGTAAATCTATTTTCTACATGTCTGGACCTAGAAACTAGACTGTTTAATGTACATATGTCTGAAATGATTAGGTTCATGAATGCTTATTAATAATATAAAGAAATTAAATTAAAATGTAATTATATTGGGTTTTGATACTTAGATAAATCAATTGAAATATGTAACGGTTATAGTGGTTTGAGTTAGCCATTTCCACTACATTTTCGCCGTCTATTAAACGTTTTTATACCCTACACACTCTGGGTACATGGTATATTGGTTTTGATCAAGTAATCAAGTAACGCCTGTTTGTAACGCCTATGTAACGCATAGTTAGGCGCCGTAGGTATGAATATAGATTTATAAATAATCACCGTGCATAGCGGAGTAGATTCACCCATGTTCTTCTGATAACTTGAATAAAACTTAAGCAATCCCAACCAAACTTAAAAATAACTGATGCAAAAATTAACGTCAATAACCACACATGTCTCCCCTAAAAAAATTGATAAACAAAATTTTGTGCAAAAACCATAAAATTTAACTCACCTTTGGATACAAAGAGGAATTTTATTTCAGGGGGTGTGTAAAGTATATAAAGATCAGCCGCGTCCGAACTTTGCTTTCGAGATTTTTTTTAGGTTAAACTCGGCAATGTTTAAATGGAATTCAGAAATTGATAATTCAAATTCAGGATAAATGGAATTCAGAAAGTTAAAGATAATTCCACATAGCCAATTTGATTTCGAAATACGTCAGATGAATTTAGAAAAGTGATTCGTTCGTCGTACTTGTTTTAATATGGTATATGTTGTTTTTTGATTTTCTGGAGAGCTACCCAAAAAAGCATTAGGTTTGTATTGGAAGTGCGACGGATACTTTTCCAGACTGCCCAAATATATCCCACAGAAGGCTATTGATAAATAATAACTTCATCCCAAATCTTAGTTTTGTATCACACTTACCACAAATGTCTCTGCGATATCCTACAATGAATATTCAGAATGTGCCACACCCCATTTTTCGATCAAACCCACGTCTTCGCTTTAACTTTGCATTGTCAACTTACATCCTTGTACCAAATCTCAGCTTTGTCTTGTATGTATTCTGGATATAGGCAAAAAATCATTAAGATGAGAGGTGCCACACCCAATCCCACCGTCATATACATTCAAATCAGATCCGTCACATATATATAAATTTTCAAAAGTTTCAACTTAACGGAAGAACGGTGTTTTTGTATGTATATCAGTAGATTCTTTTATATTGTTCTTTGAAGATTTCACTTGTATGGGAGATGGGCGTGATTATTTACCAATGATATTAAATTTCGTATTAGTTATTTTTGAGCTATTTTAATTGTATATACCGAATGTGACTACATTTTCCTTTGTAGCTGCTCTTTGAAAATTTTGTTACATGGCACCACCTCTTGGCAGACAATGGCATACGTACAAGCGTAAGAAAAGCTTTTCACTTCGTCGTTCGGATTCGGCATAAAATTGTAGGTCCCTTCCATTCATGTACAAATATAACACGCACAACATGAGAGGATGTGAAAAACTTGGCCTAGGCTCCCCATGGGTTGTTGTGCCATTAAAAGAAGAAGCACAGAAATAGGATAAATTGTTTTGAAAACTGAAATTTTTTCGTATGCCAACTGTAAACTAGGCCTTGTGCAGCAAACAGTTGGACGGCTTAAGAATGAATTCAACTATGGCAAGCATGCTAGACTACCATAGCTAATTTTAACAAACATAATAATTGTTAAATAGCTTCAAAATGACACTGACCAACATCACCAGCGCAGTGAAAATTGGGACATCGACATCTCTGGCACTATCTTCTACAAGAGTGTCATGCTGCTAGCATACGCTGATGATATTGAGACTGACGAAAATAACGCTCTATAAGTCCCTCATCCTTCCCGTCCTAATGTATGGCGCAGAGACGTGGACATTGACCATCAATGATGAGAGGCTGTTAGGAGCGTTCGAGAGGAAGACACTCCGCAAGATCTACGGTACAGTATGCGTGGACGACGTGTATCGAATAAAATGGAACGATGAGCTGTCTGTAAGCTTCAAAATTAGACAATTTTCATAAAATGGGCTCATATGATCTAGGTAGAAAAAAAGGTCTAATTGACCCTTAAAGCATAAATCGGTCACCCTTGTTATAGCCAAAACTAGCCATTGCAAATTTTATTATTTCCACTCACAACACGTTACTATATTCATAATATAAATTTTATGGAAATAGGTTTTGGTTGAATAAAATAATTACAAATACTCTTGAACACCCTGTTTTGTATAGCACGTGCAACTACACCACAGCTGTCAAAATCAGCTGTTCAAAATATGCAATAAACAAAAGCAGCAGCTGCATTATTTACGTATTCTATTCATCAATTTAATAAAGTATTTTAAATTATAGAAGGAAATTGATTATTAATTAAATAAATATTTTAAAATATGTCGGCTCCTCGTGAAATATTGACATTCCAATTTGGTAACTATGCAAATTATATTGGAGCACATTGGTGGAATATACAAGTAAGTAAATTGAGTGAGTAATAAATCTTTTTGACGAGTGTGTTTTATAATTGACTATATTTTTAAACATTTTAACACAGGAATCTGGCTTCAGCTACAATCCACAAGGAGAAGTTACGGAAATCAGTAATGATGTACTTTACAGAGAAGGACTCAATTTGAATGTAAGTTTTCAAACGCTTAATGCGAGACTTGTCTTGATGACATTTTACCAATAACATTTTCCATTTACAGCGTCAAACTACCTACACACCACGCTTGTTACTCGTTGATTTGGATGGCTCACTCAAACATCTACCACGTGAGGGAGAACTTTATGACAACACCTTTAAACGTACAACAAACGCAGCAGCGCAAGGCGAAGAAGATTCTGTAAAGAAACTAAAAGAAGATCTGCTGTGGAAAGAATCTGACGTTGAAGTGGTACAACAGCCAGAAGCAATCAAAATTGATTTTCAAAAAGATATTGACAATCCTGAAACAAATATACTTGAAAAAGAATATAAACTTTCCGAAAATGTTGACACATGGGTGGATTATCTCTATGCACGCTATCATCCACGCACTATTAATATAGTGAATGAATATAAATATGCGCCAGATAAACAAACATTCGATACATTTTCAAGTGGTGTACAATTGTGGAAAACCGATCAATTCTCAGATGATTTTAGTGATAAAATAAGGCAATACGTGGAAGAATGTGATTTTTTGCAGGGATTTCAAACGGTATTTGATTGTTTTAATGGTTACTCGGGGTTGGCAACACAATGCCTAGAGCATTTGAACGATGAGTATACGAAGGCGAACTTTGTGTTGCCTGTGTATGCGCCACGCAATATACTATGCGAAAATGCAGGTCAGTATTCGCATATATTTAAAATTTTATATTATTTTTAAATTCCTATTTTTGTACAGATGATCCCATGACTGATTCGATACGTGTGGTAAATAGCGCTTTAGCTTTTAATAAACTCATTGAACAAGCTTCACTCTTCCTGCCGCTCAGTACGCAAGATCGAGTTTGGCGTCAGTTGGGCGAGGCACGCGAGATGCATTCCCTTCACTATAAACCTGATAATCTCTATCAAACATCAGCTATACTCGCTGCATATCTTGATACAATATCGTTACGTTATCGTTTGAAAGATGCACCCAGCTCGAATTCATTAGCCGGCTTCTGTGGGGATTTAACCAACTATGACCGCAAGCTAACTGCAGCAGCATTTTCGCTTCCCTTTCCCATCGAACACAATATGGATCTCATCGATTGTTTGGATAAATTCGAAGGTAAACTTTTTACACAATTGACACCGAACTGCAGCATTGGCACTAATTATGTTGTACAATCGCTTTGTGTACGCGGCATTCCGAACAATCGTCTCAAGCAACCACGTGAGCGTGCACAAAAACAAATGCGTATGGCTGCTTACAAATGCGATAGCGTTTCGGAGATGTTTCAACTTTATTTGCAGTGTTCAAATCATGGAAGCATGGCGCATGTTTCAGCGATTACTGCTCCAATGCCTACACGTTTACCTTTTCCATGTGAAATGTTTGACGATGCAGTGAATACAAAAGGTTTTCTTAATAACACAATGAAACGTATGCCAAGCGAGAAGGTGCAGTCGGTGCCAGCGTTAGCAACAATACAGTCTTCTAGTGAATTGGGTGATATGCTGGAAACATTACACCGTGAGGCGAAACGGGTGAAGATAGCAAAATTGCATCGTTATAAAGTAGCAGGACTGGAGGAAGGTGATTATGCAGATGCTTTAGAGAATTTACTCTTATTCAAGGACAACTATGAGGATAATTTTGAGTTGTAATCAAATGTGGAAGAAAAAACAAATTGTAAACTCAAATACAAGATTCTTTTTTTGTATTCATATACATATATATTATTTACATACATACATACATACATACCTACATACATACATACCTACATACATACATACCTACATACCTACATACATACATACACATACATACATTCACATATGTATAACACACATGAAAATGTACCAAAACGCTTTAACTATTTAAAACTTTAAATTTCATCCGAAACCCTTTTCCAATAACCTTTCCTGTTATATCATTTGCCCCAAATATTTAACACTTATTTTAAATTTACAATATTCGCGTGCCTCAGCTAAAGTGATTATTGCTCTTTTATTGAGCATACTCCTGGCAATTGTGGTAATAAAAATGATTGTGGTAAATTTAGCATTACCATCACTTTTCTTATTCTTGTGTTATGTTTCTATACTCGTAACATCAGCAGCTGTAATCTACTTTTATACATTCGTTTCTTTTTATTCCCACATAAATTCTTCAACAATTGCTGCTGAGCTCCTTTCTAATGTATCAATTTCTTTTGCTTTCGACTACTATTACTGCTGCACAGCTGCAATTGCTCTCTATCCACCAACATCTAGACCATTTTATCTTAATAAATTATGAATTGGAAACATGCAATTGAGTTGTTCGTCGTTGTATATTGTGAGTGTGTATTTCGAAAGCATTAAAAATGTATGTCTTTACTGCAGGAAATTTCTTCATTAAACAGCAGCAGAAATAAGAAAAATTAAATTGAACAAAATTAAAGCATTGGAACATTTAAAAATGTTAAATAAGCAAGTCCATAAGGTAAGGTAGGTAAATCAATCAAAAGTGGGTGTGCTTCGTCGCTTATCAACTCCGACATAAAAAATAAGCAAAAATTCGATTGTTGCCACAAAATAAAATAAATAACAAACCATTGAAAAAGAGTTTCAGCAATAAAAAAAGGCCCAAAAAAAAAAAAAACAAAAATAATATTAATATTTTTAATTCCAAACACGTGAAATGATTTGAAAACTTCTCAGTATGGTGCCTTTGATGTCTGCCACCGACGCTCATTTACACAAAAAGCAAAACAACGAAACAATTTACAGCATGGAAATCAATGAACAGAAAAAAGGATTTATTTTAAAAATAGAAAGGAATAAGAAGAAAAAAACCTTGCAAGGAAATTGCCTCAGTTCGAGCTTATCGCAAACATTTACTTTGGTGCGTGTGCATGTGCCGATGCAGTAGTTGTTGCTTGTTGTCTGCAATTGTGCTGGTGCTTATGTTTTTGGTATTTCACTCCACTTCGGGTTGTTCACCTTCAAATATCGTACTTTGCGTAATTGTTCGATGACGAAACAATTGGCACCGGAAATGTCTCTTAAAAAAATAAGATCCGAAAGATGAAAAGGGAATTGCCTAGAAAATCAATTTCTTTGATTGGTGTAAAAGGAGGAAAATTTATAGATTTTTTTTTTTAATTTTTGGTAAGGAAAGTTTTTTTTGAATTGGAGTAATCTTGAATTTAAGGTTCATAACTTACGTGAATTATTAATTGGCCATTAAAGATTAATTAAATATTGGAAAATGTTAAAAAATGGACGGCATATTGTAAAATAAAAGATAAAGCATAATCCTCCCGTATGACCCTCAGCATTATTGATCTTCCGAATATGGCTAAGTTCAATTTTGCTTTGTACTTAAAAATAGTCTTAAGCAAACACATATTTAATACATTTAACCTACATAGATTGTACTACCTAGTATATATCTATAGTATATATAGATAGTATATATCCACTCCAATAATCAATGGTATTTAATATGCTCAATAGAATTTTAGGCAACTAATTTTGCAAATCGACACTTCATTTGTGGATATTTAATGTGCACAAGCAACATTAGGTATGCAGAATGTTTGTGCTTTGTAACTACCTACGTACTATGGAATCTTGCTTAACCCATTCGTGGTTGATACCGAAAAAGGGATGCTATTTTCTTACAGAAATTCAATTCTTCTTCTCCTTTATTGTCACAACAGCCCATGAAGGATCTAGGGCGAGCTTTTCACATTCATTCATGTTGTGCGTGTTATATTTGTACATGTAGTTTTATGCCCAATCCGAACCGCGATTTGAAAAGAGGTTTGCCATTGCCTTTTTGACTGTGGCGAAATTTTAGCTCGGGCACAGCACACTACCAATTACGCCACTGCGAAATTTATATTGCTTTTTAATATTTCTCAATTCTTAATAAGTCAATCATACAGTTTTGTGTCGAATATTGTTGAGAAATCCCTATATGGCTTTATTGGGTGTATAACTTGAAAATGAGGAACTCACAATTGGTGGCGTAACTTATACTAAATCACATATGGTAATACTATAACTGCTTTCATGTTTTAGCTACGCCATGTTAATTTTGTTTTGATTATGTATCAATTTGCAAAAGTGTAAACAACATAACCTCTGTGCCAAATAAACAGCATTTGCGGGAAGTTTTGCTTTTCTTCTTTAATTTGAAAAAAGTGCTGCTGAAAGTTATCGATCGCTGTTGAAGTTTACGGTGAATATACTTCTTCTTTTAATCGCTCAACAGCCCATGGAGGGCCTAGGCCGAGCTTTTCGCATTTTCTTGATGTAATAATTTTGATGAGATAATTTTAATGTGAAAACTTTGATGTGATAATTTTACTGTGTAAATTTTGATGTGATAATTTTGATGTGATAAATTTGATATGATATGATAATTTGAATGTGATAATTTTAATGCGATAACTTTGAAGTGAAAATTTTGATGTGATAATTGTAATGTGATAATTTTGCTGTGATAATTTTACTGTGAATATTTTGATGTGATCATTTTGATGTGATAAGTTTAATGTGAACGGGCCTACAGATTTATGCCGAATCCGAACGGCGAAGTAAAAATCTCTTCATAGGCAATTTTTGCTCTTGTAGGTTTGCCATTGCCTGCCAAGAGGTGGCACCGTGTAGAAAAATTATTTTTTCTACTATTTATTTAGCCCTTGTTGAGATTCAAATCCCCGACACTCTGCGTAAAAGTCCGACGCACTACCACTACGCCATAGAAAAAAAACGGTGATTTTAATCAATCGATTAAACCATGAGAATTCTGGAATCGATGCTGTGGAACTTTTAACACGGAAGACAAGAAGAAAGTTCGAAGGTGAAGAATTGCAGATGTTACTCGACGAAGACCTGTGCCAAGCGGAAGCAAGAGGAACTTACAATAACATCGGGGGTTACTCAAGCAGCAATTTCCAAGTGCCTGAAATCATTCGCGGGAATGAACCCCAAAAAGGAAAGGTATGAAATTGAGTGCCATACGACTTGAAGGCGTGGAAAGTTGATTTTGCATTTCTTAAATGCTGATTAGGAGCTACAAAAATTCGTTACGACAACCGGAAGCGCAAGAAGTCTTATGTGAAGCTTATTCAGGACAACATCAGGAAACATCAGGAACATCAATGCCGAAGCATAGTATTCATCGCACCAAGGTAATGCGCTGTATTTGGTGGGATCAGAAGGGTGTCATCTATGTAATATGAGATGCTAAAACCTGGCGAAATTATTACCAGGATCATATCTTGTCGAAGAACTCTGAGATGCTAGTTTGATGGATATAAAATAACCAAGAAATAGAAAACAGAAACTAATAAAATTTTAGTGTTTCATTGCAGGTTTCCGTCAATGATTAAACACAGTTTTAATAAATTCGATATAGATTACGTTACTGAATTTTTATCCATCAGCACATTCGTGCTATATGGGGCAAAACATTGGGCTACTAATGTCACTTTAGAATCGAAAGGGTTAAATCACGGTAAGATTTTGGACAGTGAAATTAGTATGCAATAAATGTGTTCGTGCTAAGACGTAAAATTAGATTAAAAAATTTTAATTTTGAAAAAAAATATTGGCAAATTGTAAATTGGAGCTAACTTTTGTTGCCAATTTTAAAAGTATGTGTGTATATTAAAAAAACCAAATACACGCATGTAACACAAGATGGAATAAATTTCATTTACACATTCATATTACATAGTACATGACGTGCATTTCCGTTTCCGCATTAAACAACACTTCTGCATACGTAATTAAGCCTCCAAAGCTCTACACACTTACGAACTTTACTTTTCTGCTGCTGGCACACAACGACCACACACACACACACCTCCTCAGCTCTCAGGAGTTGCTAATGCTGCTCAAAGTACATAGCTCCCAAAAACATCAAAAATTCAAATAATGTGCTCGTAAAGCAAGTGTTGCATATCAAAGCGACAAAATAAAAATAGAAATAAAATAAAGAGAAGAATTTTGTCGCCATCTTCAGTTTTTCCTTTGCGTTTTCTTTAAAATTAATTAGCCCTACTGGCTGCATGCCTGACTGCTCGCTGCCAGAGTTGGCTCATCATTATGCAAACGTCATTAAATTTGAGCGCACAAAATTTTAATTTCTTTTACATTTATGGTATGTACCTACTTGCTTTAATCCTTTCTTTTCGTAATTTCATTTTATATGTTGTACAAATGAAAAATACTCAACTTTGAATGTGCTTCCTTTAAGATTGAGTAAAACACATTTTAAAGTCAGTTAAAATTCAATTTATTTAAATATCTAGCAATAAAGAGAGTAGTCCTTAGATATGAAAACCCTTGCATATTTTCTTCTTCATTCAGTTTCTTGGATCGAATCAAAGCAAAATTAAATATACAGACACGTTTCAATATTAACAACAACAACAACAATAACAACTTGAGTTGGAGGTGGAGGTCACAAATGTTGTTCAACCTTTTTCACTTTTCCATGCTTATGGGAAACAACAAAAATTATTAACATTATAATAATTTTGTGAAAGTTTTTATGCCGACCTGTTTTTGAAATGGGTTTCACTCTAGTTGTGGTTGTTGTTGTTGTTGTTGTTGTTATAGGAAAATGTGAAAGTCCATAAAACTGTGATTTACTTTTGCTTAGATTTCAATTACCACCGACCGTCCAAACCGTCCCTCTTTATTGGCTATAAATTTGCTATTAAACGAGTTGCCTTTGACTTTATTGTTGTTGCTGTAGCAGTCGCGAAAAGGTTAACTGCTGCTTTTTTTTGTTTAGAGTAATACATACACAGCAGTTATCGGATTTCTATGTGCAGCTACTTTTGGTCACTGGTTTATTTGGCTACAAAAAACTGTAGAATCTTTATTAAAAAGCGATAATTCAATGTGAATGTTACAATTTGATTATTAAGATTTTATAATGGCAATTACTTGCAAATACCATAAATGAAAAAGTTCCTTAAAATAGCAGTTGATAATAATAAATAAATAAATAAATAAAAAGTTAATAATAATAAACAAATCGAACATATCACTTATTATTAAATCATAACATTAGAATTAAGAGTATGGGCATTATTAAAACTTTTTTCTCTAACTTTCATATTCATATGTACCCGCATGTTTGTGTATCCGAATGAACCGATGTAAACATTACATAGATTATCCGGGATGCTTCCTGTCATCCCGAATGAATCAAGGAAGCACTGTAAAACGTTATTAATTTTAAGAATAGTTGATGCTGGGGAAAGCAACTAAAAATATTCTGACAGTTGTAATTAGTGGCGTTTTTAAAATATAAAATGTCGCAACTTATAAATAATGATAACAAATCGTAAGAACTGAAAAAAGAACTGCCATTTCTTAACGGTTTTCTTCCGAACGATGCTCTAGAACAATTTTTTTAAAAGAAAGAGAAAGAGAAACGAGTTGTGGGTATTATCCAAAATGAATTTGTGCTCTTTTTTCTCAACCGATTTCTCTACATGGTCACGTTAAAAGTTTACTAATTAAACCCCAAAAAGAGGGGTTCAATGGTGAATTCATTATAATGAATGACTATTTTGCAGACACCAAAAATGCACTAACTCTGAATAATGGAATTTACGTAGAATGCAGCGTGTTATGATTCAATTTGCAGTCCCTGGTCGAAGCTATTCTACCATATTACCAAGTCACTACTGATTTACTTAAGCCATAATGTAACTTAACAACTTAATTTAATGTCTATTATAATTTAAGGTTTTGGTCACAGTTCATTTATTGAGAGAACTTTTCAACTCTTTTAAATCCTTCTAGTTTTTCCGACCATTATGTGGTCGCCGTGGGGCAGTTTGTAGTGCGTTTGTCTGCTACGCAGAGTGTCTGGGGTTCAAATCAGGGCACCGAAAAATTCAAAAAGTAGAAAAAACTAACTAACACTTACTATTGGCAGACAATGGCAAACCTACAAGAGTAAAACTTGCCTAAGAAAAGCTTTTTACTTCGTCGTAGGTATTAGGCATAAAACCGTAGGTTCCTTTCATTCATAAACAAAAATATAACAGAAGTTTATGCGAAAAGGTCGGCGTAGGCCCGCCACAGGGTGTTGTGCTATTAAATGTAGAAGAAGAAGTATTTCTGACCACTATTTTCTTTTCCAAGTCGGTATTGTAGTAGCCTTACTTCGTAGTTTCAAACCTTATACCATAAACTCTGCAAATAATGTAGATACTACATCTACAGGCATGTACTGCCTGGCACAGCATTCAACTAAGTGTTAATATCATTCTTACTTTTGGAGTACCTTTTCAAGTTCAAGAATTTGCTATTCCCTCAAAAGTTTTTCTTTGGTATGACTGTCATCAAATAATTAGGGCCAGCAAGTCTTTGGGTAAACATTCTGTATAGTTAGCGATAGACGACCCCGATATTGTAGTGGGTAGAGCACTAAACTTTCAACCGATAGGTTGGGAGCTCGTCTCCCCTATTGATATGGTGGTTAATTCTCATAAACTTCTGATATTGCAACCGATATGAAGTGAATGAGAATTATAAGAAAGTGTACAAGTGATAAAAAGTAAAGGGCGGTGTGCCCTTCAGGAGGACGTTAAACTGTAAGTCCAACCAGTATACATATATGAACTCGTTACTCTTACCCACTTAACTCTTCTCCTACCCTTATATGGGCAAAGTACAATGGTGCAATGGACTGCGTGCTATTTTAGGTATATGGCTTTCCCACATCAGATTAACTTTTTTCAGATACCTGAGAGCTCATATGTGGTTCAAGTGATTTAAACTATCGATAATTTCGTCCTCGGGCATAATAGTAAATTGAGACTAATCTTTATCGCATTTGAGCTATGCATGAATGTTAGAATTTTGTGATTTACTTACCTGCTCACATCTAAATCGAAATCTAATCTAATAACGATTAGTGTCTTTTCAATAGTGCTTACATTTTCCTCCGGTATATCTAACAGACAAATGCAGTGTATGTAAATACATATATTAACTTTTTTCAGTTTCCTCCATATTCAATTTCATAAATTAAGTTAACAAAAAAGCAACAAACTAAGGCACACACGTATGTACATATGTACTATAAATACAATATACAAATCCTTATCTACTTATTTCATAGAACAAAAAAACTAGTGTAAGAAATCTACAATCTTCCATTGTCTTTGATAAAATAACTTACATAAACTTAAGTTTTCGTTCGTTTGCTCATTCGTTTATCTGCTTTGCAAAATGTTAAGACAAATTCACTTCACACATTAGTTACATATTGGCTCATTAGATGCTCACAAGTCAACGCTCACAAGTGAAAGTTCAACTAACTATGTGAATGGAAATACCTGCCACCTACTCTCCTTTGACACCTTCCTCGGTTTGAATTTCCTTACACTAGAAGTTTCTGTACTTTATCTACATTTTCATTCAACATACATATGTATGTATACAGAAAAAGGGTGTCGCAATAAGATTGTTCGATTTAAATTTTATTCCATTTTTTCTGTACAAGTGGCAGCTCTGAAATTTAACAGTACTCTCCTACGAGCGTTACAAAAAGGAACAACGTGTTATTGTTGTGAACATGAAGCCGGAAATGCAGTGACAGCGAATGGCATTCGTTACAGGAACATGATCAAGGTGTTCTTGTGACTTCGACTAGACAGTTCGAGGATCTGGGCGACACGTGGTTTCAGCAGGACGACGCCAGGTGCCACAAACGCGCATGACACAATCGATTTATTGGAGCAACGATTTCAAGACCGAATCATCTCCCGAAATTTCGATGCCAACTGGCTACCAAGAGTGTGCGATCTAACACCGTGCGATTTCTTCTTTGGGGATTTACGAAATCCCCAATATATGCGAATAAACCACAAACAACTCCTGAGCCCAGGGCCAAGATCCAACGCGTCATCGGTGCGATAGAGCCACAACTTTCTGAAAATGTCATCGAAAATTTAATTTTAAGAGCGAGGATCTTTGACCAAAGCCGTGGGCTATTTTTTTATTCCATATTTAATAGTAAAATGTCTTCTTTACAATGCAATAAAAATAACACCACTTGCTCAGAAAATATTCGTTTTATTTTAAAATTAAATCGTGCACTCTTTTTGCGACACCCTTTCTAAGTTAATTCATCGTAAATGATGCTTAAATCATTTAATGTGGTCGCGTTTGTTTATTCATTGTATACACATACAAACACATATGGTACACGTACAAGCATGTGTGTGTGTTCTCACATTCACATGTTTGTAATTACTTACTTACTTATACATCAATATCAGTGAACTAACAATATAATGTTTATGTAAATTATACAAGGACGCGCCACACTCTGCTCAAAATACTTCACCTTTTTCACCTCTCCTGTCCGTGGTAGAGGCAACGCTAATTAGCTTCTAATTTGAAGTTAATCAGTTGGGATTAAGGAGTTTCACCAATTTAAGCAATGAAAAGTTGCTGAACATAGCAAATACATACAGTCATACATACATGCATACAGACATACATACTTACATATGTATGTACATATGTATGAATACATTTTAATTGAATGTGTTGAGTTTATAAGTGCACGTGTAGGTGTTTGTGTACATATGGATCTGTGTTTATAGTATAACCACCAAGGATACTCTGTGTGTGTGTATGAACGAAATTGATAAATTTGCGTAATTGAAACATGTTAAACTGCAGTAGATACTCGTATATTTTTAAAAGTAATTACATAACTAATAGTTTATAACTTTTCAATTAAAATAAATGTACAATATTAGGTCAAGTGGTAGTTATAAAAATTATAAAATCACTAAATATTAAAGGTTTTTTTTCAATGCGGATTTTAATAATATTTAATTTCGAATGCATACGAGTTCATTATTGGAATGTCACAGCGGATGGTTTTTCAAATTGATTTTGAATTTTTTATTGATGAAATTGTTACTGAGTTCAATTGTTTAGCTATCATAGAATCTGTGAAATGAAATACTCGTATCAATGTGGGTTGATATGAATATAAAAACTGTATTCAAATACTTAGATCCACAAATTTATTTGCGGATTTACTAAAAATCTTGAATACGAATCTTTAAATTCGAATTATGAAGAAATCAGATTCCAGAATTATGGAAATCGGTTTCCAGTTCCTCCTAAACCAAGATTTATACGAAACTATCTCATAATGTAGTGGCATTGAAAACATGATAAAAGTTGCTAGATTTAGGTACAATATTCAATACTGGATACACCAGCGCAAAAATTAAGTCGTGCTACTGAAATTTAGACAAAACCATTTCCCTCCTGCCTTCACTTTTTTCCGCATACTAGAGGAAAGATTCTTGAAAGTGTATCTATCAAGAAATCTAAAATTTATATTTTATATTTAAAAATCTTACGAACGACCCGGAAAAGAATAGAATATTTAACCCTTTCCCTGGTACAGTCATATATCTGCAACCAACCAAAAATTAGATATTATTTCAAAAGTATTTTTGCGAACTGATTTTTATCGCTTCGGATCGCATTTCTGTTTCTTTCTGGAAGTGCAGTCATTGTAAAGTAAACAAATTATGTGAAATTTATTTAATTTTATAAAGATAAGATTGGTCACCGTGTCAGGATGAACTAAAGCTGAAAAAGGATTGGTTTCACAGAAGCTGTTTCTGGCTAAAATATTACTATTCGCTTGTAAAGGGTTAATAATTTTTTATTCGGATTCGATATAAATGTCAGAGTGAAAATGCTTATCTATCTTTAGAGCAGCTATGGATTAGAACTCCGTTTTGAGCCTAGTTAACTACAGTATTTTGGAAAATATGGAAAATAGTTAGAGAATAAATATTTGTGATTTCAAAATAATTCTTTTTAGATTTTAAAATTAATATCTTCATTAAAAACAAAAAAAATATTTTTTTAAATTTAATATTGAGTCTATTCATATCAAACCCAATCAATTGCATAAGATGTATACATTCTTGATTTGATGCTTCTATTTTTTATCATTAAACGATTTTAAGATACATGTGAATCAATTTCAGCTTAATGGGGACCTTTCTGTTCCACTAATCAATAATACCCACTGTTGTTGTTTTTGATGAACCAAACAATTCGATCGAAACTTAATAATTACGACATTCGAATTTGCATAACGCAAAAGTACGAACTAAGAGCAGCAGCAAAATAGTTGAGATCCTACCACAAACGATATCAACTTGCAACTATGACAGTGGAAAAGACTACAAAGTCAAAGGAGCTGGCAGCAAATACGACAAGTCGCCCCGACACACGCTGCATGCCTACAAGCACGAGCGGATAACATGCGCACTGACGAATAGAATTTCCCCAGTGTCAAATCGGTGGAGGTGGAGCAATAGTAATACAACAACAGCAATAGCAAAAATAATATGTTTGTTTAAAATTTGACAAAATAAAAATAAAAAAAATACAAAATTCTAGCTTACAAAGAGCTATAATATTTTTTTTTTTTTGTGATAAGATGCTGGCATAAGCGAATTACTTTGAATTGGTAGAAAAGAAGAATAATACCCTACACTAACCACAGTTATACTTGTGATATCTACCCTCCCACACGTGGCTAGCGAAATTGTTTTTGTAGCACATTCCATAAGTGGCACAAATTTGTATGTAGCTGACGAGCAGGTGCTTCTCTCTCCACACAGTTAGATATAAAGTGGAAATGAAAGCAAAGCAATGAGACTAATTCAAGAGTGTGTCAATGCCGTACTTTGATATCTCTCCTACCACCACTCCCCTGCCACACTAGCACTGACAGGGGGCATGCAGCTGCAGCATGAGGGTAGTAAAAGGGTTAAGGTACAAGTCGTTCAAGTAGATATAAGTGCAATAAATGTAATTAAAATTTGTAGGATCTACTTTTTTAGCAATTTCACATGGAAGATAGTTTTTCCATAATGAGAGTATTATGAATGCTATGTGAAGTAAAAATACATGCAGGAAGGAGAGAAAGCAGAAGGGTAATTCAATGTATACTCTTATTTTTCCCCCATCACATTTTTCGCTTTTGTTTCACAATTTTTTTTTTTTTAATTAAAAAGCTGGCGTAGAAAATATGCGCCGCTGCAGAAAAAGTGTTTAAACTTTTTGACATTTTTTTGTCTCAGAGACAAAAAAATCAAGGTTTATATATAGTATAAGCATACATATTTGATTAATTATAGCGCACTTCGTCCCCTCCCTGACATTCTCCTTCTCACCTCTTTCATAATGACCCACAAAAGTGAACTTGTAATGGTATAAACATAAACTTAGCTTAACCCAAATTGACATTTATGTTTGGGATTAACATGTCTGATAATAGATTAAATATGGCTTATTTGTGTGTGTGTGTGTGTGTGTGTGTGTGTATGTGTATGTGTGTGCACACGACAAACAATAACAACTTTTATATTCACACACACAAACACGTACATACATACATAGATACAAAACAATTAACACTACTACAAACCTGCTGCAGAGAGAGAATATGAAACAGGAAAAACTTTATTTCTTCTGGTCACAGACAGCATACTGCATAGCAGCATAATATTCCAAATTTTGTTGCTTTTGTTTTTGCTACTTTTTTTTTTGGTCAACAGAAGTTGTAGCAGTATTAACCAGCAGCAACATCCTTAAGCTATGAGACAGCAGTAGTAGATATAAAACGCTTATGTTGCCTTCTTCTTTTTTGTTTTTGGCTGGTAGTTTTGGCTAATGCTTTGAGCTTGTGGCTTTATAACATTTAATACCCATAATCCGGTATCATGTTGCTTCTCTTGGAATAGATTCTCGGTTTTGTTTTTCTTTTTTAATTTCGTTTCATTCTTCTAACTTGCTTGCTTTCTTGTTGTAATTGTTATTGTATGTAAATTGTCCGCATAAAGATATAAATTTTCCTTAGAGATTTTCCAATTTTTGCATTAAGTGTGAAAATTGGTATAAATTAGTTAAGATCGTCTGTCTGTTTGCCTGTTTTTGGTTGTCATTTATGATTTATAAACTTCTTTAGTTCAAATAAAATTATGTACAATGGGTAGTATATGATTTATTAAAAATTTTTTTAAGTAAATTATAATGCCCTCGGCAGTAAGTAATTCAACGAAAAAAAGCACATAAATTGTATTTTTAATCGTATTAACTAATAGGCTACTTAAAATATGACTAGTGGATATATGACTTTGGATTGATACTAATGGTTTTAATTATTATTTTACTATGAAAAAATAATGTGACAAAATTTCCAGAACAGCATCATTAGCATGCATGCATAATAAGAGCGTATACACACAGACATATCTAGTTATTACACATCCACTGCCTCTAACTACTCCGGAATGCATTATTGTAATGGAATAGAAGATCCGAAAGAACTTCGAGGTACTAATTTTTCGTGGCTATGTTAACAAATGACATAAAACATAACAGCATTTGGAAACTTCGAAAAGCTCTGGCTGGAATGTGACGCCGTCTTTCCTTTAAATACGGCTGCAGCAGTGGAAAACGGGGAGACTCAGTTCGACAATCTTAGTGTAAACACAAAGTGTGTAAATTAATTGAGAAGTAAGTTTTAAATGATTAAAGCTGCAATAATTTTCTTTTATACACAATCCAGTGATTGAACATCTTTAATTTATTGAAAATTACTAAAGAGCAGAAACTAAATACTCGTAACAATATTCTTTCTTTTTTATGTTACTTAAACCCATTAGACTTTCCATATTGCTAAATTGACTCATAGCTCAAGCAATGCTAATTTATTAAATACTTAATTTAGAGGCTTAAGGTTTCTACATAATATATTAAATGGAAAGCTGCATCCCTTTCTTTCTTATAGCTGCAGATCGTTTACCGTTTTGCTAGTTTTCTTTTACACAAACATTTATGTAATGTCTAGAAAAATTATATAAATTTATGTGAAATTTGAACTACTGGATATTTTGAGTGTAGCAGGTCTAATGTCATTCGTATTATGACGGGAAATTTATTTTATATTTACCACTAACAAAATGGGTCGATATATGCTTGAACAACTTTGGGAAATACTAAAAATTTGCTTGCAAAATTATGAATCTTCTACCGAAAGTGTAAAAAAATTACCTTCAAAATTCGGTAGAAGAGAAGCACCTTCCACGCAATTTGTGGATTAATTTATGAAAAGTGTGCATGAACAGTGTGCACAACCGAACAAATTGCTGCTGTTGCACATAATGTCCAAGAAAAACCAACCACATCAACTCGCCATTTCTTACGCACTTCTTTGTTGCGAATTTTGCATAAAAGCCTCCGTATGAAGCCTAAAAAGTTCAATTGCTACAACAGTTGAAGTCGCATGAGCATTCGCAATGTTTTCGGTTCGCTAATTGGTCTTTGGAGAGCTTGGAAGAAGATGAGCATTTTAACTGGAAACTCATCTTTTCTGACGAAGCTCACTTTGACCTCGGTGGTTACGTTAATAAGTAAAATTGTCGCATCTGGGGCTCAGAAAATCAATGCGCGATTGTTGAGCCATTGGAAGATTTTTCTTTGAAAATGAGGAAGGAAGATTCGTTACAGTGAATGCTGAGCGCTGAGCGGACAATGGTAACTGATTATTTGTGACCTATTTTAGAAGATATAGACTTAGACAACATTTGATTCCATGTCACAGAAGCCATGCAACAATCGATCTTTTGCGTGGGAAGTTTGAAAATCGCATTGTTAGCCGTTTTGGTGTTGTGCATTGGCCACCGCGCAGTTCCGATCAGACTGCGTTGGAGTCAGACAAGTGGGGAGCCGTTAAAGACAAGTGTTACGCTAACCATCCAGCAACGATTGAGGCTTTTAAGGACAACTGATGGTGCAGCCATCGGACAAGTACAGCTCCATACAGTCGAAATTGTGCTGAAAAATTGGGCTGAGGCCCGTTTCACTCATTTGGTGCGCACCCATTTCGTTCGTCGTGCATCTGGAACGTTCTCGTTCCAGATGCTATGTATAGTTCTATATGGTTCTGTGCTATTTATAGCAGTGTTGTTGTAAGAACGGATACTACCAATACATTCAATAAACTGCCATCGTTTCGAGTTTTGTCATCATTAGAGTGTGCGCATTTGAATCATTTTTTATCCCTAGAGTATAATCGAATTTCAATCACTGAACTTTCCGATAAGAATATCGAGCACACACACATACACTCCAAAAATAAAATAGCTAATACAACAATTTTAATTACAATGTATACGTATGTACACCGAAGAAAATTCAAGCAAATAATAATAAATAAATTTATCAGCAAAAATATACGAAAACTTGAATGCTTATGAATAAAAAAAGTAAAAGATAAAATTCACACAGAAACCATAGCTCACTTAATATCACTTGCCTACAATAGCAGCAACAAAGCAAAAACACAGTAACAATAAAAACAACAATAAAGGCACAAAGGTCCCCAAGCACGTGTACCAATTTTCCGATACAATTGCTTTAGATCGAGATGCTGTTGTTGCTGTTGTTATTGTTGTTGCAAATATAAATCATGTACATATTATGTGTGTCGCACCCAGCTACATCATTGGCAACATCGGTAGACTTCTTTACTTCGCTTCAGTTCATTTTACTTAAACCGTAGGTTCGTATTCAATTCATCTTCCATTTTCCCCCACTACGTTTCTTTTTATCCCTTACACTTCCACTTGATTCACTTCTTTCATAAAACTAATTACAATTCCAAGCATGTTGCACTTCAGTGTGTTGTTGTTGCTGTTGTTGTTGTTGCTGCTCACTTGCAACACCATACAGAATTGTGCGTTCAGCTCAGATACTAGAGCAAGCAAAGCAATCTTCATCTCATCGTTGCCGTCGTCCTTGTCGTCGTCAGTTCCCTCAAGTGTTTTTGTAATTAAATTATGCTTCAAGCATAGTCCAAGACGTTCGTTTGGGTTGTAGCAAAATTAAGTTTACCTACTTTCGTTGATGTAAAACAAAACAGCACACACACATACACACACACGTGTATATACACTCAGTTGAAATGGATGATTGTGTAAGTAAAGCTACTTTCAACATTAAAATGAATTTCTGGGCTTAAATTACTATTGCTGCAATTGAGAATTTACGAATTAGTTACTACATTTTGTTTTTGTGCATATTTAATCCAGTTGTAATTTAAGAAGTTTAAAGACAATAAAATGAAACTTATATCAAATATTTACTTTTAGGCCTCAAAATATACATAATTTGCGCAATTAATTGTCCATGCTCATTGTCTTACTTATTTGAAATACATACCATACAATACTTACAAGCAGGAGAGTTGTACTTTGAGAATAACAATAGTTTAATGAACATACAAATTTAATTACGATTAATTGCAAATTAATTTTCTGTGTCAAGTTTACTTACAGGTGAATAAACAAAATATTATTTATTTGCATTGATGACAATTGACATTTTGTGATTTATGTACACACCTCAAGTAAGTAACTTATGTAGAGATATTATCAATGAAATTATATATGAATATTTGCACAGATCATTTAATTTAGCATATACAATAGAATTATACTTAAATACATAGTATATGTAGGGGAGAGGCTTGTAAGTTGCCGCAATGTGGACTCACTAAGTTCCACAGGTGGCAAACCATTGACACAAAACGTCAAAACAAGAATCATTTGGTGGAAAAACGTGACGCATTATAGTCGTTCAGACACGTGATCTTGCTAACAAGTGAAAAATTAAAAGTGAATGTTTTATTTGGTTGTGGAAATTGGTGAAATTATTGAAAAAGTTTGAAGGTAATTGCATGTATTTCTTCATTTTAAACTGAATTTTAAGAATTTAAAGCCGATTGGGCATAAATCCTAACCTAATGCAACTTTTTTGACATCATAAGAAATGAAGCTGAGTAATTGTAGGTTACCGCACAAAAAATGGCGACATTTTACTTTATTCAATAACGACGGCCACTTAATTGATGTTGTATTTAAAACTAGTCCAAATAAATTGTAAAGGATCAAATTAAATAAAAATTCATTAAATATGGAAATCGTTTTTTTTTTTTTTAATTTATTCAATATTCACATACCAACATAAAAGATGACGCACCCTGTAGATGGCAACACTTTGATTACTTTTTGCTGTTAACAATAGCAAAAGAGTGTGAATATATATTTCCACAAAAAAAAAAAAATTTATAACAATGAATCTATTGAAATTGGAGATACACACGCCGCGAGCATGTGCGGTGTTTATGAATGAAATTTTTAATTAAAAATCCAAACCATTGTAACAGAGAGAATAGTATTCAATTTCCACTAAATTATTGAAAACTCAAATCAAGATATTTGTAGAAAAATCAAATAGCACAAAAAATAGAAGAATGACAGCATTATAAAAACGCTAAAAATCTAATTTCCGGTAATATTTACAAACACACCACACAGACACACACACATTAAAACATTTAAAACACGTTCGACCTCGTGAAATGTTACATAAAGCTTTTTATCTACATGCTAACATATACCCGAGTATATAAGTAAATATATAAAAATATATATAAACATATATGTTCATGTATTTGTGTGCTACATACATTGAATGAAAAGAAATCAGAAAAAACTTGTCAAATCCTTCTGCTTTATGTGTGTATATTTTAGAAATGGGTTTCTTTATACTAAAACCCTTAAAAGAAAATCTATGAAAATACACTGTGGCAGCGTTAAGCAAAACCACACATAGATGAACACACAGCTGCACTAAAACATTCACTTTATATACACAATTGAATATCATTTGCCAGAGCATACAAACATAAAAATGAATGCGGTTCACAGCAGCATCCGCTAAACCACTTCCTGTTTTGATAATACACACTCTTGTACTCTTGTTCGTGCTCTTCATTTTCAACTCACTGCCGAAGAAGACAACTGCAGTGTAGGAAATGTGGCAGTAAATGTAAGTAAATGTAGCAAATTTTCATCACTATAATAAAATTTCAAATCGTTTGAAGTATTCATTCTTCATTGTTCTTTTTTGAAGAAAACTATTTTTTTTATATATTCTTATAAGTTTATTCAATTCTTTTAAAGTAAATATCGTTCAAAATTTTCTGATATTTAGTTTAACAAAGTGACAAAGAAATGTGAGCATAAAGTGTTAACTTAAACTATACATTATTAAAAAAAAATATAAAACCGGAAAAAGAAATATTATATATTTAAAAAAAAAAAAAATTGCTAAACCATAATAAGTAATAGTGAAATCAAATTTTAAAATGTGTTGTTTTATTTCTTATTGGAGTACTTAAAAGCAAGACAGCTCTTTGAACTGTTAGCTTCATTCTTTCTTTTAATGGAGTGCCTAGGCCGAGTTTTACGCATCCACTCATGTCGTGCGTGTTATATTTGTACATGAATGGAAGGAACCTACAGTTTTATTCTGATTCCGAACGGCTACGTGAAAAGCTTTTCATAGGCCCTGTAGAAAAATTGTCTTTTCTACTTTTTGACATATGTATCCACGTAAAAGTCCATGGCACTACCACTATGATACAGCGACCTCCTGTTGGCAGTAGTAGTTGATAATAAACTAGGAATTGCGACAAACAAGTGCTAATAGCCTAGGAAAACTTCATGTAATATAATTAACTTTGAAAAAAGGAAACCCGCATACTAAAAGGCGTAATAAATTAACCCTACGCCATTGGCATAATGGCGTCAATGATATGCATACCAGAACCTGACCTCGAGGGATTCGAATCTATTGCTCCTCTTCTACGCTTCGGTCCGGGTCTACTGAATAAATGCTCCCTTTACATAGGAAAAAGCATTTTCGCTGACTTGGATAATAAATATATTGTGTTTACAGAATGTATTCAATCCTAAAATCACAATTGTCCATTTAAGAATCAGTTAACCTTTATGTTGTGTTTATTTGTCGAAAACTTTAATCATTATCAGCTTCATTAGGCAAATCGATAGCTGCACAATTGATAATCACAATAAACATGAAAGTATTCAATATTTTCCAAATTTTTGGAAACTAAATAAACTATAAACCACAAATCTTAAACACGGACATTGACAACCATACAAACAGGCATACTGACTGAATGAATAAACACATGTATGGGTGTATGTACATATATAGTGTGTATGTAAATATATTTCGAATTCGCATTGTTTTCGCTTAATATTTACACACGTCTAACAAATATGAACATAATTGACAGTCGAAATTCAAATGTCAATTAAATATGTACACAATGTTGTGCTCGTGTGTAGTGGCAACATTATGTATTTTGGGCCAACACTACCAACATCCATGAGTATGTTTATATACATATGTGTGTGAATATGTACTCGTATGTGTGCCTATGCATGTATGTGGTTAAACATTATAAACCACAAATACAATTGCATTTGGCAACTCTGTCACAAACACAAAATAATGTCAACAAAAGTTTTGAAGCAAATTAATTTCTATAACAGTAACAACAACTGCACAAACAACGAACAACAAAAGTAACAATAAAAACAACAGCAACAATTGTGGAATGACACAAAAGAGCAATAAGTAAGTAAAAACAAAAACAACATGCACATCAAACAATAAAATTTATTGCTCATTTCATTCGAAATGTAAATTTATCAACAAAAATGTTGAACAAATCAACACATGCTACATATATGTATGTGTATATTCACTGTGAATGTATATACGTGCACACACAATATACACCAGCATACATTTATGCACATCCGGTTTTTGGAAACTGTTGATTTAACAATTCCACTCTGACGTAATGAAATTTTCTATGTTTACATATTTAATACATACTCGTACATACTTTCATGCAGACATACATATGTATATATATATACAGAAATACATATGTTTATAGTGTATGTAAGGGCTTTTCCATGCGTATGTATAAATATGCATGTGTGAGTAAGAGCTATTCAATGAGAACTAGCATTAAATCCTCCTAAGCACATGTAAAAATACATGTGCACATATATACTCGTATATATGTACGAACTTATATGTATATGTATACTTACTTTTAGATATCCATTATTGCCCGGGAGATTTCAAAGGATATATGTCTGCAATTGGACCTTGCATTTTACTCATTGGACCATGATTTTTCTCATGAGCATTTACTGTGTCTTCTATGCAATCAATTTTGCCTTCTATAAAGTAATTAATCAAAATGACTCGATTTTTGTTTTCCATTAGTGGTAATTTTTGTGATAAGTTCACTTAGCCAGGAGTACATTTTTATTAGCCTTATTTATTACTCTCTATTCCGGTAATAAAGATATACTAACAATCATCATGGTTTGTGAATCGTGAATCACACATGTGAAACGCTTGGTTTTATTATTGGAATAAAAACATCTTCACATAGCCGACCAGTTTATTTTGTCTATATTTGAACAATGACAAAGCAAGCAGGATCTTTTCAAATTGATCTACTGTACAAACTAAAGTAAGCGAAAACTGAGGTTCTAAACTTAAAGGCACCACGGCAAAAATACGCGATAATCAAGAACAATTTTCTTGGTCACCATGACGTATGAAAAATATAAAATAATTTATCATGAAGTATGCGTAATAAGAACTAGTTTATGTAGTAAGTAGAAGTAGATTTTCGCATGAGTTTTATAACACATTAAGCTGCAAATAGATTAAGATTAAATCGTATGTTGATCACCATGGCGTATGAGTAATAACAAATTTGCTTGTTTAGTTTATTTCAGAGTAGATTTTACTAAAAAATAAAAAAAGTTTAGATATTCATTAGGAATTATCATTAATCGCTAAAGGTAAATTGTATGGATTTACATTGGCAAGGAAATCTTTTATCCTAAATAAAAATTATGCTTAAAGAAATATCAAAACGAACAAATAAAACCTTTTGTTTTAAGTAATCAATATTACGCTGTGGCATAGTGGTAGTGCGTTGGACTGCTGCGCAGAGTGTCCGGGGTTCGAACCTCGGCACAGGCAAAATAAAAAAGAAGAAAAATAATTTTTCTACACGGCACCACCTCTTGGCAGGCGGCAATGGCAAACCTACAAGATTAAAAATTGCTATGAAAAGCTTTTCACTTCGCCGTTCGGATTCGGCATTAAACTGTAGGTCCCTTCCATTCATGTACAAATATAACACGCACAACATGAGTGGATGCGAAAAGCTCGGCCTAGGCCCTCCATGGGCTGTTGTGCCATTAAAAGTAAAGTAAAATATTATTATTTTAAAATTAATTATAAATCAATGCTTAATGTTTCAAAAATAATGTTTCAACGAATCAAGAAAAATAATATATTTACTTCAATTTAAGAAAAATTAAAAACCGAAATAGAACAACAGCACACACAAGACAAGCACGCAAATAAATAAATTTTCCAAATGCAACTTTTAACCCACATTTGTGATTTTGTTGTTCACCTGGCAAAATGGCAACCAAAAACTTTGCCAATTGTTGCAAAAATAAAAAAACAAAAAGTAGAAAGAAGAAACAAACTCTTGTTTCCAAATTGAAATGAATTTGTATCCCCATACCAAATATAGCGGTGCATGTGTGGTTGTGTGTCTATACATACAATGGCAATCGCGCATTTGGCAACAACTTTGCTGAGACAAACTTCGACATTGGTTTTTCTGCTGTTTCTGTTTCTCTTTTACCGTTTTCTTGTTTAAGTTTTACTTGGTTGCTTTGTTCTTTTTTTGTTTTTGTTTTGTTATTCACTTTTGTCTTTTTGTTTCTTTTAAGTTTTTATTTGTGTTTGTGTTTTTGACACAAAACAAAGTAAAAAAACTTTTCAAATAAAAATTCTTATTTAAGACGCAATATTCGTTCGTACACTTGCAAGGTGACACGCCTACTTTGTTCATAGTGGAAGTTCTGAATAGTGACTTGAGTCTGCATATATTACTTACAGTACATACATAAGCATATAAATAAAGACAAGTTAAAAACTAGTTATGAAAAAAGTTTAAATGTGCCTTGAAAGTATTTCGGTTTGTTTCGAAAATTTTTAAATTTTTTCATGTGGTTGGATTGAGAACGGGCTAGAGATTTCGTAACATTTAATATAATACAGAATATTCTAAGTCTTAATATTTTTAAAGTACATTAATACTTGATAATCTTAAGTTGGTCACCATGACGTATGAGTAATAAAAATATTAATTGTAGATTTTGGTGCATTCTCTGGTAACTGATTTAAGTAAGAAAGTATTTTGTTATTAAATTTATATAGATTTTTATATAGGGTAGCGTACTCACTTGTTGGCACATTGCAGCTTTTCAAAAGAAAGACCAAAATTTGTACAAATCATGTTGCAATGATTCAACATATGTACTAAAATATCGAAAGTATTTCGCAAGGAAATAGTAGTTCCTATGGTTCCAAGGAGGTCTATATTTTCTTTGAAACCTTATTTGGTTTTTATACTAAAAGTTGTCGTCACCTCATCTATTTTCTTAAGATAATTGTTGTGCTTTTAGGGTTCGTATATTTTAAAATGGGCAGATAATTTCGGTCTAGATGGCAGTCGAGCCTTCAGGCAGGCTTGAACCCTGGGGAAGTTGCCCTATTATTCAGCCATTCGATAAACTGCTCCCTTCCTTTATTCCTACTTAACCCATGCTTGGGATCAGTGATCAGTTAAAACGGAATTTTTTTTCCAATACTGTTGATATATTTTATTCTCATTGGTTCCATGTAAGAGGAATGTAAGTTATACGTCCTGGATATTCTCTAAAAATTAGGCACCGTCTACATTTCACTGGAACTTTTAAGCTTTAAAAGCGAGTTTTCCGAAACTCTTTCCTTCGATAATCTATAATATATTTAGTAAAATCACTTAGAACTGATCCAAACGACCTTAGCACAAAGAAGTTCTGAATCATTTACTTTTGGTAAAAATTTATTGAAATAGATTCATTACAATATTCTTCTCTCTCCAGTTAACATATACCAAATACCTCTGAGTAAAACGTGAGCCTTGAATGAAAACTGAAACTTTAATCAAAAATCATTCAAGATATTTCAAAGCAAACTTTATTCAAAATTTGTTTTTTATATTTCCGTTATTTCGCAAACAAACCGTATGCACTTGTATAAATTTTTATGCATGCATTTTCTTACATGTAAAAGAAATAAGCACACAAAAGGTTTTCTCTTTTATTTATGCTTTATTGCCATATTGGATTACAGAAAATGATAATGGCTCAAAAAAGTACAAAAAAAAAAAATTTAAATGAAAACTGAAAAAAAACACAATCTTTCATTCAAGGATGCAGTCAAAACTGTGCAACAAAAACAAAAGACCAACATCATGATTACAGTTACATGCATACCTACAGTTTTTGGGCAAGCTGCAGTTGCTCCTGGCTTATTAAATTATTAACATTTATTTAACTTTTAACGAGAATGAACACAACAAAAACTTTATGTGGCATGTTAATTTTCACAACAATAAAAATAATAAATTTTAAAATGAATAAAGTAACAAAAAAAAAAAGAGCACAACATAACAAAAACTAAAGAGGAAATGAGACAATGAGAGTATGTATTTGTATGAGTGAACGAATGAATAAATGAATGAAAAACATATTGTTTACATGTGTTTAATGTATTCTTGTGGTTGTTGTTGCTGTCCAAAAACTCTGGCCTCACAAGCTTCTCTCCAGACATCCTCTTGTGTGTGTGTGTGTGTGTTTGTGTGCGTGCGTATAAGTGCACATATTGTATTGTGTATAGTTGAATGCATTCTGCTGCATTATTTTATTATTATTATTATTATCATTATTGTTAACATTTGCCATTACTGTTGCTGCTATTGCTTCGCTTTGTTCTTGTTGTAGTTGTTGTTGTTGCATGCTTGGCTAAGTTTGTAAATTCATTTTTTTCCTGTTGATAATTTCCTGGATATTTTCACTGTTGTTGACATTTCAATCGCTTTATTTATTTTGCAATTAAGAATGTTAAATATTATGAGCCTGATGCATCATAAGAATGCATGAGAAGAGACTGAGAAATAGACATCTTCTTTTCCCTTTTTTCTTAATTTCATTATTGTAGTCGTGTAGCTGGTAGTGTGCTGGACTGCTAAAAATAGTGTCAGAGTTCAAGCCCCGTGACAGGCAAAAATCTAAAAAGTAGAAAAATTATATTATTAGAAGGTCAATAGACCAGGTTAGTAATTCAAAAGCATTAATTGTGAAAAATATTAATTAAGAAAAGCTTTTCACTTCGTCCACAATGTGGTTGGTTATGAAAAGCTCGACCTTTGCTCTCCATGGCCTGTTGTGCCATTAAAAAAGTAAACGAATAAGAAGAAGAAGGTCCTCCTGCTGGTAATCATGGGAATTCTGCAATTTTTTACAAGAATATTAATAATATAGTATGTTGTTTTGCATTATTGTATACATACAAGCTGACGTGATGACATTCTTAGAAATCGTAGGAAGAGAAATCGGTGTTGAGTTCCAGGAAATTATGCATCAAAATCCAAAGTCAACCGCATAGACCTAGTGAAAGGAAATGACGCAGATTTTTATTGATCAAACTTATAGATTCCTAAGCCAATTTGGTGTGAATAGTCATACTAGTATTAAGGAAAATAAATGTAATCAGTCTCCAGGAGGAAAAGGGAAGAGGAGAAAGAAGGGCTGGAAATAAGGGGCAAGTAAGGTAAGTTGGCACATGGTTGGACACTACAGTTTAACGAAGGTTCCGAACAACAGTTTGGCAATTTGTTATCACTTGGTGGTTTAGCAATTGCCTGCCAAGAAGTGTACTTGTACACTTTTTTATAATTCTTATTCACTTCATATTGTTAGGTATGTAAGAAATTTATGAATAAAAAATAACCTCCCGACCAAGACGGAAATCGAACCCGAAACCTCGTGAGTGACAGTCTAAAGCGCTACCCACTAGTCTATCGAGGACGTCAAGGAGTTACGCAAAGTATTATCATCTCCTTCTTCTACTAGCATCACTATAATTTTGTAATAGTAGAAGTTTTATAACAAAGCTAACATGATTCTGATGTTCAGTAACCTTAAATAGAATTTTGTGGGAAATAATTCTCAGGAACATATGTGGACACCCTCGTTGTGGGATGAAAATGCAATTTCTTCTAATAAGGGCTGATGACTTAACATATTTCAATAACAAGTTCTTCAAAAGATTTTAGTATAAGGTGCTGAAAACATAAACATTCTCAGATACAAAAAAAGTAAAATGAATGTTTTATTAAGAAATTAGCAAGTTCGAAACGGTCTTAACCACACTACTTTGGAGCATACTCCGATCCCGATCACATTTTGTGTATCGCATAGTCTTTTCAATTATTAACAGACCCCATGTTCACAGTGTACAACCAAATCGCTGAAATGAATGAGGGGAACGAGACCCGCTTGAAATATATCTTAGAAATATAAATTGAAGCACTGGAAAAAGGTGTCAGTAATTTGCATATATTTCATTGTGTCCCATATGCAGTAGCAGAATAAACAGAATACCATTCTCATTCTTGGCATTATAAACTATTAGAACCAAGCTCATAAGACTATGAAAACTCACGTTTTACTAGATTGGTTTGTTACGAGGACGTTGGATGAGCTATATCATAAGTGGTCGAAGGAAGGCGTATATAATGAGTTATGGTCAAATTAAGGAAAAATGCTTTTAATGCCATCAAAATCGACTTGACTTTGCTTGAAAAATGCTAAACCAGAGTGTTTGATACTAGGAATAACAACATTTCCACCTTCCCATAATCCACCAAGCCATGAGCGATCAATTATGAATGATTAAAATCGCACTTTGTTGGAGAACTTAGCATATTCTACGGTACGAAAATATTTGAAAAATGCAATGAAACGACGATAAGTGCGTGCTCATATATATAAATTTTATTTAAATTTCATATACTTACTTCAGCAGCCAGCCAGCACGGAAACTCTTTCACAGTTTAAATGAATGCTATTGACTTTGCATTGCTTTTGGTATTCCTTGTTGTTGTAGTTAATGTTGTTATTGTTGCATGAAATTTATGTAAAGGTCAAATAAAATTTATTCCACTTTATTGGTGATGGAAAATTTTCGCAATAATGTGAAATTATGAACCTGTTCTTACACTTATATGAATGTATGTATATTTGCATATTAACAGCAGCAGCAGCAGCAACAGTAACAATGCAAACAAGCATCAGCAAATGTTGCCATTTTGCAATATAGGCTTAAATTAATTCCCACAAACGCACAAAGTAGAGTGAAATAAAAATGAAAAAGAAATGGAAATAAGTAAATATGAAATATATTTTGGGCATTTACATTTTAGTCTTGGCCAAATATTTTCACTTGTTTGCTGTATGCACGTGCATTAAAGTACTTCAATATAATATACAAAATTAAAGTTCAAGGGTGCATCCATATATTTTAAGTAGCAGTGCATGGGGAAATCAATAATTAAAAATATTTTAAACAGAGAGAGAATAATCTTTTGTTAATTAAATTTAAATATATTTTTTTCACGTTGCCTGGCTGAACTGATGGAGAATCTGTGGCGAAGAGCTAACTGTTTAGTTTTAAATATATATATTACTCTCTAACTACAACAGGGACACAACTCAAATTTGAAACTTTTCCAGTAAAAATTGTCCCTTAAGGGGGGATTTGGCATTCATTCACGATTTCACGATAAACGATGTATATGTAGAGTGCGATGCAAACCACCCAATAAATATGAGGTGTCAATTCGATTCCTTGCTGTGATTTTTTACTAGATCCTTTGTTTAGTTTTCAATGTTTGGAGCTTATTCTTATCGATATCGATATTTGATTTTCGTCCTTGGCCTTTCAAATTTGATATTTGATCATTGTTATTCCATCTTTGAACTTTCAGTTTTTGTTTTTAAGCCTTTGTTTTTGGGTTATACTACTTAATCTTTGTATATTAATCGGTCTTAAATCTTTGGATTGCGCTTTTTGTTTTTGGTCAAAGCCCATGGCCTTTAGATTTTGGTCTCGAATTTTGCTCTGTTTTCTTTGGGTATTGGTGTAAGGTCTTATAGTCTTTGGCTTTTTAGCTACGTTCATTTGCCTTTTGTCGTTGATGTTTGAATATAAGAATTGGTCTCTGTTTTCTGATTTTTGGTCTTCTTCTTGGACTAAAGCTGTTGGTTATGGTGCTTGATCTTTAGTTATTGGATATTAGTTTTAGTATTTTGTCTTTAGTCTTTTGATATTGGTTTTATGGTATGATATTTGGTTTTTGACCTCTCATTTGGTTTTTAATCTTTGGAGTGTTCAGTGAACTGTGTCCCTTCTTTGCTTTTTGTTCTTTGGTATTGCTTGTTTATTTTGGTGCTGTCCAGAGATGCGTTTAGGCCAGAACAGTCTATTGTGATACCATATTGATGGACCTACAGCTTGACGCTGGTTCCGAATGTTAAGGTGGAACTTGATATCATTCTGTGGTTTTGCCATTGCCTACCATTTAAGAGGTATTAGTTTTTACAAAGATATAGTTCTTGGATGTTGTGGTTTGGTTTTCTATCTTTGGGCTGTGACCTTTGGGCTTTGGTAATTTCCTTTTTGCTTTTGATTTTCTATGTATGATCTTTTAACTTTAATTTTTGATCTTTAGTATTACATATTTGGTCTTCTTTGTTCTTCGATGTGTAGTTTTTGATTTTTCATATTTTTTGTTCTTTATTCCTGAAGTTTTAATTTTTTGTTTGATTTATGATTCAGCTTTTCGATTTTTGGTAATTATGTTCTGATCTTCGTTTTGGGTTAATGATCCCTTAGTTTTTGGTTAAGTTAGTGGTCGCCGTGGAGTAGTTGGTAGTGCTAGTTAGTAATTTCTAATTTTCTAATCTTTCTTTCAACTGGTTCTGGATTATAATTTTCGGAAGACTACTCCAGCTTTAAGTTGACTTACTAATCAAGTCAGCTACTAGAATAATCAGTTTGGTGATTAATAAAGTTAAAGTGGTAAAAATTTTATGATTATCGTTGGTCATTCCAAATTTCGAGACGATTTCGCCCAATGCCATTCAAATGTTTCCCTTTCCATTAACAGAACTTAACTAATTTTAAGTATTCACATTTCAAACATAAAATGATGCTATTGAAATGATTTCCTTTAGAAATCCACTTTATCTTACTCTCGTTTTTAAGAATAAAAAACCAATTTAAAATATTATAAATGTTAATTTCCAACAACAAATTCCATAGAATCTCGTGTGCCTTTCCTTGGGTGTTGTGCTGAATGAATACATTTCGTGCATACCCATTAAAATAATCTCAAAGTTTGCTTGGGATTTTCTGCAGTTAGTTGTTGTTGTTGGTGTAGTTTTTGTTATACTTGCCTCATTGTTGTTGTTGCTGAAGTAGTTATTTTTGTTGCTATTATTGTTGTCTTAATGACTATGCAAAAGAATTAACACTTAAGTGCAAAATTTCCATCTCTTTGTTATCGAGCTAAAGAAGCAAATGCTGGGAATAATGAAAAAGAGTTGTATAACTATCTCTTTCTTTCATGCATATCTCTTATTGAGCCTTAACTAATTCAGTGCATTTATGCGAGAGAACAAGTTAATTTGCATTCTTAATGACATTTTGCTAATATTTGCATTTAAAAATGTTAACAAACATAAACACAGTCAGGAACGATTAAATGCCATGATGTTGACACCCCACAACCATCACATACCATCATCATTGTATCCCATTTAATACCCTACTCTCGACTGCTATTCTGCAATGAAATACTGCTGGATGAAAAAAAAGAAACAAGTTTATCTTATTTTCAAGTGAAATAATGAAAGCTTTTAATATGCATTTTTAATAACATGCACAAATAAAAATTCTACAAGTAAGTAATTTATTAAAATATACAAAATGCAAAATTCACAATACAAACGTTCAGGCATAGTTGATGAAGCATTTACAAAACAAAAACAAATATATAAAATACAAATATCAAAGACATCAAATAAATACATACGTACTAAAAATATGTATTGAATTATTCCATTCACAATTTATGTACAAACATGTATGTATGTATGTATGTATGTACTCGTATGTACCCAAATCTTTTTGGCAATTGAAAGCAATTTCATTGTTATCATCATTATCATCCTGATATTGTTGATGATAATAAATATTTGATTGCGGCTTATCGACAAATAAAATCCCGAATATCAATTGTTAGGCGGCATCAGTGCAACACCAAAAATTCCTCCTTCAACAGCAACAACAATACAAACAGGTACAAGCAGGTAAGATAGGACACAAGAACGAGAAAAAATGATGAATGAAAATAAAACATCAGCGGGACACCGTAGTCGTCTATAAAACAATTTGAATTTCGCAATTCTGCCTGTAGTCATTGGAATACCATCATGCCTACGCATTCATCGCTGCCACCAGGCATTTCCTCTTACCCTATATGTGTATGCATCCCTCACAAGCGAATAAATCACTTTTGTTTGAATAACGTGGTCCACCATAAACACCAACAGCGCTTTCAAACACCAACCTACATCAGAACTTCTACCACTGGAAACATCAGCAGCATTCGCAGCATTCACAGCATTTGTGTTATGTATGACTATAGAGACTAAAAAAGGAAAAAAAAATTCGAAAACAAAATATGGCAACGCACTTCAGTTGAACAACACCGGCTTTGATAAGTTTCAGGCACTCCCATTTGAAATTATCACATCAGCTTAGGATTATCAGTAAACCTTTTGTGGGCGAAGATATACGAAGTAGGTGAATCAAAACTAACTAGAGTTGTTTTGAAACGAGTCCCAACGGGCCCTCCTCCCACCGCCCAATACGACCGAGGGACGCATCCGCATAACGCACGGATCAGTGACCGACGCAACCGTTTTACACAAGAATATGTAATGAGCTGCGTATGTCAGAATAGGTATTCCATACAACTACAGATATAAAAGAAGTTAAAGGAGCAAATCATTGGAACATGCATAGTATTGGAGATTTGTATTTGAAATCCACCAGAAACTCTGAGCCAACATATCCACAGTAACAGGCTTCATGATGCTTGATTTTCGTTGTTTCCTTGGCAGCGAAATTATGATTACTATTCTTTTGGCTGTGGAAAGTAAGAAAAAGAAGAAGCTTTGCGCTCGAGATCTTACTACCTTACTTTTCTACCATGCTCTCTCACATTGTCATTCGTGCTTGCTTCCGTGTAAACAACCACTGTAAGGGTTATAACTAAAACATCGTGAATGAACTCTAAACAATGTTGTAGCTTTATTAAGGGAGCAAGCTCTGAAACTCACAAAACATAAATTTTGAGTGTAGGGTAAAGAAATATGCTTTTTTTTTCAATATTTGACGCGATTTGATAATTTTTTTTATTCAAGTTTTTTCCCCTTTCTCTATTGTTTTGTTGTAGCAACAATTCATCACGAATGTTCAGCAAAAAATTAAATTGATGAGAACAGAAAATATGAAATATAGTAGAAAGATGAATATGTTTCTGAGCATATGCAAGCACTTACATACACTCACTCACATAGACATAAGAGCATCCCAGTAGGAAGAAGAAAGCATACTAAGAGCTACTCTGATGTACCTAGTAGGTATAAATTTCTTTCGATATATTTTACGTAAATTTTCAGTTTCAGTTTTTTTTGGCTTAAACTACAGGGCAATAATTAATAAGTGTATATAACATTTTTGGACATAAAGAATTTATTATTATTAAAAACAAAAAGAGACCGAAGAAAAAGGTTAAACATAATGGATGAGTAAAAATATATTCAGCCGGTTTTGAAGTAGCCACACTTGGTACGAACACACAGCTTCAAACGCTTGGAAAAATTTTTGTCTATGGGCCGCAGCTCCTGGATCATACGTTGCAATCCATCGGATTGAGATCCGGCAAATAAAGAGGGCATTCTTGAGATGTGATAAAATCAGGAAAATGAATACAGCACCATTCTTGTGTCTTGCTGGAACATTCAATCGTTATCGCCAAAGGGCTATCGGTTCCAGTCTCATCCAATTCCAGCGGCCCAACATTGAAGTAGGCGACATCTTTGTAGTCGTACGCACTTGTTTTCATCCGTAAGTAACTGGCCTTTTTGGAGCTTGTAAGCATTGAGTCCTAGTTCGTTATTTGCGATTAGTCAAACTTATTCACGATTGATGCTAGTTTCGTGAGTACCTTTTCTCTCCGGAAACCTTTGAATTGCGCTGCACCCGCTTTTGAACGCACGATCACCTTCATGACGTGCAATCTCACAATTGCGTTTGCCTAGCTGCTGCCATGTTATAATAGCTGATCGATTATTTGACATCGAAAAATAAATAGCTAAATGAAATCTAGACCATAATAATCCAAGAATGAAGAAGATTGCAGAAAAATTACAAAACTTTGTCTATAGCGGAAAGAAAGTAGTATTCACTTATTAATTGTCACCCTGTATTTGAAATTCTCTGAACAACATTTACTATGTTGGAGGAAAAATAAGTTATATGTTTTCAAATTAATTAACTAAAGGAAGGAAATTACTTAATTCAGGCGGCCTTTTTGTTGTTCATTAAAAGAAAATGCTTTGATTGTTTTCCCACTGGGATAAGGATAGCAATCATTATTCACAACCAACTTATTGAAATGAAGAAATCAACATATTTGTTTGTTCCCTAAAAACTTGTTTCTTCCAAATACGAATCTCAAAAATTTATTTTCTTTGATATTTTGATTGAGAATTATTCAAATTTATATTCTAAACAGGAGATAAATACACAATTGGAAACATATGTACATTCATCTACCTACATATGGTACATACATACATACGTAAAATGTAAATAATCAGCATAATCATCAAAAACAACAACAGTAAATCCAGCAGCAGACAATAGCTGAAGAGATAAAAATTCATTCTAAGGAAAGGAAACACACACACACACACCCACACACACACACACACACACACACACTCACACACACACTCACACAAAGTAAATACGAAAGAGACATGAAGTGTCTGTCAGGTCGTGCAAACGAATTTGTTTTGATTTTGGGCGGGTAAGAAACACAATCAATATTGGCAAGGGCACATATTTACTTACATACCTATATGAAAGTAAAGTATAAGGTAAAATACTAGATCATTTCGTTGTATTTGCTCAGAAATTATATGAAGTTTGACCTATATAAATAAATTTCATTGTCAAAGAATTCTTGGAAATATAATAAATTTAATGAATGATTACGTAATAAAAGAGAGAATTGATTAAAAATTGCAAAATTATAAGGTTTACGAATCAGAGAACAGAATGTCTGCCTTTTAAAAAAAGGCGGCAGATTCAATAATGGAGAATAACAACAAGTAACGGGAACAGTTGTGGTAGCTACTTTTAATATTATTATTAAGTGAAAATATTTTTTTACTTTAAAATAAATTTCAATTATAAGGATTTCTGAAACAAGTAATCCATCACAATCATCACTGATGAGAAACTGACGCGGGCTCCTAAACGATCGTATGATCTGCCTATTCTAAGAATTTTGTTTTTTTTTTTGGGATTGATTGTCATTATAGCCGATTTATTACTTATAAGTAGTATAAAAACTATGATCTGAAATCAGCATGAAATTAAAATTGGTTTTAAATATTTCCGAATTTAAAAAATTTGTAAGAAAATAATATTTGCAAATATGAAGATTAAGTATTTTTAAACAAGGATTAAAATCATAAAAAGTAAAAAGCTTATAAAAATTCTTTTAACAACTGTGGTAGTGCAATAAAATTTCGTAAATGATTGAGGCATTATTGTTGCTGACATCATACCTTGCACTTTTGTCAGTTCACCATACCGCACTAGTTCAACTGTCGATTGTCTGGTATCCTTTGTATATACAAGTAAAGATATGTTAGCTATCAAAGAGTTACCCCAAAGCGACAAAACTAACTTAGAATGTGGAACTTTACTTCTTTATGTATGGGTGAATTGAGCTTCTATAATATATGTGATAACATTATGATATCAAAACTAGTGGGAAACCTAAATAATCCCTCTGAAATATAAGACTTTTAAAGGCTTTTGTTGTATTTGTATCAATACTTTGATTGATATTGTCATTTAAAGAATTCATTTCTATGGGAGGTAGGCATGGTTATTGCCCAATGATGATGATTTGGTCTTGTGCGTATGCACCGAATATGATTTAATTGGCTTTACTTTTACTATTTTCTTCGTTATTGGCTGAGCACGAATCTGTGGTCAGTATTGGTAGAATTGCCGTTCATCTTGCTTGAAAACTACAGTTGGTTAATATTATATAAATTACCTGAAAACAAAATGATGGTGGAGAAAAAGTTATTCGTTACGAAATTCTGGATATTTTTCACCACTGCATTACCATTTTTTGGCCCCTTTTTGACTTATTTTGGGTTCATTATTTTGTTAGGTTTCTCCTGAAATACAGGAGGCACTGAGATGAGTTGTCGAAAAAAACCTTCGCTATCTTATTTCAAAAATCTTGTGTCAGAAATCAATCAATTTAAAGTAAAATAAGTGAGTATTTTCACATTAAAAGTCATTAACTGCAAAATGGCGCTGCTGGAAAAAATCGGTTTCGGCACATCACTACAGGGAGGGGTACGTAACGAAATGGAAAATGAATACTTTAAATTTGATACGACACCGTTTCATCTGTTCAGTTCTAACACGTGCAATCATTTTAAATCTTTTGGAATTTATTCAATTCTTTTATTCAAAGCAAAGTTTAAAAGTTCAAGCAAAGTTGCTCTGATCATTTCTCTCCACTATATGTAACTTTACGCCGAAGGTCTCGATTAGGAGAACGATTTATGGTACAGTGAAGTGGTAAATGCCTTTATCGGTAGAAATTAAATTTATGAATAAATTTCGAGCATTGAGATTTACTAACAAAACAAGAAGAGGTAGCAGGAGGTGATGATGATGATGGAACATGTTTTATCTATAATTTAATATTACTCGTATATACTTAGACGTTTTACTTTATTCCATTTCAGGCAAACTTTAAATATTTGCTTTAAATTATTTGTTTGAATTGTAGTTTTAAATAAGAACAAAAACCACACATGACAATAAATAAATTCAAGTAGCTATAATTAGTGCATTTACGAGTACATACATAATACATACATACATCCATGTCAAGTGTGTTTAAGTAAGCGCATTTGCGTGTGCGTGTGTGTGTGTGGGTGTGTGTGCATGTGAGTGCAAGCAGCATGATACTATTAATGTTGTTGCGTCATCATTTTCATGAAATGATGAATTTTAAATTGAAAGCAAATGTCAAGCAATAATAATGTAAAGAGTGGTGAGAGAAAGACAATCACTGGAATCACAAACTATTAAATTTTATTTATGTAATTGATGTCGTCTTTGAAAATGGGTACACACAAACACGCATACATACGAATACGCATACAGGAAAACATACAAAAGCAGTTGCACAGATAGACACACACGCACACAAACTACATATGCATAAATTCATAGACACATGTAAACAAAATTTGTATGCAACGCAAGCAAGTTTTAAATGCGGAAACAGGAAATGCAATATTAAGCATATTGTAGTTGGACAATACCAGTAGTATGTATATGTATTGCTGGGACGTGTGTGTGTGCATTTCTATACGTTGCATACAGTAATATGATAATTATCAAAATGCAAATGAGCACTTTAATAAATTTGCTGAATTTGTAATTGGCTCTTATGATGAGTTTATGATCGTTTATTGTACAATAATTGCGTATGCAATGGTAATACATAATTCTAAGACAAAATTGAAATGTGAAATGCTTAATAAGCAGTTAAATGTGCTTGCACTAATACATATGTATGTGCACATATGTAAAGTTATGAATATATATTTATGCATCCGTTTCAGTTAAGTGAAAACTTTTTAACAATAATATTCGCGCCCGCTTTCTCCTGTGGTAAAAGTTTGTACTTGAAAATGTTCACAGTTTTAAAGCCATTTCGAAAATCTTGATAATCTTCTTTTTATAGACGGGAAATTCCACGTAGATTTTTACTAAAAGAACGAAAGAGAAATACTCTGTTATCAAATGCGTCTAAGTTAGGAGAAAGTCAAGCTAAGATTAAGGTTCGTATCACTGCGCTGAATAAAATTTTCCTCCAGTTCTTGCTCTGTAAATTTGGTCATTAAAATATTTTTGTCCCATCGCTGTGGAATGACCGAATAGATATTAAGTTATATATGAAAGAAAACTGGATTTTTGGTATCATTTTAAAAATGAAAACATCTTTTGCTTATTTTGCTTGTTTATTGAAAATTCTTTGCACGCACATGTAGCATTATCATAAAGAAATATTATAAGCCATTTCCTTCAATTCTTTAACTGTGCTCTAATACTTTCATATAGAATATTTCTTTCTTACATATATTATCAGTATATCCTATTTTGACAGCAAGTGGATTTTCATAATTTTGTAGTGAAAGTTTCTTCTACTTTCTGTTACTCTCGATTTAACTACAGATTGTAGGTGCTTTGGCTAAATAAAAATGTGTGCGGATATTCACACATTAGAAAAGGTTGAAACAGTGTGGCAAACTGTTCTGAAATGTAATAAAACAGCAACAAGGAAACATCAAAAATCATTAAAGAAACAATGCTGATTTATTCAAGTTTCAACATTAATATCAAAAAACATAAAGAAATTCTCCAAGATTTGGAAGAAAATCAATAAACATTAAAGAATCGTCACTGAATCCCAAAATAAATATTAACGAAACATCAAAAAAACATAAAAATTGTTGAAGAATCATCAATAAAAATGGCCAAAAAGAAAATATTTAAGAATCATCAATTAATGATTATTAAATCTTCGGCAAATTTTTAATAAATAATCAAATTATCATTTAAAAATTATCAAATAATAAATAAAACATCAAAAACACATTAAGGAAGATTAAAAACCATCATCGAAGAATAATCAAAGAATCTCCAATTACATTTCAAGGAATCATTAAAGAAACATCGAAAATTTTCAAATGAATCGTCAAAGAATAACCAAAGAATCTTGATGGAATCAACCAGAAATTGTCGGAGAATCATCAAAGTATATATTAAAGAAACATCAAAGTATCATCGACAAATTATCAACGGATATTGATAGAATGATTAAAGAATATGTAAGTAAATTGAAACAATTATCAAAAGTAATTAAAGAATCTTGAATGCATTATCAAGGAGTCAATACAGAATCATCAAGGAATTGCCTAAGGAACAGTAATGAATCATCAAAGAATTATCAAGGAATCTTGAGTGATTGCTTAAAGAATCATTAGAGAAAAAATAAAGAATCTTGAAGTAATCAAAATGAATAATCAATGAATTATCAAAAGAAAATAGAAACAAACAATCTTGAAAAAATCATCACAGAATCATCAAGGAATTACTTAAGAAACTTCACTGAATCATAAAAGAATCACAAATAATTCATCGAAGAATTTTCAAAGAATCATTAAAGAATCAAAGAAACTTCAAGCAATCATCAAATATCATTCGGGCAATCATAAAATAAATACGAAAGAATATTTAATCATTAATGAAACATCAAAGAATCACCAAAGAATCAATAAGTAATTATCAAACCAATATCAAGAAATCGTTAGTAAATCGTCAAAGAATTATTAAAGAATTAACAACAAATCATTCAACAATGATCATGAAATCATCACAGAACGATCACGTTCATTTACACTTCATATTTTTTAGATTCTTAAACTGAAAAACTCCGAAAAAATAAAGTTAATCAATCACCACTTTAATACTACTTTTGCTACACTGTGCAAAAAGATGAAATAAATCCAGAAAATGTGTTTAAATGTGAAATTTTAACACCGCGCAAAATATGTGGCAAACGCTCCAAGGACAAACGCTATGCCATGCCATGCCGCGAAATCTGCGTTGCTTTTCATTTTTTTGTTGCCTTTTTAAGTTGCGCGACATGTTGCCATTGCTGCTGCTTCTGTCGCTGTTTCTTCTGTTGCTGCCACAAAAAAAAAAGTGAAAGTTGTTGAATTGCTATATAACCATTTTGCTGGCGTACTTTATGATGCTGCCATACTGAAGTGTTGGCAACGTCATCATCATCGTTAGTCAGTTAGTCAGCCAAGTCGGTGCTATTAAAGCAACATGAAGTACTCAACACTCCACCTAAGCTGTGTTGAAGTACTTTCCAAGGATTTCTTTGAGTTTGAAAGTATTTCATGTTTGAAATATTCATAACATAAAGTGACACACGTTTTTATTCATCCCCCTGAACAGTTCTGGGGAAACCAGTGTTGTTTTTTGCAGTTGTTGTTGTTTGCAATTTATATTCACACCCATAAAGCAATAAAACGAAATCATGTGTAGAAATTTTTATAAGATATGAATTGAGTGAAGAAAGCGAAAACTACAGAGGGACGGTTTTCAGAGTCTGAGGTGGAGTTCAGCAAAGCTTTGTAGGTTAAGGCAACTGTTTTTATACATTTATAATATAAGGTTAAAGCGAAATTTTTTTTCTTGCTTTCAATTCTTTCCAATAGTTCTTAAATTCAATTAATACATTCAAGACAATGCAATTGTGTTTATTAAATCTTTTGTTGGAAAATTATTATTAAAGAAAAAATTAATTCAAAGGGCCTTAGTTAAGGGATTGGGCCTTCAAGTAGCACTTTAGAAGTATAATTTCTAAAGCAACCGTTGTTTTTATGCAAAAAAAAAAAAAAAATACTGTTTGGCAGAAACGCGAATACAGCTTGATAGAAATATTTATAAAACCAACCGAAATTTAGATAAATTTTTGACCGCACTACATACTTACAACACATCAGTGATACTTCAGAGCATAAAGTAAAAGAAGAGGGAGAGAGAAAGCACAAAAGTACGTTTTAACACTTCGTGCAAGTATGTTTTCGTATGTAGCTTAACATACAATTGAGTTAGACAACGGGAATTGTCAGGTACCCGAAATAGCCTAGAGTAGCATCGGGAGGGGTTGTCCGACGGTAAAATTCCCGGCCAATTAGATTTATTTCTATTTCACCGTCGGTTAATAATTTCTGTTTGTTAAAAATGATTTTTAATGGGCATTTTATTTAATTGCATATTTCTACTTATTCTATATAGAGTTAATTTTCATAATAAAATAATATATGAGCAAATACTGATCAACAAAAAGGTAATTATTTTCCGTCGTCCGATGCAATTTTGTTCATACAAACAGATTCGCCGACGGTAAGTGGTCAGCAGTTCACTTACCGTCGGGTAGTTTCCCATCGTCCGATGGAATTGTGGGTAGAGCTTACAATGCAGAGAGGTCGGTGTGGTATGAGTTGACATGCTACATGCTACAGAGTGTCCGAGGTTGAAATCTTGACACAAGTAAAGTCAAAATGTAGAAAAAACAATAATGACAAACCTACAAGAGTAAAAAAGGCTTTTCGTTCGCAGTTCGGATTCGACATAAATCTGTTGGTCCTTTCCATTGATGTACAAACATAGCACGCACCACATGACTGGATGCGAAAAGCTCGGCCTAGGCCCTCCATGGGCTATTTTGCCATTAAAAGAAGAAGAAGAAGAAGATGAAGCTTATAAAGCAGGTAGAGGCATTTACAGCTGACTTGACTCATACACTATTATTTTATTTATTTTTATTTTATTTATTTATTTTTTCGAAAACCGGCATAACAAAGTTTAAAACCTTATTAGCAGTACCGTAGCATGTAGCGTATTAAAAATTTAATAATACTTATATAATATTTTCAAAATATCTATTTCAAATTTGCATTGTTTTAAATTTTAATTTATTACAGCAATTTTATTTACAATCTAATAAATATTGTTTATCAGATTGTTAGCAAAGTATTTAATGTTTAATTTTCATGATAAAAATTTATTATATGATATTTTCCCCTAAATAAATAAAATCATTATTCAATCATTTTCATTCAAATGGCAAACTAAAAAATAGCAATACGTAATAAAATTTACCATTTACGAGAAAAGCAAAAGAAAAAAATTTATGTAATAAATTGTATGAAGTACTTATGGCTGGGGTCATTTAGCACACACACACACACATACACCTGCACGCCCATACATACGAATGCATACTAAAAAAATCTCTTTTTGTCCAAACGTCCATACACTTACTCAGTTTATGTATGTATTTGTATGTGAATGGGCCATAAAATTTTCTAAATATAAACATAAACTGAACATTATTATCATTTTACGATTCGATGCTACACGCCCTGACTGTAAACTGGTAAGATGCTCGTTGGCAATTGGCCCACGTGTTTGCCTCATACTTTATTTACTCCTCTACTTAGTACATACTAGGTTATTTAAGGATTATTGAGTTATTGTGTATGTGTGTCTCTCTCTTTAAGCCAGTGTATGTGTGTGTGTGTGTGTGTGTGTGTGTCTGTGCCTACGTTAGCGTGCATTAGGAAAAGGTGCGCTGATTAGGGTCAAAATTACATTTCGTAGAAAATGTTGATGAGAATGAAACTGAATGTGAATTGAATAGATTTTTTTCCTCACTCTTTCTTTTATTTTATTTTTTTTTTGTTTAATTTTTTTTTTTGTATTCAATACAAATTTGACAGTAAATAAGCAGAAGTTTAGCACTTTTTCTTCTGCACATCAAGCACAACAACAACGGCTACGGAAAATAAAGGACGCTTCTTCAAAGTAAATCCCTTCTTTTGTTGAATATAAAGGCATCTCGTCTTGGGTTTTTATCTCCTTCTCCTCCTCTTTCTCTGCTATATTTTAAAAGGAAAAATGTACTTAAAAGCTTCACTTATACTTTTGTTAAAAAAGTTTGAATGCGGAATGTTTTTTATTTTTATTTTTATTTAATACAAATACAAATGCAAGAAACAGTAGTAGCAGTAGCAAACTTTCTACACGGTATAAGTTTATACCTTGTACTTGTAAAAATTGTTTTTTTTTTGAAAATAATATATAAGTATTCAATTCAGAAGAAGTTAACCTAACTATTTATTTATACGTTCAACGTGTTTATGAACGTAATCATGTTGTCGTAAATTAGATTTATGTAAAAGTTTTACTTAGTCAGATCTAGGAAGATCTAGGCACCTATACGATTACATCTATGTAGATACAGTTGTGTGTGTGTGTTTGTATGTAAGTAAGAACTGTTGCTAACTGTTACTTATACATTCTCAATGGATGGAACTTCAACTTCTGCTTAACTAGTTAGATATATTCACTCATTTGAGTGAAACGTGCCATGAATTTCAGCTTAATTTTTTTTCACATTTTTGCACACTTTTCAAGTCATTACAGTGAAATCTTTTCCAATTTTAGGCTTCTAGTTTAGATTTAATTTTCTTAAATTTTAACACACAGATACTTGCACACATATATACATGTTACCATAAATCTACTGTATACAAACACATACTCGTAAATAGAAATAGTCAAATATGCAGCAATAGAAAGTTCTGCAGACACATTGACAAGAATATACATATACACTCTTGTACACAGTAAGTACTCGATAATTGGTAAAGTGCCAACTATAAGCACCAACAAACATTCAGGGATAGATTATATTCCGGTATTATAATTCTTATTTGTGTCATACCTTCAAAGTTGTTATAAAACATGCATATAATGTTTATGTTCTGGCGTATAACTTCGCCGTGGTCACTGTGGTGTAGTGGTAGTGCGTTGGACTGCTACGCAGAGTGTCCGGGGTTCGAATCTCGGCACATGCAAAATCAAAAAGTAGAAAAGATAATTTTTATACCCGGCACCACCTCTTGGCAGGCAATGGCAAACCTACAAGAGTAAAAATTGCTATGAAAAGCTTTTCATTTTGCCGTTCGGATTCGGCATTAAACTGTAGGTCCCTTCCATTCATGTACAAATATAACACGCACAACATGACTGGATGCGAAAAGCTCGGCCTAGGCCCTCCATGGGTTGTTGTGCCATTAAAAGTAAAAAGTAAGTAAGTATAACTTCGCCGTTACTTCTCTAGCTCTGAATAGATTTCAACCACATATCTACGTACTGGCTTTAACCCGAATGATTGGAATTTCTCCCCGAATTTCACTAAGCGTGCTGAAATATCTTATAAAACCTAATCAATTCAACTCTGAGTCTTTCACGAGAGTTAACTTGATGCGTAATAATTCGACTTATGTAAATAGAAATGTATGGTGGAGAAGAGATTACGGGGAGATTACGCACCTGATTTTATTTTTCATAAGGTCTAAGCGAACTTGTGAACTGTCTTTGTAAATACAAGTTTAAATAATTTCGATAAATAATGAAATTTAATAAATTGAATGGCTCCCAAATTTGCGAAGTCCAATTATTTCTGAATAATTCCAATTGCTTTTGACCCAAAAACTTTAAGCGAAGGGTTCTAAGCTTCTATGAAAATTCGTTTGAAAACATCAAGACTGTTAGTTTTTTTTATTATCTAGGTACATTGCTCTTGATATTAGGACTCAAGCAAAGCTGTCTCAATTCGTTACATGAGTATGCATGCATTTTTTTTAGCTCAACCTATGCTACATTGAAAATATACACTTCGTTTAACCGTGAAGTGAAGATCCATCAGGGAAGTGAGTACATTAAAAAAGAGGCGAAAGCAATACAAATTAAGTGCAAGGCAATTAAACTGCTATTAGAGGTGTCACTGCTATACCCTACTTTGAATGGATTTGTGGTATTTACGTAAGATGGCAGTAGTTAGTCAGTACTGGTGGCTCACCGATACGGGCTCATGCACATTAAGTTTATGTTTTTGCCTTCGCGATTGGTACGAACATAGGATCAGTGGGAGCATCTAACGCCATAAAACGTTTCTCGATTCACATTACTCCTGGTGAGGTGAATGACCTGAAATCATACCATGCATCTATTTAACTGCGGCTCTGGTTTTTTGAAAATCTAATGATGCAGGTCTCAATATTTTTTGATGCACTTTCATTTGAAAGCAACTTGCAATGGGGAAGTCTAACAACAAAAAATGATTGCTTACAAACATTTATTTTTTTAAGTGAAATTATTAACTCCATCCAGCTCACATGGAGTGTTCAAATCAAAAAATGGACTATGGCACTAGAAGTCAATGACCCACATTTATTCCACTTTTTTTTTAGTATATAAACATCCAACGTTGAATCTGCAATGGACACAGTGTGAAATAAGCCATAGAATACTTCCTTTATAAAATATCCGCTCTTGAAAATCTCCTTTCTCTGCGAAATTTTCCATGCTAATCTTCATAGAAATGGATTTAACCTTAGTGAAATAAACACTATCCAAAATATCACATAATTTTAACGAGAATTTGTGGTCGTTAGATCTGCGGTCGAATCATCTCGTCCTCATGTGTTTTTCTCCGAAATTGTATGAAATTACGCGACAAGTTGTTCGTTCACGGCTCAGATGATTCGACCACTGGTTTTTTGGCTCAACCATACATAAATTAATTAAGTATTTGGAAAGACTAGGAATGGATCATTATATACCTTGAGATGACTATCCAAAACACCTTCAGTCTGGAAGAAACTTGTATATTTGTATTCAATAGCTTCGCATGAAATAGTTTGAGATACCCATATATTAGTCATGAAATTTGGGGCCAATTATCATTCCGCCTGAACTTAATACTATAATACCCAGTATTAGTGTAGTTGGAAGTGCATAGCCCTGCTACGCAGAAGAGTTTCCGAGGTTCAAATCTCGGCACAGGCAAAAACTATTTTTCTCTTGGCAGGCAACGGTAAACCTGCAAGAGTAAAAATTAATAATAATTTATAGTTCACATGCAACGTAGCATTTTTCTTCAAAACGACCTCTTAAATCCACTGAGCATAATTTAGCTAATCGAGATTTTACCGTAATATTTAACACATAAGTACTTAAATATGTATACCACACATATTATGTATAGTGATTTGAAGTGTTCAATTATAATTTGTATTTCAACGTAGCATTGGCAGTAAAATGCTTGCAAGTCACATACTCACACACAAACATGCAATGCATACAGAAGCAATTGTTCCCTGCAGTGCAAAATTGAGTAAGTCTCACAAATTACCTAGCACATGTAATATATATATAACCTATCCAAAACTTTTGCAGGTTGAGCCACTTTCAAGACTCACTAGGCTTTTCTGCTTGTATGCGTAACAACAAAGAACTTCGGTTTACATATGCTCTTTTCGGTGACTCCTTTAAATATTACGAATCCTAATCAGAGCAAATATGTCTTGTAATTCTCATATACTTTAAAAAAAAATGTCACCTATAAGTATATATAGACTTTTTATATAAAAAATCAATGACAAATGTAGAAAAAGAAGGAGACTAATACAGAATCAAGTTGTCTGCTCTTTTGAATTTTTGTTTCTTTTTTTTTTTTGCTTATAAATATATACAGATGTGGGTACACATTTATAATAAATTATATTTTCTTACACTGAATAAATGTAGTCCGCAACTAGGTAATTTAAACTAGATATAGGGCCATATAAAAACATACTAAGTAATTCAATAGCTAGCTCAAAACTTATCGAGAATAGGACAGTTGTCTTTTCGTGTGTAAATGAGATGGCGGAATGAACTAGTTGTGTTTTGGTTTTGAGCCATCTAATTAACTAGCTGTTGAGCTAATTGGTTACACGGCAGGAAAGATATAAATGCTTGTAGTTTCGAAATATTACGTTAGAGTTCCGTTTAAATCTCCGCATAAATGTTGAGCTTTTGAAAATATCTGTATGAAGCAGCAGCAGCAGCAGCAACAACAACAACAAACCCAACAACAATAATAATAATAATTATATCGAGTAATAGAAAAGTAAAAACAACAACAACAATAGGATTTGCTACAAATAAACTTGAAAACAAAAGCCAACAATAGCAACACACACAAACACATGATATTATATTACAAACATCATTGAACGAAAATGGCAGACGATGATCATGACGAAGCAGCAGCAGTAGAAGCAGCAGCAGCAGATGCAGAAACCAACGCCAAGAAGAAGAAGAAGAAGAAGAAGTTGGATAGAAATTAACAATTACATAACCTTTGCTTCTAAGGGCGGCAATAATGTTGGCCAACCGCATTGACCAGAACATTCCAATAGTAAATACAAAGTACAAACAAACATTATATGTTTGTATATTTGAGTTCAGTATTGTGGCAATTGTTCTATTAAGTTAACAATAAATAAATGTAGCATATATAGAATATATGCACATACTTGTGCATGTGAACTGAGATCAATTCTTACTTACTCCACATTTTATTTAATTTTTTAAAATTGATATTAAGGGTCTTTCAATAGGGACTTACCAAACTTGTATTTAAATAAAACACCGATTAATTGAGATATCGGGCTGAAATTTATGCAAGGTGTAGTACATGTATTACATATGTGAGAATGTTTACAGCGATCGATTCTTTGGAGCTCATTTTCCGCCACTCTTCCACATATATCAACAATTTCGCGTTTGATATTGTTCCTGAGTTCCCCTAACGTTATTGGCTTGTTGGCATAAATCAATGACTTAACGTAACCCCATAACAAGAAATTCACCGGCGTTAAATCGCATCAGCAAGGTAGCCATTCGACCGGACCATTTCCCGAAATTACTCGATTACCAAACTTCCCCTTCAATAGATCAGTTGTTTGACTAGCTATGTGGCATGTGGCACCATCTTGTTGGAACCGCATATCACTGAAGTCAAGCTTATCCAATTCTTACCAAAAATAGTCTTCCGACATGGCAGCAGCAAACGCCACATGGCGATTATTTTCATCGACTACAAAATACGGTCGAATCACACCTTCGGCATAAAATCCATCCACCACAAGTTTACTTTTTGGAGTATCTTGAAGCACATGTGGGTTTGTTGCTCTCCAATACCGCATATTTTCCTTATTGACAAAGTCATTCACCCAAAAATGAGCTTCATCAATGAAAATGATTTTTCGGTGAATTTCTGGATTTTCTTCAAACTTAAAGTTGCGACTTAGAGCGACTCAGAATTTTGGTAGTAATTTTTCATAATAAACAAACGTTGCTCGCTGATCTTCACCATGATAAAAATGTAATCCATGAAAGAGGTTTTGACATTGTCAGATCAGCAAAGAAACATTAAACCATGATAAAAATGTAAACCTTGAACTGAATAACGTTTTTATATTGTCAAATCAAATATTAAAATTTAAGGCTATGTTTGTATTTAAATGCAAAATTGTTATGTCGCTATTGAAAAACCCGTTATCTGCACTTGGATTTGTGTAATTACACAACAATCCAAAACGATACATAGTCAGAAATCTTACCAGTTTATGAGTGTTGACTGTTAAAAGGTCAAATTTCAAATAAGTAGTAGTGAACTCTTTGCTAATTGAATAAATGTTAAAAATGAAATTTATGCCAGTAGCAGAGACAAAAATGTAGTTAATTAAGTTCTATCAATTTATTGTTGAATTCTTAAAAGGAACCTTAACCTCATAAATTTTTAAGCATTGTATGCATTGTCTACACGATGAGGGAGTTTTGAAAGATATTTGCCAGAGCGAATACCAAGTAGCAATAACAAAATATTCAGAGCAAGCTGATTCGTTACGTTTCGAAACAATTCACATTCAGTGACTTTAGTGATAAATTCTTATCCTACACCTTTAGACACCTTCTTTTGATTTAAGACAAAGATCCGATGATTTATAAATTTTAAGGCAATCTCCTTCAATAATTTGCACTCCAAATCAATCAAGCCATTGCCATTGCTCAGAATTGGCATATAAAGAAATAAGAAACAAAGTCGTGGAAAGAGAAAAAATAAAATCAGAATTCTTATATATTGTTTCTCTTAAATGTTTTTTGTATTTATCTGAAAAATAGATATTCATATATAAGTATGTATTTAAATGGTTATACCATACTAAAGGGTTTAAATTTAATTTTCAACTTTACTCTGTAGGTACTCGCACGAAAGTACTCATACATGTTGCATGAATACAAGTAAACATATTTCTAAAATTCAATCGAAAGGCACTTTTAAAATTTCTATAGTGAGCGGGGAGGAGAGAAATATATGTTCCAATTCCTAGCAAATTTGCATTCAACAAAAACGAACTTTTGGGCAAATATTGTATTCAGTTGGCAAGACGTACACACATACAATACAAATGAAGGAATGAGCATACCATTCACATTCATTTGTGCATATTCAAATTCAAAAACGCATATATACATAACTACATTGATGTTATGAAAGAAGTAAGTGTACTCGCAACACGACATCGACCAGCCAAATTGAAAATCGAAATGAACTAGCATAGCAATTGCAATTGCACAAAACAAGAGGAAAAGTGCATTTTAAATTTGTTGTTGTTAGTTAACAAGTTTTACTCTGCTGTTGGATACTTATTTGCTGACTAGTCAGACATTCTACAGAGCTGTTAATATTTAAATCATGATTATGTGTATGTGTGTGTTTGTATGAGTGTGTGTGCTTTCAAATTTAACCTTTTCAATTGCTATCGATTTTTGGCAACAGCAACAGCAGCACTAGAAGCAAAAGCGTAATTTGTTGCACTGCACTTCGCAATGAAATGTGTGGCGCAGTTCTTTTTATGCGTAATGTGAGATATGGAATTAACACACAATACTTCATTTCATACATACATACATTCACACACATTCATTTTAGCAATCATTCAATAAATTATTAGAACATCAACGAATCAACAAATGTGTTTTTACTTTGTTGGTGTTTATGATGACGTCGATGATGATGTTCATAATGACATCATTCATTGTGCTTATGTGTGAGTGTGTATTTGCTTTCCATGTTTATCATGTTCTACCGATTCCACTCGTTTTTAAAGTGCTTTTGTTTTGTATGGTGTGGTGAATTTTTGGAGATTTCATTTGCAGTTTAATGTTTAACCCATACAAAATTTTTCGGGGAAATCTATAAACTTCTTGCGTAAAGGATTTAACTAAACTTCAGCAAAATGTTTGTATGAAGGTAAATTGAAATGTTACAATTGTAACAATTCAGATATGTATGAGAGATCTGAAAAGTTAGTACACTCACTTCTTCTCAGATCTACATATGTTGTCATTACAGTGAGACATACAAAGAGAAAGAGAGAAGGTGAAAGAGAGGGAGCCTCTTGCTCTCTCTCGAGTGAGGGAGTTAGGGAGTGAGAGAAAGAAAAGTCGAGATGGAAGAAAAGAAGGGATAAGGACAATAGAAGGAGGCAAAATAAGCGATTCTACTGTGGGCAAAAGTTAGTAAGACTTTTTAATTTAAATTTCGCGCGGAAACCCATTCATCAAAATATTATTTTTTTAAGGTTGGTATGACTGTCGGTGACATCTGTGCCAAATGTCACATCAAAATAATCATTAGTGTTTAGTATACGCTTGTCTTTCTGAAGTACAAAAAGTGCATTCGGCGATTTTCACAATGAATGAAATTATTCAACAAAGAAGTTCCATTAAATTTTGTGTGCGGAATCAAATCAAATTTCTGGTGCCGAAACATTCAGAATGTTGCAAAAGGCCTTCGGTGATAATTGTATGTCGCGAGCAAGTGTTTTTGATTGGTACAAATTGTTCAAAGATGGTCGAGAACGCGTTGACGACGAACCACGTCCAGGACGGCCATCAACATCAACTGATGATCAACACGTCAATAAAATCAAGGAATTGGTGCTCGAGAATCGACGATTAACAGTCAGAGACTAATGCCTTACTGGCATCGTTGGAATATCGGAAGGATCAGTGAAAACCATTTTAAAACATCATTTGGGCCTAAGAAGAGTGAATGCACGATTGGTTCCAAAATCACTGCATTGGTTTTACGAGACCATTTTGCCAAAAATAGGGTTTTTCAGGATCGTAAGGGTTAATGGCAGTAGCAATAATAAAGTGCAATTGTATTTGCGCAAAATTTCAAATGGAGCCTCTGTGATTAAGTGACATATTTTTTTTTACATACACATCACAGCTTTAATTTGCTAAAGCCCTATCTGTATTTTTCAAATGTTTCAGGAGTAGAAAAAATATTGTGAAACTTAATATAATACTTATTGTCAATAATGTTTTCAAAATATTGTAATTTAAATTTAAAAAAAAAATGGTTTATGGCTTCAAAATTTTAGACAGAGATTTTGTTTTTTTGTTTTATTGATATTTTTAACACATAGGGTGTACCCCTTGTGTTGCATAGAAAGAAGATAGATAGGTGGGAGAAAGAAGGAGGGTGAATGAGAGAGGGAATGCAATCACAGAGGACACTGTTAAAGAGATTGGCAGCCATTGTGGCAAGTGCCTTTACCACAATGAACTTCAGTTCTATCAGTGTCGACTATGACCGCATTTATCGCCAAAGGCCAAGCTTTTCGCATCCACTCATGTTGTGCGTGTTAGATTTGCACATGAATGGAATGATTTGTACATGTAGATGAATAGTGCTGACGCTTAATTATAATCCGTCAAAAACACGATTTTGAAAAATCTGATATTAGGGCTTTTGCAAATAAGGGCATCGATATGCTTGAATTTTGAAAACAGTATCACGATAATGATATGATTTTATGAATGGTACATTAATTTTGTTTATGATTTATTTTTAAATATGCAATTTTAATATGTATTTATGTGTTTTCAAATTTTATTGTACTAAAATTCAATTCATGTTTAATGTAATTAAAATCACTTTATTTAGAATAACTAAAATAATATTTAAAATATTAATAAATATGTTAAATAAATTTTATTGTTTAAAAGTAATTTATTGCAACAATGATGTAGCGATATATGGATACATGTGTACTAAAAATCAACAACAACAACGACAACAACATCAGAATTATTGCATTTTGCCCCGCTGTGGAACAATTTATTGCTTCCCCAGCGTAAAACTTGTTACTTGTTCACTGATAAAAAACTAGAAAAATAAAATTCCATGAAACATGAGTATAATAAAATAGCACTGTCAGGGGTACTCACTCACTCACTGACTCGCTCACAGAGAGAGCGAGAGAGAGAGAGAGAGGAAGGAGCGACAGTGGGACGGGTAGATGTAAACAAGCTGTGCTGTATCAGCAACACCAACTAAAATATTGATATAAAATTGAGTAAAAATGATACAATGAATAAAAAATTAAATAGAATAGAAAAGCTGATAAAAAAAAATTTCATAACAGAATCATTTTTTCAACGAAAAGCTTGGCAACATTATTATGCAAAAATAATAACACATCAGAAAGTGTAAAATTAAATTTTAATACCCAAAAATGTGTACAAGTAAACTTGAAATAACACAGCAAAAGAACAATCGAAAAAAAAACGAATTTAAGAAAAGTTATTGCAACATGAGCATGTTGCCCAATATCCACACACATACATACGAGTATATGCACGTGAGTGGCGATATTGTTGCAGTCCTATTTTTTTTGTTTGTTTATTGTTGTTGCTACTTCCATAAGACAAATTGATTTCATGACTACATACGCCAACGACTCTTCTTCTTCTTCTACAACTAAAACTCCTTCTGTTTCTCCTACGATAACAACCAAGGGAATCTTTTTCATTTTGCTCTATTCTATAAAATTTGATATTATTCACATGGAAAATTTGTGCATAGTTTTTTCTGTTATGCTGTGAGTAAGAAATTGATATGCTTTCTTCTGAGAACTCCAAAATAAAATCCTTTAAAAAAGATATGTATGAAATTTTCGTTAGCACACACCACACACACACACACACACACACACACACACACACACACACACACACACACACACACACACACACACACACACACACACACACACACACATGCTTACTAGCATACGTATGAGTATCTTATAAAAAATGCAACAAAATATTGTGTTTTTTCTGTTGCAGCAGCAAAGAATTTTGTTTCCTTCTTCAGTTTTCATCGCTCCCTCTGTTGGATTAAAGTTAAAACAGGCGGAAACATACTTTTGCATTAAACTGAATAGGAATACACTCAAGCTCGTTTATATACATACATATGTATATGAAAATGTGTATGTGTGTTTGTGTACCCGGTCATACTAGAATCGCATGCTTCCAGCACATATTTTTTATATGAATATTGCTTTGAAATAATACTACAACATTTGATTGTCGAAGATACTCGTTCTTTAGCAAATTTTCTTTCTTTCTTTTTTCCTTTCTTCGAGTGAATGCGTGTTTCTGAAGAGTATAATATTAAAGTATCCTTTTCGTAAATACTTCTATTAAGTAAGCAAGAATCAGGGTGTATATGTATAGGAGATGATTCAGAGTTGCCAATGCGTAGTAAAAAGTAAGAAACGCAGTTGGGAGAATAAAGTTTCCGATGCTGGAAATTTTAATTCCATTTTTTGTAGATATATAGCCTGAAGATTTTATGTTTAACCATTCACAGTAGTTAATAAGTACTCGTATGTGTCAGTGGTATTGTATTCATAATGGTCAAAATAAATTGATAATTTCTTTAGCCGGACAATATTTATTTATACCATACCATAAGTCAGAAAAATGTTTGTCATTCATGTATCAATTCCTAAAAATTCGATGACACTGTTCATGTAGTGTACAGAAAAATTTTTCAGATTTGCATTCCTCCTCTGCTTTTGGAAAAGAAATATACATACATATCTGAAAATTGAAGGAAGAAGAATTCTAGGAAAATAGTGTTCTGCAATACCACTACGCCCACTAAGCGTGATCCCTGTGGCGTAGTGGTAGTGCGTTGGACTGCTTCGCAGAGTGTCCGGGGTGCGAATCTCGGCACAGGCAAAATCATAAAGTAGAAAAAAAAATTTTTCTACACGGCACCGCCTCTTGGCAGGCAATGGCAAACCTACAAGAGTAAAAATTGCCTATGAAAAGCTTTTCACTTCGCCGTTCGGATTCGGCATTAAACTGTAGGTACCTTCCATTAATGTACAAATATAACACGCACAACTTGAGTGGATGCAAAAAGCTCAGCCTAGGCCCTCCATGGTTTGTTGTGCCATTAAAAGTAAAGTAAGTAAGTAAGAATAAAGTTTGTTACTCCATTTAGGCGACAAATAATGAGAGAAAAAGCAAATATTTTTACATAGAACATCCCTTTTTCTGACAATGGACAATCACAAAAGCAATTCAATGTTGTCATTTGAATACAACATAAAGATAAAGGTTCGTTAAAACGGAAATATCCTCAATTTTTTGGCACGAAAGTTGTTGTAATATTGTAGTAAACCATCTATATTAATTATGATTCTGGCTAACACCATCACTGCTGTCTCTTGGCTTATCCTGTCTTCTCTCTGATTTCCTTCTCTTTCCTTTTCCTCCGTTCCATCGTCGCCATCTCTCATGCTTAAGATCGTCATGCTGTACTTGCCATTCTCTTTTCCCTACCAATCTCTTCCTTCTTTCTAACACCTTTATCTTTTTATCTCCTTCCCTATTTTTTAAAAAACTCTGCTGTCCTTCTCTCGCCTCTTCGTTTCACTTTTCACACCTCCCTTTTTCCTCTGTCATCTTTGCCCTTAACTTTTTTCTTCCCTATATATCTCATTTCCCTTTGTTTTTATATCCTTTCAGTTGTCCTTCCTTCTCTCTTCCTCTTCCCCTTTTCCTCTATTTCTGTACTGGTACAGCCCATATCATTCAAAAGGTAACCATGTAAAATTCATTACTACTTAGTTATTAGCAATGTGGTCTCTTTGAGCTTATGCTATAATCAATCAATTTGATGCAAATTTTAATAGTTCTAAATCTTCAACAGCTTTATCTTTTTTATATTTCTCGTTCCGATGGCAACTCTGTAACAAACTATTTTTTCTATTTGCTACTCTTAAACCACACCGATCATCATCCAATATATCCAAATAATACATGTACTGCACTTTCTATCATAGATATCCATTTACTAAGAAAAAACAAGAACATTGTGGCTTACAACGTAGCAAATACAATAGTTTTTCTACTTTTTTTTGGACTATGTTTTTGTATTTTGGATTTTGGTAGAAAGTAGCAGCCGCAGCAGGGATGTTGCATACTTGCTTGCTTACGAATACTGCTACAAGTAGTATTCAACTGCCACTTTGACTACTACTGTTGCTGCTGCTTCGATGAGAGCTATACCTAATGTTTTACTACTACAAGAAGTATTTGTTGTTGTTGTTGTTGGTGTTGTTGTTGTTATTGCTGTTAGTGTCTTATGTGAAAATCCTAGTAACTTGTTAGCTTATACGGTGATTACATCGATACACGACGTGGTGCTTTTTACAGGCCAAAGTTACGTGCTGCTTGTAAAATGATACAACGATGCAGAGAAAGAAATAGAGAGAGAGTGAGGAGGAAAGAGAGTTGGGGTAGAGAGAGACGGTGCGACGAGTATCAAAAACAAAAATAAAATGGAAAACAGAAGCAAAAAAGTAGTGTTAGTAGTAGTAGTAGTAGTAGTAGCAGTTGCATAATAGTTGCACTGGATGTTTTCTTTGCTGTTGTTTCTGTTATTGTAGTGTATTTCATTTTATTGCTATTTCTCGAAAGGGCATTACCAGTAGCGCATACTTTATTCACGCGCTCAATCAATTTTGGTTTTTGTTTTGTTTTTTTTTTTGGATGTGTGTAGTTCGAAGCATGCAGAAAACACCACGTCGTATACGTAATATGTAATGTACGAGTATGTTATGTTATACTTGAATCCTTATGTAGTATGTATGTATAATATCACGCATGCCGAAAAAACAGAAACAAAAAGCAAGTCGAGATTTATATTTTCTGATTGTTGTTGCTATTGTTGTTTTTGTACGTGAAGTGGCATTTTATTGTAATAAAATAGTGCAATAGTGTAACGAAGTGGAACTTAACTTTTCGCTATTCATTTTTTTGTGTTTGTATTATTGTTTTTGGTTTGTATGATGGAATTTGATTAGGAGTGATTTATTGGTTGTTGCAGATTAGCAGCAAGTTTTGAATTTTGTTTTTTGATACAGTTATATAGACCATGTTGGAGGGGACGAGTAGAGGAATGAGACCAGGTCACTGGTTGGGCTCTGTTCCCATACTCCGTGGTTTCTTATCTTACCAGAAAGATTAACTCTTTTAGTTTTACAGAACCATGTAAAGTAAGTTTATATATTTTTAATACTTTTAATTAATTGTCAGAAAATCTACATTTTTATTAGCAATATCTTTACAAAGGTTTCAGCAGAATTGGAATTGATTTTTGTTTTACCGTTAATCTATCGAAGAAAGTATCTAGTTAGCTATTAAATACCATACTTTAACTCTTTAGAAGTAAAACTAATACAAATTTTCCATCCGATAGTGGGTTTATGGAATTACTCTAGGACAATATAAGCAATGAAGATCTCATAAATCGCAGTACAATCCAAGATCATATAAAATAATAACCTACCACACTTTCTTACAAACTATTTAATTCTACATTGAATCTAGACAAATGATTCATTATTTCGTCTCTGCCTGACTATAGCGTATTTTACTCTACCACCAGTACGTGCAATCGATTTGAATACTTTGTATAAGAAAACATTGTATATTTGTGTTATAATCACAGCTTATGCTCAAAATCAAATCATGCGATCATAAGAAATCAATGGCGCGTATAATTTAAAATTGTAACAAATTGATTTTGAATACGTTTCACTACATTTTGCATACGTACGAGGAATTGTATGGAAATTTCTGCTCGTATTTATACTTCTTTAGAAGCAAAGTGTATGGTATGTACAATGCTTTCTGGATTGAACATACATTGCAGCATACATTGAATATAAAAACAAAAAAGCCAAAACCAAAGCAACAAAAAAATTGAGTAAAAGCAAGTTACAACTATTACTCCGAGATTTGTTTTGGCAGTTGACAACTGACAGATTAAGTTGAACTGCAATGTGATCAATCAGTATCGGCTGGATTGATGGAAATAAACGAATGAATGAATTGTGTGAAAGGGTGAAACAAGCGAGTGAAGTTTTAGTGGCAAAGTGAAAACAATATGGGGACACTCAGTGCGATTTGTCTTGTGTCAGATTTGAGTGACAGTACGTTTTATTTTTCTACTTTTTCGGATACCTACTTTTTTCAGCATAGACTACTATAATATTTTCATACGATTTAACTGTATGCATGCATGCATGCTCACTGACAACCAGTGTTGTAATTTAGGAGTGCTGCAGCAGCGTTGCATGTACCAAAATGTGTACTTGCTGTGCGAATGTGATAAGTTTGTAATTGAATTTTCGTTAGGTTTTATGTGTTCTTGTTCTTGTGTTCTTGTTCTTGTCTTCTTACTTACTTCCTTACTTACTTACTTATTTTATTATTTTGTGCTTCTGTGGGCAAATTTGTGCACTTGACTTATTTTCAAATTTATTTTCTTAACACAAGATTTTGTTTTTTTTCCTTAACTTACAATCTTCATCTTCATCGACTGCGATTTTCGTCTTTAGTTTCATCTTTTTCTCTTGCTGTTTTTATTTCGTTTTTTGGAAATTTGCAGTAAATTTAAAAAGCAAATATTTTACTTGCAACAAAATTGGATTTTTGTGCGCTCAAATAAAGTTTTCGGCACTCCGCCCTCCTCCCCCACTGCGAGAACACCCCATGAGATATGTCTAAGTGTGTGTGTAAGCGTGTGAGCTCTTAAGAATTGCGCGTAAATTCGACCGCAATGTAAACACTCTCCCGCATACATTGTTGCGTTTTGTGTCGTTTTGCTTTCTGCCTTCTTCTACTTCTTCCTTTGCCTCACTTCTATTGCTCGACAGTGTTACGCTGTTGATATTTTCGCTTCGCCATATTATGGCACCCACACTTACCCATACACTCTCTCTTCTTCTTTCTGCCAGCAGCCGACATTGTTCGTTTGCTTCTTCGTTGCCTTACTTTAATTTACGTTTCTTACACTCACACTAATTTTCATCTTATTTCTTACGTACACGTAGTGTTTAATTTGCTTTTTATTCGCTCAAGTTTTTATTGTCTCACTGTCTATTTATTTTTCTTTTCTCTCTCTCTTTCTCTCCCTCTCTCTGTTAGTTTCTTTGTCTGGCTGTCTGTGTGACTGTGTTACTTTGCGGCATCATCGTCTTTGGCGCTACATGTCGATCCTTCTGCTTCTTCTTCTTCCTACCTTTTTGCTTTGACTGAAGCTTTTCATTTTCATGTTACGTTTACTTAACTGTATTAAAAAATCTTCTCATTCTTTTTCTATTTCATTTTTTTGGTACAACTGAGCTGAGCCCTCCCGCTTGCATCGTTATACGCGCTTAATTTTCGCTTTTCATTTTCAATTGCCATAATTTACTTTTATTTTTTTCAATTTTCTACCTTTAAATTCTTGAATTTCATATTCGCACATATTTGAGCTGGAGTCTCTGGCAACCGATTACTTTTTAAAGAAAACATGGAAAGGAAAATTCGGGTGTTGTGACAACCCATAGAGGACCTAGGCCGAGCATTCCGCATAACTCATGTTATTTTGTGTTATATTTGTACATGAATGGAAGGGACCTATAGTTTTATGCCGAAACCGAACGGCGAAATGAAAAGCGTTTCATAGGCAATTTTTACTCTTGTAGGTTTGCCATTGCCTGCCAAGAGGTGGTGCCGTGCAGAAAAATTCTTTTAATACTTTTTGATCTCCGTAACAATCCAATGTACTACCACAACGTCACAGCGATTACAGCTAGAAATTAGGGGGACCCAATTCAGTTTCAGAATTCTGAACTGACAACTCAGATATGCCATTAGTAATGAAATGCTTAAAAGCACCTCACGGATTTTTTATCTAAATAAATCGGTATCCAGATTTCTACATATTTAAGTCGAAATATTTAGATTTGTGCCACAAATTTTGATCTTTTTGCTTGAGAGGGGATAAAATTTCTTAAGGAGACCACTTTTCACTCCTTTCCCTTTTCAGATGGTTTTTAAAAGATAATTTTTTGAATATCAATATGTCTTTGAAGAAAGAAGAAAAAAAAAGACACAAAAATTGCTAGGCCCGCCATGTGGGTAGGAACCCCCTACCCTATCTTCTATATCACTGTGTGAAACGATTTTACTCCATCCAAGCAAGTATGATTTCCTTATGTAAAGAATTTTTCAATAGGGACAATTTTGTATTTAAATACAATCGAACCCTTAAATTTTTTTTTTCATCTGGCATTAAGATTTTGGCCTACACAAGATTAAATTGATCAAATTTTGATCAAATCAAATCCAAAAGCGAAACCTCATGATGATCATTCGAAGCGCCGAAACTTCTCCGATTGGCCTCTGCAAAAGTTTGGAGAAAATCATTAATTTCATCTTCAGTGGTGGAGCTCATTTCAAGCTTAATGGCTTTGTCAATAGGCAAACTAAGCTATTTTGTACAGCAACAAGTCCACATATGCTCCAAGAGACTCCATTGCAAGACTCTATTCAAGTGGTGTTGCCAATTGAAGACATGTTTGAAAGAGTGCTGCGAAATTGCCTTCCAAGAATCGATCGTTGCTAACGAGCTCGCGGTGGTCATATGAGTGATATCATGATTTCCATATAAGTCTGCTCAGCTCTTACCATATATTTAGTAAATTACAAAAGCAGAGGATGCATGGGATCTCAATTATTTTGTGCTTTATTTAAATGCAAAGTTGTTATGTCCCTATTGAAAACATTTTATTTTGTCAATAATAAAATGTAGTAATAACTGAAAGCTACCGAATATGCTTGACAGCATGTTTCAGTTACTCTTTCAACAGTTAGGATATTGCAATACAGCCAAAGCACAGCGATTAGAGAGCTCTGCTCTGAGACTTTTATTATATTTTCTGAAAATGGAACCATGATCTGTCATGCGCATATGTTGCTCCTGCCTTGAGAAGGATAATGCAATGGAATACTATCTCTGATTTTACCCAGCTTTAAAATAATGAGACATCTGTTGGGTAGCGATATCTTGACATCCAGCTATGTTTTTTTCCTTCTCCTACAGGATATCTTCAAATTCTATAACTTCTTATATTCTTCAAAGTAAAAAAAAACAATATTTTTCTGTCTATTTATCTTTTTACCTTTCTTTCTTTTATTGGCACAACAGCCCATGAAGAGACTAAGCCGAGCTTTTCGCTCGACTATACATGGCTCTATGAAACATAAATAATCTTCTATTAGCATTCTTCCTCCAGTCTGCTCAACTTTTACCATGTAAATTGCAAAAGCAGAAGATGCATGGGATATTTAAATATACCAAGTATTCTGAAACTTACTTCCTAAGCAATATCAAAAATGTGTCTATGGAGTTCATTGATTGTGTAAGAGAGAGGGAGAGAGAAGGAGAGACAGAGAGAGACAGAGAGAGAGAGAGAGAGAGAGAGAGAGAGAGAGAGAGAGAGAGAGAGAGAGAGAGAGAGAGAGAGAGAGAGAGAGAGAGAGAGAGGAGAGAGAGAGAGAGGAGAGAGAGAGAGAGAGGAGAGAGAGAGAGAGGAGAGAGAGAGAGAGGAGAGACAGAGAGAGAGATATGGAGTGAGAGAGAGAGAGCTTGAACACTCTCTTTGAGTTACTTAATATCCAGATTCCTGACCGTTTCGATTTTCTTGCAGAAAATCAAGTAATCGTTACTCGGTTTTGTAATACTAACTTAATATACTTACTTTACTTACTTTTAATGGCACAACAGCCCATGGAGGGCCTAGGCCAAGCTTTTCGCTCAACTATACATGGCTCTATGAAACATAAATGATTTTCTATTAGAATACTTCCTCCAGTCTATTCAACTTCTACCATGTAAATTGCAAAAGCAGAAGATGTATGGGATATTTAAATATACCAAGTATTCTGAAGTTAGCGGTCGCTGTGGTTTAGTGGTAATGCGTTGGACTGCTGCGCAGAGTGTCCGGAGTTCAAATCTCGGCACAGACAAAATCAAAAAGTAGAAAAAAATAATTTTTCTACACGGCACCAACTCTTGGCAGGCAATGGCAAACCTACAAGATTAAAAATTGCTATGAAAAGCTTTTCACTTCGCCGTTCGGATTCGGCATTAAACTGTAGGTCCCTTCCATTCATGTACAAATATAACACGCACAACATGAGTGGATGCGAAAAGCTCGGCCTAGGCCCTCCATGGGCTGTTGTGCCATTAAAAGTAAGTAAGTAAGTATTCTGAAACTTACTTCCTAAGCAATATCAAGGAGTTCATTGATTGTGCAAGAGAGAGAGAGAGAGAGAAAGAGAGACAGAGAGAGAGAGAGAGAGGAGATACAGAGAGAGAGAGAGAGAGAGAGAGAGAGAGAGAGAGAGAGGAGATACAGAGAGAGAGAGATTGAGAGAGAGATAGAGAGCGAGAGAGAGAGCTTGAACACTCTCTTTGAGTTACTTAATATTCAGATTCCTGACCGTTTAGATTTTCTTGCAGAAAATCAAGTAATCGGTACTCGGTTTTGTAATACTAACTTAATATATAAGTACTTAAATCTATTGCTATTCTGCTGCACTGAAAAGGAAAACGAAACAAAGCAAAAACTGAAGTATATCAAATTTAAGTTGTTCCTGTTTTTTTTGCTGCTATTTTCTTATATAATTTGCTCAAGATTATTTTAAACTCGAAACCTTGTGTTGTGTCTGATTATCTTTGGAAGACACACCAACAACAATAAGAAAATGCGTAATAATTGTGTTAGCACAACAAACACAACAACAGCAGCAACAACTTGTAGAACAACAGAATCATTATGCTGCAAATAAACTGTTAAAAAAAAACAGAATATGAAAACAAACCCAACATTTAAAAACAAAATTGTATTTAATTTGTTTGGGACTGGGAAAGATGATGTGAAATAAAGGAGCATAAAATGTGTACCAACTTCATATCTAATCCAATGTCGAGAAATGTTGAAATTATGAGTACATTCATAAATGAATTTAAATAATTAATTTATGGTTTAATTAAGTTTATTCTTTTTGTTCTTCGTTTGATTTACGTAAGTTAAAGCAGTAACTTTTAAAAACTAGAGAAATGATATTTACTTAGTTTATCAAGAGGTGGTTTAAATGGCCGGAGATTGCTCTTAAGCATTTTTGATTGAAGTGTGCGGAAACCTATCAGCACAAAAAGTAAAGCAATGGTTTGCCTACTTCAATACGAACATCAGTGCGCGAAAGTGTTAACTTAATAACAAGAAAAGAAAGTATAACATAAATTTCTGAATGAATTTCAGCACAGGCTTCATGTGGATAACGAATAATTATATTGCTTTAAACCTAAGTTTTTATGCTTCTTCGAAATTATGGGCTTCACAAGTTTAGCAAGTTATATTTTCTCCAGCTTAGTACAGCAAGGAAAAACCAGATGGATCCCCAGTAAGTCTTATTGAGACCAAGAGAATAGAGGAAAGACAATTGAGTAAAGTCCTAACATGGATTAGTCGTTTCTATCAAATAAGTTGTTGCTATTAGTATTTCACATAAACAAATAATCAAAAGTATACTACTCCAGAGTGTTTGCGTTTTGGGTTTTCAGGTTAGGTTTAGTAATCTTGCAAAAACCAGAGTCTATCGCAGACATTACAGGTGTGGCCGAAGAAATTTTGAAATGTTTTGAAATTGTTTATGTGCAGATTTATGCAAATTAACATTTCCAATGCATGCAACGCCCTCAGCAAAATCATCATCTCCTTCAAAATATTCATACTCAAAGCATGCGAATTTATTTGCTACATCACTATAATAATAACCTTATCATCATCATCATTATAATTATCATCATCATCATCAAAACATTCAAGTTGTATGATCTGTTATGAGCTTGACTAGAAACTTCGAAAATCTCGTCTATGTTTGGTTGTGCTGATGCTAGTTGTTTTCTTTTCACGGACGAAAGATTTTCAGGCATATTTTCAAGTAAATCTTCTGTTCTACTCTATCGTTGAAAAGCTGGCAATTCGGCCACCTCAATTACTGCATGATGAGGACCGTCGTCGGGGTCAATGACATGAGTGTTGATGCAATTATTGGCTTTAATGAATTCATTTGCCATTCATGCTGTGAATCAAGATGCTTGCGAAGTCTACACTCTCACGATATCTCGTTGCTGGTTTTGCATTTTTTAACCATTGAATCTGAATTTCGTTGGGCCTCCATTTTTCGACGAAGTCTATATTCTCGCTCTGTCTCCGCCGCAGTTTTTGCTTGAGATTTTATCGTAACACAATCGCCATTTGTTTGGGCCTCCCGTATGTTTTTTCAGTCAATAGTCACTCATTCTTCATTCAACTTTTTGTATGAAATGTCAAATTTTACTAGAAACTCATGGGCTGCGCCCTCTATCAATTGAGTATAAATCATACCCAAATCAGCCCCCTCATCAATCGATACAGGCATAGAGAGCTTCTCTATCGATTGATAGTATACGCATAGTGGAGGCATATGTGCTGCCCATCATTTATGTGTATATACATATGTATCCTAATTTTTTTTTTACCACGATCATCTTTTAACAACTCTTAAATATAAAAACGATTCTAAAGAAGTAAACTTCAATAAACTTCAAAAATATTATAAAAAAATAGTTTTTATTGAAAAAAATGAATAGTAGTTCAATGAAAATAGTCGAAGAAGAAAATATCTTTCAAGTCAATTAAGTTAAATTTTAGTTTCGACATCGATTGGCAAAATAAATGATGGACATTTTTCAGCAAAAATAGTTCCCATATAAATTAGGATGGGTTTTCTTTACACAGTCAACTTTACCCGCCTAGATGGAGTTTAAAAAGGGTTTATTTAAGGTTGACTTTGGGCTTATGAATGCAAATCTAAAGCCCGTTTTTACATAGCTTCTATTTCAGAATATGGTTAGTTAAAATTTGAACTTGAAAGAAAGGATAAAAGTTAAAATATCATTACCAGGAATTGTAATCAGTAACTACTCTTTTTCAACTCCTCGGTAATGGAATTTGAAAAAATATCATATCCATTACAAGGAATTGTACTTTGTAATTAAAAAAATTACAATTCTTTACGAGAATTGAAAAAATGAGTTCAATTACTTTCGTGAAAATAAATTCCAATTTAATTCGAATAATTCCGTGAAAGTAATTGATCCCATTTAAGATCAGTACCAAAAAAAGCTAAGCCATCAAATTGGAACATTTAGTTAATATGCCTGTTATTAAGGGGAAAAAATGAATTTATGTCCTTGAAATTGATAACACCTGGAAAAATCGCCTTTCTGTAAACTTTATTTTTCCAATTATTGTATGCAATTGTAACTTTTTAATTACAACATACAATTTCTTGTAATGGATTTGATATCTTTCCAATTCCATTATCGAGAGATTTATTCCCAATTACAATTTCTGGCAATGGAATTGGAACTTTTCACGATTTCATTACTAAGGAAATGAAAATAATAAATACCATACTTAAATTCCCTGATTAGAAGATTTTTCTGAACACCTCGCTTTAATCTAGCCTATCTCTACATTGCTGATCATAGGCATATTGACATTTAATTTGTCTTGCAACGTCCTTCGGAGAGAAATTCATTATGAAAAATTATGTAGATCGGTGGGTTCCCGAGAAACAGGAACTAAAAGGATCTTAGTTCTACTATTTTCGGGTTAACGACTCCAAAGAGTAACATTTCCATATCTTTTCTCTAAGAGCTGCTGAAAAACCAATTTTAAATTTATATATTACGGATTGTGATGATCACTTAATCTTATCAACTAGATTAACTGCTGAAAAACCAATTTTAAATTTATATATTACGGATTGTGATGATCACTTAATCTTATCAACTAGATTAACTTTATTAAAAACATCAACACAATTTTTTTTTTTCACGTGTTTATTGTGAATATTTTCAAAATTTCCAGCATAGCTTTATTGTTTGTTAAGTTTTGAATGTTGAAAAGCACTTTATATTAAATTCGGCATTATCCATCAGACTTACACTTAACAGAATTAAAAACTGCAGCCAATATTCTGTTGAGGTTTACTGAATCAATTAAAATTATCATTTGCGAATGTAATACACCTGGTGAAAATATTTACTAAATATTATCTGATGACAATAAAAAATAAAACAAACAAACACAAATGGTTTACCAATTACAGCCTTTAAAAAATATATACTATAGGTGCATATATGAACTCCGAATGGAGGAATGGGGGGAGAAAGGGGAAACGTTTGTGGCATAAAAAATTTACGAAAACCGAGCCCGCATTTACAAAAATTATGAGTATATCCGCAAAATGATAGCCGCAAAATAAACAGAATACTTAAATTAAATATATGTACACACACACCCACACACACACACACACACACATACACACACACACACACACACACACACACACACACACACACACACATTAATGCAGACATATTTACATACATGAAATTCTCTTTTAATATATTTATGTAAAAATATTTCAAATTATATTCGCACACACTCTCATCTCACTTTTTTAAGTTAATAATTTATGTATGCCTTTTTATTTAATTGCTGCATGCAATTTCCAAGCACAGCACACCATTACACTTGCACTCGCCTCTACACTCACACCCACACTCAGACTCCTACTCTCGTCTTACCTCTGTTGAAAGAAAGTAGAATTCTGGGTGCATCAAATTAAATTGGAATTTTTGTTTTTTTGTTTTGTATTTTTTATTTTGTGTTTTGTATTCATCTTTCCAATGCAAATATTTTGTATAGTACAAAATAACAATAATGACAATGGCAACAATAGCAACTACATCAACAGTGTGTGCAATACAGTGTTTACCTCATGTATGTATGCGTGTGGGTTTTTGTGCGTGTTTATGTGTGTAAGCTTAACCGATACAAATAAACAAACAACCACACAAACACGAGTGCAATTCATAGTACAAATAAATAAACAAATGAAACGCTTATAACACTTTACATTTTACGTACTATCAAAAATTCGCATTGTTCAAATATTTTTACTGTTTCTGCTGTTGCTGTTGCTGTTGCTGCTACATGCTGCTGCAACTTGGCCAGTATTGCAACAACGAAACATTTTTTTCTTCACATTTCTTGTATGTGTATGAGAATGTATTACATTGATGTATGTACATTCGTTTTTTATGGTAGAGCTTTCTGTGCAGATGTATGTGTGTGTGTGTGTGTGTGTGTGTGATGGTGTGTGTTTATTTTCTACATATGCAAACAATGAAAATCCTCAAATATTTGCGCGAATCGCATAATAAAGGAACAAAAAAAAATTGCAGCAAAATTATTAAAAAAAATTTAAAAATTAAAAATAAAATATAAACCCAAATAAATATAACAAACAAAAATACTGCAAAATGTTGCCATACACAAAAAAAAAAAAAAAAAAAAAAGGACGCAGCAGTTGGAATAAATACAGCTGGCATTCTGGCAAATACGCGCTTGAAACCTCAACGGCAACAGCAACAACAACGGAAGAACGTTTCTTGATGTTGCAAAAAACCGAAAAAGCAAAAAAATATTCCAGAAACACAGAAAAAGCAAAGTGAGGAGAGAGAAAATACCTGCCAAATGGCAAAAAAAAAAATAAGCTCATAATATGAACAAAATGCAATGGCTCATTGATACGCGTTGACCTGAAAGCACCAGAAAGACAAAACAAAAAAAGTAGAAAAGAAAAATATGAAGAATTCTGTTGACATCATCAGATTGATTTCATCAGATTTCACTGAAAATTCCACTTAAACTTTAAGCGTCAATGCTTGATCATCATTTTCATGTAAAAGGTGTTTTTTTTTAGAAGTGTGGTTTTCAATCTGACAATATTTTTTCGGAGTTAGTCTTTTTGACAGCTGTCACTTGATTCATACTCAGTTGGGTTTGCCATTTCAAGAATTGAAGCCGAACGACCATCAACCGCGTCGCACGTTCGGTGAATGGGCCCAAAACGAGATGGCCACCGATCCCAATTTTCACAAGAAAATTTTGTTCAGCGATTAAGCTCTCTGTGTGGTGTAGTGGTAGTGCGTTGGACTGCTACACAGAGTGTCCGGGGTTCGAATCTCGGCACAGGCAAAATCAAAAAGTTAAAAAAATAATTTTTCTACACAGCACCACCTCTTGGCAGGCAATGGCAAACCTACAAGAGTAAAAAGTGCTATGAAAAGCTTTTCACTTTGCCGTTCGGATTCGGCATTAAACTGTAGGTCCCTTCCATTCATGTACAATTATAACACGCACAACATGAGTGGATGCGAAAAGCGAAAAGCTCGGTCTAGGCCCTCCATGGTTGTTGCGCCATTAAAAGTAAGTAAGTAAGTAAAGTAAGATTAAGCTCACTTTTGGTTGAATGGGTGTTTTAATAAGCAAAATTGTCGCATTTGGAGAGATCATAATCCACAAGCCATTGTTGAGATGCTGTTAATTCCTCAAAAAGTTACTGTTTGGTGTGCTCTATGGGCAGAGGGAATCATTGGTCCATATTTCTTCAAAGATGAAGCCGGTCATAATGTTAAAGTCAATGGGGAACACTATAGAGCTTTGATTAATGACTTTTCGTGCCTGAATTGGACGATGTTGATGTGGACGACCTTTGGTTCCAACAAGACGGCGCTACATGCCATACAGCCATACAGCCAACGAAACAATCAATTTATTGAAGGAAGCTTTTGGTGAGCGCATTATCTCGCGTCGTCGGCTCGTGGGCCTGTGGCGTGACCTCCAAGATCGTGCGATTTAACACCGCTGACCGCTGGACTATTTTTTGTTGGGTTATGTGAAGTCGCTTGTCTACGCAGATAAGCCCGAGATGATTGACTCGGGCTTTGGAAAGGAATATTCGGCGCGTTATTACTGACATACGGCCCCAATTGCTGCAAAAAGTGGTCGAAAATTGGGACTCCCGGGTGGAATTTATTCGAGCCAGTCGCGGCTGCCACTTGCCCGAAATCGTTTTTTAAACATAATGGCAAATCTTTATCTTTATAATAAAGCTAAAATCTGGGCCATAACATTAAATTAAATATGCGTTTTATGTCTTCTTGAAAACCACACTTCTAAAAAAACACCCTGTATTTAATATACATATAAACTTAACTCAATTCAGCTAAACCAAATTCAAAGCTTTTTAGTTTCTGTTTGCGAAAGGCAGTAGTATACTGTCCAACAAATGTCAACTTTTCTCATTCAGATGGATGAAGAGGAAATATTCTAGTTTTTTCCAAGCAGAACATTTGCTTCTTGACTTACAAACAAAAAACAAACCCTAAAATAAGCGAAATTGAGATTAGGTTCGATTGTGCAATAGACTAGATCCCCCTTTTGGGGGTGGAAAACGATCCAAACAAAATTACAAACATATTTTTTTTTCTTTAACGATCCAACCCCACTTCCCTTTTCCACATTTTAAGCTTTATATGTTTTTTTCCACAGCCCCTTCAGAAATAATTTTAAGCTACGTCTCACATAGCTTAATATATGTATAAAGGTTCTTTGATTCCCCATTTGAGGGAGAAAATTCGGTTACGGTCATGAAGTTACCCGGGAATAAGTTATTAAAGTTTTAAATCATTTTAATTTTGGCAATAATTGAAAACCTCAACGCTGGTATCTCGACAGAGATGGTAGAGAAAAAACAGAGCGAGCAAAAGTTGACTGTGAGTTACAAACGAGAAAACAATCGATGGATTCAAACCGTCACTTTGGCAAACGAAGAACTTTACGTTGCGGCTGATCGCGAAGAGTTCGGAAATATTGGGCGAACACTGAATTAATGAGTATACAACACTCTATTAGAGATATAAATATTTTTTATTTCATTTCATTTATTCAAATGCAAATTCAAGTCAGTAAGAAGGACTACAAATTATAAAATTATAAAAAGTGTTGTACAAATAATTAACAATTAGATAATAAAAATTATAAATAAAACGATTCAATATAATGCTGGAAATGATTCCTATTTATAGAGAAATCCACATTACATTGCTTTGAGTAAGCTGCTTGAATTCAAGCAAACAATATTTCCATAAGTGGTAGCTGTGGCGTAGTGGTAATGCGTTGGACTGCTACGCAGAGTGTCCGGGGTTCGAATCTCGGCACAGGCAAAATCAAAAAGTAGAAAAAATAATAATAATAATAATAACGGCACCACCTCTTGACAGGCGGCAATGGCAAACCTACAAGAGTAAAAATTGCTATGAAAAGCTTTTCACTTCGCCGTTCGGATTCGGCATTAAACTGTAGGTCCCTTCCATTCATGTACAAATATAACACGCAGAACATGAGTGGATGCGAAAAGCTCGGCCTAAGCCCTGCATGGGCTGTTGTGCCATTAAAAGTAAAGTAAGTAATATTTCCATAAGTTAGGTCTCAAATAGTCATGAGGGAATGTATGTAACTCTTCTGCTCTGAAGAGAATTCAAACTATAAGTAAGCATCGAGTATTACACGAAGGAAAAGGCTCAACAAAATGTAAAGGTTGGAGAGAAAAATTAACAAACTTCTTTTGAGTTTTTTCAATACGAGCAGATTAAAATGTTACCTAAGTATTCAAACGACCATATTTTTTTTGTGTAAAATTATATATTGATTCAAAGTACAAAAACGTGTGTAAATAATACAAATCTTAGAATCCATTCACTTTAGTTCGATGTGGCCACCTTTTGCCTTGGCTATGTTGCACGAATATGACGTTGTTGTATTTTGACCCAATCCTGTACAGTGACCTTCTTCAGCACATCCATACTGGCATATGTTTTAGTCCTCAACTTGCTTTCCAAAATAGCCCAGATGGGCCATTTTGTCCATCGGATTTGCATCTGGTGAATTCGAGAGCCATTGTGTGGACGAAAAGAAATGTGGAACATGGTTTTTAACCATTCTTGGTTCACACGAGTTTTATGAGACGGTGCCGAGTCTTGTTGGAACGTCCATGGAGTACGACCGAAATGTTTGCGTGCCCACGGCTTCAAAGCAGCTTCCAAAACATTTTCCCGATAATAAGTCGCATTGACTTTGACACCAGGCTTGATGATTGGACAGCTCCATCGGCGGTCACAGCTGCCCATACCATTACTTGAGATGGAAAATTACTTCGGGTGGCTCAAATTTTTGTAAGTGCGTTTAGTTAAGTAAACATGATCATTTTGAGAGTTTATGAACTGCTCAATAGGGAAATTTGTAGGATCAGAGATCACAATATTTAAAAATTCGCTACGTTCGTGCAAGCGTAACAACTCCTTTGCTCTTTCGAGACTAACTTTTTTGTTATAACTAACTAACTAACTACTACTAACTACTACTAACTACTTTGTTATAAGATCATGTACCTTTTGAAACTTTTAACGCTTTACCTTGAGATAATTTTGGGATATGCGTCGGATGCTGCGCTGGGAGTTTTTCAGTTCTTTGGACATTTGATTACCGCTACGACGTGGATTTCGTTCAAGTCGAGCCTTCACTTTCCGAACCATTTCAGGAGATGTTGCTGTTTTTTTCGTCCATCACCATAGCGTTTAGCAATGCTGTCTGTATCATTATAACGATTTATGGTGCGAAACATAAGCATTTTATTCACTTTGAGATGCCTGATCTCACGAACAATAGCTGATTGTGATTTTCCACTCAAATACAACGCAATCACACTATTACGTTTGAATTCCATTTCGAAGAACTTGTGTTCTATAAAACTTAGACTCAAATGCTTGTGGTAGCTTGTAAACAATGTAAACAGCTGTCATTGGTATGAATTTGACATAGTTGGCAATATCGCGTTGCCAGATATACCGGCGTTAAGTTGGTAACACTTCAATCGCCTAACCCTGTATGTATTGTAGAAAAGATTGCAAGTGAAGGAAGCATATTCAAGTTTCCAACGTACTAGTGTTGTATACAAGATTTTATGCGTATACGAATCTTTGAAATACCTGCCATAACGATGAATAAAGGCAAGGAGCGAATAGGCTTTAGGTACAAGGTTGTTTACATGGTTAGAGAAAGTAAGTCTTGTTTCAAATAGAACACCTAAGTCTAGGAACTCCTCAACCGACTTCAATGCATTGTTAGATATACTATAGGACGAAAAGTACTGACTAGAAGATCTTACAAATCTCTTTCGAAAACATTTTTTATGTTAAGAGTCAATTTGGTTCGTTGACACCAATCAACTAAGCGATTAATGTCCGATTGTAACAGACCAATATCGGTAAAATTTTTGGTTCAGCAAAAGAGTTTTAAACAGCAGATAATGTAAGTGGGAGAATCAGATTCTAATGTCATTAATAAACAGAATGAATAATAGCGGTCCTAGGATGCTAACTTGCGGAACCCCAGAAGAGGCCACAAAAGACTGCGATTTAACATTTTCAATTTCAACGTGACATATCATATTATGAAGCTAGGACTTCAGCCACTCCAAGAAAGTAGAGTGAAGCATGCAAGTTTTGCAATTAATATATTATGAGGAATAGCGTCAAAAGCTTTCGAGAAATCTGTCAACCTAAATAGTGTCAACCTGATACCCATTTCGAAATGCCGACATACAGAATTCAGTGAAAACTGAAAGGTTAGTAACAGTTGATCGCCCTGTAATAAATCCATGTTGGTAAGGACTTATAATTTGTTGCACTGCAAAACATAGTTTATCTTTGACTACTTTTTCCAGAAGCTTTGGAATTGTATAGAGTTTAGAGATTGGCCTGTATTTAAGATCTTAGCTGAGATTTTCTGACTATGAATTTTTCGCGTGATTGCTTGGTATTGCTTGATTGCTTGGAACTTTCAGTAAAACGTCATGCAAACGGACGAATATTTTGAAACTAATTTTTATGTTTTACTGAAAGAGATTAATAGTTTATATACATTTTTGAGTTATCCAACATCATCGATCAAGTGTCCCCTAAGTTAGCAAGTGATATTTAATATTTAAATTTTTTTAAATATATAAAAAAAATGGGCAAAGAAAAGCAGAAGAAATATCTGTTAATGATATGTACTCGGACGTGAACATCTAATAGCTTAAAAAAATGGATGTCAATAACTACAATAAATAAAATTTAAAAAAAATAACAGAATAAAAACAATAAAAATAAGTTTATCTTTTTACATACATACATATAAACATTTCCTCGTACTTATGTACCTTAAAAATTTTACGCTATTATAAAGTTTACAAATGATGCAAAACTTTTTACTAAATGTTTCACAGTTCACAAAATGCATTGTCTATTTATACAATAGACTTGCATTAAATTTCCTGAACTTGTATGTGTATGTGTATGAAATACAATACAACAAAGACCGCAAGAGATACAAATACAAGAATGCATGTAAATATGTATGAATGTATGTATGCATGTATAATTTGAATGGATGCAACTTCAATGCTACAATTGCATGTTTCAAAATATGTATAAAGTGGAAACGGAAATCTAAAATGGCGCATCATGTCTCTCAGCTACAAACAAACACACATTTAATATATGCATACACAATTATTTAGATATAGATGAAGTTGAGGAGGAATATGAAACAGAAGAACCGGAAGAGAAAAGAAGAAACAGAAAAATCATAAACGATAGGAAAATCTAAATTTCAAGCACATTAGTCATTGAAACGCATATGTATGTATGGTAAGTGTATTAGTGTGTACCCAGTGTAAAACGAAGAACTTCAGTAAGTAGAAAGTACTTTCGGTCTGTAGAGAGAACTAACGTTCTAGCATCTCGTTTCTTTTTGAATCAGAAAGTCATAATGGGTGAGCTTGATTGATTGATTTCTTTTTTAAATTCATTGCTCATTCTACGTTTTATTATACAGATTACATTTACAGATAGGTGAGTTTTGTACAATAATCGCAGAGAAGTGGCTTCTATCTTTTCCATTTTTTTTTTTAATACTTAACCAGAAAAGTAGGAATTTTTAAGCACTGTTTATGAAAAGTAGTATCAAAGCAGTTGCCAATAAATCACAGCTCCCAACATCACTCGGTGCAGGGCAATCCTATTTATCACTGGGTTAAACTACATTAGTCTGCGTCCGTATGTCTACGAGTATTTAAGTAAGTACTCGTATATAATGGATGCTCTCTCACAAATATTTATGATAAGATTATAGTAATCAGTTGGATGGTGAATGAAAAAGGGGAAAGGTTATAAAATTATGAAAAGAAATGAAAAAAAGTTTTCAATGGCATTTTTCCATCTTTTCTAGAAACAAAATGTCAATGCATCTGAATATGAAAAGCTTAAAGTTTCAGCAATATTGATTATACATAAAAATTCAAATGCTACAACAATTTTCCGCAAACAAAGCTGAAAGGTTACTGAAAGGTCACTCTCAAAAACAAATACACGAACAGGATATCAACAAGAAAGTTTTTATTAAAAGTATGGTAACCCTCTAAACTAAACGAACAACCTTCACTGTTCCATTTCTAAAAAAAACTTAAAAATAAAAAAATAAAACCTTTTTTAAATGTGCACTCTCTTTTTCATTATTCCGCTTTGTTTCAGAATTGCATTTGGATATGAAAAAGTGTGTCGCTGTGCAGTTTCATACTAGTTGGCTGGAAAAACGGAACCATGTTGCATGCGGCAGCAACCGAAGCATTTTCCATAAATACTTAAATACGAAAATTTTCATTTATCTAACTACTACTATGCACATAGTACATATAAAGTAAGTAGTAGCAGCAGCAACAACAACAACAAGCAGCAGCAGCAGTAGAAGCAACCATCAAATCATTAACAGTGCATAAAGCGTAAAGTAATAGTCTCTCATGTTGAGATACAGACAACACATGGATACATACTTACATACGAGCACATATATGTATGTTTACATATGTAAATCTGTATGAATGTATTGTATATGAACAAAGTATGTATGGATGTGTGCATCCTTCCTTCTAACTGAGCTCTACCTCATGCATTTCAGTCCACATTTTAAATTTGAAGTTGTTGCAAAAAATTTTTACGTTTCTATGTTTTGCTAAAATGAATTTACAAAACAATAAACAAATATTCGTATTTGTTTTACTACCAAGAGAGTTTTGTGCACATACATTCACACCGAGACACATGGACACACACATATTTACATAGACAAAAACATTATCAAAACTATTTATTTGTCATTTAACTGACTTACTATGGACATACAGATGGCATAGATACATACAGATCCTAGAATATTATATACACATACAAAGATGGGCACCGAGTGGCTCGAATTGAAGACCTTTTTGAAAATTTACTGTATCTTTTCCATTTTAAAATGAGACCGTATTAAAATCAGGAAATTTAATTCGGGAATTAAAAATATTAAATGAAAATAATATCTTTAAATCGACGCTCGCTTGCGGGGATGATTGGCAGGAGAAAGCACCAATGCCAGACCCAAAACCCATAATACAAGATCCTAACTATCCACAAAGTACAGCTACAGTGGCGAGCACAATTGGATACATGTGAGGAAATTTTTGGGTTACGATGAACAGCCAAGAATGTTAAGAAATCGAAAAGAAAAAGAGCAGAATTACCCAGGAAAAACAGATTTTGAAATCAGATAATATTTAAAGCCCCACATGGATCTTGAAATTCCAAAATTTTTATCATACGTTTTAATTTACTAGAATTTTTTTGAAGTAAATTATGTCAAAGTTCAATGGAACAAGTATATAAACTGTTCTGCGCTTCTTTTTTTTTTGTTTTCTCAACATTCTTGGCTTTTTATGGTACCCAAAAATTTTCTCGCATGTATCCATTCGTGCTCGCCACTGTTGATGGAATTTTGTTTAAAATTTTTAGTACTTCAGATCTAGTTTATGCGTATGTATGGTATGCATACTTTCCAGATATCTGGATATTTGGGCTATCTGCTATATTTGTTGCTCTCCTTACTTTTCAATAATGACACGGAAACTGAAAAAGATGCAGTTTTTGATATTGAATACTTTCTCAAATCTGATTTTATTCTCATTTTTAATAACCTAATATGCCAATAATCAATTCTATTGGGGTATTCACAAGGTGTCTTATTTAATGACGTATCTTGTCAGTTGTATTAAATTCTCTCATTTCTCGAACACAATTTTACGACTTTATAATTTCTTCTTATTTTAATGGCACAACAGCCCATGGAGGACCTAGGCTGAGCATTTTTACATCCACTTATATTGTGCGTGTGTTATATCTGTGGTCGCTGTGGCGTAGTGGTAGTGCATTGGACTACTACGCAGAGTGTCCGGGGTTCGAATCTCAGCACAGGCAAAATCAAAAAGTAGATAAAATAATTTCTACACGGCACCACCTCTTGGCAGGCAATGGCAAACCTACAAGAGTAAAAATTGCTATGAAAAGCTTTTCACTTCGCCGTTCGGATTCGGCATTAAACTGTAGGTCCCTTCCATTCATGTACAAACATAACACGCACAACATGAGTGGATGCGAAAAGAGAAAAGCTCGGCCTAGGCCCTCCATGGGCTGTTGTGCCATTAAAAGTAAGTAAAGTAAGTAAAGTTATATCTGTGGATGAATGGAAGGGACCTACAGTTTTTGCCGAATGCAAACGACGAAGTGAAAAGTTTATCACAGGAAAATTTTACTCTTGTAAAAAAAAAATGTTTTTCTACTTTCTGATTTTGCCTGTGCCGAAATTTAAACCTCGGAAACTCTGCTTAGCAGGCCAACGCACTACCAACTATACCACAGCGACCACTTAATAACAAATGACAAAATAAGACTCCTTGAAAACAACCCATATGTTGACGTAGCTCGTTTTTGTAACTCTTAGTGTCTCATGTTCTCCAATAGTGTGCCATGCTTCCATACAAGTGTGCTGAAATAAAATAAAATAAAGTTTTGATTTAGAGTTTGTGGCGTGGCGTAGTGGTAGTGCATTGAACTACTACGCAGAGTGTCCGGGGTTCGAATCTCGGCACAGGCAAAATCAAAAAGTAGAAAAAATAATTGTTCTGCACGGCGGGGTTTTCCGTGAATGAATGGCACAACCTCTTGGCAGGCAATGGCAAACCTACAAGAGTAACAGAGTAAAAATTGCCTATGAAAAGCTTTTCACTTCGCCCTTCGGATTCGGCATTAAACTGCAGGTCCCTTCCATTCATGTACAAATATAACACGCACAACATGAGTGGATGAGAAAAGCTCGGCTTAGGCCCTCCATGGGCTTTTGTGCCATTAAAAGTAAAGTAAAGTAAGTTTGTTCGCACAGATTAGATGGTCTTGAGAAATCGAGTGACCTATTTAACGTAAACAATCTATGGAAGATGTGTTTCTTCGCTGCGATGCGAAACACTCCAACAACACTCCATGCGTTCGCAAAGTGTCTTAATTTATCGTATTGTTAAAAATGCGTAAGAAATGAGAGAATTTACGGCAATTGCGTGAATTCGAGACTGAATAAGACACTTTGTTAATACCCCAATAGTATTCCACAAGTATATCCCATTTAGAGAGGCCTGAGGCGTAGGACACAAGGTATAGCTCGTGAAAGTCACAGGTGCGTCCATGTTCGATCCTTGCGCTTCTATGTTTCAACTCAACACATAGCCTCCTCGTGGCATCCCCTGGATAGTGACCTGACACCCGTCAGTGAGCTAACTAATGTGTGCGGCGGGGTTTTCCGTGAATGAATGGCTGTGCGTCGGGCTTGGAACCCACCACGTTAAAATATTCCCCAATGAACCCTTGAGGTGGCCAAGACCGATTATCCGTTGTAGTTCCAGCTAAGTAAGTAAATAAGTTTATCTTTTAATTTCTCTTTTAATTTCTCTCAGTCTGTAAATTTATGTTTTATAGTTGCATAAAAAGTAAGTAAGAATAGTACTAAAATCGAAAAAATACTTCCACTAAGAGAAAAAGTAGTATCTTACAATTGCTCATATATGTATGTATTGTAACTAAAAGTGTAGCTACACTTTCTGTAACTTTGAAATCTTTGTTTCTTTTATTTCTATCATTCTTGGTTTTCTTAAGTACTTAAGTATGTGTTTTTTAATAAACTCATTTCCAAACCAAAAAGTAAATATTAAAATAATATATATTTTTTTTTTATATTTACATATTTTTCCAGCTGTGAGAACATAAATGATCGACTCTGAAAAGTACCTGTTCATTCAACTATACTTTGTACATATCGTCAAACCAATGTAGAAAGGCCCTAAGTAACATTTTTTCAAAATAAAATTTTTTGAAAATTCGAATATGCCAAATTCAATTTTCTCAGAATCTATAAAAATCGCGGCAGAGAAAGAAATTGTAGTTAGGTCGATTCTATATTAAGGTAGCGAACTATCAAATAAATAAATTTTAAAAAGTTTTCAGTTCAGAATTCAATGAAACATTTTGCAACCTCAAATCTTATCAAGTGGAAATGACTTGAAATTTGGAATTATGAAATTTCCAAATAAATTGAGCCACTCTGTAGTACTACATCCATACTACATATGTATACAATAGCTATGGTCGAAATAATATCATAGTAGCGACATAAGGAAAAAGTCGGAATGTTCCCTTCAAAAGAATATTCTATCAGAAAAATAATCCGCGACTTTGATGTTTTTTAATACATATTTAGTATGTATTAGCTTAAACCATAGACTTTAAATGGATTGGAAACAATTATATGTATATGACATTTAAATTGATTTTCGAAATCAAGCCAAAAATTTTAGAAAGTTCGTTAGATCCAGTGACAGACAGCATGGCCGACGGTTTTTTTTAGAGCGATGTATAGGTTTAGCTGATTATAAGTACATCTGTCCCTATGGTGTATACCCGGCATAGCCAAAAAGGATATTTTATAAACTAAGTTTTAATAATATTTGGTAGAAAGATAAACGTTTTTCCTCTTCATATTGGCTCATATAAAGGGTGTTTTTTCTAGAAGTGTGGTTTTCAATCTGGCAATACATTTTTCGGAGTTGGTCTTTTTGACAGCTGTCACTTGATTTATACTCAGTTTGGTTTACCATTTCATAATGAATAGACTTACACCTGAACAATGTTTGCAAATTATTGAAATTTATTATCAAAATTCGTGCTCTGTGAAAAATGTGTGTTATCGCAAAATTGTCTTCAGCGACGATGTTCATTTTTGGCTCAATGGATTCGTGAATAAGCAGAATTGCCGTATTTGGAGTGAAGACTAGCCAGAGGCAATTCAGCAGCTACCAATGCATCCCGAAAAATGCACTGTTTTGTGCTGTTCATCATTGGGCCGTACTTCTTCAAAGACGATGAAGGCCGTAACGTTATGGTGAATGTAGAAAGGTACCAGTACCGTTCGATTATAACACTTTTTTTGGCCGAAAATGCTAGAATTGAACTCGGCCGACATGTGGTTCCAACAGGACGGTGCCACATGCCATATGCTACACTGCACGCGAAACCATGCATCAATTGAGAGGCGAATTTGGTGAGCAGTTAATCTCACATTTTGGTGTAGTCAATTGGTCACCAAGATTGTGTGATTTGACCCCGTTAGACTATTTTTTGTCGAGCTATGTCATTATTTTGACCGTAGCTGTACAGTTCTTTATGCATTCGCATGCATGTAAGTATGTACTTAGTATGTGTAAATAAACGCTCGCTTCAGTTGGCAGGCAACATTGTATATAGTAATAAATAGTATTGGCCGACCAAAAACAAAAACAACATGAAACAAATTTGCTATTTGCATATGTCTTCACATTTTAAAATGAATATTTTTGCATTTTTTTGTGTTTATATTTTGTGGTAAAATTAATGTTTGGAAAATTTTTTTTTTTCATATTTTATTCTCTTGATATTTTTAAATTCGGTACTCAAAAATTTGTTTAAAATGATTTTGGATGGGAAATTTACTTCTAGGTTTTTGTTCCTTTTGGTTTTTTGTATTTATTTTTTAATTTATTTGTTGATTGCAATTGTTGGCATATAAATATTTGCAATGAGTCTATAACAAAAATGAAAAAAAGAAAAAATAAAAAGAATTAAAATGACAGAGTGAAATTGCAATGATATAATGAAGAAAATTTGGCATGGAATAGAATAGAATTCTCTTGTTGTATTCTGAATTTTTTGGAATTTGAATTTGAATTCAACTATCTGTAGGAAGTAGAACATGATTTTCCGGTGTGCATATGCATATTTTTGTGAATAATAATTTTTGTTTGAATTTAAACACAGAATTTGTGAACGATTCTAATTTTCCATGTTTTGGAATTTTTCCTCAAAAAAAAAAAAACTTTTCATGATTCTTTACTTTCTGTTTAGGTCAAGTTCCGCAAAAGAATAAATGAGTTTAGATTCTCGTTTGATTTTATAAATTACTTTTTTATTAGAAAGAATTTCCTTTGGGTTCCAAAAATTCGTTGATATTCAATGAATTTTATACCTAAACTTTTTTTTGGGTTTAAATTAGAAAGCATGAGCTGAAATTTAAAATAGTTCAAGAGTTCAAAAAATAATTTTTATTTTTAAAAGACTCACTTTTCCTTTCCGAAAGTCATTCGAATAAAATTTAGAGTATCGATTTGAATTTGAATAAAAAAATTTGAATTCAAAACAACACATTCTGATTTCAAATTTCATATGTAATAGGCTGAAAAAAGTAGTATTTTTGTCTGTTGGGAACTACGCTTTCGTTTTGGAGGGAATAAACTATTAAAAGTTAAATTTTTCGATATTTTTGTAATGTATGAATAATTGAAAACGGTTTCAAATTTTTTTCATTCAAATTTTTAAGGTTGTATTATCCACTCTCTTCCTATTCCGAACTTTGATCTACCATTATATTCCTTTATTTTCAATGTTTGTGAATTAGGATTTCCCCATTTTTCTTCATCATACATAAAAAAAATACATAGTTCGGGAATCTTAATTTATGAAAATGAGTACAAATCGTTGGACATATAGCTTTACTCTAGTGCTTTACTCTTCCAGTGTCATGAATCTACTCTTACTTACTTTTAATGGCACAAAAGCCTATGGAGGGCCTAGGCCGAACTTTTCGCATCCACTCATGTTGTGCGTGTTATATTTGTACATGAATGGAAGGGACCTACAGTTTAATGCCGAATCCGAACGGCGAAGTGAAAAGCTTTTCATATGCAATTTTTACTCTTGTAGGTTTGCCATTGCCTGCCAAGAGGTGGTGCCGTGTAGAAAAATTATTTTTTTTACTTTTGGAACGGTTTACAAACCGTTTTCTTTATAGTTTTAAAATTTCAATATTTGGTTAGTTTATACAATAATAACAAAACTGGATTTACAGTTTTCAGTGATTTAGATAAAGAAATATTTTACGATTGGATTATTCCTCCTTGAAATCAATTAATATTGTAAAATGGCAACTTAGTTTGAAGATTCCAAAGAAAGTTCACAAGCGATACAGGCTTCATATGAATCAAAATAATTTCTAAAATTTTTCTTTGATCTGAGAACTTTAATCAGAACTTCAACTTACAGTTCGGTTCTGTAAACTTTCAGTTGTAATTCTGATAAGTGCTTAACCGGAGATTGAGAAAACGGCCCATAGTCTGGTTTTAATAAAAAGCGAATGATGTAGTGGAGAATATATACAGTGTCGGACAATACAATAAGAACACCTTGTTCTGAAACCAAAAACCTTAAAAAAATATTTCTCTAGGCTTATGATAAATTTAAAAGGTATTTACTTTTATTCATTTATTCCATAAATTTAATTTTTTCTTAAAACAAAAACAAAATCAATTCAGTGTAAAAAAAGAAATTTAAAAGTTATACCTAAAATCACATTTCAAAAGGACAAAAAAAAAACATCACTGCAATTAAAAAAATTTATAAAATATTGACTCAAATGTTTAAGCCTTTGTTAATTAGAACCGCCTTACACCTTCTAGGCATTGATTCCACCAGAGACTCGCAAGTAGCCTGGGGTATGGAATACCACGCTCTTTGAATGCTTTGCCACATATCTTCTTTGTGTTTAGCTCTGGTACTGCCAACCTTCTCTTTGACAATATTCCACAAGTTCTCGATTGGATTAGGGTCAGGAGATTGTGAAGGCCAGGTCATAACGGGAATTCCATTATGGGAAAACCAATCTCGCGCAAGGATAGAGGTGTGCTTTGGGTCGTTATCCTGTTGCATTTGCCATTTCAGGGGCATTTCCCATTCAGCATAAGGAAGCATCATCTATTTACGTAAAGAAATCTGTCCATCGTTTCTTTTATCCAATACAGAGGATCCACACCATACCAAGAGAAGCATCCCCATACCATGATGCTTCCACCTCCGTGCGTAAACGTCTTCCTAGTATAGGCTCAATTCTGCATTTTTCGGGCGTCTAACCCAACGTTTGCCATCACTTCCAACAAGATTCACCTTGCTTCGTCTGTCCATAATACGTTAGGCCATTTTTTTGGATTAATTGAACCATCCCACTCAATGTGCGCTTTAGCGAACTCTATGCGACACTTTCGATGTCTATGTGTCAACATTGCTGCTTTTCGTGCTGTTCTCCCATACATTTGTTTCCCCACCAAACGTCTCCTTACGGATCGAGCACAAATTTGAACCCCTGTCTCCTCTCTAATAGCGGCAGCTGCCTTAAATGGATCGCGTGCCGCCAAAATTTTTATGCGATTGTCATCTGCACTTGTAGTTTTGCGGGGCCTACCTCTCTTGCAATGCAATTTTTGAGGTAATAAAGATTGGTAGACAAATATCGAGGATCAGCTAATAGTTTTAGCTATTTGGCGGATGCTTTGTCCCTCATTTCGCAGTTTTTTCACCAAATCACGCTCCTCCTTGCTGCAGTGCTTTGCTCGACCCATTTTGCTGTGACATTACGGAATAGTTTACATTTAATTTGTTGAATTACCCTCAATGCTACCATTTAAATGCTTACCAGTACAAATTATAAACAAATTTAAGTTTTCTTTTTAAAATATAAATTTTTCCGTCTGCTGTTCTCATTAGATTGCCCGCCTTCGAATGCTTCGTTTTAACTTTTTGGGGGAATCCCCAAAAAATATTTAAATGTAGTGTTGCCACCTAAAAATTTATGAAGTATTAACCATACCATTTTGTTCTCTATAAAAATTGTTTGCCATAAGCAGTCCGATAAAAAAATAATCAATGGAAGTTTTATAGTGCAAGGTGTTCTTATTTGATTGTCCGACACTGTATATGGCAACTTCAAGGTAAGAGTCGTTGTATAAATAGTTTTCATACTTACTTCTTAATAGTTTTATAAATAAAATACTTGATATTTACTTTTAAACACTAAAAGTATTCGTAACTTAGCTTTTCTTCAAATGAAAATAATGATGTACAGGTTTGCATGTTTTCGTACTATTTTTATTCCATTGTCATTCACGTGAATCGAGCTCGGCGTGCTCGGTGTACATTTCACTCAGCATATCGTGCTCGTTGTGACAGTGAGTAAAAGCTCTCTATTTATGTTCGGTGCAACAACAATTTCATGGTGTACGCCGAGCAAAATCTTAACATAACCACGGCCTTAGTCTTTATGTTACCAAAATAGTCAAACAAAAAGTTAAACTTTAACACTGCCTAAAATATAAAAGAGATGTTAAGAATGCCGAGGAACGTATAGCTAGCTTATTTTTCAAAGCACAGCCCAGATCCACTTTAAGAACTTGGTATATTTTTTATTTATTTAAATTTTTTTATTTGCTCTTTTTTTTTAGAAAAGTTGATTTTTCTGAAGACACTCATTTTTTCGCATTAACTTGACCTAAGTTTACTTACCTTAAAATAATAATCGATTGCAAAATATGTAATACAAAAACTTGTATTTTTTTATATATATATTTTAATTATTTTCTTGTTTACTTTGTTTATTTATGTATTTACCTTTTTTTGCTTTTTGCCATTTTTAAATTTTTAATTTATTTATTTTTTTACAATACAAATTTATATTTACAATAATGCATTATTAACTAAGTTGTTTTTGTTTTTGTTTTTGTTTTTGAATTTTCATATGTTCATGTATGTATAGGCTAGTGTGAGTGTAGTGATGTGTCTCTGTGTATGTTGTGTATGTATGTGTTATTTAAATAAGTATATGCATAATGATAGCAACTTGTAACATTATAGCCATGAATTGCAATGCCTCGCTTTATTTATATATATATATATTTACTCTTTTTGTTTTTGTTTTCATAATGTAGACATTTAATATATTGTATTTGATTTTTTCAATTTCTTATTTTTATTTCCTTCTTATAGTTTTTTACTTATACTTCTTAACTTTTTTTTAAATAAATTTTTACTAATTTCACTTTTTCCATTTTGCAATGGTAGTTTTAGTTTGCTAATTTGTTTTTTAGATTTTTAAATTCCAGTACGTATTTATGTTGTATGTCGGTCAATGTCTTCGCCTTCGACTTCCGCTTTCGCTTACTGTTAACGTATGTATGTATGTATGGTATGTATGTATGTATGGTATGTATGTAGTACGTATGTATATTATTTCTAAGAGATGCAGCAATTTGTATTCTTTTAGTAAGTATTTTATTTTTGAACGCGTCCAACTTTTCCCTTTCTCTTATACATGTTTCATATAACTTTGTCTGTATGCAATTTTTATATTTACTTGATAATAGATTTGAATGATTGTTTGCAGTAAAATAAATTTTGAAATGTCGCTTGCACTTAATTTAGTTTAATTTGGCACATTGTATTTGTTATTTAATTAGCATGTTCAAGACATGAATAACCGAACAGAAAAAATAAAAAAAAAATATTTGTTTGTTTCGTAAAATTTTTTGAGCATATATTAATTTAAAGTCTCGGTTTCATTTTCAGGAAACACTTCAAATGAGTTTCTAAGAACTTAAGAACTACATGTGATATAATTTAGATGTATTTTTTTAAATATAATTACAAAATTACACACTTTTACATACAAACAATTTTATGGCAGTTGCTACTAATGCAAATATTTACAATGATTTGGTTGGTTTCTTTTTTGTTATTACTTTTTTTTGGTATAAGTTAGTTATTCTTATGTAGGTATGTAGTTCTTTTTTGTATTATGTAACTACTATATATAGATATTAAAGTATTTACAATGCTTGTGATGCCAGAACAAAAAGAGCAAAGAAAATTTTAATTTAGTTAGTCTTGCACCTGCATTATGAGCTCAATGTGCATTTTACTAGAAACTCTTAGAACATTCACATTTATTGGGAGTAGCTTCACAAACTAAACAAGAATTCCTGAAACTATCTCCAGCGATAAAGATAATAGAAGATGAATGTAAAAAGTCAACTAGAATTCCTGCAACTATCTCCAGCGATAAAGATAATAGAAGATGAAAGTAAAATCATTCTGACCATTGACATCCAAAAGTGTCCAAAGTCGAACTTGGATTTCGTAATTTTATTTCGCCACTGTTTGCATGAAAAAGGGAAATTTAATGCCATCAATTCGTATTAGCATAAAACTACAAAGTCTAAGACAATAGCGGTATTCACGCTTCTGATACAAATGGTCTTGAGTCATTGTAAATGCAAAATTTAACGACATATCTATATATTTGTTGTTGTGATAGTAGAAATATTTTGCATTTACAACGATGAAACCTGCGACAGAAAGGTTAGTCACCAAAGTCAGTTGAACTGGAAGTTTAACGTTTAAAAGTTAAAAATTTTTCATGGGGGGAAAAAATTTAAAATTTGTGTAACCACTCTTTTTGTTAAAAAAAAAGTACAAAGTATAGATGATATCAGAGAGAGAGAGAGTCATAAAGTTTTCCAACGATTTATTAAACTTGAAAATCGGACATCAAATAACTAACTTATGACAGAAATACTGATTTGCGGTTTTTCAAGACCACCTAGGGGAATATTTATTCCCCCCCCCCCTCCCCCTCCTTCAAAAAAACCTTCAAAAAATGGTGGTGTTGCACTTAATTTTTTCCCGCCATAGGAGGTGACCCTGCCTACTGGACACTCATGTGACACACGAGACCCATTGCGCATGTAGCAAAACCAGTTTCGACTTGCTCAAAACAACACGAGCATAGTTAAGTATAAGTATATAAAATGTTGGTATATAAGAACTACTACTTTCTTATGTGTTAGTGTGCATGCTATAAAAAAATTAAATTTAAAAAGTCTTTTTGTACATGTATTAGCGTTTTAGATTCTTTGTTAAGTCTCGCCCAAGAAATTCGGCGTTGCCCAGCGTAATTGCTCTCGTGTGTCCAGGCTCATTTACACCGAAGAGTGAACATCGCTGATATTCTAAATGGACAGATGTAACCATTGTAAAGCAGTAAATAAATGTAAGCAATAAACATTCCCTTTTGCATTCGGAAGAAAAAATCTGTTTGAAGGTTTAGGAATGCAATATCAATTTGGTGACAGCTATGAAATCACTAGGGGTTCACAAGAAGTCCCTTGAAGTTAATTATTAATTGAAGTAGATTCCATGTAATAGAAAAAAATGAAGTCGCTTTGAGTCGACTCATATTTTTGCGAAATACTTACTTTCATTATATAAACTTTATTCCTAGAAGATTTTGCCGTTCGAAACGAATTACAGAGGGCCATTAACTTTTTTTTTCTTTTGCAATTTAGGGATTATTTTAACCCTTATGGTAAAGTTGGAAATGCAACTTCTTCAATTGTTTTAAAACGACCTATGTACTTAGTCTTAACTTATTTTTAATTTTAATATTTTAGTTTCCATGTACGGTTTTTCCTTTTTTCTGAGTCTTTCCTTTTACCGAGTTTCACCGTGATTACGCTTTAGCACACAGAATTAGAATTGATTGTGTAAAAGTTCAGGGCTTTGATTGCTGCCCCAAGAGCAAAGCTTATACATACTACAGGTGATTTTTTAAGAGCTTGGTTTTTAAAAATTCAATTTTACAAAAGTGAATGAAATCTTTATTTGGATCGATAAATCAATTCCTGCCATTTACTTTTTAAAGGTATTTTGACTTAAATGTTGGCCGCGCCTACGCTCAAGTGGTCCATTCTGAAAGCAGCAATCGTGTTTGGCTTGTCCCTATAGACAAGAGCCTTAACATAGCCCGACAAAAAATAATCTAGCGGGTCAAATCACACTATCTTGGTGGCCAATTGACTACACCGAAACGTGAGTTTAACTGCTCACCAAATTCGCCTCTCAATTGATGCATGGTTTCGCGTGCAGTGTAGCATGTGGCAAAAGTCTGTTAGCATCGAGCGGTACCTTTCTTCTCTTTCCATTGACCGTAACGTTGCGGCCTTCATCGTCTTTGAAGAAGTACGGCCCAATGATGCCGTCTGCCCATAAACCGCACCAAATAGTGCATTTTTCGGGATTCATTGGTAGCTGCTTGATTGCTTCTGGCTGGTCTTCATTCCAAATACGGTAATTCTGCTTATTCACGTATCCATTGAGCCAAATATTAGCCTTGTCGCTAAAGACAATTTTGCGATAAAAACCCGGTTTCTCATCCAGCTTTTCTAAGGCCCATTCACCGAAAATTCGACGTTGTGGTAGATTGCCTGGCTTCCGTTGTAGCACCAACTATATTTTGTATGGCATTAATCCGAGATCAATGTGTAAAATCTTCCAGGTGGTAGAATAACACAAACCCAATTGCTGCGATCGGCCCCGGATGGACATATCGCGATCTTCTTCAACACTGGCGGATATAGCAGCAATATTCCCTTCGGTACGAACTATATTTATACGATTTGGTAGATTAATGTCCAATAAAGTGAAACTGGTGCGAAATTTGGTCACTATTAGCTGAGTAGCCTGCTCTGTGGGTCGATTATGACGACCATAAAATGGATGTACCTTGCGAAACACATTTTTTACAGAGCACGAATTTTGATAATAAATTTCAATAATTTGCAAACGTTGTTCCAGGCATAAGTCTATTTACCGTGAAATGGCAAACTAAACTGAGCCTTTTTTGCTTTGACACATGTCAAGAATCACGCGGGAACAGTCAGAAATATAAACGTCAAAAACCAAGTAGCAAAAAAATCACCCTTTAGATGTGCATTCGATTTTGATACCATGAAATCAATAATTTTGTGAGATCCCCTTTAAGGATGGTAGATGAGTAGGGGGAGTATGTTCGAGGATAATGTTGGAGGGTAAAAAATAATTGTGGTCGGCATTACATTTTAATCTACCAGCAACGATCCCCACCAGCTGTAGTGTGATTGGTCGACTTTCATAACATGGGTTGGACATGGTGGTATGTACATATATACATATATTGGAGAAAAATGTTGCTGAGTAAAATTAAATGTCAGTAGGTTCTTTAAGATCATCCGGGAAGCATGGGAAACTATTTAAAAAAAAAGTAAATTAAGTAAGCCCCTTTGGCGTAGTGGTAGTGCCTTGGACTGTTACGCAGAGTGCTCGGGGTTCAAATCTAAAAAAAAACTATTTTTCTACATAGCACCATCTCTTGGCAGGCAATGGCAAACCTACAAGAGTAAAAATTGCATATGAAAACCTTTCACTTCGCCGTTTGGATTCGGCATAAAACTGTAGGTCCCTTCCATTCATGTACACATATAACACGCATAACATGAGTAGAAGCGAAATGCTTGGCCTAGGCCCCCCATTGGCGGTGTGCTATTAAAAGAAGAAGAAAGACCTGCATGGGCTGCTGTGGCATTAAAAAAATAAATAAATTCTTATGGGGGCTCTCTTAAGGGTTAGATGAGATCGAGGGTAAATATGTTGTGGAAGAATGTTGTTCATTCCAAATTAATGGAGGACGGTTATACAATTTAACCCTGTAGGGTAGAGTTTCTTTTGCCTTTATCGTACATATTTTATTTTTTAGCTCATTCATTTTTCCATCGAACCTCAAAAAACCTGCATTCATTATTGCGGATAATTTTACCGCGTTACAAGACACCAAAACACGACCGACATCACCAGTGTAAGTGCATGGTTTGACTTCTAAAAATGTTAAATGTGAGTACATATAAAAAACAGGGCGAACTTATTTTACATTAAGAAAGAGCTAATACTACATGGAATTATCTTTAACAGAATTTCACTTAAATAAAATTTTTATGTTATTAACTGATTTGCTTTATGCCAATTGATTACGTTTCTTTAAATGTCATTCCCTAGAAAATGATTAAACCAAGTGCATACTCAAACTTCAAAGTCTTACCTTATCTACATACATACATATAAAGCTTTGTTCAACAAAATGTTCAAACACAAACCTAAATCATAACTAAGTAGTAATTACCTATTTTCCATATTTTTAGTTACTTTGCAATACAAACATTTTTACTAACGAGGTAACATTTATGGTAACTTTTTTTGTTTTCTGTTGTCCTTCAGTATCTTTTCAAGTATCTATTTATATAGTAAGTATATGTATGTATGTATGTATGTACGTATATATATGTATATGTTATGTATTTAGTAATATCATTCAATCATTATTTCAATAATATGTAAATATTTATCTGATATTTGTCACTTTATGTAATAAGTAGTTGCTTCTTTCTTCTATTTCTTTTATAGACAGATAATTACCTATTTATATATCTTGTTGTTGTTGTGTTGTATTAATTACATTAATTAATCACTTCGTTAATTAATTAAGCTATAAACTTATATCGTTTAGTAATGTTTGTGTTCGTGTTGTCACTAATAATAATACTAACAATGGTAAAATTAATATGTTGATTATTGTTTTATATTGTTGTTGCTTCTGCTGCTGTGGCAGCAATCGACTACTACTACAACTATTCGATAGCTCTGTATCACTGCCGCGCTCCTTATAGAGCCGTCCATTTTGATTGCGTGAACCATCCTCGTGGCGATTCTCTTTTAGTACTATATCATTTTTCTGGAAAAAAAAACCAAAAAAAAATGTGAAAAGTTTAAACAAAGCGAGGAAATAGTTTAAATGATTTAGAGCAAACGAATAAGAAAAGATTAGACGTTATTCAAGTGACACGGGGCACAACTGAAATAAACAGGAACGAACTAGAAGAATTTGTCGACTAGAAAGACGCCAGCGATCTAAGACTTTCGAAGAACAATGACCAACAACGAAGTGTGAACGCAATTTCACTTTGACTTAAAAAAAAAGTTATAAACCTTGCGCTGATAATTCTGGATCAGCTAAGTATTTGCCTTTATGTGTTGTCAGAAAACACACACGTCACCAGATCATCAAAATGTATATTGTGTTACAATCTGCGCTTCTCTTTCTAATGTCCTTTCAATGTATCAGATTTCGGTGCAGATTTTGGAGTACCAAAGAACACCCTCGTGTTCTCTCAATAAAATACTTACTCCAAAAAACATCACACATGATTTGAAAAAAAAAAATAACTTACTTAGTCTTAGGTAAGTTAGGTAAGTTAAGGGAAAAAGAAAGTTGAAAAATGAAAAAAAACTTATATAAATGGTTTTTCAATAGGGTCATAACAATTTTGTATTTAAATAAAACACAGAATAATTGAGATATCGGGCTGAATTTTATTCCAGTTATAGTACACATGGAATTCGATGTCACTTATATGACCACCGCGAGCACATTTGCAACGATCGATTCTTTGGAGCCAATTTTCCAGCACTCTTCCACCACTTCACGTTTCTATCAAGCCTTCGGCATGAAATACGTCCGTGTGCTCTTGAAGCACATGTGGGCTTGTTGCTGTCCAATAATGCTTAGTTTGCTTATTGACAAAGCCATTAAGCTAGAAATGAGCTTCATCGCTGACGATGAGTTTTCGATATAATTCAGGATTTTCTTTAAACTTTTGCAGAGGCAAATCGTAGAAGTTTCGGCGCTTCGACAGATCATGAGGTTTCGCTTCTTGTGTTAATTTGATCAATTTATTCTTGTAAGGGCGTAGGCCAAGATATTTACGCAAATGTGAACTGAGAGATTCCCAATTCGCCTGTGAACGGCGTGGAATCGACGGATTTGGCTCAATATAAAGCTTCTGAAGCATTTATGGCTATAATATTTTTTCGGCAATTCGACCGGTGCATTGTCTCACTAACATAGGAACATTCAATAGTGAATATTCAACATATTATTATTATCGAACTTATCCACTATACCACACGCGGCCTGTCTGGTGGGAGGATTATTATGATCGACAATTGGAGTAAGCGCATTAAAGTTGCAACCACCGACTTTCGGTAGTAATTTTCCAAACGTTGCTCGTTCCTTAACTTCACCATGATAAAAATGTAAACCTTGCATGATGTTTTAACATTGCCAGATTAAAAAAGAAACTAAATTATTATGGCCCTATTGAATAACCTCTTTATAAACCTATATAGTAAATTGAAAATGGCTTCTACACTTATACACAGAGTCTTTCGAGGGTACCATCAAAGCACAGAGTTTTCAACTAGAGTAGAACTAGAAGCTTCGGATCGGATTCAGCCAAAAAAAAAACGTCGATTCATGTCCTAATGCAACTCAGACAACTTGAATGGATGGAGACCTTCAATGAGCTGTTGTGCCGGTAAAGAAGAGGATGAATAGTATAATTAAATGGAATTTTTCACGTGATCGACTCAGACACGTTTCATGATCAATCAAGCAGCGTTTTTATGCCTACTTATTCCATTAGAGAAATAGAAAAGAGACTTGAAGAGACATGGAAATAGGTAAAACTAAGAAATGTTCGTAAATGTTTTCTTAACTTACCGCCACTTCATTATTATCATCTTCTCTTTGATTTTTCTTTCCAGGACGTTCCATTTCTGTAATAATTCGGAGATGGTTGATGATTATTGATTATTATTTAATTGAATATTTTTAAATAAAATAAAATGATAAGCCTGATTAAAATCATTCACCAATATTACGAACACATTCATCAGATTTATGAATGCCTTAATCATATTAATGAAAGAGTATTTTACTTAATTCAATGAATCGCGAACGATATTGATGACAAACTGTAGTTATTTTATTTGATTTTTGCCTTTGAATTTGTCACATTTACCATATAAACGTATTGTTCCCTCGGTATCGCCAATGCTATTTTTTGAAATGCATTTATAGCCACCGAAATCGCTGGCCTGCAAGCGTCTTATATGTAAAACCATTTCGACGGCATACATGTTGTTCTCCTTTTCGGTGAGACTATATCTGTCGCCGGCAATAATCATTTCTCCTGCAAGAACAAAATTTACCAAAAAAAGACAGAATTATTATGTTGTAAGACAAACGTGACATCATCAACTAAGTAGTAAGTATTAACAAAAACAAAAACAGAAACAACCGCAGCAGCAGCAATAAAAGTGCAGAAAACATTTCTCGAAACTGAAATCGTAATCGAAAGTATCAAAATTAATAAAAAAAAGCATTTTGCTGCAATCGACAAATAGCTGTTGGTGTGTTTGCGTTGACAGAACAACTAACAACCAACAACAACAACGACGGCAGCAGCAATGAAAAAACGACAATAATGTTGACACTCGCTGATGATGGTGATAATGTTGACAGTCATGATGTTGCTGGTTGGTGGTGATGCTGATTTGATTGCTCTTTCCCCTTCTCTCTCTCTTGATAACTCTTTTCCTGCCTCTCTCACTCTTTCTCTTGATCTCATATTGTTTGCTGCTGGAGTGTGCATTGGAATGCAGACATGTCACGTTTGTAATATACGTCAAATGCACTTAAGTTGCAAACTCAACACAAAATTGTTGCAGTTGATGATTTTTGCTGCTTTTGTTTTCCCGTGCTATGTTGCACCACCATCACTCATACACACATAAACATGACGAAGCACGAAGTTAATAAGGACAAAATTTTGCTGCTGTTGCTGCTGTTTGTTGTTTAAAAATCAAAAATGAAAAATTGAATTCATCGCAATAGAGAAGAAAAAACTGAAAACTGTTTGCTTTCCTTCTTCTCCTCCTTGTTTTCACTTACCATTTTCGCGTTGCCAATAATTGATGGCTTTTGGTGATGCCTCAACATTACAAATTAATGTGACATCTGTCAAAACGGGTGCACCAACCAATTGATTTGGCACCTGCACCAATGGATGAACTGCAAACGAAAATTTAAATGTAAAATATATTTACATAAAGAAAACTATTTAGTTAATTTCAATTTTATATACTTATGCTCTAAATTCTTATGTTTTTTTTTATTGGGTGAGCCCTGCTACTTTTTTCCTTACCACTTTTCAAAAACATAGCTCAGCTTTAATTATGAGTATTTGTGTGTTAAAAGGAAATTGAAAACTTTCAAACTCGTTACATCGTGAAAACTAGCTTCACTTACTCGGTCTAATTTTTGGTTAACCAACTGCGAGGTAAAAGTATTCGCTGTGGCGTAGTGGTAATGCATTGGGCTGCTACGCAGAGTATCCGGGGTTCGAATCTCGGCACAGGCAAAATAAAAAAAATAAAAAAATAAAAAAAAAGTAGGTAAAATAATTTTTCTACACGGCACCACCTCTTGGCAGGCAATGGCAAACCTACAAGAGTAACAGAATTAAAATTACTATGAAAAGCTTTTCACTTCGCCGTTCGGATTCGGCATTAAACTGTAGGTTCCTTCCATTCATGTACAATAATACGCGCAACATGAGTGGATGCGAAAAGCTCGGCCTGGGCCCTCCAAGGGCTGTTGTGCCGTTAAAAGTAAGTAAAGTAACTGCGAGGTAAAAGTCTTCCCAAATTGGTCTTCAACAAAATGCTTCTGTCAGCTGTCAAGAATTTGGGTTTTCCAGAACAACTTTAGTCCAGCGATTTACCAAAGAATAACACTTCATGGCACTGGCTTTATAATTGCAGTGAAGATACTACCGGTTCTTAAGAAAGGGTTTTGCAATTAAAGCACCTCATCCCAACGACTATATCATACAGTTGGATTGTTGCTCATGAATTAGTTACTAGTTTTTAAAGGGTTAACAAATTAAAACCCATTTCGAAAGCTCTGGATCTTTTAGTTCATTAAAAGTGCACAATACTGAACTGAATAAGGTACTCCTACTCTAAGTCACCTCCCATGGTATGAGACTAAACCAAATATCTTTTATGGATTAGAAGGGAGAAAATAATCAGGAGAGTATTCAGAGAAGAGAAGGTAAGCAATAGACAAGAACTCTTTGCTAAAATACAGGTTATGAATCATACCAACACTTTATTAGCTTGATAACAATATGCAACAATTTCGAAGTAATATTTGGCGAACTGAGAACCAGCCCACAAAGGCTGGAAGTAGTGATACAGAGTTGGAAAACTCCATACCTAGACGTCACAAAACTTTGAGTCATATGAGCTATATTTTCTGCACATCCAATATGAAGGCAATATGTCCTAAACCGTTCATGTTGTATCTTTACTAAGCTGAAGCATTGTAAAAGCTTATGTTCTAACAAACAGTTTTTTTTTAGTATACCATGCCATGGACAATTTAAAATTTTTGGACATCAGGCAGTAAAACAGAGGCATGGTATGTTTTTTTAAACTATGAGATAGGACAGTAAATTTTGATTTGCTGAAGTCAGTAAAGAAAAATTATCAACGGTTTAGAACTTCTAATGTGTATAAATATAAAAAAGTCTCTCATATGGCCCAAAGTTTGCTAAGCTTTACAAAAGTGTGTGGTACAATACACGTTTCCCAACGTTTCTGCCATTTCTTTAACCCCTCCAAAAAATACGATTTGTCAAACTCTTCAAAATACGCTTCTGTCTCGACGATAACCTCCTCGTGTGAACTGAATTTTTTCCCCCCGAGCCACGTTTTCATGTTGGGGAACAGAAAAAATCGTAGAGAGCCAAGTCGGGCGAGTACAATGGGTGCGGCAGCAATTCGTAGTTCAATTGATGCAATTTCGCCGCGACAATTCCGTATCCGCTTGTTGTCTACCGTAAGCAATCGCGGCACCCATCGGGCCGACACCTTTCTCATGATTAACCTATCATGTAAAATATTAATTACACTCCTACGGCCTCTGCTACTTCGCACACTTTCGTTCGGCGATCAGCGAGAATCATGTCGTGGATCTTTTCAACGATTTCCTCGGTAACCACGTCCGCCGGGCGTCCTGGGCGCTCCTCATCAAAAACAGATGTACGACCACGTTTAAGTTCGTTGAACCAATATCTTACGGTTGTCATAGATGGTGAAGGGTCCCCATAGATATTATCTAAATTCGCTTTTATTTCTTCGCATGTTTTTCCATCCAAAAATAAAAAGCGAATTACGAATCGATATTGTTCTTTTTCTATTTTATCGCGAAACACCAAACACGTGTGCTACTAATGGCTGCCAAATAAAAATAAAAACCTATGAATCAGTTTGAAATTTAGTGTGATGTCGTTTGATAGATGGCAGTACACGACGGTAATGCCAACTTCCCTCAGCAATGGCACCTGTCTGCACAGACGGGTCCTTATTGATCTACCCTCGTATGTGTATGTGGGCGGTTCTTAGTTCGCAAATAGTGTTTTGTACTGAACTAGTTACATATAATCGAGAAGTTACGCATTCCATGTAGGTCTCATCAATCAGATTTCTCATTTTAGCTGGTATACTAACAGAGTATGTCAAATTGGGGTTCAAACAATATTGGATTAAGTTTTGGTCTAATTTTTAATTTAAGCTTAGGACTGAATTTTATTCTATTTTTTAGTCCGAATTGGGTTTGAATTTCAGTTTGAATTTTGTCCAGAATTTAGATCTGAATTTTGATCAGAATTTTGGTCTGAGTTGTGTCTGAGTTCTGTTCTGTTTTGTGGTCGAGATATCGGTCGGAGTCTTAATCGTATTTCTAGTCTAAATTTTGGTTTGATGTTGGTCTGAGTTTTGATCGGAGATTGGTCTGTGTTTCGGATTATAGTTTTTTCTGGTACTATTGATTCAGACCATTTTTATTACCCATATTGCTTGCTACAGCATAGCGATTTTTTTGTAAGTTCAAAAAACATATCCACCATGAAAGGAATAGGTTCAGTAAAAGAATTTCGAAAAATTACATTTATCATAAATTAGTATTAAAATCATTATTTTACACTCCCACTAAGAGAAAACTGCAAGTGGTTATAGCTTCTAATCTATCTTAAAGAGTAAACACTCTATGAGTTTTGAATATCCGGATTCAAATTTAAATCAACCTAGCTCAGTTTCTCTGGGTGTGAACTGAGCTCCCAGTGACGATAAGTGAAAAACACGAACGGTGAAACTGGAATGCAAACTGAATCTAGAAACATGTCAACATATCTCATTTTAAATGCAGTCAATGCATCAAAAGTGAAAAGAGTGTAAATAAGCAAATTTATATGAAAATGCTTAAACTCTTTTAAAGCATATAAACCATAGAGTAAACCACGAAACAGAACAACTTCTTTTCAGTTAGCTGTTTTTCTATTGATGATTGTTGCTCTCGTTTTCAAAAAAGCTAATATTTTCTTAACCTACCAATTTTTCTTCTCGTGTTTTTGCTGTTGTTGTTTATTTTATTTTAATGCTATCACAACTCTATCGTATTTGTTTCTGTAGTATCGAATCGACAGCAGCAACAACAACGAAAAACCCGCACCACGAGACTGATGCGATTTTAATTGAAAATGAATTTGTTTGCTGCCAGTGTTGGTTTGGTTGCGACTTGCTTGTGCTGCAAAAGTCACAAATCGTGCTTTTTTGCTCTTCTTATTTCGATGGCCAGAAGCAGGAAATGGTAGCATACAACATAAGTTGGTAGACTGCTGTTGCTGCTGAAGTGTACGTCCTTGTACTTTTTTACATTTATTTCGATTTGTTTTTGATACTAGCATTTTTCTTTTCAATTTTTTTGTTCACGGCAACTTTATTGCCACATGCAACATATTGCCAATTGTTGGTTGTTTGGTTGGCTTTTTTCCAATACTTTTTTCTTCTTGTTCTTCTTCCTTGTGAATTGTTATGTTGTCAGACCGACACTATGATCCTTGTTGTTGTTATACAAGTTCGATTTTTTACCGTTTCCGTTTGCTTGTTTATGTAGTTATTGTTGTTATTGTTGTAGATGTTGTTGTTTTGGTTGGCTTATTGGTTTTGCTTGTCTGTCTGTATGCCTGTCCGTCCGTCCGTCCGTGGGTCGTTTATTCATCTATCTTCCTATGTCTGTCTGTGCCATGAAGTTCAATCGTTCATAGTTGGTCAATTTATTGAGTTTGTTCTATACATACTCGTGCACTCGTTTGAGTGTATGTGTGTGTGTGTGTGTGTGTGTGTGTGTGTGAAATTAAATAACAACCTTACAGATAGATAATGGCAACACATGTTTGTCTTTTGGCTTCCATTGTATTTTGTTCTTTGCCTTTTGTTCTTGTTGCTTGTTTCTTTATTTTTTTTTTACAGATTATTAGAGCACATTCTATAATAAGTGTTAAAATAGAATAGAAAAAAAAGCAAAAATTGTTATGCCAAATTAAATTTAAAATCTTATTATGTTGTCGTTATTTTAGATGCTCCTTTTATGTATGAAGTTTATATAGTCTCCGATTGTTTTGTATTACATAAATTGCAATAAGTTGTAATTTCTAAATCATTTCGTATTTGTTATAACGAAATAAAACCGCAATTGTTTAATTATTTTTGTTAAATATTTTTGATTCAAGTTTGAACATAGAAACGTAAGCGGAGAACTTTAAATTGGCATCACTGTTTTCTATGACTGCCGAATTGACAGTTTCCGGTTCAAGGCTCACTCTGGAGCAAAAGTTCAAACAAACCTGACGTGCAACTATTTATCGTGTTCAAAAAAATACTGTCGTGAAAGTATAGAGCTGGAAAATAAAAAGAAATCTGGTCGACCACCAAAACTTAGTGACAGAACAACAAAAAATCTGTTGGCAAGTGCCAAAATCAAAGTTGGTCAATCAACACGGCGATTGTCGCCATAATTTTTGTGTTTCAAAAGCCACATTTGGACCCAAAACGATGTCATCTATCGAAAGCGTAAGCGAGCACAACAAAATATACGGCCAGACAACTCGAAATAATCACAAAATGTCGTACACTACGTAATAAACACTTTGCAGGTGGAAAATTCATGATCTTGAATGACGAATCTTACTCCACTTTCACGCACCATAAGCTGAGTGGAAATTATGGCTTCTACACTAACAACATTGTAGCAACACCAAATCACATATAAATTCTGCAAAAGCGATCAATTTTTATATTCATATCAGCCAATGCTTGCCAAAATTGAAGCAGCCCATCATGTTTTGGCCGTACTTTGCCAATGGGTTGGCTCAATGAACAAAATATTAAATTTTTGAACCGAAAAAGGAAAACACTCCAAACGTCCCATAGGAACGTCCAATAGAAGATTTGTGGAGCATACGAAAGTGTACGAGATGGGCTGGGAAGCTCAGAACGAGCATCAGTTGATGGGTCGAATCAAGCCAAAGTTGAAGGAAGTCGCAGAGCATGATCTTGAAAGTTTGAATCATACTACGAAAAATCGAATCTGTTCAGTGTGTTGTAAATGTGCTATTCGATACTTATTGAATAAAGGTTTCTAGCAATAAGAACGAATTTGATATTGTATATTTATTTGTTAAATGACATAGGTTTGAATTTTGACTCAAAACTTATGTGACACATGTTTGAGTGAGATGAAGATTGGTCGTGATAATACAGGGTGTTTTTTTTAAGAAGTGTGGTTTTCAAGAAGAAAAAAAAAACGCATATAATTTAATGTTATGGCCAAGAATTTAGCTTTATTATAAAGATAAGGATTTGCCATTATGTTTTAAAAACGATTTCGGGCAAGTGGCCGCTGCGACTGGTTCGAATAAATTCCACCCGGGAGGCCCAATTTTCGACCACTTTTTGCAGCAATTGGGGCCGTATGTCAGTAATAACGCGCCGAATATTCTCTTCCAAGGCGTCAATTGTCTCGGGCTTATCTGCATAGACAAGCGACTTCACATAACCCCACAAAAAATAGTCCAGCGGTCAGCGGTGTTAAATCGCACGATCCTAGAGGCCACGCCACAGGCCGATGAGCCGCGAGATAATGCGCTCACCAAAAGTTTCCTTCAATAAATTGATTGTGGTTTTTTCGTTGGCTGTATGGCATGTAGCGCCGTTTTGCTGGAACCAAAGTTCGTCCACCTCAAAGTCCTCCAATTCAGGCACGAAAAAGTCATTAATCATGGCTCTATAGCGTTCCCCATTGACTGTAACATTATGACCGGCTTCATCTTTGAAGAAATATGGACCAATGATTCCCTCTGTCCATAGAGCATACTTTTTGAAGATGTAACGGCGTCTCAACAATGGCTTGTGGATTCTGATCACTCCAAATGCGACAATTTTGCTTATTAACGTACCTATTCAACCAAAAGTGAGCTTAATCGCTGAAAAAATGTTTTTTGTGATAATCGGGATCGGTGGCCATCTCGGTTTGGTAATAAATTTTCACGATTTGCAAACGTTGTTCAGGAGTAAGTCTATTCATTATGAAATGGCAAACCAAACTGAGGATAAATCCAGTGACAGCTGTCAAAAAGACCAACTCCGAAAAAAGTATTGCCAGATTGAAAACCACACTTCTAAAAAAAAAACACCCTTTAAATACACCAGACGAATCTTGCTTTGGTAATTTATCATACAATTCGTCGCTTAAGTTGCAGTAATTCCCTGTCATCCAAATAAGCTGTAGTTTTATTGGAAGCTTACGAAAATCCTTAACTAATTTGGAGCTAAGGTCATAAGCAATGATTGTAGGTTGAGCCGCTCAGCTGACAGAGTGTATGATGTTTTTTTTATATACCCATAACTTTTTTTGGTCTGTTCTTTCATTCTCTCAATTGAAAATTAAACCTAATTACCAGGTGTATAAGTATTAAACCGGTAATGACATCTCTGTGTCGCTAAGTACAACTATACGCTCTGCCAAACCAAATCATTGGCTTCATTTCTTCGCATTTAGTTCTGTCAACAATATTCAGTTCATAAACAATCAAGTTTCATACAACAACATATTTTTTTTCGCTCGTAAAAATGTCGGAATTTGTGCCTACAAATTACGATATGGGGACATTTCCTTGAGTTTTTGCACTTAACCCTTACGCAACCTCTTGGTATATCTGGAAACTATTTTTATTCCATACATGAGAGTCCACTGTAAACTTGGGCTTGGGTATTTTCTGTTCCCAGTTAATTCCTTACACTGAATTATACATACCTTCATTATCAATCTATTTCAATACTTTTTATTTAAAGTATTTATTTCTTAAATATCAAGAAATCTTTATTCATACACACACACACACACACACACATATCCAAAACCAGAAGCAAGGAGAAAAGAAAAGAAGAAGCCAATGTGTCAAAACCACAAGCAAACATTCTCACACAAGGATGCCACTTAATTTTCTGATTAAAATCAATCAACGCAGCTGAGTGAGAAAATCTTAACAAATCAACAGTAGAATAAAACCAAAAAAAAAAAAAAATCATAAAATTAAAATAGAAAAGGAAAATATACATTGCAAAGTTTGTATAGGGAATCTATAATGAAATGCTGTGGAGTCAGAGGGGAAACATATCACACGCAATTACATGGAAAGAAGTAAAAAAAGCAAAAGAAAGGGAAAATGAAACGGAGAAAGGTAAAGATACCATGACTGACAGCAGTACTAGGATGAGGACGAGGATGTGGAAGAGTAGAACTGAAAGGAACACAACGGAGCAGATATTAAATGAAAATTAATATTTGCGGCAATGCAGGTAGAGTGAAAAAGTAAAGGTACTAGGAGGAGAGAGGGGGAGGGAGAGAGGGGTAGGGAGAGAGGGGGAGGGAGAGAGAGAGAGGGAGAGAGAGAGAGAGAGGGAGAGGGAGAGAGAGAGAGAGGGAGAGAGAGAGAGATAGAGAGAGAGAGAGAGAGAGAGAGAGAGAGTGAGATGAAAGATAGAGTTTGACAAGTTGTTGAATTGAGAAGAACAGAAAAGCAAATATAAATAAGCAAAACACACAAACACTAACACCTTGTTCTAGAAGCTGTATCTAGTGTATGTGAGTGTGTGTTGCTTTTTACCATCTGTTCGTGGGTATGTAATGCGTTTTGTGTTTCTGTTCCTTTGTTTGTTTGTTTATTTGCACAATAATAAGATAAATGTAAACGATGTTAAGATAAGAAATCGACTTTTCACTTAAAGCTTTTTGACTTTCATGTTGTTGCTCCGTGCTGAGCAGAGGAGCAGTGTGTTTGTTGTTTTCAATTTACCATTAAATGTGTGGTACGGTATTTGTGTATGTATGAATGTGTGCGTGTATATGCATGTGTAAGTTAAATGAATAAAATTGAAGTCAAGACAAGAAGAAGGATATTGAATTTTGTTTTTTTGTTTTGTTTTTGTTCTGGTTTTGTATTCAACTTTATCTACAGGTGGTATAAATTTCCTTTAGAAAGTAAAGCGAAAACATTTTGTGGCATAAAATAAAACATACTCGTAAACTCATGTAAAAAAAAAATAACTTTAACTTAGGTTCACTTTAAGATATTTCACACCTGCAGCAGCTGCTGCCACCAACTACTACCCGCATGCAGGCATGCATGCAACACACGCCAGCCAAACTATTTTAATGGACTTTGAAAGTTTTTTATTTCGAGGGTATGTGTGTGTGTGTGTGTGTGTGTGTATGTGTGTGTATGTGTGTCTTTTTATAGCAATAGCAATAGCAGCGCTTCCATACGTGACCTACACGCGTGTTGTTTTTAACTAAAACTAGAGGTGTGTGTCTAAGCGGTAACAGGAAATCGAAACGGAAACACTTTCAGCTCACATAGCAGCAGCAGCAGAAGGCAGCAGCAGAAGGCAGCGTGCAAGCGAACGAGCGAGCGCTGCGTTTACGTTATTGCATTATCCTGCTGCGGTTCTGTCCTGCTGTCAATTCGTTTATAGCGTAAAAGTTTTAGTTTAACGTCTTGGCCTTTTATGTTGAATTTCACGCCAGCACTCGTCTCCCCTTCCCCTCGCATTGCATCTTCGTCATGCTGTCTCAACCCTTAAGAGTACACATAAAAATTTCGATACTGCAGTCATAAGAAAAACATCAATTTTCTTGCATCGTAAAACTCACTGCATGACTCGAACACCGAGTCATGCAGTTGCTGTATGTGTATGTGTGTACCTGTGTCTGTTTGTGTGTGTTATTGCACTTTGTACATCCGTTTTAATACAAACGGAAACAGGAAATAAATCAAAGTATTTATTGGTTGATATCAGCGTGCGAGCGGTACACATTGACAGCTACTACGAATTGATGTAGTCATACAATATTGATAGTATGGCTTATACTAAATATTACTTAAACTTAGGCAGAAATTAAATAATAGCTATTAATAATTGTCTCTACTTACAGTGCACCTGTAGCTTCATGCGTTTGCTCACCGACGGTGGCACCCCATTCGATGCTATGCACATGTATGCACCCATTTCCGATCGCGTGACTTTTGACAGCGTTAACATTTCACCTTCCACTGCCAAAGCTGTCATGTTGAGCGTAAAGTAGCGTTAAGTTGCGACCCGAGAATCAAAGATAGAAAGATTTTGTTAAAATATTTAAAGTAATATACTTAATATAATTTGTTATTAACTTTAAGTAAGTAAATGCACAGATTTTGCTTGAGTAAAAATATTTAGGTGACTTATAAAAGGAAAGGAGAAATTGCATTTAATCCTTGGTAACCCTGTTAAGGAGTATAGGTGTTCAATTTTAAAGGTCAGTAGAGGCTTTGACATACAAAGACATTATAAAATTCGGTTACATTGTTTCAAGCCATTTTTTAATAAGTGAAAACGCATCAAATTTCATTTATATTACCTCAAATCAGAAGGTATTCTATTAATCTCTTAGCTCCAGGAAAGTTATGATTCAGCGGTTCGATTGCAATCCAATCAACTTCGAACTCTTTGGCTGTTGTGGGGAATTGAGTTACACAACAGTTGATAAATACGAACATTCCAGTTAAGAAAAGGAATACTCTATACACATTAACGGCGGCATTGACGACACGAACAGCAGCAGCACAAACAAAAGCAGTTCTTTTCACTCTAAACTTCTTCTTCCTCTTTTTGCTTGTCAAATTAGAAATAGATTTAAATAGGTGACAGCAACAATTGTGATCGTTGGTCTCGTGGTCGTGTCGTCTTTTACACAAGCTTGTTTCATTTAATGCTAAACATTTGAAATTGATTGCTGGCTTGCTGATCAGTTTTTCCGCATTTCTTTGTGATGGATCATATATGTATTCTCTGTCTACCCATCAATTGAATTTGGACAGATCCGACAGCAACATTCAATTAGTGACCTTTTGAAGCACGCTAGATTACTACCAAAGTCTAAATGGGTAGACATATCATATCACATATCGATATCATTGATTCGATAATTTATCCTATGAAAGGGAACAAGAAACATAGGTATTTGCTAAGAGCTCTCGTTGGAGCGTAAACGGGACCAAGAGCAAGCAGCTCAGGCGATTCGATTTGACTATCAAGGATATTTTTTATATACAAGACACCTTGTGTCTTTCGCCTCAGAGCCAAATATACTTTCTATGTATATTAAATGTCTGCCTCCACCGAAAAGTGATAATTGGCCAATTGTAGGCCAAATCGTCTCCCTTGATTCTTTATCGATACAGCCAAGAATCAGCTTATAGAATGAGCCAACGCCAACAGATATTACTCTTCCCTGAATGGAAGGTGAATAGAGATTTGGCTAAAGATTAAGGGAAAATTAGCAAGCCGTCCGTGTGGTTGGCCTTAATGAGAGGCAACCACATTAACCTAACTTTGTCGAAAAAAAAAATTCTTTCTCAATCAATAAATAATACATTGTGATATTAATTCTAAAGCAATTACAAATAAAATAAAAAAAATATATTTGTAATCACTTCAAAGACTTCTTCCCTTTAATCTAAACCAGCTATGTCCAGCGTCAATGCATGCAATTTGCGCGATTGTGTTGGGTACGCGTAAAAGCTTTTATATTGATACTTCGGCAAACAGTACGTTGCATAAGTAATTGTACGCTTTTTATGAGGAAAGCATTACTTCATCTAGATCTATTTCACTTTCGTAGTTTTTAAGGCGAATGAGAATGGTCACCAGTTTCTGAGGGAAAAGAACTAGCAGGCTCGGATTGAGACTAATACATGAAGTATCTTCCGATTCTTAGAGAAACTTTCCACCATAGACAACAGCGAAATGCCTCAGTGGAGGCAGTCCTCGCAGAGTATCAAGTTCAACTTCCCGAACTTTGTTACTTGTAGAAGGTTAATGTGCTTGCCTTTTGGTCTCACTCAAGAGAAGGACAATTCCGATCCTTATCTCTTGATGGCAAAAGGTTAAGGTGGCAAACAATAAGCCTTCTGCAGTTACAACTCTGCGTAGGAAAAGCTATTTGTGCTTGCCTTTTGTTCTTACACTCAGGAGATGGACAACTCCGATCCTCGTCCCCTGGTGGCAAAGGGTTGGCGGCCCTCCTCCAAGCAATAAGCCTTTCGCGATTGAATAAATTCTCCTTCGAAAAAGCTTATCGAGCTTGCCTTTGTGTTCGCACCTGAGAGAAGGACAATTCCGTTCCTAACATCTGTTGGCGATAAAAGCTTCAGTGCCCTCCTGCAACCAATAAGCCTTTCGAAGTTAACACTCTTCTCAGCAGTTTCATACTTCAAGCTCTATCCCTCATACCGAAATTCAAGTTATCAAGACACGACTTTGTGGCCCTCTGTTGCTCCCTCCCTGGAACAAATTATCGAAATTATCTACGAGAAAAGGCATCATTACTCGATGCAAAACCAATAGAAAAAAGCACTCTTCTCGTGTTAAATCCTTTTCTAGCCAAGGAGAATATTCTTAGAGTGAATGGTCGCGTTGCTGTGTATCTTCATCCTATCATCATTGCTGAGTATTCTCGCTATTGTATTTTATATTTGGAATTTCTCCATAATATGCTCCTCCATGCCGAACTCAGTCTCATGCTTCGCATGGTGAGGCAGGAATCTTTCATTCCTCGCCTAATACTAAATATAAAAATGTGCATTTTCCAGTGCAAAACCTACAAGCAGACAAGGCGGACCCAAATTATGACTGCTTTCCCCCTTGAGCGCTGTAATTTACCATAGATTGTTTCGCTACTAATTTGTGTATCTTTCCAGTACTCCACAGTTCCAGTCCGCAGTCGAAGGTTGTGCAACACAGCTCAGCATGACTCACTCCGCAGTGGTGATCGTTGTTCCCGGTCAAAGACCAGCCAATGCCATCGTTCCGGCATATCCTGCTAATGCCGCCATCCGTACCATCCGCAGTCTCGAGACGTCCCACTTCCGAGGACACAGGGTCAAGGAGTTGTTCGGTGACGGTATAAGGACCCTGCAGCGTCTGAAGGAGGCACTTAATTTTGCACTCGTGCAAGGGGGCCGGGATGTTTAAGCCCTTTTTGCACTTTTTCTTTGATGTTCATTTTCTCCATCCTTGTTTCATTAAACTTCCTGTGCTTGAGAGCATTTTGGCCAACCTTAATTTCATTAATACTTCTTACTGCGATGCCCATTGCTTTATTCATACACAGTTTTCTGGCAAAAAGTGTTTGTTGGTGAATAATGCAATGTTGGCATATTTATGTTTTTGTTCAATAAATAAAATTAATTAAAATTGCTTTTTCTTCATAATATTCTTTATGAAAGGACCTGTAATGTCTTTAGACATTGAATTTTTGGTAACGCTTTAAATTGCGTTGTCATCCCAAACATACAGGCTCCCCAACGTTATTTTGCGTAAATAACAAATTACCTTCCCATTCGTTGTTAAACATTTGTAGCGTACTGTATATTGTTTTGTGATTTCCGTATACTTAGTACCCGGTCGCATGAAATCTGTATATCGACTGATCAAAACAAAACCGATTGCAAGCATTGCACGATTACTTTCTAGCATGATACGATCTGTCGTGTATGTCTAAAAGCACATAAGCTTCAATGTGTACATGTGAAAACACAAAAGCTGTTTTTGCTCACGAGCTCCCTGAATGGCCATAGCTGATCTAAACTCAAAGAACTGCACTGTGCTCGGAATTTCATCTTTTATTTTGGGGCCAAAGTTTTAATGGCTGATCTTATCTAATTCGAATGAAAGGATTTAAATTTTGCCGTTTTGTTTAGTTGGTTCGAGAAAACGGTATCCATAAATTTTAAAAACTAATAAAATTGTCCAAAAAAACAAGAACATAAATTAAATAAATTTTAAAAATTAAAATCAAATGTCAACTGTTCTGTTGTATCTTATATTATTTATACCAGTGGCTTAGGTAGGATTTTGAAACGTAGGGACATTTTCTTTTCTTTTTTTTGATTCTATGCTTCGTAAAAACTCGAAAGCGATTTAATACGAACCATTTTTTTCTTCTTCTTTTTTCTTCTTTTAATGGCACAACAGCCCATGGAGTGCCTAGGCCCAGCTCCTCCCATCCACTCATGTTGTGCCTGTTATGGTTTTACATGAAAGGAAGGGAGCTACAGTTCTATACCGAACCCGAACGGCAAAGTGTAAAGTGCTTCTTAGGCAATTTTAGTCTTTTCTACTTTTTGATTTTGCCTGTGCTTAGATTTGAACCCCGGATACTCCAGGCAGCGCACTACTAACTACGCTACGAAGACCAAGGGGGAACTCTAAGGGCCGTTTCATGTATAATATTAAAAATACCATTAACTCGGAAACTGGAAATATTCTGACAAAACGTTTACATTGAATTGCTTGGGCCTGAATTAAATAAGATCAGACATCAAAACCTTTGCTCAAATTTTTAACTTGCAAAAGTATAATTAAAAAAATATATTCCTATTATATTTCAAAATGAAAACGCTTTAATTTTGAGTATCTATAAATATTTTTGCAAGTTTTATTCCTTAATTTAGCTTTAAAGATTATTCCTAAATTTAAATAAATTTGATTAAACAAATTGTTTGATTTCCGTGGCTATTTTGGGAGAATACTTAAAATATCAAAGTCTGGTTTGACCTCAGTTAATTTGGAAAATAACATTTAAAGCATTTTATTCCTTTCGCCATCCAACAAATATCTCCTATATACTACATATTGATGGTCATACGTTGTAACCATGTAACCCATGTAACTCAATTTTCACAAATTTAAAAAAAGGCGACAAAACATTCACTTTTTGTAAAACTAAATGTTTTCCCGGTATTTAACAAAAAGAAAAACAGAAAATTTAAAGTAAATATTCTATATTCTGCTATCTTTTTAGTGAGTTATGACGGGCCAACATGTGACCATTATCGATATGTATGTACGTAAGGTACATTGTGCAACAAACTTACTTAAAAATTGAAAAGCCCACCACAAATTTTACCTTTCGTCTTCTGATGCGCACCATTTCGGGCAATGATCTCCCTGCCATCTTCGCGACGCCATGTAATTTTCGGCTTTGGATGCCCACGTGCACGGCAGACAAGTTTCGCGGAACCACCTTCGGGTACCATCATATCACCGGAAGTTTCCTCATTGATGATGTCTGGTGGTATCACCACTTCAAGTGTTGCTGTCTGTGAAAGAGAAAAACCGAAGATTGTTTAAAGGTTTTTGCTTTCATTTGATACCCTTAAATTTATGTGACATTATTTAAGTGAATTGTTTTGTTTTTCTTAATCTTCCTATTTTTTTTTATTTTTTTTTTTATTTTTTTGTTGGTTGCTTGATATTATTGTTGACATTCGTTAAATAAAAACCCATAGCATGACTATTAAATATATTCCTTTATCGTTAAAGAAAAAAAATTTTATTGTAAAGAGAGAAGCAAAAAAAAAGGTTAAATAAAATTTGATATTTACTTTAAGAATAAAAACAAAAATGAAAATTCACGTGACGACAAACACATGCATACATGCAAGCACATAGTATGTATGCTGCCTGGTTGCTATATTTGCTTTCCACTCAATTCACTTTGTAAGGTTGAAAAGTGCCGCCGCCGCCGATGTCGTTGCTGTCAACATGCAACATTTGCTATTTGGTACTGTTTTTACTTTGCCTTACGCCTTTACCCCATCGACTTTCCGCTGCCGCCAGAATTCATTGCTTTACTCGAATAGCGCATAAAATATTCAAGTATGAGAGCCTATACCTATACATACATATACCATACATATGTATACACATGTGTGTATGTATGTATGTATTACACTTATTCTGAAAAATAATATTTAACTCCTTTAGCATTGCGCTGAACATTTCTGAATAATATTTTCCTAGAGATCTCTAGTTCGTTGGAGTAAGAATTTGAACACAAGCACGAAACCTATCGATCTTATAGATTAGAAACAAGCTTCAACTTGAAATGGTATAAAAGCCCGAGGGTCGAGGTTGCAGCATTTCAACTATGTATATAGAAATTGAGCAAATGAACCTATTAAATATATACAAAAACTTCTTTAGTTTCGTAGACTCTTTGCCCCTCTTATACCTGCAGATTTTCTGAGGTGCTTCTTATCCAACCTCACATTTATGAACAATTCAAATGCATAGTCTGATCACAAATGGAAAAATAAGGAACCAGCATTAAGATGTCCACCAAAGTTTGTCTTTGAAAACCATGGTCTCTTTCATCGAGGACCAAGGAGAGTTACGAGAGTTATTACCTGTGCATTCTTAGCAAAAATAGGGTTGTGATCTACATGGAAAGAAATATGTTTCAAAAAAAAAGGTTTTTTTTTTAAATATGCTTAGGAAATTAAGCATCATTATTCTCAACAATAACCGCCTGTAGAGAAAGGAGAGTCAAAGTTTGACTGAGAATAAAGTGAAGAAAACCGGATTAAACCTTTGAGAAATATATATGCTTCCGAAGAATGGAATACTGCCCTTAACTATGAAAACCCAGGTAGACATTTGGACCAGAAGGATATTTACTGTACAGGATCCGGAAGAAATCGAAATGAATTTTGATCTCAATAGAAATATGAAATATATGGAAATGACAAGAAATATTTTTCTGGAACAAAATTCTGTAATAGGAAAATTTCAAGGACAATAAGTGGTCGCTGTGGCGTAGTGGTAGTGCGTTGGACTCCTACTCAGAGTGTCCGGGGTTCGAATCTCGGCACAGGCAAAATCAAAAAGTAGAAGAAATAATTTTTCTACACGGCACCACCTCTCGGCAGGCAATGGCAAACCTACAAGAGTAAAAATTGCCTATGAAAAGCTTTTCACTTCGCCGTTCGGATTCGGCATTAAACTGTAGGTCCCTTCCATTCATGTACAAATATAACACGCACAACATGAGTGGAGGCGAAAAGCTCGGCCTAGGCCCTCCATGGTTTGTTGTGCCATTAAAAGTAAGTAAAAATAAATAAGTGACTTGTATTGAAATTTCCAAAAAAATATGTGCCAGCTACAAATGTTTTGTAGCTGCTTTGAATTGTGATCAAGATTAAGAATATCTCTCCTGAATATCTTTAACATTTGACCTGACCCGAGAAAAGAAAAATAGAGGAGTCAGTAAAAAGAATAAACTTTTGGAATGTAGTCTGCCTACGCTGAATCGTTTGCATCTACAAGTACTTAGATTGATAAGGGTACAGGGTAAGTTCTGTCCTTCCGAATATAAGGAAATTTTGTTCTATCCAGAAAAAAAAGTAATCTAAGATCTAAGAACCTTGGATTTCCGCAGCGAGAATTGAGTGAGTGTTTTTACCAACCATAACTTTTGCTTGCCAAATTTAGCTATTTTTATATATAAATTGCACGCCATTTGGAACCAGCGTTTGACTATAGGTCTAACCGTGAAGTAGCCCAGTGTGCCATTTTGGCTAAAGTGTGACCTTTGGACCATGTAGAAATTTGCAACAGAATTCAATTCTCTTTAATATATGAAATACGATCTGTCCCACAGTATTGTGTGGTTTTTTTGTGTCATTAATTTAAACATAATCAATTGAAGAGAATTAATGTGTAACTCGATTTGCAATCGCTTCTAAATAATTCAATTAGCCACAATATGTTTCCTCTCATATGACGCTGAAAATTTCATTGATTGTTAGCCCAAACTGTAATGTACCCAAAAATTTATTAGTAGCGCAGAGGCAAAATTTTAATAAATCCTTTAAATTTTAACAATGAATTTTGAATTCAAATATGTTTTCAGTTTTCTTTTTTGCATATGCTGGGTAATTTTTTGTTTGTTGCTGGGTATTTAATATGATGTATCGTTGTCGGCACCGTTGTCGCTGTTGTTTTTGTTGTTGTTGACTCGGAAACAACAACGACTACGGCTCCGATTCCAACAGCAGCAAAAACGTTGGATGTCGTTTCCACTTTCACCGCTTTATTCAACGTTTCCATTACCAATGCAGTGCAATGAAGGGGGTCGCTGTTAGCTTTACTCTTCAGCTCAGAGCATTGCGTTTTATTTTTTTTTTATTCATTCTTGCTTTCATAAATCTACTCGTAGATATGTGTGTATATTTTATTTACAATTTTTCCCATTTTTTTATATTCCGTATTTATTTTTATTATTTGAGCTTTTTATTGTGATTGTCCTTGATGTCATATCATTCATGTGCTGTGCTCTGCGTTCATCGTTAGTTGAAATATGACCGCTTTTTTACATGCATACATGCATGTGTTTGTAGACATACATACATACATACATAAATACATACATACATCGTTGTGTGTGTGAATTGAAGTTTACTTTTATTACCATACATCATTGACAATTTCCAATTGTTTTTTGTTTTCCACCGCTTTTTGTTTTCTTTACACTTTAAGTAGATAGGCTGAATAGCTGCTTTGATTTTCAATCAATATTTTCCCCTTCTACTTGTATTAATGCTTTAATGTATGGTATGTGTATGGTGTGTGTGTGTTTGTGTGTGTTTGAGTGTGTTTGTGTATTTATGTGCTATTGACAATCATTGGTTTTTATTTGCTCCTCTGTACGCACATATTTATTTATGGATATGTATGTATGTATTTTTTTAAGTGCATTTAAGTTTACCGTCACATTCACATAAAAAATTGATAATCTGCACTCAAGTTTATAAAGTCATGATGTGAGCTTGAGTGCTGCCGCTGAAAGCAATTGAAATTGTGTTGAGATCCTGGGTACTTAAGTTATCATAAATTTATTTTTTTTTTTGGCTGCCGCTAAAAGCAATTGAAATTGTTATGATACTGGATACTTAATTTATCATAAATTTATTTTGTTTTTGTTTTTATTAACTAGTGTAATGTCTAATTAGTAAATGTCTCCTGGGAGACACGTGTCCCATTTATATTTTATTTTATAGTATATGATTACCCTGTTAAACTTAGATAAAGATATGTGAAACACCCGGTGATTGAAGAACGGTAAAACCACGAAGAACGGGAAAACCACGAAGAACGGGAAAATCACGAAGAACGCGAGCTAATTGGGTATGAAGTAGAGGTAGAAAGAAATCAGAGATGTAAAAGAACCATTAAGTTGAATTTTTAATTTGCTCTAATTAATAAAGAAGATCAAACTAGGTACTAATTTCATTTCAAATTGCGCTAGATTTCCAACACACTGCCCAGATACGAGGTGTGATCAAAAAATAAGCGTTATTTTCAAATTTCGTGAGTTACGTATGTTCGATTTTCGCATTTTTTTTCTGTTATGTTGGTACACATGTCTATTATATACTCGTATGTTGGCAATACCAACCATTTTGGATTGTCAGTTTGTTTTTGACAGATAAAAAAGTTAGTCGTGTTTTGGTGTGCTCTTCGATTTTTTACTATTCGAAAATATGGATCAAAGAAACTGTATTAATTTTGTGTAAAAAATAAAATTAAATGCGCAAGGACATTTGAAATGTTGACTGTGGCTTTTGGCGATTTGATTTTGGATAATAGTGATGATGTTGGCACTTTGAAGGGGACAAGATAGTTGTTGATGAATAAATAAATACTTTTTGAAAAAAAATTTGAAAATTTTGAATAAATAACGGTTATTTTTTGATCATACCTCGTACATATATTTAAAGGCTTGAAACTTTAAAATGCAAGAAGATCAAATTGAACTGTTGACTTTCGAATTTATTTGTTATATTACTCACAAATTAAATTTAAAAAAATAGATTCTCTAATTAAAAAAAAAAAAAAACAAAAACATTACTTTCACCTAACTTAAAGTTCGTTCAAATTCACACAATATCGTAGACGTGCGATTGGCTTGTATTTGTGCAGGTATTGTGGTATATCAACATCGGAAAAGTCAATGTAAATTAAGATTTTCACTAGGTTGTCAATGACAAAAACTGCCACCTCGTTTCGTTTCGTTTCGTTTCGCTTCGTTTCACTTCTCTTCGGTATACAATATGGTATCTATTGTACTATGGTAAATATGTACAACATGAGGTATCTGCATGAGTTGCATGTCATGCATGCCTAAGTGCTTCTTGTCTACAGCATAAATCCCATTAAAAATTCGATTACCTTGTGTGACAGTTTATGTCTGTTTGTGTGTTGGCTACTACTACCATTACAAAAATTTTTACACATACATGAGGTAAAAGTTCCAAATAAAAGTGTTGGCTTACATTGAGTGTTCTGACAGAGCTAGGCGTATTAGGTTAGATACATACAAATGTACATGTCTGTACACAGAAAAACACGAGTAAGTTAACTTTCAAATAAAAATATTAAAATTTTTTTAAAGTATATAGTAGTTGTATTGTAATAGCAGTAGAACTAGTAGAACACAAATAAAGCATTACTTAAATTAATCACCATGATTTTCTTGATCAATACAAGTAAGTAGGTACGAGTATGTATGTCAATTCGGAGGCACTTAATTTGTACTTAGAATACCCCTTAGGAAGTTGTTTTTCTTAATGTAAAATAGTTTTTACTACCATTAGTTCAAAGCTTAATTTCTTAACAAATTTATTGCCGTATGCTTTGGCCTTTAGTAATCCCAAGTATTTTTCTTAACAAGGTATAATCATATATATTAGTAAAAGGTAATGACTTCAAATAAAAAAATAAGAGGGGGTAAGGCGGTCGAGTGGAGTGTCAAGGATTGATTTATTGAATCACTTTCATGTTTTTTGTTTTTTTGGAATCAACTCACCGAGCATACTCATATTCATGCTCATTGAAAATTAATGTGTTGATTGGAAAAGAATGACAAATTAAAAGGAGGAGGAAAGTGAAAGAAGTATCGGTGAAAATGCCCTAAGTGATTCTGGTATTTCTGGCGAACACACGAACTGGTGGCATTAAATTAATAATGTTCGATTAGCGTTACGCAAGCCAAGTTTCGATGATATTCCTTTTTGTTCCTTAATGGAGCTGGAGACTTTATTAAATCCTCTTTGATTTATCGCTCGGTGTTGAATACGGTTCGGTTTCATTCGTGAAGCTTTTTACTTACTTTTTAATGGCACAACAGCCCATAGAGGCCTAGGCCGAGCTTTTCGCATCCACGGGGAATTAGGAATATCTATTATGAAATATCACGGTTCACGTTGATTGTAAATATATCCGTGAGATCATTAATAAGTGGGATAAGTTCATATCATGCCTTTTTTCTCAATTTCCAAAGAGTTGGGGCATTTTTTGTAGGTGCATGAATGATAAATGGCAATATCGCAAGCTAAAGAGTAAATCGGATGCCTGTTAATAGCAGAAGAATATTGATGAAGATAATACCGAAGATAACCAAACTCTGTAGTACAATTCTCTAATGGTACGGTACGATTCTCCAAAGCAACAATACCATCCATCACTAAGCAGATTGATTGATTACTATAAGACGTTATTTATCATTGAAAATTACGCAACTGATTCCATGCGCAACCAGTTTCTACACTAGTGTGCCTTATGTCACACGGTTGAACGCCTCTCCAGGGAAATTTCGAAGATAACTATTTTGTAATTTTGATAATATCTCAGCCACTTTTATCGTTTCTTCTAAATTAAGGACTTTAAGAAGGAGCGAAAATATTAATGATCGCGCACTGTTAGGCGTAATCATTAGAAGATAATGAACTTTGGTTTGAAAACTGTAGTCTCTAAATTTGACAATGGTTGAAAGAATGTCATTAAAGCTTAAATAAGTTAGTAATTGTATGGTACTAACTGCTTTGTAAGGTTTCAGCCATAGAAATTCTTTGCAGAAGAGATGGATAAAACACTCGTAAGCAACAATGTAAATACTCTGCACCTTTCAACTGAGAAATCCATGGGCGCTAAAGCCAAAACCAGACTGTAATAGTTTAGTGCGTAGAGCACTCGACTTTCAGTCAGGAGGTTAATGGTTCGATTCCCTCCTTTGTCAGGTGGTTAATTCTCATAAAAACTTCTTATATTTCTACCTTTCGAAGTGAATGAAAATTGCCATCCGCGCTTCGGAACTGGAGTTAAACTGTAGGTCCAATCATGTGGTATCACAATGGGCCATTCTGGCTTAAATGTGTCCTAAGGCCAGCTACCTAACCAACCAACTAAGGCCAAACCGAATGGAGACATTTTTTACCATCTTCTAGACGTAATCAATCGGAGTTAATGAACTTCGGGTTGAAAATTGTGGTATTCAGTTACGCAATTGTAGGCAATGTGCACTCCTGCTGACTCCCAACTAACACTGACCCCGTTAAGTACCTAATATCGTTAACCACCACTTTCTCCTCCTAGTAAATCCACCTAATAAATAATATTTAACCAGCTTATGAATTCAGATAATGGATAATGGCTACAAAAACGTTTTACTCTAAATGTTTTTATATTTGTCTCAAGAAAAAGCTCAGAATTTTGAACAGCAAAGTTTTGAATAGTTGCACAAAAATTAGATTTCTTTAAAAAATGTTGGCTAAAATCGGACTCGATCTGATAAATGCAAGTATTGCTCCTAAAAATTGTTTAAATTTTTTTTAGTCATAATAAATGGACTTCTTCAATAAGAATTGCCTTTTCATATGAAAATAAAAATCAAAAGATCAACCCCTTTCATTTAAATCGTATGCGTTTGCTACTAATTGCAGCTTCACTACTCACTGTGCAGTCATTTCTGGACGCACGAGTACGTAAGTAAACTAAAATATATAGGGATATAAATTATTTTGCCAACACTTACTTGCATTTTCATTGGATCCGTATTCACTTGACACATATATTTGCCAGAATCTTCCATTTTAACATTTCGTATGACCAGCGTCCATGTGTTGAAGTCATTGTGTGTAACTGATAATCGATCATTGTTCGTTATCACATGCTCGTGTATCGCTAGAATTGCCTTAGCATCAGCCTTAATCCAAGCGACCTGCAGCAGCAGCAGCCGCAGCAACGACAGCCAACGCAAACGATGCATGCATAGGGAAGGAGTGCGTGTAAATGACCATGTGCCAACATAAATGCGTAGAGTAAGGGTTAAGCATTAGAGCAGTAACAGTAACAGCCACAGCAGTGCAGATGTGTTCAAATTGCATTTTGATAGGTGTGTGTGTGTGTGTGTGTGTGTGTGTGTGTTATTTTTTGTATGAACAGCAACACACAAATAACAGTTATCAATTGCAAGAAGAAAAACAAATATAGAGAGAAACCAAACCCAAGCATTTCATTCGATTTCGAAGAACGCGAAGGACACATCGTTATCACCCGCCATATTTGTTGCCGTCATTGCCAGAGCCACAGCAGCAGCCATCAACAGTAGCAGCAGCAACATAGAGTGGAAGAAGATGGGTAAAACGCCAACGTCGTCATCGGTCGTCGGTTGTCATCAGCGTGTATATTCAGCAATTTCCGGAGAGTTGTTGTTGGTTTGTTTTTTGCCCCCATTCGTTAGTAAAATTTGTGATTTTTTTTTTGTTAAGTTAGGTTCATTCATTCAGAGAGTTTAATTTTGGGTTTGGTTTCATTGTTGGGCATCGGCGAGTATCAGCGAGCAGTACCAAAAGAAGCGCCACAAAATTTTTGACGAAAATCAATTTGCGGCCACAATTTGAATTTTAGTTTTATGTGCAAGTTCAGCCGCACAACAGCGCACCGCAAGAGCAGAGGAGAGAAGCGGTAATGGCATTTGCAGCATTTGTAGACATAGCGGGGATAGTAGTCGTAGAGTGGTAAAAAGTGGTTGTGTTGTGTTGTTGTATGTCATTGTTGTTGGTGTCGTTGTCAGATGTCAGCGCAATTTGACGCCATTTTCCATTTGGTTTAGGGTGCAACAGCAACAGCAATAGCAGCAAGTATCAGCAGCAGTCGTCAGTTGTTATTGTCGTCGTTTTGTTTTTATTTGTTTTTTCGATTTTGTTGTAGTTGTTGTTGTGTGTGGATATTAGAATATTGAGGTTTTTGTTAAGGATATGAAAAAGGATATTCCAAGTGCAATTAGTGAAATTGGGAGTTAAAGATTTTTTTTTTTTTGATTTTTTTTGTTGAGGTATACGGTTGTTAGTTGTCATCATCGTCGTCATCATCAGCAAATTGTCATCGGCCATCATTGTGATTTTTGTGGTTTTAAATAGTCGTCGTCGTTGTTGTTGTTGTTATTTTGGTTTATTGGAGTAGAAATTTAAAGAAAGCAATTTTTATTTTAGTAAAAGTTGTTAAGATTTTGTAGTTAACACATTTTTGTTAAAGAAATTTTAAATAAAAACAACCAAAAAAATTTCACATAAAATAATAAAAAGTGCTTTTGTTGGTGCATTTGAAACTAAGTACTTGATATTTAGTTGCTTTGTAATGATAAGAAGCTGGTATTTTATTTTGCAAAAATTAAAATAGTAGAAGTCGCTAACTACATTAAAATAATAACTGACTCACGCACACGCACACAAACACACACAGTTTTTAAGAATTTAAATGCACTTCATTATCCCTCAACCTTTTCTTCGGTTGAAATATATTATATTACTTATATCTGAAATTAAATTGATAAATTATACGAGGTGGGGCAAAAGTAGAGGCATAATGTTAATTTGCTATAATTTTTGCAAATGGTGTCATATGTCATTGTGCTTTGACATTTATTTTGTAGACAGACAGACAGACAATTAGTTGACAACAAGCAATGGAGTGATCCACAGCTCGGGCAATGATGGAGAATTTGAAACACCAATTTCTGGGCAGTGTGATCTCCCGTTTTGGCCATTTGAACTAGCCCGGCCAGATCACCCGATCTGACGGCGCCAGACTTCTTCCTTTTGGGCTTTTTGAGATTACCACAACAAACCACAAACCTTGCAAGTTTCGAAAGCTAACATTGAAGAAGAAATTAGATATTTTGGAGCACAAATGTGCATCAGCTGATATCATTTGGCAACTTAATGCTATCAGTTCTACTCCTTCAAATAAGCTTTTCGTGTAAAGAGAGCCTAATTTTTTTCATTCATCTAACAAAATGGCAGTCAATTCACATTTTACGTTTACCCTACCTTGTAGTAAGAAAATGTTAAAGGAACCATGTGAAGCCTGTGAAGGAAGAACTTAAATACATATAATATCACTATCTAATGCAGTTACTTATGCAAGGAAACAAAGGCATCTACCAATTGGGTAGAAAGCAAAAGCTAAAAAGGCTCAGCACTAGGCAATGTAAGAAAATACATATAAGACGTCATTAAAATCTTGTCAGGCAGAAAGATGAGCTACAAGTATCCTTTCACCTGAATTAAAAAGTGAAAAATTATTACAGATACAAGTGAGCACTTATCAGCGATGGTGTCAGCAACTCCAAAATTCTGTTGGTTTATTGAATGCCACCCAATCAAATTATATACACTATAAACTCAAGAATTAACAGTTGCATTCCATTGAAATAAGAAATGATTCAGCAATGAAAAGTTTTAAAAATGAAAAGCGCTTGATAACATTACAAAAATCTACGAAAAGTTCTTCAAATGTAATAGGAAAGTAAAAAGAAACATGTGGCTTTCAAAAATATGAAATAACGAGGATTTCCCTTTCTTCTTTTTGATCGCAGATATACTTTTCAACAATTCAGAAAAGAGAGACTATGCATTTTGCAAAAACTATAGGAGAGTTAGACTATCACCGATCCGTTTCAAAATTCTAAAAAAGCTTTTTATGAGAGCTAGCGAGCAAATCAATATGTTTCAGATCAGCTCTCAAAAGTGAGGTTCCTAGCGTGGATGGGATGAGTAGATTTTTTCATGATTTAAGGCTGATAGAAATCAGTGGATAAGTCAATCATTACTAAATCCTATTACTTCAGAGGATCTAGAATAATTTCAAAGGATAATTTTTGTGTTTTATTCCAACTGTCCAATCTCTCCCTTGTCCCCTTGAGACTATGTCTCCGTATGTCTTCGCACCAATTGATCAGGTCTGTGATCTCTCTTCAAACTTTGTAACTTAGGTAAATTCACTGAAAATGTTAAAAAACATGTGTGGGTTTGGTATTTGGTACTTTTCGGTATAAAGGATATTTAAAAAAAATTTAAGAGTTCATGATATTAATTTGGACTCGCATTCGGCCATACCATATACCCAACGTAGAATTATGAAGTCGCTTTTCTAAGTCCAGCAATGCAGATTAAAGGCCAAAATACAAAATATATAGGCCATACTCTACATTATTACATATAAGAATAATGGTGCATGCCCAGTTTTAAGTTGGAACCCTTAAGGTTCAAACCGTACTGCAGCTCCAACCAAAACGTGGTGTTTTTTATCTGTTGAAAATGAAATTTACTCTGCCAATTATATTAAATGACTTGAATCTCATAGGCTCCCTGAACTTACGTTTCTTGAGTTAACCCAAACTTAAAAGACAGAGCAATGATATCAAATTTCCATTGAAGTGAATAGGTATAACCCAATGAATCCATCAGAAATGGTTCAAAAATTATACAGCACACCTCGGTTTGGCTTTGTTTTTTTTTATTAATATATTCAACACACAGGTTGTACCCCTATGAATGCAGAGCATTGTGTTGAATGGAAGGAAGAAGGAGGGAGAATGAAAGAGGGACTGCAATCACACAGGACACGGATAAAGAGATAGGCACCCATTGTGTGGCCTTTATTTTATTTATTTTTTGGAATTTGATTAATTTTTTTCCCCTAAATTTGCCTTTGCCGAGATTCGAACCCTTGGCACTATGCGTAACAGTCCAACGCACTACCGCTACGCTCCAGCGACCACAAGGTTTAAGAATTTTTGATAGAACTTTCGATTTTCGATATGTCCATTTTTTACCACGATATCAAGGCTTCTGAATTTAGGGCTAATTCAGATGAGATTTAATGCGGCGGTGAAAAGGTGTTCGAGATTTCTACTGCGTAGCTAACATACATACTTATGTACAGAAATACATACATTATATCACTCATACGCACTGTAGAGCTGATATTAATTTCTATCTAATAAGCTGTTTTCACTTCTATATGAAACTTTTCTGCTGAAAAACTTACATAAATTCTAAATTAAGGAAATTTTCAAGAAGCTTTCAAATGTTTTATGATTTCAAGGTGCTCAAGAATTGTTTTACTGAAGCTTGAAAGGAGTTCATTGAACAATTTTTAATGTATTGAAATGTTATAGTACAGGGTTTTTTTTAGAAGTGTGGTTTTCAAGAATAAATAAAAGGCATATAATTTAATGTTATGGCCAAGAATTTAGCTTTATTATAAATATAAAGATTTGCCATTATGTTTTAAAAATGATTTCGGGCAAGTGGCCGCCGCGGCTGTTTCGAATAAATTCCAGCCGAGAGACCAAATTTTCGACCACTTTTTGCAGCAATTGGGGCCGTATGTCAATAATAACGCGTCAAATATTCTCTTCCAAGGTCCGAGTCAATCGTCTCGGGCTTATCTGCGTAGACAAGCGACTTCACATAACTCCTCAAAAAATAGTCCAGCGGTCAGCGGTGTTAAATCGCACGATCTTGGAGGCCACACCACAGGCCCACGTGCCGACGACGCGAGATAATGCGCTCACCAAAAGTTTCCTTCAATAAATTGATTGTGATTATTTCGTTGGCTGTATGGCGCGGCATGTAGCGCCGTCTTGTTGGAACCAAAGGTCGTCTACATCAACATTCTCCAATTCACAATTCAGGCACGAAAAAGTCATTAATCACGGCTCTATAGCGTTCCACATTGACTGTAACATTATGACCGGCTTCATTTTTGAAGAAATATGGACCAATGATTCCCTCTGCCCATAGAGCACATCACAGTGACTTTTTGAGGATGTAACGATGTAACGGCGTCTCAACAATGGCTAGTGATGATTATGATCACTCCAAATGCGACAATTTTGCTTATTAACGTACTCAGTCAACCAAAAGTGAGCTTCATCGCTGAATAAAATTTTGTTGTGAAAGTCGCGCGAACCGAACCATTACTTTGGTAATAAATTTGCACGCTTTGCAAACGTTGTTCAGGAGTAAGTCTATTCATTATGAAATGGCAAACCAAACTGAGCATAAATCAAGTGACAGCTGTCAAAAAGACTAACTCCGAAAAAAGTATTGCCAGATCGAAAACCACACTTCTAAAAAAAACACCCTTTATTTATTTCTGAATAAAAGCAAATGAATTTACGTACCAAATATTTGCAATAAATTTTGAAACAAAATTTAAACATTGTTGCAATTTACATATATACCCGTGTAATTATGTATTAACACTCAAAGCGAAAGGAAATGAATAGAAAACGGTCAATTCTGCTATCAATGATTCAGTAAATGGGATTGATAGAACTAACATGTAGTTTGTAATAATATTTACGGACAAGAATTAGTATATGTAAAATTTATACGAATTGATTATATTACATTAAAATCTAATACGAATCTTTGATTTTTTTATAATGTTACATACTATATATGTATGTATATTAAAGTTTTTTCTATACGGAAAGTTGATGCAATTCTTTGTTTGCCGAAAAGCTCACGAAAACAAAAAACAAAAATGATGCATGCAAAATATTTGATTTGTAAAAAATAAAAGAAATAGTAACAACAACGATAAAAATATTTATAGAAAATATGTTGAAATAAACACGCATGAACACAAATACGCACACATTCCCATACATACATACAAATAAAACAATGACTTATAGTTTATATTTACAATATGCATGTAATGATATAAAATGAACAGACATATGTAAACATTACTACATCTACATACTCGTATATACTATAGATACTTCAACTATTATTACGACAATCTCAGTCCCACACACACACACTGATACACACGCATACACATATGATACGCAAATACAATACACACACACATATGTATATAGTTAATAGTATATATATTTACATTACATTTGATGGTGCAAAGTTTGTTTCGGTTTTAAATCGGTGCGCTTAAATTAAAACAGAAAACAAATAGAAAAGAAATCGTAAAAAATATGTACGAGAAATAAAATTTACAAAATAAAATCGACGCTATAAAATATGTGAAAATGTTAAAAAAATAAGAGTAAAAAAAGAGGACCTACAATGTATCGGTCGTTGCAAAAAAATTTACTGAAATCGTGTCAGTGTGAAATACTGATACTCTGCAGTTATAGAGAAATGCAATGTCGTACGTAACGATGAGTGAGGAAAGAGTAGAGTGGAGAGTGGATGTAGCATGACCGGGAGGAATTAAGTCTAGTGATTTGCAGAAATGTTATAAAATATTGACAGAAAAATATATAAATACATATAAGAAGTAAGGTAGTTTTGTAAAAAGGGAAAAAGAAAAAGAAAAGGTGTAGAAGGTAGGTCATGAAACTGATAAAAATGTGTATAATACTTAATAAAATAAAATCATCGAGTAGGTTTGGATAAAATTCTCAAAATCAAAACACGAATGTCTGATTCTGAATTACGTTCGTATCCCATGAAATTATGTAAACTATTTTTTAAAGAACGTCAAGACCTGAACCGCATTCCCTTTTTTAAATCTGCTAATGGGAAACAAGTAGAGACTAGAAAAATGAAACGAAACCAATCGCTGTGAAATTATTTCACCTGGTCTAAATGTTTTGTTGTCATCAGAACGAACTTACGGAAAGAAGAGGCATATTGTGATTCAAGAATTAGCTGTTCAATTCAACACTTTCAAGGCCTTAAAGTTGTTAAAAAAAAAAAAAAAAAGATTGTCAAGTGAATCAGATTTAGTTATGTGTTATATACGGCCCCCTATATATAGTATGTGTAGGATAGAAGGGGAATCATTAGCGATTGTAAGGCAAAACTTATTTTTTTTATTATAATCAACACACAGGGGTTACCCTTATAAATGCAGAGCATTGATTGGAAGGAAGGTTTATACTTAGGTGGGAGGAAAAAGGAGGGAGGAGTGTTTATCAACGGTTGCTTTAAACTTGCAAGGGTCATAATAATTGGGAAAAATTGTTGCAGGGAGCTTATTCAAAATACGCGCGATACGACAGATGAACGAACTTTCTCTGTAATGCATAGTGCGTTGGAACACCGTGTCTACGTGGAAGGCGTGAGTTCCGCTTGCTGGCCGTGTACACACGAACTGGCGGCATCAGCTTCCGCATCTCAGAAGAACATCGATCGTTAAAGTAACGGTAGAACAGTGAGACGCAAGCCACGTTTCGACGATGTTCCAAGGAGTCAATAGAGCTGGAAACTCTGCTGTCTCCTATTAACTTTATCGCTCGATGTTGGATACGGTCCAGGAGCTCCAGTCGCGTTCGTGAAGCTCCAGCCCATAGGTGCGAATTAAACTGCAATGGAGGACGTATATAGGTGGTGGAGATCATGCGAGGATCAGTCGAAGTAAAATATTTTTTACACCGCCTAAGAAAGCCGAGACACTTGGCTGCTTCTTTCGACACGTCAAAAATGTGTTTATTCCAACGAACATCACATTGGATGGACATGCCCAGAACATCAAGAGTCGCTATCTCCGCAATACCTACCCCACTCATAACTATGAGGTTAACGGGGGGTTGGGAGATTCGTTTGTGAGATAACAGACAACATTGGGTCTTACGCGCATTGAACTCAACTCTATTCGTAAGACCTCACTTGGAGATTGACTGGAGATCTTCATTGAGTGAGTCATTCATAACGTGCCTTTTCATCTCGATCTCCAAAGAGTTAGGGCGTTTTGAACAGGCATATGAATGAGAAATGGTGCTGTCATCTGTAAACGAGTAAATAGGAAATATATTTCGTTAATGACAGAAGGTCATTAATGAAGATAAGGAAAAGTGTAGGGAAGAAGACCGAAATTATTGTAAATGCGAGACTAAAGAAGTTTTGTCCTATATGATTTCAAGCATTTTTCCCGAACACTCTCAAGTTAAGCACCAATTACAATACCGCAGCTCTGCACTAAATCCATTGATCCCGAAACTAATCATTGATATCAGTTCGACTGACACCAGAGAGTCGCTCAATGACTCCTTGAGTAAAGATCATAGATAAAGATATTTCAAAGTTGGTCTGAAGTCCACTTCTTGCCCCTCCTCCAAATCTAATATAATATAATTTATCTAACAACTCACAGCTTGAAGCCAATTAAAGCATTTGGCAAAAATTTTTCAGTATATGTAAGTAATGGTGATGTATTTTTTATAAAAGCGATAGAATATTTCGGCGCCACTATCCAACCTTCCAAAAACTAAGCAAAAATTACGTTTTATAAAACTCAATTTTACTATTCCTCATCAAAAGAATTAAGTGTTAGTTAACCTTGAAAACGTCGCTGCCCAATACACCAAGGTTGCCCAAGGCGAGTGCCAGTCCCTACCAGACTTCTGTGGAAAGTACTCGAATACTATAAATTCTATATCCTCATCCAAAAGTAATCGATTCTGCGCCACACTACCATGCACTCGTTGTTTGTAAATCTTCTTTGCTTCAGTTGATGCTAGCAAATAACGGATGACGCATATGGAATGTGTCTGTGTGCACTATGCATAAATGCAGGTATCTGTCCGTTTGCCTGTTCGCCGGTCGATTCATTCATTCATTCATTGAACTGTCAATGGTGTAGTATTTAGTTTTAAATGCTTTTAAGGGTAATGTATTTTGTTGAAACGATGGATGTGTATTGAACGTTATTTTATTTATGGGATGCTCATATGTGAGTGTATAGTTATTATTGTTGGACAATTTTCACAGTATTTTTGTTGATTTTTCGCTTTTAAAATGTTGATCCACTCCTGAGAGTTTACAGGAATTTTTTATGTATTTACATACATACTCGTACATATATACAATATATCTTCTTTATTTTTAGTGATTTGTTTGTTGTATGCATTTTATTTATGGTATCACATTTGATGATTTACACCTTTTGATGATGAAATGTCCGCGATACACAGACATTTGCACAATGCAAGTATTTAAATAAAACCAAATAAGTTTAACATTTGTAAGTGTTTTTTTAACTAGCGCAATTTTCAACACGTTAAGTTAAATTCATTAAATTTTGGTTTTCTCATCAGTTCTGTGCTTTCTACATTTTCGGTTAATTTTTAAGCAATCCACAAACAAAACATCCGGTCCAAAGTGTACGTGATGTATTGGTGAATTTTCAGCACTCACACAAATGCACTAAACGAGAAAAGCGGCGTGAGCGTGTGTGCATGTAGTGGTATTTGCAGTTGTGCTTTGCCCAAAATGCAGAGATACGAAACGAGTTCCGAGTTCACACCGACCGCATTGCAATGCCAAATTGATTGGAATGCGTCTGTAAACACTTAATTGTTGTTGTTGTTGTTGGTATAGTGGCAAATATGTGCTCGTATATTCAACTGGCTATTTACATGCAAGAGTGACATAATAAAACAGTTAAGTATACAAGAATAACTGTTATTTAAGTAGTGGCTTATTTTGTGTTAAAAGCATACGTGTATCTTATAAACTCTTTAAGTGATAAGAATATTTGTCCTTACCAATTGAATGGATTAACAGGTAAATTGAAAAGTTCTTCACAAAATTTATTTATGTTTTTTGAGTTATGACTATCTTGCAGCAAACAAGCGATATAAGTATATCTACAAATGCCATATGTGTAAATATACTTATAAAAATATGTAGATTTATTCTGAAATTTCACTTTGAATACTTTGTGTTGCATAATTTTACTCAAATTTGAAGGCAAATTGTGTGTGTGTGTGTGTGTTGGGGTGTGTAGAGGTAGCAGCTTGAAGATGAGTATCTCAGTCATTATGATCTTTGCTTCCGAAATAAAAGACTTTCTGAAGGGGCAAGAGTCCATATTTACTCCTCTTAAAATGAAGCTATAAACCGCAGGTAAGCCAAAAATTTATTAGTTTTATATGGTGGGTGGTTTCTTTATAGTTTCCTCCCTACAGTTCGAATAAAGGATGGTCTGGAGTTGTATTGCGTGGCTATATAAATTTCATCATTAACCGAAAAAGGGTAGAGGCATGATTCGGCATCACGTTTACATGACTCTGGTATTTTCAATTTAGACTTCACGACTTTCTTTTTTTTTTTAAGGGTCTGACTTCCCCGCTGTGACTTCACGATTACGGCAACTCGAGTCAAACTTCACGGCTCTGAATTCATATCTTTGGTATTCTGACTCTGAGATAATCACTCTAACTTCACGATACTAACAGAGCGACTCTGTCTTCAAGGGTCTTCCTCTTCTTTTAATGGCACAACAGCCCATGGAGGGTCTTGGTCGAGCTTTTCGCATCCACTCATGTTGTGCTTGTTGTATTTTTATACATGAATGGAACGGACTTATGGATCTATAGTTTTATGACGAATCCGAACGGCGAAGTGATTATACATATAATGTAGAAATAGTGTTAGTGAAGATATATAATGAAAAGTTTTTGCGTAAAGGCGCCTGCAAAAATCAATCACTGAAAGCTTCTCTTGTAGGTTTGCCATTGCCTACCAAGAGGTGTTGCCTGCCAACAGATTTTGCCTGTGCCGAGATTTGAACCTCCTACACTCTGGGTAGCAGGTCAACGCACTACCAACTACGGTGACCACAAGGTCAAATTCAAGGCTTTAACTTTACGAATATAACTTCACAACTCTGAATTACGACTCCCAGATCACGGCTATAGCTTTATGACTCTAACTACACTAACTAACTGACTAACTATCTGAATTCACAAATATAACTTATCGACTCTGATATCACGACAACGACTGCATGATGCCTCTCGCTTCCTGACTCTTACTCTGACTTTACAGCTTTGACTATGTGAGTCTGAATTCTCCAACCAGTCTGCTTCACGACTTGGATTTCACGACTCAGGATTTCGACTATGGATTCACATCTCTCATATCATAACTCTAATTTAACAAGTCTGACTACACTACTTTGACTTCACTACTCTCATTTAATTAGCTATCAGCCTGGCAATAGTTACAATACAAAACCTACATAATTCGTCTTTCTTATGTACATATATGTAAGTTCCGGCAGAAAATCAGAGTTGGAAAACCGAAATTGACATACCCTCCAATAGTCAGGAATGGACTTTACACATTGCAGGCAAGTGTTTTCTCTACTCCTATTTAAATGATCACGTTTACTTACTTACTTACTTAACTGGCACTACAACCGATGATCGGTCTTGGCCGCCTCTATAAAGCTTCGCCACTCGCCTCTGCTATGCTCGCGCTGGCGCCAATTGATAAGGCCAAGAGCAGTCAGGTTGCCCTGCACCTGGTCTTTTCACAAGAGATTAGGATGTCCCCTTCTGCGTGTTAATCCACCGTGGTTCGAATAAAACACCCTTCTAGCCGGAGCGCTTTCTTCCATTCGCTCAACATGACCCAGCCAGCGAAGCCGCTGGATTTTTATACGCTTGACTATGTCAGTGTTGGCGTACAGCTCATACAGCTCATCGTTCCATCTTATCCGATACACGTCGTCCACGCATACTGGACCGTAGATCTTGCGGAGTATCTTCCTCTCGAACGCTCCTAACAGCCTCTCATCATTGATGGTCAATGTCCATGTCTCTGCGCCATACTTTAGAACGGGAAGGATGAGGGACTTATAGAGCGTTATTTTCGTCTGTCGAGAGAGGGCTCTACTTCTCAATTGCCTACTGAGCCCATAGTAACACCTGTTGGCAAGAGTTAGTATCAGGTTTACTATTCCTACTAAAAAATATTATTACTTGTACTTACTTAGTTAAGTACTTAAAAGGCCCTGTTTTGAAAAGAAGAAATTATGGATTTATTCATTTCTGTCTGCGATGAACTTAAGTAGTAGGTAGTACCATAATAGTAAACACTCGTTTACCTTAAGCACGCAGTTCAAATTGTATGCTACTATGAGAATGCAATTCAAAATAATATCCCACATTGAGAGGTTCTTAAATTTTGAAACCGACCCGCTACCATCACACCTTCTCTAACTCTTTCTAATTTTAATGAAATGATGAATGCAGTGCACAATGCTTGGCGTTAAATTAAGTTCTGCTTTCAAGTTTTCTCTTTCTCTTTCTCTTTCTCTTTCTCTTTCACGTCCACGTTCACTTGCTTTCTGTTATTGTTGTTGATTTTTTGTAGGTTGTAGGTTGTAGGTTTTTCTCTGTTTTGCCCATTCTTTTTGAAAATGTTAGCAGCATTGAAATCAGTGTTGCGGTTTTTTACTCGTTTTCTCGAAGTTGTTGTTGTTGGTTTTGTTGCTGTCCTTTTCATTGTTGTCGATTGCTAAAAATTCATGAGCAAAATAACAAAAGAACGTGCCGTTTGTTTAACCGCAGCCAACTTCAGCCATTTATTGCTGTTGTCGTAGTAATTTATGTTGTTTTGCTATGGTTTTGTCAATGTGTAAGCGTGGGTGTGTATGTGTGTTTTCTAGGTTATGTTGTTGTTGTTGTTAGTTAATGATCTGCATACGATATTTGGTGAAATATGTATTTTATGCCTAAGTATGTACAATGGCAAACAGTGGTGGGCATTTGGCATGGTCGAGTTGAAAATTATAAACTCTCGTGCTTCTCGTGCTGGAAATGTTCATTGGAAAGGCTACTAAAAATTTCAATGCAGGATGAAGACGAGTGCTCAATATACAGTTTTGTCCAACAATGACCTACACATAGGTATAGACTGAATATAGGCATACAGAATTTCCAAACATAAACATATGCGAGCGCAATACAGCGCTTCACAAGCAAAGGTTACAAAGGTTAGTCATGGGCTTACCTAGAATCGGCCTATGTATACATTTGGGTCAAATATTTGATTAATAATCTCGATTCTATATAGGCTGAATAAAGGCGTTTCCAATTATCAGCTTAAGGTCTTTGAGGATACTCCATTTGGCTTTTCTGCAGTATTTATTTTCTATGGTTTCACTATAATTTTTATATTCACAACTTTGATTACGATGAATTGAGTATCGATTATAAAAGGGATTACCACCACCATATCAAAAAAGTCATAATCAGTCATTATAATTAGGGTAATATATTTAGTTTTCCTATTGACTCACACCGATAAATTTACATCGTATTGTTTTACATCGTTGATATAATTTAATGCTTACCTTGGCACCAATTAGGATCATTGGTGGCTAAGGAGGTTTTTTTATGATTTAACATCAGGGTCTAACATTTCAGTACCCACATAGAGCTTTTTGGCTGTGTTTTGATCAAAAATCGTGAATCAAAGTGATTATATTCTGATCGACGAAATAACTCCTGAACTCCTCTTTTCGATCTGTGGCGTTAACATCGATTCTAACCGCTACTTGATTGCAACCAAAATACACACACCCCTCTGTACAGCAAAACGCTTATGTCTACACTGAGAACTACTGAGTGCGGAAAAGCTGACACATCCGAAGCGTTCTGGCTCTAGATGTTTTTGCATTGATTCCTAAACGGGTTTGCTCTTATTACCTCAAAACGAAATCATGACTCCAACCTTTCCTTGTTAACATAAACATCTGCAAATTCAATCTTCGACGTGTCACGTTCAGTTATTACTCGAGTAACTCGATTAGATTCGTATCTGGTACATTATAAGCTACAAGTTATTCTTGATCAAATGTGTATATGTATAGCACAAGCCAATTATTCGAGTAAGTGAGCTAATTCCCCTCCCAAATAATCAAATAAAATTGCCACGTTTTTCTATTAATTAATCCTTTACAATATTCTGAGATTACATTTCCTTGATTTATGCCACTGTAAAGCACTCATTGTAAAATCCAAAAATACCAATAGCAGATTGTGCTCATTGTTATGCACATTTCCGTTAAATGCTAGCACGTGCACGTGAGCACCAGCGACGCAGCTCGTTGGAAAGGCTAAAAATGCACAAACTGTATTCACTTGAACACTAGAAATGGAAGCAGCATATGGAAGCGGCGCACCAACTCAGGTGATATCTGAAATTACTTGCATATGTATGCATGAGTGTTGACTTCATTATAGCATGCATGTATACATACATACACGAATACAAATGTATATGTATATGAGTGTGTAAGTGTGTAAGTGTGTAAGTGTGTGTGTGTGGGTATGTGTAATTGCAGTAGCGCACATACGTTTTAAAAATTAACATTGAACACGCATACAAATTGATAATAAATTGGAATGCAAATTGTTATCATCTCTTTCTTTGTGGGTGTATGTGTGTGTGTGTGTGTGTGTGTGTGTGTGCGTATGATGCAATCATCGTCATCAAGGGCAACAACAGCAACAACATCTACAACAATAACAGAAGCGATTATATTTTCTTTCAATGAATATGCGCATTATTGAAGTTATGTGATGATAGCATGTGGAGTGATTTAGTGCAGCAGCAGTGAAATGAATTTCTAAAAAGTGTCAATTTGGAAAAGAAATGAAAATATGTAGTATGGAATATTAATTAGAATTGTGCGTATAATTCGGATACGTTTCAATATTCGCATTCTCAATTTTTGATGCAAATAATGTCGGCGAGTAATTTTCTCATGTTCGAAAAAAAAATAATAAAAGTTATTTTTATTGGAAAATTTTGTCTATTTTGTTTTGAAACTCTCAACTTTTTTTTAAGAATAAAAAAATTATTAGCATTTGAAAATATAGATTTTTATTATTTGTATTCGTTTTTGCTGTTTCATTCGCACAACCCTAATATAAATGCCCGAAGCATCAGCAGTTTCCAATATCTTCATGAAGAATGAATGTTTTCATTTATTTAGTTTTATTTAGAGATAATGCAAATTGTTGATTATATAACATATATTTCAATGACTTAAGTATTTAACTATGTACTTGCAAGAAGCTCACAAGGACAAATTGTTTTACTACTTATAAGTTCAAGGAAGACTGATTTCCTCCTACATTTAAGTTGTATCCGAGAAAGGAATATTGCACATTTTTCTCGATGGAAACTTGTCAAAATATGTAAAATTTTCTTCTTTTGTAATTCAAGAATCTCTTACATTTAGTACGTTGATTTGAATGGGAGTGATAAAGTAGTAAGGCAAGTAGGTACAAATCTTTCGAGGCAAAACTCATATTATTTACATGATGTTTTATTGGTCTAATTAAACCTAGAACTTCTTTTGAGTATAGGATCTAGCTTCATAAATCAATAGACTAACAACGGCTAACTTTCTTCTAGGCTAAGCGCCAGGATCCAGATAAAGACTTGTAGCTTTCGACCTACGTTGCTAAATATTGTAAAAGCTATTCCTTCTTGGCCCATTCCCTGATAGTTGATCGGGTCCAAAAAAGAGCTTGTAGTCAGTAAAACTATGTATTTAATTTGACGCTGCAGTAGCTTTTAGTAGCCAACTTAACTTTATTTGTGTGAATTGGGGCTGGAGATTATCAAGACACTCTCTCTCCAGTTTCGTTAAAAATGTGATAGAGTTTATGCTGTAAATTAGTATACAATGATCTTTCGAAAAGAAGAAAGTACTGGAGACTCGAATTCGTTAATGTATTTTCGATGAAAGAAAACATTAAAATTTTGCTTAAGCAACTACCAATAAATACGGTGACAGACAACCTCTTTACAAATAGCCCAACGACATCAATCTCTACAATTTATGTTCAAGATAAAATCAAGGTAAGTGACTTAACAAACATGTTTTTCCCCAATTAATTATAAGTAGTACAATAAAGTATTTTACATTCTAATATTCTCAGGCTCAGCATCATTGCTATATGGTTTCTATATTATATGAAGGTAGGAAAAAAGAGAACAAACTAAAATTAATCGAAACTGTTTTGAACCGATTCAACTTTTACTACATAAAGACCCCCATCTGGTAGACCAGCGTTCCTACTTCTACATTTAATTGTAAAAGTGCCAAATATTTGCAAGGGTGTAAACGACTTGACATTTCTCAATTACATTCGATGCTAATTAAGCCCTTGTTCTTGAATGAGCAAGCAGCCGGGATATACATTCTTCATATCATGTCCATGGCGAATATAAGAAAGGTTAGGTGATTGAAGAAAATAAATTAATTCACCAGCTGACTCGTTGACTCAAAAGTTGCGGAAAGATTTATGATTTACGTTAGATAATCATTATAGCAGACACTTTTATAGGAAGGAAGCGGAGTTAGTTAAGTCTCCGATTTAAATATACACGTTTGTATACTTTCGTTCCTTTGAATTCTAAAGAATTTTTCTAAGGATGCGGTGAATATCATTCTTCAAACATATATTCTTTATATTTGATTATACAACTGATAAATGCAAACTATCAATTTTACGAGACCTCTCAAGAAGAAGAAGAAGAAGAAGATATATACTTGACTCCAATAAATCAAGGTTTGATAAATGACATTTATTAGGTATTGCACTATTCTGGACTTGTATGGTGTGAGGTAATTAATTAAAAGTGTGATTAAAAGAAAGGTAGAGACATAGGGGGACATAATTTTCAACGCTGCAGAAGCGTTTTGTCTGGAAAATTTCTATCACAACAGAATTTAGAAAACTTGAATTTAAATTGCCAATTTGTACCGTTTTTTACCGTGAAATTCAGCGTTAAAAATGGCATGGGAAATAACAACATTTATTCATTGCCCAAAAAAAAAAAACGCAGGAATGTTAAAATCAAAATCCAAAAGTTTAATTACTTTAAGAGTTTATTTGGCAAATATTCAAGATAATCAGTGCTTAAAATAAAACTTTCTCTTTTGGTGATAAAACTTAATATTTGTGTATATTGATTAGTTCCGCGGTTAAGTATCTGCGGTTTTCCGTTACAAGATGATGTTGGTACCCACAAATCTGGCAACACTAGCCTTATTATGTCAAACGAACACAAGTTCGCTGTGGCGTAGTGGTAATGCGTTGGACTGCTACGCAGAGGGTCCGGGGTTCAAATATCGGCACAGGCAAAATCAAACAAAAAAAAAAGAGGAAAAATAATTTTTATACATGGCACCACCTCTCGGCAGGCAATGGCAAGCCTACAAGAGTAAAAATAGCTATGAAAAGCTTTTCACTTCGCCGTTCGAATTCGGCATTAAACTGTAAGTCCCTTCCATTCATGTACAAATATAACACACACAATATGAGTGGATGCGAAAAGCTAGGCCTAGTCCCTCCATGGGCTCTTGTGCCATTAAAAGTAAAGTAAGGAATACAAGTTTGAAAGGTGGCATTTCTGGCTAAATTTTGTGTGAAGACAGTTGTGTAATTCACAGTTGTGTTTACGGTGAAGATGCTGTGAGTGAACCCCGGACACAGGAGTGGTTTACTCGATTCCGTTCCGGAAATTTTGATATCAAAGAAGCACCGATGAAATTTTGCAACTGATAGAGCAAAAGCGACACCGAGATAGCAGGGGCACTAAACATAAACCACATGATAGTTTGGAATTATTTAAAGAGAGCAGGCTATGCAAAGATGCTCTCAATGTTTCGGCATCACATGAATTAACGAAAAGAAATTAGATTGACCGAATTACCATCAATAAAACGCTGCTGAAACGCAACGATATCGGACCATTTTGGAGGAGAATCATTACGGGCGATGAAAAGTGGATTCGAGACGAGAATATCCAATGCAAGCGATCATGGTCAAAGCCTGGATTGACGGAAAACAAGGTTATGTTGAGTGTTTGGTGGGATTGGAAGGGAATTGTCTAGTATAAGCTTCTCCAACTAGGTGAAACGGTTAATACGGTTCTCTACGTACGGTTCTCTACGTACGACCGCCTGAACGAAGCAATCAGAATTTGCCAACAGACTTCTTTGATGACTCGGAACAAAATGGATGGAACTTGGTTGAGAAATTTTGACGCATTCACCGTATAGCCCGAACCTTACACCATCTGACTATCATTTGTTTCAATCACTACAAAACTTGACCAACCGAGGAGCCGCTGAAAGTCACTTGACCCAGATATTCGCCGATAAACAAATGAAATTTTACACCGATGGAATTATGAAGCTAACTGAAAAATGGCAAAAGGTCATTAATATTTATTGATTTTCAATAAAGACAATTTTTAGTTCAAAAATGTTCCAAATAACCGCGGACCCAACATTTCGCGTACTGAATGAGATGTTTCTCTCGAGCCTTTTCTTTCCATGTACCTTGAACTTTTCACTCCTAATTTTTATTATGTGTACATATGAAGTGAATTTTTAGTTACACTAATGTGCAAAATAAGTGCGAAAGGTGCAATTATATTATTTTATCTACGTGATTCCAAAATTGATTGATTTTATTTTTTGTGCATTTCATAAAAGAAAGAAACTTTTCGCATTGTCATACTCATAAATAAAATGCACTTTGTACAAACTATACTTTTCGGACACGGGTTTTCTTGTGGAATTAAAGTATAATTTAGTTAAAGTGCACTTTATTTTTGATTAAGACTATGCGCTTTTATTTTTGATCTTATTAAATAAGTGCGCTTATAAATTGAAATAAAATTTGTATATGTGCATAATTCAGTGGTGAACAATTAACAGGAAAAGGAAACATAATTTACGAAATAAAAACACAATAAATAATAAAAATAAATAAAAAAGGTAAAGTAAACATTTTAGTTAAATAGAAAAATAGAAAATGAAAATATAATTGACTTAATTGAATACGCCTCTTAAAACCGATACATACCCTGGCTGTTGAGGAGTCTCCACTCACCCTATGACCACCGAGATTATTGACCACACACGTGAACGTAGCGTCGCGTCCTTGCGCTACAGTGACATTCTCCAATGGAAATACAAAATCCGGTTCGAATGCGCCCACTGAGGAGATTTTGTTTGAAATGGAAAATTCTACATTGTTGAATGTATGAAGAGTGTTGAATTTTAAATTATTTTTAATTTGACTTGTTTTAATATTTTCTATAATAATCAGAATAATGGAAGGTACAAAAAAATACATAAACTAGAAGCAGTAGTTACAAGAATATGTAATTCGTTTATTTTATTCGTAGATTAGTTTATGTATTGATTAGTTTTACATGTACCATATGTATGTATGTGTGATTTTGTTTGGTTGTGTGATTTTAGCAATATGTATTTTGTTTTTATATCTAAATATACATAATATTTACTCACCTATGCAATTACACAGCAGCAATATGATCAGGAGTTGCCATCGCACACTAACACTTTGTAGCGTGGTGGCAATATTTAAGATTTTTATTATTTGCATAAAATTAATTTGTATTAAATCGCTTGTCATCATGATGTTTGTATTTGTGCGGTAAATGTCATCGCTTGGATATTTTTTCTGAGTATTTTCTGTTGATTTTTGATTAACAGATTGTAATTTCTAATTTTTGGTGGTGTAGTTTTCGGGCCGAGATTTCTGAAATGAAAAATATTAAAAGGTTTTTAAGTCAAATTTAACTGAAATAATTAAATTTCCCAAATATACAAATATAAATATATGAAATTTATTTTGCTTAAGTCGCGGTTCAATCAAATCAATTTTAAAGTAAGCCATTTACATTAAAAATCAAAATTATCCAAATTTAGTTTTTCTCCTACAAAAATTTAATAAAATCATTATTCTGAATTCATTCAAATTGTCATAAAAATCCCCGAATTTTTTTAATTTTTTAATATTTTTTAAATAAAATTTCCTATACAACTTTCATCATAAATATTTAACATTTTTCGTTTCGTTTTTTAATTTTTTCAAAATGTAATTAAAGCAACTACATTTAAAATTCTAAATTGTTGCATACAATTGTGCGATGTTGCTGTTATTTTACACGTACACACACACATACGCATACCCACAGATCTACTACTCCATTCGGGAGGGAAAAATAGTTGTTAAAATTTTAATTTCTTTTAATGTTGCGCAATTTCGCAGACCAATTTTTGGAAAATGTTCAGCGTAACTTTTGACTACGTTGCACAATTTAACAACGACAACAAAACAATAACAACTAACACAGTAGCAGTAACAAGAAAAACAACAAAAAGCCACTACTACATGTAAACACTCTCTGTGAAACTCTCATTCTCTCCCTCTCATGTGTTATTGGTTAGAGTAACGGAAGTGTATAACAAAAACGGAAACGGTAAGAGCAACAGCAATGGTCCAACAACAGAGTGTTCACATACAATAACACACAGATGTACACGCACACAAACACACACAAACACACACACACACACATACACACGTACATACATGTACTCTCTGTGTATATGCTCAGACTTATACATACCAGCATGACCCTAAATGTCATGGTTATGTTTACATGCGGTTGAGTTAAACTAAAGTGACTCTGCATGCAGCTTCACGATGCCAACTTGCCAACAGAGTCTGTGTGTTGGTCTCTGCTTTTTTGCATGCTGCTGCTCGTCCGCGTATCCCATTGTTGTACTTAGGTATGCATTTCTATTTGTACTGTACGTTCAGTTGAGTATGCTATAGTGCATGTACCTGCAGTTAATAGCGGATTACGGCAGGGTTTTAGGGGGGCTGAAGTCCTCACAAAAATTGTTAAATATTATTAAAAATTTGTTTCTTTTAGTCTGAGAATAATTTCTAAGTATGTAAGTTTGAGTTTCGGTCTGAAATTTGTTCTGATTTTTTATCTAGTTTTTTTAAGAAAGTTTTTATCTAACTTTCGGTGTGAGTTTTAGACTGAGATTTGTGTCCTTTTATTTGAGTTTTGGTTTTATATTCGATCTTAGTTTTGGTCTGAATTTGGGTGTCAATTTTTCTCTGATTTATGATCAACGTGTTAGCCTGAATATTAGTTTGGATTTTGGTCTAAATTTTAGGCTGATTTTTGTCTAATATTTGATTCGAATTTCTTATTTTAGCTTTAGGCTTATATTTGATCTAATTCCGATATGATTTTTGATATAAATTTTCGTATAAATAGGTCTAATTTTTGGATAGAATTTACATAAAAATTTGATCGAACAGCTCCACCTTATAATTTGGTGGGAGTTTGTGCTTGGGATTTGGTTAGAGTTGTGGTCTGATTTATGGGCAAAGTTTAGGCCTGAGTGTAAGTTAACTTGGATTTTGATCGCAATTTTATTGGAATTTCTGGTTTAAGTTTATAGCAAATATTTCGCCCGAATTTTGGTCTAATTTTTGGTCAGATTTTTGGTTGGACTTTTTTTCTAAAAATCAGTCTGATTTTGACTTCAAATTGGTTGGAGTTTTGGTCTGATTTGATATGATTTTCGGGCTGAGCCCTGGTTAAAGTTTCGGTCTGAATATCGACTTAGATTTTGGTCTGCATTTCAACCTTAACTTTTATCTGGTCTAGAGTTCGACCTTGTCGTGGTCTGCAGTAGTTTGTTCTGGTAATTTGTTCATTAAAAGTTCTTATGTATTCTCGTTACTTTTCTTTACTTAAATCCCATTAACATTTGTTAAATTATCATTTTTTACATTAGACGCCACATCGACTTTCAGATTCGAAATCAGTTTAAGTAAGTTTCATACCTTAAATGCATGTAAAAAAGTTTCTATAACATTTTGCAGTGTTCAAAATCGCCCCCAAGATAAATCCGACACTGCCTACAGTCTTGCCCGAATGATGCAAAATATAATTTTTTTCATTTCACAATGTTCGTTATTAGTGCGGATTATTTTGTTAGCATTAAAATTAATTCAATAGGCGAAATTTGTAGGAATTTGCAAATTTCAAATGCAAATCTTTGCTTTTTCACTTAACATACCGACATAGTTGCATTTAAATTCTTTCAATTGTTTATGCTTACTTTAAGTTTAAGTCAGAAAGATTAAAGCACATAGTCACCCACTCACACGTCAACAAAGCTCACAGGTACATTCATTTCACCTTGCGCTTGCACCGCACTATCTCTCTTGAGAAATATCCGGCAAAGCGTTCGTTGTACCACACTCCATGCCATGCCATCATGTCACGTCACAGCAAGCCAAGTGCGCGGCAGCACGCGTTTCATTTCATTTCAGTTATGAATTGTAGTGCAAACATACACAGACACACACACACAAACACACATTCGAATACATAACGTTGCATGCATTTTCGCAAATTACTCACTCACCTACTAACTGACGACTGACTGGCGGTTTATTTGTCTGTCTGGCGCTACACTTTTGTACAAAATGCATTTAAACCTCACACATTCACTTGGCGGCATTATGAATGTGAATGAGTGAGTGTGTGTGTATGTGTTGTGTGTGCCTGTGTGTATGCGTAAGCGACTTCTTTGTACCGTATGCTAGCAGTGCAAATGGCAAGCAACAGCAAGTAACAACAGAGAATTTGATTAAAACGAAGTGCAAACTTTTGATCCCGCTTTTTATGAGAGATTCCTTCATCAGGCTTCCCGCTTTAGTTTCCTTACTCTTTGTTGTTGTTGTTGTTGTTACTGTCGTCGTCCACAGTTGATTCTCTGTTTGCGCTAGTGATGTACATATGTATGCTAAACTTGTTAATGTTGCCATGGTCCTTTGTAGTCTTACATATGCATAAATTTACATATGTACTATATATACTCGTATACTGTGTATATACATATATATATATATATATGTATATGTATGTAGCAACGTATGTACGTGGCAACATGTGTTTTCCAGTCCATCCCATGTGCCCTGGTATTCTTGCCCTTGTTGTTGTATTTTTGTTTTTGTTTTTTGTGTTTGGCTACTCTCCATTGACTTTATTATTCTTCATCACTCTCAGTCTCTCAGGTTTTCTGCTGGAGGAATTTAATTATTAAAATGCAAAACACAGACACAGAAATATTAGTGAATGTGTTTCTGCTGCTTGTGGTTTATCTCTGTGGCATGCGTAAGGCATGAGTAAGGCATGAGTAAGGCATGTGTGTGAGTGTGGATATCGTGGTATCGAGTTTCCATATTTAAACAAAATTTGCATTATAAGTATAACAGAAAAGATTGAGAAAAGCTTAAATAAAAAATTTTAGTATGTAGGTACTCAGCTACTAACATTATCTAATCTCAGTTAACATATTTAACTTTATTTATATTACAGTTACCATATATCACACACACACAAACAGATGCACTTCTCTAAATGAAAAGTGTTGAATGAAAACGTTTGAATAAACGTTTGAAATTTTCAAATCACAGTTTTCTTAATATCTCCGCTTCCTTTATGCACTGATTATAAGTTACTTAAGTAAATTTGAATGCAAAATTCTAAAACAACATTTACATTGAAGTCGCACTAACAGTCAAGTTAGTCTGAACATTAGTTTATAAGGAGTGAAAAGAGCCAAGAATGATATCTAAAATGGACCCAAATGAGTAGTGAAATATTGAATGTGAAGAATAATCTACAGCGAAGATTTCCGCAGAATGAAGAGTAAAGAACGAATGCACGTTACGTTTCTTTTGTGTTCTAACAGACCATAGTTTACAAGTCTCAGAAAACTTTTGCCTTCATTCATCATATCGCCCGTGTACTGGAAGACAACCATCAAAAAAAATATACTCTGTGCCCTACAGAAATATAATTCTGCAGAACGTTTACTTTTTGTATTTGCAGGTTAGGTTTGCTAATCTTGTAAAAACCAGAGTCTTTCGCAGACATCACAGGCGTGGCCTAAGGAATTTTTAACGAACATATTTTGAAATTGCTTATGTCCTGATTTATGCAAACGACAAGCCTTGCATAGTTGTGTTAGATGATTTACCCTGATCCCACGTGTGCTACATCTGGATTAACCAAAATCAAAATCATCATCTTCATCAAAATATTCATACTCAAAGCATGCGAATTTATTTGCCACATCATTATTATCTTACCATTATCATCAAAATATTCAGGTTGTATGATCTGAACAGATGGAGAATTTGCCACTTGCCGATCTCAGAACTCGCGAGGTTAACTAGAAACTTGGCAAATCTCATCTATGTTTTGTTGTACTGATGTGAGTTATTTTCTTTCCACGGAGGATAGATTTTCAATCAAATTTTCAATTAAATCTCTCTTTCGTTGAGAAGCCCACCTCAGTGACTGCTTGGTGCTGTATAATCTGAGGACCTTCGTCGGGGCTAGCAGAATCTGCATTTTGTGGGCCTCCATTCTTCGACGAAGTCTACATTCTCGCTGCAGCCAAGCCGAAGTTTTTGCACGAGATTTTACCGCAACACAATCGCCATTTGAATGTTCCTCGCGTTTGTTTGTTTTTTTTTTCAGTATATTCTTACTTGCTCATTCTTTCAGCTCTAGAAATTTCTAACGATTTTTGTTTGAAATGTAAAATTTTACATTGTTTGAAATGTCGAAAAATGGAGGCCCAAATTCATATTTTTTTCAATATCCACTATACTCGATGCAATTATGTGAATTTATGCCTAAAAAGTAAATTATGGTATATGTGGCAACGCTTTCAATTATCGCTTCAATATTTTGCGCTAGATCTCGCACTCAACACTGTTGACTACAGCCACAGTTGCTATTTAGATTTTTCTGCGCTTGAAAGATGTTTTTAAAATTTGATACATTCTGTGGGCAAAGTTGGCTTTTATAAAGGGTGTTTTTTTTTAGAAGTGTGGTTTTCAATCTGGCAATACTTTTTTCGGAGTTGGTATTTTTGACAGCTGCCTCTTGATTTATACTCAGTTTAGTTTGCCATTTCATAATGAATAAACTTATTCCTGAACAACATTTGCAAATCGTGCAAATTTACTGCCAAAATAAAGGTTCGGTTCGCGCGAAGCAGCGATGTTCAGCGATGAAGCTCACTTTTGGTTGAATGGGTACGTTAATAAGCAAAATTGTCGCATTTGGAGTGATCATAATCCACAAGCCATTATTGAGACGCCGTTACATCGTTACATCCTCAAAAAGTCACTGTTTGGTGTGCTCTATGGGCAGGGGGAATCAATGGTCCATATTTCTTCAAAGATGAAGCCGGTCATAATGTTACAGGGAATGTTATATCACGATTAATGACTTTTTCGTGCCTGAATTGTGAATTGGAGAATATTGATTCTCTCTTTGGTTCCAACAAGACGGCGCTACATGCCATACTTACTTTACTTTTAATGGCACAACAGCCCATGGAGGGCCTAGGCCGAGCTTTTCGCATGCACTACTCATGTTGTGCGTGTTAGATTTGTACATGAATGGAAGGGACCTACAGTTTAATGCCAAATCCGAACGGCAAAGTGAAAAGCTTTTCATAGCAATTTTTACTCTTGTAGGTTTGCCATTGCCTGCCAAGAGGTGGTGCCGTGTAGAAAAATTATTTTTTCTACTTTTTGTTTTGCCTGTGCCGAGATTCGAACCCCGGACACTCTGCGTAGCAGTCCAACGCACTACCACTACACCACAGCGACCATGGCCATACAGCCAAAGAAACAATCACAATCAATTTATTGAAGGAAACTTTTGGTGAGCGCATTATCTCGCGTCGTCGGCTCGTGGGCCTATGGCGTGGCCTCCAAGATCGTGCGATTTAACACCGCTGACCGCTGGACTATTTTTTGTGGGGTTATGTGAAGTCACTTGTCTACGCAGATAAGCCCGAGACGATTGACGCCTTGGAAGAAATCGTTTTTATATTTCTTCTTAAAAACCACACTTCTAAAAAAACACCCTGTAGTAATTAAGAATTGTCACGATATTTTTCAAAATACTTTTGTTGAAAAAGGTAACATTTAAATGTCTTTAGATACTACGAAAGGCGTCCCCGGCTGAGCTCGAAATGTGGAATCCGAAAAAAACTTAATGTAATTGTTTTAGTGTGAAATTACAGTATTTCATTTGGTTTCTTATTTTGTTTAAATGAATGAATAGTGTTTTATATAATAAACTGACAAAAAGTTTTTAATAAAGTTATTTATTCTGGTCCAATTTTTCCCCATTTGGTATATTTTTTTGTAACTATTGGTACAAAATAAAATGAGTAAGTGGCAACCGTGAATGCAGCAATTGAGTCATCACTTTGTGCAATATAGCGTGCTTTCTCACACTTTCGCCATGGATATGCAGACATGATCTTTTGGCAGTTAAATTTCTATGCTTTTCACTCAATCGTGTACGCTGAAATTTCATTGCGAAATTATAAACTCAAACGAAGTGTCAGCTACGCAAATGAAGTGTCGGCTACGCAAACGAAGTGTCAGCTACGCAAACGAAGTGTCGGCTACTCAACCAAATACGAATTTTTGGTTATTATTAAATATCCATTAAAATATAAAAACTAGTCGAAAGTTTAGTTGAAAGTTTGTTGCAGTTATTTGCATAAACGGTTAATAATCATTTGCTGTTCTGTGTGTGAAATCTTGCAAGTAGCAGAATAGTAATATTTTTGTCTGCAACTTAGTCGTATATAAATAATTTTTCGCACGCTATATTTTTCGATAGAGGGCGCTGCCCATCATTTCCGTGACAATTTCCGATGCTTCGATCATCTTTTACCCCCGGCATAATATAAAACTATTCTAAAGAAGTAAACATAACACAAAAAAAAAAAAAATCGTGTTAAGGATACGGGAAAACCCGTTATTTGGTACTTTATCTTGTGTAAAATAATCATATCTGTATGAACTCCTTACGTGAGAAGAGTAGTATTTGTCCATATCCATTGTAAGGAGTGGCAGGTAAACTGAAAAGTTTAAATGAGTTTTTCTTGAAATTTCTGTCTATTGAGTTACGATAGTCTTGCAGCAAACGAGTGGCTTATGATGAATCTGATGTCAAATTTTCGTCATATTTGATAAGTTATTTCGTTGCTTTTTCTTTCTAGAAAATCAGATTAATATTGATCAAATTATAGATGAACCCATTGTTTTTAGTAAGTTTACCACGGTTATCGTTTATTGAACATAATTAAGTTACCGACGACATAACAACAGTTTATCGCCATGTTGCTGCCGCATTCAAATCGTTCATCCTATGAGAAAATATGTTCTAAGGTATTAGATGATCCAGGACATAAGGACAAAGTAGCACCAATTATAATGTATGTAAAGTCATTGCTTCCTTTTGAACCGCTTACTCTGTAAGTCATGATTCCATAACAGCTCAGCAAACATAATGGTAAATGGTAAACTAATTTCTTTCCAAAAAAAAAGATTGATTGATCAATTGATTACAAGGAATGAATGCAAGCAATTAGATTCCCGTCATCTTCTCCAGAGATTGATTCTTTGAGTCTCTAACCTATCACCTCTAACCGCATCACATTCTCAACTCATTACATTTTAGATGTTTTTTATTTTTAAAAACAAAATCGCGTTAGTAGCATGTAAATACTGTCGATTCTTCAACCTTTTAGTAAAATAAGTAAATAATTTGCAGTGCTTAAAAATACATCAACAACCGGTGACAACTTCAAAGCTACCACAAAAACCAAAGTCACTTAAGATACACAAGAAATGAACTGAAGATGATGACGACTCCCATTGCCAAAAGAACAGACTCGAGCTACTGCTACTTCTTGGAAAATTCAAAGCAAACATATAAGTAAGTGAAACCAAATATCTTGTAGAAGATATTAACTACTGCAGACTGGCAAAGAATAATTTCAAAGTGTTTCAATGTAAATGCAACTAAAAACACAAACACAAACACGCGACGACAAACGCACTACAAACGAAAAGAAAAGCTGCAGGATTTTCTTTGATTTCAGCTGTGGAAGGAAGTTTAGTTCAGCTTAAGAAGTTGCTACTGTTGCCAAGTGACTATGCATTCAGTTTATACTTGCTGATATCCTTAAAGAGAATATCAACGTACAGCAAGCTGTATCATTTCAAATAAATATTTCCTACTCATGGTTTTTGTTGCAGTTGTAAGCAGTTCGCTGGCATGTAGTAAAACGCAATCTTAAAAGTTGTAAAAACGTGTCAAGAGAGGAAGCGTGGAAATTTGGTAGTGAAAGCAGCTGAAAGCAAAAGAAAAAACGAATAAGAGAAGAGATCAATGACAACATTATGCATGGTTGTGTGCATGTATGTGTGCTTATATTGAAGTGGGTTTGTATGGGTGAGTTTGAGTGCGTTTGAAACGTTTTATTAGATACGTGCTATATCTGCTATTTATGTATGTATATGTGATATGGAGGTGTTGTTGTTGTCACTGTTGTCTGCTTGCTGTTGCTGGTGTTGTTGTTATTGATATCTATCTTTTTGCACATTTAACATCATATGTAATCTCAAACCTTCGCCTTTTTACATTCAAACACACACACTCTCAAATACACACAAAAAATCGACCATGAAAATATGAAACGTATGCCTCTCGTCAAAGAGAAAGAGACAGTGCCACAGATTTAGATAACGATAGAGAGAGAGAGAAAGAGAGAGAGAGAGTCGTTGAATGATAAAGGTTCTTGCTATTTGTTTGTCTATCTTACTGCCTTTACACAACTGTTTTCCTGTCTATTTACAGACATACTCGTACACACATTTGCACCTACTCATATCGTGTGTCTATGTGTAAATGACCCGATGCCTGTTGCCGGTTTTCATGTAATTTACTTACTTACTGTTAAACTTTTTGCTGCTTTAAAAGCTACCAGCAAACTTCACATCATCCTTTGATGCTGGCCTTTTTTTCTGTTTTTTCGCCGCGCTCCTTTCTTTAACTGCTGTTGCATGCTACATGCAACTGTTAACTGATTTGAATTGCCCTGCATTGCCTGCTGTGCATTGGCTCTAAGGTGAGTTCAGTGCTGAGCTACTGTAGTAAGAATGAAAAAGATTCTTGCTTTTCGTCTAAATTTTTTTTCCTGTATTCATTTGCTATATCAAAAGCAACCTCGGTTTCTAGTAAAAATCATACAAAATTTTAATGGAATCTAAAATTATTTTAAGCGCATTAATGTGCAAAAAAAAAGTTTTTCTTTATTACTACTTTTAGTAGTTTTCATTCGTGTTGCTTTTCGGAGTAATTTGTAAAGTATACAGCACGTAATATGATAATTAAATGCGATTTTGCTTTAAACCGGAGAAGTTTCATTCATAATTGGGTGTTAAAATAAATTCCATTTAAATTGTTACTGAAACTTTAATGTTTTAACGACTCGCTCTTCAATAGAAAGTGTTTTATGGAAATTTAACATGAATCTATGAATATGAAATACTATTAAAAAATAATTTGATTTGGAATATGGTAGCTGCCTTTTTATAAGATTCCAAAAAAAAAAGTGATAAATTTTCCCTATTGCTACGCGACTTGGCAATTTCATACTTTTATGTTTCGGAAAAGGATAGTTTTTGGTTTGTGAAATTTCATTTCTAATCAGCAATCAAATTGTATAACGAGGAAGAGCATTCAAGGTACTTAAAGTTTTGATTTTTTTTTTATTTAATTGATATTATTTAACAAATTACAGAAAAATATAACTCTTATAGTTCTAACCACTATTTATGAACACGTGGAAATTTTTTGGTAAGCATTCCATTAGAGGTTTGATAATTGTTTCAGACTCCTTTTTGGAGCAGTTTGCCCTCTCCTTTTAAAATCTTCGATATTTTGGGACACCTTTTTTGTGCTCTTTAAGTTTCTTTTCACAAGAGCCCAATATCTCTCCACTGGTCTTAGCTCCGGACACTTTGGCTTTGTATGTTTTCAAACCTGTATTGGCTTTAACTTTTCGCACCAAATAGTCAGAGCACTGGGCTAACCGGGCAGCTATTCTAGCAGATGTGTTTGGAGATCTTTTCAATATTCTTTCTATTTTCTTGGCTTTCCCAATATCATTTGGTCCTTGTTTTGTTCCCTATGGTCAAATTCTACTGAAAGTGTTTAATAACATTGGAAACAGTTTGACGGCAGACCTTCAATTCTTTGGCCAATTTTTTGTAGGTCCAATTTGGATTTTTTTTTGAAAATTTTTAATAATTTTAAGACGTACTTCTTTTTCTTCACTTATTTTGATCAAACTCACAATAAATCAACATGTTTGTCATTAAAAAAATTAACTGAAATATTTTTTAAAGATAACTAGATCAAAGAAATTTTTAAATTTTACACCCAAAAAAAATTTATAGGTAAAACGTGTGTTAAGATTTTTTCAATCTCACTCCTTATGAATTTGGCAATCAAATTCCTTAATATTACGAAAACTTGAAAAAATCAAAAAGTCTTAACATTTGAAAAATAGAATGTATTAAACTACTTATACATATAATAATAGTGACCTCAATTCTACATTTCAATACTTTATAGCGGTCAAGTAATGCAGTTCGCTTTTTAAATCACATGAAGATTAATGAGGAAAAGTAAATTATTTGGGCAACAGCAAACCGAATGAAATCACTTTTCTTAGCAAACTAGACTAGAGAGACTAAAGAAGAGAACAAAAAACAAATTATAAATCAGGCTAAAATTTAGACCAAAATTGAGTCCAAACTCAGACGAAGATTCAACCTAAAAGTCAAGCCAGAGCTTAGACTAAAGTTCAGAAGCAAATTCCGACCAATAAAGTCAAACAACAACTCAGATTAAAATATAGACCAACATTAAGTAAAAGTTAAACCGAAACTAGAACTTAACTATTAATTCAGACCAAGACATAAACGAGTGGTCGCTGTGGCGTAGTGGTAGTGCGTTGGACTGCTACGCAGAGTGTCCGGGGTTCGAATCTCGGCACAGGCAAAATAAAAATAAAATAACAAAATAGAAAAAAATAATTTTTCTACACGGCACCACCTCTTGGCAGGCAATGGCAAACCTACAAGAGTAAAAATTGCTATGAAAAGCTTTTCACTTCGCCGTTCGGATTCGGCATTAAACTGTAGATCCCTTCCATTCATGTACAAATATAACACGCACAACATGAGTGGATGCGAAAAGCTCGGCCTAGGCCCTCAATGGGCTGTTGTGCCATTAAAAGTAAAGTAAGTAAGACATAAACGAAAAGCTAAAACTTAGACAAAAATTTGAATCAAAATAAAGACATATAACCTAAAAGTCAAATGAAAATTGAACTTTAAATTCACACTAACCAAATTCAGAAAAAGATTTGACTAAAAAGTCAAACGAAAACACAGACTTTACTTACCTTACTTACTTAGCTTACTTCGGCACTGCAACCGAAATTTTTGCGAAAAGTCAGACCATATTCAAACCTGCACTTAACCTAAAACTCAAACCAAAATTCCAATTAAAATGGACACCAGTTTCAAAGTAACTTCAGACCAAGACTCAACCAAAGGAGAAAACCGAAATTAAGACTATAATTAAGATCCAAATTGGAAACAAAGACTCAACTTGAAAACCGGATTAAAATGCAGACCAAAATTCAAAACAACTTAGAGTAAAAAAACTTTACCTAAAAGTCAAACCAAAACACAGGCGAAAATTCGGTACCAAAACTCAGACTAAGACTCAACCTAAACACCAAAACTAACACTACAATTCAGACCAAATTCAAATCAAGACTTAACATAAATATTCAATCCAACTTCAGACCAAGACTCCACCTAAAAGTCAAACCTAAAATTTAGACGAATACTGAAACCAAAACTCAATCTGAAAGTCAGTTCAAAGTTCAGTCGAAATCAGATAAAAAACCGATCAAAATAACAGAATAAAGCTAATTTAAGTAGACTCTGAAGTTTATGGATTGTGCTGTAGAAAGGTATTAAAATTTTATAAGCATTCACATTTTTGAAAGGAATGTATCTTTCCGTGTGAATCCTTCATTGTGATACTTTTTTTTTTTACATACTGTACATGAACATGAGCTCAAGAACTTTCCTATTATATCAATTATTGAAAACTAGAATAATTGTTAGGGACAACACATGTTCTCATGCTAATTTCCATCGAGACGGCCTCTTTGATCGACCAGAATTGATTGATGTACTAAATTGTTTTGATCGATATCTCAGAAACGTTGTTAAATGTTAATTATTGAGTGTGCTATAATTTCGTTAAATTTTCACTGTGGTCATAATGATAAGTAAAATAACGAGGTCCAGGTTGTACATAGTTTAAACAAATAATTATATATTAAACAATCACACTTTTAAACAGAAAGCGTAAATTTTACAGAAAGGGGTACTAAAGCACAAATACGAATACCACACAACACTGCATGCTCTATGCTGCGTGTGTGTGTACCTATACCTACAACGTTTGCGTACATAGTGTAAAGAGAAAGGCAAAAAAAATAAATAAATAAATAAAAGTAAATGCAAATATTGAAAAAATGGACAAAAGTGCAAACACAAAGAAATTGTGTGGCAATAAAATAAATAAAATGCAACACGTTGTGTGTGCAGATCAGATAAGGGAATGCGAGTCTACAGCAACAACAGAGGAATCACAACAACAAACCATCTCAGTGGAAGAGGTAGCAGTGCATGCAATACAAATATATTACTTTTCATTACACACACACACACACACACACACACACACACACATACACACGTACACACACCGTGTAAAAGCGCGAAAAAGCGACACTATCATGCTCGCACAATAAATGCAAGTAAAAAATTAAGAAAAGGTGTAGAGGGCAGGGGAAAAAGAAGTGGAAAGGCAAAGAATGAAAGGGAAGAACTGAACTGAGGAAAAGAAGAAGAGCCACTGACGGCTACCGAGGCGGTGGGGGGGCTACTGAACTGAAGCGACCAAGTGTGTGTCTTGACTTGGTGCTTTCGCAAAAGTTGAATTTATTACGTGCAAATGTAAATAGCGGCACGTACAACGACACGAAAGACAAATGTTCCACACGATGACGACGGCAACAGCGAACGGAGGTTAATGGCGAAAAGGACGTCAAGGATGTAAAGGCTGCTGAACACGATGACGTTGCAAGGCGAATACAAAGACGCTGGAGAATTCGCTAGAAATGCATAAAGTCAAATGTAATACAGCAACAACAACTGCGTAAACATAGTACATAGTACTTATGTGTGTGTGCGTCTGAAGAACTTTAACTGCAACCACTTGGCAGGCGAACTGTTGTAGCTGCTCTTGCTGACTGCTGCATGTCTTGCTGAGTAAACAAACAACATTTTTATAGTATGTAGTCCCTCGCAGTTTTTCCTTCATGCTTTGCAATGCTTTATTTGCTTTGTTGTACACGAATGCATGAATGCATACATATGTAAGGCTATGTGCCTGAGCCTCCTGTGTGAGTGTTTACACGCTTGTATTTGGTTGTGGATCCCCATCGTAAATAAGCGGATTTGTCAGTTGTGAGTGAATTTGTTTGTAGCCTTTTTATTATTGCCACAAAGCACGTTCCAGCAGCAAACTCGAGCTGAAAAAAAAATTAACTTCATTTGCTGTTGCCGCTATTGATAACCATGAAAATGTAAATAGCAAAGTTTCCAATACTTGGCAACTCTCTTTATGTGTGCATTTATATTATAAAATATAGATTTATTTTTAAAAGTTGAAAGTGAGAATGGTTTATTTTTAAAATGTTCATTCACACAGTGTCAGCGGCAGGTTTAGATGGGGCTTTTGGGAAATGCGGATTCTTATTGATTTAATTTTTGGTTAGATTTATGAGCTACGAGTACTTTTGATCCGAATTCTTCCGTAGTTATTTTCATCTCAACATAAGTTTGCTTATGGTATGCAATTTTTTATAGGTTAAATTTGAATTTGAATTTAATCTGAAATTTGGTCTGAATTTTCGTCTGGTTTCAGATCTGAATTTTGGTTCCAATTTAGTTTGAACTCGTCTGAATTTTTATCTCTATTTGATCTCTTTTCTGAATTTTGGTATAAATTTTTGAGGGAATTATGATCGACCCTTAATTTTGTTTAAAACTTTATTATTACGGAATTTCGGCCCAACTTTTATATGATTTTTGGTCTCGTCTGGACTAAATGTTTATCTAAGCCACCAAGGTTAAAATTCAATATGAAACTTCAAAGATTTAAAATGGCTGATTGAATTGCATTGAATTCGGCACATTTTGCAGGTTTATTTTCTCAGAAATTTTGCAACTTTTTATCTAGTTCTTGCTTTGGATATGGTCTGAGCTTTTGTTGTAAATGTTGGTCCAAATTTTGGTCTAAATTTTCATATTTATTTGGGTTCCGTTTAAATGCCGTTTTGAATTTCTGTGTGCATCAGTTTTGATTTGGTTTTTTATATGATTTTTGCTTGGAATTTAGCCTGAAATTTTTTCTTCGGGAACTTGGACTTTTTCTTTGTCCTAAATCTTTCCTCAACTCCTCCTCGTTCCTTTGCGGTGTAAAACTCTTGGCCAGGCAATTGAGAAAATTTAGACAACACGTATGTTTCATCGTCCATAACACAGCAATCGAATTTTTGCAATAAATCTGTCTTCAACTTTTTAGCTCGGCTCTGGGCTACCAATTTCTTAGTAGCGTTCCTGTCGGGTACTGACTGCACTTTGTATGTTTTAAGGACCGCATCTTTTTTAATTTTACGAACTAAAAACTCACTGCAACTCGCTTTATCCGAAAATTTTCGATTAGACAACGCTGGATTCTTCTCTAAGAGAGCAACGAATTTCTTCATTTTTTGTTGAGACACGAAACCACATTTCCTTCCAGAACCATATTTTCTAGCAACTGTTAAGTGTGTATTAAATTTTTTAAGAATCATCGAGACATTGTTTTGTGCAACTTTCGCCTTATTTGCAATGGTTTTCTGGCTCCAGTGCGGATTTTCTCCAAATAATTCAACAACTAAATCGCGTCTTTCCACTTCCGATGCCATGACTCAACTGACAGTTTATAAGTCAAAAAACATGTGACATGTATTTCATCAGAATTTCTCCAACGCAAAGCATACTGTTTGAATTTTTTCATTCAGATGAAGAGTTTCAAAGCAGTGGTCTTTCAAAGTTATCCGCTTTTTTCGATCTCACTCCGTTTGTAGAGCCAACGAATGATATAGGGAGGATAAGGAAAATGTTCCATTACCTGCCAAGATGTGGTGCTGTGTAGAAAAATTGTTTTTTTTTCTTTTCTACTTTTCGAACCCTGGACACTCTGCGTAACAGTCCAACGCACTAGAGCGACAATCTGAATTTGATCTAAAATTTGCTCTTATTTTTTGGTCTCAATTCTAGTCCGCATTACGTAAAAATTTTATTCAAAGTTTGGAACTGAAGTTGTTTCGAAATTTAGTTTATATTTGGTCTCCGTTTGGTCAGAATACATAAGTAAAATATTAAAAAGTTTAACTTGATTTTAGGTCTGAATTGAATTTGTTTTGAGCTGAATTCTGATCTACATTTAATCTGATCTTTTGTCTAAAGCTCATTCTATATTTTGGACTGAGTTCAGTTAGAAAATTTGTATAGCTTGGACTCCGTTTGGTGTAAATTGAGTCTGTATTCTATTTTGTTTTAAATTTGGTCTGCGTTTTAGTTTGATCTTAGATCAAATTTTTGACTTGAGTTTTGTTCTGAATTTGTACTGAACTGGTTTGGGTTTTTAAATTTATTTGCTCTTCACGTGTACTAAATAACGGTCTGATTTTGTTCTAAATTTTGTCCAAATTCTTAGTTGGACTTCTGTCTCAATTTTTAACTTGAATATTGATTTTATTAAAGAAAAGAACTTAGCCTACTAAAGTGGCATTAAAAAAGTTAAATCTAACTAAATCTTACAGACCCTTTATGAGAATCAATTTCAAATACACCATTGTAGGTTAGCAGAACATATGTCGATGGTTTAATTCTGTGTAAAAAAAAATCAATATTAAAGTAAAAACTAAGCTCGTAATGCAAGCACAATAATTTTATATTCTCATGTAATGCAGAATCAGCAAAAAAGAAAAATGGCTGTACAACAGAAAACGTAGACAAATTTGCTCACATCTACAAACGTATATAGAATTTGAACCGAATCATTTATGCAACTACGCCCACAAGTGGCAATGTGGCAATGGTACAATTGCCTCGAGATGAACATTTTTCACAGCATCCACAGACACACGAATGCATATGTGGACCAGCAAAAGTAACAGTTCAACAGTGCGAAACAGTCACACATGCACAGATACACATACACACAAACACACATGCATACATACTATACATACATTTTATTTGTACATAGTGCAATAGCGGTCACTCATGTTATTGTTACCTTCAAGTCATATGAACGTAAATCGTCGCCAGTATTTTTACCATGTCTGAGTTCACGTGCCAGAGAGACAAAATGCATAGACCGAAAGCAGGAGAGTGTGTGTGACAGAGAGAGAGGCAGAAAACAGGATATTAAGTCGCTTTAAATAAACACAGGGTTGTGACTTGTTCGTGCATGTGTGAGAATCTGTGTGGAAGTGTATTTCGTTTATTTTTTACTTTTTTTATATTTTTTGGCCATGAAGACAAGAATGATATCAGCGATCGCTCAATCTGCTGCAACCTGCATGGCTCTAGGGCAATTTTGCTTTTGCAGTTTTACTTATTTCCCTGCTACACTTTTTACTTGAATAAAATTCTCTTTTCCTTTTTCTTAGTCATGTCTTGTTTTTTTTGGGGGCAGTTCACGTTTTGTTTATTTGTTTTTTTTTTTTTTGTTTCAAACAAATTTATAGCTTTTATTCACACCTCATGCCTCATTGTCGTGTCTCACGTCTTATGGCTCACGCCTCATGCATTCCCAAAAGAGTCATTCAAGATGTCAGCAACAATATACGAAACACATTGATCTCCTGGTGTGTTTTTATGGTTTTCTCTTCTTTCTGGTTGTGTTAAATATTTGTCGTTTCTTCTCGTCTGTTGTTAAAGAATTTTATTAAGTTTTTTTTTTTTTGTTTTTGATGTTAAAGAATTTGTTGCTTACATATGTCGGCAATATTAGTTTAATGTGTGAAACTTAAAGCGAGAAATACAAAGGGATTTTAGTGAATAAAAATTTTTTTTTTTATGAAGAAAACAGAAAGCACTAAAGTTTGTTGTGGGCAAGCGTGATATAAATGCTGGGACGTCATGCAAAATCAAAACAAGGTAAAAATTTTGGAAGTTTCCTGGGCGTTGAAATCGATTGCACTGCGATTTTGTGTATCATTCAGTGGCGTATGCTGCGTATAACTTAGCCATACTAATTTATGCCTTTATTTAAGCCTTCCTTATTCTGAACAGTGTATACGAAACGTTGGAGGTTCTCTCGTAGAATTTAGTGCAGTTATCTCCGCTTAATTGCATTGATAAAAATGTACAATTGATGCTTTAATTAACCGGGGAATGAAATTAACAAAGTAATTTGAGTACATTTTGAATGTTTCATTTTGTTATGTTTCTGGCGCAATTAAACGGGAAATGCAATAAAGAGTGGTTCAATTATCCGAGGATTACTGTGTAAAGTTGAGATCTATTGTGAAATGATTTCATATAACATAACAACAACAATTGGGATGAAAAAGATTCATGAGCATGACCGCCGAATTCTGTCAGGAAGAAGTTGGAAAACTTGGTTGCCAAGTTTGAAACCGCAGCAATAAATGATGTATGAAATATTAACTTCAGCTGCTAGCAATCAAATCATGCGAAGAACTGAGTCGTTAAATAGCTGCAGTTAAATACTTGCAAATCGCAGGCTCTTCTTCTCCTTATAATGGCACAACTGCCCATGGATGCCCTAGACCGAGCTTTACGCATCCACTCATCTTGTCCGTGTTTTATTTGCACATGAATGGACGAGAACTAGAGTTTTATGCCGAATCCGAACGATATTTATATATTTGAACCCCGAACGTTGGTTCTATTGGCATCATCTGATATTTACATTTTGGCATTCTTGATACTAACAAGGCAAGGCCATTTTGTAAAGTTGAAGCGCTGCTATCACATTGTATAATGTTGCCATGTTCAGCAATTTACTTACTTACTTAACTGGCACTACAACCGATGATCGGCCTTGGCCGCCTCCTTCGTTTGAGGATTCATTGGTGAAATATTTTGATATGGTGGGTTCCAAGCCCGACGTACAACCATTCATTCAAGGCCATGGAGAAGCCCACCGCACACATAAGTTAACTCACTGACGGTTGTCACGTCACTATCCAGGGGACGCTACGAGGAGGCTGTGTGTCGACTTGAAACGTAGAAGCACAAGGATCGACCATGGACGCACCTGCGACTGTCACGAACTTTACCTTGTGTCCTACGGTCCAGGCCCCCTGTTCATCAATTTACAAGATTTAAAATTTAAGTCTCTGCTACATAAATAAATTTTGACTTTGAGATTTAAATAGACCCTTTCTTTTCGAGTCAATTCTAATGCATCTAGATAATTGGAATAAAATTAACCCGCTGACCGTAAACGTATCCTTATGTAAATGTTGAATATGCATTTGAAAGAAACATTAAGGCAAAAGAGTAATCTGAGAGATTTATATGAATAACTATTTTTATTATATATTGTTCAAAAATTGTACCAAACGGCAGAAGAAATGCAAACATATTTTATTAAAATACCAACAATTTTACAAGTGCATGAATGGTAAAGGGGGAAACAAAACTTGAGCATAACTGAAAATAAATCCAAAACAAAAAAAAAGAAAACCGAGTGTTTTATGAATTAAAATTTATTTCTATTTTCTTATTTCTTGCGCTTGTTTATTTATTTTTATTTTTAACTGCTGCTAAAGAAAATTCCAGAAAATTTATTTTGCGCAACCAAATATTTTGGAGACCACAAAAAGAACACAAAGAAAAAATAATTTTTGCTCAAAATTCTGTAAATTAATGTGCACAAAACAAGCGACGAGCGAGCGAGCGGAGACAAATGAACGAAAGAGTGAAGCGAGAGAGGAGAGAGAAAGGGAGAGGGAGATGAGTTGCACCTAGCAGCATGCAAATGCAGATGCCTGTCATGCATGACCATGTTTATGTTTATGCATGTGTGTTGGTATGTGTTAAGCTGAAATCCTTGCAAATTAGTGCAGAACCTGAGGTCAGAATTCGCAACTGGCATTTCACATTGTGTTTTCGGTGTGTTGCGCCAATGCAGCACCTTTTAAATTACAAAATATTCCCCAGCAACAACAACAATAGACCGAAGCAACCATACCAACCAGCGAGCGGACAGCCAGATGGACGGACGGACGGACAGACGAATGGACAGGAAAAAGACCAACACCAATTCTTGCAGAGACTTTCATTTTTGTTTTCAAGTTTTTCCTACTGGTTCATATTTTCGTTGTTGTCGTTTTTTGTTTTCGTGCTATTGTTTTGTATGTAAATTACTGCGTGTGTGTTTATGTTTGTGTGTGTGTGTATGTATGAGAATAAAATTTTCGTTTGTATTTTTCATTGGATAGACTGAAGTGGGTTGAAGGTGGAGGTATTCATAGTACGTATAAGCATTAAACCGTAAACTATGATGCTGCTCGTACGAGTACTTTCACGTGGAACATAAATTGACCGAAATAGTATGAGCAGAAATCTTTGAAAAGCAAAATAGAAAAAAAATTGTGGCGACTCTGTATTTTCTACTATTATTCCCAGTGGGGGTATCTGTGCTAGAATTAAAGCTGCTTAAATTTTTAAAGCATTTTAATTATGTACTTTATGATGATGCTGCAGTGGAAATGAGTGATGCTTGCAACTGCAATACACCCACTCTTCTGCACACTCTTCGGTACATTCTTCTATTCACTTTTCGATTCACTCACTTCTCTCTCTCTCTCTCGCTCTGACATATGGTACTCTATTAAATTAAATTCAATTTTATACTTGTAGCATTTAAGTATTTGGCCAATTAGTTTTTTTATTCATTTTCTCATATGTACTTGTAAAACTCCTTTCATGCTTTTTCCAGTTTCCTATTAATTTGAGCTTCTTGTTTTTTCACTCACACACACACACACACACACACACACACACACACATACTACATTTCGCTAGTTTACAATTCAACTCTTTTCAAAATCATTTGAACATCGTTTTTCTTGCTGCTGATGTTGTGTTGATATATGCCTGCATTCCTCCCACACAAATTCTGCGCCCTGGTCCTGCTGTGCTTCATTGCTTTGCCTTCTCACTTAGTAAATTCATGTGTGACATGGAAAAGGATGTGTCCTTTTGATGTGTGTGCCCCTTCAACTTGTAGTTTTTGATTATTTTTGCTGCTTTTTTTGATACTCATTAAACTTTACTGCAATTTTACCATTTACCATTTACCATATTAATTTATGTGTATCTGCATCATGTATATGTGTGTGTGTGTGTGTGTGTTTCTGTGAATGTGTGGGGCTATGAAAAGCATGTAACAATTTTTAATAAAAAATGTAAGCTTTTTATACTATTGCTACCCATTTTCGTCCATTATTTTCACGCATTTATAGTGTCTCAAAATCATTCGGGTAATGTGGAATATAATAGCAATTATTTAGATTTTTTGATTGAATTAGGTATTCAAGAAGTTTTATTATTCTCCAATAAATCCGCCAAGTTTTCAGGGTTGAAGTTTGCTGAAAATATATTTTAAAGGCTTAGATTTTTGGTACTAAGTATCAAAATTACGAATAAAATATTTTGAGATATCACATCGGGGAAATCACATGGTCTTGTCAAACATTGACAGCTCTATAACTTCATTGTCACCTTTAGGTTAGTTTATGTTAAGTGGCCGTTTATGTTAAGACACACTTAGTGCAAAGACGGTCTTTTATGATATCACGTGGGTGTTTACTCCATCCACTTCCAAAAATGTCTGATTATTGAAACCCTATAGACTATGATATATTTTTTTAAGCAAGTCCAATAAATAAACTAGCCCCAATATTTCACCTTCAAATAGCCAAGACTGTATAGAATCATGAAAAGAATATACAGGTATTGAGAAATAGATGCCTCCGATAGCGAGAATTGCTTCAGTAGAGAATTCACTGAAATTTAAAATCTTTGACTTCCGCCTGTTTTTTTCTTCGATTGTTGTTTTTTCTACCAATTCTTTCTTCACGGTTGACAACATGTTTGAGTTTTTTATGTTCTTATTTTTTAGTTTATATTTTATCCAAAACTTTCATGGTGGCACAAAAAATTTCCCACATTTTAAGAGTATCTAACAGAAACAACAATAGCAGCAACCAGTAGCAAGAGGTAGCAGCAACAGTAAACATCAACATCAACATCATCACAATTTCAAATTTATATTTGCTGCTACGAAGTGCAATGAATAAGAACATCACTGTAAGAGAAGGATATACACATTCATGTACATACTTATGTATGTATGTATAAGTATAAATGCATGTGTGTGTTAGTGAGTGAAACTATTTGACATCCCATGATTGTGTTAATGAAGTTTTGGAATATTTATGATATGTATGAAGATGTTATGTGAATATGTTTGATAGACACACACAGACAGACAGACAGATTCGCAGACACTTGCATTCACAGACAGATGAAGCTGCATTTCATTATAGAGCAAGCGACCTGGAGTAACAGAAAGGGAGAGAGAGAAAGAGAAAGAGGGAGAGAGACAAAGAGAGACAGAGAGACAAAGAGTGAGTGAGGTCGTAAGAACGGGGAATTTAATTTAATTTAAACCTTTTGACATAATATTTAACTACTTATTTACAATTTCATAGCATACATTTGAGCTGAAAATATTCTTAGTAAAATTAAATAGAATACAAAAGAAAGTTTGTGAAATTTTGTGAATATAATATTTAAAATATTTATTCATGCATTTATTTAAGGCAATAAGTATTTCATGCTTCATGTTGCATATTAAAAATGCCACTTTTCTTTCATTGCATTTCTTCTTCATTTATTCAATTCCATTTTGTTTGTTTTTTCTTAGACAATTTTTTCAATAAAATAAATTGAAATTTTATACAATGTGTTTGAACTCGTAGACAACCTTTAGTTATTTTTTCTACTTCTTTTGTTTGCTTTTGTGTTCGTTATTTTTTGCCTTGCCTTCTTCTGGAAACGTGACCAAAATAGTTTCAGTAGTAAGTATGTAGCAGTAGTTTGCTCAGTGAAAAGTAAAATCAGAAAAATTGCGAAAAAGTGCAAACGACTTTTGTCGCAACCTTTTGACACCCTTTCTACTAACATTCAGACATTTACTCTAACTCCCGTTTGCATCCGTTTGTCTCCACTGCTCAGTTTTTACAGTTCACGACTTTTCAACTTTTGCAGGGAACAGCAGCTGTGAGTTCTACATTCCCAGGCATTTGTAGTATGCAGCTGAAACATTTTTTTGCATTCGAGTCGGTAGCCCATAATGTGCTATATTTTATTATTGTGAGAGAAAGAGGAGAAGGTAGTGAAGTTTGTGCTGGACAACAACAAACCTTTCAACAAGAATTAGCCAATTTATCTGTATTCAGGTGGTAGAATCCGAGCTATACTGACACAAACAATCCAGTAATCCTTTTCTTAACTGAGTTGAGCTAATAAACTGATTCCAGTTAATACAAAATACATAGTGTAAAAGTGTTCTACACTTTCAAATGAATTTCCTCAAATTAGATTCTCTATCTTCTGGCTTTATAAACTTATCGATAGGAGGTGTTTATTTTCTTTACCCAGGCTTGCGTGTTTCAGACCCATACTAAAAATGTTCATGGTATTTTCTTTTTTGTGTTTCATATTTGCCATTTACTGTAAGTACTTTTTATGCATGTAGAAATATCGCACGCATAAACTGAATGGATAAAAAAAAATCGCAACCCATTGCTTTTTGCCATACATAAAGGTAAAATATCAGTAGTAAGTAGCAGGTACTTAAAATATATGTATAAAATATATGAATGTATATAAATCTGGCCGTAGAATTGTTTTAAACATTGGTAGACCAGATCAGTATTTTGTAGAATGTCGTTGACTTGAATTAAGCATCAAAATCTCCACTAAAAAAAACATACTTTGTGACTTGCGTGTGGCATAATCCAAAATTCCGTTAACCTGTGAAATCGACTATCAGTGAAATCATCCGTATAAAAATTAGTCTAAAATAGTTTGCGTCACCAGTACTAATATTTTTGGCTTGACGCAGATCATCTTCTTTTTGAATGTCTCATTTGGTATTGCTAGCCAAATAGGTGAAAAAAGTATTCATTTTATATTACTTTGGTTCTGGGTCCTGAACTCAAGCGCTCTGCCTAACAAACTACCAACAACGCTACGGTGACTAGATCATATTTATTTATTTGTACGGTAAAGCTATCCTCGTTGAACAAAATATTCGACTGAAATCGAGTGATATATCTTAGTAAAGCAGCGTCAGTAGCGGGTTTTCAGTGCCCAGACAAAATGTGATCGAAAGTGATCAGCAAAAAAAAAAGCAAAGTCCTTTAACCCATTAAACACTTCTCTGTTATTATTTCGTAATGGTTCTCGTTGTGAAAACTTTGACAAATTGTCTCAAACTGTGATTTAATTATAGTACAGGGTGTTTTTGTTTAGAAGTGTGGTTTTCAAGAAGAAATAAAACGCATATAATTTAATGTTATGGCCAAGAATTTAGTTTTATTATAAAGGTAAGGATTTGGCATTATGATTTAAAAACGATTTCGGGCAAGTGGCCGCCTCGGCTGGTTCGAGTAAATTCCAGCCGAGAGGCCAAATTTTCGACTACTTTTTGCAGCAATTGGGGTCGTATGTCAGTAATAACGCGCCGAATATTATCTTCCAAGGCCCGAGTCAATCGTCTCGGGCTTATCTGCGTAGACAAGCGACTTCACATAACCCCACAAAAAATAGTCCAGCGGTCAGCGGTGTTAAATCGCACGATCTTGGAGGCCATGCCACAGGCCCACGAGCCGACGACGCGAGAGAATGCGCTCACCAAAAGTTTCCTTCAATAAATTGGCATGTAGGCCCGTCTTGTTGGAAGCAAAGGTCGTCCACATCAACATCCGCCAATTCACATTTCGGGCACGAAAAAGTCATTAATCATGGCTCTATAGAGTTCCCCATTGACTGTAACATTATGACCGGCTTCATCTTTGAAGAAATATGGACCAATGATTCCCTCTGCCCATAGAGCACACCAAACAGTGACTTTTTGAGGATGTAACGGCGTCTCAATAATGGCTTGTGGATTATGATCACTCCAAATGCGACAATTTTGCTTATTACCGTACCCATTCAACCAAAAGTGAGCTTCATCGCTGAACAATATTTTCTTGTGAAAATCGGGATCGGAGGCCATCTCGTTTTGGGCACATTCACCGAACGTGCGACGCGGTTGATGGTCGTTCGGCTTCAATTCTTGAAATGGCAAACGAAACTGAGTATGAACCAAGTTACAGCTCTCAAAAAGACCAACTCCGAAAAAAGTATTGCCAGATTGGAAACCACACTTCTAAAAAAAAAACACCCTTTAGCTGTGAAGAATTTTTTTAATTTGTAGACAAATTTCTCAGACTCACTTCTCAAATTCTATGTATCTAAATAATCATAGTCTATATCAGGAGACACCTTTAGACTGCATACCAAAGAATATGACACAGTTAACTTATCTGCACTTCATACAAAGTTCAAAATCATGGCGAATCTTATAAACAAATCCCTCTGAACTCCCAAATGTTTCTAGTTTAATTCGGCTTGGGATAAACATGCACTCGTATTCGAGTATATTCCCCAGCAACTATAATTAAAACATCTACTGATTGCATTGCGACCTTGCAGCTTACTAATAACATAAAAAGGCACTTAATTTCGAGCTAAAATCTAGGTTATATAGTGCAACTTCCCTACCCCAGTGATACTCAACTCGATCTTGAAAATTTTCTTTTATTTTTGTTATGCACAAGACTTTTAAAATTTTTCAATTTATGTTCCATGCAAAGTGTGGTTAAATGAATCTGCCCCTACTTATTTTTCGACTTGTTATTAACATTAGAGTTTCTTTCTCAATCACTTCCTCCGCTTCCCGTGATACGACTACCTTCTTGAAGTATCTTGAACCCTACCTGGGGTTTTGTCGTTCCTCTTTCTGAAGAAGATCTTTCCATACTTTAGCTCCCACAAACAAATACAACTACTCTTTAAGTAAGTAGCACAGCAAAAAGAAAATAACATAAACCAGCAGCGTCTAAAGAAAATTGGCAACAAGCTGAAGAAAATTTCGCATAATTTTATAAATTTTTTCTAATATCCACAATTTTATGTGAAAGAGTAACAAGAAAAATGAAAAATTAAGAAGGAAACAAAAAGCGGAAAAAGCAAAGTGCAAAACAAAAAAAGAAATGTTGCACTTGAAACTACTTTATACAAATGCTTTCAACAGCATGAAATTTATACCATCCCAAGGCGAAATAAGCGCTGCTCTACACTGCCCTTTGAAGTAATATAAAGCGTTGTAAAGCGTTTTAACAGTACGAAAATGTACGAATAAACACCGTTATTGTTAGCATTTGCTGCTTCAGTTGTTGTTGATATTATTATTGTAACTGATGCCCATAGTGTAGGTACATACTACAACAACAATACTGCAGACAGAGAACGTGAGGAGGAAGTTCATACCCTCTACGTACAATTCCAGCTCCATTAGCATTTCCTTGTTGTTGTAATTTTTTGTTCATTTCGTATTGTACATTTTATGCAGAACAAAATAAATTTGAATAAATTTGTCTGCAAAGATTAAATCGCCCTACAGCTGCTGCTGGAGAAGCAGCAGAGCACAGCATCAACTCCCTAATGGTTAGAAGAACATAGCGCCCTCTTTGTCGCTAGTCTAGCCGTCGCTGTCGTCATGTTTGCTCACCTGGGTAGTTAGCGATAACAATGCCGCAATGTCAAGCTTTCTCAGTTTGCGGGTTTCATTGTACCATTTTTGGTTCGCCCTTCCTTCCCTCCAAAGTGTATCTCTAATCCTTGTTGGCGTTTGCACTTCTTGACTTCTTTCTCGCCTTTTTCATGTTTCTTTGCTACTTTTATTTCCTCTCAGTTTGCTCTTTTACTCTCACCGCTCTCTTTTCTTCTCCTCTTCCCACTTCTGATTCCTGACATTTATACAGCTTCACAGTTGCCAACTGCTTTTTGATGATATTCAAAATGTCGTGTACCCTGCGGGCGTGCTGCAGAGTTGCCATGTTTTTCCCCCTTCTGCGCTTATACTTAATTCGTTTATTTGTAGACATTATTTTCAAAGCAGTTGTCAAGTTTTCACTTGGGTTTTCTTTTTAAACAAATTTAGTTTTTTTTTTTTTCTTTTTTATTGGTGGTAAAGTTGAGAATTATTATTTTAAGTACAATATTTTTGTGAGGGTGGTTGTGATCTTCTTCTTTTTCGTATTTTATAAGGAAGCTTAAGAAATGCTGTTGACATTTGTGTAATAACAATAAATAAGTTAATTTAAACACAATGAATATAATCGTTGGCGTATGAAAACACAAAAACAAAAACAACAACAACAAAGTAGAAGATTAAAATAATTTCAGTGTTGAATGAAAAAGAAAGAATGAAAGAAAGAAAAAACAAGCAAAGTTGAAGTAGTAAATGAAATTGTATTGTTTTTATTTTAGGTTGCCGTGTTTTCAACATGATGGTTGACATTTGGTGTTAACCTAATTTGTTATGCATTAAATAAGTATTTTAATCTCATTGACAGTTCACCGGATTATCCTGCATTTGTAAAATGTAATCGACTTACTCAATTTGCACCACAAAAAGGGCAGGAGTCTTAAACCTCAAACGCGAACCAATCAGTGTAGGCCCTGAAATGTACCGATATAGGAAGAGTGAAGAGGAAGAAAGTGCTTAGGGTTAGTGGCTAAGTGAAAGTTTGAACATACAGTTTTATTTATATTAAAAACATAGAATTGGTAGATTCTTATAATTATGCCAATTGGGAATCTAGTCAGTTATACTTCAGGAAACAATCGAAACATTTGCAATTGACATTATGATATTTTGGAAAGATTTGCATTTCGTTTTATAGTGCTTACTCACTGGTTTTGGTCTACATAGGCGTAATTGGTAGTGGCAGTGTGCACCGCTTGTAATTGGAAATTGTAAAGATGGAATCCACTTAAGATTTATAACTCTTGCACAATTAAGTAACCCAACGTGAACTTTTTTTTTACCAATATATCCAAAATAAATAGCCAAATCGGTGCAGGTTTTTAATCACAATATTTCCTCTAGATAGTCAAGTTATTATCTAAGCCTTAGTTAGACTCAAGAGAAGTATTTTCTTACTTTATAGACTAGAACTAATGTGTATAGAAGACCAGACTCTCTAAAAAATTAAGCTATAAGTTACTCTCATTTGGAAATATTAAGCCTCTTTCTGCATCTGTTCAACTCTAGCTAATGCTCAAAATTTGCAAGGTACCGCATTGATGGTAGAAGGGACACTATAGGCGTCACGCACTCATCGTCCATCCAACATCCTCCTTAATAGCTGACCTTGGCGGATGGAGCAGAAGTAAGATTCGCTACTTGGATCTTGTTGAAGTAGTACACTACACAGTCATATGTCACAGATAAACAGCGATATAAGTTTTTTCGGTTGTGCTCACTGTAGGATTACGAGAATGTGTTGTTTTATCCAATATAGATATGAGATAAAGATTCCCGCACACGTTTCACAAATTGATTCACAAATTGCGTGGAAGGCGCTTCTCTTCTAACGAATTTTGAACATAATTTTCTTACACTTTCGATAGAAGATTCACTATCTTGCAAGTATATTTTTAATATTGCCTAACGTGGTTCCAACGTATATTGACTGCAAATATAAATCTAATTTCACATCATAAGTAATACGAATAACATTAGAGCTACCACACTCAAAATACCCAATAGTTTAAATTCCAAATATATGATGGGCCACCCTTTATACTTGAAACCCGAAGGTTAACTGATTTCGCGTTAGCTTTCTTCAAACGATTCAGTATCGGAAGCCTCAAAATAGCTCTTAAATATTTCATTGTTGAAAACAGAGGTTGCATTGTTGCGACGAGATCACTGAACAAATTTTCGATACGAAAACATTCTGTTTTTTTTTCAGAATTCGAGGAGTTAGTCTGAGAACTTTGTAGTAAGTAGTTATGATATAAAGATGGCACGATGAATGTTAGTCAGTGGTGATTAACAGTCATCATGGGATTTCTTGTATTACTTTAAACCGAGACGATACCTTTGAGGCTGATCCTTTGCGTATATGTCGTCTTCATGCTTTGTTATAATTTCCAAGAATCTCAGGTTTCCCATGACTTAGGCAGTGCATAAACGATGAAATTGTAATTTCCAAAATGATATAAATTTCATCCAAATCTCACAAGCTAAAAATACTTAACTTTTACTTCCATCTATTCTAACTTATTTCCCAGTTTAAACAACTAAACAACAAATGGGCAGCAGAAGTTCAGGTAAAGCATTAACAACCTACATAAAAACAAAACAAAATGTGATAAAAAGCTCTCAAGTAAATATATAAAAATAAGAGTAAAATAATCTTACGCATCAGTGTCGGCGCATGATTACAAGATGATGATAATGTTGAAGGTTAAAGCTGCAATGCTATTTGCGGCATGTTTTATACCTGAAGATAAGCAGTGTTCAAAAAAAAAAGAAAGAAAGAAATCCTTTTACTTTTTCTATGCCATCTTTGTCTGGAACATATTTTTACCACATTTTAAACGCGCATTTTTCCGCATTTTCTTCGAAGACTTCAAACTCAACATCAAGGATGCAGCTTTAATTGTTGTTGTGTTTTTAAAAGTAAGCATCTTACAGCACTACATTGCACTCTGCTTTACATTTACCTTGCATTCTGGTTTCTTTATACACTTTTTCTTACCTTCAGTTCTAGTGTTTTTTACTGTGAAGCATTTACTGGTAATGCAGTGAAATTGCACTTGATTCGTAAACGAGTTAATTCTCGGTTTCAGTGTTGCTTAAAGCTTATTCAGTACATACAAGTTTTTAACTTAACTGAACTGAACTGAACTCACTCACTCACTCATCCATTCATACACTCGATTCCTTAGTAAGGATTCCTTTCACTGCACTTGGTTGCGTATCAGAAGTGGAGCTGGTGGTGTTGGCTGTTGGCTGTTGGCTTCAAAGGATCAGACTACCAAAAGACGCCACAGTACCAGTCTGCATGAATGAAGAAAAGCGCCTGAGCTTGCGTGCTGGAGTAAATTTCAATTGCTGCAATTTTTATTTCATAGCAAAGTAGGTATTTTTCTTCATTTCGAAATGGATGCGAAAAAAACGCAAAGTGCAAGTAAAAGAAAAGCGTTCGCAGGAAAAAAAACCGCAATCGTAAGCGAAACGTGAATATTTTCAGGAATGCTCGCTTAAAGAAGCTTGATTTTTCTTCTTTTTTTTTTTGCCCATTTACTACAAACAATTTTAAAGTTTTTTTTATTCCAGTTAATTTCAGAGGATGTGCGAAAATACATTCCAAATGAGTTTACGTGGCTCGAGCAGTTCGAAAAATAAAATGTTTAAATGCTTTCTTTTTCGTACTTTTCGTTGCAGACATTGCTGTAGCATTTTCAAAACCCAACCCTCGCGTTCTGCCGGCAAGCAGCGAACCTCACCAACCTCACTCATTTACAGCTGCCGCTATCGCCGCCAACTTCAACTTTTACCTTAACCTTTGCGCACTTCTACGGCGATATGTACTCGGGCAGACGAGTGCGCTTTGTATTTCTTTAAAATAGTCAAGACGTTTGCAAATAGTTTCTCAAGTACATAGTTAGCTGCCAAGAAAGTTTTTTGCTCTTCGTATTGTTTCGGCTTCGAATGAATTCCCTACTGAATTTAAGTATACACATAAAATGAGCTTGATGCTCTTTTTTTCGTTAACTGGTTTTGCTTAGAATGCGTTTGAAATTTTTCACTTTGGAATTTCTCAACACATTTCCAAATGTTTACAAACGATTTGAAAAGAAAAGTGTGGTGTGCTCTGCTGTGCTGCTGCCATTGTTGCTACTGCCAACAGCAACGAACTAAAGTCGTATATGCCAGCCAAGCCAGTCAACACAGCTCAGGCTGACAGCCAAGCAGCGGAGCAAACCAAATCAAACCAAACCAAACCAAACAGCAACAACAACCACGGGCGTATTTACTTCTTAAGCTTCTTTTGCCACTTTGCTGCGTATAATCTCAAGTATTTTTATAGCATTACTTACTTCCTCATTCAGTCAGCCCCCTCATGCACTCCTTATTCCAACATTTTGCTGTTGTTTTGATTTGCGCTTTTTTTTATGAAAAGTGCCTACCTGCTCTGTTTTATGTTACTTGCTGTACACTCTCTCATTTTACAAATTATCCTTAAGTTTTTCCCTTTGAGCTTTTGTATTGCAGCCGCGCGTTGAAACACTTGAAACCATTTTTGTGGTTTGCTGACGCTTTGAAAATCCTTCTACAGAGTGCAAATTCTTCTTTTTGCTTTCTTCTAATTTTTTACATTTATTTTGCTTTTGCTTTGTTGTATTTCTGTTCTATCCACCAACGTTTATTGCTATATTTAGTGCTTTTTATGAATTTATCGCTCTTTGCTTTAAAACGAGCATATTAAATGTGGCCTTGAAATTGAATGCATCCTTTTGGTATTATTGTTGTTAAATCCTATCTGGTTCTGGCTTTTGTTAAGTTATTTTCGAACTTTCTTGTGTTGTTTATGAACAGTATTATTCACACTTGCTTACCTTCGAGTAAAGATTGATTTACACTTAACCAGATCGATGAGTCCGGAGTAATAGTCGCATAAGTCGAATTCGATAATATTGGCCAAAACGGAACGACCATTAATTGTTCGACAAAATAATTTTCTATCTTAGAAATTAACAATTTGTTTCACACTGCTTGGTTAGTGTAAAACAAAAAAGTTGATTCCTTAGTCTACGTAGAAAAAAGAGAAACAGTTCAGAGTGATTTATAATTGTAATAACGGTAAAACCAAAAAAAAAAGAGTTGTATTCTTGAAACCAAGACGAAGAGGGAGAATCGAACCCCCAACCTCCTGGATGAAAGTGTCTAATGCCTCTACCCACTAGACTATTGACGTCTACAAGTAAAGATAAAGTACAAGATAAAGTCGATGATCGTACCACACAAACGAGTGAAGCCATATTCGATTCTTGCACTCTTCCATCTCATGAACTTTATCATAGCAGCTCATGAATATTGTTGCAACACAAATTAGAAACCAATTAATATATGTGGCAGGTTCTCCTGAACATTAATCCAGTGACTCGAGCAAAAGATTCGTGACATAAAAAAATTCATCCATCCCCTCAAATCAAGCCTCTGAAAGAAACCGTCAAAAAGTTTTGAATGAGAATGAAATTCATCGATAATTTGCATCCAACATCTAAAATAAACTGAGATTTTCTGTTTTACTGTGCATTTGAGATCACTTCTTCTTCTTTTTTTTAATGGTACAACAGCCCATGGAGGGCCTAGGCCAAGCTTTTCACATCCACTAATGTTGTGTGAATTATACTTATTTGTACATGAATGGAAGAGACCGACAGTTTTATTCCGAATCCGAACGGCGAAGTGAACTTTTCATAGGCAATTTCTACTTTGTAGGTTTGCCATTGCCTGCCAACAGGTGGTGCTATGTAGATTTTGATTTTGCTTGTGCCGAGATTTGAAGCTCAGACACTCTGCGTAGCAGGTCAACGCACTGCCAACTACATTACATCGACCAACATTTGCAATGACGTGGAATTCCCTACATTGACCCTGGGGTAATGTAAAGATCATCCATATTTCTCAGTATGTTACAGTACAATAATTTTGAAGTTTTGAAAATGTTTGACATCATCAAAAAGAATGAAAGTCTACGAATAACATTCAATATTTATTAATTTTTTTCAATTTATTCCAATACGTTTTCAGGCTGAATAGGAATTGGTGTTGATAGTGCACTTCAAATAAATCTAGGAACTGGCACTTGGCACGTTGGTGGCTTTTTCTATTATCTATTGCTCTTCTTAGACAATAACCACTGCTATATCAGTAATCCTACTATATCTATTGCTCTTCTTAGACAAGAACCACTGCTTTAAACATACTATATCAGTAAACCTACTATATCTATTGCTCTTCTTAGACAAGAACCACTGCTTTAAACCTACTACTTATATCAGTAGACTCCAACTGATAAATCTAGAGAATAATTCCTTCTTCTTTACGAGGCTTGTTTTCGGACAACTCCCATTTTTCTTTAACTTAGCTACTGCTTTAAACACTTTTGTTTGGTTGTAGTGAACTTCTAAACCTAGTCTATTTTATCCTCTCATATCACTCAGAAAATTAAAAGATTTACAGATTAAAAATTAAATTTGTATGGCTTTTTTTTGAATTTTTCGTAAAATATTGATTGTAAACTTGAAAATTATGTATAGCTTATTATTATAGCTTTACCATATTTCAATAACAATCGAATGAATAAATTATTCAAAGTATTGTCCATCGGAATCTAAAGCATTTTGTCATCTTTAAGGCAATTTATGGATTCCTTGCAAAAAAAAAGTTCATCTTTTAAGGCTATGATCATATCAATCCAATTTTTGATACTTTCAACTGATGTAAAGCGTATTCAAGAAAGGGAATTCTGCATTGATCGATTCTGCAGTGATAGTCGGACAGAGCCAGGTTTGGTAAATATGGATTTTGAACCAAAACTTCCCAAATAAGTAACTTTTAACCGGTCTAGCAACATGAGGTCACGAGTTGTCATGTTGGAAAATTACGGTCTCGTTCCGTGTCGCATATTCTGGTCGTTTTTCAGTCATTGCTCTCATCAAACGAAACAATTGTTTTCAATTCAGCTCTCCCGTAATAGCTTCACCAGGTTTTATCAGCTCATAAAAGATGATACCCTTCTGGTCCCATCAAATACAGAGATTGACATTGATGCCAAATTCTCCAAAATTTCTTTGAAAGTATCGAAACCAGAATTTGGATGCTTTAATCGATGGAGTATATTCACCTTACACTGCCAACAGCAATCGATGACTTTCAGCAGCCCTTTTTTTAGAAATACTTAAAGAAGAAAAGCAAATCTTCCGCCAATGTTCCGCCACGAATGCTGATATGTTTGTACCGCAAAAGGGTATGTTGTTGAAACTTTGGCAAATTTATACGTAATCAAAACAAAAGTTACATGACGTAGCTAAAAAGTGAAAGAAGTTACAGTATTGCCAGATTTAATTTACTGCAAGGTACGTCATTAATACTGAATTCCTCACTTTTAAGTTATACACCCAATATCTTGACCTTTGTATGTAGTGAAACGAAAATGCTCCCCCCTATCCGCCCAGTTAGTGAATGTGTGAATCTCGAAGCTTTAAAGTTTCATGCTGCTTCTGTCGAGATTTAATTTCTAACTCTAACTTCCTCTTATGCCATTACACAATACTAAAGATTTCACTTGTTTTTGTTTCTTATTAACTCCAATGAATTCAACACTATGGTAATTAATTTCTTTTTTGGCTTTTGTCTTAAAGAATGGCATTAAATATTTGCAATATATGCTTTTGCAGTTTTCTTTCATTCATTTCCCATTTTTTTATTGTATAAGTAAGGATGTCAGTCAATATTTCATTTAATAACTCAACCAAAACATGATTTGCTTTTACAAAGAAAATACTCCAGAGATTTGTTGACATAATTTCATTTTGAATGCTTTCACTAACACAAGAAGCTTTCAAAGTAGCAGAAGATAATATGCTTATGGAAAAAGAACATAAACGAATAACTCTTTTCAACTCGAGCCAAACAATCATCATCATCGTCGTCCTGATAGAAAGCTAAGAAAAAGGACATTTCCCATTCAAAAAATTTATAGCGCAGGTTTATAAATCGTTGGTTAGTTGTTTGGCTGATAATAAATCGCTGAAATGTTCCCTTAACCCTTCCTAAGGATCTGAATGACTGTGCGTCTGCCGCTCGGCCTCATGGGATTTATTTCCAACCGCACAAGACAATCAAATCATCAGCTATCAAAGAGCAATAATGAAAAAGCAGCGCTGCCTAGCAGGGAAATGAGCGGAGAAGCTTTCCTTTTTCAGCCTTTCTTTCACATTTACTTCAATTTCATTTTCATTTTGTTCGGTCTTCTGGCCACCAAAATAAGGCAGATGCAACAAAATGAATTATTAATGTACCAACCACTTCCATGGAAAAATAACTTAACAAAACAAAATGAACCAATGATTTTAATTTTGATGTTAAATGACAGTTAATTGACAGTTTTTCATTAATTATTTAAGTAATTTGTCAAGTTAGTCAGTCAATTTGTTATTATGAGCATTATTGCAATTGTTGTTACTGTGTTTTTTTCGGTTTTTGTTGTTCTTTTCAGCTGTTTGCATGACTAAAAGTATAAAAGTAGTAGGTTGAAAAGCTAGGAATAGCAGGTGCGGGGTTGAGGGGAGCACTTGTGCCTACACAAATTAATTGTGATTGATAAGGAATTTTTACTAATTGAATAGGAATATAATTAGCTGAGAATAATATAATATGGTAAATAATAAATACCTTAAAAAAAGTAGTAAGAGAGTGTATTTGTAATAACAATACTTTTTTTTATGTGAGATCATACCAGATAACAACGCAATCAGTAATAACTGGTAAAAAGGAAAAACGATAACTGCTTTTGCTGAATTTTTCCAGCTGTCGAGCCAAGATGGACTCAGTTGTTAAAATGTTGTTAAAAATAAAAAATATGTCATAAAAAATATGGTGATTTGAACCCAGAACCCAACTTATTAGATGGCCGTTACATCGATATATTTGTTTTCTATCTATTTTGAATGGTTAGTGTAGTTTGGTACGTAGTTCTGCAATGTTCCGCTCCGACAGTTTCTCCAGTTCTAGAATGTTCTTCTCCGACAGCTTCTCAATGCTATTGAAGATCGATTTGCCAAAGGTGTCCAACCTTTCCTTCTTCCATTAGGCAGGTCACTACGAGAATAAGTGACGTAAGTTCTCTTTTCCTTCTGGTTATTGACAACTGAGACAGTGTGTGTAGTGCGGGATGCTCATTTTAGCTACCTGCTCACCGATAGACCAGAAGCCTGTAATAACTGGCGGCAGTCTCGAGACATGAAACTGTTATTCGGCCACAACGCCCTGCTGACCTCCCATGTTGTTAGTCAATTCCATTTATTATTTACTTTCTGTAGGTTTCGCAAGGCGATACTACTTTTTATCGAATTAAGTAAATAAGGTGAATAGTAATTCAGCAAGCCGATGCATAGCAGAGCCTGTTCTAGTCAGCTCATCGGCTTCCTCGTTTCCTTCTATGTTCCTTTGTTCTAGGATCCAAAACAGTTTGACACTGTGCTGTTGTGCTAATTCTTTCCTAAACTATTTTACTGGGTTAGAATATTACCGAATCCAATGCCCAGATTGCAGCTGTAATTTTCGTCGAGATAGCGATATTATTCTTGTGAGCCTCGGAGACTCGTGGTATGCATCATAGTGTTAAATATATGATCCGCCTCAAGCAGCCTACAGGCCTCACTAATTGCAACACACTTCTTCTGCAATATACTAGCTTAATTGAAAGCGAAGCATTTACTCGAAGTGGGTCATAATTTGAAGAATAGTATGGGTTTTTTTTTCAGAAAATTTTAGTCTGTTGGAAAGGTGTCAAACTATTGCCATATACACTTTAAAACAAATGTTTAGACAATAGTCCACATTTAAGTAGATTCAATTTTTAAAGTTTTATTGAAATCGTGGCCTTAATTAAGCCCGAAAGTGTTTAACCATGGTGTGACCGATTTTATGGATTAAACTCTCTCTAAAACCACTGCATTCCCTCTCTCATTCAACCTCCTTTTTCCTCCAATATATCAATCTTCCTTCTAACACAATGCACTGTACGAAAAAAAAACAAAAAACTCAGAAGTCGAAAAATCTTATAATCTACAATGCCCTCCTCAAGATTACCGAATTCTAAACAACATGTACTATCGACCGGACTAAGGGTTTTATCTTTTATTGAATGGGCATATACGGTACATTCGAGGTAGCACAAAGATAAAATTTATATCATTCGATTCGACGAAAATGCATTTTAAGTTATTCAGTCCCTAAGGTCTTTCAAAAATGGAAATCTCTTTTTGTTGGGTGAAAAATCAGCGTCGCGCATATACTCCCATTGGCTGCTGTTATTATTTTCGTTATTTTCAAAGGACTTGACAGCGATAAAAGTTATAATTCCATTTCTGTTTATACAAGGTGGGTCAAAATAAATGTCACTATGTGAATGTGCTATAATTTATTAATTTGGCGTCAAATGTAATGTCATTTTTCTCTGACTTTCATATTGTAGACAGATAGAGAATTAGTTTCACAACAAGCAATTGAGTGATACAAAGCTCGTAAAACGATGTAGTTTTAGGAACTTTTATTTCCGGGCTGTGTAATCTCCCATTTTTGGCGATTTGAACTGGCCGACTAGATTGCCAGATCTGAGGGCGCCAGACTTATTCGTTTGGGCCTTTTTGAAATCTCGCATTAACCACAGCAAACCACAAACTTTGAAAGTCTTGCAAGACAACGTTGAAGAAGAAATCAAATGTTTGGCGAGGAATAATTCAAAACGTAAAACGAGCACAAATGTGCATTAACTCCTCCTGAGTAATCATTTGACTAATATCATTTTGTCAACTTAATGTCATCAATTTTACGCCTTTAAACAACAAACCGTCCGTGATACTCGTTTAACTCTACCCATATGATTTATAGTTTTTGGTATAAATCATATGGGTAGTAGATATTTTCGAGTTTACATCTATTTTTGGCCGGTTTTGCATTTACCATCTCGTAGACCACGTTTTTGCGGCCAATCATAACTAGGATGATTTGAAATTTTCAGCCAGTGTTTAGTAAAGTCTTTGCGGTTATATGGAAAGTTTATAGAGATTTAAAAACTACTCAACTGTCGGATTTCACGTTTAACCTTTCCCTTAAAGCCTAAAAAGATCGCATTGATCAAGTTACCCAAAGTAAAAATTTTTTCAGAAACTACTCACCTTGCCATTCAATTTAATCACCCGCATTGATTTGGATTGGTGCAGTTTCATATATTTAAACGAAGGAATATTTCTTAAATTATTTTCAAATTAGGCTTAGTGTAATCCTTGCGGTTTCTTTAATGCCACTGAACTGTTCATTGAGTTCATATTGTCACGAATACTTACTAAATGTATTCAATTTTTTCCACCTTTAAATAAGATGAAATATGTAAATGGGCATGGCATCAACCGTAGAATCAAAGTACGTTCTCGGAATTGGAACAACAATTAGAGTTTAACATGTTCAGCGATTCGGAACACGAAATTCCATTTGAAATACAAAAGTTGAGACAAATTCTTTATTTGATATTTTTAATGGTACAACAGCCCATCGAGGACCTAGGCTGCGCTTTTCGCATCCACTCATGTTGTGCGTGTTATATTTGTACATGAATGGAAGGGACCTACAGTTTAATGCCGAATCCGAACGGCGAAGTGAAAAGCTTTTCATAGCAATTTTTATTCTGTTACTCTTGTACGTTTGCCATTGCCGCCTGCCAAGAGGTGGTGCCGTGTAGAAGAATTATTTTTTCTACTTTTTGATTTTACCTGTGCCGATATTCGAACCCCGGACACTCTGCGTAGCAGTCCAACGCACGGCCACTACCCCACAGCGACCACAAAATTCTGAGACAAAATATATTTTCGATATTTTTAATTATTGTAAAAATAACAAAACATACTTGAGATGAACTGAAAAAATCGAGCACTACTGTCAACAAACTAAATGGCAGATCGCACTCAAACTTTACGTCAGGATAGAGGAAAGTGGTGCCAACTTAGCGGGAAAAACAATTCCTTTAAGTGGGCTTTTTAGATCATAATTTCTCGGCATTTTTTTTGACAGAATGAAAGTATGCAAGAATCTTCGAATTTAATATGTTTCAGTTATATCTTTCAAACAAAAGTCATCTTCTCAATCCAGAAAATTTTACGAATGGCCCATTAATGCTAAAGAAGAGAATTCTTGGATATCAAGTTAAGACGAGTACTTGCATTCAATACAGAACCCTCTAGCTAGCTGTTTATGTAGTTGTAAAAGTTAACTGAAAATAAATATTCCTAGTTACCATCAACTTTTATACTTCATTTTATGAACTGTTTTTCTAGCAAAAAGTTATGTGTTAAAAAGTATAATGCAGAAAAGTGTCAAGAGAAACATTTTTCACTATTTTTTTGAAAATTCTTTTGCTACAAAACAAACTCATAACTTTCTGCTAAGTAAGAAAATAAATATAACAATAGAATACACGGAGAAAAAAATTATTGATAGTAAAAAAAAAAAACAGTGTATTGAAACTGAAAAAAAACAAACAAACTAAACTGAACAATTAGAGATAACAACTTAATTTAAAGTTTTTTAGTACCTTTTTTAATAAGAAATATGCTAATTTTAATACTACCGGGTGCAAAGTTATAAAAGAAACATATTTGCAAGCGAAGGAACATACGAAGTCAACAACAGGAATATAAATAGCACAGCAGACATAAGCAACCTCTTGAGTCGTTATATTAACAATCAAATAAAAAAATAATAATTATTCTGCATTAAAGTTTGTGAATGCTTAATTTTTTGGTCTATTTAAATTCAAGAGGACTGCAGACATAAATACATAAATACTTATACTCGTACATAAGACTACATGTACACATGTATTTCTGTATGTATGTATGTATGTATGCAGAGACATATGTGTTTATACTTATGTATATAGTGTAATTACACTTGAACACGCATACACTTATAACTACAATACAAGCATAATAAATGTGTTACATTTATGCATATTACATACGCACTGAGTCACACACACAGGCACACATAATCATATATTCATATATGTACTCGTGTTTAATCGCGCGAAATAAAGAAATTTACTACAATAGTTTTTTTTACTGTTTGTGCTTGTTATGGTTTGTTCTTATATTGTATACATACATACCTACAGAAAAAAGGACAAAAAACATTATTTGTTAAATTGCGTTGCAAAACTGAAAACATCAACAACAACAACAACAAAAAAATAGAAAGAAGTTCGTTCAAGTGTAAGCATTACTTGCCCTACATTTGCTATTGACAAAATATTAGAGAGAATTGAACTGATGGCGTTGAAGTGCCGCCGCCCAACTATGAAGAAGTCTTAACAGCCATCGCTCGACTGAAAAACAAAAAGGCTTCAGGTGAAGATGGCCTCCCTGCTGAGTTGTTTAAGACTGGAGGCGAAGTGCATGAGCATGCATGAGCTTCTATGCAGAATATGGTCAGATGAAAGCATGCCAAGTGATTGGAACCTCAGCGTACTCTGCCCAATCCATAAGAAAGGTAATTCGACGATCTGCGCCAACTACCGTGGGATAAGCCTTCTTAATATTGCATATAAGGTTCTATCGAGCGTACTGTGCGAAAGACTGAAGCCCATCGTCAACAAACTGATTGGACCTTATCAGTGTGGCTTCAGGCCTGGTAAATCCACCAAAGACCAAATAATCACATTACGCCAAAACCTGGAAAAAACCCAAGAGAAACAAATCAACACCCACCATCTATTTGTCGATTATAAAGCCGCCCTCGTCAGCACGATTAGGGATCACTTGTATGCCGCAATGTCTGATTTTGGTATCCCTGCAAAGCACATTCGTCTGAAGCAAAATGACATTGACTAACACCACCAGCGCAGTGAAAATTGGGACAGACCTCTCCGCACAATTTGATACCAAAAGAGGTTTCAGAAAAGGTGACTCATGCTGGAGAAAATAATTCGAACATCGACATCTCTGCCACTATTTTCTACAAGAGCATCATGCTGCTAGCATACGCTGATGATATTAACATCATTGGCACCATTGCGCGAGCAGTCAGTGAGGCATTCTCCCCCCACCTGGAAATGGAGTCTCGTCGAGTGGTTCTAGAGAGGACAAAACGAAATACCTTGTGTCAACAAATAAAGAGTCACTAAGTATTGGATAAAGTGTCTTTTCTTCCTTCCTTCTTTTATTATCACAACACCCATAGGGGCTAGGCCGAGCTTTTGGACAACATGTCACTGTTTACAATTATACTTTTGAAGACGTCAAGGATTTCGTTTACCTAGGATCGAGCATTAACACCAACATTAATGTCACCCTGAGATCAAGCGGAGCTTAACTCTTGCCAACAGTTGTTACTACGGGCTCAGTAGGCAATTGAGGAGCAGGAGGCGGGCGAAAAAAACTCTATACAAGTCCCTCATCCTTCCCATCCTAATATATGCTGCTGAGACGTGGACTTAGATTAGAGGCTGTTAGGAGGCAGTCTCCTTCTACCTTATCACAATGAGTCAAAGCTTTCCTAATAAGTCAGATTCTAGCTTGAAGTGAGATTGTAAAGAACTGACCGGATTACTATATAGTTAGAAGATTTATTCATTTATCAGAGAGACTTTATTTTATTCCCTACAATTGTGGGAACTTCTAGCGCAATTACAGCCGAGTGTAAGGTACAATAAATAAGCAACAACTACATGCAAACATATGTATATTTGCATAGTATGGAATTACATAATCTCTGTATACCTTCCTCCAAATGCATACAAATAAATGTTACGTATACGCCTCCGTGTTGCAATTGTTAAACTGCTGTTTCTTTTATTTCTTATTTTTTTCTTTTTTTATTGCTAACTACTATTTGCTTTTTATGACTTTGCTATTGCAACATTTCGGCTTGCCACTGATGCGTTTTTAATTATGTTTATTTCCGGTTTCCATGACACTTAATTTATTAGTTGTTTACATTTTGTGTATATGGTTTTTTTTTTTTCTTTTCTAAATGCTTTTATTACATACCATTATTGTTGTAGTTATTTTTTTTATAGTTTACATTACAACAACAACAGCAACAACAACCACAACAACCACAACAATCACAATTACATAAGTATATTAATGCATCGTCGTGTACGTACTTTCGTAGGTACATATGAGTCCCGTCATGGCTTAAATAATCTTTTGTATTCTCATTTGTCATCGTTGGCAATAATTACACTTGCAATTTCTATTGTTGTAGTTTTTGTTCGTTCGGTCGTTGTAATGTTTATTGTTGTTATTGTTGTATTATATAGTGTCACCGTTGGCGTCGTAATTTTTTGTATGTATTACATTTTAGTTGTTGTACTTTTTACATTTATGTACGTTAATTTATTTCTAATGTGATTTCTTTGTGTTCGGTTTAGAAGCAACACAATTTATTGATAAAATTATGATTATATCATTGAAAAGAAGCTTTATATTAACTATTTATGGCTCATTAGGCTGCATTATCCAGTTTTATTTTCAGTTTAGTTTAGCTACTTTTATCTTTAGTCATCGGGATACACTAAATGCATAAAACTTAAATTAGAAATCAAGTTATTTATTGTAATAAAACAGTAATTTCACTGATATCTTAAATGGGATTACCTTTAATGGATTTTACAAATCAAATCAAAAGTCATTAGCAAACATAGTATTACTACAGTGGTATTTGGGAAAGTTGCCCCAAACTGACCGAGTAGTCAGAATTTCCTCATTTTTGGGTTATCTATTTTTTTTTTTTTGTTTTAATTAGGAGATTAATGCTGCTTTCAATTGGATATTTTCAAAAGTCGGCGCCAATGAGGATACAAATCATGTATGGGACGTAAAACATCAGGTTCGCATATGGGTGGTTCTACACAAACGGTCCCTGAGGTGTACCATAGTGGAAATTCAGATTATACTAGAGGTTCTACACCTCTCTTTTTCAATTCCACTTTAGTTTTTTCAGTGGCATGACATTGTCAACTAATGTCCTACTATCAAATTTCAGTTCTGTTCTGTGAATGGTTTCGGAGATGTACCCCAAAAAGCTTTAGGATTGGTTGGCAGGAACCACGCCCACTTCTCCCAGCCACTTCATATATGTCTCCACTTGCTATCCATTGCCCCTCTGTAGCCAGGCTCAAATAAATTACTGCATATAACTTCAAATATCCAAGAATAAAACAAAAAATTAATTTAAAAAAAGTAGTTTTATCAGCAGAGTTTTAATGCAAATGATTGAAATTGACTTTTCATAAACTTTAAATTATCAAGAATGACTCGAGCGACTGTATTCATTTCGCATTTTGTTATAATTGCCACCTCACTTTGCATTGTCTTCATTTGAATGATTGGAAATTATGAAATTTATGCTATAATAATAAATTTTTTAAATCTTTGTATTCTTCTTTTAAAGGGCCTAGGTTGAGCTTTAAATCTAGTTTATTTAAATACTACTTATATGATTGTGATTTCCTTGCCACAACCGAAAGTCATATACCTTTTTCATAAAAAATGATTTAAACTGATACTTTCTCATTTCACAATCATTTTCTATTATTGAAAGAAAGTTCATTCATTGCATTGCATTATTATTGCTGGGGAGTGCCCTACGATCTATAAGACCTATTGTATATTAAAGATGTTTGGAAGCCAATAGGCGTTTTTGATATTTTCATATACAAAAATAAGATTTGTATTGGTTCTACATAAATTGAAATATTTTTTTATGAGTGATTATAATATTTTTTAATAACAGAAAGATTGCATGAAAGATTGATTGAACGATTCAAAGATTGCATTCTTTTTGTTTCACCTTTTACATGATTTCCAGTTATCATAAGTTATTACTTGAGATTTATATTAGTTCAAATGCAATTTTTGAGCATTTTAAACTACGTATGAGGTAATGTGTTTTGAGATAAAATCTTTCCATATTTTTTTATAAGTTTTTTATATATTGTTCCATATAAACCATGTTTTGGATCATGTCATAACATTGATACTTACAAATGTACACCTAAATGTATGACGTGGAATAATTGATATTTTAAAACGTGAATAACTTCTTAAGTTATTAAACTAAAGCTTCAAACAAGTTTTTTTCTAATAAAAAAGATGATATATTTTTCGGCAGGTTTTTCTGATATTTTAGCGTAAACTTCCAGGTTCTATTTCTTACTTTTACTTTTGATGGCACAACAGCCCATGGAGGGCCTAGGCCGAGCTTTTCGCATCCACTCATGTTGTGCGTGTTATATTTGTACATGAATGGAAGGGACCTACAGTTTAAAGCCGAATCCGAACGGCGAAGGAAAAGCTTTTCATAGCAATTTTTACTCTTGTAGGTTTGCCATTGCCTGACAAGAGGTGGTGCCGTGTAGAAAAATTATTTTTTCTACTTTTTTTTTTGATTTTGCCTGTGCCGAGATTCGAACCCCGGACACTCTGCGTAGCAGTCCAACGCACTACCACTACGCCACAGCGACTATTTCAGTACACGAAATTAAAAGAAATGGTTTCGTAGTATTACTCAAGTTTTTCTTTTAAATGATTAAGAGATTATCTCTACTTTGTGTCTAAACGATTTGTTTAAAATATCAGAACCATTCGATTTTTATCGTAAGTAACTTAATCTATGTGATTTCTCATCGAAATCTTTGTGAAACATTTTTTAATTTATGATTAACTCTCCAAAAATTTAATGAAAATTGGAAATATGGTACATTAAAATCGGAGTATGCCGAAAATAATTTCATATCTAAGTATTCATTTTAAAAATTATTAGGAGAAACCCAATAAAACTAGGTTTTCCTCTTCACAATATATCTAACTTTAATTGACTCTCACTTGTCGAAGTAAAATAGTAGTTCTCCATTTCGCTGAAAGAAATATTATTGAATGTTTTGTTAAACCAACCCAAATCATGCATTTTCAATGACACATGAATATGAAACTCTCTGAAGAACACCGCAATTTCCATAACTTTTTTGATTATATACAAATGGGTGGATTTTTAAGAAAATAGCTTATCTTGACACTTGAGATTTCAGATAATCTTTTCAATTTGATAAGCTTTTGCTGCTTTTACCTCTAAACTTCTAGTATTTTGGTTTAAGCTACAGTTCTTGAACTTTGTAAAAGGACTTGATAAGTGCATAGAGATGGAGATTGAGAAGTAACCAGACCTTGTATGCAGAAACAAGTTGTTTTGTCAAAAGTTCACAGAAAGGTTCTGATTATTTTGGTTCAATTAATATTTACTTTACTTTACTTTACTTTTAATAGCACAACGGCCCATGGAGGGCCTTTAATCTTAAACTTAAGCTTAATTTTATTTAATTTTCAAATAGTTCAATTCCTAGATAGTGTCAAAAATCTTATTAAATACTAGTATTTAGTTACAAGTAGAAAATGTAAATGGTTGACAAAATTTACTCAAATAGGATAAACTTCTTTAGACAATTAAATCCAAATACTTTACACTTTTACTCACACAAGAAATTGTAAAATGTTTCGATTAAATTCATTGCTGAAGGTTCACCCACAGCTGTACACGTAAATTTGATTTATAATCTACCTGAGCTGAGCTGAGCTGAGCTGAGATGAGCTAGGCTGTGCTGCCTACCCCAACACCCTTTTCCAAGTTTAAGGCAATATTTTGACATTTAAATTAATCTATTACGAATTTAAAAGTAATTAAAGAATATTTACCTGCACAACGTTCTTGATTGAGTGCTCCTTTTTGTTATTAATTAATTTTCTCTCAGCTCTTACAATAATTTCTTTTCTCTACTCACTCCGCGATGTTCTCGTTAAAACTTTTTCGATGAGAGGAGATGTACTTATGTAAGTAGTAACAAAAACAGCAACAACAAAATCAACTGGAAAACTAACTACTAGTAAAACAACAAAGAACAACAACAACAGCTGCTGTCAGACTGTCATTTAGAATCTGAACTTAAATGATGAGAGCGCGCTCTTCTCTTTGCATGAAGTTAACTAATCCTCAGAAGAGCAAGAAGAAACACTGGAATTTTATTTTATATATATTTTTTTCTTCTTGTTTTACATTCACTGCGAACAAAACAACAAAAAAGAAAAGAAAAACTTTTAATTTCACACTAACAGACGCTGCTGCTGCATAGCATAAGCATAATTAAGCAACTCATTTGCTACGCTGCGCATGCACAAGAAACTTAAACGCGTTTATAAAACTTACTGATACTTATGCTGCTGGCTGCTTTTAAATGCTTAAACGTTAAACTCAAAGAAAAAGGATTTAGGGAAAGATGACTCTACTACTGCTTTGCTGCCATGGCGTTTCTAAATCACCCTTTTATTTTCTTGTTTTATACAAATATTAATAAAACATAAATCACACTGATGACGGAACAGTGCAGGGACGCAAACGGCGACGTTAACGGCGTTGAGCGTACGAGCCAGAGAATATCAAAGTGTGTGAGCGCGCGAGAGCGACTTGTACACAGCACCGAACTCAAACGCACACAGAAACACACACACACAAACACACTCTTATTGTTTGGATCTCATTTACAGCGTTTTTGTTGCACTTTTTCGCTTTTCTGTTGCTGCTGTTTTTTTTTTGCTTTTTTCTATTTACTCAAAGGAATTTTTAACTTGGTCGTTGTCGAAAAAAAACAAGAAATTTAAAGTGGCAATAAAGTTTTCTCTTTGAAAATAATGCTACATCCACTAGGTTTTTTAATTTAACACACTACTGCAGCAGCAACGTACATACATACATGTTGATGATGAGGACGACGACGACGACGACGACGCACAGTGATATATGGAGCAGGCAGCGGGGGCGGGCGGTAAGCCGGTGCAGAATATGATATTCAACAGTAAGTTGAACGTCGACATGTGCAGCAAATATACACCAGAGTACGAGTGGAAAAATTATAATAAAAATGAAAATGAAAGTAAGTGCAGCAGTACAAATGCACGAAAGCCACAGCCACCAGCAACTAGTAACAGAGCAGAAGGCTATGAGACAGCAGGATGAGGCAGTAGAGTTCTATATGGAAGCGCGCTCACTGCTGCTACTGATGTTGATGATGACGACGAAGCGCAATAACGTACTAGCAACACAATGCTAGATGATGTTTCTACCTGCTGCTGCTGCTGCTGCTGCTACTACTGATGACTACAGTGCTGATGATGATGATGATAATGACGATGCGCTTATTGCCACATATTTATATGTGTGCATATTAACAAAAACTCATTGCAATTTACAACGGAAACGGAAATTAAGTTTGCAAATTCACACGCTTTATACTCGCTGGCTTGTTGTTTCTTTTTCCCTCTGCTTCGTTTCTTTTTTTTTACACGCATATGTACATATTTGTATTTATATATTTTAATTTTCTCATAATTAAGTTTTCATGTCACATTTACATTTGTATATTTAATTGAAATTTTCTCTCTCTTTCTAGCCTACACGCTGTACATACAATATGCATAACTAATTTATTAACTTTTGTTTTATTGTATATTTTACACAGCTTTCTCTTTCTCTCTCTTTCAAGTTTAAAATTCAAATAAATTATTACTATTATTATTATGATTATGTCTTCAAAGAGCTGCTTCCTCTACTCGCTGTCCAACTTTTTGCTCGTAGCGCTCACGCGTACACAGTGATGCCGACACGTTAAGTGGTTGCACGAGAACTGAAATTGTTACGACTAATGGCAGCACATCACAGAGTCAGAAATTGTTGGATATTGCACGAATAGCGCAAATTGGTCGAAAGACGAAGTACGCTCGTGAGTTGTATAAATTGCGTTCGTTTTGTCGTTGTCGTCGTATAAGCCTTTCATATTCCTGTTGTATACATATGTGTCAACATATTGCGGGAAAGTGGTTAGCTATTGGTTGCTAGCAACATGTTGCTTAAGTCTATGGGTGCTGAATTTCCTACTTAAGGTCATTTATGCGAATTTGGAGCTGTGAAGTTGATTCAACATTGTAACGGTAAGAAATTTGAAATATTAGACCATTTTGAGTAGTTATTAGGAAAGTGAAGATATATTATTTTTTTTTAATTTTTTCAAATTAACGAAAATATAAACATTTTTTACCTCTTAAATTATACCAATTACTGTTAAAAGGTTTTGAATAATTGATTTCAGTGATAATTTAGTTCATACAGAGAAGTAACTTATGAATCTAATATTTTACATCTCGTAATGATAAGAGATCGCAGTGTTCATAAGAAAGCATCGAGAAATTAGATTACCATAGTTAAGAATACCAACTTCACTTAGTATCACTCATGACCTACCGTCAACTCATGGAAAAAAACGACTGAATCCATACATCTTCACTCAGGATTATGGTTGCCTTAACTGCAACGGTTCGGAATAGGAAGAAATAATGCAGGAGCCAATCTTAATCGTGCTTGGAAATATAATAGGAACCTGTTATTACTGTTATTCTATTGAGTCTACACGTAGTCTTTTTGAGTACTCAACTCAAACACTCAATCACACACTTCAATCAGTCAACTCAACTAAGAACTCTCTTGTGAGTATGGTGAATAAATATGGTGAAATGGTGAAAGTAATTTAAATTAAATTTTGATGATAAGTGATGCTTTCTAGAATATTGTTCACAGCCACATAATAATTTTACTTTACCAAAATTTAATACTTACTAAACGCTCATACGTAAAAACCAATCTACTTAAAACACATGCGAGAAAAATAAAGGGGAAAATGAAGAAAGCCCACAATGAATTTATATTTTTAGCATTGCAATAAGTTGAATGAATAAAACCGATTACTCACTCACTCACTCTTGATTCCAGGATCGTAAATTGAAAGTTTGAATAAGCAAAAAACAGAAAACCTCTCACTAATTTACTAGTTTTTGCATCAGAATAATATCACCGCTGACAAATAGTCAAAAACATATTCATGTGCTCATACAATGAGTTTCGAAACAGCATGGAACTGAGAAATGTGGAATCTTTACGTAGATAGACGTAAGTTTTTAGTTAAAAGGTAAGAATACCTAAATATTAGAAGTAATATCACTAACAAAAACCAATTCAATTTATAGTGAGTACCATATCTAATATATTTGAGCCAAAACAAGCAAAAAGGAAAACCACCCAATCATATCACACGTACGAAGACACTCTACAAAATATTATCAAATTATTTGCCACATCAATTTCATTTCATTTTCATCAAGAAAGTGTGGAAATGATTGTACTTAGAATACCAGATTCTTCGACTCAATATAACTAACGATAAATTTCATATACTTCATCGACATACCTAAAGACATGTAAACTTGTGTCAATGTGTGTCGATGTGTAAAAGCTCAAATCACAAACGAACCAAAACATTAGAAGAAAACCAAAAAGCATTTTACGCAATAAAAAGGATACACCGAAACTACGCTACACTACACACACACACCATGAATATGTATATGCCTACAAATCTTCTAGCGACACATTCAGTTTTTGCCACCACCAATTTTACATACCACCGCATGTCATCATGTGACAACGCTGTGTTGAGTGTGAATGTAAAATAAGTATATAAATATGTGTGTGTAAGTAAGTTTTGAAAACGCTTTATCGCATCTTTTAACAAAATTTGCTGTGACATCCTTTTTCATCGACGACGACGACGACGATGACGACGATGGCGATGACAACGACAACAACACCAACACCAGCAGTAAAGTTTTCATCAACGACGATGGCGACAACGACTCGCACAATTTTAATGAAATGACATCAAGTTTTTGTGAGGTGCTTATTGCTATCATCATTGCGGCGCTGCGCTTCGGTAAAATCCTTTGACAATTTCCCAGCAAATTTCTTTAAATAATCTACTCACACTTGAGCACAATACGACCAACATACCGCAACCCCCCCTCCCCCTCCTGCTTGCTCTTAACACTCATGCCCCGTGTAAGGGAAACATAGTAGGCTAAGGTAAAGTATTAGTAGTTGGTGTTTTGTGTTTTTAATATGAAGAGGATGAAGTTGAGTTCTCTGAAGTCAAATGTGATTTGAGGTGATGGAATTTTGCTAAACAGAAAAAAAAAAACAAAATCATTTACAAGTGTCGTAAATTGTCTTCTATTTTGAAAGTGATTACGTGGGTTTGTTTACACTATACCATACACAAACATACACTCATACCGACAAAGTTACACACACACACATACACACATACACACACACACACACACCTACCCACTCATGTATTTCTACTTTACATGCACTTAAGAGAAACAATTTTTCGAAAGTTATTTTAAACCCTTTTTACGATGACTCATTAATTTTTCGGTAAATTACTTGTGGAAATGTTTTTACTTTTCCTATCAATGTATAAGTATGAGTGTATATCTATTGATACACACGTATGCATGTGTATGTTGGTTTTGTTGTGTTTGATTTGAAAAATATCTACTGAATTTGTTGGCTATAAAAATTTATTAGTGTAGATTTTAATGAAGTTCAGCAAAATTGTTATCACATTGACATTAGTTTTGGTTTTATTTGGGTATATGTAGTAAATATTTTTTGGGTTCTTATGGAATCTAAAGTCAAAACATTTGCATTTATGTTTAGCTTTTCTGTTCGAAAAACTTATTAATTAGTTTTATAAATTTCATGAGTGACAATATTTACTAGATATTTTACGAAAGTTTAAGGGTTTACTCTTTATTGTATGGGATAATTTACTAAATGTTAACGGTGAAGGTTTCTCCCCATATAAAGGGTGGCCCAAAAATAGTGCACGATTTAATTTCAAAATAAAACACGAATGTTGAAATTTTTATTGTATTGAAAAGTAGACATGTGCCGATTACTTGCTAACTTAAGTAGCTGGCACTAAGCTGACCATGGTCAGCCTCGGCCGCCTCGATAAAGCTTCGCCAGTCCCCTCTGCTATACGCTCGCTAGTGCACCGTGGCTCGAATAAACACCCTTCTAGCCGGAGCGCTTTCTTCCATTCGCTCAACATGATCCAGCCAGCGAAGCCGCTGGATTTTTATACGGTTGACTATGTCAGTGTCGGCGTACAGCTCATACAACTCATCGTTCCATATTATTCGATACACGGCGTCCTCGCATATTGGACCGTAGATTTTACGGAGTATCTTCCTCTCGAACGCTCCTAACAGCTTCTCATCATTGATGGTCAATGTCCACGTCTCTGCGCCATACATTAGGAGGGGAAGAATAACGGGCTTATGGAGCGTTATTTTCGACGGTCCAGAGAGGGCTCTGCTTCTCAATTGCCTACTGAACCCTTAGTAACACCTGTTGACAAGAGCTAATCTCCACTTGATCTCAATGCTGACATTATTGTTGGTGTTAATACTGAATCTTTGACGACTTCAAATACAGTGACATTTTGTCTCTTTGTTTATTGACACAAGGATATTCGTTTTGTCCTCGTTCACAACTAGACCCACTCGAAGAGACTCCCTTTCCAGCATTTTGGTGGTCTTCTTTAGTGTCATTTTGCAAAGACGAATGAGCTTTGCACTGATACCAAAATCAGATATTGCGGCGAACAAGTGATCCCTAAATCTAAACATGTTCCGATTAAGTATGAAATAAAAACTCCAGAAAATGGCTCCCACTTTTCTGATCACAGACCCTTAATCTTACAATGAAATTTTTGATGACATTTTGAGAAAGATGTGACTCTATCTCACCGATGACGCATTGGATCTCGGGCTTAAGCCCAGGAATTGTTTGTGGTTTATTCGCATAGACCTGGGATTTCACAAAACCCCAAAGAATTAAATCGCACGGTGTTAAATTGCATAATCTTGGTGGCCAGTTGACATCAGAATTTCCTGAGATGATTAGATCTGGAAATCTTTGCCCTAATAAATCAATTGTTTCTTGCGCGATATGGCAGGCGACATTTTGGCGCCGTCCCGCTTAAACCACATGTCGTCCCGATCCATTTTCAGTCTCATTTACACAATGATAACGCGTTGCTCCTTTGTGTAGCGCCCCATTTTCAATAATCGTAGCAATCGTAGACAACAGCTGTTAAATTTCAAAACTGCCATTTGCACACAAAAAAAAAAAATAATAATTAAACAAAATTTAAATCGGGCACTGTATTGAGACACCCTAAATTTAGAATTGGTACCTACATATTTCCTTTGGCCAGCTATTTGAACAGAAATAATTTTTGTTTAGTAGTAGTTGCCTTATCTTTTGTTAAATTAAATTTTGGTCTGAATAAGGTTTTGTGAATAAAAACAACTTAGTTTAAAAATCAAATCGCTAGCTTCACCACACCCTTTTACATATGTAAACATATAAATTCTTTAACGGTTTTTTCATTGACAGTTCCACATTTTTAGTACTCTCAAAGAAACTATTGAGTAACTCTCTTTTCGCTCCGTCATTTCTTTTGATACTCCTTACTTTTATAGTCTTCTGAGCATTGTACTAATAAAAAAATGAAAAAGAAGCGAGAAAGACATGCAAAACCTAGTGCGCTCGATAGAAGTGGAACTTCTTTGCTGGTATTTTACAGCCTGTTCCGTTATTCTCCGACTCCCCACTACAACGTAAATGCATTGATTCTTAGATTCCATACAAATGCTATTTTATGCAACCGTGTCAAAACATATGGGTTTTAAGAATCTGTGATAAGTATATTATATAATATTATATCTATTTATATCTTCATATGCTATACATTCATCTTCATCTCACACATCATACTTTTCTAACCCCCAGTGCTGTATCGTATCCAGAAAAGCCAGTATACTTTTCGGGTGCACAAAATTCGGGTGCTGTTAAATTCAAACAAAGCCTTTGACATTCATATTTTCGTTTCCATGCTTCCGTTGCAAATTGACTGCCTTCCAGTTTAGTTTATACTCAACGCGGCCAAAGAAATTTCACTTCTAGAAATTTCATCTTTTTAGGTCAGTGGCTCTATAGTTTCATAATATTAAGTACATTTGGGTTGATCTAACCGTCATAAACGCGTAATGCCGAACATTGGCAGCGTTCACTAGATTATACAAGGATGTGCTTACATGGTAGTACTCACATGTGAGTGGATTTCGTTTGTCCCATGTACTCTGCTTTAAGTTTATCAATCATATTCTTCATAGCTCATTTTTGCTAGTATCAAATGTTTCATCAGTGTGCGCGATTTTAAAATGATAAATTTGTAGTGATCTTTTTAGAAGCATAGAGCCTCCAAAAATTCGATCCAATTTCTCTACTCTGTAAATTTTCAGTTCATTTCACCATCTACAAACACTTTGTACATTCAAGCACCTCCACATTAAATTCTGGTCAATATAAGTAAGCGGGTCAACTTTTTATACTTTAAGAATTTTATTCAATAGCTCCTTTGAGCCATGGCATTTCTGTTTTCCATTTTTAAACCGAAACTCAATCACAATTAGGAAAAAACATATAAATATTAATTAGGTATTCATTAAACCTTCTGTATATTTTTAGGTTTTTGTTGTTGTTTTTCTTAATTTTTTTTATGCCCAGTTCACTTCAATCATATTGAAAATCTTTTCACGCATATTCAGAGAATACAAAAGTGTGGTCGAACTTTAATCCTCTTTGAAATCGAACTGGTACACAAAATTTAGTACTGCTTTGAGAGTGATTACAAGCACAATATTGAGAGAGCGACAGACAGAGAGAAACAAGAGAAACATGCAACAACGTTTAAAACACACGAGCAGAGTAAAATTGGGGGAGTGTAAAATTTACTTCATTTCTGTTCTGCCTCTCATATTCTCATTTCTTTTGTGTAAGTAATATAATGAAATTAAAATGGCTCAAAGAATTAAAAAAAACAAGTAGTCATATATTCAGTTCCTTCCGCAAAATACCATACAATATGTAAATAATTAATTTACCCAAAAGAAAAAAGTGTGTCAAGTGAAAGCAATACAGATAAAAATTGTTTTCATTTGTGTTTTATTGGACTTTTAAACAAAACAATTCAAGTTATTAAAATTATGTGCGTTTCTTAAACACTCACACATACGAATACAAAGAACCTTTTTTGAATAATAACATTTCGAGATTTGCGTGCTAGCAGAATTTCTATTCACATATTGTAAGTGTGTATGCAATAAAGGGTGTTTTTTTTAAGAAGTGTGATTTTCAATCTGGCAATACTTTTTTCGGAGTTGGTCTTTTTGACAGCTGCCACTTGATTTATGCTCAGTTTGGTTTGCCATTTCATAATGCATAGACTTACTCCTGAACAACGTTTGCAAATCGTGCAAATTTATTACCAAAACGAGATGGCCACCGATCCCGATTTTCACAAGAAAATTTTGTTCAGTGATGAAGCTCACTCACTTTTGGTTGAATGGGTACGTTAATAAGCAAAATTGTCGCATTTGGAGAGATCATAATCCACAAGCCCTTGTTGAGACGCCGTTACATCCTCAAAAAGTCACTGTTTGATGTGCTCTATGGGCAGAGGGAATCATTGGTCCATATTTCTTCAAAGATGAAGTCGGTCATAATGTTACAGTCAATGGGGAACGCTATAGAGCCATGATTACTGACTTTTTCGTGCCTGAATTCTGAATTGGATGATGTTGATGTGGACGACCTTTGGTTCCAACAAGACGGCGCTACATGCCATACAGCCAACGAAACTATCAATTTATTGAAGGAATCTTTTGGTGAGCGCATTATCTCGCGTCGTCGGCTCGTGGGCCTGTGGCGTGGCCTCCAAGATCGTGCGATTTAACACCGCTAGACTATTTTTTATTTTTCGTGGGGTTATGTGAAGTCCCTTGTCTACGCAGATAAGCCCGAGACTATTGACGTCTTGGAAGAGAATATTCGGCGCGTTATTACTGACATACGGCCGCAATTGCTGTAAAAAGTTTTCGAAAATTTGGCCTCTCGGCTGGAATTTATTCGAACCATAGCAAATCCTTATCTTTATAATAAAGCTAAATGTCTTGGCCATAACATTAAATTATATGCGTTTTATTTCTTCTAGAAAAACAAATTCCTAAAAAAACACCCTGTATGTAATAGGTACAAGTGTGGTGGAATATGTATTTTTTTGGTGCAGCCATTGCGGCTGCTGCTGGATATGAAAAAGAATGCAATTCATCAGCATTCCAAACATATCACGCAATAGTGCAATAATTCGAGAGCAGGGAAGGTGGAGAAGGAGAAGGAGTAGGCGCATAAAGACTTGATGCATTCAGCCAAGCATAGAGTAGGAGATTTTGAAGATCAGTTGTACAGCGTATAGCGATAATAATTATAACAACAATAACAATGGTGCTAACCTCGAAAACAAAAACAAACTAAACAAGCAAAAAGGTTGAAAAAGTAAATATTAAAAAAGGAGAAGAAAGAAACGCTGTAATGTTGAATTTTGCAATAGTTCGCAATATTTCGCAATAAAAAGAGCCACAACTATGCACATGAAATGCGTCGCAATTGCTGTTGCTGCTGCTGCTGCTGTTGCTGCCACTGCAGTCGGTTGTGTTGGTAGCTGCTGCTGTTGTTGTTACTGTTGCTACTGCCCAGAGCTAAAGCATTGCCGCTGCCGCTTCTGCTTCTGGTATAACTACAGAGGCTTTGCTTCTCGTATTTGTAGTTGCCGTTCATTGCATTTTTGTTATGAAAATTCTAATGTTTTTCTTTTTTTTCACATGCTCTTCATGCTTCTCTTCTGCTAACTTACATGTTGCCTGCACTATATTGCATACACAAATGCATGCATACATACATACTTACATACATACATATATTCATTCTTTCTTCTTTATTTTATTATTATTTTTTTGTCCTTTCCGCTTTTGTTTCTCAACTTGGCTTTCAAATAGAAACAAATCCTTTTGGATTTACACAATTTTAACCTCTTTTCATTCTTTTATTTCCTCTTGCGCTCTCTTACTCCTCTCTCGCTCTCTGAGTTGAGTGAAACAGTTGACTTTACTTTTGTATTGCATAATTGCTTTCCTTTTTGTCGTTGTTTTTGTTGCCATTGTTATGGAAAACAACTTTTTTTTGTTTATGTTTTTTTTTTTTTTTTTGTTATGCAATATTTTATTTTGTTTTTTGTTTTTTTTTTTAATATTTGCATATGTATTCAATGTATGTAGTACATGTATTTATAGTTGTTTTTTGTACTGGTTTCCGTTTTCATTTATTACTTCCATAGGCTTTACATTCTTTTGTTGTTGTTGTTGTTGTTGCTGTTGTTGTTGTTGTTGTTGTTGTTGCTGTTGTTGTTGTTGCTGCTGTTGTTACTGCTGTTGTGCCTACTGCAATTGCAACTGATACACTTTGTCTTCTCTTCTACTGTTGTTGTTGTTGCTGCTGTTTTCGTTGTTGCTGTATGATGTTGCAGCATGCTTGCATGCTTGCTTGCTTGTCATCAAGCAGTCTGCGTCAACATCATTGTGTTGTCATATTCTTCTTCATCGTCGTCGTATTATTATTTATTCTAAAACTGTCCACATAAATACGAAAATGTCAAATGTTTTTTGAGATGTTATTTTGATTTGTGAACCATCAAATCATTTTTCTCTTGATATTTGTTGTTGTTGTTGTTTTTGTTGTTGTTGTTTTTGTTGTTTTTGTTGTTACTGCTGCATATTCTGTTCTACTGCAATTGTTATGCTATTGTTAAAGTTGTTGTTGTTATTGTTTGTGTGCTGCTGATGACAAATAACAACAACAACAGCAACGACAGCCACAACTAGAAGAATAATAACTCTTTTTTGTGCTGTCATCCGAAATGAGTTCTTTCTTAATAAATTTGCAACAGAAACAAACAAACAAACAAAAAACAAACAAACAAAAAAAACAAAAAAAAACAGCAAAAAATATCTTCCAGGGGGATTTTTTTTTTCACATATTTTTTATTGTTGCAAAAATAAAAATTCATATCATTGTTACTGTCATAAGTATTATCAGTATCTTCCTTATCACTATCACTATCACCCTCATCATCATCATGCGACTTATCAACTTCCACATTATCATTAATATCGTTAAGCATTAAGAGAATTTTTGAACAAATTAGGATATGTGCTCATGTCATAGCTAAATTGATTGAGCTTAAGAAAAAGTGCATTAAAAGAGTTAAAAGAATTAAGAAAATTGAATTTATATTTTCTTTGCGACCTTTCCTGAGCTGTGTCATCTATAAGAAACTTTATAAACAGAAATATGCGATTTCTTTGTGTGATATTCTAACAAGGTTTTAGGCATCACCTACTAACACTTGCACCATTTGGCCTCGTTCGAACACGGTTCACATTTTACGACACATTTTCGATTAACACGTAGAAAGCCTCGGTCTTCCACGGTATTAAAAGACAAAAAAATAAAACAATTTTGCGTTATGTTTGGCTGATTTGTACCTTTGAACAAAAAGGCACTGCAAATTTATGAGCAGCTCACAATAAAGGGAGATCCTTTTCTGTAAGCGAAGATTTTACTGCAAGTAAGGGCTAGTTTAAATATTTCCAAAAAAAAGAACGATTTGCTATTCATAGCATAAAAATTCAAGGAGAAGCAGCTTCAGCTGATGTACAAGCTGCTAACACGTTCCCACATACATTCCAAAAATTCATAGAAGAGCTAGATACATAAGGAATCAGGTCTTTAATGCCGACGAAACTGGACGCGAAAAGCTCGGCCTAGGCCCTCCATGGGCTGTTGTGCCATTAAAAGTAAGTAAAAGTAAAGAAACTGGACTCTGGTGGAACAAAATGACTGATATAACTTTTATTTCAAAAGAAGCAAGGACAGCACCTGGTTTTAAGGTATCTAAACGATCGAGTGACGCTACTTTTATGTGGCCATGCATCGGGTGACTTTGATATGAATCCAATGCTGGTTTATAAATCGCTTAATCCTTGGGTACTCAAAAGAGTACATTACCGATTCACTGGAGACCAAACTCAAAAGATTGACTTACCGGAGAGGTATTCAAAAACTGGTTTTATAAGTATTTTGTGCCAGAAGTTGAAATATTATTTAGAGAAAATACTTTGGATTTCAAAGCGTTTTTGCTCTTAGACAATGCACCAGATCATCCATAAAATTTGACTTATCCTAATGTCAAGGTCATGTTTTTGCCACCTAATACCACGCCACTGCTGCAGCCAATGCATCAAGGCATCATTTACTCTTTCAAAACTTACCACATCAGACGTTCTTTGGGATGGATTTAAAATTCAACTGAATCTAACTCGATTGATGTAACAAACGCATTCAGACTTTTTTCGATTAAAGACTGCATCCAAATAATATCGTTATCTTTAAACGAGCTCCAAAAGTCGACATTAAATGGATGTTGGAATAAGATTTGGCCATCAGCAGTTGAGAAGGAGCAAGAGGTCAAACCGCAAGAAACTGAATTTGCCGAGATCTTAAAGCTTGCACATTCAATCGAAGGGGAAGTTTTTGAGGATATGTCTATCCAAGATATTCAACGCTTATTGCAGGACACCGAATTAGAAGCAGCGGACTTAATAATTCCAGTAACAGCGATACTGATGACGAGAGTGAAACCGATGATTTTACCTTGCAGTAGAATATCTACAAAAAGGGCTACGCTTAGTTAAAACCTTAGAGTCGTTTTTTTAACTATCGATCCTTGTGGTCGCTGTGGCGTAGTGGTAATGCGTTGGACTGCTACGCAGATTGTCCGTGGTTCGAGTCTCGCCACAGGCAAAATCAAAAAGTAGAAAAAAACAAAATTTTCAACACAGCACCACCTCTTGGCAGGCAATGGCAAACGGATTCGGCATTGAACTGTCGGTCCCTTCCATTCACGTACAAATATAACACGTAAAACGTGAGTGGATGCGAAAATAGCTCAGCCTAGACCCTCCTCCAGACAAAAAGAAAAACACATAAAAAGAGTCAGAAATAAAAGTGGGTATTCCCCTAAATTGTACTTTTGCTGTTGATTGCAACAAAATCAGCTGTTTCTTGATGTTAGTATTTATTTTATTTAAGAGTGCTATTTTTTGTGCACTTAAAAGTTTCTGAATGCTAATAAATTGATGGTGCAATCAGGACCTTTGATTTCGCTTACTTGCTCATTTAGTTGTTACTCTATAAGTATTAATTTTAGGAAATCTACACAGAAATCAATATTGAAAAATGGAATGCAATCGAAGACGACGAACCGATTCATTTTGAATAAAATGCTGAGAATATTGCAGAATCTAATGATGACGGCCAATGCAAAATACAGATCACAAATTATGTGAAAGCTACTGAAGCTATTGAAAGTTTCGATAAAGCTATCGCATGGACTAGGGGCCAACACTGCTGATTATGCTGGTATACTAGCACTGCGAAGTCTACGCGAAAAAGCGGTTCAAAAGTCAATTTCTGAACGCAAGAAGCAAACATCAATTCGCGAATTATTTCAATAAGCGTACATACATCGGTATGTACATTTCTATTTTCCTACATAAAGTTTTCAATATGACGACGTTTTTGAGGTGCCTCGGTCTTGTTTTGTTTTTTATGAAAAACTCTGTTATATTTTTTGTTGGTTGTTGGAAAGCTATCTGTACCTTTCTTTATATGGTAACATGCATTCGTCAAGGTTTCTTTTAAATTTTGAACCTCTTTCAGCACAAGGATCTTTTACTTTACTTTCAATGGCACAGCAGCCCATGGAGGGCCTAGGCCGACCTATTTTCGCATCCACTCACGTTTTACGTGTTATATTTGTACTTGAATGGAAGGGACCGACAGTTCAATGCCGAATCCGTTTGTTTGTCCGTTTTTTTGTTTTTTTCTACTTTTTGATTTTGCCTGTGCTGAGATTTGAACATTGGACACTCAATGTAAAAATACGATATAAGGGTGTTACTAAGGGCGAATGTTTTTACTTTAAAACTAAACTAGTGTAAGTTATAATTAACTTTTGTTAGTACTTCTGTATTTTTTATCTTTGGATTTTATCGTTCCTTGGTTTATTTTTTTCCAACGTTTAACTTAGTTAAATTATTGAAAAAAAAAAAATTAGTATCAGTTTCCCTGAAGGCTTAACCCTTTAACGACGAGACTCTTCCCTCTTCCCGTTTAACTCTTCCCGTTTAACTCCTCTCGTTTAACTCTTCCCGTTTAACTCTTCCCGTTTAACTCTTCCCGTTTAACTCTTCCCGTTTAACTCTTCCCGTTTAACTCTTCCCGTTTAACTCTTCCCGTTTAACTCTTCCCGTTTAACTCTTCCCGTTTGACTCTTCCTTTTAAAAGAAAGATTTTCGTGATCAGGAACCTGAAATTATTCTAGTCCCGCCATTTAAAGTCTTACCGACCCCCTTTTTCCCTTATGATGGCTTGGCAAATATCTTATTATATTTGCCTATCGACGGCTATGCTCAGCAGAATACAAGTTCCACTGAAAGATTAACTGAAAGTTTTACTCATCTGGATTTGAAAGGTAGGATCTACAACATTCCTTGCACATTCCAGGAGCCCACTTCCACCGCCCATTTCTTTACCTGGGTAAGAAATATTTTTTAATCATCTTTCGACCAACAAGAACCAAGTACAAATATGACACCCATAAAACTTTTTAGCATCAACTTTCTTCTATAAATTACGTTTGAAGAGAAATGCTCTAACTTCAAATTTATAAAACAAAAAAAAAACCAAAAAAAACCTGGCCAAACATATTTGCCTTATAAAGTATAGTCGTCAAAAGGTTAAGATGACTCTGCATTAACGCTGCAAAATCTCCAAACGTAGGTGATATTTCACAGAATTTTACAAAGAGTTTAGGCTCAATATTCACAAATGTTGTAGCATGTTATACGTTCAACGTGTCAGAACAATACTTTAACCCATAAATATTTTGTTTAGCTTCTGTTACTGATTTCCTTACAGTTCTTTATCGTATTTGTTGTTATTGTTATCGTAGCGAATGAATTTTTATCTAAAGAATATGGATTAACATCAAACTCCGGTTTCATAAAAAATCAACTTCCCTTGCTTCAATCATCTAATTTGTGACACAAGTCTCTGGTTTCCAATGCTTATTTTCATATTTTTTAGATCGAAAAACTTTAAAAAAAGACTTTAACACTAAAAGCAATTTTTATTTTTGTTAAAGTGTGCATTTGTGTCTGTAACGAAGATCAATAGAAAAAGAATGACAACACTGTGAAACTGGTAGTAAATTTACTGGTAAAATTAAATAAGTCGAACGTCAAAAATGTTTAACCGAAATGAGAAAATAGCGTAGCATACGACTCAGAAGCATTTTACATTTCGAGCTATGAAATACACATCACTAATCTGAAGTGTTCAGTTGATGGGACAACGAATGACTGACTACCGAAACTTGCCATTCTAACTCTGCTAATTCAAAGCTGATTTGGTGTCAGCTTTTCAAAGACCAACAACATAACTAAAGACACCAATCTTAAACCGATCACCAAAAAAACCGCGAATATTCTTAAAAAAAACAAAACCAACTGCATTCAATGATGAAAAAAGCACCCAGTTAGATAATCTAGATCAAATTATGTTACATTTATAATCAAAAGCAGAAAGAAGTTTCCACATGAAAAATAAAACTTTTTCTTTATAGTCAATAGGAATAATGAATAGCTTATTTACATCCATAAAATAAAGACTTCGTGATACTTCAAGCTAAAGCTATTAATCTCTGGCTGATGTCACAAAGTTGTAAATATAATAACAAACCTATGCTTAATACTTTTAGCAAATTATAATTACAATGAACTACTTTCAATGAACTGTACTTTTTAATTAGTATCCCGCGAAAATTCCCACATCAATTGCTCCACATTATTAATGAGCGCGCCAGCAAGTCAAAGCATTTCATCTAGCAAAATGATTGCTCCGAAACATAAAATCAGCTTCTGGTTTCATCAGCTTTCTTTTCCCATCCATTTAAATACATACTTACATACATACAAAGGAGCAGCTACAATGCTTCGATTTCTCCAGATACCAACTGACATGTTATTGCTACTTTCTTACAATATATACCATACATACATATAGTACATACTAAACACACACACACATTCATGCATGCTTACATCCCCACATTTTCCGCCTTACAAAGTTATTTGGTATGTGTGTGTGTGTGTGTGTGTGTGTGTGTGTGCGCGCCGCAACTCTTTTGGGCATTTCAGATCAAATCACACGCTTCACGGTTGTAAAATGAAACCGGATGTGACATGCTTTTAAAGTCGGAAGTACTTATGCTTAAGCGCGTGCATTCCTTGAGTAGAAACAAAAAAAAAGAGAGAAAAAATAACAAAATTCTCTGTTCTCTGTTGCCACTGCATGCGAGCCGTAGCTTTAGTCTTTTTACCAACGCTATCGCCACCAAACTTTAACGTTGTCTTCGTCTCATTTTTCGCGTTAGTTGCATACTTGTTACTTTTGGGAAGACAAGAGAAGACGACTCTTATGACGCCAGAAGGAAGGGTGGCAGGAGGGGAAGGGAGGATAAAAATATTGCATGCTTTTGGTAGCAATAACGAGGTGAATTTTTTTTTTTAGTTTTTATGCCACTCTTTGTTGCGCTGCTGCTATTGCACAGTTGCGGTACGCCCAATGTCAGAGTGAAGGATATTTTTCGCACGAGAAACTATTTGAACTCATGAAACATTTAAGTCAAAACAAAAAGAAAAAGTGAGAAACTGTTACAAAAAAAGAATTTAAATATATTTACAACGAAATAAGAAAGAGAGAAAGCAGAGAAGAAAGAGAACACTATGTAACATAACAGAATGTTATATAAAGAAAAGTACTTCTCATTTCTTGAGTTCAAAATTAAGGTTAATTACTAAAATCTATGAATAAAATTTCAAATAGTCATGAAAAGTCTAGCTTATACTTCACATAAGCAAAGAATACTCAATATTTTACTGAGATTTTTTGTATTTTTTTCTCTCCTTTCCGATCTTTTCTTGCTTCATTTATATACATACATCAACAATAACAAAACCAATAAAACGGTTGATTGGTGTACTTGTGATCTTTCTCCCTCTCTCACTCTCTTCTGTAACCTCAATGCCCCCATTTTATTCAAAATGACTTAAGTTTTTGGCCCGAGGTGAATTTATACCAGGTTAAATTAACAGCTACTCTCTCCTCTTTTTCTTTTGTGGTGAAAGTTGAAATATATCCGATTGTCAAGTTTGATTGTTTGTTTATTTTCTTTCATTTTCTGACATTTACTTAATGCCGCCATTATCGCCACAACAACAAAGGCGTGCTATTATTGTATCTTGTAAATACTTAAGTATTATACTGCTGCTTTCGTCAGTTGATTTTGAGAGAAAGGTCTACTCTACCGGAACAACAAAGATGTGTTGCTATTGCTGTGTTGAAGTTGTTGTACTACTGCTATCACCTTCTATAAAATTTCACCATGATCTGGCCCGTTATGTACGTGAGAGCGAAGAATACAACTGACTACTGAGATGAACTTGTGATGTGTGAACTGTGGCCCATAAACAACATATACATTGAAATAACGTTAAGGTTGAGAGTGTGTGAGAGAGGTTGGCAGATATCAGCTGGTTAATTTACTTGCAAAATTATGCATTGACAACACGTGCCTCTCTCCTTCATTTACTTTTCATACTTCGCATAATACACTCTCACGTACACAAAGTATTCTATAGCACAGAGGCTTAGGCTGTGGTTATATTCAGATTTTGCTCGGCCAACACCATGCAATTGTTGTTGCCCGAACACAAAGAGATAGTTTTTACTCACTCTCACAGCGAACACGTTATGCTGGGTGAAATGTACACCGAACACACCGAGCATTCGGCGTGGCAATGAGTTATTATACAAAAAAAAAGAGCAAAAATGTATGTAAACTCGAAGAAAAACATGCAAAGCTACTATTTTCATATGCAGAAAAGCGAAGTTATGAATTTTTAGTTTTTAAAAGTGAATATTTAATATATTATTCATAAAACTATTGAAGAAAAATCATATTATTTTCATAAGTTTCAATTATATTATTAATTTCACTCACCATATTGATAAAATCGATTAAAGTTTTTTTGTATACAATTTAGTGTTGCTCTTACGAACAAGATAGTATTAAACAAAATCTAAATTTCTACCAGCAGCAACTCTGTAACGAACTTCAATGTAACCACTACACAACGAGAGCAAAATATGATGTGTTCGTCGAACAGTGAACACCAGTATAACCAGCACCTTAGGCTTGTTGATAATCCAAGTGACATTAAAAAGCTGTTTCTACATACATTAAAGACCTTGTATTTTTTCTTCGATTATATTTCCCATATCTGTAATTGAGGATTTAGCTTCGCACTAATTCTACTAGAAAACAATCTCACAAGAAAGTTCTGTACAAATTATATAGATTTTTCTAACCCGAACCAGAATTTTTACCTACATCGTTTCTTAATTAATTTATGAAACGATAAATATAATAGATAAATCTTAATTTATTTAATCTGTTTTGGAGGAAAGGATTAACAGAATTTTTAATAAGGAAATTATAAAGTTTTGCTGAACAATGTAATAAAAATGTTTCAACAAACTATTTCACAGTAAAATTCATTTTTCCACCAGTGGTAACCAACAAACATTACCACCATCGACATTGCCACCATCTCTACGATTTCCAGATACATACCAACAACAATAGCACCAATGCTCCGAACCAACAACGAATGAATCGAAAACTGAATGAAAAAATGTAAAACACTTAAGTACCTGCACTTTAACAGCGATTAGTGTTGCTGTTTCTGTGTTGCTGCTTGTTATTGCTGCTTCTGCCACATCATCATCGTCTTTCAGTGTTTCCTCCTCGCCCCCCCTCCCCCTCCAACTAACCAGCACTAAGTTCCTGCTGTGCATTATATTTTTCATGTGGTTTATTGGTATTTTGTAATATTTATGGAAAATAGACACGCGACTGAAGCATATTTTATAAACGTTAATAGCATACAGCAAGTATGGGTGAATTGAAATACTGGCGTAAGATATTCCCCAAATATTCCAGAACGAATTTCAAGGAAAAGACTCGTATTTAAAGTAAGTAATTTACAATTTTAAGGCAATACAATATCAGCTCAGAAGAATATTAAAAACCCCTGCAATTACTTACTTGCCTTTAAAATTTTCATATCAATTGAATGAGTGCGACCGACACGTGAACATTTTACTTATCTTCTAAATTATATTAAATTCATTTCTGTTTTTTTTTTTTCAATTTCATCCCATGAAAAATATATGGAAAAAAGTAGAGGCAGAAAATAAAACATTTCCGTCAACACCTCCGCCACCGCGGCCAAATCGTGTAAATGTTTTAATAAAACATTTTCGTTAATAAGCATCGACACCTGCCATTAACGCGATTTGTGTAACAGAAAGTTTTATTTTTATTTTTACAATGCCTCGCTCACTCCCTCGATTCGACCCAGGCTTAATTCAGTACCGCAGAAAAGCGAAGTATCTTGTGCAGTGACCGCATCAGTACCTCTCTCTCTCTCTCTAGCGACATATTTTTTGCCAACAGTAGCACAATGCAAGTGGTTTAATTTTTTTCCACAGGGGCGGAGCGGTTTGGCTATGCCCTACTCTCGTTGACCTAAGGTAAGTAAGGAGGTATGCATCAGCAAACTGAAAGTTATGTAGTTTGGAGTTCGAATGATTTCAATACAAATATTCTATTTAAGTATTACATATTCTTAACCCATTTTCGGCAGCAGGTCGATTTTTCGTACAGCAACTTTGAAAATTCGACAAAAATACATTTAAAAACTTCACCCAAAAGAATTTACTGTTTTATATTTTAGCATCTGCTGCATTTACAGAACTGAAAATTATTATATAATCCCTTGCTTAGGGTACCAGGGCCAGGTAAATAGACATGGTTTTTTTTTGGAAGGTAGTTTTGAAAATCAACAAATAATAGTAAATTTAAGTATTTTGCATTTTGCATTTAAAATGTGAATTTCATCTAGACAAGATAACAAATTTAATGTTGAAATTATGTATAACCTCGCAGGTCCCCATAGGGACTACACTCTTAGGGACTACAGCTGACCAAACTTTTGTAAAACAGAAAAACCATTTGGAAAATAGGCAATTTTTTCCCCCTTTCGCTTAACTTTTAATAACTTCTAAAATAATCTGTCTGGCTGTTGTGCTCCATTGTGTAAATAAATCCAGTATTTGTTTAAGTAGACCTCAAGACATGCTCTATTTTCGCAGGCAATATTTCAAATAGTTACATATTTATTTGGCAAGAAAGTGCTTTAAAGTACCGAGAAACATGTTCTGATGATTCATTATCTAGTCTCCAAATCTGAGGTTAATAATGTCTATTAGCAAAGTAAAGTAATCCAATGGGGCCCTTGATTGTTTTCACTTCTTGTCTTGTCTTGTATATTTTGCTTCTTATTTAGAAGCATAAACCCCAGTTAGCTACCATTTCTGAACAAACTTTCCCATTTAGGTTAGCCTACAAACGAACCGAGTATGAAAGTTAATTGAAAGCCAATTTAATTTGGTTCAATACCAGCATCCGACCTCAGCCCAATACTAGTAGCAGCCTAGAATCAGTAAACATTGAACTCTCCACCGTTTCGGTACTGTAATGATTATAAGTTTTCGTTGTCACTGGTACTAGAAAAGCAGTGGGTCTAACTACGACCCACATGGTTATCTGAATATCTTTTAGGACTGACATTTTCTGAAACATGTGCAAGCTTTCTCTAGATAGTTCTTAAGGAGCTCTAAATAGTTCTTAAGGAGCTATTTGGTCTGCAGTCCATCCCAAAAACATGAATGTCTATACCATTCATGCCTTTACGTAAAAATCTTTCTCTGGCTCATGGGTTAATGGCATACGAGTACATGCTCATTTACACCTGGTATATATTAAATTTAAAATTTCAGAATCATTTTCATTTCGTTCTATTTCTGGAGTTTTTGATCTGTTTTTTGAGCCGTTTTTAGATTGAATTTTCTAGTCTTACGTTTGTCTAAGTTTTATTTTAATTTTTTTTGTCTTTGAATCTGATTTTTACTCTGGATTTAACTTCCAATAAATGGAATTATTTTCTGCCTGAATTTGGCCGGAATTTTGAACAAACTTTTAGGGTTGAATTAGCCTGATTTAGTGTGAGTTTAATCACGAATTTCGAACAGATTTCTGGCTTTTCTTCTCGATTGAGGTCTAATTTTTTTGTATTACTTTTAGTCTGGAGTTTAATATATGGTAGTTATTGATCTATTGGTCGCTGTGGTGTAGTGGTAGTGCGTTGGACTGCTACGCAGAGTGTCCGGGGTCCGAATCTCGGACACGCAAAATCAAAAAAAAAAAAAAAAAAGTAGAAAAAATAATTTTTCTACACGGCACCACCACTTGGCAGACAATGGCAAACCTACAAGATTAAAAATTGCTATGAAAAGCTTTTCACTTCGCCGTTCGGGTTCGGCATTAAACTGTAGGTCCCATCCATTCATGTACAAATATAACACGCACAACATGAGTGGATGCGAAAAGCTCGGCCTAGGCCCTCCATGGGCTGTTGTGCCATTAAAAGTAAAGTAAGTAAGTAAGTAAGTTATTGATCTATTACTTAATTAACTAATTGTCTTATAATTTAGAAAATTTAGCCCTTCAAAAACACAATTCCTAGATCCATCTCAGTTAGAGTATACAAATTTTTAAGACCATTTGTGTTCTCACAGAAAAAAAAATTTCGTCTATTTTCCAATGTGAATGACTAAAGGAATACAATTTGATGGTTGAATTAATATTCCAAGATTTTTTAATCAGCTACTTTACAATTTTGACACATAAAATTGTTGTTTAATCGCTAAGCTTCTTTGATGTCTATATGTAGCGTGTATAACTGTCGTAGTTAGCCAACTAAATCATATCTTCATTGCTTCTCTTTGTGGTCGTCCTTTTTATATTGAATTTGCCGCATAACTCTGGTCAATCGTTGCGTGACTTTCAATTTGTAAAACATTTTCTCCTTAATGATTTTGTAGTGAACACAGCTTTCCTCACACCTTCTTGCACGCCCCTTTTGCTTATTACAATAGAGAAAAAAATAAGCATATTGTACTTTCTAGATACTTTGATGTTGATAAAATTCCGTTCAAAAAAAAAATTGATTGAGTAAGAGCAAAAATGTTCGCGACATGACATCCGGTATTTTTCAGTTCATTTCAATTTACTGGCGCAGCGCGAACTTTACTCTCACTAAGAGAAACACCTGCTCTCCTCTCCTCTCCTCTCCTTCTCTCCTTTCCTTCTCTCTCCATTAAGTGAAGCAGTGGAAGGTAATTGTGAAAATCAAATAGGTAAAGCGTAGTGTGGTGGGTTGCGTGGTGTGGTGGGTTGTGCGGTAAAAGAAAGGCGATTCGAAACAGTGAAACATAAGGAAGCAAAATACTACCCTAATCAATTATGAATCGGTGTGTGTGAGAGTTCGGTGAAAGTTGCTTTTATATGTAAATTTTTAAATGATTTTACTGTGTGTTTGTGTCAGTCAGTATCTGATTAAATGATTACAGGAGAGACTTGAACGAATGGCCGTTCACTAACAGTGAGCACTGGACAATAAAGGCAAAGAAAGGAAGAAAGCAGGAGAAAGTAACAACAACATTTCAAAAAGTAAGTAGAATATCTGAAGACTGAAAAATATTAGTTGGTACCTACTCATTGTAGTCCAAAAAGTGCAGTACAACCTTCTGCTTACAAAAAAAAAAGTCTCTGTCATTAACTTTGAAATGGAAGCAACGGAAACAAGATAAGAATACTGCCGTTCGCCCCCACCTTTGGCGCCCTTCCGTGCAGTGTGTTCAACGTGCCTTGCTATACGTACTCATCATCAAATCTAAGAACCCACTTTCCTCCCCTCTCCGCCCATTTCACTGCTTACTTCTGAACATGTGTATAGGAGTAAAATGAACCATAATTATTCAATAAGCAGCAATTACGTGTTTTGTTGGTGGGCAGGTCATTTATGATGACTGCCACTTTATATTGTCCATGCTGGCGTTGTTAATGTTGACGATGATATTAATGTTGACGACGATGATGATGATGATGATGATGATGATGATGATGACGACGACTATTGTTCTTATTATTGATGGAGTTGGTGTGGAGGTGACTGCAGCGCGCCTTCTTTGTGTGTGGCCCGGTCATTATTGCGTGACTTTGAAAATGTTGTGCTTTGTTTTTTAATTTGTTATTGTGCAATTGTTGTATGTTTGTTTGTAGTTCGATGATTATTTCTGTAGCTTGAAGAATTGCATTCTTATCGACACAAAAATCGTAAAAATTATTTTCATTTTTTGTTTGGCTTTACGAAAGGATTAAATGAAAATGAAAATGAAATTATGTGGAAGGCAGGCGCATATGAAACAAGGAAGTGAACTTTATTTTAACATAAATTATTCGTAAAATTTAATAAAATCGTGTGATGTGAAGTGGAGTGAAGTGAAGCGACTTGTGCAAGTGAAGAGTTGCACGCATATTAAACTTAAAAGAAAAAATAAATTATGTAACATGAGGAAAGTATAAATCACTTGGGTAAAATTGAAAATTATTCATACTTAGTTTGATGATTATACCTATTTAGGTATGTACTTTCACATCAATCGGAGTGAGAACTTCATGGGTTGTAGTCGTTAATGAAGTCATTAAGCTTAACTTTTTCAGTATTCAGTTTACACATTCATGCGTCTGAGAGACGGGAACCTTATGCTTAGGGTATCACTATGGTCCCTAAGGCCTATGTGAGACATTTGACGGCACTAAAGCAAAACTTAACCTACTCAAAACCTTACCTACTTACTTACTTACTTACTTAGCTGGCACTACAACCGATGATCGGTCTACGCCGTCTCTACAAAGCTTCGCCCTTCTAGCCGGAGCGCTTTCTTCCATTCGCTCAACATTACCCAGCCAGCGAAGCCGCTGGAGTTTTATACGCTTAACTATGTCAGTGTCGGCGTACAGCTCATACAGCTCATCGTTCCATCTTATTCGATACACGTCGTCCACGCATACTGGACCGCAGATCTTACGGAGTATCTTCCTCTCGAACGCTCCTAACAGCCTCTCATCATTGATGGTCAATGTCCATGTCTCTGCGCCATACATTAGAACGGGAAGGATGAGGGACTTATAGAGCGTTATTTTCGTCGGTCGAGAGAAGGCTCTACTTCTCAATTGCCTACTGAGCCCGTAGTAACACCTGTTGGCAAGAGTTAGTCTCCGCTTGATGTCAAGGCTGACATTATTGTTGGTGTTTATGCTGGATCCTAGATATACGAAATCCTTGACGACTTCAAAAGTGTAGTTGTCAACAGTGACATTTTGTCCAAGAGGCCGTGACTCTTTGTTTGTTGACACACTCGACGAGATTCCCTTTCAAGGTTGGAGAATGCTGCACTGACTGCACGAGCGTTTTAGGCAATGATATCAATAAGTAATGAAGATAGTGCCAGACATGTCGATGTTAGCAGCTCGAATTCATTTCTCCAGCATAAGGTTAAAGAAGTCGCACGGTAGGGAGTCACTTTGTCTGAAACCTCTTTTGGTATCAAATTGTGCGGAGAGGTCTGTCCCAATTTTCACTGCGCTGATGGTGTGAGTCAATGTCATTTTGCAAAGACGAATGAGCTTTGCAGGGATACCAAAATCAGACATTGCGGCGTACAAGTGATCCCTAATCATGGTTTCGAAGGCGACACCGGCTTTATAATCGACAAATAGATGATGGGTGTCGCTCTGTTTTTCTCGGGTCTTTTCCAGGATTTGGCGTAGTGTGAATATCTGGTCGATGGTGGATTTACCAGGCCTGAAGCCACACTGATAAGGTACAATCAGTTTGTTGACGATGGGCTTCAGTCTTTCACACAGTACGCTCGATAGAACCTTATATGCAATATTAAGAAGGCTTATCCCACGGTAGTTGGCGCAGATCGTGGAATCACCTTTCTTATGGATTGGGCAGAGTATGCTGAGGTTCCAATCACTTGGCATGCTTTCATCTGACCATATTCTGCATAGAAGCTCATGCATGCGTTTTTCGAGCACTTCGCCTCCGGTCTTAAACAACTCAGCAGGAAGGCCATCTGCACCTGCAGCCTTATTGTTTTTCAGCCGAGAAATGACTGTTAAGACCTCCTCATAGTCAGGCGACAATTTTGCTTATTAACGTACCCATTCAAACAAAAGTGAGCTCCAGCGCTGAACAAAATTTTCTTGTGAAAATCGGGATCGGTGGCCATCTCGTTTTGGGCCCATTCACTGAACGTTGCAAACGTTGTTCAGGAGTAAGTCTATTCATTATGAAATGGCAGACCAAACTGAGCATAAATCAAGTGACAGCTGTCAAAAAGACCAACTCCGAAAAAAGTATTGCCAAATTAAAAACCACACTTCTAAAAAAAACACCCTTTATCTTCAATACAACAATTCACCAATTCAAATTCCGAAATGTATGTTGTGAATTTTAGAGGAAGTAAAAGTCTTTAGTCTACCCCGAGGAAATGAGGTATCTTACGTAACATAGTTGGCAATGGGTTCAAATACTAACAAAAGATTATTTTAAAAGTTAGTAAAAATTAAAATCAACGAAATGTATAAAATTTGCATTGTTGTTTTACTATGATTTTATAATTTTAATAGACATTCCATTTATTTTTCATTTTTCATTTACGATTTAATTCAAAGAAATTTACAAATTCAAATCGAGAGGATTTTTGTTTTGTTTTGTTTTGTTTAGGTCAGAACGGCCCATTGTGATACGACAAAGGATTGCAACGAACTTCCAGCTTCTTCAAGGCTTATATCATGTGAGGCGGTCGCTGCATTCTTAGCAATGCTTCAGGGAAAATGTTAGCTCAGGGAAAATGGGTGGTGGGCTAGCCCCAATGATATGATTTGAAGAGTTACATTAAATTTTATTTGTATGCAGCTCATACAGTAGGAAAAATCCTAAGTACTATATTTTGGTACGCAAACTTTAACCATAATCAATCGCCCTAGATGATATGTATGCTGGTCTGTATGTTTTGTAAAGGGGCTGAAATTTTTGTTTAACCCTTACAGGATGCCCCCTATCAGGACAACATTTTTAAATGTTATTAATAATAATCAGAAGAATTCGCCCCTATGACTGTGATTTTCATTCTTGTCTCTCTTCTTTGTCCTTTTTGAAAATCATCTGATTCTAAGCTGCTGGTTATACTGGTGTTCGCTGTTCGATGAACACATCATATTTTACTATCGTGCTAGGTGTAGTGGTTACATTGGAGTTCATTACAGAGTTGCTTTTGGTAGAAATTTAGATTTTGTAGAATGTGTAAAATGTGTACGAGGTGTGATAAAAAAAAAATTATTATTTCATTTTATTATTTTCAAATTTCGTGAGTTACGTATGTTAGATTTTCGCATTTTTATTTTCTGTTATGTTGGTACACATGTCTGTTATATACTCGTATGTTGGCAATACCAACCATTTTGGATTGTCAGTTTGTTATTGACAGATAAAAAAGTTAGTCGTGTTTTGGTGTGCTCTTCGATTTTTTACTATTCGAAAAAATGGATCAAAGAAACTGTATTCAGTTTTGTGTAAAAAATGAAATTAAATGCGCAAGGACATTTGAAATGTTGACTGTGGCCTTTGGCGAGTCTACTATGAGCAGAACACAAGTTCAATTGTGGTATAACCGGTTTAAGGAAGGCCGAGAAGATGTCAATGACGATGCTCGTCCTGGTCGCCCGAGCACGTCAACAACCGATGAAAACATTGACGCAGTGAAGAAAATGATTTTGGATAATCGTCGAATCGTCTAATCACTATCAGAGAGGTTGCTGATGATGTTGGCATATCGTTCGGCTCATGCCAAGCAATTTTTACGAATGTTTTAGGCATGAAACGTGCGGCAGCGAAGATTGTTACAAAATTGCTAAATTTTGAGCAAAAACAACGTCGCTTGTGCGTAAGTTTTTGGCCAAAAACAAAACCGTTATCATGCCTCAACCACCGTATTCACCGGACTTGGCCCCCGCTGACTTTTTCCTCTTCCCAAAACTGAAGGATGAAAGCGATGACAGGAAAGCGTTTTGCTACAATTGAGGAGATAAAAGAAAAATCGAAACAGGAGCTGTTGGCGATACCAAAAAGTGCGTTTCAGAAGTGTTTCGAGGATTGGAAAAAACGCTGGCATAAGTGTATTATATCTGAGGGGGATTACTTTGAAGGGGACAAGATAGTTGTTGATGAATAAATAAATACTTTTTGAAAAAATTTAAAATACCGGGTATTTTTTGATCATACCTCGTATACAGAATTGATCAATAGAAATTACTGTTTGAGCATCAGTAGTCAAAATCAATGTCAAGCAATGTCATTTAAATTTTGTTTTGTCTTTCATTTTCCAATTGCCAATTTTACATTTGCACCACATTGCAAGCAACTCTTCATTAATTTTAAATTCCACTCTCCAGTAACTAATGGGAAGTTAATGAAACAGGCAGCAAGAAAAATTCGATCAATTAACCGACTGAAATTTAATATTTATTAGCTGCTTACGGAAATTCCTTTACACACAATTTTTTCACTTTCCTTTAACTTGCAACTTTCTAATTGAAAGTTATTCATTTTCTAAATGAGCTACTTTCTCTCTTTGTTTTCGACCGATTCTCTTTCCCTCTCTTCATTTCATTTTAGCAGCCGAAATGTTATTGTAACTACTCAATTAAAAGTAATCGGCAATTAATTACACTCAGAGAAAGAAAACGAAAGCGAAATGAACTTTACCATACAACAACAAAATTAGTACCTACACAATATTGAATTTTCGGCGCTCTTCGTTTTACATACATATATACTCGTATGTACATATGTATTATACAATATAATTTATCTTTTAATTTAAATTCTACTCATTAACACTGCAACGCTTAATTTTGTTGCTCGCTGCACGTTTTACAATTTATGTGATTCATTGAAAGAAAAAATTTAAGGAAGGACCTGCGCCGGATGGTGGAACTCATCACAGGACATAATCCATGGGGCCAACATATGACCACCATCGGCATCACCGAGGACCCAATCTGCGCATCTTGTCTGGAAGAGGTGGACAGCACAGAGCATTTTCTCTGCACATGTCCCGCCTTTGCCAGAACGAGATGGCGCATTTTGGGTTTCGATGTCACAGGAATGGACAAAGTTCACTCCTTCCCTTCTGTGATCTTCTGAGATTGGTGAGAGAATCCGGAAAATTTGCGGAACAGAACGTAGTCCCCCTATAACCCCTTTTTCAACTTTTCCCCTCTTTTTCTCTAACATAGCCTGAGTGCTTGAGGAAGAACTGTCTTGCACTCGTAGGTCAGGTTCTCGGCCTTCTTCACATCCATCCATCCATCCATTGAAAAATTACCTTGCCGCAACAATTATTGCATACACACATTCAAATATTAATATTTCATTAAGAAAAAGTTATATTATAATTGCTACAATTTCCCATTCCAGTATAGTCCAACGTCCCAATTCCTCTACACAGGATTCACTTAATTAACTGCAATGAGTCTAAATTAACCCAAAATTAAAGAAGAAGTTGCATTTCGTGTTTATTTCCGCCACTATCGACGCAACATTTTCCATTTCCAACTAACTACATGTCTTCTTGTTCGCGTATGTGTGTGTGAGTGTGGGTGTGGGTGGCTGTGTGAGTGTGTGTGTCTGTCTGCCCCTCTGTCTTATGTGCAGCTCAATATATCTGCATACAAAAGTGAAACACTTCAGAGTTGTGCGCTTCAGCTTTCAACAAGCTGTCAGAATAAAAATAAAAATATAAATGCAAAAAAATATGTTCGCAAATTTGTGTTAGAGTTTTTGTGAAAGCGTTAAATGCCAGTAGGAAATTGTATCAAATTCTACACGTCTAATTTTGCCTGATCCTTGTCTATTCTCGTTGAGTCAGTACACATGATAACTAGAGAAAGAAGGAGGAAACCAATCAGAAAATAAATTATATACTGAAAATTAGTAAAAAGAGAAAATTAAATGAGACTCTGAATGCTGCAGATGTATTTTGCCTGTAGATGGAAAAGTGCAAGAATTCCATTTCTCGGGTGTGAGCGATAAAGAATCGCTTGATCAGTTCTCTAGCAAAACCTTTACAGGTTTTAAGCTGTTGCTAGAGTAAAACTTAGCTTTATATGACTTTTTCAAAATGACTTTAATGAAGTCACTGAAAATTAGTTAAGGATACTGCGCTCCGGAAAGCGCTCCGGCTAGAAGGGTGTTTTACTCGAGCCACGGTGGAGGAACACGCAGACGAGGACGTCCTAATCTCCGTTGGAAAAACCAGGTGCAGAGCAACCTGATTGCACTTGGCCTTATCAACTGGCGCCAGTGCGACTTGCGAAGCTTTATAGAGGTAAGTAGGTAAGTACTGCTTTCACGCTTGAATCTCACATGGAAGACAAATTCAGAGTTGATGTCAGCCCAACAATATTGGGAACGTGACTTCAAAATGGTTCTTTAGAGTTACCTGTGATTTCCATGTTACTAACATTGAAACTGTCATGTCATCTACAAATTAACCTAATCCTAAAATTACCTTCCGAAGACTAGGGTCTTGACATCGTATAGGCGATAAACGTAAGGGGTGAAATAGAAAAATTTTTCGAACTTTTACTAAAGAATCTTTTTAAAGATTCTTTTTTGAGAGTCAAATTCTACGTGATTAGAATATTTAAATGCTGGGCATCGTTAAAATAAAACTTAAACTAACTATGCCAATTGCCACATTTGTTTTAAATGGGAATTGCTTTCTAGAGAAAGTTTCCCCGGTAACAACAGGAAATATGAAGACCAAAAGTTGTAGAGTAACTGAATTCCATTCTAGATTTTTCTGAACATACCCAGTCTTAAAAATAGTTTGGTACAATTTCAGCTGTTGCAGCTGATCTCTGCCACACATTCGATGCTCGAAAATTGCACTGATTTCGGTCCAAAATAGTTAATGTTCGGATAAGAATAATGATTTATCATTTCGGGCCGCAAAGTTATGTATTAAGCTTTTTCGGACGATATCGTAAAAACGATAAGGATACGACCATCGAAGCTGTTGCTAGAGCAAAACTTAGCTTTTTATGAATTTTTCAAAATGGCTTTAATGAGGTCACGGACCTAGTAATGTTTGAGGAGAGTGAGCGAAAGGAGTTTAAATAAATAAATTGGGCTTTTTAATTAGGATTACAATATATAAGCGATGCAATTAACCTTCGTAATGCACAGAGAGTCGAAAGCCTCGCCCTATCCCCTCCATGGGCTGTTGTGCCATTAAAAGAAAGTAATAAGATGAGTACAGAGAGCGGGAGAGGTAGAATGAATCCGCCAGTTCATACATAGAACATAGTGAATACTAACATCGATGGCTCCTTTTCCTACCGGCCTTTTTACTGCATCCTAGTGTAATGTCGAGTAGCAGCGTATGCATGACAAAAACTTTCTCCACAAGTCAAAACTTTGCTTGCTAATTTACATCATGAAATTTTAAATTGACTGGGAGCATTATCATTATGATCATTATTATTATGAGCTGAAGAAGATGTGGAGGGAAAATGGAAATGACTTGGAATGTTCCATAGTGCATCTTGTCATAAAAAAATGAATTCATTTTCGAAAAGACAAAGTTGTAAATAAATAAGCAGATCTAATAGAAAACAAAAGAATAAATGCATGAAATGAATTTCAGAGAAAATTAAAAGCAAAAAAAATAAGAAAATCTGCTCGCATTAAATTCAAATTTTCTCAATGCCTTTAGTGCGAAAACAAACAACCAAAAAAGGAAAAAAAAGCTGAAAGGAAATCCATCAAAATAAAATCACTTAAGCGGGCAAAAAAAAAAACCCGTTTCGGTCGTAGTCTGCATGCAAGCAATGAATGCAGAAGAAGGAACCAACAACTGCCAGCTGCTACATAAGCAACAGCTGTCAAAAGGTTAAGAATCTATACTCAGACAAGCGGACAGACAGGCGGACAGACAGGCGGACAGACAGAAACCAACACAAAGCCATCCATGTAAATATTTACTTCTCTGAAGAAGGCATTCAAAATTCTTCCTTCTTTTTCACCCTCACTCGCTAAATGAATATATAATAACTCCCTCCCCCACCCCCCCTCCCCCACCAACCCCAACCCCCTTGACCATGAAAAAAAGAAAAGTATCACGTTAGCATATGCTACTAACCAAAGTGCAAACAACAAAGCTCAACGCTCTTACTTATTTGACCATTAGCGTATAACTAGTAAATCTCTCTTTGGCAAGCATTAGCCTTTAGAAGCGCAGCTGAGGCGGTCGCCGAAATGAAAAAGAAAAGGCTAAAAATCGATTTAACATCACATTAAATTCATGAGCATTCACAAATTTCCGGAATAGGCCCGCAATTTTTGTCTGCCTCGTGAAGCCTCTCCACTTGCTGGTTGCCGGTAGCAAGCAGCCTGCTTATTTCAATGTGGCGTTGCCTAGCGGCATACAATTTATGGCCACAATAAAATGTCTACTGAAGTTGGCTAAGTGCACTGTGCGGCACAGCGGAAACTACATACTTGATGTACTCGCATTGTTACACGCTGCCCGTGGAAATTTACAAAAATTTATAGAATTTTAATTTCGCAAGTACACACAAAAAAAAAAACACAAAAAATAAAACAAATCTGAAGGCGTGAATATTTTATTTCACTTCAAGCGTATATCAAAGCGTTGAAAATTTAATATTAAGTATTACGTTTATGTTCTGCGAGCCGACAGATCTTTAATGTGTTATAAATTTGTTCTGAAGAAGTTGAAAACTAAATAAACATAATAAAAACAAAAGTTGTATGCATCAATGGGACGCCCTACAGAAGTTACCTTCTTCAGAACGTTTGCGTTTCGGTTTTCAGGTTGGGTGTAGTAATCTTTTAAAAACCAGAGTCTAGCTCAAACATTACAGGCGAGGCCGAAGGGAGATTTGAAACGAACATGTTTGGAAAATGGTTTATGTGCTGGTTTATGCAAAGGATAAGCCTTGTATAGTTCAGTTTGATGACTCTCAGATCCCAGGTGAGCTATATCTGGATTAACTTCATTATGATCGTTTACATTGCCAATGCCTTCTGCAAAATCAAAATGTTCATGCTCATAGAATGGTAATTCAACATATTTTCACGCAAATTTTCAAGTAAATCTCTTTCCTTAAGAAGCTGCGAATTCGGCCACCTCAATGACTGCCTGGTGCTGTATAATCTGAGGACCTTCGGCGTAGATTTTATCGTAACACAGTCGCCATTTGTTTGTGCCTCTCATTTCTTTTTTTTTCAGCCTAAACTCGCTTTTTCTTTCAGCTCTAGAAATTTCTAACGATTTTTGCTTGAAATGTAAAACTTTTACTTGAAATGTCAAATTTTACTAGAACTTAATGGACAGCGCCCTCTATCAATCGAGTAAGAATCATATGCGATTTAACGCCCTCTGTCAATCGATAGAGGGTTAGAGCGCTTCTCTATCGATTGATAGTATGCATCCTCATTTTTTCATACTTGATTGATAGAGGGCGCTGTCCCACATTTTCGTGACAATTTCTGCTTTGCCATGATTATCTTTTACCCTCTCGTAAATTTAATATAAAAATGATTCTAAAGAAGTAAACTTCAAAATATTAGAAAATTTCATGATTTTCCGCGAGAGTTACGAAGGATTCTTGTATCTTTTTCAAAAAAGTATTGATTAAACTAATAATTTCTCTATCGTATAGCACAGTTCACAAATGCTACGTCCTTCTATGTACTGAAAAAAGAGTCACGTCGAGGGGTTCTAGCTTTTGGCCAAGGGCAGTGCGCGATATGCACTTTGATCTACTTACAGCGAATCGCGAAATCTGAAGTGAAATGCTATTGTTGAGAGGAGGAGCAAAAGTACTGCTCCATGAAGCTACAACTCCGCTGACGACATTGAGTAAGGTAGCCTCATGGAGCAGTACTTATTGGAGGTAGTCAAGAATTTCATATATGTATGTATCTATGTATCTAAAAACTATGACCAAGAGAAAGCTACAGACGTTTGCTTCCATATTGCTGATATGATGGCCATTAATTATGTAGATTCATGAACTGTAAGAAGCAATTAGTCACAGGTTAAGAGCGAACGAAATAAGGCAGCAAATTTGGCAGCCAATAAGTCATTCACCCAACAGAGCAGCACTGTCAAGCAGGCTTTCGAAGAATGGTATCAGTATAGGGCGCTCGCGTATCCTGTATGAAGTGGAAAGATCATCAATTAACTCTAACTGGATGTCAGGTCAAACATTGTAAAAATAGGGAACAAGCCTAAAACGTGGCTCCAATTTAAAAAAATATCTACTCACACTAGAAACTGAAATGATTTTATTAGCATCATGTGCTCCAAAATAAGTTAAATGCAAACGAATAAAAAGGAAACGGTACAAGGTGATCTAATTGCATCTGGCCTTAGCCAATGTCGTCAGCGGAGTTGTAGCTTCATGGAGCAGTACTTTTGCTTAGTGCAAACAATTACATATATTTAGGATTTATTTTCCATAGGCTTCTATAGTTTCTCAAAAGATCAACTATGGTCGCAGTGCACTAAAAGCGATCTGCAAAGGCCAACCACTTAAAATAACACTTTAAATGGATGTTTACACTGACGCAAGCATGTTGAGGTAGAAAAGTAAGCTAGTAAGAATTAAGTGGGCAGAAGTTTTGTCTCTCTTTCTTACTACCTCACTTTTCTACCTGTCTCTCTCGCGCTCAGTCTTCCATGCTTGCGCCAGTGTAAACATCCACAGAGGCAGACCTGGTGGGTAGCGAAATAAGTGGAAGGAGGTGGTCTCAGTCGTTAAGAATATAACCGATTGAAGGCCTACGACAAGTTTTTCGATTCCATCCACGTTATTCATGTTGTATTTTCAAACGAATGGAAGAGCACTACCGATGTGAATCGAAACACAAAGGTGAAGTAGAAAGCTTTCTCTGAAAATGTTTACTCCTGTTAGTTTGCCATTGCCAGTCCAGCGAAAGAGCCGTATAGACAAACTTTCTATAATTTTAAACCTGAGCAGGGTTACACAGGCATCAGGCATTCAGTGTAGAAACTTATGCTACTCCAATAATTTTATTTCAGTTCCCTTTTCTGAGTAATTACATGTAGACAAATTTTAATGGGTATAATATAACAAATTGGAAGTAAAAATTAATAGCGTATTATTTAAAAAAAAAAGTAGAAATATTAAATTAAATATTTTTATGTATTAAATTCCAACTGACTTCAAATGACTTCAAATTCCAAGTGAATTCAGGAGACTCAATTCACTTCAAATCCCAAGTGACTCCAATTAACTTTAAAACCCAATTTACTCGAATATAAGTGTCTCCAATTGACTTTAAATGAATTAAAATCTCAATTGAATGCAATGGAAATACCAATTGAATTAAGTGACTCCAATTGACTTCAAATCTCAATTGAGTCCAAGTAACTCAAGTGATTCTAATTAACTTTAAATTCCAATTGGCTCCAAGTGGCTGCAATTGACAGAAAATTACTTCAAATTTCAATTGACTCCAAGTGACTTTAATAGTATTCAAAAGACTTTAAGTGACTCCAAGTAACTTAAATCCTATCGACTTTAAATTCAAATTGGCTTCAAGTGACTTCAATTGAATTGAAGTTCCAATTGGCTGCAATTGACAGAAAATTACTTCAAATTTCAATTGACTCCAAGTGACTCTAATAGTATTCAAAAGACTTCAAGTGACTCCAAGTAACTTTAATCCTATTGACTTTAAATTCAAATTGGCTTCAAGTGACTTCAATTGAATTGAAGTTCCAATTGGCTGCAAGTGACTGCAATTGACAGAAAATTACTTCAAATTTCAATTGACTCCAAGTGACTCTAATAGTATTCAAAAGACTTCAAGTGACTCCAAGTAACTTTAATCCTATTGACTTTAAATTCAAATTGGCTTCAAATGACTTCAATTAAGTTGAAGTTCCAATTGGCTGCAAGTGACTGCAATTGACAGAAATTTACTTCAAATTTCAATTGACTCCAAGTGACTCTAACAGTATTCAAAAGACTTCAAGTGAAGTCAAAGCAATCAAAATTTAGAAGTCATAATTGACTCCAAGTGCCATAACTTTACTTAAGTGATTTCTATTGACTTTAAATTCCAATTAGCTCAAAGCGGCTTCAATTGAATTGAAATCCCATTTGGATTCAAGTGGGAGTCCCAGCAGCATTCAAAAGACTTCAAGTGAAACCAAAGAAATCAAAATTTTGAAGTCATAATTGACTCCAAGCAACTTCAAGTGATTCCTATTGACATTACATTTCAATTGACTCCAAGTTACTTTAATTGAATTGAAGTCCCAATTGGATCCAAGTGACTCCAATTGATAGAAAATTACTTCATTTGACTCCAATAAGTATTCAAAAGACTTCAAGTGACATCAAAGCATTCAAAATTTTAAAGTCATAAGATATTCATTCCCATAATTTCAGGAAAAGATTGCATTCCTCTGACTCTAAAAAAAGATTTTAGTGATGACTTCATATGAAGACTTCTGACTTAATTTGATATTCTGCAGTCAAATACTTTATATTTTTCAATAACTGCAATCACAAATTATTATTTCCTAACGATAACTTCGATATTCTACCAACAATTTGAATGCATTCCTTTAAAGATCTCTACTATTAAAGAAGTTGAATTCAAGGTTCTCACTACATACTTTCTTTACTTACTTTGGGTACTTTACTTTCTTACAGTTTCAGGATCTCCATGCAGTTCTCTAACTTCTTAGTTTAAGTTTTGAACAAAGCAAAAATTTCTGGATTTGCAAATTTTTAAGAAATTAATTTTTCACAGATATTTTGAAACAATCAAAATGAAATGAATTGGAAAAAATAACAAATTTCATGGGAGAAATAGTTAAGCACACAGATACATTGAAAGAAGTTACGTAAACGAGGAGAAACTTTCCGCTTAATCGCATTTACGAAAATCAAATACAGCTAATGCCATTTAAGCCACAGGCAACAGAGATCGCAAAAAAAAAAAGGAACGCACAAAGTTGTTCATAGTTTTAAGTGCCAAAGCAGAAACTTAGTGAAGTTAGGAGGATAGAGTTCCATCCTACCATACATTCATTCGAACATTTGAGCATTTATAGTTGGCTTGGCTGAAGCAAACTGTTGATTTTAGAAATTAGAATGTTGACGCACAGCGGAAGAACAATGCACAGAAGTTTCTTGTTGGCGGAAGAAATTAAACTTTACTATTCATATTTGATTTGGTATACAAAGAAGTATGAAGACTTAAAGCGTATAAAATTGGAAGAGAAAAATGTTATTGAAAAGTAAGCACAAAAACGAACTTTAACCCGTCAGTGACACACGCACCGAACAAATACGTGCAAGAACACACCAAGCAAGTGGTTGACAAAAAATAATAGAAACGAAAAAATCGACAAACGAACTAAATTCAATTTTGCATTTGCAATTTTTCTTTTGATATTATCAACAAGGAAGAAGAAATAAGCGCTGAATAAATGAACCAAAAAAAGAATAGTAGAAAACGCATCGATTTGCTCAGGTTTAAGTTCGAGCAATCGGATACGGATATGACACACAGTTCGCATCCGCTAATTTCGTATTCAATGCACATGTCGTGGCAAATAATCGAAGAAGACATCGAAGGGGACGAGGAGAGAAGGCAGCCAGCAGCGAGAGGTTTGTGTGCGATAAGCCAAGACGAGGACAAGTGATTCAAAGTGATTCGACTGCGCTGCGCTGCGCTGTTCTGCACGGTGGCAACGTCGACATTTACCATAAAATAGTCTAAAGCGCTCTTTGGTGTTGTTGCTGTTGTTGTTGTTGTTATTGTTATTTGACTCACCCAGCGCAGTGTGGGTAAGGCGAAACTGTCAGTCGACTGCCGGCTGCCGGCTGCCTAGCGGTAACTAAACACACACAAAGAGTGACGCGCACGTAGTGATGCCATTTCCAGCGATTCCACTTGGGGATCGAATTGAAGTTGAAACTGAAGACTCACAGCTAAATAGAGAATGTTCAAAGAGTAGAAAGGAAGTGCAAGGACAAGGTGTGTAGGAAGAGAGAAAGAGTGTGTGAGAGAGAGAGAGAGAGCAGCTTAGCATAGGAAAGCAAATGTTTTGGCTCTGGAATATTTTAATATTATTATTATTAGTTAGTATTATGATGATTATTGATGTTGTCAGTGTGTGTGTGTGTGTGTGTGTGTGTGTGTGTATAAGTGAATAACACACACACACACACACATGTGCACATGACATCATGTCTGCATTTATATATGCTGAGCACACCACATCTCCTCGAATACCCTTTCAATATAATCACTGTTTGTGACAAGAACACATACGAGTACACATTTCCACTGCCACATCCCTCTGGTGGTGCATGTGTGAGTTTGTCTATGTATGCGTTTTCAGTGGGGTTATTCGTAATTGAGTTAAGGCATCACGTATTCAATGACTCTGATAATCAGGTAAATACTCAAGTATTTGTTGAAATTTTAACTGAACATTCAAACACAAAAATATAATGCTGAAAAGAGATTTCAAAACTCAACTCAACGCAAATTGATGAAATTGTTTAAAATTAATTAGCAAAATGAGTTAATATTTAGAAAACCTAAAAAAAGGTAAAAAAAATGCAATCTTTAACTGCTGTATTCTTATAACTGAGAAATGCAAAAGAGCAAGTCTTGATTTTGACAGTTCGATATTCTCTGAGCCATGCTCGAGTCAACGAGAAAGTAAGAGAAGAAGCGAAGAGACGAGAGAGTTTTCAACCTTGAAATCGCAGCTTAATACATGCTTAGCGTCGTTGTTTATATAAATCTATTTGACTTAACTTGATCAACGAATGGCAGGCCCATTAGTGCTCTACTCTCTACCCGAAATTTCCAACAGAAACAAAACCCAAAGTTAAAACTAAAAGTGAAACCTGTTTAAAGATCAAACAGTTCTTGCGGTAAAGAAAACTAGACTACCACCCAAATAAACATCCAGTGAAGTCATAGTTATCAAGTGAGTGACAAGTGCTGAGCCGAATACCGTCGAAAATACAAAGCGACCAAAGAAAATCAACCCGTTAGCAAGTCACGCTCCACCGAGAATAGGGACGAACTAACGACCGAGACGAATGCTGATGATAGTTCAAGGAAGAACACAACCACTATTTTATAGCCAGACCTGAGGGATTAGCACCGAAGTGAACCGTTCCAATTGATGGATTCTTATAGCAACTTTCAGTGAGAACACAACATTACCTCCCAAAACTGTTTGCCCGTCTATCAGTATTTCATTGAAAAACGCATACCTTCAAAGGATTAACAATAATTTTCATAATTGCTACGAGGAAGTTTTTGTTATTATTAAGTAATAAAATTTAGATCTCTCTTTGATCAATGTGGCCTGTTTCTTTATGTCAAATGTTCGAAAGATGTGTAAAAGTAGATGACTAACGAAAAATGTTCGTACTGCTCGATCCAATTGAATCGACAGTAGCTCAATGGGATTGAGATCAAGCGACTCTGCCTGCCCCAAAATGAGTTTGAGCTATTCTGCCTGCTCGAATCCACGTAAGACGTTCTAACAAATTATGGCTAAATGTGTTGGGTCGTTGTCATGCTGAGGAATAAAGTATTGACCAATGAGGTGTGCTCCAAAGAGCAAAACTTTGTCGTTGAGAATGTTTCGAGTAGTTAACCGTCTCCAAAATGGCTGCATACCATGACAGAACCTCCGCCGTATTTAACAAATGCCACCACACAATCCTTGAACATTCACTCCTTTGTGGTCCTTCTAATGAAAACTCATCGTTTAACCATTTTTCCTAATCTTTCATCAATCAATTTCAATGACGATTGGCATTTTCCAGTCTCTTCTTCTTATTCTCTACGCTAAGAGGTTCCTTGACTGTCACACGTCCAAGAAGTCCAGCCTCAACAAGTCGTATCTTAATCGTAGAAATACTTATCGGCTTAGTTGAGCTCACAGCGATTTCTGGGGCGATGAGGGGTCTTCTTTGTTTGGAAGTTGTTACCAAGTGTAGGTCTTCTATGCTGTTCGAAACCCTAGTTTGAGAATTAAGATGATTTTGTTCGCCCTAGTCTTTGAATGGGTACCGGGCCATAGTGATACGCGGTAATAACAAAGCCAAAGAACTGGCTAGACTTGGTTGGCTCCAGAATGCCATTATTACAACATCAAAACTATCCGGCTATACCGCAGTCGACCTGTAAGCAAAGTCCACACAAGCGTTCTTAAGCCAGACGAAGGTTAGATGGTTAAATCAACCACTGGCAACTGTCTAATGGGCCTTAATTTCACTAGACTGGGAGTGCTCAAATTTTTTTATTTTATTTTATTTTTTTGTATATACATTTAACCCGATGAATGCAGAGCTTTGTGTTGAATGGAAGGAATATTGATAGATGAGAGGAAGAAGGAGGGAGAATGAAGGGTGGTAATGTGTAGAAATGTTGTTGTTGTTGTTTTATTTAAATGACCTTTGATTAAACTGTAAAGACTTTAAGGAGGAGGAATTCGAATTCATCCATCATTACTTTAGCTTCTGTCCAGCCCTAGCTACCTGCAGTATACATGCCCAAGGTACTTACTCGATACTTTTTAAGTAACATATCCGACTTAGGATCAGTTTATTTAGGGGACCTACATGATTAGATACATAACAAGGTACAAATAGTTTGAAAAATTGGTTCTGTTATAAGAAAAGGAAATATTAGAACCCACGTGGTAGCACAACAGGTCGCATTTGGCCTAAGTGTGTCCCACCGGAGACAGCCACTTAACCTAACATAACTTCGATTTCCCAAGAATTGGTTTTTTGGCCAGATTTGAAGGGTGTATTAGAAATTTCGAAGTGTATGCAGTTTCTTAATGTCTGACCCGACCCACAACTTACACTAGGTCACTATAAAAGTTCATTCAGCTCTTTTACTTTAACACACCGTGTAAATATGTACATATTGAATTCGGAATTCACAGATGAATATAACACAACAAATAATAGAATTAAAAATTTAATGACAGCTTTCTTTCTAGTATCATTTAAACTAAAGCATTCTGTCTGCAACCATTCAGGCCAACTACAAAACTTATTCAAATATTGCGTGCCATACATAATCTCATTAAGACACTTTTACTTCTACTACTTTCTTCAATTTTAATTTCTTTCCGAAAAACTAATTTGAAACAATTTAATAAATTTCCTTTTAATTTTTGGAAATTTTCACTTAAAATTAATACCGCATAAATTAGTTTTATACGCTCATGCAATGAAGTAGCTGCTTTCTACCAATCTAACATTGCCACCGCTACACCAACAACACTTCAGATACTTTTGTATGTATGTACTACCTACAGCCATTGGAATCGCGTGCTTTATACACTTTGGCAAAAACAAAAACAGAAAGCAAAATTGCTTTTAATATTTGGCATGATGTTACCCACTTCCACCAGTAACACCAGTAACACCAGCTTCACCATTAACCACCACCTCAATTTGCCTTGAACTCACTTCATTTTGCTCACCCACACATACATAAACATTTAAACACTCAACTTGTTCAATAAACTTTATTTAGGTATGTATATATGTAGTGTATGGAGGCAGTTGAGCGCGGGGGCGCGGGGGCGCGCATTTACCTTCTTCGTTTTCTCCAGCTACTGCTACTGCTACTGCTTTTTGCCCAAAAAGTGTTCATTTCCTCTTCTGGTGTTATCGTCACTTCCGCTGTTACGCTAATAACTCAATGCCGGAAAACTTAAATGGATGCTAAAAGTTCAAAGTGAACTCCAAACACACACACACACACACGCAAACACACACACGAACACGAACAAACAGCTTGTGTTTTCTTCTATTAATTGAAGATAGTAAATTAATGCCAATGAAGAGGAAATATTCATATACAATAGAAAATTATTTTAGATACTTACTATATTATATTTACAATAATATGAAGCACAAATATATTACAATTTTACATAACTTTTATGATAGCTTTGACTGTCAACTTCATTAGATTTGATTTTAATAAATGCGCGCTACGTAGGTCAAGGTTTCTTTGCGCAGCTCAAGGTTTTCTCTTTCCCATTAACTTTGTAGATTGGCCTGGTAGACGTCTATTTATATCATTATAGAGCAGTCTTCGGCAAAGTAACACATTCAGACAGTTGTCGTTGTGTGAGTCGTCATATTTTTTCTTAGTGCACTTTGCGGTCAGATGTCGAATGATACGCTCTTGGTTCTGCATTTCCACATGCGTGTGAATATTTCGACAGCCATCGTGTATTGCTCGTGCGAGCTCGGCTACTTATTTTTCTGAGCTGAGTAGTGCCGAACACTGTTATAGAGCATGCTTAAGCAAACCATTATAGAAGTGAATGAGTGTAAACAAGAACAGGCAATCTAGAAATTTACGTTCAGTTTCTCACCTAGAATGAGCTGTCGTAAGCAAGAGAAGTGAACAAAGCCCGATGAGAGCGCTGCATATGCATAAAATGATTGACACATTGACTCTGATGCCTATTTTGTTTTCGTCCTCTGTTATGCCTTCATTAAAGCGGATTAACCCAACGAGTGTGTTTTGCTGTCAACTCTTTTGCTCGCAAAGAGACAGAGAGAGAATATTACACCATATACATTGACGACAGCAGCTACCCGAACACATGATAACGAATTACCGTCGGCTACACATGTCACCGTGTATTCAGCTACTTGATCACAATGAAAGAGACATGAGCAGCACAAACGCAAACAAATCTCTTCACTCTTTCTTTCAAATATATTTAAATTGGTAACAGGCACAATTGCGATTGGTGGTCACGTTGTCGAATCGTTTCCATAAAAATGTGTGTTTTGTTTAATCTTAGAGATGTGAGCGTGTAGCTGCCATCGTCAATGTGTATGGATCATATGGCAGTTCCATGATAAGGCTGGCCAATTTCTACTCGTGTTTGTAAAACAAAATTTTTCGCTCTCTGAAAGTGAGATAGTAAAAACTTCATTGTTATTGGAAGGAGCAATACGGAAAATATGTCCAATACAAAAGAAACTCCCTGATCCCGGAAATATATATTTTTCTATAAGATATTTCTGATAAAATTGTTTTAAAATATGAGTCTGGTACCAGAAATAATTATATTTTTGTTTTTTTTTTTTTGCTTTGTAAACAATGTTGATTTGCCGTTCCAGACTTCAAATTTAATAAAGAAAACGTTCGTTAATTTTAATACCTGCATTTGTTAATAGAGTCAAATATGCTTCATTTATCGCGATAGGACTGCTTCTGAAGTTCCTACAAAGATCATGGTCAATGTCTTTTTTTCTGATTCTGAAACTATGGGTTGACAAGAAAAATTTCATCAAAAAGTATGATTTTTTAAGAGCTTGGTTTTTGAAATTCACTTTTTAAAGATAATTTCACTTAAATGTTGCCCGCGGCTACACTTCAAGTGGTCCATTCTCAATGTCCAATTTTGGCTCACTTCTTCACACATTTCGGCCGGAATCTCACCAATCACAAATGACGCGTTCAATATTGGCTACCAAAGCAGCAATCGTGTTTGGCTTGTCCCTATAGACAAGAGACATAACATAGCCCCACAAAAAATAGTCTAACAGGGTTAAATCATACGATCTTGGTGGCCAATTGACTGCACCAAAACGTAAGATTAACTGCTCACAAAATTCGCCCGCCTCTCAATTGATGCATGGTTTCGCGTGCAGTGTAGTATGTAACACCGTCCTGTTGGAACCACATGTCGGCCGAGTCCAATTCTTGCATTTTCGGCAAAAAAAAAGCGTGTTATCATCGTACGGTATCTTTCTCCATTGACCATAACGTTGCGGCCTTCATCGTCTTTGAATAAGTACAGCACAATGATGCCGCCTGCCCATAAACCGAACAACAGCACCAAACAGTGCATTTTTCTGGATGTAGTGGTAGCTACTGAATTGCGTCTGGCTGGTCTTCACTCCAAATACGGCAATTCTGCTTATTCACGTATTCAGTTAACCAAAAATGAGCCTCGTCGGACGTGGACGTAGCTTGCGAAACACATATTTCATCGAGCACGAATTTAGATAATAAATTTCAATAATTTGCAAACGTTGTTCAGGCGTATTCATGATGAAATAGCAACCCAAACTGAGCCTTTTTTGCTTTGACACATATCAAGATCAAGAAATATAAACGTCAAAAACCAAGTAGGAAAAAAATCACCCACTATAAAGAAGTAGGAACATATGTACATCAAAGTTACAGTCTATCGAATAGTACACGTTTCATACTAAAAAGTACAACGCTGATTACAAGCAACGCTGATTACAAGCAACGTTGATGACAAGTAAAGCATGACGTCTAAAAAATTATGAAATTTTATGTTTTTCCATTTTGTGAATGTCCAGTTTTTGCACAGATGGACGAGATGTGCGCTCCTTCACAAATGATGACTTGGCCAATTATGATCTTTCTAGTGTTTAGTTTAGCAAGTTTACAAATGCTTCGGGTAGTTCTAAGGTTATGGATGAACTTAGAAGCCTAATTAAATTTATTGACCAACATCATTGGATCTACTGATCCTCAGTTATAAAAGTACTGTCTAAATTTATTTTATTGAATTTCTGGATTCTGTTTTTAAAACCTTTGAACTTTTAGGCTTTATATTTTTTCTTTTTCTTTTTTTGATTTTTTAAAATTAATTAAATAATATTAACCATAAAAGGGGTTGCTTTTATAAACATTGTACGCGAGTATGTAGATAGAATGAATAGTTCGTTTGTTTATTAAACAAATGTGTAATATTTTTATATTTTTTATACAAATAATTTAAAATTTTAATAAAATTGCAGGAAAAAAAATTTACAACAAGCAAATTCATAGAATATGACAAAAATATTCACTTTAATACCAAACTATTCAACTCGAATCGATTTCATTCTTCTTTTCCTTTTGATGGCACAACAGCCCATGGAGGGCCTAGGACGAGCTTTTCGCATTCACTCATGTTGTGCGTGTTATATTTGTACATGAATGGAGGGGACCAACAGTTTCATGCCGAATCCGAACGGCGAAGTGAAAAGCTTTCGTTGGCAATTTGCACTCTTGTCGGTTTTCCATTGCCTGCCAAGAGGTGGTGCTGTGTAGAAAAATGTTTTGTTTCTACTTTTTGAGCTTACCTGTGCCGAGATTCGAACTCCGGATACTCTTCGTAACCGTCCAACGCATTAACGCACTACGCCACAGCGGCAACCGATTTCATTAAATTGCAAGAAAAAAAAAATTCCTTGAAAAAAAACCTTAACTCGACTTTATAACAAAAATATCTGCAACATTAACAAAAGAAGAACTAAATTTGTTGTTGCTGTTTTTTGTTGTTGCTGTTTTTTGTTGTTGTTTTCAACAAATAGCCTAGCAAACATTTACGTGCATAAAACACAAAAAAAAAAAAAAACAATAAACAAAAAAATTCAATTTAAGCCGAAATTAAATTTTTAAAGTCACACACTCACGCATAAAATCGAACGAATACGAGTACAATAGCGAGAGAAAGACAAAGCGCACGTGAGAGAGTAAGCGAACCAGAGACACTTGCGCCCCTATAAATATGCTATGTAAAAAAAAAAGAGTGAGAAAAGTTTTTGAAAGCAAAAAAGTTCAAAGTTTTTCACTTTCAGCGAGCGCAGCATACAAAAACATTAAAAACATTGGCAATACTTATGCGTGTAGAACGTAAATCGCCTTCAAAATTCTTAACCTATGCATGCCTGCTTCACCACCATCCTCTTCATCTTTTCCATACTTTAGTGAAGACAACTGATTGATTTATGCTGGTTGAATTTTAAATTTGGAAAATTTTAAATCCGATTAACTTGTTTCAAAAAAAACAAAAACAACACACAACTCCACAAACAACAACAACAACAACAACGAAATGCGTGGCCTGAAGTACAAATATTTCCGTTCGTTTTTTATTTAGCTTTAGAATAAAGAAAAAAAAAAACAACACAAGCATCAAAAGGCCAATTCGGCGGAAGCGAAAAGATGTTGAAAGAAATGTTTTGAGAAAGAGTTTTAAAAGATCAAAAAGTTTTGTTTTTCTTGCTTTCTTTTTCACTTTCAATAATATACATAAAGAATAAGCAACGTGAAAGAAAGTCTGCAGACATATTGAAATGAATATACCATATAAGAAATGTGTGCATCTCACACACACTCGCACATTCATAAGTTAAAGGGTAGATTTACTCAGACACACACACACACACACACACACCCACCGATGCTAGCGTTTATTGTCAATGAAAAAAAAATTAAGGGTTATCATAAAAAAGAAACTCTGCTGATTTAACCTTCAAAAGCAGAAAACCTACAGGAAAAGGAAAACTGTGAGGGTAACCCATTACATTTCTTCTTTGTGAAAATCGAACAATGGAAAAGGGAGCAGGATAGGAAACTGCTTTTCATTTCGGTTTTTTATTAAAATATAGAATACATACTTACATTCAAATGGAAAAAACTTATTACTAAAATTATAATTATATTTATTTATTATATTTTTGCATTTGAATTTAAATCAAAAGTGAACATATATCAAATCGTACCAATAACAAAAACAACACTTTTAATAAACTAAAAAACCATTTAGGGTAGTAAATTTGTCTTTTCATTACTGTATAAAAATCAACGAATTCCACTTGAAGTCAGGCGAATTAAAAAAAATGTTTATCAGCTAAATCAGAAAATACCTTTATCTCATTCATATACAGTAAACCCCTTCTTAAGTGCCTCACACTTAAGTGCCTTTACCCCTTTAGAACCTGTAATAATATCCATAGAACTTTCTAAATTTTAAGTGCCTTCCCCACTTAAGTACCTCAAAATTCCAACATCTTCAGCTGTGATACTTAACCGGGGTTTACTGTACTTATGTATTAAGGGAACCCCTTCTTAAGTACCTCACACTTAAGTGCCTTTACCCCTTTAGAACCCGTAATAATATCCATAGAACTTTCCAAATTTTAAGTGACTTCCCCACTTAAGTACCTCAAAATTCCAACATCTTCAGCTGAGATACTTTACCGGGGTTTACTGTACTTATGTATTAAGGGAGATGTCGAAAAGAAAACGAAATTATTTTTATATTTCCAACAGCAATTCTCCACCAACACAAACGGCAGCCAGTAGTTTGAAGTTCATCAAATCCTTACATTGGTTTTTAATAATTTTATACTAAAGGGTGTTTTTTTTTAGAAGTGTGGTTTTCAATTTGGCAATACTTTTTCATAGTTTGTCATTTTTGACAGCTGTCACTTGATTTATGCTCAGTTTGGTTTGCCATTTCATAATGAATAGACTTACTCCTGAAAAACTTTTGCAACGTTCGGTGAATGGGCCCAAAACGAGATGGCCACCGATCCCGGTTTTCACAAGAAAATTTTGTTTAGCGATGAAGCTCACTCACTTTTGGTGGAATGGGTACGTTAATAAGCAAAATTGTCGCATTTGGAGTGATAATAATTCACAAGCCATTGTTGAGACGCTGTTACATCGTCAAAAAGTCACTGTTTGGTGTGCTCTATGGGCAGAGGGAATCATTTGTCCATATTACAGGGGAACGCTATAGATTAATGACTTTTACGTGCCCGAAATGTGAATTGGAGGATGTTGATGTGGACGACCTTTGGTTCCAACAAGACGGCGCTACATGCCATACAGCCAACGAAACAATCAATTTATTGAAGGAAACTTTTGGTGAGCGCATTATCTCGCGTCGTGGGCCTGTGCCGTGGCCTCCAAGATCGTGCGATTTAACAGCGCTAACCGCTGGGCAATTTTTTGTGGGGCTATGTGAAATCGCTTGTCTACGCAGATAAGCCCGAGACGATTGACTCAGGCCATAGAAGAGAATAGTCGGCGCGGTATTAATGACATACGGCCCCAATTGCTGCAAAAAGTGGTCCAAAATTTGGCCTCTCGGCTGGAATTTATTCGAACCAGTCGCGGCTAAAGCTAAATTCTTGGCCATAATATTAAATTATATGCGTTTTATTTCTTCTTGAAAACCACATTTCTAAATAAAACACCCTGTACATATTTTAAGCTGGTAACACCTGAACGAAAACGATTGACAAATTGATTGACATAAAAATTCTTGAAGCTCAAACTCAAGTTTATAAAATAATTTTAATTAATTAATTATTAATTAAATTAATTTTAATTAATTTTATTTTTAATTATTTGTATTGCTCTTATTTGTCAGTGCATTCCTCCCTCTCCCGCTGTTAGAAAATTTTTTTTTGTTTAAAAAAACTTGCTCTTTTGTACCAGGAGCATCTTGCTACAAACTTATTGAATTACATTATCAATTCTCGAGAAATTCGATTTCCCCCTCTCTTTGGTATCAGCTGAATTCTGGCTGAATTAAAAACAACAAAAAATTTAGGATAAGAGATGGAGACCGTCACATCAATTTTCTTTTAAACATTTGCATGGCTATAAACTTAACTCTCTCTCTCTCTCTCTGCTGCTCAGTCATAAATTATAACAAGTTGATTAACGATTGACCAATCAGCACAACGAAAACCCAACCCCTCAAAATATGATCATTTTAACCTGCACTCATTAATTTCCAATTTCTCTCCTCACTCTCTAACTATTTTATGAGAAAATTTTTTATTTATTCACAGAAAGGAATAAGAAACCTTAATTCGAATTGTTTTTGCTCCTACCCAAAAATTTTGTATGCTCTTTTATTCAAATTTCAATCAAAAAAAATATAACAATTTTCTAAACTTGTGAGTGCCAGCCCAGATACATCCTTTCTATTTTGTTTTTTTTTTTTTTGTTTTTTGTGATTATAAGAAATGGTTAAAAATCGATTCACAATCGACTTTAAGTATTCCCTCTTCCTCTTTTTCAACTATTCCTTAAATAGGTCAGAGTTACCTTTGGCTAGCCACTAACGTCTCACAAGTGTGTTATTGGTATGGTGCAAGAATGGCATTTTAAGAGTAATTCTGATTTGAGCTCTGAGCTCTCAGGTTGGTTTGAGTGGCTGTTCCGATGATCGCTTAAGCCAGAACGGTTCATTGTTGTACCTCACAGTTATTACATTACCCCTCATTCAAAACAACTACAATTATTTCAATACCTTAGTACCTTCTCGTAATAGAATCACAGCGAATTTCTTCCTGAATTACAATTCAACCTTTACTTTACTTTACTTTTAGTGGCACAACAGCCCATGGAGGGCCTAGGCCGAGCTTTTTCGCATCCACTCATGTTGTGCGTTTTATATTTGTACATGAATGGAAGGGACCTACAGTTTAATGCCGAATCCGAACGGCGAAGTGAAAAGCTTTACATGGCAATTTTTACTCTTGTAGGTTTGCCATTGCCTGCCAAGAGGTGGTGCCGTGTAGAAAAATTATTTTTTTCTACTTTTTGATTTTGCCTGTGCCGAGATTCGAACCCCGGACATTCTGCGTAGCAGCCCAACACACTACCACTACGCCACAGCGACCACCACAATTCAACCTTTGCTAGTATGAATTTATGCCAATTCAATCAACGAGTGACAATTACTTATGTTCATAGTATATTGTCAAAGAGCATTGTGCATCGAAATTGATTCACTAATTAATTTTCTACGGAGCTCCCCAGAGATTTTTGTTTTCTGGTTGAAGGTATTTATTCATTTCAACAAATTGAAATGTTTCATATTTTTTGAAAATTAGTTTTCGCCTTCAATAATACAAAATTTTTAGTTCATTTCTTCCAAATATAAAAAACAAAAACAAAAATTTACACAAAAACAAAAGCGGAAGGAACTACTTTTTCTCACCCAGCATTTTTTAAGATGATTTTCTGGGTGAGTGTGTATGCTTTTTTGCCTAAGAAATTCCAAACAACATGATTGATGTGTTTTGAGTGTAAACAAATGAACTGTTTTTGTTTTTTTTCTCCTTTTTTTATTATTTCGAAAACTTAACAAAAAATGTTTGAGTGTAAAAACAGAAAACAAAAAAAAAAAAAAAAATAAACTTCCAATTTTAAACAAAAGAATTTTTCAATTTTACGCCAAAATAAGTTTTGCCACGTCAGTAAATATTTCGTAGCGAACAAAAGAGATTGATGAGGCTTTGCAAACGCATAGCGTTTGTTTGTGTGTGTACGTAAAATTCATACGCAACATCCTAGGGAGAAAGAGAGGAGAGGCATTTGTACTCACTAAATAAAATAAAATATACTACTATATTCATGCATGTATAGAAACGTTTGGGTATGTGATTGTGTGTGTGTGTGTGTGTTAAGTAAATAAATGGCATTTGCTGCTACCAAAATATAATAGTAGTAGTAATAGTTGTGAAGCTGCTGTATGAGAATATGCAAAAATTTACGCAATTTAATTTTAACATTTCCGCACTCACACATACACACACACACACATGACCTCTTTTGTATTCATCCATGCATATGTACATATGTGTGTGTAAAAAAGCAAACATCAACAAAAACTTGCAAGCTTAAAATGTGAAAAATTGCACGCACTTCCTCTGAACAAGTTTCTACATTTATGCGTGCACGCTGTAAACAAAAATGCATTTAATGCGATTACGTGAGAATTCATTTTTGTATGTGTGTGTTTGTTGTTGCACATTTAGGCAAACAACAATAAACAGTTGCAATACCCACAACTATAATGACACACACACACATACTTGCTCTTTGCCGTCTCCTCTCTACCTCAAAATTAGAAAAACTCACGTGAGAGCGGTCGCCAAAAAATTTTCAAAATTGACATAAATGCAAATTTATTTACGACACAATGACATAAAGTACACAGACACACACACACATTTGCGTATACTACATACGAGTACATAAACAAACGCATTTGAACATTTCTCTGTACGCTTTGTTGCTGCACATGAGGAACTTATGGTAAACTTCTAAATAGTAAATTGGTATTGAAGTGAATTTTTGCAATGAAATTTTCGGATAAACGTCAGTGTTGTGAGTAATTAACATATATACATTAGGTGGCAATGATGTTTGAGCAATGATTTGCAAAACTATGAGCACAGCTTATGAGTACAGCCGAAATTGAGTGAAAGACGGTTTCATGCCGATATGATCAGAGAATTGTTTCTGGCTGAAAGTCAAAGTTCAATAGCATTGGCTTTGAAGCTTCACAAATGCTACTTAGTAGATTCAGTCAAAGCACCTAGCAGCAGATAGTAGGAAATCGAAGCAGTTTGTCGTTACGAGGTATCAACATATGATTATCGATATGTGTAAACATCTTTGCTGGCACTAGGACCTAAATTTAAAGGCATCCGCTTACTGTCAGTTTTATACCCACAACTATAATGACAGACACATACTTGCTTTTTGTAGTCTCACCTCTACCTCAAAATTTGAAAAACTCACGTGAGAGCAATGCTACCCGCTCTCTTCTTTCCGTTATATGCATATATTTTATATGCCAACAACAGCATGACTAGAGGTTTTTTCACCACTCTTTCTTCTTTTTGCACTATGCCCACATGATTTTTATACACCAACAACAACAACAAGCTTCAAAAAGATGTTATTTTGCCTGCTTGCAATATTTCTCTCTTTCTCTTAATTTCGGTCATTGCTCACAAACAAAAACAATAATGCGGTTAGGTATGTTTGCAAAAATTGTATATGCTTGAGATCTCTCGCTTTCTTCTATTCGCTCACTTAGTTTATTCGAACGGTTTTCACATCAAATCTACGAGTACTACCTTGAACAATTTTTGAATTTTTGGTGCTTTATAATTTTTCAACGTAAGTCTGGCAGGTTCTGCTTTTGGAGTACACAGCTTGATGCCACCAATCGATGACGACGGTTTGGAGTTGCAATCCAGTGACTCAAGAACAAAAAGCATCTGGTTAACATCCGATGCACTACCTGGTGAATTTTTGAAGGCCGACGACATAGAGCTGATAGGATGCATGCAAAATGTGAGTAGCAGAAAGAATGACCGATGACTGGAATCTCAATGACCTTTTTCTGCGCTAACTACTTATTAGTGAGGAGCATGTCTTGTCGCCATTTCATGCAAAGTATGAAAGACTTAAACCATTTGTCAACAAGCTGATAGGACCTTATCAGTAAGACTTTAGACCTGGTAAGTTTACCATAGACCGTACATTGCATGTAAAATTTTGAAAAAAAAAATCATGAAAAGCAAATGAATGGCCATCATTTCTTTATCGATTATGAAGCTGCTTTTGATAAGCGTGATATTTCAGGGAAGCTCGTGTGGCTTTACAGAATAATGTTGAGGAACTGATCTCTCCGAACCATTAATACTGCACAAGGTTCCAAAACAAGACGATTCGCTGTCCTGCAGCCTTTAAACCGGCTTGCAAGCGAGATGTTATTGCTGCATTTGCTGCTATCGAAAAGGATTAGATTTACGGTAAATGAGAGCAAATCGAAGTATATACAGTCCACAAAAAGGGACACGAGGAGCCTATGTTACAGCGGACAACTTTTGAAGTTATCAAGAATTTCACATATCTTGGTACCGCCGTTAACATCCACAACAATGTTAGCCTGAAGTTAAAGTGAAGACTCCATATTGCTAATAAGTAGATGTTACTTAATGGGCTCAGTAAGTAAATGAGTAGTACAAGTAATAAATCCTTCTTTCGGGTGTCAAAACTGTAATACTACAAGAAGCTTATCATACCCATGCTACTATGTGGCGCAGAAGCGTGGGTTAGCTCGCAGACTGAGGAAGCAGCCTTTCAGATGGTCCAGATGCAAATACAAATATTATTGCAAAATCTGTTTGGAGCAGAGGAACCTGGAAAGAGCTGTGACGTGGGCCATTAACTAGTTAACGGGTTTCAATGGACATCTATGTATGTATGCATGTAAGTCTATTGGGCACGCACCTACACAACAACAAAATCATAATACTCTATAAAAATATATATATTCCAAATCTTCAGAATTAAAAATACTTTAAAGAAAAGGAACTGTTTTCTTTAGGAGTTATCCACTTACTTGACTGAATGAACCACAACAATAATCACTAAAACTCATAAAACGTAGGATCACGTGGGTCACACGTGATCCTACGTAAAACCCCAGTAGCTGCGTATGATTAACTAACTTCACCGCAGCGTAGGTAAATATTCCCCAAGAGCCATTTTCTTTTTAAATGATTAATTTGTTTTATCTTGAGTAAATGAAACTCGTAATGCAATGCATAAACAATGGAGCAGCTATAAACAAAACAGCAAATGTCACAACACTGTCAACAAATAACATTTTGTTGCAATTTTGTATGCATGCAGAGCGCCACAGCAGCAGCAGCAGCAGCAGCAACAGTAACTGTAGTAGCAACACTGCAGAAGTTGCAACAATTGTTTAACAATTTCAACAGAATTGTAAACAAAATGCAGCTGGCGTGCAGGACGTAGTCGAGTGATTGGAGTTGGAGCAACAGCAACAGCACCAAATCCAGCAATCGTTTCTCGGCAATTGTTTTTATGCGTGGTTGGAATGTGTGTGTGCGTGTGTGTGTTTGTCTGTTTGTATTTGAACTACCGGACAAAAATATGTACACAAAACACAAAACACACACATACTCACATATTTATGTTTGCGTATGTGTGCGTCCCAAATGCAACAACGACAAAAGCATAGAAATAAAGTGAGGCATTGTTTTTAAGCATTTATTGTTTTGGCTGCTCTTGCTGTTGTTGTTGTTGTTGTTGTTGTTGTTGTTGTTGTTGTTTTTGACCATGCCAACAAAACACACACACGCACAACGATGACAAAAACCAACAATAGCAACAACAAAATGGACAATTGCATAAGGTATTGCAAACATTGAAAGCAGTTCACTTCATTATGTGGCAATGTGGCAAGTTTGTGTTGCAATTGAAAATGCATGCATTATTTCAACTTATTGTACATATAAGCAGCAAACTATTATTGGTTATTTGTTGTTGGGGTTCCCGTTATTGTTGTTGTTTTTGGTTACCCTCTGTTATGCAAAGTAACGAAAATGCTATTTCCACATTTACCTTCAATGCAGTTTTTATTTAAATTTAATTTTTTTTTTGGTAGTATTTTTGTTCCTACCATTCAACTCAATCTATCAATTCTATTTGCCTTCTGGGGGTATTTCCAATTTCCAAAAAACAATACCCTACATTCCGCTGTGAAGTGATTGAGTATTGAACGTTAGTAGGAAACGAGCTGAGCTGAGCTGAGCCTTCACCTATTCAGTTTGTTTTCCCGGAAACTATTCTAATGAAATATTTCACACTACGTTGAAAAAAACCAAGCGAAATATTTTCAAATACCGAAGCTCCTCTTCTTTTGCCACAATGGCAGCAGCTATTTGCATTTAAGATGTAATCTAGAATTGTAGCACCTTTGGGTTGCCTTTAATACTGCCATATTATTTATTTGCGTTTTAGGTTTCTTTTTGTTTTTTTTTTTTTGTTTTTGCTTTTGAAAAACATTCTTGTTTGAATTTGAGGTCAGGTTTTGGAAGTCAAACAATGTTCAGACAAATTGAAAATATTTTGTAAAACATTTTGTGGTCGCTTGAGTATTTTTTGTATTCATTTTTGCCTTTACATGTGAATATATTTGGCAAATATGTGAGTGAGTGAGTGAGTGAGTGCGTGCGTTAGTGTGCGGGTTTGATTGTTTTGCTTGTAAGTGTGTGTGTATGTGTGTGTTTTTGTTTTGTTTTTTGTGTGCAACAAAGTAGGGGAAATCTTTATAGATACTGGCAGCCCCGAGCTGTTCAGCAGCTGTTCACACTCCAGTGTACCTACGTTCTAAAACCACCTCCTGAGCCACTCTGTCCTGATTGACCCTCGCGGCACCACCAATTGAGGCATTCCTTCGCAAGGCAGGAATCAGTTTTTTAACTATTATCCATTGTTGAGGCCGCTGTGCCTCATACAGCTTCCTCATCGCGTCGTAGTTGTTGCATCATTCTGGTCAAGATGGCATTCGCATCATTCCATGCCTCTTCTGAGCTCAGCATGTAGTGCATTAGACCACTGGACGTTATCGGTTGGGCCATGTTCTGTTCCAGTTCATACCTAGCGCACTCGAATCTCACACATTCCATCAGTACGTGTTCCGCGTTCTCGTATTTGTTGTTGCAAAATAAACAGTATGGGTCTTCTACGTGCTTGTATTTAAACAAGTATTGGCGGAAGCACCCATGCCCACTTAGAAACTGTGTCAGATGATAATTTACATTACCATGCTTCCTCGCTATCCACGTTGATAAGTACGGAATAAGAACGTGAGTCCACCGGCCTTTTGTACTGGTATCCCAGTGAACCACTTTTTTAGGTATTCGGCTTCAAGGAGTTCCCGATATCCCTCGCGTAAGTTACACTGTGAAGCGGCTTTATTTACTTCGATATCAATAGGCCATCGGCCCGCTATTACGCCACTAGCTTCAGCTGAGACGGTCCGGAATGCACAGCATACCCTGAGCGAAGTCAAGCTGTGCGCAGATATGGCGTCTTTTATGTACGATTTGTAGTTGGTAGCTGACGCCCATACTCGCGCAGCGTACATCAAAGTAGATATGCTAACAGCTGCTAGCAGGTTCCTTATCGGCTGTTTGGGGCCACCAATGTTTGGCATTAGCCTTGCTAGCCTTGCGTATTTTACATGGTCTCTAAAATTTAACCTGTGATCCAAAAGAACGCCGAGATATTTAATGTGCGGGCTGGATAGAATGTTGTGTCCACCATGTCTAATACACAGCTGCTCGACTTTTTTCCGACTACTCATGAGTACTGCTTCAGTTTTGTGGTCTGCTAACTGGAGCCCATTCTTCGTAATCCACGTTTTTATGCTTTTTATTGCATCATTGCACTTAGAGCGTTTTCGAGTGTTTTTGCCATGTCACTATGGCAATGTAGTCTGCATAGAAAATAATTTTGACATCCCCTTGTGTCTGTACTCGTAGTACTTGCACCATCGTACATTACATTCCACAGCAATGGACCAAGAACCGATCCTCCTGATACACTATACAGTTTTGGACCCTTATCGGTATCGTAGATTAGCGTTCTATCTTGGAAGTAGTTTTCTATCATTCTAAGTAAGTAGTCCGGCATTTTGCGTTCATCGAGAGCAATTAATATTTGCTTCCAATTGGCCGAGTTAAACGCGTTTTTAACGTCTAGGGTAACTACAGCGCAAAATTGCTTTGTATCCCCTCTCCATCTCGTTCCAGTTATTGCATTGCGGGCCAATTTACAAACGGCATCAATAGCGTCGATGGTGCTTCGCCTTTTCCTGAAGCCAAATTGGTGTTGGGATAGACCAGGCGTACCTTCTGTGTACTCTTCCAAACGAGAACAAAGTATGCTCTCAAGCACTTTCCCTGCAGTGTCCAGCATGCACAGAGGCCGATATGAGGACGGTTCTTCAGGAGGCTTATCACCTTTCGGGATAAATACAAGTCGTTGTCGCTTCCATGACAAAGGACAAGATCCCTCTCTTATGCAAGCGGTGTACAATTTGGCGAACACTGCATGAAATTGTAAATCATGATGTAGTTGTAAGTTGGTAACCTCCTAGGGTGCGTTCACAATTATACGAAGCATTTTGGACTGATAGCGTTGAAATATTTCAACATTTGAATTGGCGGCTGTACCCCTCAGTTGTATGCCGTAGGTTCATATCGGTTTAAGGATAAATCTTGTAAAGAAGTAGTTTGTTTTCTCAACATAGTTGCGATCACGACTGAATAGCCAGAAGATACGTCTCAGTTTAAGACCTAGAGCTTTGCGCTTCGTAAATATGTGCGTTTTCCATGTGAGACCTCTATCCAGATGAATTCCTCGGTACTTCGCATTATTTACTTGGGGGATTTGCATTGCATTTAACTACACAGGTGGGCAAGTATTGCGCTTTGTTTTGAATATTACTTGCACCGACTTGGTTTCGTTCGCCATCATTTTCCAGTTTTTAAGCCACAAGGATATTTCATTTCAACATTCTTGAAGTTTGAGTGAAGCAATGACAGGATCGTCATCAACTGACAAGGCAACAATGTTGTCTGTGAAGGTTCCAATAACATTTCCATCAGTTGTCTGCAGATCTGCAGTGAAAACTAGATATAACATTGGACTCATAACACTGTCCTCAGGAACACCGGCTTATTATGTAATATAGAGACGTTATGTCATTGCCCTGCTTCACGAAGAAATGGCGATTTTCAACATACGATTTCAAGAACGTGTAAAAGTTTATCCGAAGCGTTTTTCTAGCTTTATATAAAAGGTCCTCATGCCATACACTGTAAAAAGATTGTGATATGTCTAGAAAAGCCGTGGTGCTGTGCAATTTGGATTCGAAGGCTGCGTTTATTTGTTGAAAAAGTATATGAATTTGTTCAATTGCCTCAATGGTCTTGTCGGAAACCGAACTGATGATCAGGAATAAGTTGTTTTACAATAATAGCCATTAGCCTTTTCATAAACAACGACTCCAAGACTTTGAAAGGGATTGGTAGCAGACTTATACGGCGGTATGACTCTGCTACGCAGAGTGTCCGGGGTTCGAATCTCGGCACAAGCAAAATCAAAAAGTAGAAAAATTAATTTTTCCACACGGCACCACCTCTTGGCAGGCAATGGCAAACCTACAAGAGTAAAAATTGCTATGAAAATCTTTGCACTTCGCCGTTCGGATTCGGCATTAAACTGTAGGTCCCTTCCATTCATGTACAAATATAACACGCACAACATGAATGGATGCGAAAAGATCGGCTAGGCCCTCCATGGGTTGTTGTGCCATTGAAAGTAAGACTCTGCATCTCTAGCATTTTCCCGCGTTTTTGGATCATTTTTATTTATGCAACCCTCCACTGTGGTGGAACAAGTTCTGATGGATAGTTCTCAACACATCATCGTAGAGTTGGGTTAGGAAGGTTATAGCTTGCTCTGGTAATTTCTTAACGATTTTTCCTGTAATCAGATCATATCATGGAGCATTCGCAGGGTTAAGTTTGTTTAAAATTTACCATACTTCGTTTGTTTTGAATAGGGATGCTGGTAAAATAAAATCATTATTTCGGTTTGGAAATAAGATTTTACATATTTATACGAGTGGTCGCTGTGGCTTAGTTGGTAATTTGTTGGCCAGCTATGAAGAAAGTCTGGAGTTCAAATGTCGGTACAGGCCAAATGGTAAACCTTCAAGAGTAAAAATTACCTATGGAAACCTTTTTACTCCGTCGTACGGATTCGGCATTAAACTATAGGTCCCTTCCATTTACCATATGCGATTGAGACAGACACCTTGTGAACACCCCAAATATTATTATGGTTCGTTGTAGCATCGGGTACCCATTTTTCTTTTCTCAATACTCCATTTTTCATTCTTTGATTAATTTAACCACTTCTAATACATTATTCGCAATACAGTTCTTAAACTTAAAATGTATGGTTCTGAAATGTATGGCAACTCTACCTTAACCCCCATTCACTCAATATTTTTAATCTAGAAAACAAGATTGACAAAATTTAATCTATGCTAAGTACACAAAAGTACTCTGGAATCAATGATAATATAATGACATATTAAACACATAAAGAACATATTACATTTTTTAGGTTTACTTCAAAAAAAACAAGTTATTAAAATCCTTTCTAATCCTTACAACAACAAAAAATCTCTGCCTTTTGCCAATACAAAACGGAGAAAAATTATGATAATGCTATTAACAAATTACATAATACCGCCTAATCCAATTGCAAACAATGACAACAAATACAGGCACAAATAAAATAATAAGTATAAACACAAGCACACAAGCACATAAGTACATTGCCAATAAGACCAACATCATCAAAATAAACAACAACATTTGCTCATTATTAAATTTGCATGTAAATGTTTGTAGTATATTTTAAATTATTGTGAGACTTTATTACATACTTAAATTTCTATACATTTTCATTTTAATAAAACGTAAATACATATGTAAACATTAAATGCATATGTATATGTAAACACATGCATGTGTGTATACTCGTATGTGTGCCTTGCTTTTGAAAGTGTGCCTCCTTAAATGCCTTCCTTTTTGTTTTTGCTGTTTTGTTAACTGTCACGTTAATTCCATGTAATGCTCGTGCTCATCATGCAAAAATAACACTTTTCTATATTTATTTATCTCACTCTCTCAATACATATGTATCTACACGTATGTATGTATGTGTGTAGGTATGTGTGGTGATGCCTTAATACTGGTGTGTTGGTTTATGCATGTTGTAGGGAGCTATGATTACTCCCTTAACATTCATTCATTCATTTCTATGTATGTATGTATGAATATATGTATGTATGTATGTGCTCGTATAGCAAATGAAAGTGTAACATACTAATTAGTCTTGGATAAGATTCATAATGATAACAGTAATTAACATGCATGCACATTCATTCATTCATACGTATCTCCTCAACCAGTCTGCCTACAGCCGAACTGCTCGTACCATTTCCCTCACACATACTCCTGCACTTTCATTTCATCACCGCTAGTGTGTCTAATTCTCAATATGTAAGTACTCGTATAACCTAAACAAGACGATGTAACAGTATAACAAAATGTCAAGCAATTAAATATACTCGTATATAAGTAGTTCGTCACAACTTCGTAAATTGAGAGAATCTTTCTCTCGCACAAAGGAAACCAACAACAATGATTGGTTATTGTTATGAAAACAAACATAATGATCGCCGTGGCGTAGTTGATAGTGCGTTTCCGCGGTTCGAATCTCGACACAGGTAAAATTCAACACGTAGGAAAAATATATTTTCTACACGCAACTTTTTTTTACCACCTCTTGGTAGGCAATGGCTTATATACAAGAGTAAAATTTGCCTAAGTAAAGCTTTTAACTTCGCCGTTCGGATTCGACATAAAAAAGTTCAGGTACAAATATAACAAACGATATGAAAAGCTCATGGACTGCTGTACTATTAAAAAAAAAAAAGAAGAAGAAATGTGAATGAGATATTTTCTTTCGGAGAATGATATAAATGATCAAATTTTTTCAAAAGAACTAAGAACAGGGAACTTTAGATATAATGAAAAAGCCAAAAAAAAACCTTAAAATTCCTTCCTTTTACATCGGACCATAGACGAAAAAAAGGGGCTTAAGGTCTAACTCCCCTTGCCGATAAAAATTTATATTGTTTGCTACTATACATAAAAAAAAAACATCTTGACCTTCTTATCATTTAGTTAATATCGCACCGAGAAGGAGGTATTCCCTAGCCCTGTTATCCTCTACAGCCCCCTAGTGTATGAAACTATATCAAGTCTATATATCACCTATGTAACAGCACTATTCAAATAGATGGGATTCTATACCATATTCAAATAGTTTATACATATCTCATTTCCATAATTCAAATTCATCGTTACGTTACGGAGAGAATAACCTACAAAAATCCGAAAACTAAGAAGCACTACTGATTGCTTCACTTATTAACCAAATTTTTCTTAACAAATACCAGGAATCTGACGCTCAATCCAAGTAGGTTTTAGCCTCAACTATAAACATCCGGTATTTTGAATTAATATTTATATAATTTTAATTGTAAATATGATACACTTCCAGGGCTTTACTCCTCAATACTTTAAAAACAATTTCAATATATATATATATATATATATCACCAGGAAAATCTCATAGAATTAATTTAAACCTGAAATGCTTTAATAAATCCTCTACGATACAAAAAAGGCTCGAAAATTAAAGCGCTATATTGTCATCCCTTTCCGAGTTAACACGAGTCACTACTTCTATAAATCTTACACAGACAACGCAGATTTTTCGAATCATATCAAGTTCCGGAGAACTCTTCGCTCTACGATAGAGGCGAAACCGGGGGTTATAATTAAGCCACATTCTGATATCATCAAGACTTTTCTGGTTAAAACTTAAACGCAAAATTTCATCATAACAGCAAAGTTTGATTGAAGTGAAGCTGAGAGTTTTACTATATTTTAATCATATTTTGATTTGTATTCCTAAGACTTCAGCTTCAGAACACTTGGTCAAGGAATCGATAGTTATTTGCTATTCTGTCTAGTGGTCGCTGTTAGCCTTCGATTACCTTAAACAAGTTTTCTTGCTTCTCATTAACTTTCAACAAGTTACTTACCGACTTGCTTCTAAAATCGAAGTTCGATCATGCTAGTCTCCGAAAAACTTTGCTTTTCACCCATGCAACGTACTTCGTGGGAGCCATCAGGAGTAACAATCAGATGCTCTCCAACGAAGATTTGATAGCCCATGTTCAGGACAAAGCGAAGTTGGTAGTGCTCTGACCTGTTACGAAGAGTGTCCGGGGTTCAAATTTCGGCACAAGCAACATCAAACCTACAAAAATGGCAGGCAATTGGGAAACGTATAAGAGTAAAAACTGCATAAGAAAAGCTTTTCACTTTGCCGTTCGGATTCGGCATAAAACTGTAAGCTCCTTCTGAGCGAAAAGCTTGGCCTAGGCTCTCCATTTGCTGTTTATTGTGCCATTAAATGATGAAGAAAGAAAGAACAGGGATTGTAGAGCAGTATCCGAGGAGTATGTATACACTGTCATCCAAGGGTGGAAAGAGATTTATTTGGGGTAAAATTTGGTAAAATCTCTTTCCCGATATATCTCAATCATTGTGACCGCTGAGAAGACCTAAGCTTCCCTAACTCCATCTCTCTCTCTCTCTGCAAATTCAAACTTCTGCTTACATTCGCCTGATTCGTACCGACTTTACGGATGAGTATTATTTTACATATCTAGAACTAAGAAAGAGTGCTCTTTAAAAACTAAATCCTGCAAAGATTTTAAAATCTCTTCAAGATATTTAAGTACATTATCTAGCATTTTGTCACACTGTCGCTTGAGCCGCTTGTGCTCTTTGACAGCGACAACGCGAAGTGTTTGTTATATTAACGCTTTCAGGCATTATTACATAAGTACACATACATATGTACATTCACACATCAATACTCGTATATGGCAATGCATGTGTTCACTAGTGTGTGTGCTGCTACTTAAACGAACCCCGCAGGATGTCATGTCATGTTCATATTATGCTCATGTGTCTAAACAATTATGTGTGTATCGTTGTAGTATAATTACCATGGCTGGCATTTATTAGCTTTGACACTTTTTGGTTTTTGGTTTATTCACACATACATACATACATACAAACATATATAAATATTCACTTACACAGGGGAGTTGCTGCTCTTTTGTGGTACTAAAAAAATGTGCTCCGTTTGTTAATTCTATTACAAATTTCAAAAACAAAACCAGCTTTGAATATTACTAAACACCAAAAAAACTAAAACCAGAAAAATATTTGACAAAAAAAAAATCGAAAGTGTCACAAATTTCACTCGAAATTTGACGAAACTCATTAATGATTAACTAAATCACATCAGGAAGAAATCAAGCAAATTATGTAATAAAAATTCCAACATGTTAACACCAAACAGAAAAAAAAACAAACAAACAACAAATCATTCATTTGCGTTTCGCTCGCATTTTACGTTTCCATTACATACACTTTAACGCTTCCGTTTCCGTTTCACGCTTTAAGTCGTCGTCGTCGTCGTCGTCGTCGTCGTCGAACAAATAAAAATATTAATAAAAGGAAATTCGTTGGGGCAAGCAGCTGCTGTTGCTTATGATTTAATCATTTGTGGTACGTAAAAAGTTTTTGATTTCTTTTACTTATTTTTTATTTCTGTTTGTTTTATTTTTCCCAACGCCACAACTTGCTGGAAGGAAAATTATTTAATATATTGTTGTTGTTGCTGTTGTTGGTGTTTTTGGTTTTGTTTTTGATCGTACATACTACATTTTTGGTCAAATACTTACAATATGTATGTATGTAAATAGAAAGTCATGTGGTTGTAGTCTCGGTGATAATGCATTAAGTTTTCTGTGACGTAGTTTAGTAAATGTGTGTCTCACATTAGATACTTACACACACATAAGGTCAAGGTTGTTGCTATTGTGTGAAGGAATTTGTAGGAGTTTCGTCTATGTATTGGTGTACATGAAAGTTTTCGTCTTTAACCCTTTCACAGCTATTGGTAAATATGTTTGTCCGGTGTTCGAATCTCGGCACAGATAAAAACAAAAAGTGGAAACAAAAATTTTCTACACAGCAACTTTTTTTTACCACTGGCAATGGCAAACCTGCAAGAGTAAAAATTGCCTATGAAAAGCTTTTCACTTCGCCGTTCGGATTCCGCATAAAACGGTAAGGCCCTTCCATTCATGTACAAATATTATATAACACGCACGACATGAATGAATGCAAAAAGCTTGGCCTAGGCCCTCCATGGGCTGTAGTGCCATTAAAAGAATACATAAATAAAAGATTTTCAGACAAATTTTGGACAAATAATAAAGGGTAATTTTTACGTTTATATTTCGGACAGTTCACGCGTGATTTCTGACATGTGTCAAAGTGAAAAATGCTCAGTTTGGTTTGCCATTTCGTCATGAATACCAGGTGTATAGCTATGAAACCGGTAATGGCATCTCTGTTTCGCTAGGTACAAAACTATACGCTCTGTCAAACCAAATCATTGGCGCTATTTCTTTGCATTTAGTTCTGTCAATAATATTCAGTTCATAAACAACAACATATTTTTTTTCGTTCGTAAAAATGTCGAATTTTGTGCCTACAAACATCATCGATTTTCTATTTTCAATTGAAGAAATCTGCTTTAGAATCTCATCGAATGCTTGTGGCCCGCACGCTCTAGGCAAAACACAGTGCAACAACGATTCGTTGGTTCAATAAGTTTTGGCGATTTTGATGTGAGAAACAAAGAACGTGGAAGACCACCGAACAAGTTGAAAGATGCCGAATTGCGAGCTTTACTCGATGAGGATGATGGTCAAACGCAAGAACAACTTGCTGAACAATTATGGTAAATGTGGCCCAACAATGCATTTCTCAACGTTTAAAAGACATAGGATTGATTTTGAAAGTGGGAAGTTGTGAAAGTGGGAGCATGAATTGACTGAAAGACAGCAAGAAAATCAAAAAACCACCTGTGAAATGTTGCTCGCCAGGTACCAAAGAAAGTCATATCTTCATCGAATTGATACTGGCGATGAAAAATGGATCTATTTCGAGAATCTCAAATGTAAATGATCATATATTAAGCCCGGTACACCGGCCAAATCGACAGCAAAGCCAAATTGCTTCGGAAAGAAGACAATACTCTGTATTTTCTGGGATCAGCGAGGTGTTATCTAGTTTGAACTTCTGAAAGCAGGTGAAACAATTACTGGTCAACGCTACCAACAACAATTGGTCGACTTGAACCATGCTTTGTGGCAAAAACGTTCAGAATATCAATTTAGGCAAAACAAAGCGATTTTTATTGATGACAATGCACCAACACATCGAACAAAACTGACTCGGGAATTGGTAGATTCGTTTAGCTGGAAAGCACTGAATAAGCAGAATTGCCATATTTGGAGTGAAGACCACCAGCCAGAGGCAATGCAGCAGCTACTAATGCATCCCGAAAAATGCACTGTTTGATGCGGTTTATGAGAAGGCGGCATCATTGGGCTGTACTTCTTCAAAGACGATGAAGACCGCAACGTTATGGTCAATGGAAAGAAAGAAAGGTAACGCTCGATGATAACAGACTTTTTTTTGCCGAAAATGCAAGAATTGGTCTCGGCCGACATGTGGTTCCGAAAGGACGATGCCACACTGCACGCCAAACCATGCTTCAATTGAGAGGCGGGCGAATTTGGTGAGCAGTTAAGCTCATGTTTTGGTGTAGTCAATTGGCCACCAAGATGGTGTCATTTGACCCCGTTACACTATTTTTTGTGGAACTATGTTAAGTCTCTTGTCTATAGGACCAGTCAAACACGATTACTGCTTTGGAAGCCAACACCAACATTGAACGCGTCATTTGTGATTGGTGAGATTCCGGCCGAAATGTCTGAAAAAGTGAGCCAAAATTAGAGCTTCAGACAGGACCAGTTGAACCGTAGCCGCGGGCAACATTTACGTGAAATTATCTTTATAAAGTAAATGGCAGGAATTGATTTAAAAATTTCATTCACTTTTGTAAAATTTCTGTGTTTTTTTTTAATTTTCAAGAACCAAACTCTTACAAAATCACGCTTTATGTGAGTAATGTCCAATGAGGTCATTTTAGTCTCAGAACCCCAAAAGGTTACGTTAAGTAAAAACATCAAGTCAAGAAATTTTTCTTAAAAAACGACATACATTTTTTTGGTAGAAATGCAGCCAGCTCTAAAGTTTTCAGGAATATGTCAACAGTTTTCTAATTTACGGCACTTTGGCCTGCAAGAGAATCCATGCGTCTCATTGGTTATGAGAAGAGAGAAATGCGGTTAAATTTGAAAACGATCTATTAATAAGGTTTTGAGGCTAAATAATTCGTAAAAAATACGAATGCACCAGGGATTTAAAGTCGATCGAGAAAGGGTTAACGTATGCTGTTAGGTCTGTTTTTTAATTCAAAATTTTTAAAACCTTTTTTGAAGTATCTCACAGAAAACAGACTCCATCTATTGAGAATCAGTTTTGAACAATCTGAAATAATTTTTCCAGTGTAAACTTCAATGAACTTAGGAAGTTTCGAAACCAAACGAAAGCTATTCGACTTTGATGACTTGGGGCAATCAAAATGACACTAACTGGATCATGACGTCAATCTAACCTCGTATGTGTGTAGCTATTAGCAGGGTCAAAGATTACAGAAGGCGGTGTTTTTAATTTGCTTGTCCTTTTAATCTAATATTTTTGTTTTGTCTTAAACATTGACCTAAATGTATGAGAGGAGCTTATCCCTGAAAGCTCTTTACCCTTTGGATCTGATCTAGCTGTGTGCGTGAAGGTTCTTATCCCTGAAAACTCTTTACCCCTTAGATCTAGCTGTGTGTGAAGTCATTATGCATATGGTAAAGTCTTCTTCGAAAGAAAAACCAAATTTTGTATCGGTGCACCAGCAGCCAAATCCAGTCCATTTTAATTCCCAGTCATCGCACTTTTGACCACAAAACCTTCTTCATCTTCGTACTTCGAACACATAGCCATGCAATAGACATGTGGTCAAAGCTTATTTAACTACTCTTACATCGCTTATTATGTATATTTCTTTGTTTGATAAGCCCCAAATAAGGTCTCTACATCTAGCAAATAGGTTTAGCAGGCCACCTTGGCGATATGCTTAGCTGCTGTACTCGTATTTTGGCTATTGCACGACTAGAGATTACATTATAAAACAACAACGAGTATTGTGGTCATTAAAATGTAACTAATTTAAATTACTTGAGCTAAGGCACTGGTCGCTGTGGCGTCGTGGTAATGCATTGGACTGCTACGCATAGTGCCCGGGGTTCGAATCGCGGCACAAAAGAAAAAATACATTTTCTACACGACACCACCTCTTGGCAGGCAATGGCAAACCTTCAAGTGTAAAAATTGCCTATGAAAAGCTTTTCACTTCGCCGTTCGGATTCGGCATTAAACTGTAGGTCCCTTCCATTCATGTACAAATATAACACGCACAATATGAGTGGAGGCGAAAAGCTCGGCCTAGGCCCTCCATGGGCTGTTGTGCCATTAAAAGTAAGTAAGTAAGGCACTTACTTAGTTAAAGAATTTTCGTGTTAAATTACATTCATTAGGCATTATTGTTAAAAAAAAACGTCATTTGTGAATATGTACTAAATAAAAAAAGGGTCGTAAAATAATAGATGACAATAAAACAAAGACTTCGAAGTCAAGGTAGGAAGGTAAGCAGGCAGGTAAGCACAGAAACCAACAAGCAGTCAGATAGAAAGGTGGACACGAGTATACACCTAAAGACTGCAAAGAGTGTTTCTCTCTCTCTCTCTCTCCTTTTTCATCACAACTGGTGGTCATTTAAATGCCACTAAGTGTATTCCATAAGGTAAATTTAATTTGCACGACAACATGAGACAGAGACTGAAGCAGAAACAAACAAGCACAAAACAACGGGGATGTAAGAAAAAACACATTGCATTCATTTTCATGTGTGCATGCATGTATTAGTGATTATGCACACATACATACATATTCATATTCACTTACAAAGAGACAATGCCTTGGCTTTACATTACATACTTACATCGAAGCGGAAACGGAAATGTTTGCTATTAAATGCAAAATTTAATTGAAAATTCCAATTGTTTGGCGCTCATAAAGGAAACAAAGTAAACAACAACAACAACAACAACAACAACAACAACAACGACAACACCAACGACCACCTCTAAACTTGTATTAGTTGAAAAATAACACATTAGGAAAATTATTTATGTTCTCAATGTTTGAGTGTTGAAAAATATTTATGATATTTGTTTGGCCACAAAACAAAAAAAAGAACAAAACAACAACTACTTCATACATATACCTTAAGTTAAAAAAATTAAAAATTAAATTAAAAATTGAATGTGTGCAGGGAAACTGCTCTCCGAAGCAATTTACTGAGTATCTACAGTAATTCAACTATGAAAATATTTCCATTATCATCAAGCACCTCAACCAAGTGCGAGCACCTCAAAACTCGAGTGAATATTGTCGTCAACGTCATTGTCGAGCTGCTGCTGCTCCTGCTAGGTTTCATCCACGTCTACATACTCGTTGTCCTTTTTTGCTCCAACAAATACTTTACTAATTCAAATGAAGTGAAAGTAAAGAATTTTCATAGACTAACACCAGGCAACCAAATGAACCAACGAACGAATGAACTAACACGTTTACAGAAACAGCAAACAAAACAAACTAAGTAACAAAAAAAAGCATCCCGCAGCTTAACCACACATACCACCAACAACACAATAACCATACTGCAAAAACTAAAGAATTTTTCATATTCATCAGGACGAATGTCCTTTCTATTGTATTATTACTATTGTTGCTGCTGCTGCTGCCACCGCTGCTGCCACTGTTGGGAATGTGGCATCCCCTTGGAATCATCAAATTGCACTTCATTATTACACCCGATTGTGCACAGTGGTCAACTTTGTTGTTGCTGTTGCTGTTGTTGTTGTTGTTGCTGTTATTTTCTACAAACACACAAATTCCATTTCACACTGTTCTAAAACACAGCAGCAACAACAAGAACACGAATAGCAAGCGTTAGTTGTATAGGAAAAAAATAAAAATAAAAGGTAGTTGAAAAATAAAAGGAATTCCAACAACTACGTGGACTAGAAACAACAGCAACAACAATATTGGCATTTGTAAAACAAAAGTTCTAGAAATATGTAGAAGTAGCAGCGACAGCGGCAACCAGCAAAAGCAATGGAGTGGTACATGATATGATTTTGCAGGAAATTTGTACCTGGGCACGTGGTTGCCAGATGCGAAAAGTTTTTTTGCTTAGCAATCGAAAAATCTCACTTATGATATCCATAAACAGAAACATGCGGAACGTAATGAAAAATGGAACATTTCAGTTTCGTAACAAAAACTATATCAGTTCAGTTACTATTGGAGCAATTGGGAATATCAGAGAATGTACAGGGTGTTTCTTTTGTAGAAATGTGGTTTTCAAGAAGAAATAAAACGCATATAATTTAATGTAATGGCCAAGAATTTAGCGTTATTATAAAGATAAGGATTTGCCATTATGTTTTAAAACCGATTTAGGGCAAGTGGCCGCCGCGGCTTACTTTACTTTACTTTACTTTTAATGGCACAACAGCCCATGGAGGGCCTAGGCCGAACTTTTTCTCATTCACTCATGTTGTGCGTGTTATATTTGTACATGAATGAGAGGGACCTACAGTTTAATGCCGAATCCGAATCCGAATGGCGAAGTGAAAAGCTATTCATAGCAATTTATACTCTTGTAGGTTTGCCATTGCCTGCCAAGAGGTGGTGCCGTGTAGAAAATTTTTTTTTCTACTTTTTGATTTTGCCTGTGCCGAGATTCGAACCCCGGACACCCCACTGGGCCACTGGGGGCCGTATGTCAGTAATAACGCGCCGAATAGTCTCTTCCAAGGCCCGAGTCAATCGTCTCGGGCTTATCTGCGTAGACAAGCGACTTCACATAACCCCAAACAAAACCAAACAGTGACTTTTTGAGGATGTAACAGCGTCTCAACAATGGCTTGTAGATTATGATCACTCCAAATGCGACAATTTTGCTTATTAACGTACCCATTCAACCAAAAGTGAGCTTCATCGCTAAACAACATTTTCTTGTGAAAATCGGGATCGGTGGCCATCTCGTTTTGGGGCCATTCACCGAAAGTGCGAAACGCTTGATGGTCGTTCGGCTTCAATTCTTGCACAAGTTGGATTTTGTAAGATCGCAAACCAATATCCTTCCGCAAAATCTTCCATAAAGTGGATGGGCACAACTCCAATTGTTGCGCGCGATGGCGGATGGACTCATTCGGGTCTTCTTCGATACTCTGCTCCACAGCAGCAATAGCGTCTTCGGTGCGCACTGTACAGCGTCTCTGAGGATGCGCATTATCCACTAGAGTAAACGTGGTGCGAAACCGATCAATGGTTGCTCGAATTACCGACTCTGCTGGGCGATTATGTCGACCGAATATTGGACGAAGCGCGCGATGCGTCGCGCGAACCATTATTTTGGTAATAAATTTGCACGATTTGCAAACGTTGTTCAGGAGTAAGTCTATTCATTATGAAATGGCAAACCAAACTGAGCATAAATGAAGTGACAGCTGTCAAAAAGACCAACTCCGAAAAAAGTATTGCCAGATTGAAAACCACACTTTAAAAAAACACCCTTTATTAGTCAAAAGTTCTAACGGAAAAAACATATCTTTCTAAGGTCAATATACCGAACGGAAAAATATAAAAAATATAGAAATTTCCCGACATCGGCTTTCTAAATTTTTTGTATGCGAGCTTATATTTTCAATACCATAAATAAGGTTCAAAATAAGACACAAATATATTTATTATGATTTTCTTTTATAGATTTTCTTTTACTGTAAAACTGATTCTCCTATAAAAACGATGAGGGGAAAATAATTTTACCCGACTTCAAATTCAATGAAGAAGGTAGTGCTACATTTATTTAGAGATAGCTGAACAAAACTGAAGTTTGTTTCTAGAAAATTCCAAAGCAAATCTGAAATTTTAGCTACATAATTACAAATATCAAAACGGTGTGGTGTAGTTGATAGTACGTGGCCTGCTACGCAGAGTATCCGGGATTCAAATCTCGGCACAGGCAAAATCAAAAAAATTTACAGTTGCCTATGAAAAGCTTTTCACTTCAACGTTCGCATTCGGCATAAAACTGTAGGCCCCTTCCATTCCCCTACAAATGTAACACGCACAACATGAGTAGAGGCGAAAGTCCGGCCCAGGTCCTCTATGGGCTATTGTGCCATTAAAAGGAAGAAAAAGAAAAAGAGGAAGAAGAAGAGAACAAATACCAAAGTATATCGACTGTATTTTTGAATTCAAAATGTCGACGAGTAGACTACATGTACGAAATTCTTGGTGTCTAAGCCACCCTAATGCACCTTTTCTTTCCAATTCATTTTGCTCTATCCTTGTTTTATTTCTTTTCTTGCTATTGCTTTCTCTTAGTGCTTCTCTAGAACTCTTTAACACCGGTCGGTTGGGCTCTTCAATATATTTATTGTACAATTTTTCCTTCCAATAAATTTGTCAATGTTGTTAAATTTAAATACAAATTTCTTGCGTTTTAATATCCCATTAATTCACTTCTGATCGCTGTGGCGTAGTGGTAGTGCGTTAAACTGCTACGCAGAGTGTCCGGGGTTCGAATCTCGACGTAGGCAAAATCAAAAAGTAGAAAAAATAATATTTCTACACGGCACCACCTCTTGGCAGGCGGCAATGGCAAACCTACAAGAGTAAAAATTGCCTAAGAAAACCTTTTCACTTCGCCGTTCGGATTCGGCTTTAAACTGTAGGTACCTTCCATTCATGTACAAATATAACACACACAACATGAGTGGAGGCGAAAAGTTCGGCCTAGGCCCTCCATGGGCTGTTGTGCCATTAAAAGTAAGTAAGTAGTAATTCACTTCTGAATTAAACACTTGGAAATCGGGCAAAATTGAAAGCTTTGAATCGGGAAATTTTCACTACAAATACGATGAAAAGTTGATCTTTTGGGTTTTTTTGTCCTGAAAATAGTTTAATAAATCAGTAAGAGGATTAATCTCTCAACGACTAAGTAAGAATCTAGAAAGTTTATTAAAACTTCAAAGCCTGGCCTAGTGTTTTACATCTAAACTTGTAGTGGGCAAATTTTGACCATGATTGGTAAATTTCCTTAGTCCGGCAACGTTTTACACTGACATACAAACTCTTACGTATGTAAATAAATTTACATTTCTTTTGCTAGTTTTTCTACATTTTTCTGCATATGTATTGTACATAGGTATTTGTTGTTGTCTATGTTTTTACTTTTTGCAATAATTGTTGTTGCTGCTGCTAGCTGTTGTTTATTTATGCTGCGGCTTACGAAAATACCACAACAAAAAACAACAAGCAAAGAATATTGAAGAAAGAAAGAAATACAGTAAGCTGCTGCTATGGCTGCAGCCGTTTCGTTTTCGTCATCCTTTTGGGAAATTCCAGTTTATTTTACTGACGCAACGAGCGGCAGCAGCAGCAACAGCTGCAGCAGCAGCAGCCCAGGTGTGACGGTGATAGTTGGAGTACTATTTAACATACATGTACATATACAGTACTTTCAAGAAGAAAGCAATCGGCTTTTTCGCATGAAATAATTTGAATATCAAGTAGGCCTTGATTTTCAAAAAACTTGATTTCATTTTAAATTTCGCAATGTAATTGTAGCAACAGTCCATTATACGCTTTCGTCTCAAGAGCATATTTAAGAGATGAGTTCCGTATACGCGAAACGTTTTGAAGCAGTCTTTCTTTGTTCCCATCCAAAAGGTCCCAAGATGTCTCACTTGAGTGCGTCGAAGTACTTACTTAAAAAAGTCGAAGGCGTTTGTCCAGCATTGGAACCAACACTTTTTGGTGCACAAAAATGTGGGCGACTTGCCGAATCGCGGCATTTGGAGAGCTACCTCGAAACAGGAGGACTTGGTTATAAAGAGGTTTTTCGAAGCTAATCCAGCCATATCCTTGAAAGCAGCTATTGGCTCGAAAGGGCATAAATGTCTCCCTGAATACAATAAGAAACCGTTTGAGGGAGTTTCAGATCCGATTTCGAGCAACGACGGTAAAACCCTCCCTAACTAACTACAAAGCAAATAAAAAAAACGCCAAGAGTGGGCAACTGAATTGTGGATGACGATTGGAGCCAAGTGGTGTTCACAGACGAATCCTCCTTTTATATGACAAACACTATTAAGCGTGCTTGGTCCACTAAAGACGGTAAGATGCTCCAGCGATAAGTGAAACATCCAGGAATGGTTCATGTTTGGGGATGCTTCACAAAACAAGGATTTGGCAAATTAATCATGTTCACGAGGAATTTGGATGCCAACTTCATGACCACGATATACCGTCGTGGACTTTTGCTATCAACGGATATGCATGCGCTGTGGCGTAGTGGTTGTGCGTCGGACTGCTACGCAGAGTGTCCGGGGTTCGAATCTCGGCACAGGCAAAATAAAAATAAAATAACAAAATAGAAAAAAATTATTTTTCTACACGGCACCACCTCTTGGCAGGCAATGGCAAACCTACAAGAGTAAAAATTGCTATGAAAAGCTTTTCACTTCGCCGTTCGGATTCGGCATTAAACTGTAGATCCCTTCCATTCATGTACAAATATAACACGCACAACATGAGTGGATGCGAAAAGCTCGGCCTAGGCCCTCAATGGGCTGTTGTGCCATTAAAAGTAAAAGTAAATGATATGTGGTTTGGGGTAGGAAGCCGATATTGAGTCCTTCAAGAGGACAAGGACCCAAAACATCGCAGTCGCTTGTATAGCAGTTGGAAAGAGGAAAATGGCATAACTTCATTGGATTGGCCCTCACAGTCGCCAGATGCGAATCCGATCGAAAATGTTTGGAACGGCTTCTTAGGGTAATATGGCGAAGTTTAACACGGGCATATGCTGAAAAATTTGTCGATATCATGCAATTCCGTTGTAATGAAATTACAAAAAATGGAGGCGACTCGACGCCATATTACTTAATATATTTGCGCAATGAATAATTAATCATTTCAAGATGCTGTGGACTTTTTTTTTAAGATACCTTAATTTTTTCAGTGACTTAAGCCGATTGCTTTCTTCTTGAAACTAGTGTACATAAATCATTCAGTTGTAGTGGTCGTACTTAGTACGTATGTGTAGTATGTATGTACATTTCAGTATACGGTGGTGATTGTATTAATGTTTTTGCTTTCAGTTGTAGTAAAATTGACACGAAACCTGAATATTTATTTGTTCAGGGTGCGCCATCTTTTATTGAATAACTTAAAATCGAAACAACCAATTCCATATGAGGAATTTTTTATATAATTTGATCCTTTACAATTTATTTGGACCAGTTTTTGAATACAATATGATGCTGAAATTCTATGTACTAATTATCATATTTTTAGAAAAGGTCGCCTTCATAAACATGGCGGAGGCATTTTAATTGCCGTTCCGTCTTTATATCCATCTGAGGTTTACCCATTAGATTATTCTGATGATATCCAATTCTTATGTGGCCGCATAAGGATTGGTGAGCAATATGCATTTATTACATGTTCATATATCCCGCCTAATTCAACTGATGATATTTCTTCTTTCTTGGCAACAATTTGCTCTAAAATGAGATCAACTGATTCACTGATTGTTCTTGGTGATTTTAATATGCCAAGTGTTACTTGGAGGTTTTGTGAAGAAGTGCGGCATCTTTATCCTTGCACTGCTATAGAACACAATAATCACTTTTTGGATATAAGTACTTTCTGAATTAAGTTTGTATCAGATTAATAACATTAAAAATAAGAATGAAAAATATTTGGGTCTTGTTTATGTAGATGATGACTCAAAAAGTTTAATTTCCCATTCACAACCCTACGTTACACCTGAGGATGGTCATCGTCTTACCTTAGCATTATTCTTTGAATTACCTTATAGTCTAAACATTTATTTAACAACTGCTAAATCGGAATACTAATTTCAAAGAACTAAGTTGATATCGTTGATATTCTTGCTGTTACCTCTTGGCCGTTAGATAATGTGAACATTGACAGCTGCGTATCTCTATTTAATAATGTTTTATATAAAGTTTACGCCGATGATATCTGCCTTGTGTCACACAAATTGCCTGACATGCAGTACAAAATCGATCAGCTAGTTGCTGAGGCTCAAAAGGTTGGCTTAGAGATAAACATCTCGAAAACCAAAGCCAGTTAATATCATCAGCGTATGACACTCTTGTAGAAAATAGTGCCAGAGATGTCGATGTTCGCAGCTCGAATTATTTATTCCAGCATAAGGTTCTCCTTAAGCTTAGTTAGATAAAGAAAATACATCAAAGAAAACGGATTTAAATCTAAAATCATCAATTATAAAATTTGTATACTCTGTCCTGCCCACCTGGCACTACAACAGATAATCGGTCTTGGCCGTCTCTACAAGCTTCGCCAGTCGCCTCTGCTATGCGCCAGTCGGTAAAGCCAAGTGTAGTCAGGTTGCCCTGCACCTGGTCTTTCCAACGGAGATTAGGACGTCCCCTTCTGCGTGTTCGTCCACCGTGGTTCAAATAAAACACCCTTCTAGACGGAGCGCTTTCTTCCATTCGCTCAACATGACCCAGCCAGCGAAACCGCTGGATTTTATTACGCTTGACTATGTCAGTGTCGGCGTACAGCTCATACAGCTCATCGTTCCATCTTATTCGATACACGTCGTCCACGCATACTGTACCGTAGATCTTATGGAGTATCTTCCTCTCGAAAGTTCCTAACAGCCTGTCATCATTGATGGTTAATGTCCACGTGAAGGATGGGGACTTATTGAGCGTTCTTTTCGTCGGTCGAGAGAGAGAAGGCTCTATTTCACAATTGCCTACTGAGCCCGTAGTAACACCTGTTGGCAAGAGTTAATCCCCGCTTGATCTCAAGGCTGACATTATTGTTGGTGTTTATGCTGGTTCCTAGATATACGAAATCCTTGACGACTTCAAAAGTATAGTTGTCAACAGTGACATTTTGTCCAAGACGCCGTGACTCTTTGTTTGTTGACACAAGGTATTTCGTTTTGTCCTCGTTCACCACTAGACCCACTTGACGAGACTCCCTTTCCCGGTTGGAGAATGCTGCACTGACTGCTCGAGCGTTTTTGCCAATGATGTCAATATCATCAGCGTATGCTAGCAGCATGACACTCTTCTAGAAGATAGTGCCAGAGATGTCGATGTCGATGTTCGCAGCTCAAATTATTTTCTCCAGCATAAGGTTAAAGAAGTCACACGATATGGAGTCACCTTTTCTGAAACCTCTTTTGGTATCAAATGGTGCGGAGAGGTCTGTCCCAATTTTCACTGCGCTGGTGCTGTTGGTCAGTGCCATTTTGCAAAGACGAACGAGCTTTGCAGGGAACATTTTCGTATTTACTAAACGAAATTATTTTATTCCTATTAAACTTAACATATGCAAAATAAATTATGCTCAAAATGATCCTTTTCGTGGAATATGTAGAGATTTCAATGAACATTATAATTTATTCAGCATTCCCGGTTCTCTGGAACACATCAAAACAAACTTACTTATCATATTAAATCAATAAACAGCTGATGATTTTATATCTTTAGTTGTAAAAAATGCCTATTTGGATATACGCGGCTCAATACATATTTTCGTGTAAAGCGGTTGCGTCGGTCACCGATCCATACGTTATGTGGATGCGCCCCTCGGTCGTGTTGGACGGGAGGAGGGTCCGTTGTGATTCGTTCGTTAAAAAAACAACAACATCAATCAAGTGGCCACCGTTATTGAGCAAAGCAAAATGAGCCGTTCTTGCTACATTTTTCATCACTTTATCGAGCATCTCGGTCGGTATAGCGATAATTTCGGCACGAATATTTGCCTTCAGCTCGTCAATGGTTTGAGGCTTGCTGGCGTAAACTTTGCTTTTCAAATAACCCCACAAAAAGAAGTCCGGAGGCGACAAATCTGGAGATCTAGGTGGCCAGTCAATGTCACCAACGTCCAGGGAATTTTCGTTGCAGAAACTGTTGCATTGTTTGATTTGCAGTGTGCCATGGCGTACCGTCTTATTAAAGCCAGCAACCGTCCAAACCTTCTTCACACATTTGTGGGTAGACATAACGAGCCAACATCCACCGATATCGATTCCCATCGACTGTTTTGCCTTCTCTTAAGTAAAATGGCCCAATGATGGTTTTGGTGCCGAACGCCGGCCTAAACAGTCACTTTTTGGTCATGCAATGGTGTTTCATAGATCTCATGTGGATTCTCTGTTCCCAAAATGCGGCACTTTGTCTGGTTAATGGCGCCAGAGAGTGTGAAATGGGCCTCGTCGATCATCAAAATTTGCTTCCAAAAATCAGGTTCAGTATCAACCATTCGAGAGACGATTTGGTTGTATTCCAAGCGACGATGATGGTGTGTCGGTAATATTCTTTGAGTCAATTGCACTTTATACAAATCATCCTTCAAAATGCACCGCAGGTGGTTCTACTGACAGCAAAATGCTGAGTGTGGTGACAATACGACAAATGTGGGTTCTCGGCAACACTTTCTCTTACCGCTTCAACCAGTTCATTGGAATATCTTGGGCGTATATGAATGGCTTGTCGACGATCGATCGCATATAAAGAAATGAGGAAAAATTTAATTTTTCACTAGTTCTCTTTATCTGGGTCTGAAGGGATTGTAGAAGATGAAGTCGACTCATGCTATGCATTCGCCCATACAAGCTACTACAGGCTGGCAGAGAGTATTATCTTAGCCCACTGTCCTGAGGAAGATTAGACCTTGACTGATAATCCTTGCCTGTTGATCAAATTATATTAAGCTTAAACTTCGTACCACCTAAAATTGATTCGATTATATAGCGCTTCTCCCAATCGACCTTCCATCTCAAATTCATTGTGATAACAAATATAATGTCGGACTGTGTACGGTTTGAGATTCGTTTGGTACTTACTAAATAAATCACATGGAATGGAAAAGAAATGAGGTTAACATTCAATTCAAAGCATGGAGAATTGGTTTAACAAATTTCAGATCAATGCAGCGAGCGCTCTATGATGGACAACGTTATTTGTTTTGTTGTCCGGTTCGTAGACAAACAATGCAGACGGGTTTCCGACACTCGAACATGCCATGTACAATTGAACGCGCGAGAAGCATGGAAATTGGAGATTGAGACCACCCACTTGCAACGATTGTCCTTGATCTTTTTTGATCGTCATGGCGAAAGCGAGCCGAACTCAAAAGGTAAGGCCGTAGGTATCATTGGAATTCTTGGAATGATTACTTTCTCCGAGTTATAAGTAGCATTTTGAAATATTGTAGTGCATAGGTAGTGCCACGCTCCTTTGTCCAATTCCGCCCATATGATACATGGAGCTTAAAGTTGAACACATAAAGTCGTGTGCCAAATATCATTAAAAAATATTCAAAGGGAGCCGAATTATAGCGTATACGAGTATAGATGTAGTGTATGGGCGGTGCAACGGCCCTTATGGGATTCTTATCGCCCACTTTATTTTTATTTTTAATATAATCAACACACAGGTCATGCAGAGCATTGTGTTGATTGGAAGGAAGGTTGATAGGTGGGAGGAAAAAGAAGGGAGAAGTGTTTATGAACGTTTGCTTTAAACTTGCAAGGGTCATAATAATTGGGAAAAATTGTTGCAGGGAGCTTATTCAAAATACGCGCGATACGACAGATGAACGAACTTTCTCTGTAATGCATAGTGCGTTGGAACACCGTGTCTACGTGGAAGGCGTGAGTTCCGCTTGCTGACCGTGCAGTTCTGTTGAACACACGAACTGGCGGCATCAGCTTCCGCTTCTCAGAAGAACATCTATCGTTAAAGTAACGGTAGAACAGTGAGACGCAAGCTACATTTCGACGATGTTCCAAGGAGTCAATAGAGCTGGAAACTCTACTGTTTCCTATTAGCTTTATCGCTCAATGTTGTATACGGTCCAGCAGCTCCAATTGCGTTCGTGAAGCTCCAGCCCATAGGTGCGAATTAAACTCCAATTTAGGATGTAAAAATATTTTTTACACCGCCTAAGAAAGCCGAGACACTTGGCTACTTCTTTCGACACGTCAAAAATGTGTTCATTCCAACGAACATCACATTGGATGGACATGCCCAGAACACCAAGATTCGCTATCTCCGCAATACATACCCCACTCATATCTAGGGGGTTAACGAGGGGTTGGGAGACTCGTTTGTGAGATAGCAGACAACATTGGGTCTTACGCGCATTGAACTCAACTCTATTCGTAAGACCCCAACATCAGTTTTGAGATATTGCAGTTGAGTCTAATAGCCTTGATAGTATTGTATATAAAGCTTTCCTCTTCTCTTCCACGAACATTGTCTGTTGCCACACATTCTTTCTTTAAAGATACCATATAAACTCAATCTCGAAGCTTATTGGCTGCTTCAAGCATCTGAAAAATAAAGGTTTCGAGGAAAAACTATTCATCGGTTTCTCAACTCATTTTGGATTTTTCACTTAATAGTTCCACGAAGAGATTATTCAATCGAACCTATCTAAATAAATGAGAAACTACGAGTAACGAGTATAATAAAATCTTCTTCTAATATTAATCTGTATGTTAAATAGTCAAATAGTCTCACCTTATAGAATTCATTTATTTTCAGTCAGACTAAACTAAGTAATTCATCTATTTTATTCACATAATATTTGTAAGCGAATTTTTGTTTGCTACTCTTGTCCTTGCAGCCATTTAGTTGATATTTAAATTCAAACTCTTTTTCAAGCTCTTGCAATATGAAAGTAAAAAATCAAAAAGGAAATTTAATAGTATAAAACATGCAGCTATTAAACTAGAAGCTAAAGTTCAGTCATTTTCGCAGCACATATCGCAGTATGAGATAAAGAATCAATGGGCTGAGGAACAAAGTTGAACAACTAATAAATAACGTGCTTGGAGTTCGTTAAAAGCAGATAATAACAAAACAAAAACAAAAAGCAATGTAATAAAGAACCGATTGATTAATTACAAACCGATTCAAAGGAACTTAGCATTCTTAGAAATTATATACATAGGTCACTAGATTACTACATAGTAATCATTTAAATAAGTACAAAATGGTTTAATTAGGATCAAGACCGCACTCCCCTTAGGTTATCATATCAAAAGAGACCAACTAGCTTCGGTATTTTCTTTACGAACAGCCACAATACCTCAACCTACCTTCTACCTTTCAAATAGGTAGGTACTTAAATAGTGACCAGTTAATTGTATAAGAAAAGTATTCCTAGTGTATTCATAACCATCGCGATTATATAAAAATTATGTTAATAAATGATTTAAAACATTAGTTGGTTTTCCTTGCTGGGATATGTGCCTGTAAATGTATGCATTTGAAAATACTTCACCACAACAAAACCGATTTACGTCAATATACATAAACGCAAACGCGAAAGTGTATGAGAAACAAGTATGAAAAGAACAACGGCTGTAACAGCAACAACAATAATAACTACAACTACGAAAATTTTCGTATAAATAAATGAATGAGCGACAGGCGGATGATGTTCAGGTTCTTCTACTCCTGACTAAATGAGTGACGTACATTCGCACTCATTATTGACAACAACTTATAGTTCACATCTATTGAGGATTTTGGGTAGTACCACAAGCTAAAGTGCAGGTATGGTAGAAAGAAAGAAAATGGGTTAAGTTAGACCGTTTATGCATGTATGTATGTATGTATGTATGAGTAACTGTCATTATTATTGACACCTTTGGCTTTCCAGACGTTCACTCATACGCGTCGACGTAAGTATGCACTACTTATCAGCATACCCAGAGCTTAACCAACGTATAAATAACATTTACTACCTGAGTTACGTTGTTAGTTGAGTAAGGGTGTCCCAAAATGTTAAATAATATTTTTATTTTTTGAACAAGTGATGATATTTCCTATTAGATTGAAAAGAAGACATGTTCCGATTAAGTACGTAATCAAAAATGCCGGCAAATGGCAACAGCGGCTATGATCACAGACCCTTTCTCTTTGAATGAAATTTTTTATGACATTTTGAGAAAGATGTGGCTTTATCTCACCGATGATGCGTTAACTTCCAGCCTTGAGCTCAGGAATTGATTGTGGTTTATTCACATAAATCGGGAATTTCATAAAACCCCAAAGATAGAAATCATTACTTGACTTTACTTTTAATGGCACAACAGCCCATGGAGGGCCTAGGCCGAGCTTTTCGCATCCACTCATGTTGTGCGTGTTATATTTGTACATGAATGGAAGGGAAGGGACCTACAGTTTAATGCCGAATCCGAACGGCGCAGTGAAAAGCTTTTCATAGGCTATTTTTACTCTTGTACTTAGGTTTGCCATTGCCTGCCCAGAGGTGGTGCCGTGTAGAAAAATTATTTCTTCTACTTTTTGATTTTACCTGTGCCGAGATTCGAACCCTGGACACTCAGTGTAGCAGTCCAACGCATTACCACTACGCCACAGCGACCAAAAGATAGAAATCACAAGGCGTTAAATCACACGTTCTTAGTGGCCAGTTGACATCGGAATTTCGGGAGGTGATTCGGTCTGGAAATCGTTGCTGCAATAAATCGGTGTGGCAGGTACCGCCATCCTGCTGAAACCTCATATCGTACAGATACATACCGTCTAATCAAGGCCACAAGAACTCCATTATCATGTTCCTGTTACGAATGCCATTCACAGTCACTGCATTTCCGGCTTCGTGTTCATAATAATACCGCGTTGTTCCTTTGTGCAGCGCTCCATTATTATTAATCGAATTAAACAAAAATGACAACTTTTAAATTTCATAGCTGCCACTTGCACACAAAAGAAATGGCTCAAAATTTGAATCGTACACTCTTACTGGGACACCCTATATATGGGTTTTTCTAAATTCTACTTTGCTTTTAGGTAAACTTGACTAAGCTTATGTAATAACGGTTCATTTTCTTTGTTTGTTGCGCATTAGTTAACTGTGTTATGCTTCTGCTTGTTTTATTTCGTTGAGTATTTGCGAAAATATTTGAATATTTCCTTCTACATGGAACAAAAGAATGATTTATTTTATTAATACAAAAGGGAGTAATGTTTTTTAGCTAATAAATTATATAATGTTAATACTTTTAACTCTAATACCGATCAATTATTATAATATTTATATATTGTAAAACTAAATATCCAAATTAAATCAATTGCGTACAACATGTGGTATGAGTGATATTTCTCTTTTAAAGTATGCGCAAAATATTCAATGATCTTTTCAGTGCTAGCACCCACACCCTAACTCTCACTTTTAATATTAATCTAAGCTTCTTTTATGACTTAATAATTTAATTTACTAATACACGCAAGAAGATAAATACTTCAGAGACTCTACATGTGGTATGAGTAATCACTCATATATAATCACTTTTACTTAATGTCAGAGCACACAAAATTGGCTAAATTCAAATATCATTTAAAAATTCGTATAAATAATAATAAAATTCATGACAGCTTTACCATTAAAGTGTAGGAGAGAGGAGGAGATAACAAATAACATATGCAGAAGTTGTATAAATTGAATAGCATGCAGCAGAAACAGAGCAAAAGAGCAGAGCCAAGCACACAAAAAGGAGGAAATGTTTAATTTATTCTAAAACAGTTTAAATAAATTAAATTCAACCGCAAAGCCAAAGCTAAACCTCACATAAATTCACATGCACATATAAGTACATGCATATGTACATATGTGTGTATATGAATGAGTTAACATATGAGTATAAATCTTGCGCGGAAAAGGAATTTAATTTCAAATAAAATCGCTTACAAAAGTTTATAGCATCTTTATGAGGCTCCAAAATTACAACGAACGAACGATGAAATTTATTGCCAAACATACACATGCACATGCATACATATGGTAGATAGACACTCAAAAAGCGAGCTGCACACACACACACACACACACACAATTACACTCAAAATCCAACCATACATACACAGTTTCATATGTGCGTACATATTCATAGACAAAAACTTGTGCAAAATTGTGTTATTTAATGCGTTTAACCACGTTGCACACAACAACAACAATAACAGCAACAACAACAACAGTAACAACAACAATAGCAAAACAATTATAAAACTTACTTTTAAACGTTGTAATTGTATTTTCATGGTACTTTCTGCTCGAAACAACTAAAAATATATTTTTTATATAAGTAAGTATATCAATAAAATAAAAACAACGCAAAACTTTGTGCAGTTTCATCAAAATTTAAACACACACACACACACACACACACATACATAACAATGATTGCTTTCAAAGCTTGCTGCAAGCAGCAACAGTAACAACAACAACAAAATAACTTTGTCAAATGTAAATAAAACTGTGTCGCAGAACTTCCATGAAAATAAAAAACGAACACGAAAAAGCAAAATTCATTCAAATAAATGGTAAATGCAGGCAGTAAACTCAAACAAGCAGACAGTAGCTCAGCCACGCAGCCAACATCACAACATCACCGCAGTGAGGCGCGGCACAGGCGACGGCTGCAGCATGATTGCAATTGCGTTTACCTCAGTGCAGCGCTGTAATGAATAAATGTGGAAACCTTCAGACAAAGTGCAAAATCATCATCATCATCACACACACACACACGCGCTTTTGTGTTAATCGGACTGGCTGCATTATCCACTGTTGTTGCTGTATACATATTCCACTTTTAAGTATTTTAATGGCATTCATCCATTTTTCTTTCTCGTCCTTTAGTTTGCTTTTCTTTTGTTTTTCTTTTCCGTTTTCCTGCGTCTTACTTCAAGACATTTTACTTTCATTTGTTTACTTGTTTGCGTTTCATTCGCTTAAGTGCTTCCTTGATGATGAGTAACTATGACCAAACGAAGAGCACTTGGCCAAAAGTACCTTCCACTAGTACTACTTAGAAACTGAAGCTATAAAACTACCTTCTCACAACCATGGACCGTGGAGTTTTTAAGTAGTTTTCATGGAAGAGACTCTCGCTCTCTCTCTCTCTGTCTCTCTCTCTCTCTCTCTCTCTCTCTGGGTCTCTCTTCTCTACTTATTTCCTTCGGTTATTGTTGATTCTAATGTCTCACTGTTGCTTCTTCTGCTGCTGGTTGCGCTTAAATTACTTAAGCATATCGACAGAAAATCCATCAAGGAAATGTGGGAAATTTAATGTTGTTTAAATATCAAGTATTTACTTTTTTCATTCATCTTTTGAGTTTCTATTCTTAGGTAAAAGTAATGCTAGTATTTTTCAAGCGTATTTAAGAAAAGTATAGAAATTCAAAATATCGAAGCCTTCATAAATAGCTCTCGACTCAATAACATATTGACATAATACTTAAGTGACTTATTGACAAGAACTGATCATCATATATGTGGGTTTACTTCAAATCAACCTATCTTTACATACGAGATTTCATCCTCTCGATTAAGCCTTTGCCTTTCCAATCACTTAGTCTTTTTAGTGAAAGAGTTATAGAGCTTAAACTAAATATAATAGAAATTTTGAGTTAAAACCAGAAAAGGCGCAAGAAATTCGAAAGAAAAGAAGAACCCTGGTATGTAGAGAAAGGTTGTTTCATCAAAAGGATATGAAATTTTTGTGACGAAAACACGTAAAATCAACTTGATCGCCTCCTTTACCCCCTTTCTGTTTTCTTTGTATGGCTTGGCCATTCTGCTTCCTTTCCTCACTCTTCTTTTCTTCCTTTCATCCTCATTTTACTCTATGTCCCTTCCCCGCCCCCTGCCATTTTTGCCTCCCCTCTTTATTGACTCTCTCTAGGGGCTACACTTTTCTTAAAGTACAAATTACTTCGTTTGATTTTCTGTCTTACTTCTTTTTATTTTTTTTTAAAAGGTTATAATAAAAGCATAAGGAAATATTGTGGGCATTCAGTTGCAGCAAACGAAAAAAGGAAGTTGCAAGTTTTTGATAAAAGCGGAAACACTTAAAAAACATGGCAAATACATAACAAAGTTTTAGAAAATGGAAATTTTTAGAATATAAAAATAATACTTAAAATTAATGGCCAACATTTTTGAAGCAAATAGCCAAAAATTTGCAGTAGTGAAAGTGTTAAAGTTGAAATTAAAGAGTGATTGAAGTAAACAGAATAATTTTGAGAAAAAAACTTTCAATTAAGCTTTTACAGCAGAATTATAATGAAATATTTATAGTAAATTCATTTTACATTTCATTAGTATGGATTAAACAAATTCAAAATATTAGGTAAAGTTAAAGGCATCAAGCGCAATTGTTCCATTAAATCGTGATTGAATCTTGTAATAAATAATTGCAATTCAATGGCAATGAATTACGATTCTATATAACAAGTAAAGTGTTATAATTTTTTTTTAATTTCTTATTCTGCAGCCGTAATTAGTGCAAAATAGATGAATTTTTCAATTTAATTGATTGACAGCATACTTAAATATAAAGTTTTATCATATTTAAAACTTTTTCATTTCTTACATTTCTTTTAATTTCTATGGATTTATGAAAAAATATTACGCACAAACTATGATGATTGAAGATATTTGAACTACTCTGAATTCTATAAATTTGTGCTAATTTTTAAATTTTCGAAGTCAGCTTGTGATTGTTGCTTATAAATGAGATTACTCATACCACACGTGGTACATGCGTTTATGTTATATTTGGGGTTTTTAGTGTGATTAATGACTGCGATTAATCAGCGATTTTGTTTTTTAGTCAATCCATACTCAGAAAGAGCTCTTAGTAATGCAAGTATTTTGTTTATTTTAGAACAAGTGCGAAGGTTCCTTGAAAGCTTGAAATCGATGAGAAAACAAAGTGCAATTAAATAATACTGTAATGCACAGTTCATTGGAAATTCATACAAGTCATACTACATGAAAATATCATGAGAATAAAGTCAAGAAAACGTGGGGCCTGCGCTTGGGCCTGGAGGTGTAGGACACAAGGTAAAGTTCGTAACAGTCACAGTCCTCAGAGGCGGCATCGGTTGTAGTGCCAGCTAAGTATGTAAGTAAGTAAACCACAAAAACGGAAAAACTTATTTTATAACCCTATCAGCTTTAGTGCTGACAGTTGTAGTTTTTTTCCTAAAGTCTCATGGCCTGTACAAATAATCTGCAAATAAATATTGACTCAGACAGTCAAGCTGCTGTGAAAACATTCTAACATTCTCGACATTTTCATAAATGAAGTATACTAAAATTGATTAATAAATGCTATATTTCTCTTCAAAGCTTTAGTTCTAAAAATAACCTTTCTCTCTGCCGTGTACCAGCACTTACTTTTACTTTACTTTTAATGGCACAACAGCCCATGGAGAGCCTTGGCCGAGCCGATGTGTACCAGCACACTCTAGTATAATCGGTAATGAGGCAATGCACGAAAATTTACAAATTGGGATGCATGCTTCCAGTTAAAACCTTCTTACAATTACACACCATTCGATTAACGACTTATTAAAATCGTTTCTGGTCCCAATATTCTCAAAAACGAAAAACAAAGCTGGTGTTCATATTTTCCCATAAAGAATGCGTTGTATCACGGCAAAAAGTTGATGTGGTGGAAAGTGATATATGTGCTTTGAAACCATAACGACTCAGACACGAAGAAAACTATGAAACATTTTCTTTGGCATTATCCAAAATTAGCTAGAACTAGATTGAAAACGCCAGAGAGTGGATAAAGAGAGTATAAAGGGAATGTATAAAGAATACACCTTTCCTAAATGACATAACTAATTAGCTTAAACCTTCCACATTTAACCACGGGTTCTTTCAAAATATAAACAGTGCGGGTGGTAGCGCCTAGTTCTTTAATTGCTCTAGAGGGTTGTGGTGCGTTACGGATATATTTGAGGTATTGGCTACCACCTCCAACCTAACCTACACTAACTTAAGCAATTCATAGCATTCCTTGAATGATGGATTTACAAAGGTATGTGTACTGCGACTCCGATACTAGCTTGGATTACAAACTATCAATGTTGATGAGGAGTCTCAGTTAAATATTCAAAACTATTATATCCCAACTTTCTGTGTGCTAAATAGTGTCTCACGTATATTTTTTCCTTGCGAGTGCCTCGCAGTGCCTCGCAGTGTATTAGGTTAAGAGTATTCTAGTGTTTCGCCATTACTTTGGCAACACCTACGGGAGCTATCCCGATTAATGCCAAAGTTCTTCATATGTACTGAAACATGTTTACAGTGTTTCCCCAGTTTACAGTGTCCTGAATGGAAACCCGTGACTATTCTGAGTTAGTTTTTGTTAAGCTGAAGACATACTCTCTCTTGGAGTTCAAAATAACCAATTAGCAGTTTTGATTTTTTGTTTTTTTTTTTTTGTTTTATTGATACTTTCAACACACAGGGTGTACCCCTATGAAGGCAGAGCATTGTGTTGAATGGAAGGATGATTGATAGGTGGGAGGAAGAATGAGAGAGGGAATGCACAATCACACAGGACACCGATAAAGACATAGAAAATTCATTGCCTAAGCTTTGGAATGTGTAAACAATACACCTAAGGTTGACCTAAGGTTCTCTTCCTCTTCCTTTAAAGCACCCTTTACGGTTTGTTTTACTATACCTATAATGGGTTCTGGGTCAAGTAAGTGTTGGCTGCTGTGGTCGCTGTGGCGTAGTGGTAGTGCGTTAGACTTCTACACAGAGTGTCCGGGGTTCGAATCTCGACACAGGCAAAATCAAAAAGTAGAAAAAATCATTATTCTACACGCCACCACCTCTTGGCAGGCGGCAATGGCAAACCTACAAGAGTAAAAATTGCTATGAAAAGCTTTTCACTTCGTCGTTCGGAAGCGGCATTAAACTGTAGGGACCTACAGTTATAACACGCACAACATGAGTGGATGCGAAAAGCTCGTCCTTGGCCCTAAATAATCTGTGTTGGCATTAAAAGTAAGTAAGTAAATTGGCTACTGCGTTTCTTGTTCGGTGGTCGGCTACCTCTGTTCCATAGATACCTGTGTCCTTAGGTATCCAGAATATGGTGACCTTATTTGTCTTACCTAATGCAATAATAAATTCCGAATGAAAAAATCATGAGCTCTATACATTACTACACCAATTTTGAGGATATCTCAATGAAATTAAGTGCTCTGAGAGAGGCTTAAGTGTCTGAGTAAATTACTATATCTAGCATTCTTTCTCTAACAATAAACAAATAGCTAATGGTTTGGAAATGTTTCTAAAGCTTAAACTTTGAAACAGAAGGACTTATTAATTTATAAAAAATAAAAAAGATGATAAGTAGAACATTGTCGTGTGTTTCTCAGAAGGTTGAATCGCCTATCTCGAAATGTATAGAATGCTTTCGTATAATGGCCCTAATACACCGTCGAAATTAATACCGACCCCGTGCCTCAACCCAATGCCTTTCACTCCTATGTTGATTGCAAATTAATAAGTTCAATCCGAACAGAAATCATAATCTGATAGCTGAATTGCTTTAAAGTTAAATTAAAAACCAATAAATCTATTGTGAGTAAAATGTAAAAGTGGAAAAGTGAATTATTTACAAATGATTACAGATTAAGCTCAGAAAATCACTCAAAATAAGGCACAATCATTAATTTGTAACATAGAACGCTTAATTATGTACTTACACATTGTAGTAAGTATTTGTATACATACACGCTTACACAGATACATTAATACCCATTCATACAAAGGGTGTAGCTGCAATTGTATAGTATACATCATTGATTATAAGCTTTTAACTCCATAATTACACTGGTTTAACAATTCGATCAATTTTAACTACCGACGTTGACGTTTGTTTGTTTCCATAGAATTTACTTGTTTTTTATTATTGAAAAAAGAAAAAGAAAAAAAAATTTATATGAATACATACATACATACATGTATGTAAACTTACATATACTCGTACATATGCAAAAACAAACTTAATGATTGAAATTACATATGGATGCAAGCATATAAAAATATAAAAGTAAGTATGTAGCTACACGTAATTAATTTGTATGTACAGGTTATTTGAAAAGTTTCTACCCTAAATATGAAGTTTTTTATTCAGTATAATCTCCTAACAATTCAATGCACTTATTCCAGCGCTCCTCCAAGAAATCTATCCCATTATTAAAATACGATTCCGGAAGGTCTGCAGAGGCATATTTCTCTACGGCTGCTTTAGCTTCTTCATTCGATGAAAAACACTTTCCACGAAGGAACTGCTTCAGGTTTCGGAACAGTTAGTAGTCGCTGGGAGCCAAATCTGGTGAATACGGTGGATGGTCAAGCAATTCGTACTTTAATTCCTTGATTTTAGCCATTGTGAAAACACTTGTGCAAGGTCGTGCGATGTCTTAAATATAATTTTTTCCCCTTTAAACCTGGTTTTTTTTTCGTGAATTACTGCATCTAGTTTCTGCAAAAGGTTGCAGTAGTATGCTGAGTTTACTGTTTCACCTTTCTCAATATAATCAATCAACAAAATCCCTTTTGCATCGTTCGTGCTAAGTCTGCTTTAGCGCCGAGCATCCAGCTTCAGTCCACTGTAAACGTTGCTGTTTCAATTTAGGATCATGATCCACAGTTATGAAACGACGTCGCTGTTTCAATTTAGAATCATTATGGTAGACCCAATTCTCATCCACAGCTATGAAAAGATGCTGAAAATCTGTTATATTCTGCTTAAAACGTTCCAAATTGCACTGAGAAATTCGTTTTCGTTCGAGTTTCTGTTGAATGCGGCACTACTTTTCCAAACAGCTTTTTCAAATGTAGTTCTTCATGTGAAATGTACCAGTGCGTGGTTCATCTTCAATAATTTTTCGTTACTTCTAAATTTGAGAGAGAGTATCAGAGAGTACATGAGAAGCCAGTGAGAACCGGTGTTGTGATCGGAATTTTTTCATACTAAATAAGTATATGGAAAAATTTTTTGTATAGAGAGCGGGTCTGTGCAAAACAAGCAGACACGTTTGGCTCTCTCAATGTCATCTCATGTGCACATACACATGCCCCCGACTGCGAACAATCGAGTAATTTTCATATTAGCGAGTGAGTTCACAGGAATTTACTATTACTGTTATTGTTAGTCGAGTTGTTTTTGCGAGAAATTACTTTTCACTCATTCCTCTGAGATGCCCATGGTATCAGCTATTTCACACATAGTCGCACTTTGATTTTCACAAACTAAAACATTTAATTTTTTCTAATGATTTCTGGTGTCGAGGCACTTTTTGGACGTCTAGTGCTTGGTTCATCTTCAATGCTTATACGACAACTGTTAAATTCAGCAATCCAATTTTTTACTGTTGCATATGAAGGAGCACATTCACCTAACACATTTACCATGTCGGTATGGATTTCTTGTCCAGACAAAACTTTTTTAAATAAATACTCAATAATGGCGCGATTTTTAATTTTTCCATTTAAGAAAACACTGTGACACGTCAATTTCAAGCAGCTGTTAAACAAAGAATGGATTGCCAGATTGATTTGAAACTTTACACGTGTTCATACGAAAGAGGAAATCATACATTGAACATGAATCCACTGTTCCACTAGTGCTAATTATATTTCAAACTAGGAACTTTTCAAGTAACCTGTATATGCACATCCGTCGTTCTCGCACATGAGTACGAAATTACATAGTGTGTGTGTGTGTGTGTGTGTGTGTGTGTGTGTACGTCGCTGTGTTCGGTTAGCGCTTACGCATGTGTTTGCGTTAACATTAAAATGTAATTGCATTAAAATTTTGCAACAACAACAATAATTGCATATTTAAAAGCAACATTTTATTTAAATTATATTTAAAATATTTTATCAATTTATGTAAGTGTGTATGGTAAATAAAAATTTGTTGAATTTTGTATTCCCCATGTACGAGTATGTATGTATGTGTGTGTGTGGGTGTGTGTGTGTGTGTGTGTGTGTGTATGTGAGTGGTTGTGTATTGATCAATAAATTAATTGAATTGTAAATATTTTAGTGTAAACATTTTTCATAATAATCATAAAATTAGCCAGAAAAAAATTAACATAAATGCTTCTGAATATTTTTGGTTATTACAGTGTAATTTATTTACTTTTGTTTTTAGCTTTTAATGCTTTAAATCAATATCTGCAATATCTTAATTGTTGTTGCTTTTTTTTTTTTTTTTTTTTTTTGTTGTTAACACAATTTTTTGTGTGTTTGTGTTTATGAAATTTAAATTGTTTTCTCTGTTTTTGTTTTTTTTTTTACATTAAAGTTGAAAGTTTGTGGCGGAGTATTTAATATGCGCAATGAGAAAAGTTTCGACACTACGGAGTGTAACTGCTGTGCTGTAGCGAACAGTGGAGTAAAGTTTATGAATTTGGGAATTTATTGAGTTGCAACCAAGAAAAAATTATAACTTCAAGGAGCCTTGAATTTATTCAAGGGACGTTGAATTTTTGCTTACTTATACTGTGGCGTAGTGGTAGTGCATTGGACTGCTACGCACAGTGTACGGGGTTCGAATCTCGGCACAGGCAAAATCAAAAAGTAGAAAAAATAATTTTTCTAGACGGCACCACCTCTTGTTAGGCAATGGCAAACCTACAAGAGTCAAAATTACCTATGAAAACCTTTTCACTTCGTCGTTCGGATTCCGCATTAAACTGTAGGTCCCTTCCATTCATGTACAAATATAACACGCATAACATTAGTGGATGCAAAAACCTCGGCCTAGGCCCTCCATGGGCTGTTGTGCCATCAAAAGTAAAGTAAAGTAAGTTATACTAACAACAGCTGAGTTCAAAAAAATGTTATCGGATAAAAAAAAAACAAAAAAAAATGAGAGTGATTAAGAACTAGAGGGTGAAGTGAAACTTATCACGAGCAACATGTTTTATCAATCTGTTTTCTGTTTTTTATGTTTTCTATGTTTCCTCACGTCCTCTTATCAATGCAATCAAAAAATGTTAAAGTAACTTGTTAAATTAACTCAAATGAAAAATACTAATAATTCCAATGCAGAATTCTCAAACGAAATTTCTTTCGTTCCTTCTAAATATGAGAGAGAGTATCATAAAGTAAATGAACAGACAGTGAGAGCCGGTGTTGTGATCGGAATTTTTTCATACTAAATAAGTATATGGAAAAATATGTTTTATAGGGATCGGGCCTATGCAAAACAAGCAGAGACGATTGGCTCTCTCAATGTCATCTCATGTGCACACATATACACGCCCTCGACTGCGAACAATCGAGTAATTTGCATAATAGCGAGTGACTTCACAGGGATTTACTGTTACTGTTATTATTAGGTGCTGGTTATATTGGTTTTCGCTGTTCGTAGAACACATCATATTTTACTCTCATGCTCGGTGTAGTGGTTACAGAGTTGCTTTTTGTCGAAATTCAGTTTTTTATATATATTTCGTAGTATACCAAAAAACTTTAAACGATTTTATCAATATGGAGAATGCAATTAATAAAACAGGGTGTTTTTTTAGAAGTGTGGTTTTCAAGAAGCAATAAAGCGCATATAATTTAATGTTATGGCCAAGAATCAGCTTTATTATAAAGATAAGGATTTGTTATTATGTTTCAAAAACGATTTCGGGCAAGTGGCCGCCGCGGCTGGTTCGAATAAACTCCAGCCGAGAGGCCAAATTTTCGACCACTTTTTGCAGCAATTGGGGCCGTATGTCAGTAATAACGCGCCGAATATTACCTTCCAAGCCGTCACTCATCTCGGGCTTATCTGCGTAGACAAACGAATTCACATAACCCCACAAAAAATAGTCCAGCGGTCAGCGGTGTTAAATCGCATGATCTTGGAGGCAACGCCACAGGCCCACGAGCCGACGACGCGAGATAATGCACTCGCCAAAAGTTTCCTTCAATAAATTGGTTGTGATTGTTTTGTTGGCTGTATGGCATGTAGCGCCGTCTTGTTGGAACCAAAGGTCGTCCACATCAACATCCTCCAATTCACAATTCAAGCATGACAAAGTCATTAATCATGGCTCTATAGCGTTCCCCATAGACTATTACATTGTAACATTATGACCGGCTTCATCTTTGAGGAAATATGGACCAATGATTCCCTCTGCCCATAGAGCACACCAAACAGTGACTTTTTGAGGATGTAACGGCGTCTCAACAATGGCTTGTGGATTATGATCACTCCAAATGCGACAATTTTGCTTATTAACGTACCCATTCAACCAAAAGTGAGCTTCATCGCTGAACAAAATTTTCATGTGAAAATCGCGCGAACCGAACCATTATTTTGGTAATAAATTTGCGTGATTTGCAAACTTTGTTCAGAAGAAAGTCTATTTATTATGAAAAAGCAAACCAAACTGAGCATAAATCAAGTGACAGCTGTCAAAAAGACGAACTCCGAAAAAAGTATTTCCAGATTGAAAACCTCACTTCTGAAAAAAAAAACACCATTTATAATTGAAAAATTATGATAATAATATGATTTTTGTTCAATAGTTTTATGAATAATATATTTAATATTCACTTTTAAAAACTAAAAACATTCGCAGCTTCGATTTTCTGCGTATGAGAGTAATGATGTACAGGTTTGCATTTTTTCCTTCAATTTCACATACATTTTTGTTATTTTTTTTTTTTTGTAGAATAACTCATTGATACCCTGAATACTCAGCGTGCGCGGTATATATTTCACCCAGCATATTGTGTTCGCTGTGAGAGTGAGTAAAAGCTCTTTTTTTCGAGTTCGTGCAACAACAATTGCATGGTGTTTGCCGAGAAAAATCTGAACATAACCATGACCTTAGTCGTGTTGTTCTTGCGAGAAATTACTTTATTGCTACTACATAAATAAAAGAGAGAGAGAGAGAGTACTGTTCGTGTGGATTTAGTTAACTCGCTCTTTCGTTTGCGCCGTTTCACTCTCCACCATTCTATGTGTTTCAGCGTAACATTTCAATTTTATTCCTCGAAAAAATGGTTCAAAAATTAACTAAGTCCATTAATTGTTCTTCCACACATTCCACATCGACTGCTGTTAAAAAAAAACTTTATCTCTGTTCTCTAAAGTGAGTCTTTCCACAGTATTACGGAAAGTTCATTTGTCAAAAAGTGACTACTGGCGTCATCTCTTAACCACCAGCCTAAACGGCACTGCCAACAAAAAATTTATTTTCTCACAGCTCAATGCCAGTTTCGATCTTTTCTATCGTGACAAGTGAACAAAAAAAGGACTCGGAGTCAAATTCGGATTCAGAAATCCAAGAATCTGCTCAAATTGATTAACACTTTGCTCTACAGTAAATCATTGGAAATAGTTGTTCTTTCAATTTCGTTTTTTCCTTAACTTATTTCACAAAAACTTCAATGCAGACAAAGTGTCGAAAGACTCAACACCAAAAAGTTTTGTCTGTTAATTAGCATAAAACCAGTAGAAACAGAAATTCAATCACACACATACATTTTAATTCTTATCGTAAGGAGGAATAAAAACTCCTTCAAATGATTGAAAATCAATAATAATTTTATAGAAAATTTGTATGCACTGAAATCATATTTTTGCAAATTAACTGATTGTGAAATATCTTCTTGCAAAAGTTTTAAATTTCGTTTTTTCGTTTGCTTCTTCCCTTAGTTCAACATATTACCACTTTTCAACTTCACTTCATGAAGATAATTTTTCCCCAGCCAGTCCACCCCCCCATTCCTCCAGCCCATTTATCCGCCCATCAGCTTTTAGCAGCAATGTATGTATGTGCATTTTTTCCTCGCTAAGAGATTTCAATGTTTTTAATTGCAAACTTTTTAGCGCGTACGCCGCCTTGAGATGCGTCTACAAATATTTGTTGTGGCTGTTGTTGTTGTACTCGCACGCCCATGAAATCAATAAAAATAATTTTCGAACGTTTTACATTCGTGGTGGGTTCAAAAATTCTCAGGCAACGTTTTTTGCAAGAAGTCGAGATTTTTTGTTGGTTCTTGCGCTTCTGCGTTTTCTTTTGCATTCTCCTCCTCTGTGCCGGCATCAGTGAGGCTTTTGAAGTTTTCCTTACCCATTGTTTCTGTTTCGTAGATTTTTCATGTTCCGTTCAAGCATTAAAAACTTTGTCTTACGGAATTTATTTCCTTTGGTAATTTTCTTTAGAGATAAAGGAGTTTCTCTATTTTAATCGTTTTTTAGTCTTTTGCTTTTTGCTTCTTTTTGCAATTTATAATTAGATTTTACTGATAGATTTTTGTAGCAGATTTTGCAATGATTTTCTCTTAGCAACAACAGACCAAATGTTGCAGACAGCAGCGTTGACAAGAGGTTGAGTTTATTTTTGTCCCGAGGCACTGTACCGCATCAATTTTTGGTTAAATATATATATTGTTTTTTAAATCATCTAAGATATAATTTTATTTTGTGTTGTAAAATTAGTTAGTTTAGTAGACTCTTCAAATGTGTGTTTTAAGAGTTTAATGGAAATCGTTTTTATTATTATTGAATTGTGCACAAGCTGAATTTAACTTTACTAGAAATGGTAAGAAAACCATCAAGTAATAACAAATTGCCTAAATTAGGCCTAAGTGACCTATGTATGAGTATGTCCTACTATAGGACAACCACTCTAACCTATTCTAACCTTACCTAATCTAACTTAACATAAGTCAACCTAATCTAACGTAACCTGAGCTAACCTAACTTAACCCAGCCTAATTAATCTAACCTAACCTAACATAACCTTACCTAACCTAAAATTTCCTAAATTAGGCCTAAATGACCCAACTATGAGTATGTCCTACAGGACAATACACTCTAAGCTAACCTAACCTAACTTAGCCTAACTTAACCTAACATAACCTAACCTAGCCTAACCTACCTAACCTAACCTAACCTAACCAAACCTAACCTAACCAAACCTAACCAAACCTAACCTAACGTAACCTAACGTAACCTAACCTAACCTAATCTAATCTAATCTAATCTAATCTAATCTAATCTAATCTAATCTAATCTAATCTAATCTAATCTAATCTAATCTAATCTAATCTAATCTAATCTAATCTAATCTAATCTAATCTAATCTAATCTAATCTAATCTAATCTAATCTAATCTAATCTAATCTAATCTAATCTAATCTAATCTAATCTAATCTAACCTTACATAACCTAATCTTATCTAATCTAACCTTACATAACCTAATTTTTTTCTGTTTTTTTACTAAGAGGAAAGCTTAAAAAGCCCAATCAGTGCGAGACATTCTCACGGTAGACATTACGTTGGAAGGCTGTACTAAGCGTAACGCTCAATCGTTAGTCATGGTTCTTTCTGTCCATATCAGTCCGGTTTCATCGTCAGTTGACGATTACTGCCTCCGTATATTCGGCATATTTCGCGTTTCCGGTATTTACTGTTCGTTCAGCTTTACGCGCACATTCTGCGTTGGATAGCATATCCACGATATTCACACCAACCATACATAAATACTGCATTCAACTTTTCAATTGTATTGCAAGTAAGTATTCTTTTTCAAGTTGATTTCAAAAGGAGGTTCTCTCTCCAAACTCGTCTCTATCACTCCGTTTTGCCCGAGCAGCAAAACGGGTGTCCCTCTCCGAGATTGATCCTATGTAGGTACTGCTCGAAACACCAATGGCCACTTAGCAATTGCGTTATGTGATAATTCAATTCAACGTGTTTGCGTTATATCCACTCTCCTATGTTAGGAATAAGGTTGAAAATCCATCAACCCTTCTCGGATAACTCCCACTTTTCTCTAACTTCTCTTTTTTTGTAGCATTCGTTGGTCTTTGGTCAGCTTCCTCTTCATTTCTTGTACATGTAAGTCAATTGGCACCATACTTGCGATAATGCAAATAGCGATACGCACTGGCTACCCTCATGGCACTGAGTCTATGCGTTACGCAGATATCTTTTCTCATCTCTCTTCTTACTGTCGGCCCAGATAGGTGCTACATACAGGATTACAGAAGTAATAACCGTTGAAAGCAGCCTACGCCTGTCCATCCGTGGGCCTCCGATTTTTGGCATGATGCACCTTAGTGTGCTGTTTACTCTGGCTGCCTTTTCGCTAGCGTCTTCCAGGTACTCCTTGAATGTCATTCTGGTGTCCATAACTGCTCCTCGGAATTTAATGTGTGGACGCGAGGCAATGAAGTGATCTCCAACCGTGATGACCAGCTCTTCACGCACTCTGAAGCACGACCTCGGTCTTCTGCGCAGCCAGCACAAACTTCGAGCTATTTAGCCATCTTCTCACCCTTGAGATGGTATCATTGCACGTAGATGTAGTGAGTCCAGATGTTTAGCTACTGCCACTATCGCGATGTCGCCAGCATAGCAAATAATTGTTGTATCCTCGGGGAGAACCCGTTTCAGAATGACCTTCATTAATGACCTTTTGTCATTAACGAATAATCCCATTTACTCGTTTGCAGATGACAGCACCATTTCTTATTCATATACCTGTGGTCGCTGTGGCGTAGTGGTAGTGCGTTGGACTGCTACGCAGAGTGTCCGGGGTTCGAATCTCGGCACAGGCAAAATCAAAAAAAAAAAGTAGAAAAAATAATTTTTCTACACGGCACCACCTCTTGTCAGGCAATGGCAAACCTACAAGAGTAAAAATTGCTATGAAAAGCTTTTCCTTCGCCGTTCGGATTCGGCTTTAAACTGTAGGTCCCTTCCATTCATGTACAAATATAACACGCACAACATGAGTGGATGCGAAAAGCTCGGCCTAGGCCCTCCATGGGCTGTTGTGCCATCAAAAGTAAGTAAGTAATACCTGTTCAAAACGTCCTAACTCTTTGGAGATTGAAAGAAAAAGGCATATTATGAATGACCCACTCAATAAAGATCTGCAGTCAATCTCCGAGTGGGGGGGTTTCACGAATAGAGTTGAGTTCAATGCGCGTAAGACCCAATATTGTCTGCTATCTCACAAACGAGTTTCCCAGCACCCCGTTAACCCCCTAGATAGTTGTGGCGGAGACAGCGACTCTTGATGTTCTGGGCATGAGATTTTCGTTCAAATAAACACATTTTAGACGTGTCGAAAGAAGCAGCTAAGTGTCTCGGCTTTCTTAGGCGGTGGATAAAATTTTTTACTCCGGCTAATATCCGCATGATAAACACCACCTATATACGTCCTAAATTGGAGTTTAATTCGCACCTATGGGCTGGAGCTTCACGAACGCAACTGGAATTCCTGGACCGTATCGAGCGATAAAGCAAATAGGACACAGTAGAGTTTCCAGCTCTGTTGACTCCTTGGAATGTGATCGAAACGTGGCTTGCGTCTCTCTGTTTTACCGTTACTTTAACGGTAGATGTTCTGCTGAGATGCGCAAGCTGATGCCACCAGTTCGTGTGTTCACCAAAACTACAGAACAGCAAGCGGAACTCACACATTCCACGTAAACACGGTGTTGCACCGCACTACGCAGTACAGAGAAATATCTTTTATCTGTCGTATCGCGCGTATTTGGAGTAAACTTTTCCAAGCGTATTTGGAGTATGACCTTTCCAAATTTAAAGCAAACACTCATAATTACTTCTTCCTCCCATCTACCAATCTTCCTTTCAATCAACGCAATGCTCTGCATTCATAGAGGAACATTCGAAGAGTTGACTGTATCAGAACAGAAAAAAAAGTATTTCAATCCGTTTATAATATTCAGATACAGTATTGGAATATTTTCAACTACTTACTTATATTCACTTAAACAATATTTATAGTGAAAATTGGAATATTTTTTCACTGAAGTTCTCTAGATGCATAAGGGTCTGAGACTAGTTGGTAAATTTAAGATTCATTGCCATTTAAGTAATTGATCAGCTTACTACGAGCGGTTTTTGTGGACTTTATTGTCAGGTTTGTGTCTATGTTGACTTTTGGCTGTTGGCCATACGGTTGAAGTCTTCGTTGATTCATGACATCGCTACAATATCATCATTTTATCCTAACCTAAACTTAGAAGTAAAAAAATTATAGTTATACAAAGATAAAGTTCAGTTAAAAAAGGAATGAGCTTATGTACTTAATAATGAAGTTTATGTATTACATTCCAGAAATCAAATCAATACATGAAAAAATGTGAATAAAAATGGCAATGAAAACAACAAAAACTCTTTCAGCATAACCATACAAACATATGTATGTACATATTTGCATATATGTATGTACCATATATGCATATCTGTGTCTGTGTATCAATAGAGAGTGGGGGGGGGGAGGGGGGAATGAAAATTTCTAATATAAAAATTCCAAAATCAATCTGTGGAATTTGCACTACCAGCATATGTTGCTGCTGATGCTGCTGATGCTGCTGATGCTGCTACTGTCACTGCTACCATTATCTGCTGCTGCTGTTGCTATTGGGTCGCCGATGTCGATGTATTCGAGCAGCGGCATTAGCACTCAGCTGTATTCATTGCTGGTGGTGATGATGTGCAAACATTTACATGACGTGCTCCAGTTTATTTTTGTGTTTCAACAATTCTTTTTTCTTTTTATTTGAAGTTGAAATTCTGTTTCATTTTTCCTTTTTTAGTATAAAATATTTGCATTAAAATTGTGGAATTTTATTTTTGAATTTGTTGATGTTATTTCTATGGAAAAGCTGAATGTGAAATAGTGAGGGTATGTACCTATGTACCTATACATTGTACATATGTATATAAAATATATAAAAATGAAACAAGGTTAAAAGTTTAATGCAAAAATATTCAAAATATTTCAAATATTATTATATGTATACCTATTGCCTTCCTACTGCATACAATATTTCTTAATTATAATAATGAAAATAAATCGATTCTTCTGTATGCACGTTTTAATAAGAGTATGTGTTTATGAGTGTGTGCAACATATTGCTGCTGCTACTATTGCTGCTGCTGCTGTTGTTTCACATATGAACCAATTTGCATTTTAAAACACTTTTTGCTAGGCGCTAATATTATCAACGTACAAAGATGACTGAGCACTGAGTGAAAGTGAAAATCAATAATTACAAAAACGACAAGTGCAGAACAACAACAATTGCGTCGGTGTTAAAAGTTAAGGTACACTTGAAAAATAAATAAAAAACATGCATCGAAAAATTTTAATATTTTCTTTAGAACATTTTCGAGCTTAAACCAAGAAATATTCTAAAGAAACAACAGTTGTGAGCAGTGTTTACCTTCATCGCTTACCACCAATACAAATAAAACAACAACAATAAAAACAACACACTACATAACTTAACCCTGGAGCGCACTATAAATCTTCAAATGCCAGAGTACTAAAACAAAACAGAAAAAACAAAAAACGAGGAAGAAGAAAAACAACTAGCGACAACAAAACGAAACTAACCTCAAAATTGTGTGTGGGATATACATAGCTATGCATATACATATACATATGTGCATATGTATGTAGGTATGTGTGTGTGTATGTGTATGTGTTAAATAAAACGCATTAAATCAACACCACACCATTATCATCAACAGCAACAACAATAACGAACGCAAATAAACACCCTGCAAAAAAAAAAAAAAAACTAAAAATAAAGAAAACGTGCTGAAAATGACCTAAAACAATAGCACCAACACCATCTTTGTCATTGTCGCCTCGATCACCCTAGTCACCCACTTTGGCCGTCACCAACCAACCCCCCCCCCCCCCCCCTCTGTGCCACACCTCGGCCTAGAGCCTTTCTCCACTTTCAAGCTTTCATGCATATGCACACCAAAGAAATACCACAAAAGTTGCCATTTCACATGATGATGGTAATCAGTTGTTTATGGATGCATGTGTGTGTGCGTGCGTGTGTGTATTGTCCTTTTTTTTTTTTACAGATTTTATTGCTTGTTTATGACAATGTTTTCGTTGCTCTGCTTGCTGCTTGCTGCTTGCTGTTGTTGCTTTTCTTTGTTTCTCGTTGTAGAAATTGCGTTTTCGAAGCATTTGGAGGGCGTGTATGGACCAAAACTTTTACGAGCATATAATCGAAAAAGTTTTTTATTTAAGCAGCCATACAAACTCAAATCCATTCACACACACACACACACACACATATGCTGCCATGCTTGCTTACAACGTTCTTGAGTTTCAAGTATGTATTTGTGTGTGTGTGTGTGTGTGTGTGTGTGTGTGTTTGATAACTTTTGTCAACTTTTGTTTCAACATTTTCGATTGTTATCGATACGACAAATTGCTGGGTGTTCGTTCTCTACATGAGAAACGAAAGATCACTAGGAATTTGGTGATTCTATGTAACAGCTCAAATAGTTAGTTTAAAAAGTGTACAACTACCATATAAACAAAATACACATGTGATTGAAAATACTCAATCGTAAGAAAAGAGAAGTATGGAAATATTCGTGAAATCCCTCATAAAATTGTATTTTGAGATGGGAATAATTATTCAAGTGCCCTTGGTACCGCCTATACAGAAAAAGTTAAAATATCATTTAGGTCCTTTCGAAATTATGATGACGAATGACTCTTGGCTAATACATATTCCAGTCTAAGGTATTACTTATGGTATTATGTCGCTGGTTACTTTCCTTACCCTTACCATGCCCACTTGATCGATAATTTAAACTAGCTTTAAATTTTGTGTTGTGTGCCATTGAAAGAAGTAACAGGCCCACGGGCCCAGTTTTTACAACTGAAATATAGAAAATTTTCTCAAAAATATGGAAATGTTCGTAGAAGTTGTGAGAAGAATAAACTTACTACAGGGTAGGCCATCTTTTATGTTGGTATGTAAACATTGAATAATTTCAACATTTATCCATCGCTTCACACCGATACAACGCGCCGAAATAGTGACGCTGTACATTGCAAATAGTCGTTCTCGTTCAGTTGTGTTAACTCAAAGTGCATATCAGCAAAAACAACGTGACCAACATGCACCGTGTGACAACACTACCATATTTGTCGTTTAGTGTAGAATTCTGTTGAGCACGGGATGGTGGAAGATCGTGGACAAGCCATTCATCTACGCCCAAGATATTCCAATGAACTGGTTGAACAGGTAAGAGAGAGTGTTGCCGAGAACCCACATGTGTCGTATCGTAACCGCGCTCAGCATTTTGGCGTCAGTGGAACCACCTTGGTTCATCCTTGAAGGATAATTTGCATTCGTTTCTATATAAAGTGCAATTGACTCAAAGAATATTACCGACACACCATCATCGTCGCTTGGAATACAACCAAATCGTCTCTCGAATGGTTGATACTGAACCTGATTTTTGGAAGAAAATTTTTATGGCCGACGAGGCCCATTTCACACTCTCTGGCGCCATTAACAAGACAAAGTGCCGCATTTGGGGAACAGAGAATCCACATGAGATCTATGAAACACCATTGCATGACCAAAAAGTGACTGTTTAGGCCGGCGTTCGGCACCAAAACCATCATTGGGCCATTTTACTTAAGAGAAGGCAAAACAGTCGATGGGAATCGATATCGGTGGATGTTGGCTCATTATGTCTACCCACAAATATGTGAAGAAGATTTGGACGGTTGCTGGCTTTAACAAGACGGTACGCCATGGCACACTGCAAATCAAACAATGCAACAGTTTCTGCGACGAAAATTCCCTGGACGTTGGTGACAAGAAATGGTGCCATTGACTGGCCACCTAGATCTCCAGATTTGACGCCTCCGGACTTCTTTTTGTGGGGTTATTTGAATTTGTACACCAGCAAACCTCAGACTATTGACGCGCTTAAGGCAAACATTCGTACCGAAATTATCGCTATACCGCCCGAGATGTTCGATAAAGTTATGGAAAACATAGCAAAAAAGGCACATTTTGCTTAGCTCAATAATCTAGTCCAAATAATTTTAAAAAGGAGCAAATTAAATAAAAATATCTCACATATGGAAATCGGTTGTTTTTTTTTTTAAGATATTCGATATTCACATATAGACATAAAAGATGGCGCACCCTGTACTGATTTTATTACAGGTTCATAAATATTTCATAAAACCGCTTCTGTTCACTGCTACTTAACATCTTGAGATCGTAAATTTTTGAAGCGTTTATTGGTAGGATAATTTCTAATATAAACCACATCTCTTCCTGGAACTTCTTGGAGGTTTAAGGTAAAAAGCTAAGCGCAGAATTTCGTTGTCTTTATTTTATCCCCAATCGTGTAATACGAGGTACTGAAGACCTCATTCATTCCAATAAGTTGGATTAGTATTTGGCAAGTGTAATAAATTTTTAATGTTTTGCCACTTTAGAAGAAACGTTCAAACTTTGAAAAATATTTACAAAAAATTGCAAAACATTAACAAAACGACATTAAATTTAATTCCAAATGTTCAAAATAGCTTTTTTTATAGTTTGCGTAAAATAATGATTAATTTTGACCAATAAATTTTTATTAATATGTAAGTAATAAATATTGAATTATGAAATTCGATTGCGATATTTGAACTAAATGAGCTAGTGATTAAGTTTATCGAACTGGCGAACTGGAAACAAACGCTTCATTAAATGCATTAAAATACGAAGGTGGAAGCCATTTCCCAATGATTGAATCAAATGAACTAGCGAACAAACTACAAAAAATAAAAACAGTAGAATAAATTAACTAAAATACACAGCTCTAGCATTCGGTATAGCCAAGCAAACCAAAAGAAGAGGAGCTTGAGTAAGGAATGCGGCTCTAAGGATATGCCAGGCTTCATGATGCTTACTTACTTAATTTGGCGCTACAACCGATGATCGGTCTTGGCCGCCTCTACAAAGCTTCGCCAGTCGCCTCTGCTATTTGCGCGCAGGCGCCAGCTGATAAGGCCAAGTGCAGTCAGGTTGCCTTGCACCTGGTCTTTCCAACGGAGATTAGGACGTCCCCTTGTCCGTGTTCCTCCACCGTGGTTCAAATAAAACACCCTTCTAGCCGGAGCGCTTTTTTCCATTCGCTTAACATGACCCAGCCAGCCAAGCCGCTGGAGTTATATACGCTTGACTATGTCAGTGTCGGAATACAGCTCATACAGCTCATACAGCTCATCGTTCCATCTTATTCGATACACGTCGTCCACGCATACTGGGCCGTAGATCTTACAGAGTATCTTCCTCTCGAACGCTCCTAACAGCCCCTCATCATTGATGGTCAATGTCCACGTCTCTGCGCCATACATTAGGACGGGATGATTGGCTCAAAAAATCTCTCATCTAAAAACTAATTTTGTGATAATGTCACAGAAATCTTCAGATATATTCTGTACCAGAAATTGGTCAAAAAAACTCAAAATATTTCTTATTCATTCAAACTTACTGTATCGCCTTCAAGGTAGGCCTCTTACGACGAATGATCCAATCATCAAACTATTAACAAACGCATTTTCCTGAATCGACTTCAGTTCTCGCCGCGAATACTCTTTTATGTCTTCGTCTATCGACTGAAAACGGGTAGACACCTGTTTGTAATTTGTAATTTGTAGTTTGAGTTTTGGAAAGAGAAAAAAATTTGCCGGACCCATATCAGGTGAATACTTAGGTTGGTTGTTCGATAATGTCTGTTGAGTTTTTGGCCAGGAATTCGTTCACAATGACGGCCTTGTGAGATGGTGCATTGCCGTGGTGAAAAACTCATGACTTTTCTTACCACAAATATGGCCTTTTTCGACGAAATTGCTCCGCATAACACCCGGTTAATATTCTTGTATTACCATTTGACCTTATGGCAAGAATTCCGAGAGTACAACACCGCGATAACCAACGAAAACAGTAAACATTACCTTGACTTTTGATCGACTTTAACGCGGTTTTTCGACCGCTTTGCAATGCACGGTACCACTCATGTGCACGTGTTTTTGACAAAATCGATTCAGTGCAAGCCTACTCTAATATTTCCAGCGATTCGCCATACGGAATTCTATTTGCATTACAAAATTTGAGACAACTTTTTTTCGATAAAATCAAAGAACACACACTTTAGATGAACTGGCAAAATCGAGTACTGTAAATAAAATAAACGTCATGATAAAGAAAAGTGGTGCCAACTTAGCGACAAAAATAATTTTTACAAACCCTTTAATCGGGCTCTTTAAATTATCATATCCCGATACTTACCGATTGTGCCAAATAGTTCCTCCGTAGCATTAAATGAATTTAATATCTACCTACTTAAATGCAAATTACAATTTTCAACATTCATAATTTACTTTCATCCTCTTGTTATTCCAACGCTTCGCCAATAATTTCAGTTAGAATGTCAAAGTTGCGTTCCTTTGTATGCCAATGACAAATTACCGTCGATAATTTGTACACAACAATCGCATAAGTAATAATATTAACTCTTTTTCCGTTTCCTGTTTCCTTGCGCCAGTCTATTCTAAGGAAATATTTCTCTGCTTCTCTTTAATATGTGCGCAATGTCTGCGTAAATGTTTTTTGATTAGTGGAATATACTTATTGTACTTACTTCACCAGATGCAGATATGGCACTAGTAAATATTCAGTTACAAACACAATCGCCTTCTTGTTCAACTTCTCCCTTTCACTCAATTCACTTGCACTGTATATACACACCCATACACCCATACACACTCACACAAACACAATCATACTGACAGCATACAAATTGACAGTTTATAAACGCGGAGTGCGCGTTCGAGTATTTTTCAATTACGCTCAATGATAGCAAGTATTCCTTTCTACGTTCCCTTCACTCCCCCTTCAGTCTTTCTCTTCGTTCTCTTCTCTTTCAAATGAAGCATTTAGCGCTATCTTCTTGTTATAACTGGCTGCCGCTGCCGCTGCCGCTGCCTCTACGCCACTGCTGCGTCTCCCTGTGCTGTGCTCCCAAATTGCCGCAATTTGTTGTCATGTCAACATGTAAGCGTAATTATTTTCAAGTTTTATTTGACAGTTTAGTAAATATTAATTATTACTTTTTCCTCAGTTACTAGCTTGTGCTATCTAAACTGTCAATTTAGATAAACTTTTATTTATGCGTTATTTGTGTGCTGAGTAGTTTGCTGCCTGCTTGCTTCCTTCCATTTTAGAAGTTAGATTAAAATTGTATGGAAAAATAACGCAAACCAATCAAGAGTTAATCATTGAATAGTACATAACATTGCAAAGGAATGAGAAATATCTAATTCGGATGTTGTTTGTTTTCAGCAGTTTTCGCTTAATTTCATCTCACTTATGTAAGTGATTACCCCACTAATCTTATATAAATTTGGCATAGGCAATATTCTTCTTCTAGAATATTATTTTTTTAATTTTTTATTTTTTGTGTTCAATTGAGTCTCGCTTAATGGAATTCTGCGTTTATTTATGCTCACATTTCTTTTAATGTAAAAGAAGAGATAACTAACTTCTGATTAAATGCATGATTTAAAAATAGAAGCTATGTACAACGTATAATAAAGGGTGATTTTTATAAGAGTTTAGTTTGAAAATGAATAAAAAAAATTTTAAAAAAGTGAATGATATTCAGTTACAAACACAATCGCCTTCTTGTTCAACTTCTCCCTTTCACTCAATTCACTTGCACTGTATATACACACCCATACACACTCATACTGACAGCATACAAATTGACAGTTTATAAACGCGGAGTGCGTTTATATTTTTATTTTTATTTGGATCGATAAATCAATTCCAGTCATTTACTTTTTAAATATAATTTCACTTAAATGTTGCCCGCGGCTACGCTTAAAGTGGTCAATTCTGAAGGTCCTATTTTGGCACATTTTTCACACATTTCGGCTGGTCTCTCACCAATCACCAATGACGCGTTCAATGTTGGCTTCCAAAGCAGTCCTATAGACAAAAGACTTAGAATAGCTCCACAAAAAATAGTCTAACGGAGTCAAATCACACGATCTTGGTGGCCAATTGACTGCACCAAAACGTAAGATTATCTGCTCGCCAAATTCGCCCGCCTCTCAATTGATGCATGGTTTCGCGTGTAGTGTGGCATCGTCCCGTTGGTCCCGTTGGCCTCTGGCTGGTCCACACTCCAAACACGGCAATTCTGCTTATTCACGTATCCATTGAGCCAAAAATGAGCCTTATCGCTAAATGGACGTGGCTTGCGAAACACTTTTTTCACAGCGCCTGAATTTTGATAATAAATTTCAATAATTTGCAAACATTGTTCAGACATAAGTCTATTCATTATGAAATAACAAACCAAACTGAGCATAAATCAAGTGACAGCTGTCAAAAAGACCAACTCCGAAAAAAGTATTGCCAGATTGAAAACCAAACTTCTAGAAAAAACACCCTTTATTACACAAGTGAATTGTCTTTGTTTATTTTATTTTATTTTTATTTATTTTTTCGAAAACTGGCACAACAAAGTTTAAAATCTTATTAGCAGTACCGGCAGCATGTAGCATAAACAAGATTAAATACGACTTATAATATATATTGCATGACATACAAATTTAAACTTTACTTTAAAATTAAACATTAAACATCTATTCATCTATTCGTAAAAAATTTTAATAACATGATATATTTCATTATTTCCTATTACAGCGAAGAAAGAAATAAAGCTAGTTTATTTTTGAATTGCACAGCATTATTACCAGATCTTAAACTATTAGGAAATGCATTCCAAAGACGAACAGAGTGTACAAAAAACTGCCTTTCAGACGTTAAACAAGAAACACGTAAACAGTTAATCATATTAGTTCGATTGGATATAGAAAAGTTTAATCTCGAAAACAAATAACTGGGTTCTGCATTACATATAATTTTATGCAACAATAAAAGCGTTCGATAGTACAGTAAGTTATCAAAGGTTAAGCCATGGATTCTTTTAGCATACTGGGAAACATGATCTCTTCGTTTTAGTCCAAACACAAACCTGAATTTTTTGTCTATTTTGTCTCTAAGCCTCACGATAAACACATGCACGCATACTTCTATTGAGCGAGGAGCCTATTCAATTTATTACACATACACTTTCTCTCTTCATCTGCTCTTTCTGTCCCAATTTATTTCTACATTTGCCTTTCCTTTGGATTACCTTTCCATAATATCGATAACCACATACATACACGCATTTTTCTGTAGAGAGAGAGCTCGTTTCCAATGTGTTGAGAGTATACATGATTTCGAAACGGGACTTTTGTTTTACTCTTTCTATTTTTACCCTACCACGTGTAAAGAAGTTTCACTTCAACTGAAGAGTTTATAAAACAAATATCGTTATTGGCTGAAGAAAACTTCGCTTAAATGAGCTCTTTGTACAATTAAGAGAAAACTACTGCATAACACAAGATAAGTATAAACTGAGATATTATTCAGAGAGAACTAAGCCTTGCTCAGATTAGGAATGTGTTAATATATTTTAAAATATATCCATCAGAGAGAAACAAGCTTATTTCAGCGGGATAAAAAACTTATGGATAAAACCATTTTCACCGTAATTGGGAGGTTCATTATCACATATGACGCAGTTTTCGGATGTCAAAGGTTCAAATCAGCTACAATGCGGAACTTTTACAACGGGTTTCATTAGATCTAACCATTAGATACTTAATATAAAAGACGTAAGTGCCAAAATCTAATTATTTACTCAGATAATCAAACCTTAATCAGGGATCTAGACTTCTTTCAGATACTTATACTCAGAGTTATACTAGAAATACTCAAATATGATGAATAATCAGGCAAGACAAATAAAGTCCCTGAGTCCCTGAACATAACTTCAGAAATAAATCATTGTACAATTAAAAGACAACTCTTGTATCCAGGCAATGTTGCTCATCGCAGCAGTTTACCTACAAATTAATGTCATATAGACATATGCAGATAAAAACGTTATCAAAATAATTGAAAGCACTCGTAGCAAAACGCTTTCACTTTGTCGTTAGCAAAAATTATGACAAAATACCACAAATTTAATTACACAAACGATTACAACAAATGCCAGTGACTATGAGCGGAGGCGGATCTAAAAACTGCAATGCATCCTTTTTGCACTCGTCACATGATGTAAGAAAAATTTGTCAATTTTTAGTTAGTGGAAGGCATTAGTAGAAAAATAGTATAGTAGTTGAAAAGTGATAGGAAATAGTAGTAGGAAATAGTAGTATGAAATAGAGATAGTATAAAAGTGGTAAAAAATAGTAGTAAAACTTAAAAGTGGGAAAAAATAGTAGAAAAGTATTTTCCATGCAGAGAAAATTAATAATTTAAAATTTTTAAGAAAAATTTCAGTTACAACCTCAATTAAAGAAATTTAGTTTAACCTTCTCATGTACAGTATTTACCCGGGTAAATATCTCAATTTTCTTTCATTAATAACTCAAAAAGTACCCATCATACAAATATTCGGTTCAAGCTCAGTGACCAAATTTTTGATTTGTTTCAGAAAATTTAAAAAAAAATTTAAACAAAAATGTCTTTATATTTTAAATAATTTGTTTTTACTATTTTTTACACAAGTGAACGGTATTTACCCGGGTGAAGAAATTAATTTTAATGTATTTGTTATAGCTATAAAATTATTGTAGTACGTTTTATTATTTATGCTTTATTTCAATATTTTATTGTTTTCGTTTACTTTACTTTTTACTTTTAATGGCAAAACAACCCATGGAGGGCATAGGCCGAGCTTTTCACATCCACTCATGTTGTGCGTGTTATATTTGTACATGAATGAAATGCCGAATCCGAACGGTAAAGTGAAAAGCTTTTCATAACAATTTTTACTCTTGTAGGTTTGCTATTGCCTGCCAAGAGGTGGTTCCGTGTAAAATTTTTTTTTTTCTACTTGTTGATTTTGCCTGTGCCGAGATTCGAACCCCGGACATTCTGTGTAGCAGTCTAACGCACTACCACTACACCACACAGCGACCTGGTTTTTGGTTTATATAAATACATATGTAACTCACGCCATATGGTATTTTTCACATATGGTTTGCGTAAAGCTATGCTTCACACAAATTGGTTTTTTTGCATTTTTTGCAAACTACGCTTTTTTTTGTTTAGTGCGTAACATAAAATGCACGCTCCTTTGACTCTCTTTCGGCCAGTGGAATAACAGTCATCGTTGTCATCAGAAGTGAATTCTTCATTTTCTTCGTTCAAGGCATGAAATGGTTGGCCTAAAATGCATTCAACTGCATTTCTTATGGAAAAATGTGCCATTACTCTTCAATCTTGTGCTCTGGATTTTATTTGTGGTTCACATAAGAGCTGGCCTAATGTCTAGCAGAAAATTCTTCTTCTTCTTTTAGTGGTTTCCATGACAGTGGTTTTTTATCAAGATTTGTATTGTTCCACTCAATATAATCTTTTTCGGCCCTTTTATTAGTATACCTGCATATAACATCTTAAATAGCCTTTTCTTTCCTTTTCAGTTAAATTTTTAGTTGACGGCTTAGCGCCTACGAACAAACTGTCTCGAAAAATATTACGCGACCCCTGGCGTTGCGTTCCTGGTGGATGCTTATACAACTTTGTTCCATCTTTGACTGTAAAAAAGTCTACAGTCGATGGAAAATTGTCTCCTTCATTACTCTCTATGTCACTGTTTTCAATATTGTCCTCCTCATCAGCGTCAGACTCAGTAGTGCCATTCAGTTCCATCATTTCAACTTCTTCATTCTCTTCGGCATCAGAATCAGCACTTACTTTCTGTGGCAAGTAATCTTCATCGGATTCAAAGTTTGCATCGTTCAGTTCATCTTTTGATTCAGAAACGGCTGCTGCAAAAATTCTTTCGTCGTAAAGCTGTTTGTCCTCAAATGATAATCTGACAAGGATTTGTAAGCACACGTACACGAAAAACCTTACTAAACAATAAACCTGGACACAGGTGCTGCAGAAAGATATTCTAAGTTTTTGGACTGTTGTTCCATTTTGTTTATAAATTCGATTATATGAACTTATTTTTTTTACGCAAGGTTGCATTAGAATTCATTGAACAAGATAACCTCATAAACAAACAGGAAAGAAACTTCACTTTGGAACAGTAATCCAACTGATATTATGCGGAAAATGATTTTATGTAAAAATTTCAGTACAAATTATATGAGGAAAAACAATATTCACCCGGGTAAATACTGTTGACTAGTGTACACAAAAAATTGCCGTCTGTGCGAAGGTTAAAAAACCAACACTAACTGGAAAGTGTGACCGTAAAGTGTGACCTCGAAATTTATGAAAATACCACCAGTAAATATATTTTATCACATCCAAAAATCAAGCTTAGTTGAAACTCTAATGTATCATTATTCTCCAACAGTGCAAAAAAAATTAAGAATGTGAAATTGATTGACTAATAAACGGAAAAAGAAAAGTAACAATATACGAGGTATGATCAAAAAATAACCGTTTTTTCTTGTCCCCTTCAAAGTAATCCCCCTCAGATATAATACACTTATGCCAGCGTTTTTTTCAATCCTCGAAACACTTCTGAAACGCGCTTTTTGGTATCGCCAACAGCTCCTGTTTCGATTTTTCTTTTATATCCTCAATCGTAGCAAAACGCTTTCCATTCATCGGTGTCTTCAGTTTTGGGAAGAGGAAAAAGTCAGCGGGGGCCAAGTCCGGTGAATACGGTGGTTGAGACATGATAACGGTTTTGTTTTTAGCCAAAAACTTACGCACAAGCGACGTTGTTTTTGCTCAAAATTTAGCAATTTTAGAACAATCTTCGCTGCCGCACGTTTCATGCCTAAAACATCCGTAAAAATTGCTTGGCATGAGCCGAACGATATGCCAACATCATCAGCAACCTCTCTGATAGTGATTCGACGATTCGACGACTATCCAAAATCATTTTCTTCACTGCATCAATGTTTTCATCGGTTGTTGACGTGCTCGGGCGACCAGGACGAGCATCGTCATTGACATCTTCTCGGCCTTCCTTAAACCGGTTATACCACAATTGAACTTGTGTTCTGCTCATAGTAGACTCGCCCAAGGCCACAGTCAACATTTCAAATGTTCTTGCGCATTTAATTTCATTTTTTACACAAAACTGAATAGAGTTTCTTTGATCCATTTTTTCGAATAGTAAAAATCGAAGAGCACACCAAAACACGACTAACTTTTTTATCTGTCAATAACAAACTGACAATCCAAAATGGTTGGTATTGCCAACATATATAACAGACATGTGTACCAACATAACAGAAAAATGCGAAAATCGAACATACGTAACTCACGAAATTTGAAAATAACGGTTATTTTTTGATCACACCTCGTATGTAGGAAAAAATATTTTCTTATTGGTCGGGATATGGATATGATACTGTGATAGAATAGAATTTTCTAAAGTTTTTCAGACATTAATCTTGATTTTATTTGATGCATTGCATAAATATATGAGCACCTGGACCACTCTATATATCTGAGGCATTATTGCAAATTTCCAAGTAACTGAAAGGCCGCCTCAAATGCCGTTTTAAACGTCCATTAAAACAATGAGCTCAATGTTCAATTGATAAATCCGCCACTGGCCTGCACTACTGCCACCACCATCACCATCACCACATTATCGACGACATTGATTGCTTTTAACCTCACTCACTTGGCACTCACTTTTGCCATTGCTGCTGGTGCTGTTGCTACTGCTGCCCAACCCTAAAGCGAAATATGACAGTGACTTATTTTATGAATTTAAATTATTTTTATTAATTAAATTCATTACAATGCGGTCATGAAAAATTACGCACATATTCACACAGAAGCACATACATACAAAAAAAAAACTGTAGTAGGCACAGCTTACAACGAAATTGATGGTTGAGGTTGCAGCTAAAAGCTGAAGAGACTTTTGCGTGGTGCTACATAATAAAAGGGTTGCCATTATCACAATTTTGCTGTTGATATTGAGTGTTTGGCATTTTGTGACGTTTTTTCTCTTTCTCTTGAACAGAGTTTCTCTCCCAGAGGCTGTGTGTGTGTGTGTGTGTGTGCGCTAGTTGATTTTTCGGGTACACTTTTGGCATGTGGATTGAATGCGGTTTTTTTTAATAAATGCAATTTGTAAAAGCACTCAACAGCATAAAAGCTTTTCAATATCGGTAAATTTGATCAAATTAACATCGTAGGATTTCTGTGTAGCTAGTAGTTATATCATAGTTGCACACATACGACTATGTTTATACTTTATTAATTTGTTCGTCTATGACTGACAGTTGGGCTTTTACTCGTAGTCCTACACACTGAGTATGACATGACATTAAATTGTAATAATGCTTACGCTTCGCAGGCTCGTGTAGAATTTTAGTTTATACTCCATTGTGTATTGATTTTGTTAATATGATATTACCAAAAACTATGTTTAGACTTAATAGACTTTACAACTTTTGTATGTATGTACATACTGATTATAGCAATATTCTTATGTAATTAAAAAAGCTCTTACTTAGTTGAATATTCTGGACTGCATTTGGCAATGAAAAATGAAAATATGAGAGAAGATTTTTGATTTTTAAATGGAACAATAAAATTTTCTAAAGAAAATTAGATTAACTTAGGTTAATTTGAGACGTGGTTGCACATTGAAGTTCTCTTCTCTTTTCGAACTCATTCAGATTTTTTGTTATAAAGAGTATTTTTTCTGGAAGTGTGGTTTTCAATCTGGCAATACTTTTTTCGGAGTTGGTCTTTTTGACAGCTGTCACTTGATTTATGCTCAGTTTGGTTTGCCATTTCAAGAATTGAAGTCGAACGACCATCAAACGCGTCGCACGTTCGGTGAATGGGCCCAAAACGATCCCGATTTTCACAAGAAAATATTGTTCTGCGATGAAGCTCACTTTTGGTTGAATGGGTACGTTAATAAGCAAAATTTAATTAGCATTTGGAGTGATCATAATCCACAAGCCACTGTTGAGACGCCGTTACATCCTCAAACGACCTTTGGTTCCAACAAGACGGCGCTACATGCCATGCCATACAGCCAACGAAACAATCACAATCAATTTATTGAAGGAAACTTTTGGTGAGCGCATTATCTCGCGTCGTCGGCTCGTGGGCCTGTGGCGTGGCCTCCAAGATCGTGCGATTTAACACTGCACTATTTTTTGTGGGGTTATGTGAAGTTGCTTGTCTACGCAGATAAGCCCGAGACGATTGACTCGGGCCTTGGAAGAGAATATTCGGCGCGTTATTTCTGACATACGGCTCCCATTGCTGCAAAAAGTGGTCGAAAATTGGGCCTCTCGGCTGGAATTTATTCGAACCAGCCGCGCCGGCCACTTGCCCTGAATCGTTTTTAAAACATAATGGCAAATCCTTATCTTTATAATAAAGCTAAGTTCTTGGCCATAACATTAAATTATATGCGTTTTATTTCTTCTTTAAAACCACACTTCTAAAAAAAAACACCCTGTATAATATTTCTATATTTTCAGGCTTTAAAATTGCATTTACATAATTTATATGTTTAAGGACACACAATGTTAAAAGGACAGGTTTTTTGAAGTAAGGTGCTTTTTGGAATATCATCAAAAATAGTTAATATTAATAATTTTCACTTGAAATAGATGGAGAATTATTTTAGATAAAATAACAGACTTGATGTAGAGATTATAATCTCATATGTAAGTGGTCATATATTTTTGCAAATACTAAAGCTGATCAAACTGGAAAAATTGGTAAATTTGAAGACAAGTGCATCGCTTTTACATTGCGCTGTCTTTGGCTTGCAAATAAATATCTTGGCTGTTTTTGGTTTTTCCGGGCCCATATTGCCCCGTATCAGTATTTATTTCTATTTTTCTGCACACTTATTCACCTAAGCTGCTTTGGGTAGGTCTGAAACTTCTCTATAACACTCTCTCAAATTCACAACTGATTTTGTAAAAGATTTTGAGTGATTGGCCACCTCGGTGATCTAGTACATGGGTGCTTGACTGGAGTTTCAATAGCCTCAGGATCGATTCTCATACAGCGACATACAGTGCCAAAAATTGATAAATTTTAAATATCATATTGCAGGCATATGAAAAGAGTATTGTAAAAATTTTCGAAATTAGATTAAGTGCAATTTCAAATACGACCAAAGCTGTTCCGTTCAGCTTTCTAAGCCATGTCTCAAAGTAAGGTTAGACTTGTATTGGTTCCTTTATACTATACTAATAATAAAAATAAATAATAAATACATGCTAATAATCTATAGCATAAATAAAGAACAAAAACAACAACTACCGAATATTTGCAAGAAAATAAATAAAGACAAAAATTTCTCAGACTTCAAACAACTTCATTTAGCAAAACATTTTCAATGCAAATATTTCTCCAGCAAATAGTTCACATTTTCCATTCGATTTAGATTAAAAATGAAATGAGAAAAAAAAAATGGAAAATCAATTAACAAATTGAAAATGCAAACAATCAAAGAAGAAAATAGTAAAGTAAAAAATGATAGAGATTGTGGGGATATGTTTTGGGAAAATCAGCTTAAACCTGGAAACCTACTTCACTAGCAAGAGGCTTTCAAAAGCAAGCAACAAGGTAAACGTAGACAGACGTAAATAGAAAAAATAGAAATAAGAATGCTTCAAATTCACTCGATATGCGAAAAAGGAAAAAAAAAAATTATAAAGCAATACATAAAAAACGATTCAATTGAAGCGACTCAAAAAAAAGCATTTTCTTGTATTTTGCACATTTCTTTTCAATATTTCAATATTTTTTTTTGTTTTTTTTTTTTTTTTTTTTTTGTTGTTATTTCTTTTTCCAATACAATTCAAACATATGCAAAATTGGTAGAACGAAGAAGAAAAACTCCGTCCGTCTACAGTAGCGTATTTATTAAGCCAATATGAGTGGTTAAAAAGCGAAGATACAGCAACAACATCGTCGTTACCAACAACACAACCGTGCAACAATCGAAATGAGAATCTACACTATTTTGTTGATTTGCTGCTGATAGCACATTGAGCGTATGTAAAAAAGAACCCAAAGAAGAAGATGATGAAGAAGAAGGAGTCGTGGTAAAACGAAGCAAAGCAGCAGAAACCGAAGAGAAACTTGTGGCATTGTCATGTTAATTTTGGTGTCTGCAACAGAAACGCGCTTAAATCGATTAAAGAAGAGGAAATTGCAGCAGCGGCGCTAGCAGCAATAACAACAATTTTTAGGTTATACACAATTTAAGAACGACTTAAATTGCATCTACCTGAAGCATTTTTTAATATTCCTTAAAACGACGAATAAAAATTATGCATTTGCTCCTAAAACTATGCACAATTGATTAAGTTTTCTCAACACAAAAACTATAAACTTCTGCTTCAATAATTCAGATTCGCATTTGAGTTTGAATTGGCATTAGCATTCGTATTCGCATTCGTATTCACATTCGCATTCTATTTTCTATTCTTCTTTTTACAACTTTATCAACGAATGATAATTTTCAATTTCATTTCAATTCAAAAACTGTCGCTAACACTTCGTTATCGTTTTTATCTGTCAGAGTCATCAGCATCATCATCATAGTCATTGTCGTCAACATCATCTAGTCAGCAGGCAGGCAAAGCATCATGATCCTTGGCAATATTACTAGAGCATAAATGGAGAAGACTAGTGACAGCCAAGTAGACGTTCAGGCAATAGTCAAAAACTGAACGCAGCGGCATCATTGACAATAAGAATATGGCGGAAATGTTTCGTACGTGATTTTATCCCTCAATGACATTTTTAGTTGATAAAAAAAACTACACGCTTGTGTTACATAGCGTTGATGATGTAGGCGGCTGGTAGTTGAATATCAAGCAGCGGTATGCTGAGGAGGGATGAGCCCAGGCAGGCAATGATGCAATGCCATTAGGCTTATCAAGGGTTTTTAAGTTTTGGCTCGTGTTTGGCATACGTAATTGTGTTCTGTGTCGGTTCTTCTTGTTTTTTGTTTTCGTGTTGCTTTTCTTGTCTTGAATTGTTTCCTCTTTGAGTGCTCAAAAGTATAGAGAAGATGAAGAACTTAGAGCATTTCTATTCTGTAGTAAGCTTATTTGTAGATAAGCCTTTTTCTTGTGTTTGCTGTTTGAGTTTTTCAAGGTTTTTTCATGGAAATTGATTACTTAAAGTTTTAGTTGAGAGCAAAATTGAGGTGTATTGATTTAAATAGCTGGCATTTTTATTGAAATTTATGTACATATATATCTACTTTTATGTGAAGTTTGTAGATATTTAAGTGAAATTTTCAAGAAATTAAATGGCGTCAAAGCGAACTCAACGCTCTTCGCTATTCAGCATGTCAGCCACTCAGCGTGTAATGCAGGGTTGCGTTCGCTTGATATGAAAACAAATCAAACCCTTGTTGAAATCTGATTGCGATTAATAAATGAAAATATTAATCCTCAAATTAAAAACAATAATGTTAGAAATAATTTTTAGAATTTCACTAAGTTTAACAACAATAATCAAGACGGTGCATTATTTTTCTAATCATTTCGAATTAACATACATATCTCATTTCAAAATTAGGGTGGACCAACATCTCAGCTAGTAGATCACTCTAAATTAAAACTAATCCCCTCCTGCTTTTTCCTCGTTAATGCGTTTTCACATTCTCAAAATCTATACATTTTGAGACATTCAATTGAAAAGAAACTGTCTTTTTTAGGAAATGCAAATCCAAAGTGAAAGTAATGTAGTAATATTTTAATAAAAACTTCTCTTTGTGGAAGTAATACCAGCGTAAATCTTCTTTAAACCTTCCAAGAACATGGAATTTGAAGCCTTCCTTCTTTTTCTTGATGGATGATCGATGAAATAAAAGGTTATTACTTACCTATTTGCTCTCTCTTTGATATTTCGAAACTCTTCATGTATTCGTACCGATTATTTATTTTTTTCACATACATATATTCGTCAAGATGCACTTTGAAGCACTAATTTTGTGTTTTTCTGGATACTTACAGGAAGCACTCAATAATTTTCAGAAACGCAGAAACATTTTTTCCCGAAAATTGCTTAGAAAAGAAATGATAACCGTTTTTAATAACCTATGAAAGTAAGATGAGAGTTGTTCTTATGTGTTCCTAACTGCTCTCTTTACTCTTCTTGTGCTTTTTAAGAGCAGCGCTTTTTCAGTGTAGCTTGATGTCAGCACTTCCTTCCAATGACAGGCAGTGTAAAAAGTATCTATATAATCTGTAAGACATAGAAAGAGCTCCAGTGTAGGTGAAAGAGTGCTTTCTGAGAGCTTCTTTTCCCGCTTGGATTGTGTACTTTTCGACGTGTCAAGAGGTTGTTAGTATGGGAAACTGAGACGGAGCAGATGAAGAAAGAAAATAGAAAGAAAACCCAAGTATAAAAAACCGAACGACATTTCACTTCTTTAACGTGTAGCGGTTACACGTTTTACGAGGGTAGATCAATAAGTACCCGTGTTAGGAATGAAGAGGCAAGTTTTTCACAAATTTTTTTTCTATTTACAACGCAACTCCTTTTAGTACAATACCCTTTTCCCGACGTTTCTGCCATTTCTTTAACCACTACCAAAAATACGATTTGTCAAACTCTTCAAAATACGCTTCTGTCTCGACGATAAGCTCCTCGTTTAAGCTTAATTTTTTCCCCCCAAGCCACGTTTTCATGTTGGGGAACAGAAAGAAGTTGCAGGGAGCCAAGTCGGGCGAGTACGGTGCGTGCGGCAGGAATTCGGAGCTCAATTCATGCAATTTGGCTGCGACAATTCCGTATCCGCTTGTTGTCCACCGTAAGCAATCGCGGCACCCATCGGGCCGACACTGTTCTCAAGCTTAACCTATCATGTAACATATTAATTACCGTTCCGTACGACACTCCTACGGCCTCTGCTACTTTCGTTCGGCGATCAGCGAGAATCATATCGTGGACCTTTTCAACGATTTCCGCGGTAACCACGTCGGCCTGGGCGCTCTTCATCAAAAACAGATGTACGACCACGTTTAAGTTCGTTGAACCAATATCTTACGGTTGTCATAGATGGTGAAGGATCCCCATAGACAGCATCCTACTTGGCTTTTATTTCTTCGCATGTTTTTCCATCAAAAAATAAAAAGCGAATTAAGGATCGATCGCGAAACACCAAACACGTGTGCTACTAATAGCTGCCAAATAAAAACTGGCCTATGAATCAGTTTGAAATTTAGTGTGGTGTTGTGTGACAGATGGCAGTACACGACGGTAATGTCAACTTCCCTCAGCAACGCCACCTGTTTTCACACACGGCTACTTATTGATCTACCCTCGTAGTTTTACATACATAAGTACAAGTACCAATTGAACATTTACTTATTTTCCAGAAGAAATTCTCTCTCTTACTTACTTTACTTTTAATGGCACAACAGCCCAAGGAGGGCCTAGGCCGAGCTTTTCGCATCCACTCATGTTGTGCGTGTTATATTTGTACATGAATGGAAGGGCCCTACAGTTTAATGCCGAATCCGAACGGCGAGTGAAAAGCTTTTCATAGCAATTTTTACTCTTGTAGGTTTGTCAATGCCTGCCAAGAAGTGGTGTCGTGTAGAAAAATGATTTTTTCTACTTTATGATTTTGCCTGTGCCGAGATTCGAACCCCGGACACTCTGCGTAGCAGTCCAACGCATTACCACTACACCACAGCGACCACTGAAAATTCTCTCTCACTGATTCTATATCTACACACTAGAACTATTCTGTTATTTACAAGTATAAAATCAAGACTTACTACTAGCTTAACTTCAGAAAACACAGGTATCAAAACAAAACATCATCTCCTACAGTAGAACAAAGAACCAATCAAAAAATAAGCAAATTCATTCACTTTCATTGTAGCATTTACATATAAGTAAGTTTTGAGTACTTAATCCTTTTGTATTTATGTGTGTATGCGTGTGTGTGTGTGTGTATAACCCTTTCAATAACCTTTCACTTCCAATTTCTTTCGAAAGAGGTCAGTTTATTTGTTTGTATGTTAACCACAAATGGAAAACGCCAACGCACAATCTACGTGCAAGAGGTGAAGTACGGGTTAAGTAATACACTCTATCATGCCAACCCAAATGTTATATATGTATATGTACATAAGGACGACAGACAGCAGAAATTTGTTTGTCTAGTAATCAAAATTTAAAGCGCAACACTTTATAAGCGACAACACAAACACTTAAGTTATTTACACTCAAAGAAAATAAACGAAATAATATTACATTGTAAGTGTGTATTTCTTAGTTAGTAATTTTCGATTTTGTCGGATGTGCAGTTTTCCTTTATTTTTTGTTTGTTTCCTTAGTGACGTATCAAATTTAACGCACTCTCTTTCTCGAACAAATGAACGAAGGAAAGAACGAAGGAAAGAACGAAGGAACAGTCAAACCACTACTTACTTTACACAAGTCCACACAAAACATTTCACTTTAACCCTACCATGGAGGAAAGAGGTGGTTTTTAAAATTAGAAACCTCTTAACTCGAACTTCACACACAAATATACAGAAAATACTAAGGATACCAATCAAATTCAAATTCCTTGGCACACTTGCTGCTGCAGGGGAAAATACATACACACGCACACATAGAAGTGCGGCAGCCAAAGGGCACTTGAGTGTGTGTGTGTGTGTGTGTGTGTGTGTGTGTGTGTGTGTGTGTAGTTGAAGTGAAGAGTCATCGGTTTGGCATGTGTATGAGTGTCTCTTCTTGAAAGTGATATTAGCATTTGAACTTGTGCTGCTGTCATTGTTGGTATTACTTAGTATTTGTGTGAGTGTGTGCGTGTGTATGTGTGTGTGTGTAAGTGTAATCGACACTTGTTCAAGTAGTAAATATTTATATACAAGTATATACATATCTACTGTACATACATACATACATACATATACATATTTATTTATTTATTTACATTGTGGAAAACAAAGAAAAAACCGTATCTGCTATAGGGAAAATTTTGATTGCTGCAGGCGGAAGAAGAAGTTTGTAAGTAAGTGTTGTTTATTTTCAATTTAAATTTTTTTTTTTTTTTTTCAAAACAAACATTTTTTTCAAGAAGCTTGCTTTTACATTGTTTTTATTGTGTAGGAGCAAGTACACAAAAATTATGAAATTTTGCGGTTAAGCAATTTTCAGTTTGTCCAAAAGTTTTTATACTTACATTCTTACCCTACACTCAGCGCAATCAGTTGATATACTAACGACAAACAGGGGAAACGAGTTCCAGAAGCAGTTTCAGGTCTTAGAATAGTAGACATTAAACGAGCAGGGGGCAAACCTGAAGAGACCGGACCTTAAAAAACTAACCTAGAAGGTCAAATGTCTGCGGAATAGACCTTAGAAAACTTAGAAAACCAGAACTTAAAAGACCAAAACTTTCTATTTGAGATATGACGGTCTTTGTTGGGAAGAAACGATATATTCTGCCGAATCATTAACAATCAAAATAATCAAACCTTTAAAATCGAAGTTTTTAAAGACTAAACCTTTAGTCTAGAAAAGACCTAAAATAAGAACTCAGAAGATTAGACTTTAGACTACCAAACCCCCAGAAAATCATGCTTTAGTGCATCAGACCTTAGACCTGACATTACGAAGCCAGAACTGAGAAAACCAAACAGGAAAACATTACAACTAAGAAGATCAAAAATTTAACAAGACCAGACCTTAAGTATATAACCAGAATTTGGAATACTAAATTTAAAAGGCTAGATTTTGAAAAACTATAACTGGAAAACCTTGCGTGTAAGAAGACCAAACCTTAAAACACCTGAATCATACTCAGAAACACAAAAAAAGAAATGTAGTTGAGAAGGCCACACTTAAGAAGATCTGATTTTAGAAAACCAGATTTTAGAGGACAAGATTTTAGAAGACCAGGTATTATATTACCAAAGGTTGACACAAAAAATTAGTTCTGAGAAAGCTAGACCCAAAAATACTAGGTCTAGGTTGACCAGATCTTAAATGACTCAACATTAGATGGCCAGACCTTAGACTTTAGTCTACCAAACCCCCAGAAAAACATCAATCTTTAGATGACTAACTCTTGTTGGAACTTAAAAAACTAATTCTTAAAGGGCTTGACGTTATAAAACTAGACCTTAAAAGACTAAAACTGACAAAATCAGATCATTTGGATGCAGACCATAGAAGACCAAAACCTAACATAAGCAGATCGTAGAAGACCAGACTTTATTTAGACGACCAGTCTTAGAAAATCAGACCTTGAGTCATCTATAAAATTGAATATTACACAGAATTTTAGCAATTATCATAAAATCCAATATAACCACTAAATTATGCATAAAACAAAAACTTGGCAAAGAGTCATTTAATTTCTATTTTATCACTTAGCATTTTCAAACAAATACTATTTCAAATATTTAATCAAAAAGGGAGATTTAAAGAAATAACTCTAATCTTGAAAGCAACACATGTTTACTTTGAAACAGACGAGTGTTTTCCAAGAATAATTCAACCTATTGAAAAACAAGCCTAATGATGCCCATGTCTTCTTGAATGTCGCCAGATCATTTTTTCACAAACTTCGTCGAGAGTTGGTAGAATCTGATTGAAATGTGGATAGTGTTGCCAAGCTCAAAAAACATGAGACACGCTCAGATACTCTTAGAACATCACAGTTTGATGTGCAGCAAGTCCAGGGCATTATTGACGAAGACTCTTCAAAGCCTATAAGAGCCACATCGGAAGATCTTCAAGTTTCTGATCGCACAATCAGTCGCATTGTCCAGGAAGACGTTTCCTGCAAATCTTACGTGATGCGCAGATGACAGTTTATGTAGGCACAAACTCGAGAACAACGATTCATCCGGGCACAATGGCTTTTAAACAAGTTAAATAATCCTAAACGAGAAGCCGACAAGTCAAGAAGTCCACCGCAGCAACCAACCTTACTTAAAGAAGTTCCGTTACCAGACGCTGCTACTCTAATCACGAAGGAAAATTGAGCTGGAACAGGTACGCCCCAACTATATTTTTATACCTTAATAAATACTGTAAGAACGTTGCTGATTCTCTTTTTTCTTTACGATTATTTTCAACTGCCCTCGAGATCCCCCCTCGTCCGGAGACGCAAAGCCCTCGCCCCTTTACATGGTCCCCATGTTATGCACACAAAGTTGCCGACAAATGTCCCGGTTTAGGGAGCGGCGGCAAAAAGTCAAGCCAGCCCATTTCTTTCCTTAAAGACTTCGGTTGAATGTTGTTTCCTACATTGAAGTTTTGAATACAGTTGTGAAACCCTGGATAGATATCGTGCGTAGTGAGAGGCCATGCGTATTCGAATAGGACTCTGCTCCTTCTCACAAAGACATGGCGACGCAAGATTGTATGTCCGACGAGAATCTGTATGATCACATAACCCTAAACACATGGCCACTTAGCTCTTCGGATCTTAATGCTTTGAGCTACTTAACTTAATCCTTTGGACTATACTACTATACGTATGGAGCGGGGCCAATAAACATCCCCATACCACGCTTGATCCCCTAAGGGCAGCTATTATCAGAGTAATGGCGGATATGAATGGGAATCATTTGATTCAGGCATTCAAACGTTTCCGGCAGAGAATAGAAACTGTTATTGCCGCTAGTGGCGATCTTATTGAACAATAGTATAGTCGAAGTGTTTGCTGTAAAAATTTCATTAAAATAGAATATGTTTTCTAAAAAGTATACAGATTTTAAAGTCAATATGTCCTCAAATACCTGCTGCCTCCTGTATATACTTATATTGAAAATATCTATTCCCCCTCCCTTTGCCCTCCATTCGACCTTTCCCTAAACCACGGTTGAATTGACGTAAGAAACTGACGAAAGTTCCAATTGGTTTCCATCTTTACTTCTTTTACTGGATGATGGATGGATGGATATGAAGAAGGCCGAGAACCTGACCTACGATTTGAGGACAGTTCCTCAAGCACTCAGGCTATGTAGCCCATTGTACTTAAGGCCCAGAAAAGGAAGAAGGGGTGACAGCAAGTAAGGGATTAGAGAAAAAGAGGGAAAAAGTTGAAAAAAGGGGTTATAGAGGGACTACGTACTCTTCCGCAAATTTTCCGGATTCTCTCACAAATCTCAGAAGATCGCAGAAGAGGAAGAAGTGAACTTTGTCCATTCCTGTGACATCGAAACCCAAAATGCGCCATCTCGTTCTGGCAAAGGTGAGGCATGTGCAGACAAAATGCTCTGTGCTGTCCACCTCCTCCAGACAAGATGTGCAGGTTGGGTCCTCGGTGATGCCGATGGTGGTCATATGTTGGCTCCATGGATTATGCCCTGTAATGTCCAGATTGGACCAGCGTCTCTTATGTAAATCTCTTTTACTGTAAGTCAAAGTACAAACATTAAACTAACGTTAAAACTATTTCCAAGAAGAAACTTATTTCACCTGACTAAAATTTCCAAAGGTGAGCTGAGCAATTTTTATATGATATTGCATTTGAAGATCATGGATGTCAACTGATTGATCATAAGTTAACTTAACTTAACTTAACTTAACTTAACTACTTTCCTACTTGCTCAAGTGGCATGCAGTGCTACTGGTTGTTACTAGATTTTAATTAAATTTTGCCTAAAACATCAAACTGGTTTGCCCACATATAAACGAGCTAAAAACACTTGGCTTTTTCATGGCAGTAACAAATTTTTACTACATACATACGAGTTTCGTGTATCTTTTTGTAATCGAACGTAGACAAACATGTTGAAAGTTTTTATATTCAATTCATTGATTTTGAGTGTTAAGTTCAGTTTTTTATGGTTTGTGTCAGAAAACAATAAAATTTGTGTCGTTTTCTAATATACTATACCAACACATATACTTACCACATATACATACATATATACATGCATACATAAGCTGAAACATTAATGCACACACTGACACATTCTTAAGGATTTCAAATAAAATTCAAAATTCATTGGTAAATAAAAAGTGTAAATTTTATGATTTACCACAAAACACACACACACACACATATGTCCATATATGTATACATATATTCACATAAATACATGTACATATGCACATATACACACACAAATATATGAATGTCTAGTTTATAGCATCAAGTAAAGAAAAGAAGAGAATAAGAGAAAAAGAGAAAAAAACAGAAGAAGCATGAAGTATTGGGGTGAGCTGAGTTCACAACATTTGACTTATGTTAAAATAATAAAATCAAATTTTATCTACTCTTAAGTCCCTTGTTGGTCGTTGAAAGATTAAAGAATTTTATTGCTGTGGCTGCTACTTCAAATTTACCCAATCGAATGAAAAGGGTAGGAGTGTGTGGTTGGGGCACAGTGGGGTCACTGGAATGGAAAATGACAGTAGAGAGGAAGCGACACACTAACAAAAACACACACACACATATATATATGTATATATATGTGGTAATATAAGTGGAAAAATTAAAATTTGACTTGGTTTACTTTGCGACTTGAAATTAAAATCCATTTCAAGTATTTCGGTTAACATGGCGTATACGTAATATTAAATTTTTTTAATATTTCTGTAATAATTTCTTTTTCATATCAAAAATGCACCCTGGGGCATAATATCTAATGATTTGCCCCAGTTTTTTATTTATTTTATTTTTTTTGTTGTTGTTATTGCTGTTGTGAATATTGTTTTCTTAAGAATTTTCATTTCCTCTTTTATTGCTATCAGCAGAGAGAGAATGAATATTCGAAGTATGCATGTAAGTAGTTTGTTGTTGTTATTGAGAAACTATTTTTATGTATGTACGAGTATGTAACTAACTATTGAGCATTTTTGCGACATATTGTCGCTGCTGCTGATAAAAATAGAAAATACACATTCTTCACTGTAATATTTAAGAAATCAAACTGTCAAAGTAGAACGGATATTGCGTTTTGCTTGTTGACTTTCAGCATCTTTTTTCTAGCTTCATACATACAAAACATGTGAATTTTGAGAGAGTGGCGTTGCTGAAGCAATGTTAAATAGAGGGTGTTTATTTTTAGTTGTGTGGTTTTCAATCTGGCTATACTTTTTTCGGAGTTGATCTTTTTGAGAGCAGTCACTTGATTTATGCTCAGTTTGGTTTGCCATTTCATAATGCATAGACTTACTATTGAACAACGTTTGCAAATCGTGCAAATTTATTACCAAAATAATGGTTCGGTTCGCGAGACGCATCGAAGAAAATATTGTTCAGCGATGAAGCTCACTTTTGGTTGAATGGGTACATTAATAAGCCAAATTGTCGCATTTGGAGTGATCATAATCATCACAAGCCACTGTTGAGACGCCGTTACATCCTCAAAAAGTCAATGTTTGGTGTTCTCTATGAGCAGAGGGAATCATTGGTCCATATTTCTTCAAAGATGAAGGCAGCCATAATATTACAGTCAATGGGGAACGCTATAGAGCCATGATTAATGACTTTTTCGTTCCTGAATTGTGAATTGGAGGATGTTGGTGTGGACGACCTTTGGTTCCAACAAGACGGCGCTACATGCCATACAGCCAACGAAAGAATCACAATCAATTTATTGAAGGAATCTTTTGGTGAGTGCATTATCTCGCGTCGTGGGCCTGTGCCGTGGCCTCCAAGATCGTGCGATTTAACAGCGCTGACCGCTGGGCAATTTTTTGTGGGGTTATATGAAGTCGCTTGCCTACGCAGATAAGCCCGAGATGATTGACGCCTTGGAAGAGAATATTCGGCGCGTTATTACTGACAAAATTATGCCTCTCGGTTGGAATTTATTCGAACCAGCCGCGGCGGCCACTTGCCCGAAATCGTTTTTAAAACATAATGGCAAATCATTATCTTTATAATAAAGTTAAATTCTTGACCATAACATTAAATTATATGCGTTTTATTTCTTCTTGAAAACCACACTTCTAAAAAAACACCCTGTATTTTTCATATTCTCATTTTCAGAATTGAGAAAAAAAAAACATTTCTCTTGTAGCAACTCGAACCATTTTCTTATATTGTACCATATAAGTAGTTAGGAGCAGTGGACTAGTTAGGACGCAACGAGTTCCTACTGATTATTTCAAAGCACTAAGTAACCACTGACTTATAACCTATAACTTAATTAATTAAGCAGCATCACTTCAGCTCTGTGTTTTTGTTTATTTTTGATGATTTTCAACTTCATTTCGTAACTAAGATTCAGATTCATTTCGTAAGAGCTCTCTTGTTTAACTAGTTTAATTCCAATTCGGACTACTCTCTGGTTTAGTAATATTCCTGAAGTATTCTAAACCTAAAAATTCAACTCACTGTCACTGTTTTGTTTAATATTGTTTGATGACAGCACATCATGTGATAACAGTTTTATTTTATAAGCGCTTGTGGACGTCAAATATTTTGTGATTGACTTAAGTATTCGATTTTGACGAAAAGTAGAAACCTTATCAAAAGTTATTAAAAAATATAAAAAAATTATAGTTAGTTTTTTTCTTTTTAAATAAGTTACAATATAAAAAATGGGAAAGCGAAAAAATTGACAATGAAAATGAAATTTCCTTTCTCAAATTAAGATTTTTTATAGATTTTCTTTGAAAGAATATTTTTATATTCTTTGAAAGAATATAAAACTTAACAAATTAGAAAAATATAAAGTTTGAATGAAGTTTGAAGGTGGGAAAAATTAAAAAAAAGGAAAACCGAAATATTTTGACTTTAAATTCAATCTAAAAGACTAAAGATGTAGACCAGTATTGGGAACGCTTGGAGAGGCAGTAATTCTAGGACATGACTCCATTCAATTTCATGATCAATAAAGTACCTGCTTAAGATGGGAAAAATCGATAGCAGTTAATTTTAATAGGAAAATACTGAATCGAGTTTCATACAATTTCATTTCAATCTATAGAATACCTTCTAAAGTTTTATGCCTGAAAAGATTAAAACTTCAAGAGCTTTTCAATAAAGTTTAAATGTGGAAAACTTGATATTTTGAACAGCAAAGGAAAAGGATTTTCATCAGACACTTTTGGCCTTAACAAGGTTAAATTATCAAGATCTATGTAAAACCAGCTGAAAGACCTAAATTCCATGACGTGATTCCGCAACAAAATTCATTTGAGCGAACGAAAATTACAGATCACATTGGAAAAAGGTCTTGAAAAGGTACAAATCCCAAGAAAGTGATTCATATTTGAGATCAAAGGAAGGAAAGTATTTATTTGTAGCTTGCAGTTAAATGAAGTGGAATTTCAAATCGCAATCAAAACAATTTCACTCCAAGAGACCAAGCTACAGTATAGAAGTGAACAAGAATTATTCTTGGAAGGTTTATATCAGGAAATACACAAAAGTTGAGATAAAGTTGAAATAATGTCAGCCTTGAGATCAAGCGGAGACTAACTCTTGCCAACAGGTGTTACTACGGGCTCAGTAGGCAATTGAGAAGTAGAGCCCTCTCGCGACCGACGTAAATAACGCTCTATAAGTCCCTCATCCTTACCGTCCTAATGTATGGCGCAGAGACGTGGAAATTGACCATCAATAATGAGAGGCTGTTAGGAGCGTTCGAGAGGAAGATACTCCGTAAGATCTACGGTCCAGTATGCGTGGACGACGTGTATCGAGTAAGATGGAACCATGAGCTGTATGAGCTGTACGCCGACACTGACATAGTCAAGCGTATAAAAATCCAGCGGCTTCGCTGACTGCGTCATGTTGAGCGCATGGAAGAGAGCGATCTGGCTAGAAGGGTATTTTATTCGAACCACGGTGGAGGAACGCGCAGAAGGGGACGTCCTAATCTCCGTCAGAAAGACCAGGTGCACGGCAGCCTGACTGCACTTGGCCTTACCAACTGGCGCCAGCGAGCGCATAGCAAAAGTAACTGGCGAAGCTTTGTAGAGGCGGCCAAGACCAATCATCGGTTGTAGTGCCAGCTAAGTAAGTGAGATAAATAGCGATGCATAAAATAAAGTCATACTCTATTTAGATGATTTCAAAATTCTCAACGTGAAAGACCTCAACTGATTCCAAATAAACTCACTCAAATGGAACAATGTCAGACAACCGTGTGAAAAGTGCTTGAAGTGGCTAGAATTTCAAAAAATATATGAAATCAAATCTGAGAACAAAGAGAGGAAAGTATTTATTATTCTCATTATTATTCTCAGCCTAAAAATATGCACTTAAATTTAAAGAACGAACGCAGCCCATGCAATTTCATTCTAAGGAAAGAGTAGGATGAGGATATTCAATACAAAGTTTTATTACTGATCAAACTCAAGCTCCGATTTTCAATTAATGTTATTCAGAACGGCTAGAAATTCAGGATTGAGTTGAATTTTCTCATCAAATGCTAGCAGTTCTGATTGACTTAAGCTAAATATAAAAATGTTGAGTATAGAGACCGTTCCAATTCATTCTAAAGAACTAAGCTACAGAGCCAAAAAAAAGGAAGCATGATTTCGCCTAGATATTCTGATTTCGCCTAGATATTCTGCACCTAAAGACGCTTCAGTTCCAAGGTTCAACTTGACAAAATTTTCATTCTAAAGGACTTGATATATGTACATATCTACTGAATATCTTAGGAAGAGTATTTTTCTTGGTGTGTTCTGGTACTTTCATGTAGGGTTGGCAAATATAGGATCTAAGCTCAACTTATCGTTTAAGTTTGGACTCATTCTGAAAGACTTTGAATGACTTGGAGAAGAATTACGATATCAATTCAAAACTTTTGCAGTTAAAAATGCTGAAGTTTTAAGACCTAAATTTGCCATTTACTTTCATTATTAGGCCAAAAACCACAGCAGGATGTAAATTTATCTTAAATAGGTTTATGTCTGGATAAGGAGGCTTGAAGGAGGCTTGAAGAAGGCTTGAAGGAGGCTTTTCATTCTAAATCACTTGATGTACAAAATAGAGAAGGCAATGGATTTCTAAAAGTTTGAACAAAGTTTTCAACCGAATTTATCACATCTGAGTTCATCAAATATCAATCCTAAAGGTTTAAGATTCAAGGCAATACTATTATGGTAACAAAAGAGGTTCTTTCAGATATTTTTGTTCCAGAAGAGGACCTACTCAGAAAGTTCGAAGCTTAAAAATATTGAAATTCTGAAGTCTGATATAAACCAAAATGAAAATAAAGTTTTCCTCTGAGAATTTTCAATTACATAGTTGATTGATTGATTGATTGATTGAAACAGAGGCTGGGCACAAGGTACCAAATCACCTATTGTGAAGAGCCCTTGAAATGTCCACGATACTTTTCCTAGGCTTGAAGCATTTAAAAATGCTAACATATCCCTGGAAGTCATGTTGTCAACATCAACGTGGGCAACGTGGGTAAGGTGACGAAGTCTAAGCCTTGCAAGTTTGTCACAGTTGCACATAATATGCTCTGTTGTTTCCTTATCTTCTTCACATAACCTACAGAATTCGTCTCAAATTATTCCCATGTTAGCAAGATGTTTCCTAACTGGTCAGTAAGAAATCCTGTCACAGCTCGGATTCCGTTTCTGTTTAACATCAACAATTGTTTTGTTCTTAACTTTGATACACTTAGCATGTTGCCTGAGGTGTCATCCCAGGCAGCCTGGAATAAATTTCTGTGTTAAGCCATGTGTTAAGATTGAGCTTTACAAAAATCGATGGCGAGCCGCAGAATGGGGTTGGTCCAAACATGGGTTCGGTTGCCCCTTTTCTGGGTAGTTTGTCAGCCATTTCATTGCCCTCAATACCACTGTGTCCAGGCACCCAAATTAGATGGGCTCTATTTTGTGTTGCTAGCTTGATCGGTAGTTGAAGGCACTTTCATATAAGTGTTGAACTTATTTTGACGGAGTTTAAGATCAGCAGTGCAGCCTTACTCTCCGAGAGAATATAGATATTTCATTTACCTACATGAGGGCCTTTCTTCATAATCTCTAAGACATTATTCAATTGCGGAAGTAGAGCCTGAAAAACTAAGTTTTCTTGGCTCATACTAGCAATAATATCCTTTCTCGGCCTAACTCCATAAACTCCCGTTCCCACTCGCTCGTTGTGGTACACAGATGGTAGTCTCCAACAAAGCGAAGACATTCCTTTTCCCAAGGGAAGGTAACTTGAAAGTTGTGTTGGAAGTTATGTCGGGGTAGGCACGAATCATTTATTATGATGTTAAGGTTTTGTTCCTTAGTCATTGGCTTTTCTCGCAGTGCCTTTGTCTTGCAACATGAGCTTAGCCGTGGTCTTCAACGGCTGTTGTTTGATCACTAGGTGTAGTGATGGCAGGCCCAATTATGCTGTTGGTGTGTTTCTCATGACTCCTGTTACTGAGACGCAGGCAAGCCTCGGAATTTTGAAGAGTTTTCCCTTACTTGTTTTTTGCTAAGCCTTTTTGTACCATATTGGAGCTCCGTCTGTTATAATTGGCCTAATAATCGCTGAGTTCATCCAAAGACTGAGTCCTCAGTTTTTGCCAATTAAGCTTCTACTGGTCCAAAGCGCCGCTGTTGCCTTACGGATTATACTTTCCAGATGAGAATTCCAAGTTAATTTTTCACCTTGAATTATTCCTAGGTATTCAAGCTGGCTTGAAAATAGTATAATTTCATTAATGAAAACTGATTCCCGAAGGCTTTCCTTGTTTCTCTTTTTTAATGGAAATAGTTATTTTGGTTTTATAGGATCCACACCATTCAGCTACTAAGTTTAAAGCCTCATGTATCATACATGATGTATGTGAAAAGGGCGGAGAAGCGGAGGACAGTTCTTCAAGCACTCAGGCTATGTAGCCCATTGTACTTATGTATCATACATAGTACAAATGAATTCTGAGAAATTCAAAACTCAAACTAAAGAAAGCAGACGCTGGCATGCTACGCAGAATGTCCTGGGTTCAAAAAGAGGCACAGGCAAAATCAAAAAAAAAAAAATCTATACTGCACCATCTCTTGGCAGGCAATTGCTATTCTACAAGGGTAAAAATTGCCTTAGAAATTCTTATTACTTCGATGTGAAAAGCTCGGCCTAGGCCCTACGTGGGCTGTTGTGCCATTAAACGAGAGTATAAGAATTTCCAGCAAAATGCTTCAACATGAAAGGGCTGAAAGAAGTTTCCTTTTACTGAGTCCAACAAAACTGCAAGTAACTATGTATTTCCAGAAGGTTTCCCTCCTAAATGGAAACAAACTTAACGCTAAAAAGATTTACAAAAAATAAGACAAACCTTAATAAAGTCTAAAAAGTCAATGTGAATTCAATAGTCAGCTTTTAAAGGCAATGCTTAAGCCATAACAAGATTTAACCTTCAATTGTTACACATAAATAAACTACAATCTGGCTCATACTTCTCTTCACACATACCTCTACGCATTAACAGTGATGAAGAATAGTAATAAAAATTCCAGAATTAACTGAGAGTTACTAGATTCTTCTTTATACTTATCCGAGTACCTTTAAGTACTCACTTATTTGTACGCATCATTAGCAGCTAGTTCTAGGTAAGTGGTATGCATTAGCTTTAATAGCCATTCAATTTATACAATTCATGCCGACAAAAAGGGAGTAAGCAGAACATTATATCAACAGACAAATACAAACAAATACACTTTACGCTTGCAAGGCCCAAACAAAAGGATACAATCACACAAAAGGATACTCGGCATTTATCTCAATAGGTTCTTTGGAATGCGGTACTCGTATGTTATTGTATGGTTGTAATTCGAAAGAGAAGAGGTAAATAAATATGTAGAACCATTCATCATCAAGGCAACAAAAACGCTCCTTTCCCCTTCCTTTACAATTTCGATCCATTCATTTTGTTATTAGACAACAATTTATTTGATTATTGTTTGGAATACAAATTGATCTAATGGGCATGCATGTGAACATTGAGCAATACAAAAAGAACACATTTATTTATTTATTTATTTATTTATTACAAATACAAAATATTTTGCACTTTTGAAGCACTCGATAGAGGGTCCTTTTAGTTAGTAGAGAGAGCACTTGAGTAGAAGTGAGTATTTTTCCTTTCAGTTTGAAATATTGTGTATTTTTGATTTTATGTAATTCATTTATTATGTATTTTTGTTTTGAATGTATTTTTCAAATTGAAATAATTTATTGTAGGTAGCTAGCTGAACAAAGCAGACATTCTCATTCATTCATTCATTCATTCATCTATTTACTCCATCGTTCATTGATGCTCGTATGTTGAAATGAGTTGAATAAAATACATATAATGTAATTGTGTAAGTGCGACTGCGATTGCGAGTACGAGTGCGAGTGCGACTGCGATTGCGAGTACGAGTGCGAGTGCGAGTGCGAGTGCGAGTACGAGAATGTTTGCTCTTCTGTTTGATTGCATTTGTGTGTGCATGCATGTGTACTAAAACACACACTACTGGCTGCTGGCTCTCTTACTCTCTTCATTTCAATGGTGTTTAATTAAATGTTACGCATTCATTAGGTTAATTGAAAAACATTTTTCTTTTCTCTTATTTTGTTTTCTTTTTTTTTTTTTTTTTTTTTGTTACCAGTTGTTTTTGTTTTCCCTTGCTAACGGCAGACTTCTGCACTTCATTATAAATTTATTTTGTTACCATTGTATTTACGTACTTATTGTTTCTGTTGTAATTGCGTATTGCAATATTGAAATAAATGTTAAAGGAAATAGGTTAAAATGGTAATAGCTTGGAATAAATTCCCTATAAAGGAAAACTTCGCCCTGGAGAGTAACACTCACCTCACACACCTCAATTAGATTTTAGTTTCATCCATGGCTTTAAGTTTAAGCTGTAGCTTTCGCAAATCCGCCTCGACTAGGTGGATCAAAAGCGGCCAAATGTTCTTTTCTTAAGAAATGTTTACCTAGTCTCACACCTCTTGTCCGAAAGAAAGGAGTTAGCACAAAATGGGCTGTTACTGTTTAGGGGCTGAAATCAGTTCCTCTAACCATAACCAAGACATTACAATGAGAGCTAAAAATATTAACACATTCTAGCTACACGAAGAAGATCTAACCAAAGTAGAGGAGCTAACGGGTAAAGTAATTTTTCTTAGAAGAGCTAGTTCCAAATTTTTCAAGACTGTTAGAGAGCGCGGTGCGGATCTACAGACTGTAGGACGTGGTCATACTCTTAGAAATCACTAAGAATCTTGCATCCCCTGTCTCGGATAGCCAGTGTCCATTGGTACTTTTATCTTTGGGTAAAGGTACTGTATTCTAGTGACGCATCTAGCTGAGGCCTGCAAACCCCAATGAGTAACTCTAGGTATTCTATGTCACCACTGACCTTTATTCCCCTTACACTCTATGCAGAGTTATTATGAGAAAATATAGCCTTTTATATAGCGTTATACTGACAAACTGGCAGGATCTTAATATAACTTACTTACTTACTTACTTACTTACTTACTTACTTACTTACTTACTTATACTTACTGAGCTGGCACTACAATCGATGATCGGTCTTGACCCGCTAGATAACTACTCGCCAGTCTCCTCTGCTGCAATGCGCGCGCTGGCGCCAGTTGATAAGGCCAAGTGCAGTCAGGTTCCCCTGTACCTGGTCTTTCCAACGGAGGTTAGGACGCCCTCTTCTGCGTGTTCATCCACCGTGGCTCGAATAAAGTACCCTTCTAGCCGGAGAGCCTTCTTTCATTCGCTCAACATAACCCAGCCAGCGAAGCCGCTGGATGTTTATACGCTTGACTATGTCAGTGTGGGCGTACTGCTCATCGTTCCATCTTACTCGATACACGTCATCAACGCATATTGGCCCGTAGATCTTACGGAGTATCTTCTTCTTGAACGCTCCTAACAGCCTCTCATCATTGTTGGCCAATGTGCATGTCTCAGCGTCGTACATTAGGAAGGAAAGAATGAGGGACTTATAGAACGATATTTTCGTCAGACGAGAAAAGGCTCTACTTCTCAATTGCTTACTGAATCCATGGTAATAACTCTTGACAAGACATTATTGTTGGTGTTAATGCTGGATCCTTAGGTAAACGAAATCCTTGACGACTTCAAAAACAGTGACATTCTGTCGAAGACGCCGTAACTCTTTGTTTATTGACACACGAAATTTCGTTTTGTCCTCATTCGCCGCTAAACCCACTCGACGAGACTCCCTTTCCAGATTGGAGAATACTGCGCTGGCTGCTTGAGCTTTTTTGCCAATGATGTCAATATCATCAGCGTATGCTAGCAGCATGACACTCTTGTAGAAGATAGTGCCAGAAATGTCGATGTTCGCAGCTCGAATTATTTATTCCAGCATAAGGTTCTCCTTAAGCTTAGTTAGATTTACGCTGTAGCTTTTGCATACCAGCTTAGACAAGAAGGGTTTAAAGGTTTCTTTTATTCTCAAGAAATGTTCGCCCCAGGCTCACACCTTTTGTCCGAAAACAAGAAGCTAGAAGTTAGAGAGAAGTCAAAAAAGCAGCAGCTTCCCCATCTCGGATAGCGAGTGTTCAAATTGAAATTGGTTGCAGTCAGGGCAACTGTATCACTAAAGCCGGCCCACCCCAGTGAGTAGCTGTGAACTCGTAAAATTATCATATTAACAAACTAATAGGTTCTTATAAATACCTCATCTCAATTGGAGGATCAGGAGGAATACAGATTCATCGATACTGGTCGCCAGGATTTAACAACAAGAAGCGGGAAAGTTGAATGGTGCATGAAGGACTAAGGCACCAAAGCTCTTAAAATTGCGTCAAAACCAAATGTTTTTCTCTCACCAATGTTTTTCGCCATCAATAAATTTTATAAATTCTAAACTTAGTAAATACAAAGCTCTTTCAAGTTTGATTGCCTTCATAAACATTTTCTTATGTAGATGCAACACGATAATTTTCTTTATTTTATTTTTATGGCAATGCAACTTATCGCTTCCCAATTTGACTTTGAGTGTTCATTTTTATGTATAAATATTTAATTTTTAAAGGCATCAAGCTTACAAAGTCACACACACATATACACACACACACACAATCGCACAAACATAAAGTCATAAAATTTCAATTTAGCAAAACCCATTCAACTGATTAATTGACGAGCTTCATCACCGCTACTTCTTCACTTCTTACAACTGCATACTTCACCTTCAAACACACCCACACATATACACACACACACACACATACATACAAGTAAATACTCATACTCTCAAATACTTTTACACATCCGACAATTTAGAAAATAAATTTTCCGCAATTTACTGCAGTAATCTTACGCAAAAGTTCAACACAAAAGATGCGCGCTTCGTCTTCTCCTTCCCTCAATATTCTCCTGCTTATTTCGTCCCCCCCCCCCTCCCCCTCCCCTTTCCTATTAAACGATGAGTGTCCTTGGTATATCATCTTCGTTGCGTACGAGTGTGTGTGTGTGTGTGTGTCTGTGTGTTCTGGAATTTATTTTACGCAGCAGCAGCGGCAGCGGCAGCTGTAAAGTCGTTAAAATCATCAATTGTGTTCTACATAGTACCGAAAACACACAAAAAGAAAATACATACTTTTCATTAAAAAATTATACGATATATGTGTGTATGTGTATGGTAGGATGAGTGTGTGCTTGTGTGGGGTGTGTCTGAAGCGCGCAAACGAACCGCCAAACCATATGAGCGCCATCTTATCGCGCACTTCCGTATCCGCCATCGTATCCGTTGTTGTTCGCTGGCTACAATGAATAACAAAACTCACAAAAATTTGCACCGACGACAATGTCATTTCATTTTGGCAATAAATGTGTGCTTCACTCTCATACACTATGTAGCATGAGAATGTATGCGAATGTGTGTTTGTGTTTGTATTTGTGTTTGTGTAAAATGTCTGATAATCGCCTTCCGCTGTCACGGTATGTGTGTAATGGCTGCTTAGCGCTTCGCTTGTTCACATGTGTGCGTTTAAATTATTTACCGGAAGTACTTTTTAGGTACGCTAAGTATGTGCATGTGTGTGTGTGTGTGTGTGTGTGTGTGTGTGTGTGAGTATGAGTTAATGTGGAAATGTGTGAAACTGTGAAAATGGATTTTAAATGGTCCATTGTGATTGTGTTGAAAAATGAGATTGTTTGTGCTCATAAATTAGTTGGGAATATTATTTTAGACCTCGTTCGTCGTTTTCGTTATACTTTTTCTTCATACATAAAATTTCGCAGTAGAAAGTTATGGCATTTTAGTTTCACTATAAAAATAATAATTTATTCATAATTTCCAACACAAAGTTTATGAAATTAAAGTAGGAGAATATGTAAGTTTTATGTTTTACTAAAACTTATGGAATTTACTGATGTTTTCTTTGTAAACTTATATAAAATTACATGAGGTCTCTCGATAAAAAGGAGTTTTACTACACACCAAAATTGATCGTCTCATCCTTCTCGGATCCCGTAGTAATCTGATCAGCCTACAAGCATTGGCATTATACATATTATGTATTGTAGCTTCTTGCAAAAAGTTGTAATATTTTTTTTTTTAATTTATTATTACGATGGAGTAAAAAACGATTGTGGAAAAACGGAAATTGTCACGGAAATGAAGGGCAGCGCCCTCTATCAATATAGAATGAGAAATACATTGGATTCCCATGTATACACATATAAATAATGGGTAGCACATATACATCCACTTTGAGTCCTCTATCAATCGATAGGGGAGCCCTCTCGCCCTCTTTCGATTGATAGAGGGCGCTGAGTATGAATCACACTAGATCGATAGAGGGCGCAGCCAATCAGTTTCTAGTAAAATTTTACATTTCAAACAAAAATTGATTATTTCATTCAACATTTCAAATCGGTAAAAACTTCTGGAGCTGAAAGAATGATCGAGTATAGACTGAAAAAACAAAAACTCGAAAGTAGCGTATGAAATAATATGTGTATGCATGCACTATGCATTCTCCATCAATCAAGTGTGAATCATACTTGATTGATAGAGGGCGGTGGTTCGCGTATGATTCGAACTTCATTGATAGAGAGCGCTGAGTATGAATCATACTTGATTGATAGAGGACGCTGATTCGCTTATAATTAAAACTTGATTGATATTGGGCGCTGATTCGTGTATGATTCACACTCGATTGATAGAGAGCGCTGCCCATCAGTTTCTAGTAAAATTTTACAATTCAAACGATAGTCGTTAGGAAATTCTAGAGCTGAAAGAATGAGCGAGTGTAGACCGGAAAGAAGTAAACGCGATTCGCAAACAAATGGTGATTATGTTACGAAAAAATCTCCAGAAAAAACTGCGGCTGAGAGACAGCGAGAATGTAGACTTCATCGAAAAATGGGGGCCCAACAAAATTCAGATTCTGCTAATGTGACATAAAAACCAAAAACCAGCACCGAGAGATCGCGAGAGTGTAGACTTCGCAAGCAAGGTCCTCAAATTATAAAGCACCAGGCAGTCACTGAGGTGGCCGATTTTTCAGCTCCTCAACGACAGAGAAGGGCAGGAGAGTTATGTACTTGAAAATTTGTTTTAAAATCTTTCCTCCGTGGAAAGGAATCAACTCGCATCAGCACAACAAAACATGGACGAGAGACAGCGAGAATGTAGACTTCGTCGAAAAATGGAGGCCCAACTAAATTCAGATTTTGCTAATGTGACATAAAAACCGAAAACCAGCACCGAGAGATCGCGAGAGTGAAGTCTACACTCAAGCAAGGTCCATAAATCATACAGCACCAGGCAGACGAAAGAGAGAGTTACTTGAAAGTTTGTTTTAAGTTTCTATTCAACCTTATAACATTCGCGAGTTCTCAGGCCGGCAAAAGGCAAATTTTCCACCTGTTGAGATCATACCACCTGAATATTTTGATGATGATGATTATTAAGTATAATGATGATGATAGTAAGATTATAATTATAATGATGTAGCAAATAAATTCACACGCTATGAGTATGAATATTTAGGTGGAGATGATGATTTTGTAGAGGGCGTTGCTTGCACTGGAAATGCAAACGATCAAGATGAAGTTAATCCAGATGAAGCACACCTAGGATTAGAGATTCTTTAAACCCAACTATAGCAAGGATTATCATTTGCATAAATCAGCACATCGTTAAAAAAGGACATCGCCTGGAATGTCTACGATAGACTCTGGTTTTCCATTCATGTACAAATATAACACGCACAACATGAGTGGATGCGAAAAGCTCGGCCTAGGCCCTCCATGGGCTGTTGTGCCATCAAAAGTAAAGTAAAGACTCTGGTTTTTACAAGTTTACTAAACCTAACCTGCAAATCGAAAACGCAAACGTTCTGAAGAAGTAAACTTCTGTAGGGGGTCCCATTGATGAAAACAATTTTCTTTTTTTATATATTATCTTGCATCAGCGATCTGGCCTTCAAGTTTATTAAAGTCAATGCAGTAAGAACAGGCAGCAGTTAATAAGTTAACTTCCTTGCCATTGCTTGCATTGCTTGCATTTATTTATTTATTTACTTTTTGTGAGCAAGTAGCAAGTAACTACGCTCCTTTTCCAATAAGCTTATGTAAATATTTTCGACTATGCAATTTTCTGTGCAGCATTACACACATACAGGCACACAAAAACAAAACCACCCTCGGGCAATTTTTACTTGTTAACGCGTTGACGCTGTCAGCTTCTTCGTTCGAGCAGAACTAAGTAAAACAAATAAACCAAAAAAAAAACAGAAAAAGTAAAAATCCAGCGAAAATAAATATCAGCTACATGCAACTAAGTAAGGAATATTCTTAAAACGCGTTTTATCTTTCGTTGCGCTAATGCCACATTGAATCTAGAAACCGCGACAGCACCCACCCGAAACTCGTGCCAAACGACAAAGAGAGCAGCATGTAAAAGGGAGCTGGTGGGACGTCACCCTCACCCCGATTTTCAAAGCTAACTGCATAAAATGCAGTTTTTGGCATTTTGTCTAAAGTAAACACAATATCGGCGATGAACGTTGCAGCTGGAGTTGTTGCTGTTTCTGGTTCACATTTCCGTTGTTGTTGTGGTTGTTGTTAACTCGCCAAGCTTATTTAATTTTCCCCTTTTTTTTCTTGTTGTCAGTGCGCGGTTGTCTTTTAAATTGTTTGCCCAGTTGCGGGCGAAAGTACTCCGAGTATATTATTACAATGTTAAAAGTATTTACAAGTGAGTGGCGGTGAAGTGGCGACTGAAGTGGAGTGGCCGGACGTCGGAAGGGAAGAGCTAGTTCGTTGGTTTGGAAATTTCATACCAACATTTGATATTGGTTATAAGAGATTTCTGTGGACGCCTTCAACTACTATTCTTCATGCCAGCAAAACAATTTTATTACATTGAAAAATATTTAACAAGTTGAAGAGAAGTTAACTGGCAACTCTTTCTCTTTTCTTTTCTTTTCATTTCTTTTAGTTTTGCAAATGGAATATTTATTTTTCATATTTCTGTTATATAATATCTCTCTCACACACACACACACACACACACACTTACATGTACACTTTTGTATACGAGTATCTGCTTAACTCATTTAGCAAATGTCAAAACATATCAACTTGGCTTATTACAAAACATTTTAAATTTAATCTCAAATCCAACTTTATAAATAAATAATAAACACACGTTAGACACATTCAACATTCTGCTGGAGAGATAAAATTTTCACTAAGAAATAAGTCTCGCTAGAAAACGTTATCAAGTGTTCATTGAAGTTATGAAAACTAGTAAGAGGAAATTAGTCTCTATTACAAGACCAATCATCACTTCAAGAATAGTTTAAACATTACTCATTTTTGCATCGCAGCACTTGAACTTCCACAAAGCCTTTGTTACGTAAATACTTACATGATATTTCACAAAATAACAAAGACAAAAAGAAAGCGTTTAGCCGCTATAGACTAAAAATCTAAGCTGCTGGTTATACTGGTGTTCGCTGTTCGACGGACACATCATATTTTACTCTCGTGCTGGGTGTAGTGGTTACATTGGTGTTCGTTACAGAGTTGCTTTTGGTAGATATTTAGGTTTTTGTTTAATACTATCTTGTTCGTAAGAGTAACACTAAATTGTATACACAAAAACTTTAATCGATTTTATCAATATGAAGCGTGAAATTAACACTATAATTGAAAAATTATGAAAATAAAATGATTTTTCTTCAATATTTTTATGAATAATATGTTTAATATTCACTTTTAAAAACCAAAAACATTCGCAACTTCGCTTTACTGCATATGAAAATAATGATGTACAGGTTTGCATGTTTTCCTTCAATTTTACACACATTTTTGTTCCTTTTTTGTAGAATAACTCAATGCTAACCCTGAATACTCGGCGTGCTCGGTGTACATTTCACCCCGCATATCGTGTTCGGTGTGAGAGTGAGTAAAAGCTCTTTTTTCCGTGTTCGGGCAACAACAATTGCATGGTGTTCCCCGAGTAAACAGTGAATATAACCACAGCCTAAGGGTCTGTTATATCCGCACTTTTGTCTCTACTTTCCCTCTACTCATGCTTTGTCTCACCAACGCAACAATAACAACCAAAACACATACGAGTACATACATTCTCTTCTATAGAATTCTTCTCTTTTCTTACTTTCTCTCTTCACGTTTGTTTATCTTCTCAGCATCACATACTAACAGTCAGTGTAGCCTACTTTTAATTTATAAAATCCGTAAAACTAAAAAACGATAAATATTTTTGACTATGAAAAATATTTTTATATATTCACAAAATTTTTATAATATTCAAACACAAATAAAAATAAATAAAGTAAGATGACGTAAAAAGTGAGTTCATAAGGTAGGGCTTTATTATCTATCCATTATTGCACTTTAGTGTTTTAAAATGGCGCTTTCAGTTTCAATCTGAGCACTAAAATTACTTTTTCCTGAATTTTATTTATCAAAAAGCACAAAGCCACACTGTTAAGAATAGTTAGTAGTAAAATAGAAGGGTATCGTACAATTAATCGTGAATTAAAGTGAAGTTACGCTTTCTGCACGTTCTACGCGTTTTGAAATCCACGTTTCGAAATCCTCGTTTCTATCATTCTAGGTTTCTGATTTTTTTTAAACAAACTTATTTCAATGATTTTGTACTTTTTTGCTACATACGTGGTCGCTGTAGCGTAGCGTTAGTGCGTTGGACTGTTACGCAGAGTGTCAGGGGTTCGAATCTTGGCACAGGCAAAATAATAAAAAAATAAAAACAAAACAAAACAATAAGTAACAACAACAAAATTTATACACGTCACCACCTTTTGACAAGGAATGGCAAACCTACAAGAGTAAAAATTGCCCATGAAAAGATTTTTTTCACTTCGCCATTCGGATTCGGCATAAAACTGTAGGTCCCTTCCATTCATTTACAAATATAACAAGCAGAACATGAGTGGATGCGAAAATCTTGGCCTTTGGCGCAACATGCGGTCATATTCGACACTGATAAAATGAAGTTTATTTTATTGTGGTAAAGGATAACACTTGGCACAATGGCTGTCTACCTCGTTATCGGTGTCCTGTGTGATTGCATTCCCTCTCTCATTCTCCCTCCGTCTTCCTTTCACCTATCAATCTTCCTTCCATTCAACACAATGCTCTGCATTCATAGGGGTACACTCTGTGTGTTGAATGTATCAATAAAAAACAAAAATACGTAATTTTCCAACTGTGAGCTTTTTTTTTACGTAAATGATGGACTAGGAAATAAGTCAGACTTAAGCCTGTTCTCTCTACGTGGACAGCTATTGTTTGTTCATTCAATGCCTATGGCTAGTGGTTGACTTAAAGAGGAATTTACTGCAATTGTTAGTATTTTTGTTGTTGCAAATGTTGGCTTTGTTTCTTTAGGTACTCGCTATCTTCATATCTCTCCGTAGAATCTCTTCGAAAATTTCGCACACTAAACGCTAGACATCATTAACATGATTTCCTATAGGGTTTCACATAAACATGAATGCGTTGAAAAGTGTACGCTCATATTTAATTTAAACCCTATGAAAAATGAGATACATATTTTCATTCGTGCATGCATTTTCTATACTCGTTGGAAGGCAAAAGTTTTGATGTACACGCTGCCGTAAAAGAAAAGGAGTAAAGTATGTAACCTAATCCGAAAAGTTGTATGCAACTTAACAAGAATTATGATAAGTTGAAGACTGCGTAGAACTGAATAAAGGATCAACTTGCAACTGTAGAACATTCGGAAGAAAGTTAATGCAGCAGCATTCACATGTGAAGCTCTCGAGTACTTACTACTTACTACATCCCAGAATGCAATTCGAAATGTGAAAGTTCTTAATTTCAAATTATGAAATTCATATGAAAACATCTTAAAAGCTCATCTTATTTTTCACATATTTGCTGACGCCACACAAGGCAGTTATGTAAGTTAGTTTCAGTATTTCTTTGTTTTTCAGCTAATATTTGCTGTAATTTCCTACTCGACGAAAAAGAAAATAATAAATAATTGAAATAAGTGAAAATTGCTTAGCGGTGGCGGGCAAGTGGGTAGGCGGGAGAGTGGGTAGGCGGAAGAGTGGGTAGGCGGAAGAGTGGGTAGGCGGAAGAGTGGGTAGGCGGGTGAGTGATAGTTTAACGACACACATGCAATGTGTGACATTTCAAATGCAATTATAAATATGTCAATAAGCGTCAAGGGAAACATTCTCGTCCTTTTCCATTTCCTTTTTTTTTTTTTTTCGTTGAAAAGTGTCAAAAATTCTCTACTTCAATTAAAACTTTTAAGTTACATACTTACGTACTTGTGCCTTGTGTTGTGTTCTGTCTGCGTATGAATATGTGAGCTTTTATGCTTTTGGCGGATGCTACTTTTCCAAATAACAACAACAACTTATTTTCTTGCTCATTCTTTTGTTAACATTTCAAAGTGTTCCCCTGACAGTAATTGTTGTTAAAAAATAAATCACATTGTTAACTCAAAAATCGGTAGAAATTAATTTAGGGAAGACCGATGCTATTAAAATGTTGAAGTGTCATAAAAATACTAAGGGTATTCAGTCATTTGCGTAAGTTTACTTCGACGTAAACAAAAAAATAGTTTACGTTGCTGATAAGCATGAAAGCACTTTAAAACAACAATAAGTTTTGACGTAATTTAAAAAAAAAAAGTTTCAACAGGAACAACTGATTTTGTTGGTACGAAAAAATAAAACGTTATTAGGGCTTCTAATTGAAGTGAAAAATTTATTAATGCGCTTAAGCAGAATCATAAAATCATACTTTCTTACTTTAAATGTTTCCGGTTCGCTTTTAATATCAGCAATTCCTACTTCCAGAAGCATGTGTGCTTGTATTTTTTTCCACCTGTCTCACCTCCGTCAAACGACTTCATTTTGCTTCAATTATGTGGCAGAAAAAATCCCTCAAATATTAAATAAAATAAAAATTATTCATTGAAATTTTCTTACCGCAGTCATCGCCTTTCGATTTGTTTATTTTTGGGAACAGCTGATAACATAGTTGCCATCTTTATGGGGAGAAAAAAAATCAATTTATGAAAATTTACGATAAATGCTTCATGTTTTCTTAATTACTTCGAGAAATTTGTGGGATATTTTTCCAGTGATTATTTCCTAAAATTCAAGGGCTCATGCGAGAGTTTTCATACTTTCAAATAGAAAATAAATAATTGTATGAAAACATCATGGCAACTATGGTTGGGACAGGAGCTGCACAGAGTTGCATTTTAAGCTGTGTAAGCGAGTTGCACCTCAATATTGAAGAGTAAATATAAGGCGTAAACAATTTCTGATGTAAATCTATATATATAAAAATGAAGATTTGTTATGTGTGTGATGAATGATCTCGGAAACGATTTGATTTTTTTCAAAAACTGACATTGTCTATTTATCCGCCCACTGCCTCGCCCGCAAAAAGAGTAAAATGCCTATAACTTTGGAACCCCTCAACGCATTCACTTCAAATTGAAAACACATCAATAAGGAAAGTATTTTTATATCATATTTCTATTGTCATATTTTTTAACGAAATCATTTGCTTTGATACAATTTGCTTATCTTTCCACAAGTGAGACAGACAAAGCGATCGTTCAGTGTAAATTAGCGAGCCGCGCATAATTTGGAATTTGGAATTGAATTTCTTTCGATTTTTCACTATTCATGAATTTCATTGTAAAAGCAGAAGTGTTCGGTGAAGTGCGCTGCTGAATGTACTCAATTGAGTGGCAAAAACGTGGATTAACCCATGCACACATTCACATTTGGTTAGTGAGCAAAATTACACCAGATGAAATTGAGTAACGAGGCGTTGAACGTTACCCAACCGTGCCGCATTTAGCTGTTCATCTTGAAAACGGACAGCGTGCGTATTTTACCTCGGAGAATGCAGCACAAAGAGCAGAAACGCCACCAGAAACGGCATTGACAGTATTTTTCAAGTTGTGTCAAACTGATGAATTTGCTAAAACGTTATTGTATGCAGAAGTACCAAAGTATTTTACATGGAATTCAACAAAAACAAAAAGAATTTCAACGTCGTAAGCAAGGAAATCGAATTGATCGCCATGTAAATCTGTTTTCAACTGATTCTTTCAGAAGAATTTATACTGTTCATCCCAATAATGCAGAATGCTTTTACTTACGACTGTTATTGATCTGATCAATGTTCGTGGACCAATATCATTTCAGCAGTTAAGGACAGTTGATGGACATGTTTGTACAACATATCGTGAAGCATGTCAAAGTTTCGATCTATTGGAACATGATACGTATTGGGATGACACATTAGCAGATGCATCAGTATCTGCCCATGCACAACAAATTCGTTCGCTATTTGCAGTTATTTTGACTACGTGTAATCATCCATCGAATCCAGTTGATTTGTGGACAAAATATTAAAATTACATGTCGAAAGATATTTTGGGTAGAATGCGTCGAATCAATTCCAATCCTGAAATGGAATTTACATCGGCAATTTATAACGAGGCATTGATTATGATTGAAGATTTGTGTAGGATGGTGGCAAACAAAGCATTAGGGCAATTAGGAATGACAGCACCAAATCGATCCATGCATGACATATGTATTTAATCAAGAATTAGAACGTGAAAACCAATGCGCCTCGAATACCTTGAATTCATACGTTCAAGCAAATGTTCCGAAATTAAATGTTCAGCAAACAAAAAGAGTATATGAAGCAATTATGCGTGCAGTTAACGATGGAAGTGGTGGATTTCATTTTTTGGATGCTCCTGGTGGTACAGGAAAAACGTTTTTAATGTCATTGCTTTTACGTTCCCAAAGTCGAATCGCACTGGCACTTGCTTCCTCTGGCATCGCAGCAACTTTGTTGGAAGGTACCCGTACAGCACATTCCGCACTCAAGTTGCCTTTGACTGTGCAAATCATCGAAACTTTACTTACTTACTTTACTTTTATTGGCACAACAGCCCATGGAGGGCCTAGGCCGAGCTTTTCGCATCCACTCATGTTGTGCGTGTTATATTTGTACATGAATGGAAGGGACCTACAGTTTAATGCCGAATCCGAACGGCGAAGTGAAAAGCTTTTCATAGCAATTTTTACTCTTGTAGGTTTGCCATTGCCTGCCAAGAGGTGGTACCGTATAGAAAAATTATTTTTTCTATTTTTTGATTTTGCCTGTGCCGAGATTCGAACCCCGGACACTCGGCGTAGCAGTCCAACGCACTACCACTACGCCACAGCGACCACAATCATCGAAACACCTACATAAAATATATCCAAGACATCTGGAATGGCTAAAGTGTTGCAACGTGTTGCACTTATTGTTTGGGATGAGACCATCATGGCTCACAAAAAATCAGTTGAAGCCTGGGAACGGACAATGACAGACATTCGGGAAAATTCCATTTTGTTTGGTGGAGGCTTAATTTTGTTGTCACGAGATTTCCGACAAACTTTGCCAATTAAGTATACCAAGATCAACCCCTGCCAATGCAATACATGCTTGCTTGAAATCATCTGTAAAAATATCTTTTCTTTCAACAAATGTTCGTGTTCAATTGCAAAATGATGCATCAGCTGTTGAATTTTCAAAGCAATTGATGACAATTGGAAATGGCGCAATGCCAGTTGATGGGACTGGATTGATTACGTTGCCGGATAACTTTTATAGAATTACACCATCGAAAGAAGAATTGATTGACAGTGTATTTCCCAACATAATACAGCACTACAAAAATCATAATTGTTTAAGCGAAAGAGCCATTTAGGCAGCCAAGAATAAAGATGTCAATGAATAAAATTTTGCAATACAATCGAAAATACCTGGTGTTTTGGTTTCGTATAAGTCTATTGATACTACTACCAATGAAGAAGATGCGGTTAACTATCCTACAGAATTATTGAATTCTTCAGATTTGCCCGGATTACCGCCACACAACCTTCAATTGAAAGGCGGTGCGACTATTATTATGCTTCGTAATTTGAAGCAACCGAAACTTTGCAATGGTACGAGGCTTGCTGTGAAGAAATTGATGGTCAATGTTATTATAGCAACTATTTTGATTGGAAAATTCAAAGGTGAAGACGTGTTAATATCACGAATTCCGATGATTCCAACTGATTTGCCTCTCAAATTCAAACTTGTACAATTTCCAGTACGAATTGCATTCGCAATTACTTACCATTAATAAAGCGCAAGGTCAATTTTTGGAAATTTGTGGTATCAACTTGGAATATCCAGTATTTTCTCATGGACAATTATACGTGGCCTGTTCACGTGTAGGCGTGGTCGCTGTGGCGTAGTGGTAGTGCGTTGGACTGCTACGCAGAGTGTCTGGGGTTCGAATCTCGGCACAGGCAAAATCAAAAAGTAGACGTAGACCTCTTGACAGGCGGCAATGGCAAACCTACAAGAGTAAAAATTGTCTATGAAAAGTTTTTCACTTCAACGTTCGGATTCGGCATTAAACTGTAGGTCCCTTCCATTCATGTACAAATATAACACGCACAACATGAGTGGATGCGAAAAGCGCAGCCTAGGCCCTCCATGGGCTGTTGTGCCATAAAAGTAAGTAAGTAAGTTCACGTGTAGGCAAATCATCAGTATTATTCATTTATTGCCAAGATAATAAGAAAACTAAAAATGTGGTTTACCATAGAGTTTTACAATAAATATAAGCTTTAAACTGCTTTGAATTACTTTTTTAATTATGCACAGTGAAACGTGCATGAGGTCCGGTAGTTTTGTAAATTTTTCGATTTTCATTTCAACATTTTTGTGACAACGTGACAACGAAACTTCGTACGTATGTAATATCTACATTTTTATCAAGATTTTAATTCAATTAGTAAATACTTAAATGCCAACATTCACCACCATTGCCACTGAAAGCCAACATTAAGCACCAGTGCAACATTCTCCATCACACAAGCATCAATTGATGCTACTCTGCTGCTGCTGCTGCGCTGCTACTGATGTTGCTGCTGCCGCTGAACAATTGAGCTTAATTGATAATTACATTTCAGATGCGCAAATTTCGAATGAACCCATTCAATGACCACATTTTTAGTTGTAAATGAGCGAGTTTGATGCATTTCATAGAAGTTTTAAGCGATATCATATAAATGTGTGTGGTGTATATGTGCGTGTGTGTGTGTGTTTACTCATATTTACGTGTGTTTGTGTGTGTGTGTGAGCGCGCGGTTGTGGTAATGTTGATTTTATGATTTTTCATCGAATATACCAAATAAAACCACGCTGCTAAAATAATAATAATTTTAAAATGCAAATTTAAAGAGAATTGAACATTTTACAATTACAATATTATTTTAGTTAATTGCATTAAATTTACTATACTTTACTATGCAATTAATATTTCCAAATGCATATTTTAACACTTGAAACTTCTTCGTTTTATCCAAGTTGAAAAATGTTAAATTTGCTTCAAGTCACATACTTAATCTGAATACATTAGTTAAATTTCGAACATAAATTTATGTCATAATGCACAAGCACACAAACACACTCACACACACAAACACACTCACACACAAACACATTCATATAAACAATATATATTGAGCTTCTTTCACAGCAACTGCGATTGCTCCTGCTCCTTTGCCCACAGCATTTCCGGTTATGTTTCACTTTTAATTTCAGTAATAGCCACAAAGCTAAAATGATTTATTTTCAAGATTCAAGTTTTATGTACAGGGTGTTCTTGTTAGAAGTGTGGTTTTCAAGAGGAAATAAAACGCATACAATTTAATGTTATGGCCAAGAAGTTAGCTTTATTATAAAGTTAAGGATTTGCCATTACGTTTTAAAAACGAATTCGGGCAAGTAGCCGCCGAGGCTGGTTCGAATAAATTCCAGCCAAGAGGCCCAATTTTCGACCACTTTTTGCAGCTATTGGGGCCGTATGTCATGTAATAACGCGCCGAATATTCTCTTCCAAGGCCCGAGTCAATCGTCTCGGTCTTATCTGCGTAGACAAGCGACTTCACATAACCCCACAAAAAATTGTCAAGCGGTGTTGAATCGCACGATCTGGGAAGCAACGCCACAGGCCCACGAGCCGACGACGCGAAATAATGCGCTCACCAAAAGTTTCTTTCAATAAATTGATTGTGATTGTTTCGTTGGCTGTATGGATCTATGGCATGTAGCGCCGTCTTGTTGGAACCAAAGGTCGTCCACATCAACATCCTCCAATTCACAATTCAGGCACGAAAAAGTCATTAATCATGGCTCAAACAGTGGCTTTTTGAGGATGTAACGGCGTCTCAACAGTGGCTTGTGGATTATTATCACTCCAAATGCGACAATTTTGCTTATTAACGTACCCACCCATTCAACCAAAAGTGAGCTTCATCGCTGAACAACATTTTCTTGTGAAAATCGGGAACGGTGGGCATGTCGTTTTGGGTCCATTCACCGAACGTTGCAAACGTTGTTCAGGAGTAAGTCTATTCATTATGAAATGGCAGACCAAACTGAGCATAAATCAAGTGACAGCTGTCAAAAAGATCAACTCCGAAGAAAGTATTGCCAGACACTTCTAAAAAACAAACACCCTTTACTTGTTATATTTTCATAATGTTTATGTGCTTTGCAACAAAATTTATTTATTTATATGCATTCAAAGTCATATTGTTAATATTTATGCTGCTACAATTTTGTTGTTTGTTTTTTGTTAGTATAAAATCACAAGCAAAACAAAATCTCTTCAGGTTTCCCAATCAGAAATAACAAAAATCACATGGTCAAAAGAATGAAAGGACTGCTTCATTGTAAGAACAACAAATTCTGAACGAATTGGTTATAAGTAAAATAAGTCAGTGTCTACATACACTACATACACATGCCTAAGGAGAAAAGCACTTGATCATAAAGATTTCAATACAATATTGATTGTATCGATGCATTAAGTTGAAATACTTCTGCACTGTGAATTTTAATCACTTGTAGCTGGTGTTCTTCAGAGTTATTTGCCACAACTATAAGTCAATTCCTTAGAGAATAACCTGCCAAAGAAAAGTTGGAAAGAGTTGCTTTACTTAGAATTTAAACCTAGAAAAAAATCTTAACAGATCACAAGAATGTGTTTCCTTTTTTTAAACGTAAGTAATCAACACACATGCTTCGAAAGGTGATTGAGTTGATTTAGGCAATTGCGACCATATCCTAGCCATAAATCAAACCTGGCTTTTTGGAGGTGAAAGTCGGAAACAGTGTCGTGCAAACCCATACATGAACATGCATGCTTGTGTGTGTACCTGAGAGAGCAACAGCGCTGCTTGTGTTATTTACACTGCAAATGAAATAGACTTTGTAATAAAAAAGTAATAAATAGTACATTTCTTATGCTCTAATAACGTGAAATAACAGCCGCAGATCTTTCTACCCTTATATAGTATCAATGCTTGACAAACAAAACATGCACGTTTGACGTTTAGGAATATCACTTTTTTTGGTAAATTTCTATACCAACTCGGTACAATACATACAACTTTGGGAACATTATAATTTGCCATCTACATCGGGCGAGCGAACAAGATGGCTTCTGATCTTAGCGAAAGAATCTTCATACGTTCGGACGGTCAAAAAGCAGCGTAACGCGCTTCCACGCTCTCTTGCTCTTCACTTACCCATTGGCTTACTGACTCACGGTATGAGTAACTCACTCTCTGACTGACTCGTTTAACTCATTTGCTGATTGATACATTGACCAGCTCATTCATTAAACTGAATTGATTATTTACTGAAACAATTCCTGAGTGACTTTTTCACTAACTGATTCAATCATTAACTGAACTAGCTTGATCTCTCACTGACTACTAACTCATTCAGTTACTGACTCATGTGCTGACTGGCTAACTGATTGATTCACACTCTGATTGGCATACTCTCTGGCTAATTTTCTCATTGAGTGAGTCACACTCTGACTGACTCGTTGAACTCATTTGCTGATTGACTCATTGGCCAGCACATTCATTAACTGAACTGATCACTTACTGAAGCAATATCTGCCTGAGTTACTCCCTAATTGATTCAATCTTCAACTGACCGACTACCTTACTAATTGACTAGCTTAATCTCTCACTGACTAAATCATTCAGTCACTGACTCAGATGCTAACTGTCTAACTGACTGATTGACTTTCTGATTGGCATACACTCTGGCTGGCTTTCTCCATTGACTGTCATACTTGTTGACTAACTTACTCATTGAGTGAGTCACTCTCTGACTGACTCGTTGAACTCATTTGCTGATTGACTCATTGGCCAGCACATTCATTAACTGAACTGATCACTTACTGAAGTAATCTCTGCCTGAGTTACTCCCTAATTGATTCAATCTTGAACTGACCGACTACCTTACTAATTGACTTGCCCAATCTCTTACTGACTAAATCACTCAGTTACTGACTCAGGTGCTAAATGTCTAACTGACTGATTGACTGTCTGATTGGCATACACTCTGGCTGACTTTCTCCATTGATTGTCATACTTGTTGACTGACTTACTCATTGAGTGAGTCACTCTCGGACTGGCATACATATTTTCTGGCTTACTTACTCGTTTTTACAATTACTGTCTTAATTTTTGATTGACTAAATTGAAATTACTTACTGACCAAATTCCTTTCTTACTCACAGATTCATTAATTTACTGACTTACTTACAGACTTACTTACTGACTTACTTACTGACTTACTTACTGACTTACTTACTGACTTACTTACAGACTTACTTACTGACATATTTTTAAACTAACTCGCGAAACCAGCATCGATTACTTTTACTGAGTGCTTTCATCTATCAACTCTAACCACAAAGCATAGAATTGTTAAATTATGGGAAAATATTTCATCCATTTAAAAAAAAAAAGCATTAAGGTAAAGTTTGGCTACTTATTACAATTTTTGCGATGTTTTCTATATTTTCAAAAACTTTCTGGCCCCAAGAATATACGAGGGTAGATCAATAAGTAGCCGTGTGTGAAAACAGGTGGCGTTGCTGAGGGAAGTTGGCATTACCGTCGTGTACTGCCATGTGTCAAACGACGCCGCACTAAATTTCAAACTGATTTATAGGTTAGTTTTTATTTGGCAGCCATTAGTAGCACACGTGTTTGGTGTTTCGCGATAAAATGGATAAAGAACAATATCGATCCGTAATTCGGTTTTTATTTTTTGATAGAAAAACATGCGAAGAAATAAAAGCGAAGTTGGATGCTGTCTATGGGGACCCTTCACCATCTACGACAACCGTAAGATATTGGTTCAACGAACTTAAACATGGTCGAACATCTTTTTTTGATGAGGAGCGCCCAGGTCGCCCGGCAGACGTGGTTACCGAGGAATTCGTTGAAAAGGTCCACGAAATGATTCTCGCTGGTCGTCGAACGAAAGTCCGCGAAGTAGCAGAGGCCGTCGGAGTGTCGTACGGAACGGTAATTAATATTTTACATGATAGGTTAAGCATGAGAAAGGTGTCGGACCGATGGGTGCTCGACGGTGGACAACAAGCGGATACGGAATTGTCGCGGCGAAATTGCATGAATTGAACTACGAATTGCTGCCGCACGCACCGTACTCGCCCGACTTGGCTCCCTGCGACTTCTTTCTGTTCCCCAACATGAAAACGTGGCTTGGGGGGAAAAAATTCAGCTCAAACGAGGAGGTTATCGTCGGGACAGAAGCGTATTTTGAAGAGTTTGACAAATCGTATTTTTTGTAGTGGTTAAAGAAATGGCAGAAACGTTGGGAAAAGTGTATTGTACTAAAAGAAGATTACGTTGTAGATAGACAATTTGTGAAAAACTTGCCTCTTCATTCGTAACACGGGTACTTATTGATCTACCCTCGTATACTATATATCAATTAAATTAAAATTCCGCCATACAACTAAAGTGGAACCCTGATGTCTACTTAAATTGTTGATTAGTCGATAACAAAAATAATCTCAAATATAAAAAAAAAGTTTACATCAATGCCGGCAGTGATTTTAAACCGTCTTCAAGATAAGCGTATATGGAAGCTCTACCTTTCAAAATCCACTCCATTTATAATCACTACTTACAAAAACTTACAAAAACGCTGTGCAACGCAAATTGTATATTGCCTGAGAACGGAAGAATAACATCAAAGTATATTAAACTTGAAGTATCACTCAATCAATACAGCGAAGTGGGCGATGCACATTCTTTTCTTCTCGGTTTTTCTCCTTTTTTGTAATATTTTTATTAGCTTTACCGAGAAATCGGAAACGGATATCCAACAATGTGGCAATGGCGGCGCCAACAACAATGACCAATATTAAATGTGGTTGGCGTGCGGGGGTTTGACTGTGCATAGTTTGAAGTGATATGATTGTGATTTGATGTATTATTCCCAGCACAATTCCATTTTGTCGATTACGTACTTTTGCGAAGGACCGAAGAAGAGAAAATCAAAAGTTTTTCTTGATGCTTTGATTTTTTAGTTTTCTCCTTTTTTTTTAGCTTTAATGTACTATACTTTATCTCTGAGGCAGAGGCAGAGTGTGAGTGTGTGTGGGTGTGTGTGTGCTTTTTTCATGGAAAATGATAAAAATCATTTCATTCACAGTAGCAATTTCTCTTTAGATATTTCTTACGATTTTTTATGCAATGCTGCGTAGTAACTGTGGTAACTGTGTGATGTGGCAAGCACTCACTGTGATTATAAATATTTTTCAACGTTTTTTTCTCCATTATTTGTTTATTTTTTATTTAGTATCTAAATTTCATATAAATTTTTTGAGTAATATCTTTACACTTTGAAGATATCAATCAAATTGTTTAATTGAAATTTATATCTATCTAAAACTTTTCAGTTCATGTTCGCAATAACATATGCTTTACATCATTTGAATTTCATAGCAACGCAATATAAAAATACTATACCAAAAGCTGCCAGTCCGTGTCTGTGTCTGTGTGTGTTGCTGGCTTGTTTGTTATTTACTATAACAATTTTGTAGTACACATGTATATGGAAATTTAAAAATTTGTCTGTATGTACATTTCAGATTTTGTCATTGCTTCATTGCATTCAAACAACCAATATTCGAAAATGAATAATTTATGTCTGTGCTAGTAAATGCCAACGATATATGGAATACCACCCACCACCGCGAGCTGCCGTCGTGTGTGCCTTTTGTTAGTGTATGTCGTTGACACTTGTGTTTGCATACGATTTTCAATAAAATATCAAATATAGACGCACACATACAGCCTCAGTCATAGATACCACCACTACCGCTACTGGTGACTACCAAATAAACTAACTTTTATGTTTGCATTGCTATTTCAGGTTACGTATACGACATGTGTTCCTGTCTGCTGTTATATTTAGGGGAGAGTTTTGTAAGTTGTCGCAGTATTTTGCTAAGTCCGATAACTCGAAGTAGAATAGGAAAACATATTAGATATGCCCTTGGAAAGATGGAAGTCTCAGCTACTATTTTGCTGAAGATAACAAGTGGATTGGACACATGAGAAAAAAGTTACTGCTCATTTACCGATATGTCCCAAATGGGCCTTTTGTAGGGGAGTGGGTTGTAAGTTGTCGCACTATTTTGCTAAGTCCGATAACTCGAAGTAGAATAGGAAAACATATTAGATATGCCCTTGGAAAGATGGAAGTCTCAGCTACAATTGCTGAAGATACCAAGTGGATTGGACGCATGAGAAAAAAGTTACTGCTCATTTACCGATATGTCCCAAATGGGCCTTTTGTAGGGGAGTGGGTTGTAAGTTGTCGCACTATTTTGCTAAGTCCGATAACTCGAAGTAGAATAGGAAAACATATTAGATATGCCCTTGGAAAGATGGAAGTCTCAGCTACTATTTTGCTGAAGATACCAAGTGGATTGGACGCATGAGAAAAAAGTTACTGCTCATTTAACGATATGTCCCCAAATGGTAATTTTCGAATTTTAGCTTGTAAGTTGCCGGCACTACGAAAAAGCACTGAAATACCGAGTGCATCATCTTATATGTGCGTATGTAAATATTGAATCATTTTAACATTTATCAACCGATTGGCTTGAGTAAACGTTTAAATATTTTTGAAACGCCAATTCAGTACAATTTTAACCATGAATCGCTTCACACCGAAACAATGCGCCAAAATAGTGACCCTGTACATTGAAAATATTGTGGGCAACAAGCACCGTCTCACAACACTATTAAACATTTGGTGTCGAATTTAGTTGAGCATGGTACAGTAGGAGATCATCAACAAGCCGTTCATCAACGCCCAAGACTCGCCAAAAAGTTGTATTGAATCACGATTTATGCCCAATCGGCATAAAATTCTTAAAATGCAGATTAAAACGAATAAATACATGCTCTTACCTAAGAAATTTTTCACAAAGTTCACCAATTTCCACAACCAAATAAAACATTCACTTTTAATTTTAACATTTTTCACTTGTTAGGAATATGACACGTCCGAACGACTACGATGCGTCATGTTTTTCCACCAAATTCTGATTCTTTTCTTGACGTTTTGTGTCGGTGGCACAGTGTTGCCACCCGTGGAATATAGTGAAACTACGCTGCGCCAACTTACAAACCTCTCCCCTACACGAGCGCATGTGGATGCTTTTGCTGTTTTGCTGGTTCCTCTTCTACTTTTTTTATTTTTTTTTTCCTGTTCATACAACATTTTAGTTACAATTGATATAAAATTTTTCGACTGCACACAATGTAATTTTAATTTATTTTAGATACACATTGAAAGCTATTTGAACTCAATGAACGACAACATATGGAGATTGATTGCTGTGATGAGTGCCTAATTTTGTAGATTACATTTTCAGAATACCTTCTTTTGAAGCTGTGTGATGATGATTATCAATGTGCAGAGAGATTATTTTCGAATAATTTGGTTGATTCTAATAACACAGGTGCCAATAAAGTAGCCCTAACTTCTTTAGCTGCGCGACAACTTTACTGTTGCTGCATGAAGCTGCTTATGTGATAGTATTATGTTGGAATTTATGTATACTATAAGTCTGGAGCTAGTAAACAGCTTTTAATAGATCTAATATAATTACTATTTGAGACGAACAACACATAATATATTCTAAAAGGCAGAAAATGGTTTAACAACTCAAGAATCGGCTTTTAAAATCATTGAAATGGCATGACGATGCTTACTAGCTGCTCATGACATCAATCGGTGATCGTAACGGACCTTGTAACGGACTCAGAAGTTATGAATTGTGACATTTCAACTCTCGAGTTTGAGCTAAGACTGTTCAGGATTTAATTACTCATGCCCTAGAAATAGAACTGGAAATAAATGTACAACTGTACTGAACCCTAATCCTGGTAGAAATTCAAACAAAAAGCCTCTTTCCAACGGAATCTCATTAATAAAGAAGTAAACTGCTGAAACTTCACACAAATCTCATTCGATTATCTCGCAATTGAGGTCTTGAGTGTTTTTACCTTTTCAGTTCGTTATTGTTTTTTTTTTTTTGTCACATTGACTCAAGAATGTAGTACTCAGAAACTAAAATGAGTGCGTTACAGCTCGACAGTTATGGCCGGAGCTAAACCAAAATCGAGCAAAGAGTCTTCTGCCATCAATCCGCTTAGTGATGGGAGTGATCACCGGGCACTGCGCCATTAACTATGCTCCAAAAATGAGAACTACAGTTCAGCGATTACTGCAGAAGCTGCGGTGATGTAGAGGAAGAAATCTAATAAATCCAACATCTAATTACTTGGAGGATGCCCTACATTGCAAGAAAGGACCTTCCGCACACTGAGTGCGAGATTTTTCAATAACTTGGCAGACATCTTCAGGTTAAAGTTGCTGTATTTTACTTGTGGTGGTGCGCCAAACAGTGCACACTTGTGGTCGCTGTGGCGTACTTGGTAGAGCGTTGACCTGGTACGCAGGTAGAAAAAAATAACCTTTTGGCAGGCAGTGACAAACCTACATGAGTAAAAATTGAAACTATGAAAGGATTTTCACAGTTTTTTTCACAGAGAGATGGGAAAAATGTGTAGCTAGAAATGAGCATTACTTTGAAGATTGAATGTATAAAAAATTCCGGTTTCATACCCGTACCGCCTGGTATGTATTTTTAACCCTCTTGGTTTCCTCACTCTCTTTCATTTCAAATAATATTTTTTCTTTCTGCATTAACTTATTAGAATACAAATACAAATTAACAGCAAACAGTTCCAAACACTTTAGTCACTTTAGTTGCCTTTTAAAGAATAAGACTAACCGGGAGTAACTAATTAGTAGGACTAATGGTAAAGGCAAGATTGTGTTCTATATCATAGTGAATCGAATTACGTACGATTTGAGAGGCCTACCGATGCCCCTCAAGGGAGAATTATTCAGAAATTCTCTCATGTCTTTTTCTGATTAATCTTTGAAAATGTAAAGCCAATGCTACTTACGACTCTAAATATGACGTACCATACATAACTATTTTTTTGATTTGACTAAAAATCAGGAAGATATTAAAATTTATCATCACAAACTTTCCAGTGACATGCTACATGAATCGTTGCATGTCCATGTACAAATCCACAACAGAAATGCATGCATATTTCTACTTTTCAGCATTAGTTTATGCATTTCATTTTAATTTACACCAAAGAATAAAACTGCCATTTTCTAGAAACATCAGCAAAAGATATCACCAACAACAGCAGCGTGAAATAAAAAGGCAACAACAAGAATACAAGCTAAAGAAGAGAAGAAGAACAAGAAGAAGAGGAAGCAAACACAAAAAGAGAATGTCAACGGAATTGTCTGTTGGTTTAGAAGTTATGCACGTCATTGTATTTTCATCATCAGCAGCAGCAGCGGCATCAGCAATGGCAGCAGCAGCAGCGGCAGCAACATATTCGTATGCTATGTAAAACGTATCCAAGCAGCAACAACAGAAATAGCAGAATACAAGCAACATTTGACTGGCAACTGGCAACTGGCAGCAGCAGAAAACAAGGAAAAACAAATGCTGCAACATACACGCTGACAGACAAAGTATTTAGAATGCGCGCGCGTATTTATAATGAAATGCTCAATTTAAATTCCCATCAATCTTGGATGTGTAGAGAGCAAATGCTCTAGCAGCCGCTTTACTAGGGCTCAACTACAGTCTCTAGTCATAGAGTGTTGCATGCTTACGAATACATAGCGAATGATGCTAACGCCTTTTCGTACATGCCGAAAGAAAGCAAAAGCAAAAGCAAAAGCTTATTGAGCGTTAAATTGATAAATTCTTTAAAACAAAAAAAAAAAAAACAAAAATTATTTTAAAATAAAAATTCACAGAAAATAAAAAAATTCTTGAATTCCAGTTGAATTTGTGTAATCTTTGGTGGGTTTTATTTTATGGCATCCTCTTTTTTCTTTTCCTTTCTACTTATTTTTTGTAGTTGCATTAAAAATGAGAAATGTGTATTTTTTGCTACTTTCTCACAGAATTTTTTTTTGCTAGAATAGAAAAGCTGGTGTAATTAAAAGCCAATGTGAGCGAACAATGAAAAACTAGATGATATGGTCAGCAAGTAAAAGATATTGGAAATATCGTGGCTGCCATATATCTTCAATTGCTTATAGAGTAATCAAAGGATGCCTTCAGCATGAGTGAACTTACTTACACGAGTTGAGTGCATCATGTCGATGCTCATCACTAATCATAGGTAATGATAGTTTCATACTTAGAAACAAATACAAATAGAGATTTATCGCTCCTACCATACGATGAGTGAGCGATATTGAGTAAGCTATACTATAATTCGTTTAGCAGAGTTTCACTCCACAATTGACCAATAATTGAGTCTGCTCACAATGTTCTCACAAATGAGCATTAGGTAGATACGAGTATCTCTTAATTTCTCTTTAACTCTTCTATGATTCGTTTCAAGTTGCTAGTTTTACTGTGGGAAATTTACTCTCACGCCTTTCTTCGTAATAACACTATGAAACAAAATTCAAACTGTTGTCTTTCCCATGAGTTTAAACCTTGAATTTGTAAAGTGAAAATGCAATCCTGCTCCTTCAGAGTTTTTCTAGGTTAGTTTTAAATTAAAAGTTTAAAATTAATAAAACATAGAAAGTATTATCGGATTTTTGTACATTCAGACTTATTTGAAAGGTAATAAAGTGCGAAATTTTCTGATATTATTTATATTATATTTCCCACCAATAAAAGACACTCTAGTTTTTAGTTAAATATATGAAATGTTTTGGAAGGGAGATAGTGATGAAAACATGTGATTTTTACCGAAAAAAGTCCTTAATATTAACAGTGAAACTGAAAAATTCTTTAATATGATATGAAAACTCTTTTCGTTTTTAATTAAGTTTTTGAACCATCAAATCGAAATCGAATAATCAGAAATTCTTCAAATGTATTCAATTACAAATCGAATTTTAGAATTCCTCTTATCAATGTGAAATTGTTGGTAGTATTATGAAAATCTGTTTGTGATAATCGGCATAACCCATTTTTAGCACATGTCTCCTTTATATACAGGGTGCGCCATCTTTTATATCGGTATGTAAACACTGAATAATTTAAAAATTTATCAACCGTTAGACTTTAATAAACATATTTTTGAAACGTCAATGCAGTACAATTTTAGTAATGAATCGCTTCACACCGAAACAATGCGCCAAAATAGTGACCCAGTACATTGAAAATAGTCGTTCAGTAGTGTTAACTTAACGTGGCCAACAAGCACCGTCTGACAACACTATTCGGCATTTGGTGTCGAATTTTGTTGAGCACGGGCAGTGGGAGATCGTCGACAAGTCGTTCATCAACGTCCAAGACGTTCCAATGAATTGGTGGTTGTTGAAGAGAGAGCGTTGCCGAGAATCCACTTGTTTCGTATTGTCATCACGCTCAACTTTTTTGGTGTCAATGGAACCACTTTGCGGCCCATTTTGAAGATTGTTTTGCATTTGTTTCCATATAAAATGCAATTGACTCAAATAATATTGCCGACAGACCGTCCACGTCGCTTGAAATACCGCCAAACAGTCGCTCGAATGGTTGACAGTGAACATTTCACACTCTCTGGCGCCGTTAACAAGTAAAATTCCCTCATTTGGGGAACGTAGAATCCAGATGAGATCTATGAAACACCATTGCATGGTCAAAAAGTGACTTATTGAGCCCGCGTTTTCGCCAAAACCATCGTTGAGCAATTTTTCTTCAGAGAAATCGATATCGGTGGATGTTGGCTCATTATGTCTGCCCACAAAAGTGTGAAAAAGGTTTGGACGGTTAATGGTTTCATCAAGACGGTGCGCCATGCAACATTGCAAATCAAACAATGCAAAGTTTCTGCAACGAAAATTCCCTGGACGTGTGGTGTCAAAAAAATGGACATATTTACTGGGCACCCAGATCTCCAGATTTGACTCCTCTGCACTTCTTTTCGTGGGGGGTTATTTGAAAAGCAAAGTGTACGCCAGCAAGACTCAGACCATTGAGATGCTCGAAAAAGTGATGGAAATGGCAACAAAAGGGGCACATTTTGCGTTGGTCAATAACGGCGGCCACTTGATTGATGTTGTATTCAAAAACTAGTCCACATAAATTGTAAAGGACCAAATTAAATAAATATATCTTATATACGGAAGTCGGTTGTTTTTTGTTTAATTTTGTTTTATTCAAGATTCACATAAAAGATGGCGCACCCTGTACTATTATCTCATTTTATACCGGCATTTCAAACTAAAGAGCAGGAAGAAATTGCACTTAAAAAAAAAAGGACTTAACTTTATTAACATAGGAAAATTGTGAATGAGGTGTTGCTCAATAGAACTTTATCTCTTAGAATCCAAAGTCATAATCTCTGACAGTAAAATATGTCGCCCAGTGTTTTTAAAAACCCATTGCAACTCTTCTAGTTGCCATACCAATTCTTCCACTATCTGGGGTTCGAGAACTGGAACCTCCTTCAGATGATTACAAATTTCACAAACTTGTGAGCTTGGAAGCTTAGTCTAAAATACACACAATATTTGAGTTCTCTTCATCCAGGTGGGATGCCAGTAGCTCACCCTTGTCAAGGATATCCATCATCGTGAAAGCAATGAGAACCTCAATCCGCATTTGAACGAGTCAACGAATTAAAACAGAGGTAATTCCTTTCCGCAAGAGAAGCTATTCCTTTTTACACTCGTTCGATCGACAAAACGACTTTATAAAAGCAGCTAATTTTCTATGTACTGATCATACAGAAGAAGTGGATGAAATTTCCATGTACTGGTCATGCAGAAGATGTACATGAACAGCATCTGTAGAATTTATCGTTGATCTTTCGTCTTCTCAGATTCGTAGTCCTAAATTAGCAAAGCGACTGCTGTAACTCTCCATGGGGGCTCAGTAAGCCGACAACACTTATACTGATACTAAGACAACGTGGACTCGGTACAGATGAGCTTTTTTGTTCGCTTCTTTCCTGAAAAGCGTTAACCGCTTTGAAAGCATTAACTTCTGTGCGCATAGCTTCTTTACTTTTACTTTTAATGGCACAACAGCCCATGGAGGGCCTAGGCCGAGCTTTTCGCATCCACTCATGTTGTGCGTGTTATATTTGTACATGAATGGAATGGAAGGGACCTACAGTTTAATGCCGAATCCGAACGGCGAAGTGAAAAGCTTTTCATAGGCAATTTTTACTCTTGTACTTAGGTTTTCCATTGCCTGCCAAGAGGTGGGTGCCGTTTTTTTTATTTTGCCGAGATTCGAACCCCGGACACTCTGCGTAGCAGTCCAAAGCATTACCACTACGCCACAGCGACCTTCAGCGCATAGCTTCAGTAACCTTTATTATCTAGAGCAAGTCCAAAAGGCGTTAAAATTTAAGTTCTTCGCAGTAAATATGCTAGGCAAATCACGTAAATCTGTCAACCGGTGTTGAAAAGATTTTTAAAAATTTCCCAAAACCTTTACCAAGAAAAATAAGCCATCGGAATTTATCAACTACATACATACAATAATTTACCACATTTTGTGTTTGTTTTTGTTTTTATGCAAACACGTACTCGCAGCAAACACGAAAAGCTCCCAAAATGGCAATCAAAATATTTCAGCATTTTAACCCTGTCACTAAATAACAGGGGCACAAATGGCTTCTTACTTATTTTAAAATTAAACAATAACATCAACGGCAACGGCAACAAGAACAAGAACAACGCCAACAACAACAATGCCAATGAAAATGAGAATAAGTACGACAAACTTGAAAACCGTTTTTGTTGCAGCCAACAACAACAATAACAACAACAACCACATGTTGTAAATAATTCTTGGCTTAAGTATCTTGTAAATTGCTTAATAACGCTAAAGGGAGTCAAAGGCATAAACGCACACACACACACACGCACACGCACAAATACACACACTTAATTCTTTTTGTTGTTGGTGAGCAAGAAGCAGAAATTAAAGGCATTCGCCAAGACAACGAAGTGTGAATGAATGTGAATGAATCGTTAAACTTAATAACAAAATAAATGTTCACGCGTTGTTAAATTTATGTGTTCAAATGACTTGAGATACATTAACACATCGTAGATCGTACGAGTACCTGCTACATGCCTCCGCTTCGCAGACAACAACAACAGACAACAACAAGCTCATGCAGCCTCTTTCCTAGAGCACTCGGTATTGGCTGCTATTTTGGAGCAACAGAAATTGTGCATACTTCCTCGTGAATGAAAGGCAACTAGGCAGGTACATGCCCAGCTAGGCTAGAATGGTTGGCAGGCAGGCGGGCAGGCAACCGCGATGAAAGCGAGGCAAGTGTTGAACCTTAAGCACATTTAAAGCTCGCATCATATTCGCCATAAACGGAAAATTAGAAGTGGCTTTTCTTGTTTTTTTTTTACTTTCCTATTTTTTCGTTTTCGTTTCGTTTTATTTCTCTTCTTCTTTTTCTGTTTCTGTTTTATACAAATTAATGTCTAAATTTTCAATTTTCTTCAACTTGCGTGTAGAATGCGTGAACTTTTATAAGTAATCGCTGCTACTAGGAAAATACTCAGCTACCCTGCAGCTCCAACCTGATGCCACTACATGCAAGTTATCGTTATTTCAATGCTCGCACATTTCAGATTTTAAGGGTGGCGCACTGGGGAGCGCTGGAAAACGTGTCGCAATTAACACTTTCTTTGCATACTAAATAAATTTCATCGCTCGCACAATATTATATAATGCATAGTATGAAGTGAAAAGCGTAAAATTATGCAAAGTGTTCGACAAGTTTCTCTATGGTTGTTTTTGTTTGTGTACATTTTCATGCTAGCATTTTGCGCGAAGCAAAAAGAAAATTGTTTTTTGTGTAATTAGCTACTTTATTTTTTTTGTTTGGCAAAAGTTTCGCTTTTTAATTAAATGCGCTAGCAGTGTGGGCGATAATTATGAAATATGCACCCATCCATCTATACACATACATACAAACACACACACACACACACACACACACACACACACGTACTCTCTTGCATATGTATGTATATATACTTATTCAGCGGTAAATGGTGAGCTATTAAAGCATTTTAGATGCGCAGATGCGTATCATTTTCCTCCTTTCCTTATTCCACTCGAAGATCACTTAACAAAACAAGTAACGCATTAAAACACACTAAAATAATATAAAGAAATTATTTTAAAAAAAAATCGTTACATGAAATCCTATAAGTTCCATCCCGCGTAACTCCGTTATTCTTACTTACTTATATACTTAGCTGGTACTATGTCCAGCCGATGATCGGTCTTGGCCGCCTCGACAGGCGGCGCCAGTCGACTCTAGTAGTTGCTATGGCCAAGTGTAGTCAGGTTCCCCCATACCTGGTCTTTCCAACGGAGATTAAGACGTCCTCTTCTGCGTGTTCCTCCACCGTGTCACGAATAAATCACTCTTCTATACCTTCTTCCATTGGCTCAACATGACCCAGGCGGCGAAGCCACTTTTACATCTCACTGTCGCGCTTTTGTACTGACCCACTGCAGCCATACGCAAATAAAAGCTGCCATAGTGATGCTGACGCCTGAGCGGTGACAGTAGTGAGAGCCTTCGTGCTGGTATTTACTTTACTTTACTTTAACTTTTAATGGCACAACAGCCCATGGAGGGCCTAGGCCGAGCTTTTCGCATCCACTCATGTTGTTCGTCTTATATTTGTACATGAATGGAAGGGACCTACAGTTTAATGCCGAATCCGAACGGCGAAGTGAAAAGCTTTTCATAGCAATTTTTACTCTTGTAGGTTTGCCATTGCCGCCTGCCAAGAGGTGGGTGCCGTGTAGAAAAATTATTTTTTCTACTTTTTGATTTTGCCTGTATTACGAGTGGCTAATGTTTGTTCCTGATTGAAGTGTTATCATCGTGCCGATTCATCGATACTGTCTGGGCCGCAGCGTGGTTTAGCTGATGTTTTTGCGCTGGTGAGGCTGTTTGTGTCACTGACTATGTCAGCTCAAGGTTCTATCTTATTCGATGCACGTATATTGAACCATAGATCTTACGGAGTATGATGAGGAGTATGATGATTTATAAAACTCTTTTTTTTCATCAGACGAGAGAGGGCTCTGCTCGTTGATCTCAAAGTTGGCATTATTGTTGGTGTTAATGCTGGATCCTAGATAAACGAAATCCTTAACGGCTTCAAAAGTATAATTGTCAACAGTGACATTTTGTCCAAGACGCCATGACTCTTTGTTTGCTGGCACAAGGTATTTCGTTCACCACTAGACCCACTCGACGAGGTGCCTTTCCAGATTCGACTGCTCGTGCGTTGGTGCCAATGATGTCAATATGATCAGCGTGAAACTCTTGTAGAAAATAGTGCCCGAGATGTCAATGTTCCCAGCTCGAATTATTTTCTCCAGCAAAAGTTTAAAAAAGTCGAACGACAGGGAATCAAAAGCTCTCATGCTTCTTCGTTATTCGGCTCCCATAAAATTGAGAGAAAGTTAATGTCCCTGAGACGTTTAAAATAATAATTGCCTTTTGAATTTGCATATGGTTACCTTAGAGTAGTTAGTAGTACGCTACGCAGAGTGTCCGCGGTTCAAATCTAATGTTATCTCAAAAATGATCCTACACAACACCACCTCTTGGCTAGAAGTGTAAAAATTGCCTAAGAAAAACTTTTCACTTCGCCGTTCGGATTCGGCATATGACTGTAGGCCCCTTCCATGGGCTGTTGTGCCATTAAAAGTATGAAAAAGGTTTACATATGAACAATGCCAAAGAAATACAATACAAGTTTTGTGTAAAGAAAAAAATAGAAATACTAAAAATGTATTGTTCCATTTAAAAAAAAAAAATATTATTAAAATATACTTTTTTATTTCCACTTCAAAATCACTGCAAATTTTTAGGGGATATATTAAATAAGGATATTTTTTCATATTGATCAAAGTCAAAGAAGCCAGTGCACAGTGATTCCTCCGATAGACAAAGGTAGTAAAATTCATGGAACCAAAACCTGCCGTTAGGAACCAGTTTTAATCTGGAGGTCCCACCATGCGGTATCACAATGGGCCGTTCTGACCTAAGTGCGTCCTTTCAACAGCCACCCAAATGATTCACTTTTTAAAATAGAGAAAGTCGGCTTCATTAAACAAAGTTAAATTTGTTTAAAATGTGTCCAGGTGTTCAACAGTTATAAATTGTTGGCCAAAAATGATCAAAACCGTAAATTCGAACCTGATTTACCATAGAGGTTACAGTAAAACTAACTTCATATTTTAGATTAGATCTGGGAACTGCTTCGACTTTTGCCCAGCCCTTGCATGGGTTCGAATCACTGAGCATTGTATGGAGAGAAATAAAATTGATCCCCTATGCCTAAATCGTATCTACGCAAAGTTAAACATTTTTCCTTATAATTAAGACTTTAGCCATTGACATAGCTAGGTAGGGGCCTGTGACTCCAGGGCCCTTATGATGCATTCGAATTCTCATTTGCTGGCAAAGTTTCATTTCAAAGTAAAACTCTATACTGCATTTCATCTTTATGATTTCTTCCCATTGGGTATAACTAAATACATAGTTTTTCTATTAGTATTTTATCGTTGGCAAGCACAGCGAAAGATATAAAGCGTAAAAAATGGAGAAAAGCTAATTTTTTGCTTATTGCTTGTCACAATATCTCTTTTATAAATTACAATAATTATGAATAAACACGCATTTTTTTTTGACAAATTATTCAATTTTTCTCAGCTAGAGCAAACTATGATTACCAATTAATAGTAGAGGCGGCCACTTTGACCGTTCTTCAATTTAATTGACAATATTTTGTTTGAAATAATTTCAATACAATATTGCTTATTTTCTTGGCATTTGTTTTTTATGGTTTTCCAATTTCGATTTTAAAATTATTTCTGGAAAAACAATAACAATAAGTGGAACTGGTAGTTGGGTACCACCAAAAGTGTCTCCACCCTCTAAGGATAAAAAAGGATTGATATTTTACTAAATCGATTTTAATTCTTCGAGACATTTTTTAATTACTATTTCAATCTTTTCTCTAAAAAAACTGCAACAAAGCCTGTTTTTGTCTATTTTCTTCTAAAAATAAAATCGTTTATAATATTTATCTTGAAAATCTTTTGTAGAGTGTTACGCATTGATATGCCTACTCTCAGTGTTATTCTCTCCCTTTCTTTCTTTTAAATCGTTTCCGCTTATTTTGAAAAACATTGCAAATCCATTCCCTCTCTCTATCTCTCTCTCTCTCTCTCTTTCTTTCAATCCCCAGCACACCCTATTTACTAGAATACTGTCTTCGATTTAGCTTGTTGTGTTATCGCATATTCGTAAACATTTATACATACGCATACATAAATACATACAAAAAAAATATAACAAATACCAACAATACGAACGAACATTCCTGTAAGACAAAAATGAACGTAAAAAAAAAACAAAAATACTTTAAATACATACATATTTGTACATATATGCAATATTAAAAAAGAGTTTCACACTCTGAGCTCTGTAAAATTGCTTCTGCATCATTTCAATCTTTACTGCGCTCTCTGCCCTATTTTACTATGTTCATACAGTGTTTGTCTGTCTCTCACTAACATTCTCACTTTGATGAAAATAATTTCTCCCCGAACTCTTACCGGAAAACGGTTTATTTTTATTGCATTCCCCCATCGGGTGCTTGTCATTTCTCTATATATGTACATATAGACAAACATACATACACACTGAAAGAGAGAGAGAGAGAGAGAAAATTCTGTTACTGGAATGTATTTTTTATTTTACATCAAGTCAACTTATTATTATATGTATGAATGTTTGAAATGAAACACAGCTCAACATAAACAGCGACTTGGGATTTTTGTTTTTATTGGGGGGTGGGAAGAGGAAATGAACTTTTCTGCGGGTGACTACTGAGAAATAGAATTGACAATGTCGAAGGTTAATATTTTTGCAGTAATACTACTTACATACTTACTATACATGTATATATGTATATGTACAAATGTATGTATGTATGCATATCACCGAGAAGTTTAAAGAAGTCATGACACCGACATGTGACACGACATGTTGATGTTCCATTCTATTCCTCTTTTCAATTTTGCTTTTGCTCAACAAATCCATCGCAAAGATGTGTTGAGAAAAGCAGAAGCAGAATAAAGCACGGATGTTCATATGGGATTATGTAAAAATGCGTTTAAATGATTTTATTGTCTGTCTTAGCGATGTTAGTTGGGGAATTTTTTCCGGCAAGTAAGTTTTTTTCTTCCTTCTTTTGCAAAGTCATGTTAAAGAAGTTATTCGGAAAGGATTCACATTTGCCAATGAGTAGAGGCAACAACAAAAAAATTACATCAAGTTGAATGGGAGTGAATGGAAAGAGAGAAAAATTTTATGATTTTTTCAAATGGTGGCAATGACAACAATCCGATTTAAGCAATGCGATGATTGTCTTTCAACATTTGTGACAGAAATTTTTTTCTATTTTTTTTTATTCCTATTTGCTTTTACTTTTGGTTTTCATATATAGTAGAAAGCACCAAAAGGACGCGAACATTCACTTTGGTAGGGCATTTGTAGCTAGAGCTAAACAAAAATCTGGTTAGAAAACAAGGATTATATTTGTGCTTGATTGATGATACCTTGTAATTTGTCACATTCCTGCATTCATATTTCTTTTTAGCCGTCCTTTAGATGTAGATATGGGAATTTGATCATTAACTAAGAAACTCATTGACTAATACCATAAACTGGAAATCGAACTCATGCTACTATAAACACTAATGCCTCAGCTATGCCAATTTTACTTCTTTTATGAATCTTACGGAACGAAACGAAAAACAATAGGAACAAAACAAATTCCATATCCACGTGAAATTTAGGTAACTGTTAAGTAGAGTTGCCAGCTACATTCATTTCGACAGATTTCACTCTCTCTTAGTCTTCAGGACTCGAAGTGGGGTTCATAATTATTCTATTTCCCTAAACGATAAATCGGATTGTAAAAAATTTTATAATTAAACTACAAAAATTTAACTCCAATTAGTTGTAATTTTTTAAATTTTCCGCCGATCCCTGACTAGTACAATACCTGGGATCTTCGTAAACACTAAGCAACGACAATTTCAAGTCACTATAGCAGGGTGCAACCAAGTCACTGTGGATGGTCAGATTTAAAAACTCTTGCTCTTCATTTCCTATTCGTTTACTTAACTTAGAGTGTAAAACTTTTATGGTCACGACAAGATAAGCTTCCATACTTGAAAGATACACTCAAAAACATAATGATTACTAGGTGTAATATAAGAAGAACATCGTGATCTCTTTTCACGCCATTCGAGGAACCTTACCGTTTTATGGCAAATAAGTAACTTAAATATTACTTTACTTACTTTACTTTTAATGGCACAACAGCCCATGGAGGGCCTAGGCCGAGCTTTTCGCATCCACTCATGTTGTGCGTGCTATTTTTGTACATGGATGGAAGGGACCTACAGTTTAATGCCGAATCCGAACGGCGAAGTGAAGAGCTTTTCATAGCAAATTTTACTCTTGTAGGTTTGCCATTGCCGCCTGCCAAGAGGTGGTGCCGTGTAGAAAAATTATTTTTTCTACTTTTTGATTTTGCCTGTGCCGAGATTCGAAGCCCGGACACTTTGCGTAGTAGTCCAACGCACTACCACTACGCCACAGCGACCACCACTTAAGTATTATTAATATTTAAAGGTTTATGAAGATTCCAATGCACATCGTTTAAATAAAATTGTCCGTTCTAGTTTCATCTAGTTAAATTTGAAGTAACTGCACATTGTATATTTTCACAAACTTTTTCCGTGTATTTTTCTTCAACTTCTACAAAATTTCTACAACTTTTTGTTTGAAGCTTTTTTTTTTTGGTGCATTTTTCACATCTCCTTTTTTTTTTTTGTTCATTCCGTTTGAAGTTGATGATGACATTGCAATGTCATGCTGCATTAAATTGATATCGAAATGACGTTGTAAGCAGCTTATAAATGTTGATTTACTTACAAAAATATTAACTGCAAAATTGTGTATAGTTAGTTAGAGTTTTTTCTGAAATACTGCAATTCCAAGACCGTAATAATTTTGTTAGATATTTAGATATAACTTGAATTTCGTTATGGTTCATGAATAATCAATGTTGTTCTGAAATTAATTGCAGCAAACCAGGTTAACTAAATAGAATTATATAAATTTTAATATATCAAATTTTATTATTGTACAGGGTGTTTTTTCTTTAGAAGTGTGTGTTATGGCCAAGAATTTACTTACTTTTTACTTTTAGTGGCACAACAGCCCATGGAGGGCCTAGGCCGAGCTTTTTCGCATCCACTCATGTTGTGCGTTTTATATTTGTACATGAATGGAAGGGACCTACAGTTTAATGCCGAATCCGAACGGCGAAGTGAAAAGCTTTACATGGAAATTTTTACTCTTGTATGTTTGCCATTGCCTGCCAAGAGGTGGTGCCGTGTAGAAAAATTATTTTTTTCTACTTTTTGATTTTGCCTGTGCCGAGATTCGAACCCCGGACATTCTGCGTAGCAGCCCAACACACTACCACTACGCCACAGCGATCACATTAAGCTTTATTAGCTTTATTATAAAGATAAGAATTTGCCATTATGTTTTAAAAACGATGTCCGGCAAGTGGTCCGGCCAGCCGCGGCTGGTTCGAATAAATTCCAGCCGAGAGGCCCAATTTTCGACCACTTTTTGCAGCAATTTGGGCCGTATGTCAGTAAGATTTTATTCCACTGCTTTCTTTAAACATTTAAAGATCTTCCTCAAACATCATAGTCCCCTCAAATCGTATTGGGTTTTGCCTGCTGCCTACTGTCTACTGTATACTGCCTTTCCTTGTATTTTCCACTTCTCTACACTTCATTTACTTCAGCACGTCATGTAAATATTTGCATACCTTTTTCTATTTGTTTGCATAGACAATTTTTTCTTTTTCTTTTTTCTTTTGACATATCACAGCGCTGCCACAACACACCATATCATCGCACCGTTGAACGTTGAACGTGGACATGGTGTTTTCATTTATGTATGTTTTATTTTTTTTGTTTTTTTTTGTAGTCGGAAGTGAAGCTAATAAATAATTCGGGGGTCAAAATTAAGCATACGTCATCGCCTATTTGGGGTACAGCGTTTTGATGTTTGCTCCTGTATTTGTTCCTACTTCGTTCTTGTAATAGTACATTTTTGTTAGTTTATTTGTTCAGTTTTGTTGGATGCTGCTTTTGTTCGGATAGAGAGAGAGAGAGAGAGAGAGAGTGGAAGAGAGTGAGAGCTATTGTTTTTACATGTTGTGAATAAATAATGATTACCATCATCAGCATCAAAAACACCAACACCAGCAGGAGTAGCGCCAACAGCAGCAGCATCGTACTGATGTGTGTTAAATTGAATAAGCTTTGGGATATTCATTCCTACCTACAAATCAAATTAAGAAGATTTTATGAAGTGGATAATAATTGAAGGGGATTTGGAGGGGATGCGTAGTTTGTAAATTTATTTAGATATTGGGGAGGAATGTTCAACATACTAAGAAAATAAGTTATCAAAAATAATAGTAAAATCTGTGAAGCAATTCTAGTGTTTTCACCTCAATTTGTATGATATAAAATAATTAAGTTTACCACAAATTTGATGTCAGTCTTTGCTCTCCCCTATGCATTTACTGAACAAGGTACTGCTCTTAGATTTCTTCACCGTTAACTTGTTGTGTTTGATTTATTTTTATAAACTAAAGAATACATACATACAGTGTCGGACAATCGAATAAGAACACCTTGCACTATAAAACTTCCATTGATTTTTTGTTTACCGGACTGCTTGTGGCAAACTATTTTTATACAGAAGAAAATGGTATGGTATATATAAATTTCTAGGTGGCAACACTACATTTAAATATTTTTTGAGGATTCCAAAACAAAAAAGTTGATGCGAAGCATTCGAAGGCGGACAAATAAGAACAGAAGACGAAAAAATTAATATTTTTTAAAAAGAAAACTTAAATTTGTTTATAATTTGTACTGGTAAGCATTTAAATGGTGGCATTGAGGGTAATTCAACAAATTAAATGTAAACTATTCCGTAATGTCACAGCAAAATAAGTCGAGTAAAGCACTGCAGCAAAGAGGAGCGTGATTTGGTGAAAAAACTGCGAAATGAGGGGCAAAGCATCCGCCAAAAAGCTAAAACTATTAGCAGATCCTCAACATTTGTCTACCAATCTTTATTACCTCAAAAATTGCATTGCAAGAGAGGTAGGCCCCGCAAAACTACAAGTGCAGATGACAATCGCATAAAAATTTTGGCGGCACGCGATCCATTTAAAGCAGCTGCCGCAATTAGAGAGGAGACAGGGGTTCAAATTTGTGCTCGATCAGTAAAGAGGCGTTGAGTGGAAAAAAAACTGTATGGGAGAATAGCACGAAAAGTACCAATGTTGACACAAAGACATCGAAAGTGTCGCATAGAGTTTGCTAAAGCGCACATTGAGTGGGATGGTTCAATTAATCGAAAAAAATGGCCCAACGTATTATGGACAGATGAAAGCAAGGTGAATCTTGTTGGAAGTGATGGCAAACGTTGGGTTAGACGCCCGAAAAATGCAGAATTGAGCCCAAAATATACTAGGAAGACGTTTAAGCACGGAGGTGGAAGCATCATGGTATGGGGATGCTTCTCTTGGTATGGTGTGCGCCCTCTGTATTGGATAAAAGAAACGATGGACAGATTTCTTTACGTAAACATCCTTCAGGAGGTGATGCTTCCTTATGCTGAATGTGAAATGAAACAGGATAACGACCCAAAGCATGGTTTTCCCATAATGAAATTCCCGTTATGACCTGGCCTGCACAATCTGCAGACCTTAATCCAATCGGGAACTTGTGGAATATTGTCAAAGAGAAGATTGGCAGTACCAGAGCTAAAAACAAAGACGAATTGTGGCAAAGCATTCAAAGAGCGGGGTATTTCAAACCCCAGACTACTTGAGCGTCTCTGGTGGAATCAATGCCTAGAAGGTGTAAGGCGGTTTTAATTAACAAAGGCTATTCCACAAAATATAAGCATTAGTGAACAATTTTGTCAATATTTTATAAATTTTTTTTTTTTAATTGAAGTGTTCTTATTTTGTTTGTCCTTTTGAAATATGATTTTATGTATAACTTTTAAATTTCTTTTTTTACACTGAATTGATTTTGTTTTTGTTTTAAGAAAAAATTAAACTTATGGAATAAATATATAAATAAGTTGTGGTCGCTGTGGCGTAGTGGTAGTGCGTTGGACTGCAACGCATAGTGTCCGGGGTTCGAATCTCGGCACAGGTGAAATCAAAAAGTAGAAAAAATAATTTTTCTACACGGCCCACCGTTTCTACCACCTCTTGGCAGGCGGCAATGGCAAACCTACAAGAGTAAAAATTGCTATGAAAAGCTTTTCACTTCGCCGTTCGGATTCGGCATTAAACTGTAGGTCCTTTCCATTCATGTACAAATATAAGACGCACAACATGAGTGGATGAGAAAAGCTTGGCCTAGGCCCTCCATGGGCTGTTGTGCCATTAAAAGTAAAAGTAAAGTAAAGTAAATACCTTTTAAATTTGTCATAAGCATAGAAAAATATTTTTTTGTTTTTATTATGTTTTTGGTTTTAGAACAAGGTGTTCTTATTTATTGTCCGACACTGTACATTTATTTTATAATCCTGACTTTGTCGGTCATATCGCAACCACAAAAGTCAATTGTTATCATAAAAACTATGCATCAACTATGCAGTGTAGAGTGTGTGTCTCTCTTTTAGTCATGTTTGCTCACACAGAGTATAACAAAGTGAAAAGTTTTTATTACTGAGTTTTTATTTGCACCTTTATGTATATGTGTGTGTGAGTGTATACTTTTTATTTCAACAATTCCATTTTTACCTCTCTCTGCATCACAGATCAAAGCATTAGTAGTATGTGCAAAGTGCATTTGTGTTTGTGTGCTGCCATAATGAAAAACGAGTATGCACTATTCTTCTTACCCGTTTTAACTTTCACACTCATTTCGATCTCTCCCCTCTACTTTCTATTTTTATCTTTCCTACGATATTTTCATTGAAGCTAACAATAATGCTGACTGTTTGCTTTTGAAATCTCACGTTCCTATCCAACTATGTACAAAAGTGAAGAGCAACAGCACAAACAACAATAACAACTAGCAGCTTTAACCTTCTCTCTCTCACCATTCAGCAATGCTGCATTGGCAAATGAAGATAGTTTATTCATTCATTGACGATATTGTATATTTTTTTTTTTTTTTGTTTCGTTTAACAAATGTTTTCTCATTCAAGTGAAGTGTAGTAATTACTTATGTCAAAGTGTGGTGCAAATTCAATTTAAGCTGTTTGCTTTTATTTCCTTTTTTGTATTATTGATTGAAATGTCACACATTTGAAGCGAAAATGAAAATAATCGAAGAAAATTTCTGTTATTTTATAAATAATTGCGGAACTTAATGAATTGGTAATTTTGATATGTATGTATTACGAGTATATAGTACATACACAGAAGTGAATATTACAGATGTGTAATAGCTTCATATCAATAGGGCAGTATAATAACGAAAAAATGAGTGCGTGAGATTAAATTTGTAGATTTTTGCTCTCAAAAAATAAGTGGCTCAAGTAAAGAACATATCTCGTTCCTGAGTGAGTATGTGTACACGCTAAACAAAAGAGAGAGAACACTTAGATTGCAACCCGCTATATCAAGGAAATCTCTTTGTTCTCTCAGCATTCAGCTTTTTCAGCTTACGTAATCTTGTAAAAACCAGTGTCTACCGCAAACATTACAGGCATGGCCAAAGGAATTTTAAACGAACAGTTTTTGAATGTGCTGCAATTTTTGCAAACGATAAGCCTTGTATAGTTCAGTTTGATGATTCTCTGATCCCACGAGTGCTACATCTGGATTAACTTCAATTTGATCGTTTGCATTTCCAATGCAAAGCAACGCCCTCTGCAAAATCATCATCTCCATCAAAATATTCATACCCAAAGCACTCGAATTTATTTGCTACATCATTGTAATTAAAATCTTACCATCATCATCATTATAATTATCATCGTTATAATAATCATCATCATCATCATCATCATCAAAATATTCAGGTTGTATGATCTCAACAGGTGCAGAATTTATGCCTTGCCGGTCTGAGAATTCGCGAATGTTATGAGGTTGACTAGAAACTTGGCAAATCTCCGCTATGTTTTGTTATTCTGATATTTTCGTTCCACGGAGGAAAGATTTTCTGGTAAATTTGTAAATAATTCTTCAGCCCTATAATGCCTGGTGCTGTATAATCTGAGGTCCTTCGTCGGGACTCAATGAGATGAGTGTTGATGCAATTATTGGCTCTAATGAACTCATTTCTTATTGATGCTGTCTCTCCGCATTAGTCTTCGCGAGTTGTTTTTCAATGAGATTAGTATTCTGTTGTGCCTTAAGTAGCTTGCTAAACACACTCGCAATCTCTCGGTGCTGGTTTTTTCTACACGATAGCAGTCTATACTCGATTATTCTTTCAGCTCTAGAAATTTCTAACGATTTTTGTTTGAAATGTATAATTTTTGTTTGAACTGTCAAATTTTACTACAAACTGATGAGCAGCGCCATCTATCAATCAAGTTTGAATCATACGCGAATCAGCGCCCTCTATCAATAAGAGTATGACTCATAATGGATTGATGGAGGATGCATTGTGGATGCATGTGTGTTTACACATAATTTTTCATACGCTACTTTCGAGTTTTTTTTCAGTCTATTATCGGTAATTCTTTCACCTCTAGAAATTTCTAAATGTTTTTGTTTGAAATGTAAAATTTTTGTTTGTAATATCATATTTTACTAGAAACTGATGATCTATCAATCATGTTTGAATCATATTCGAATCAGCGCCCTCTATCAATCAAGTTTGAATCATACGTGGTGATTCCTGCCCTCTCAGATTAATACTCGTCGATACATGTGGATGCATATGTGCTGTCCATCATTTATGTATATATACATATACATTCTTAATTTTTTCATACCTGATTGATAGAGGGCGCTGCCCTTTATTTCCGTCACAATTTCCATTTTGCCACGATCATCTTGTAGCCCCTCGTAAATATAACAACGGCTCTAAAGAAGTAAACTTCAAAAAGATATCAGCTTAAAGAGTTTATGCAGTTATATCGGATTCCTACCTACTAAAACCACTTCATTCCTCTTCATCCACTCTCATGTAAAGGGGTGAGGGTTTTGCGTCTCGAGGGAAGTTGAAAATAGTCGTGTAGGGATAAAGAAAAGCAGCAGTAAGCGGCGTCGGGTAACGGGTCTTCTAAATGTTGTGTTGGTTACTGCGGTGGACGTCTTTACTTCTCGGCTTCCCGATTGTACGAAATCACTATATCCTTCTCAGATCTTTCATTATTATGGCAAATAAAACTTTAACAGCATTCTTAGTATACTTCTTGGGATTGTAACCTATGTATATGTAGTTTATGTCTTCTAGAAGATATCGGGTAAATACTTCGTGTGGGTGTTTTTGCTTCTGGAGTCGAATTAAGTGCGACTTTTTCAGTTTTTGGCCCATATCTTATAAAGGGTAAGGAATTTTTACTTACTGTCTTCAGCATAGTTGTAGCTAATATCTTTGCGCACAAGTATATGAGATAGAAGATATCGGGTAAATACTTCTTGTGGGTGTTTTTGTTTCTGGAGTCGAATTAAGTGCGACTTTTTCGGTTTTTGGCCCATATCTTATAAAGGGTAAGGAATTTCTACTTACTGTCTTCAGCATAGTTGTAGCTAATATCTTTGCGCACAAGTATATGAGAGAGAAGATATCGGGTAAATACTTCTTGTGGGTGTTTTTGTTTCTGGAGTCGAATTAAGTGCGACTTTTTCAGTTTTTGGCCCATATCTTATAAAGGGTAAGGAATTTCTACTTACTGTCTTCAGCATAGTTGTAGCTAATATCTTTGCGCACAAGTATATAAGATAGAAGATATCGGGTAAATACTTCTTGTGGGTGTTTTTGTTTCTGGAGTCGAATTAAGTGCGACTTTTTAGTTTTTGGCCCATATCTTATAAAGGGTAAGGAATTTCTACTTACTGTCTTCAGCATAGTTGTAGCTAATATCTTTGCGCACAAGTATATAAGATAGAAGATATCGGGTAAATACTTCTTGTGGGTGTTTTTGTTTCTGGAGTCGAATTAAGTGCGACTTTTTAGTTTTTGGCCCATATCTTATAAAGCGTAAGGAATTTCTACTTACTGTCTTCAGCATAGTTGTAGCTAATATCTTTGCGCACAAGTATATAAGATAGAAGATATCGGGTAAATACTTCTTGTGGGTGTTTTTGTTTCTGGAGTCGAATTAAGTGCGACTTTTTCAGTTTTTGGCCCATATCTTATAAAGGGTAAGGAATTTCTACTTACTGTCTTCAGCATAGTTGTAGCTAATATCTTTGCGCACAAGTATATAAGATAGAAGATATCGGGTAAATACTTCTTGTGGGTGTTTTTGTTTCTGGAGTCGAATTAAGTGCGACTTTTTAGTTTTTGGCCCATATCTTATAAAGGGTAAGGAATTTCTACTTACTGTCTTCAGCATAGTTGTAGCTAATATCTTTGCGCACAAGTATATAAGATAGAAGATATCGGGTAAATACTTCTTGAGGGTGTTTTTGTTTCTGGAGTCGAATTAAGTGCGACTTTTTCAGTTTTTGGCCCATATCTTATAAAGGGTAAGGAATTTCTACTTACTGTCTTCAGCATAGTTGTAGCTAATATCTTTGCGCACAAGTATATAAGATAGAAGATATCGGGTAAATACTTCTTGTGGGTGTTTTTGTTTCTGGAGTCGAATTAAGTGCGACTTTTTCAGTTTTTGGCCCATATCTTATAAAGGGTAAGGAATTTCTACTTACTGTCTTCAGCATAGTTGTAGCTAATATCTTTGCGCACAAGTATATAAGATAGAAGATATCGGGTAAATACTTCTTGTGGGTGTTTTTGTTTCTGGAGTCGAATTAAGTGCGACTTTTTCAGTTTTTGGCCCATATCTTATAAAGGGTAAGGAATTTCTACTTACTGTCTTCAGCATAGTTGTAGCTAATATCTTTGCGCACAAGTATATAAGATAGAAGATATCGGGTAAATACTTCTTGTGGGTGTTTTTGTTTCTGGAGTCGAATTAAGTGCGACTTTTTCAGTTTTTGGCCCATATCTTATAAAGGGTAAGGAATTTCTACTTACTGTCTTCAGCATAGTTGTAGCTAATATCTTTGCGCACAAGTATATAAGATAGAAGATATCGGGTAAATACTTCTTGTGGGTGTTTTTGTTTCTGGAGTCGAATTAAGTGCGACTTTTTAATTTTTGGCCCATATCTTATAAAGGGTAAGGAATTTCTACTTACAGTCTTCAGCATAGTTGTAGCTAATATCTTTGCGCACAAGTATATAAGATAGAAGATATCGGGTAAATACCTCTTGTGGGTGTTTTTGTTTCTGGAGTCGAACTAAGTGCGACTTGATTCGGTTTTTGGTGTATAAATAATAAAGGGTAAGGAATATCTATCTTTGTATAGTACGCATAGATATAAGCTACAACTATGCTGAAGACAGTAAGTAGAAATTCCTTGCGCTTTAAACGATATGGGCCAAAAACTAAAAAGTCGCACTTAATTCGACTCTGGAAACAAAAACTCCCTCAAGAGTTGTTTACTCGATATCTTCTATCTTATATGCTTGTGCGCAAAGATATTAGCTACAACTATGCTAAAGACAGTAAGTAGAAATTCCTTACCCTTTATAAGATATGGGCCAAAAATCGAAAAAGTCGCACTTAATTCGACTCTAGATAGAAAAACTCCATTAAAAAGTGTTTACCCGATATCTTCTATCTTATATACTTGTGCGCAAAGATATTAGCTACACCTATGCTGAAGGCGGTAAGTAGAAATTCCTTACCCTTTATAAGATATGGGCCAAAAATCGGAAAATTCGCACTTAATTCGACTCTGGAAACAAAAACACTATCAAGAGGTGTTTACTCGATATCTTCTATCTTATATTCTTGTGCGCAAAGATATTAGCTACAACTATGCTGAAGACTGTAAGTAGAAATTCCTTACCCTTTATAAGATATGGGCCAAAAACTAAAAAGTCGCACTTAATTCGACTCCAGAAACAAAAACACCCACAAGAAGTATTTACCCGATATCTTCTATCTTATATACTTGTGCGCAAAGATATTAGCTACAACTATGCTGAAGACAGTAAGTAGAAATTCCTTACCCTTTATAAGATATGGGCCAAAAACTGAAAAAGTCGCACTTAATTCGACTCTGGAAACAAAAACTCCCTCAAGAGTTGTTTACTCGATATCTTCTATCTTATATGCTTGTGCGCAAAGATATTAGCTACAACTATGCTAAAGACAGTAAGTAGAAATTCCTTACCCTTTATAAGATATGGGCCAAAAATCGAAAAAGTCGCACTTAATTCGACTCTAGATAGAAAAACTCCATTAAAAAGTGTTTACCCGATATCTTCTATCTTATATACTTGTGCGCAAAGATATTAGCTACACCTATGCTGAAGGCGGTAAGTAGAAATTCCTTACCCTTTATAAGATATGGGCCAAAAATCGGAAAATTCGCACTTAATTCGACTCTGGAAACAAAAACACTATCAAGAGGTGTTTACTCGATATCTTCTATCTTATATTCTTGTGCGCAAAGATATTAGCTACAACTATGCTGAAGACTGTAAGTAGAAATTCCTTACCCTTTATAAGATATGGACCAAAAACCGAAAAATTCGCACTTAATTCGACTCTAGAAGCAAAAATATCTTCTAGAGACGTTTTATCTACATCTCATACATTATATAGTTGTGCGTAAAGGTATTAGTTACTTTTACTTTTAATGGCACAACAGCCCATGGAGGGCCTAGGCCGAGCTTTTCGCATCCACTCATGTTGTACATGAATGGAAGGGACCTACAGTTTAATGCCGAATCCGAAAGGCGAAGTGAAAAGCTTTTCATAGCAATTTTTACTCATGTAGGTTTGCCATTGCCTGCCAAGAGGTGGTGCCGTGTAGAAAAATTATTTTTTCTACTTTTTGATTTTGCCTGTGCCGAGATTCGAACCCCGGACACTCTGCGCAGCAGTCAAACGCACTACCACTACGCCACAGCGACCACAAGCTGCAACTATACTGTAATCGATTTTGTCAGACGTTAGTCTTTTGTTTATGAGCTCTTCTGCCATGGAATGCTCTTCCGATAAACTCGTACAAATAAACAAATAATACATATTGAGCGCTTTCGAAGTCGTCATAGATCATGTATGCATGCATACCTTTCGTCTTTTTTGATGTCCGAAATAATTATATGTGTCTATTTCCGTTGAGGGCACATGGAAGGCCTAAGCCGAGCTCTTTGTATCCATTTAGTATGTTGTGTGATTTATATTTGAACATGAATCGAAGTGAACCAATAGTTTAAAGCCGAATCCGAAAGGTGAGCGATTTTCGATTTTTAACTGTAGCCGAGATTTGAACCCGGACATTTTACACCAGAATCCAGTTTTCTGATAGCCTCTTTGCCTAGTTATCAACGCTTTCAAGGTAAAAAAAAAAGAACAAGTTCACAAAAATGTCTCATTACATTTGTAAGCTGTTAAAAATTTATGTTTTTAGCAATTCAAACTAAACCCCAATAGCTGCCACCACGCTACCTGTTCGTGCTTTCATGCTGCATGCTTATTCCATTTTGCGATATCTGAAAAGACCATGCACACAACATTGCTGCCCTGCAGAGCCCTGCGACAATACATAAACACATACATACATTGCTGGGGGCAAAATGTCAAGCCATTTGTGATTTATGATCATAGCTTTACGTTCTCTCTCCTTTTCGTTCATTTTTGCACTCTTTAACTTTAACTTTAACTTTAACACTTGCCAGCGATGGTTACAGTATTTTAACGAGCTGCTGCTGCTATTACGGCAACCTTTAACACTTCTTAAAAATAAAATAAACTCGCGCTCTATACAATTTCATTGCCAGTGTTTGCAACAACAGAAACAGCAACAGCGGCAGCAACGGTAGCATTGACGACAGCAACAATAATAATAATAATACCATAATTTGCCCCTAAGAGGAAGAGGTAGCGGCCAGGGGTAGAGGCAATACTTAAGCAGTACCTACTTTTTAATGTTTTTAAAAACAACAAAAAAGTTGATGTTGTCGTTGTTGTTGTTGTTGATACTGTTGTCGCATGCAAGTCAACATTTTTTTTATGTTTATTTTGTACCGATTTGCTCGGACGTTGTCGTTCGCCGTTCGCCGTTCGTTGCTCGTTGCTCGTTGTCCGCCCCACAGATTTCGAATAGAATTGCACACACACACACACACAAAGTATCAGAAGGGAGAAGAAGAAAAATGTTGTACAAAATTATTCAATTCAACATTGTGATATTGCAGACAGACCAGAAATGTTGCGGTGGTAGTTGCGGTGGTAGTAAATGATTGCGCAATATAAAATGATTCTGTTACTGCCACTGGTTAAGTTCTGTTCATGCCATGCCATTATTCAATTACGAAGTCATTAAGTCATTTGTAAGCAAGTGGAAGAACGACATTTCAATATTTTATCGGTTGAAGTATTTGTATTTTATATTTATTTATGCACCAACTTTTATATTGCCTTTTTCATTTCTTTCGTTTTTATAGAGTGGAGAACATCTTATTTACTATGATGAGGTTGAAAAAATAAGTACGTACACCTAACACCTATCCCTCGTTTTACACGGTACATACGTTCCCGACAAAACTGCGTAATTCGCAAAAATAATTTGTATATGGAAAAACCGTGTAAAACGAAAACGACTATTATAAATAAGCCTTTTTAGACATTTAGTGAACACAAAATAATGACAAATACACCTAATAAAAATATCATTTAAATCATAGAAAACATAAAATAAACATAAAAAAATAATTTGTATATGGAAAAACCGTGTAAAACGAAAACGACTATTATAAATAAGCCTTTTTAGACATTTAGTGAACACAAAATAATGACAAATATAAAAATAGTTAAATTCATTTATAAAATGAAAAATAAAAAACATAAAAATTTAAATCCATAGAAAAAAAATACATTGTACTTCATAAAAATAAAAAAAAAAATTGGAAAGTTAATAACTATAAATAAGACTTATCGTCCTAATTTTAATCAAACGATAATTCTTCTTTAACGAAATTGTGTAATATCAGATTACTCACTGGACAACAAAATCTTATTAGATTCTCCTTCTACAGTTGCTGCATTGATTTTACCATAGTCGTAGTTTGCTGAGACTTTTCATGAGAAAAGTGTGAAATAAGCATTTGTGTTTTACTTTTAGTCATTGCTTTGTAGACTTCTGCATGCTGACGTAAAAGTTTATTAACATCTCGTTGAAATTTCAGAGCTCGTTCAACATTCGGATCATGTTCTTGAAAATAGTTTCCTAATTTTCTTCCTACCACAAGTCCCTCGTGAACGACGTTTGCTGTAAATGCACTGGATTCCTAGTCTTCAACGTAAGATTCAACATCGTTTTCACAAATATTTTTGACAATTTCCATTAAGTAATCTTCATGTCATTCCTGGTCTTCCATTATTTCAGCAATATCTGCTTCAGCTATATCAACGAAGCCTTCGAAGGCTTCCACCCAATTCTTTACCCAACTCAATTATCTGAGAATACTCTTATAAATAACCGTTATTTTCAAATTTCGTGAGTTACGTATGTTCGATTTTCGCATTTTTTTCTGTTATGTTGGTACACATGTCTGTTATATACTCGTACGTTGGCAATACCAACCATTTTGGATTGTCAGTTTGTTTTTGACAGATAAAAAGGTTAGTCGTGTTTTGGTTTGCTCTTCGATTTTTTACTATTCGAAAAAACGGATCAAAGAAACTGTATTCAGTTTTGTGTAAAAAATGAAATGAAATGCGCAAGGACATTTGAAATGTTGACTGTGGCCGTTGGCGAGTCTACTATGAGCAGAACACAAGTTCAATTGTGGTATAACCGGTTTAAGGAAGGCCGAGAAGATGTCAATGACGATGCTCGTCCTGGTCGCCCGAGCACGTCAACAACCGATGAAAACATTGACGCAGTGAAGAAAATGATTTTGGATAATCGTCGAATCGTCGAATCACTATCAGAGAGGTTGCTGATGATGTTGGCATATCGTTCGGCTCATGCCAAGCAATTTTTACGGATGTTTTAGGCATGAAACGTGCGGCAGCGAAGATTGTTCCAAAATTGCTAAATTTTGAGCAAAAACAACGTCGCTTGTGCGTAAGTTTTTGGCCAAAAACAAAACCGTTATCATGCCTCAACCACCGTATTCACCGGACTTGGCCCCCGCTGACTTTTTCCTCTTCCCAAAACTGAAGGATGAAAGCGATGACAGGAAAGCGTTTTGCTACGATTGAGGAGATAAAAGAAAAATCGAAACAGGAGCTGTTGGCGATACCAAAAAGCGCGTTTCAGAAGTGTTTCGAGGATTGGAAAAAACGCTGGCATAAGTGTATTTTATCTGAGGGGGATTACTTTGAAGGGGACAAGATAGTTGTTGATGAATAAATAAATAAACAAATAACGGTTATTTTTTGATCATGCCTCGTATATTTATTCTATATTTTCATTCTATAATTCTCTTTACTTTACTTACTTTTAATGGCACAACAGTCCATGGAGGGCCTAGGCCGAGCTTTTAGCTTTTCGCATCCACTCATGTTGTGCGTGTTATATTTGTACATGAATGGAAGGGACCTACTGTTTAATGCCGAATCCGAACAGCGAAGTGAGAAGATTTTCATAGCAATATTTACTCTTCTAGGTTTGCCATTGCCGCCGCCGGACACTACCAACGCACTACCACTACGCCACAGTGACCACTATAATTCTCACCTTTAAATAAGTATATCAGGTCATTCTGCTTTCCAAAACGCATGGAGCGTTGATTGTTTAATCTCGGCATATGACATTCCTACCATATAAGTATACTTGAAGCCATCTAACATTGTAAATTTATTCCAGGCATCAATAACTGAAAGAGATCTTTCACTTTCCGTATGATCTAAAATAAATCAAAATGCCATTTTAATATACTCGTACAGTGCCTTGAAAGTCGAAATTATCCCTTGGTCTAGTGGTTGCAATCCATGTACAAATATAACACGCACAACATGAGTGGATGCGAAAAGCGAAAAGCTCGGCCTAGGCCCTCCATGGGCTGTTGTGCCATTAAAAGTAAAAGTAAGTAGTGGTTGCAACAAAGAAGTCGTATTTGTGGGTAGAAACACAATTTCAACATTTTCATACTGCAAAGCTTGAGGGTCACCTGGAGCAATATCAAGGTCAAGAAGGGCTTTAGAAGGCAACAATTTTTTTTTTTTAAAACTTTTTCACATCTGTCACGTAAAAGTTACAGCACCAATTATTGAACAACGTGGCGGTAGCCCAAACTTTCTTATCTTTTTGTGTTTTTATGAAAGAATAACATATGTATAAGTTTATGGCAGTAGAGGAGCATGTACTATATACGTCTGAAGTGTTGTGAGATTTATAAATAAGTAGAGATAAATTCGCGTGTAAAAAATCTGTCTTCAACTCTTCAGCTCTGCTCTGGGCTACCAAGTTGTTAGTAGCGTTCCTGTCGGGTACTGACTGCACTTTTTATGTTTTAAGGCCCGCATCTTTTTTAATTTTACGAACTAAAAACTCACTGGACTGCAACTAGCTTTTTCCGCAAATTTTCGATCAGACAACGCTGGATTCTTCTCTAAGAGAGCAACGACTTTCTTCGCCTTTTGTGAAGACACGAAACCGCATTTCCTTCCAGGACCATATTTTCTAGCAACTGTTAAGTCTGTATTAAATTAAGAATCATCGAGACAGTGTTTTGAGCAAATTTTTGCCTTATTTGCAATGGATTTGCGGATCTTCTTAAAATAAATCAACAACGTCTTTCCACTTCCGATGCCATGACTCAACTGAAAGTTCACAAGTTAAAAAACATGTGATTGTATTTCATCAGAATTTCTCCAACGCAAAGCCTACTAGTTGAATTTTTTCATTCAGATGAAGAGTTTCAACGCAGTGGTCTTTCAAAGTTATTCGCTTTTTCGATGTCACTCCTTAGTCAACATTAGTAATTTTCTACATCATTTTTTTTTTTTTAATGTTGATTTTAAAAACTTATTGAGATCGAAAACGTACAAAACGAGTAGCGTGTAAAACGAGGGATAGGTGTAATATATTAAAGTGTTCCAAATTTCTATTACTTAATGATTTTTATACTTTTTTATTTGCACTGTGGTAAAATTAATTTATTTATTTCTGCATTCTTTACAAATTATTAAAGAAATATAATATTTCTCTGGTAAAGCAATACTTTTTCAGTGTTCGTCGCCGAATACCGAACTAAACTCTTTTTTCAAAATAGGTCAGCTAAATTCAATAATAATACACAAATGCTGGAAGTCTTTTCACATTTCAATAAAATAAAATTTTAACAACTTTTTGAGTGTCAACATCTTCGAAGGCGGTATGAACAAATTTTACATGAGGGAGAGATGACAAATTGTTTTTTCTTATCCTAAAAGCTCGCTTTAATAACCAAAAACAAAACATGCTTTGCTTTAGAAAACTCGTTCTTTCTTTTTTTCTTCTTTTAATGGCACAACAGTCAGTGGCGTAGCCAGGTCGGGTGACACCCGGGGCGGCCCTAAATGGTGTCACCCTATAATACCCCTGCCCCCTATTCTTTTGAAATAATTATACTATGCGTAAGTATGTACGATTATTTTTTATTTAAAAGTAAGTAGATAATACAGGAATTCATAAAGATGAGTGAACTTAAATTAATACTTTCGTACTTAATTTAAGTCACAACATAGTTAAAACCTCTACGAGTATGAGACCAATAAGGGAGATTTTTATTTACAGCATGTTCTTCTTAAAGATCTTGGAAGATATTTGTTTACATACAACTTTTTTTTTCAAAATGACTATTTACATGCTATTGTAGGAAATTGATGTATCTATGTGAGTACATATTTAAAGTACCAAATTTCCATTGCGATATAAGAAGCTTTTAACACATATTTTAAAAATTTTGCATTTTTAGCAGCAAATTCTGAATTAACATTGCCTAAATCTACTTTGGTAGAAAATTCGTTTTCTATTGATAAAATGTCTAGGTCGCATATTCTAGATTGACACATAGTTGAGCGTAAATATGATATAATTAGATTTAACTTTGAAAAACTTCTTTCACATGAAGCCACAGAGACACAAACTGTTCAGAACAATTGAAGAGCTAAAGATACGTTTGAAACAGACTCTATAAAGTCCCATTCTACAATAAAAGTTAGAATATCAAGCGTAGTCCATTTACTTACGACTTTAAGTTCAATGTTTGCTGCCTTCATTTGTCTACGAAGTCTTGGTACTTCTGCTTTAAGTTCTGCTTCTACAACTTCATCGTAGTGCGACGCCAACTTTTTTGCATTTATATTCAGTTCTTCATCCGTGCAAAACAGCAAGTCATTTGTTTTCACAATTTAAAAGATATAGGCTATGTCATTGAATGCCACGGTTCGAGACTTTAATTCTGTCGAGAATCGATCGATGCATTCAAGCATCGTCCTCTTGTTTTCTTCTTTAGCAGTTAAACCAATATCTCGTTCCGTTTCACCCGGCATTCTTTTCTTGTACCTTATGCGCGCCGGCTGATGTTTATTCCGAGCTTTGAGCAAATAATACTAGCCTTCTTAAATGCACCTTCCACTAAACATTCCCGCTTTTGTTGTAAAAAGAGAATTAGGGCATTCGATTTCGCTATTACTTTATCGACAGTTAGTCCTGGAGTTTGCAAATATTTTTGTGTAGCATTCACTGCCTCCAACACATCGTGCAAAAAACAAATGAAATGAACATTCACACCTACTTAGGTAATTATAATATGTTTTCCGCTTTTTGGACATTGCGGGTGTCACCCCATAAATGGTGACACCCGGTGTGGACCGCCCCCACCCCGCCCCCCTTGGCTACGCCACTGACAACAGTGAAAAGCTCGGTCTAAGCCCTCCATGGGCTGTTGTATCATTCTTCTTCTTCTTCTTTTAATGGGCTATTGCGCCATTCTTTTTCTTCTTTTAATGTGTGTTATATTCGTACATGAATGAATCGACCTACAGTTTTTTGCCGAATCCGAACGTCGAAGTGAAAAGCTTTTCATATGCAATTTTTACTCTTGTAGCTTTGCCATTGCCTGCCCAGAGGTGGTGCCGCGTAGAAAATTTGTTTTTTTTTTACTTTTTGATTTTACCTAGCCCAGAGAGTTGAAACCCTGGCGCTCTGCTTCGCAGGCCAACACACTACCGACTATGCAACGGCGACCACACTTTAGTAAATTACATATACAATTTTTAAAACAAAAAAATTTTAGCTGTGGTGAGATCTTGGGATTGATTTCGAAAGTTACTGTTTCTACTACTATTTTCTACTACATGTGTACTATCTTTTTTTTTTTTTAATTTTATATATTTTTTCTTTTTGGTACAGTATTTAATAATTTTTTACTACTTAGTATTTTATAATACTTTTCTACTACCATTTCCTAATGCTGTTAGTAACATTATTTTCGACAACTATATTTACTATTTTTTCGAATACTTTCTTCTACTACTATTTTTACTTATTTTTCTAACACTTTTTTCTATTTCTTTCCTACTATTATTTTTCTAGTACTACTTTCTACTACTCTTTTTTAATTTAAAGAATCTTTGAAATATTTTATTTTTATTTTTTATTAATACATTCAAAACACAGGGTGTACCCCTATGAATGCAGAGCATTGTGTTGAATCGAAGGAAGATTGATAGGTGAGAGGAAGAAGGAGAGAGAATAAGGGAGTGAATGCGATCACACAGGACACCGATAAAGAGATAGAGCCATTGTGGCAAGTGTTATGCCTTTACCACAATGAACTTCATTTTATCAGTGTCGACTATGACCGCATGTAGCTCCAAAAGCCAAGCTTTTCGCAACCACTCATGTTGTGCGTGTTATATTTGTACATGAATGTAAGGGATCTACAGCTTTATACCGAATCCGAACGGCGAAGTGAAAAGCATTTCATAGGCCACAATAAATTTCAGTTTATCAGTGTCGACTATGACCGCATGTAGCGCCAAAAGCCAAGCTTTTCGCATCCACTCATGTTGTGCGTGTTATATTTGTACATGAATGGAAGGGATCTACAGCTTTATGCCGAATCCGAACGGCGAAGTGAAAAGCATTTCATAGGCAATTTTTACTCTTGTAGGTTTGCCATTGCCTGCCAAGAAGTGGTGCCGTGTATAAATTTTGTTGTTGTTGCATTTTTTTTATTATATTTTTTTATTTTGCCTGTGCCGAGTTTCGAATCCCTGACACTCTGCTTAACAGTCCAACGCACTACCACTACGCTACAGCGACCACAAATATGCTCAGCTTTTTGAGAAAGATACTCTTGCAATGTTACCACGCTACGTAGAAAACTACATATAAAATAATAATACATATAGCATACTTTCAGGTATGTGAATATCTTGAATTGTTGACTGCTGGGAGGAACGTACACTTGCTCCCACACAAAACAAATCTGGCCACCCTACAAATCTAGGAGGTCAGAAACGCTTACCTCTCTAAAGAGATATTCTATTAGCAAACATAAGGGCAATAATCACTGGGAACTGTGTGATATGTAGGCATGGCAGCAGAGTAGGACTGGCCGCTAATGACTTCTGCAAAAGCTGTCCCGATAACGAGGAGGAAGTAACTACTCCCTAGGTCAACTCGTTTTCAATAACCTTTTCAGTAAATTTTATCAAAACTACAAATGTTTCTCCTTCAGTTGAATCTGCTGACATCGGAGGTTCTGAAGTCTAGTAAACCCATTGGTTTCTAATACAGATTAGGGAAACAGCTCTCATGGTATTACAATGGGCCAAACTAGCCTTAATATGACCTAGTATACGACAGCCTTACCTAACTACCTAACCTAACCCTGCCCAAGTCAGTTTTGTGATGGTGATATTCGGCGGGTAGCCGTCGCATAGTCGATAGTGTGAGCGTTAGCCTGCTACGCAGAGTGTCCGATATTCATATATCGACACGGGCAAAGTCAAAAAGTAGAAAAAAACTATTTTTCTACACGACACCACCTCTTGGCAGGCGGCAATGGCAAACCTACAGGAATAAAAATTTTCCAAGAAAAGCTTTTTACTTTGCCGTTCGACATAAAACTGGAGGTCCCTTCCATTCATTTACAAATATAACACGCACAACATTTGTGGATGCGAAAAGCCTATGCCCTCCATTGGCTGTTGTGTCATTAAAAGAAGAAGAAGAATATATAACCGGGTGACTATCTTAGTGATACTTTAGTTTGGATCTCTGATTCCCAGGTTGCGCAGATCGTCTTGTACAGAGTCCAACCAGCTTTTGAAATATCGCGCTGGCTCAACCCCTACGCAGCGACTCAACCCGGACGACACTCTCCTACTTTTTGTTAGCGTCAGTTTCTTGGTTCGATTTTTTTTTCATGTATAAAGAAGATGAAGAAAAAGTGCAGCATACGTTTTATGTGCTTCTGTAGTACGAGGGTACTACTTTAAGGACTCACTGTATTGTATCCCAGCCTTAAATGGAGTCTATTAATGAAAAGACGAGTTCAACGGTATAGATTGAATATTTTGTCATTGTTACTACATGAAGGACGTAATAGTCGAATTACGCTGAGGAGAGAAATAACAATGCTTTAACTAATTACAACAACTACATGGCCAGCGGCTTCGGCGACGAACTCCCTCCCTTCATGTTACATACCCAACCTACGTCAAAAGAAAGATATTTTAGTATCTACTTTCAAAAGGAAGCTAACGCTTCAGTGTGATAATGTCATTATCCAGGAAGAAGTGGTTTATGTGGCCGTGGTTCATTCCGTCAAATTTTATTAATTCATTAGCAACGGTCGTAATTGCTGTGATGTCTACTAGGAACAAGAGTAAGAGGAGTTTATTGTTAAGCTCTAGCAAAATCAATTTGTAAATTCTATCAAATCTACTTTTAAGATTTCTAATTTCATACCAACCATACGAACAACCAAAGAGCTTTACAACACAAATCCTATTTCACTTCTCTTTTCTTTTTGTGCATTTTGTGCATTTGTGTTTCACCAATATCCTGCAGGCTTAGTTACTGTCATGGCCATGATACCCACCCTGTGATGACCATTGATATGCGAATGTTCTTGAGTTTAATTGGACGTTTTGATTTGATCACATTTTTCCTCACTTCTTGTTTTATGTGAGAGTTAAATGCATTTTTCGATTTATTTGTTTAAATTAAATCATGGCGAAGACCTTAAAACCAATTAAATTTCATTTAATACAGGGTATTTTCCTTAAGAAGTCAGCAGCTCCAATAGCTTTTTTTTACATTTTATGGCAATGCTTTTCAACATTTTTGAAAATGCTTTTTTTTTTTTAAATATCAAATTAAGTTTTTCTTCTTAGCGCACGAAACAAATTTGCAATAAAATTTTTCATTTTTTTTTCACCATATTCACAAGTTAAAAAGAAAATTCTAATCTATTTCGTGCACTCTGCTGCTCAAACACAACACACACGCAGACACACACACATACAATCACAAACACAGTCTGCGAAAATAGCATAAACTCTTTTTTTCTTTTTGTTTTGTTTTTGTTACTGATTTTTTCTTGCACGCTGACTGCAAGAAAAACGATAATTTCGCTTTTTCTTGCCAAACAAAATTTTATGCATAAACAAACATGTCACTTATGGCAGCAGTAGCAACAATAGCAACAGAAGCAAGAAAAGCAACAACTGTGACGGCATACAAAAAACACTGAGCGATGCCGCCCTTCGCTGCTAACATTTGAGGGAGAACAATATAAAAATCACGAAAATAATGTTTACGTTATCCTTGACAGTGGCATACAGCACAGCACAGCGGGTGCTGCAGTAAAATATACGCATGGGCCATGCAGCAGAGGGTGCATGAAGTCTTTGGCGTCTCTTCTGCAACAGCATCAGGCAGTCAGGCAGTGAGGCAGTGAGGCAGTCAGGCAGCAATAAATAAAAGTTTTTGGCTTTTTTAACACGCTCGCGCTCACATTGGAGTTCAAAAGTGTTTGTGATTTTTGAAGAAGAAAATGAGGAAGATTTCCGCGTTAGCGGAAAGAGGTTAAATGTTATGTCGCGTAAATCCTTTCCATCTTGTTGTTGCTACTCTCGCGCTGTGTATTTCGCTTGTATTGGATGCAAGTGTAGTGGAATGGATTGAAAAGAAGAAGAAGAGACTACACGAATTTGACGGTAGCAATTTAATGTGAAATATTGTTGTTTGATGCACAACAGCAGCTTTTTGATTTTTGATTAACTTAAGCGGGAGTTTTTTTGTGTGTCCTTTTTTCTCTTTTGTTGTTTTGTTTAACTTTTTGTATGGGAACATTTTTCAATTTGAATAGTTAAGGAGTGATAGAGAACTGTGTATGGATATTAAACTGTGATTTAAATTTTTAATATTTTATCGATTTAAGTAAGTGTGAAAGTGTAATTGATTTTAAATTTCCTTACTTGAGAGAATGCAATTGTTTTCTGTCTCGAGTTATCTGTCATGAAGAAGTTAAATCAGTGGAAAAGATGCTTGTGTCGGAGTCAATTTCTAAACTTCAGCGTTTAGTTGAATGGATTGAATAATTCTATTAAAATAATATGTACTATTATTGCCTATCGATTAGTTTCTAGTATTTGTTTAAAATCGACTTAATAATATATATCTATCGATTATCGTTCGCATAGACACCACCAACCAACTCAATTTATAGGTTTTCTTTTTTTTTTTTTGCGTTTCTTAAATCAAGTCAAATCAACGTACAATAAACTGATTTGTGTATTTTGAAATGATTAATGTTATGTTGAATGGGGGCGCACACATGCATACATATCCACTCATATTCTCACCCACCCGCAAATTCACACAACACACACAAACAGCATGCATGGTTGTATCTCTTGTCCATAGATATGTAAGTACCAATATGGTTGGTATTTCCTTTGTGTCCATCAGCAAAATCACTGCAATGTTCGAAGCACCACACATTCCACATGCTGTTGTTGTGGTTTAACAAATACCATACACATGAACAAATATACACACGCACATATATACAAATAGGTACACATACTTACGCTCTCATTGCAATGTTCTCCCACGTACATAATCGTAGATAGAGTAAATTTTTGTTGTTGTTGTTGAATGTGATTGTTTTCAATTCAGTTAGTTAGTGATGTCAGCGAACTCTTGTTATTATTGTTGCTGCTATTGCAAGCTCAAGTGGCACATGTTCATACAAAGGTAGGGATTAGTTTCATTTTCCAATTATATTTTTCTGCTTTTTAAATAAATATATTTTTTTACTACAATAAATTTTTAATTACTAAAATAAATATAAGTAACAGTGATATTCTTGTTTTTTTTCCATTGTATTTAACAATCTGAATTAATCTTTACGTTTTTAAAAAAAACATGCATTTTTTATGATTTGAAATGCATTCATTCATAAAAGCTTTTAATCTAATTAAAAACAAAAACACATTTTTTCATAGTCCACGGGTTGTATTGGGTCATATAAAAAGTATACACGGTACGGTTGGTGCACACAAATCTGTCATGTGATTGATGTTTAGTGCCTCGGCTATCTCCTCACTCCTAGCTCCGGCATTCACTCACAGCATCCTCACCGTAAACCGCTCAAATTTATCGGCATGTTTTTGCAGCGGATTTATCTTTTCTATAGAAATAAAGCAACACATCGCTTATTTCTTCAGACATTTTCAAATCAAATTAACTTTTTATACTAGCGAAGAATTACACAACTGTTTTCACACAAAATGTAGCCTGAAAATGTCACCTTTCATACATGTGTGCGTTTGACATATACGGACTAGTGTTGCCACATTAGTAGGTACCAACACCAAAAGCCGCTTAGACTTTTTGTTTTACCCAATATAAGTAGACCAGACCAAAGAACATGCTTAGTCCTTCAGCATTACCAGAATTTCTACTTATACACTCATAATATGGAAAAGTTCATAATATGGACGATCAGAAAGCATTTTCTAAACATCAAAAGAACTGTGCTCCATTTTGTCAGCAAATACGGAACACTGTTATCTACATGCTTACAAATCCACTTTTACACGAGTCTCCCGTTTGATATTCTCTTTTGAAGTTTCATATAGCTTTTATACGATGAGACTAGTCAAATGAAACTTCGCTAATTGTTTTTATTTTTTAACCAAAAAAATTCATTTTTTAATGACTTTTGACTTATTATATTAATAATTTACTATTCAAACACTAAATAATTACTATTACCCTGACGTTTCTCTCTTCTTCTTTGTATTTATAGTATAGTTGAATTGAACTATTGTTGTTGTTGTTGCTGGCAAAAATAGGAGAGAGCGAAATATTGCCATCACATCTTTGTTTGTGAGAAAAGAGAAAAGAAGAGAGAGCAACAAAGTATTTAACTGCATTATTTGTCCTGTTGTATATAAACGATGGGAGAGTAAGAGAGAAAATGATTTCAAGCAAACTAAGCAATTGGTTGTATGTTTTGTGTTTTGGTGGTGGTGTATATCTAAAAATTACATTGATTACCATAGTAAAACTTTACGCAAACACTTCTTGTGTTAGGGGCTAGTTTAAAAGCTAGAACTATGAGAGTTTTGAAAAAGATATGTAGCTCTTAAAACTCGATATTAACAAATTTTGTATAGTGACCGTATAGTTAAAGTTGAAGCATAGAGCCAACATTATGGTACGCAATGTACGACAAAATTCTCTGCCAATGATATAGCTATGGTAGCAATTGGCCAGAGCCTGGACTTACTATTGCTACAGGCTAAATACAACGATGCAATTTTGGAACTGATGAGGAGGAGAAATAATTAAAAATTGCAGGCCATGCTAGTGAGCACAGGATAGTTGGGCCCAGAGCTGATCACCAAAGTTTATGACTATTACATTATCTCGCAGCCACATCTAAAATATTTAGGAATACGCATTGACTCAAAGATGACACTCAAGCAGCACCTAGAAGTTGTCACAAAGCTGAACGTTTGCAAGAACCGGTGATCAGCACAGCAGAATTAATCACGAAAAACTTGATATGCCGACATAGGGAATCATTATCAAAGAGAAATATCTTAATGCTGAGAGCAGCAATTCTGCGGTATCTTTGAAGGTCTGGTGGAAATCCAACGTACAAAAAGGAGAGAGAGGACAAGATAAATCTTATGATTACATCACTACATCAAATTTAGACCGACCGAACGAATGAAGGTTCTTTCACTATTAAATTGTAGCTAATAAATTTTCATTCACGCAACAGTTTACACAAGCCGAACATATGCTCCGAACAAACAGCGGAAGCAATCTTCGTCGCTCGCCCGGTGTAGTTGCCAAATTATAATGTTCCCAAACATCACCCAAAGCCGAGTTGATATTTCTTGATTTTTAAATAAGAAATTGTGGAATAATAAATACAAAAACGGAGTAATTTTGAACACAAAAAAAAACACAAAATGAGTACCAGCGATGATGAAATAAATAAATAAATAATGGCAAATGCTACATTTATCGTAATTGCAGAAATACTAAAAAAAAGATTAGAAAGATTAGAAAGGTGTTGGGTAACAAATTTGTTAAGAGTGAACTTGGCCAGGAGTTGGAAGATGGGAGATATAACAACTTTTGCCACTTTGATGATGTTTATCAAAAATCATTCCAACTCATTGAAAACAAAATTAAAAAAGAAGATACGAATTACCGGGAAGCAATTTCACCTAGGCAGAACTGCTTGCCGCAATTTTGCGGTATTTGGTAACTGCCGATTCTTATGGTAGCTTAAAGTTTTTGTCCATAATATTAAAGAGATCAATTTAAAATATAAATCAGAATTTTTTCCTTCGTTCAGAGTATTTAATCGCTCACACCGCCTGAACATTGTTCTTGAACATTTTATAGCGAATACACCGACCGTTTACACCGACCGAACGAATGAAGATTATTCTTTCGTTCGTTCGCGTAGTCTAAACGCACCGTAAGATGTTTACACATCTCTCTAGTTTTGTATAGTAAGATTTTCATAGGCAATTTTTAATTCTGAAGGTTTGCCATTGCCTGCCAAGAGGTGGTGTCGTGTAGGAAAATTGTTTTTAATAATTTTTGATTGTGTCTGTGCTAAGATTTGAAACCCCGACATCAACGACGCCACTTACTTACTTAACTGGCACTACAACCGATGATCGGTCTTAGCCGCCTCTACAAAGCTTCACCAGTCGCCTCTGCTATGCGCGCGCTGGTGCCAGTTGATAAGGCCAAGTGCAACAAGGTTGCCCTGAACCTGGTCTTTCCAACGGAGATTAGGACGTCCCCTTCTGCGTGTCCCTCCACCGTGGTTCGAATAAAACACCCTTCTAGCCGGAGCGCTTTCTTCCATTCGCTCAACATAACCCAGCCAGCGAAACCGCTGGATTTTTATACGCTTGACTATGTCAGTGTCGGCGTACAGCTCATACAGCTCATCGTTCCATCTTATTCGATACACGTCGTCCACGCATACTGGACCGCAGATCTTACGGGGTATCTTTCTCTCGAACGCTCCTAACAGCCTCTCATCATTGATGGTCAATGTCCACGTCTCTACGCCATACATTAGGACGGGAAGGATGAGGGACTTACAGAGCGTTATTTTCGTCGGTCGAGAGAGGGCTCGACTTCTCAATTGCCTACTGAGTTCGTAGTAACACCTGTTGGCAAGAGTTAATCTCCGCTTGATCTCAAGGCTGACATTATTGTTGGTGTTTATGCTGGATCCTAGATATACGAAATACTTGACGTGACAAAAGTATAATTGCCAACAGTGACATTGTCCAAGACACCGTGACTCTTTGTTTGTTGACATAAGATATTTCATTTTGTCCTCGTTCACCCCTAGACCCACTCGACGAGACTCCCTTTCCAGGTTGAAGGATGCTGCACTGATTGCTCGAGCGTTTTTGCCAATGATGTCAATTCAATACCATCAGCGTATGCTAGCAGCATGACACTCTTGTAGAAGATAGTGCCAGAGATGTCGATGTTCGCAGCTCGAATTATTTTCTCCAGCATATGGTTAAAGAAGTCGCACGATAGGGAGTCACCTTGTCTGAAACCTCTTTTGGTATCAAATGGTGCGGAGAGGTCTGTCCCAATTTTCACTGCGCTGGTGGTGTTGGTCAGTGTCATTTTGCAAAGACGAATGAGCTTTGCAGGGATACCAAAATCAGACATTGCGGCGTACAAGTGATCCCTAATCGTGCTGTCGAAGGCGGCTTTATAATCGACAAATAGATGATGGGTGTCGATCTGTTTTTCTCGGGTCTTTTCCAGGATTTGGCGTAGTGTGAATATCTGGTCGATGGTGGATTTACCAGGCCTGAAGCCACACTGATGAGGTCCAATCAGTTTGTTGACGATGGGCTTCAGTCTTTCGCACAGTACGCTCGATAGAACCTTATATGCAATATTAAGAAGGCTTATGCCACGGCAGTTGTCGCAGATCGTGGAATCACCTTTCTTATGGATTGGGCAGAGTACGCTGAGTTTCCAATCACTTGGCATGCTTTCATCCGATCATATTCTGCATAGAAGCTCATGCATGCGTTTTTTGAGCACTTCGCCTCCAGCCTTAAACAACTCAGCAGGCACGCCATCTGCACCTGCAGCCTTATTGTTTTTCAGACGAGCAATGGCTGTTAAGACCTCCTCATAGTTAGGCGGGGGTACTTCAACGCCGTCAGTGATTGGGGTTTCCGGAGTAGATTCCGCAGTGGCGGGATTATTGCCGTTATCGCCATTAAGCAGCTGCGAAAAGTGCTCCAATGACGCCACAGCGATCACAATATGTTTAGTTACATAAGGCGAAGAAGGGAATCATTTTAGGGGCCATTTACTGTCAACATTTTTAAATATCAAGAATACTTATGATGTGCTTGAAATACACTAGTTATGCAACAACCCTAATTTTATTGCATTTCTTCTTTTTTAAGTAATTCAAAACAAAAATTTTATTTTATTTTATTTCAATTATTTATTTTATTTATTACAAAATGACCCTAAAAATCAGAAACCAAACACGCACACCCCAAAGACCATGGATGGATTTTTCCACATTTCTGTGTTTAAAGCTTGATGTCTTGTGTTCATATCACATATTAAAATTTCTCAGTTTTATGTAATTTGTTGTTGCTGTTGGTCAAGTGGAATTATTTTCTGTTTTCCTTTTATACTTTTTTTTTATGGTACTCGTGTGTAGTTGTTGTTGTTATTGCGGCCATTCTTACTGCAATGTTATGTAAATAGTATTCACACACAAGGAAAATACAATTTTGCCCAGCATAATAAGCTAGATTATGTTTTTTTTTCGTACATGTCTGTATGTATGTATGTGTGTGTGTGTGTCTGTGTGTGTGTGTGTGTGTGTGTGTGTGTGTGTGTGTGTGTGTGTGTGTGTGTGTGTGTGTGTGTGTGTGTGTGTGTGTGTGTGTGTGTGTGTGTGTGTGTGTGTGTTTGACCAAAATATTTTAATGTAAAGTTCTTGTGCTTGGCAAATTTAGAAAATTAGCTTAAAAGTGCCTTAAGGAATTCTGTAATATGCCAAGCGAGCGACTACATGGCAGAATATGCAAAGCTTGCCCATTGCTTTAGCATATACGAAATGAAAGATTTTGTTTTTGCTCTTCTTTGATAGTATCATGCCACAAACATTTTAATATATTTTAGTGAATTGAACCGCATTTATTAATATAATCTAACATACCGGAATTTGCTGCTCTACTCGTATTTAGTTGAATCAGTTTGAGTCAGAGCTTGTGTTTGAGGAGTTTCAGTTTGTTATTTAGGTTATATAATCTTAAAATTAAAAATCTCATATTTATAAATAAAACTTACTCTAGTTTCGTAGTTCAAATTGCTAATAAATTCAACTTTAATATTTCCAATAATTCAATTAAAATGATTTCAAATAAAATCCTATAACTACCATCGTAAAATGAAAGTGTAACTACTTAGTTGTACATAAGTTAGAAAGTTTCAGTCTCAGCACAAACAAGAAAAAGAAGAAACTTTAGCAAAACATTTTAATCATAAACTTATTTTCATCATGGGACAAATCAAAAGAAATTGAAAGGTACTTTTTCCACAACAACAAAAAGAATAATACTAAAAAAAATATGGAAAAGGAAAAGGGGAAAAACTGTGTGACTTTTTCATTGATGAAAAGCGTTGAACAATAAACTCAAAAAGGACAACAACAAAAATGAAGAACTATTTGAAAGGGAAAAAAATGTTTGAAAAAGAAAACGAAACGAAGAATATCACAAGTAACTGACAAAGTTATTTTCCTCGGACTTTTCGCTGTTAGTTTTTTTTTTTTGTATGGCAACGCTTACACAGCGTAATAGTTAATATTGCCAACAGTCAATCACTTGGCTAAAAAGATTTTATTGCGTTGCTTCGAATCGAACTGCAAAATGAAATTGATGCAGCAACAACAATAAGTAGCAACAACAACCACTTTATAATACTGGTACTGGCGTACACGTAGAATGGCAACAATTTAAGTGAGAAGAAGGAGAAGACAAAAAGGGGAATAAATTTCGTTGCAACCTTGCGAAAATAACCTCAAGATGTAAGAGAGTCAATAAAAGACACTTTAGTGTTGTTGCCATCACTGTTTTTTTTTACTCTTCTATGTGTTTTTTGGAGAGAGTCTTTGATAAATAGATAAGGTGAATGGAATTACAACTTCGATAAGTTCAAAAGTACCAGATCCGCGGAAATGATGAATGGGATTTAAAAAATTGGAATTTTTTTTAATTCTGATTTAATTAAGCAAACGTGGTGAAAAATATGTAATTAATATACTGAATATTTGGAACCACTGGACTCCAAGTAAAAATCTACGTAACCAAAACGCTTGTCAGTTTGCGTTTGGAGTTTAACGTCGTACCACAAATTTTATTAGCACACATGAAAATTTATGGATTTCTGTGATGAGAGAAAGCAATGCGCTGATCAATTAATAGCTCCAAATTCACTTCGGAGACTTCTAGGTCATAATGGTGAACTGAATAAAATCTTTTAGTATAGTATACATATGTATTATCTTGAAGCTCCACAAATTTGACAACTTGGTTATGCTGATTATCTAAAAAGATGAACAACTTTAAATTTCAAACCAACACTTCATTTCCTCCACTTTTTTGGAAAGTTTTTGAAAACTTTTTTTTTTTATTTTAATGGTTGATTGAATGAAATATTTCTCCAGCAATACTTGTAATTCTTGTAAAAAAAAGTAACCCCGAAAGGTTATTGAGAAAACAACAAGGTTATAGAACTTCAAATAATAAACTTAATCACTGATTTCAATCAGTTTGAGCACTCGATCAGTGCAAGATCTTTCTAAAAATCTTCGACACATTGCTGCCTTGTAAATCGTGTTGTACTATGAATCAAATCATCTTTGATTCAAATGTAGGATTACACTTAAAATTGCCTTGGGTACGGCATTTATCTTAGGGCCCTACTGCATGCCTTTTTCGTCCTCGAAATCGATAGGTACCACTATTCTTTCAAATTAAATAAAAGAAAAAAGTGCTGCTAATTGTGATCGATACCAATCGATGCCCGATTGCCGGCAGCTGGCCTAAAGAATAAAAAAAAGAATGACCTACTGATCCAAAGATTTGGTGAGATGTCTTTTGAAGCACTTCAAAAAAGAAATAAAAAAGAAAATGTCGCCGTGGCATAGTTGGTAGTACGCTGGCCTGCTACGCATAGTGTCCGGGGTTCAGATCTCGGCACATGTAAAAATCAAAAAGTTTGTAGAAAAGTTATTTTTCTCCACGGCACCACCTCTCGACAAGCAATGGCAAATCTAGAGTAAAACTGTAGGTTCCTTTCATTCGTGTACAAATATAGCACGCACAACATGAATCGAAAAGCTCAGCCTAGGCCCTCGACGGGCTGTTGTGCCATTAAAAGAATCAGAAGAAGAAGAGAAAATCAGAACAAACTGCTGACATAAAGAATTCGTCAGAGTTTTTCAAAGAACTCCAATAGAAGCATAGATGGGTTGTTTTTTTCCAATGACATATGGAATCTTAAAAACGTAAGCTCCTACAGCTGACTTGTCAACACTTTGAAAGGCCTTTTGGGGCCTTTCGAAGTGTTTTCCACCACTCTTCCACACATATCGGCCGGTACGTTGGCAATTGGCCACACCTCATGATGACTTTTTGTAGATGCAATGGAGACTCTTGAAGCACATGTGAATTTGGTGCTCTCCAATAACGAATAGTTAGCTTGTTGAGCCAAAAATTAGCACATCGCCGAACATGATTTTTCGATGAAATTCAGGATTTTCTTCAAACTTAAAATTACGACCACCGACTCAGAATTTCGATAGTAATTTTTAATAATTTCCGAACGTTGCTCGTTCATAAACTTCAAAATGATAAAAATCTAAACCTTGGTTAACGTTTTGACATTGCCAGATCAATATAAAAATTTTGGGTGCATTTGTATTTTAATACAAAATTGTCCTTATTAAAAAATACCTTTATAAAGGGTGATTTTTATAAGAGTTTAGTTTTTGAAAATGAAAAAAACCAGAAATTTTACAAAAGTGAATGAAATTTTTTTTTTGGATCCATAATACTTCAAGTGGACCATTCTCATAGTCCAATTTTGGCACATTTTTCACACATTTTGGCCGGAATCTCACCAATTTAGTATAACGGGGTCAAATCACACGATCATGGAAGCCAATTGATTACACCAAAACGTGAGATTAACTGCTCACCAAATTCGCCTCTCCATTGATGTGGCATGTGGCATGTGGCACCGTCCTGTTGGAACCACATGTCGGCCGAGTCCAATTCTTGCATTTTCGGCAAAAAAGAATCTATTTTCATCGCCTTTTCATAAACCGCACCAAACAGTGCAGTTTTCGGAATGCATTGGTAGCTGCTGAATGGCTCTGGCTGATCTTCACTCCGAATACGGCAATTTGCAAACATTGTTCAGGAGTAAGTCTAGTCATTATGAAATGGCAAACCAAACTGAGCATAAATCAAGTGACATCTGTCAAAATGAACAACTCCGAAAAAATTATTGCCAGATTGAAAACCACACTTTATATTGTATGTATATTAACGGAAATTGGTTAATTTTTAATATAATATATAATGTGGGTGCAACAGCTGCCGATTTAGAACGCTCTCTAAGTTTTAAGAAGTTCTTGGCATTTCTCAATTGTTTACTTAATATTAACCTTACGCCAGAAACTGGTTAATAAGACACGGAGAGAGTGAGGAAGTACAGAAATGATTTGCTCTCCCTACCAGTGACACTGGAGAAACTTCCGCTGGTAAAAACTGAAACGCTCATTTCATTATGAAGTAAAGAGGTGGAACCAATCAAATGGCGGCTCTTATTCGTAAACTCAAAACTACGGTTGCATTTTCTCATACTACCAAATACCTTCTCCTCACTGAAATATTTGAAGATACTACTATGTAATTTGTAGATTAAACTATGTACTAATTATTTATTTATTTTATGTATAATTATATTTCGATGCTTACAACCTTTAATGACACAGATAGTATTTGTTTTTGCTGGAGTTCCAGCAACGCATTTCATATTGTAGAATTTGCCAACTACGAAACCTTCTCTAATATACGGGTATGACACAAAAATTAGCTTAATTAAAATGTATTTTTATTTATATTTTTATTTTTACAAGACCTTTTGCTTCAACTTTGTTACTTTTACTTAAAAAACTTGTGTACAGTAAACTGAAAAATTTTCATTTCATTTTAACAAATCCAAAAGGTTAAAAACCTTTGATAGCACCAGAATGATTTTTTTTTAATCATTTTTTTCAGTAGCAGAAAAATAATCCTAAAGAGTTTAGTTTAAAAAATGCTAATCCATTGAAAAACCAAGCAGACAACAACGAACAACGAGCACCACCACCACTACTCACTACTCAGCATTCTGCGCCTCATGAGATTATGGTGTGAGAAATCCACTTTTGATTCTACTGAATGTGAGCACGAGTATATGAAAACGTATGTATGTAATGTAAGTGTATGAATAGTCAGTGCACGAATGTCTGCTTGCTTGCATGTGTGTATGAGGATGTATGAGTAGAGCATGAATATCGTTTGCATGAGAGCGCAATTCATTTTTTTAAAAGCCTCTTCGCTGTGATGCTTTCATTTGTGCTGTTCGCTCTTACTACTACTACTACAATATTCTCGTTTATACTGTGATGTTGTTGTCGTTGTTGGTTTCAGTTCGCATGCATGACCATGAAATGGCAACAAATTTATAAAAGAAATTGCAACAACAACAACAACAACAACAACAACAGCGTCAGCACAGTACACGACAACAGCAACAAGAACAGCAGTACCAACAACAACAACTACTACGACAAAAATAATAACGACAAAAGCTGACAACAAAGTCTCGCAAAGTACAATTAATTAGTAGAAATATGTTGCTGTTCACCATTTTCAACTTCCGTTTATAATAAAACAACAAAACAGAAAAAAATATGAAGCAAAAAAAAAAAAGGAAAAATAAGACAGAGAAAAAAAAATGAAAATAAAATACACTATGTTGCACCACAATGACAACAACGGCAACAACAGCAATAGTAACAGCCAACAATGGTTAGAACAAAAGTTAATGGTAGTGGCAATTGCCATTGTGGAGTTTAATTGTTCGCAATGTACATGGGATTAAAAGCATACTACATTCTCTTGTTGCTGCTGCTGTCACTTTTCATCTTCTTCCTTTTTTATTGTTGTGTGTAACTTTTTTGCTCCACTGTCCGTCTACTACTAAATACAAACTGTAACTGTATCTGCATTTCAACGCAAAGTGCAAAAATTAATACAACAAAAAACAAGTAACTCATGCAAAACGCGAATGGCATTGCCGTGAATCACGCCTTTTCGTGTATTTTCTAGCTTAAAATGATTATAAAATTTTATTTTGCATTGCATTCACATTGTTTAGAAGCGGACATGAGCTTGTATTATTTTTAGAATGAACTTCCATGAATGAACATTTATTACATTTTCCGATTACTGATCTCCAGAGTTAATGAGATTAACGCGAGGTTAAACTTAAGCACAATGATCAACTCTTTGGTGTATCTAAGCCAAGATTAAAGAGAGAGCCATGAAATGCCAAAAAAAAATACCCAAACCCGAAATCCCCAACTTAAAGAAAAATCCCTAAACCCAAAATCCCCAACTTTTAGAAAAATCCCCAAACTCATAATCCCCAGATCCATAAATCGGAAGTCAAAATTCCCAAGCTCAAAATCACCGTTTCAAGTAAATAAACAATGCCAAAATTCAATAACATGAACTCAGTTAGTTTTATCTCCAGGTAAACTTAAATGTAAGAAACCAAAGAGATTATAACTAATTCTTCTTTCTTTCTTTTAATGGCACAACAGCTTAATGAGGGCATAGGCCGAGCGTTTCGCATCCACTCATGTCGTGCGTGTTATTTTTGTACATGAATGAAAAGGACCTAAAGTTTAATACCGAATCCGAACGGCGAAGTGAAAAGCTATTCATAGACAATTTTTACCCATGTAGGTTGGCCATTGCCTGACTTTTGTAGATAAAATGTTTGTTTTTCACTTTTTGATTTTGCCTGTGCCGGGGTTTGAACCCCGGACACTCTGCGCAACAGTCCAACGCACACCGCTTCTTTTTTGTTATTTTATCGCACTTTGTCAATAGGCGCTTTCACCAGCCTACTTTAATCACTGATCATTGGTCACTGATGTAATCATGTTCATAATGTTTATTTCATTTCGGCCAGAAATTGTTTGGAGGCGAGTGTAAAAAGGACTTTCTTGAAAATATGCAAATGATGAAGAATTCAGTATTTCAATCCGTATGCTTAAAAGTTTAGCGTTTGTTCCTCCTGAAAATGTCTTAGCTTATTATTATGTAAAGGGTGATTTTTTTCTACTTAGTTTTTGACATTTACATTTCAGATAGTTCGCGAGTGATTCTTGGCATATGTCAAAGTACAAAATGCTCAGTTTGGTTTGCCATTCAATCAAAAATTAGTGCTCTGTGCAAAATGTGTTTTTCTCACAAAATTGTTTTCAGCGACGGGCTCATTTTTGGCTCAATGGATACGTGAATAAGCAGAATTGCCGTATTTGGAGTGAAGACCAGCCCGAGGCAATTCAGCAGCTACCAATGCATCCCGAAAAATACACTATTTGGTGATGTTCGGTTTATGGGCAGGCGGCATCATTGGGCCGTACTTCTTCAAAGAAGATGAAGGCCGCAACGTTACGGTCAATGAAGAAATGGAGGAAGGTACCGTTCGATGATAACAGACTTTTTTTTTGCCGAAAATGCAAGATTTGGACTCGGCCGACATGTGGTTCCAATAGAACGGTGCCACACTGCACCCGAAACCATGCATCAATTGAGAAGCGAATTTTGTGAGCAGTTAATCTCACGTTTTGGTGCAGTCAATTGTCCACCAAGATCGTGTGATTTGACCCCGTTAGACTATTTTTGTGGGACTATGTTAAGTCTCTTGTCTATAGGGACAAGCCAAACACGATTGCTGCTTTGGAAGCCAACATTGAACGCGTCATTGGTGATGGGTGAGATTCCGGCCGAAATATGTGAAAAATGTGCAAAAATTGGACCTTCAGAATGGTCCACTTGAAGCTTAGCAGCGGGAAACATTTAAGTGAAATTGTCTTTAAAAAGTAAATGGCAGGAATTGATTTATCGATCCAAATAAAAATTTCATTCTTTACTTATGTAAAATTTCTGTATTTTTTTGAATGTTGCGAAACCAAGCTCTTAAGAAATCACCCTTTACAATGAATTAATTGACAATTCTGAAGATAAGGATTTCAAAAGAAATAAGTTCTCGTTTCAAGCTTAATTACATAACTGGAAAAGCCAAGGTTAGTGGCCCTAAATATAATCCACACTTTTGGTTGCATTAGAGATTCTTTCAACGATTAGAGACTCGAAACTCAATTGAGGCTTGTTACCGTAGACTAAAAGTTATTGTCGGGGGAAAAAAATTGTGGTTTCCACGAAATTATTAAAGAACTGGGGAAAGAAATGATTTTGATAAAGACCAATTTGAAAAAGATGCAATCGGGTATACACACAAAACATCAAATTTTAAACGTCTTCTTAAAAATAAAAAAAAGTTTAAAACCCTTTTGGATACAAATAAAAAATAATTACTTGCGATCTAATATTTCACTTTCTAATTAAAATTGTGAAATAATATGCGATGTTGACGATAATAGTAACGTTTTTTGTCTGGATCCAAATGAATGATAACGCCTTTTGTTTGAAGCATCGATTTCAATTCCTCGTAAGGGAAATGAAATATTTTAAATTACATTACAAAGGAAGTGAAAACTTCAATTACAAATTGAAATTCCTTTGTAACGGAATTATGTGGAACTAGAAAATGTAATCAATTTCTTTAACCGAGGTTCGAAAAGAATCGATTACAAATTACAATTCCTTGTACAGGGTGTTTTTATTAGAAGTGTGGTTTTCAAGAAGAAATAAAACGCATATAATTTATTGTTATGGCCAAGAATTTAGCTTTATTATAAAGATAAGAATTTGCCATTATTTTTTAAAAACGATTTATTGCAAGTTGCCGCCGCGGCTGGTTCGAATAAACTCCAGCCGAGAGGCCAAATTTTCAACTACTTTTTGCAGCAATTGGGGCCGTATGTCAATAATAACGCGCCAAATATTCTCTTCCAAGGCGTCAGTCGTCTCGGGCTTATCTCCGTAGACAAGCGACTTCACATAACCCCACAAAAAAGAGTGCAGCGGTCAGCGCTGGTAAATCGCACGATCTTGGAGGCCACGCCACAGGCCCACGAGCCGACGACGCGAGATAATATGCTCACCAAAAGTTTCCTTCAATAAATTGATTGTAATTGTTTCGTTGGCTATATGGCATGTAGCGCCGTCTTGTTGGAACCAAAGGTCGTCCACATCAACATCCTCCAATTCACAATTCAGGCACAAAAAAGTCATGGCTCTATAGTGTTTCCCATTGACTATAAACGGCTTCATCTTTGAAGAAATATGGACCAATGATTCCCTCTGCCCATAGAGCACACCAAACAGTGACTTTTGAAGATGTAACGGCGTCTCAACAATGGCTTGTGGATTATGATCACTCCAAATGCAAGAATTTTGCTTTTCTTTTCAGAAAGAATCCGTAATGCCAGAATCGTTTACCATTAGAATATTCTAAAAAATGTATAATAGCCATGTTGTTTCTACAGTTCGATCGATATGAAATCCGGTATTGAAACTAGACATCAAACGAGTCGGTTCCAATTGTTCAGCGTTAATATTGTTATAAATCGAAATGCGATTACAGAACATGGAAATGTGATTCGTTTTTCAATTTCAGGCGCTTCAATGTATTTATGTGGAATGGGCTTAAAATTAAAAAAAAAAACTTGCCTACATGTGTTCCTCGAAAACAGAAATAATTAAATTACGTACCTCTTCATACTCAATTATTCGAATCTTTCGCCGCATTTTCGACCTCCTCACTTCATAATACCACAAGCGACTGTTTATCCAAGAACAAACAACTACCGAGATAAAGCTAATTGTATAAAAGCATATGGAATCAACACTTTCGCTTCTCCTGCGGATAAAATGAAGGAGGCAAAAAACTGCGCATGTTCATAAATGTTTGAATAATCTGCTAACAAAGAGTAGTCAGTAAAAGCACACAAAAAAGGAAAGGAAAGGAAAGGAATGGTAATAAAAAAAGAAAAACAACACACTGCAGCAACAACAAGAACAAATAATGTTCTCCTACAACAAACAGCAAAATATCACAAACAATTTCATAAATCTTTTTTTTGTTTGTTTTTACACCAATAATAGCATCGATGTTGACGACGACAACGACGACTGCTACCCAAAACGGCGACGGTCACGTTCCAGTGAGGGTGGCGCTTAATTATTCGTGGATGTTGACGCTGATAGTACGTATGTGTGCGTATGTGTGTGTGTGTGTGTGTGGTTTTCCTTATCACATTCCCCAACGAGTTTTAAAAAACCAAATAAAATGTAAAAGGAAATTGCACACACACACACACACACACACACAAACACTCGACTGTGACTGATAAGGCATGCGTATGACACATGGGGTTTGCAACGAACAAAAACCAACCAACTGTTGCATGACAAACAAACTACACAAACAGGGTGCTTCGTATTATAATACTAACTGCACTTTGTAAGCATCGATCTAACCTTTCACCCAAATAAAAGTTGCATCATCTTTTATAGTTTTGTAGAACACACACGCAGCTCAAATATTTGTTTATTGATATTGGGAAATTTATACACAACAATTTTAATGCAACTGAAATATGATCCAAAATGAGTAGACATTTTTTGTTTAGTTTACAAAAACATAAAATTATAAATGTACCATACGGAAAAGTAGGAAAACGTCTTTGTTTTTACTTCTACAAACATTCATTTTTACTGCGTTCAAATTTAATTAATTTCCAATTTTTTTAAATGTAGGAATCTTATTTGTAAACTAATAATTAAGTCTAATCGAATAATCAACCTGCATCTGAACGCCAGGCTTACGTATAATAAAAGCGTTCTTGCCCATGTGCGATAGTATTTCCAACTGCTGCGCTACTCCATTTATAGTGATCGTAGCTGATTTGGGTACACGATTCAATCCAGCGACAACAACACGCTCGATCCACGCATTTGTCTTGTAGTTAGGCTTACCAATAAATGTATTTACCAGCTCCGTGGGTGTGAATGAATAGTGGATGTAGTCGTATTTGCCCTTACGATAATCATAGGATATTTCGTCGTCAATGAAAAGTGTGCCGTTTGCTTTGTTATCGCGATCCACACACAAGACCAGCGTATAGGGGTCATTCTTCATGAGTGTGGCCGCGCGACGTATACGTTCCTTTGTGGGGATGATTGTACCGCCGCGTTGAAAAACGGGAGTCTATAAAAAGAAAATAAATTTGTAAGTATGTAACTCAGCACCAAGAGTTTCTAAACTCATTTCAAATCACCCACCTTATGATCATCCACCGCAATCGATACATAACCAGCCTTATCATACACCTGAAACGTATCCACATCATACCACAGATCACTGTTCTTCTTGTCATCAATTGCCGGGAAGTAAACATCCACCTTGCTTACACCCTGCTCCATTACCGGGCGTACCATAAGTTTATCTTGCAGCAAGAAAGCATTTTCAATATTGAAAGCCTGTTTATCGTTGGGATAATGTGCTAGCAGTGGGCGTATGACGGGGCTGCCTTCATGTTCATGCTCATAGAACATCGTATACCACAGTGGCAGGTATGAGTAGCGTCTGCGTATGGCATCACGAATGATGAGGCGTGTCTTCTCTGGGAATAGCCAAGGCTCACGACGCTTTGTGTCGATGTGTGCATGTGCCCGGAAGAATGGCAGAAAGGCAGCAGTCTGATACCAACGCTCTAGCAATTCAGCATCCGGATTACCGAAGAAACCACCAATGTCAGCACCGCAGAACGAGAAACCGGCGACCGCTTCCGAGAGGCACATTTTAATCGAATGCTGCAAATGCCCCCAATCGGCGGTGTTGTCGCCAGTCCAGATGGCTGCATAACGCTGAGTGCCAGCAAAGTGTGCGCGCGTTAAAATGAATGGGCGCTGATTGGGGTCACGTTTCAGCATACCATCAAAAGTAGCCATAACATACATGTGTCCGTAAAGATTGTGAACATCGCGATGCTCCCAATTGCCGTAGTGTATTAGATCCTTAAGCATAGTTACTTCTGGTCCATTGAACACTGAAGGTTCATTCATATCATTCCAGATTTGAACATCGGTGGTAATTGTTTTGAAATTCTCAGGCATATACTGTTCAGCCAAGTATGCACGCACTTCAGGATTGAAGAAATCAGGATAACTAGAAGAGCCTGGCCAGCACCAACCTGGTAGGCAAAATTAGCGCACACAAAAAATAAAACAGAAACCACTTACATATTAAAAAGAGAATTATTATTATTAAAGAGTTCAATTATTGCAAAAACGTGATAAATTAGCTACAAGCTAAGAAACAATACTAAAGCAACAAATATGGTAACTAATGGCATTCAAAGTTTTCAGGAAATACTAAATCAGAGCTGTATACTTTAACTCAATACTTTACTATTTTCGAGTACCAGTATCAATTCCCGTACTGCTTTCCAGTAATATTTAACTACAACTACAAAAAATTATTCCCCATACTCATTATTTCCTTTAACCTCTAGTTCCCAGATTTTTCATTGACCTAAACAAATTAAGGAGTGGGATCGAAAAAATCTTAACATATATAAAACTCAATAATTTTTAAACGATTGATCTTAGAGTTCTGATTTTTTTTTATTTAATTGATAATATTTTACAAATTACGGAAAAATATAACTTTTATAGTTCTAACCACTATTTATGAACTCGTGGACCTTTTTTGGTAAGCCTTCCATTAGAGATTTGATAGTTGTTTCAGACACCTTTGTGGAGCAGTTTGCCCATCTCCTTTTAAAATCTTCGATATTTTGGGACACCTTTTTTGTGTTCTTTAAGTTTCTTTTCACAAGAGCCCAATATCTCTCCACTGGTCTTAGCTCCGGACAATTTGGAGGAATGGCCTCTCTTGGTACAAAAACTATGTTATTACTTTGGTAATAGCTCCAAAGCTTTATTGCCGTAGTGACATGATGCCAAATCGGGCCAGAAATATGTGGACACATTGTGCTCTCTTATGAAAGGAAGAAGCCTTTTTATCAAACATTCTTTGATGTATATTTCGGTATTTATAGAGCCCACTGCAACAAATGACTTGCTTCTTTTGCCGCAACTGCATACAGCTTGCCATACCAGGAATTTTTTAGAAAATTTTGTCTGCTTTTGGATTCTAGATTGTTCTTCGACATTTCCTCGAGCATCAGCAACATACAAATTTTGACCCGGAAGCTGCGTAAAATCTGCCAGTACATACATTTCGTCGTCCATTATGCAACATGAATATTTCTGCATGAAATTCGATTTTAATTTCCGAGCCCTACTTTTGGCGTCTAAATTTCTTGCAACATTCCTGTCTGGAACTTTTTGGACTTTGTATGATTTCAAACCTGCATTAGCTTTAACTTTTCGCACCAAATAGTCAGAGCACTGGGCTAACCGGGCAGCTTTTCTAGCAGATGTGTTTGGAGATCTTTTCAATATTCTTTCTATTTTCTTGGCTGTCCCAATATCATGTGGTCCTTGTTTTCTTCCCGAACCAGGTTCCCTATCTATGGTCAAATTCTACTGAAACTGTTTAATAACATTGGAAACAGTGGTGAAGTTTGACGGCAGACCTTCAATTCTTTGGCCAATTTTTTGTAGGACCAATTTGGACTTTTTTTTTTAAATTTTTAATAATTTTAAGACGTACTTTTTTTTCTTCACTCATTTTGATCAAACTCACAATAAATCAACATGTTTGTCATTAAAAATAATAACTGACATATTTTTCAAAGATAACTAGATCAAAGAAATTTTTAAATTTTACACCCAAAAAAAATTATTAGGTAAAACGTGTGTTAAGATTTTTTCAATCTCACTCCTTATAATACTCGTACTTAGATAAATATCAATGTAAAAAGTACAGACCTGTGCTCAAAAACTTAAAAAAATTACTTATTGTGCATTTATGAAGTCGCAAAGTCGGAATACCTCAAAGAGATTGTGGTTGTTTGAGCGTGTTAATCATTTTTTGTTTTTTAATGATTAAACATTTGATATTAAATGCTCCTGTTCTCAGTCATAGACTGTTTTATATAACTTTAACATCACGGGAAGTATTTTATTTATTTGTTCATATTTTTAACCAAAATTTTCAAACTCGATCTAAATAATTACTTAATTTTCAGATTTTCGAACCTTTTGTGACTTTGATTCGTTGCTCATATTTCATTATTATGAAAGTTTGGGGAGTCCGCTATACGATATGATAAAGTGAACCCTCCAGACTACTGTTCTGGTGGTTATTACTCCCGTTTCGGTGACGGCTATCTAGAACATTAAAGTACTTGAAAATTACTTAATATAAATAAAAATACAAACTAATACTGACTACCAGACAAGTATTGGCGCTTGTGCCGATGATTGTATTGCTTCTTGTACTATTTGTCCTAGTACTTTGTGCTAATACTTGTACTGCTACTTGTACTCACATACTCATATGTATATTTGAACTAATACCATACTTGGACTGATACTTGTACTGGCATTTGCCCTGATACTTTTGCTGGTACTTGTACCGGTGCTCAGCTGATACTTGTACTACTCGTACTGATACTTATACTACTATATAATACTGCTAATAACGAACTAATAGCGTTAAAAAAAAATAAAAATAATAATAATAATAAGAAATTAAATAAAAAAGGATAGTAATGGCATTACTTTAGTGTCTGTTGCCTAGTGCTTTTGGTGATGCTGAATATGCCATTGCTCAATGAATGAACCAGTTAATAATATTGTGGGTTAGTAAGAATGAGTGTGAATGTGTTTTATATAAATATCTAATATAATCACCTTCATAATCAGTGCCTTCTTTGGTCTTAACATAGAATCCCTTATCAGTGCAGTCATTATGAAAGAAGTAACCACTATCACGTTTAATATGTGGATCGATGATAATCACAAGATGGCGTCCCAGTTCAGTAAGATTTTTAATCATACCCAAAGGATTGGGAAATTTAAATTGATCCCAGGTGAAGTATTTCTTGCCTTCAGTGTATTCAATATCTAGCCACATAACATCATTTGGTATATCGTATTCGTCGAACTTGGCGGAAACAGTTTCAATATCTTTCTCATCGTTATAATTCCAGCGACATTGATGGTGTGCCAATGTGAAGAGCTGTGGCAAATTAGTAGTTCCGGTCAATGCGGTATACTGTTTGAAAGCATCCAGCGGTTTGGGACCCAACAAAATAAAAGCATCAATAATACCAGATTCAGACATAAAATGCGCGGCATACGGATCGGTAACCCGTGAACCTGTAATGCAATAGAAAGATTTTAAAAGTGAATCAAAATATTTCAAAGTTCAAGTAACAAGTACCCGAAACAAAATTAACAATTGAGGACATAACATCAGTTTCTTCGGTATAAATATCAACCCAAGTTTCAGCAGCATTTTGCCAATAGACGCCAGCAGTACGTTGAGCGCTAGTATTTAAAGGATTAACAATTTTAATCAATTTACACAAAATACAAACTTTCAGTGTTTTCACTTACCCATGACCATACAAAACTGGTACCGATCCATACAACGCCATCTTACTATCAATTAAATGTTCAAATACGTCCAAATTATACAAACGATATGGTTCTGTGCCCAGCGTTGATTTCAACACAAAACTATCAGCATGTTCAGGTATACCGAATAGTACTTGAGCTTCTGGGAATGAAAAATCAAGTGCCACCGCTTCGGGGCCATATGGCTTGGAGTCATGATGGGATTTGAAATTTTCTTCCCATGCACCAGGATCAATTTCTTCAGCTACCTTAGTAGCAGCATCACCGCCAGCCGAAGGAGCACTATCAGCCGCACCAGCACCAGCATCATCACCATCAGCAATCGGTTGTGGTTTCGGACGCAAATGTTCAAAAGTCATTAATTTTTTGGCATTAACTTGTACGGTGAGCACTTCATTCTCATAGAAATCAATGCGGAAAGGATCAGCAACGAGTATGGCTTTATTGTTGCCTGACGTAATTGTTAGCTCGGGACCTTCCTCATTTTGTACTTTAATACTAAAAAGGTGGAGAATAATAAAAGAAAGAAATAAAGAAAATGTATGCAAAAAACATTTGAAAGAAAGTTGAGTTCAATTTACCACTCGTTATTTTGAAATATTTATGGCTATAAAGAAACAAAATACTATAACTATCGCGGCTTCCAGCGAACAGAGTGGTATATTCAATTCTCTCTCTCCCCCCCTCTCTCCCTTTCTCTTTATATATAATATACATACATTCCAGGTTTCGGTGTTCCCACTAAAGCATGCTCAACTACATAACGTTTTTTCAATGGCGATTTCTCATCGATTTGTATGCGGAATGTATTGCCCTAGGTGCAGTAGAAAAAGTAATTAATGAAAATAAGTATGCAGGAATAATAATATGAACATAAAACATAAAGAATGCACAATTTAGTTAAGGATAAGCATACGTATACGAAAGTGCCAGCAGTGGGTAAGAAAGACCCAAAGAGAGACTTGAAAAAAGTAATCGCAGTGTTAAGATTACTATGGAATAAATACTTAAGTGAACCAATCAAAGGACGACTTTCTTTTGGGGCTCTTTTCTTACTTATATGCACCTCAAAAGCATAGTTAGATAATAAGCAGTTTAGTTTTTGGAAAAGTTGCTCCACTTTATTATGCCGCCATGATTGAAGTTACTGCAATGCTCTCAATTAAGTCCTCTTTGGTGGTAGTGTTGCCTGAAGGTGGCTTTATTACAGTTTTCGCAATATTTAACTCTCCGATGCAACAAGAATGAGTAATTTTTCAGAGTTTTGTAGTTGGAATGTTATAGAAAGCTTTTGTAAAAACATCATAACATCATAAAATGTTTCCTAAGTAATCATTCTAAATCATACAAATTTGGAAGAAAATATAATGCGAGCGAAATCAATGAAGCAATCCAGAGACCATTCTCTGTCCAAAACAATGGGTGGGCAGATAAATGGAAACGGTCTTTCCAACAGAGATATTTGCTATTTTGAATGTAGCTTGGATGGATGGATGGATGTGAAGATGACCGAGAACCTGACCTACCAGTGCAGGACAGTTCCTCAAGCACTCAGGCTATGTAGCACATTGTACTTAAGGCCTAGAAAAATACATGTACATACAATGTAGCTTGCTAGATAATAGAAAACAGTTGGTGAGGAAAATGGATTGGAGTTTACAGTGACAGTTAGGAAGCACTAAAGGCCCTAGATATTCCCGCAAACTCCTCGAAGATCGCGAGCGACTGTAAGGCAAAACTTAAGAATGTCGTGAGTCTAAATAAGTAAGTTATGCCTTATATGGCTTTGATGGCTGATACATTGGTCAACCACGGATCTGTGGAAAAGCCAATGGAACCCAAACCAATCATCGGCATCAGTTTGACAGGGACCCTGCAATGGATCAACGTTTCCATGAGTTAGGCTCATAGAGAATGATGGAATTGACCTGCGAAACAACGTAGTGCTTTATGAAAAATGCTACAGGGAAACAACTGACTCTCTTCTCCGAATAGGGAGAAAGAATATGATCACCCTAATAGGTTTGATCACGGGGCACAATACATGTGGTACAATATAAAGCCAAAATGGCTTATCCGGCTTATATATCGCGCCTTGGGTAGGAAAGGGACACCACAGAATACATATTACCGCCTTAGCGAGAAGGAGACAACTATTAGGTAGCGATATCTTGGAGATGAGCTCAGCTCAGCTCACTCTATTGCTCTACCAGAATTTCTGTTTTATTAAATAGACAAAGAAATTTGGTGGGGTTTTACAATTCTTCTATACTTTTCCTCTTTTCTATTTTTCTCTTTTTCAATTGTTCTACCTGGGCAAAGTATAATGGTCGAAAAGACTAAGTGCTATGTCATATATTTTTCCATTCCACCTCCAAATCTAATCTAATCTAAATCACTCTAAGTTCCAATAAACGATAACAAATCATTTTCTTACTTAAAGAGTGACAAGTAATGAGTGTATACAAATTTCTTCACGCTATGAAAAGGTATAGGAATTTTACTGCAATTTTTTTTCTGATTTTATCAACATATTCGCCGGATCTCAATCCGATGGATTACAGCGCATGATCCATTGTAGAGGTCAAGGTTTGTACTAAACGTCATAAAAATTTAAAGCCCTTGAAACAGTCGTTGCGTCATGAATGGGAGCAAATAACTGAGGAGAAACTGCGGCCCATAGACATAAATTCTTCCAAGCTTTTGAAGCTGTGTATTCGTGCCAAGGGTGGCCACTTCGAAACCGGCTGAATATATATTTATTTTTACATTAAGTCATTGTAACAATGTTTATTGGTTTTTTTGTCCAAAAAATTCAATTAGTGGCACGAAATCGTTTTCTGAAAATGTACTCTTTCACCCATTTTTAATGTGGGATAAAAGACAAATGCAGTCATTACCCTGGTGATGTTTTAAAAAATCGACATATTACTTTATATTAAGTTGTACATAGGAACATTTAAAGGAAATGCTGAGAGCTAGATGTAACAATGATTCAAAATTTAGATTCCGCTGTGTTTTTTTTAAATTCAATTTAGTGCTTTTTTTGCCAGATTCTTTGTTGCATACGGAGATTTTTAGTTCGAAATAGTTGGCATCACTGCACCACAAACAGAACAACAATGAGATCAAAAAACTGGAGAACAACAAAGAAATGGCATTGAGTGCAATCCACCGTTTTTATATTTTGGCTTTGCATGAGATGAAGGCACCCTCCATGTTTTATAATCTTTGGTAATTAATTAATTGCTCATAATATTTACCTCCAATGCTTCCAATTTCAATATAAACAAATGTTTATTTTCTTTATGTATTAAATCAGCAGTGATGGAATCAGAGTATATATTCAAAGAACCAGGTACTAATGAAAAATTTACACTACCCGGCACAATTTTGCGACAGCGTCTGTAAGGAAAATTGTAGAAACAAAACTTGTAATTAATTGTCAAAAACAATTTATAAGAGAATTCAATTGAGTTTGGCGTCAACACATTACACAACAAAATACGTACCGGCAAAAGCTGCTCTGATCGCATTTTTTGAAATTGCTTTGATCAACGCCACAGCCAAATTTAAATATGCAAAATATTAATAAAAATATTTCAACCCGCATGTTATTTTTGTTGTTTTCCCAATACTACAATTATGAAAATGAAAATGTAGACTTAATTAAATTTGATTTATGTCAAAATGAATGTGTCTGCTAAATATAGCATGAAAGAAATGCACATACGATATTTAAATATTTCGACTTATTTATTTACATAATAATAATTTCAAATATACTATATATCTATTGTCTTTGGGCTTAAGATTTTCAAAATTTTACGTTACATACCACACCTCAACAATCTGTTCAGTAACTTTCGACTAACTACGATTAGTTTGATCAGTTTGTTTGCTGTGTTATAAATCAGCTCTTAACTACGATAATCTTAAAATTGCAATTCTTTCTATTTCAACTTCATTTATATGATTAAATATTTGCAAATTATCGCAATCATTAAAATTCCTGATATCTTGAGGCCACATATATCAATTATTAAATAGTTGAGAGATGTTGAAATCTTAGAATAAAGTATGGAATTTTATACATGCTTATACTTATTGTTTCTTTAGAACCTTAAAACAAAGGAAATAATTAGTCTAAAATAATAAGGAGGGCAGATATTGGTAAAATTTGACACAATGGCCTTTAGTAATAAAGAAAATAAAATCGATTCTAAATTTAATAGTGGCTTTTTTTACGTTTTTCCCATATTAAATTGTGTGAAAAAATTTAAATCTATTTTATTTTATCTATTACTAGCAGACCCCATGCACGTTTCACTGTGCATAATTAGAAAAGTAATTCAAAGCAGTTTAAATATAAAGTTTATATTTATTGTAAATTTCTATGGTAAACCACATTTTTAGTTTTCTTATTATCTTGGCAATAAATGAATAATACTGATGGTTTGCCTACACGTGAACAGCCTATGTATAATTGTCCATGAGAAAATACTTGATATTCTAAGTTGATACCACAAACTTGGAATTTGATGGTGGAAATGGTGACTATGATATGCCAACATATTTAGCAGAAATTTCTGAAGAGCAGCCAAAGGAAGAAGTTGAAAGTTATGATCATTCCGCTTTATTACAAGGCAGACTAAGTGCCGATGATTTACCTGCATATCTGCAGCAATTTAAGGAAGTTGTTGAATTGCAGGAGCAACGACGCGATGAACGGCATCGTGAAAAGCTGAAATTTATTCAAGAGCAAAGCGATCGGTTGTTGGCGCAGTATAAAAATTCAATTTTTATGCATAAGAAACTTATGGAACAATTGATTGATAGTTTATAGATTTAATTAAATATCATTATGGAAAGGAAAACTAAATGTTAAACTTGTAATTTATTATCAACAAACAATTAGCTATTAAGTAAAATTTTATATTATAATTTTATAATACTACTAGCGGACTCCATGCACGTTTCACTGTGCATAATTAAAAAAGTAATTCAAAGCAGTTTAAATATAAAGTTTATATTTATTGTAAAACTCTATGGTAAACCATATTTTTAGTTTTCGTATTATCTTGACAATAAATGAATAATACTGATGTAATCGCGAATGCAACTCGCACGTGAAATTGTACACGTTTGAATTTCAAAGACAAATCGGTTGGGATCATCGGAATTCGTGGTATTAACACGTCTTCACCTTTGAATTTGCCAATCAAAATAGTTGCTATAATAACATTGACCATCAATTTTCTCACAGCAATCCTCGTACCATTGCAAAGTTTCGGTCGATTGAAATTACGAAGCATAATAATAGTTGCACCGACTTTCAATTGAAGGTTATGCGACGGTAATCCGGCTAAGGAGATTTCCAACAAACTTTATCAATTATACCAAGATCAACCCCTGAAAATCATTTTTATAATTGTCAAATTCATTTTCATTTCGAGACCAATAGCATTTTTCCATGTTGTTCATGAAAATTGCCTTGAATGTGGTCACAAAATAGTCAAGAATAATATTCGAGGCATTTTACTCTTTTTGCGGCCGTGGCAGTGGGCGGATAATAGCCTATATCCGTCAGAAAAGCTTGTACTTTAGCATGAAAGTTGAATTTTAAAAGAAAATCGAACCGTTTCCTAGATCATTAATCACACACAAAACATATATTCATTTTTATATATATAGATTAAGGGTCAATGTCAATAAGTTGCATTAGGAACAAAAATAAAACAAGAAAATATAAAAATCCAAATAATTACAATTTCCAAATATTACATAGATAATCTGGAACATAAGAATAAGCGAACCTTAGACGGTAGTATTGTCATTATTTCCATCATTATATTGATGTTAGACTTACACGATCATTAAAAATATCATTATTTGACAGTTATTGACAGATGTTTCTGAATTCCTTTAATTTTTACCATCACTCATCATTCCCATTAATGAAGAGATATTTTTCCTTACACGATCATTACAAATGTAGATATTTGTAAATAATACCCATTAATATTGACCGTGTAAGGTCCACTATACTCTACCCAAAATTTTAGCGTTCTATTAACAAAAACCTAGAATTTGCTTATTAATACTTTCATTAGCATACTTTCAGGCATGTCTACAGCTTATTACATTGCATTTCACATGGAAAAAGCATAGCTCATAATTACTTCTTTGTTCCCAAACACTAAATATATCACAAACTCTAAAATCTTTATCGCTAACTAAAACCTCTTCATATTACTGAATTTTATGTTGTCATTTCTTATTGCCCCTTTTCCCTGCCTCGCCTTTATCTCTTCTAATCCACACTTGAACTATTGAACTGCAATGGAAATCGCACACGTCAGACAAAATAAAGCTCAAGTAAGCCTACTCCAAACTTTTATTTGATTTATCAATAACACTAATAACTTTATTGCATAAAAAACTGAGAAATTATTTACAGAATACTTGAAAATACATCAAGCAAATAAGTCAAGTAAAATTATTTACATATAATGCAAAACTTTTCTACACCAATACCAAATTTTCACTGCTATGTCAATCTCATGTTTTAACTTCAACATTAAATTACTTTGCAAACAGTACAAAATTTTAAGCAAACCATTAGCACACACTTTTTTTATGTTTTATAACATTTGTTCCTATTATTTGGGGTTTGTGAACTATAAAATCAACTGGTTTTTTTTAATTTGCCGGCACTTGAAAAGAAAACTTACCCGTCGAATTTGCGATAATGGCCGAGAAAGACAACAGTGTTGCACATAATGTACTCACCTAAATTACAAACAATTGGGGGAAATACTAAACACAGTCACTTTCGAAGTTTTTAAAATTAAATTTGTTGCAGTATTTAATTATGAAGAATTTAAAATTTTATAATGATTTAATTTGTATGAATTTAAAAATATGCTTCTTAATTAATAAAACCTCATCATTGAATCAATTTTGAAAATTAGGGAATTATTTAATTGATAAAGTACTGCAACACTGAAACAAAAATATACGAAACTGATGTCAAAATGAAATGTCAAGATGACAATGGTATAGCAGTGCAAAATGTAGGGTATGCACACTTTATATGTGTCCTAGACTGCTGCACAAGGTACCCGTGATCGAGACTTATCAGTAGGTTTGTTCCCTTACTTGTTGGGTAAAGTCTATTGAAAAAAGAATAAACCAAAAATACCCTCAGTGAGAGACAAAAAATGTAATGGGTGATTTTTTTTAAAAGTTAAGATTTTGAAAATGAAAAAAAACATAGAAATTTTACAAAAGAGAATGAAATTTTTATTTGGATCGATAAACTAATTTCTTCCATTTACTGTTTAAATATAATTTCACTTAAATGTAGCCCGCGGCTACTCTTCAAGTGGTCCATTCTGAAGGTCCAATTTTGGCACATTTTTCACACATTTCGGCTAGAATCTCACCAATCATCAATGGCGCGTTCAATGTTGGCTTTCAAAGCAGCAATCGTGTTTGGATTGCCCCTATAGACAAGAGACTTAACATAGCTCCAGAAAAACTAGTCTGACGGGGTCAAATCACACGATCTTGACTAATTGACTACACCAAAACGTGAGATTAACTGCTCACAAAATTCGCCTCTCAATTAATGCTAGGTTTCGCGTGCAGTGTGGCATGTGGCATCGTCCTGTTGGAACCACATGTCGACCAAGTCCAATTCTAGCATGTTCGGCCAAGAAAAGTGTTACAATCGACCGGTTCCTTTGTCCATTGACCGTCTTTGAAGACCTTCATCGTCTTTGAAGAAGTATGGCCCAATGATGCCGCCTGCCCATAAACCGCACCAAAAAATGAATTTTTCGGGATGCATTGGTAGCTGCTGAATTTCCTCTGGCTGGTCTTCACTACAAATACGGCAATTCTGCTTATTCACGTACCCATTGAGCCAAAAATAAGCCTCGTCGCTAAATGTAAGTGGCTTGCGAAACACTTTTTTCACAGCGCATGAATTTTGATAATAAAATTCAATAACTTGCAAACATTGTTAAGGAGTAAGTCAATTTACTATGAAATGGCAAACCAAACTGAGCATAAATCAAGGGACAGCTGTGAAAAAGATCAACTCCGAAAAAAGTATTGCCAGATTTAAAACCAAACTTCTAAAAAAAAACACCCTATACTATAGCACGGGAATGCAAAAAACAAATTTCTTGCCCGAAACAACACGTCAAGTTGTGAAAGAAGAATATTGTCAAGAATGTTCAAATTGTAATAAAAAGATTACAAATGTGCAGAGACGTAAATTTTCAGAGATTTTTTAAACATTTTCCTTTTTCAAATACAATTAATTTTTTCAGAAATTCTAGCCGTAAATCTGTATACTTTCATCAAACTGTACTGAGTTTAATGGGTTGAAAAACAGATTTTTAGCATTTAGCATTTAGCGAAACATTTCAGAGACACGTTTATTATAATTTAGACCACAAAAACGAATATTTAGTATTTAATCAAATTATTAACGGGGAATGAACGTCTCATTCCCATACACTTTTCACGATCAATAAAAAGGGCATTAACCTTACGACGCAAATCGGCTTCTAACGTTGAACGCGTTTTCAGCAAACTTTGATGCTGAGCCTCGGATTCTTGTAGTTTATAATGCAATTGATTGACAGTTCCCTGTATATCTTGTACTTCCTGTATAAGACGAAGTTGTGCCCAATCCCTGACGAGTCAAATTAAGAAATATATTTATTCACAATGAATATCGTGGGTATTCCATATGTTGTTGTACTCACTTGCATAATTCAACACCCTCACGATGTGTACGCGCTTCCAGGCGTGTCTGCGCTACTTGCAACGGGTTTGACTTATCCTGTATGGCCTTTTGTATTAAGAATATATGTTTCTCTAATTCAAATAGCTCCTGTTGGACTTTATGCAAATGAAGCTGTATTTTATTCTTAGACTCGGACATTTCTTGAGCACGTTTATCAAGAGCATTATTTGTGTTACTCCAATGATCCCATATAGAGGTGGCTACAGCGTTCACAATTGTTTCAGCATCACTGCGCAATTGTGACAGCTTAGCACGTTCTGCTTGTGATCTGAGATTAAACATCAATCAATACATACATTTTTATATTATATATTCGAACTCCTTTCGTTGTTGGACAGATGTTTCTTTTCAGTCTTACCTACTTACACGTTGACTACTCGCTTCAGCCCATGACTCCTGAGTACTCACAGTTGGATCATATTTCTCAATGCCACCATAGTAAGTGATTCCGCGACTGTAGTTATTCAACTGATGACAAACCGAATCAATGCCGAGTGTTGATTCCTTGTGAACTACATCATCTTCCAGTAAGTGCTGAGCAGCGCGGCAATCATGAGCTTGTTTCGTTATCTGTAACCATTAATGGTAACCGCTTTCAGCTGATTAAAATTTTGTAATATTCGAGTAAGAGTGTACCTTTTCATTAAGTTCCTTCAGCTTACCACGTGAATTTCGTATGTTATCGACTTCCAGCAACAGAGCCTTTTCAGCCGTGTCATGCACCTTCTCAACACCGCTACGCGATTCACGATGGTAGAGGCACTCTTGTGCTATATGCAATGGCGCTTCTAGATCCATCATTGCCTTAGTGCATCTTCGCTTCAAATCGGATATAGCCGAAGACTCCGAAATGAGTTTTTCCAATTCGGTATTTAACTCATTGCGCCAGAATGTAACATCAGTAATTCGTTCGCCCAAACGTCGGCCGGCATCACGTTGTCCTTGTGCGGTTTTCTCATCGGTTTCACGCATCAAACGTACAGCATCATTTCGTAGACGTTCCGACTGATTCCTTTAAAAGTCAAATAATATTCTTCAATATTTTAATGTTGCTAGTAACAAAAGCAGCAGTAACAAAATAAGCTAATCATATAAAATTTTTCTCAATATACCATACAAATGTAGTTAACATAAACAATTTATTGAAGAAACTACACGAATTCGGTGTATTTCTGGTATAACTTTAATATTTTTAATATCGCACGTTCAATAATGAAGAAACTGGAAAAGGAAAAGTTATAGTAAGAATCGGAAAATACATTTTTTTGTTTTTTTGTGCTGATGCGAGTTGTTTTCTTTCCACGGAGGAAAGATTATCAATAAAAGTTTCAAGTAAATCTTCTGCCCTTCTCTTTCGTTGAGAAGCCTCAATGACTGTCTGGTTCTGTATAATCTGCGGACCTTTGTCGGGACTCAATGACATGAGTGTTTATGCAAAAAGTCTACACTATCGCAAACTCTCGGTGCCGGTTTTTGGATTTTTTTCACGACAGCAGAATCTGAATTTGGTTTGGGTGTCCTTACTTTACATTACTTTTAATGGCACAACAGCCCATGGAGGGTCTAGGCCGAACTTTTCGCTTCCACTCATGGTGTGCGTGTTATATTTGTACATGAATGGAAAAGACCTACAGTTTAATGCCGAATCCGAACGGCGAAGTGAAAAGCTTTTCATAGCAATTTTTACTCTTGTAGGTTTGCCATTGCCGCCTGCCAAAAGGTGGTGCCGTGTAGAAAAATTATTATTTTATACTTTCTGATTTTGCCCGTGCCGAGATTCGAACCCCGGACACTCTGCGTAGCAGTCTAACGCACCACCACTACGCCACAGCGACCACTGTGTCCACTTTGGGTGTCCACTCTGGTGATTTTATCGTAAAACAATCGCCATTTGTTTCTGCCTCGCGTTTTTTTTTTTCTATTCTTTCAGCTCTGGAAATTTCTAACGGTTTTTGTTTGAAATGTTAAATTTTTGTTTAAAATATCAATTTTTAATATAAATCGAGTAAGAATCAAACGCGAATCGACGCCCTCTATCAATCGATAAAGATATAGAGGATTCCTCTATCGATTGATGGAAAGCGGATAGTGGATGCATATGCGTTGCCATCATTTATGTGTACATATCTATTTACATATGCATCTTCATTTTTTTCATACTTGATGATAGAGGGCGCTGCCCTTCATTTCCGTGACAATTTCCGCATTGCCACGATCATCTTTTATACCCTCGTAAATATAAAAATGATTCTAAGTGAAGTAAATTTAAAAAAAAAACCATGCTATCAAATAAGAACTCATGTAATCATACGGAAAGGGACAGAGTTGCGTATTTCTATTTCTATTTTATACGTCATACGCTACAATTGTGTTTATATCTTAACTCACTATACTATACTATTGTTTCTCTCATTGAGACACCCGAATTAATTTTTGTGCCATTTTATTTCTGTGCAAGTGGCAGCTCTGAAATTTAACTGCTGTTGTATACGATTGTGCCGATTATAAAAAATGGGCTGCTACACAAAGGAGCAACGCGTTATCATGGTGAAAATGAGGTCGGAAATGCAGTGACTGTGAATGGCATTCGTTACATGAACATGGTAACGGAGTTCTAGTGGCCTCCCTGTGTCTTGTGGCCGCATGTCACACCGCGCATTAAACAGTCGATCTATTGGAGCAACGATTTTTTTATTGCATACTTAATCGGAACATGTCTACTTTATACTGCAATAAAAATATCACCACTCACTGGAAAAAGATATGGGTTCTATTTTGAAATTAAATCGCACTTTGGGACAAGAGTTCCGTTTATATTCTCCTTTCAATGTTTTACTAGTATGTGACATACATTTTTTTTCAATCTAGTTAATTTTATTTATACCATATGTACATATAAGTATAAACCGAATTAATGAGCACTTTTTCAAATTGGATATTATTACGTAATTGGCGCTTTTAGTAGATTACCACTGCCATAAATACTCCGACACTCACCTGTTTACATTTGATTCAGTATATTTCGTCATATTATTATTGACCCATTCGCCATTTGTATAACGTGTGAATAAAGCTGCGCGGGCGGCATGTTGTGGATTACGTTCAAAGCCTGTTACCAAATTGGGAAAATTCATCGGTTCCGTAGTCATGCCCTGCGGCGAGAAACATGGTTTCACCAATTGATTTGTTACCGGTTGCTCAGCTAGATTCTTGACCTCAATCATTTCGTATGCCAATGTTGGTCTCCATGGATGTGGATGATTTGTCTATAATAAGCAAGCGATAAAAATCAGAATTTATATGTAATTTAATTGTTCAAATTGTGTGTAACTACATTTGCATTAACAAAAATACTTACCTGATATGAAGTACCAATTCTGGGTGGAACCGATGGCCCCGAAACGGGTTCCATGCAAGGTGGAGCACCAGCAGTACTCCATGGCTGCAATTGTGAATACATTACAGTTTGTTCAAATTTTGTACCCATTTTTTTAGGTTTTTTTCGGTTATTTTTTATAAGTAAAACTGAATGTTAAAAAGAAATATTAATACTACAATAAAATTTCAATATAATCAAGCATTTTGCTTAAAATCAAAAGTCTCAATGAGAACTAAAAATTCCAAAATTAATGCAACTACAGTGTTCTGGTGTTCCGATATTTCGAGTCGCATTTACTAAGTGCATAAATTTAGTTGTGTGCAAATGATTATGAGACGTTTTTCGAATACATATGACTCCATTAAATTCCTATTATCCTTGCGTTCAACATATTCATCCATTCGCTGTGACGGCCATTTGTCCAGCAAATTATCCTTGACCAAACGCGAATCGAATATGCGATTTTCGAGATATGAGTGCGTATGCCACTTCATTTTCTTTGTGCTCAATCGAGCAATTCGATCAATAATGTTGATGATGACGAGTAATGATGCATGAGTAATCTCTAAGAATTGGTTACTTATCGCTTCTGGCACTCACTATCGGAATGCTCGACTTTAGTAAAAGATCTTTAAGTGTTTCAGTTTTCGGATAAGATAAACGATAACGTTGCTGCAGATATTGGTCCTCAATTGCCCAGCAAAGCATTTATTAATCGAATTTTTGATTTCCAGTTATTTTACAGAACGTTTAGGAGAATAATTAATACCAAGTAGATAAAGGTTTTGAGTTAACTTCACAACTGAATGCAGAGGAATTTAGTGTTTCTGCATAAGTGGTTGGTAAAATTTTATTGATAAAACACAAATGTACATGGAAACCATTGACATACATATGCGCAATGTAACTACTTAGATGTCGTTGTACTATGACAATGGTAATATTATTCATAGATTTTTTATTTTATTTGAAGAGTGGATGGAGTACATAGGTTTTCTGTTTCACATCTACACAAACTGTTTGAATCATAATGTCAATATTGTCGAGGAGTGCACAGTAACCTATAAGGTGCCTATATTGAAACCCTACATGGACCTACCGTACCTTCGTAAGTCCAACCTTATTCCATGGAGTTCAAATTGGTAGCTGGCATATGGTCCAGATACCAGAATGTCTGAAATGTTTATCCAAGGTTGGAAGGAAAGTACAGTAGGTCCTTGTTGGGGCACAATATATAAGTGTCTTATAGGTTACAGCCAGGATATATATATATATATATATTTTTTTACACATTCAACACACTTTGGTAGTAAGATTGATAGGTGGGAGGATGCAGGTGGGAATATGAAGGTGGGAGGATGAAGGTGGGAGGATGAAGGTGGGATAATGAAGGTGGGAGGATGAAGGTGGGAATATGAAGGTGGGAGGATGAAGAAGGGAGAATGAAAGAGGGAATGCAATCACAGGACACCGATAAAGAGACCACTATGAGGCACATTTAAAGCTTGTTTTAGTATATTGCCATTTGCTTACATTAAAAGAATTTACATAAAGTGTAAAATTTAACAGAAATATTTCATTTCATTCAATTTACTTAATCAAAATGAAAGTATTCTTACTGATTTGAAACTATAAAATTATAGAAAGTGTTTTAAAAATAATTAACAATTAGAAAATAAAAATTATAGATAAAACGATTCCATATAGTGCTTGAAATGATTCCTAATTATAGAGAAATCCGCATTGCCATTGCTTTGAGTGAGACTTGAATAGCAAGGCCCTTGTGATTGGAGCATTCATTAGATTTATGTTAGTTTTCAAAGTGGATACATAAAATGGAACATGGTATAGCAGATGGATGACGTGAAGGTACATTAAATCTAATATTTTCAAGTAAAAATGTGAAATCAATATTTCCACAAATTAGATCATACACAACCATGAGTGAATGTATAACTCTTCTGCTCTAAAGGTTGAAGAGCAAAGCGAAGAAAATTTAATTTGAATTCTTTCAATACGTGCAGAGTGTGTATTATAGAAAATATTCCAAATGAAGGAATCATATTCAAGTTTCGAACGTACTACTGTTGTATATAAAATTTTACAGGTATACGGATCTTTGAAATCCCTATCATAACGGCGAATAAAGGTAAGGAGCGAATACGTTTCTGGTATGAGGTAGTTTATATTGTCAGAAAATGTAAGCCTTGTATCAAAAAGAAAACACCCAAAGTCTACAAACTCCTCAACCGCCTTCAGCGCCATGTTAGCTATAAAGGTTGATTTTTTTTAGTAGTTTGGATTTTGAAAATGAAAAAAAAACACAGAAATTTTTTATTATATATCTTTATCTTTAAATATAATTTCACTTAAATGTTGCCCGCGGCTACGCTTCAAGTGGACCATTCTGAAGGCCCAATTTTGGCACATTGTTCACACATTTCGGCCAGAATCTCACCAATCACCAATGACGCGTTCAATGTTGGCTTCCAAAGCAGCAATCGTGTCCCTATAGGCAAGAGACTTAACGTAGCTCCACAAAAAATAGTCTAACGGGGTCAAATCAAACGATCTTGGTGACTGCTCACCAAATTCGCCTCTCAATTGATGCATGCACTGCACATCGCGTGCAGTGTGGCATGTGGCACCGTCCTGTTAGAACCACATGTCGGCCGAGTCCAATTCTTGCATTTTCGGCAAAAAAAAAGTCTGTTTTCATCGAACGGTACCTTTCTCCATTGATCGTCTTTGAAGACCTTCATCGTCTTTGAGGAAGCACGGCCCAATGATGCCGCCTAAACTGCTAAACCGCTCCAAAAACTGCATTTTTCGGGATGCATTGGTAGCTACTGAATTGCCTCTGGCTGGTCTTCACTCCAAATACGGCAATTCTGCTTATTCACGTGTCCATTCAGCCAAAAAAGAGCCTCGTCGCTAAATGGACCTAGCTTGCGAAACACATTTTTCACAGCGCGTGAATTTTGATAATAAACTTCAATAATGTGCAAACGTTGTTCAGGAGTGAGTCTATTGATTATGAAATGGCAAACCAAACTGAGCAATAATCAAGTGACAGCTGTCAAAAAAACCAAATCCGAAAAAAATTTTGCCAGATTGAAAACCACACTTCTAAAAAAAAACACCCTTTACTATAGGACGAAAGGTACTGACTAGAGGATCTTACAAATATCATTTGAAAAAATTTTTTTATGTTAAGAGTCAATTTGTTTCGTTGACACCAATTGACTAGGCTATTAATGTAAGAGCAATATCGGTAAAGTTTTTTATTCTGCCAAAAGTTTTAAATCGTCAGCATACAATAGATAATGTGAGTGGGAGAAACAGTCCTAGGATGCTACCTTGCGGAACGCCAGATGAGGCCACAAAATACTGCGACTTAACATTTTCAATTTTAACGTGGCATACCCTATTATGAAGATAGGGCTTAAAGAAAGTCACTTCCGGAAAGTAGAGTGAATACCTAAGAATGCAAGTTTTGCAACTAAGTAAAATGTTATGAGAAATAGTGTCAAGAGCTTTCAAAAGATCTGTATAAATAGTGTCAATCTGATTCCCCTTTCGAAATACTTTAGCTGGCACTACAACCGATGATCGGTCTTGGCCGTCTCTGAGGACTCATTGGGGAATATTTTAACGTGGTGGGCTCCAAGCCCGACGCACAACCATTCATTCAAGGCCACGGAGAAACCCTCCATGAGGAGGCTGTGTGTGAGGAACATGGATCGAACATGGACGCACCTCCGACTGTCACGAACTTTCCCTTGTGTCCTACGCCCCAGAAGTAATATGAGTCATATTCCATTTATCAACAAATTCTCCTGAGCTTAAAGAGCAATTGAAAAATGCACATTGGGGACAAACAGAAAGTTGACATGCATTTCATAAGTAGAAATGAAGACAACCCATTGATATCTTTCTTTAGCGAGGATTTCAATCTTGAACCGGGTCTTGGATTTATTGCATTTACCCATTCTAATTCAAGGTCAAATGAAAAATACAAAAAATACGTTTAAATCATTTTCCTTTAAAATTTATTAAAAACAGCATACATTTAATAAATTTAAAGTTTACCTCTTTAGAATGGTTATTATATAATATTTACGTGAGGGCAAAAAATTATCGTACCAAAACGGAAATGAAGGGCAGCGACCTCTCGCAATCAAGTATGAAAAAAGTGAGGATGCATATTTATATACATATAAATGATGGGCAGCACATATGCGTCCACATGTATCCACGAGTATGAAACTAACTCGATTGATAGAGGGCGCTGATTTACGTATTACTCAAACTTGAATCTTACTAGATTGATAGAGGGCGCTGCTAATCAGTTTCTAGTAAAATTTGACATTTCAAACAAAAATGTTACATATAAAAAAGAAAAATCGTTTTAAATTTCTAGAGCTGAAAGAACGAGCGAGTATAGACTGAAAAAAATAAAAGCGAGGCACAAACAAATGGCGATTGTATTACGATAAAATCTCTAGACTTCGTCGGAAATGGAGGCCCAACAAAATACAGATTTTGCTACCGTGAAAAAAACTCAAAAACCAGCACCGAGAGATCGCGATCGAAAGTATAGACTTCGCAAGCAACTTAAAGCACAGCAGAATTCGAATTTCATTGAAAAACAACTTGCAAAGACTAATGCGGAGAGACAGCATCAATAGGAAATGACTTCATTAGGGCCAATAATTGCATCAGCACTCATCTCATTGAGTCCAGACGAAGGTCCATGCATTTATTATGGTGCCCGAGTTTCAGCTTCTCAATGAAAGAGAAGTTCAGAAGATTTACTTTTTTTAAATTTTACTTGATGAGATTTGTCAAGTTTCTTGTCAACCTCATAACATTCGCGAATTCTCAAACCGGCAAGTGGCAAATAATTTTTATCTGTTGAGATCATACAACTTGAATATTTTGATGATGATGACGATGATTATTATAATGATGTAGCAAATAAATCGCATGCTTTGAATACTTTAATGGAGCTGATGATTTTGCAGAGGGCGTTGCATGCATTGGAAATGCAAACGTTTAAAATGAAGTTAATCCAGGTGCAGCATAAATCCGTACATAATAAATTTCACAAACTGTTCATTAAGAATCCCTTCGTCCACGCCTGTAATATCTGCGATATACTCAAGGTTTTATAAGATTACTAAACCTAACCTGAAAACCCAAAACGCAAATGTTCTGAAGAAAAATTGAATTCTAATTAAAAGGAATTAATTACGATTTTGGAATTCAATTTCGCAAATTACACAATGGATGATAAATTCCTCAGTTCTCAAGTGGAATGGAATTGGATACTCTAAATTAAAAATTACAATTCAGTAATGGAACTCATCAACTTTCCAATTTTATTACTGGGGAATTGGAATTACAATTCCTAGGAATGGAACTGAACTTCTTCCACTTCCATTAAAGAGCAATTCGAAATTTTTATTACCAACTACAATTCCAGAGAATTAATAAGAGTAATTAAGAATATTATAAAAAAAAAATGAGTAAAATAAGCGATTTGGAATGTTGACGCTCTGCGTGTCGTAGTCAGTTTCATATAAAAAGTATGAGAATTTACAGAAATGTATGAAAGTAAACAGAAATATTATTCATTACTTTATTGAGGTTGGCCTGTAAGCATATATCACTCCTCTGACAAACAGGGCTCGTGTAAAATAGCACTCAGAAACCTGCATTACCGACAATCGAAAACACAGAATCAAGTGGGAAATTCACGGAAACACGGAATAATGCATTTGAAAAACAAGTTTACCTAAGTAATTCAATAAGAAAATATGACAATAAAAATGGATGCCGAAAATGTAAGTAATGATCCATTAAAATCCAATGAAGAATGCGATTCAGACGCTGCTGAAATTCAAAAGGAGCAACTTGAAAAATTGGAAATACAAAATTTTGTGGCAGAGTTGCAAACGAAAATTGAGGCCAAAGCAGCTTTACGCGCTGAAAATATCAATTGCGAGCGACCAGGAGGCTCACACTTTACCAAGCTCGACTCGAGTTTGAAACGCAATACAGCATTCGTGAAGAAGCTAAAACAGTTTACAGCAGCACAACTTGATGCACTGCTCAAGGATATGAGCGGACTCAATTTGAGTAAATACATCTCGGAAATATGCGCAGCGCTATCGGAGGCGAAACTGAAAATGACCGATGTACCGGCGGTGGTGATACTCTGCTCCAAATTGCATCAAACATATGCCGACTTTGACACACAATTCCTGGAGGCGTGGCAAAAGATGCTCGCGCTCAAGTCGGGCGAAAAGATAACAAATCCAAGTAAACTACGTGTTGATTTGCGTTTATTCGCAGAGCTGGTGAGCTCTGGTGTTATTAACAGTAAACAAGGACTGTCGCTGTTGGGATCTGTGCTCATAAATGTCATCTCGCAAGACAAGGAAGATCACAGCAACTTCTCTATAATTTTCTCATTTTGCCGACATTGCGGCGAGGAATACGCTGGATTAGTGCCAAGGAAAATGCTAGATATAGCAGCGAAACACAAGGAAGTAATTATACCGAAATCGGATTTTCTGCCATCAGACAAACAGCAGAATTTGCGTACACTGCTCAAAGATTATTTTAAGAACCTTTGCAAGCATCTGCTGTCCGAGCAAACGGAGCTTATGAACATGACGAAAAATATTCGACGCACAATGGAGTCAAAAGGTATGAATGAGTATGGGGCTCTAACACTTGACGAATTATTTACTCGAAATTTGTCTTCTATTACATTCTTACAGGTGAAATTTCCAACGATAAAAAAGAGAAATGTGAGCTGATGCAGGCCAATTTTGATAAGCTACTCTCGTCGGCGCAAACACTCTCCGACCTGTTAGACGAGCCACTGCCAGAGCTGGCCAAAGAGACCGAGAATTGCAGTCCTGGCACGGTTATCGAGAGCATGCTTGAAGATTCGTCCATGGGTGAACTGGATCCTTGGGGTGATGAAGAAACGAAGAGTTTCTACACCGATCTGCCAGACTTGCGTCAGTTCTTGCCAAATTTCTCGGCGCCTAAGGTAGACCTGGAGCAAATTGAGGAGCCTGCTGAGATGACAGAAGAAGCACTTGATGCTGATATCGATGCTGAAATCGATATGGATGATCCACCATCAACAGCCTCAGATCCATCTAATGAACGTGAAGGCGCTGAGGGTGGAACTGCAGATGGGCAGGCAGGCGAAGAGAATGCTACAACAGCTACAGCGACTACTTGCAAAATAGGATATGCTCTCATGGAAATTGGACGCACTAGTTCCGGTCCTAGCCCTAACACAAAGAAAGGTTTCGATCAATTTTTGAAAGATCTCAACAATTGTGTTAACAGAGAATTGATCGATTCGGCAGCCATTGAGTTTCTGATTAATTTCAATACAAAGAAAAATCGCAATAAATTAACAAAATCCATTTTTGCAGTACAAAGGTAAGTGCCTTGGATATGAAGAGAAACGTTTCAAGTTGATTTTTACATTCCACATAACATTTAAAGTATTTGAGATATCGAAACCATATTTGATAGTTGTCCATATTTGAAATATAAAGAGTTGTTTTATTTAATTTTTCCACAGAACACGCTTGGATCTGCTGCCTTTTCTCTCACGCTTCGTTGCCATTGTCAATCTCTGCAACACTGACGTTGCCGTCGAACTCTCGGAAATGTTACGCAAAGAATTCAAGTGGCACATCCGCAAAAAGAATCAACTCAACATTGAATCGAAAATAAAAATTGTACGCTTCATTGGTGAATTAGTCAAGTTCGGGCTGTGCAAAAAGTTCGATGCCCTTGGCTGCTTAAAGATGCTGCTGCGCAACTTTCAGCATCATCAAATAGAAATGGCGTGCGCTTTCATTGAAGTGGCGGGCGTTTACCTCTACAACTGCCGAGATTCTCGCTTACTTACCAATGTCTTTCTCGATCAGATGATGCGCTTGAAAACAGCAACAGCGCTCGACTCACGTCACGCCGCACAAGTGGAGAGTGTTTTCTATTTGGTAAAGCCACCCGATTCCATTAAGCAGGAAGCAGTTGTGCGTCCACCAATACACGAGTACATACGCCACTTGATATTCGAGGAACTGTGCAAACAGAATGTGGATCGTTGCATAAAAATGATGCGTCGAATTAATTGGAATGATCCCGTCGTCAGCGGGTATGCCATCAAATGTTTATCCAAGGCATATTTACTGCGTTTTCCACTCATACGCTGCTTGGCTGATTTGGTGTCAGGGCTGAGTTCATATCAGGAACGTGCGGTGACTATGGTAATCGATAATGTCTTCGAAGATATACGTGCAGGCTTGGAGATACATTCACCGAAGTTGGCGCAGCGACGCATAGCAATGGCCAAGTATTTGGGCGAACTTTACAACTATAAATTGGTAGAGTCTACAAATATTTTGAACACACTGTATTCAATAATATCACTGGGCGTGTCAACGGAAGAGGGTGCAGTCTCAGAAATCGATCCACCGGATAGCTTATTTCGTTTGAAGTTGGCGTGTGTGCTTTTGGATACATGCGGCCAGTACTTCACCAGCTCGATGAGTCGCAAAAAGTATGCGTCGTATGAGTCGTATGAGTCGCTAAAACAATGTAGCTTAATCTTATTCCTTTTCGTTTGATTGCAGGTTAGATTATTTCCTGATGTTCTTTCAAAATTACTATTGGTTCAAGAAATCACATCCCATCTTTAGCAAAGTCGAGAAAAGTTCTGATCTCTTTCCCATACTAGTAGATCACATGTATCGCGATTGCTTGGCGAATGTGCGCCCCAAGTTGAAGGTATTGAAAATCGACATTCTGATTAAAAATTCCTCCTCACATACGTGATCTTACTGTAATTTTTTTTTTAGCACTACAAAAATCTTGATCAAGCTAGGGAAGCAATTGCGAAACTCAAAGAGGAATTATATCCGCAATTAAACAGGGAGGGCATGCAAACCGATGCAACGGCTACGGATACCATGCTGGACTCAATACGCGAGGATAGCGAATTCGATGAAGCTGTACGGAAATTGCATTTCTATTTCTTTATGTGAAATTAATAGTTGACTCTGTCCTTACTTCCTCTTAACAGATCAGCGATGATTCCTCTTCCGAAGTGGATGGGCGGGCACGAGGTCAACATGCGGCCGATGATGAAGCTGCCACTGCTGCCGAGTTGGCCAACACTACCGACTGGACGGAGAATGAGTTAATGCTCGAAGATAGTGAAGTCAAGATACCTGAGAAATCAAAAGAAGACTTGGAATTTGAGCAAATGTATGAAAAAATGGCAGCAGACTCGTATCAGGAACGGCTCAAGGAGACAGTCAAACCAAATACTAAAGATATTCCCGTGCCAATGATGGCTAGAAATAGCAAGAAACCACATGAGCAAATGGCAACGGCACAGCAACAGCAGTCCGGTAGTAATGGCAGTGTTGCGGGCAGCGGCAACGGCGATCAGAAGGGTCTCGCAAAGCAAGGCTCAGTTTCATTTGTGCTTATGGTTCGCGGCGGCAAAGGAGGCAAACAGCAATTTAAGCAGTTCGTTGCGCCATCCAATTCGCATTTGGCACGCAATCTTAAACTACAAGAGGAAAAAATACGCGAAGAGAAGGAGAAAGTTAAACGCTTAACTCTGAACATAACCGAACGCATTGAAGAAGAAGATTATCAGGTGAGTTGATGATCGGGAGCCATTTATGATTAAGTTTTTCAATAATTTCTGTTTACTTCAGGAATCGCTAATGCAACGCAACGTCGTACAAAATCACTATCAACGTTCTAAACCGAAATTTCGCCATCAGAAAGGTGCACCCGATGCTGATTTGATTTTCAATTGATGGCACAACCGCAATGATGATGTGCACATCGTGAAATATATTTACATACATATGTACATATAATGCATATGTTAGCAAAGACATATGCGTGCATTTTGCCATTAACGCTATTCGTTGCTGACACATACATCGAAATCAAATGTATACCCCATACATTTTTTGACTTATTGAATATTGCAAATGAAGATAAAAAAGAAGAAAAATGAAAAATGTGAAATAGCTTAATGTGCTTTAATATACATCAGTTGTAAAGGCGACAAAAATTATGACTGTCTTAACTGCTTTCAAATTTAACATTGTTTTCTTGAATTGCTTCGAATACGCAGCAAATAAAGTTAAAAACTGAAATCATATTTATGTTGCAAGTGGATTTTTCGTCAATATGAAATAAATGATGTTTGGTTGAATTAAAATTTTTCTTCTTTTCATTTTTTAAATCCATACATATTGATATGCCTTGGATAATGACAATCCTGTTGCGATTGAGTACGGCCCATTAAAATGAGCTAAAAATTGTGTTTTAAAAGTATTGGCTAAGGCCTTTCTATACATACATATTAAGGTAGATGGATGGATGGATGTGAAGAAGTCCGAGAACGTGACCTACGAGTGCAGGACAGTTCCTCAAGCACTCAGGCTATATAGCCTATTGTACTTAAGGCCTAGGAAAAGAAGAAGGGGTGACAGCAAGTAAGGGGTTAGAGAAAGAGGGAAAAAGTTGAAAAAGGGGTTATAGGGGGACTACGTTCTCTTCCGCAAATTTTCCGGATTCCCTCACAAATCTAAGAAGATCGCAGAAGGGGAAGGAGTGAACTTTGTCCATTCCTGTGACATCGAAACCCAAAATACGCCATCTCGTTTTGGCAAAGGTGGGGCATGTGCAGAGAAAATGCTCAGTGCTGTCCACCTCCTCCAGGCAAGATGTGCAGGTCCATCCATCCATGTGAATTGAAAAACTAATTCACGTTCTTCCAGAAGCTTATGCTTTGAAAAACTACCGTTCCATTTATTTATAAAAAAAATAGTTCATTCTTTCGCAATTAGTTTAATTTTTCAAAAAAATCAGAAACCTGGGTCCTCGGTGATGCCGATGGTGGTCATATGTTGGCCCCATGGATTATGCCCTGTGATGAGTTCCACCATCCGGCGAAGGTCCTTCCTTCCTAATTTGAGAAGGAATTCTGCTGCCTTCCTGTTTGGACAAATCACAAAACAGTTAACCGTTTTACATATGTCCAGATTGGACCAGCGTCTCTTATGCAAATTATTAGCATAAGAATTTATCCAATGCATGGCACCTGCCAAACTGGTCCCGACTATTGGCTCTGGTCCCAAAGGCATGTTCTTTGATCCACAGTTGACCAACTCGTGGGCTTTCTCATTCCCACTGATCTAAGTTTCCTCTTACACTCTTGGACAATCTTTGAAGTAATTCTCGCGTTCTCCAAAGCTTGAAGTGCAGCCTGACTGTTACTACAGACACCTATACGTTTCCCATGCCATTTTCTTTCAATTATCAATTCCGCTACTTTAAAGATGGCGAAATCTTTTGTCTGGAACCCAGTTGCCAACTCCCACCCAAGTCACATACATAAGATGCAATTGAATTAAAAGAATGTAATATTTGTAATGGTATTTTTAAATATCTGTAACATGGAGCAGTGTAAGATTTAGGGATTTTGCATCCTCTGATTCAATGCTAGAACAATTTAAAGTTATCCGATCTTTTCGATCTCACTCCTTATAAAAATTGTTTGCCATAAGCAGTCCGATAAAAAAAAAATCAATGGAAGTCTTATAGTGAAAGGTGTTCTTTTTTATTCTCCGACACTGTATGTACATATTAAGTTGAACTAAGAAATATTGGCAAGCAATTGAAAAAAATCAATCGTTATGTGGTTTCGTTTCGTCTTAATTGTACCATATGATCTATACCACCTATAGTCATTTCAAAAAGGAGTACAATTCACACTGATGGCAGCAGCTGGAGCATCGCAACCGAAGCAACTGAAACTTCCTAATAGACACCCAGCGATAAAGCTTAGAGTAGGGTTTCCAGCTCTATTGACTCCTTGGAACATCGTCGACACGTAGCTTTCTTGACTCTACTCTACCAGTTTTTCTATGTAATGCAGAGATAAACAATTTGATGCCACGAGTTTTTGCGTTCTTCAAAAATATGCGAGCGTTTAGCGGAACTTCGTATTCACTACTCATTAGAGGTATATCTTTTCTCTGTCGCACTGCTCGATTATGGATGGAATAATCTCGCTGCGAATGTTGTTCCTGACAATTTTGCGTCACCAAATTTAGAGTGAATTTCTCTTACCTACCTTCCTTTCCCAATCAACATAAAGCTTTGCATTCATAAGAGTAGTATCCCTTCCGGGTTAGTTGCGGATCACTTCTTAATTGAACTGATTTTTAATACTTACTACTGCTTACTTTTTATTACTAATCAACTAACCAACTAAGAAGTTTGATTTTTTGTACTAGGTAGTATTTTTTGTTTTTATTGCTTTTTACTCTCAGTTCAGCAGCCAGCTTTCTGTTTCACTTAACTTATTTAAGGCATAACTCCTCGCTGATGTTGAATACTCTCTTGTGTTTCCTCTTCCGCGCTTCTTTCAATAAAACGCATACCCATTTAAGTAACTTATTTGAAAAATTAATTTTTTTTTTTTATTAAAATTCCAAAATTAAAAACAGAAAATATATACTTTGACAGGGAACTCATACACTTAAATTATGTATTTTCTCCTAAGAAATTAATTGTAATTGCAAAATATTATTAGAATACAAGGTGTTAATATTAAATCAGTACAAATTACAAAATTAATTATATTATTATTATACGCGCTCAAAAAGCGTGTACTTGTGTTTTATATTATTAATAATATATTGTATATTTATTTGTATGCAAGTAAATAAACAAAATATAAAAATAAAATAATAAAAAATAAACAAACAAAAAAAAACACACACATATACTAAAAAGTACAAGCTTAATTGTTAATTGGCTTAAAAAGTAATAAAAGACCAGAAGCAGGTAAATAAAAAAAAGACGTGAGACACAAAAAACAATTCAATAAGAAATTTTGACTGAACGATAACGGAAACATTTAAAATCTTATAGTTAACAATACGCGGTTTGCTAATCGCTTTCTTAGAATCAGGGAAAGAGTTGAAATTCAGTTTCAGCGAATCGAATTTGCTGCGGATTTTAAATGCGATTTGCTGATTTCAAAACTTGCTATAAACTGATTGCTTATCTTTCTTCTTTTCTCTTTTGTATAAATAAGTATTTGTTAAATTTTTTGGGCACTTATTGCATTTCATTGTTGCGTTTTCAAAGTAAAACATTATTAGAAACAGGGTTTTGCTTTTTAATTTGGCTAATAGGCACACACTCGTGGTGAATGTACACACATTTCTTCATTGTTTCTCACTTATAAACTAAGCTAATATTACAAAAATAATTTCGTTATATTTTTTGTTTTGCATTCCAAAAGGATCAAAAGTTCGGCTAGTGCCAATTTTTACCTCTTAAGGTTAAAACATTACATTTCTTTAGGCACATTACTAGTACACAATTCTTCTGTTGGGTGAAGGGAGAACTATATTTGGATAGTTTAAATTTAAATATAATGGATACAGATATAAAGTTAAAGTGGGAAGGTTGAAGTTTATTGGAAGTATTATTTTGTAAATAGTAAGTAGCATGCACAATTTACTTGGTAAATTTAAAATAACAAAATCTGTGTAAACGGATCAGCGTGTTTTGTGCACAATAAACAAAAACTCTTTTTGCAGGTTTTAGTTTCTTGTAATGTTCTCCAAAAATGGAAAGGCACAACTTTAGATTACTTAAAATGTTAATGGCAGTATTTCAATACAATTAAATACGCGTATAAAAGTTTCTACGTTTCTCCGTGGGTGTACACAAACACGCTATGACCAAATACACAATACAAATATACAGAAAAATTATTGAAAGAAGTACAAAAAGTGTAAAACAGTAAAACAGTTTCGTTTAAACAGAAAAAAATTATACAAACATTTTTTTAGAATTTGTTTTATGGCAATTTGCAAAAATTCGTTAACATTTTTGCTGTTTTTATAGAAACAAAAAAACAAAAAAAAAAACTATAAACGTTCACTCGTCTGCATTAAAAAACTCGTTTATTTTCCAGCATACATTGGATTCTTGAAAGTCGATGTAGCTTGTTTGTAGATCGGATTCTCACCCTAAGAACGAAAACAAGAGGAAAATTAAATTTAAATGAAATTCTTCTCTGCATCAAATTTGACTAGCGTCCTTTTCAAATCGCATCAGCCATTAGCAACCAACTCACCGTATCCCATTTGGCATTCATGCGTTCCTTTTCGAAACGCGCAAATTCACGACGATCGTGTATGGTGGTCAACAGTTTCCATAACAGCAGAATGGCCAAACCTACCAAAACAATAGCCGCTATTACGCCCAAAACAATGCCCAGCATAAACACCTTCGGTGGACATTCACGCTCTTGCTGCGCATGCACAATTATCTTCTCATCGGTCGCATCATTGTACTTGAATTGAAATTTGCAATCATCCTCATCGAAATAAAAACACACATGATCCTCTTTGGTTTCATTCTGAATGACCTTTTCCACAGCGATAGGCACAAAAGTGGTGCAATTTTTGATACAATCATCGTCGTTTTTGAGTGGACCAGTTTTGTACATTTGACATTGTACGCAATCCTTCAGCTCTTGACAGCGACCCGAGCAAGTGGGACATTTTTCGCAGTATTTGCCAGAATAGCGTCCTTCTTCGGTGGATTTGCATCTACGGAAAAAGAGTAAGTAAATTAATAAAAAAAAAAAAAATATTAAAAACAGAAAATATATACTTTGACAGGGAATTCATACACTTAAATTATGTATTTTCTCAAATCTATTTCTATCAAATCTAATGAAACCAATTCAATTCAAATAAATTCAACTCAAATCACTTCAAATCATTTTAATCAATTTAAGCCAATTTAAATAAATTCAAGACAATTGAAGTCAATTCAAATCAAATAATTTTAAATAAATTCAAGTCATTTAAAGACTTGAAATTCAAATCAACTCAAATCAATTGAAGCCAATCCAAATCGGTTGAAGTTGAAACCAAATCAAATTGTATCGCCTTATATAAATTAAAATTAATTAAACCCACTTCCACAAGTCAATTGCATTCAGCTCAACTAAATTCACTTACTTGCATACACCGCAGTCGCAGTCACCATGTCCCGAACAAATCTCACGGCCATTTGGTGGTATGCACGTATCATTCGATAAATAACAATCGCACGCTGAACCACCCCAGCCCGCCTTGCAACTGCACACTCCACAGTCACACGTACCATGTTCCGGACCCGAACAGAGCTGCTGCTTATGGCGTTCACACGAGAAATTATCACATTCACAGTATTTTCCCGATATAATCTCCTCTTGATTGGGACGCCTCTCACATTCGCAAACGCCACACAAACATGTGCCACGTCCACTGCAATCTACTTGCGTTGTGTTATCGGCACGGCAGCCGATATCGCTTTCCATGCTCGAATGATCTTCGCTGGCTGAACATTCGCATTTATTGCCAAAGTATGCGCCATCGCAACTGCAAATGCCACACATATATGTGCCTTGGCCGCTGCACCTGGATGAATGCAGCTCGTATAACTTCGAGCCCGGACGCTCACACTCACAGGAGCAGAGCATTTCCAAATCAATAATCATCGATTCCTGGATACCGACCGGATAAATTTGTATAACTTGATTCCAGTCTTTTGGATCGGCAGGGCATGAAGTCACAAGAATTTGTGCTGTAAACGTAACAACATCGCCAACTTTGAGCCCATCGCATCTGGAGGTGGGTTTATTTGGACCGCCCAAACACGACGAATGATATGTGATCTTCACGTGGCTGGTGGCATTGTCTTTCATTTCAATTGAGGAAGAGATTTTCTATTGAATATATTGAGAGAAATTACTAATTGAAACTTGAAGCTCTCGAAAAATTTGATATCCACTTGCAGCACTTACGCTATATTGTTCGCGCACCAAAGACACCACATTTGATGAATCATCCGAGAGTTTAGCACTGGAGGAGCCTTCAATGTGCATTGATAAATTCCTATATACTTCAACTTGGTTGGCAGTAACAGCAAAGATAATATTGATGGCATTCTTTATCACTTTATGATTGATTTGTGAAATGCTGGGATAATCCTGTATTTCCGAGTACGCATTTTCTCCGCGACTGTTCAAGTGACATTCACCATCATTGGGCTCTATCACGCCGCCAAGCTGTAATTAAACAAAAATCATTAAAATCATTAGCATGTAATTAGACTCTTGGTTTTTTGAAGACTTCATGTTACATTACCTTGCCATCACCAGCATAATGAAAACCGGCATCTGTTGAGAAGACCAACAAACGACGTGCTTTCTCACGCCATCCCACTTGGTCACGGCATACAATCGCCTGCATAATCGCATCGAAACCGCCTTCGGGAGCATCCAAATTACCAGAGACAGCTGCCATTTTCACTTTCGACTATTTATTTGTTTGTGATTTGTTTAAAATAATTTTATCATGTTAGTTATTTTCAATTTAAAGGTGTTTTTTTTCATTATTTTTATTGTATTAATTTCGATTTGAATTGGTTTGGTACACTCTTGAAAAAAAAACACAAACACAAACAAAAACAAAAAAACTCTCAATTATGAAAATTTAGTGTCGTTATTTTCTGGGTTGTTGCATAATTTATTCGTTATTTTATAAAATTTTGTAAGTGAAGCTTTAATAGTTCTAAGAATTAAGTAGGTAAGTGGTTATAAAATTATTTTAAAGAGTTTGAGAAGTTTTTAACTATTTATTGATCAATACCATGATCATGTAGGGGCAAATTTAGATCCTGTGCATTGCTGCTATATTATGTATAAAGCAAATGTGGGGTTTAATTGACTGATCTCATCATTCTTCACATCTTTGCTTGATCCTTCAAGATCATTTTCTTCTTAGATTTTCATCAAGAAATGCAGAATACTTCAAAAACGACAACGGAATAAAACCAATGAAATAATGTGAATAACAATTGAAGAAAGAGTGGAATTGGAGAAGTATAAATAATGACAACTTTAAAAAATCTAAGGCTCACCTTAGTTTTCATGAATTATAGAAAGTGAAAACGTCAAAAGCTTACCTTAAACACAACTTTAAAAAGTGACTAAATCTAATGCTTGGGCTTCAGAGGCTCTACATAATCCCACTTATATCTTACTTTTATTTCTAATGGTACAACAGCCCATGGAGGGCTTAGGCCGAGATTTTCGCATCCACTCATGTTGTGCGTGTTATATTTGTACATGAATGGAAGGGACCTACAGTTTAATGCCGAATCCGAACGGCAAAGTGAAAAGCTTCTCATAGGCAATGTTTAATCTTGTAGGTTTGCCTTTGCCATTGCCTGCCAAGAGGTGGTGCCGTGTAGAAAAATTATTTTTTCTACTTTTTTGATTTTGCCTGTGCCGAGATTCGAGCCCCGGACACTTTGCGTAGCAGTCCAATGCACTACCACTACGCCACAGCGACCACTTATATCAGTGATTCCAAAAAAAAAAAGATTTAAAAAGAAAGAATGAAGAAAAATGTTCAGGACCACGAATAATCCAATCACAATGAACATATTCGGGAAATTTTTAAATTTATAAAATTAAAAGTTTCCAAAAAATTTTTAAAAGTTAATGTTACACAGCCTCAATTAAAAATTCGTAAGAAAAGTTTCTTATCTATCATGATTTGTTGGCAAATGATATCAGGAAAAATAAGCAAACAAATTTTCAAACAAAGAAATTTATTGCTAAAATTTTGCTATACAAGGAAAGTTTCTTCTTCTTCTTATTTTAATGGCACAACAGCCCATGGAGGGCCTAGGCCGAGCCTTCACTACGAAAGTTTTATCAGAATATTATTCTAAGTAAAGATTAGGGTGTTTAGTGTGTTCTGATACTAAAGTTTAAGGTTTAAAGGCAAAGTGCATTTTGCAAATTATGCGCTTATGGCCGAGTTCAAGGTTCGGACTATACTAAAATCGTTTAGATTCAAAATCTCTCCAATAATATTTACTTACATATGTTTGTAAATTCAAGAATAAAACAAAAAAATTTATCTCACAGGTTAAGAAACCTAAAAACAAAATTTTATCTCTTAGGTTCAAATTCTCTCCAAAGATTTAATGTCTCCAAAAATGTAATTCGTTTAAGGTTCACAAGTTCACAAGTTTCTAAAATTTTAATCTCATATGTAGGTTCCACACTTGTTTAAAAATTCAATCTCATAACTTTAAAAACTCTCCAAAATGCAATCAAATTCCAATCTCATAGGTTTAAAATCATTGGCAATTAAATTTTGGAGATTTCATCATTGGAGATTTCGCACATGGAAAATTTCTATAATGTGGAGATTGAGTTGCCAACTCTAAAAAAACAAGTACTTTTATTGAAATATGTAAAATCAAGAGTGTACCAAGGTGTAAAAAAAATTTTAATTCATCATAAAAAAAAATCAAAGAATTCAACATGGGAAAGAAGGTAGCAGAGGTGCAAAGCTACTAAACTACATTTGTAGGTACATAACTATATGGTATTATATTCATGTACCTATAAAATTGATGAGGATACGCAAGCATTCTTCTAAATACTACGAAAAAACATAATAAATTCACCAGCAAAAATTAGTTAGTATAATTCAAACACCACAGTAGAACGAAAGCGTTAGTATGTTTGTATGTATATCACACATTCACAATATGTAGCAACCTATTAAACTACACGATACATGATAGCATGCAACCATTTCCCCATTATATTAATTTTTAATAGTAGGAACATGCAAATTAAGTAAAGAATTTGTTTTCTTATGCCTAATTTCCACAACAAAAAGTCTTAAAAACTTACAGAAAATTGATATGTATCCGTGCTTAGAGACATGACATTACGATAGCCATAGGGTGCAGCACAGCCCTTGCACGGCTCTTCCAGACTAATGCATTTAATTTTTAGTTTTTTAATATACGATATTTGTGTAGTAGATGTATGTAAATAATAATAATTTAATGTAGTAATTATACGAATAAACATATAATTAGAGAATGTATACATGTTAAGCAAACAGGCATGAAGACAAAGAAAGTGAGAGTGAGAGTGAGAGAGAGAGAGAAAAAATAGTTATATATTATAAGGATGTATTGTAAGAAATGGTAAATTTTGATACATTTTCAAATGAAAAGTTTGATCAAGCACAAATGAAAATATTCTTAGAGACTAATAATTAAAATAAATTAAAAATAAAATTAAAATCCAATATTTTGAATTTGGAAAAAAAAATCCACTTATGTAAAAAATATAACTAAAAAGAAAAGTGCCCTTCACATTTATGGCAGGTGTATGCAATGCTCATTCATTTGATATTCGATATCGTTTATATAATATTATTATTATATTATTATATGTATGTATATTGTTACCTTAACACAAATCAAATACAAAATATTGCCCAATTATCATAAGATATAAAGCACAAAAGATATGCGTGTTCGATTTAAAACTCTCTGCTTGCTTAAAATAAACTCTTATTTCCAATTTAACTTCAGCACTGTCATAAATATGTGAAAACAAGTTTTAAGAAGCTAGCAGAATGTGAGGGTTAATCGAAAGCTACGAACATTTTCGAAATGCTTCACTGAATTATGAAAAGACTTTATTGAATTATTAAAGGTTTATAAAAGACGAAAAAATCTTTACAAATATCTTAATTGAAGTTGAATTTATTAAATTCCTAAAATATTTGAGTGAATTCTCAAAAAGCTTCAATGAATTTTATAATTGTTATAGTACATTTTTGGAAGACTTACAAAGCTTCATGAAATCCCTATAGAATTCATGCAATTCACATGGCTTCAAATAAATTTATTGAATACTTAAGATTCTACATCAAATTATGTTTAAAACTTCAATGAATTCTTGAAGGATAACTATGAATTTATAGAATACGAGTACTTCTTCAAAAAGCTTCATTGAACTATTAAAAGTCTTCCTTTTTCCATAATTGCCAGGTGTACTCAAAAGACATCAGTCATCAAATTCTCAAAAATCTTCATTGAAATATCAAAGAACAGAATAATCATTGAACTCTAAAAAGTTTACAATGAGTTTTCCAAATATTTCATTCAATTCTCAAATGTTTTCATTGAAATATAAAATCACTTCTTATGACAATTCATTGAATTCTTAGACCATGTTCACATTAGTCTCAGAGCGTCGACTCATTTTGACAAAAGTCCTCTCTCTCATGCTCATACTCTTTTTTCACGCTTACTAGCTCTTTTGAGAGAAAATTAAGCAATGAGTGATAGTGACGAAGTTCCAATTCGTTTCGTTTACATTTCTATCATTCTAAATAAAATTTTGTACGGTTAAATTATTTTTTCGCAGCTGATTTAAATGTCATTTCAACCAAAGTCAAAATGAGTTGAGAAACTAAAAATAAAAAAATACTGCCCAAGTAACTTTTCCTCTCTTCTTTCCTTCCCCTTTACAGGTAGACGTCATAATGAGTTGGCTCACTGAGGCTAATGTGAACATGGTATATGAATTTTCAAATGGCTTCATTGTTGGCATCTACAATCACTTCTTATGACCCGTCATTGAATTCTTATGAGTCTTTATTGACAATATCAAATTCATTTCACACTGTATTGAGTATTTAAAAGACGCCAAAGAATTCTTATGAAACGTAAGAGAATTCTTATAAGACTTCATTCAATTCTTATGAAACGTCGCTTATTTCTACTGAGAATAGAATCTTTAATGACTACGTACTGCATTGAATACTTATAAAACCCCATTGATATCTTTTGGCTTTTCATTGAATTCTTTCCCATTGAAGCCTATGAACTTTTATTTGATTTCATTGAATTCTCAGTTGAGTTGATTTTAGTCTGACTTCGCAAAGTATTAGAAATCATATCGTTCACTCTTACATATCTTGGATAATTGACAACACTGCGACATGATATAATCTTACCACACACAATACAAGTACGTATCACTTACATGACTAAAGAAGAGTACACATTCTTTGTCCAAAACATAAACTTCTAATATATAATCACAAATAAATAAATAAATAACAGAAACACATTTAACATCAATGCACGAATTTGCACATACATACATAAATGTGCAAAACGAAAGCAAAAGCAAATACGAGTACATATAGTATGTATTATAAATATGAAAAGAGCCATAAAACAATATTTAATGAAAACTAAAAAACTAAAACAAAATTCAAACTTAAACCAAAAAGAATAAAACACACAAAACATAATAAAGTTCTTAATGTTTGTATGATATATAAGTAATATTACCAAACAAGCCAGAAACAATATCAATAAATATAATATATTAAAAAATATACCATACACAATAAAAACATAAATTTATATGGTGCACGAAAAAAAAATATAGATAGCATATGCACTAGGAAAGTAGGAAAAAACTATACTGTTTTGTTGTGTGGGGGAGATCAGTCTCTATGTTGGAACAAGGAGAGGGTGTCAGAGACAATATGTATGTATATAAAAATTCAAAATTCATTAATTTCTTACAGTGAAAGTTTCGGTATTGGTACTCAAAGGCATATGATTGCGATAACCATATGGAGCCTCGCAGCCATCGCAGGGATGCTCAAGTCTGTGGTAGTAGTAAGAGTTGAAGTTGTTGTTTTAATAGTGTTGTTGTTGTTATTGTTGTTGGTGGTGGTGGTGGTGATGTTGCACAATATTATATTATTATTGTTGTTGTCCAATTGTTGGTGAGCGTTATATTGTTAGTTGGTTTTTTAATTATGTTTTTTTTTTTTTTTTTTTGTATCAACAAGAAAAACAAAAAATCAATTGCAAACAACAAAAATAATTAATTGCAAAAAGAAGCATAATATAAGTATTGGCAATTTGCAAAGAAAAATAAAAGTAAATGTAAAAAAGAATTGAAAATAAAATATAATTATTAAAAACATTATTGTAAGTATACTTATATATGAGGTTAATTAAAACTGTTCGTTTAAGAAAAGGAAAAATGCAGTAGATAATTAAACCCTTCATACAACTAAATACATCATTAAGTCTAATATGGTAATCCTAAAAATTAAATATTTAATATAAACTGACTTATACCTGGACAAAATAATAGGTGTGAACCCAAAAATTTGTAAAATGAACGAAACAAATTAATTGGCATGGTCTACAATCAAAAGGTAAATTTGGAAGTTTGGTGGCACTGTTTTGAAATGAAATGGGGAATCCCCGCAACAAAAGATCTTCTCGATAAATATTGCGGCCTGTTTATTTGTTCAACCTTCTGGACAATAAAATAGGTGTGTTTTCGTAAAAATTAAAAGTGAATAAATTTAAAGCGTTATTTAGTTCCAGAAAGTAAGATTTCGATGAGAGTGAACTAAATAAAGGTTTAATTATAATTTTTAATAATATTAGATGGATCGTAGAGTTCATTGCAGTACAGAGGAGAGAAGACTTGTTCGTCAGCTCCGAGACAAAGGAAAAACCTACAAATACTTTGCCAGATGGATGCAACGGTCTCAGAATTTCGTTACAAATGCTCTCAAGCCATAAAAAGCTATTGAAACGCGTGGAGCACCGAAAAAAAACTTCATAAGTGACCGACAATCGTATCGTTACATTAGCTAAACGCAACCCGTTCAAGTTGCCCAGAACAATTGCAAGCGAAATTGGGAATGTTGTATCATCACGATCCGTTCCAAGACGATTAGTAAGCGCAAATCTACCCGGTTCCTCTTTGCTCGCAAAGTTCCTCTGCTTAGAACTGCAAATTTGAAGAAGAGGAAAAATTTTGCATTAGTCCTTAAAATGTGGTGCGTTTTACAGGGAGAAAAAAAACGCGCAATATTCTCTGGAGCGATGAAAGAAAAATAAATTTGTTTGGTAACGATGCGGAAAGAAACGTTCGTCGCCCGAAAGGCAAAGAATTCGACGTCCGGTTCACAATGAAAACAGGGAGGGACGGAGGTGGCAGCTATATGGTATGGGGCTGTTTTTCTTAAAAAGGTATTGGTCCGATACATCAAATTAATGGCGTTATGGAAAGATTCGTGTATAGGGATTTGTTGGAAACGGTAACCGCTTTTGTGGAAATTTCAGCAGGACAATGATCCTAAACATTCATTGCGAGTTGTCAAAGCATGGTTCCAAGAGTATAACGTAGACGTCCTTGAGTGGCCAAGTCAATTCCCAAATCTAAATGCTATTGAGAACCTCTGGGGGGAACTTAAACGCCAAAAACAAAACGCAGTTATGGAAATATATTAAAAAAATTTGGTACAACATTCCTGTAGAAACTTGTCGGAAGTTGATATCGTCAATGCCCAGAAGAATCGAAAAAGCCATCAAGAATAATGGTGGATATTCTGGGTATTAATGCGTTCTTACTAATTCAGTAAAATACGGGACCATAAGCAGCAAAATTTCAATATTTATTCCTAAGCTTTTTGTGCACTCCTATTATTCTGTCCAATCGAAAATCTGTGTATTTTATGAATTAACCAAAATTTAAGTTATTTTTTAAAGTTTTTAAAACCTTTTATGTTTTGTTATGACGCTGAAGTATGTTTATGTTGAAAACTAACTTATTTTTTGAAGGACAATAAAAAATATGTGAAAGCCAAGCTTTTTTGAAAAAAAAAATATGTTCAAACCTATTATTTTGTCCAGGTGTGTAAGTACATTCATACATACAATTTTAAAGTATTCTACCATACATTAGAGATTTAGGTTTCACTCTCAGAAAATATTAATTTCATTAAACAAACAATTTCATTGAATTGTCAAAAGACTTCCATGCATTCGCAAAAGGCTTCATTGAATCCTCAAAAGCGTTCATTGTAACTCATAAAAACCTGCATTTATTTTTTAAGGGCTTCATTGAATTTTCAAGACTTCCTTCAATTCTCAAACTGTTTCATTTAATGTTCATTAAACATTTTATTCAACTTATTCTGTGAAGAAAATAAAAATTGCAAAAATTCTTAAGAAAAACAACTTCAGTGATTTCACAAAAGGTTTCACTGAGTTTGTAATAATGAATTCAATGAATATTTGAGAAGCAAACATTAAAATCAAATAAATTAATGCTTTTTTTGTTTTGAAATATTTGCAAAAAACATTATCCACTCATGTTATGCGTGTTATATTTGTACATGAATGGAAGGGACCTACAGTTTAATGCCGAATCCGAACGGCGAAGTGAAAAACTTTTCATAGCAATTTTTACTCTTGTAGGTTTGCCATTGCCGCCTGCCAAGAGGTGGTGCCGTGTAGAAAAATTAGTATTTCTACTTTTAGATTTTGCCTGTGCCGAGTTTCGAACCCCGGACACTCTGCGTAGCAGTCCAACGCATTACCACTACGCCACAGCAACCACGTGAATCTGGTCCGCTAGATCGAAATATAGCCCCAAAATTAATACAAATTGATACCGAAATCGAATCAATAAAATTATCTTTTTGGTTTGATTGAATTTTCAAAAGGGTTTATTAAATACTTTAACGGTTTCACTTAACTCTCACAAGGTTTCATTGAATTCTTAAACAAAATACATTTTTGTTTGTTTCTTTCTTAGAAGATTTTCCTTTCCGTTAGCAAAAGGCTTTCATGAATTCCCTAAAGACTTGAATGGGTGAATTCAAAAAATACTTCATTAACAACGTTGAAAGATTGGCATTCAACCTTAAAAACTTCTTCTCTTCTTTAGTAACACAATAACCTAGCCCATAGAGAGCCTAGGACGAGTTCATGTTGTGTGTGTTATGTTCGTACATGAAAGGAATGCAATTTCTAATATTGGGGGTTGGCAATTGCCTGTCAAAAAGTGATACCGTGTAGATTGATTTTCTACTTATCGAATTTTTGTCGAAATTGGAGCTCAGTTACTTGCACCTACGCTACGGCGATCACTAAAAGGATTCTCAAAGAGACTTCTTTAAATTCCCAAGATTCATTGAACAAATATCTTCAGAGTGCAAGTATAAATAATAATATAAATAATAATAATAATAATATAAATAATACTAATATAAATAATACTAATATAAATACTACTAATATAAATAATAATAATAATAGTATAAATAAAAGAATAACATAATAAGTTTGATAATGCATAATGCATTTTAATTGCAAACCAGTTATCGCTTGGAGATAACAACTGGAATTTCATTTGAGCTGTTACTTCTACACAGCTACAGTGTTTTTCTATATTAGTTTAAAAATCTCATCAAGATATATGTATGTTTAACAATAAAATATACATAATACTACAATATAATAGCTAGGGTTTTTCCATTTTAAGATCTTGGATCACATTCATTCTCGCATCCATTCTGGTTGTGCGAAGCCGAACGGAGAAGTGAAAAGCTTTTCGTAAGAGAAATTGTTACTCCAATGCTGTATAAAACAAAATGTTTTTTTTTACTTTTTGATTTTTGCCTGTGCAGCAGGACAGAAAACAATGAACTACGCCACAAAAATCTTAGAATGAAAAAATCCCGGCGAATATCTTAAAACAAATTTTTTTATATTATAAATTCTTTAAGTCTTTATAATTAAACATTTATAATTAAATTTGATGCTTTTTATGAAAAAAAAAAATTCACAATAAAATAACGATAAAATTCAGAATGCAGAATAACTAAATAACTCACTTCTTAGGTATGGTCGAAACATATGGCATTAATACTTTGTCAACGAATGATCCGAAACCCAAACGGAAATTCGATGTTATATTGCGCATAGCTTCCGATAGTAGATCTCCTAATTGAGATAATTTTTCTTTATCATCTTCCATAGATTTGGACAAGTCCATCAAATAATATAAATCGAGAGGATAATCTTGTGCTTGTTTGTAGTTGAATTTTAAACTATGTATTTGATCTATTAAAATAAAAAGGCGTAAAATGTCAAATATTTAATAAGGAAAATATAACAAAAACACACTCACTGATACGCAATTGTAAGCTCACACGTTGCGGACTGATCTGTACAATTTCTCCGCTAGCACCATAGCCGCCCGACGAGCCTGAAGCAGAAGCACCATATGCTCCTCCATATGAACCAGAACGGCTGCTGCTGCTGCTATACGAGGAATTGGCATAATATGAGCCACTAGATGACATGTAGCCGCCGCCGCCGCCGCCGCCGCTGCCGCCGCCACCACCAGCACCAGCAGCGCCACTAATAGCGCCAGCCTGTGTCAATCCACGATTAACCACAATACTTTCTATAGTTTCTGGATTCAAAGTCCATGCTTCCCCGCACACTTCTTTGTTACTGCTCTGGAAGCATCGTAGTCGGTTTGTTTTTTCATGGTCGGGTTCCATACACCAAGCACAGCCATCTGTTTGTATACACTCGTAACATTTGCGCTTATTTCCGCAAGGATTTTCTTTTGAAAATCCTTTTATTAGTTTATTATGTGTTTGAGCAGCCGTAAACGTTGTCAGGCAACTGCAGACGATGACGAACAGTAAAACCGCCAGAGTGGGTGGCAGGCGATAATTGTTGCACATTTTGTTTTTTTTTTTTCTTATGCCGTGAAGCTGTAATGAAATGAAAGTGAAATGATTAACTAAAAAATAAACCGGCAGTCAAGAAAAACTAAACAAAAAGAAATTGTAATAATTCGAAGGTGAAGCACAAAGCTCATCAGCCTCCCACTCTTTTACACCCTCCTCAATACGTAACAATTTCGAGTGAGAGATAAGAAATAATGAAAATAATAATAAATATATATATTTTTAAAATAGACGTGAACGCATTCTATAAGAGCTTGGAGTATTGGAATTAATAGCAATGCTACTGCTGATAAAAGTGCAAAGAATAATTATTAGAAAATTTAAATGCGATAAACTGCGAAAAGATCGGCGTAGGCCCTCCATGGGCTGTTGTGCCATTAAAAGTAAAATGCGATAAACTCTAAGAGAAGCAAGTATATAGAAAATAAATAGATTTATATACAATATATATTTATAAAGCGCTGCAACCAGCGCCAAATTGTCGTACCGCCGTCGAATATAAAACACAAACTTACTCATTTATGTACTCGGTTTTGCTGGCTGCTTCCACAATTTGGCAAACAGCGCCACAGCTGCTCTTGAGAAAGCAAAAACAAAATAAGCAAAAAAAAAAAAAAACAAAACAAACTCAACGCAAAAGTATAATCAAATATATTGTATATAATTTTTTTCCTACTGCTGTTGTTGTTGCTGTTGTATACAATCAGCAAGATTTCGTGTGAATTAAAATCGAGTCAAACATGAGTCATCACCATCTACAGCGCCGCATTTTGCCCGTGAGCGTTGGGGAGAAGTGTCCGAGAAAATGAAATCACGAATCATAAAGAAATGACGGAAGACTTACACACATTCGTACATTAAAGTCTATGTATATCATTTATATTATGTATATTGTATACAAATCTATGACAACAAGGTGGTCAATACATTAGCAACATTTATAATATAACTATTGACATTTGTTTGTAATATTTTAGAATGAGTTCATTAAAGCGCAATCAATCGCTTTATGTACTACAATTTATTCAAAATATTCATAAAACGATTAATTGAAGATATGAGATTATTATGACGAGAAGATTAAATAAAAAGCTTGGTTCATTGATTACTAATAAACGAGTGAGGAATTTACTAAAATTTCAGTAAAGCAACAATTTTAAATGTACAATAAACAAAACAAAAGCAAATGAATCACCTAGTGCTTTTTTTCAACATGCATATCATATTTTAGAACTTTCTTCATTCTAAGGTGCTGGTTATACTGGTGTTCGCTGTTCGACGAACACATCTTATTTTATTCTCGTGCTCGACGTAGCGGTTACATTTTTGGTCGTTACAGAGTTGCTTTTTGTCGAGATTCAGTTTTTTATTGTAGTACTATATTGTTCGCAATGGCAACACTAAATGGTATACCTAAAAATTTTAAACGATTTTATTAATATGGAGCGTGAAATTAATACTCAATATAATTGAAAAATTATGAAAATAATATGATTTGTTTCAATAGTTTTATGAATAATATATTTAATATTCACTTTTAAAAACTAAAAACATTCGCAACTTAGATTGATGATTTTTTAGTGGTCGTTGGATAAAAACATTAATCCATTTTGAATATCAGTAAAATTTTGTCTACACCAACTTTAAAAATTCATTAAAAATATAGTACATATATTTATAAACCTTTACCAAAGGTAATCACTGTTTAATATATGGTATCTATATATCGCTACGTCTATTCTTCAACGTATCTCCATTTTGGACGAAATGGTTTTTTTTTTTTGGGTACATTGCATAAAATCTCCAAAGAACCCAAATAAGTTCTCAGCGAGTTTGTACGAAACAACAAATTTTAGAGCCAATTCTTCAACCTCGTATCTCCACTTGAACACTAAAGATTATGAAAAGATAAGGAGTGAGATCGAAAAAATCGGATAACTTTGAAAGACCAGTGCTTTGAAACTCTTCATCTGAATGAAAAAATTGAAACAGTAGACTTTGCGTTGGATGAAATACAATCACATGTTTTTTGACTTGTGAACTTGCAGTTGAGTGATGGCATCGGAAGTGGAAAGACGCGATTTAGTTGTTGAATTATTTCGAGAAAATCCGCACTGGAGCCAGAAAACCAAGGCGAAAGTTGCACAAAACACTGTCGCGATGATTCTTAAAAAATTTAATACAGACTTAACAGTTGCTAGAAAATATGGTTCAGGAAGGAAATGCGGTTTCGTGTCTCCACAAAAGGCGGAGAAAGTCGTTGCTCTCTTAGAGAAGAATCCAGCGTTGTCTAATCGAAAATTGGCGGAAAAAGCGAGTTGTAGTGAGTTTTTAGTTCGTAAAATTAAAAAATATGCGGGCCTTAAAACATGCAAAGTGCAGTCAGTACCCGACAGGAACGATACTAAGAACTTGGTAGACCAGAGCCGAGCTAAAAAGTTGAAGACAGATTTTTTCCAAAAATTCGATTGCTGTTATGGACGATGATTCATACGTGTTGTCTAAATTTTCTCAATTGCCTGGTCAAGAGTTTTACACCACAAAGGAACGAGGAGGAGTTGAGGAAAGATTTAGGACAAAACAAAAGTCCAACTTCCCGAAGAAGTTTCTGGTATGGCAAACGATTTGTAGTTGTGGGCACTCCTTATTTAGTTTTTAATCGTAGATAAATTAAACTAGATAATATAGCGAACTTGGTGTAGAAACTATAACCACAGGTCGGAATATATTTTGCAGATAATATAGATTATTATAAATAGGCAAATTTCAAGAGAAGTCCAAATTTAACAAATTACACGACTTGGATTTGTAATGATTATTTATGGTTGTCTGTATACTTTGTCACCTCATTTCTTTGAACGTTTCAAGTCTATGTAATATTAAAGAAATATGTAAAACGTATTTTAAAAATTTTCGAATTTGGACAATGGATTCTGGTACCTTTTCAAAATGGTTTAAAACATAGAGGACTACAACAACCCAAGTATACAGCTTGAGCTCTGTAAAAACAAAATTCCTATCTTTCCTTCCTACTTAAATTATAGTTAATAGTATGTATGTTCATATGTGTTCCTATACCAAGAAAGTTAAGAGATCCATGGGATCCACTGTTTACAATCTTCTACACACAGTTACTAGTTCTGAACAACTTCGTTCGGCAGGGTTCTTTCTTTGTGCTACCATATAGCACCATTAAGAACAAAACACTTCAATGAAATATTTTCGAACAAGGGAGAAAAACTCGCATAATAATTATTTACTACTTAATTCTAAACGCATGGTAGAGGCGATTTATGTATTCTGACATTTCATGTAACAAATTTTTGTTTGGGGAAATTGGCGCAAAATATTACAGTAGTTGATGAAGTTTTGAGTTTAATACAAACATTTTTATATCTGTCTACATAAATTTTATTAATTGCAGGCGCTCAACAAAATATATCCTTCGGAATGTGATATGTAGATAATTTCAATTTGAATTAAAAAAATTCCAGTAATTTGTTAAATAAATATCATTGGCATCTTTTAAAAAAGTGTTATAGTTTACTAATAAAACAAAAAATTCATATGGCCGTTGACCAGGTAAAAGCAGCTAAGTCCATTTGGACGACATGCAATTTATCATTTATCACCCAATACCTATTAATAAACTACTATCAAATATAACCTTATCAACATCTGTATAACTTATAAGGTAAAAACTATTTTTTGCATAGTTATTAAAATAAAAAACTTGTTGCTTTTCTTTTCTTTAGTATTGGAGAGTTACTTCAACTTATCGTAAATTATTCATACAACTTTCCTACCAGCGTTCGTCATAAAGTTAATATTCATACACTCACAACATTCTTCGAATTGTAAATGACAAATGCCATGAATGAATTCTTAATTCGGCACAGAGCTAAGCTAAAGGGAAGTTGAAATTTCAAGTAGCCTTAAATTACAGAGCATAATTTCCCTTTCAAATTTCATTAATTATTATTATTAAACTGCACTAATGAAAAGCGAATTTAAAGTCAAATGTGTTTTCATACTTCTAAAAATAATAAACAAAACTCAAATCAAAATCGGAAAAGGTGGTGCTGTCTAAAATTATGCCCACGCAGCTGCTGCAATAGCCAGGGAAAACAAAGCAACAACAGCATTGAAGCATTAACAAAAAACAACAAACAAAATAAACTGAAATACATAAAAGCAATGAATCCAAATCGACATATGAGCGAAATAATACATAAATCCAAAGAGAATCTGAATCTGGTTGTGCTGCCATTGTAGACGTCGCTGCTCTATTGCCTCTGCCAGCTGGTGCAGATTGTGGGGACGTGGGCGTTCTAACTTGTTCTCTGCACAAGCAGCCAGTCACAGCAGCAGCACCGAAGGAGCCTTAACTAACAACTTCAGAATATATATATTTTAACATTTTCTTCAATATAAAATTTACTATTTTTCATTTAATAACATTAAAGCTCTTTTGTTTTCTTTTTATCTTCCCATCGTTTCTTATTCCCCCGTATATCTTTTTGACATTTGAGCAAATTGGGAAATAATGAAATCATCACAATTTGATTTTTTATTTTTCACAAAATTGGTAACAAATTAACAGTTCTTACGTAATTCTTTTAATATTTCTAAACAATTTTGCACTTACACTAAAGTTTGCCGTAAAGTATTTTGTAAATTTAAAACGTTTTCAATGATATCTCGTTGATTATATTTCCATCAGGGCAGGGACGTTCGTTGTTCTTCACTGTTTTTTATTTTCTATTACACTTTTATACACTAGCAGCGCTGCGCCGCACCGAACCGCAATCGTCAAAAGTTTCGAACAGTCTAATGAGAAGAAAAATAGTGTAGAATGAGAAGTTGTAAAAATCTTCGAACAATTTGCTGCCAATCAAACAGTGATGCCAAGTTTGTGGATTTTCTGATTATCATTTTTAAATGGAATGCACTGCATAAGAATTGGCATTACTTTTTGGAAAAATCTGCTCTGAATATGATTTATGCAGCTATAAAATAGGAAAAGAATTTTATGTTCAAAGATTTACACTCGATATATCTTATGCTTCTTAAATGGCACAACAGCCCATGGAGAGTCTAGGCCGATAGTGATGGGCGTTATTTCGTTATCGATTATTAAATCACTGTGATATAAAATATCACCGATCACTACTGTGAGTGAGGAGTTTCCAGCTATTTCACGTGGTTTGATTGCGCCTACTTTTTTTCACAGCGTAATTTTATTTTCTCCTGGTTTTGATCTTTACTTCTCGTTCACAGTCACGGTCATCATATTCCAGTTTTATTTCTCATATATAAATGAAAAATTATAGCATTCTTTACTTTACTTTTAATGGCACAACAGCCCATGGAGGGCCTAGGCCGAACTTTTCGCATCCACTCATGTCGTGCGTGTTATATTTGTACATGAATGGAAGGGACCTGCAGTTTAATGCCGAATCCGAACGGCGAAGTGAAAAGCTTTTCATAGGCAATTTTTACGCTTGTAGGTTTGCCATTGCCGCCTGCCAAGTGGTGGTGCCATGTAGCAAAATAATTTTTTTTACTCTTTGATTTTACCTGTGCTGAGATTCGAACCCCGGACACTCTGCGTAGCAGTCCAACGCACTACCACTACGCCACAGCGACCACAATTATAGCATTATACGCTGCCATTTAATCGAGGCAGCGTCAAGTAAAGTGAACCACGAAATAGTTATAATATTCACTATTTGAATCACAGTGACACAGAAATAACAAATAAAGCACCACTGTTTTTGCTCATCACTAGTAGTTTGTATAATATTTATAGGGGAGAGTGGAGAGTTGTGCAACAAGTATCTCTCATAGGGCAAGATCTTTTTTTACTAGTACTAGACGCGTCAACACGCTTTATTAGATTTTAAGGGGAATTTTTTTTTGGAAAGATTTTTGAGCCAATTGCATTGTGACATTTCTACTTTTTCTTAGAAGCGGATTACAAAGGCGAGAGCATAATTTTAAACCAGGATACTCCTCTTTAGAATGACAGACAAAGAAATCAAAACGCGATCAAAACGCAATGAGTTCGCCTGAGAATGTGATTAATTTATGTGGAAAGCTGATGAAAACCTCACGAAAGAGGCGAACAAATATCAAATATGCGTTGCACTACGAGGGAAGCTTAGTCGTCGCAAAATTTCTAAACCAGCGATAATGAATATTATTTTAAATAATATTTGTAAAGGTCCGTTGCCGAAAAATGTTAACAGAAGCAATGCCATCCATTGCAATATATGTAATCGGGGATATAAAACTGAAGCCCATTTTATATTCAAATAATTGGTTTCTGTGTTTTTTGCTACGTAAAGAAAATCAATCTGAACTTGCCATTTTTTTCAATTTAAATAAACAATATCCATCGAAGCATATCGTTTTCTTCAACTTTGAGCTATGTTGCTATGTCAAATTTCTACCTTTTTCGAAAAATAAAAACTGGCTTTCGGGCCCACAAGTAAAATTAATGGAATTGTTTTCAATTACAACGAACTGCTCATTCCAGAAGTTGTGTTTTAATCGTACTAGAACTCTAATTTTAGGCCCGAACCTTAGATTTCTGGATTCAAAGTCCTTTTCACTACTCTCCTAATTATTTAAAGGTATTGTCTTTTTTAATATTTGTTGTCAAATTTGAGTAATGATTAATGAATTTTCGAAAACAAAAATCTATAGCAAAAGTCGAAAACAAATTATGTGTATCAATTTCATTTGTTAAGTGGAATCTATGATATCTCAAGTTCTATATAAAATTTTCAATAGAATATTCATAAATGGCAATAAAGATGTGTATAATTAGAACTTATCATCACTTGTAATTTCAACATAAAGTAAGTGGTATTAATTTAATACCAAATCAGTAGGACGATACAAAACAACATACAGCGCCATTCTCTGCGGTGTACAATAACATCCACTTTTATTTAAATAGAGTTTGATTCATACTTGTGGATGCATATGTACTTTCATCATTAATGTGTATACACATAATAATTTTGTTCATACTTGATTGATAAAGGGTTGCGCCCTTCAATTCTGTGACAATTTCTGGAATTTGCCTTCACGTAAATATAAAAACGATTCTAAAGAAGTAAACTTCACAAAAGTATTGTGTATTCACATAATTTTTCATACACTACTTTAGGGTTTTTATTTGTCAGTTTATACTCGCTCATTATTTCAGCTCTAGAAATTTTTAACGATTTTTTTTATTTAAATGTAAAATATTTGTTTGCAATGTGAAATTTTACTAGAAACTAATGGAGTATGATTCCAACTCAGCACCCTCTACAAGCAAGTTTAAATCATACGCGAATCAGAGCCCTCTATCAATTGGTTGGGTTCATACTCGTGGATACATATGGAGGCCCATCATTTATGTGTAGTATATAAATATGCATACTAATTTTTTCATAATTGATTAATAGAGGGCGCTGCCCTTTATTTTAATTTCCGTAGTGGGACAATTTTCCGTCCCGTCACGATCATCTTTTATCCCCTTGTAAATATAAAAACGATTCTAAAGAAGTAAACTTCAATAATGTTGAGTACCTTTTTTAAAATAATTTCCCAAAATTTGGTCTTTTGTAAGTTTCCCTACATTTCTCTCAAAAGTCTGGGAGAGAGTGTAGAGTCAAAAAGGGAATAATAGTATAAGTCTCTCGGGCAACATATTTAAAAAACTTTATGAACTTTTTCAATTTCTGTTTTACTTTTTGTAGTGTTTACTTATTGCTTTAATTTTTTAATTCTTAGCTTGGCATATGCTTCGTGAAATCGTGAGTAGATAAGAAAACATATGTGATTTGAGGTAAATTGAATTAATAAATAAAGTAAAAGTGATAACAACAATCATTGTATGCCGTGAAAGTTTTTTCTTAAAGTTTCCTCGTAAGTCTCTTTATGTAAAAAATACGAGCAACTTTAAAAGAGAAAGTGAAAAACTAGCAAGAACAAAGAAAAGCGAATAAATTTGACAGACTGCAATTTCGTTGCAAAAACGAAATCCAAAAATATTTTAGTTTTATGCAACTCTGTATTACGTTGCTGCAAATAAGCTCATTAACCGGAAGCAATTACTAACATTTATAAATTGAAGTTGGCAGCGCTGCTGCATATTGAGAACTTAACGCCGTTTGAATTTAACGCCGGCAACTTAATTCATTGACATAGTACCGGTTTAACAGAGATACTTTAGAACAGCATAATTAAGAATAAACAATGGTTTTATGTTATATAATTATGACTAAAAGTAAAATGTATTATATGATTGATTTATAGCAGGGTTATGGAAAACTAAAATTTTGTCAAATAACAAATAGCATTCGGTAAATATAATATGTGTTAGGGGATTATAAATTATAGTTAGCTGTTGAATACAAGTTTAATTTTTATATAAAGTAAAAAACGAAATGTATTTTATACTACATATATGGTAATAATTTATCATATCAACAACGCACTCCAGTATATAAAGCCGTTGTTGAAAGCATCGGCCTACATTTGTTGAATTCAACGGCTAGCTGTACCAACGCCGATAATTCAAATCGACTTGGAATTATAATTGGCAATTCTCTCTCTCTATGCTTTCCATTCATACGTTTTGAAGTGCTTGCAAGAAAGTAAAGTCTGCGGATCTAATAAAACAGTAAATGTGAAGAACTTTTAGTTCAAATAAGCAAATTAATTGCATAAAATATGAGTAATAAATAGTTAAACTGGTGGTACGCTATTGCAGAGTGTAAAAAGTGTGTAAATTAAAGTGTAAATATTGAAATGGTAGATGTGAAAAAATCTACTTTACTTTTTTCTTTCTCTTTATCGTTTTCATGCATTTCTCCCCATATTCATTCCAGAACGACGAAATTGCTCATTTATTTTCCAGTGTCAAAGCGAGTCGCGCCGTAGTCGAAGGTTTATGTGTTTGTGCGAATGAAGGAAAAATCAAAGAAAATAAGTGAAAGAATTGCTATAGTTGCAAATTTTATATGATTTAATTTAGTGTACAAATTTTGCAAAGAAAGCATTAAGATTTTATCAAAAAAAATTTTTTTTGCCAAGAAATGTGTGCTAAAGTGTGATAAGGAGTAAACTATGAATATTTCATAATAATGAACATTAGGCGCACTTTCTAGCACAGCACTACAACAACATCCATACAAAGCAAATCAAAAATTTTCTTTTGGCTCCTATTACGGGAGAGTCTATTTCATATTATTCCTTCTTTCCTTTATATTGTGGGATTGAAAGTTGTTGGTGCTCCTTTGTATCGCTTCGTAGCAACAATACCAAATTGTTTCCCCTTATTTTTGGGCTAAGGTGCTTGTTTGTATATATATATTATTTCTACTACTTAACGATCACGATAAAAATTCAATATGCAATCATCTCGTATGGATACCATCACAGCTGAAGAAAAAAAAAACTACAATAACCGCAACGGCAACAGCAAATCATGCAACATGTTCCATCGAAGATATTGATACTCTCTTGTGTATTCAATCAATTTTTTGGTGCTTTATTGTTATTAACTTTTTTGGATTTCTTTTGAATTGCACAACGAGGTAAGCAAATTTAATTTTTCGTACATTCATATTCAATATTATATTAAGGTGGCAACTTTGCATTCCAATACCATCGTTGATATCTTCGTCCGTCTGTACATCGTTGTCGTCATCATTACCGTCTTCAATGACAAGCGAAAGTTGTCTTCCTGCTTTTTATTCCTTTTCTTTTTGTTGTTCCTGTACAGTTTTGTTTTTGTATTTGACTTTGTAATTCTTCCATTTGGCTGGCAATACATACATTCTCATACATACATATCTAGGTACCTGCATACAAACAAACAAACTTGCATGCAACATTTTCAATTTTCTTTCTGTCTCCGTCCGTCCGTCTGTCCGTATGTCCGTGTTTGACTTCAAATGCCGATCTGTTGCAATAATTTCATTTCTGTTGCAGTTGTTGTTGTATCGTTTCATACGTTCATTGAACGTTTATACAACAACACCACATAAATGCAGACATACATATGAACATATGCAATATCAACGTCAAAAACAACAACAATAACTAATGCTGCATACAATTTTTATTACATTTGTTTTTCAGTTTTGTGTAGTTTTTGCTGTTGTTTTGTTTTTTGTGTGTTAAAAAGTAATCAACATTCGACGGCTTTTTATACTCTTTTCTTCTCACCACAATCGCGCTCTTTTCATGTTAAAGTCAACTCTATACTGTAACTAATCCAAGGCTTTATGTAATAATGAACACAGAAAAGAAAAAAAATACTAAAAAAACATAAACAAATTAGAAATAAAACACAAATTATTATGTTGCAATAATAATTTTCTTATAAATGAAATTTGTACATAGTTTTTGTTTTTGGTTTTTTTTTTACCACATACAAACAAACTTCAATTACAATTGCATTTCAAATTGTTGTAATTACTAATCGAATTTTTCAATTATTCTTTTGCAATTATTTTGAATTATTGATTTGGCAAGCTGAACATAACTGGCCAGTATAACCAGCAATGATCGATTATTTAATTTGTTTTATTTTGATTATGGTTACAGTCAATTTGTTGTTTAGCCTTAATGTTAATCTAACTAACTATGCCATAGTTTAGCATTTTTGTTTAACTTTACATTCATATTTGAAAAAAATTGAGTCACGACACGAAGTGTCTAAAGATGGGTTGGTTATTGGAATACATGCATACATACATACATACATACATTCATACATACATAGGTGCAACGATCAGTTTTATTTGCATACGTACTATGTACTATGAACATATAATAATGTATGTTTTTAGTTACCATTTTAAAATTGTTTTGATTATAATGCACCTTGAAATATAAATTAAATTAATGAGATCCAAGAAAAAATATGAGATAATCTTTCAAATAAATATCAAGGTCAAATATTGAAATTTACGTGCCGTGTAATTCACTTGCAAACGAAATTGAAATCTGAACGAAAGAAATTACATGGTGTCGTTTTCAATTCCAATGAATTTCAGTTCGACTTTTAATTTTATATGTACACAATTTTTTTTTTTAACAAGGACGAATTTACTATATTCATTCTTTCATCTTGTAAAATTTGCCATTGTAATGTAATATTATTCCAACCATTTTAATCTGGTTGCTTGAATTTGCTCACATTTGTGAGAATGTGGTCTCTAATTATTTGAATGTTGACCAACAGTGAGTGGCGTAGTAGAACGTAGGAACAGTGTAGCGTAATCTTGGATTTCAAAATCTACCAGAACTCTCATAAAAACATGAATTATTCGATATTTAATGAATTGGGCAGTTTTACAATCTGAATTTTTAGTGTCAGTCAAATTTCATATAATAATCACTCACCAATTTGGCTTTAGAGGAAAGCACGGTAATGTGGAACAAGTGCACAGAATTGTACCGGAAGTACGAAAAGCATTTGAGGAAAAAAAGTATTGCTCTACTTTTTACCTAAATGTTGCTCATCCGTTTGGCATGAAGGCCTTTTGTACAAAATTTATATAATGTTACCTCCATACACCAAAGCTATAATAAAAGCTATCTGCCTAACAGAGTTTTCTGCTTTAAGCATGTGTAGCTTACACATCCAAAAGTTACCCAATTGCAGCTGGAGTACCAGAAGGGGCTTTCTTTGGTCCGCTATTATTTACCTAAGATTTGCCAACAAAGCATAATCATCATAATTTACACACATTTAAATTTGCTGATGACACAGCAATTTTAAGCGCCCAAACTGACCCCACAAAAACTTTCAGGATCATCTTGAAACACTAGAAAATTGGTTAGACACATGGAGAATATTAGTAAATGATTCTTACTTTGGCGCTAAGAAGATAAGCTTGCCTTGACTTTCAATAATTGTCCTATTCCCCAAATAAATAGTGTTAACTACCTCGACATGCATGTTGATAATAGATTGATTTGGAAAAAGTATTTTGAATCAAAAAAGATTATATCAAAAATAAAAGTATCGAAACTACACTGGTTGTTACATAAAAACTTCTAGTTGACCCTGTACAGCAAATGGTTTCTCTTTAAAGTGGTTATTAATCCTATCTGGAAAATCTTCAATGAATTTAATCCAAAATGCTCAGAACCCTCACTGCAGCTCTATGGTACATACGAAATATTAATATTCATAAACACTTCAATATACCCATGGTTTTTGAAAAAATATACGAATTTTGTGAAAAATATACCATGAAAATGAAGACACAACCTAATAGTCTGGCATGAAGCTTACTATAACGATCTTGATATAAAATAAACTGGCACAATTAGTCACGATCTACACTGAGCAGGAAGGAGGCTAAAAATTATTTCTTCACCAGAAGTCATTTGTATACATCTTTCTTGTTCGGTGTAAGCTGGTCGCTGTGGTGTAGTGGTAGTGCGTTGGACTGCTACGCAGAGTGTCCGGGGTTCTAATCTAGACAGAGGCAAAATCAAAAAAAAAAAAGTTGAATATATAATTTTTCTACTTCTACGGCACCACCTCTTGTTAGGCAATGGCAAACCTACAAGAGTAAAAATTGCTATGAAAAGCTTTTCACTTCGGCGTTCGGATTCGGCTTCCATTCATGTACAAATATAACACGCACAACATGAGTGGATGCGAAAAGCTCGGCCTAGGCCCTCCATGGGCTGTTGTGCCATTAAAAGTAAAGTAAGTAAAATCGAGAGTGGTCGCCGTGGCGTAGATGGTAGTGCGTTGGCGTGCTACGCAGAGTGTCCATGGTTCAAATCTCGGCACAGGCAAAATCAAAATTGCCTGCCTCTTCGCAATGGCAAGCGCACAAGAGCTAAAATGGCCTAAGAAAAGCTTTTATTTTAGATTTATTTATAAGAAAGATTTAATCAAAAATAAAAAAAAAACTAGACCTGGGAAAGTTCGATATAAAACACGATCAATACCTACCGATGTTTTTCCAAAACTATCGATAAACATCGACAAACATGGGTAATTTTCGATTCCAGAGACGTCGACTATTGTGGTCTAAGCTTAACATTAACGGTGACGTTACTGTAACATCATTAATATCAGTATATATGGATTACCTACCGATATAAATCGATAGATGATGATGTTTCTCCCAGGAATAGCTCTGCCAATAAATGAAACAGTGTCTTCAAGCCGAAGATGTTCTATCTATGTATTGGTTGCCTAGAAAAAATCATCTAGCCGATAAATATCTAGTTCATTATAAATATAAAAGTTTTAAAATAACAGAGAAGGATCGATTAGAAATATTTGGAGGTTTGTTTTAAAATTTGCAAAAGTTACTCTTTAATGGTATTGAACTCAATTGAACCAACAAAAAAGAAGCAAATTTAGTCAAAAACCAATTACCAGCACTGTTCTGTTTTCCAGCCTTGAAAGAGCGAACAGATATCAAATGATATGATAATTGAATAGACAGTTCCTCTTTATCAATCCTTAATACAGATTAGCGAAAAACAATATCATTTCATTAAATTGAAGTATTATTTTCCTTTATTTTCCTTTATAGTGACAAAGTCCATAGATATTTTTGTCCTATTAACTAAACCAGCACTCTCAGCTGAAAGTGAGAGAGAGAGAGAAAGAGAGAGAAAAAAAATAAATAACTAAATTATCATTGCTATTTACGACGCATTGTTCTTCTTTTTTATCAGTGACTTATTTCAATACAAGTACAAACAAACTTAGAGGGAAAAACACTTTTTAATAAAAATAAATAGAGAGCGAAACATTAACAACAAATATTATATATAAAGTATGACAACGTGACGTTTTAGCAGAAAAATAAAATACGAATTCGTCTAAATTTTGTGCAAAACAAAAACAAGTTAAAAGAAATATGTACGTATTGTATATGAATTTCAAATAACAAAACAATTATGATAAGGTAAAGCTTATCGAATGTATGTATGTATGTAGATAAAAACTTAAGTTACTCTTTTCCACTAAATACTAAAAGCAAATCAAATAAAAAAAAAAAACAATAAAAAAAGAAGGAAAAGAAGAAAACAACTGAACAATATTTTTCAATTAACAATTAACATTTTACGTTGTTGTTGTTTTGGCAGCTTGAGTATGACACTTGGACAGCAGAAACACTGAAAGAGAAACAATGAAACGCAGAAAGGAAGAAGAAAAAAGTGGCAGTAATAATTGCTGCTGTTGCTGCAATGTTTGTCATTGATTCTTCTTCTTTTTCTTCGACGTCTGTTTCTTTAACATCATCAGTTTGTTGCTGGCGGCTTGTGCATGTTTTGTACGTTTGCGCTTCCCTGAATGGCATTAAATTGTAGCAGCAACAACAAGCACATACGAAGCAACATCATTGCAATTGTTGTTGTTGTTGTTGTTGTTGTTGTTGTCATCATTGTTATTGCTGTTGTAGCTGTACTAAAGTTGGTAACAATGTCATCATCATTATCATTGAGCTAGTACAATAACTCTTTATACATTGCATAAGCAGAGAGAAAAAGAGAACAAGAAGAGTGACAAAAAAAAAAGGACAGAGAGGGAGAGAGAGAGAGGTAATTTGAGAGCAAATCAGCAAAGAGTACAACAGAAACACAGGACTTGAAGTTTACGAAGTTTTAGAGTAGACTCAGGTGGTGTTGATGATTGCCTTAAGAGGAGAGAAGGCGTGGGGCTAATACAAACCCATACATAAATACATATATTGTTGTGAAAACAACACGAAAACGAAGAAAATATGATGCGTTGGAGTTACCTTTTACTGTGTGTAGTATGAATATATGTACATATGTGCATTGTAGTAAGCAGTAAACTATCGATTGACGACAGACAAGTAGCCCGACACACAAGAAGCCAGTCAGTCAGTCTAACAGGCAGGCATATAGGCACACTATTGGCAGGTCCAAAAATTAAATGTTGACAACAACAGTTATAATCTTTACTTGATGTTCTCTGCATTACAGCGTAGTATCAGTCGGTAGCAGCAATATATTTTATTTATTTTTAATATTTTATAATTCAAAGATATACCTTTCATAGAATTTTTGGTTAGAATACGAGTATATACTGAAAGTATTTAACATTTAACAAAAAAAAAATGTTCTTCTGTGCAACTTATCCGTTGGATTTCATTTAGTTTGAGAACACAAATGTCAGTTATTTACCACCATTTGACATCACTTTTTCATAAGAAAATAATGTTTAAAGTTAAACTCCTTTACTATGAGAAGATGAGAAAATGCGAATTTAATTTACATGTACATTCATTATTGATTTGGTAGTGCCGGTTTACAATCAATCAATTGATTCAAAACTAAAATCAACAAAAACAAATACATTTTTAAGTCTCTTTGCTTACAATCTGTTTACATAGCGAAAAGTTATAAAACTCGTTTTTCCATTGAATTGTTGTGAATCATTTGATGCCAATGTAAGCTCGAGCTTTTTACTCTGAATTTATATTTGATGCAATATTAAGAGTCGGCTGCTTTAGTGGAGCTATACCATTGTATATTAATTAACACTTTCCGTATTAATTTTATTTTTAAATCTCTCCCTCTATATTTTATTTCCAAAATCTATTTTTAATAATCCAAAAAGAACCACATATGTACATAATTTTTGCCCACTGTTGTAATGCATTCATTCTTCCTGCATCTTCTTCTCTTCTGCATAATACGTAATGTTTTTTTCTCATTCGAATGCACCCTTTGAGCGAACCCAATTGAAAACATTTAACATGGCAACAATGCTTTGTTTAACCAGTTAACCATAATCGTCATCATCATCATCATCAACATCCACAACATCAACATCATTATTATCAACAACAGAGAGTTGCTGGCTTTTGCTTGCAGTTTTTCCATTGCTGCTGTTGTTTTAGCTGGTTACATCGTTACGTCGTTGTTTTTCTGTCTGTCTGTTTGGTAGACAGCCTGCCTGCCTGTTTGCCAGGCTGGCTGGTCCTTGAACTGTCAATATGAAAAAAGAAAATAAACCAAACAAAACAAAAAAAAAAATATAAATAAAACCAGAAAACCAGGCATAATATACCATAAAACAAAAACGAACAAAATAAAATCTCATTTCCAGCAGCAACAGAGAGTGCAGCATCAAAACTTTTGGTTGAATTTATACCTTCATTGTCGATGCTGATTTTGCTGTTGCTGTTGCTGTTTCTGTTGCTGCTGCTGTACTTTTTTCTTCATCACTTCAAGTACTCGCTGGCTCGTTTCCTCGCTTACATACGCTTTTGCATGCAATTGAACTAAAAACTGAACTGATTCACGACCACTTTTGCTGCTGTTGCTTTTGCTGTTGTTGCTGCTGCTGCTTTGGTTGTTGTTTCATGGTGCTGTTTTGGTTGGCGCTTTCATTCATTCGCATTTGCAATTACTTTGCATGCATGCTAAATAATTTATTACTTCCCGATGGCAACATCCACATCATGAGCAAAGCGGCTGGCTGTACTTGCAGCCAGAAACAGTAGCCATCGAACTTTTCTATTACTAACTAGTGGTAAGTAAATCCTGCCTGCTTGCTCTGCTCTGTCTGTGCTCCTCAGCTTTATGCCTACTACTGAAAACTCGACTACTTCATTATGCATTGGCAGGAAGTTTACATTTGCCGCTGGTGGTGGGTAAGCTTTTTTCTTTTTTTTTTTTTTTTTTTTTTTTTTTGTTCATCAACAACATGTCGTCATAGTCGTTGTATTATGGGACTTCCTGCTGTGTGCTTCTATTATCCTCTCTCATCCGTTTACCCCCCACATTTTACATTTTTGTGTAATGCGTAAATTGTGCTTTGATATCTTCCCCTTAGTTGAAGTTGACTGCCGCCCGCTTGCCTCCTTTTCAATTGTACTTATTCATCATTTATTATTGATGAACTTTTGCATATGTGTGCGACTCTCCGGCATTATTTTTCATTTTCATATTCACCGCGATAGGATTGGATTTTCTTATTTTTCTTACTTTTCATTGTTTTTCTGTCGCATGCAACAAACACTTGTTTTTTTTTGTATGTCGGTGTGTGCGTGCTGTGCTTTTGTTTTTGTGTTCATGCCTTTGCAAAAACAACCCTCAAACTCATTTAACTCAAGTCGATCCTTTTAAGTATTTTATTCATGAATGAATTTTAAAGTGCTTTCATGCCGTTGAATGCGACGGTGGCCAAAGTTCGGAAGAGGTTGGTGGTGCTGCTGCTCCTGCCTACAGTGTTACAGTGTTGCCAACTCATATGGAATGAAGTTGTTTGGGAACCGAAATTTACTATAGAAATAATATTCAAGTGAATTTTTTTCATTAGAACAGTTTTTGTTTCTTCTTGAACTTTAAGTACGGAAATACAGTATTTCCTCAATCTCAATCGTCAACTCGTCGGACTCAAAGACTTCTTCTAATCAGTACTTTCGGTTACTTCATTCGAATTTGAGTTCCCATTTCAGTGTACATAAAATCAAATTGCGTCTCAAGTTCTTTATGGAACGTGATAAAGCAGCATTTAGCTAAAAATTATACTTCATTACATAAGAAACCGTTTAATTATCACGTCAGTTAGTAGAGTGACTTTTTGTCTTTAGATATACGAGTAATTAATATATAGTACAGCTTCGCAAATAAAATGAAAAACAAAATAAAACTTTTCTGTGACGTCATCATAAATTATATTACATTTTGTTTTTGTGTTCCCATTCATTGTCGCTATTTCCTTTGTCGTCGTCGAAGCAATCGTCGTATTCGTTTTATTTATTATTTGTGTGTGTAAGTTTTGCCATTTTGCCGTTTACTCTGTAATTACATTTGTCTTCAAATACCATTCATACGGCAGAAAGTAAAAATGTAAGGGGAAAATGGGGAAACTTGTAGTTATAACACATTTTGTTAAGGAATTCGGAAATGGCGTAAATGAAGGGCAAAGTTCAAAAGTGATTGTAGTTTCAATTTAAATAAACTTTTATTTATACTTATATCTGGTCGTTGTAGTTCTCGAAAGCAATGACGTTGTTGAGTCCTTATTCAATGTAAAGTAATTTTACATAGAAAAAAGAAATACTCAGAAGCCGAAACTTTGATTTTAAAAATTGGTTTCGTTCTAAATGTTCGTAGGAAAATCCTATAGAATTCTGAATGGCTACCAATGAAACCTTATGATTTTTATCGATTACCATTGAGCGTCGATGTGATGTTATAATTGGCAGTTCTGGTCCAAGTGTGTCCGTGGACAGTCACTAAACCTAATCTAACCTATTGAGCCTCGATAGGAAAGTCTTAATTACTTAACTGATTTACTTGAAGTAATTTAGCTGAAGTAATTTTTGTATTCATTTGGTTAATTCATAGTTAAAATAATGACTTATTTCTTTCGCAGTCAGAATTCGCTGCTTCAAAGGAAAGAAAAAATCGTATCGTTGACTTTAAGTAGAATTTAATAGAACCAAATAGTCATAAGTCTCAAATGAAATCAAAGATTGCATTCGGTCGTTGACTTCAAGTAGAATTTAATAGATCCAAATAGTCATAAGTCTCAAATGAAATCAAAGATTGCATCCGGCAAATTTTATTCATTTTTGATTGTAGAAAACGAAAGGTTTGAAAAGAACGTAATATGAACTTATTTGGGTCAAAAAATATCCATAGGTTGAACATAAGTATACCTATAATATAATGTGAAAAGGAAGAACCCAGCACACTTTCCTTCTCAATTTTAAACGCATTAAATGTATTTAAAGTTTGAATGGCTTCGATATTAATCCTGTTTTCTTTACTTAAGTACTTACTTAGTTAACTGATACTACAACCGATGATCGGTCTTGGCCGCATCTACAAAGCTTCGCCAGTCGCCTCTGCTAGGCGCGCGCTGGCGCCAGTTGATAAGGCCAAGTGCAGTCAGGTTGGCCTGCACCTGGCTTTTCTAACGGAAATTAGGACGTCCCCTTCTGCGTGTTCCTCCACCGTGGTTCGAATAAAACATCCTTCTAGCCGGAGCGCTTTCTTCCATTCGCTCAACATGACCCAGCAAGCGAAGCCGCCGGATTTTTTATGTCAGTGTTGGCGTACAGCTCATACAGCTCATCGTTCCATCTTATTCGATACACGTTGTCCACGCATACTGGACCGCAGATCTTACTGAGTATCTGCCTCACGAACGCTCCTAACAGCCTCTCATCATTGATGGTCAATGTCCACCTCTCTGCGCCATACATTAACACCGGAAGGTGAATTATAGAGCTTTATTTTCGTCGGTCTAGAGAGGGCTCTACTTCTCAATTGCTTACTGAGCCCATAGTAACAACTGTTTGCAAGAGTTAGTCTCCGCTTGATCTCAAGGCTGACATTATTGTTGGTGTTTATGCTGGATCCTAGATATACGAAATCCTTGACGACGTGACAAAAGTATAATTGTCAACAGTGACATTTTGTCCAAGACGCCGTGACTGGTCACCACTAGACCCACTCAACGAGACTCCCTTTCCAGGTTGGAGAATGCTGCACTGGCTGCTCGAGCGTTTTTGCCAATGATGTCAATATCATCAGCGTATGCTAGCAGCATACGCTGATGTAGAAGATAGTGCCAGAGCTGTCGATGTTTGCAGCTCGAATTATTTTCTCCCGCATAAGGTTAAAAAAGTCGCACAATAGGGAGTCACCTTATCTGAAACCTCTTTTGCTATCAAATGGTGCGGAGAGGTGTGTCCCAATTTTCACCGCGCTGGTGGTGTTGGCCAGTGTCATTTTGCAAAGACGGATAAGCTTGGCAGGGATACCAAAATCAGACATTGCGGCGTACAAGTGATTCCTAATCGTGCTGTCGAAGGCTGCTTTATAATCGACAAATAGATGATGGGTGTCGATCTGTTTTTCTAGGGTATTTTCCAGTATTTGGCGTAGTGTGAATATCTGGTCGATGGTGGAATTACCAGGCCTGAAGCCACACTGATAAGGTCTGGTTTTCTTTATCAAGGAGAAATTCGACTGAAAGTCTGAATGTTAGGTCGTCATGAGAATTGTTGCTCGAAATTTTTTTTAATGATCTAATTCGCCTCTATACTTGTATATCTTTCAATCGCGACAATTACAACTAATAGTCTAACTTCTTGATTAGCCTGTAGTTGTCGTCGTACTCTCACTCTTTATAATTTTCGCTACTACCGCTGTGAACATTGCCAATTTTTCAGAACCCTTTACTGTCTGTGGCACTAGATACTCCGCTATTGGTGATCTTTCGAAACGCAAACTCTTTAAAGCACGTGTCTCGAACTTTCAAATTTTACCAGACATTCCGAACTGTACGGGTCAAGACTAATTTGGAACCAGTATGTTATCATATTTTCTCCTACTCTGGGAATGAGTTTGTGAAGTTACTCCCAATAAATGTGAACGTTCCAAGTAAAAGAACGTTGCTTCTAGTAAAATACACATTGAGCTCATAATGCAGGTGCAAGAGTTGGAGCTAAATTTTGGCGATATGAGTGGTTGATTGAAGGGGGTAGAGTGGGAAGGGTTTCGCAACGTCGATTTATTCAGGTTAATGAAAGAAGCTAATGAGCGAATGAATTAGCTGGACAAGAACCAATCTTATACATTTCCCAGCAGAATTTAGTTTTTATTCCACTTGGCATGAAGATATTCGTTCACTACGAAAAATCTGCAAATCGAAAAGTTAGTAAGTAATTTGAGCAAGAATATCTCAAAACACAGACCAAAAACTTAGGAGAGAAAGAAATACTGGTTCGTATTTAATGTACTAAGTATTTCAGCTTAAGCTAAGACAAAGCTTCGCTTTCGATGAAATCTATATTATTGCGTTATTTCATACCAAACTAAAACTCACGAGGTGGATTACCTTAATGTAAAAACGAAATGGTATTAAAATGGCTCTTAGGAGCTATCTTAGTTTTCATGTTGGAAATTTTACTCACCGACTTCAAATATATATCAAATTATTAAATGCGCCATTGCTGGAGCTCCAGATCTTTAAGTGCAGACGATTTGTATGCTTCAAAATGAAAAAATAGTGTAGAGAGAGAGAGAGAAAGAGGTCTCAGCACATATTCACAACCCAAAATTGAACAGACCCTCAGTTTGTATAGCGCCATTGATGGGGCTAAATCATAGCTAATCTTTTTATCATCACTTCAATTCAATTGATGAATTGATAGAAAATAAAGTCAGTTCGTTTTGTCCATTTCCCTTAAATAAATATTTGGTTTTACTATGAATTTTCTATGATAAACAATTCAACTGCCACCATCATCACCACCATCATTAAACGAAATTGTTTTGCAACTTTTTCGCGCGCAATCTATAATTACAACAAAATCACCACAATGAACTGAACAACCACTATTACTATTACCACTAACTCAAGCAAGTAGCCAACAGCGAAATATCAGCTTTCCTCTTGAATTAACCCTCAGACATGCAACAGCAGCAATAGTAGCAGCGAGTGTGCTGCCATTCAATTTTCTTTCTTATACAATTACCCTTACTCTTGCGAACTACCCACCCATATACAAATACGTACATGCCACCAAATAAAGTTTTTCATTACTTACTTACGTTTCCATTAGGTGGTAGTATCCTTGACAATGTTGTGACGCGTTCAACTTGCTTTCTTTTACTCACTTACTAACTTGCTTGCTTTGTTGTTGCTAACGTTGGCTGGGTGGCATTACTTGGTACGCAACGAATAATTGCATACGTGCTTTCACTCATGTCGTCTTCCAGAAAAATTACATAACTTTTTTTTTTCCGTTGCCTTATGCAAAAATTATATACATAAATACTTTTGTCGTCTATCGTATACAAATTTTCTAAAGTTATTGTTTCACTTTTTTCTTTTTTTTATATTGTTTCTTATTCTCTATGTATTTAGTGTGCTAAAGCTCTAACATAAAATTTCTCAAAATCGAGTTCTTGATCGATTATGATAGAACGTATTCACCTGAACATCTGCAAAAAAAAAATTAAACCTGTCTTTTTTCTTTAACTTAAAATTTAAATTTTTTGAAATCAATCCTGAAAATTGTAAAGTTCCAAAATGTTTTTTGCATTTCTTGAAAATTTAGAAAAATGTGTTTTAGGGCTTTCGAAAATTAAGGCAGCAATATGTATGTATGTAAGTATATAAGGGTGATGACGATATTTATGTGCTTTCGTCATCGTTTTATAATGGGGCGGTAGCAGCAATAGCTGCCGCCTGCCACTCAACCTCATATACTCGTCATCGTCATCATCAGCAACATCAATACCATATAATATTTTGTTTTCTTTTTTCTTTTTATTGTTTGCTGTTTGCTGCTTGCTGCTGCTTTTTATTTTTTGCTTTTCTATTTTGGATTTTTGCCAGCGAATGAGTTCAAGTGAACCTTAAAAAAGTGTTTTAATCTTTCATTTTATTTTTGTTTTAAGCTCTTAATTGCGCTTTGAGATTTTATGAATATATGTATAACCATGCCATCATTCATCAATGTGGCTGGCTAACTGACTGGCTGCTGCTACTATGTAGATGAGGTTGACTGGCTGGCTGGGTTGATTGCTGCAAAACCACTACTGAGGATTACTACTTATGTCTAAAGAGAAATGGTGGAAGCTCATGGCGACGAAGACGGCAACGACGACATTGATGTCGATGTGGATGTCGATGTCGATACCGATGTTGCTGTTGCTGTTGTTGATGATGATGTTGTTGGCGATGACGCTGTCGATGCTGTCGTTTGTTCGTTCCATGTTTCTTCTTTCTAAACTTTTGTCGTCTTTCCTTATATTATTTTTGTAGTAGGCGCGCTGTGAACGTTTGACTGCTTCATGCCTCTCTCATGTATCCCACCACTTGAATGTACCCATTGCTCGCTGCCTGCTAGCTGCCTGCCTGCTCGCTCGAGTAGTACATATAGCAGCAGCGTACTCAACTCGTGCTACATACTTGTAGTACATACTTTGCTTAATCATCTTCTGTATAGCGTTTGGCATCAATGTTCCTCTTGTTCTTGTTGTCTTGTTGTTCTCAATAGACGTTTTCATGCTCGTCAATAAAATAATTTGGTTTTGTTTTTACGTGTTTTCTTTTTTTACTTGCTATATATATTTACTATATTATATGTAAATATATTTGATGCTTGTTTTGTTTAGTTTTTCTACTCTTTTCTATTTTTGCATGACTTTTTTGTATTTTTCTTTCGCTGCCACCATGGACAGAAGAGTCAACGTTTGTATGTAATTTATTTTTTCACTCAACTTATTTAATTCGTAATTATTCAGGCCTTTGACCAATCCATTAAACGGTAGCTAGATATTCATACTTCATTCCTCGTGTCATTGTTTCATTTGACTTAATTTGCAATATCATTTTCATTCACAAGAAGATTATACTTTGTTTGCTTGTTTGTTTGCTACAGTACATATTTAGTTGCTGCTGTTGGTGCTCGTTGTAGCTCGTCGTTGTTCAATGAAAGTTGAAGCAGAAGCAGCAGCAATAGCATCTAATATTGTCGTCAACAACACATTAATTGACAATCCCTCAAATTGTATGAAATTATCGTAACTACTGATCAAATATTCAGCTCAGTCCGCGATAAAACTTGTGTGAATTATTTGAATGATGTGGAGTATTTTTTGTTCCTTAAATTTTATATTGCTGAGAAGTTGTCGTCGGAAATGACATTCATAGAGTTTACCTTTTAATAAACTGTAACTAAGGTAGCAGGAATCAATAAAATTAATACTTTAGAATGTTTTTCTTTTGTCATTTAAGTTCAAAATTAGTGTAAAAGGATAAATTTTTCTTAAAAATATCGAGGTTTCGAGAATCTTTACATAATTGTAGTGACTTTTCTTTTATTATTCTGAGCAATATGTTAAATTAGGAACATTTAATGCAAGTGATTCATTAACATTACTTACACCAACAAATCGAAGGTGATTAATATCAAATTCAACAATAGCATCAGATTAAAAATTGGCAGCAATGACATTAAAATAATGTGCATGAGTGTCAGGGCAGCGTAATATCACTAAAATACAGAGATTCTTGGCACAGTAAAACTGTGTGCATATCGCTGCCTTAATTTGCTAAAGTCCCAACACGTATTTTTTTTTATTTTTGAGGAGAAGCAAAAAACTTTTTGAAACTTCCGTACCTCAGTATTGTTAATAAAAAATTGTAAATTAAAGTTAAAGAAAAAATAAGTAAGTTGCTGGTGCAACGCTCCAAAATTGACAGATAGGGAGATGGATACGCTTGATCATAATCCACCAAAAAAAAGGAAAATTTGATAAATTTGTTTTAGAAAATTTATTTAGTTATGTACAGTAGTTTCAACAAGAAAGCAATCGGCTTAAGTCACTGAAAAAATTTAGGTATCCCAAAAAAAATTCCACAGCATCTTGAAATGATTAATTATTCATTGCGCAAATATATTAAGTAATATGGCGTCCAGTCGCCACCATTCGTTGTAATTTCATTACAACGGAATTGCATGCTATCGACTAATTTTTCAGCATATGCCCGTGTTAAACTTCGCCATATTACCCTAAGAAGCCGTTCGACACATTTTCGATCCAATTCGCATCTGGCGACTGTGAGGGAAAGTCCAATCCAATGAAGTTATGCCGTTTTCCTCTTTCCAACTGCTACACAAGCGACTGCGATGTTTTGTGTCGTTGTCCTCTTGAAGAACTCAATCTCGGCTTCCTACCACAAACCACATATCCGTTGATGGCAGAAGTCCGGGACGGTATATCGTGGTCATGAAGTTGGCATCCAAATTCCTCGTGAACATGATTAATTTGCCAAATCCTTATTTTGTGAAGCATCCCCAGGCATGAACCATTCCTGGATGTTTCACTGATCGCTGGAGCATCTTACCGTCTTTAGTGGACCAAGCACGCTTAATAGTGTACAAAAGGAGGATTCGTCTGTGAACACCACTTGGCTCCAATCGTCATCCACATGTTCAGTTGCCCACTCTTGGCGTTTTATTTGCTTTGCAGTTAGTAAGGGTTTTACCGTCGTTGCTCGAAATTGGATCTGAAACTCCCTCAAACGGTTTCATATTGTATTCAGAGAGACATTTATGCCCTTTCGAGCCAATAGCTGCTTTAAAGGATATGGCTGGATTAGCTTCGAAAATCCTCTTTATAACCAAGTCCTCCTGAGGTAGCTCTGTAAATGCCGCGATTTGACAAGTCGTCCACATTTTTGTGCACCAAAGAATGTTGGTCCCAATGCTGGACAAACGCCTTCGACTTTTTAAATTAAGTACTTCGAAGCACTCAAGTGGGACATCTTGGGACCTTTTGGATCGGAACAAAGAAAGACTGCTTCAAAACGTTTCGCGTATACGGAACTCATTTCTTAAATATGCTCTTGAGACGAAAGCGTATAATGGACTGTTTCTACAATTACATTGCGAAATTTACAATGAAATCAAGTTTTTTGAAAATCACAGCCTACTTGATATTCAAATTATTTCATGCGAAAAAGCCGATTGCTTTTTTCTTGAAAGTACTGTAGATACAGTAAATTTCGAACTACAATTAGACAGTTAATATCTACCAAGAGATGACTCCACTCCACCCACTAGCGGAAATGCTATATATATATCAAGGAAATGCTATAATTTGGAATATTGTTAGATGAAAATATCAAAATTTATTGATTGTTCGATTAATTTATTCTTTAAATTGTAAACTTAATTTTACGCTTCAGATAATGCAAAATTTACGTTACATTCATAAAACATTATAAACATTTTCATTATTCAAAGGATATTTTAAAATTTCTTCTCTATGAAAACGCATTTTGTTGACGCCCTGTGTTCCACGATGATCATTGATTATTTCGACATTTAAATTCATTATTTTTTTTTTAAATCATTGTCTCTATTTAATCTCCTCTATTTAGTATCCAATTTATTTGGTACAATGAATGAATCTATATAATTATGTAGTATGTGTATATTAAAATTTTAAAAATTGTCTACCACCATAACCAGCTCTGTTGCATTGCATAAATTTTGATTTGCATCAGTTATATAAAATAAAATAAATCAGAAAAATATCGGAAGCTTATTATTTTAAGTTTAATTTTAAATGGAGCCGCCATTCTAAGAATTACAAACAAATGCATCAACAAAGTTTTCCATACGTTCTTTTCTCTTAGGAGGACGCATTTTGAAACTTATGACCTTGTCTACAGTATTGCATTTGATTTTTGGAACTTATGACTTTGCATCTATTACGCATCCGATGCATTTTGGAACTCATCCATATTCATAGCCAAGGCGTTCAGGGTGCTTGAGCAATATGTCGTCTATATACTTATCTATGTATAGCTTGATACTGGTGACCATGACCTAAAAAGATATCAAAACGGGAACGAAATTCTTCCGCCCTCTCTCGCTTGCATAAATATAAAAGCGCTAAAACGTCCGTGAGTTCCTCCTTCTTCCCTCGTCCCTCGCCCTCCAACAACAATGCAGTACAGAATGCAGCACTTTTAGAAAATAATATTCAATGACATGTAGAAATGAGATTTAGAAAATTCAACTTGACTGATTGATTATTCAAGTGTGTGGTGCGTGCTGGCGTGGTACTTCAACATCAAATGCTTTTCTGCTTTTCAGTTTGTAATAGAATGTAAAGGGTGATTTTTATAAGAGTTTAGTTTTTGAAAATGAAAAAAAAACACAGCAATTTTACGAAAGTGAATGAAATTTTTATTTGGATCGATAAATCAATTCCTGCCATTTACTTTTTAAAGATAATTTCACTTAAATTTTGTCCGCGGCTACGCTTCAAGTGGTCCTTTCTGAAGGTCCAATTTTGGCACATTTTTCACACATTTCGGCCGCAATCTCACCAATCACCAATGACGCGTTCAATGTTGTCTTCCAAAGCAGCAATCGTGTTTGGATTGTCCCTATAGACAAGAGACTTAACGTAGCCCCACAAAAAATAGTCGAACGGGGTCAAATCACATGATCTTGGAAGCCAATTGACTACACCAAAACGTGAGATTAAATGCTCACCAAATTCGTCTCTCAATAGATGTATTGAGGCTTTGCGTGCAGTGTGGCACCGTCCTGTTGGAACCACATGTCGGCCGAGTCCAATTCTAGCATTTTCTGAAAAAAAGTGTTATAATCGAACGGTACCTTTCTCCATTGCCCATAACGTTGCGGCCTTCATCGTCTTTGAAGATGTACGGCCCAATGATGCCGCCTGCCCATAAACCGAACAGCACCAAACAGTGCATTTTTCTGGATGCATTGGTAGCTGCTAAATTGCCTTTGGCTGATCTTCACTCCAAATACGGCAATTCTGCTTATTCACGTATCCATTGAGCCAAAAGGGAGACTCGTCGCTAAATGGACGTAGCTTGCGAAACACTTTTTTCACAGCGCATGAATTTTAATAATAAATTTCAATAATTTGCAAACATTGTTCAGCAGTGAGTCTATTCATTATGATATGACAAACCAAACTGAGCATAAATAAAGTGACAGCTGTCAAAAAACCAACTCCGAAAAAAGTATTGCCAGATTGAAAACCACACTTCTAGAAAAAACACCCTTTCTGTACATACATACATATTTACATACATACTCCAAACATTATATGAATGAATATTGCCCGCCTATAAATAATATGCAAGAAAATTAGAAATAGAAGGCGAGGCATTAAGTGTTTTATTTACGTGTATATTTTAAACTTACCTTGACCCTATTCTTTGACCTTTCGAACATAATGTAGTACAAGTACATGTGATGCAGCAATCAAAGTCAAGTATATGTATGAATCAATGCCTGCAAGGAAATTGTGTCATCATTATCATTTTGCCTAAATGCGACGATATCATTAAAATGATGAAGAAAATGATATACTATATGTATGTATGTATGTACGAGTATCTATAATACAAAAAGGAATGAACGAAAAATATGTAATTAGTAGCGAAATACTTTTGGTTACCCTTGAAGCATAAACACGAACACACACGCGCACAACACATGCACAGTTTTTCAATATACTTCACAAAATTGAATTTTCTCACCTTCTATTATTATGTGTACCTATGTGTGAGTGCGTGTAGCTCTGGGGCTCAAGTTTGTGTGTCTACATATCCATAAAGAAAAGAAAGAAAATAATACAAACATTTCCTTTTTGATTTGGCTAACAAACCCCGAAAAAAAAGTAAATATACTCGCTGGCTTTTCTGTATTTTTTATTATTATTTTCTTGTGTGTAATATCAAGGTAAGAGAGACAATAAAAAGTAAAATGTCTTTGATGACGTTAGAAGCACACATAAACACAAACATACACACGCACCCAAACTCATATCGGAATCCGCATGTGTACACAAGTGACGGCACCCGTAACAAATATCTGTGAATGCATATGTGTGGAAAGCACACGAACTCTATGAATTCGTACAAACAAACAAACAAACAAACTATCCTTCAAGAACAAATAAAAGAAAATGCCATTACAAATTATACATCCATACATACACCTATTTATACTTATGTATGTGCTACATACATATTGCTGCCTTTATTTGCAAAATCCCTAACATTACATTTTTCAAAATCGTGTTTTCGATGGATTATTTTTACGCGTAGATGGATTATGTTTCTCGGCGTAAAATTTTGGAGCCAAAAACCAAAAACTTACGTCTATTAAAAAATAACAAATACTAACAATATTAAAGTTTCAATGCGTTTTCCGTTAGAACTGAAAAATTTTAAAAATTCGTGTTAGGCAATTTGCAAATTAATGTTACTATGTTTATGTATTGTACGTACATTCGATGAATGTTTGTAAATTGTTTCTGAGCTAAAAACCGAAACACAGACATCATTATCGACATCATCAACGTCGTCGTCATCATCATGGCACTCTACATACTCAGACTTACTCTTGTTTTGCATATGCCTTGAATGAATCGAAAATATCGAACGGAGAATGTTTCAACGAAACAAAACTAAACAAAATACATACACACATACTTATTCAGCAATAACACACAAAATTCTATATGTGTGATTCAGATTCACACAGAGAGAGAGAGAGAGAGAGAGAGGAGATATAGAGAAATTGAGCGAAAAATTATATGTTTCATAAAACAAACAAAAGATAGGAGTACTCGAATCCATACGAAAATAAGTGCAAGTAGTAGTTGCGCTGCTAGTCCTCTTTCGTCCACCACCACCTACCCCACAACCACCTCCTCCTTCTACCTCCCCACCATCACCTCCTTTCCCACCATCACCTGTTTCCCCACACCCACCTTTACTCTTTATCAAAATAAAAGTATACAAGTGGAAAACTCTCAAAGTTTTTGTATGTTTAACATAATAAAATGCGAACTAGAAATAAACAATTCCAAAATTACACACTAGTGCACATATCCATAAATATTTATTTTAGTGCTAGAAGAATTCCAGTGGAGAACGACCGACTATCAATTCCAAAAAATAGTACGCATTACTTGGATGGGTACACAGAAAGTACATTCGTAGATACTTACTAAATGTTTCTCTTTTTGCTGGAAAAACCTATAATATACAGGGTGTTTTTTTTAGAAGTGTGGTTTTCAAGAAGAAATAAAACGCATATAATTTAATGTTGTAGTTTATTATAAAGATAGGGATTTGCCATTATGTTTTAAAAACGATTTCGGGCAAGTGTCCGCCGCGGCTGGTTCGAATAATTTCCATCCGAGGGGCCCAATTTCCGACCACTTTTTGCAGCAATTTGGGCCGTATGTCAGTAATAACGCGGCGAATATTCTCTTCCAAGGCGTCAATCGTCTCGGGCTTATCTGAGTAGACAAGCGACTTCACATAACCCCACAATAATAGTCCAGCGGTGTTAAATCGCACGATCTTGGAGGCCACGTCACAGGCCCACGACGCGAGATAATGTGATCACCAAAAGTTTCCTTCAATAAATTTATTGTTTCGTTGGCTGTATGACATGTAGCGCCGTCTTGTTGGAACCGAAGATCGTCCACATCGACATCCTCCTATTCATAATTCAGGCATGAAAAAGTCATTAATCATGGCTCTATAGCGTTCCCCATTTACTGTAACATTATGGCCGGCTTCATCTTTGAAGAAATATGAACCAATGATTCCCTCTGCCCATAAAGCACACCAAACAGTGACTTTTTGAGGACGTAACGGCGTCTCAACAATGGCTCGTGGATTATGATCACTCCAAATGCGACAATTTTGCTTATTAACGTACCCATTCAACCAAAAGTGACCTTCATCGATGAACAAAATTTTCTGGTGAAAGTCGCGCGAACCCAACCATTATTGGTAATAAATTTGCACGATTTGCAAACGTTGTCCTGGAAAACCAAACTGAGCATAAATCAAGTGACAGCTGTTAAAAAGACCAACTCCGAAAAAAGTATTGCCAGATTGAAAACCATCCTTCTGAAAAAAACACCCTTTATGAAGGGCATGAGAAACAAGTGAACTCAACAGATGAACTCAATTTCTTCTTTTTCTTTTAATTTATTTTTTTTATTGAGTCTGTAAAATAAAATTAAAGATTTCCTTAATTTATTTTTCCGTATATATTTATGTAGTGTAAGTTCAACGTACTCTGCCATTAGTTGCTATTGTAACTCTTTGATTAGGTCAGTGTGTTAGTCAAAGCACATCTTTAACACAATACCAAACCTATGCAGATCATTTTAATTGCCATTGAAAGTTTGCATCTATTTTGTTTGTTGGAGAACGGTAGTGAGTTTGGAAGATGTTGAAGGTTGCACCTGGAGCTGGTCCCAAAACATTACAAGCTTATGGAAGCAGAGAGTTTAATGATTTGTTATGGGTAGCAAAAGTTTCGTAAGTATAATTATTTTTTATACGATTTTTACTCGTCTGGGTACCTCTACTTATACATATAGTAGTGGGTATACAACGGAACTCTATGCTGTCCGATCTTTCTACTTTGAAAAGATTTTCGTTAAATGTTCTCATGCAAGATTTTATTTTAGTTTGCACCATTGTTAAAATATCACGGCTATGTCAACGAGTATGGAGTATTCGCAGATTATTCTTTCTTTTGTATAATGAGGTTTTGCCATATTTTGGACACAGAACAAAAGTATAAAAATGGAGGGAACCTAAACTTGTTTCAAAAAATGTTTATTTTTCTAATAAAGGTCTACCAATTTTGGGAAATTACAGACCCAAGTACCAAAATAGGCGTTTTATGAGAAGTTCTTGCAAAAATTCTAATGTTTTCTTTTTTAACGTTCACCTTTCCAATCGTCATCTTTTAAAAGATTTTTTATGTGGCGTTGAGTACAGCTTTGGTTTACTGTAATAAATACCATCAGAAATACTCACTTTGGGTTTGGGTTTTGGGACTGAAAAAAACCCCAAATCTTTTGTCAAGTACATACTTACATTTAACACAACAATATTTTAAAATTATGAGGCCTTAGCTAATGAACTTTAAATTTCTTAATCATGTATTAATTGGGGCCAAGGTGGACATGATAGTTTGGGCCTATATGAGCGACTATCAAGGAAATGCTATAATTTGGAATGTTGTTATATGAAAATATCAAAATTTATTGACTGTTCGATTACTTTATTCTTTAAATTGTAAACTTGAATTTTGCGCTTCAGATTCATCAAGTAGATGAACAATTTTATAAATTTTATGTTACAATACAACATTAAAACTTCTGAGCAAAATTTACGTTACATTCATAAAACATTATAAACATTTTCATTATTCAAAGGATATTTTAAAATTTCTTGTTTATGAAAACGCAAGGTGCACATGATAGTTTGGCCCGAAATATATCCATCCTCACGATTTATTTGTATTGCCCCAGTATCGGACACTAATACCAGATTTTTTACTAGGGCCTTTATAAATTTAAATGAGGTCATATAATTTAATTTTCTAAAAATTACCTTTTATTATAATCGATGCTCAATTCATTGTTATCAACGTAGTGAATATAAAAATTATAAATATTGATTTACCCAGAAAGCAAACATTACACACAAACCAAATGAACGAACCACAATGAAAAATTACAACGCTAGAAAGTCTTATAGGACAAGACGCCTATATTCAGCCTACATAAACTTGAGATTGGCAAGCAAATATTTAATAGGCCGATGCTAGTCAAGTCGATAACCTACCTGCGAAGGCTTATGCTAAGAAAGATCTGTATAGGACGCCGATGCTGATCACGTGGATGTTTGGAGATTCTGTAGAAAGGATTCTACTATTCAGCCCGAAGAGTTGAATGTTGGGCAAGCCTCAGCCTTAATAGCACCTTTATAATAGGTGAATGTATTATTTTATATTGGGCCCAAAAATTTCTCAGGTTTTGTCGTATCTACTCATAACCTTCTGGAACTCATAAATTCGTTTTATTGCTCTTGGCTCCTCGCGATTTAAAGTTTTGCCAGAAATTTTACAATAGTTTAGAACTGATAGTGAGAATGTTCAAAACTTTATTGTTCGCCAGGCCGAAAATTTCGGTTTTAATCTTTCATTTACAAGTATAGTGATTTCTGCCCAGGATACATTAGTCAGTTCATTGGAATACTAGGGACAGTAAGTCGTCGTACTGTGTCCAAAAATCTCTTGACTTATTCTCTCAAAAACCATAGAACATGAAAGAAACTCAAACTCATTGACCATAAAAAGTTCGTTAATATTCCTGAAGAGCTAAGAAATCTAGTTAAAAGAAATCTTATAAAATGTGAGTTTCTGACGGAAACTCACATTTGCCTCATACATTTTCTTACCATTGAATACTTGTGCTGAACTTCGATTTTACTTTTTTATGCATGTTTCTTTCTTGTCTTCCTACACATTGTAATAAATGTTAATTATTATTTGGTTTATCCAATTATTCAATCAAATTGAATGTTCAATTTTGTTACGCTTTTTCAATCTTTTTCATGCACACAAATTCTCAACAATTTTTACAACTTTGAGTGTGAGTGTTGAAAATTGTAAAAGTCTTTAATTTAATAGACTACGTGAAAAGGCTTTCACATTAATAAACACTCCTCATTTTTCTTCTTCTCGTTGCTGTTGCTGTTTCTGTTGTTATATGAATGCAATTTATCAGTTAATTTGATTTTGTTTATTACTTTTTTCCTGTTACGTGAGTTTTTAAAATTAAAATGTAATGTGGTTCAAACAAAATTTTGTTGTTCATTTATTTGTTTATATTAGTAAAAACGAAAATATAGTTAGATATTGAAAAAAAAAGATAATTGCATTTATCGTAATTAATTAACAAGTTTTTGCTTTTTTAATAGTTGATAAATTCTATTAATAGAATAAATAAATAAATAAATAAATAAATAAGTAAGTACCTAGTAAATGTGAAAGTAAAAAATAAAATAATGAAAATATATTTAAAAGTTTCATGTTCTTTTGCTATCAGTCATTCATACTCTCTGCTCAGTTAGACTTCAATGTTTTTTTTGTTTACTTACTTACTTCAATCATCATTTACACCACCTACCCTGCAATATAAATACACTTACTACACCTTTATTTTTATATATTTTTATACTTAAATATCACTAGAATATAAACTTGAATCAACCACAAATGACAAATAACAACCACAGCAACAGCAATTCCAGCAAGTATTGTCCATTAGTTAAGAAAAAACAAAAATAAAAACACCCACTTGTACGTACACACATTCTTATATTCACACATATGCACATACATACATATGCACAGTGGTAGAAATTCCTATAAACTCAAACATATTCGAAGTGAAAAAATAATTCTAAAATAAAAAGCGCAGTTGTTAGGATATAAACATCTGTAATACACTGTAGCTTTAAACTATTACTTGGTTATATTCAAATTTTACTCGGCGAACACCTTGCAATTGTTGTTGCCCGAACTCGAAAAATGAGCTTTTACTCACACTCACACCGAATACGATATGCTGGGTGAAATGTGGATCGAGCACGCCGAGTATTCAGGGTGTCACTGAGTTATTCTACAAAAAAAAAGAACAAAAATGTATGTAAAATAGAAGGAAAACATGCAAAACACGTACATCATTATTTTCATATGCAGAAAAGGGAAGTTGCGAATGTTTTTAGTTTTTAAAAGTGAATATTAAATATATTATTCATAAAACTATTGAAGAAAAATCTTATTATTTCTATAATTTTTCAATTATATTATTAATTTTACGCTCCATATTAATAAAATCGTTTAAAGTTTTTTGGTATACCATTTAGTGTTGCCGTTGCGAACAATATAGTATTACAAAAAAACAACTGAATTTCGACAAAAAGCAACTCTGTAACGAACTTCAATGTAACCACCACACCGAGCTCGAGAGTAAAATATGATGTGTTCGTGTCGAACAGCGAACACCAATATAACCAGCACCTTAAAGTATCGTTGTGCTGTTTTTGTGATTTTCTTCTTTGGTTGATTTTTGTAAGCATTGTAAGCTAAGCTGAAAAATTAACATTTTAGCGCATGAAAAATGTAATGGTGCATAAATTCAGTGACTTTAAAGTAATTTTTTTTTATTAATGGCTACGAAAGATCCTTGTCCTTTTTTTTTTGAGAATTAAGCTCTAATTTTCCTTTAATTAAAGGAATAAATCTGTCTGACTTGACAACTGGAAATAGGAAACCTTAAATTCGAAAGGTCTTTAATGGAAAAAAATTTATTTTTGGAAGCTTTCGCGACTATTTATTTCTAAAGTAAACAAAGCAAGTTTCTTTTCGTGATCAAAACTCGCCGTTTTTCCATTAGAATCGCCTTGTTTCACGAAGCTACAAACTAATGTAAGAGGTGTGATCCAAAAATAACCGTTATTTTCAAATTTCGTGAGTTATGTTTGTTTGATTTTCGCATTTTTGTTGTTGTTATGTTGGTACACATGTCTGTTATATACTCGTATGTTGGCAATACCAACCATTTTGGATTGTCAGTTTGTTTTTGACAGATAAAAAGGTTAGTCGTGTTTTGGTATGCTCTTCGATTTTTTACTATTTGGAAAAATGGATCAAAGAAACTATTCAGTTTTGTGTAAAAATGAAATTAAATGCGCAAGGGCATTTGAAATGTTGACTGTGGCCTTTGGCAAGTCTACTATGAGCAGAACACAAGTTCAATTGTGGTATAACCGGTTTAAGGAAGGCCGAGAAGATGTCAATGACGATGCTCGTCCTGGTCGCCCGAGCACGTCAACAACCGATGAAAACATTGACGCAGTGAAGAAAATGATTGCTGATGATGTTGGCATATCGTTCGGCTCATGCCAAGCAATTTTTACGGATGTTTTAGGCAAGAAACGTGCGGCAGCGAAGATTGTTCCAAAATTGCTAAATTTTGAGCAAAAACAACGTCGCTTGTGCGTAAGTTGTTGGCCAAAAACAAAACCGTTATCATGCCTCAACCACCTGACTTTTTCCTCTTCCCAAAACTGAAGACACCGATGAATGGAAAGCGTTTTGCTACGATTGAGGAGATAAAAGAAAAATCGTAACAGGAGCTGTTGGCGATACAAAAAAGCGCGTTTCAGAAGTGTTTCGAGGATTGGAAAAAACGCTGGCATAAGTGTATTATGTCTGAGGGGGATTACTTTGAAGGGGACAAGATAGTTGTTGATGAATAAATAAATAAAAAAATAACGGTTTTTTATCATATTTCGTATGGGATCTGTTTATTTTATCAATTTTCCAAGTGAAACATATTTTGTCGTTGAAGCAAGAAGAATACAAGTATAAGCGGAAGAGGACAGAATCCTTAGGCGCACCATTATATTAAAAAATAATAATTTAATTTTTTTTGAATTCATTAGAAACATATTTATCAATAAACAGCCGATATTTATTTATTTTTGATAAAACTCACCACTTTAAAGTCACTGAATTTAAAGGAACTTCCATTTTGCATACACAACCAAGTTGTGCGAGGTGGCGAAGATCGATCATGGGTTGAAGTTCCAGCTAAGTAAGTAAGTATTACTAAGTTGTGCAGGGCAATAAAAAAGAGCTTACAAAAATCAACTAAATAAAATTACAAACAAAAAAAACGATACTCTAAGAAATAGTTTGGCGCTAGCAGTGCATTACAAATGTTTATGTCCTCACAAAAGCGTTTTTTATTTTGGAATTGTTTTGTTTCACTTTTCGAATATGTTTGAGTTTATAGGAATTTCCACCACTGTATACATCCAGAAACAAAATGCTAGTTACGGTATGCTTACATTTTACATTCGTCATGATATCAAATTAATATCAACCATTTATTTATTATTCTGGTTGTTGCATTTTACATATCTACACGGTTGTTGTTGTTGTTGTTTTTGCTTGTTTTGTTCAATTTCATTGGTTGATGCTTCTTTACGGTATTGCTATTGCTATTGATGTTGTTGTTGTTGATTTTCTTTTTTATTTATTATTTATTTTATTTTTATCTATTATATGTATAGCATTTTTGTTGTTGTAAAGTATTTGTATTTATTCTTATTCCGTAAGTAAAGTTGACGATAATTAGGGGAGATCGGATTCCTTTTTGAACACTGCTTAGAATGCGAGTTAGAAAGTCTTTCGTGTCCAAAGTTGGGTAAAGTTAGATTTTTCTTAACTCTCGGAAAGTTTGACATATTATGATATGTTTTGTTTTGTATTTTACCAGCGGTTTTTTTTACTCGGTAGAAAGTGGATGATTATTTTTTGGAATAAATATATGTATGATTGATTGATTGTTTTAAGAGAGAAAGAGAGAGAGAGGGAGAGATGTGTAGTAGCTTGGCTTACAAACTGTCTGACAAAACAAATATTGCTAAGGAAGGAGGGATATCAAGACTATGATATGCCTCCTTTCTGGGTGATAGTGCCCCAGGTATCTTTTTCTCTTGGGAGTGAGTGCTTCTCAGTGTATTATGATATGTTTTAATGTTTGCCCATTACTTTGGCAAAACCTACAGTAGTTGTTCTGATTAATGTCTAAGTTCTTCATGTGCCCCTTCAGTTTACAGTGTCCTGAGTGGAAACCCATGACTTTTCTTAGTTGGTTTTTGTTAAGCTTAAGACATACGAAGGCTATCTTTGAGTCAAAATTTGATTGTCTAAGCTTTGGAAGGTGTGCGCCGAGTAGAATTACCTAATGTTTCCTTCCTCTTTTTTTAAAGTACTCTTTACGGTTTGTTTCGTTATACTTATCATGGTTTCTTGTTTATATCATCTCCGGGTAGGATGGCTAGGTCACTAGGGACCAATAGTAAAAGTTGCCTGAGAAGAGTTTGGTACTTCTCTGTTCAGATTTGATATACATAAAACTTTAGGCTCTTCCAGTAATGTTCATGTGTGTACTATGCACAACATGATTGGATGTGAAAAAACCAGCCTAGGTCCTCCACGGGCTGTTATCAAGGCCGTGGAGATAAAATACGAGCATGGGGGGCCCTCATTTTTTAAAAGTTCACTTAGAGTTTAGTTTTCAAGCCTTATTCTTTTAACCCATTTTAGATATCTCTACGATATGTCGGGCACCTATTTCGAAAATTCGTCAAAATTTCTTCCTTTTTCTTTTATCTTTCTCCAAAATCAAACACCGTATAATGTTTCTACTTGTTTTGCATTTGAAATTGGAAATTCATTGACATAAGTAGATAAAATGACAAACTTAATAGCGCAATTATAACGTTACAGTTCCACATATATTTTTTGCGTTCGGGGGCGCAGAAGCAGGAACCCCCGGGGAGAAGCCTTCTGTTCCCCCCACCTCTCCTCAGGCCTGGCGGTTACACCATAACAATAGTAGACATTTCACTACTTTGATTTTCTCAAATTACTTTAAATCTATGCTGTCAATATCTATGCATGACCCCCGTTCCCTTAGGCTGTGGTTATATTCAGATTTTGCTCGGCGAACACCATGCAATGGTTGTTGCCCGAACACGAAAAAAGAGCTTTTACTCACTCTCATAGCGAACACGATATGCTGGGTGAAATGTAGACCGAACACACCGACCATTCAGGATGGCAATGAGTTATTCTACAAAAAAGGAACAAAAATGTATGTAAAATTGAAGGAAAACATGCAAACCTGTCCATCAATATTTTCATATGCAGAAAAGCGAAGTTGCGAATGTTTTTAGTTTTTAAAAGTGAATATTAAATATATTATTCATAAAACTATTGAAGAAAAATCTTATTATTTCTATAATTTTTCAATTATATTATTAATTTTACGCTCCATATTAATAAAATCGTTTATAATTTTTTGGTATACCATTAAGTGTTGCCGTTGCGAACAATATAGTACTACAAAATAAAAACTGAATTTCGACAAAAAGCAGCTCTGTAACGAACTTCAATGTAACCACCACACCCAGCTCGAGAGTAAAATATGATGTGATCGTCGAACAGCTAACTTCAATATAACCAGCACCTTACCATATATGAAAGTTGTAGCAGCAACTGACTTGAATTGCGTTAATTTCGATTCAGTCGCTCCATTTAATGTTTCTTTACGATATTCCATGGTTCTTTAGTTTACTGTTGATTTTGCTATTTGTTGCTATTCTGTCTGTTGTTGATGTTTCTGTTTGTTGTTTTTGTTAAATAGATAATGTTGTATAGTTTCACCTTTTCCACCCTCATCATCATCCACTCATTATACTTTGTACTGCATACTTGAATGTTACTTTCAATAAATATAAATTCTACAGTTTCTTTCTTATTTTTATTTTTATTTTTGTTCCTTTCTGCTGAGACAATCAGTTCAATTGTTATCATGCTGATTCAAGACTATTTCGGTAAGTTTAAGTTTACAGAAAAAAAGAAGAAGAAAAGAAAAAGTCAATAAATCGAGCGGTATGTAGGCTAGATTCATTATATGTACTTTGTAGGCTTCTGATGAAAGCTATTTATTGTAGGTGCATACATATGTACATAACTAGTATTTAGCTTTTGAAGAACTTTTTGAAGAGTAGTCAAAATAAGTTCGATCGTGAGATCGAATGTGAGTGAAAATTTATTAATATGACAATCGTTATGGCATATATTTATCGCTAGTATTTTTAATTTCTATTTATATATTGTGGTTAACTATCTTGGAATATCATACAGAAATTTAGTTATCCACATTTGTATATATAACAGAGAAAGCAAAAAAGAAAGAAGACAAATAAGACATTAAATTTGTTATAAAATACAGATTAAGTAATCAATAAGCAACTGAAGTATGTATGTATTTTAAAGTATTAATGCCTACATACAAATGCTGAATAAAGCAGTTATAGATTGAAATTTAAATTGATTGTATGTATGTATGTATGTATGTATGTATGTATGTATGTATGTATGTATGTATGTATCTCATTGTTCTTGAATAGTTTGATGCTGATTAATTTTTTGGAGAATCATCAATTTGAGAAATAAATATTTATGTGCGCATGTAAATTTCTTTTGGAAGTGAAACTTAAGAAAAATAATATATTTATTGAATTGAATTATTGAATAGAAATTAATGGAATCGATAAGTATAAAACTGAAATTTGTTTTACTCATCAAAAAGCTGAGCATATTTTTAGGGTTCTTTTAATAAAAACTGAATTAAACGTCTATGTCTACCAAAATTCTTTTATTAGAATTATAGAAATTTTAGCCATTCCTCTCAGTGTATGTGAAAAGTTGTCAAAGTACAGCTCTGAATGCTTAAGTGTAATTTCTTAAGACCTTGGTTTTTTAAAATAACACAGAAATTTTACAAAGTCAATAATTCCTGGCATTTACTTTTTAAAGATAATTCCACTTAAATGTTGCCCGCGGCTATGCTTCAAGTAGTCCATTCTGAAGGTCGAATTTTGGCACACTATGTCACACATTTCGGCCGCAATCTCACCAATCACCAATGACGCGTTCAATGTTGGCTTCAAAAGCAGCAATCTTGTTTGGATTGTCCCTATAGACAAGAGACTTAACATAGCCCCATAAAAAATAGTCTAACGGGGTCAAATTACACGATCTTGGTGGCCAATTGACTACACCAAAACGTGAGGTTAACTGCTCGCCAAATTCGCCTCTCAATTGATGCATGGTTTCGCGTGCAGTGTGGCATGTGGCATGTCGGTCGAGTCCAATTCTTGCGTTTTCGGCAAAAAAAAGTCTTTTATCATCGAACGGTACCTTTCACCATTGCGGCCGCCTGCCCATAAACCGAACAGTACCAAACAGTGCATTTTCCGGGATACATTGGTAGCTGCTGAATAGCCTCTGGCTGGTCTTCACTCCATATACGGCAATTCTGCTTATTCACGTATCCATTTAGGCAAAAATGAGCCTCGTCGCTGAAGACAATTAACTTGCGAAACACATTTTTCACAGAGCACGAATTTTTCTAATAAATTTCAATAATTTGCATGATATTTTTACTCCACATCATATTTTTCATAACTTTTATACAAACTGTGGTGTAAAACCGGTAGCAAAATATTAGGCGTATTCACGATCTGTAGTTTTTGGCCTTGTATCGTGTATTCTTGGTTTTTGTGGTAAATTTTGTAACTCTGCAAAAGTAAATACATGCAACTGAAAGTACAACAAATTTACCAAATTTACAATCGCAACACCCTATTGTAACATTGCGTAGTATTCAGTATTTTATATACCACTGAGTTCGCAGGGCTGATTCTCAACATTTTCCACAATGAAACTGATTATTTCGGATTTTTTGCTTATTCCCGGCATTGTTTACTTGCACGTATTAATGAAAATTCTTCATATTCTAAGTTTCGCGGAATTTTCAAAAATTTTCGTCTCTAACAAAATGTTGTTTTTGCAAATACTAAGTATTTACAACCAGGTCGTTCGCGATCTGATGTATAATTTGATATATTTTACGAAAATTACTACAAAAACTACCGATCGTGATTACGAAATTTATTGTTTTACAGCTGCAAACTTTAAAAATCAGTTTTCATGACTATGGAATTAAAAGAATGCATTAGGTTTTAATGAAATTTTCCGTGTTTTTCTTTTAATGAAACAACAACTCGTGGAGGGTCGCATTTCGCTTTTTTGTTAATGAAATAGTCAAAAGAATATAACTGAAAAATATTAAATTTGTTGATTATTTTATACAATGTTAGATATAGATGCTAAAGAATTGATAGATTTAAGAAAGCAATCTTTTAAAATCATCAATCACAACTGAAATATTTAAAGAATGCATTATATTTGTGAAAATTTGTTTTGACGAACTTTTTATTTGAATTGCTTTGATATCAACAAGAAAAATTCAAGCTTGAGTTGCATTCTTTGAAAATTAGCATTTATCATTTTTCCGAAGAAGAATGCATTCTATTTAATGGATTATATATAAAGGTTGCTAAAAAAATATGCTTGGTTGTTTGGTTTTAGTGGACACATTTAGGCCAGTATGGCTCACTTGGTGCGCCTAGAAATAACATAGAATATAGAAATTAACATTTTTGTAACTTAGTTAAATATAAGTTGTTTTGATTAACTTTTTATTTCGTACTTCTAAAAATGTAGGTGCGGATGCTAAACAATTCAAATCTTTTAAAATCATCAATCTGAATTGAAGCATTAAAGGTATACAATTTTTTTTTTTGTAATTTTATTTTGCAAAAGCTCTTTATCCTTGTTGCTTGAATTCGTAATTAGTAGACAAATATGTTCTTCTGTGGTCGCTGTGGTGTAGTGGTAGTGCGTTGGACTGCTACGCAGAGTGTCCGGGGTTCGAATCTCGGCACATGCAAAATCAAAAAGTAGAAAAGATAATTTTTCTACCCGGCATCACCTCTGGACAGGCAATGGCAAACCTACAAGAGTAAAAATTGCTATGAAAAGCTTTTCACTTCGCCGTTCGGATTCGGCATTAAACTGTAGGTCCCTTCCATTCATGTACAAATATAACACGCACAACATGAGTGGATGCGAAAAGCTCGGCCTAGGCCCTCCATGGGTTGTTGTGCCATTAAAAGTAAAAGTAAAGTTCTGCTTTGATCTGTGTTCTTTTTACACAACTAATCACAACAAAGAATGCATTCAAAGAATGCATTCCAAATTTATTAACGAAAAAATGGAGACTTGTTCGTTCTTCTACTTTTATTCATTCATTGAAGCAAAAAAACTAAATATTTTCTGTAACCATAGCCTAAGGAATTGTACGTCGCATCGTTTTCTGTTGATAAAATGTGAGTAGTTAGTAGCCACTTGAATTAAATTGAAATTTTAATACACAATCAGTTCTCTTGAAGCCAACAATAAAACTAAACATAAAACTTGTAAATGAACAAAAGCAAAAGAAATTTAAATTGTAAAAAAATAACTTTAATTTACACACGATAAACGGTTGCGAAAAAGAGAAAACCTTTTTCAATTTACCTATCTACTTAAATTTTATAATTTTCGCTTAATTATAAATATGATAACATGAAATGATTGTTGTCGTTGTCATTGCTGGCGTTTGCGGCGGCATTATGAACTTGGCGACATACTGTACAAACAATTGATGTACATAGTACCTACATAAATTATGGAATTTATTTTTATTTTTAAGTTATTTGTGAATTATAAAAATATTGATATTTGCTAAAGTAAAGCAACTAATTTGCTAAGTTAACAACCAAAAAAACGAAAAGCAGAAGGTATTATTTTATATCAACAATACCATGATCAACAATACTATTCAGTGAAAATATTTTCAATTCTTGTAATGGTAATTCTCGGTTATAATTTCAAAATACTTATAAGGAGCTCTTATGGATTATTGACACACAAAGAACTACCACTAAGATCACTGATGAGGGACCGTGGCTGGTTCCGAAACGATCGTCTGATCTGCCTGTTTTATATGCATTATTGTTATTCTCTCTATGGCAAACCTAACGTTCATTAAGCCTGTTTAAATACATTTTGCCAAATAATTTACCAAATTAAACATAAATACATTTTCAAAAGGTATTGTTTACACGCAAAACTTAACTTGTGATCAAATTGAAAACATGTGCGATCTTTCGAGTCTCCTCTCAACACTTCTCTTTGGCTAGATTCTTCGTGTTGAAAAATGAAAAAAGAAAATAATATTAAATAATAATTTACGAGGTGTTATAATGAAAAAGCTAACAAAAACTTAAAACGTAATAAAAACTTAATGAAAGTGCTCAGTTCAAGACGCAGTTCGTCGAAAAAACAAAGATAAAAACGAAGATTGCCAATTGTAGAAATTTTGATAATTACTTGTGTACACCAGACTGTAAATGAAGGAAGTGGTTGGTTGGTTGGTTGGTTGGTTGGTTGGTTGGTTGGTTGGTTGGTTGGTTGGTTGTTCTCTCTGTGAAAGACACGAAAAGAAAAATATTAAAAATAAAACCTTTCAACTCATCAAAGGAAAACCGCCCAAAGAAACACTAAATTCAACAGCTTTAAAGTAAAACGAAAAGCAAAAGATTATAGCTACTTAAATTCATTTTACACCATAAAAATGTACTTACTTAAAATTAAAAAAGATTATTAGTTTTCGAATGCCTTCTCCGTTCTTCTTATACTTATCTGTAACAGACTTTGGTAGGTCAAAAATATAACGGGAATTTGGTTCAATTTTTACATAAAAAAGGAAAGGTTTATCTAAACATAGGTGTCTGTTGTTGTTGTCTGTCTCTTTTATTAGATTTGCATCACCTCCTAAGTTAATTTAATAAAAATTATACACATTTGTCTTTTATTCGTCACGCTTGGTGATTGCCCATTAAACTGATGAGGAACTTGAACTTTGAGTGTTTTTGTATGTACATATGTGACTAATTAAAGGTCATATTTAATAATGAAAGTTAGTGATTTTTAACCTTTATTCAAATAAGCTATTGTTATTTTTGCGAAACATTTGGATTGTTAGGATTTAATTTTTCTCAATTTTTCAGCTGTAACATTGTCTAAATTAGACAAATAAAGTGTTGCTTATTGTAATACTGGGTAATTGGGAGGTTCTCAACCACCGTTTTTCAAAACAATCGAGTACATAGTTTTCCTTGTGTGCAAAGTTGTGATCTGCTTCACAACTTTTGATTTTTTTGAAGGTGAGTAAACGTAATAAAAAAAAATATTTTAAATTCTGTGGTGACGAGCTTACTTCATCCAGAGAACTAAACTAGGTACTCAATGTATTTGATAGAAATAAGATTTATTTAAATAAGAAAGATGATTTTGACGGACTCACCAATAAATTGATATTAATCGAATAACTCGAACCATCAATTTACATACAATGGACCTGTAAGTCTTATGACTGTGGTGTATCCCGAATTGATTATGATGTTAATGTTTTCCTTGGCCCCTAAGTTGTTGTAGAGATTTTTTTTATTTATATTTTTATTTCTAGATAGACTCCAATGTGACCAGCTCCGAATTGGGATTTTTTCTAAGTATTCTAGAAGAATGTGTTTATAGAATCTAGAATCTGGCTGGAAACTTAATCTGTTCTTGAACTTTATAGTCACCACCATGTTATTTTCGATTCCCTTTCAAAACTAGCGTTGTCAGTAGAATGCTTTTCCCAAGCTTGAAACTTTTAGTTTTTTAAGTAAGTTGTTATCGATTACTTTAGTAGTGTATTCTAATTTATTATCTTCATAATTTTATTAAAATCCGCAGATACCGCTCTAAGAGATTCACAGGATATAAAAACTCTTTCTCTTGTGTACGATCTTGTGTTGTTCTTCGAATATTGCTCCAAGCTCATTACGATTTGGATTTACCTATAAAAATCGATAGTGCAAACCTAGACCATAAGATCTTTACTAAAACACTATTTTGATTATAACTAATTTCACGATTGATACCGACACTGTTCCACTTTTTTATTCGTATTTCTTTCTATATCGAAGAAAGGAAATTCAGGAGTTGGAACTTTATATATGTATACTTCGATGCAATCTTTCTTCACATAATATCATGTGTTTTTACGAACATTGAGACTCTGCTTTTTCTTTTAATATTTACAATATTACCTTAATTACAAGATGGCCAAGACCGATCAAGAGCTTGTAGTGCCAACTAAGTAAGAAAGTACCTTGATTAGAGAATATATTCACAGTTCAAAACTGAAAGGCTATTATTTATCACTTTAGTGGCGAATTCCAGAATATTTGCTGGATAATTTTCTTAGCATAGGTAGTGACCACCATTGACCACCAGTCCGTTCCAAGTCCATTTTGATTCTGGTTTTGCTGTTGTGTTCGTTTCGTTACTTCTAGCCTGGGACTAGCACGCTTACATCCTCTGAACTTCACCTCAACACTGTTCGTTATAATTTCAAGATTGCGATACCAAATTCAAATTATGATATTTTTTTGTTGATAGCTGCCTTATTCTTTTTGTTTCTTCGATATATACTTTACTTACCATCTGTGATTTCTTCTGCCGTAGTGGTATTATTCATAGTAGAATTATCGCATTCTCCAGAACCTATGAAGTCATGGAAAGCTATGTGCCACTCGAATTATCAGTTATTCGAATACGATCTTTCATTTCACGTTTGCCATTCTCCACTTTTATTTTCAATATAGGCTAGAAAATGATGAAATCTCTAATGTTAAACATGGCGTTAAATTCAAATTAGCCTATGAATCATAACATTTTTTGTGTTGTCTCTGCTTCTAGCTTGGTAATCATAAATAGTAGTTATTATTGTTATTAATTTTTTTGTTTTAAGTGAAATCGAGCGTTTTAGTTCATTTTTATTTTGTCTACTTTTCTATCTAAAACCTAATAAAATCTTTTGTTGCTTTTATCTATCGGCTGGACTGACTTGACTAGCAGCTACATATATTTGTGTGCAAGTCTAATGTTAAACTTTATGTATGCATGTCTACTTGCCTATCTGACTGTCTCTCTGCCAGTCTGTCTGTTTGCTGTACGGTCGTTGACCACTTTTAATTTTTCTTACATCCATCCAGCGATACATCGCCATCATCTCCATGCTTAATTGAATTTTACTCAATTTTTCATATTACTTTCCAACTGTGCGCGCTGTCATGTTGTTTTCTTGTAATTATTGTTGCTGTTTTTTAATAATACATTTTATATTTATGTATAATGTTTTGTTGTTTTGTTTTTTACCATTTTGTTGTTGTTATTGCAATTTTTAATTTGTTAAAATTGTACAAAATTTAGTTTGAGTATATTTCTCTACATTTACGCAAAAATTTTTGTTTTTTCTGCATCTCCTTCGCCTTATTCATTCATATATTAATTTTTATTGATGTTGTTGTTGATAATCTTGATTATCTTAATGTTTATTTAACAAACCGAAAAAAAAATAATATTTTTTTTTTTAAATAAAGTAATAAATTAAAAATGAAAACACAGTTTTATATGTTATTAAGCTGTTATTTTTTATATTGTAACTTAAATAATATTTAACTTTGTCTGTATTTTTTTAACATTATTTTACAACTAAAGACTTAACTTGAGTTAGCTGAACAAAAAAAAAAAATAATATGTAAATTGTGCACTTTTTCTTTTTTTTCTTCGTTTTACAGCCTTTTTACTTTTATGTTTAGTAATACGGAAATAATGAATCCGTTCCACTTAAAGGCTGGAACTCATGCACAGTGTAGTTTTTGTATTTTTTTCAAGTGTACGCGATACAGTTTTTTTTTCTTTTTTTTACTGTGAGGAGGAAGTAAGCAGTTTTTTGTTTAACTACAAAGAAACTAAAATTACTTTTGTTTAGCTCTTTTCTATACTTACTACTTCTTTTGTAAATGTAGTATATTAAAACAAAAAATTAATAAAATCTTTATTTTATTTACCTTTTTTTCAGATTACTGCACATTTCAACTATTTTACTCTTCTGCATTAAAACTTTAAAGCAAATCAATACATCCATTTAAATTTAAAAAAAAAAAAAAAAAATACAACAACAAATAATATTAAAATGGCTTAAGAAAAGTAAAAATCAATACCGGAAAAGAAAAGGCAACAGCTTCCCGCCCCATAATTTTGACGAATCAAAGGCTAAAAGCACCAAGGACTCTCTCAAGGACTCAGAAGCAGCGGCAATAGTTGAAACGCACATACAGCTCTAAAGTTTTATCTACGAAAAATACACGACCAGCAAATAAATATTCATAAAGAAAGAAGCACAAATGAAGACGCTTTAGAAAAGAGAAGAAGAAATTTCCCATCAAAAACCAACAAACAACCAACGTATGCACACTCCGATCAACCAACGAATCAACCAACCAACTAGCACCAATACCACCATAATAACAAACAAACAAAATTTTAAATAATCAACTACATTTTCGTATAAGAAACGACCAAGTAGTAGTAGTAGTAAAAGACGAATAAGAAGAAGTAGTAACAGAAGATTGTATATACATAAAAATAATAATAATAAAAATAAAAATAAAATACCACTGCAACAAAAAAGCATAATTGCCCCGAAAATGTTGCAAAACTCCGCCAATACAACAACTATACAACCAAAAGTCGTTGTAATACGACGACGTCCAAATCAAGGTTTTGGTTTTACGCTGCGTCATTTTATTGCTTATCCACCGGAAGATGATCCCTCTTGGCCACAGGTAGTGTGTAACAGAGCAGCAGAATAACTGTTATTTATACATACCTATATATATGCATATACATACATATATACATACATACATACATACATATATACATACATACAGATACATAAACATAAATACACACTTATTCCATATATAGTTTAAACGTCAGACTCTTAAGTTTAACTGACTAACTACTTATATTTAATTTGCACATTTCTTAAATTTTTTATTTTCGCTTTTTTTATTGGATCTACAACATTCGTAATAGGTGCAGGTATGAGTACCCTACATACTACATGCAATGTGGTAGGCGTTATTTTGAAGCACTGCGGCACTGCGTGATTAAGTGATAATTTACATAAATTTGTTAATAAGATTAGTTTGAAATCAAAGTTGTACATCACTTTTCTTTTCTCTCATCATAAAACTGATAATTCTGAATAGAAAGGTTTTTACGGATTTTACTTACTGTAATAACAAATGCCACCAAGCCAACTTTTCAATGTAAATTTATATGTCTGATCAAATTGCACTTATTATTAATTTAGAGTTTCTAACAGATCGAGAGAGAGACAAAATACCTGATTTAGAGTAGGGTGGTAAACTAGGATGCAGAAGGGTGGACAAAGCTGGAGAAATTGGAAATTCTGGCCACATTTCAATTATACTTACTTACTTAGCTGGCACTACAACCGATGATCGGTCTTGGCCGCCTCCACAAAGCTTCGCCAGTCACTTCTGCTATGCGCGCGCTGGCGCCAGTTGATAAGACCAAGTGCAGTCAGGTTGCCCTGCACCTGGTCTTTCCAACGGAGATTAGGACGTCCCCTTCTGCGTGTTCCTGCACCGTGGTTCGAATAAAACACCCTTCTAGCCGCAGCGCTTTCTTCCATTCGCTCAACATGACCCAGCCAGCGAAGCCGCTGGAGTTTTATACGCTTGACTATGTCAGTGTCGGCGTACAGCTCATACAGCTCATCGTTCCATCTTATTCGATACACGTCGTCCACTCATACTGGACCGTAGATCTTACGGAGTATCTTCCTATCGCTCCTAACAGCCTCTCATCATTGATGGTCAATGTCCACGTCTCTGTGCCATACATTAGGACGGGAAGGATGAGGGACTTATAGAGTGTTATTTTCGTCGGTCGTGAGAGGGCTCTACTTCTCAATTGCCTACTGAGCCGGAGCCCGTAGTAACACCTGTTGGCAAGAGTTAGTCTCCGCTTGATCTCAAGGCTGACATTATTGTTGGTGTTTATGCTGGATCCTAGATATACAAAATCCTGGACGACTTCAAATATATACAATATTATCAGCGTATGCTAGCAGCATGACACTCTTGTAGAAGATAGTGCCAGAGATGTCGATGTTCGCAGCTCGAACTATTTTCTCCAGCATAAGGTTACATTTCAATTATAACCTTATCATTTTCAATTGGTGTACATCACTAAATATAGTCATCTTTTTCTGAAATATATAGAACATAAATCCACAATTTAATACTATCGGTCAGATTTCTCTTTCGTGTAACACTAAGGGAGTGCCATAAGTCTGAAGGAAAAAGAACAATGCTTAGGGTACAACTAAAGACATCTTTGGTTACAAGATGTGCACTGGTGTAATGTTAAATTTCAAATTGTCAATGAATAGCTTCGGGGAATTTAGTTCTGATTAATGAACTGTAATAGTCAAAATTACTTGCACCTAATTTTTTTTAAAGACTATCTCTTGTGGTCGATGTGGTATAGTGGTGTCCGGGGTTCGAATCTCGGCACAGGCAAAATCAAAAAGTAGAAAAAATAATTTTTTCACGGCACCACCTCTTGGCAGGCAATGGCAAACCTACTAGAGTAAAAATTGCTATGAAAAGCTTTTCACTTCGCCGTTCGGATTCGGCATTAAACTGTAGGTCCCTTCCATTCATGTACAAATATAAGACGCACAACATGAGTGGATGCGAAAAGCTCGGCCTAGGCCCTCCATGGGCTGTTGTGCCATTAAAAGTAAGTAAGTAATCTCTTGTCAGACAAACTTTTTCTTCAATAATCTCTTTATACTGTGTTTATTCGTTAGAAAAATCAAATATAATCTTCAGAGAAAATATCAATCGAAAAGTAGTCTGGATCACTGAAGACCGAAACCAAATAAGTTAAATATTTTTTAAAGAAGTATACCAACAAATTTTAAAATAACAACAAGAACTTTCGAAGAAAGGCCTCATCGGCCAATGTTTGGGTTCACTAAAGGTTCTAATTGAGTATAGCGTCACTTATTAAAAACTAATCCATTCATCATTTGATTTTGTAAGGTGTCAACAGATCGTACTAAGTTATTACGCCGTAATACTCCTATATTCCTTTATAAGTTTTTTATAAGATGCAAGCGATATTAAATATTTCGGTATACCCAATCTTCATTCGATATCCTTTGACTATTAAAATTTTGGGATTTTCTAAGTAAATGGTAAGGGAAGAATTTGGAGATTTCGGATTTTTACTCTTAACACTTTCAACTTCTTGAATCGATGAGACGCTCAACTTCTCTATTAACGATCAATTGTACTACGTGTGAACGTTGAGTCACATCCATTTTACATATTTTGCTCTTGATTGATTTCCTCTTGAAAAAGTAATTCAATTACGACTATTATTTACTGTTATTACTAACGTTAGACATTAATGGGTTAATCCTGCGTCATATGTAAAAATCGTTTTTGACCGCTTGTAAAGCTCTTACTTGTTTTGCTTTCTTTGTTTTTCATGGTGTTGTTTTTGCCATGGTTCGTTGATTGCTTTACTCTTTAGTTTAACTCTCTTTTTTTTTTACTACGCTCTTGTAAGTTTCTTTTTTTTTTGTTTTTTATTTTTTTCATTTTTGCACTAATTTTATTTTTTATATTTTTTCTCATTTTATTTGTTGTTGTATTTTGTGTTTTATTTATATTTTTGCACACACTTTCTCACACACTCGACTCAACTTAATTCAACTCAACTAAAATTTTATGCTTATTTCATTTCATTTCATTTCATCTCTTTTGCATTTTGATTCGCGTTGCGCGTCGACATCGCCGTCGTTGCTGTTGCCGTCGTCGTTGTCGTTGTGTAGGAAGCATCTGATCCATACCAAGTGAAAGCTATGGAAACTATTTTCATAAAAGAAGTTCAACCGAATGGACCCGCTCACTATGCCAACCTACAGACGGGCGATCGCGTTCTAATGGTGAACAACACACCAATCGCTGGCATAGCCTACAGTACGATCGTGTCGATGATTAAGCAAACGCCTTCGGTGTTGACATTGCATGTGGTGCCCAAGGAGTGCGATGTACTGCAGATGGTAAGTGTTTTCAAGTGTTGCTGCTGCTTCAGCGCAGGCGCACACATTTAAATTTCGTTGATTTGTTTTTTGGGTTTTTTTTTTTGTTTTTGTATATAAATTATTAAATTTTTTCTATATCTTTATCTACATATACATATATTGTTTTCCTTATCTTCACTCCTCAGCATTATACAAATATCGCTCATACGCCAGAATCAAATCGTCTTGCTGCTATACAAACGAAGTCAATACCATCACCTGTAACTGTTGGTAATGGTAATGCTGGTGCTGGTGCATTAATTCCAATTTCTGCTGCTGCCGCAAATAATCCAACTGCTGTTGCTGGTGCAAAATCTTTTCCACAACAACAACAACAACAACAATTGATCTCATATCCTCTGGGAAAGAGTAGTCGTTCCAGTAGTATTGCAAGTACAGCGAGCAGCAATAATTTTCGTAGTAGTGCTGGCGCTAGTGCTCTTGCTGGTAATAGTATTGGTGATTTTGGAAATATGGCACAAGGTGGTGTTCAACAGCATCATCTATTGATGCGTGGTGGTGGTGATGGCGGCGGATATGTGCGGTGAGTAATTTATATACCTTTACATAGTTTTTTTTGTTTTAGAGTATAAATTTGAGCTTCAAAACCGAAAGTTTCTAGATTTTTTTTTGGAATAATTTCAATGTTTCGGTTTGAGGATAATGAATTTTATAGAAATGGATTAAAATTATTTCAGTATGCAAGTACTAAAAGTTTGATTAGTTTGAAGATGATGTGAATCTATAGAGTATTAAGCTCCCTGAGTGTGAAGTCTACTATAATCTTTCGAACTTAGATTATTCTTAATTGAGCATCTGATTACTATGGAATCGAAGATATACGATATCTGCAGTTGAATTAAAAGGTTTTTAGTCCAATATTTCGAATATTTTTCACAAGCGATTAGCGAGAACTGAAATAGACTATGTTTCAAATTTATGGCACGTTAAAACATTTGATTCTTCTCATAAACTTCGTTAAAACTTATCAGCATATTTTTACCCTTATTATTCAGAAATTATAGTTTGTTCATATATTGCCATTAACTAAACCTGTCAGAGATGAGAGGAGAGTCAATCTGAATTCCATCGTGGAATTAAACGTATCGATGCTGGTATTGAATTAACTAGAGCTGATTTGGTTGTAAAAGATTTTATTTCAGAACTTTATTGAGGCTTTACCTACATAGCTACTAGAAAAATTCCGAAAAGATTATCAGTCATGTTCTGTATTGCACTTTCCGGTAAAATTGAAATTGAAGTAATATGAATTGATCAAAAGTGAAATTTAGTACATAACTACATATTTTGATAGTGCTTCAGGTCGTCTGTAGGCCAAAAACTTTATAAAATCGTTCGTTACATTTGATTAAAACATTTTTAGTCTCTATATTCTTCCACTGCTTCTTCTAACCTCACGACTAACGATGTAAAACTGAATTTCATTATGGAATTGAAAGTATCGATGAATTTGCTAGAGTTGAGTTGAAAAATATTATATCTCAAGAGTGTTTAAAACCTTCGTTAGGTATGAAACATTACAAACATTTCTCGTTAAACTTCAGGACTAGAAAAAACAAAAGATAGATATTTTTCTAAAGCTGATCGTATTATTGATGTTATTTGAGGTAAATAAATTGTACAGTACTACAGTACAGAAGAAAACAATCGGCTTTTTCGCATGGAATAATTTGAATATCAACTAGGCTGTGATTTTCAAAAAACTTGATTTCATTGTAAATTTTGCAATGTAATTGTAGAAACACTCCATTATACGCTTTCGTCTCAAGAGCATATTTAAGAAATGAGTTCCGTATACGCGAAACGTTTTGAAGCAGTCTTTCTTTATTCCGATCCAAAAGGTCCCAAGATGTCCCAATTGAGTGCTTCGAAGTACTTAAAAAAGTCGAAGGCTTTTGTCCAGCATTGGAACCAACACTTTTGGTGAACAAAAATGTGGACGACTTGCCAAATCGCGGCATTTGCAGAGCTAAGTACCTCGAAACAGGAGGACTTGGTTATAAAGAGGATTTTCGAAGCTAATCCAGCCATATCCTTTAAAGCAGCTAAACAAAAATTGGCTCGAAAGGGCATAAATGTCTCTCTGAATACAATAAGAAACCGTTTGAGGGAGTTTCAGATCTAATTTCGAGCAACGACGGTAAAACCCTTACTAACTGCAAAGCAAATAAAAAACGCCAAGAGTGGGCAACTGAACATGTGGATGACGATTGGAGCCAAGTGGTGTTCACAGACGAATCCTCCTTTTGGATGACAAACTCTATTAAGCGTGCTTCGTCCACTAAAGACGGTAAGATGTTCCAGCGATCCAGGAAAGGTTTATGCCTGGCGATGCTTCAAAAAACAAGAATTTGGCAAATTAATCATGTTCATGAGGAATTTGGATGCCAACTTCATGACCACGATATACCTTCCCGGACTTCTGCCATCAACGTATATGTGGTTTGGGGCAGGAAGTCGAGATTGGACTACAAGAGGACAACAACCTAAAACATCGCAGTCGCTTGTGTAGCAGATGGAAAGAGGAAAACGGCATAACTTCATTGGATTGGACTTTCCCCAACAGTTGCCAGATGCGAATTGGATCGAAAATGTTTGGGCTCTTATGAAGTTAAAACTACGTGGATAAAAGATACGTTCAATAAATCATTTGAAACGGCTTCTTACAACAACAACAATTGCTCTCATATCCTCTGGGAAAGAGTAGTCGTTCCAGTAGTATTGCAAGTACAGCGAGCAGTAATATGGCGAAGTTTAACAGCATATGCTGAAAAATTAGTCGATAGCATGCAATTCCGTTGTAATGAAATTACACAGAATGGTGGCAACTGGACGCTATATTACTTAATATATTTGCGGAATGAAGATGCTGTGGACTTTTTTTTAAGATATATACCTTAATTTTTTCAGTGACTTAAGCCGATTGCTTTCTTGTTGAACCTACTGTATACGTTCTCAAACAAAACTATACTTAGGTGTCTATATAATTAATTATAAAGTTGTATTTTCTATTATAAAAATTACAACATTTCCGAAAACACATTTCCATTTCTATTTCAGTTCCTCATAAATTTCAAACTAGATCTTATCTTCTGCGTCTAATTTGTTTATTGTTTTCTTTTTTTTGTCATTGCATATTAAACAAATTTGCTTTGTGATTATAGCCAGCTTTATTGTGGCGTGGACCAGTTATTGTTTATTAGAATAAATTATACAACATATAAATATTATGACAAATTAAGTAGTTACTTATCTGACTGTAGTAAGTGGTGCTCAAATAGTAGGTACTAATAATAATAATACTAGCTAATAGTTATAATCCTCTAAACAATTTTTGCTGACGTCAGCAATCCGTTTGCAATTTAGTTGACTGCTGGTTGGTTGTCGAATTGGTTAATCTTATCAGAGGCAGCGGAATTCTGTATCTTATCAAGATTTCAATTTCATACAATTTGCATTTTTTCGTATTGCGTTACAAATAAATATGTATCCAAATTGCTTAAACTTAACTCGACTACTCGAGTCGAGTCGCTTGTTTTATCATTTGATAATCAAGCTATCAATCGGTTTTTTCTCCATGTATGTACTATGTATTCTAGATCATTGTTGCACGTTTCATTTATCCAAGTGCTATATGAACATTGTTGTGCTGACATTATCGTATTATTCAATGATTAATTGTGAAGTATAATATTGAGAAAACATTAAATGTGGCACGTTTACAATGCAGCAATATTTCTAGATCTATTTTGTTTTCTAGTGAAAGAGTAGATAGACAACTTGACCTGTTCTGATATCTACTAATTAGGTAGGTACTGGAAATGAATGACATGAGATGATTTCATCAAAAGCTTATTATTTAATTCTCATGTGTCTGCATGTTTGTCATTGTTTCGCATTAAAATATTTTATCATCATTTCATTGTTTTGTGTGTTTTTTATTTTATTTTTTGTAGTTGTTGTTTTTGCTTTAGCTGTTAAATTAACACAACTTGAATATGAGTAATTTTGTGTATTTGAACATTCACACAAAAATATCATTCCGCTGTAAAGTTGTTGTCACTGTTTTTATAGAAATACATATACTCGAGTATATATAATATAATATAATAATATTTATTTGCCATATACTTATTACAAGAAATTTCTGTTGAAATATTGATGTGTTCCAATATTGCGTTCTAAATGAATAGGTTTTTTGACATTATGGCTTTTAGTACTGTGACGATGACTGGTGAATGCTCGAGTGCTCGGCAATAATTTCATTGAACATATCGATGCTGTTATTTGCCAACGTGATCTAGCTGAAATATTGTCATTGTCCCTTTGCAGTATGTAAGATGAAGTTACCACACATTTCACATTCTACCCTACCTCCTACTTGACTGTTTCATTTCATACCTGCGGTTTATTTGTTTTTTTCTACTCTTGATATAGTTTAGTTTAATATTTTTTTTTTTTTATTGAGAATAGCGAAATCTAGTTCTATTATCTAAGTCTAAGTCGTAATTCATTCGTTTATGTCACACAAAGTTTCTTATTTGCTTTAACGACTTTATTTTTCTGAAATTAATCTTACAATTTTATGTCGATAGAGTTTGGTTGAATAGCTCAATTAATGATGTGCTAAATTTCACACCTTCAAAATATTACATTTCAAAATAAATTATTATTGCTTGCTTTTAGATCATTAGCATCATGACACTTGCCTATGTCTAAGTTTGTGAAGGAATTTAGAAATTCTTTTAAATTCATTTAGCCGATTGAATTTTAGACATCTTTAGCTCATTCATGATTATCATGCTGTCACACAACGAAGGAAGGACCCCTGTAAAACGTCTTCATAGCCTATAGAGACAAGATCTCTTGAACCATTCAACTGCTTACTTGCATCCACATAGTTTCTGACTTGCTTTGGTAATTCTCGGTTACTGCTAAGATATATAAAGTTGTTGACGTGTTTAGTTCTGAAATTATTATTGTATGTAAATACAGGGGGCGCCATCTTTTATGTCGGTATGTGAATATTATAACCGTTTTCCATATATGAGGTATTTTTATTTAATTTGGTCCTTTACAATTTATGTGAACTAGTTTTTGAATTCAACATCAATCAAGTGACCGCCGTTATTGACCAAAGCAAAATGTGCCCTTTTGCTGCATCTCGGGCGGCGGTATAGCGATAATTTCGGCACGAATGTTTGCCTTGAGCTCGTCATTGTCCGGAGTGGTCAAATATGGAGGTCTGGGTGGCCAGTCAATGTTGTCATTTTTTAACACTACACGTCCAAGGAATTTTCGTTGCAGTAACTGCATTGTTTGATTTGCAGTGTGGTATGGCGCACCGTCTTGTTGAAACCAGTAACCGTCCAGACATTTTTCACACATTTTTGGGCAGACATGTAAAATTACTGCCCAGGGCGAATACACACACATGCCAGTACGACTTACATCGTACTTGTTTCAATATCCACCGATATCGATTCCCATCGACTGTTTCGCCTTCTCTGAAGAAAAATGGCCCAATGATTTTGTTTTGGTGCAAACGCAATGTTTTGGCGCAAACGCCGGCCCAAGCAGTCGCTTTCTCCATGTACATCGATGCGCTTCTTCCCGTTATGCCCATATTGATTCTTGTTTCCTAGCAGTAGTAGTGTGCTGTAGTGCTTTTGAGTTAAGTATTTATAACTTTTCATTGAATTCACACGCACAATATGAGTGGATGCGAAAATCTCTGCCTAGGCCCTCCTTGGGCTGTTGTGCCATTAAAATAAAAAGAGAGAGCATTGATTACACCTGATGATTAAGTGTGGAATTTGTCTGGTCGAGTTTGTAGCTGACCTACGCTGACCTACGCAGAAATTTTAAATTTATTTTAAAACTTTTTAATTCGCATCAAAATAGCTAGCTTATTATAATTCTTTTAAATCGTAAGAAATCTTAACGCTATACTAAAAGTCTCTCTATATTTACATATGTATATAGAAAATCCATAAGAGCTTCACAGATTTTGTACACTCGAATGAACTGTGGCTCAAAGCTAATTGAATAACAAAGAATTTTGCAAACATTTCATCACACATCATTAAAATTAATTTTATGATTTTATTAAATACTTTAATTGAATAACTTATGTACATATGTATATAAAAAAGCAGCAAAAAGAAAAAAAATAAATGAAATGAAATGAAAACGAATAAAAAAAAACAAGAATGTGTTTTCATAACTAATCTCATCGTAGAAGTGAGTGCCATTGAAAAAGGCGGACATATCCGTTTTGACATGTATGTATGAAGATAAAAGAAGAAAAGTTTTGTAATTTCTATATACAACAACAACAACAACTACGACAACAACGGCATGTATAAGTACAACCAACGTTTATAAAGCTGACATACAACATAAAACACACAATACTTGTTCGCTGGTTTGTTCATCATTCAACATCAGAGCAGAAAAGTTTTGATTTTGCTATATTTGCTTGCATATATATTTTTTTTATTATTTCACAGCTGTGAAATTTTTTTTATTATTGTTGCTATTACATTTATGAATAAGTACCTAGTTGCAAAGGGTGATTTTTATAAGAGTTTAGTTTTTGTAAATGAAAAAAAAAAACACAGAAATTTTACAAAAGTGAATGAAATTTTTATTTGGATCGATAAATCAGTTCCTGCCATTTACTTTTTAAAGATAATTTCACTTAAATGTTGCCGCGGCTACGCTTCAAGTGGTCCATTCTGAAGGTCCAATTTAGGCACATTTTTCACACATTTCGGCCGGAATTTCACCAATCACCAATGACGCGTTCAATGTTGGCAGCAATCGTGTTTGGATTGTCCCTATAGACAAGACTTAGCTCCACAAAAAATAGTTTAACGGGGTCAAATCACACGATCTTGGAAGCCAATTGACTACTCCAAAACGTGAGATTAACTGCTTACCAAATTCGCCCGCCTCTCAATTGATGCATGGTTTCGCGTGTAGTGTGGCATGTGGCATCGTCCTGTTGGAACAACATGTCGGCCAAATCCAATTCTTGCATTTTCTGCAAAAAAAAAGAAGCGTTTTATCATCGAACGGTACCTTCTCCATTGACCATAACGTTGCGGCCTTCATCGTCTTGGAAGAAGTCCTGCCCAATGATGCCGCCTTCCCATAAACCGCACCAAACAGTGCATTTTTCGGGATACATTGGTAGCTGCTGAATTGCCTCTGGCTGGTATTCACTCCAAATATGGTAATTCTGCTTATTCACGTATCCATTGAGCACAAAATGAGCCTCGTCGCTAAATGGACGTAGCTTGCGAAACACTTTTTTCACAGCGCATGAATTTTGATAATAAATTTCAATAATTTGCAATCAGTGTTCAGGCGTAAGTCTATTTATTATGAAATGGTAAACCAAACTGAGCATCAAATCAAGTGACAGCTGTCAAAAAGACCAACTCCGAAAAAAGAATTGCCAGATGGAAAACCACAATTCTAGAAAAAACACCCTTTAGTTTGTATTTGCTTAAGTAAGTAGTAGAAAAAGATGCGTTGTTGTAAACATATTTTTATGGCTGTTTGTTTGAGTCTGTCACTCCCATTTGATTAAGCATATCAGATCAATCTTCAAGCAGTAGTAGTAACAGAGGCAGCAGCAGTAGCAGCAGCTCATCTCAACTCAGCTCATCTTATAATCATCGTCTATTAATACCAAGGAAATTAAAAAAAAAACAAATTAACAGAAACAGCAGTTGTAGAGAAGCTTTTCTCTCTCACTAGTTTTTCGATATTTTTCAAGATAAGTTGGGATATTTGTTACTGTCTATGGAATGTGTTTACACGGAAATATTCAACAAAGTTCAACGTTGAAATTTTTTCAAATTCCTTGCTCAATTAATTATAATATTAATTTGCATTGATTGTTCTAGTGGTTGGAGATTTTCAATTATTAAGCTTGGGCACACAATTTTGATTATTAGCTAAGTTAAAGTAGGAATAATGGTCGCCGTGGTGTAGTTGGTAGTGTGCTGGACTACTACTTACACAGCATGTCCGGGTTGGTAGGCATTGGCAAACTCCAAGAATAAAAATTTCCCAAAGTAAATCTTTTCACTTCGCCGTTTGGTTGCGATGTAAAACTTTAGGGTCCCTTCCATTCATGTACAAATACAATACGCACAACATGAATGGATGCGAAAGGCTCGGCCTAGGCCCTCCATAGGCTATTGTTCCATTAAAGAAGTAGAAGAATGTAAGAATTGTATGATTACTGAATAGAATACTTCAATAAATATTTTTTCTTCTTTAAAGTGAATCCTTCGAAGTAAAAGCAACTATTTAAGCCTTGGAACATAACATTGATCGATTCATTGTTTTTCGGTCACCAAAAGTGATTAAAAATTTTACGTTCAGAATGCGCTAGACGCAAAGACAACCCCAATCACTGAACGAGATCCTGTTCTAAATTTTTGAACTTATATCAAAATCGAGGTCAACGACCTTAAAAACTGACTGGCGTCGAATTTCATCGAACTTAAAACAGTTTTCCCATTTTTAGTTCGCCATTTTGAGTAAGCAATCCTGACCCGCCTTTTTAAGGCGATCATTATTATCGCTTCGAATTCAGCAGTTCTAAAAACCGAAACACCCTCTTGTTGGAGGTTCAAATTAAATTCGGTAAAATTTGACAGGAAATAAATGTCGCTTATAAGTTTTTCAGTTGCAAATGTTTTTTTTTTGTATGCGTTACTGTCAGTTTTTTTAAGTGTAATTTTAAAGGCAGACAAAAACAAAAAATTAAATAAGTACTAACTACTTTGCCACATACTCATCAAAATTATTGTTGGATTGTTCATGTAGTTGTTGCTGTTGTTGAATTTTCGCCAATATTAGTTGATTCAGTGCTAAGCAATTCACACACACACATACTCATACTCAGATAAAAATGATTGCGAGGGTGGAATGTATCCAAGTATCTATTTACTTGAGTTTGAAGCACTCTTCCCCACCTATCTCAACTCTCCTCTCTACCTTCTCTTTTTTTTTCATTCGAGCTCCTTTCACTTTGACTGACTTTGTTGTGTGACAATACATGAATTACTGTTTCTCTTACGAGCGCCGAGAGAGTGTAGGATGCGGGCAACTTTGACTGTGCTTGCAGTAGTCGTAGTTGATTAGTTCACAATTACTGAAATATTTCGTCTTTGCAAAATTACATAAAATTTTATTTTATTTTTTTCTTGTTTTTGCTTTCATCGTCATCATCGACATCTTTTGCTTCTGCTTCTGCTTCTTTTTGTACTTGTACTTTGTCTTTTTTTTTTGGCAATAAAAACTTTTTATTATTATTAAAATGGAATTCGCTTAATTTGGTGGCAAATTCGCTGGTAGTATGTGTGTGTGCCGTGCGACACGGAGCGGCACATCAATGTTTTCTTGTTGTTGCTGATGTTGCTGATGTTGCTCTTGCCTATTGTCATTTATTGTATTATTACTTTTTTTATACAACTCACGTCTATTTGTATTTTTCTTTAGCTGTTGTTGTTCCCGCTGCTGTTGCTTTTGAATGTTGTTGATGTCGTGTGTTGCTGCTCTTGCTGTCATCGCATTGTGTTGATGGTATTTGTTGTTTCTGTTGCTTCTGTTGTGTTCTCCCTACTGAGGCGTGCTCTATATTGACCACTCAGACTTTTCGTCTCATTTATTTCATGTGATATTTTGCCGTGCTTTCGATCTAAGTATCTTGCCATATATTAATAAACAACACTTTTGTTGTTGTCAGTGTTGTGACCAAAGAGCACTTGTGCCATCGTTTAACACTCAACATAACAATAATAAATTTGTGTATTGTGTGTGCGTTTCTTCGCGAATTCCTCCTCCCGCCATAATTTTTTTTTCGCATATTTTGAATGGTTGCATACAAAATTTTAATCGTTAGGTTTTTATTTTGTATTAATTTCATGTTTTTTCCCCAAATATTAGTATTTCTTTTTATATATTTTGTTTTTGTTTTTGTCCAAATGATTGATGTGGTGATACTAAAGTTGTAAAGTATGTATTGTATAGTTTTAGTAGTAGCTAGCTATACTCGTATATTCACTTGATATAATCGCACAGTGGGTTGGGATTGAATTTCTTTTAATTTAATTTTATTTTATGTTTTGCTATTTCTGTAGGCGTATTGCATGACAATAGTTAAATAATTGAATATTTTTGTTGTCATATATATAAAATGATTTCATGAAGTTTTAACTAACTACGTCTTCAATTTGTTAAATAGTACATTGAAATTAGTTATACCCTTGATCAATTGAAATATTGAGATGAAACAAGTATCTCTAAAATGTAAATATTCTTTGCCAATTGTTTATTTCTTTTGTTTTTTGTTTTGGTTTACGTCAGAAACCAAAGATGAATGAATGGTACAGAAAAACAAGGAAGTATCTTGGATACAAGAGTGATAAATTGAGAACATTAGCTGTTAATATTTTTGGTTGTATAATTCCTGATTTGTATTCGTACGATTTCACTATTCATTTTCAGTTTTTTAAGTTCACTGTGTTTTTATTCGTTGGTAAAAATATTTATAGTGGTGGAGTTTATTCCACAAAAATATATTGTGATCAAGTCTTAAATGAAAATACTTACAGACACATTATAGTTGACATTTAAAATGAAAATGTTTTTATTTTATTTAAATTTCATTATCATTATAAAATGTGGAAACCCTTTTTTCCATCCATTGATTCATTTAGAATTAGAAACATTAGCATTGATTTTTCATTATCATTGAAAAATGCGATATAAATGAAAGCCCCATTACATTGGCATAATTCTAATGCCATTTAAATGTTATTGTTCAAAATTTGGGTGCTAATTTTTAAATTTTATCATTGAACAAAATGGAAAAACTCGGTCTCGAAACCCCTTAATACTGATTTATAAAATATTTCTCAAAGGGTGAATTGTTGTTCAGTTATCAACGAAATAATTTATAAGCAATGAATCTCTAACAGAGTCCAACAAATGCAACAATTTTTCATAGCATAGACAAATAGGCAACAGAGCAGATGAGAAGAGGAGAGATTGGACATGGTTGCTGTCCATAAATGTTTTTTTTCTACTGCCATTTCAGGGTTGGAGATGTCATGCCATTGTAATCAATGTTTAAGATTACATACTTTAAAAGCAAAAGGTTTAGTGTTTGCAACAAAATTTGTGTTTCCTCTTTTCTTTACTCCAAAAGAAAAATCAAAAATGGTAGTAAGGACCGGTTGCTGATGTAAAGGGGTTTTCAATAGGAACATAACAATTTTATAAGTGTAGTACATATGTTACATTTAAGTATGGATTCAATATCGCTAACATGATCACTGCGAGGACGTATGCAGCGATCGACTATTTGGAGCCAATTTTCTACCACTCTTCCTCACATATCGGCCGGAATGTTTGTAATTCCGCGTTCGATGTTGTACTGAGCACCTCTAGCATTGTTTGGCTTGTTATAGCAACTTAAAGTAACCTCATAAAAAGAAATCCAACTGCGTTAAATGGCCGAAAATTTTCTTCATCTCTGAAGATGATCTTTCGAATAAATTCAGGATTTTCTCCAAACTTTTGCAGAGTCCAATCGGAGAAGTTTCGGCCCTTCAAATAATCACGAGGCTTCACTTCTTTCTTGTGTTAATTTGATCTTATAAGTGCGTAGGCTAAGATGCCAAATTGCCAAATTCGTCACAATGTGGCCTGAAAGATTCCCAATTCATGTGAACGGCGTGGAATCGACTCATTTGGCTCATTTTGAACTGTAGCTCTTACTGCGGCAATACTTATTTTCGTTGGTTCGACCAGTGTGTTGTCGCATTGGCACAGAAACATTCAATAGTGACTCCGACCAAAAATTGGAGCGAGAAGAAGAATTTTGGTAGTAATTTTTAATGATTTCCAAATGTTGTTCATTCGTTACCTTCATTATAACATATTTTTATATGTATTTTATTATAAACCTTGACTGAATTTTGACACTGCTAGATCAAAAGAAGAGAAAAGGAAATTTAAGGGTGCCTTTGTATTTAAATACAAAATTGTGATGTCAATGTTGAAAAACCCTTTAGTAACAGATATTTGTAGTCGCTGTGGCGTAGTGGTAGTGCGTTGGACTGCTACGCAGAGTGTCCGGGGTTTGAATCTCGGCACAGGCAAAATCAAAAAAGAAAAAATAATTTTTCTACACGGCTCCACCTCTTGGCAGGCAATGGCAAACCTACAAGAGTAAAAATTGCCCATGAAAAGCTTTTCACTTCGCCGTTCGGATTCGGCATTAAACTGTAGGTCCCTTCCATTCATGTACAAATATAACATGCACAACATGAGTGGATGCGAAAAGCTCGGCCCAGGCCCTCCATGGGCTGTTGTGCCATTAAAAGTAAAAGTAACAGATATTTCTCAGACATCAATCGTCAACCTCTTGAAGGTTATATAATTATTAGTATACGATAACATAATTACTCTGACTTTGAAATTCCGAAAAAAAACGTTGTCAGTTAAAATGTTCAATACATTGCCCTCCTTCAGCTTCCTGCTCTCTGCGCATACTCCATTTAATGTGTTACTATGTGCTACTATCACTCTATGAATCACTTAATTTTGCAAACCTATTGTTTGATCTTTTATACACTAGCTGTGAATCTTTCACTCTCTGCTGACATACAATGCGCTTTTGGAGCAAAAGTTGTCACTATTGTATTCGTCTCTCTATATCTATTTCTTCTATCGCTGCCGACTGGTGATGTATCACTAACTGCTGACTATGTTATTTTATTGAAATTGCTTGTACTAGTCGACGGTCAATCTGTTCCGTATCACCGTGTAAAATATTTGATTTCTTTTAAGCTAGTTTAGGGATTTTGAGAATCATATCACAGCGAAGCACTAAGTATGACTCCACAGTGCATTAAACTATATACTACTTAACTTACGTTGACAATTACGTCTCTACTAATATTAAGTATATGGTACATATATTCGTACTTACTTACTGATACTGATTTGTTGTATTTTTACTTTTATTTCCCACCCAAACACACACTCACACACTCCATCAAATTTGTTGCCTTTGCCTTGCACATCTGTATATGCATACGTAAATTTTACATACCGCACCATACTCGTACACACATACATACACACATATGGTATGTACCTACCTACAAAATACAAGTAGGTAAGTACTCGTATCTGTAGTAAGTAGGTACTCATGGTGGCAAAATAATAGTGGCATATACGGTGGGTTTACATACGATGTTCGCTAGTCAGAATTGCTTGCTACGTACGTACGAGTACGTACCCCCTGCGACTGATGTACTGGCGGGTACCTACTATATAGTACATTTTTGCTATGCGCACAATTGCTTCGATGGATATTAGGGCAGCAGTGGTAAATGTGTGTGACAATTTTGCTTGCCTGAATGGCGCTGCCTGCCGCAGTTTTACTTGCAATAATAATAATAAATTCATTACGTTTAGTTTAGTTAGTGTCGTCGAGGTAGTACATATCACACACTGCTGTTGCCGATTTAATGTGATTTCTCGTTATTTTGTATTTATTTATCTACATACTTAAAATTTAACTGAGATTTTACTGTGTATAAATGACTTAAAAATAAATAAAAAAAAAACAAAATTAATTTTTTTTAAATAACCAAGTGTTGAAGATTGTGGATAATGTTGCAACAAGTGTTGTTGCTGCTGCATATAAATTCATCTCAATTTCGTTGTCATTGCTGCTGATATCGAATATCAATCGATCGGTTGCTTTTGTGTTTGCTGCCTTGTTGCTGATCTGATGATAACGAGCCGTTGATTACCTAAAACAACAACAATAGCAACAAAAATAAATGTGTGTAATAAAAGAGATTTGCTTATGTGATAATTTCAAAATCTAAAGTGTTTTTTAGTGATGGCAATAATATAAAACTTAAGCTGCTTGCTACTGCTTACTTAAAAACCTTTTTCTTTTGCGGTTGCTTTTCTCTGTTTGTATTTGTGTTTTTGTTAGCTTCCTTGTTTGTGATCTTTCGGCACTGATGCTGTCACTGTGACAGACAGGCAGCTGAAATCACATCTGAAAGATCTAAATTAACTGCTCAAGTTGCCTGTCAACACACAAATACGCAGGCAACACAGCATTCAACGATCGGCCAAAGTGTTTTAGTGAAGTCACAATTGTTGCGGTGATGTGATCTGTAGTGATAGTTGCAATAACAGCCGTGGCAACAACAACAATAAAAAACCACTGCAGCAAGTGTTAACTGCTCACTAATGTTAGTTCCAACTTGACACTTATTTACACTTGAAAAAACAAAAACAAAGCAAAGTTTAATATTCCGTTCAAAAAGCGCATAGTTAATACGAATAAATTTGATTTCAAATTGTTAATTTTTTCAAAATGTAGAAATAATAAAAATTAACATTGACACGTAGTAAGTATTCATAAATTTAATGAGATTACGATTTGATATGAAAATTATTAGGAAACAACTATAAAATAAAGTTGAAGAAGTTTAATTTTACAATGGCAAATTTAACTGAAAGTTTTAAGAGAATCTATATTTCAAAGTTGAGTCGTAGCTGGATCTAGAATGAGTATGTTAATATTTGAATTAAATCATTTCATGTCGATTTTTCACTGAGCGAATATTTTCGTTGATTTTCTTGTATGAATGTAGTACCTATAATTGCAATAGGCTACAGCAACCCATCCTTGGCTTTATTGCATTCATAATAAAAGCTGAAATTAATTAAGCCTTCATTTAAGTTAAATCCCATTGAGGAATCTCCAAGAATTTCGACTCTAAAGATATAATGCCCCAATTAATTGACCAGTAGTGTATCTTATTTGCTACGAGTGAATGCCTCGCAGGACAGCATGATGCGATCTATAGTACCATTTTCGTTCTTTCCGACAAAGGGGCGGAACAAAGTGTTGTTCTGTGATTTTCTGTAGATTTTTCATGTGTCCAACAACCCTAGGAGGGTCTGGGCCGAGCTTTTCTCATCCACTTACTTTTAATGGCACAACAGCCCATGGAGGGCCTAGGCCGAGCTCTTCGCATCCACTCATGTTGTGCGTGTTATATTTGTACATGAATGGAAGGGACCTACAGTTTAATGCCGAATCCGAACGGCGAAGCGAAAAACTTTTCATAGCAATTTTTACAGTAGTAGGTTTGCTAATGCCTGTCAAGATGTGGTGCCATGTAGAAAAACTGTTTTTTCTACTTTTTAATTTTGCCTGTGCCGAGATTTGAACCTCGGACACTCTGCGTAGCAGTCCAACGCACTACCACTACACCACAGCGACCACTCATCCACTTACTTTGTGCGTTTTACATTTGTACATGAATGCAAGCGACCTACAGTTTTATGCCGAATCCGAAAAGCGAAGTGAAAAGCTTTTCATACGTAATTTTTTTACTGTAGTAGGTTTGCTAATGCCTGTCAAGATGTGGTGCCATGTAGAAAAACTGTTTTTTCCACTTTTTAATTTTGCCTGTGCCGAGATTTGAACCTCGAAGACTCTGCGTAGCAACTATACCATCGCGACCACTTTTAATGTGTTCACCCAGTTTATAATACCGTGAATGGAAACTTGTAGGTAATCATTTTTAGTTTGTTTTTCTTTGGCTTGAGACATAAAGCTCCTTATTTTGGGTTAAAGTCTCCAATTAGCAGCTTTGGCTGACTAAGCGGGACCTACCGTCCCTTTCTTTCTCTTTCATTTTGTCTATCTTATGGCTATCTCATTTCCAAGTATTAGAGACCCAGTGTGGTTAGGTGGGTGGACCGTTGTGATACCACAGGCCGTTGTGATACCACATGGTTGGACTTACAGTTAAACGCTGGTTATGAATGGCTGGGAACCAATTTGCTATCACTTGGTAGTTTTACCATTGCCTGTCAAGAGGTGTACTGTACACTTTCTTATAAATCTCATTAATTTCATAACGATTGGAATATAAAAAAGTTTTTATGAGACCATGACGGGAATCGAACCCGTACTTCCCGAATGAGAGTCTAGTGTGCTATCCCACTAGACTAACGAAGTTGTCAGAGACATAATGTTTTCCGACAGCATTTGCTTTGCCTACATCATTCAGTAGCTTTACTCGATGTCAGACTAACTTGAAGAATATGTCAAAGAAGTCCAGTAATCTGATTGTATCTTGACTATCTGGGTACACACATTATAAGTACTATATCTTGACTCTTTTATGAACTTAATGTCGAGGTCCAATTTTGGACACAGCCTTATGATCCAATAATTTCCCTTCGGAAAATGCTTACATTTTTCTTCATATGCTCTAGAAGTCGGGTTTTGATCCATATACTCTTTTTCTGCATATGTATCTGCTTTTATAGAGCATTAGAATACGCAGTTTCATATTTCATATTTGGTGTGCGAAAACTATGAGAAAATATATATTACATAAAAAGAAAAAAGTTTATAAGTGAAATATTACAAATATTCACACTTCGTTATCTTAGTTGGCTCCCAAATTTCTTACATTTATTTTTGAATATTTTTACTCATCTTTAAACTCATTTCTTTGAGTGTAAATTTGCTGCTATACATGTGCAATTTGCGTAACTTTTATGGGTTTTTTTCAAATTAGCTCAAAAGAAGCAACAGTTACAGCAGCAGATGCACGTGGTATCAATTGGTGCCTCTTCTAATTATTTTTTATTATTTATTGTTTGTTTTAATAATTATTAACCTCGACTTAGATATTTGAGTGTTTTCTTACGACATCTAAGTATTTTGTATTTATTGATACTTCATATGAGTGTCGTGTGTGTGTCAGTGTCTGTGTTTGTGGCGTCTCTGCCTACTGGCCTGCCTGGCAGTGATCAACCCATGAGGCTGCTTAGCTGGTTTTGCCTGCCTGCCTGCTTGCCTCATACCTTGTCCGTGTGCCGGACTAGCCTGACTGCGTTCCAGTCTACCAACACAATATTTTGGGTTAACTTTTTTTCTTTCTCGCTGGATCGATATTTCTATAGTATAGGGGTACACACATTAAGTTGGAATTTTGCACTTGAATGTCGTCTAATGTACAAATTGTTAGTTAGTTTTTGTTGCAATTAACAAGTCATAAATATAAAAATTGTAGACAAGATTGATAAGCAGCCAACAACAAGTCATGTCACAGTCACACCGCCTAAAAAAGCACACAACCTTAGATTTAGTACCTACTAAAGTTTCCCATTCACACACTACATCGGAAATAAACAACTTGCCAATGGCGTCATGTTATCGTTCATACGCTTACGATTACGAAAAAATTTCAACAGGTACAGGTATATTTCGTTTTGGATGTATTTTTTCGCAAGCACTGCCTGCTTTAAATTCACAATAAAGTAATGGAAAGTATGCTCCATAACTTTTGTTGTTGTCGGTAATGTTTAATTTTTTTTTTTTTTGGTATTACATATCTGGCAAAAACTATGTAGTTGCTTTAAAATTATGCATAATTTTATGTGATTTTATTACTGTAGCAAGTACTTACTCGTACTTAAATGAACTTGTGCTTAAATCGATTTCAAGGTTCTTAATTTCATCTTGACGAAAACGAAGGGGAAAGGGCTGATTATTGTGATTTTATGAGAACCTGCGATCCTTTTTGTTGTTCTTTTTAAGAAGATCAATTTTTATAATTACTTATACAAGTATTATTGTATGCTCTTACTTACTTACTTACTTACTTACTTACTTTTAATGGCACAACAGCCCATGGAGGGCCTAGGCCGAGCTTTTCGCATCCACTCATGTTGTGCGTGTTATATTTGTACATGAATGGAAGGCACCTACAGTTTAATGCCGAATCCGAACGCCGAAGTGAAAAGCTTTTCATAGCAATTTTTACTCTTGTAGGTTTGCCAATGCCTGCCAAGAGGTGGTGCCGTGTAGAAAAATTATTTTTTCTATTTTTTGATTTTGTCTGTGCCGAGATTGGAACCCCGACACTCTGCGTAGCAGTCCAACGCACTACCACTACGCCACAGCGACCACTTAACTAATAAAAGGCTATACATGTGTCCATTCATGTACAAATATAACACGCACAACATGAGTGAATGCGAAAAGCTCGGCCTAAGCCCTCCATGGGCTTTTGTGCCATTAAAAGTAAGTAAGGTACTATACATGTGTATATATATTTAATAGATTAATGAATACATAAAGTGTTAACTTTGGTTGTTAAATAAATATTTGTTTTATTGAAATTTTAATACTATTTAGCATTTGATTAAAACTATAATTTATATATACTGGCTATAATTCGACTTAATCGCTTGCGAATTTGTCTCTTCATATATAGTACATACATATTTTATAGATCTAAAAAAATAATCTATATTTATTTCAAATAGATTGTTGTCGCTGTGGCGTAGTAGTAGTGCGTTGGGCTGCTACGCCTAGTGTCCAGGGTTCGAATCTCGGCACAGGCAAAATCAAAGAGTAGAAAAAATAATTTTTCTACACGGCACCACCTCTTGGCAGGCAATGGCAAACCTACAAGAGTAAAAATTGCCTATGAAAAGCTTTTCACTTCGCCGTTCGGATTCGGCATTAAACTGTAGGTTCATGTAAAAATATAAGACGCACAACATGAGTGGATGCCAAAAGCTCGGCCTAGGCCCTCCATGGGCTGTTGTGTCATTAAAAGTAAAGTAAAGTATTTCAAATAGAGCATCGATCTGCAATATTATGTAAATACAATGTTGCCGATTAAATTAAAGGCAGATTGAAGGATTAAAGGCGTGACTAATAACAGACTAGCAAAGTCCATAGTGTTACCACAAATCTTTTCTTTACCGTCAATTGAAGGTTTTGAGTATCCTCCAAATTGTTTCATAGTTTGGAAAATTGGGGTTTTCAGAAAAACGCCTCTCTGTGTCGCTGTAAGTGACTAAATAAAAATAATTTCCAAAATGAAAAATTAAATTTGATTCGCTATTTTGAATCTAACATTCGGACATACATGATGTAAAAGTGGCAGATTTGTCCGCGAGAAATTGTAAAGTGAGTTGATCTCATTCTACATAGTTGGGTCATTCAGAGAGCGTTACATATGTCATAAGTATGTAAGTATGCCATGCCGAATACCTTCAACCTAGTTCTACAGGGTGTTTTTTTTTGTAGAAGTGTGGTTTTCAAGAAGAAATAAAACGCATATAATTTAATGTTATGGCTAAGTATTTAGCTTTATTATAAAGATAAGGATTTGCCATTATATTTTAAAATGATTTCGGGCAAGTGGCCGCCTCGGCTGGTTTGAATAAATTCCAGCCGAGGGGCCCAATTTTCGATCATTTTTTGCAGCAATTGGTTCCGTATGTCAGTAATAACGCGCCGAATATTCTCTTCCAAGGGATCAATCGTCTCGGGCTTATCTGCGTAGACAAGCGACTTCACATAACCCCACAAAAAATAGTCCAGCGGTCAGCGGTGTTAAATCGCACGATCTTGGAGGCCACGCCACAGGCCACGAGCCGACGACGCGAGATAATGCGCTCACTAAAAGTTTCTTTCAATAAATTGATTGTTTCGCTGGCTGTTTGGCATGTAGCGCCGTCTTGTTGGAACCCCATTGACTGTAACATTATGACCGGCTTCATCTTGGAGAAATATGGACCAATGATTCCCTCTGCCCATAAAGCACACCAATCACTGACTTTTTGAGGATGTAACGGCGTCTCAACAATGGCTTGTGGATTATGATCACTCCAAATGCGACAATTTTGCTTATTAACGTACCCATTCAACCAAAAGTGAGCTTAATCGCTGAACAAAATTTTATTGTGGAAATCGGGATCGGTGGGCATCTCGTTTTGGGCCCATTCACCGAACGTGCAACGCGTTTGATGGTCGTTCGGCTTCAATTCTTGAAATGGCAAACCAAACTGAGCATAAATCAAGTGACAGCTGTCAAAAAGACCAACTCCGAAAAAGTATTGTCAGATTGAAAACCACACTTCTAAAAAAAACACCCTTTAGTTAATTTTGGACAGTTACAAAGTATACTCGTATGTTTCAAAGTTGTGCACAGTTACAAAGAATATGCTGTAAAGTTTCTTTTTAGTAAGTATTAGAGCTATTACAGTTCGTACCTTTTTTTAGCACACTAAGTTTCCAATACATTGCCCAGTAATCAGCCAATCAGAAAAATTACAATAATTCCGGGACAATGATATCAAAAATCCAGTTGCAAAACGAGAAAAGTTTTGTTATTCAGGATGAATTTTGATTTTTCAAATTCCAGCTGTTTGAAGTGGTAAACAGTAAATTTTGAATATCTCAGCCCTTGAAACTAAGTAATGGTGAAATGTTTTAGGATGCCTGCCTTTCAATTTCGTCTTTCAGAATACCTTGATATCCTACAGGGGAATAAAGTTTATTTGTATGTAACTAAGGGTTTGAAGGGCGGTGTAGCACTTACTATTGACGTAGGTTAATGGAGACCTTTCGAGGAGATTGCTTGAATAAATTAAGTTTAGTCGCAAATCGGACGTTGTTTATTTTCGCGGTCTTTTTTATCTGGAAATGAACTATAAATGTCAGAAAATGTTTGTTATTAGCATGGACCGTAATCAATATAAGAAATGTTAAAAAATGAAAATTTAATAATTATTCTGTGATATAAATGTTTTTAGATCAAAATCGATATGCTGGTATATAAAATATCATTCAATTTGTATGTCTTGGCTCAACAAAATTTTGCAAAAAAATTATAGCCTTAGGAAATGGGTGATTCCTTTTGCATATGGTGATTACTTTTGCATAGGGTGATTACTTTTGCATCGGGTAATTATATTTGCGTCATCTTGTATTTGTTCACGAATGCAATGGTGAATTGAAAAGCTTTTCTCGGTCATGTTTTGGACTTGGAGGTTTCATAATCAATGAAAATCATTGTATCAATACCATTAGATATCAATATTTTCCAATTAGTTAGTTTTAGTTCGCTTCCTGTTTCCTAGAAACTAACTAAGTATATAACTTTGTCATGCCGGCCATGACCATATTATTTAGAATCCTTTGACAATAAAATGTAATTATTTATTGCATTAAAAAAAGGCACATTAGAACGTTTCTGCTTACATATTTCATATCCACACTCATGGTTGCCTATCTACTTAGGCTGCACTACATACGTACATACATACATATGTACCTCTAAGTAATTGACATTTTCCTCTTGTTACATGCTGATTTAATTATTTTGTATTGTATTATGAGTGTAGCAGTAATACTTAGTAGTAGCGTTGCCAACTTAAGTTAGTTATTTAGATAGTTGGTACATAAATATGCATGTGTGTGTGTATCTGATAATAGTGGTTGGTTGGTGGCCTTCTATTAAATGCATGTCATACGTCATTACGCTGCTGCTGCTGCTACTGCTGCTGCACTACTTTTACAAGATTGCCTTGCTGGGGTAAATACAAAAAACAACAACAGCAAATAGAAAAACACTTTGCAATTTGCACCCTCATTAAGTTTTGCCTGTCTGTCTGTCTGCCAGTTTGAATGAATGTACTTATACGACGATTCTCTCTCTTATTACATTTTTAATTGCTGCTTTTCCGTTTGTTCCACATACATATATATATTTTTTTCTACAAATAAATTAAATTTTTCATGATTAAATTTGTGCCTACTTTACTTACTCGGGGTCTTTCTGTTTGTCTGTTTGTCTCTGCTATGCTAAAATTTATAGGCATTTTAAATGCATACATTAATACTTATTGCTTCATATACTGACAAAAAAAATATACTTCTATTGACCTAATTTTATCCGATTTTTTATTTATTTTTTTGTATTTAAGAGTTCTACTTTTATGTGGGAGATTTTGTAGAATTTTCACGGAATTACATTGTACTTCTCTTTAATATTCTAATTTTATTTAGATTGTTTTTTACTGTCTCTACTTATAATATTTGTTCTCAAATTTATTCCCATATCAGTTTTATTTTTGCAAATCAACTTAGTAGTTTTTCCTTTTCCTGATATCATAAATTGCAAATGAATGCTGACGTTGAATCGTTGTTGTTATGTATTGTATTTAGTACTGTTAGTGTGGAATGTATTTGCATTGCTGCAAACATTTCTATCCATCTCTATCTATCTTTATGTGCACTTTCTAATTTCAAATTAGCAAACAAATGACAGTAATTGTCAACATCGTTGACAGCAAAAGGAACAAAAATACGACAACAGTGCAATAAAAAACATTTTGTTTTTCAGCTATTCGTTTTTTTTTTTTTGCATTCGTAGTACCTTAATGTTACTTATGTGATGTACTCTTATGTATTTATGTACAGTGATGAGCAAAACAACGGTCACAAAATACTTTAGTCTTGGAAAATCGTATTTGCTTTCCAACTGATAATTCATTAATTTTATTGATTTTATTGATTTATTAGAAAAAGTTTTCTATAGAAATTTAGAAGTAAGTTATTAAGTTAAATGCTATGATACTTCCCAAGTAAAGAATAGTTACGTTTTCATAATTGTGGAGATTTGATTGAGAGTCGTAGAGTTTAAGTTCAATTTAATGAACCGTTAATTTCTAGTTCATTATGTTTGGTAAACAGTTCACTAGTTCATTTAGTTCAAGTATGTATTAACGAAAAATCTTGGTTCTTGTTCTGAACCATCATTGTTTATTATTAATTAGTCAAAATTAATCATTAGTCTTCGCAAAATATCAAATAAACATATCGAAAATAGCGAATAAATTGTTTTTATTGTAAAATAATAAAGTTATTGTAAAAAAATAAGTTTACAAATTGTTTAGAAAATCTATTTAATTGTGAAAGTGGTCTAGTCCATTAGTATTAATCAGTCCATATAATTTGGTTTTGGGATTAAAAACATGAAGAAAAACGAATCCTAACCACTTAGAGTGAGTGATGTATAATTAAGGTTGCAATTGGGCAAAATCGCAGTAATTTGTAATCTCACTCACTCATATGATACATAATTGCAAAAGATGAAGAAAACTACAATGATGATTGCAACGGTTCCATAAAATCAGCAGGATTGGTAATCTAAGAAATAAAAATTTCAATCATTTATAGGAAAAAAATTAAATTCCCAATGATTTGCAATAGACTATAAATAACTATAAATTCCAATCATTTGTGTAAAACAGATTGTTATTTGTTATATTTCAATGTACATAAATTATAATAGTTGTGAATTGAGAAAGTTAGAAAATAAATCAGTTTTATCAAACAGATTATCGTTCCATGAAATCATGTTGAAAAGAATTTAAAAGAAGAATTGTGGAAAAGATTGCAATCATTAAAATTACAATAACAGAGGGTGATTTTTTTGATACGTAGTTTTTTACGTTAATATCGGACAGTTCATGCATGACTTTTGACATGTGTCAAAGTAAAAAATGCTCAGTTTGGTTTGCCATTTCATCTTGAATAGACTTACGCCTGAACAACGTTTGTAAATTATTGAAATTTATTATCAAAATTCGATCCGTTTTTTATCGCAAAATTGTCATCAGCGACGAGTCTCCTTTTTTGCTCAATGGATACGTGAATAAGCAGAATTGCCTTATTTGGAGTGAAGACCAGCCAGAGGCAATTTAGCAGCTACCAATTCATCCTGAAAAATGCACTGTTTGGTGCTGTTTGGTTTATAGGCAGGCACCATCATTGGGCCGTATTTCTTCAAAGACGATGAAGGCCGCAACGTTATGGTCAATGGAGAAAGGTACCGTTCAATGATAACACACTTTTTTTTTGCCGAAAATGCAAGAATTGGACTCGGCCGACATGTCGTTCCAATAAGACGGTGCCACATGCCACACTGCACGCGAAACTATGCATCAATGGAGAGGCGAATTTGGTGAGCACTTAATCTTACGGTTTTGGTGCAGTCAATTGGCAACCAAGATTGTGTGATTTGACCCCGTTAGACTATTTTTTGTGGGGGTATGTTAAGTCTAAGTCTCTTGTCTATAGGGACAATCGAAACATTTCTGCTTTGGAAGAAAACATTGAATGCGTCATTGGTGAGATTCCTGCCGAAATTGGTGAAAAAGTGTGCCAAAATTGGATCTTCAGAATGGACCACTTGAAGCGTAGCCGCGGGCAACATTTAAGTGAAATTATCTTTAAAAAGTAAATGGCAGGAATAGATTTATCGATTCAAAAAAAAATTTCATTCACTTTAGTAAAATTTCTGAGTTTCTTTGATTTTCAAAAACCAAGCTCTTAAAAAATCACCCTTTACAATATTTTTTAAATTGAATATTACAAACGTTTACTTAAATAAATTGCAAATTAATTTTGTTTCAAGTAAAGCATTATCATTGTGAAATGAAAAAGTTCTCAATCAAGAGTCAAGAAACGATAATCTTGATCGTTTTAGAATATGAAAGCGATTTTAAAAGAACTATAAAATTCTAATCAGCATGATTTTAGAATTGAAAAACTACCAGTACGAGAACGTGTTGCTTTATCCAGAAAATATCCAGTTTCACGCATAAGTTTCATAAACTGATCCACAAATTGTATGGAAGACGCTTCTTTGAACGTTATTTTTCTTACACTTTCGGTAGAAGATTCACCATTTTGCAAGTAAATTTCGATAATCGTAAATAGAAAACATATTTTCAGCCATAATACGTATGACATTAGAGTTGCCGCACTCAAAATAACGAGTAGCTCCAATTCCAAATGTTAAATGGACCACCCTTTATATCCATGAACGCTTTTACTGCTTTCTTTCTAGCCGTAGCTATACGTAACTCTATGTACTAAATAGGAAAAAGTAACTTCAACTATGAAATTTTTCATTGAATTTTTTTTTAATTTTTCAAATTTTTTATTTTGTACAATGAACGCATTTATAAATTAGTGTATTTGTTGTTGTTGTAAATTGCTTTGTGTTTTTTATTGTTGCTCTTGTGCTCGTTGTTGTTGTTGCCCAATTTACACACAACATGAATTCACAATATTTGCATTTGTAATGTAATTGTAAGCAATTCCACGACATTAAAATGTGTTGAACTCTTAATTTAGTGCTTGAGGCGGCGACAGCTACGACAATGGCAATAACAATAGCGTAGCCAGCAATTGCATTTTGTTCCACTGTATGTGTGTATGTGGTATGTATGTATGTATGTGTATATGAAAAAGACAAGAGAGATGTGCATACCTACACACACAAATAAGAAAACGACTTAAGCAATGCAATAATCAGCAACACCATGTAGCAATAACAATATAGCAAGCAGCAACAAGTCATTTCTATTTTATTATATTATTTTGGATATTCTTCGTTTGTCTGGCGTTCAATTGCATTTGGGTAGGTTAGGTTTGTTTTGACTTTAGGTGGTAGTAAGTATGCAGAATAAGTTGTAGATACTTGTTGTTACCATATGTACTTGCAATTGATGCGAGTTTTTGGGGAATTTATCGCTGGTATGTGGAGTGCCAACGTCTTGATTGAATTTATCAAGACGTGAATGTCTGCTTGCAAAACTAATCGATAGACCAGACCCCACATGTGTACAGTCTAATGAGTTTTCAACTTTTCACCAGTAAATAATCTTTCTTGATCTACGGAAGATATCAACTATCAACATGAATTCTGATATTAGTTCGTTGAACATTCCATAGTAATTTAGGAACTGCTGCTATTTATTTCTGCTACTCACGAATTCTCTCATTGCTATGGTTTGGCTGCACTGTTGTTGCTGCCTGCTTATCATTCAATGTGTGGCTATTTTATTGTGATTTTTGTTGTTTTTAATATTGCTGCTGATGTTGATGTCTTTACCAGAGTTTATGACTATTTCTATTTTATGCTAATTTATGTAACACTTTCTGTTGTTATTGCTCTTGGAATAATTGCTGCTGTTGTTGCTGCTGCTGCTGCTGCTGCTGCTGCTGCGGCGTCATATGTCATGCACGTAATACACAAACGCATGAAAAGGGCGTCACGCGCCATCAATATTTTCTACTGCTATTTAATTTTTTTAATTTGTAACTTTATTTTATTATTATTATTTTTAAGTGCCTTTAACTATATTTAGTTGGAGTTTTTAATACTTGGCTTGGTTTTGCTTTTTTTACGCTTCTGTAGGTTGACAGCTACGAACGTGAATCTATGCATGTACACGTATAGTTCGAGGTTTGTTTGTTGTTTCTTTTTCTTCACCAGCTATGGCTATTTATGTAATGGTTATAATGGTGTATATGGGCATCCAACATGTTAAATACTGAAACACTCCGATTGCCTTTAAAGTTCGTACGAGTGCCTATTTGCGCATAAATATTTACTTGTTTTCTTGTTCTTTAGTTTCATATTTTTATTTTTGTCATTGTTTTTACTAATTGGAAATAAATTGCCCTTGCTCACTCATTTGCTCACCTACAGGCGTAAGACATTTATGTTTATGATGGCACTATTTATTTAATATTCACACTTATGTTAAATTATTTATTACATCCATACATATGGTATGTAGGTATAGGGATGAGAAGTATCGAGTCTTTTTGAGTATCGAGTACTTCAGCATCGATAGTTTAAGCATCTTTTATATTCCTTGTTCAAATCATTAGAAAAAAAAAAATTTCACCCTGGTAGCACTTTTTAATATTACCAAATTTTTTTTTATTGAATTTCTGCTAAAGTTGACGTAAGCTCCTGCTGCATTGCCACCAAGATCGATCATCTTGGATCATAGTGTATAACCGAGTTTTAAAGCCATTAGGTTTTGACAATGTTTCTCCAGCACATACCTAGCCTTGCCATAAGTTCTGTTACAAGCTTTTCAAAGTAGTAGGCTTTGAAATTTTAAATTGTATGATCCCGTTATTCGCATTTTTTGGTACAATGTTCTATTGCAAAACAAATTCAAATCAGTTTGGTTTCAAATTTTGCGTAATTAATATGGAGTCGGGCAATAACGAAAATCGCATCGCGGTGATTGCATTGCACAAATGCGGAAATAGCGCAAGTCAAATATTCACGTTGCTAAACAAACTCGAAATATCGAAAATGTTTGTTTATCGTACAATCGATCGTTTCTTGGAATCGGAAGACAGGCTGAGAAGTGGTCGACCTCGCGTTTTTCGTACGAGTGGAGCCATAAAAGCTGTGCGGTAGCGTATTCGCCGAAATCCCTTAAGAAAGCAAAAGATCATGGCTAGAGAAATGGATATGTCTTCCAGATCCATGTCACGACTAACCCGTGATGAATACGATTGGAATGATGTAAGAAGCTTTTGCAGTGGCACGCAAGAAACGGTCATGAAAATATCCTTTTTACGGTGGAGGAAGTTTCTAATAAGCAAAACGACAAAATCTATGCGAGAACATCTGAAGAAGCTAAATTTATTGTGCCAAGGGTTCAGAGAGGTCTTCATCCAACATCCGATATGGTCTGGTGGGGAGTATCCCATAAAGGCGTCAGTTCCTTGCATTTTTGCGAAAAGGGCGTTAAAACTGGAGCAAAAGTGTACCAACAAGATATCTTGGAAGGCGTGGTGAAAGACTTGACAATAACCCTCTTTAATGGAGAGCACTGGGTCTTTCAACAAGACTCTGCACCGGCACACAAAGCCAAAACAACTCAAGAGTGGCTGCGTCAGAATATTCCTGCCTTTACTAGTGCTGAAGATTGGGTCTCGGGAAGCCCAGATTTGAATCCCCTTGATTACAAATTGTGGTCAGAACTAGAGGGTGTGGCCTGCAAAGTTCGCCACCGAAATTTGGAGAGTTTTAAGAAAGCTCTTATTTCAGCAGCGTCATCAATACCAATCGAAACCATACGTGCCGCTATAGCCCAATGGCCTGATCGTCTAAAGGCGTGCATTAAAGCGAGAGGCGACCATTTTGAATAAGATGTTGATTTTCAGAAACTCTATAATTTAATAACAAAATAAAAATTACAACACATTAAAAAAACTCGTTTCTTTAATTTGTACACTATATTCAAATTGTAACAGAATTTATGGCAGGACTAGGTACATATAGGTACATATAACATAAAATATTTTGTCTACTGAACAACAATCATCAGCATTGACATGAAGTGATACAATCGACGAAGGAGCGAACAAATGTGATATGTTATCCCAATTTGACGCGCGAATTTCTATGTGCTTCACAAACGCTAATTCAAAAACTTTTAGTGCAGCAATATTTGGACATATCATATGCTAAAAGATTGGATAATCTGATCCAATTTCGGCAGATATGCAAAATGTTGCTTCCACTTTTAAACTAATTTGCTGCACAATATCTTTCGTTCGGTCTATTTCGGTGCCGTCTGGAATCATTTTCTTAGCAACAGGCAAGATAGCTAATCAAAGATGGAACTGCCTCTATCGCCTAAATTCACAACTGACTATCGTTTTTTATGTATGTTTGTAATTTTTTTTTTAAAGTTTGTTGTTGTTTTGTTTTAACGTATGTACTACGTATTAAACTGACGGTTTTTGGCTTGAAATGAAATTAGTAAAATTATTGATTCGATACTGAGTACAAGTACGATTCGATATTGAGTACAAGTATCGATTCGACACTGAGTACAAGTAGCGATTCAATACTGAGTACTGACTACTTTTGAATACACAAAATCGAAACTCTAGAATCCATTACTACCGATTCTTTTGACAATCGAGTATTTACTATTTTCAGTATCGATTCTACCCAAAACTAAAGTACATTTTAAATGCATAGAAAAAAAACTTATTTAATATAAGCTTTTCGTGGGTTTCAAGTAGTTATTTGATTTTATATTATTTATGTTGCACATTTATTTTATTTCTGAAATGTTATATATGTATGTCTATTATGCTTGCTTTTCGTATTTTTATAATGTGAATTTTACATTGTATTGCAACTACTTATAAATTATAATAAAAAAAATTTGCAATAGATCTAATTGAATTTTGTGGATTTGGATAATCCTACGAAGATTATTTGTTTTATTTTTCTCATATCTGAAATAGAATAGAAAACTTTTTTAGTATGAAAACGTACGTCATACGTCTACCATTAATGAGACTGAATTCTTGCTCAATATTCTTATTGTTTAGATAATATTCTTGAAAACAGAAAATCTCATATACATAACTTTCTCCTTCTCTCTCTTTCATACTCGTATTTAAGTACGTAAGTATTTGCACTTAGAACATTTTTTGATCCATTGAACCTAGTTCCCTTAATCCGGTTCTATTTCACTCAGTCAGATAAAATTTAACATTATTTTTCTTTATTTTTTATTATTATAGGGGTACCCCTATAAATGCCGAGCATTGTGTTGATTGGAAGGAAGGTGGATAGGTGGGAGGAAAAAGAAGGGAGAAGTGTTTATGAACGTTTGCTTTAAACTTGCAAGGGTCATAATAATTGGGAAAAATTGTTGCAGGGAGCTTATTCCAAATACGCGCAGTACGACAGATGAACGAACTTTCTCTGTAATGCGTAGTGCGTTGGAATTGGAACACCGTGTCTACGTGGAAGGCGTGAGTTCCGCTTGCTGACCGTGTAGTTCTGTTGAACACATGAACTGGCGGCATCAGCTTCCGCATCTCAGAAGAACATCTACCGTTAAAGTAACGGTAGAACAGTGAGAGGCAAGCCACGTTTCGACGATGTTCCAAGGAGTCAATAGTGCTGGAAACTCTACTGTCTCCTATTAGCTTTATCGCTCGTTGTTGGATACGGTCCAGGAGCTCCAGTTGCGTTTGTGAAGCTCCAGCCCATAGATGCGAATTAAACTCCAATTTAGAATGTAAAAATATTTTTTACACCGCCTAAGAAAGCCGAGACACTTGGCTGCTTCTTTCGACAAGTCAAAAATGTGTTTATTCCACCGAACACCACATTGGATGGACATGTCCAGAACATCAAGAGTCGCTGTCTCCGCAATACCTACCCCACTCATATCTAGGGTGTTAACGGGGGGTTGGGAGACATGTTTGTGAGATAACAGACAATATTCGGTCTTGCGCGCATTGAACTCAACTCTATTCGTAAGACCCCACTCGGAGATTGACTGGAGATCTTTATTGAGTGAGTCATTCATAACGTGCCTTTTCCTCTCGATCTCCACAGAGTTAGGGCGTATTGAACAGGCATATGAATGAGAAATGGTGCTGTCATCTGCAAACGAGTAAATCGGATTTTTCGTTAATGACAGAAGGTCATTAATGAAGATAAGGAACAGTGTAGGGGAGAGGACCGACCATGTACATAACATTGAGAGTCTATGTAACATTGTGTCCTCATATCAAAATTAATATCACTATCAATTGAATATTTCCACTCATCTCGTTTTCTTCATTTAAAGTTGTCACTTTTTATTATAATTCGATAATCTGAACTACGAAATTGGAGATAATCTTATGTCGGTGTTCAAATTCTTTCTTTTCCTTCGTAATTATGTACCTCATATGGTGACATAATTTATATACGAGTATTTTCAGAAATGTGCAAAATTCATTTTATGACAAAATTTCAGAATTTCAGTAAAATAAATATTAGGCTATAACTCAGTGACGATCAGACATGCATTTTGGGGCAAAAAGCTTAAAGCTCTTCAACACTTGCAGTAAATTTAAAGTTTAAAGCTCGCTGTACTCTTTGTCCATCACTGGTGTAAAATAGCCATCACTAATTTATATAAGTATGGATTCTCAGCAGTTAGCGCTTAAAGGTTTTAGTTTGCGAGCATGACTGGGCAAATTGTGATCGTATAATACTGAAAATGGATCGATAAGTAAAAAACAGGAGAATTTCTGTAATTATTATAAACAATTTCAAGGTCATCATTTTTATTATTATTTTAAGTATATTCATTATTTTGTTTTCTTTTTTTTTTACAAAATTTCCAAATAACTGCGACTGGTGATGAAGCTTGTTGACGCTCCATTGGCTACCATAGCCTTTACTAAATTATTCAATTAGCAATAAGAAAAAAAAAATAAGAAAAAATATAATTATTTAATTTGAACATAAGCGATTTTCACAAAATTTTTGCGCGTACACAAAAATGTGTTCCTTTTTTAGAAGCGAGCGTTTCATGAACAAATAAGTCAAAATAAAACCTGCTGCTTTTTGATTTTATTGACAAACAGACATGCACAGACGGACAGACGGAGGAACGCACGGACGGGCCGAGGGACAGATTGATAGACGAACTCGCATAGTTTTTTTTTTTTTTTGCTTTTCAAGAATTTGAATGCAAATTGATATAATATTATAAAGTAAGTACATTAGATACTAAGTATCGACGAGAAGTATTGTATATTGTAGAAGTATATTGGTATGTAGTATCTATATTTAGTTGCTTTCGTATTTGTGCTTTTGTTGTTGTTCCTCTATATGAGACGCGTGCTGCGTGTTTAAGGAGTTATGGCTGGCTACTCCATAATTCCAAGCACACAACATAAATTCAAATGCAAAACTCCCTCATTATGGGCAGGCAATGAGCGCTATGTCAGTTTAATTGTTGACGGTGGTGGTGGTGGTGGTGGCGTTGGTGGTGGTGGTGGTGTTGGTGTTGTTAATGGCAACGGTGACGATGGCCCTGGTTGAGACTAAGGCGACTTGCTGGTAACATTGGGGGCTAACATTCAGCTCCAGTAGTCAGCAGTCAGACATTGTCCATGGGACAACAGAAGCTAGCGCAATATTTAGTGTGTCCCAATGTGTTTAAATGCGATCGATGGTAGACGAGGTCCAGTCGGTTGCAGTAGTATGTGATGCCAACATTTCTTTGTCATCGTCGTCGTTGTAGTCGTCGTCATTGAGCTTAACTTAGCAGCTAACAAAACAACTACAACACACACATAGATATGCATGCATACTTTGTATATTAACTTGGATATCATTGGATCGGCATCGAGCGTCGCGTATCTGTCGCATTAAATTGACGCGCGTAGTGACAACATTTCATTTTGCTTTGTGGCATGACAGTAGTCAATCACAAAACGGGTGGACAAGCGACTGTCGGCCGGTCAGTCTGTCTATATCGGTCTATCGGTGGGTCGGTTGCAATGTGCTCACGCTTTGTGGTGCATAGATTTGGTGGTGGTTGTGGTGGTTCGAAATGTTGGCGAATACGTGTGCATATGTTGTGGCTGCGTGGAGTAAATGCGTGTGCCGTCCAGCACACTAAATCAAATAAAACAGCAACAACAAGTTGTGAAACTTTTCATCGTGGCGAAAAATTAGTTTTCTCAATATTTAACAGAAAATACGCGATTCATGTAGTTGCAGCAACTTTATTGTTTTGCTGCTAATTGTTGCATTTTTTTTTTTATTATTTTACTGTTGTCGGTTTGATTTTTGTGGTAGTTTTTTACACTTTCGATTGCATAAATTCACGCATGAATTTACGAAAAATAAAAAATAAAAAAATTAAAACGCCGTAAAAATTTAATAGAAAAATAAAGAAATTTTGTATGCTGCCGCGCCCAAACGTGCGTTGCCCGTCGTCAGTGTGTGTGTGTGTGTGTGTGTGTCTCTGCCTAAACGTCACTCGTTTAAAATTCAATTTTCTCTCTATCTGTATTTTTTAATGTATTTTTAGTCGCGTGCTAAACGCTTTTGTAATCAATGGCGAAACTTAATACAAACGACAACGAACAACGCAGCATTGCACATTAAATTCCAGCACAATGATGAGTCCCATTGATGTGGTTTTGAATTGTTTTTGCCAAATGTGTCATTCAACATGTCATCGGAGAAGGTGGGTGGTCGGGGTGGGGTGGGGTGGGTTGGGTTGGAATGACAAGGAGGAGGAGAGAGAAGGCTGTTGAGTTGATTGTTGCAGTGTTTGCGTGTTGCTGTTTACGTAGTTACTTAGTGATGATTGTCTGTAAATGTTTAACTATTAAATATCTATTGTGAAATTGTGCCAAATTTGTCACCTGCTGTGATCTGTGCGGCTAATTATGCAAATACCAAATGTGCAAATGATGTATTAAACACAAAATATTTCAAATTACTTATTGCACTTTAGTTGGCGGATAACTATTCGTCAAGTTTGGTTTATATTTAGTCGTAGATTTTCATTATGACTTGTCCTGTAGAGTGTGAGTAATACAAGGACTTTTGCTGAAAGAATTTTCAAATGAAAACTTTTACCCATTATCAAAAACTTCCTCATGGATTTCTTATACGAGTTGAAGGTTTTTGGGACCTGTCTATTAAATTATCACTAAAAAAGTTTCGAAAAACATTTGAAGCTATTGGAAAAGAAAAATACCCTACAAATTTTTAAAACAATATGCATAAGTTTCAATAATGATTTGTTGAATTAAGTTTCATGGGGATTTTTATGATGAACATGTCCTGTAACGTATCAGCAACCGAAGTTTAAAGCGATTCTCTTCTTTGCGAATATTTCTATCATCAAATATCGCTAACGATATGTAAAATATTTTCTCATAAATTTCTATGATAATGTGCAGATCAATTTTTTCATGCAACTTTGAATGATGATTGTATCCTGTGAATTATCACCAACGCGGCTTTGACTAGTGAACATTTAATAGAAATATCAGTAATAATAGTTAATAATTTTCTTAAGCATTTTTTTTAATTACGACCTCCTCTTTAAAGATTCAGCGACAATACTTTGAAATTGTTCCAGCTTAAATCTATTGAAAAGTTGTCTAAGTTTACAGGAATTGAATATGTCATTGAATACAAATTTCTATACATACATAAGTACGTAAATAAATATTTATTCTTCTTCTCAATGCTTCATTTGCACAGCTCCCAACCACCGCCCAATTTGACAGTATTATCCCGCCAACAACAACAACAACAACAACAGCAGCAGCAGCAATACCACCAACAACAACTGCAGCAACAACAGCAAAATTCCAGCTTCTATACAGGCTCCACAGCTGGTGGTGCTGGCGATACTAGCGATTTAATGATACGTCTACGTGAATCGATTAAACAGAAAGAAGAATTTCTTAAATCACCACTTCCACATGCAGCACAACAACAGCAATATCAACAGCAGCAACAGCAACAACAGCATCAACATTTCTTTCCACATACACCACCCTCAGGCAGTCCACAATTGTCTATGATATCGACATCATCGACATCAGCTGGTTCTTCTGTATTTAGTAGCACAGGTGGTGGTATCGGTGGAGGCGGTGGCGGTGGAGCACGTGGTCAAGTGCGTAGTAGCAGTGCTAGTAATGCACTTGTAAAGCAACCGCTATCCGCCACATCATCAGCAGCGTCGAGCACACGGGAATTGTTGCCTGCTGCTGCATCAATCGCCAGCTGTGATAAGCAACAACAACAACAACAACAACATCATTACTATACAAAGAATATACCGGCTTCAAATTTTGTGAGTGTCGATAGTGGCACAATGATGAATCGTGGAACGAATGGTGGTGGTGGTGGTGGTGGTAGTGCCGGTGCTACCGGTAATTCAGTCGGCGGTATTGGTTTGCATGGTGAAATTGTCAAAACGACAACATTCACTTCAGTGGCGCGCAGTCAGCGACAACAAGGTGGAAATGGTGGTAATGCTGCTGGTGGTGGCTGTGTAGCAAGTCCAGCTAATGTTGCTGGTATGCGTGAGAAATATTCAAAGGATTTAGATTATCTAGAATCATTACAGGAGACTGGTGTTACCAATAAAGTGTAAGTATTTTTTAATTGGATTGCGATTTGTGCTCTTATTGTTGCTTTCTTTTTGCGTTTATTACAGTTTTGAACGTAAATTAGTTTCACACATGTCTAAAGGATTTGATCCCTTCAAACCGCTCTCCATCAATACAAATGCCATTGTTGAATCTACTGCAGCACCAGGAAATGTAGTTATAATGAAAAAGCCTGGTGTGCTCTATGATTCATTGCAACATCATCCGTTGCTGCATCAGCTCCAAATGCAGCAGCAACACCCCTCGCAACAACAACAACAGCAACTACCAAAGGTGCATCACCCCAATAATGGTGGCAGCAGCAGCAACAACAATACGAACAGTGTTGTAGATGGCGCACAAAACAGCCGCATGGAAATACATAAAGCTAGTTTGGCCACCGCAACGATCGATCACCAAACACCAAGCAGTATGTTTAATTTTTGTTGTTTTTTTTTGTATAAAACTTAAAGACACTGGTTGGTTTTTACAATCTTTCTCTTCGTTTTTTCTTTATTTCGTGTGCAGAGTATTTAGCCAACAAATTAGCGGAAGTTGATGAGAATCCGGCAACTACAACAACTACGACCACCCTCAGTGATATTGCCGAAAATGCCGACGATATGACGCCGAAAATTATTAAAGGTGAGTGACTTTATTTTGATATTTTATTTTCGAAGTTAAATGTTATCAAAGCAGACTTAATCAAGTAGACAAAGTTTGGCTCAAATAAATAGTTAGCAAAATGTATGTGTGCTAACTAGAGTCCATTTAGCCTTGTTTAGATTACTAGTTGGGTATACTATTTCCTTCAATTTTTCTACACGGCACAACCTCTTGGCAGGCAATAGCAAACCTACAAGAGTAAAAATTGCAATGAAAAGCTTTTCACTTCACCGTTCGGATTCGGCATTAAGTTGTAGGTCCCTTCCATTTATGTACAAATATAACACGCACAACATGAGTGGATGTGAAAAGCTCGGCCTAGGCCCTCCATGGGCTGTTGTGCCATTAAAAGTAAAGTAATACTATTTCCTTAACTGCAGAACGTTTCTAAACAAGGTTCCGATTAGCATTTTATTCACGCTTAATTTTGCTGTTGTGGGGCACATATTTACCTACATACAGTCTGTTCAAGAAAAATCGTTTTTCTCCAACACTCTGTATATTAAATTTATTTGAAAAAGTGTTTTATTTTTTAAAAATACATTTTATTATGGTTTTCGACAGGAAGTTTAATATGCGGTCCAATCTCCTGCATTGTCTATAATTGCTTGGCATCTTTGACGATAAATGGCAGCTGGAATTTCATCATATTCCACGGAAAGAGACATCCACGTACTTTTGAGCAATCGAATAAAATGTTTTGATGATTTTATTTCCATTTTGTATATCTTAGTTTAGAGCCCATTAGAGCCCACACATTCTCCAACACATTCCAATCCCACACATTCTCTCCAATCCAAAGTTGTAATATTGTGATCCTCTTTCCACTTAGTGCATAGTTTACTTCTGTGTTTCGGGTCGTTATCTTCTTGTAATATCCAATCGATGTTATTTCTCCCATATAATAAAATTCAGCTGACTTTTATAGACAATCCTTATACAACTTCAGCTTTCTAACGGCATTTAAATTTTCCGTGAAGCACTTAAGAAAGCCAAATCCTTTAGCAGAGAAGTATCCATAGACATGAACCTTCTGCGGATGTTTTACACTTCGTTGAATAAATTTTTCGGCATTTTTCAACCAAACATGTTTAATTGGATAAAACAACACAAACAAAAGTGGATTCATCTGTAAATATTACTTTGGTCCAATCTCGATCGATGTTTGTGTAAGCCCACTGAAGACGCTTTTCAACATGCTTTTGTGGAAGCATTGGTTTTGACAAAGTACTGCTACGCTTTATGCCTGATTGCTGAAGTCTGTCACGAACCGTGCTTAAGGATATATCTAACCCCTTCTCCGATAAAATTTTTTTTGCTTCCCTTAAACTGTTCATTGTATTTTTTTTCAAAAAGCCCAACGATGATTTTATCCTGCCACTTGGAGGTGGTAGGCTTTCGGCCTCTTCCTGGTCGTAAACATTTCCTTTTTCTGAATAACGTTCTTAACAAATGTGCAAGTAGTTTTAAGATATTTGGCAGTTTTTTAACTGACCATTTAGGATGCTTTGTCAAAAAGCTCGCTTCGAAACGTTTCTTGAACTGCACACTCATTTTGCTTACACGTGTTACAGTGGAAAGTAGAAACAGAACTAAATTAAAATGTATGTGTCGACAACCGCAACAATATGATTTATGTAAAATAGCACACGTAAATTTTTTTTTTTTGAAGTTTACTGAGTAAGAGAGTAACATTTTTTGTTGAACAGCCTGTATAACGAAAACTTACTGAAATGAGTTATGTGAATTCAGATTCAGATTCTTTTTGGATTTTAGATACTTTTCATTTCATATTCCTTTCAGACCTCAGATTCACTTTCAAATCTCAGATTCCTTAGGTCTTTGTTTATTTTAAATTCATTTCAAATCTCAGATTCTTTTCATATTTCCTATTCTCTTCATCTTCTGCATTGTTTCAAATCTTGGATTCTTATCGAACCTCATTCTTTTCAGCTCTCACATTTCTTTTGCATCTCAGACTCATTCCTAATCTCATATTCCTTTCTCATATTCTCATATTCTTTTCGAATCTTAGATTTCTTTATGATCTCATTCTTGTTAGGTTTCAGAATCTTTCCGGTCAAATCCCTTTTAAGTCTTGGATTCTATTCGGATCTTAGATTCCTTAGGTCTTTTCTAATTTAAGATTCCTTTCAGATTTCAGGCTCCTTTTAGATAACGCATTCTTTTAAAGCTTGCATACTTTTCGGACCTCTGATTCTTTTTAGATATCACATTCCTCTTAGATCTCAGATTCTTTGCAGAATAAAGAATCTTCTAATCTGAAATTGCTTTCAGATCTAATGCTCCATTCAGATTTCTTTCAGATCTCAGATTCATATTAGACTTGAGATTCATTTCAGATGTCGGTTCACGTTAAGTTTGCTTAGAAAAAAAAAGAAAGTATGCAAATTGCTTTTATAATGTAACCTTTTCTAACATTTTCTTTCGTATTTCATGAAACTTGTTTAACACTTTATTTCCTTTTTTTTCGTCTTTTTGTTTTACCGACAACAGCTGCTTCCGCCGATGCAGTTGTGCGTCGCTTTAAGCCTATGTCTTCATTTGATGATAATAAACCAATGCGTCGTATATCCTATTTACGTGCTACCAATAATGAAAATGATTACCATTCGGATGCATCATCGATACCAGCATTAGCCGGAACAGCATCTTTTAGTGGTGGTGGTGGTGGTAAGAGTATTGGTATTGCACCCGTAAATATTGAGCATGCAATTAGAAATGAAATTGATGTAGACCCAACGTATGATGAGGTAGCTGCTGATGAACAACCTGAAGAAATTGTTGTAGAAACAGTGCTAGACTCTGATGATGTGATGACGAGAAGTGGAGGTGGTGGTGGTGGCGGTGCTGCAGCCCTAACTGCCCCTAATACACTGAGTGTGTTAAATGAAAGCAGTAGACGTTCATCTGTGACTGGTGAAATGAGAAATAGGTAAGGTAAAAGAGTTTAGTAAAGCAGAGCAGTTAATGGATTTATTTTCCATTCTGTTTACTTATGAAAATATTCTAGCATTCACATTGATTATTGTGCCGATTTAAATGGTAGATTTGAAACAAAAGATGTTGCTACCGAAATGGAAGTTTTCGAAACTGAAATGGAAATTAAGTCGTCATGTATAAATGGCAAAGTAAGTAGAGAAGCTGGAATAAAATGAAATAACAATATTTCGATATTAATTTGTTTTATTTTTATATTTTTCATTTCCAGCGATTATCGGAATATCGCTCATGGCGACAAGTGAAAATCGAAATTAAGGGTGATATATTAAAAATATATCCAAGTCGCAATTCAAAATCAGATAATAATGCAAGTTTTAGGGAATATTGTAATTTATGGTGTAAACATTTGTATTTAATTTTATTTTTGTATTGTAATCTTCCTTGCAGGTGATAGAACTCGATATTAGAAATTTTAAAATCTTTGATGAGTCTGATAAAAAGAAATATATCTTTCGCATGCAATCGAAACCAACGCATCTTGCTACATTAGGCAATGAATTAAATTTAGATGATGTACCAGATAAGCTGACCTCGTCGGGTAGCAGTGCATCAACAATACTAACAACTGCGGGAACAGTGGACCATCAGCAACAACAACAGCCTACCGAAATCTTATTCAAAACGAAAAGTACTACGGAAATGAAACGTATTTTCGGTTTATTACAATGGAAAAATAGTTTAATTTACGATGATAGTGTAAGTGGTTGATAATTTTTAATACAGATGAGTGAATATATAAATGTTGATATAGTAGCCATGATCTTTCATGCAGTTTCTGATAACACAATTGTTAGCCAACATGCCTTGTATTTTTGAGGTAAATTGTTGTAGAGTTGTTGCTACCCTTTAACTTGGAAATTCAAAATGATTTACAATTAAAATGTGTCAATCAAAATCTAAAAGCTACAATTTCCCCTGACTCTTGTACTGGCGACTGAACTGCATTGTCAACAAATGGATTGCGTTATCAGTAACTGAACTGCAATACCATCTGTTAAACTGTATTGCCAAACTGCATAGCCTGCTAGTAATTAAAATGCATTATGTTAGTAGTCAAACTACATTGCTAATAGCTAGACTACTATACGTACGAATTCTCACATTCTTTTGGCATCATCTAGTTTACCAAGTAGTGTTTGCCAACATTTTAATATTCATTTATTTTCTCAATAGGATCTTCAAGGCAAGCAATTAGCTGAGCCACAAAAAACAGCGGCTACTGCTAGCATGCCGACAGCAACATACTGTGATGATAACGTACAACAACACACCCAATTACAACCAGAATATTCTTCCTTAAGCACAACACAACGTTGTGCTGGTGAATTAGAAATATCCGAATCCATTTCTCCTGTTATGAAAACGCGCAAATCATCTTCACATAAGAATATACCCGATAAAGATTTGGGTTCACCAAAGGCCAAAAATTGGAAAGATTTATTATTCAGACGTGGTGGTGGTTCACATAGTGCAGATATATCACCATCAAATTTGGCCTCAACATCAAAGACTATTGGATCGATTGGTGTGCCGTTGAAGGCGTGTCCGATGGTAAGCTTTTAATCACGCCAAATCAATGATAGTGCGGTAACACTTATTCCTCTTTATCCTGCACTTTTTACAGTCCAAAAACAACGAATTCGTGCCGCATATTGTCGATGTTTGTACAAATATTGTCGAAACCAAGGGGCTGAGCGTAGTCGGTATCTATCGTATACCAGGCAATAAGGCTGCAATATCCGAGCTATCGGAGCAAGTTAATAAAATGGACTTTTCATGGGATCGCTGCAATACCGATGTTAGGTGGGAGGATGTTAATGTTGTCTCGAGCTTGTTGAAGCTGTTCATACGTAGTCTGCCCGATGCGCTGTTGCCATGTTCCTTTTATATAAATTTCATTGAGGCTGATAAAAAGACGGGCCTGGTGCGCCTGCGAGAATTGAAAGAGTTAATGGAATCGTTACCGCGTCATTCGTACGAAACAATGAAACACTTGATACGGCACTTGAGTCGTGTGAGCAAGAATTGTGACGTCAATTTAATGGAACCAAAGAATTTGGCTATTATATTCGGTCCATCGATAATACGTACACCGAACGATACGCTCGAGATAGCGGTGAAGGATATGAAACATCAGTGCCGCATTGTGGAGTTGCTGGTGACGCAAGTAAGTTTTCAGTTGATACTTTAAACTACTGAAACTCTTAGATATTCACTTACATTTGAACTGAGAACTATCTAGTTAATTTTTGTAATATCTCGAAAAATCACTTTTAAACTCTTTGACTGATTTTAATTTTTCTTCCCTTATTACCTCCTTAGTATGACTACTTTTTCGAAAACGGCATAACACCCAACATTGCCGATATCAGTGGCAATGGACCGATAACATCCACATCCAGTTCCAATTCTGGTGGCGTAGTTACACAATCACAGGAAGACCAAACAAATATGCTGCTGCATAATGTTTCGAAAATAGAACGATTTACAGAACGTGAAACCACACGGACATCACGTTTCATTCCGCAATTGCGAAGGCGTACTCACAGCAAGCGTAGTGCCGTCAGTTCGGATACATACTCGGGCGAAAGCGTATTGGTAAGAGAACAATTAGACAATCATTTCAAATCATTCCATTCTTCATCCGCGACGAACATCACAAACCAAAAACAACAACAAGAACCCATTACACAAACACCAACCATCACGAACGCAAAATCTTCCAATACACAAAAAAACATTTGCACATACTCCACACCTAACATTTTCGACATGACTAATCTCAACGACACATACAATTACAACACAAATAATCACAAGCACTCCACCAACACCACCTCCTATCGTCAACGTCGCAAAGCTGTGCCCACCATATACGATTTTGGGCTAACATTGCGTCTACATTTTCAGTCATTAGATTACTCGAAATCATCATCAGCGCTTACTGCTAGCAGCAGTTCAAACAATGCCACGACAGCATCATCAAGCAGCAGCAGCTCAACTCATGCCGCTTCAACGACGATGTCACAGACCACAATGGCTACAAAGAAGAAGGAGCGTACCTTCCTTTCGCATGGATCGCGGTCAGCGGTATTGCATCATCATCGCAAGGCCAGTTTGGATGAGAAGGACTCGGGCGGCAGTTGCAGCGGTAGTGGCGGCAGTATGAGCAAGGAACAGCAACGCAGTAGCGTTGACATTTCTATACTGCTGACCGATGATGAGTCAAGCAATAGTCGCAGCGATACTGGTGAGTATAAATCCAAATCTTTATTCAGTTTCTTCTTGGCACAAATTTGACAATCAAATTATCCTATTGTTTTAATCCAAAACTAGGGGAATTTAATAAGTTATTTAAATTTCTTATCTATTTGATTAGTTTTTGACGAAGGTTTGGTTAACCAATCGCAAAGATTTATTAGTCAACGAACTATGCAGAAATCATGCTGATTTTACTGCAGAGTAAATTGTCTCTCTTTTATTTATCGATTATTCGAAAGTTTCCGTTAAGCGATTACTCGCACAGCGGTCATTTAAATTAACCAAAAACCTCATTATATAATTTCATGACTTAAATTACTTAGTTTCTGATAATACAATATATTGTTTAATGAAGCAATGCTGTAGAACTAATTTAAATGATTTCCAGTATCGAATTCCCACTGAATTTTTATCTACATTCTTAGGTTCCATGTCGCTGACAACTATCACCGATACGCTCGATACGAAACTGCGAAATTTACGCAGCGGCTCTGAATCCAACGATGAGAATGGCTCACCAGAATTTCCGAAAAATCGTCGACACACATTCGGACAACCGCTACATCTGCACTCCGAGAACATTCCCTATGCCGATGAGTCTCCCGAGCGACATTTTCATGCCCATCCCTTGGATGCACCAAATACGCTGATGCTAAGTAAATCGTGTACTGCCACCAACATGTTGGGTATAAAAAACTCAAGTGAAAAAGAGAAAGAGCAACAACAAAAGCAGCAGCAGCAGCGACCATCATTGCCGCTGCCATCAACGGTGATGTCGGCGGCAATGGCAGCATACAAAAATAATAAGTTGCAACATTCAGCAACGGCGCCCATACAAAGCTCAGCAATTGTTGTCAGCGGTATAGCATCACCACCATCAGCGGCTTCTACACCTACCGTAGCAATGGTTGCAATGAAAAATGCAACTGCTGCCGCGAGTGGCATTACAGTGGGCCCTAGCGGCGGTGGCGGCGGTGGTTCTGCACGCAATTCATATACTGGCAAAAATCTACGGTTCTCTTCATCGGTTTACGAGCAATGCTGCTCGGAAGACGATTCCGAAGGCTCCACCACTAGTGATCCGAAAGAATCATTGGCTATAACATCGCCGTCGTTTTTTCTAGATCGCTACAATAAGAAACGACGTGATCATCGACTTTTTCGTTCAGCATCATTCAATTGTCGCAACTACTCTAGCAGACATGGCAGCAGTGGAAGTGCCAGCGGTGCCGGAGCGGGTATTGGAGCTGGGGGCGGAAATGTAGTTAACTCATCTAATGCTTTGACTAAAGATGAAAAGACTGATATGAATTTAACGAAAAAGCGACAAATACAAAATAAACAGAATCGTTCGATCAAACGGCGTCACACGGTGGGTGGGCCACATGACTATGCGGCTAATACGACGACAACAACTACCACAACTACAACAGCAGGGGGTGGTGCAACCGGTGCTGCAGCTGGTGGCGGTAGCAATTGCAATAATCATCATTGCAAAAGTAATGGTGGAGGAGTTGGAAGCGGTGGCGGTGCCGGAGGCGGAAGCGGTGTCGGCAGTACTACTACAACTACCACGACAGTGCTGCGTCGTATACCAATACCAAGCGCCAATGGTAACATAACGAATAACAACAACAATACTAGTGGCGTCGGCACACAATCTAACGATGGTGGCAGCAGCAGTAGTAGCAGCAATAATGGCAATGGTGGTGGCGGCGGCGGCGGCGGCGGAGGGGGTGCTACAGTTGCGGTGGCAGCAGGCGCTGGCGGGGAGCATGTACTCGAAGTGGGCATACGCATTAAAAATATTAATCGTAGTCGCTATTGAGATGAGGAGAGAAGTAAACACTAAAGTGTGATAATTGCGCGTGCGCGCACATATGCGGTTAGAAATACGCTGAGTTTATGAAATTATTCTATTTATTCTTCGCTCTTTCGCTGCTCTTAATCATTAAGTAGAATTTCAAAACTGCTGCCTGCAAACGGCAAAAATGGAACGGAAGTAAAAAAAATATGCATGTAAGTTAAAATGAAACACCAATTAGTTTTTAAGTTATAAGAAGAGAGAACCACAAACGGCACGAAAGCGCATCGCATACACCAAACCACAATGAAGCAGAAATTATGGGTGCATGTGTTTGTGCTAGACAAGAAACAAGAATGCAAAGCAGTAGTAGTATTAGTAACAAAATTAATACAAGAAAATATTATAATTATGTATACAAAGAAAAAAGGAAGAAAAAAATGTAAATGTAAACGCACCACTTTAAAATTAGTAGAAAAATTTATTCAAAAGGAAATCAAACAGAATTTTGAAACAAAAAACAATCACTTTTGGCCACGCCACCCAAACACACACACACACACACACACTGCATATATTACATATTTATATGTATTTATAAATCTATTTAGCATACACAAATGTGAAATGTAAAAGTAAAACTTATAAATGTAATCACTTAACGTAAAAGAACCGAACAGAATTATGTAAGAGAAAGAAAGAAAAACTATTTTATTATTATGAAAAACAAAAGAGAGCAATCATCTTTGCGCTGTAATTCACTTTCATGTGAAATCTCAAGTGCAACTTCATGTTCCGCTTGCGCTTTGCTTTCGAAGTTGAGCTTCAGCGCAGGGCTGAAAGTTTTTGATGCATGAAAAACAAACAAACGATCTACAAGTTCACGTTCATTCAATTGCACTAAAAGAAAACGAAAGCGCAAAGATTTCTTTAATTTATATTTCTGTATTAATTAAAATCTACTTTTGTTAATTATTTTTGTATATGTATCAAAAGATTTGTATAGTTTATTTATTTTCCTGCGATAACATTTAATGTTTATATAAATTAAAACAAAAAATGAGATTCGATGATTCAATGAAGTTTCTTTTTACGTTTCTTTTTTCCGTTTGATAAAAAAAAAAGTATCAATCATTTTTCAACTTTTACTTTGCATGCAGTATTGTTCGAAACCCAAGCCACTTTTTTATCTGAGGCATTCAAATATTATTAATTTTGTTTTTGATTTAATTAGTAAACATAAAAAAAAAAACTTATTTATATTATATTGTGTATTTAAACAATTACAGTAACAAAAGGAATTAAATTCCAATTCATTTCAGGTGGAGAAAAAACAAAACCAAACTTAACTCAAATTACAAATGTTCGAAAGCAAAGCAACTTTTCGATATTATTTGGCATGGATAGAATCCATTGTTTTCCATAACTTCTGCTCATTTTTGGGGCATAGATTCTATTAAGCTTCAGTACCCACCCTGAGCTTTAACGTGCCCCAAAGATGTTTTCTATGAGATTCAAAGTCGGGATTGGGATGGTCAATCCAAGACTTCGAGTCATTGGTTGGTAACCACTGTTTAGCCAACTTCGCTGAGTGTTTTGGGTTGTTGTGCTGAATGGGCGTAGCTTTTCGCATTCGAAGCATATGGTTGGCTAAAATGTACACGCAACGATTAATTTTTGTTTTTATTTTGGTAAAAGAGCCTATTCCACTTGTTGGAAAGCAAGTCCGCGCCATTACACCGCCACCCCTATATTTTATTGTACGCCTACAATATTGGGCGACCCTGCGAAGATGACATGACACCTTCGGAACTTAGCAAATTAATTTTATAATCATCACTAAATAATTCTATTAGGGGGTTAAATATTTTATGGTTCAATTAATATGATTTTTGAACTGAGAATTCGAACTGAACCCTAAATAATAATATTAAAATCAATTGAGAAAAATTAAATGCTGTATATGTTTCTTTGTTAGTATTGTGTCTTAGATGGCATAAAACTTCTTAAATAATTTTTTAATGCACGTTTTCTAGCAGTGCTGGCAATGGATATATCAGGACGACAATGACCCAAAGCATTCATCGAAGTTAGTCAACGAGTGGTTATCATCCAATGGGATGCTAATCTTGGATTCAGCGTATCCCAATTCCCGAATTTGAATCTCATAGAAAACGTCTTTGGGGCATGTTGAATTCCGCTCAACGTTTTAATAACAAGGATACATTAATGACTTGCTTAAAATCGGAATGGATAACAACTCAAACGACTATACTTTCATGCCTTATGGAATCTATGCCCCAAAGATGAGCAGAAATTATTCAATCCAATAATTTCTCCATACCAAATATCGAAAAGTTCCTTAGACTGTGGTTATATTCAGATTTTGCTCGGCGAACACCATGCAAAGAAAGAGATTTTACTCACTCTCACAGCGAACACGATATGCTGGGTGAAATGTACACCGAACACGCCGAGTATTCAGGGTGTCAAAGAGTTATTCTACAAAAAAGGAACGAAAATGTATGTAAAATAGAAGGAAAACATTCAAACCTATCATTATTTTCATATGCGAAAAAGCAAAGTTGCGAATGTTTTTAGTTTTTAAAAGTGAATATTAAATATATTATTCATAAAACTATTGAAGAAAAATCATATTATTTTCATAATTTTTCAATTTTATTATTAATTTCACGCTACATATTAATAAAATCGTTTAAAGTTTTTTGGTATACCATTTAGTGTTGCCGTTGCGACCATATAGTGTTGCCGTTACGTAAAAAAAAACTGAATTTCGACAATCAGCAACTCTGTAACGAACTCCAATGTAACCACTACACCGAGCACGAGAGTAAAATATGATGTGTTCGTCGAACAGCGAACACCAGTATTACCAGCACCTTGGGTTTCGAATACTTGTAATTTTTTCTTAGGGTTTTTTTCCGCTTGAAAAAAGATTTTATTTTATTTATTTTGCTACTGCAATTATTTAATTGGTCGCCGTGGCGTAGTTGGAAGTGAGTTGGCCTGCTACGCAGAGTGCCCGGTGTTCAAATCTCGACTCGGGCAAAATCAAAAAGTAGAAAACACTATTTTTCTACACGGCACCACCTCTTGGCAGGAAATGGTAAACGTACAAGACCAGAAATTGCTTATGAAAAGTTGTTCAATTCGCCGTTCGGATTCGGCATGAAACTGTAGGTCCCTTCCATTCATGTACAAATATAAACGCACAATATGAGTAGATACGAAAAGCCCCCCAGGGGCTTTTGTGCCATTAAAAAATGTAATGCCCACAATGTAATAGAAATAAAGTTTTGTATTTTAACTAAAAAAAGAATCTTTGAATGCTTCAGAGGAAAAAGTTGCTTAGGCTTCGGACAGTACTGTATGGTTCTTAAATTAAATTGAAAATATTAAAGAAGAAAATTGTTTAATTTTTCGGATTGTAACATAATTGTTATTTTACAAACGATAACTATTATGTGCTTGTAATTAAAACAAAAGAAAAACAATTATTATTATTACTTTATTTTGTATATTTACATATTACATATATATATTTAAGTTGTATTTACTATCTCTATAAAAATATAAAAATATTTATATATAGAAAACTATATTTTAATTGATTGTATGTTGTATGCATTAGTTGTTTTATTTCTTTTTTCCCCCTTTTTTATTGATTTATTTAATTTTAATTTTTTGATTTTGATTTTGGTTTGTGCGCTGTAAATGATTTGATTTATTAAAATATATTCCTACAAAGATCTGTATGTGTATATTGAAAAAATGAATATAAAGGGAAGGAGCCAACAAATATTTACACCATAATTATGATGATGTTCATAACGAAAGTATCAAAAAGCGTTGCGAAAACGTTGCAAGTGTATGAGAAATATCGTATATATAGAATATATACTTACATATATATTTACTATAAATGTATTGTAATTATTTTTTGTGTAATATTATTAAATAGAAAAAAAAAAAAATAAAAAAGAAAAAGAGAAAGAAAAAGAAAACACATAATAGAAAGTAAATAAGTATAACAAAAGAATGAAATAAAGAATTCTTAGAATCACATCATACAACAAAAGCAAAACACAAACACACACGCATAATTATCATTATAAATAAACTGAAATTTAGAAATGAATATATGAAAATGAGCATTATTTGTGTAATGGATTTTAACATTAAAACGAATGGATATTAAATCGAAACCTAGGAAATCATTCATTTGACCTGAACAAAGCAGAATGTTGAAACTTGATGGAGGAATAAAGACAATTTTACAGAATGTAATGTTGTCGAAAATGTGAAAAGTTCAAATAAATCCGGTGAGCATAATTAGCATCACATCAGTTGAGTTGATATAAATATACCTATATATAATTTTCGCAATGTCTGATTTTGGTATCCCTGCAAAGCTCATTCGTCTTTGCAAAATGACACTGACCAACACCACCAGCGCAGTGAAAATTGGAACAGACCTCTCCGCACCATTTGATACCAAACGAGGTGACTCCCTATCGTGCGACTTCTTTAACCTTATGCTGGAGAAAATAATTGGAGCTGCGAATATCGACATCTCTGGCACTATCTTTTACAAGAGTATCATGCTGCTAGCATAAGCTGATGATATTGACATCATTGGCAAAAACGCTCTCCAACCTGGAAAGGGAGTCTCGTCGAGTGGGTCTGGTGGTGAACGAGGACAAAACGAAATACCTTGCGTCAACAAACAAAGAGTCACGGCGTCTTGGACAAAATGTCACTGTTGACAACTACACTTTTGAAGTCGTCAAGGATTTCGTATATCTAGGATCCAGCATAAACACCAACAATAATGTCAGCCTTGAGATCAAGCGGAGACTAACTTTCGCCAACAGGTGTTACTACGGGCTCAGTAGGCAATTGAGAAGTAGAGTCCTCTCTCGACCGACGAAAATAACGCTCTATAAGTCCCTCATTCTTCCCGTCCTAATGTATGGCGCAGAGACGTGGACATTGACCATCAATGATGAGAGGCTGTTAGGAGCGTTCGAGAGGAAGATACTCCGTAAGAGTAAGACTCTACGGTCCAGTATGCGTGGACCGTGTATCGAATAAGATGGAACGATGAATTGTATGAGCTGTACGCTGACACTGACATAGTCAAGCGTATAAAACTCCAGCGGCTTCGCTGGCTGGGTCATGTTGAGCGAATGGAAGAAAGTGCTCCGGGTAGAAGTGTGTTTTATTCGAACCACGGTGGAGGTACACGCAGAAGGGGACGTCCTAATCTCCGTTGGAAAGACCAGGTGCAGGGCAACCTGACTGCACTTGGCCTTGCCAACAGGCGCCAGCGCGCGCATAGCAGAGGCGACTGGCGGAGCTTTGTAGAGGCGGCCAAGACCGATCATCGGTCTTAGTGCCAGTTAAGTAAGTAAGTAAGTACATATAATTTTCATAATAATTATCAAACTGTTTAGTATTTTTAAATAATTTCAAGAATGATCTAGGCGTATGATCCTCAGGGGTGAACACATTTCTTCCTTCGTGAACTAGCAACTTGTCAATTAGTTAAGTATTTTACATGAATACTTAGTTTCTTAAAAAACTTTGTTGAAGACGGTATACCAGGTGTACAGGTATGAAATCGTTATTTTTTACATGTTTAGTACACAAGTACATTTTTATTTAAGAAAAATGGTTATACTTTTAATCTTCAACGTAATAGCAATTGCTAGCTACACATTTTTCCCATCTTTCTGGCAATTTGTGAATGATTGCAAAAAAAAACTGTTCGTTTTTTGAGTCATGCCAGTCATCGAACCATTCTTTCATATTTTCGTACGAATCGAAGGCTGCTCAGCAGGTGCATGCCTCATTGATGAAAATAAGTGGTAGTCAGATGGAGCCAAGTCTGGTGAGTAAACCGCATGGGGGAGGGCTTTCCAGCTGAACGAACCTACCAATTCCAAGTCTGCTTTCTTCGAAGTGTTGCCTAGCTTGATATGTTGGACGTTTTAGGCGCAAAGTGAGGCGCCAATGATTTGGTTTTACAAAGCGTATAGTTTTACAGAGATGTCATTACCGGTTTCATAGTTGTGCACCTGGTACTTCCTTTGATGTAGAATTCTGTGAATGTAACTGAGTAATTACTTGATATTTGAAGGTTTAAACAATTATAATTTTATATTACTTATGTATACACGAGAGTTAACTTACATATGCTGGCATTTTTGTTTTGTTTTTATTATTTTTATTAAAAATCACTGTATATGTGTACATACATACTTAGTAGTTAAACAACAAAAATATCTACGAGTTTCGTCTTTAATATTTTTACATAGACTTTCTTTTGCTTCAAACATTTCTTTATTTCATTATGTAAAATATATGAAATATTACAACTTGGAATGTGGCGCAGTACCCGAAATCTTATACACAAATTGATGGGCAGTATCGTAGTGTGGATTACAACCGGTACGTACACGTTTAAGCCAGGCTCTGATTTTTGGATATTTAATGCGTACATCGTAATCGGCCATTCCTAGAGGAATAATAATAAGATAAGTTGAACGAATTTTTCCACTATAGATCAAAAGAGTAAAAAGATATTGGGTAAGTAAAATGCTGAGGTGAGCCAACTATTACAAAACCAATCAATTTGAATCTCACAGTTGGTAGATAATAGGGGGATTCTCTAAATCTAGTATATATCCGTGCAAAACCGTTCAAAATCGGGTGCAGCGTAATTCAACAGTTTCCATGAGAAAAGTGGCTCGTAAAACTGTCATGAGTTGTGAATGAGTTCGACACTATGCAAAAAACTAACTCGAAGTCAATGCTTATAAGCTTTAAAAAGGGTAGTTACTTACAAATGAAAACCAGCGGGAACGACTCCAAAAGATGTCGCAGAATTGCAAAACTTTGACATTCCAGCAATGAAGAAAAAAACAAAAAATTTGTTATTCTCGCACCGAAAGGTATGTGCAAGGTATTTGTTAGACATAGCGAATTCCCCTAGTATATTTAATTGAGAAAAAATACAACCGTGCTATTTTGTTTCCAAAAGATTAGTTCGCCTTTAATTTAATGGTTGAAAGTATATGAATTCGCATAGAAAACGAGAGAGGAAGAGAGAACGACAACTCACAACATCCCCCCAACAAGAAGGGATGCTGTGAACATCTGAGTGAAAGATAAATAAATATGGCTGATATAAAATTATCCGAGAGTGACGTCTAAGAGAGAGAGAGCAAAATAAATATAACGGTGGCCAGTGTTGTCATAAGTACTCTTATCGGAGTATTTGTGCTCCGCTTAAATCTCAAGCTTCCTGTGCTCCACAGTCAGAAAAAATACTATCATTTTTATATTCTATAATTTTTGGGGTAATTTCGAATTATTTCTGTTGTTGGGCTTCTAACAAAATTTTGAAACTCGTCCAATTTCCAAGTGCTTTATTTTTTTAGGCTTAGTGTAGATTATTTGTAATTTTTTACATTCTCGATAGCAGAAAAAAAGCGAACAAGCAACTTTGAATATTTAATTAATATGAAAAATTAACTAACACATTTTTTTAATTTTTCTAGTTCGTTCAAGTTACAAAGCAAAGAAAATGCTTTATAATTAGCTCATTTTGAAACAAAATATTTAAAGTCGTTGCAAGTTTTCCCATTTCTGATAAAATTATCGAAAAAATTTGTGACCCATCATCAGAATTTCCCAGCAAAAAAAAAAAAAAATTTTTCCTAATTAAGCTGATTAAGGTGAGGGACCACGCAACATTTTCTTCTCTTTCTTTACTTGGCTGGAAAATTGTAGTTTAATTGAGTAATTTTTATCACCGTATTCCAATATAAAATAATTTACCTGCGCAATCCTGCGCAATACCAAAAATCAATTGGTTTTATTCCCTTTAGATTTAAGGACTTCCGCATCTTTCGACTTTTTTTAATGAGCTTTGTTAGAGAGTAAAAATATATCCAATTTTTTTTTTATTTTACTGCTTAAGGAAATCCAGAACATACTTTTTGAAGAGACGATCCAACCATACATAATAATCTTACTTGTTTGTTCGATTTCACATGCTGCAAAAATATCAGCCACAGTTAGCGTGTCACCAGTGAGGAAGTTTGTTTTCTCCAACCAGATCTCTTCAATAATATCTAAATTTCGTTCCATGTGCGTCTTCAAAGTCTCAATTTTACCCGGTGTAGGTTTTTTCCCGCTCAACAAAGGATCCAACCATATTGTGCGAAAATACATAGAACAAGTAATGCGCAGCGTAATGTGTTGCCATTCAAGAAACTCATCGACACGCGATTGATCAACAAAATACTTGGGATACAAATATTCAGGTATTTTGCCCTTGGCGCTAAGGTATCTGAGGAGGAGAAAAAAAAAAAATAAGATGTAGTTACAATATTGCCGTCAGATGTGATTTACTTGGTACAAGTTAAGCCATCAATTGTGAGCCCCTCATTTTCAAGTTATACTCCCACAATATGCATTGTAAATGACCTTACCTCAATATGGCAATACTCTCTGCTAGCTTAAAGCCATCATCAATAATGCATGGAACTCGTTGAAAGCGATTTATGTTATTTTTAAATTCTTCAGTCAAGTGTGCTCCTAGAAGAAAGCAGGAATTTGTATGTACAATATGTAGGTAAGTATACAATATATTGTATTTCAGTTTGGAGTATAAAAATCCACTTGAGTTTTATGTTGATAATATAAAGCTTGTGCTAATATTGTTGTTTGCTTGTGGCCTCATTCCACAAAGATAAGATTAAGATTGCGCTGCATATCACATCACACATGTTTACCATTTCTTAAAGCAACTGGACAGTCTTCAAATTGCGCCCCACTCATCTTCAAAATGATGTGCAGCGCACGCGAAGGCTGCGACATAAAGTCATAATAGAATTTCAGCGACATTTTCACCTTTGGTTTGCGACGAAATGTCACTAGAAAGAAAGAGAAAGGGAAGAGAAGTACATAAGAAGTATGTAAGTGTGAGGATCACTTGAAGTGTTTTTACCTAAATGTAAAGTTTTCTATTCTATTAATACGAATGCTTGTCAAAGTGCACTCAACCCATTGTAAATCAAGTAGTTATTTACATACATGCATATGTATATATGTACGTTTATTATTAAAATGAAAATTTTTAGTTTATATATATTGCATTTTTCGTAACCACAACAAATCAGTTTTCTATCAAATATTATACATACCCCAGCGACGATCTTACCACGAACAAGTCAATAGCACTACTACTTAGGTGAAGTTGGTTGTAATTAACATACCTCTCATTCCACATATGTAGTATACATATGATATGTCTTTGTTGTTGTCCAATACAAGTGTTTTTGTTTTGTTTTCAGTTTTCTCTCTAGTTTTTCTGTCAATCTCTTTTTTTTGTTAGTGTTTGAGGTGAGCTTCCGCAATTATTGTTCGTTTTTATATGCTATTTGATATTTTCAGCGCTCAGAGCAAAGTTCATTTAATAATTTTGCTAACTTTTTGTTCATTTTTAATTTAAACTCATGCACTTAACGACTTTAAATGTAATAAGTAGTTACTACATATTCAATTGAATTGAAGAGCCCTTTCTCTTCTTATTCTCTTAAGTCTGTGTAATGAACTGCGTTGGCATTATTAAATAATTCAATCAATTACTCAAGGTGAAGCACAACAAATAAATCAATTTTGCTTAAGCGCTGATAAACAAAAGTTTGGGCATAGGAACGAAGTATTGAATACCATTAAATATCTGCAGAATAAAGTACATGGATAAAGAAAGAAGTGAAAGAAGAAGGGTTCAGAAGTGAGGTGTTCAAACTTGAATACAGGATGACAATAGAAAAAGTATTGTAATTTTTCTGCAATTTGATTTGATTCATTCTTGTATTATTCTATAAAATCGAGAGTAGAACTGATTTAATTTTTGTGTGGTCTCGATTGCATTTTGTTATTTATTTTACGATGTCAAATAATCGGTCAGCTATTATAATAATTGTGAGATTGCGCAGCAGCTTCGCATTGCTCGTTCGTTATTGTTCATTTCTCGTAAAGTTAGACGGTTTAAGGAGCTGGGTCATGAAGGTGATCGTCCAGGAAGAAACAGAAAATTCACCACCAATACTCCCAGGAATCTCAGAATCGTTCAAATCGTGAATCAGTTCAACTTATAGCAAAATTCAAACTAGGACTCAATGCTTACAAGCCCCAAAAAGGGTAGTTACTAACGAATAAAAATAAGCGCGTACGACTCTAAAGATGTCGGCTACTTCAACGTCACGCCGCAGGAATTGGATGGGAAAAAATTGTCATCACAGATGAAAAACTGTTTATTGTTGAACAAGCGCATCACAGTTAAAACGACAGAAGCTGGCCAACAGAGGCTCCTTTGCCATCATTCGTTATTTAACATCGCCATAATCTGAAATCTGTCATGGTATGGGGGGAGGGGGGAGGAGGGGAGCGGGGGGGCATTTGCGCAATTGGGACAATTAGTCAAAATCAACCAAGAACTGCACCGCCATGAAATTTTGGAGGATATGTTACTTCCCTGGGGTCAACAGCAAGACGTTCCAGCAAGACTCAAAGAGCCAGGCCAAAAAGACACAAGAATGGTGCAGGGCTCATTTATTTTAATACATCTCAAGAATGGCCAGAATATTCACCGGATCTCAATCCGACGATATATAGCGCATGGTCTTAGTACAGACCTTGGCCTCTAAGTGCCTAAGTGTGCTAAAAGTCAAACAAATTTGTAGTCCATGCGTAGTGAATAAGACAGAATAACGTTGGAGGAGCCGCGGCCCATAGCCCAAAAATTTTCGAAGAGTTTGAAGTTGTGTATTCGTGCCAATGGTGGCCTCTTCGAAACCGGCTGAATATATTTTTACTCATGCATCCTTTAGTCTGTTTTTCGTTTTTAATTACAATCTTTTTTTATGTCCAAAACTGTTGTTTACACTTATTAATTGCCATCCTGTTAGATAAGATAAGATTTCTATACTTTTAACTCAGATTTTATAAAAATTATTTTTAGTTTAGCATTGAGATTTGAATAGAATAATCGCGTAAATTTGTGATAATTTTGGAGTTGCACTTGAGCTTAACTTTTTTAATTATTTGTATAAAGAAATAAATGAAATAAGTTTAAAAAAAGTTTTACTTAAGAATTTAGAAATGTAGTATAATTAAAATTTTACATGTGTCACAATCAAAGCAAATGAAATCAAATATGAGCTCAGTTAATTGCATTTAGTACAAAAATGGTCCACAGTAAAGAATTTTCAGTTAGCAGAATAAAACTTAAAAAATCTACAAAAAAATCAAACGAAATTTTGTAACACTTTTTCACAATTTTATCACTTGATGCAATCTTTAATATTTATCGAAACGATATGAAAATAAACTTAACTGCGACTTACTTTTTATATGAAAACGTTTGTCTTCGTAACCGTTTTTTTTTCTTTTTTTTCAATTGCCAATTCTGTAGCGAATTTTCTTCAACTAAGTAATACTTTTAAAATAAATACTCGTATTGATAACAATAGAAAGAAGTGAGTGACTGATAGCATTAGATCCAGCACAAGTACGAGAAACTTGAACTCAATAGTTTATTGCATTTAAATGAAAAAATACGATAATTTTTAAGTAGGAGAGTACAAAATTCACTACTGCATATGAATTATAAGCTTAATAAATCAACAAAGAGAAATTTATGAGAATTCATTAATTGACTCTCTGAGTAAGTACACAATCGCTCTACTCTTCTAGTAAGAAAAGAGAGTGATAGAATAACAACAACTCACACAATTACTTGGCTACAACAAGTTCGAAAAAGTTATAACCAAATCAGCGGTAGATCGAAGTAGTTACTTTTTGTTTTTCTTTGGCCAGTGATCTTAAAAAGAAAACATTTAATTTAATATGCCGAAAACAAATCAAAATAATCAATTGAGTTTATACTTTGATTTTCTATCACAACCATCGCGTGCTCTCTATATTATATTGAAAGTGAGTGGTAAAGCATTTGAGGCGTGTGCAATAAATCTACTAGAAGGTATGAGGGACATGAAATTGTTAATTGTATATTAAATAACAACACATTAGCTTTTTCGTAGGAGAACATTTAACAGATACATACAAAGAGAAAATAAATCGGTTTCAAAAAGTGCCTGCAATCATTGATGGTGACTACAAATTGGCGGAGAGCGTTGCAATACTGAGGTATGAGATGTAAACAAATAACTTGATATATATAGGTACAAGGTACAAATTAATCCAATTTCATTCATTAGATATTTATCACATAAACAATACATTGCAACAAGTTTTTATCCTGCCGATTTGGAAGCACGCGCCCGCGTTGATGAATTCCTCCAATGGCAACACAATGGAATACGCTCCTCCTGTTCATTATACTTTCGCTTTACTTGGGTACAGATGCGCATTTTTGGTGCGCCTGCCTCAGAGGGTAAAGTAGCCAAGTATAAAGGCGAGATGGAGCGAGATTTGAAGATGCTGGAAAGTATTTGGTTGGGTGATGCCCGTTTTTTAACTGGTAATCAATTGACTGCAGCCGATGTGTTCGGGGTGTGCGAGGTGCAACAAATTAGTAAGTGTTTGAAGATATGGTAGTATTAGAAATATTTATATTTTGTTCTAAAAAATGAAATAAATTGAACAGGAACCACTGGTTATGATGTGCGTGAGAAATATACTAAGATTGCAAATTGGATTGAAGCGGTACGTGCAGAGCTGAATCCATATTTTGATATAGCACATCAAAAAATTTATGAATTTGAACGAGAAACTAAAGCGAAATTAGTTTAATTATTGTTTTTAATAAGGAGATGATGATTTTGTATAGAAAAAGTATTTCATGTTTTGTATATGTACATATGTATGTGTAATCTTCCGAGAGGGAAATCATCTCAACAATCGCCGTGTTGATATTAGTAACATGACAACTTTTGCAATTATAAGATTCGGATTAACTAAATTGAAATGTATGTATGTATTATAAATCAAGAACATGCCTAGTAGATTTCCACCTTCAAAATATTTTATATCTACATTATTTTATTCGAAATTTATTTCGTATCATGTTAAACTATTAATATAAAATTAAAAAACAAAAGCTGCATTTTCCACGTTTTTTAACTTTCCAGCGTGACCATATCACGACATATGAAAAATGCTGAGATTAAGGCGGTTGTTTGTGGACCTTCAGTGCAACCTTTTGCCAGACGCTCTTCAATACTAGCCATTTTTATTATAAGCTTATTCATGACGCTCATAGGCAACTCAACTGAAAGTAATAGCAAAAAATAGAGTTTATAAAACTCTCTTGCTGAGCAGTTTATAATGCAAAAACACTTACGTCGCATAACAAATAAATGCAGTTCGGTGAGAATGTCATCTAAAGCCAAACCTTTCACAGATTTTATGCGTTGAATTTCTAAAAACAACAAAAAAATTAAATGCATTAATAAATTTTGCAAAGGTTTCATATATTATACTTATACACTTTTACATACCATTGTAAGCTTGTTCAAAATTCTCCGTTGCTAGCAAACTCTCCAGTATGCGCTCTATATCTTTCCTCAGTGGATGACCCACACACGTATAAACATTATCCTCATCGACTACATCAAATGCCATCGAGGTGCTCTGCAGCACATTCAGTACTTTACGCATATCTCCTTTGGATAGAGTCATCAATGCTTTTTTACCATCTTCAGTAACGTTTACGCTATTGAAAAATAAATATTTAAAAAAACTATATGCAAAACTAAAAGGCAAAACCCACTCTTCCATCTTGATAATCTTATCCAATCGCGGTAATATCTGTTCCGGTGATAATGGTGCAAAACGAAAACGTGTGCAACGTGATTGCACCGCAGGAATAATTTTGCTCAGATAATTGCAGATGACGCAGAAACGCACATTCTCGGTGTATTTTTCAATAATTCGCCTAAGCGCATTCTGTGCATCGTTGGTCATTGCATCCGCTTCATCCAAAATAATCAACTTGAAGGTACCACTGAAAATGGTTCGCGTGGAGGCGAAATTAAGTATCTGTCCGCGTACAATGTTAATGCCACGATCATCGGATGCATTCAGTTCGAGCACCATTGATTTGAATTGTGCCGGCGAGTAAAGTTGTTTAGCACAAGCCAGGATTGTACTGGTCTTACCCGTGCCTGGCGGGCCGTAGAAAAGTAAATGCGGTAGCTGTTTATGGCCGATGAAGCGATTAACTGTAGGGTGGAGAAGTGTGGTATGTGAATAAGTGAGTGAGAAATATTGTTAAAGTTTTCACCTACTTGTGGATATAATTTCCTCATGCGAAATTAAATCGTCCAACTTCGAGGGCCGGTATTTTTCTACCCTGAAAGATTTACCATTTAATTTAGGGTCTGGCTCTTAGATAATGTTTTGGTGCACTTACCAAGGCAAATGATTACTCTTTGCTACAATTTCTTCAACCATTTTGGTAAGTTTTTCAACTTAAAACAGCTTAAAATTATAGAAATATTTAAACAAGCATTGAATACAAGAAATAGTTTCTACGCGCTTTTTCTACAGCAACTGTCACTTGCTGAGCCTTTAAAAGTGTGATGCCACATTTTTGGATGCATGTACTTAGGTATATATAAAAATCTGTGGCAATACGACAATTTAATATGGCAGCATTCCGTAATGTATTTTCGTATTATTGTGAATAGCACATTGGAAGAAGAAGGTCCTGAAAATTGTCAAATTCAGGTGCAGCATTTGGAAAAGTAAGAAATTGATTGCTTGAATTAGCGAAACTGTCAATTTATTAGAATTTAACGAAAGGAAAAATCGGAAATGAGTAGTAGCTCATGTATGCAAAGCAGATCATGTAAGTGAACTTTATTTTGTATTGTTCAAATTAAACAAGTAAACAATATTACAGCCAAAAGACTAAAAATTCTAAAGGATGAACCACACTCAAATTCGGATTCAGACGATAATCTTCTAGCAGAAACAGTTACTAATTCAACGGTATGCCTCGCGGGAACATTGCCGTGTAACGGAAGTCGTCGTTGGACCACATCGGCGATTTACACTCTAATTAGCGCTTTCAAGTTTATTTCCAAGCAAGAAATTGATTATGTTGATGTTGCTGAGCTATGGTCGGATATATCGGAGATATTGTGTAAACGAAAGTTTCTATATACACCCGAACAATGCCGTACAAAGTGGTCGCTACTAAAGAAACTGTACTATCAAGTAGCAACTGAAGAGCATATACAAAAATTTGAATTCTTTAAATACTTACACGAAATCCTCGATGAACCACGTATTGATAAGATATTCAAAACATATCAACGCAGTAAAAGTAAAAAACCTAAGCGTATATTAACGGTATCACTTAAACAAGCGGAAATCAAACAAGAACAAAACGCTGTGCATGAAATAGAAGATGTGGAAGAGGAGACATATATAGAAGTGGAGTTTCTGAACGGATCACCATATGAGCAAGAAGAGAAAATTGCCTATGTTGAACAAACAGATGCAAACTTGGAATTTGATGGTGGAAATGGTGACTATGATATGCCAACATATTTAGCAGAAATTTCTGAAGAGCAGCCAAAGGAAGAAGTTGAAAGTTATGATCATTCCGCTTTATTACAAGGCAGACTAAGTGCCGATGATTTACCTGCATATCTGCAGCAATTTAAGGAAGTTGTTGAATTGCAGGAGCAACGACGCGATGAACGGCATCGTGAAAAGCTGAAATTTATTCAAGAGCAAAGCGATCGGTTGTTGACGCAGTATAAAAATGCAATTTTTATGCATCAGAAACTTATGGAACAATTGATTGATAGTTTATAGATTTAATTAAATATCTTTATGGAAAAGAAAACTAAATGTTAAACTTGTGATTTAATTTCAACAAACAATTAGCTATTAAGTAAAATCTTATATTATAAATTTATAATACTACTAGCGGACACCATGCACGTTTCACTGTGCATAATTAAAAAAGTAATTCAAAGCAGTTTAAATTTAAAGTTTATATTTATTGTAAATCTCTATGGTAAACCACATTTTTAGTTTTCTTATTATCTTGGCAATAAATGAATAATACTGATGGTTTGCCTGCACGTGAACAGCCTACGTATAATTGTCCATGAGAAAATACTTGATATTCTAAGTTGATACCACAAATTTCCAAAGATAGACCTTGCGCTTTATTAATGGTAATTGCGAATGCAACTCGCACTGGAAATTTTACACGTTTGAATTTGAAAGGCAAATCAGTTGGAATCATCGGAATTCGTGGTATTAACACGTCTTCACCTTTGAATTTTCCAATCAAACTAGTTGCTACAATAACATTGATTCAAATTACGAAGCATAATAATAGTCGCACCGACTTTCAATTGAATGATGATGATGTACAGGTTTGCATGTTTTCCTTCAATTTTACATACATTTTTATTCATTTTTTGTAGATTAACTCAGTGACACCCTGAATACTCGGCGTGCTCGGTGTACATTTCACCTAGCATATCGTGTTCGGTGTGAGAGTAAGTAAAAGCTCGGGTGTTCGGGAAACAACAATTGCATGGTGTTCGTCGAGTAAAATTTGAATATAACCACAGCCTAAGGGTAACAGCTTTTCACTCTCGAGCATAGAAATCGTCATCATTGATCTAAAACGAAAGTATTAAAATGCATTTTTTTAATTTTCAATACTTATTTATTAATCTATGTTATTTATTTCCAGACAAAATATAAAATTTTCCATATCTTATGTGCGAATTACGGTGACATAAGATTTTGAGATGATACTTCAGTTGCTAAAAGCTTTCAAGTACACCTAGTAACGTTTGCTGGAGCGCAGCTTCCACTCTCATAATAACATGAAAGGCAACAACCAAAGAGAGAAATATTCAGAAACTCATTCATATACCGGCGCGTTCTCTTTCATTTTTATTCCAGGGCAAGTTTTCCAGTTAATTGTGTGTGTTTGACTCTGAGAACTAGTGATAAGAATTGTGTGTGATGGATGAATAAACAAAAGAGATAAAAGAAAATATTTTGATTTTGTTGCATTCAAGTGGAAAAATATTTAAACATTCCGCTGCATATGGAACGAAAATATTATTTTTATAAGTATGTCGATTGCAATTGCAGTAACAGCAAAGGTAGTATTAGAAATTGGAAAACGGATTATATGAACATATGATTATATTTTGAATTCATAGTATATAAGTACTATAGTAGTTAAAGAAAAAAGTGAAAGAATTAAAACTCATGCATGCATAGCTTAAGTTATTTATATGTATTTGTATATCTCTTTTTAGCAAACCCTCCTCGCCTTCTCTTCCTACGCTCTTTCTCATTATTTCAGTTTTTCTTTTAATCATTCCCTAATATTAATTAATTTCAATCACCTGCAAATTATTACTTATCGTCCCAGCATATTTAAATCATACACTCAATCAATTATTTTACGCAAGAAAAATCAAGAGTTTCACACTCTCTCAAGAATGTTGCCTCTCTCTCTACATTCATGCAAGCGCAAACACAAAACAATATACACAGAAAGCAACGAAAATAAAAAGGCGCTCAAGTTAAACCGGAAGTAGCAGCCATTCAGTCTGACATAGTAAAATTTTCGTTTATATGACGCGCGCTCACCATTAAAATCAGAGAGCTTCAATTAATTGGCGGCTTTTATTCGTGAGCATGAGAGCATTCATTCATTGCGAATGTAGGTACTTTACATATGTATGTATGTATAACAAAAACAACAACATACCAAGTGTAGATAGCAGTACAACAAGCAATTTATGTGTACGAGTAACGGACCAAACAAAAACAATAACAAAACAAAAATTCCAATGGTGTCACACACACTCAGGAAACATTCATCATCAACCGTAACAAGCAGCAGCCAGTGTACTGCTAAATTTCTTCCACTTTCCAAACTTCCATTCGGTACAAAATATAGTTTTGTTATGATATGCGCGCGCTTTTTCTACAATAAACTTTGGCTGGAACTTTGTCTGGAATTGCACTGGCTTCGTAGGTTGGCGAAAAATCTGTGATGCTAGAATACGCTATATATTCATTCCACTGTTGAGTGTCGTCGCAGAAGGATCGACATCCGACCCTAACTATACACGTCGCCGTCGTCGTGATTGTTTTGTCAACGTTAGATTACAAAAAACAGAAAAATATAAGAAGTGTTTGACTTGAATTTTTGAACAAGGAAGAAAAGTTTAAGCGTATGCTTTGTGTGTTCATATTCGGTTATATTAAATAAACAAACAAAAATAAAATATTTCCTTTATTCTGTGTGTTTTTGCGTATAGATTTTTACAGCGTAAGGATGTTAGTATTTAATTTATAAATGTGCTCATAAAAATAAGGAGCTACAATTTTGTAAAATTTGTTTTTGGCGAATACACACACACCAGCAGCGAAAAACGGGTGTGTGTGTCCTGAAAAAAAAACAACAACAACAACCAGCAGAGCAGCACAGCAGCAGCAGCAGCAGCAACGTACGAGATACTCATACCCCTCTCTCACACTCACCTAACCGCTCGCTCTCTATGTGACCTAGCTGATATATAGTATGTAGTAAAAGTAGTAATCGCAGCGCCAGCAGCAGCATCCGTTATCTTAGTGTATCCTACACTACGACAATTGCCGAAAATACTACGATACTTTGTTGCTGCTATTCCTTCTGAGCATTCCGAACACTCACACACACCCATATGTATATACATACCACTATCCCTTTCGTTGGTGACTCTTTTTGAACCAATAACTATACATACTAGAGCGTGTATGTATGTATTGTATGTACACTAAACATATAGACAACTTTTTATTAAAACAACAAAATTAAGTATTTGCTGTAATAACAAACAATTCAGTTTCAGTTTTGTTTGACAGTGAGATGACAAATATTATTCGTTAGTTTTGGTCATTTCGGTTGGGAAATGCGTGACACATAGGGTTCGAGTATTTTGGCTTGTACTGTTTTCACACCCATACAAATTTCGTAATATCGAAACTACTTTCAAAAGTGTTGACAAAATATTTTTTAACCTAAACTCTTCACAATTTCTAGTTTCAATATAACTCCCAAACTCGAGAAATCTTGTCGTTAATTATGTGACAACGTTTCTAGCTTAGATCGAAGTGCATAGCTGAGCGGCATAGACTGTAACCTTTTAGTGTTACCCCAAATACAATTCAGCTGACCTTAATGGGCGTATGGGGGCTTCTTTAAAATTTTAAACTAACAGCTAGTCATTGTAAATATTCAATAATTTTCAATACCGATTGCTAACCTAATGCATGACCGAGTTAATAGTTTAGCTCTTGATTTTAAATCACAATCTTAATAAGTTTTAGGCATCAAGATTATCCATGAGTTGCATCCCCAGTGCAGTCTCTTTAGCTGTATAACTTTATAAAACTGTGTTTGGGTAGAATAAATACCAAGGAAACAGTTTTCTGTAAAACACTTGACCATAAAACTTATTCGCGCCCAATTAAAGGTTTTCTGATCAGTGGTCGTTTAAATCAAGATCGTAACTGAGTAGTTAACCATATTAATCCAGAAACGAAAATCCCAATCTTTAAAGAGTTTTTTTGTTAAGAATGAATATCAACAAGAGAGAGTCCTGTGAAAACCGACAGAAAAAAGATGTGCGATTTTAAGATTTAAAAACTCAAGATTTTGAAAAGTACATAAATCCCAGTAAATCTATCAAGAAACCACAACCAGACCTCACAGAAGCGTGATTACAGAAGATGCCAACCTTCCAGTCTTTTAAAAAGAATAATTCAACCATAAATCTTATTCGTGGCCGAGTGTAGGGTTACGTAACTACGGATCTTTTTATTTAAACCAAGAACAGAATGAAGTAATCCAAACCGCCCCGGTGTACCCTCTTACTCTACGCCATGCTGGGATAAGTAATTTCGTTTAACAATTTCCACTATTAACCTTCTTCTTTCTTTCTTTTAATGGCACAACAGCCCTTGGAGGGCCTAGGCCTAGCTTTTCGGACCCACTCATGTTGTGCGTGTTATATTTGTACACGAATCTTTAGTCTACTCAATTTAACACGTACCCTACCCCACTTTTTTCTGAGCTTGATCCCGAACCCGGTTGGTTGAAATTGGTTGACGACAAGTCTTTTTCAAAAGAATTTTAAACTAAAGACTTCAAAGCACAAATGCGTAATTTATGAAATCCATTGAATAGAACTTTTTAAATAATTAAAAAAAAAACTTGATAATTTTTGCCCACTCTGAACTTTTTTTTTTAACATATTCTCTGACAAAAAATATAGCTGTTTCAAGCCCCTGATAATTTGATATAAAATATTTCGGAGTTTATTATCCTTTGGGATCTAATAGGGATAGAGGTGTATCGGCTCTTGAGAAGTTCACTTAGCTGCACTTAGCAACAGTTTCTTTTTTTAAATCTTATTTTCAATATGTCTGTCTTTTTAAATTGGCTGACTAAAGCTCTCTGCTAAGGGTGACGTGTACCGGTGTAACCAACCCTTCTGGTAGCACGAGCATGGTCGTTTGACTTATTATTCTTTAGCAGACCTTTCACCATGTCTTGCTGCTAAGCATAGATCCAACGAAAAATGTTCAACTGGCTCGTTGACATTTTCTATAATTAATCACTATGACCACGCCCAAGGATCTACCATATTGCGACTTTCTCCTGTGTGTAATCCATCACGAACAACATCGCATTGAGCGGCTCAAATAAGTACGACCAGTTCTATAGTAAAGTAATGTGGTTCAGAGAGAATGCTTCTTATCAGACTTATAGGTTTCTTGAGTAGAATTGAAAGATGAAGCTTCGTCACTGGGGACATAGGCCACTCCCACTTATAACCAAATTTACGAAAGCTTTCGAATTAAAACAAACGACTATTTTTTGGTACTATCGATCATCCTTTATCTATCCAACTTCGAAACTAAGTAGTAAGTAGTTGTCTTGAAAGCGAGACCCACTGAGACACCGATTTATGTTAATGTGCAGTTATTTTCCTTAAGTGTATCACACTTCACTGACCATACACTAGTCCCAAATTCTTAGTTACTCCATGTGGGTGTTATTTTTATTTAATAATGGGTAAAGATATCACTTTGTCGTGCGGCTGCAGGTATGCGGTGAGTGGTGAGTGGAGAGTGTGTGTGTGTGCGTGCCACTGTGTGCCAAATTCATAAAAAGGAAAAGGGTGTCTGAATTACTATTTTGTGGTGTCCTCAGATTGTGCGTTCTCGTTGCTGCTGTTAATGCTGGAATATTAGAAAACGACGACGAAGACGAAGAAGCGTCGAAGTAGTTATTCAGAAGAAGAGGGTTGATTTCCAACAATTGATGGTGATGGAGATGGAGATGGTGATGCCGTTCACTAAGTCTTCCTTAAGTTCTGCGTAAATACGCATACCATACACAGAAATGTGTTCGTAATTGCGTTTTACGTTGAAAATGCGAAAAATCGCATTAATATAATTTATTTTCGTGTGCGTTGTTTAAATAAAAGAAAGGCCCTTCGCGGAGGAAGTGACAGAGGAAACAGGACGAGCAATGGCAGCAGAAAATCGAGGGCGGATGATAGTTAGTAGCGTAAAGACAAAATGTGTGTGACGTAGTAAAATTTTTCGGGATACATAAAAAGGAAGCAACACACTTCGTTCGTTCGTTTTTCCAGGAAGAGGAAGACAATTTCTGTGTGTGTGCAAAGTATGGAAAATGTATACAATGTGAATGTGATTTTTTCGTAGGTCTATGAACTTGAAGATGTTCCGAGTGTCAATAGAGAAATTTACCATTTCGAGAGTGTGACTAATTAATTAAGGTTTGGCTCAAGAAGCTGGCGAAAGTTTTAAAGTGTAAATCTAAAGAAAAGTTTTGATTCATGTGACGCCAGCGTTTTAAAAGGAGAACGCAAAAACCCAACACTTAGAAAAACGTAAACAGTTTATTTGGCATTCAAGTGAGTCGAATAGCAAAAGACGCGAACAAGTGCGGCGCCAAAATCATTCAAAGTTTTTCCACCTTGAAAAAAGATGGACAGCTCGCCGGATCTGTCGTTGAAGCTGCGTCGTGGTTCTAGCGATTCACGTGATACTTTCTACATGGATTTCGCTCAAGGCATTGATTCGGATATTGAAGAAGTGGACAATAGTGTTATAGCACGCGCTCCACAGCAACCGCCAACGCCACCTCTGCCCGTGGTGCCTCCCAGCCAAGAAGATCTTGGACTTGTAGGCATAATACCACCGCCTCCATCAATGCTGCCACAACCATTGCCTACTTTAAACGAGAGCGATGACTTGCCACCGACACCGCCGCCACACAGTGGCTCCACTACCAGCAGCTGTGCTGGTGCCGCCCCACCATCGCCACCAACATCACCGACTAGCTCTATTTTGGAAATGATACCGCCACCCCCACCACCACATTCACAACCTTTACCAGTTTCGCCGCCATTGATACGCGCTGCTCTCCACCAACAATCCGCTTCGCCACCGCTCGAAACCGAAGATGAGGCAGATGACGGTGATGTCGACGAAGGCGAAGAGGAGGACGAAGATGACGATGACAAGTCAACTCCTCCACCCCCATTACCACCACTTCCAACAAATCTCTCATACATACATGGCAATGGGGCGCATGGACTTGGAATGCCCAATGCACCGCTATCACCATCTCTGACCAAGTCACCTTCAACTTCACCATCGCCGCCAGATACGCCACCTCCATGTGCTAGGCAGTCGTCACTATCACATAAGATGGTGTCATCGCCACCACCAACAGCTGAGCAGTTGTCGCAGATTGCACCACCTTCCACTCCCCCGTCGGAAAGTGATCAGTCACAACCGAATTCACCGCCACCGTTGCCGTCGCATCACGGTATGTCGTCAGCTTCACCACCACAATCCAGTTCGCCGAAGAGTCGCAGCCGCGAGCTGGACGGCGATGAATTCCCTACAACTCCGCCTCCAGATTTTAGTGGCACCGATGATATGGTTGCAGCTGCTATGGCCGCTGCTGTTGAGGCCACTTCATTGGAACTGATACAGGGCGTGCTGCAAGGAGCCGCTTATCAAGTGGGAAGCGCTGGTGATGAGAACAAATCTTTAAATGAGGATGAGTCGACTACGATCACTACGCCACCGAGCAATGGCTTTTCAGCATCTTCACTAATTGCACCACCCGCTGAGCAGTTTGGGGAAATGGAGGAGGATGTGGGTGGCTTCGCATTGGATGATATACCGCCACCGGCCGGCATGGAAGATGATGCCCCCCCAGAAGATGATGAAGAGAGATCGGGTGAGAAGACACCCACAGCACCCTCAGAACAGCAGCAGGAAGAAGCTGTTATCGAAGAACATACCACAAACGATACACCTGCCGATGAGGAGTTGGCCGTTGAAGAGCGTGGCGCACCAACCCCCACCGCCGTCACACCAACCGCTTCGGGGTCACCGAAACGTAGCAGTAGCATTCATAGCGGCAGTCGAGGTCCCAGTCGCAGTGCTAGTCGTAGCGGCAGTCACAGTGGCAGCCGAAATGCTAGTCGTAGTGGTAGCGTGCGAGGTGGTAGCATTGGCTCCAGACAAGGTAGTCTGGCTGCAGCTTCGATAATCTCAATGGCCGGCTCTATTATATCCGGTGGCTCACAAGCTGTAGCGGTAGCAGCTGCAGCTGCAGCCTCACCACAAGCTTCAATCAAATCCATGCGTAGTCAACAATCGATTAAGTCATCACATTCTAAGCATGCAGCATCTCCAACACCACAAATGAAAAGTCCACCTGAAGGTGATAGACCGCCAGTGATGCCATCACCACCAATGATGCGCAGTCCACCGACGTTGATGAAGAGTTCGCCACCGATGATGCATAGCCCACCAAGGGTAACGAGCCCACCACGGGTTTACAGTCCACCACTGATAAGCAGTCCACCAATGCGTAAAACTGAAATGGATATAAAAGAGGAGTCGGCAGCAGAGGAGGAACAGCAGCAGCAACAGAAAAAAGAAAAGAGGTAAGTTTGAGCAAGTTATGAGGCAGGGAAGGGAAAGGGCAGCGGGTGTCAACGCTATATATGCAGCAGAAAAAGCAAAATCGAAAAGCACTTTTTTGCCTTATATTTATGAAGTATAAACACACGGCATAGGTTTATTGAACCTTTTGACGTTGCACTTGTATGGAGGAAAATGCATTCATTCATTCATTCATTCATTCATTCATTCATTCATTCATTCATTCAGTTACTCACACGATTATGCTGTGAGCTTCAATCAATAATGTCACTGTAACAAAAATTGACGTTCTCGTTCTTGCCGGTGTCAATGTACTGATTGCTTTTGCCTGTACTCGACTTGGCGTCCTGTACTCCTGACTCCTTGACTGCCTGCCTGCCGATTTGCTTTTTGTCTTATTGCTGGCAGTCATGTTACAGTTTTTCTTTCCGGCACATGAATGTCATTATTTATTAATGCATTGCATGTATTGAAAGGATAATACATGTTTAAAAAACAACAGGCGGATAATGAATAGGCCGATTTCATTCAACATTGTGAGGAATACACTGTAGGCTCATATTTAGTAAGGGCATTAGGTTAATAGCTTTTTGACTAGACATTTGCCATATGAAGTTTGGTGTTCGGTTCGCTGAAAGAATGAGGTTTGTTGCCAATCAATTTCGACGCTCGATTATCAAGTGGGAAATTAACATTTCCTTACTAGGCTAAGACATTCATACACTACAGAAAATACTAACAAATATACTATACCGATGAAACATGCCAGTCTCAGAAAAAAATCTCTAAGCTAACGTCTACCCTTAAGTAATCTGGGCCATATAAAATGTACTAATTAATACAGATTTACGTTGAATTAAAGCATGCAAAGTGTACCTACCTACTTATTTCCATGCAACATTCATTTAAGTGTCATAAAAAGGAATTGCTTTAACTAATTAATACAGTAATCCTCCGTTAATTGCGTTCACAAAAACGCACAACCGGAGAATTTAATTATTCGGGCAATTTTTAATCACATTTTTATTTCTTGAATTCCAAAATGGTTATTTTCCTTTTATTCTTCTATTCAGGGATTGCAGATTAGAAAGTTTTCTATTTGCAGTTTCTTTAAAAAATGTTAATTTCAGAAGAGTAGACAAGTTAGTTGTTCACCGGCTCTGTGCCATCTCCATCGAGTCTATGGGAGCTATATAGTTCAGTCCTTTAGAGGAAGGACGGTAATCATTGGTGAAATCTGATAAAATACAGAATCATCACCTCTTGATAGGCGATGGTGTGATGAAGAGAGGTAAGACCAAACTAAGACGTCCCTCAAAGACTTTCAAAACATATGTATGTACACTTTGGTGAGGGATGGACTAGTTTTTAACATTTATGCTGATAGTCTAAAACGGCTGATAGCCAAATGGGAATAGCTTGTAAAAGGTAGAACTTACCGAATCAATCACTACCTCTTGATCGGCGATGGTGTGATAAGAGAGGGAAGGCCAAACTAAGGCCAAACATACCCTTTGGTCGCCTCTTCATAGGCGATGGTGTGATGAAGAGAGGTATGGCCAAACTAAGACGTCCGGCAAAGACTTTCGAAACATATGTATGTACACTTTGGTGAGGGATGGACTAGCTTTTAACATTTATGCTGAAAGCCAAATGGGAATAGCTTGTAAAAGGTAGAACTTACCGAATCAATCACTACCTCTTGATCGGCGATGGTGTTATAAGAGAGGAAAGGTCAAACTAAGGCCAAACATACCCTTTGGTCGGGACAAATGAAATAGTAAGGGGTACAATATTACATTCATGCTGATAATCTAAAATGGCTGATAGCCAACTGGGAATAACTTGAAAAAGGTCTAAACTGCCAAAAGAATCATGTAGCAGGCGGAGGACATTTCATTTATGAGCTCTCTACGAATAATTTAGCTTTAAACGACTACTCACAAAAAGACTGGAAAAAGTTGTTTGTTTGTTAAATTTACATATACTCGTATTTACTTTCCCTTTTTCTTACAATTATTTGTTGTACTTATTATTTATGGTACTTTTTCCCCGCTTTCAATACACAGAAATTTGTACAAACTAAAAATGTTTGAGACAATAAAAAGGAATGCAATGCACAAAGAAAGAATAAGGCAGAATTGCCGAAGTCAGCATATACAATGTAAAGAATGTAAAGAATATAAATCAAGCTCACAAGAAGGGGGACAATGTTGTGTAAAACTTTACGTGCTTCTTCTAATTTGGTTCAGTTTTACGAAAATATTTAATAGGAGATATGTATGTTTGTCGTCGGTACGTGTGCAAGTATGTATTTCTATACCCTTGACAGCAAGAATGGCTTTCAAAGATTTGCATTTTCTATTATGTAAAGGGGGGTGGTGAAGTTATGCTCCTCTTGTTTTGGCTGATTTCAGAGGAGGAGAGGATATGGAATAGAGTACATGTATGCATGCAGGGAGTAACCATAAAAACTGTCTGAACTGAACTGAAGCGGATTATGCTTTTGTTTTGTGTGTGACTCTATACTTTCAGCACCTATTCAACATACATATAAACCCACATACACACACACACATCAACTTGCAAGCATTCATACACACATATATGTACATGTATGTGTGAGTGTGTCTGGGTGTGTGTGTGTGTGTATGTTTAGTGAAAAACGCAATCCATCAACCCCACCGGATTTTTATTGTATTATTTATCCCAATACGTGTGGTTTTGATATTTTGACCTTAGATTGTTTTCGGTAACGCTTTGTTTTCGTCATTGTTGCTGTTGTTCCTTGTTTTTGTTTTTAATGCGATTATAACATGAAATTGTTAGAGTTGCTAACTTTTGTCATTATTGCTGTCCCTTTTTTTTTTGGTTACTTTGTTTTTGTTTTGGTATTTGCAGCATGATACCAAATATAAGTGGTTGTGGGAAAAGGCGGAAATGCGTCAGATTGCTTGAGTTAATGCATCTACTGTTGCTCGCCATATATGATGTTCATAGTTATGAATGCATACATATGTTGGTTTAGATATAATAATTTATTCTACATATGAAAGTTTTAAGCAGTTCAGAGCTCCAGGGGCCAGCCAATTATAACCATCATTAGCCGTAAAAAGTAGCATTTTAATGAAATTTTATAACGACTAATAGCAGACATGGATGCATGAAGATCTCGCATTTGAATTACGAGTGGTGTTGACAAATTTTATAAAACTCATATTTACATAGTAATCGAAGGACCTTAAATAAATGAAGATTTAACGTTGATTTACATTAAAGTGGCACGACTTGGCAAAACAAAGTTATTGCGAGTTTAGAAAAGGAATGAATCTGTTAAATCACACATACTGTTGTAAGATGAATCCTCTGGAAAGGTGCCAACAACGAAGGATTCATGTTAAACCAGAACTGAAACAGCAGCGATCAACAAAATATTTTAACAAAGTAACGAATGTGTTGAATCTCGTTCGAGCTGCACGAAATGATGCGACATTACTGATTTGGGATTAAAGTGTTGTTTCACAAGGATTCATATGTATACAAGTATGTATTTCTATACCCTTGACAGCAAGAATGACTTTAAAAGATTTGCATTTTCTATTATGTAAAGGAGGGCCGGTTTTGGCCGGTACCCAATCTGATTTGGATATTGATTGTGTGAACATATTTTGGCTTAGTAGTATCGTTGTGAAATCGGTCGTATCGCTTCTTATTTAACTATTGGTATGAACTTTGTAAGCCTTGTGTTCCTTCCTCATTTAATTCGATAGAGTCACAGGATATTACATTAATATTTTAATGGCACTCAGCTATGCCATTTATATATTACAGCCATTTTGATACCAAGTTCTTAATAAAGTTAGTGCTTTATTCAATATTTAAAATCTCATCAAGGCCATTCACGAAGTATTTTTGTAAGGATTTTTGGCGGCTGGATATAAGAGTTAAGGAAAATCCATCAGTTCCTTCTTCAATAGCTACTAGACGGAGATTTTCGCATCCATTCATGTTGTGTGAACTACATTTTAACACGATTGTTAGTAACCTACAGTTTTATGCCGAGCCCGAACGGTAAAATGAAAATTTTGCCTTGCATCATGCTCATTAGTGGTGCCAGGAAACAATTTTCTTACCTTCATCATTTTGACTTTTTGAATGTGCTGAGATTTAAACCAGGGCATTCGCGGTGCAGCAGCACCATATCAAGTACACCATGTCAATCACAAATCCATCATCACCCTTCGAATAAACTTGCCTGAACCGAGCTAATCTTTGAATTTCTAAAAGTTGTTTTTACCGTCTAACCTTCAGTTTTTTTGAGAAGCTTTTAGCAATCTATCGCTCTTTAAATTATGCATCTTCTACACTCCTACATTTGCCATAATCACTTATTTAATTTGAATTAAATATAACTAGCACCCATGTGCTGCATTTTCTACTTTTCCTTATTTTCTTTTGCTAACTTTTCTGCTGCCTCTATTTTTTTGTCTTGCTTGCCGATATTCCCATTCACAATAGTAATATACTTTCATTTTGTATGGGGATAATACTACTGTGAATGGTAACATTCATTCTTTTGTGAGAGAGAGAAGAGGTGTACGATTATTTGTGGTAAATTTGCGAAAATACGATTCTCGCGTTTGGTTCATTCTCTTGTGAGAAATTTCCTTCTATCAAGAAAACAACAACTTACTTACTTACTTTCCGAAACTATGAAAAACCTGAACTAAAGTCCTGGCAAACCAGGACGCCTATTAACCCTAAAAGACTAATGCTGCAAGATGTTAAACAAAATTTAAGTTCATTTGATGCTCCTAGAAAGTGATTAGTTATGAATACTATGAATATTACGAGAATCTTTCTAATTGGGTTTTAAGCAGTTCTTTATGTTTTTAAATCACTTTCTTTCAAATGATTATGAAAGTTTATTCTTTAACTTAAAATTTTATTTGACAGATGTTGTTCATTTCAATTTACCATTTTAATTTCTCTCTGATGTTTTCTGTGCTATTTATAATTGCGGCAATTAAATTTGTATCTACATAATTTTCACATACCTTCTTTCTTTCTGAAGTATTTTGTATGCATTTCAATTAATTTTTTTCCCATTGCCATTGCGTTGATTCATGTTTATGCTTTCCAGAAATAAAGCGAAAAAAAATTCTTATTTGCAAATAATTTATTATTACTAAAGCTCTCCCCTCACCCGTAAATTGTAGCTATTGCCATGGAATGCAAAACAAAGTTATAACTTGTTCCTGGAAACATTTAAAGCCCATTAAAATGTTTCAACATATGTCAAAATTTTTGTGTTTTGTTACTTTTGCTGTAGTCGTTGTGTCTTCTACCCCATTGAGTGCGCGTAACGAAAGCTCCTGCTGCGTAATATCATCAAACCAAATCACACGAAAGACTAAAAAGGATAAATTGTAAAAAAAAACGGAAAATTTTAAAGCATTTTGTTTCTAGTATTGTTAAAAATATTGTTCAAGCTATGTACTTAGAAAAAAGAAGTTAAAAAAAACACTGTGTATTCTCCCCTTTTTTTTATTGCTATTTACATAGCAATAATAGCAACAGTAACAGCAATAACGACACGACACTGTGCGGCACTGTGGAATGATATTCCTAAATATTTGGGTTGGAAAGAATTTTTCTTAAATTTGTTGAGATTTTCTAAACCATCTCGTTGATTGGATATGAAACTGAAATTGAATGAAAATTTTGCAGTTCAACTTTCAGTTCAACTTTACATTCAGTTTTCAAATCAATTTTCAAATCAATTTTCAAATAAATTTTCAAATCAATTTTTAATAAAATTTTTAATTAAATTTTTAATTTAATTTTTAACTCATTTTTAATTTAATTTTTAAGTCAATTTTTGAATCAAATTTAAAATCAATTTTCAAATCAATTTACAATACAATTTTCAATAAAATTTTTATTTAATTTTTCAGTTCAATTCAACTTTTATTTCATTTCAACTCCATATTCACATTATTTTTAAATGCAATTTTAAATTTTTTTATTCGATTAAAATTTCAATTAAATTTTCTTTGCAACAATTCTCAATTAATTTTTTAACTAAATTTTAAAATTTTTTATTTATAATTTCAAATTAATTTTAACTGTAACTTTCAATCCAATTTGCATTCTATTTTTCTAGGCAATTCTCACTTTAAGTTTCAGTTCAATTTTCTAATCAATTTTCAATTCAATTTTAATTCAATTTTTAATTCAAGTTTCAATTATTCCAATTCAATTTGAAATTTTGTTTTTCTTTAAATTTTCAATTGAATTCGATACAATTTGAACACAATAGTAGTTCACTAAGATTTGGAATACATTGAAACACTTAAAAATACCTTCAGAGGATCGCTGTAGCTTCTCTGCCCCGACCTAGTTTTCCCTAGGATTGATCAAAATCACCTTCCGCCTATAGGCTTGTGGTCCAGGACGATATGTGAAGGGCTTGGAACAGTGTCGAAGATAAAACAGCAAACGTTGATTTACCTTGGTTCAGACTTTGCTACCATATTTTGATGGAAAACTAATGCCATTCGCCTATGATTTTCCAGATAAATATCAAAATAATCGACGGTAGCTTTATGAGCAAATTTAGACTTCTGTCTTCAATTGTTATCACGTGTTTAGCGGAAAAAGTAAAAGCCTGGATATGATTGCTAGTAGAATAGAATGGAATAGAAGAATAGGATCACATCCTTGCCAAACAATAAGATTTTCTGAACTTACATAGAGCAATCTAGGTTAGAAGTGGCCTTAAGCCATAGTCGCCTTAATATTTAACCATTATACATTTCATAATACACTCTATTTCGTACCTTAGCAGATCCAGAGGTTATGGTTGTCTTGTTCTTTAAAAGGACAACATCTTTTAGCTAGGAGCAACATCAGGATTTTTAGATCAATAATACATGTGCCCAGATATTATAGTAAATAAGCGCATTATTGAAAGTTAGTTACACTTTGAAGCTCCTTGGTGCTTGGCGCCACTTCCTCCTTCGCTCACTTGGTGTTCAGTGATGATGGTATGTAAGTGATGTACTTGATTTTGTGTATGCAATCTTTAATTAATTGGAATTCATTCCTACACCTCTTTCACTTAGAATCATAGCTAACAAGAAAGTTAAAAAGCCATTGCAATTCTTGAAGTATTTTCAACCCACAGTGCACAATAAATAGAAAAGTTACACTGTTGCTTTTCAGGCTTCGTTTGGCTTTGCTCCCCTCCTGCGTTGCTCTTGTTGTAGCTCCCCTATGCTACACATTTCAAATGTCATTCATTTATCATTTCAATGTAAAAATCTTTTACTTCTTTCTTTCACATTTTCTTTGTCAAATGTTGCAAAGTTAATTTGAAAATAGGTATGTTATGTTTTGTACATTCACGAGTATGAACTCAGAAACGCACGTGCATTTGCATTAAAAAACATCGAGAGCATTGAAAAAGTCTGCGTGACTTTGAAGTGTGTGCATTTTCACTTGTACTGCTTCTAACTATGAATTGGTGCCGTATGTTGGGTGTTTACTGTTGTTGTTTGTATGTATTTATCTTTATGGCAAAAAGAAATATAAATGCAAAGGATCAGCAATTCTGATGTATCCACATATAAAGGAATTTCATATTAAGGGTTGATTATTTTCTTTCTGTTTTTAATGTGACATCAACGGAGAACGAGCAACAACGTGCAACACATTTTGTCAGTATTGTTGTTGTTGTCGCTTTCACTGTGAGCTTTAAATAACAACATTTGTTGCTTCATCCCCCATTTTCATTTTATTATTATTTTTATTACTTTTATGTTGGGTTGGGGTTGATTGTGGGACGCGTCAAAATTCGAAATTCAAAACTCAATTTGGGCAGGTGAATTTGTGTTTGAATTGAGTTGAGTTTGAAGTTCAGGTTGACGTTGAGTTGAGGCTATTTTTATTACCTACAACGCAGCAACAAAGTGCTAGGAGGAGGTATCAATAAAAGCAGAGGCAGCAGTAAAAGCAACAACAGTGATGACTTTCATCATCAGTAAAAAGCCACGTCAACACAACACTAAACGCAACGACAACGACACCATCCGACGACTGAACCGACATCCGTAATTTGCTGTAAGTAATTAACACGCAAATAATTCTCAGCTTCATCATACTCGTAATTTGTTTATGGCATTAACTTTTCGGATGGTTGCTGGTGGCGGACAGCATGATGCTACGTTGAATAACACCGCTTGTGTGCTGGAAGCATGTAGCTCCATCGTCTGTCTACCTTTTGCTCTAATCGCTTGTAATCACTTGACAGTTTTGTAAATTCAGCTGTGTTTGTTGGTGTCTGTGTGTGCGTAAGAGCAAAGCTATGCTAAGGGTTAAGACTGGGCAGAGAACAGTCATACGTCAATTGTCATTTCAGTTTGTCTTTTGACATTTTGACTATTAAAATTTTGAGTTGAGACATTCGGTCGCAAGCTTACTTTTGTAAAGAACTAACAAATTTTGTAATTTGCATTAGTAATATTTATGGTTTATTAGATTGTGGTCAATTTAATTTGATTTGCGATTTGCTTTGTGGTTTGTGAAGGTATGAAAACATTGAATACAGGAAAAGGTAAATATTTCATAGAGATAGTTATTATGTGTAATTAAAATACTATGATCAGACTATTCCAGAATTCATGGCATAACATCTCCCCTGAACTATACTTAGTCCTTCGACAATTTCGTGAGATTCTTTTAGGAATTTATGATATTTAGTGTGCTATTGAATATTACGCATTTGCCTAATTTCCCTAGACCTGAGAGTCTTAAATTCAAAGCTGAGATGTTAAAACTGCAAAGCCAATCATTCTGATTCATTCTAAACTAACTAGTTCCGTGAAGCCAAGAGTCAATATCTTCCGCTTCGAATCACATATATTTTGTTTTATAAACATTTATGTAAGTACATAAATACGTTTTCTTCATCATACATCATCCTAACATAAGAAAAAATGCTTCTAAAATGCTTTATGTGAATAAAAATCTGCCATTAATTAAACATCACGTGCCAGTGCAACACCCGAAGGAGTTTTGTGTGTATATGGAGTGTGTGTGTGAGAGAGAGAAACCAAGAGTAAGAGAAATAGAGATGTGAAGATGCATTAGACGAAATGTTACGTATACGCCAGCGTGTCTGCATGGCATTAATGGTGTTGCTATAGCTAATGGTGATGTTTTTGTTGTTATTGTTGTTGCTGTTGCTGTTTTACAAGTGCACTACAAACTAAATAATGCAACAGAAATACTGTTTGCAATGTTATATCATTCAGACTGATTTTAAACTATTCAGTCGTGCATTCAACGAGATTCTGCGTTCATTCATTCATACGTTCGTTCGCCTATTTATCATTTGTCTGTCCAGCTACAAAGACAAAAACAAAAAAAGAAGGAAGTCTGTAATTATACGTACACGAGTAGTTAGACGACGACGAGGATGATGTTGATGTTGATGTTGATGTTGATGTTGATGATGATGATGATGATGATGATGATGATGATGATGATGATGATGATGATGATGGTGGGTGGCACTTGTGTATGCACTAGCAGATTACATCTGAATAGTTTAATAGCATAAGCGTGTGTTGCTGCGCGTTGATACACTTAGATATGAATATGTGGGCATTCACTCACCCAGACACAAACACACATATACACACACACAATGAAGTTGCATTTACTTTCTAGGGCATTACTTTCTATACATTTTATTTTGGATGTCATGCAATAGAGTTTATTAAATGACAGTAATGACAGTGGGTGTGACTATGAAAGGAGTCGTCCGCGTTACTGTTGATATTGGAAACTAATTTGGTCAAAAGTATTTAACTTAAACTGTCTGCTTTTCTGACTTTCAATGATTTTTGTTTCTAATCAATAGATTCACGTTTCAATTATATATAGGTAAGTATGTATAATGGTAAGTGGATATTTTTGAGTAGAAATGTTACTGCAAAAACAATCATCAATATCATTTCCTCTCCAGGTGGGTTTACAAATGTTTGGCTAACACTGCCTGCCTCCATCCAAGCATTTAAAAGTCAAAAGTATATCTTCTTATTTGATTGTATTAAAATTCAAAAGCAATTCTCGAGAAACGTGATGATGTGACTTGGATTTTTTATACATTCTTGCTTTCTCTTTACCATCTATGCAACACACATATACTCACATACACTTACACACACACACACATACATAATTATACATATAAACATATCTAAACACAAAATCCTATATGTATCCAGAAGTGCACTTCTTGTATTCCTCATTTTTTTTTTGTACTTCTTCTTCTGCTTACTTATACATATCGCTGACTTAATTTACTAAAGCCCCAAGACGCATTTTCAAAATTTTTCAGGTGTAGCAAAATAACATTCGAACTACTTCTAAAATTTCTTATATAAACTACTGAACAAAGTCATACATTTCCGATATATGGCTCCAAATTGTTTAGTAGAGATTCAGTTGGATACGCTGGAATTCATAATCCATCAAAAACTAGATTTTGAAAAATTTCATGTTGGGACTTTAGAAAATTAAGTAAGCGATATATTTACTTATTTTGTTTTTCTGCTATTTTGCATCTGTTGAATATATGCACTTTGCAACATTCTCACACAAAAAACACACACGCACACACACTCAAATGCATGCATAAGTGCTTTACATACACATATGTCGTTATGCAGTACGTGCTTGTTGCAACTCTTTCCTTGGCTGCTGCCAATGCATTTTGTTGGCTGAAAAGTTGCCAATGAAGTCTAAATGTTTAGGTTATCAACCTTCGCCTACATGATATACGTGTATCCAATAGCGAAAACTAAGAGAACAAAAAAAGAATAAAACTTATTCAGCTGCATCATCATCATCATCGTCGTCGTCGTCGTCGTCGTCGTCGTCGTCGTCACTAAAGTAGTTACTCTTGAAAGTATGCAAGTTTATCTCTATCTGCTTCTGATATTGTATTTGCATTGAATTCTTTTACCTTGAATTGGAAAACATAAAACTAAAAGATTCCTCCAATAGGATCTAAGCTGAAATAGCTTTAAATTATAATACATGGGATAGGGATACTGTGTTGTGTATGTGTGCGAGTATGTTTGTGTTTAAGCAAAGCGGATTTACTTGGCAAGCATAATAAATATTTGCTAAGCCCGAACAACAAAAATAGTGTATAATATTACATTTACACTGTGAGAAAAAATGTTGAAAATTTTTGAAATTTAATTATTTTCCAATCTAGTCCTCTTCTGAGAAAATTGTCTGAAAACGTTTGGAACAGTTAAAGAAATTAGAAAAGAAATATAAAGTCGTACCTTGAAGGTAATGATGAATTAGATAAATTTCGCCTGAAGGAGTTTCTTCTTCTTCTTCTTTAGCCCATGGTGGGCCTAGGCCGAGCTTACCGCATTCATTCATGTTGTGTTTATTACATTTGTACATGACCTAAAGTTGACCCTAAAAGACCTACATTTTTATGGCGAATCCGAACGGCGAAGTGAAAAGCTTCTCATAGGCAATTTTTAATCTTGTAGGTTTGCCATTGCCTGCCAAGAGGTGGTGCTGTGTAGAAAAATTGTTTTTCCTACTTTTTGATTTTGCCTGTGTCGAGATTCGAACCTCTGGAGAACCCCTGGAGAAGTTACCAGTTATTAAAACTGATTTTGTTAAAGGATCAGCTAAAAAGAATAAGATGTAACTAAAATTTCAGATAATCTTTGTGAATGGTGTATTCTAATAACTATAAATTTGTTTAATACTGGTTCTTAGAAAGTAAAAGTGCGCTGTTTTTAGATTAATTATTAGACTTAAGAACCACATGTGCTTCCTAATAGTTGGATGAGTCACTTTGAGTTTTATTAATATAAGTTATTTTTTGTTTTTTTTTCGCTCGAAATAAATCGTGGCCATTTTAAAAGGGCAAGAATATTTCAGTGGATGCTGAAAGAACAAAAGGTCCTGAAAGAAAATGCAAAGGTCGAGAAATTCTTCGCATGCTAATGAAGCTGCAATACTCTGAATGTTGTCTTCAAAAGTTGTCGTGAGTCGTCGAACGAACCTAAAATAATGGCTCAGTTAATACCACAAAAAGATTGTGAACATATTTTATTTATATCTGAGCAACCATAGGAAACAATCCCTTTAAGTCTAGGGTTTCTATCATTTAAGTACATGTGTATACCTTAAATGCTTCACTCTGCAGTGACTCAGTAAATTCATAGTAATTTCAGAAGTAATCTACTGTCATTTTAAGGAGAGATTTAAATTGCAATAGATTGCAGAAGTTTCTCATAGTAATAATTTTTATTTTGACTAATGGTAATTCCGGAAGCTTTTTACGAAGTGATTCATAGTTAATTACATAATTAGTCGTACAACTTTCAGAAGTGACTCACAGTAACTTTATAAATGACAGAAAAAAAATCCGAACGTACACAACATGAATGGATGCAAGAAGCTCGGCCTAGGCCCTTCATGAGCGGTTGTGCCATTAAAAGAAGAATAAGAGTTGACTCTTGGCAAACACAGAGACATTTATCTTGGAAGTGAGATATTAATTTCGTATGCGACTCGCAATATTTTTTAGAAAGGGCTCTCAATATTTTAATTTAAAATGATTTTAAAATTGACTCATTGTAATTGTAAAAGTTATTCACATATATTTTAGTGACTCATAGTAATAGTAAGTGACTCACAGGAGTTTCAGAAGTGGCTTATAATAGGTGAATCACAAGTGAATCACATTAATTTTAGAGGTGACTCACAGTAAATTCAGCTGCGACTCACAGTATTTTCAAAAGAAAATTAAATGACTCATGGTTAGTATAAAAGTGACTTTAAGTAATTTCAGATACGAGACTCTGAGTGATTTTAAAATTGACTCATTGTAATTGTAAAAGTTATTCAGATATATTTTAGTGACTCATAGTAATTTCAGAAGTGACTCACAGGAGTTTCAGAAAAGGCTTATGATGGGTGAATCATATTAATTTTAGAGGTGACTCACAGTAAATTCAGCTGCGACTCACAGTATTTTCAAAAGGAAATTAGATGACTCATGGTTATTACAAAAGTGAATTTTAGAAATGACTAAGTAATTTCAGATACGAGACCCAGAGTGATTTCAGAACTTACTTATACTTAGTATTTATGAAAGTGGTTGGTTTACAGTAATTTCAAAATTGATCTATGGTAATTGTAGAAGTGACTCAGATATGTTCTAGAGGTGGACTCACAATAAGTCCGAAATGATTTAAGTAGTAAGTAATTTCAGATACGAGACTCAGAGTGATTTTAAGATTGACTCATTGTAATTGTAAAAGTTATTCACATATATTTTAGTGACTCATAGTAATTTCAGAAGTGACTCACAGGAGTTTCAGAAGTGGCTTATGATGGGTGAATCTCAAGTGAATCATATTAATTTTAGAGGTGACTCACAGTAAATTCAGCTGCGACTCACAGTATTTTCAAAAGGAAATTAGATGACTCATGGTTAGTACAAAAGTAAATTTTAGAAGTGACTAAGTAATTTCAGATACGAGACTCAGAGTGATTTCAGAAGCTACTCAGCATTTTTGAAAGTGGTTTACAGTAATTTCCAAATTGACCTATGGTAATTGTAGAAGTGGCTCAGATATATTCTAGAGGTGGACTCACAATAAGTCCGAAGTGATTTACCAAAGGTATTTAAAAAAAATTAAAAAAAAAAAATTTCTACACGGCTCCATCTCTTGGCAGGCAATGACAAACCTGCAAGAGTAAATATTGCCTATGAAAAAGCATTTCACTTCGCCGTTCGGATTCGGTATAAAACTGTAGGCCCCTTCCATTCGTGTACAAATATAACACGCACAACATGAGTGGATGCGAAAGGCTTGGCCTTTGGCGCTACATGCGATCATAATCAATTTTTATTAGGCTATTTTTTCACTTGTAGGTTTGCCATTGCCGCCTGCCCAGAGGTGGTGTTGTGTAGATTTTTATGTTGATTTTGCCTGTGCCGAGATTTGAACCCCGGACACTTTGCGTAGCAAGCCAAAGCACCATCAACTGCACCACAGCGAATATTTACATAATTATGGTATACTAGACTAATAACAATTCTATTGTCAAACTTACCAACTTTCCAGTGTTGACTTCTATTGTCATCATTGCCAATGATTGAGGTTAAAAAAGTTTACTAAATTTAAGAAAGTATATTTCCATTTTTTTTGTTGAGTGTGCTTAAGTTTTCCATTTATTTGAACTCGTACATTTTCTGTTGCGTGTGGGAGTGTGGTGTGACGAAAACAGTTTTGACATGTTCAAGCATATGCAAATACCTTTATATGTATGTATACATATGTATGTATACAAAATACATACAAACATAAACATACATACTATATACATAAGGATATTGCATGTATATTTACATACTCGTATTTGTTTATGTATTTCAAGTATAAATTTAAGTATAGGTAAAGTAGGAATTAAAGAAATGCTCCTAACTTCCTGCCTTTCGTTAGCTTTTTCTGAACCTTAACTTCTTTATATTTGCTATTCTTTAGCTTTTGCAATGTTAAAAAAATCAGGTTTTTCTTGATTTATATTTTTTTTCTTTCTGTTGACTACGAATTTTTCAATTTTCTTATGTGTGCGCTTAAACTCAAGTTGCCTTTTTGCGTATTTCTGTGTCACACATCCGTTTCCTGTTTTTTCAAGTATAAAATTTTCTTTTCCATTTTTCAGTGTTTTGACAAATGTTACACCACGACGCTTTTGAAAAAAGAAAAATTAGAAAAAGAAGAAATAAAAAATAAAAAATAATTGAAACATGAAAAATCGCACTAAAGTATGAAGTAAAAAAGTAAAAGTAAAAAAAAAATATTAAAAAAATGTTACGAAACATAGTGAAAAAGTATAAAAAACGGCAATGAAACCCCAAATGCGCAAAAACGAAACCAAAGTAAAAGAAATGCTAAAATGGCACTACAGTCTACATGTACTCGTTTGCTTGTGGTAGAGTTTATTGGAGAGCAGCAGGGGGAATACGGAAGTCCTTTGTGCTTAGACTTAGACTGTTTTTTTTTTAGTACATATTTGAAGCATAAGTGAACATGCGAGTGCTTTTCATTTGTATATGGCCCTTTTTTTCTCCTACCGCCACATACATAATTTTTAAAGTAGCTTCAGTTTTGCGTTTCAAATGTGGACGGAATCTTAAAAAACAAAAACCAAAAATTAGTTTTTAGCAGCAGTTTTATTATTTTTGTTGGGTGTTGCGAGTACTCTGCCAAACTCCATTACAATATTTCCCTCAAACAACGTTCGACTACAACCAGCAAACACCAATGGGTTTCGTTTTTTATTGTTAGCTGTTTGTTTGTCTATTTGGCTGATAAGAACATCATTGACAATAATGTAGTGTATTATTCTTTTTAAATGCCTTCGATATTTTACATTCCAACAGCGTAGAGAATGTTTGAAATTGTATATGGTTCAAAAAGTATTAACCAGCTCTATTGTTTTGATATACTCGTACTTTGTTATGGCATACATAAGTTTTTATTAGGCTTTCTAATATATTAAACTATTAAACTAATATCATTTGAGATTTTGTGTATTAAAAGAAGTACTCAAATACTGTAAATTAGAGAAATCGCTGTTTAATGGAAAAAACTCGGTTTTGTGTATTTTTAACACTTTGGCTGATGAATTACGTTTGATAGTCTTATGTGGTCGCTGTGGCGTAGTGGTAATGCGTTGGACTACTACGCAGAGTATCCGGGGTTCGAATCTCGGCACAGGCAAAATCAAAAAAAAAAAAAAAGGAAAAAAAAAAATTTTCCACACGGCACCACCGCTTGGCAGGCGGCAATGGCAAACCTGTAAGAGTAAAAATTGCTATGAAAAGCTTTTCACTTCGCCATTCGGATGCGGCATTAAACTGTAGGTTCCTTCCATTCACGTACAAATATAACACGCACAACATGAGTGGAGGCGAAAAGCTCGGCCTAGGCCCTTCAAGTGCTGTTGTGCCATTAAAAGTAAAGTAAAGTAAAGTAAAGTCTTATGTAAAAGACCTTTTTGAAATTACAATTGTGTAACTTTATATTCTGGGAAAGCTTAAAAACCATTTGATTCTTTTTATATGCTGGGAAACTGAATTCCCTATTAAAAATTGTAGTTTCGATACGATATGTAAAAAACATTTACCATTTAACTAAATTGGCAGTATTTTGTTGTTGTCTTATAAACTTAAAAACACCGTTGAAAACACCGTCAACACAGTGCCGAGCTTTATGCAACGTCAACACGTCGAAAATAAAAAGCGCACAAAATTTTCTACTCATTTGGATTGACACGTGGGAAAATAATTTTTGTGATCGGGCAATATCTAAGAACTTCCATTGGGTTTTGAAAATCCCGAAACTTTTATCATAAATTTCGATTATTCAGCCGAAAATGGTTTCCTCAAATCTTCGGGAAATTCGGTTAAAATTTGTTTGTACAAAATTGGTCATAACTCGGAAACTAAAATGAATATTAAAAAATTTTCTAAAAAAAACAAAAATGGGTTAAGCCTCTATACATAACCGAATTCATATAAAGGGTGATTTTTTTGCTACTTGGTTTTTGACGTTTATATTTCGGACAGTTCACGCATGATCGATTTTTGTCATGTGCCATTTCATCACGAATAGACTTACGCCTGAACAACGTTTGCAAATTATTGAAATTTATTATCAAAATTCGTGCTCTGTGAAAAAAGTGTTTCGCAAGGTACGTCCATTTAGCGACGAGGCTCATTTTTGGCTCAATGGATACGTGAATAAGCAGAATTGCCATATTTGGAGTGAAGTCCAGCCAGAGGCAATGCAGCAGCTACCAATGCGTCCCGAGAAATGCACTGTTTGGTGCTGTTCGGTTTATGGGTAGACGGCATCATTGGGCCGTACTTCTTCAAAGACGATGAAGGCCGCAATGGAGAAAGGTGCCGTTCGATGATAACAGACTTGTTTTTTGCCGGAAATGCAAGAATTGGACTTGGCCAACATGTGGTTACAACAGGACGGTGCCACATGCCACATGCCACACTGCACGCGAAACCATAAATCAATTGGGAGGCGAATTTGATGAGCAGTTAATCTCACGTTTTGGTGTAGTCAATTGGCTTCCAAGATCGTGTGATTTGACCCCGTTAGACTATTTTTTGTGGAGCTAAGTCTTGTCTATAGGGACAATCCAAAGACGATTGCTGCTTTGGAAGCCAACATTTAACGTGTCATTGATGATTGGCTAGATTCCGGCCGAAATGTGTGACAAAGTGTGCCAAAATTGGATCTTCAGAATGGACCACTTGAAGCGTAGCCGCGGGCAACATTTAAGTGAAATTAATTTAAAAAAAAAGTAAATGGTAGGAATTGATTTATCGATAAAAATAAAAATTTCATTCACTTTTGTAAAATTTCTTCCAAAAACCAAACTCATAAAAAATCACCCTTTACAAACTAAATTATTTATGTATGTACAACACATATTTTTGCATAAAATATGCACATAAATTTGCAATTACATCGAAGGCTTCCTTCCGGTCTTCACTGCTCAATTGCCAATTGCCTTGTTGTTGTTGTTGTTGTCAGTCTTGTAAACTTGTAAACAATGTAAACTTGTAAAATGATGAAATGAATTTTTGGTAGTAAAGACAAGAACATCAATTCCTAAAACATTTCAAGAATTTCTGATTTTTGATACTGATTGCAAGCGTACGTGTGTGTGCGTGCGTCCGTGTTTTTGTGTGAGAATTTGTAACATTTATGCGTTAATATCCTTTAGTTTACTACTTCTGTATGTATGAATGTTGTCATACAAAATTCTTGGATTTTACAAAGGGTTTGAGAAGTGTAAAGAAAAACTTACACATCTCAAATGAATCTATTGATCTTAAGTGTCATTTTCAAAATTGATTAAATCTTACAAACGGTAACAAAATCAATCGAAGCACAAAATTTGGTTTAGTATCTATGAATTTTTTCTCCACATACAAACCTTTTTCATATGTGACAATATGCTTGAAATAAAGATTTACAATGTAAATGAATTCTTACTTACTTACTTAATTAACTGGCACTACAACCGATGATCGGTCTTGGCCGCCTCTACAAAGCTTCGCCAGTCACCTCTGCTATGCGCGCGCTGGCGCCAGTTGATAAGGCCAAGTGCAGTTAGGCTGCCCTGCACCTGGTCGAATAAAACACCCTTCTAGCCGGAGAGCTTTCTTCCATTCGTTCAACATGACCCAGCCAGCGAAGCCGCTGGAGTTTTATACGCCTGACTATGTCAGTAGATCTTACGGAGTATCTTCCCCTCGAACGCTCCTAACAGTCTCTCATCATTGATGGTCAATGTCCACGTCTCTGCGCCATACATAAGGACGGGAAGGATGAGTGACTTATAGAGCGTTATTTTCGTCGGTCGAGAGAGGGCTCTACTTCTCAATTGCCTACTGAGCCAGAGCCCGTAGTAACACCTGTTGGCAACAGTTAGTCTCCGCTTGATCTTAAGGCTGGCATTATTGTTGGTGTTTATGCTGGATCCTAGATATACGAAATCCTTGACGACTTCAAAAGTATAGTTGTCAACAGTGACATTTTGTCCAAGACGCCATGACTCTTTGTTTGTTGACACAAGGTATTTCGTTTTGTCCTCGTAAATGAATTCAGTAATTTTTATAATTAAGTTTTTGTGTCATCCTTTAGCGTCATCTGTGAGGTTTGAGAAATGACCTTTTCATTTGATGACTAACTACGTTTCTTTTCGCATAACTTCGGCTTAAGTCTTATAGGAATGGTATTCCCAATTAAATGTGTACATTAGGGTGGGTTAGTTAATTGTTTTTGTCAAAAGGCGTATAGCAAAAACGAAATTTACTCATAATTCTAAGAAAATTCCCCGAAGGAACTAAGGGACTAGCATTAAAATCTAGCTCCCGCCGAAAGACATAAAGTTTCACATGATAACATGTTCTTTTCCATCAAAACAGTTTTTTAAATACCTCAAACTGAAATCTTTATGTCTCTCCGTGGGAGGTAGGTTTTAATTTTATAACATTTAGTTTCTTAAGATAATTTTCTTAGAATTTTGCGTCGATTTCGTTTTTGCTATACGCTTTCAGTTTTTTTTTCTCACCCGAACAATTTCACCCGCCCTAGGTTACATCCGAGTACATTGTTCGGGCCTTGATTAATTAAAATTGCTTTTGTTGCTTTGCATATTTTTTCCAATTAAAATCCCTTGTTAAATTTTATAGGATTATATAGTAAGTAAATGTAAATGCAGATAGGAATCAAATAGAAACGTGCTTTATTTACTTTTTGAGATTATATTATAAATACTTACATATTACATATATTTGGAGTTGACAACTGAAATGTCAAAGTCACATGCTCACATGCAGCCACTGGAACTGGTACACAAAATGTTGGGGTATTTAAATTCTATAGCAGTGTAGAGATTATGGTGAATTCTAAAGACTTTTATTAAGCTCACCCCATTTTTGTTTTTTGATGCACATTTAATAAAAAGACTGCGCGGAATAATGGAATATGCTGCAGTGCTGCTTTTTGATGATGTACACATTCATTCAAGACAAAAATTATACATACTTTCATTTGAGAATATAAGTACCTACACACTAGAAATACTTATATTCTAAATATTTTATGATTTTAAATTATGAATTTGGTGTTTCAGATAGACTTCATAAACTTGAACTCTGAATTAATGTTTAATTACAGGTCACTTGAAAAGTTTCTAGTCTAAATATGAAAACAAAGTTATTTTGGTTTGAGTTTTGGTTTTTTATTCAGTATAATCTCCAACAGTTCAATACACTTAGTCCAGCGCTCCTCCAATAAATCTATTCCATTATTAAAGTACGATTCCGGAAGGTCTGCAAAATATGCCTCTACGGCTACTTTAGCTTCTTCATTCGACGAAAAACGCTTTCCACGAAGGAACTGCTTCAAGTTTCGGAACAGGTAGTAGTCGCTGGGAGCCAAATCTGATGAATACGGTGGCAATTCGTACTTTAATTTCTTGAATTTAGCATTGTCAAAACACTTGTGTGAGGACGTCCGTTGTCTTGATGGAAAAGGATTTCTTTATTCTTTAAACCGGGTCTTTTTTCGCGAATTACTACATCCAGTTTATCCAAAAGGTTGCAATAGTATTCTGAGTTTATTGTTTCATCTTTCTTAAGATAATCAATCAACCAAATCCCTTTTGCGTCACAGAAAACAGTAGCCATAACCTTTTTTGTCGATCGTTCGTGCTTTGTCTGCTTTGGCGCCGAACATCCAGCTTCAGTTCACTGTGAACGTTGCTGTTTCAATTTAGAATCATGATGGCAGACCCAATTCTCATCCACAGCTATGAAACGATGCTTAAAATCTGTTATATTCTGCTTAAAACGTTCCAAATTGTACTGAGAAATCCGTTTTCGATTGAGTTTTTGTTGAATTGTTAACGTATGCGGCAATACTTTTCCAAACAGCTTTTTCATATGTAGCTGCTCATGTAAAATGTGGTTTACTCATTCCTCTGAGATGCCCATGGTATCAGCTATTTCACACATAGTCGCACTTGGATTTTCACAAACAATAACATGTACTTTTCCAATGATTTTTGGTGGCGAGACACTTTTTGGACGTCCAGTGCGTGGATACTTGTGGGACCACGTTTAAATTCAGCAATCCAATTTGTTACTGTTGCATATGAAGGAGCATATTCACCTTACACATTTACCATATCGGTATGGATTTCTTGTGCAGATTAACCTTTTTTAAATAAATACTCAAACAGGGAACAATTTTAAAATTTTTCCATTAAAAAAAAAAAACACTGTGACACATCAACTTCAAGCAGCTGTTAAACAAAGAATGGATTGCCAGAATGATGATGGCTTTTCACGTACTCATACGAAACATGAAATTATACATTGAACATAAATTCACTGCTCCATTAGTACTGCTCCGTATATTTCTGTTATACATTTGTACTCGTCTATGGACTTAAGGCTACAAAATGAACATGGTTCATGAAAACTTGAAAAATGTGAGTGAGATTAGAGGAAGAGGCTTGGAAGCTGCCTCATAGAATTTAGATTATGGGACATCTGAGGGATGTTATTTTTTTTGGTATTGAAGCTATTATCTGTCAATGGCATTCTATGGAAAGGATTGGGTTAGTGGGTGTGGTACCTCTCATGCTAATCTAATTCCTAATCTGTGGAATGTCAATGAAAATTGGTGTGTTTTGGGGGGATATTAGCACTAGCATTCATGTACAAATATGACACGCACAACATGAGTGGATGCGAAAAGCTTGGCCTTTGGCGCTACATAGGGTCATAGTCGACACTGATAAACTGAAGTTCATTGTGGTAAAGGCATAACACTTGCCACAATGGCTATATCCCTTTATCGGTGTCCTGTGTGATTGCATACCGTCTCTGATTCTCCCTCCTTCTTTCTAACACCTATCAATCTTCCTTCCAATCAACACAATGCTCTGCATTCATAAGGGTACACCCTGAGTGTTGAATATATCAATAAAAAATCAATAAATTTTGAAATTTACTTGTACTCGATTTTGAGCAAATGCCGTGGTAGCTGAAATATGAATGAATTACATACATAAAACGACTTGACTTACGAATCATTTTCAATGTGGGAATTGGATCTGAGATCAATGGAACTCTTGTCTAATACTCGTTTACTTTTTTTTGTTTTTTTATTGGTACATTCAACACACAGGGTGTGTGAATGCAGAGCATTGTTTTGAAATGGAATCAAGAAGGAGGGAGAATTAGAGAGGGAATGCAATCACACAGGAAACCGATAAAGAGATAGGCAGCCATTGTGGCAAGTGTTATGCTTTTACCACAATAAACTTCACTTTATCAGTGTCGGCTACGACCGCATGTAGCGCCAAAGGCCAAGCTTTTCGCATCCACTCATGTTGTGCGTGTTATATTTGCACATGAATGGAAGGGACCTACAGCTTTATGCCGAATCCGAACGGCGAAGCGAAAAGCTTTTCATAGTTAATTTTTACTCTAGTAGGTTTGCCATTGCCGGCCAAGCCTGGGGTGGGCCGTGTATTATTTTTGTTATTGTTGCATTTTTTTTTTTTTTTTTTTTTTTTTTACTTTTTTTTTTTTTAATTTGCCTGTGCCGAGTTTCGAACACTTGACACTCTGCGGAACAGTCCAACGCACTACCACTACGCTACAGCGCCCACTAGATCACCGAGAAACCATAGTAACTAAAGCGATAAGTTGGTAGTAGTTAATTCGCAGAGGAGTGGTCGTTTTTGAACAAGTGGGCAAGGCATCTGTCAATCAAAGGAAATACTTGAAACTTTAAATCTGGGGAATCATAACAGGCGGCCAAGACCGATCATCGGTTGTAGTGCCAGCTAAGTAAGTAAGTAAGTAAGTAAGTAAGTAAGTAAGTAAGTAAGTAAGTAGGAATCATAATAAGAAAGACAATGAAAGTTGCAACTCGATAGCAGGAACATAAATACCGTTTTTAGCCAAGCCTCTCTCCCAAACAAACAAAATGCATTACGTGACATTTATGTGAAGCTAAAGCAAGAAAAATTATGAAGTTTTCAGACATGTCTTCAGATGGCGGTAGTGTAACTGTGTTGAATGTGGTCGGCATTGGACAAATGTGAGGCGATATGAGTGTAAAGTAAAAACTAATTAATGTACAATAATTAGATTTAGAGTGGTCGCCGTGACGAAGTTGGAAGTATGTTGGACTGCTAAGCAGAGTGCCCGGGTTCAAAAAAAAAGAAAGAATACAAATTTTTCTAAGCGGGACCACCTCTTGGCAGAGATTGGCGAACATCCAAGAGTAAAAAATTGCCTACGAAAATGTTTTCGGATTCGGTATAAAACTGTCATGCCCAGATACAACACGCACAACAATAAAGGATGCGAAAAGCTCGGCCTAGATCCTCCATGGGCTATTGTGCCATTAAAAGAAGAAGAAAAAGAAGAATTAGATATATGTAGATCTTTTAAATTCGCCAGAGCTGAAAAGCACTAGTTTAACAATGAAATGAAATAGGTTAGTGAAATAATTTTGAAATATAAATAATAAAATATTCTTGAATTAGAAAATGAGTTCTAATCTTTTACTTTACTTTTAATGGCACAACAGCCCATGGAGGGCCTACGCCGAGCTTTTCGCATCCACTCATGTTGTGCGTGTTATATTTGTACATGAATGGAAGGGACCTACAGTTTAATGCCGAATCCGAACGGCAAAGTGAAAAGCTTTTCATAGCAATTTTTACTCTTGTAGGTTTGCCATTGCCTGACAAGAGGTGGTGCCGTGTAGAAAAATTATTTTTTCTACTTTTTTTTTTTTTTTTTTTTGCCTGTGCCGAGATTCGAACTCCGGACACTCTGCGTAGCAGTCCAACGCACTACCACTACGCCACAGCGACCTACTAATCTTTGCTAATAATAAAAAAAACTAATAAATGTTCCGCGAGGCCTCTTCAACTTCTTCTTCCAACTATACATAAAATTACAATGTATTATTTTAAATATTCATAAAACGTCTTTTAACTCAGACATTACATACTTATACTCGTACATATTTATAAGCATAGACACAAACCAATCCGAAAAATTCGTTTAGTATATCCATAAGGCAAATTCAACGCCCTAATCAGCGAGCATCACACTTATCAATTTATTCTTTAGGCACGAACTCTCGTTCATATGTGAGGAAGTAGATTTGGAAAAAAAAAAACATCATAAATATATACGAGTGAGTATGGAAATCACGACCCTTGTGCGACTCTGACATTATTCCATTTAGTGACATGCCAACGTGCCAGACAAGTTGAAAAATACGCTCATCACAATACTACCCCAAGAGCAATAAGAAAAATAAAAAAAAAGTAAATCACGTCACATCATATTTTGTTTTTAATGTATAAATTAATATCAAATTGCCCGCTGTGGCTGTTGGCTGTGATATACTGAATGTTATGCATGCTTGTAACCATGTCGAATATTTTACATGGTGTTCTTCAGCTGCGAAATTACAAAAGTTGTGCGCCGGCAAATGCACAAATATGATTTAAATTAAATAACACATTTATATCTATTGAAATCTATTTAATTCTGCTCTCTTTGGTGGTGCTTAAGGGATACAGTCACAGTTTGTGATATATCACCAACAGCCGAAAGCAGCGTTTCGCTTTGTCGCTTTGCTGTTGTCAAGGTAAATTTTAGATACTGTGGTGCTAAAGATCAGCAAAACTAAATTGGTTCTTTTTTGTTTTGTTTTTTTATTATAAATTTGTATGCAAAAATTTTTATTGAAATATTTATGTTTAGATTAGTATCGCGCTGTCTCATGAAAGCGAATTAGAAATTTGATTTCTTACTAAAAATAATAACAATTTATTATTTCATAGAATACTTTAACCCGCAATTAGAATGTTCACTTTGGTTCGCTGATAAAGGTTATAAACTTTTTCCACCAGGGACTAATTCATTTTAACAAGAAAACAGTGTTCGAGATACTTTCGAGCTGCTAAGTATGTACACATCAAATGGAACAACTTATACTTAAAAAAGAGAAAAAAATATGGATAAGTATCATTTATTTTTAAAATATCCATTTATCAATTCTTCAATCTATCAATGCCATCATAGCAAATCATATTGAAGACCGAAAAATATTTTTACCAAAACAAAAGCTGAGCATTCTTAATCACATTGAACATACTCGTAGATTGTTGTCAATGTCAGGAAAATATTATAAGTATTAATCATCACATCACGCAGACATCGAAAAAATCACAGACACGGACACGTATACATACTTATATACAGATATGGTAACCCTGGTTAAGTCGAAAAAAATGCACAATTTTTGGCTTAATTAAGCTCAATATTGCATTAAAATTTACACACCTTGGTCAATTTCAAATTTAATTTCCAAAATTTAATGATATTTTTTTTTTGGGCATTTCTTTGTCGTATTTGAACACCCAGGCTTCAAATGAATTGGCCTGATTGAAACAACATCGGTTAGATAAATGATTTTATCTGAATTTCGGTGCGTATTTTGTTTAATTTTCGTGCAATTTCAGATTGAATTTTGACGTGTATTTTAGTTTGGTCTTTGGCGCTACATGCGGTCATAGTCGACACTGATAAACTGAAGCTTATTGTGGTAAAGGCATAACACTTGCCACAATGGCTGCCTTCCTCTTTATCGGTTTCCTGTGTGATTGCATACCCCCTCTCTCATTCTCCCTCCTTCTTTCTTCCATTCAACACAAAGCTTTGCATTCATAGGGGTACACCCTTTGTGTTGAATGTATCAACAATAAAAAAACAACATTTCTTAGATAGTGATTTTATCTGAATTTCGGTGGTACACCCTGTGTGTTAAATATATGAACAAAAAAGAAAAGAAAAACAAAATCCTGAGTTTTGGTCTGGATTTCGGTCCGTATTTGATTTAAATTTTGGTCTGATTTGTAGTTAGTCTAAATTTTGGTCTGTGGTTTGATATTGGATCTGAGCTTGATTCTGATTTTGCCCTGAGTTTTGTTAAAAATTTTGATGTTGTGAATTTCATTCCGTAATTGGTGTGGATTTTTGTTTAATCTTGAATTTCAGTCTGTGGTTGGATCCAAATTTTGAATTCAAATCAAGTGAATTTTAAACTGGATACGATTAAAATTTTGGACTGAATTTTACTTTGAAATTTGGCTTTATTGGATTTTTAGTTTGGATTTGGCTTGAATTTGATTTAAATATTGATCCAATTTTAGTCTGTAGTTTTGATCTGCATTTTAGGTCTGTAGTTTTGGTCTGTAGTTTAGGCCTGTAGTTTTGGTATAAATGCGTATTGAATACTTTGTCTGAATTTAGTTCCGTAATTGGTGTGGATTTTTGTTTAATCTTGAATTTCCGTCTGTGGTTGGATCCAAATTTTGAATTCAAATCAAGTGAATTTTAAACTGGATACGATTAAAATTTTGGACTGAATTTTACTTTGAATTTTGGCTTTATTGGATTTTTAGTTTGGATTTGGCTTGAATTTGATCTAAATATTGATCCAATTTTAGTCTGTAGTTTTGATCTGCATTTTAGGTCTGTAGTTTTGGTCTGTTGTTTAGGCCTGTAGTTTTGGTATAAATGCGTATTGAATACTTTGTCTGAATTTAGTTCCGTAATTGGTGTGAATTTTTGTTTAATCTTGAATTTCAGTCTGTGGTTGGATCCAAATTTTGAATTCAAATCAAGTGAATTTTAAACTGAATACGATTAAAATTTTGGACTGAATTTTACTTTGAATTTTGGCTTTATTGGATTTTTAGTTTGGATTTGGCTTGAATTTGATCTAAATATTAATCCAATTTTAGTCTGTAGTTTTGATCTGCATTTTAGGTCTGTAGTTTTGGTCTGTTGTTTAGGCCTGTAGTTTTGGCCTGTAGTTTTGGGCTGTAGTTTTGGTATAAATGCGTATTGAATTCTTTGTCTGAATTTAGTTCCATAATTGGTTTGGATTTTTGTTTAATTTTGAATTTCAGTCTGTGGTGGGTCTAAATTTTGAATTCAAACTAAGTGAATTTTAAACAAAAAAAAAGTTGGACTGAATTTTACTATGAATTTATGGTTTGATTTTTGGCTTTTCTGGATTTTTAGTTTGGATTTGGTTTGAATTTGATCTAAATATTGATCCAATTTTGGTCTGTAGTTTTGGTGCGTAGTTTGGTCTGTGGTTTTGGTATGGATGCGTATTGAAATTTTGGTATGAACTTGGTTTGATTTTCGGTCAGAACTAGGTCTGGATTTCAGGGTAAATTAGTTTCTAAATTTCAGTTTGAATTTATGTCTCAATTTGATTTAATTTTGTGTTCGCATTTTGGTTTATAGTTGGTCTGGTTTTTGGTTTAATTTTCATTTGGTTTATGTTTCGTCTGGTTTGATGATCGGAACCAAACCCTAGATCCTTCCAGTGATTTGAATGAATTTTCTCACAATAGTTTAATTTTGGAGGAGGAAAAAAACAATTTGAAGTGTTTTAGGTTGCTTGGCATCCCGCCACAATATTCATAATAACGATAAAATTATAAGTTCCCAGGTAGAAAGTGTTAAAAATTTCTAATTATTTCCAAATAAAGCTCATTAATGTTAAGAGAAAATCCAAAACAAACATACCAAAAAAAAAAAAAAATTACTAAACATTTTGAATTTCTATAGTTAAGATTTAAAAGCAACGTAAATATGCAAAGAATATTTCTTTGTGGATTTTTGCCCATTTGCCAGTGAACATTTCTTTACACCCTCCTCCCATTGTTCATATCTCAAACAATTGTCACATTAACGACAGCAACGAAAAAAACATTTTTTTTTACTGTAAGCAATCAAAGAAATAAGGAAAACAATTCGGTTCATATTTTTTTCTTTTTATTTAACACCAAACGCTGTTGTTCTGCTACTAGTGAAAGAAAGAAAAAGGACCTATTGTATTTCTGTAGTAGTACCTAGTAAAAATAAAAATCAGCAAGCACAAGTGAAACCCTCGAGACAATATCCATGTGTACATATGTATGTATGTGTGGGTGTGTGTGTGTGTGTGTGTGTATGTGGGTGTATGTGTGTGTGTGTGTGTGTGTGTGTGTGTGTGTGTATGCGTGTGTTTGTTCGTGTAGAGTAGCTAAAGTTAAAATTTTCTTTTATTTGCGCACTTTGCACCTGAGGCTAATAGTTGGAGTTGCTGGGTTCATTTACACGGAGCTTGCAACTAGTTACATGCACACACATACATTTTTAACCAAAATATAATCAAATTCAATGTCGTTAAAGTAGCGATTTACCTGAGGAAAGCGTAGCGTAGTTGTAAATATTGTAAATGTGAAGCGCGAGCAAAGTTCAGCATTTCACTCAAAGGTTAATGAACTATATTTTGTTTGTATTTCTTTTATATTGTACAATATCTTTAAAAAATGGAAATTCATAAAAGAAGTGAGTGAGTCCTTTGTAAGTATGTAGATACATATATTTTATATTCGCTGCCTGCACCCATTTTGCTTAAGGAAATGTTGCTGTTGTGTGAACGAGTACGAGTTCATAGTTTACATATTGGCAAGATGTACAGGGTGTCGAATTTTGTTAATTTTGTTGGGCACGGGACAGTGGAAGATCGTTGGCAAGCCGTTCATCAACGCCTAAGACGTTCTAATGAACTGGTTGTAGCGGTAAGAGAGAGTGTTGCCGAGAACCCACATTTGTCGTGTCGTCACCGCGCTCCGCATTTTGGTGCCACTGGAATCACCTTGCGGCGCATTTTGAAGAATGATTTGCATTTTTGTTCCGCATAAAATGCAATGGACTCAAAGAATATTGCCGACAGACCGTCCATGTCGCTTGGAATACGGCCAAACAGTCGCCTCGAATGGTTGACACTGAACCTGATTTTTTGAAGGAAATTTTGATGACCGACGAGGCCCATTTCACACTTTCTGGCGCTGTTAACAAGCAAAATTGCCGCATTTGGGGAACGGAGAATTTACCATATACGAGAACAATGGGAAAACAATGCATGACCAAAAAGTGACTCCTTAGGTCGGCGTTCGGCGCCAAACCCATCATTGGGCCATTTTTCTTCATAGAAGGCGAAACAGTCGAGGGGATCGATATCGTTGATGTTGGCTCATTATGTTTGCCCACAAATGTGTGAAAAAAGTCTGGACTGGACGGTTACTGGTTTCAACAAGACGTTGTGCCATGCCACTCTGCAAATCAAATAACGCAGTTTCTGCAACGAAAATTCCCTGGACGTGTGGTGCCCAAAAATGGCGACATTGACTGGCCATCCAGATCTCCAGATTTGACTCCTCCGGACTTCCTTGTGTGGGGTTCTTTGAAAAGCAAAGTATACGCCAGCGAGCCTCAGGCCATTGAGATGCTCGAAAAAGTGATGGAAAACGCAGCAAAAAGGGCACATTTTGCTTTGGTCAATAATGGCGGCTACTTGATTGATGTTGTATTCAAAAACCAATCCAAATAAATTGTAAAGGATCAAATTAAATAAAAATACCACATATATGGAAATCGGTTATTCGGGTTTTTTAAGTCATTCAATATTCATATACCAACACAAAAGATGGTGCACCCTGTATGTACATATTATATGTTGGTGGTATTTATAGTAACCCAGCAGCAAATAGTATTAGGCCTGACGGATTCAGATGTGGGTTCAAGACTTAATAAGTCATATATTTAAGCCTTGTTTACGCTACATGCTGCCGGTACTGCCAATAAGGTTTTAAACTTTGTTGTGCCGGTTTTCGAAAGATATAAATAAATATTCAAATATTCAAATACGAGAAGATATCAGTGTCGGAAACTAGCAAATTCGAGAGGAGAAAGTACCCACTAAATCCTTACCTTATCTTGTCTTGGGTCCTTAGTTCACAAATTATGTACCTCGGGAATGTCGTTCTCGTGCATTTGTGTTGAGGAATATTAAGAAACAAAAATCAATCTTTTTGAGGACCGGTTTTGACAAAATTTATATTCGTGTAACCAGGTGAGGCAAGATTGTCCTAAACTAAGCTGGGACGATACTTTTGATGATACCCTAATTCCCTGTGGGATTCAAGTAGGAGCAGAAGGCGTTGGAAATATATCAATTTGGATCTTTACTCCTAAACAAAAACCAAAAACATCCCTTCCCGCAACCTCCCAGTCCGCTAGTGCTCATACTCGAGTATTAGATCCAGCACCTGCGTCTTTACCTTCTTCACAGTTTTTCCATTGTACAATATTAAAAGCATGTAGCAAATAGAATAGAATCAATAATGCACTAATGCCCTGGAACCGAGTCATTCAAAGAGCTGTTTCTGGTACTCGGATTGGTCAATGGACTGTGGGAAGATTGTATTTAGGGGTCTCTAAAAATCAATTTTTTACACTCCCACTAATATTTTCTCCCGAGGAATCGGAATCGTTGCAACTCAGACTGGAACGTGAAATACAACCCTCTTATTTCTCCATGGGTAACCCAAGAATCCTTTGGCAGATATTGCAATTAAGAAAGAGGGAAGAGAATGTATAGTTTCAGCTTCAAGGGCAAAGTTCACTTTGCTCATTTGTTCATCAAAAATGTGATTCCCTTTTGGATGAACTCAGGTTTCGGACGATACTACGCTTTTTGCAAAATTTCAAAATCTACTACGTCACTCCAATTGAGTTAAAATCTTTGTCTGCTATAATTTTGATTTTATTACCCAAGTTTTTTTTCTTCTACTACTTTTTTCATCTACTACGATATTTGACTCCCAAAGATAGGAACCCTCACTTAATTCACTTAATGGAAAGATGCAATACAAAATATAAAATTTAGGCAAAATATAAGAAAAATTAATAAAAACTAAATTTTTTTTTGAATATTCCATTTGACTCAGTTTTATCTGTCTCGAAACTTCAGAAGACTTTATAAAATCGGTTTAATTTGTTTTTTCTGAGTTCTCTGGCTGGGATCCAGTTCAGTCAAAGCACTGTGATTAGCCAAGGTAAGAGAAGTAAGTTCGTTTTTCCCACTGGGATGTCTTCGTTAATGCAGTTGCGTGCAACTGTTTGCGGGCATTATAAGTGTAATGCACTTGGCGCAGGCAAAGAAAGACAGGAATATTAAAATTGTAAATATGAAATGCATTAAAAATTGGAATAACTGAGGTGATATGGTACATATAACGATGATGTGTAAAGAAAAGGGATTTTTTTTAAATATGAATTCCAATCAAAGCAATCAAGTTTATGTGACTCATTCAAGAAAATGAAACGCTTTAGATTGATTGCGAAGCAGAACTACCTAGAAAAATATTTTAAATAGGAAGTTACTAAGTTTTAAGTGACTTTGCATTTTAATTGTCAATGGCAAGCCTTTATGAATATAAATTTCCAATTTGGCAGAGCAAATAATACTCAAGATTTCAAGTAAAATCAAATATTTCCACAACATACTTGAGTATTCATTCATTTAAATTTCTTAAAATTATCTTATTCAGGTAATTAGTTTTTTTTTCGTTTATAAGAATGCCAAGGTCAATGTCCATCATATTAATTCAAATATGTAAGTGCAACAAATGCCCTCAATTAAAATTATTATTGTTATTGTTACTGGAGAGAGAACAAAATGCTGCTCACTAGACGACTGAATCCTGCATGTGATTATTTAAAATTGTATATCATCGCAATACATACATACATACATATATGCAAAAATACATATCTAGATTTCTACCTATGTATGTACTATAGATGTGTTCCGTTACTTATGCAGCATACATATTTACATACACATCCCGTAGACACACATTTTTATTGTATTGCAGGAATAACTACATAGTTTATTAAATAAAGGGTGTTTTTTTATATAAGTTTGGTTTTAAATCTGGCAATACTTTTTTCGCAGTTGGTTTTTTTTACAGCTGTCACTTGATTTATGCTCAGTTTGGTTTGCCATTTCATAATGAATAGACTTATGTCTGAACAATGTTTGCAAATCTTGCAAATCGTGCAAATTTATTACCAAAATAATGGTTCGGTTCGCGCGACGCATCGCGCTCTGCGTCCATTATTCGTTCAACATAATCGCTCAGCAGAGTCGGTAATTCGAGCAACCATGGATCGGTTTCACACCACGTTTACTCTACTGGATAATGAGAATCCTCAGAGACGCCGTACAGTAAACGCTATTGCTGTTGTGGAGCAGAGTATCGAAGAAGAACCGAATGAGTCCATCCGCCATCGCGCACAACAATTGGAGCTGTGCCCATCCACTGTATGGAAGATTTTGCGGAAGGATCTTGATTTGCGATCTTACAAAATCCAACTTGTGCAAAAATTTAAGCCGAACGACCATCAAGCGCGTCGCACGTTCGGTGAATGGGCCCAAAACGAGAAGGCCACCGATCCCGATTTTCACAAGAAAATTTTGTTCAGCGATGAAACTCACTTTTGGTTGAATGGGTACGTTAATAAGCAAAATTTAATAAGCATTTGGAGTGATCATAATCCACAAGCCATTCAAACCATTGTTGAAACGCTGGTACATCTCCAAAAAGTCACTGTTTGGTGTGCTCTATGGGCAGAGGGAATCATTGGTCCATATTTTTTCAAAGATGAAGCTGGTCACAATATTACAGTCAATGGGGAACGCTATGGAGCCATGATTAATGACTTTTTCGTGCCTGAATTGTGAATTGGAGGATGTTGATGTGGACGACCTTTGGTTCCAACAAGACGGCGCTACATGCCATACAGCCAACGAAACAATCACAATCAATTTATTGAAGGAAACTTTTGGTGAGCGCATTATCTCGCGTCGTGGGCCTGTGGCGTGGAATCCAAGATCCTGCGATTTAACACCGCTGGACTAATTTTTTTGGGGTTATGTGAAGTCGCTTGCCTACGCAGCTAAGCCCGAGACGATTGACGCCTTGGAAGAGAATATTCGCTGCGTTATTACTGACACACGGCCGCAATTGCTGCAAAAAGTGGTCGAAAATTGGGCATCTCGGCTGGAATTTATTCGAACCAGCCGCGGCGGCCACTTGCCCATAATCGTTTTTAAAACATAAAGGCAAATCCTTAACTATATAATAAAGCTTAATTCTTGGCCATAACATTAAATTATATGCGTTTTATTTCTTCTTGAAAACCACACTTCTAAAAAAAGCACCCTGTATAATTCGTATATATGCATACTTTTTAGTTTAGATTTTTTAGCGGCAACTAACTGGGATCAGCTGATCTCTCGCTTCTTTTCTATTGAGTACTTAGAATGAATTTATGACTTGACATGTTCATTTAATGCAGATTCATATTTTACATAAGTATTTACCTCAATTCTGAGTGATTATGAATGAAAGGTTGTTCCTAATTGTTCTAGTAATTATTTAATGATATAATTGACTGGAATTTACTGGCTCTTTATTAGGAAAAACTAATTTTTAACCATAGATTCTGAAATTCTGATTCTGAATTAAAAGCCACAATGTTATGTGATTTAAATGAAATTAATTTTAATAATTTAATTAGTTAATCGTTTAATTGGTTATTTATAAAATGATTTTCCAATTTGTCACAGTTTATTTTTTCTTTCATAGTAATGTTAACTTTATAAAGTAATAAAGTTGTGTTTATTTTTAATTTAGCATATTATAATCTTTTAACGAAATTTCACGTTTCAATTATTATTTCTGTTTCATTGTTATAATTTTTGAGAGAAACATAATCAAAAATTGATTTCTTCTACATGTTCTATATGCATTGTTAATATTCTCTCTATGGCGAACTTAACGTTTTTTAAGTCTGTTTAATACACTAGATGAAATCTCACAAGATAAACTTTGACAAATTCGGAAAAAACAATCCAAATTAAAAAAAAAATTTAAAATTGAGTTTATTAAACAAACATTTTTTAATTTTAACTTGAGTTGCTGCAGCAATCAAAATTTGAGTTTACTAACAATGATTTGAAATTGTTGTCAAAAGTTACTTAATAATTAAGGTACTATATAAATGAGTTAGAAAGATTCCATTTGCCACAAGTTTGGTGTTGGTAAAACAAAAAAAAATTATAAATTAAAATTTTAAAATATTTGTTTGTTTCAATGAAACAGTTGAACGAAAAAGTTTTGCTAGATTTTGGTACATTTTTCCAGTTCGTTTGTTAGAAAATATTTTTCGATTGTGGCAACACTGGTGGCGAGAGAGCTGCTGAGCCTATTATGGACTTGAGAATCGTGTATTTTTATTTATTTATTTATTTAACTTAGTAAAAGCGAGAAAATTACTTAAATCTATACTTAATTTAGGGGGAGTGATTTTTTCATTTATTTTTTAAGGTAAATGGGAACAACATTTTGTTATTTATTCAGCTTAAATTACTTATACTTAAAAATAGTTAAAAGACGATATATATCTTTGATATGAGAAGTTGAACTTCCGAACAGAAATGTCTTTACTTTACTTTACTTTTGATGGCACAACAGCCCATGGAGGGCCTAGGCCGAGCTTTTCGCATCCACTCATGTTGTGCGTGTTATATTTGTACATGAATGGAAGGGACCTACAGTTTAATGCCGAACCCGAACGGCGAAGGAAAAGCTTTTCATAGCAATTTTTACTCTTGTAGGTTTGCCATTGCCTGACAAGAGGTGGTGCCGTGTTGAAAAATTTTTTTTTCTACTTTTTTTTTATTTTGCCTGTCCCGAGATTTGAACCCTGGATACTCTGCGTAGCAGTCCAACGCACTACCACTACGCCACAGCGACCACAGAAATGTCATCAATTTAAATTTTTGATTTTATAAGAAATTTTATATCATCGACTGGAGTGTCATTAGAAAAACAGTTTTTTTGGGTGCAACTACTTTAAGTTGTTTGGTAGCAGGCGCGACACCTTCAACTACTTATTGTTAATTTTTTTGGAACTGGCACAGCAAATTCTGTGATAGATGAAGGTAAATTTTTTTTTTTCAGTTGAAGTTGAGAATTTAATAAAGGGAATAGATGTTAATTCATCAATAACCATGGGAGATTGATTAATAGCCGAATGAGTTGAAAAAAAAGTTGGAGAAACATCGATGGCACTAGACGGGCTAGGAGATTCCGTAGCTTTCTTACCCGCAGGGTTTAAATAAGTGCGTAAATTATATCGATTTTGAATTGGGAGCTCAACATTATTACCCTCGTCATGGCGCTTGAAATCGTTAAAAAGTTATTCGTACTTTTCAAATTTTCCAAGGAGTACTGACAACTCTTCACCAATCTCACTAAATCCTATCCTAGTAGTATTGAACATTTTGCTTATTTCAATTTTGGCTGATCTGCATTTTAAGCAATACGCGATTCCGACGCGCAAGTCCGCGATTCTGCCAGAAAGACCAGCTCACTTAATATGAGCAAGGCCATCACAAAGCCAGGTAGACACCTGACACTCGGATTCATTCTTTACTGTGCAATTTGGATAAACGCAACTCATTATTTTATTATTAATATTAAAACAGGCAAATAACGTATATTTAAAACGTTTGGGAACCACTGCACATGTAAACCGTAACGTTTGCAAATATAAATTTATAAGAAGACGAAAAAAAGATTGAAAATTGCTGCAAATATAAATTACCGTTTGCAGACATGAATAAATACGTATAATGTTGAGAGTGTTCAAGCTCATAAAACGGTAAAGATACGAAAAATAGAGAAAACTAATTTTTAATACAAAAATAAGAGAATGGAATTCGCTCTCACTGCTTATGTATGTATGTATGTAGGTATATATGAATATAAGATTGCACATAGCTAAATTATTTAATTAAAAATTAATAATTTGATAAAATTAAACAATATCAACCAGTGGTTCCAAGTCCGACAAATCACTAAATTCGAAACAAACACCAAAATCAAGTTGAAACAAATAATAATTGAAAATTCCACAGAGAACAAAAAAAAACCACGACCGACTTGTACAACTGCCTCTCACTCAATCTATGTATAGTATATAATACATGGAAGAGAAGAGAGAGAAGAATAGACTTTATACAGAGCACTCTCTAAGCTAAATTTGCTATGGTGAAAGCCAAAAATATTTGGAATGTCGTTGGCTATTCGAAGCATTGGTTCGTTTGCCGCCATAATCTGTTCGGTGAGTATTACGACGATAAGCGGGCACAGATCTAAGGTTACGTGGGTTAGTGTTAATAAAAATAGTTTGGAGCAACGAGGGATGGTCAATGTTTCCAGCTAATAATTGGTGAACAAATACTGTATCGTTGGATTTTCTGCGTATTTCAAGGGACTTGTGCGTTAATTAGTTTTAGACGATCCTTATATGGGGGCAAGTTAAAGGGATCAGACCATGGTGGGCCACGCAAGGCAAACCGAATAAATCTGCGTTGCACTGCCTCAATTCTAAGGGAATGGGTGTTATAATAAGGCGACCAAACTTGCCTAGCATATTCAAGAATTGGCCTGACAAATGTAAAATAGAGAGATTTTGTGACACATGGTTTTGAGAATTCTTTGGACCAGTGTTTCACAAATCCAAGAGCAGAGTTGGCCCTATTTACAACGTCCTCAATATGGGAACTAAAATTTAGTTCCTTATCACACATAACACCCAAGTCTCGTAACGAAATTACAGAGGGGACAATTTTATCGCGTATAAAATATATCCTAGGCAGTGAAGGAATTCGCTTTCTGGAATATGTTATGAATTGACATTTACTGACATTGAGCTCGAGTAAATTTTTATCACACCATTTTGAAAACAAGATGAAAATTATTCAAGTCATCTTGTAGTAGGCGAAAGTCAAGGGGTATTAGAATGTGTCGGTCAATTTTCAAGTCATCAGTATAGATAGAGAGCTGAGAGTTTTTGGTGATACAATTTACTACTGTGGGCAAAAAGTATTAAGACTTTTTAATTTAAATTTCGCGCGGAAACCCATTCATCAAAATATTATTTTTTTAATTTTGGTATGACTGTCGGTGACATCTGTGCCAAATGTCACATCAAAATAATCATTAGTGTTTAGTATACGCTTGTCTTTCTGAAGTACAAAAAGTGCATTCGGCGATTTTACGCATTTCACAATGAGTGAAATTATTCAACAAAGAAGTTCCATTAAATTTTGTGTGCGGAATCAAATCAAATTTCTGGTGCCGAAACGTTCAGAATGTTGCAAAAGGCCTTCGGTGATAATTGTATGTCGCGAGCAAGTGTTTTTGATTGGTACAAATTGTTCAAAGATGGTCGAGAACGCGTTGACGACGAACCACGTCCAGGACGGCCATCAAAATCAACTGATGATCAACACGTCAATAAAATCAAGGAATTGGTGCTCGAGAATCGATAATCGACGATTAACAGTCAGAGACCTTACTGGCATCGTTGGAATATCGGAAGGATCAGTGAAAACCATTTTAAAACATCATTTGGGCCTAAGAAGAGTGAATGCACGATTGGTTCCAAAATCACTGCATTGGTTTTACGAGACCATTTTCATCAGCCAAAAATTCGACTGATATCGTTCCGCAACCACCCTACCACCCTATTCGCCTGACTTAGCACCGTGTGACTTAAGGCTATTATCTAAACTCAAAAAACCGCTTCGTGGACCGTTTGACCGTTTTGAGTCAATTGAAGACATTAAACATGAATTGCTAAGCGCATTGAAGGCTATTCCGGAAATTTACTTTAACAACTGTTTCGAGAATTGGAAAAAACGTTGGCACAAGTGTATTGGGGCCGGGGGGGATTACTTTGAAGGGGACGAAATAGATTTGGAAGAATGAATAAAAAAATTTGAAATTATGAACAAAGTCTTACTACTTTTTGCCCACAGTAGTACATCGTTAATTGTGAGGACAAAAATCAAGGAACAAAGGTGGCTACCTTGAGGTACTCCGGATGTGGCAACAAAGGGTTCAGATGTGGAAGACCTAAATATGACATTATTCATATATACGATTTTCCAGGTAAGATTTTATCCATCTCAGAAAGCCCGATTTGAAGCCTATAGCGTTGAGTTTAAGAAAGATAATATCATGCGAAATTTTATCAAAAGCCTTACTGAAGTCCGCAGCAATTATATCGACTTATTTGCCGTCCAAGGTATACTGAAAAAAAGTTTATATTATTTACCAAAAATAAAACATTGGTGTGAGTAAAGGACATCGTGAAATACATTTTTGCTGTGTAAAAACACTTGAGAAAGGGAAATTGAAGAAAACGTATAATGAGTATTGGGAAAAAATTAAGGGTGAATTTTGTTAAAATGTTTAGAGAATTAGAAACGAAATTTTGATTTGTATTATTACGATAATTTTCAAGTGGTTTTCTTATATATCTTTTAGCAGCTCTGAAGTTAACTGGAAGGCTAAAAATTATCATAGAAAACGAAGAACAGTCGTGTCCGGATGTTGTGAACTAATTATTGCAAGGACTGTTCACACTATCCACGTTGTTCACTACATCAAGGTTGACAGTTTTTGTTCAAAAACTCATATTATTTGCCCAAAAATACACATTTGTATTTTGGAAGAGAAATACAGTTTTATGCCGAATCCGAACAGCGAAGTGCAAAGCTTTTCATAGGCATTTTTTTTATTCTTGTAGGTTTGCCATTGCCTGCCAAGAGATGGGGCTGTGTAAAAATATTTTTTTTTTAATTGTTGATTTTGTCTGTGCCGAGATTTGAACCGCGGACAGTCTGCATTGCAGGTCAGCACACTACCAACTACACCACGGCGACCACTATTAACATGCACTTTTATCTTCAATTGACATTGCAAAGTGAACAATTTATCGCTGCATTTATTTAAAACCGATTGCAATTTAATATTATTAATTCACTACTTGCCTTAAAAATCCACATTAGATCACTTTTGATTGATGCGTCTACCATATTGGACATTTTCACATTATTATTGAATTAAGTAAAATCTACTTGCCTGTTTTGCCTTCTGAGCCCTTTGGATTTTATCCTTCTCTTTCAATGCTAGCAACAAATCCTTCCTATTTCGTCCTCATTCGGAACTGTTCAAGTTTTCATTTGTCCATTGTATGCCGTACTCAACCCCAATCTTATTTAACTTCCTTGAAACAGGCAAGTTGGCTTAGCAATAGCTAATGCGGCCACCTTTTTTCTTCATGTAAAAAGGCCGTTTTCAGTAAATATCGTAGATTTAAATCTAAGGTGTAGCCTAGTGCGTAGTATAGCCATTCCTTTTATAATGCTCGCGAGCAAAAATCTTGAAGCTTTAGAGCTTTATCAATGGTCCAGTTTAAGGATGTGTACTTCGGCTAGGGTCGAAAAATAAAAAAGTCGATAATGAAAATAAAGAAGAATTAAAGTCTTTTTCTTCTTCTTACTTTACTAGCACAACAGTCCATGGATGGCCTGGCCGAATTAAAGTCATTGGAATTCCAGCAAAACATCGGAGCATTTTCTGCAGACTACATTTTTTCGTATTCCTGTCGAATCCATTGTACTGAGAGCATAGGGATCACTCAGGCGTATGTGTCTAGAAAACAAATATATAAATGTATAGAGAGTGAGTAAATATAGAAGAGAGAGAGAGAGCGAGCGCGAGCGAAGTTATGAAAAAGTCAACAAAAAATCCCAGAAAGCAGAGAGATGGGAAATGTTATTTTTCCTTAAGGTACTGAACACAAAAATCATTATGGGAGTAATAATATGAAAGTTTTTTTTTTGAATTAAATTATATTAAATAACCAAAGTTTATGCTCCAGTAATTTTAATCTGCCAGGCAGTTAGTATTTACTCTATTGCTAGCTCCTTTCGAAACTTCCATTATTTTATTTCGTAGGAAATATTTTATTTTTTCAGTAAATATAGAAGAGAGAGAGATAGAGAGAGCGCGCGAGCGAGCATACATCTGTTTATTTTTTGTGTTCGGTGACTTATGAAAAAGTCAACAAAAAATCCCAGAAAGCAGAGAGTTGGGAAATGTTATTTTTCCTTAAGGTACTGAACACAAAAATCATTACGGGAGTAAGTAAGTGGGAGTAAGTATTTTTTGAATTAAATTATATTAAATACCCAAAGTTTATGCTAAAAATACCCAAAGTTAGCATTTACTCTATTCCTAGCTCCTTTCGAAACTTCCAGTATTTTCTTGTGTAGGAAATATTTAATTTTGTTCAGTATTAATATACTTAATTCAGTAATTTTATATTTCTACGCTCTTGAAATGTCATTTTCAATTTAAGGCCAACACTATTTTAACAAATAACACAATACACAAACAGATCCCATATATGGCACACTGTCTTACTTTTTGAAAACTTTACTTTTGTTGATGTTATCCAAAATCATAATCAAAAATCTGTAAAGCCTTGTTCTTATTAGTTTACATTGTACTTTTGGCAGTTTGAGAGCAGCAGCAAAAATTTTTTCTTTGGCTTTGAATGAAATCTTCTATCCTTCATCAACATAAACTTTTCAACTGATTTCACAGACAAAGTTCAATAGATTAAATAAAACTTTAAAGTACACACAAATATATGTGCACATACGAGTACATACATATGTATACCTATATAAATATATACTCACATTATTGATGTTAACATTAGAGACAAATTTCCTTTGTAGAGAGAAAACGAAAACTCATCCACAGTCACATACATGTACATATGTACGCACATACATATGTACATCCTGTTTTCTAGTGTGTATGTAAGAGAAGGAAAACTTTCAACAATACCTTGGCATGACCCATTAATCAAATACAATCCAATTAGGTGAGAACTTGATGCCTATTGTGGTAATTTGTAAAATACTTATGTGTGCACATATACATATACACAGGCACAGAAACATTCATACATATGCATTCATACTCATACAAATTGCATTGAAAGAGCTTTGATTTTTTACCCTCTAGATGTGTGGGTGTGATTTTTTGCTTTTGCCTTACTTAATATTTTTTCGTTTTGCTTCAATAGTAGAGCAGAAAGTTGCAACGTTGCAGCATTCGCCAGATGGCGTGTAAAATGTTACACTAGGCTGCATGCTGCATTTATATATAAGTACGTTCACATGTATGTGTATATGTATGCCGCTGTATAAGTGGCAGAGAATTCTACAGTGCCACAGTGGAATAAATTGTATTTTTGTTTCTAGCCGAAGTAGAATTCATACATTCATATGGACATACAAAAAACAGTGAACAAAATAAAAAATGAAAATAAGAAAACAATGAGAAAGAATATCCTTTTAGCTATATTTGTGGCATACATACGGCGATGTTGCTTGAAGCCGCCTGCATTATTTTAAAATTGTTTTTATTTGTATATGTGTGTGTGTGTGTGTGTGTGTGTGTATGTATGTGTTTGCCAAGGGGTGCTTCTGCCGATGCTGGTGGCGTTTGTTAAAGTTATGGTTATATACCGTTAACTGGGTCATGTCAATAAAACTGTATTTGATTCGTATCTGTGGATGTGTGCGTATGACAATTGTACGTACACGTATATAGGTACATGTTATGTATGTGTATGCACAAAAAAATTTTATGATATCATATTGAAATGGAAATTCAGTTGAAATGGAAGTTCTAATTTGTTTTTTTTTTTTTTGTTCACCTTCATAAATATTCACTAACAACAACAATATCAACCGAGATCTTGATTGCACTCATTTAAATATAAATAGAAAAGTTTTCGCTTCAAAAGTATCCATAAAATTTAAGTAGGTACTTTAGTTGAAATTTAATTGCATAAATTATACTGGTGAATGCGGCCGCCCAAAATGCGATGAAGTTTTTGTAGTTAGGCTTGAATCTGAGCTCAGAAGTTGTTTCAGCATTTTGAGAAGATTGGACTTGCACTCCCTTTACTCCCCTAGTTTTATAGGTTAATTTTCCATCTGTGGAGGGTTTCCCCTATGATATATTTTTATCAGAGCTTTCCTACAGAAAGTTGCCCCACGAAACCGCAAGGCTGATGAGCAGGCAAGGAAGGCCAACACTGTTTTCATACTTTCACAATAATACTTTCACAATTGTCCTTTAACCTCTGGATATTTGTGAATTCTTTTTGCGGATTTGTATTTATCAACACAACTTTTCTAAACAAAAATGTTTTCAGGACAACACTTTCAAACTTAAATGAGACCCCAATTACTTAATTAGTATACTCTTCATTCTCTTAATTACTTATGTACTCATATATACTAGAAGTTCTCTTGGTCATTTGTTCCTAGTTTAGTCCAAGCTTATTTAACTGTCCAGATGAGTGTAAGCAAGGAGTCTTCAAAATTACTTACCTCAGTGAAAATATTGTGCAAATTAGTTAATAGCATAACAAGAATGAAAAGTTTTTTAAGACTCTGACCTTATCTTTATCACGTCTAGGAAGCCCGACAAAACCATATTTTTAATAATAATATATTATATATATTTAATAATATATAATAAGTCCAGCAATATTGGTTAAAAAAAAAACAGAAAACTTCCTTCGAGTATTTAAATAATATTCAAACTATTAATGTAATAGTTTTTTGCCCATTTACTACTTTATTTAAACAGTTAAAATTCAATTGAGTCATAGTTTTTCCATGTCATTTTTCTATATGAGATAAACTTTTTCAAGTTATAAGCGTAAATTTTGTATTTCCTTATTTCAATGATGTAGCGCATTAGTAAAAGTCGCTGCTGACCTATGATTGATTTTGCTATTGTTGTTTACAATTTTTACATCACTTAGCAAGCAATTTTATTTCTTTGCGACGTTACATTGACATTAGATATGCCGCTAACGAGCCGAGCCGAGCAGAGCAGAGCAGAGCAGAACGTCCCCCTCAATTCAATTAAATCAAATGTTCATCTGTTTTTGGCAGCTTAATGTATTCGTCGCTTTTCCACAGATTCTTATTTTCTTCTTTTTCTTTTTGCTTTGTTGCTTTGTTGTTGTTTTTCGGTTTCTTTTTAGCTCGTGGTTGTTTTTGTTTTTAAAAGCTTTATGTTTTCATTTTGTACTTCTGCCTGAGCAGTTGAAGCTATCGTCGTAAATTTCGATTTAATGTGCTTGTTTTCCTAAACTCGAATACTTCAAGCACCAAGCTTCTGCTGCTGATGTAGATGCTGACTGTCTGTCTGTCATTGTAGATATTTGTCTTAAGTTTATAACCACCACCCTTACCTCACATATACATACATACATACCGACACACACTACCGCTACTATACTTTTTACTATGCTTATATTTCTATCTTATATTTTTCCCGTTCATTGCGACAGTTGTGACAATTTTTGTTGTTTCTTCTTTCTGCTGCTTCCTGTCATTTTCTCTCCATTTAATTCTGGCATAATGTTTTGCTTTAATTTTTTTCTTGAACTTCTTTTCTTTATAAAATTTCTTTGTTTCTATCCTTTTTGTAGCTACGAAAATACAATTTTGAGTTTTTTTTTTTTTTGGCTCTAAAATTGATTTTTCTTTGTCTTTTATACTTGATTATTTTATGAGAAGAGATGAGAAAAACAAGAAAAGCTTACAAACTTTAGGTCCCGCAAGATTAAAAAAAAAAAAAAAAATAAAAAAAAAACACGAAAAACAACTAACAGCAATTTCCACTCTATAAGTATTTGCTCAAATTTTCGCTCTTGGTAGCAAAGCCAACTTAGTCTTTCCCACTTCCTTACTTTACTTTACTCCCCCACCCCGCCTCAAATTTCCAACAACTTACCAATGTTGGTTTTAGTTACTCAGTGCATTTTTTATGTGCTCACTCTCTTAGATTGTAACAGTTCATTTTTCAAACAGCAGCAAACGTTGTTGTTTTTGTTGTTGTTGTTGTTGCAGAAGTCATTGAACTTTTCGCAGATTTTTTAGAATCGTTTTGTTTTTTTTTTTTTTTTGCTAGTTTTTTCTTTTAAATAATGTTTCATTCATTTCGTATTTTGCGCCACTTGAGAATTAAATGGAGCAATCTGCGGGTATATAAAATGGCAAAACAAAAAAAAACCATATAGAAAACAAAATTTTAAGTAGAAGAAATTAATGTAAAACACATTTTTATGAATGAGTAAATTACTGTTTTATTTAAAGAGAAAGAGTCGAGGGTGAAGTAGTGCCATGGAAAAAGAGTGAGTTAGAATGAAGTAGAAGAAGTAAAAAAGAGCAGCAGACCTGGAGAGAGAAAGAGAGAAGATCCTGTCGTAGTTGGTATGAATTGTGAATATTATCAAATCTAATAAAATTGCTTAAACTTTAAAGATAAGCCGCGAAAACTGCGCTGCATAATTTTGGGACAATAAAAAAACTAATTTTAATGAGGCTAATATTTATAAATTAACCAACATGAATGCCTAATTTATTCAAATTGTTCCTGAATTATTAATTATTATTTACATACAATTTCTCTTTCATTTAATTGCCCAGCTCTTAATTTATTAGCATATTCATCGTTAGTTTCAAGCCTTCTCTTTACGAATCGCGTTTCATTTTATTTGCACGCCGCTTACTAACATTTCTTTCACCCTGGAATATACAGTTGACACACACACATATACACATACACATTCACATACAATTAAAATTTGTATCCATTGCATACTTTATGGAGGCGCGTAGTAGATTTTCAATCCTCTTGAAAATTGCAAAAACTCATAGAAAAAAAAATGAATGTGAAATTGTGATATTCGCTACCACAATCAGCACTATTCAGCTTCCTACTATTGCTGTTCTGCTTCTATGTCTGCCTCTCTGAGCGCCTCCTGCGTCTTTTTATGCCTCGATACCTTCCAGGCAATTTTTTCTATATTTTGTGTGTGTTCATTTTGCATAGGCAGCATAACTTTACAGCACTTACTGAGTGCACTTTTGCTGTTGTTGTTGAATTCAACGTTCTTAGGCGCATTTTGTGGTGCAGTGGAGCATTCTTATCAAAAACTGCCATGACAGCAATTTTTCTAGTGCCAAACAAATTTCTTCTTCTCCTCTGTTTTTTTTTTTTTTAATATTACTACGTTTTACAAATACTTTGAATTTATATATGTATAAAAAATATATAGGCGAATAGGCAAAAAGTTGGTTGAACTTAAATAATAGTAACGAAAATAGAGAATTGATCTTTTTTTTTTTTTTTGAATTTTCTTTATGACTTTATTTTTTTCAGTTTTTTGGGAGGTTGGCTTTTGCAATGTTTGCCCTTTGTAAGTTGCAGGTATTTTTTTTATTAAAGAAAACCTTCATAATTTATACTCTTATTTTGTTTTTATTTTTATGTTATGTTTTATGCACATTTATATTGAATTATGGTGCTTTAGAATTTAAAAACTTACTACTTAACAAATTACAAAACTTGTATTTAATGAAAGTCGTCTGTTAATTCTATGGAATTTAATAGATCAAAGTTAACTTGGATTGGTTTGCGTTTTGGAGTGATAGTTGCAGGATTATATATTCCATGTTTTTCTCGGGCTGAGTTGTAGATCCTGTTAGCTAGGATCTACGACCTTATTACCGAACTAAATTTCGTAATAAAGCTGCTCTCATTTAGCTGGGACTATTAAATAAGAGCATTGCTGCAAACGCTTTAAGACCCTGAATATTGAACTGTGTCTGATATTCCGAGATTCGGAGACTTTTTCGGTATGAGAAATTGAAAGTTATATGTACAACAGTAAAATATTTCCTTTATTTATCACCACATAATTAAAAGAAAATATTGCCAAATTGGTAAAGAAACGACTTTTATGAGAATGAGAGTGAGTGAGTGAGTGAGTGAGTGAGTGAGTGAGTGAGTGAGTGAGTGTGTGAGTGTGTGAGTGATTGAGTGAGTGTGTGAGTGAGTGAGCGAGTGAGTGAGATTTGTAATCTTGCGGGACTTAAAGTTTCTCATAAAATAATCAAGTAGCCTCAAGACAAAGAAAAATCAATTTTTGAGCCAAAAAAAAATCAAAATATTATTTTCGTAGATTACTGAATGAATTTTTGTATTGAGACTGAAAGAAACCTCAAGTGGCTATGAATATGAATCAGATTTTTGTAGAAGTCCCTTGAAGTCTGTACCCATCCTACCTGATATCTATCTACTACTCACTATCCACTGTTCACCCTTACATTTCATCAAATAATAATATTTCAAAATTTCATTATTACTTATTTTTATTATTACAAACTTATACTTACTTAGTTGGCACTACAACCGATGATCGGTTTTGGCCGCCTCCACAAAGCTTCGCCACTCACTTCTGCTATGCGCGCGCTGGTGCCAGTTGATTAGGCCAAGTGTAGTCAGGTTGCCCTGCACCTGGTCTTTCCAACGGAGATAAGGACGTCCCCTTCTGCGTGTCCCTCCACCGTGGTTCGAATAAAACACCCTTCTACCCGGAGCACTTTCTTCCATTCGCTCAACATGACCTAGCCAACGAAGCCGCTGTATTTTTATACGCTTGACTATGTCAGTGTCGGCGTACAGCTCATACAGTTAATCGTTCCATCTTATTCGTTACATGTCGTCTACGCATACTGGACCGTAGATCTTACGGAGTATCTTCCTCTCGAACGCTCCTAACAGCCTCTCATCATTGATGGTCAATGTCCACGTCTCTGCGCCATATATTAGGACGGGAAGGATGAGGGACTTATAGAGCGTTATTTTCGTCGGTCGAGAGAGGGCTCTACTTCTCAATTGCCTACTGAGCCGGAGCCCGTAATAACACCTGTTGGCAAGAGTTAGTCTCCGCTTGATCTCAAGGCTGTCATTATTGTTGGTGTTTATGCTGGATCCTAGATATACGAAATCCTTGACGACTTCAAAAGTATAATTGTCAACAGTGACATTTTATCCAAGACGCCGTGACTCTTTGTTTGTTGACACAAGGTATTTCGTTTTGTCCTCGTTCACCACTAGACCCACTCGGCGAGACTCCCTTTCCAGGTTGGAGAATGCTGCACTGACTGCTCGAGCATTTTTGCCAATGATGTCAATATCATCAGCGTATGCTAGCAGCATGACACTCTTGTAGAAGATAGTGCCAGAGATGTCGATGTTCGCAGCTCGAATTATTTTCTCCAGCATAAGGTTAAAGAAGTCGCACGACAGCGAGTCACCTTGTCTGAAACCTCTTTTGGTATCAAATGGTGCGGAGAGGTCTGTCCCAATTTTCACTGCACTGTTGGTGTTGGTCAGTGTCATTTTGCAAAGACGAATGAGCTTTGCAGGGATACCAAAATCAGACATTGCGGCATACAAGTGATCCCTAATCGTGCTGTCGAAGGCGACACCGGCTTTATAATCGACAAATAGATGATGGGTGTCGATCTGTTTTTCTCGGGTCTTTTCCAGGATTTGGCGTAGTGTGAATATCTGGTCGATGGTGGATTTACCAGGCCTGAAGCCACACTGATAATGTCCAATCAGTTTGTTAACGATGGGCTTCACTCTTTCGCACAGTACGCTCGATAGAAACTTATATGCAATATTAAGTAGGTTTATCCCACGGTAGTTCGCGCAGATCGGGGAATGACCTTTCTTATGGATTGGGCAGAGAACGCTGAGGTTCCAATCACTTGGCATGCTTTCATCCGATCATATTCTGTATAGAAGCTCATGCATGCGTTTTTTGAGCTCTTCGCCTCCGGTTTTAAACAACTCGGCAGGCAGGCCATCTGCACCTGCAGCCTTATTGTTTTTCAGCCGAGCAATGGCTGTTAAGACCTCCTCATATTCAGGCGGCGGTACTTCAACGCCGTCAGTGATTGGGGTTATTATTACAAACTTATACTAATTATTTTATTTTGTAAATATTTCATTTCATTAAAATATTAATAAGTATTTACGAAGATTTTATGTAGTTTAAAATACTGTACTAGTAAAATTATTTAAAATTAAAATTCCTAATAAATCACCTTTTGATAAATTTTCCTATTGGCCTAGTAATATTATGCGGTTAGAATATAAAAATTAAATAGAAACGGTAAATCTGTGAGAGCGTGGTGAATATTACTTTTGAGAGAGCAGTTGTAATTAAAAGCAAAGATAAATAAATGATCGGGAGATATGCGTGTTGGTATGATTAAACACCCAAAAGAAAAAATATGTCATACTATATAAATATATTTTTAAATCATGTTAACACTATAAGTATATATTTTTAGAATTTTATTATTTTACTTACTCACGTTAAATTGCTTATTCACCGATCCGACGATGGGCCCAACGACGATGATGTTGCATGCTACGTGTGGTTTGATAATTGTTGCAGCTGTGATACTCGCTGTGATAATTATTTTTAAGTATAGATATATAGTAAAATTTTCTTCAACACCTTTTTTTTATGCTTATATGATTTATCTTTTCTTTTAAATTATACTCTTAACATTTTGTCTCTTAATTTTTTCTTTTACACTGACATAAAACTGAATTTGAACTTAGAGAATTTTAACACTACTACTGGTATATATGTATATGTATTTATGTTGATCTCCTGTTGCAAGCCCTGAATCCTGTGTTGTCCGGTAATCCCACAAGCTACGTAGTATGTTCTTTGTATCTTCCCTGTTGATCCAACATGCAGCAGCAATCCACCCAGCACTTTATGCTCCTGGTCGCTTGGGTATTCCTTGTCCAGCAATTCACTTATTCTTTATATCGACAGCAAAAATTTGAATAAAGTACGTCTTTCCTGTTCAAGCTCCACGCAGTCAATTCCTTTTTTTCTGATCGACAGTTAAAATGTTTTCTGCCACAAATGAGAAATAATACCTCTACTACCTCCTGTGGATAACATTGTCGATCAGTTAAGGACGTTGACCTTTTCGCCTACGGTCCAAGTGACCGCTATCTTAGGCTTTTGCAGTCACTATGCATATCTTATAAAAGGTAGAGTATAAGTTGTTCATGCTGCCCTATAAATACTTTCTGCTAAGAACGGTAAAAGAGTGTTATTTAAGTTACCCGCTTATCAGAAATACCTTCTTGTCGGAAGTGAACAACTTTTATTTGGGGGGGGCCTATATGAACTTTATGCATATAGGTAAGTACTATACTATACTGGTATGAAAACTTGTACCCTTATCCATCGTACTAGACAGTATGAAGGTCTGGATGTTCTCACTGAAATTTTGGGTTGACCCTTACAATTTATGAAAGGTTCGTCCAAAATATAGACTCATTCAAGCCTGTTTAGTCTTTCTAGATAGGATCTAGAGAACCTCGGGTATAAATTATTTTGCCGTAACAAATTCCTAGAGTTGATGTGAATATCAAATTTCAGTGAGCCCTCATTGATTCCAACTATTTTACGGTGGGAATTGTTTTCTTACATCAAGGGATTATTGAAAAAAATAAGGTTTGTAGCTAGTTTTGATCTTCAGTGCACTGAAGCACTTTTTGATGGGAAATATATTTCCCTCAGAACCTGTGAGAGGTTTCACTACCGTGTATCCAGTATGGTCACATCTATTCTAATGACTTCATTAAGCCAGAGAGGGACTAAGGGAAGTGCTGGAATCAATATTAGTATACTAATTTTTTGATAGAAGACTGACTTCTTCGGAAAAAGTGTATGTCCTGGCATATCAGAGCCATCTCCGAGGTACACATTTCCCACCATATTTAAGGCAGAAAAGCGATTTAATCGCAATGTAATCTAGCCTCTTACAATACTGTAGTGAAAAATGTTGTTGTTTCTTGTTGTAATTAATACAAGCTATGTGGTCGCTGTGGTGTAGTGGTAGTGCGTTGGACTGCTACGCAGAGTGTCCAGGGTTCGAATCTCGACACAGGCAAAATCAAAAAGTAGAAAAGATCATTTTTCTACACGGCATCACCTCTTGGCAGGCAATGGCAAACCTACAAGAGTAAAAATTGCTATGTTGCCTTTAATGTTATTTTCACTAGAGCCCAATATTTCTCGATATGCCGAAGTTCTGGGCAATTTGGTGGGTTGGCGATTTTTGGTACCAATTTGATGTTTTGGTCTTCGAACCATTTAAGGGCTACTTTACTGTAGTGGCAGAAGGCTAGATCAGGCCAAAAGAAAGAAGATACATTGTGCTTTCTAATGAAGGGTAGTAATCTCTTCTGGAGGCAGTCTTTACGTAAATTTCGGCATTAACAGTGCCACTTGTTACGAAACCTTTACTCCTTAGCCCACAACTACAAATCGCTTGCCATACCAGAAACTTCTTCGGGAACTTGGACTTTTGTTTGTCCTAAATCTTTCCTCAACTCCTCCTCGTTCCTTTGCGGTGTAGAACTCTTGACCAGGCAATTGAGAAAATTTAGACAACAAGTAAGAATGTTTCATCGTCCATAACACAGCAATCGAATTTTTGTAAAAATCTGTCAACTTTTTAGCTCGGCTCTGGGCTATCAAGTTCTTAGTAGCGTTCCTGTCGGGTACTGACTTTGTATGTTTTAAGGCCCGCATCTTTTTTAATTTTACGAACTAAAAACTCACTGCAACTCGCTTTTTCCGCCAATTTTCGATTAGACAACGCTGGATTCTTCTCTAAGAGAGCAACGACTTTGTTCGCCTTTTGTGGAGACACGAAACCGCATTTCATTCCAGGACCATATTTTCTAGCAACTGTTAAGTCTGTATTAAATTTTTTAAGAATCATCGAGACAGTGTTTTGTGCAACTTTCGCCTTATTTCCAATGGTTTTCTGGCTCCAGTGCGGATTTTCTCAAAATAATCCAACAACTAAATCGCGTCTTTCCACTTCCGATGCCATGACTCAACTGAAAGTTCACAAGTCAAAAAACATATGATTGTATTTCATCAGAATTTCTCCAACGCAAAGCCTACTATTTGAATTTTTTCATTCAGATGAAGAGTTTCACCGCAGTGGTCTTTCAAAATTATCCGATTTAGTCGATCTCACTCCTTAACATAAATTTTTGATAATTTGAATTATTTGTAGGTAAGAATTTGTTTAATACTTTCCTATGCCTTCACAGGAAATCACACCTTTACAACATTAATTGCATGCTACTCATAAATGCATACACAGCTTCATTCATAATGCTATGTGCATTTTTGAAAAATGTCTCATTTTCTCCATATTCACATCAAACTAAGTACATATAAAAACCACTTAACAATGTCGCGCCACAACAACAACACACACAGCAATAACGTAATTTTATGCTCAAGTGTAAAATTGCATTGAATGTGTCGGTTGCAAGTTTCGCAAACAAACAGGCACCAGCAGCAATATGAAATTATCACTAATTTCAATGCTGAAAAGTGGAAGGAAAAAAAAAAACGGAAGAACAACAAAAAACATACATACGCTAAATAAGCTATGGCAATACTAAGTATTAGTAATACATATACTCGTATACATTCGCACATATGCAAACAACTACAGGCGCCGCAGAAGCAGTAGACGCAGGAGACGCTCATAGTGGCAGCTAGCAATGCAAAAGCTGCTTTAGTTGAATGTAAGTATGGTATGTAGGCATGCAAATGTAGCGGTAAACGGAAGTGACATTTTAAAATAGTATACATTCAATATGTACCGTATGTGTGTGTGTGTGTGTGCGTGAGCCTATACGATGCATACGGTGAGCACATGATTACCATGTATTCGCTTAAACTCTCTCTCTCTCTCACACACACTCACACTCAAACATTCAACTACTCATATTTTGAGTTGAAATTGTCTATTAGTGAAAATGAAAGGTAAATTTCATTAACTTGTGGATTGTGTGTATGCAAATCACACACACTCACGCATAAGCTGCAAACTTTATTAGTTTCGTAACTACTTCATGTATATATTCTATTTATGTACTAATGTATGTTTTTGTAAGTAAATGTATTTACTATATGTATGTATATAAAGGGTGTTTTTTCTAGAAGTGTGGTTTGCAATCTGGCAATACTTTTTTCGGAGTTGGTCTTTTTGACAGCTGTCACTTGATTTATGCCCAGTTTGGTTTGCCATTTCCTAATGAATAGACTTACTCCCGAACAATGTTTGCAAATTATTGAAAGTTATTATCAAAATTCGTGCTCTGTGAAAAATGTGTGTTAAAGCAAAATTGTCTTCAGCGACGATGTTCATTTTTGGCTCAATGGATACGTGAACAAGCAGAATTGCCGTATTTGAAGTGAAGTCCAGGTAGAGGCAATTCAGGAGCTACCAATGCATCCCGAAAAATGAACTGTTTGGTGCGGTTTATGAGAAGGCGGCATCATTGGGCCGTACTTCTTCAGAGACGATGAAGCCACAATGGAGAAAGGTCAATGGAGAAAGGTACCGTTCGATGAAAAAATACTTTTTTTTATCGAAAATGCAATAATTGAACTCGGCCGACATGTGGTTCCAACACGACGATGCCACATGCCACATGCCACACTGCACGCGAAACCATGCATCAATTGAGAGGCGAATTTGGTGAGCAGTTAATCTCACGTTTTGGTGTAGTCAATTGGCTCCCAAGATCGTGTGATTTGACCCCGTTAGAGTATTTTTTGTGGAGCTACGTTAAGTCTCTTGCCTATAGGGGCAATCCAAACACGATTGCTGCTTTGGAAGCCAACATTGAATGTGTCATTGGTGATTGGCTAGATTCCTGCCGAAATGTGTGAAAAATGTCCCAAAATTGGATCTTCAGAATGGACCACTTGAAGCGTAGCCGCGGGCAACATTTAAGTGAAAATAATTTTAAAAAGTAAATGGCAGGAATTGATTTATCGATCCAAACAAAAATTTCATTCACTTTTGTAAAATTTCTATGTTTTTTTTTGAATTTCCAAAAACCAAACTCTTGAAAAATCACCCTTTATAATCTTTTCTACTGTGTAGATGTAATCATATTTAAAAGTTGCCTGCAATGAAGAAGAGAGATAATCATATTTCTTACAAGTGTGAGCGTTATGTTGGTTTCAATGTGCATGCTTATGCATGGGCGACTATACGCTAGCGGCTTCTAGGAGGGGAGCAGAGGGTTTGCAGATGTAATCTTCCTTTTCCCATAAATAAATTCGTTATTAGTGAATTGAAAGACTTTTCTGAAAACTAAAAGTAGACCTAAGCCCCTCCTAACCCAGCTTCTGGATCCGCTAGTGCATACATTTCTGTATTCTTATTCTTCTTTGTGAATACATATTCTGCTTAATATAAATGTATACATACATCATACGTACCATATACATACATATGTATACACATACACCAAAGCCAACCAAAGCTTATATGTATATCACACATGCACATAGGTATTAGCATGCACATATGTATTTATGTATACATGTGTGTATGCATGTAGATATCCGTAACATCATAAATTTAATTTTATGCTATCATTTCTTATGCCTGTGTGTTTGTGTGTGTGTGTGTATATATATAGATGCTTCATAACAAAGTTTTCCATTTAATATCGTACATATTTTGTTTTTTGTTTTCCTTGTAATTCCGAAACTTTTGCCACAAAAATTCTATTTTGCATAAATTTGGAATTTTGAATGTTCCTTTTAAAAACGCTTATACCTACTAAGTACATATAAGATTATATAACTTTTTTTTTTGTTCACTGTAAATCGTGACGTATGAGTGATATTTAATTAATCGCTATAAAGTTTTGAATAAAGTCTTAATTCTTCTTGATTAAAGTTTTGTATAACAATGAAACGTAAGCGTAACATTTTTTGTAACTTTTTAATTGTTCATCGTTTAATGCTTAATTGTAGAATTATTAAAAGTTTCGGGAGAAACTTCACAAATGTAGGAGTAAATAAAAGTCTTTTCACTGTCAACTGAATGATTTGAGAAAAATATTGGTTTTAAAAGTCACGCAAAATACAGTACTTCGAGGTATCTCCTTTTAAGCAAGTATGTGGTTAAATGCAGACCATAACACTTCATCGAACAGACTTCATATTTTTGTTGACTGCGCCTGGAATATTCATAAAAGCCTCGATAGGGAACATGTTCCAATTCAGGCCCTTTCAGTTTCAGGTCATTAATGCCAGCTAATTTTTTGAGTGTTTTTCCGTTAGAACTGTTAACTTTCGCACTAGTTGAGACCTATCACTTTCCAGTTGTCCTCTCAAATTATCCATATTTTTCACAATATCTATCCGCTTTTTTAAAAAATTAAGTAAATTAGAAAATTTTTTTTAATACTAAACTCAATCTATTAAATAATTTTATTTTTATTTTTACTCGCTTGAATTTTAACTTTACTTTAGTACTCGAATGCTTAGTTACTTGTTCTCCAGCTGAAGGTTTTAGTTTTAATTTTTTCTTTGCAGTAAAAGCGTAGGTCTGAATTGGAACAAGTTACCAAGTACATAAATATTTCGTTATAGGAAAAAAGTCAAGAGCTTATAGCTAACCCATGAACGAAGTTAGAATGCGCAGTATCAATAGAAGTATTCGATTTACTGCAGAATATCAGAGTTGGAGCACACATTGCGAGAACACTGCCTAAGTTGAAATACCTTCGCAGCCTTGCTTCGAACACGGCCTGTGTAGCAACAAGGGACAAAATAGAAAACGATCTGATTTGAAAAACGGAATGTGGTCGGGCTTAAAATATGGTCAGACTTGGAACACGGTTGGGCCTGGCACACGGTTAGACTTGGAATACGGTGTCGGACTTGGAACACGGTCGGACTTGGGACACGGTGTCGGACTTGGAACACGGTCGGACTTGCAATACGGTCGGACTTGGAACACTGTCGGACTTGCAACACGGTCGGACTTGCAACATGGCCGGATTTGGAACACGGTCGGACTTGCAACACGGTCGACTTGGAACACGGTCGGACTTGCAATACGGTCGGACTTGAAACACGGTCGGACTTGGAACATGGCCGGACTTGGAACACAGTCGGACTTGCAACACGGTCGACTTGGAACACGGTCGGACTTGCAATACGGTCGGACTTGAAACACGGTCGGACTTGGAACATGGCCGGACTTGGAACACAGTCGGACTTGCAACACGGTCGACTTGGAACACGGTCGGACTTGGAACACGGTTGGGCTTGGCACACGGTTAGACTTTAGACACGGTGTCGGACTTGGAACACGGTTGGACTTGCAACACGGTCAAATTTGGAACACGGTCGGACTTGGAACACGGTTGGGCTTGGCACACGGCTAGCTTTTGGACACGGTGTCGGACTTGGAACACGGTTGGACTTGCAACACGGTCAAACTTGGAACACGGTCGGACTGGGAACACGGTTGGGCTTGGCAAACGGTTAGACTTTAGACACGGTGTCGGACTTGGAACACGGTTGGACTTGCAACACGGTCAAATTTGGAACACGGTCGGACTTGGAACACGGTTGGGCTTGGCACACGGTTAGACTTGGGACACGGTGTCGGACTTGGAACACGGGCGGACTTGCAATACGGTCAGACTTGGAACACTGTCGGACTTGGGACACGGTGTCGGACTTGGAACACGGTCCGACTTGGAACATGGCCGGATTTGGAACACGGTCGGACGTGCAACACGGTCAGACTTGGAACACGGTCGGACTTGGAACACGGTCGGACTTGCAACATGGCCGGATTTGGAACACGGTCGGACGTGCAACACGGTCAGACTTGGAACACGGTCGGACTTGAAACACGGTCGGACTTGGCACACGGACTTGCAACACTTCGAACACATCTAAGGGGCATGGTTTAAATTGCAAAAAGCCCTAAGTTGGAAAATGGTGGCTTAAGTTGGAACACGGTCTACGTTGGAACACCCTCACCACCTTATTAAGTCGGTTACATTTTCCCAAAACTAAATGTATCCAGTGTACCCATTAACAAAGTTTATCATCTCCTAGATAATATTAATTTTCCCTGACAAAATTTAAGATCAATTCTACATGATTTAGGTTTCCTTTTAACATGCTGTTCTTACCAAGCATAAAATGCAGAAACTTGTAAAATGTTCAAATTAAAGTCTTTAAGTCACTCTGTGAAAACCTAATCATATGCCACATAGCATGAATAATTTTATCGTAAAACTGCGAGAATCTGTGTATAAATCCCTCAAAGTGCACTTAACATGCTTATCACAAAGCAGACGATATTATGGTATAGTCACATGCAGCAAGCAAGCATGCAAGCCAGAAAGCAATAGCAGCGATAGCTAAAGCATCAAAATAGGTCGTTAGGGCATTTCACTTAAAAGCGGCATTAAGCGAAACTGCAACTATGGCATCAAATGCAGGCACACATACACATACATTTTTATGGTACTACACTCTTACTGAGTACATACCAAACGTAAGTAAGTAAATAAGTAAGTACTTAAAACATGACATGCGGCATGCGGCGGAATGTTAGCGTCAACGTGTCGTATACGTAACAAAAACAAACACACAATATTATTAAGAGATATTTGAGCATATTGCATATTAACCGATATATTCAGAAAAGTTTACACATGAAATTCGCACAAAACTAAAGAAAAATAGTGAGAAAATTTTTAGATATGTGTGTGCGTGAATGTAGCACAAACTTGAACACACTTGAACTTTATACTGAAATAGTGACCTGACCTGCTTCATTTTTATTTTAATTTTTATTTTTTTTTAGCAAAAGTATGAAAATAACTTTTGTGCTTTGATTAAATGAACTTTGCAATTTTTACTATTTTTAGTTGTTTTTGTTGTCGTCGTTATTGTTGTTGCTTCATACTTGAATTTGCTTGCATATAATAGCATCACTTTTTAAATTAAAAATTGTTCTTACTTTTCCCTATGCTTTGCTTGAATGCATGTACATAAATCGTTGGAAAATATGTATGTGCCTGAAATTTTGCAACAACAAAAATGGGAAATTTAATTTGCAAAATTGCTGCTGCACTGGCAAGTGTGCGGGCGCATGTTGCACGTTCAAAGTTGATTGTATAAAATATCTTAATATTTTATGGAACATTGAAGCGCAGTGGCATATTAGCGCTTGTGAAATTTCCTAAATCTGAAGTTTACAAGATTAAAGTGCTTATGTTTGACATACTTACATAAGAAAAATTTATGAATTTTTTGTGTTCACACTTTTCTTTTTAAGTATTAAGGATTTAAGGTAGTTAAATTCACGGTGCATGACTTTATAACTTTGTATACCTACTTTCGTCGATGTGATTTATGTTAACGAGGTATTGGAGAGTGTTCAGATAGGGAAGGTGTTTTTTAACTACTGCTAGGTTCATGTAAAACCAGTAAATGGTGGGCCTGGGGTCGTAGGACACAAGGTAAAGTTTGTGACAGTTGCCGGTGCGCCCATGTTCGATCCTTGCGCTTCTATGTCTCAAGTCGACACACAGTCTCCCTCGTGACGTCCCCTGGATAGCTATCTGACAACAGTTAGTGAGGTAACTAGTGTGTGCGGCGGGCTTCTCCGTGGCATGGTTGAATGGTTGAGCGTCGGGCTTGAAATACACCACGTTAAAATATTCCCCAATGAACCCTCAAATGAAGTAATTCGTGGTCTTTTAGGTCTATTCTGATGAGAACTTACCCTGGAATACTAGCCCCGTTTATGTAAGAGTAGAAACGCTACTTTAGACTCCTTCTGGGTTTGGTTTCTATGGTATGTATTTAATTTACTTCCTTCACTTCTGTACTCCTACTCACTTCAAAATCATTAAAAAAATATTCAATATTTTTCTGCACCATACTTTCTTTATCCTCCGTATATGTGGACACAACTTGACTTTGCAAAATAGTTGAAATTTAATGTTTTTTCTCAGCATTTATTTTCAACAATATACAACAAATTGAATTTATTTCTTTTCTATAAATTTTTTACACCACATGGTCATAGTTTATTTTTCCTGCTCCTGCTCCTGCTCCAGCTTTATCTTTTTCCTTTTCCTTCTTTTTTATAAAATCATAAATATGTAGTAAAAAAATAAAAAGAAAGAAAGAAAGTAACTCAGTCACATCCATTGAATGTTGTAAGTTTTTGTAACACACTTGCTCAATTCAATTGTAAAGTAAAGTTAATTTTTATATCAACTTCATAGATTTTACTTCTTGTTCTCTGTCCATTTGCGGTGGTTGTACTGTCAAGTGGCCGCGTCGTTGTGATTTTGTTTTTTTTTTTTATCAACAAATCAACAATTCAATTACACTGCAAGAATAAAGAACTACATTCAAAACACATACACACACACCAACACACACACTCGCTCGTCTACTTCTATAAACCTCTACTCATTCAGCAGTTGTTAAATTTGTATTGCTTTTTATTAAAAATGACTCAAACTCTTTTTCCACGTACATAAATTCACTTAACATTGGGTGTTTTAATGAAATTGCCTACATAGTTACCTTTTGTGTGCACTGTAATCGAAAGAGAGAGAGAAAATACAATAAAATCACCACAAATTGTGGGAATTACTATATTCAATCAGAGACATAAATTATCAAATACTGACACTTTAATTAAATTGTGGCACCACTTTTTTTTTGGGATAGCCAGAAGGTAGCTACACTGTAAAAATTCTATGGTAGTATGTAGAGTTTAATTACATTACGAATTTTAAGTTTTCGATAAACAATTTAGATTAAGAATGCATTTTCTATACTCTATACATATAATATATATTTAATCTTTAATCTTGAACAGATTTCATTTTGGCTTAGAATTTAACCCGAAAGCGACGTTTTACCAAATTTATCTTATCCAAAGAGGAATGAGTAGATCTAGCTTTTTGGTACTGGAAATTATAACCAAAAATATGTGTATTTATGTAATACATTGATGGAGTATTGACGTGAAACTTCTTATGGAGGATATTGAAATCTGTATCGGCAAACTTTTGTCTAACGAATTATTTTATTTTATTTGGCTCCCTATGCCAATTGTTAAAGCTACGAACATGCGCAAAGGGAAACGTCAAATAGTTCATGAAACTCGAACAAATGCAGAGAAGAGGAGAGAAACTTCCTGATTTATCGGGCAACAATTTGATGAAATTTTTGACAAACTCAATTCTCTCGCTCTCTTTATTGAGGAACAAAATCGAAATGTTGTGCTGAAACAAAATAATGAGTAAACAAAATCCACTCCTGCCCTGCAAAAACAACACGAACAGCAATCGCTCTCCCTCTCTCTCGCACTCTCTTACTTATGTATTTGCACTAAAAGAATTTCTCGCGAAAACAACATGACTTACAACAATAACAGTAAATTTCACTGAAGTCAATCACTCGCTAAGATGAAAATTACTCAATTGTTTGCAGTCGACCGCATGTATACACATGAGATGACACTGATATAGGCATGTACTACATAGGCCCGATCTCTATACAACAAATTTTTCCATATATATACTTACTTAGGCTGTGGTTATATTCAAATTTTACTCGGCGAACACCATGCAGTTGTTGTTGCCCGAACACGAAAAACGAGCTTTTACTCACTCTCACACCGAACACGATATGCTGGGTGAAATGTACACCGAGCACGCCGAGTATTCAGAGTGTCAATGAGTTATTCTACAAAAAAAAAAAGAACAAAAATGTATGCCAAATTGAAGGAAAACATGCAAACCTGTACATCATTACTTTCATATGCAAAAAAGCGAAGTTACGAATTTTTTTAGTTTTTAAAAGTGAATATTAAATATATTATTTATAAAACTATTGAAGAAAAATCAAATTATTTTCATAATTTTTCAATTATATAATTAATTTCACGCTCCATATTAATAAAATCATTTAAAGTTTTTTGGTATACCGTTTAGTGTTGCCGCTGCGCCAAAAATTGTATTACAAAAAGAACTGAATTTCGACAAAAAGCAACTCTGTAACGAACACCAATGTAACCACTACACCGAGCACTAGAGTAAAATATGATGTTTTCGTCGAACAGCGAACACCAGTATAACCAGCAGCTTAGTATGAAGAAAGGCCGATCACAATACTGACTCTCACTGTCTGTACATGTACATATGTAATCTATGATGCTCTCTCTCACATTTATAAGGAACGAAAGGAATTTCGTATGAGAATTCTGCGTTGAAACTATTACAATTTTTCATTTGAGTTGATTTTTCCAACAAGTTGCTTTTATATTTTATGATTGCATTGAGTCAAATAGATAAGAGGAAATGAGGAAAACTAAAAAAAAAAAACCAAAAAATAAACAGACTTCTTAAACTCTTCCAGTTTTTTTTTTATTATTAATTTTCATATTTACTTGCCCGTGAAAGCTTAAGAATTGATTGAGCAGAACCTTAGGTATTACGATTTTACACTTCTCTCATAAAGTATTGCTGACTAATGTGACCTCGACTTTACGTACTGTACTAGAGGATGTTATTTTTCATTGAAGTCTATTCGTTGTACAAGATTCCATTCCGCCATCCCAGATGTCGGTAAGCCAACTTTACTTACTTTTAATGGTACAACAGCCCATGGAGGGCCTAGGCCGAGCTTTTCGCATCCACTCATTTAGTGCATGTTATATTTGTACATGAATGGAGGGGACCTACAGTTTAATGCCGAATCCGAACTGCGAAGTGAAAAGCTTTTCATAGCAATTTTTAGGTTTGCCATTGCCTGCCAAGAGGTGGTGCCGTGTAGAAAAAATAAGTTTTCTACTACTTTTGTTTTTTTTTTTATATTTTGCCTGTGCCGAGATTCGAACCCCGGACACTCTGCGTAGCAGTCCAACGCATTACCACTACGCGACAGCGACCACCACGGTAAGCCAACACTATCCTTTTCAGTAGATAGAGGCTATACACGTTTGTCTGATTTTGATATAATTTTTATCTGAATTCGGTCTAAGTTTTGGTCTGGATTTTGGTGTGCTTTTGCTCCGAGTTCATCTTTTGTTTTTGGGTTAAATCTTAGCCTGATCTTTAGTCTAGTCTGAGTCTGTTTTGGTGTGACTTTAGTTAGATTTTTGGTATGTGTTTTAGTTTAATAGTATGTGTTTAGTCTGAATTTTGGTTTGAGGTTTAATTTGATTTCTGGTCTAAGCTTTGGTATGATTTTTGGGCTGAATTTGTGACCGAGTTTTTATCTGTTTTTCTCCGTGTTCAGAACTAATTTCGGGTTCTCATCTAATTTTTGGTATGAATTTGATTTTTGGTCTCAGGTTTGGTCTAAATTTTGGCGTGAGTTTTTGTTTTTTGGTGTGCTTTTGATCTGAGTACTGATCTGACTTTTTGCTTTATCTTCGGTGTAATATTTGGTTTGAGTTTAAGTCTGACTTTTTGTCTAATTTTTGATCTGAGTTTTGGTCTGATTTTTCGTGTTGTTGTTGTTATTGCTGTGAGTTCTAATCTGATTTACGGCCTGAGTAAATAAGTGCTGTATTGTGTCTTCAATCTGGGGAAGAATATAAGTATAATTAAGTGTTATCTTTCACTTATTATTCCGAAGAAACTATCAAGCTTCTCAGTAAACCGATGCTCTCACAAAATGCTGTGAATTTCCACATAAAAAACACTTGAAAAAATGCTGACAATTTCACACACAAACCTCTAAAAAAAAACAAAGAAATAAAGTGAAAACGTCGACACCAACAATAAAGAGTCAGCAGCATAATTTCATATTATTCAATTAAAATACCGACAACGCTTCATTGCTGTGCGGTTGTATCAGTGATGTTGTTGGTTGTTCGTTTGTGTGTGAGAAGCACTTTAAATCATCAGCGCCGATGCTGCTGATGATGATGAAGAATCTCAACGTGCGCATCAACGCATTGAAACTGAAATCCAAATCCACTCGTTGTCAACGTATCGCGTAGTGTGGATGAATGACTTTCGCAAAAATTCTACAGCGGTTGAGAATAACGCAAGTCTAACACATTTTAGAAATACTCTAGAAAATGATATAAATGATGTGGTTCTAGCTTGGAGAAATCACAAATTTATTCCACTTTTCATTAACAAACGAATTTCCTTTTAATTTTCCAGCATTATCCGTGACGCTCCACCGTTGCCATCAACATCTGCGGCAGCAGCAGCATCTAGTGAAACTATAACGGCAGCAGTTGCTGCCTCCACAGTTTCCACGACCACGTTGAGCTATCAGGATGAGTTGGCACAGCAACAGCAGCCGAACGTGATAAGGCCACATTTGAGCAGTCACCATCACTATCATTTGCCACATCAATTTCAGCATCCACATCATCAAAATCACCACACACACACGCACGGCAGCATGCCGGTGCCAACGCCAACTGTACCCATTGCCTATACGTCGGCGGCTGCAACGACCCACCATCATGTGTTGCACGAAGTGCGTCACATTCGCGCGGCCAGCGGCAGTGGCGGCGACGATGAAGGCAGCACTAGTACTGGCGGTGCCGGTCCAAATGATCGGCGTTCTCCCCCGCCATTGCCGGTGGTGGTAACGACCGCACCAACTTCATCCAATTTCTTACTCACATCTACCGAAACTGCTTCCTCGCACGCATCCGTCTCGCCAGCGAAATCATCAACACGCACACGTGATTCCATTTCACATCATCGCGTCACAATTGACGAATCAAATTTGCCTGTGTCCTCATCATTGACACATCAACTGGATACCACTGGCGGTTCGGGTGATGGAGGTGACGGCTCCGGGCCACCATCGCCGGGCAGCTCATCGCAGCGCCAATTGGCGACCATGGGCGATGATCGTCAGACCGGGCATTTGGCGCTCATGTATCATTCGCATCAGTTGACTAACTATCCCGTTTTGCCCGCCATCAAACGTACACATCGGCCATCGTTCGTGTATCCACCAATGCCGAGAGTAAAAGCGTAAGTTGCAAATGGAGTTTTGATAAAAATTTATGTATTTATGTATTTTATGTATGTGGTGAAAAAGGGAAAATTACTTTAGTTGCTTGTTTGTTTGTTTGTTTGTTTGTGTTTCTGCAATTCATTTTCCACTTTATATCCCGGCGACATCGCGATAAAAATGCAATTAATTTCGAATCATACGCGGCGTTGAATTCAATGTGAACCGTTCAGTGATGACGTAGTAAAATCCAAGTGTACTTAGCTTCAAAAGTGCACAACTTAATTCCAAGATGTTGATAAATTACACCATAAGATATTATTTCTATTGACAATGGCTTTGGTAACACACACACACACAAACACACACACACACACACACACACCCTCATGCCCACACACATTACAACTGCCAACAACCACAAAGTCAAAGTTTTGTATAAGCAAAGTGTAGCAAGGACAAAGGAACATAGCAAAAATGATACGCCCAAAACAGCGTACAATGGAGTGGCAATTCATGTATTTGCAGAAACAACCAGAATGTTTTGCAGACAATCAGCGAGAGCTTTGAACAGTGGCATAGCAAAGCTGGAATAAGTTGAAAATATTTCCATGAGCTACGGCATACTTCTTGATTTGAACTTATCACATCACCTGAATGTTTAACCCCTGCGCTACCTAAACTATCAGTTTCGGGCAACAGATTTCTTCATTTCCATTTCACAGTTTGAAAATCAAAGGATTGAATTCAAATGACCTGGGGCAAAAGACTTCAAAACCATGATTAATTGCATCACATTTCTAATTAATGATAAATTAAAAGCAACTGCAATCATTTATTAAATAAATCAAATTATTTGTAATCGCAAGTAATTGCATTCTCGTTTACGACTCTATGAATAATACTTAGCCAAAACATATTGTAGAAAATTCATAGTTAGATTTTTATTTATGGTGTGCATCCTAGAGTAAAGGATAATGCTAAATTGTATCGAAAGATTTCCAGTTCATAAATTTTCGTTGATGTTTTTCAATTTGATATACTTAGTAGGGACATAAATACTGTTACACACATTTGATGTTTTAAAATTAAAAATAATAAATTTTTTTGGAGCAATTTTTTAAAATATATTTATTAATATATATTGTATACAAAAAGCCTTCATGCACGCCTTCAGTCGCACTGACCAATAATCAATAGCTGCACGCACCTCGTGCATTGGAACAGTGCTGACAGCATTGATCAAAGCAGTCTTCAGAAAATCAATCTCTGTATCTCGGTATCTTTTGTGGCAAACCATGTCCTCTAAAACTGTCCATAATTTGTAATCCAGTGGGTTCAGATCAGGGCAGCCTGGCGGCCATTCTTCAGAGCAAATGAAAGCTGGCAAATTGTTTTGAAGCCTGGTCTGGGTCGTCTTAGCCTTATGGGCTGACGTAGAATCCTCCTGGGAAGTGCTCCCGGCTGGTTTTGGAACAGGGAATGGTAAAGTGGTAAAATGGCTTCACAACAGCTTCCAAAACGGTTTCTTGGTAAACTTTGGCCCTAGTTTTGACCCCTTGTTCGCAGAAATGCAAGTCTGTGACCCCATCGTAAGCGACACCCCAACAAACCTTGACTGAAGCTGGGTGATGACCCTTTTCGACCCGTGGGATCAGTTCAGATGCTTCCTTAGATGACCGTGCATACACCCTATGATTTTACTAGTTCAATTTTTCCGGCATCGCAAAAATTTTTTCATCCGTAAACAAGATTTTTCCATAGTTGCAGTCAACAAATGTCCGGTGCGATGTTTGAAGGCACCAAGTCCCAAGTCTTTTTTAATAATTCGACTCATGGACTTGATTTTCTGTTCGGAGCGGACTTCGCGGAATTCTTTATTTGACGGCTTTGACGATTTGCGGCGTGCGAACTGTACGTGGATGGCCGACCGGTAGTGTTCTTTGATATCTCCAGTCTGCTCAAACAATTTATTGCACCGGAAGATGACCATCCCGAGTGAGCGGAGCGTTTTGAAAATATCGCCTTTTTTCATTTCACACTTAAAAAGTGCTATAACAGCGATACGGTTCTCATTATCTGACCACTCCATGGTGAAAGCTGACAGTCTAACGCTATAGAGGTTAGCTTTCATAAACTATGTGGTAATAACAGGGTATGTTCGTATGTTCCATTCTACTATTGGAATGGGTGGGTGTGTTCAATGTACAGTAACAGTATTTATGTCCCTACTAAATTTCATCAGAACTGCGAGGAATTTCTACCTCAAGCATGATTTACATTTTCCAACAAACACGTTAGTTTAATCTTAGCATGCATATCGGTGTCTTGTGATTGCATTCCCTCCCTCATTCTTCCTCCCACTCATCAATCTTCCTTCCAATCAACACTATGCTCCGCATTCATAGGGGTACATCATGTGTGTTGAATGTCTCAATACAAAAAAAAAACAAAACCTAACCAACGTCATTATCATCATCAATTGCGTTGACTTGATCCTTTCAATAATTTCTCCACTAAATATAATGAAAGTTTTTACTTGCTTATATTAATTATTCTATTTACATATAAAATATTATTTTTATTATATTATTAAAATTACAACAGTATAGTAGTTTCTGCTTAATTGGTTTGCCCTCTTAAATGATATGTCTGCTTAACTGTGCTAAAATCATTCCGATGAAAATTTCAATATCAAATAAATCGCTTTTCTCTAATTGATTTTTAAATGATTTATAATCTGTTGAAATCTATCTTTATTGCGTTCTCAATGCAATTAAGCGGGTTTTTTTTAACTGAATTCAAGTTGTGCAAATATACCATGCCTCCGATTAAGTACACCGAAACTTGTACTTTTTCAACTGGCCCAATTAAGCGGTAACTACTGTATTCCCACCAACTGGTAAATTCTCTTTGTTGTTGAAAAATCCTCTCCCATTCTCTTATTTTTCATAGGAAATTTTACCACGTTATAAATTGTAAATATCCCAATTGAAAAGATTGAACTGTGTTAGCAGCTTTTAAAAAGTTTTCTTTTTTCATCATTCCATTACACTGTGACACTTTTAAGAAGCAAACTTTCATAATTGTGAATAAAATATGCAATCAAAGAAGAAATATTTTAACCAACTACATACTTACTACACAAAACATACCAACTTAAATATGAATTAACAACAAAGGAGCTGTGGAACAGTTCTCGCTAAACTTTTTCACATATGATATTTGTGTTAAGAAAGAAAGTACAATGTGGTGATATTCAAATGACTTTCGCCCCCATCCTTTTGCTATACAACTTCGCGTCGTTAGTAACGCATTCACATTCTCTCATATTGACTTGTACTTTCTAGCACAGTTAAAGAAGAATACCGCAAAACAATGCCACATATTCATTATTGCAATAATTAAAATACTTTTGTTGCTCCTGCTGATGTTGCTGTTGGTGTTTCTTTGCTTGCATCAGCCAAGTTGCCTTCTGTAAATTGTACCTGCTTCCTAACCCCAAAACACACCAACCCACTCCGCACTTCAATTTCAATTATACATAAATCATGCGCTCATTTGTTAGCTTGGTGGAGCTGCTTCTACATATGTACATACATATGTATGTATGTTGTTGATTGCTGTTGTTGTTGGTGGGTGTATGTGTGTGTTTGTGTGTGTTTGTGTGTGGTGGCATTGTAATCATTGCTTCTTTTGTGGTTAGTTACCTGCCGGCAATTGCCAGCAACACCAACACGTTGCACTGGAGAGATTCACAGAATTATTTGCTCACTTTAGTTTTACAAGTTACATAAATAATTGAAATGGTTTTTGTGTTTTTGCACTTTTGAGAGCTTGAATTTGAAATTGAATATGCATTTTAAGTTTAAGATTTCGTAAGATTGCGAATACATAAATTGAGATATATTTTGTTAAATTTGTGTCTGCTGCTTTGACAATTTGCCAAAAATTAATACGAAAAATGAATTCACTTGACTCTTAACATATTCCATTTATCTAAGCATTCATTTACGTATGTATATCTCTTCCACCATACTCGTATATCGCTTAAGTTCATCTTATATGTATGTAAATCGTCACTTGCGACATAATAATAACAAATAACAATATTGATTTCAAACCAACGTCACTCAAACGAACTAATTTTGAGTGACACTTAAGTTTTATGCTGACATTACGCTACAGCACCTAAAAGCAACAGACAGACAAACATGCAGACAGACTCGTGTTATGTTTCTATGTATGAATATTCTGACATTTTTGCTTGAGTAACTCACAAAAAAACAATTTACTCCCCTCATATTAACACAAATTGTCTTTAAGTAGATATTTACATGAAGGTTTCTGAATGCACATTAGCTTAACATAATCATCGTCATCGTCGTCGTCATCGTCATCGTCAGCACCCATCATTTCCTGTATTCTTCTTTTTATCTTCATCATTATCACTGAAATAAATTTCTCCGTTTAACTACGATTTTCTCAGTCTATCATCGGCTGATGCTTGTCGTCTTATCGCCCCTCAGTAAATTGGAGTCATTCGCACTTATGTACATTGTATCTCAATTAATTGAACAACGAATATGGAAATTTGAATTTGAAGTAAGGAAAAAAAATAAATAAATATTGTATCAGGGGCGCTTTACAATTACTAACGTAATTGGGCGAACATGCCAAAAATTGGCGAACTCCATGCTTTAACCATAAATTGATTCCAATAAACGAGATAGTCTCCAAAAATGTTCAATTACTTTTTGCTCTAAATATTCAACAATTATTTGTATTGTATTTTTTGATGTTCAGGTGAGAAGATCTTAACTTTCGGTTGTACGTTAATTTGGAGTCTTATGTTTTTTTTTTTGTTTTTCTCTTTCTTCATTCCGCGCGACACTAACAACAACATAACCGTGAACGAATTTGTGTCCCTCTCTTCGCTTCGCTTTGTGCTCTCATGATATTAACACTTACACCAACAACAACGCAACAGCTTCTTAGGCTGTGGTTATATTCCAAGTTTACTCGGCGAACACCATGCAATTGTTGTTGCCCGAATACGAAAAAAAATCTTTTACTCACTCTCACAGCGAACACGATATGCTGGGTGGAATGTACACCGAGCACGCCGAGTTTTGAGGGTGTCACTGAGTTGCTCCACAAAAACGGAATAAAAATGTATGTAAAATTGAAGGAAAACATGCAAATCTGTACATAAATATTTTCATATGCAGAAAAGCGAAGTTGTGAATGTTTTTAGTTTTTAGAAGTGAATATTAAATATATTATTCATAAAAGTATTGAAGAAAAATCATATTATTATAATAACGCTCCATATTAATAAAATCGTTTAAAGTTTTTTGGTATACCATTTACTGTTGCCGTTGCGACCATTTAGTGTTGCCGTTACAAAAAAAAATTTAATTTCGACAAAAAGCAACTCTATAACGAACACAAGTAGTGGTTACAACACCCAGCACGAGAGTAAAATAAAGGGTGTTTTTTTTTTAGAAGTGTGGTTTTCAATCTGGCAATACTTTTGTCGGAGTTGGTCTTTTTGACCGCTGTCACTTGCTTTATGCTCAGTTTTGTTTGCCATTTCAAGAATTGAAGCCGAACGACCATCAAGCGCGTCGAACGTTCGGTGAATGGGCCCAAAACGAGATGGCCACCGATATTTTGTTCAGCGATGAAGCTCACTTTTGGGGTTGAATGGGTACGTTAATAAGCAAAATTTAATAAGCATTTGGAGTGATCAGAAACCACAAGCCATTGTTGAGACGCCGTTACATCCTCAAAAACTCACTGTAGGGTGTGCTTTATGGGTAGAGTGAATCATTGGTCCATATTTCTTCAAAGATGAAGCCGATCATAATGTTACAGTCAATGATTATTGACAATGCTATACAGCCATGATTATTGACTTTTTCGTGCCTGAATTGTGATTTGAAGGATGTTGATTTTGATGACCTTTGGTTACAACAAGACGGCGCACCATGCCATACAGCCATACAGCCAACGAAAAATCAATTTATTGAATGAAACTTTTGGTGAGCTCATTATCTCGAGTCGTCGGCTCGTGGGCCTGTGGCGTGGCCTCGAATATCGTGCGATTTAACACCGCTGACCGATGGACTATTTTTTGTGAGGTTATGTGAAGTAGCTTGTCTACGCAGATAAGCCCGAGACGATTGACGCTTTGGAAGATACTATTACTATGTCAGTTATTACTGACATACGGCCTTAATTGCTGCAAAAAGTGATCGAAAATTGGGCTTCTCGGCTGGAGCCGCGGCCGGTCGGACCACTTACCCGAAATCGTTTTTAAAGCATAATGGCAAATCCTTACCTTTATAATAAAGCTAAATTCTTCGCCATAACAATAAATTATATGCGTTTTATTTCTTCTTGAAAACCACACTTCTAAAAAAAAACCACCCTTTATGATGTGTTCGTCGAACAGCGAACACCAGTATAACCAGCACCTTAGTGTGCTCGCAATCTGACTCCATCTTTTATTTTCGCTCTATGCTCACCGACCAGGGATGCAAACCGGTATTGAACCAAACCAATTCAAATTTTGTACCGAACCATCCGCACTTTGAATTACTTCAATCGAACCATGAATCAAATCGTTTTGTTTTTTCACTTGAACCAAACCTGTTTTAATTGAAAAAATGGTTTAGTTCAATCCAATAAAATTGTATTCTGAATAGTACTTTTACAGCGCTATTTTTCTATATGTTATACTTAACTGTCTCTGCAAGCGTCCTAGCTTCACTGCCCGACTATGGCATGGTCTTTCTTTTAGGCACAAGTACAATTGACAGGAAGTGTTAGAGCGCTTGAAACCATTTATGAACCGAACCAGCGGTTTGAAGGAGTGAACGAATCGGTATTTGAACCGAACCAGTGGTTCAGAGAGACTCTGAACTCTGAACCCAAGCATAGTGCTAAATTGTGTTGGTTCCTATAGCTGCCACCAACACCAAAGAACGGCTTACACAATAAATCTCCTGAGTAGCCATGGTTGTTGTAAATAGTTTGTAGCGTTTTCAAAGGATTTTGTGATGTTAACTAAAAAACTGTGAAATGTAATTTTTTAAAAATGTGACATTAAAGAAACATGATGCTTCGAGGATTTTTAGGTTTATGAGGGTTGTAGAGATTTCAAGTTTGTTTTCATCTCCAAAGTTGTATTTTACAATCGACTAATGTACACATGTGAGTGTCAAGGACTTTTTATGCCTGGCTGTAGGGAGTTATTGAAGATTTTAATAGATTTAGGAGTGAGTTTGAAAAAATCGGATTACTTTGAAAGACCATTGCTTTGAAACTCTTCATCTGAATGAAAAAATGCAAGCAGTAAGCTTTGCGTTGGAGAAATTCTGATGAAATACACATGAAATACAAATATCACATGTTTTTTCGACTTGTGAACTTTAAGTTGATGTGAAAAGACATGGCATCGGAAGTGGAAAGACGCGATTTAGTTGTTGAATTATTTCGAGAAAATCCGCACTGGAGCCAGAAAACCATTGGAAATAAGGCGAAAGTTGCATAAAACACTGTCTCGATGATTCTTAAAAAATTTAATACAGACTTAACAGTTGCTAGAAAATATGGTTCTGGAAGGAAATTCGGTTTCGTGTCTCCACAAAAGGAGAAGAAAGTCGTTGCTCTCTTAGAGAAGAATCCAGCGTTGTCTTATCGAAAATAAGACAAGATAATGCGGAAAAAGTGAGTTGCAGTGAGATTTTAGTTCGTAAAGTTAAAAAAGATGCGGGCCTTAAAACATACAAAGTGCAGTCAGTACCCGACAGGAACGCTACTAAGAACTTGATAGCAAAGAGCCGAGCTAAAAAGTTGAAGGCAGATTTTTTCCAAAAATTCGATTGCTGTGTCATGGACGATGAAACATTCTTACGTGTTGTCTAAATTTTCTCAATTGCCTGGCCAAGAGTTTTACAGCACAATGTATCTACTTTCTTTTGGCCTGATATAGCCTCCTGCTAATACAGTAAAGTAACCCTTAAATGATTCGAAGACCAAAACATCAAATTGGTACCAAAAATCGCCAACCCTCCAAATTGCCCAGAACTTCGGCCTATCGAGAGATATTGGGCTCTAGTGAAAAGAACATTAAAGGCAACAAACGAAGAAGCTAAATCCATGGAAGATTATAGAAATAAGTGGTATGCTGCCGCCAAGAGAGTCTCAGAAATAACAGTAAAGGCGCTAATGGCAGGCATACCGGAGAAGCTGTCCGAATTCTGTAAAAAACAACAAACAAATTAGTTTTTTTGATCATTTTATCAGAAATTAAAATTTCTTTTCAAAATTGTTTATATTTCTTTATTTGCATAATGGACAATTTAAGGTTATCCGATTTTTTCGATCTTACTCCTTAATAAATTCTTATGTTTGGAACTTCTAATGTACATGCTTATGTACATATATAATATACTCACCATTAGATTCAAAGATTAAAGAAATGGAGGCAAATTCAGATTTTTTGGTTTTCTTTTAAAACGTCGCATAACTATCGTTATTGTCATTGTTTTCTTTTTATCAGAAACTATAATGACATTAAGGGGTCTAGTGATGATTGTGCTAACTTTAAGCTACGTTTCAATAATGTGGCAAAATTCAACCCCAAGGAAACTTCCGAGCACATTGTTTTTATCCGTATCCATTTTCTAATGATTTGGAAGGCAAAAAGTTAAGTTAAAGCCCAAGTCCTCACATGGAAAACGCTCTTGCCTGCTTCACTCATACTCACATACGGTGAGGTGAAATTGCTTCAATTCTAGTGTAAGCATAAAGATTAAATGTGGATACAAGAAATGGAAAGTAGATACTTAAAGAAATCATCTCGTTTTATTTTATCTTGTAAAATTTCACAATTGTTGACTTTTTTCTTTTTTCTCACACAATCAATATTTGCATGTACATATGTAAGTATAGAAATATGTATGTTTTTTCTTCTTAACAGTGGCGATGCATTGGCAACACTTTTCTCAGCACTCTATGGTAAACTATTGGTGGTAATGGGCATTGCATTTCCAATGGCTGAAGTTATTTCCACTTACATACCGCCTTCATTTTATGAGGTAAGTTTTAATAACACTGTAAATTTAATTATTTTATTATAATAATATGAAATAAAATATCAATAAATTCTTTCAAAATATGAATAAAAAAAGAAAAAAAAAAATTAGTCACGTGTAAAGAATAAGACTGAAAGACCGACCAACTCAAAAACTTCAGAATTCCTATAACATATTCGGTGAAATTATGAAAATCCTAAAGAGAACTGTTAAGATACAGCTGACCAGTGATTCGGATCATACATTTGTAATGCAAAAAGTTCAATTGAAACCCAATTGTTCCCTTTAAAAAGGTCCATCAAGACCACACATGCAATATTTCCATATATGAGCACATAAGAGTACATAGTTATGTGTATTAAATTCCTAGCTTAGGCGAGCTAGTTGAAACAACGATTTTAGCTTGAAAAGTGTTACGGTTATTGAAAAAAGATTCATTTGCTAAACAATAAAATGTTTATGCTTATTTGAAGTGTTTCTCCTAATGGCTTTATTAAGTTTTCAGAGCTATGACCTATGTATGTAAGTATGTACCTATATAATTTGTATAAAAGAAAAGGCACGATTGGGTATTGCGATAGGCGGAAGTTTCTATTAAACACAGACACATTAAACAAACCAACTCGAACCAATACCAAAATTAGCTGCTCCATTTCAATTTTTTTATATGTTTTTTTTATTGATTCATTCAACACACAGGATGTACCCCTATGAATGCAGAGCATTGTGTTGAATGGAAGAAAGATTGATAGGTGGGAGGAAGATTGAGAGAGGGAATGCAATCACACAGGACACCGATAACGAGACACCGACAGCCATTGTGGCAAGTCTTATGCCTTTACCACGATGAACTACAGTTTATCAGTGTCGACTATAACCGCATGTAGCGCCAAAGGACAAGCTTTTCGCAACCACTCATGTTGTGCGTATTATATTTGTACATGAATGGAAGGGACCTTCAGTTTTATGCCGAATCCGAACGGCGGAGTGAAAAGCTTTTCACAGGCAGATTTTGCTCTTGTCGATTTGCCATTGCCTGCCAAGAGGTGGTGCCGTTAATTTTGTTGTTGTTGCATTTTTATTTATTTTTTTTCATTTTATTAAATCTTTTTTATTTTGCCTGTGCCGAGATTCGAACCCCGGACACTCTGCGTAACAGTCCAACGCACTACCGCTACGCTACAGCGATCACAAATTATCAAATTTCTCCCTAAAATTTGTTGGATTTGAACTTATTTCATGTTAGAATGAAAAGTAAGAGACTTTTGGAATTTAAAAATTACTCAAGTTTTAATGGGAACAAATTAAAGAGACGAAATTGACTCTGTGGACTCTGTGTTTGATTAACAGATTGAAAATCGAGAGCTTAGAGAGTAGAAGAGACTAAATTCCACATCCGACTTTGATGGTTACAATCGATCGAAATAATGGTTTGCTGCGAAAGCTTATTTTGCAGTACCAAGCCATCATAATTTAGAAATTATCTTAGTATCGGTTCAATTATGAAACCAACTCAATTTTGATCATCTAAAAAGTGTGCCTTGCCATGGGAAAATTGGACGCACAACTAAATTTTGTTAGATACGCATTTAAAGCAATTTTCCTAGTGTACGACATGCAGAGAATTCTCTCTCCTAACAAGCTGCAAAATTTGATTGTGTGTGTTTTTTTGGATAGCTCTGATCTAAATAAAAACAATTTTGATATTCAGTGCGGAAGTTCTCTCTCTCTCTCGCATAACAATATGTATAAGAGTGAGATGTCCCCTGTGTCTGCATGGTGAAAAAAAGCATCGACTCCAGAGAAACTAAACAATGGTGAAGTTATATAAAGGGTGATTTTTTTAGAAGTGTGGTTTTCAATCTGGCAATACTTTTTGACCTTTTTGACAGCTATCACTTGATTTATGCTCAGTTTGGTTTGCCATTTCATAATGAATAGGCTTACTCCTGAACAACGTTTGCAAATCTTGCAAATCGTGCAAATTTATTACCAAAATAATGGTTCGGTTCGCGTGACACATCGCGCTCTGCGTCCAATATTCGCCCAGAGTCGATAATTCGAGCAACCATAGATCGGTTTCGCACCACGTTTATTCTAGTGGATAATGCGCATCCTTAGAGACGCCATACAGTGCACACCAAAGACGCTATTGCTGCTGTGAAGCAGAGTATCGAAGAAGACCGGAATGAGTCCATCCGCCATCGCGCGCAACAATTAGAGCTTAGGCCATCCATTTTATGGAAGATTTAGCGAAAGGATCTTGGTTTGCGATCTTACAAAATTTAACTCGTGCAGGAATTGAAGCCGAACGACCATCAAGCGCGTCGCACCTTCGGTGAATGGGCCCAAAACGAAAGGCCACCGATCCCGATTTTCACAAGAAAATTTTGTTCAGCGATGAAGCTCACTTTAGGTTGAATGGGTACGTTAATAAGTAAAATTGTCGCATTTGGAGTGATCATAATCCACAAGCCATTCAAACCATTGTTGCGACGCCGTTACATCCTCAAAAAGTCAATGTTTGGTGTGCTCTATGGGCAGAGAGAATCATTGGTCCATATTTCTTCAAAGATGAAGCCGGTCATAATGTTACAGTCAATGGGGAACGCTATAGAGCTATGATTAATGACTTTTTCGTGTCTGAATTGGAGGATGTTGATGTGGCCGAACTTTGGTTCCAACAAGACGGCGCTACATGCCATACAGCCAACGAAACAATCACAATCAATTTATTGAAGGAAACTGTTGGTGAGCGCATTATCTCGCGTCGTCGGCTCGTGGGCCTGTGGCGTGGCCTCCAAGATTGTGCGATTTAACACCGCTGGACAAAGTTTTGTGAGGTTATATGAAGTCGCATGTCTACGCAGATAAGCCCGAGACGATTGATGCTTCGGAAGAGAATATTCGGCGCGTTATTACTGATATACGGCCCCAATTGCTGCAAAAAGTGATCGAAAATTGGGCCTCTCGGCTGGAATTTATTCGAAGCAGCCGCTAGTCGGACCACTTACCCGAAATCGTTTTCAAAACATAATGGCAAATCCTTATCTTTATTTACTTTACTTTACTTTTAATGGCACAACAGCCCATGGAGGGCCTAGGCCGAGCTTTTCGCATGCACTCATGTTGTGCGTGTTATATTTGTACATGAAGGGAAGGGACCTACAGTTAAATGCCGAACCCGAACGGCGAAGTGAAAAAGTGGAAGGAAGAAGTGGAAGGAAGATTGATAGGTGAGAGGAAGAAGGAGGGAGAATGAGAGATTGAATGTGATCACACAGGACACCGATACAGAGATAGGCAGCCATTGTGGCAAGTGATTTCGAGAATTTTTAATTTATTTGCTGATATTCTCCAGATATTGTAACAGCATTGGTTACTAGAAAATAGTTGCACTAACCTCGGCCTCACTGTTACACAATATTTAACCATATTCTGGCAAGTGTGCATAATAAACTAGAATATTTATTATAAATTAAATGCTTTTAATTTTTTACGATAATGATAAACTTTTTCGATTAGATGAAAAACATAGTAATCGAGTACTCAAGAAAAAGTTTGGGATTAACAGCAGCGAAAATGGAAATGATATTTTAAATTTCCGATGCCCGATGTTTTCAAACTTCAAACAAATGCTGCTTGCCTACATATGTATGGTACATATAACGTGTGGAAGTGTTTACCATGTTTACCATGTTTACCACGTTTACCACTCACCTCTTACCTCAACGTTCATAAACACAATTCACAACCGGAAATTAATCACCCAAAAAATCAATTTTAATCGCAGACAACATTTAGCGAATGTGCGCTCATGTCGACAGTGTTATTGTTGTTGTTGCGCTTACTGCTGCTGTTTGTAGTTGCCGCCTTAAGCGCATAAAATGTTACTCGAGCATGGTGTTGCACATACCCTTGCCAAGCCCTGAAAAGTTCAAATCATAAGTATGGGCCGCCACCACACATGTCATGTTCAATTGCAAATGACATTAACTTTTCCCATGTCACACGTTCTTCTGTTGGTGCTGTGTAGTGTGCTGTCGTATGTCGTTGTTGCTGTCTCTTCCTTCATGCTTTAGGTTGTTTACTACTCGCGTACTCTTTAGTGTTCACATCTTTTGCATACTTGCTGGAGGAGGTCGATCGTCGTAAAAGTCGGAAGAGGGTCTCCCATGAGAAAAATTTCTATATTGTGTATAGTTTATTGATTTACTTGTTAGATTCCGTTGACATTTTAGGGATTAAATGTGACAAAAAGGACATAAAAGAAAATACAACCACACATGCACTCACTTGCCACATGCTATCAGCAGCAATTTGTTGAGATTGTGGTACTATGTAAAAGTTTACATTGAATTCGAATGAAAAATGATATCGTTTGCAGAAATGGCATTTGTATTTATTTACATGAAAAATTCAAGTAGGAGGAATATGATGCAAAATTCAGAAAGAGCTGTTGATGATATTTATTAACACTTGATGTGACGACAAATTTTCCTTCAAGATTTAGCTAAATTCATTTGCACACTGCATCGCAAGTGGAGTTTGACTTTTGAAGACAGACTTGAGAAATGATAACACCGACGTGCGAGGTCGCGGATGATTGAGAATACGGAATGATTCCATAATGTAATTTTGAGCTTTAAATCTGTATCTGGTGATAATTTTTTTTTGTTACTTTGAATGTGACGGAATTTTTATACCGGGTGTTTTTTTAGAAGTGTGGTTTTCAAGAAGAAATAAAACGTATATAATTTAATGTTATGGCCAAGAATTGAGCTTTATTATAAAGATAAGGATTTTGCATTATGTTTTAAAAACGATTTTGGGCAAGTACTTACTTACTTACTTAGCTGGCACTACAACCGATAATCGGTCTTGGCCGCCTCTACAAAGCTTCGCCAGTCACCTCTGCTATGCGCGCGCTGGCGTCAGTTGATAAGGCCAAGTGCAGACAGGTTGCCCTGCACCTGGTCTTTCCAACGGAGATTAGGACATCCCCTTCTGCGTGTGCCTCCACCGTGGTTCGAATAAAACACCCTTCTAGCCGGAGCGCTTTCTTCCATTCGCTCAACATGACCCAGCCAGCGAACCCGCTGTATTTTTATACGCTTGACTATGTCAGTGTCGGCGTACAGCTCATACAGCTCATCGTTCCATCTTATTCGATACACGTCGTCCACGCATACTGGACCGTAGATCTTACGGAGTATCTTCCTCTCGAACGCTCTCATCATGGAACAGCCTCTCATCATTGATGGTCAATGTGCACGTCTCTGCGCCATACATTAGGACGGGAAGGATGAGGGACTTATAGAGAGTTATTTTCGTCGGTCGAGAGGGGGCTCTACTTCTCAATTGCCTACTGAGCCCGTAGTAACACCTTTTGGGAAGAGTTAGTCTCCGCTTGATCTTAAGGCTGGCATTATTGTTGGTGTTTATGCTGGATCCTAGATATACGAAATCTTTGACGACTTCAAAAGTATAATTGTCAACAGTGACATTTTATGCAAGATGCCGTGACTCTTTGTTTGTTGACACAAGGTATTTCGTTTTGTCCTCGTTCACCACTAGACCCACTCGACGAGACTCCCTTTCCAGGTTGGAGAATGCTGCACTGAATGCTCGAGCGTTTTTGCCAATGATGTCAATATCATCAGCGTATGCTAGCAGCATGACACTAGTGCCAGAGATGTCGAGGTTCGTAGCTCGAATTATTTCCTCCAGCATAAGGTTAAAGAAGTCGCACGATAGGGAGTCACCTTGTCTGAAACCTCTTTTGGTATCAAATGGTGCGCATTCCATTTGGACAAAATGCTCTAACGCATTATGAATGTGTATAGTAGCTTTCTCTGCCGCATTTCCCGATTATGGAATAAGCTCCCTACAATTGTTTTTCCGGACAATTTTGATATAGACAAATTCATAGTGAACGTTCACCAATACTTTTTCATCTTCCCACTTTCCTATTTTCTACATTGCTAACACAATCAACATATCGTTTTGCTTTCTTAGTGGCATTCCATTACTACAATTTGATTGTGAGTTAAATAAAAAAAATAAAAAAATCATTTGAAAAGCGTTTGAGTAATTCAATTATTTACATTCTGATCTTTTTAAAGAATCGAGGAACTCAAATAATGTATACTTCTTTGCTTTACTGACACGTGCTCTTTGAATTTATGAGTTTATGAAAAATCCCAAGTTGGTATTATCATCCCAAAGTTGGTATTATCCTCATCAGCTGTCTCTGAATAAAATAATATAATAATTCTGGAATACTATTTCAATGCTTAAGAGGCGACTCAAGGATGAAAGTAAAACAGTGGATCGAAGAAGTGAGGAGATTGTGATGTAACACAAGTCACTGTTATAGAAAAGTAAATTTAACTAATGAGAGATCAAAAAGTTATAGTTTTAAGCATAGGTCGCTGTGGCAGTGTTTTGGAGGGTTTTGTCCAGGGTTGTAATCTCGGTGCAAACAAAATCAAAATGTAGAAAAAACCATGTTTCTACACAGCACCACCTCTTGGAAGGCATTGGCACACCTACAATGGTAAAAATTGCTATGAAAAGCGTTTCCCTGCGCTGTTCGGATTCGGTATAAAACAATAGGTCCCTTCCTCTCATGTACAAATAAATGTAACAAGCACAACATGAGTGAATGCGAAAAGTTCGACCTACGCCCTCTATGGGCTGTTGTGCCACTAGAAGAAGAAAAAGAAGGAAAGAATTCTGATGCAGACATTCAGATTTTCCATAGAAAATAAAAGAAGATATACATAAAAAAATAAAAAAAATTGTATTGTATTTTGTATATAAAAAAAAAGGCTCCGCTCATAAATATCCCTCAACTTCTTAACCGATTACTTACAGTATTTTATTTCATATTTTTCAGGTGTACTATTTGTATTTGTATATTGGAAGCATGATATTTTTATTATTCATGTATGCAACATTGCTCTGGGGTCGCCCGAAAATACCAATGAATATAAGTGAGTGCATAAAAAAAAGAAAAAAAAGAAACACACATTTATTGATTTTTAATGAAATTGCTCCCGAATGACAAATTTGTATTGTATTATTGTTGTTGCCATATATTCAGCATTAACACTGTACACATCCTGCATCCATTCTCAATTGTTATTTAATAAATACTTTTATATATTGCATTAACCAACAATAATAAACGAACAGCCTCACCAGCAAAAACATCTGCCAAAACACGCTCCACCAGCGGCTCCGATAGTCTCGATGAATCGGACACTGATAGCACTTCAACCAGGAACAAACATTTGCCACCAGTAATACCAGCACGAAGGCCCTCACTGCTGTCACCGCTCGGGCGTCAGCATCACTATGGCAGCTTTTATTTGCGTATGGGTGCAGTGGGTAAGTACAAAAGCGGCACGAGAGTGAGATGTAAAAGCTCGTCAAGTAATACTGAGTATAAGAGTGAGTTTCATGAAGATTTACGAGTACATATTTACACACACTCTGGCAAAAATGTTTGAGTGTATGTGCGTGTACGGAAAGTATAAAAGCATATTTCGTTTGTAATGAGAATTTATGAAGATTGAATAGAAAATTTATTATTATTGCGCCAGTGAAGTTTCTGTTGTTATAAAGACTCTGTAAGAGAATGGTGTAAAAAAATTGAAGTGCGCAAAAGAGAGTAAACTAAAAGTAGTGAAAGTAGTAATCGTCTGACTGCTGTCAGTCTGTTGTTAAACCTTAAATGCGCATATATTTATGTGCTGCTTAAAGTAGCTTCATTTTATTGTTACTTATTTACTTATTTTCTTAAGTTTATTAGGTATTACTTATAGTGTCTTAAAACGATTTTTATTTATTTTTTTCTTCTCTTGATTTTTTTTTGAAGAACTAACGAACACTCAAAGTGTCTATAAATATGTAATATGGAAGTATTTTTAACCTAACACTTTTTGATCATTGGTTGGAATTCTACTCTATTCACTAACCCTCTACATACTTCAGTTAGAAAATAATTAAGTAGTGATGTGGAAAATCGAGTTCGTAGTGATGAATGTTATAGAAACTAAGTATTTAAATAGTATAAAAAAAGTGAAAATTCATCACGAACCTAAATCTTTTTATGACTTTGTTAATTCAAAACGTAAGGCCAGCGATTTCCCTACGTCTATGTGTCTTGGTGGTCTTGTTTCTAGTGATGACTTTATAATGGCGAACTTGTTTGCTGATTTTTTCAAATCTACATATTTCACGTTTAGCTTCAATGACAATGACTCTGACCCTTTCTCCATTGATTCGTTTAAACACTATTTGTTTTCCAACCATAGATGCTCTAGATGTTCTTCACCACCTTAAGTCACTTGAGCAGTCATTTAAATCTGGGCCCGATAATATTCCGAGTTGCATATTAAAAAATTGTGCCGAACTTTTATATAAACCTCTTGTCATAATCTTTGACAAATGTTTAAAATCAGGTTATTTTCCTGATTGTTGGAAAGAATTTTTTGTTGTTCCTCTTCATTACAAATGGAGTTAAGTCTAATATGTACTACTGTGGGCAAAAAGTAGTAAGACTTTCTAATTTAAATTTCGCGCGGAAACCCATTCATCAAAATATTATTTTTTTAAGGTTGGTATGACTGTCGGTGACATCTGTGCCAAATGTCACATAAAAAATAGTCATTAGTGTTTAGTATACGCTTGTCTTTCTGAAGTACAAAAAGTGCATTCGGCGATTTTCACAATGAGTGAAATTATTCAACAAAGAAGTTCCATTAAATTTTGTGTGCGAAATCAAATCAAATTTCTGGTGCCGAAACGTTCAGAATATTGCAAAAGGCCTTCGGTGATAATTGTATGTCGCGAGCAAGTGTTTTTGATTGGTACAAATTGTTCAAAGATGGTCGAGAACGCGTTGACGACGAACCACGTCCAGGACGGCCATCAACATCAACTGATGATCAACACGTCAATAAAATCAAGGAATTGGTGCTCGAGAATCGAGAATCGACGATTGACAGTCAGAGACCTTACTGGCATCGTTGGAATATCGGAAGGATCAGTGAAAACCATTTTAAAACATCATTTGGGCCGAAGAAGAGTGAATTCACGATTGGTTCCAAAATCACTGCATTGGTTTTACGAGACCATTTTGCCAAAAACTCGACTGATATCGTTCCGCAACCACCCTACCACCCTATTCGCCTGACTTAGCACCGTGTGACTTTTGGCTATTTTCTAAACTCAAAAAACCGCTTCGTGGACACCGTTTTGAGTCAATTGAAGACATTAAACATGAATCGCTAAGCGCATTGAAGGCTATTCCGGAAATTGACTTTAACAACTGTTTCGAGAATTGGAAAAAACGTTGGCACAAGTGTATTGGGGCCGGGGGGGATTACTTTGAAGGGGACGAAATAGATTTGGAAAAATGAATAAAAAAATTTGAAATTATGAACAATGTCTTACTAACTTTTGCCCACAGTAGTATAACACGTACAACATGAGTGGATGCGAAAAGCTCGGCCTAGGCCCTCCATGGGCTGTTGTGCCATTAAAAGTAAAGTAAGACGCGTGATTCTTGACATGTGTCAAAGTAAAAAATGCTCAGTATGGGTTGCCATTTCATCATGACTTACGCCTGAACAACATTTGCAAATTATTTAAATTTATTATCTATATTCGTGCTCTGTGAAAAATGTGTAATTGTCTTCAGCGACGAGGCTCATTCGAGGCTTAATGGATGCGTGAATAACCAGAATTGCCGTATGTCTTTATCGGTGTCGAGTGTGATTGCATTCCCTCTCTCATTCTTCCTCCCACCTATCAATCTTCCTTCCACTCAACACAATACTCTGCATTCATAGAGATACACCCTGTTTGTTGAATGTATCAATTATAAATAAAAAAATAAAAAATTTGGAGTGAAGACCAGCGTCCAGAAAAATGCATTGTTTGGTGCTGTTCGGTTTATGGGCATCATTGGTCCGCACTTCTTTAAAGACGATGAAGGCCGCAACGTTATGGTCAATGGAGAAAGATACCGTTTGATTATAACACTTTTTTTCAGAAAATGCTAGAATTGGACTCGGCCGACATGTGGTTCCAACAGGACGGTGCCACACGCCACACTGCACGCGAAGCCATGCATCCATTAAGAGGCGAATTTGGTGAGCAGTTAATCTCACGTTTTGGTGTAGTCAATTAGCTTCCAAGATCGTGTGATTTGACCCCCTTAGACTATTTTTGTGGGGCTATTTTAAGTCAAGGACAAGCCAAACACAATGGCTGCTTGTCAGACTCCGGCCGCGATGCGTGACAAAGTGTGCCAAAATTAGACCTTCAGAATGGACCACTTGAGGCGTAGCCGGGGGCAACATTAAAGTGAAATTATCTTTAAGAAGTAAATTGCAAGAATTGATTTAAAAACGAAACTCTTAATTGTAAAACTAAACTTTAATGTTAGGTTTCTAACTAAACCAACGAAGTCAATGCAAAATTCACCAATTGCCTTGAAATCTGTTTAGCGGCAAGCAAGTCGATATTTGAGAGGATACTTACTCCTTCAAATGCTACTCAACTCCTTCATACCTTCGCGTACACTTCTCGTCCCCACACAAAGTCGTGTGTGTGCTTGTGAATTGTTCGAATTCTCAGATACTCGTATTCCCTTAAGTGCCATTAATGTCACATCTCACTCACTCTGCTAACTAGAAATTTCAGCATTGAAAGCATTTTTCTTTCGAAAGAAAACCGTTTTGCTTCCAAAAGAAAACCATTTTCCTTTCCTTATGTTTCTCATGTTTTCCGTTGTTCTCCCCAACAACAAGAAGATGGTTGTTGATTGCCAGTTTTCATTTTTGCTATCGAAATAAATCAACTCAAAATTCACGACAACAAGAACAACAACCATATAAAAAGCAATAAAATTCATTGTAAATGTTTTTCTCCTTATTTTTTCTTTCCGATTATTTATTGTATTTCAGAATTGTGTATGTATGTATTCGATTTATATTTGGGCTACAGTTACTTCTGCTCACTTCGCTACTTCTTATATAATATTTTATAAAAAACCGGATTTAAGCAGCTACCTTTTCAGCTCCTTCGCGCCAGTTCCTTCCTTCGATTCATCCCCTTCTATTCTCTTCTTCAATATACTTATTTGAAAGAAAATGTTCCTTGTATTTTATATTTTGGGTGCCTGCGATTGAGTTAATTTTTGTCTCTGTAGCTTCCGTTTTTCGAGACGATTTCCGCTCGTTGATTTTAAGAACGCGCTGACTTTAACTTCCTTTCATGTTCTGCTCTAATTTATTTAGGGGTTTCTTTTCAGCAAAGCTTTAGAAGTTTCTACCTACGTTTAAGTGATGATAAATTTTTGTTCAAGTACTTGCACAGATTTTCCAATGAATTTTATTAATTTGTAACTTTCACAATACCTTTAAGATTTTCTCATAAATTACACCTGTTGTCGTTAGGCTTATTAGTACTTAATAGCAGCTGTATGAACCTTTTATTCTAACAGAAGCCAACCAAGTTAATTTATTATTATTCGATTAAGATGTAAACTTCAAATGAAATATGCTCAATGTTACAAGTATGAGCATTGAAAGAATTACGACTCAGATTAGGACGGGAATAAGCAATAAAGGAATAAATCCTTGATAGAATATTAAGGTGAAGCAACTGACTCGGAGCTCGGCCTAGGCCCTCCATGGGCTGTTGTGCCATTAAAAGTAAAGTAAAGTAAAGTAAGTGAAAAGCTTTTCATAGGAAAATTTGTTTTTTCTACGTTTTGATTTTGCCTATGCCGAGATTTGAGTCCCGGGCACTCTGTGTAGTAGGCCAATGCACTACCAAATACGCCACAGCGACCACTTCTCGCTTCTGACTATCCCGTTTCATTATTCCTGCATGAAAATCATTTAATTTCCTATTTGATTTTGATACTCATTTTTGAACAGCATAGATCACATGAAAAGAAACTGATACGACGGCTTGTATTGTAAGTACTTATGTAGTCGATCCCCTTTACGTTTATATAAAAAAAAAAACTTCGACCTTGACGTCAGCTCTCTAGTTATATCTCATCTCATCTGCTCCATGATAAGTGTGTTAAGGTGTTTCCATTGCGCTTAATCTGAAGCAGGAACTTCCCAATTTTGAGTAATTTGATTGCGCTCGAAAAGCTTTCCACTCAGAGGGTCTCGAGTCGGCATTTTCATTTTTGCATTTGCCATTATTGTAATATGTCTTGAGATCAAGCGGAGACTAACTCTTGCCAACAGGTGTTACTACGGGCTCAGTAGGCAATTGAGAAGTAGAGCCCTCTCTCGACCGACGAAAATAACTCTCTATCCTTCCTGTCCTAATGTATGGCGCAGAGATGTGGACATTGACCATAAATGATGAGATGCTGTTAGCAGCGTTCGAGAGGAAGATACTCCGTAAGATCTACGGTCCAGTATGCGTGAACGACGTGTATCGAAAAAGATGGAACGATGAGCTGTATGTGCTGTACGCCGACACTGACATAGTCAAGCGTATAAAACTCCAGCGGCTTCGCTGGCTGGGTCATGTTGAGCGAATGGAAAAAAGCGCTCCGGCTAGAAGGGTGTTTTATTCGAGCCACGGTGGAGGAACCCGCGGAAGGAGACGTCCTAATCTCCGTTGGAAAGACCAGGTGCAGGGCAACTTGACTGCACTTGGCCTTATCAACTGACGCCAGCGCGCGCATAGCAGTGGCGACTGGCGAAGCTTTGTAGAGGCGGCCAAGACCAAGATCATCGGTTGTAGTGCCAGTTAAGTAAGTAAGTATTATTGTCATATTCATTGTCATTCGTGCATTCTCTTCACCTAGTCTAGCTAGCGAGCACAATGAATTTGTAGTTGGTAGATATATTCTTGGGGTTCTTAACTCAAAATCTTCTTTCCGGGACTACACTCTGATTAAAATAGGGAATACTTCCCGAAAATGCAGGACTTTTTTCTTCAAAACTTACTATATAAGTACCTTACGTAAGTATAACAATTTCTTGTAGAATTTATTACTTCACACCGTGCCGAAACCGAAAAATGGTGTTGTCCCTGTGCCGGGATTTAAGCCCCGGACACTCTACGTAGCAGGCCAGCGTACCTCCAACGTAATACCAACGTACCACTACGGCGACCACTACTGGAAAATGTAATTTTGCAAGGGCTTCAAGTCGATTTACAACCTTGAACGTATTTAAAATCTAACTGAATCAGGAGAGTCATTCTAGGAACTGAATATGCATTCGATCCTCAAATCTTTTCGAATATATTGTACTGGCAGGGATTTATATCTTTCAAATAAATGTGTGTTGGTTTGAGATCCAACTGAGTTTGGAGACAATTATTTTATTAAATTTTCCCAGAGTTTTTTAGTTTACTTCTTCAGAATGTTTGGGTTTTGGGTTTTCAGGGTAGGTTTAGTATATTTGTAAAAACCAGAATCTATCGCAGGCATTATAGGCGTGGCCGAAGGAATTTTCTGTGATCCCAGGTGTGCTACATCTGGATTAACGCCCTCTACAAAATCATCATCTCCATCAAAATATTCATACTGAAAGCATGCGAATTTATTTGCATTATATTTTTAGCATCATGATTATTTTCATCAATATAATAATCATCATCATCTCAACAGGTGGATAATTTGCCACTTTCCGGTCTGAGAACTCACGAATTTTATGTGGTTGACTAGAAATTTGCCCAATCTCGTCCTTGTTTTGTTGTGCTGATCCGAGTTGTTTTCTTTCCACTGAGGAAAGATTTTCAGGCAAATTTTCAAGTATATCTTCTGCCCTTCCCCTTCGTTGAGGAACTGGAAGTTGGGCTACCTCAATGACTGCCCGGTGCTGTATAATCTGAGGACCTTCGTCGGGATTCAATGAGATGAGTGTTGATACAATTATTGGCACTATTAAACTCATTTACCATTCATGCTATCTTTCCGCATTAGTCTTTGCGAGTTGTTTACCAATGAAGTTAAAATTCTCTTGTGCCTCAAGTTGCTCTTACTGATGGGCAGCGCCCTCTATCAATCGAGTATGAATCAAACGCGAATCAGTGCGCTCTATCAATCGATAAAGGAATAGAGGACCCCTCTATCGACGATAGAAGGCGCATAGTGGATGCAAATGTGCTGATACCATTTGTGTGTATATACATACATATGGATACTCATTTTTTTCATACTTGATGATAGATGGCGTTGCCCTTCATTTCCGTGACACTTTCCGCTTAGCCAAGATTATCTTTTACCCCGTCATAAATATAACAATAATTCTAAAGAAGAAAACTTCAAACAAAAAAAAAACAATCAACAAAATTCAGGTGAATTCAAAGTAGACCCTCAGCCCGTTGGGCTGCTAGGCCCAAAAAAGGGTTGACCTCAAGAAAACTCCAAGGGGGAACATTTGGAAAACTTTGCAAGTATATACATTTATTTACAGTCAATTTAATAGAAAATCAATAATAATTTTTGATTTTCGACTTTATTATTGACTTTTGTACTTAATAGAAACGTGGGAATGCGCAACTTTAAGCTAGATTAAGCAGGAATGGCGAATCGAATGTGTCCAAAGTTCGAACTGGTGTTAATTTGATTGAGAACTTTCTCCTCAATACACAACTACAATTACTGTCAATATTATTGGCAATAGGGAAAATTTGTATTTATTTTATTTTTGTTTGTTTCGTTAATGACTTGAAGTAATGACTTTTCTTACCTTTACCTTACCTTTTCAGCGTTCGGTATTGGCAGCATGATATATTCGGGCTTAGAGTTTGGGCAATATTTCGAATTGAATCCGGATACCAAATGTCACAATGTACTCTTGGCGCTGACACCAGCAACGCGCATGGCATTTATATTTATACAAATGTATTTTATATTTCTAAATAATGAGGTACGTTTGAGCGCAATAAATAAGTACTCCAGCTAAAAGTACCTTCATTCAATATTATTTGTTAACAACGTTGTGCTCTTCCTTCACGAACTTCACTTCCTTTTTCAATCTTTGCAGCAAATCAAAGTATATCGCTACAAGATCATAGCCCGTTTCGGACTCATGCATATGATTGGCACCAATTTGGCTGTGTGGTTGAACGTGCTCATCCAAGAAACTAAACACGAGATATTGACATTCTACAATCCGGAAAATCGAACACTACGCATTTCGCATCGCATTCCGGGGCACTCGCGTGGGCAGCAGCATACAGTGATTGCTGCACCAGTCGTTATTGATGCCACAGCACATTTGCGGTTGCCACGTGGCCTCAAAGGACCCCATCATATCTTCGAATGTCGGCGTACGAACATCATCGGAACGCTAGTCCAGGATGCCTCCCCCTTTCTATTCCCCTGCACCATAGAATATTCTCTGATATGCGCCGCCATCTTGTATGTAATGTGGCGCAGTATTTCACGGCCACAAAATACCCCACCACAACGACCGGATACGATTACTTCACCGATGAAACGCTCACCGCATCACTACTCGGTAGATTGCGCACGCGCACACAAGGGACTCTTTGTGGGCATATTGATTTTGGTGCTAACCATCATTTCGCTGATTCTCTTCTTTGTGCTGATCTCACGGCCGGACTTCGTGGCGCTCGCTGTGACCGAGGTGACCATATGCGAGTTGCTGATCTATGGCACTGCAACGATTGCGACGCTCGTGGGCATGATACAAATGCGACATTTGCAGTACGATGCCTACCGCAGCTTCTCGCTGGATGATATTCTGTTGGTGGGGGCGCAGACCGGTTCATTCCTGTACAATATTTTCACTGTGATTGCGGGGCATTTTACGCTGCGTAGCGACGATATGCTGGTGCCGCTCAATGCGCTCGCCTCCATTGTGCAGACTGCTTGCCAAACGATGTTCATACTCGATGCGAGCCGTCGGCAGGCGGCTAGCCCTGAGCATATACGCAAGAAGCCGGGCCGTGAGATAGTCACTTTTATGCTGGTCGTCAATTTGGCAATGTGGGCCATTAGCACGCTGGAGAAGTCACGCGCTGAATCGCATCCCATACAGCTGAACTTTTACGGATTGTGGGCGTGGACTATAATAACGCATGTCTCAATGCCGCTCGCTATATTCTATCGTTTCCACTCGACTGTTTGCTTGTGCGAAATCTGGAAGCGCGCCTATAAACTTAAGGCGACGTATATGTGAGAAATCGCACGTGAGCGCATTGCAAGCATTGCGCAACAACAACAATTCTGTGAAGATCTTAAAACTAATTTATCGTATTGTTACTGTTCGACGACATTGGCGGGCGGTGATCTCGAAACGGTCGAAGAAGCTGATAGCAACGGTGGCAGTGGCAGTGGAAGCGGCAATGGCGGAGATGATGCTGAAGCAGCCAATGGTGGGGGTGGAGGTGGTGGTGGTGGTGGTGATGGTGGTGGTGGTGATGGAGACACTACAACTGCAGTGGTGGAGGGAGCTGGCGATTCCTTCGTTGATGACGAAACTACCTTAGATGCCGAAGAACAGCAGCTACGTCACAGGCAACCAAAATTACAAATGAAAGCGTCCGCTGTAGTTGGTGGTGGTGTTGGTAAGCAGCAGCAGACCGCTTTCTGTCCGGTCTTTGTTATAAATGGTGAATGAGTTTACGCGGATTTTGAGTTCATCGATGCTGGTAGCGATAATCGTGAGCTCACTTTTGTTTGAATTTTTCAATATGTATAAGTTTCAAAGTTGTTTGTTTGATATTGATTGAGCCGGAAAAGAATTTCAATAAAAAATTATAATCTTTTAGACGATTTCATTACTAACTACTTAAAACGATAGAAACTACTCAAATTTAAATTGACCAATTTTTCAGTAATTAAAATGAATAGAAATTATAATAAACGACACACACACACACACACACGCGCACACACAGAAAAGTTTACCACACGAGTTGCATTAGAGTGAAATAGTTTAAAGTTTACATAAATAAATAAAGAAAGAATAAAATAACAAATTTAAAACATATCCCGGTGAGTTTACTTGATAAAATGTTCAAATTTAGCAGAGAAAAGTAAAACGTTTTTAAAATTAAAAGTTTTTTAAAAAGTGTGTAATGTATTGTGCGTTTCAAAGGAGTAGTGCGCGCTGATGCTGCTGCTCTTAATGCGAAATGTAAGCGCACTTAAAGCGACATGTAAGCGCTCTTTGAGAGCAAAAAGTACTAAAGAAATAAATTGAGTATGCATTCGCTGCATTCTTTCTTGCTGTTAAAATCACCTCTAAAATAATATTACCTACTCATTCTAACTTCTCTTGCGAACAGAAAGTTTGTGATTTCTCAAGTTCATGAGTGAAAACGGTTAAGCTTTCCAGAAAGTTCAATCATTAGTTACATAGTTCTCTGGATCAAAAGAATGAATATATTTTCTCTCTGCTACACTCTCCTTTTCTTTCAGTGCATGCTAGCTAATATCAACTCTTTTGAAACGCACTATAAATTTTCTGGTACTTTTTTCTATTTATTAATATATGAAATACAAATTTTATAATACAGGAAATTAAATGTTCCATAAAGTGTTAAAATTGTTTTGTAAAAAATATAGCATGAGATAAAATTAATAATGTTTAGAAATCGTGGAAAAAATAGATTCCTAGCAAGCTTGTTTCCTGATTTGTTGTTTATATTCAATATTATTATTTTTTTATTATAGCTTCTTGCGCTCTGCAAGTTCTGAAGATGCTAAGGAAGGTCCGAGATCTTTTAAATGTGTCCTCAAATATCTGGTAGACATTTCATTTCTCAGATCATTTGATAACTACTGGTTTTTTTTCATCAAACGAGGCTTAATGGTTTGGTTGACGGAAATGGCTTGCCACGAGACTTTTATAATTCGAATGGTCTTTTAGGTCTTAGAACGGAGACACGGTTTGCCTTTTCTTGGAGTATTTAGAAGTAGAAGAATTCGTTCGCTTCATAACTCATCTATGATTAGCAGGTTGTTTTGAAAAAATCATTCACTCTGCCTAATTTGAATTGAAAGACTTCAAAACCTTAAAACCCTCTGTGGAAGGCCCCCTCAGTGTTCTAGTGAATGAGTGCTGGATTGGAGTTCCAGTAGCCTCTGGATTGATTGCCAAATAGTGACTAACAATTCATAATATCCTTAGATATATTATATTTCAAAGAGAATCACTTCGATTTCATGTTTTCTCTCCTACTGATTCCTCTCTTTCCGTTTTTAATGGATCTGATTGGTGAGTTCTAAAACTATTTCATTCTTTCAAAGCTTTCTGTGCCATGTTTAGTTCCGAATGAATTTATAAAATTCGAGTAAAAGTAAGGAATATTGGAATATTAAATAAAATAAATACATTCCAAAAGTCAATATAAAAAATTCATAGTTTGATACCCGAGTTAAAAGTTACAAGTTCTTATACTTAAACACCACACACATTTTAAAGTGGATTTTTATAATACATGAAATTAGATACATTTTTAAATTACAAAATCAAAAAGGAGGAACTTTATATAAACCTATGTGAAAATAAGTATAGAAAAAAGATTGTATACTTAAAAAATAAAAAGAAAAACAAAAACACATATATGATGGTTACTACCATAAAGCACTTCATGGTTAAAATTAATTTGTGTATGAAAACAAACTTAGTATAAATAAATAGTAGATTAAAACTTTGTAACCAAAAAAAAAAAAAACAAAAACTACTAAACTCCTAGCAATTGTTGGGGAAAGTATTTCATGTTTAAAAACTAGAAGTATATCCCTTTTTGAACACATTAGAGTTAGTAGCTATTATTAATGAGAAATAAAATATTATCGAAAATCGATCAAACTCCCACACTAATATTTATATAATCTGAACTCTTACTACCGATCTACAAAAACTGAAATTGAAAATTGAAAAAACCAATTCATGCGATCATTAACCCACCATTTAAAGTATTAGAAACTAAACGAAACAAAGCGAAAAAAACAAGAAAAAAAAACAGAAATTACCATTTCGACCACGCATACCTATACTACTGAAATTCATATACATTTTTTATTAAAAAGCCCAAAGGCCCAAAGAAACAAACATACATAATGCATATTTTTTGATAAAGAATTAATTTTTTTCTGTATTCTATTTTCATTATTTCAATATTTTTGAAGTGTTACAAAACTTTTCATATTCACATTATAAAATAATGAACTTAAAATTCCATACCACATAAATAAAAAAAGAGAAAAAAAACAAATTTTTTTCATAAATTGTTGAAAATAAGTAGCATAATAACTAAACTCAAAGAAAGTACTAAATATAGAAAATAAAAAGATATACCATATATCAAATCTCGAGGTTGCATAGTGTCGAGAAAACTGATCTTTTCATCGACTGGCTTTGAAAGGGATAAAGAAAGAGAACAAGTGAATGCAGGAAATGGCTACATTGCTATCACAGTGCAGCTATTTGTTCTTTCTTACCTTTCATTTCTTGCTACTTGTATTAACAAGCGCTGATGAGAGAGAGAGCTAAGGTCCCAGAGAGAGCTAAACCCAGCAGTAGAGTAGAATAATAGTGGAATGTAGCGATTAGAGCAAGGACTTTACAATACATAAAAGCTCTGCTCTCTTTCACTTTCTTTCTCTCTCCAACAGAGAGCTAGACGCAGCAGTAGGGTAAAATAATAGTGGAATGTTGCGATTAGAGCAAGGATTTTACAATACATAAAAGCTCTGCTATCTCTCACTCTCTTTCTAAGCTTAGTAATAAAAAAAAAACAATTATTTTTAGTTCTATTGCGAAAATTAGTGTGGAGCAGTGGGAAGAAGTGAAAAGAACAATGAGCAGTTCCGCTAGTGGAAAAGAAGTACAATATTGGTGAAATCTATTGACGAGAAGAAGGGATTCACAATACATAAGAGCTGTTCCCTCTCTCTCTCTTCCTATAAGCACAGTTCATGTTTACATAAAATCAGTGTAGAATAGGGATGTGCAAAGTGCGTAGAGAGCTTCACTCTTTCCGTGTATATAAAAATATGGGATGCTCAACACTGTTATTTACGTGTGCAAGGGACTGCCAAATAATGGTGTAGAAGAAGAGTGGAAGTAACAGAAAAGATCAATGAGAGGATCCACTGTTGAAAAAACCAACATTTCTAACAAAATTACTTCTTTCAAAAGTAGGTTACCAATAAAATAGTCACTCAATAAGAACTCGAACTCGCTCTTGTTGTGGAAATTAAAAATGTGAGTGATTACTTTGTGAGGGGCGAGAAATTGCAGAAACTGACGAAAATTGAGTGAGAGATAATAAAATGGTAGAAAAATTCTACTATCTCTTGTTGAGAGCAAGAAATTTAAAATACATAAAAGCTGCTCGCTCTGAGGACAAGGAAGCCAGATAGATTGTGAAAATGGCGTTACTGAAAAGTTTACTGACAAAATACATTTACATCAGTGCATAAGAGTATGAGGGCTTAAAAGAGCGTAAGTTAGGTTATTAGAGTGTCTCTCCCATAGTAAGACACATTTAGGTGAGAATGGTCCATTGTGATTCCACATGGTTGGAAATTCATATGGGGAACTGAAACATTTCATTCTGAAAATTAACCAACTAGTTGAGACTTGCTTTTGGGATAACAAACTGCTATAAGACCAGATTGTCCGGCAATTTCTCGACGCAAAAATCTTTATGAATATCCGCAAAATATTAGTGAAAAGTAACGTATTCTCTTCCCTCTGCAACCATGAAAAATAAATTTCAAAAAATAATGATATTTGTAATAATATTTGTATAGACTGATTGTGTGTGTTCATTGTGAAAAAACCCAAAATAATTAAAAAAAAATCCAAAAATAAAAACTACTTACATGAAGAAAAAACACTGACTTACATGTCAGCTTAAAAACTTTACAAGAAAATAGCATAAAAAACATTAAGAATTATGCCAACGTGTAGAAAAAGCAAATAGATTAAACCAAAAAAACAACAGCAGAAGACAAAAATTAAATCGAAATGCCAAGAAAGTAGCTGAATTCATTCATTCACTCAATATATTCGCATGAACGCGCCTGTTTTCTATTTCCGAAATGCAAAGTGCTTGATCCCAATTTAGCAAAAGACGAGGTGAACTCTGGCGATTACTAAAATTTCTAGTAACATGTAAAAGAAATTATTTACTAAAAAAGAGACACATTGAAAACAAAGGAAAAGTGAATAATTTTAAAAGTTAAAACTTTGATACCACACGGGTTATAAGTAGCAGCTTTCCTGGTTCCTGGTTCTCTAATAACTAATTTCCCTTAGTCTGGGTTTACACACGCCGAGCTTTTCGCGCCCATACCGAAGAGAGAGAAATAAGAGAAAATAAAAATGTAGGCGTTAAAAGCTCGGTAAAGTGTGTAAATCCAGACTAAGTGCTCCTAAGTGTCACCTCAACTTTTCCATATATTCTGTTACACTGTGCTGCATTGTAATTGTTTTTTGTTGCTTTTTAAACTGTTGCCTAATACTTTTCGTTTGTGATAATTCCGAGGCGTACACAAATGAAACAAAAATCAGATAATAGTTTTTCCGTTAACAATAATTTCTTTTATTTTAAATATAAGTAAAAGTTAAATAATTAATATTTGATGTTATTAGAAATTAAGTAAAATATTAAAAAATAAGAAGAAGAAAAAAGAAAATAGAACTAAACTTTCTTAAAATGACAAATCAATTTAGTAACATTTAAAAATAAAATGTAATTTGTATGTTTTTTAATGATAAATTCCTGAAAAAAAACAACAACAAAAAATATGATATGAATTAATATTTTAATATTAATATTATCAAAAGAGAAACGCTGTACTCTGTAGAACTAAAAATCAAAATAAATAATGCCAAATATTATTTAAATGATATTTAATTGCAAATTAACTTTAATTCATCTCGTCGTTGTTGTTTAATTTGAAGCCAAAGATTTTCATTTGATTTATGATACCTAGACTTAAGACTAAGTATGATTAAGGAATTTCTGAATTTGATATTTGTTAATAGCTCAACTAATAAATAACTAAGTATAAATACTCAATATATTTTAAAATTACTAATGCATTTGAATAAACATGAAGTCCGACACACACAAGCAACGTTTTTCGATTACCTTAAATAGTTGTAGAATGAAGAAAAATTGCCAATAGTTGTGAAGAACTTTTGTTTCCGATTTTCTGATCCAAGAGAAATCAGAAATCAGCATCAGTCAGGACAATTCTAATATATATCACACCTGTATAAAATTTAAATCTTCTGGCCTGGGTGTCTAGACTAGTCCAATCAATTAAAATTATATAGAAATCAGATGTGGGGAACAGGTATAATTTCTTAAACTTCCTAAGCATATCTGAAACATTCAATGAATAGATGAAATAGAGCCTGTACCTAGCTATCCTATAGATTATTTACTCTGTGTTAGCGATATTTATCCGAGCCCAGCCAGTCCTATACTTTCCACTCTTTAATAAGTGGAATAAAATTGTTTTTTAATCTCAAGCAGAGAGTTGTTGGGGGTTCAAAACTCGGCACAGGCAAAATCAAAAAGTAGAAAAAACAATTTTTTTAAACGGCATCACCTATTGGCAGGCAATGGCAAATCTATAAAAGTAAAAATTTCCTAAGAAAAGCTTTCCATTTATGTACAAATATGGTATAACAAGCACAACATGAGTGGATGCGAAAAGCCCGGTTCAGACGCTCTATGTGCTGTTGTGCCATTAAACGAAGAAGAGGAGCGACTGGAGTATTCAACTAATAGATAGTGTGGGACTCTAACGCCTTCTGAATCTATGATTTTTTTGAAGCAATTGGCAATACCCTTCTGGTTCGCTCAATCAGAAGATCCACTGTTGATTAAAACTTAAACTTTCGATGTACTTAGGTACTATACTATACTCAAGAGATTTATGTTCGCCTGCAGCGATGGTGTAAACATCTTAGCACCCAAATTTAAAGTGGTGATTCAACAAAAGATTTGTCTTGTCCTGTCTCTCCATTTCGTATGATAGGTTTCCACCAGACCTAAAAAGGTACCGCATAACGCCTGGACTAAACCGTTAATGTCGAATTGTTTCAGCATAAAACTATTTCACTTTGTTAATGATTGCCTATGTCATCATACCCCCAGTTGTTTATGACTAATTCTGCTGTGACATCAGTTGTTTATTGCTGATCATCGGTTCTCGTTGTCTTCTAGCAAACGTTCAGCTTTGTGACGGCTTCTAGGTGATGCTCGATTATCATCTTTGAGTCAATGTGTACTCCTAAGTATTTTAGATGTGGCTACGAGATAATGCAATGGCCACTAACTGTGGTGCCCAGCTTTGAGCCCACCTTTCTTGTGCTCAAGTGTACGATCTAATTTGTTTGGTCTATCAACTCCAATTTCTTATTTTTTCGCCACCTTCTTTGTGGCAAAATTGCATCATTGCATTTAGCCTATAAATACTAAGGTCAAATCAGAGTTTCTTTCGATTTGTTTGAACAAATCTGGTAAATGCAAGCCGGAGTTTTTCCATTCAATGTCTTCATTATGTTCGATTTTCTAACTCTGGGCAATGCCAGCTATAATTTTTTTCAGTAAACGTGTTCTCTTTTATAGATGTAAGATCTAATAGATTTTCTTGTTACAACAATGAAAAATTTCTGGGTACATAAATAAAATATCTACCCCTTCTAATCTTAACCACTAGCTTAACCCCTCCCCTAACTGAATTTTCTCTGCACTAATAAGTTCTCGATCACTTCTAGCTCAAACGTTTATATTTCTTCGGAATATTCAAAAGAATAGGAAACATTTTCTCTCTCATTATGAATAGTTCTACCCCATAAATAATGATGATTTTTCTTTGTTAGTATTTAAATAATAATTAACTTAAAGAAGGTAAAAAAGAGCAATTGCAAAAAAAATTAAAAAGGAAAACCGCCTAATTTTGTTTTAAAAATGTTGTAAATTTTTTTTTAAATTATAGTAGTTATTTAAAATTTTAAAAATAAAATAAGAAAGAAAAAAGAAAGAAAAATCCTCCAAAATCTAAAAGCAATCTAATCCCAAACCATTTTACATAAATATGTACTCCATAAAATATATTTCAATAAATGATTAAAACTTTAAAAACATTATTTACATGCATAGTATTAAATTTAAATTTCTCAACTTAATTTATGGAAAAAAAAATATGAGAAAAAATTGAAAACAAAATCAAAAAATATTTTAAAGTGTACATTATTTAAAAACAAATACCGATTTCCTTTATTTAAACTAATTTAGTTTTTATAAATATATTTCTTAAATATAAATTTAAAATCTACATTTGGATTTAAATAATTTCTGATACTATAATTAAAAATATATATAGTATATTTATAAAAAACAAAAATAAAATATTTAACTACTTAAAGAAAAGATACAGAAAATAAAAATTGTATTAATGCAACATTATTTGATGTAGTGTGAAGTGCATTGAGTAATGATATTAAAAACAAAAAACAAAAAGACAGTAATAACATGTAATAATGGAATGAAATTAAAAAAAGAACAGTTAAAAATTATAAACATGCATATTAAATTATATTATTAATAAAAACATATATAAAACAAAAAATCAATTGCTTTATTATCAACTCGTGTGTACTTGCCATATGTAGATGTGTGAAAATTATCACTTGCAGCTGGAACTAGAATTGCCCTTTCCGAAACGAGATTTAAAAGACATACGAGTATATGTACAAATTCTGTTTGTCGCTAAGTTGGCACCACTGTCCTCTAAGTTTACTGACGTGAGGTGTGAGCTAGATCTGTCATTTTGTTTGTTAACACTGCTCGCTTTTGTCAGTTCATCTCAAAAGCGTTTTGCGATTTTATCGATCAAAGAATGTGTCTCAAGTTTTGTATTGCAAATGGAATTTCGTGTGCCGAATCGCTGAAAATATTACAGAAGGCTTACAATGAATCGACTTTAACAAAAACACGTACATGTGATGTAGTGCATTCAAAAGCGGTCGAGATGTGGTGGAAGATTTACCTCTCTCTGGTCGGCCATCAACGGTAACATCAATAAAATGAAGGAAATGGTGACAGAAAGTCATTTAAGTTTGACAGAGATAGCCGCTGAAATCTGTACCCGATTCGTAAACGATTGTTTGGGTATTATACGCGTTGCCGCTGGACTAAGTATGTAGTTCCGAAAGACCTAAATTTTCTTCAATATTGTGAAAGAATTTCGGGCCAAAAACTCAACAAACATCGTCGAACAACCACCGTATGCACCTGATATGGCTCCGGCTGATTTTTACCTCTTTCCAAAATTCAAATTACTCAAAATTCAAATTACTCAAATTACTAGCACTTTCTTTTCTTTTTTTTAATGGCACAACTGCCCATGGAAAGTCTAGGCCGAGCTTTTCACATCTACTCTTGTTGTACGTGATATATTTGTATATGAATAGATGGGACCTACAGTTGCATGCCGAATCTGAACGGCGAAGTGAAAAGCCTTACGTAGGCAATTTTTACTCTTGTATGTTTGCCATTGCCTGTCAAGAGGTGGTGCCGGGTTGAAAAATAGTTGATTTCGCCTGTGCCGAGATTCGAAACCCGGACACTCTGCGTAACATTCCAACGCACTGCCACTATGACACAGCGAGTGGTAGCTACCACTCGCTTATCCTTTCAACTTTAAAAATTTCTAACGCTTTTTGTTTGAAATGTAAAATGGTTGTTTGAAATGTAAAATTTTACTAGAAACTGATAAGCAGCGCACCCTATCAATCGAGTATAATTCATACTTTAATTCTATCAGCAATAATTAGTGGTTTAAGCCGCTCTGACCTTTTTTCACTAATTTAAAAATATTTATTATTATTATATTTAGAATACACATCACTTTGAAAATAAAATATTTTTTATATATTTTGGTTGAACAATGAAAAATTTCCACAATCTCAAAGAAATAATACAGTGCCACCACCTAAAATATGAATGGGATTCCTTCAAGATAAAAAATGAGGGAAACACATTCTCATTTCTTCTTTATTTGCACTTTAGTAAATGGGTGTGCCAGAGGTGGAACAGAAAAAACAATTTGAAAATGAAACCTCCTGAATAATTACATTTTTTCCTAATCATTTTAACTCTCTACAAGGCACTTAGACCCTTTAGACTTTCAACCGGTCAATTGAAAGAACTCTTTCGGTCACACAGCAAATCAAATTTACTCTCTGATGCTAGCCCCTTGACCGGTGATGGAATAGCCACATTCGTTATTAACCAATAAAGCATTTATGTACATATATTTTCTGGCTTGAACAAGTATTTCATCTAAGTCTTTTCTAAGTCTCTTGAACTTATGTAAATCTGTTGGCAGTGACTAAAATTACTCTCTCCATCACTCTCTGTCATTTTGTCATTTTACATGAGAAACAAAAACCAATTCGTCCTTGTCCTCGGCGGCAACTTTTCAGACTGTGATAACAGCCATACTATCGGAGTATTCGACTCTTTACTTGCCTGGTTCTATACTTATATACTTATATCCGTAAAAAAAAAGTTACCAAAGTACCCGGGAATTGGTCAATAAAACACAAAATATTTTTTATTCATTTAAATTTTTTGAATCTTATGCCAATGATTAAATAATCCAATCATTAAAACATTTTTCGACTTCAGTTCTCGACTTGTGTCATCTATCGACTTAAAACGGGTGTCTCGAAGTGTACGAGGTGTGATCAAAAAATAACCGTTATTTTCAAATTTCGTGAGCTACGTATTATTAGAATTATGAATTTACTACCTATCAAAGTTCTGCCACAGAACCATATATTTATTATATTTGAACCCGGCATTTTTCTAATTAATTTAATAAATACTTTTATGAGTGAAACCAAATGAAACTATGAATGCTTATATCGTGAAACTATGAATGTTTATATCGTGTTTTAATTTGGGAAATTGTGTTTTCCGAATTTGGCCCGAATTTCATCTTGTGAGATTATATGGTGTTTTAAACAGGTTCCATGAACGTTAGGTTTCCCATAGAGCCCTTTGGTTGAAAAGAACGATTTCATTGAAATCTCTCAATTTGGAGAGCACTATTTCATTGAAATCTAATATATTGCTCCTTAGGGAGTATTGAATGCTTCTTTGTTCATTTATTATTACTCTATGGAGTAATCAAAACTTTATTAGCTGAGCATCTGAAATGATTCTGTATTTAGTGAAAAGATTTCATGCAAATGATTGAGAGAAAGTGGTCGCTGTGGCGTAGTGGTAGTGCGTTGGACGGCTGCGCAGAGTGTCCGGGGTTCGAATCTCGGCACAGGCAAAATCAAAAAGTAGAAAAAATAATTTTTCTACTCGGCACCACCTCTTGGCAGGCAATGGCAAACCTACAAGAGTAAAAATTGCTATGAAAAGCTTTTCACTTCGCCGTTCGGATTCGGCATTAAACTGTAGGTCCCTTCCATTCATGTACAAATATAACACGTAAAGTAAGTAAAGTTAGATGGAGGGAAAAAGGAGCTAATTGAATTAATTATTGAATTTGGCACCCAAGGAATTATACAGGGTGGTCCATGTATAAGTTTCTTGTTAAAATAAAATAAGATTAACAAAAAAAAAAATAGATGTTTTCGGTATATTATGGGTTTATTAGTGTTTAAGCCACCCTAATGCACCTTTTCTTTCCTATTCATTTTCTCTATCCTTGTTTCTTTTCGTTCTATTTCTTTTCTTGCTATTGCTTTCTCTTAGTTGTTCTCTAGAACACTTTCACACCGGTCGGTTGGGCTTTTCAATATTTATTGTAATATTTATTGTACAATTTTTCCTTCCAATAAATTTGTTAATCTTGTTTAATTAAAAATACAAATTCCTTGTGTTTTGATACATATATAATTCACTTCTGAATTAAACAATTAGAAAGAGCAAACACGATACGATCCATGTGGCTTCCTCGGCTGGTTGTGCAGTAGTGGTTTCTGATTCTATCGCACGCATCGCTCGGACGATATTCGTCTTAAGGGCCTGAATCATAGACAAATAGACAACAACAAAAAAGTCTAACGGGGTCGAATCGCAGCTCCGCGGCGACCAATTGACATCGCCAAGACGGCTAATAACCGAAGATCAATTGATTGATAGGCTGTTTGACATATCGCGCCATCCTTAATCAATGGGACCTTGTAAGCGAATAATCATCAGGTTGGTGCGTAAAATGTTGACTTGTTGAGAGCGATGGCGAGTCGATGTTCCTGGATTGAGTTGCACACTCTCGGCAGCAGCAGCCAATAAACGCACCGTTTGGGCAACACAGCACTCACTTTTAAATTTAAGTTTGCAATATTTCCCAACGTTGTTAAAGCGCAAAACTTGTCCTGCGCCGGTAGGATACTTACTGACAGTCAAGATTTCGAGCGGAAAAGATTCAAAAACAAACCACTAGATGAAACACCCTTTATTATTACCTGACAGTATGTATATTAAATTAAATTATGTGAGTTCGTTTGGTGCTGAATCAATAGTTTTTAAATTCCATGACATGTTCTTACATCTCAGATTCGAATATATCGGAAGCTTGTAAATGTATGAGAGCTAATTGCCATGAAAGCGCAATTCAGCTCAATACTTTATGTTAATTGTTCGTTACAGTTTTCCTGCACACAATTGAAAGTTTTTGACCACACCCATCGAGTAAGTGCGTGTAATTATGATGAATTTACAAAATTTACGCAATTCAAATTTGAAAATTATTACTTCCGTGCAGGGATGAGTTGAAGATGCAATCAGGGCATATGATAATTTTATCTGGGCCTTTAGGTCATGCTTCAAAAATGAACAATTAAATGAATAAGGAAAACGAAAAATATATGATAATCTGGGGGAAAAAAGCAACGAAGAAGAAGAAGGGGAGACCTTGTGACTTTGTAACAAAATCAAATTGAAGAAAATGAAATACTTCCAAATTATAAGTGGCTTTGGTAGTTGTGGTGGTCGGACACAAATGTGCCATTAAATGTGTAGCCCAGCAGCTTGTGGTCAATAGCATTTTAATCAAACAAATAAACAAACACACATACAGACACACTTTAAGAGAAAAGCGACAAAGTGAGAGAAAATAAAAACTGGAAAACTATGAGAAAAACAAAAAAAAAATGGGTTAAATGTGTGTAAAATAAGCGGCAGAAGCAGCAACCACTTGAAAAATTTGCTACTTGAAAGTGATTGCTGCCATCAGTAAAAAAACAAAAAAACGTAAAATAAGCGCTCATAAAAATGAATGATGTACCTATGCCTGGCGAAAGATAGCTACATATGTATGTGTGTGTGCAATGAATAGCAGGGAGCTGCAACTGAGTGGGTGGCTATGGTGTGTGAATGTGAGTGTGTGATGGAGATTTGTATAAATTTATACCGCAAAGATACAAAGATACAAGATACACATTAAAAATGATAAGAGCTCCAAAATGGGACCAACCCAAAAACTAAAAAAAAAATGCCAACAACCTGCGCGCTACACAGCATATTTTGCTGCGCCATTGCTGTCACATCTCTACCGTTAAACAGCAGCAGCAGCAGCAGCAGCATCCATACATCGTACACTTTACCGAAAAGCAGAAACGAAGCAGATCCACCGAACAAAGTAAACGCTTGTGGATGCTATCGGTAGAGCGTACAAGTTGTATGCAAGTATCTGTTAAATATACTCACAAGCACTTTCTCTCCCCCTGCCGCTCTCATTTAATTAGCTCATTGACTTTGCTCAGCTTGTAACGGAAAGTATCTTTTTTAGCGCCAAATTTTGTATTGACTGCAAATACTTACATATTTAAGACTCTGAGAGGAGAGTAAATTCTGAATACTTCTATACGACTCTCATTGAGTGTGGGCACACATACATATGCATTTTTAGGCATTTCAAGAAAGAGAAAGCTTGTCACTAAAAATCCCCTCTAACAGGAGACATTTTCTGCTACTTATAGTTATCCCACTCTCGTGTGCTTTCTCAATTTTCCCCAACGCATTTTGAGCTTTTCAAAAGTTTTTTGCAAAGCGTTTTCCATTCGTTTTAATAGCTTTACTATGCTTTGTGACTGTTGCATTTCAACTATTCTCTACAAATGCACACATCTATAGCTGGTGTTTCTTTTTACTGTAGCAGCTTCAATTCCCCTCTTTTTTCTGGAGTGTTCCTGCGTCCTTAAACAGCAACAATATATGAATTTTAATATTGATTTTTATGCTACGCACTTTTCCCGTAATTTTTCCTCGTTTACTTGCACAGAGCACAGAGCTCACACCCATTTAAATTGCATTCTCCATTTACTGGATACACAACGCACACTTGATTCTGGATTTTAAGTGGCTTCAGGCGAAATAACGAAGAAAAAATACAGAAATAAATATTAAAGGCATGGAAAATTTAGTAAATATTCGGGTTATTATGAGCTACCCCCTCCTAGCATCATTACTGAACAGCTTCCCTAATTAACATATTCATTTAACATAGCTTGCAATTAACCTAATCAAGTCAATTATTATTCCACTTTTGGTGATGTTGCTTTCAAATATTTTTGTGTTGAAATATAATGTGATAATTTGGATTGAGAACTTAGAAATTATTTAAAGGCTTATCTTCTTTATCCTGGTATTTTCCTCGTTTACTTGCCTTGCTTTTGTGACACTGTACTATATAATAGAGGCGCGTCTATTAAGCTTGGAACAAGTTGGAGAAAGATTCAATGGCGTTAAGATTCTTCACCCTCTCTTCAGTTTTGAAAGCTTTAAACGACTTCTTCTTTTTCTTGAATGGCTCAACAGCTCATAAAGCGTCTAGGCCGAGCTTTTCGTATCCATTCATGTTGTGCGTGTGGTGTTTGTATACGAATGGAAAGAACTTTCAGGCAAGCTTTCCTTTGTGCTTTGTGCACATAAAGAATATTACTGATCACTAGCAGAGGAGGTAACGAGAGATAACCTTCCTTTCCGTAATTTATCTTAAAAATTGGATCATTGTCCCTGGTATGCTCTTGCCTTCAACAGAACTAGTCAACAGTGTATTGAAATTCTATTCTTAAATATGCTTACTTTGAGAAGTAAGAGAATATCTTTCAAACTTAGCAGACTTCATGGTACTAAAAAGAGATTCTTACATCCATATAATTCACTTTGCGATTACACTATGGAGGTCTTACTTAGTCAGAAGAATTTCAGGACCTACCAGCTACTTAGTTTAAACCTTCCTCCTCTTTCTCTCTCTCCTCTCTCCGTTCCTCTTCGTATAACTATAGTTTTCTTTCTTCTTTTAACTGTAGTAGATCGTTTCTAACAATAATAATAATAATAGATACACTATGAAATACCAACCAATAGGGGATCGTGGCTGCAAATTTCGTGTGGACGAATGAAAGGACCCAGCTTTGTGCCTAACCCGAATGGCGATTAACAGTATTTTTTTGAGTTAATTTATTTTTACTCTTAGAGTAAATTGCCAGTCGAGAGGTTGGGAAGAGAGAAGGTTTCCCGATTTTCTATTTTTAATTTTATGTTGAACAAGGAATTGAACTTCAACCTTTCACGCCGTAGTCCCCGACCTTACCACTTCACCTGGGAATCGAAGCATACAATTATTTTTAAAACCAAAAACTTTACGTCTTTTACTTTATATTTTTTTATTTCCTGAAAGTTAATCAAAATTTATCTCTTTCCCTTTCTTATTCAAGATTTGTTTAAGAACTCTTCTACATATTTCTCTTTCATCGCTCTTTAGAAAGCTTAAGCCTACTATAGAATGTCCTGGTCAACGCCTAAGGTATTAATAACTGACTAATCCTACAAAGTGAATATAGAAAGAGTGGAAAAGCTTAGTACAAGTAGACCTAAAAGATCTACTTAACTCAATTTAGCTCTACTTAGGCTCTATTTAGCGTTGTTTTAGTTCTTTCCAAAAGTATTTTAATGCAAATGAATAGATCACAATGGCTGTTATATACCAGGATTATCGCTAAAATCCCTCTCCTGAGCCCCAAACAAACGTAATGTAAGTTGGAGATTCCATGCTACCACCCCCCACAGGCCAGTTTTTTTATTTTTTATTTATTGATATATTCAACACACATGGTGGACCCCTATGAATGCAGAGCATTGTGTTGAATGGAAAGAAGATTGAAAGGTGGGAGGAAGAAGGAGGGACAATGAGAGAGGGAATGCAATCACACAGGACACCGATAACGAGACACCGACAGCCATTGTGGCAAGTGTTATTCCTTTACCACAATGAACTTCAGTTTATCAGTGTCGACTATGACCGCATGTAGCGCCAAAGGCCAAGCTTTTCGCATCCACTCATGTTCTCATGTTGTGCGTGTTATATATGTACATGAATGGAAGGGACCTACAGTTTTATGCCAAATCCGAACGGCGAAGTGAAGAGCTTTTCATAGGCAATTTTTACTCTTGTAGGTTTGCCATTGCCTGCCAAGAGGTGGTGCCGTTTAGAAATTTTGTTGTTGTCTATTCTAAGATTTAAAGATCTTTAGGCAATATATCTTCCAAGCTTTAAGGAGAAATAAAATAATGAATTTTATCTAATCTAGAGGATATTAGGTACTTTTAGATCCCTCTGCAACTCCTAAAGCCTAATAACCACTGGGTCGAAAAAAAAACAAAAAAACAATTTGCAGGTTGTAAGTAGGTAGAAAAGCAAAAGCAAATAGTGTGTTGAACTTATTCTTTGCAAAAATCCGCTTCAGTAAATAGAATATCCAATTTTCCGTGCATAAGTTTCCACATTCACTAATCTTAAATTCACATCATTTGTGCTCTGTACTTGCGTGAACGAATTTTTTTTTTCAACTACCAAGGCAACACTAGCCATATACCGAAAAAGGTTAATGTCCTTTGCGTCAAGTACCGCGCATGCTTCGTAAAAATACGCTAAAGTTTTGTGGAAGTGCGTGGTGAATTTGTAAATAAAACAAAATTTTGGGCGCGTAACTTTTTCATTTTGTTGTTATGATTATGATTTTGTTTTTCGGAAAAGTGCATAACATAAAAAACCTTTCAAGTAGTAACCAATAATTTTTACAACTATGATATTTTGAAAACGACATATAGTATAGCCCAATAAATAATATTGTAAATGAAGCAAAAATGCAGTACCTAACTAATTTTACTTGTGTGTGTAAAGGAAATATGTACATAAAATATAGTATAGTTTCAGGGATAAATGAAATGCGAGTACTCTTAACTACCGTATGTGCACTGGATGCAATAAAGTAATGCGCATTCATGCATTTTGTGCTTTTCGTTTTTATTTTCCTGGTATTATGTGCATGGAACACTATGTGCACATTTCAGTTGATTTCGTAGCTCCCTATTCAATACTTCAATTCGCATTATTATGGAGTAGAGTAAGTAGGAAAGTAGTGAAAGCAGGGAAGTGCTTGCAAAGATTCTGACGCTGTAATATGTAATGTACACAGGAAATATGAAATTGTTCTTATTGCTGTTAATCGCTTATGTTTACAAATTTTGTTGCAAGCACGTGTAAGCACGCGGAGGAGGCCGAGGAGGAGCAGCAACGTATTCGTTTATGTTGTTGCTCAAACAATGATAGAATAAAAAATTGTTAGCAATCCTAAAAGAAAGAAAGAATGTATAAAAGAATGTCTATGTTTTACAAAAAGATTTAATATTCATACACATTGTTTTACGTATATTGAGTCAATATTTATCTGGGTTAGGAATGTTGTTGACATCGACGCTCAAAGGATTTGTACAGAAAATATGTCGTTGACTGGGGGAAACAAATGTTTACTAATGATTTATTTATGTATGCATAGTATGTTGTCATGTTTTACACAAGAGTGCAATTTGATTTAGGCTCATTGGCACGGTCCCTGTGTATTTCGGACGTTGTACTTTGAAGTTTGGAAAAGCGGAAGCTATTGGATGGAGTTGGGCTATCTTAAATAGAAATTGGTTTGATTTATTTCAATCTACGAGTATAGCAAAAAAAGACGAAAATACTTTTTTGAGGGCTACCTCTTCTTCGTCACTACTAGATCAACATAAATCGCTGGCTCCATCATCACTGAAGTTACAAAATCAACAAAATTGTACCTATAAAAATAATGATCTGAAACTGTTAGTGGCCCGAGGTAATACCAAGCAAGGGTAAACTAGCGTTGTCATGCCAGCAAATGAATGCTCATAGCCAATCTACTATAAAGAGACACTTACTATAGGCACGCAACTATTTTTTTTAATAACGACATACTTATATGTCAAGGTATTTGAGTAGTAGGTTTTAGCAATCCCTCTTTAATTCGAATATCTCATTCAGCGTAGTTTAGAGCGATCGCTTTGAAACATCTGCTTATCCCCTACAAAGTAATACTCTCCACTCTTCTGCTCCCTAGAAGAGTATGAAATGGTCTGGCCTTGGCGAAAAACGGTCATTGACATCAGGAAAGTGAGAGACTCCCTTTCTTTTTCTTCCAAGTGCTTCATGTTTCACTTCTATATCGTCTCTTTCTTTACTTTCAATGTTCTTGATTCTGAACTCATATTTGGTAAATAAAGTTTTCGCATAAAAGATTGGATTGGGCCCATGGGAGTACCACAGTTTTCAAAATTTCACAGCGGTACATTTGTTGGTTGATGTTGACTAATTGTTCCACAAAAATCAAGGGTGTTTTGCTATTTGCGCAAATCCCATCCCATATCATGAGGGATTTCAGAGAATGATGATCCAGGAGCCTCTGTTGACCCGCATCTGTCGTTTTAACTGCTATGCGCTTGTTCAACAGTAAACAGTTTTTCATCTGTGATTACGATTTTTTCCCATCCAATTCCTCCGGCCTGACGTTGAAGTAGGCGACATCTTTGGAGTCGTACACGCTTGTTTTCACCCAGTAAGTAACTGGCCTTTTGTGAAGCTTGTAAGCATTGAGTCCTAGTTCGTTTTTTGCGATGAGTCGAACTGGTTCACGATTGTTGCCAGTGTCGTGAGCAACTTTTCTCATGGAAACCGTTGAATTACGCTGCATCCGCTTTTTAACGATTTTACGATTCCTGGAAGTATTGATAGAGGCTTTTCTGCCTCCTCTTAGACGATCACCTTCATGACCTAGCTCCTTAGAAGCTGCCGCGCAATCTCACAATTGCGTTTGCCTAGCTGGTGCAATGTTACAATAGCTGACCAATTATTTGACATCGTACAATAAATAACTTAATGAAATGTAGATCACGCAAAAACTAAATCTCGATTACGTAAAATAATACAAAAATGAAGAAAATTGCTATATTGCTATATTTTTCTATAGCGCGAAGAAAGTTGTATACACTCATTAATTGTTGTATATGTAGATCACATACAAATCAAATTTAACATAGTCCAAAGTATGTGTCACAGTAGGTAAAAGAAACAATGATATTTAGTAGATATTTGAAAATAACAGCTAGTTGTTCACTAATGGGTTAATATACGCAACAGCAAAAAATTACTTTGCATATTTTGTGGCTTCCTTCTCTTGTATGGCAAGCTCAATTCGCCGCAATGCTACGTTAATTTATTTGCTGTTTACAAGCGAAATATCATAAAAATTCAAAAGTATCTAATAGATTCGGATACGATGGCAAGACGACGACAAAATACTGGTATCGTAAATGTTATGTTTTTCATTTTGCTACGTTCTAACATTTTCGCGCTGCTGCCTGTGCGAATGTTGTAGCTGCGTAGACAGACAGAGAGATAGGAAAGGAAAAAACCATTTGAACTACATGCCAAGCAAGCAAGCGTTTGTATGGGGATGGTCGAACAGTCACAACGGCGAACAAACGGTCGAACGAATGCTGCTGCTCTTGCTGTTGCTGCAGCGGCTTACATGCTGCTGGCTGCTTTTAATGTGTTGATGACGATGATGTTGTTGGTGGTTGGATCGTTAGTTCGTTCGTTGGTTGGTTGGTTGGTCGCTGGTGGTGGTGGCTAGCTAGCTGCCTGACTGACTGACTGGCTGACTGTGCTTTTATATTTTTTCTAGTGTATGCGGCTTGTTCGATGTTTGTTGACTGAAGTTGTTTTCAGTCTGAATCGAATTGTTGTGAACGATGGAAGAATTTGTTGAAGAATAGTTGAACTCTCTCGCTCGTTGTTTGTTTGTTGTTTTGATGAGATTTAGTTAGTGAGCTGTGAATTGGTGAGATAGATACTACTCTGATGAAGTAGTGAACGTAAACTAGACATAGAACGAAGATGAACGGTGATTGAAGAAGGTGTCGGTCGTATTTTGTGCATTTGTGTTCAATTTAGAATTTTGGCAAATATTTACAAATACTTTTTAGTGTGAGATTACCGGAAAGTGTCAAAATTAAACAGTGTAAAAGTAGAATTGTAAAAATATATTCTAAAATAAACTATTTCTTTTTTTTTTTTTGGAATTTTCAGTATCTAAATTAATGTGCTTCAGCGCCTAAAAGTCTGCCATTGTTTTTCAATAAAATTTCCACCCTCAAATCGAAATTACAACGCTCGAAAAAAGTGAGATTGCCAAAAAAAAAAAACATCAAACATAACTCAAAGGAATACTGAAAATTTAGCAAAAAGAAGGTAAAAACGAAACAAAAGTGAAAGAAGCGGTAGCAGTATTCAACCTGCATCTTTTTAGCCAAGTGCGCCAGTGTGCGTGTGTCCTTTCGAATAGTGTTTGTGTTTGTGTTTGTGTTTGTTGTCTGTGTAGCAGTAGGTAAAGCACTGCTAAGTATCCATACACTGAACTCATCATCACTCGTACATGGTCACACACACGACTACAATATCAATCAGTCAACACAAATTTTTACCCTCTGTGTGCATTTACATATACAATAAAAAGGCACCTATGTAAATGTGTGTGTCTATGTCTAGCAGTTATAAAAATAAAAGGACATGGTAGTACAAAAATATCAACAAAAATCAAAATAAAAAAAAGAGAAAATAGCAACAGTCGCCAAACTGCCACCACCCGCAAATGAAAGGATAATTTTTTTCGTTACAACTCTGAACTTTTTATTACATACATAATATTTAGTTACTTACTTTGAGAGCCGCTTGTATTTTGATTGCAGTGCATAGAAAATAAAATCAAGAAGAAAAGAAAACAAACAAAAAAAAAAACAAATTATAATAATACATAATAAGTGGAAAAAGAAACGAGGGATCAACAACAAAAGTATATCGTATACAACATTCGACATCCTCCTTCTTACATTCACGTTTTTCTAGCAGATTATATCAGCCGGCGTAGATAAAATATTTTTCTACTTCTTTCTACTACTTCCTCTTGCTGTTGTGTTTGTTCTCATATTCATTCATTCATTCATTCATTCATTCATATGCAGATATGCTCTCGTTTTAACTTCATAGTACACTTCTTAGTGCAAAATAGACTGCTGCAATTTTCGTATATCGACGCATACATTTCAAAATAACTACAAAAATGTAAGTATCTCATTTGTATTGTAAATTGATTTTCAAGAACGTATTTTAAGTATACATAGTTAAGTTGAATTTGCCATTTTCTTTAACTGTTTACGCAATTGGTCTTTTTGCGAATGGAATGTAGGGAATATTAGCTAGTCGTACTTATTAGCCAAAGGTCGGACGGTTATATCTTCCTTCTTCTTCTATAGTCTTGCAAGTCATCCATGAACGACTATGGCACCGAAGAAGCTGAAAGCCTAATGAAGAATCTTAATAAGATATTGCACCATAAGAACCATTAGTCTGGTAAGTCACAGGTTTTTCGCAAGATATGGTCTGACGAGATGGGGTAGGATTTCAGCGGCTTCGTATTTATAATATCACAATTTAAGAACAAAACTACTTTGGAAATTTGCTTATTTTTCTATATGTTTCTACACTCTGCATACTCGGTGTTACTTTACTTTTAATGGCACAACAACCCATGGAGGGCCTAGGCCGAGCTTTTCGCATTCACTTATGTTGTGCGTGTTATATTTGTACATGAATGGAAGGGACCTACAGTTTAATGCCGAATCCGAACGGGGAAGTGAAAAGTTTTTCATAGCAATTTTTACTGTTGTAGGTTTGTCATTGCCTGCCAAGAGGTGGTGCCGTGTAGAAAAATTATCTTTTCTACTTTTCGATTTTGCCTGTGCCAAAATTCGAACCCCGGACACTCTGCGTAGCAGTCCAACGCACTACCACTACACCACAGCGACCACATACTCGGTGTCCTGGGTAATTTATTTTTGATCGAGTAACGGTAATTTGTAACGCCCACAATTAGGCATCGTCGTATGTATGAACTGCCTGCATAGCGGAATTGACTAACACTTAAGCAATCTCAAGCAAATTTAGAACAGAAATTTGGTATTGTCAGGAAGAGATTAAGTTCTGAAGGGGTAAGCTGGGGGGGGAGGGGGAGGAGGGAGGGGGTATCGGTCAAGGGGGTGTGGTACCACCCATACATAGAGTAATACTGAAAGAAACTCTAAAGCGAATTGAAAAAAACTCAATGGTACATCAATGGTACATCATTGAAATAACCTCTTAAGCAATTACGCTGAAAATTGTCAACATTGGGCAATAGCCACGCCTACTTCCAATACAAGTGAAATATCAAAGGAATTAGTAAAGCAAATGGAACCAAATTTGGTATACACAGTTAAGGTAACTTAAAAAAAAAATAAAAACTTATGCGATAATCATCATTATTGAGCAATAACCACGCCTACATCTCCTAGAAAATTTCTTGTGGTGAGTTAGTGGTAAAAAAAAATAATACTTGACCAGAAAAATTTAACCCTCTGTTGAATGCAAAAAGTTGTTTTTTTTTTCAGAAGATATGTAGCGTATAGACGCTATGGTAAAAGCCTAACCTAAGCCGTCAACGGGATATTGCATCAGTATCATTAGTCTGGTAAATCACAGGCTATTCGCAAGGAACGGCCTGATGACAGGCGATGGGGGGAGAACGGACGATTTCATCGGGCCCGGATGACAATTTAAAAAAAAATAAAGGATATTCTTTGGAAATTTGCTTATCTTTAGTATATATATGTATATAGTATATGTTTTTATAGCCTACACAATCTATGGACAGGGTATGATTATTGGTTTTAATCATAACGCGCCCGAATTTTGCTTTCGGGATTACTTTTACAAAAGTTTAGTCAGCTGTAGACGCTGAAAAATATGTATATGTATAGTGTGAAAATAATTGAAGTTACTACTTTTCATTCATCCTGTTCTTGACCTGACCTTTTAGTAAGTCAGAACATGCTGAATCAATAAGAATTTATTACTTTTGGGAATACTTTGTTAAAGTATTATAAACGAGGTTTAAATTTAGGTTTAATTTTTGGAAAAATTGTACAATTGACTAAAATGAGTTAAAATAGGTATATGAGTCGATACATATCAAAATCGCCTAATTCCACAATGATAAAATTTTTCCAAATTCACGTTCTTGATTTTTCTTTCAACTTGACAGTATTGCATTTAAGGTTTGGTAAATTTTCGCGATGACCTTAGGCGGTTTTGATATGTATCGACCAGTATATAAGCTCTACGTGGGCTTAGAGGTCCATAAGTTGAACATCTCCTTTCCCACCGGCCTGTATTTCTCTCCACTGCCATGTGTTGGAAATGCTCTTTTTGGCCAGCCACATCCAGAACTAGTTCCATGGGCGTCGAATTTAAGTACACTGCTCAACCATATATAGGTACATACCTAATTTATAAATATTAAAACTCAAAACTTTACTTTTACTCTTCTCATTATGGGGAAAAGGGTCAGATTCATCATTTCCCCAAACTTTCAATAAAATAGAAGTCCATCAAAAAATGTTTCTACTGAGTTTTTCACATAAACAATAAAATATTATCTCTATATAAAAATTCTAGGTTCAAGCTCCTTTAGACTCTTTCCACCCCTTAATTCTGCGCCTAGTTTAAAACCAGTTGTGAACTAATTGAGTCGCTATGGCTTAGTGGTAATGCGTTGGACTGCTACGCAGAGTGTTCGGGGTTCAAACCACGGCAAGGGAAAAATAAAAAATAAAAAAAAGGAGAAAAAATAATTTTTCTACACGGCACCACCTCGTGGCAGGCAATGGCAAACCTACAAGAGTAAAAATTGCTATGAAAAGCTTCTCACTTCGCCGTTCGGATTCAGCATTAAACTGTAGGTCCCTTTCATTCATGTACAAATATAATACGCACAACATGAGTGAATGCGAAAAGCTCGGCCTAGTCCCTCCATGGGCTGTTGTGCCATTAAAAGTAAAGTAATGAACTAATTGAGAATATTTTGACTAGTGGAGGCTATCTGCGAATTATACTTAAGGTTTTTGTCTAAGTAAATTTTATAGAACTGATTTCATTTCAATGCCACATACCACATCTCGGCAGTCAATATCAAACCTTCTCAGTTTGCTTTTTAAACTAAAATTAGAGAGAAAAGACAATGCAAAGCTCACTGCGTTTTGACGCGGCCCCTGTGTGCACCTGATGGTCATTGCTTCTATTCAATCTGACAAAGTCTGCTGCGGCGCTGTGAATTGCCAATTTTAAGTTTATTTCCCCAAGAATTGCTCTATGTGAAGTACATTTGTGATTGGAAAAAGCTTTTATAATCCTTCTAATCCTGAATTGAAACTGGCAAATGGCAAACCTACAAGAGTAAAAATTGCCTATGAAAAGCTTTTCACTTCGCCGTTCGGATTCGGCATTAAACTGTAGGTCCCTTCCATTCATGTTCAAATATAACACGCACAACATGAGTGGATGCAGAAAGCTCGGCCTAGGCCCTCCATTGGCTGTTGTGCCATTAAAAGTAAGTAAGTAATCCTGAATAGAAAAATCTGAGCAAAACGAAACGAAGAGCAGGGCGTTTTGAGGAAACCTCCTCAAGAAAACAGCCCTAAGAGATTATGTATTATTTTTCCTCATTTCATATCCTCCACATATGTTGTTCCGGACTATACCACAAGCTGAGAAGAGTTTTCAGTATACTTATTTAGCAACTTAGATTATAAAACTCTGTGGTTCATAGAATCGTTTTGGTGCAACTAAATCGCTAGATAGGCGTGGAAACGGGAATGAGCTGATTGAACTCTCTGCAGATTGTAGATGTGAGATTACATATCTAGTAAGTGTAGAGGTATTCCAATGTACCAACTTCAAGTCGAATATAGCATAAGTATTCATTTTTTTTTTAATAATTATTATCTCATGAAAGCAAGTCAAGTCCTTTGTGGGTGGGTGTAGGTATAAAAAATCAATTGAAACTGATTTAATTTTTGCTTTAATACTCATAAATTCAATTTACTTAGCAGCTTATGTGCAATTATGCAACGAAATTAAAACTCGGTCAGCAATCTTTTATAGCTTTTATAGCACATTTTCACAAAGATTCTCATACTCATGAGCATACATAGTAAGTATGTATGCAGCGCCAGTGCTCCAACTTCATATGATGAAGTGAATCTATTAGAATTCACGTCATTAACAGTGAAAATGGAATAGAAAAAGAGGCAACAAAAACAAAAATAAAAAATTAAGCATAAATAGTAAATAGAAGACTTTGAGTCCTATACAGAAGTGCTCACCACAAGAAACACATTCGTTTTGGTGGTCCCCCTAAGGATCGGATTTGCCGCCTGTTGGGGCAATGCAGCACCATTTTCTATATTATATGCTAAGTCGCCTAGTGCACAGCACAGATCCAATTACACAAAAAACCAGGCAACCGACTACAGTAACAAGCAAATGCCATCCCCAAGTAGAACACCAGCTCAACACAATTTCCGCCATCACCAGCTCCATTCCATCATGGTGCACCACTGCCAGGCACACTACGTGGTGGTACAGCAGCGTTCGAGGAGTCATTGTCGTTGCTGCGGTCGTCCTCATACATTTGTTCCTTCTCTATATGCCTGCAAATGATTTTACTGCCAGACTGCAGTGGAAACATTCATTAAATTTTTCATTCCTTCAATTATGCCTCGTTTATTTCTCGCAGTTATTTTTCCTGTTGCCTACTCAAATGTTTTCTTTTTTTTGCTTACGTTCTTAGCTATCAGCGTAATAACAACAAGGGAATCTCGGAAAATGCATGCAATATTCTTTACTATTCCAAACACCATACCAAAAAAAACAAAAAACTATCATAAAAATTCATTTTACTTTCATAGGAATTTGCTCTATTTTTCCCTGTTGTTTTCTATTCGTTTCGTAAAGATTAGGATTTTGAGTTTCCCGTTGTTTTATTTACAACGATTTCGAGAATTACGTTTTCTCTTAAGTTTCAGGACAATAGGTTTCTTTAAGAAATTATTTATATTGTGTACTTGTGTACATATGGTAGTTGCCACCTGTCTGAGGATACGCGATTTGGAGCTTCCCAGTTTGATATTTAACGCATTTGAATTTCTCGCGATTATTCTTTTCCTATCTCTCAATAGAGTATTTCAATCGATGATAATAAAATAAATCAATATGATTTTATAATTATAATCCTTTAATTCTGTCTTTTGACACATCCAAAGGTTTCCGAAGCTGAAATGAGCGTCTTAGATTTCTTCGGTCCTTCAGCAAGTGTTTTACTTCGGCAACAATGGTTTCTTCTTATTTTAATGCCACAACAGCCGAAGGAGGACCTAGGCTCAGGTTTTCGCTTCCACTCATGTTGTGCGTGTTATATTTTTACATGAATTAAAGGGACCTACCTAGTTCTATGCTAAGTGAAAAGCTTTTCATAGGCAACTTTTACTCTTGTAGATTTGCCATTGCCTGCCAAGAGGTGGTGCCGTGTAGAAAAATTATTTTCTATAAGTACTTTGTTTTTTTGTATTTTGCCTGTGTCGACATTTGAATACCAGACACTCTGCGTACTAACGACGCTATGGCGACCACAATGGTTAGAACGACTAAAAATAGCTGCCAGCAAATGTTAAGACATTGTTCTACCATGTGAAAAGGAACTAGTATTATGCCTCTCCATTTTAGGCCAATTTTTTTTATCGGTGTCCTGTGATTGTATTCCCTCTCTCTCATTCTCCCTCCTTCCACCCACTTATCAATCTTCCTTCCAATCAATACATTGCTCTGCATTCATAGGCGTACACCCACTCAGGGTGAATGTACCAAAAAAAAAATAAAGAAACTTGAGACATCGAGTTCTTTTTAAAAAGCTAAGTCTGAGTTTAATTTTAATATTCAAGTCAATTCTTTTAGGTTAATGAAAATAAAGGTTCTTGGTTTTTCCATAAGTGAAGCAGAGCTAGGCATTTCCTTAGAAGATAAGTTGTAGTCCCCGAGGACACTCGGTACCACAGCTCCTGACAACGGATTCTATATGGAAGACCCCAGAGAGAGAGAGAGAGAGCTCTTCAAAGGGATAACCTCTTGTAATCACCTAAATCACTACATTTATGTATGTAGTGTTTGTCCAGGGTACGTAAGTACCTTTTGTACCTCACCCATCTGCAGATTTGTTCCCCAGTGTCTGCCTCAGCAACCGAATATCAAACTGTACTATATATCCCTTTTAGATAGCACAGCTAAGATATAACTTCGCTGACGTCTACCTGGGCAAGATGGGAAAAACTCAAGCCAAGATTTTTACTTCGATTAACCGATTTAGGTATATATTTTTTTTGGCAAGTAAAAGTGAAAAAAATACTGCTCTGATACCACAGATCATGTGCTGGTACGTAGCCCTCTTTTTTCTATAAAAATATCTTAATTTGAATCTTCAATAACTTTCATAAATTTGAATCCCAGTACTAAATTTTCGATTATGAGAATACTTTTCTTTGCCGTCTTCATATAGTATGGAAGTTTTTTTAAACTATAGTAAACCTTAAGTCTAGGCGATTTGAATTTGATTGATTGATTGTGTTTCTCTTCTGTTTTTTTAAATTTTATATACTCGTATCTTTGAAGATTTTGATTTGGAGAAGATTTTTTTATTGGAGTTATAATTTTATCACTTCTACGTAGTTAGGTGGCAACTCTGCTAACGCATTCGAATTACTCATCTTGACAGAAATTTACGGGTACCTAGTTGCATTTCAATAAACTTAGTATGTAAGTAGTTTTTTAATCTATTCTTTTGTCATGCAACAGCACCGAAGAATTTCTCATTTAAAATAATGCCTACCTGAGTAACTAAGAACATACTTACTTATTTGAACTTTTATGCTCGGGCACATTTTCAATTCAATTTTAGCAGCAGTTTAACATTTCACCACAAATACAATACAAATATTGTAGTGTAGTTAGGAGGTAGTAGTACATACAGGGTGTTTTTTGTTGGAAGTGTGGTTTTCAAGAAAAAATAAAACGCATATAATTTAATTTTATGGCCAAGAATTTAGCTTTATGATAAAGATAAGGATTTGCCATTATGTTTTAAAAACGATTTCGGGCAAGTGAAAGCCGTCACTGGTTTGAATAAATTCCAGTCTGAGAGGCCCAATTTTCGACCACTTTTTTGCAGCAATTGGGGCCGTATGCCAATAATAACGCGCCGAATATTCTCTTCCAAGGCGTCAATCATCTCGGTCTTATCTGCGTAGACAAGCGACTTCACATAACTCCACAAAAAATAGTCCAGCGGTGTTAAATCGCACGATCTTGGAGGCCACGCCACAGGCCCACGACGCGAGATAATGCGCTCACCAAAAGCTTCCTTCAATAAATTGATTGTTTCGTTGTGTAGCACCGTCTTGTTGGAACCGTAGATCGTCCACATCAACATCCTCCAATTCACAATTCAGGCACGAAAAAGTCATTAATCATGGCTCTATAGCGTTCCCCATTGACTGCAACATTATGACCAGCTTCATCTTTGAAGAAATATGGACCAATATGGATTCACTCTGCCCATAAATCACACCAAACAGTGACTTTTTGAGAATGTAACGGCGTCTCAACAATGGTTTGAATGGCTTGTGGATTATGATCACTCCAAATGCGACAATTTTGCTTATCAACCAAAAGTGAGCTTCATCGCTGAACAAAATTTTCTTGTGAAAGTCGCGCGAACCGAATCATTATTTTGGTAATAAATTTGCACGATTTGCAAACGTTGTTCAGGAGTAAGTCTATTCATTATGAAATGGCAAACCAAACTGATCATAAATCAAGTGGCAGCTGTCAAAAAGACCAACTCCGAAAAAAGTATTGCCAGATTGAAAACCACACTTCTAAAAAAACACCTTTTACCTATGTGCATACTTATACAAAATTCTTAGCTCACTGTAGACTTTTTATGTAGGCTTATTTTTGCAGTAATTCCATTTTATAACTCAATGCTACCGCAGTCTACCGGTATGCCACTTCCATGTACTACAATCAGCTCCCGTATTTGTTGTTTTCTTCTTCTCTTGTTACATAAGTTTTTTATTTTATTTGTTTTTGTTTTTTTTTTTTTTGATATGTCTCATTTCGTCTCACTTTTGAACTGCATCCAGAATTGCACACACGTGCATCCTAGATTATGTTTTTTTTTTCTGTACTTGATGTTACTGATATCCTTTCAATGATGCTCATAAAATTAGATTTTTATTTATTCATTTTCTTTTTTATCTAGAGTGTATCTGCTATTGTGCAATGTCACTGAACTTTTTGACGATTTTTTTGGCTTACGAATTGTTGTAAAGTCTTAGTAGGTAGGGAGAAGAGTGGGGGGGGGAAGCGGTGGGAAAGGAAAAAGAACAAACTTTGTGGAAGTAATTTGTTTTTGAATGTAACTAGTTTATATGTGGGATTATGCCGGTATTTTGTAAATACTTATCTACCGGTTTTTCGTATCCTACATTCTGGTAAGGTGTAACGTGTAAGCTTATATGAAGTCGCAATCTATAGCATGAGTGGCATAGTCATTATGAGAAGCTTAGTTGTCATAACTCCAGTTAAAGAAAATCAATTAAGGACTTATTTTCAATTAAGTAATTCAGATTATTAAGTTTAAAATGGGATTTTCTACTTGTCTACATTTAAAAGCAAATTTGTTGTCAAAGTATTATGAAATTACTATTTTCCATTTACCCAATCATGCTCCATTTAAAAGAATATAAGTTAAAACTTAATGAGTAACAAAAAATAAAGCATTTTTTTCATTGAGTTTTATTTTCTCTCCATCTCCATCTCCTTTACTTTACTTTCCCCATCAAAAATCTAATTCAAATTCTCTACATAGAAACTGTAACCGTATATAATTAAAACCACCTACGCTGCTAATTAATTGCCATTGTCACTAATCAAATATACAATTCAACCACACCGACGAACATAAAACAGAGAGAAAGGATGAAAAAATCATTCCTGCAATAATTTCAAACACCCGCCAAAGGCGAAGCAACCATAAATTATGCTACCACACCACTACCGCCTCACCACGTCAAAGAAATACATTCACTGAACAATATGGAGAACTACAACAAAATATACTTACTTACTTAGTTGACAGTACAGCCGATGATCGGTCTTGGCCGCCTCGATAAAACTTCGCCAGTCGCCTGTACAATGCGCGCCCTGGCGCCAGTTGATAAGGCCAAGTGCAGTCAGATCGCCCTGTACCTGGTCTCTCCATCGGATACTAGGGCGTCCTCAACTGCGTGTTCCACCACCGTGTCTCGAATAAATCACCCATCTAGCAGGAGCTCCGAAAAGGAGCAGGAGCGCGATAATGCTGGATTTTTATACGCTTGAATGTGTCAGTGTCGGCGTACAGGTCATACAGCTCATGGTTCCATCTTATTCGATACACATCGTCCACGCATATAATGTCAAGACCATCAGCGTTTGCTAGCAGCATGACACTCTTGTAGAAAATAGTGCCAGAAATGTCGATGTTAGCAGCTTGAATTATTTTCTCCAGCATAAGATAAAAGAAGTCGCACGATAGGTAGTCTCACCTTGTTTGAAACCTCTTTTGGTATCAAATGGTGCGGAGATGTCTGTCCCAATTTTCAGTGCGCTGGTGGTGTCGGTCAGCGTCATTTTGCAAAGACAAATGAGCTTCGTAGGGATACCAAAATCAGACATTGCGGCCTACAAGTGATCCCTAACCGTGCTGTCGAAGGCGGCTTTATAATCGACAACTAAATGATGAGTTTCAATCTGCTTTTCTCGGAACTCTTCCATTTGGTGTAGTGTGAATATCTGGTCGATGGTGGTTTTACCAGGCCTGAAGCCACACTGATAAGGTCCAATTAGTTTGTTGACGATGAGCTTCAGTCTTTCCCACAGCACGCTCGATAGAACTTTTTATGAGATATTGAGAAGGCTTATTCCACGGTAGTTGGCGTAGATCATGGAATCGCCCTTTTGTTATGGATTGGACAAAGTACGGTGAGGTTCCAATCACTTGGCATTCATCCGACCATATTCTGCATAGAAGCTCGTGTATGCGTTTTTTGAGCTCTTCGCCTCCAGTCTTAAGCAATTCAGCTGGCAGGCCATCGGCGGCACCTGCCATCTGTTCATTTTTCGGCCGAGCGATGGCTGTTAAGACCTCCTTAATAGTCGAGTGGCAGATTTCGATGTGGCGGGATTATTACAGCCATCGCCATTAATCAGTTGCGAGAAGTGCTCCCACTAAAACCTCATAGTATCCTGGACGTCGGTCATCAGATTTCCGTATTCGTCCTTGCAGGAAGAGGCTTCGGTCTTCAAACCGTTAGTCAGGCGCTCGAGACTAGGTCTCTTCCCAATCGAAAATGCAACACCAAGTTCGTGTCTTGAATCATGATAGCTATAGTAAATATAACAGGATGCCCTTCTGGAGTAATCCTCTCCTGTCCATCGCATTTCCTTTATAGACGTGATATAAGCTCGATATCTTTCGACGACACCTACCAGCTAGTAGATGTTCTTGTAACATCCTTGTAGATGTTTCGGACATTTCAGGTGCATATCAACATTAGGGTGTTTCGTTATCCGAGGATTTAGATTAGGCTTCAGATATTTTTTAACGTGGAGGGTTCCAAGCCCTACGCATAACCGTTCTTTCAAAGCCGCAAAGAAATCCGCCGCACGCATTAGTTAGCTCACTGACTGGTGTCGGAACACTATCCCGGGAGCGCCACAAGGAGGCTGTATTTTGACTGGAGATGGAGAAGCGCAAGGATCGAACATTGACTCACTCTCAACTATCACGAACTTTACCTTATTTTTTCCGCCCCACGGCCAACTACAAAATCTACATAAAAAGAAAGAACAACTGAATGGAAAGCTTCATTTATCAATTATGAATATGTACAAAACATAGAAAGGGAACATTTTACCACAACAAATAATTTAGACAACCCCTAATTGATGCAAATAGAAGCCACGCATCACCATCGTAATCATCACTAGAGCAGTACACATATACCATCAAAAGGATATTCCACAAACACACACTCTCACAGAGCCATACACACACATGCCGGCACATTTAAATATGAAAAATTGCAAGCAACCAGGCAGGCAAAACGCTTGAACTTGAACGTCAAACGTTGACTACAACATGAACTCCACCACTACTTCTTTTTGCTAAGAGTCTTGCCATTGAATGTTGTTATTAAACATAAAGAACAGAAAGATGGCGAGTGTGCGAGGGCAGTGGGCGAACATTGGCATGTCGTTCGTGCGCATAAAATATGCAAAAGTGCATATTTTTTCGCTCATAACAGCGGTAAAGAACATAAAAAAAAACAAATATAAAATATGTAAGTACGTGCATTAAAACCAAACAAGTTATTATTATCGATCTAGACTAAATATTTTATGCCGTGCAACGCAAATTTTTTAGTTTAGTGATTATATGAGGGATGTTATTTAATGGTTTAAAACTAATTCTCAAATAAATAAATAAATATACTGACTCAACGTTGTGGATCCAGGCACTTTGAAATCTTTGAACTCTTTTATTCAAACTTTTCTAAAATTATACTAGACAAAAGACTGGATTACTGCTATGACAAGGACTCTTCACTTCAGAGAAAATGTTAAGACTCACACATTCTCTGAAGCAATTCAGCATTTTTTCGAAAAAAAAAAACACAAAAACAATTGTCTCCTTTGCCTTATTTCGACTAAAAAAATAGACCTACTTTCATTTCTTCAAAATATGCCATAGAGAAAATAAAAGTAGGTAGAAGTTTGAAAAAAAGGTACTACTGTGGGCAAAAGTTAGTTAGACTTTGTTTATAATTTCAAATTTTTTTATTCATTCTTCCAAATCTATTTTGTCCCCTTCAAAGTAATCCCCCCGGCCCCAATACACTTGTGCCAACGTTTTTTCCAATTCTCGAAACAGTTGTTAAAGTCAATCTCCGGAATAGCCTTCAATGCGCTTAGCGATTCATGTTTAATGTCTTCAATTGACTCAAAACGGTGTCTACGAAGCGGTTTTTTGAGTTTAGAAAATAGCCAAAAGTCACACGGTGCTAAGTTAGGCGAATAGTGTGGTTGCGGAACGATATCAGTCGAATTTTTGGCAAAATGGTCTCATAAAACCAATGCAGTGATTTTGGAACCAATCGTGCATTCACTCTTCTTAGGCCCAAATGATGTTTTAAAATGGTTTTCACTGATCCTTCCGATATTCCAACGATGCCAGTAAGGTCTCTGACTGTTAATCGTCGATTCTCGATTCTCGAGCACCAATTCCTTGATTTTATTGACTTGTTGATCATCAGTTGATGTTGATGGCCGTCCTGGACGTGGTTCGTCGTCAACGCGTTCTCGATCATCTTTGAACAATTTGTACCAATCAAAAACACTTGCTCGCAACATACAATTATCACCGAAGGCCTTTTGCAACATTCTGAACGTTTCGGCACCAGAAATTTGATTTGATTCCGCACACAAAATTTAATGGAACTTCTTTGTTGAATAATTTCACTCATTGTGAAAATCGCCGAATGCACTTTTTGTACTTCAGAAAGACAAGCGTATACTAAACACTAATGATTATTTTGATGTGACATTTGGCACAGATGTCACCGACAGTCATACCAACCTTAAAAATATAATATTTTGATGAATGGGTTTCCGCGCGAAATTTAAATTAAAAAGTCTTACTAACTTTTGCCCACAGATATGAAAGTTTTTGACAAATTTTATAAATTTTATATAAACAAATATTATATAAAAACAATTGATAATGCATTATAAAAAAAAAAAAACAAGAAAATGTATTGAGCCTCATTGACAGGCTCATTTTAATTACATTCTTTACATTTTCCACCCTTTTTTTCCATGTATTTTGAAAAAGATATAAAATGTAAGAGCAAACATAAGATACAGTTATTTGTTTTCAAGTAAGAGAGACTGTCCTCTCTATATTTCTGCACTTTTCTACCAATCATTCAATTCCTGCTTCAGGGTTGCATATGACAGTAGTATAATTTACTATACATTGCATCCAGGGTACGAACCAAAAAAACACTAACGTAGTGTACGTTAGTGTTCTGTAGTGTACTATTGCAAATACGGTACGCAAGTACATTCACTACAAAAGGAACACATACTCTTTGTCGCTTTGTACACTAACGATATATGTACGGTAAGGTAGCGGACGGTACTAACTACACATACACTACCTCGATTGGTTGTGTATTTTGTACGCGTACGGTACGTTTAGTGCACTTATGTCTTTGCAGTGAAAATTTCTTTACGTTGTTGACAATGATGTGAGTATGAGTGCAATCAAACTGATTTCATTATACATACAGTGTTGGACAATGAAATAAGAACACCTTGCACTATAAAACTTCCATTGATTGTTTTTTTTATCGGACTTCTTATGGCAAACAATTTTTATAGGGAAGAAAATTGTATGGTATATACTTTATAAATTTCTAGGTGGCAACACTACACTTAAATATTTTTAGGGGATTACCAAACAAAAAAGTTGAAGCGAAGAATTCGAAGGCGGTCAATCAAAATAAGAACAGCAGACGAAAAAATTTATATTTTAAAAAGAAAACTTAAATTTGTTTATAATTTGTACTGGTAAGCATTTAAATGGTGGCATTTAGGGTAATTCATCAAATTAAATGTAAACTATTCCGTAATGTCACAGCAAAATGGGTCGAGCAAAACACTGCAGCAAGGAGGAGCGTGATTTGGTGAAAAAACTGCGAAATGAGGGACAAAGCATCCGCTAAATAGCTAAAACTATTAGCAGATCCTCGACATTTCTCTACCAATCTTTATTACCTCAAAAACACATAAATTTCATTGCAAGAGAGGTAGGCCCCGCAAAACTACAAGTGCAGATGACAATCGCATAAAAATGTTTGCGGCACGCGATCCATTTAAGGCAGCTGCCGCAATTGGAGAGGAGACAGGGGTTCAAATTTGTGATCAGTAAAGAGACGTTGAGTGGAAAAAAACTGTATGGGAGAATAGCACGAAAAGTACCAACGTTGACACAAAGACATCGAAAGTGTCGCATAGAGTTTGCTAAAGCGCACATTGAGTGGGATGGTTCAATTCATCCAAAAAAATGGCCTAACGTATTATGGACAGACGAAAGCAAGGTGAATGTTGTTGGAAGTGATGGCAAACTTTGAGTTAGACGCCCGAAAAATGTAGAATTGAGCCCAATTATACTAGGAAGACGTTTAAGCATGGAGGTGGAAGCATTATGGCATGGGGATGCTTCTCTTGGTATGGTGTGGGCCTACTGTATTGGATAAAAGAAACAATGGACAGATTACTTTACGTAGACATCCTTCAGGAGGTGATGCTTCCTTATGCTGAATGGAAAATGCCCCTGAAATGGCAAATGCAACAGGATAACGACCCAAAGCACACCTCAATCCTTGCGCGAGATTTGTTTTCCCATAATGGATTTCCCGTTATGACCTTCACAATCTACTGACCTTAATCCAATCGAGAACTTGTGGAATATTGTCAAAGAGAAGATTGACAGCACCAGAGCTAAAAACAAAGACGAATTGTGGCAATGCATTCAAAGAGCGTGGTATTCCATACTCCAGGCTAGTTGCACGTCTCTGGTGGAATCAATGCCTAGAAGGTGTAAGGCGATTTTAATTAATAAAGGCTATTCCACAATATATTAGCATTAGTCAACAATTTGAGTCAATATTTTATAAATTTTTTTTTTTAATTGAAGTGTTCTTATTGATTTGTCCTTTTGAAATGTGATTTTATGTATAACTTTTAAATTCATTTTTTTTACACTGAATTGATTTTATTTTTGTTTTGAGAAAAAATTAAACTTATGGAATAAATGAATAAAAGAAAATACCTTTTAAATTTATCATAAGCATAGAGAAATATTTTTTTAATGTTTTTGGTTCTTATTGTATTGTCTGACACTGTAAGTACTTATTTATGTATTTATACTGATTTATTCATATTTGTTCATTGCAATCAATATATTCTAAAATCAATAGAACAGTAATAAATATTCACATAATGTAAAGAAAACGTTTTTAAAACGTATGAAACAAGAAATGAAACATATAATTATAAAATTTTTAATTTGCAATTTTCAACTTAAAAAATGGCTGTTAAATTTTTTTTTTTTGTTGTTCCTCTTCAAATCTTCGAATTTTGTTTTTGTTTTGCATGTACAGTTGATGAAAGTGGTAAAGAAGACGAACGAAAACTAAATGCAGAATTCTGCTATAAGAAAGACATTTCTGTACAAAAGATGGCGCACCCTGTACTGTTTTCGTACCGAACTTGTATATAGTACATAAAAATGCTACCCTTCGTACCGAACTTGTATATAGTACATAAAAATGCTACCCTGAAATAAAGATGTCCTTTCTAAATATTTCCATTCTGTATAGCCCATGTCTACTTATCAGCTAATCGCCATTTTTAGAAAATCCACGACACTCATCTACGATCAGTACGGCATCAACTCGCGAATAAGAATAAGGGTGAAATTTTCAGTTGTGAAAATAATCTAGAAGCAGAACATTAGCCAATCTGTCCCAGAAAATACAATCACGTTTTGCAATCACAACTTAAAAAAAATGAAAAATGGTGATCACCATTAATGGCCAACGATTGAATGAAATACCTCAGAGTATGGGGACCCTATTCCAACGCTACCCAAAACTCAAAGAAAACGGGAGAACATTTTTATGCCAAGACATAAAACCAATGAGAATAACTGAAGATGTGCTCTATGTTGGTGAAGGGAAAGTAGCTGCTGCATCATGTTGTGACCCAAGTATTTCTATTCTGGGCACCGATGCATTGAAAACAAATATTGCAATTATATTAAAACACAGTGGTGGAGGCGCAACGTTTCTGACATGTTACAATGGCGATGACCTGAAATATAACGTCAATATGATGTTCATAAACTTACACAGAATCAAGGCCAAAGGACCGCTCAAGCTACATATTTTCGGGTGCTTTCAGCTATCTGACGAAAAGCTATTCTTTGAAGCTATTAACTATATTCACCAACAACGCAGAACAACCGAATTGGTACAAACGTGCATCGGAGGAGTGATTTCCATCAAACCTTTAAAAATACCAGACGACAATTCATCCCCGCCGATATCATTTCAAACATCGGGTTTGGCATCAATGTCTTTACTGGTGATATATACCCAGCAACGTTTAGCGTTGAAAAACTAAATTTTTAAAATTCTAGGATATGGGACGGCACTACGCCTATTAAATATAAATCGGTGAAACCTTGTTGTCTGTGCTCTTGTTCGCTGAGAAATGGGAGATGTAGCGTGATGTAGATGAAATTCATTTTTTTTTTCAAATTAAATATTGTGATCTAATAATAAACTTCGAGATTAGTAGTGCTTATAATACGTGGCCAAAGGATTTTTAATGATTTCATGTATTGTAATTGATATTTACTTTGTATTAAAACTAAGAAAATCTTTTTTTTGTTAATAAAAAACATCATAAAAATTTAGCTAAACCAATTTTATTATTTAAACATTTCTATTTTTTATTTAATCGTCTTCTCTTCCTTAAGTCACGTTTACATTTCCTATTGTTTTGTGGAACTTTACTCTTTCGTTTTGCTCTGTTCCGGTAAAAACCATCTAATCCCTAGGATTTTGAAAGCGTTAGTACTTATTCAAGGCGAATCGAATTGTTTCAGAAATTGGTAATAGTCAGTATCCTGGACGTTTCCTCACTACCATTTTCCCCAATTCCACAACGCCCTGTATTCTATATATAGTTACCGATTTGATCCATGCATTTTAAAGCACTAAGGCTATGGTTATATTCAGATTTTGCTCGGCGAACACAAGGAAATGTATGTTGCACCGAACACGAAGAGAAAGCTTTTACTTACTCTCACAACGAACACGAAATGCTGGGTGAAATGTACACCGAGCACGCCGAGTATTCCGGGTGTCAATGAGTTATTCTACAAAAAAAGAACAAAAATGTATGTAAAATAGAAGGAAAACATGCAAACATGTACATCATTATTTTCATATGCAAAAAAAACGAAGTTACGATTTTTTTTTTGGTTTTTAAAAGTGGATATTAAATATATTATTCATTAAACTATTGAAGAAAAATCATAATATTTCCATAATTTTTCAATTATATTATTAATTTCAGGCTCCATATTAATAAAATCGTTTTAAGTTTTTTGGTGTACCATTTAGTGTTGCCGTTGCGCAAAAAATTTTATTACAAAAGGAAGTGAATTTCGACAAAAAGCAACTCTGTAACGAACACCAATGTAACCACTACACACAGCACGAGAGTAAAATATGATGTGTTCGTCGAACAGCGAACACCAGTATAACCAGCAGCTTACCGATTTTGATCCATGCATTTTAAAGCACTAAGGCTGTGGTTATATTCAGATTTTGCTCGGCGAACACAAGGAAATGTTTGTTGCACCGAACACGATATGCTGGGTGAAATGTACACCGAGCACGCCGAGTATTCCGGGTGACGATGAGTTATACTACAAAAAAGGAGCAAAAGTGTATGTAAAAAGTACGAAAAAATTCAGACCAATATTTTTATTTGCACAAAAAGGCTGCGTATATATTTAGTGTTTAAAAGTGGATATTATTTTCAACAGAAAACTATGAAAAGTACTTATACGTCATATTAGCGGTATTCACGATCTGATGCAAATGGCCTTGCATCATTGCATATTATTAACTTCACTCTCCATATTGATGAAATTGTTTACAGAGTGTTTGTTGTGTTGCCATTGCCATATTAAAAAAATACATCATTTCGACCAAAAGCAACGAGAGCAATGAACCACCAGACCAAGGACGAGACACGAGAGTAAAACGAGATGTGTTCGCCGAACAGCGAACACCAACATAATCATGGTCTTAGTTGTGTATTTCGTTGCCCCCAAGAACTTTGTATTCTATGTTTACAATTCGGAGCGGAAGTATTCCTAGTTTTGGCCTTAAAGATATGAAAAACTAAAAAAAAATTTTTAAAACATAACTTGGCTTAGGATAAGTCATCAGAATATTGGAACTTGGTATGCAAAACAATCGAATGATTATATGAAAAGCCTTGGATTAGGATAAGTTGGGAACACTTGAACTTGGGACACAAAAGTAAGTAAGTCGTATAATTAGTTGTCTTAACTTATCCTTGGCTTAGGATAAGTTAAGACTACTGGAACTAGGCATGACAAATTATATTCAATAATTGAACAAATAGTCCTTGGCAAGTGGTCGCTGTGGCATAGTTTGTAGTGCATTGCCCTGCTACGTAGAGTATCCAGGATTCAAATCTAGGCACAGGCAAAATCAAAAAGCAGAAAACACAATTTTTCTACACAGCACCACCTCTTGATAGGCAATGGCAAACCTATAAGAGTAAAAATTCCATATTAAAAGCTGTTCACCTCGCGGTTCGAATTCGGCATTAAACTGTAGGTCCCTTCCATTCGTGTACAAATATAACACGCACAACATGAGTGGATGCGAAAAGCTCGGCCTAGGCCCTCCATGGGCTGTTGTGCCATTAAGAGAAAGAAAGAAGAATTGAAAAGAAAAGAAAAAACCCTTGTCTTACGGTAAGTAAAGAGAGTAATGAGATGGAAGAATATAACGTGGTTGTTGCTTACTCGATGCGCAGTAAAAACGATAAAAGCTCAGCATGTTCTCGCTCTCTAAATAATTTGGTGTTCCATACCCAAGGAATAGAAGAATCTGTGCAAAATATTCAATAGCTTAACAAAGGATTTGCTTTTGAGTGATTGCAAATCTTCTTATCTTCTTAAAGCAAAGTAGGTACATAAGAGTAAAAATACACCCTCATAGCTTTAGTGATACATAAAAAAGCAAACGCCACTGACAATCACCACAAGTGGTAACCACGGGCAACCGCAACATTTTCTAGGTGGGCGTTCTATGGAACGAGTGCTGCATGTTATGAACACAGTTTGATTGTTGCATTTTCTGTATATTTCATACCCTTTTCTCACACACTTTTCTGCGATTTGAAATATTCAAGCAAGCAAGAAATCAACCCTGCCTTGTTTTTTTCTATAAATTTTTGTATAATCCCCAAACCCTTTATATGCTTTATATTAATTTTCAGTGCTAGCAAAATGCGAATGGCCACAAAAAAAAAAAATAGTAGGTTAGTAATAATTTGATGATGACAGGGGAGGGAAAGGGGAAGACAGAAATGGAGAAACGCCAAATGGGTGGAATTTGGAACTTAAGGCTTTCTTGTTTACCTTCACATTAGCGTACACTCCCATATTTTGTTCAGAGCCACCCTCAAAAAACCAAGTTTTAATTTGTGCTCTTTTATTTATTCTGTTTTTTTTTTGTAATCAAAAACATACTTAGTAGCAACTAAACAGAATATAAAAAATCCCACTGTTACTAATGTGAAATGTGCAACAAGGATATAGACACAGGATTACAATGTTGCTTTTTTCTAGTTTTTCATTTTTTGTTATTAATTGGTAGTTCATTTTACTGCGTTTTTGTTGCTTGTTTTTATGCATTTGTTGCGTGCCATAAAGTATTTAATGCACTTTTATGTCAATTTTACTATACCACGACTATATCCGACTTTGATGTGTGAAGCACCCGTGGTAGTGGCCGTGCAGGGACGGAGTATTTGAAAAAAGGACATTGCACTTGGGTCCATACAAACTATGAGTTTTTTGTTCCCTGTATAAGTAATTACAGTTAATTAAGTAATTTGAATTACTGCGCCCCTTGCACCTTTCTTCAACATACATAAATGGGGGCGTGCTATGTGGTATATTTGATTTTCACTCACACCTCTCTGTTAATGAAATTACTTTGGAGTGAGTAGGCAACTTGTGTTATGCGTAAGCTTCCCCGTTATCAAACGATGTGGCAGTGTTTCAACGCGAAAGCTTAAGGCACTTCTCAAAGATATACTTTGGGAGCGCTGACGTTTTACTTTTCCGGATGCACATAGGAAGCACTCCATAGATTTCAGAAAAGAACAGGTTTTTATTAACCTATGAGTCACCTGAGAGTTTTCATTCTGTGAACTTAACTGTATGCTTTTCTTGCTATTTTTAAGAAGCGCTCTTTCAGCCCCTTCGGAAAGCTTGATGTCAGCGCTTTTTTCCTATGACATGCAATGTAAAAAGCATTTGAGCTGTACTAAAGGGTGATTTTTTAAGAGCTTGGTTTCTGTAAATTCAAAAAAATACAGATATTTTACAAGATCCAATTATGGCACACTTTTCCAAAGCAGAAATCGTGTTTGGCTTGTTCCTATAGAGAAGAGACTTAACATAGCTCCACAAAAAATAGTCTAACGCCCGCCTCTCAATTGATGCATGGTTTCGCGTGCAGTATGGCATGTGGCATGTGTCACCATCCTACTGGAACCACTTATCGGCCGAGTCCAATTCTTGCATTTTCGGCAAAAAGAAATGAATGGTACCTTTCTCTTAATTGACCGTAACGTTGCCGGCTGCCCATAAACCGCATCTTCGGGATGCATTGGTAGCTGCTGAATTGCCTCTGGCTGGTCTTCACTCCAAATACGGCAATTATGCTTATTCACGTAGCGATTGAGCCAAAAATGAGCCTAATCGCTGAAGACAATTTTGCGATAAAAAACGGATGCTCATTCAACTTTTCTAATGCCCATTCACCGAAATTTCGACGTTGTCGTAGGTCGCCTTGCTTCAGTTCTTGCACCAGCTTAATTTTTCGTAAAATATTCCAGGTGGTCGAATAACACAAACCCAATTGCTGCGATAGGCGATGGACATATCGCGATCTTCTTCAACAGTGGCAGATACAGCAGCAATATTCTCTTCGGTACAGACTCTATTCATATGATTTGGTGGATTGATTTCCAATAAAGTGAAACTGGTGCGAAATTTGGTCAAAATGAGCTAAACAGCCCGCTCTGTGGGTCGATTATGACGAACATAAAATGGACGTAGCTTGCGAAACACATTTTTCACAGAGCACGAATTTTGATAATAAATTTCAATAATTTACAAACGTTGTTCAGGTTCAAACGTTGTAAGTCTATTAATGATGAAATGGCAAACCAAACTGAGCATTTTTTACTTTGACACATGTCAAGAATCACGCGTGAACTGTCAGAAATATAAACGTCAAAAACCAATTAGCAAAAAATAAATCACCCTTTATAAAGTGGGAGTGCTTAGGCTGTGGTTATATTCAAATTTTACTCGGCGAGCACCATGCAATTGTTGTTGCCCGAACACGAAAAAAGAGCTTTTACTCACTCTCACACCGAACACGATATGATGGGTGAAATGTACACCGAACACGCCGAGCATTCAGGGTATCAATGAGTTATTCTACAAAAAAGAACAAAAATTTATGTATAATTGAACGAAAACATGCAAACCTGTAAATCATTATTTTCATATGCAGAAAAGCGAAGTTGCGAATGTTTTTAGTTTTTAAAAGTGAATATTAAATATATTAAGTATTCATAAAACTTTTGCAGAAAAATCATTTTATTTTCATAATTTTTCAATTATATTATTAATATCACGCTCCATATTAATAAAATCGTTTAAAGTTTTTTTGCTATACCATTTAGAGTTGCCGTTGCGCAAAAACTTGTATTACAAAAATAACTGATTTTCGACAAAAAGCAACTCTGTAACGAACACCAATGTAACCATTACACGCAGCGGCAATAAAATTTGATGTGTTCGTCGAACAGCGAACACCAGTATAACCAGCAGCTTATTGTTGACAGTGAAGTGTAGGTAAAAACAAACCGCTTCTGGAGCACCTTCTTTCACATAACATTGCGTGGAGCAACTCGTCCATTAAACAGACGGCGATTTCATGTGTTTGTGTGTGTGAGCAGTGAACAACAGCATAGATTAGATTATCAAACGAAATTTGCTTACACGATCATTGTAATTTTTTTTTCTTTGAAGAGAGAGTGAAATTTTATTCTTCACTACTCCAGAAATATACCGAGTGCAACACTCAGTTTGTGAATTTACCTTTGATGGCGTGCTTGCAATCTTTTTCTTTATCTCCCTCTCTTATTTTCACCTTTTGCCCACAATCAGCAGATCTCTTACAAAGTTTGAACGCCGCCATTCTCTCTTCCCAAATATTTGAGCGTCACTGTACTTTTCCAAATACAGGTTGTTTTCTAGAAGTGTTGTTTTCAAGAAAAAATAAAACGTATATAATTTAATTTTATGGCCAAGAATTTAGCTTTATTATAAAAATAAGGATTTGCCATTATGTTTTAAAAACGATTTCGGGCAAGTGGCAGCAACGGCTGGTTTGAATAAATTCCAGCCGAGAGGCTCGACCACTTTTTGCAGCAATTGGGACCGTATGTCAGTAATAGCGCGCCGAATATTCTCTTCCAAGGCGTCAATCGTCTCGGGCTTACCTGCGTAGACAAGCGACTTCACAAACCTCACAAATAATAGTCCCGCGGTGTTAAATCGCACGATCTTGTAGGCCACGGCACAGGCCCACGACGTGAGATAATGCGCTCATCAAAAGTTTCCTTCAATAAATTGATTGTGATTGTTTCGTTGGCTGTATGGCATGTAGCGCCGTCTTGTTGGAACCAAAGGTCGTCCACATCAACATCCTCCAATTCAGGAACGAAAAAGTCAATAATCATGGCTGTATAGCATTCCCCATTGACTGTAACATTATGACCGGCTTCATCGTTGAAGAAATATGGACCAATGATTCCCTCTGCCCATAGAGCATACCAAACAGTGACTTTTTGAGAATGTAACGGCGTCTCAACAATGGTTTGAATGGCTTGTGGATTATGATCACTCCAAATGCGGCAATTTTGCTTATTAACGTACCCACCCATTCAACCAAAAGTGAGCTTCATCGCTAAACAAAATTTTCTTGTGAAAATCGGAACCTTGTCGGCCATCTTGTTTTGGGCCCATTCACCGAACGTGCGATGCGGTTGATGGTCGTTCGGCTTCAATTCGTGAAATGGCAAACCAAACTGAGCTTAAATCAAATGACAGCTGTCAAAAAGACCAACTCCGAAAAAAGTATTGCCAGATTGAAAACCACACTTCTTAAAAAACATCCTTTACTTATATGTTTTTTTTTATTAAAAATTAAAAATTCTCTATGAATGGGAAAAAGTTTCCTCACTTCAAATCTATACAAAACAATATTGACATTGAAAAACGTAATAATTCTTTTTTTGTTAATACATGATAGAAAATCTGTCTGTATGGGTTTATTGTATTTTCCCCCGAACAATGCTGCATTATTATCTGAAATACAAAAAAATTGTCACGACTTTGAAAGCATGCGACAGAATTTCCTTCCGAAAAATACAGTGCGTTTTATAAGCACTCGTAATTGTCACTTCATGCATACGCTTTCAACATGTTCCAACCAAGCAACTACGTGACGTCTCTACTTTATTGTAATGAATAAAAGTGTATGATTATGTATGTATGTTTGCATACAGTTGTTGCATTTATGTATGCGTATGTGGTTATGTTGCAGCAATTGTTCGAAACTTATGAAAGGCGACAGCAAAATATATTGGCGCCCTAAAGTGTGAATGGAAAACTATAATGAAATTCGAAAACGCATTGAAAAAGTAGTGGAAAAAAGTTCATAACTTGTAGAAAGTAAGCAAAATTAAAAAAAAAAAAAATGCATGATTTGTATGAATGCAAAACATACAACAATACACTGGCAAATATTTTCCATGTATTGGTATAAATAATGTAATTGTTAAAAAGTTACCAATCGATTTTTCTTCTGCTGCAAAACACAAAAAACCAAACAAAAAAACCACAAATGAAATGAAAGAGGAAAATTTGTAGTCGTATTTAAGAAAAACAAAAACCACAGGCGAAGGTAAATTTTCGCACCTTGTTATGTTTGCTGCCTCATGCTGTTGGATGTGTTGTTGCTGGTGAAGCATTTCTATGGTTTTATTGGCACAATTTTCTGCATTCGTTATAATCAAATGGCAATGACATTTTTTTTTTTGTTTATGCTAACAACGTTCATGCAAAATTTCAATTAAAAGTAAAAAAGGAAATAGAAAATTAAAGAGTAAATTTAATTGTTAGGCTGAAAATGTTTAAATGGAACGCCCAAATAAAAAGGCCAAGAAATTGAGGCCAACAGTTGCTGCTATTCGGAGCTCAGAGCGGTTTATTAAAATTTACATTGAATTGTTTACAATGTTTTCAGTCTAAGGTCAGCCCAGCCAGCGTGTGCAAAAGCTTAAACGTTCAACGTGTGCTGTGGTATGATTTACCATTCCAATTGATTAGAGCAGCAGGCGAACAGCAATATTTACATATGCACACCCATGTACTCTTATCTTGGCAATAAATTAAAATTGCTTGCTTAATTTTGCATGCAGCTCAGAACTAATGATCTTGTACCTACTTACTGGTACTAAGTGGCAGCTGCGGGTTGAAATGCATTAACGTTAGAATGCTCAGATGTAGTAGTAAATTTAACTTCTTAGTTATTAGTGCAATTGAGGATGTTACTTGCGTTAAGTTTTTTTCAAAAGCTTCCTCAGCTCCCCCGAAGCGTGTCGTTACATCACCACAAATCATTTAACATCATTTTAAATTATCATTCTTAATTTGAGAAGAAGTTAAATGGGGCGCTCCCCTCCAAATGAAAACGCAATGACAGAACAATAGTTCAGTGTCGGTTATTGCGTTTTCATCTGGAGCTCCTTAAATGTTTGTGCATACATTAGGACGCTTCATGAATTAAAAAATTTGTTACTACCCCCTTTTAAAAATGTCACCTTAATGTTTACGTATTTCACTGTGTACATAATTTCAAGTATTTTCAAATGAATAATTGATTTTTTTTCTACAATCATCAAGTTTGATAATTTACACTTGGGGGTAAATTCAATTTAAAATACTCTCGTCTATTTGTGTGTGTCGTAATTACTAAATTGCATTTTATAATTACGTACATATATTCAACAGTTTTCTAAGCTATAATGAGTTGGCAGATTCATTCATTTTACTAAATGAATTCATGTGTGCAAATTATCTATGCATGATAACGAGCACGTTCTTTCAAGCATTTTTAAGTATAGCTAAGTAAATTAAATGTTTAAAAATTATTTAAGTTTTTCAGTAGAAGTAAATGATTTTCGAGAGATATTTACGCCTATGTTAAAATTTTTTCCAGTGCCTAGACTACATTTATGCACCAGTAATATAATATAACTTCCATCGATGGGAAAAGCTCGGCCTTGGCTGCTCCCTGGGCTGTTGTGCCATTAAAAAAGCAACAGAAACTAGCTCTAAATCTGTACATACCTTTCAAATTCAATGTATAACTTTCACAATTGATGACGTAACTTATAGTAAATCACACATGGCAATACTATAATTATTTTCATGTTTTTAGTGTCTACGTCATGAAACTTTTGTTTGGATTATGTATCAATTTGCCAAAGTGTAAACAACATAATCTTTTTGGGCTACAAACATGTCAGCATACGTTTCAAATGAACAGAATTTGCGAGAAGTTTTGCTTCTCTTCTTTAATTTGAAGAAAGTGTTGCTGAAAAAGCCATCGTTTGCTGTTCGAAGTTTACGGTGAATATGCTCCATCGATTAAAGCATGCGAATTGTGGTTTCGACGCTAGAGATTTTGACACGGAACACAAGGAATTCCCAGGCCAAGTGAAAAAGTTTGATGATGAAGAATTGGAGATGTTACTTGGCAAAGTCTCGTGCCAAACGCAAGAGGAACTTGCAATAATATTGGGAGTTACTCAAACAGTAACTTCTAATTGCCTAAAATTATTGGGTCATACCACTTGATTTAAATGTCCGAAATGCTGCTTCAGCGTTATAAAATCAAGTCGTTTTCAGAGGCGGATTTTAACATGTTGAGGCCCAAGAACGGTTCTTATGAAAGAAATATTCTTTCGTACAGTTAATACAGCTTCAGCTCTGGACGACCATCTAGTGTCACATATACGTTTTAAAGTATGGCTTTATTTTTGATCAGTTTTCATTAGGTGATCCCATCTCTCATCCAGTCATATACAAATGTACATCATTTAATTTTCGGTATATTTGCTGATCATTATTATCTTTATAACATTTTTTAGAAGATTCTAAATCCCCCACATTTTTGGGTTTTGTACAAGTACAATGTTCAATCAAATCATTACTAATTATTTTTGGCCATAAACCAATGTCAATAAAGTTATGATAAGTATTTTTACATTTTATTACGTCACTCTCAATTTCAATCTCTATGTCATTGGTAATGGCAACGCAATTATCACTTGCACCTTCTTCTACACAAATACTCCTATTTGAAAGATTAACATCGTTATTAGCTATAACTGGTAGTGAAACATTTTTATCTGCCACCGCAGTACTGGTAGATGGAACATTTCCATCCCAAGACATAAATTTTGCAAGGGAGTTTCTTTGCTTTTCATTTTCCCTCATTTGAATTTTTTTTCGTAGTCGTTTTTGTGCTCTAGACTCGAAAGTTCTTTTCATTTTAAAGTATATTTTTCAATAATTTATTTAAAAATAAAATGATATAATTGTTGAGTGAATTAAAAACTATTAAATGATGAAAACAACATCGTTGGTCCTGGTAGTTTAAAAAAAAACTGTTGGTTGCTCTGAAAATACCAATCTCAAATCAAAATTTAAATTATGCTAATAGAAATACTCAATAAACACAAATAATTGTTCTCAAATCATGCAACGAAAATTTGATGTTAATGCAAAAAAAATTCAAACCAACAATGAAATGAAATGAATGAAATTGCATTTTTCAAACGAAATATAGAAACGCAAAGCTTGCTTATGCTTGGTTCTTTTTTTTCCTGTTTGCTTTTGAAAATGTTCAAATTTTTATATTTATATCTTGTGTTTTGTGTATCATATATTTTATTTTGTAACGGCCAACTACAATATATTATTAAATATGAATTGGAATCCAAAATTAAAAATCTCAAATTCTACGACTATTTTATTTTTTTTATAATTTTTCCGCCGCTGGTCGTTTGTTGCATCGAATTATTACTGACGACGAAAAATGGATTCATTACCAAAAGGCTCACTTAATTCGACTCTAGACACAAAAACATCCTTCAAAAACGTTTTCTGGATATTTTATATAATATACAGTTGTGCGAAATGATATTAGCTTCAACTATACTGATGACAGCTTTATATAATACGATGATCTTGCCTTCGTTTGTTTAATTTTCGGTAACGAATGAGAGTACGTTACTTAAGCAAAAACAACAAGTGCTAACCTTTTACTCCTTAGGCGAGCTGCTGGCAATGGGGCCCGCTGTGTAGAGCAGTGCTATCCAAAGCATAAACAATCATATTTTACGCTTGTGTGAAGCTCTAAGAGAGCTCGTTAAGAGAAGGAATTCTCAGTATTTCGTACACTGGGAAAATTACGATGAATTATAATGTTTCTATTATGAAATATTCTTTATGACACGATCAATATGTAATGCCGATCTAATATAAATTTATTTGCTCGTCTAATTTTCCTATGGCTGTGGCGTAATGGTAGTGTGTTGGGCTGCTACGCAGAATGTCCGGGGTTCGAATCTCGACACAGGTAAAATCAAAAAGTAGAAAAAATTATTTTTCTACACGGCGCCACCTCTTGGCAGGCAATGGCAAACATACAAGAGTAAAAATTGCTATAAAAAGCTTTTCACTTCGCCGTTCGGATTCAGCATTAAACTGTAGGTCCCTTCCATTCATGTACAAATATAACACGCACAACATGAGTGGATGCGAAAAGCTCCGCCTAGGCCCTCCATGGGCTGTTGTGCCATTAAAATTAAAGTTAGTAAGTACACCAAGCATAGCGATTTCCCAAAATCATTTTCAATACAAATTGAATAAAAATTATATTTTCCAATTTATACTAAACATTCTGCCAGTGCATTCACATCGGCTGAGGGCGTTTGCTATAAATCGGTGTGAAACCATAACAGCTATTGTCTTATACCAGTCGTGGCCACCCACACATGCACAGCTGAACTCCTTTTCTATGGAAATGAGCCTAGTATATGTCAATTATTTCGCGCACGCGTATTCTGGCGGGGCCACCACTGTGGAACTCGTTTATATGTGAAAACACGATAGAACAAATGTGGCTATGGGCTGTATAGCGCTGATGTACAGGTTATGAGATGAGTGCAGGAGCTATCGATGGTTTTTTACTTAAAAAAATGAATGCACCCAGTATTAACGCTTTTTATGGATGAAATTTAATTGTGATTGAAGGTGGGTCATCGCCAAAAGCCCCTCCCTCTTTTCTTTCTCCCCCGATCGGCTTGAGTTTCAGATAATTTTTTTGAAGTACTCGTACTTAGTTTCATTATATATCTCTTCCCATTCTGCTCCGACCGGCTTAGGTTTTACATAACTTTTTTGAAGTAGTTTCATTATACTTAGTTGAGGGCTGAATTAATAATTAATATTTTTGATCATGACCAAATCATATCTTGCAATCGTGACACTCTAAGTTAAGTTCCGAACACTCTGAGTAGAACTCGATTATTTCAGATTCTTTTGGATATTTTTTTTTATCTATGCTAAGAAAGCTTAAAAAAGTCTATATACCATATGTATAATTCATTAGTATAGTACATAGTATTAAGTAGTCGCTTAGATTCATACAACCACATACAACCACAAGTGTAATCATTATAAAAGTTTTAAATTACCATTGTAGTAACACAAAAAAAAAAAAAATTTACATGATCACCACATTTAAGTTGCGATCACAATTCGGTCATAGTAACATTTCTGCTATTCTAAACACATCGTCACAATTAGCGTTCGACGTTGATCGTTGGTCGTTGGTAGTTGGTCATTCCAATTAGGTCACTCAATCTATGTGTACACATACATACATACATATAAGTATGTACACAAATAGATTAGCATTCAAGTAATAGAACTTACAAAATGATTTTATTTTAGCTAAATAACAACAAAAACGTGAGAGTAATTAAATTAGCAATATGAGAGGAAGTGATAAATAAATACATAATAATAAAAAATCGAAAACTATAGGAACTAGAAATTAAACACGCTCCGCATTCAAGTCAAAACAAAAGATCGCATTATCTCAGCATCACATCACATCACTGCCAGGTGATATAATCTTTTATAAAAATATTCACATGATATCAAATATAAAAATAATTTTCGAATAGTTAGCCGAAAAAGGGTAGGCTATTCTTAACTTGGCTCTAACTATATTTGATCAAACATTTGCGAAATCGAAAAAAAAGAATAAACAAAATTCATATGGTAAACAACAATATCACTTTTTCAGCTGTTGAAAAATGCGAACACAATTTAAAAGTAAGTACGAGACGTGTCCACATAAAAAAAAAATGGACAGAAACAATTTAAGAACATACTTCAAAAATAGTTTTTTTTTTGCAATATTAATTAGCATAAGCCGGCTAGATATTTGAATACTTATTTGCTTGAGTTAGCCATAAGTGATTGTGTCAAAGCGATTTCAATGAAAAAGTGCAAATTTATGTTAATCACAGAACACAACAAGACAACAATCAACAAATGACAGGCAACAATCGCTTTACCATATGGTGTTCAAAGTAACAACAAGAACAATTAAACTTAAATATATTTTATCTCAAGTTTTTAAGCTCATATCTTAACTCTAAACTATGTATTTTTTGTACCTTCACGTTTTGCTTCTAGAATTTATTAGCTGTTTATGGTTTTCGGACAATAACAGATAATGAAAGTTACCGGCTTTTTTTGTTGTTGCTTTTTTCCAAAATCGTTTCCCACTGAGACACTAAACCAATTATAAATTTTTAAAAATATCTGATCATTTCGAACAAAAATTAGCCGATACAATAAAAGAAAACAGCATGTTACCATACTTGCTCATTATATTATAAAATTTTATTTAAAGCCGTAGCGACAAATTGATAGTCTTTTATTGCGCTACATTGTAAATTTTTTAAAGGTCTGGCTCAGCGAATCGTTGTAAAAATGTAGAGTGTTGAAAAAAGTTAAAAGAAAAGACAAACTTTAGATATAGTCTTGAAATCGAACAACACTTGAGGAAAAACTTAGGGATTATTATTTGGAAGTTCTTCTTATTGTCCCTGATCCAGTTTTCAATATTTTTCTATGTAATATTACTGATTGTAAAATAAACCAAATAATAAAAAGCATTGATTTCCGCCTCTGGTGGTCGCTGTGGCGTAGTGGTAGTGCGTTGGACTGCTACGCAGAGTGTCCGGGGTTCGAATCTCGGCAGAGGCAAAATCAAAAAGTAGAAAAAATAATTTTTCTACACGGCACCACCTCTTGTCAGGCAATGGCAAACCTACGAGAGTAAAAATTGCTATGAAAAGCTTTTCACTTCGCCGTTCGGATTCGGCTTTAAACTGTAGGTCCCTTCCATTCATGTACAAATATAACACGCACAACATGAGTGGATGCGAAAAGCTCGGCCTAGGCCCTCCATGGGCTGTTGTGCCATCAAAAGTAAAGTAAGATTTCCGCAAGAAATCCGCAATAATTGTAATATTAAAAAATTGTGAAAAAAATTTGTAACGTGGAGCCGTTACACACTAAAGAAGTGAAACGTACTTAGATCTTTTCCACCTACATCTTTCCTCTACACCTGCTGCATTCTAACAGCCTCTCAAAACACACATACACGCTGACTGTGTGAGAGTATATAGGATATCTCTCACTCCGCTCGTTTTTAATCTCTTAAAAAATAAAATAATTATAAAATTTTTTTTTACCACTGTATACGGGGAGAATGTGTTCCATACTACATGTTCCTACAGTGATGTCAACTTTCGTTATAATTTTTAGTATTACAGTTCAAATTCAAGTACTTAGAAAGTACTAATTAAGAATTATTATGATCATGCCATCATAAAGCCAGTTTTAACTTCATCATATTGACTTTACTTTAGTTTTAAAAATTTTCAATCCTCCCAAAATGAATAAATTCAGTGAATGAAGAAACAAAATATTGGCACTTCTAAATCGAAAAGCTTTGAAACGTTTTTTGGAAGATTTTTCAACAATTGTCCTCATATGAAGACAAAATTGTGGGATTATTTTAAGGTATCGTTAGTGAATACGGAAGGGTTCGGAGAATGGGTGCAGATTTGTTTTCTTTGAATAATAAAATGGCTGGAATATTTCCCAGGAGAAAGAGGGGCAAAAGGTGGGGCGACATTTGGCCAAAAATTTATTGATTGACACTCGGTACAATACGACCAAGGTATACCACACCTTTTTCCTTTGTGTAGCCCATCTTTTGTATCGTCACTGTACGAGATTCCAACGCCAAACATGTTTCTAATTGTGCTTACGCAAAGCGATTCTAAAAATAAATCATGCTAATTAACAATTTGAAACCGGCACACAAAAATCACATTAGGCAACACTAAAGTGAATGTATACAAATTTACAACAAAAAAAAAAACAGTAACTTTAGTTAGTTTTGGTAGAAAATAGGAACAATGGAAAAAATTTTGTTTTCAGCTAAATTTAATTTGTATTTTCCACAAAAAACATTTTATCTTTTTCTCATTGTTTATAAAAGCCAGCGACATAACATTAAAGTTAATGCTTCTTAAATATACGTTACTAAAAATTTAATGCGTTATAAAAAACGAATTGAAAACTTAACAAAATATTAAAACTAAACAAATTACAACCACAATTATAATTACTGCAGGTGGTGGCCACACACAATTTCCACACATCCGCTCTCTGAGCAAAGCTATAACAACAATAAAAACCTCATACAGTTATTTTGCTCAATTTCTCTCAGAAAATATGGGTTGAAACAAAAAAAGAAATTCTCATCTATAGAGAGAGCAGTGGTACAAAAAGAGTTCAGCTGATCAGATGTTCATGTGTGGATGGCCGGCCACCACTGCTATAGAATTAGCCATTGCATTAAGTGCACATGCAAGTGTGAGTGAGTGTTGAGATTACAAACAACAACAAGAATCACAAAAGCAATAATAATAAGAGCAACAGTAGCAACAGTTACAACAAAAACTATAATATTCATATAAATTATTTCTGTATGCATAAAAAGTGATGAATTATAGCGTTTTCATACAATAAAATACCAACAACAAGAAGCACTACAACTACACAATTTGAAGAAAATTTATGCAGGCATATGGAAAATTCATTCATTGGAAAAATTATATTGCGGCGTATTCACGTTCGTATATACTCGTACGTACGAGTATGTTTGAATATATTCTAGGGTGACCAGCATAATGATCATGTCAAACGCATTTACTAATATAGCAGCAGCAGCAGCTTTACAATAATAATAACAATGCATGTAAAAAATGAAGCAACCAGATAGGAACAACCAAAGAAGATACTAAAATACAAAAAAAAAAAGAAGAAAACAAACACAAAAACAAAAATAAGATACACAAAACAAATAAAAATGATGAAAATGCTTGGAGTGTGTCGATTTTATATGGTGTGTGGCATTGCGCTTAGGAGAGGGGAAATACACACAGCGCCCGAGATACTTTTGCCACTTCACAAACTCCCACACAGAAATTTTGTGAAGATGCGTAATATATGTAATGTGTAAATTTGCTCATTATTATTAAGATTGTTACAAGTATTCTATAATATTACCCTACATTTAAAAGTGCGCATCGAGAATTTACAAGCTTGTATGTGTTGCGGCTTTGATTGATTAGTTGCAACAATGAGTATATGTTGTATACTACTGTGGGCAAAAAGTAGTAAGACTTTGTTCATAATTTCAAATTTTTTTATTCATTCTTCCAAATCTATTTCGTCCCCTTCAAAGTAATCCCCCCCCCCGGCCACAATACACTTGTGCCAACGTTTTTTCCAATTCTCGAAACAGTTGTTAAAGTCAATTTCCGGAATAGCCTTCAATACGCTTAGCGATTCATGTTTAATGTCTTCAATTGACTCAAAACGGTCAAACGGTCCACGAAGCGGTTTTTTGAGTTTAGAAAATAGCCAAAAGTCACACGGTGCTAAGTCAGGCGAATAGGGTGGTAGGGTGGTTGCGGAACGATATCAGTCGAATTTTTGGCAAAATGGTCTCGTAAAACCAATGCAGTGATTTTGGAACCAATCGTGCATTCACTCTTCTTAGGCCCAAATGATGTTTTAAAATGATTTTCACTGATCCTTCCGATAATCCAACGATGCCAGTAAGGCATCAGTCTCTGACTGTTAATCGTCGATTCTCGATTCTCGAGCACCAATTCCTTGATTTTATTGACGTGTTGATCATCAGTTGATGTTGATGGCCGTCCTGGACGTGGTTCGTTCGTCAACGCGTTCTCGACCATCTTTGAACAATTTGTACCAATCAAAAACACTTGCTCGCGACATACAATTATCACCGAAGGCCTTTTGCAACATTCTGAACGTTTCGGCACCAGAAATTTGATTTGATTCCGCACACAAAATTTAATGGAACTTCTTTGTTGAATAATTTCACTCATTGTGAAAATCGCCGAATGCACTTTTTGTACTTCAGAAAGACAAGCGTATACTAAACACTAATGATTATTTTGATGTGACATTTGGCACAGATGTCACCGAGAGTCATACCAACCTTAAAAAAATAATATTTTAATGAATGGGTTTCCGCGCGAAATTTAAATTAAAAAGTTTTACTAACTTTTGCCCACAGTAGTATGTACATACTTAGTAGATGCAGAAAGTTTGAAGAGTTCAAGTGAGTGTTTCGTGTATGTCCAAAGAAACTCTTCGTCTTGAGAAGTAATTCCACGCAAGTGACCTAAAATAGGAAGAATGTCCTAGTGTTTTGAAAATTTTTTCCGAATTTGTTAAATTTTGTAGTGTAAATCTGTAGAATTTTGTGAACTTTGGTTAGCCAAGTTGGAATTATGAGTAATTAGTTCACGACTGAGTAGTGCTATAGGCATAGAATGAAGACAGTTCAACTGTTGGTTTCAAGTCGACGTCAAAATATCTTTGATATTTTGCTTTAAATAATAGAACAACAACATACAATTTTTGTGTTTTTTTTATATCTACTAGATGATGACCTCAATAGCCTAGTGGGTAGTGCACAAAAATATCACCCGGTAGGTTGTGTGTTTGATTCTCGCCTTAGTCTGGTCATTAGTTCTCATAACTTATTTATATTCCTACTGATATGAACTGAATGCGAATTATAAGTAAGCAAAAAAATACCGGAGCTAAGTGTCACAATGGATCGATCTGACCTAAGTATGGCCCTGGACAGCCACTCAATCAACATACCAATAATACCTACTTAAATTAAGTTTGTAGGTTTCAGTAACTTTTGTGAGTAAATTTCTTTGGAACATAATAACTCTCTTCAGGTCATTTTAACGAGTTAAAAATACACTGCATTTAGAAAAAAATCTAAAAAATCTAATATGAGGAATAGGGATCTGGTTTAAGTAAAAGCTTGATGGAACACTCAACTGGTTCCGGTTCTTTTTCAGTCGTAGTAGTACCAGTATCCACTCTTCCCTCATTGATAAATTAATCATCTCCAATCATCCAATCATCAATTACTTAAAGTTTTGATTTTTTTGCCTATGGACTATACAAACTTCCCACTTTAACAGCCAGAAGTCGTTGGCTGAATTAAAAATTTTTAAATTTTCGAATTATACAAACTAACGTCTTCAAAATAATACATACAAACATAATATACAATTCTCTATTTTCCTTATTTACTATAAAAATGTTCTTTGTAACGCTTCCGTGGTAGCGTGTATTTCCTATTCGTGCATGACTGAGTCTAATTTTTTTAAGTGTTCTACTTTTTTTTAACTTTTTTATTTATTTGGCATATCAATTCAAGACGATCTTTTCGTATTTTTTTTTGTTTTTTTTTTGGTGTGCTTTGAGGAAGGGGCGGAAAGATTTAGTGGAAAAAGAAACCAAAGTCTGTGACTTATCATAAATGTTTATGAATTTTTAATGTGAACAATATGAATGCATTGCGTTGAGAATTGAATGCAGGAAATGCGTTCTGGAAAAGTTTTGTATATACAATTTTAGATTCCAAATTTTTAAATACAATGGAATTTATGTATGTAAGTAGAGGCTGAAAACTACTTAACAACTCAACATTGGCAACAATGTAACCTTGTATTTTAAGAAAACGTTTTGTTTTTTTTCCATGGTAGCATACATACATACTTAAATTCACATAATTTCTAACTGATCCATGGAAAAATCAAAAGAAAAAACTTTGCATGCAGCATATTTCTTTGGAGTAGAGTGTGTTGTCCTACTTGTTAATTTGACATGTTGCTTAGGATTTCTTAGTTGCTTACATGCTGTCAATCAAAGTATATATTTACATACATACATATTTATGTATGTATTCAGGTTTATTCATGTATGTACATAAGTATGTACAAATATGCGTGAGACTGTGTGAAAATCTTGTCTTTGTTTATATGATATTTTTTATGGTGGAAATTATGTGAAAAGCCTAAAAAAAGAATCTGATTGATTTTCATATTGATTTTCTATCAATAATTTTTTCTGTATCTTCTTTTTCTCTATCGAATACGGTTTCGCTTGAGCGTAAAAATAAACAGAAATACTTTAGAATTTTGTAAGTTAATCACGCTTTAATTCTTTTGCAAGCAACATGCTCTCACCTTTGCCAGTTCCATAATTAGTTTATGCCATTGAAGCTATGTTTTTATGTGAGGGCGAATGGAAGGGAAATAAATTCAATATTAAAAAAAATTAACATGGGAGGTTTTGAAATATTGATATCTACATACAGAGATTCAAAGAAATGTATAGGTATGGAAGTACGAGGGTGATAGTGGCGGGCAATTCATTAGAGGGGTTAGTCGGTTGAAAAAATATGTGAAAGGTTAAAGGAGGTTCAATTCTGGAATAACATGCAAAGGTCTGTCTGACCTTAATTCTGGAATCAGTTAGATACAAAATTATTGAAAAAATAAGTTGTGCTAATTTTCTATCCACATTCTTGCAAACTTTTCTATGCATGCCATGCCCTTGCCGGGAATCGAACTTGGGAATCCAGCGTCGAGAGCCTAACGAGTTGGCAGCAGACCGTACAAAATCACAGAATCTTTAGCGAAACGATTACTATATTCTTCATCTTTTAGCACACAATAGCCAAGACCGAGTTTTTTGCATCCATTTATCTTGTGTGTGATATATTTGTACAAGAAGGAAAAGTTGTATGCTGGCGCAGTGAAAAGCTTTTTTTAGGCAATTTGTACTCTTTTAGGTTTGTCATTGGCTGTCAAAAGGTGGTGACGTGTAAGAATATAGTTTTTTTCACTTTTTGATTTTGGTTTGTGCTGGTATTTGTACCAGGACACTCTGCGTAGCACTACAGTACGCTACCTACTACACCACGGCGATCCCAAATTACTCTATTATCCTGGTAATATCATAAATGACTTAGTCCAAGTTTCCAGGGTTCATCGCCACACTGAAAATAGTCTATGAATATTTCTTAAAATTAATTTTATTAAAATAGGTCAATCATGGCAGCCGTGTTGTGGACTACCAACTCCTGAATGCCGCGGGTTCATTCCTCGGCATAATGTGCAAACGAAAAATTGGAATTAGAAAACTTTCTTCACAGCTTGAAGTAAACCTTCAAGAGTAAAAATAAAAATTGAAAAAATAAAACTTTTCACTATATAAGTAGTCCTTCGGATCTGGTATGAAACCGTGAAACGCAAACCATTAATATGTTAGTTTTGATTTACTGTGCTACTGATCACGAATTTGTTGACGGGTGGTTTTTGTTTTTGTAGCTGCTTGAGGTTTCGAGGTACCGTTAGGTAAAGTGGACTTAACTGACGAAGATACGTACAACGGTTTCGGAACTGGCTAGCTGGAAAAATGTAAAACTGTAAAGCGCACTCATCACGGATCGTTAGATCCATTTACCTAAAGTGACTGGTGTTGACATAAAGAAACTTATGGATCTGATCGTTGTTCAAAGTGAAGGTTTTTACACAAACTTGTGTAGAATTTACAGGAGCCGAGAAAAAGGGCAAGCTTTCAACCATCGGAGTTGACGACCGTTTGATGGAAGCAATCAAAGCTAAAAACAGGATTATATGAGAGAAAGGTGCAGCAGATAAATGATGAAAGTGCTGCCGAACTACCAGCAAGGTAACGAAAGAAGCAACAAGTGAGAAAGTCAAAACATTAAAAACATTAAATTGAAAGGAATGGGGAGGGCGTGAATCGAAACAATAAAATTATTATAGTCCCACTATTTACTTGGGGTAAATGGCAGAGTTACATATGAGCAACTCAAAGCTATTCTATAAAAGTTGGATGACGAAATTCGAAATATTCTCTCACTGGAATAAAAGTAAATATTTTTTTTTTTGTATTTTGTATAGAAACGGGTACGTGGTTCTAATTAAACATATAGCATGCTTCTGTATTATGAAAGCAATTTCAATTTAGTAGCCATATAGAAAAAAAGAAGCTATTAATAGAAATATTAATTTATTAGTAATGATTCCAAACCTCTGGCATTCTATCTGTAACGCGGAATGTTAAGGAAAAAACCGAAACTAATCGGCATCTCCATTAAATTTTTATGTTTTTATTTAGAAAAAATCAATTATTTACTAAATAATAAAATAATAATTATGCTACATAAATGTTTGCCAAATATTCGCTGTGGTGTAGTAGTAGTGCGTTGGACTGCTACGCAGAGTGTCCGGAGTTCGAATCTCGGCACAGCCAAAATCAAAAAGTAGAAAAAATTATTTTTCTACACGGCACCACCTCTTGGCAGGCAATGGCAAACCTACAAGAGTAAAAATTGCCTATGAAAAGCTTTTTACTTCGCCGTTCGGACACGGCATTAAACTGTAGGTCCTTTCCAATCATGTACAAATATAACACGCACAACATGAGTGGATGCGAAAAGCTCGGCCTAGGCCCTCCATGGGCTGTTGCGCCATTAAAAGTATAAAGTAAGTAAATATTTGCCAACAATATTACAGCTAAATAAATAAATAAAGAATTTGTGAAAATGATGATTAATTTGAATATGTAAATCTCTGTGTATTTACTTGTACTCACCGTTAAAGTTGAAGCTTTCTTAAACTTGACCCAAAAGTCAGCATCAGTTCACTCACGCACATAAACGACATTTGTTAACATTTCAATCATTAACATAGCTTACAAAATATTATATTTTAATAGCATTGAGCGTGGCTTAAAGTAAAATTGGAAGTACTAGGTGGGGCAAAAGTAATTTGGCTTCCACTTGGTTTACACGGATGAAATTATGTTGAAAAAATTATATCCGTCAAATGACCACCACTTCCTGAGTGCGAAGCACATTTATTCTCGTTTTACGGCATTTTGAATTGTTGCTCGCAAATCATCAGATTTCTTTTTCAATGCAGGTTTACAAGACTTGCAAGATTTGTTGTTTATTGGGGTAAATACGAGGTTTCAAAAAACTTCAAAGGAAGGAGTCTGTCGCTATCAAATCGGGCGATCTGGATGGCTAGTTTAAATCGCCAAAACGAGAGATTACACGACATGGAAATGGGTGTTTCAAATCTCCACCGTTACCTGTAATGTGTATCGCTCTATTGCTTATTGTTAACTAATTCTTTATCACTCAACAACATAAATGTCAAGGCACAATGACATTCGACGCCATTTGAGTAAAAATTATGACACATTCGCATTATGACATTACTTTTACCTCACCTTGTAGTAATCAATTACATAGGTAGGTAGATATACAAACCTGTTGCTGTTTTCATTAGTGCTTCTAGCCAGAACCTAGCACCTACCTACCTACCTACCTGCAAAATAATAAACTGTAGAATGTTTTCATTTATTTATTTATTTTTGTTTGACAACAACAAACAATTTGCGGGGCTGCGTTTAATTTGTTTGCATATCTACTGAAATAACACAATTTAATTTGATTTTTTGCTGTTTATTTTTATTACACGTTTTTTTTTTTATAGCATTAGCCTCTTAATTATGTTTGAGTGACTCTGCACGAATGAAATGTTTGAAGCTTTGTATAAAAGTAAATTTGTTGGAAACTCTACATGCGAGGGTACTTAGTTACAATGAATTGAAAGAATAAAACTTAGTGATCTAAGGAAAACATAACTGTGAGCCTAATTATGTAAAACATATAAATATACCATGGTTGAACCGCAGGAGGGATATAGACTAAATACAAAGTTCGCCTTTACTCCCGGAAATTAATTTATAACTTATGTTAAAGGGTGTTAAGTAATAAACAAGTTACCTCACCCCCTAATATCCACTAGGGATCTACAAATGAATATGGTCTCGGTTACTTACGACCTAGTGATATACATGGATTTCGTGAGAGTTCTTAGAATTCTTAGCTTTCTGAGTATTGAGAAAACGATTTTGACCCTAAATAGAAAGTTCTTCAACAGAAACTCAGTACTGAAGGATATTGTTTTGCCAAATATTCGATTTAAGTACTATGCATTGTAGATTTTTTTAAGCCAATAGTAAAGGTTGAAACCAAGCCACTGGAAGGTGAGAGAACATGCAGCAATACTTAATCTTCCATTCCACAATTCCTGTCGTAGCTGCCCGGAAGAGGGAGAAACGAAAAGTCTCTTTCACTATTTATGTGGTCGCTATGTGCAGTATTTATGTGATATCGCTCATTTGTCAAACCATTCCTCGAAAATATTAATGAAATCTCAGAAAACGAGATAAAAAGCCTACTCATATATCTGAACCTCACAAAGTGGATATAACTCTTTGGGGTTCAGATGCAGAGACTTACATTAATTACGACCTCAACTGTCACCAAAAGACAATTAATTAACAACAAATGAACAATTTGTGGTGGTAAAACGGTGCTTTGCACTAATTGTGTTTTTCAGATGAAAACAACCCCTCAACCAACAACAGCAACAACAAAGTTAAGAACTTTTACTTTCCAGATAAAACTCATTCATAAATTATTCAAAATTAAAAAATTAATACGATTTTTTTAAAAAATTTAATTTTTTCTCCGAATAATTAATTGTTTACAGTTTTGTTTTAGATTTTTGGGTTTAAAGGAGTTTTATAAATTAATATATACTTTCCGTCCTAATTACCAGGTGTACAAGTATGAAACCGGAATTTTTTTTTAAGAAAATACACGTTTATATAAGAAAAATGGTTATACATTCAATCTTCAAAGTAATGGCCATTGCTAGCTACATATTTTTCATATCTCTCTGGCAATTTGTGAATGCCTCGCCAAAAAAAAAACTGTTCGTTTTTTGAGTCAAACCAGTCATCGAGCCATTTTTTCACATTTTCGTACGAATCGAAGTGCTGCTCAGCAAGTGCGTGCCCCATTGATGAAAATAAGTGGTAATCAGATGGAGCCAAGTCTGGTGAATAAGCCGCAAAGGGCAGGACTTCCCAGCTGTACGAATGTACCAGCTCCCGAGTCTGTTTTGTTCGATGTGATGGTGCAACATTGTCATTAAGAAAAATTACTTTTTGTTGCCTAGCCAATTGTTGTTGGTAGCGTTGACCAGTAACTGTTTCACCTGGTTTCAGAAGTTCAAACCAGATAACACCTCGCTAATCCCAGAAAACACCGAGCATTGTCTTCTTTCCGAAGTGATTTGGTTTTGAGGTCTATTTGGCCGGTGTACCGGGCTTAACATATGATCGTTTGCGTTTGGGATTCTCGAAATAGATCCATTTTCCATCGCCAGTAACAATTTGATGAAGATATGACTTTCTTTGGTACCTGGCGAACAATATTTCACAAGTGGTTTTTCTATTTTCTTGCTGTCTTTCAGTCAATTCATGCGGCACCCATCTTCCTACCTTCAAAATCAATCCCATGGTGTTTAAACGTTGAGAAATGCATTGTTGGGTCACATTTAATTGTTTTGCAAGTTGTTCTTGCATTTGATCATCCTCCTCATCGAGTAAAGCTTGCAATTCGGCATCTTCAAACCTTTTCCATGGTCTTCCACGTTCTTCGTTTCTCACATCAAAATTGCAACTTTTAAACTTATTGAATCACTTGTTGCACTGTGTTTTGCCTAGAGCGTGCTAGCGGTAAGCTTCCACAAGCATTCGATGAGATTCCAAAACAGATTGCTTCAATTGGAAACAGAAAATCAATGATGTCGGCATATCGTAGTTTGTAGGCACACAATTCGGCATTTTTACGAGCGAACAAAAAAATGTTTTTGTATGAAACTTGATTGTTTATGAACTGAATATTGTTGGCAGAACTAAATGCGAAGTTTGACAGAGCGTATAGTTTTACCTAGCGACACAGAGATGTCATTCCTTGTTTCATACATGTACACCGGACTAAATCTTTGCTATCTATTTGGAAGTTTTTAGAGACTTTAAGATTCGTTTCCATTGTGTTAATGTTACTATAGTAAAGTGTTTCGACAATATTTTTTTTGTAGTAATATTTTGAACCTCACTTTTATCCAATCCTCACTATATCCAATCAATAATATATTCATAAATAATATTAGTACATAAAAATATTGGTATAATTTTATTTTAATATTCCAAATATTTTACACATTCATTCAACAGATGCCAATAAACATAAATATGTACTCAAAAAAGAAACACAGAACTGCAGAATTTAATTTAGATTATTTGTGTTTACATCATAAATTTTTGCAACACACATAAATAAATTATGCATTTTCCGTTTTTTTTTTTCCAATTTTTTTAGTGTATTTTTAAATTTCAATGAATATTAAAACGATACAAAATTAGGTCAAATACTCGTCTTCAAATGAAACATTATTGAATAAAAACTTTTCTGATTTGCATTTATTAATTGCTTTTAGCTATAAAATGATGAAGAAGAAATCTGATTTCTGGGGGAAAATCGGAAAATACCATTGCACACTTTTAATGTCAAAATTTCCAGAGTTTTTGGCTGAGAGCCAAAAACAATAAGCAAAGAATAAAATGAGTTCACAGCTGCTTGGAAAAAGACAATTTAAGAAATAAAAAAAGGATGGAAGAAAACTAAAAAATAATTATTAAACTGCTACAAAAGCTAAAGAGCTGCAAGCGCCGCCAAAGTCAAATTCTACAAAAAAAAAATTAAAGGAACCTATATAAATTTCAAGGGTATCTATAACATAAAAAAAGAAACAGATTGGAAAATATGTGCCTCAGCTAAATTGTTTACACAAAAAGACATCAAATAAAAATATTTAACACTTTCTTAACTAACAAATTTTCAGCTAATTATACCATCATTTTTATGCTTGATTGCTTCAAGCGCTTCAGGCAGAGAATGTACGAATGACTGCCTGATTGCCTCCTTTCCTACTTTGCGGAAGTCAGTCAATTGAGTTTATGGGGACACTAGCCAAATTTAAATTGGCATATCATGTTTTACGTCGTCATCGACATAAATACATATGTACATATGTATGTAGATACATATGTAGATAGATATACATGCTCCTATGTGAGTATGTATGTATGTTTTTCTTGAACTTTTGCCAAATTAATCGACGCGCCAGCAACCTAAGAAAATATTTATTTAAAACTCTATTTTTCCTTCTCCTTTTTATTTCTAGTTTCTTTTTTATTTATAAACAACTGTAAAACACATTCCAACTGTGTGATGAGTCCACTCGTACTCATAGTTTTATTGTTTATTGTTGTCTTGTGTGTGCGTGTATCATGGAAAAGCTTCTAATTGCATTGGCTGTACATGTGCATTTATATGTTGTATGTAAGTATGTGTAAATTTACATGTGCCCATATGCTGGTTGAGTGATTTTCACATCAACACTTAATTAATAATTTATATTTAAAATGAAAAAAAAGTCTAATTGCTTAGGTACATACATATGTGCGTGCAGCCTAAGAACAAGTACTATAGTGCAGATTGAGTGATTGAAGAAGTAGATTGTGATTTTGTGAAAATAATGACCGAATAATTTAAAAGTTTTCATCTCTTTAGATGTGTTATGAGTTATAGCAATTGGCACATCAAGTATAACAACAGTGAAAACCATTACCGTACAAATTCATGGCAGTAGGATTGCACGTCACAGACTCAGATAGTCGAGCTACTCAATATGCCTTAGACTCGATCATAATATCTTTCCAATGCACCTATAAATTAGTAAATGAATATAAGAAAACATTTTCTCTATATTCATGCCTTAGTTTGGGCATGGAATCCCTGTCATATAGAAACATTTATTGATGATTTATTTACACTAGATATTGCCCAGGTCCAATCAGCCCCATGTAGTTTGGGAAAGTTAGAGTGGGTGTTTTCTCTCGACCTAAATGGAAGATGGTACGTACTCTCTACTTGTATCCCAGCAAGAAAAGTTTGATCAAAATATAGAATCAGCAAAAACAAATAGTTACTAGGATGTAACTCGGCCAGTTTTTGGAAGTTTATTTCTTTAGAATCATTTTTTATACAAGATATTGGTCGAACCGAAAATTGTCACGGAAATGACAATCGAATATGAAAAAATTTACTGATAGAGGGCGCTGCCCATCAGTTTCTAGTCCAATATTTTCATACTCGATTGATAGAGGGCGTTGCCTATCACTTTCTCGTCAAAGTTGAAATTTCAAACAAAATTTTAGAGCTGAAAGAATGTACGAGTATAGACTGATGAAAAAAAAACGCGAGGCATAAACAAATCTCCATAATATCTCCAGAAAAATCTTCAGCTGAGTGATAGTGAGAATGTAGAATTCATTGAAAAATGGAAGCCAAAAAAAAAGCTGATTTTGCTATCGTGAAAAAATCCCAAGAACCAGCACCGAGGGATCGCAAGAGTGTAGACTTGAGGCACAAGATTTACTTGAAAATTTTCCCAAAAATCTTTCCTCCGTGGAAAGAAAACAACTCGCAGCAGACAACAAAAATAAGACGAGCGTTGCCAAGTTGCTAGTCAACCTCATAACATTCAGCAAGTGGCAAATTTTCCACCTGTTGAGACGATGATGATGATTATTCTAATGATGATAATAATGATGATGGTAAGATTATAATTATAATGATGTAGCAAATAAATTTGCATGCTTTGAGTATGAATATTTTGATGAAGATGATGGTGAGGGCGTTGCATGCATTGGATCAAAATGAAGTTGATCCAGATGTAGCACAACTGGAATCAAACAATCATGCAACTGAACTATCTTTTGCATAAATCAGCACAGTAACAATTTCAAAACATGTTCCTTCGGCCACGCCTGTGACTCAGGTTTTTACAAGATGTCTAATCAAAATTCAGAAAGAAACCAAACTAATAAGAGCCCAAATTCAGATCAAAACTCTGAAAAATTCAAGTCAAAATTCAGATCAAATCATTTCTGGTTTGAGATATCGAAAAGAATCACGCAAAAATCGGACCAAAATTCTCATACTAATGCAGACTGAAAGATCAACAAAAAACATTTACAAAGCAGACCGAAACCCAAATAATAAATGTAGGGCAGAAAGGCTTTCTGAGAGGGGCAGGGGCTACAGTGCTCAAATAGGTATTCGATGTAGTCCAATATCAAATTCTTCAACATCAGCCTAATTTGTGTCCATGCCCCGACGGATGAGAAGGATGAAACGACCAAAGATGACTTCTACGAGCTCCTCGACAAAGCTTATGAGCATTGCCCCCGCCACGATGTTAAAATCGTGTTAGGCGACTTTAATGCCAAGGTGGGCAAGGAGAGTCTCTTTGGTCCGACGATCGGAAAATTCAGTCTCCACGACGAAGCCACCGATAACGGTATGAGACTGATCGACTTCGCCGCGGCACGAAACATGACAGTTAGTAGCACCAGATTCCAACATAAGGATATCCATAAGGCCACTTGGCTGTCCCCTGATCAAAACACACGAAACCAAATTGATCACGTTGTGATCGACGGAAGGCACGCTTCCAATGTACTAGACGTACGCACAATACGTGGTGCAAACATCGACTCAGACCACTACTTGGTTGCAGCCAAGGTCTGCACACGTATATGTGTAGCAAATCGCGTACGGATAGGTACAAAGAGAAAGCTGGATGTCGAAAAGCTGCAATCACAACAGACAGCCAAAGTCTTTGCCAACCAACTTGCACTTCTCCTTTCGCAAAACACCCCTCAACTTGATGATATATGCGCACAGTGGACGCACATTTCCCGCTCTATGCGTACGGCTGCCGAAGAGGTGCTAGGCTACCACCGTCGACGGAGAAATATGTGGTACGACCAAGAGTGTCGCGATGCTACTGAAGCAAAAAACGCAGTATACAGAGCCACCCTGCAGTCAGTTGCAACGCGAGCTGCTAAGGAGCGATACAGAAAGTTGAGGAGGGAGGAGAAACGTCTTTTCAGGCGCAAGAAAAGAGATGAAGAAAGACGCGAGTTCAATGATATCGAAATGTTGCGGGACAGGAACGAGGTCCGAAAATTCTTTGAAAGAATAAGACGCCTGACTCTTGGTTTGAAGACCGGGGCCTCTTCCTGCAAGGATGAAGATGGAAATCTGGTGACAGATATCCAGGGCATAATGAGATTATGGAGGGAGCACTTTTCGCAGCTGCTTAATGGCGAAGACGGCAATAATCCCGCCACTGCGGAACCCACTCCGGAAACCCCAATCACTGACGGCGTTGAAGTACCGCCGCCTGACTATGAGGAGGTCTTAACAGCCATTGCTCGGCTGAAAAACAATAAGGCTGCAGGTGCAGATGGCCTGCCTGCTGAGTTGTTTAAGACCGGAGGCGAAGAGCTCAAAAAACGCATGCATGAGCTTCTATGCAGAATATGGTCAGATGAAAGCATGCCAAGTGATTGGAATCTCAGCGTACTCTGCCCAATCCATAAGAAGGGTGATTCCACGATCTGCGCCAACTACCGTGGGATCAGCCTTCTTAATATTGCATATAAGGTTCTATCGAGCGTACTGTGCGAAAGACTGAAGCCCATCGTCAACAAACTGATTGGACCTTATCAGTGTGGCTTCAGGCCTGGTAAATCCACCATCGACCAGATATTCACACTACGCCAAATCCTGGAAAAGACCCGAGAAAAACAGATCGACACCCATCACCTATTTGTCGATTATAAAGCCGCCTTCGACAGCACGATTAGGGATCACTTGTACGCCGCAATGTCTGATTTTGGTATCCCTGCAAAGCTTATTCGTCTTTGCAAAATGACACTGACCAACACCACCAGCGCAGTGAAAATTGGGACAGACCTCTCCGCACCATTTGATACCAAAAGAGGTTTCAGACAAGGTGACTCCCTATCGTGCGACTTCTTTAACCTAATGCTGGAGAAAATAATTCGAGCTGCGAACATCGACATCTCTGGCACTATCTTCTACAAGAGTGTCATGCTGCTAGCATACGCTGATGATATTGACATCATTGGCAAAAACGCTCGAGCAGTCAGTGCAGCATTCTCCAACCTGGAAAGGGAGTCTCGTCGTGTGGGTCTAGTGGTGAACGAGGACAAAACGAAATACCTTGTGTCAACAAACAAAGAGTCACGGCGTCTTGGACAAAATGTCACTGTTGACAACTACACTTTTGAAGTCGTCAAGGATTTCGTTTATTTAGGATCCAGCATAAACACCAACAATAATGTCAGCCTTGAGATCAAGCGGAGACTAACTCTTGCCAACAGGTGTTACTACGGGCTCAGTAGGCAATTGAGAAGTAGAGCCCTCTCTCGACCGACGAAAATAACGCTCTATAAGTCCCTCATCCTTCCCGTCCTAATGTATGGCGCAGAGACGTGGACATTGACCATCAATGATGAGAGACTGTTAGGAGCGTTCGAGAGGAAGATACTCCGTAAGATCTACGGTCCAGTATGCGTGGATGACGTGTTTCGAATAAGATGGAACAATGAGCTGTATGAGCTGTACGCCGACACTGACATAGTCAAGCGTATAAAACTCCAGCGGCTTCGCTGGCTGGGTCATGTTGAGCGAATGGAAGAAAGCGCTCCGGCTAGAAAGGTGTTTTATTCGAACCACGGTGGAGGATCACGCAGAAGGGGACGTCCTAATCTCCGTTGGAAAGACCAGGTGCAGGGCAACCTGACTGCACTTGGCCTTATCAACTGGCGCCAGCGCGCGCATAGCAGAAGTGACTGGCGAAGCTTTGTGGAGGCGGCCAAGACCGATCATCGGTTGTAGCGCCAGCTAAGTAAGTAAGTAAGTAGTCCAATATCTATACAATACTCGCATTACAAGCTCTTATCTCGTTGCTCTAGAACTCACTCGGGAGGCAACTTTTTACTTTTTCCTACTTCCTTTGATGTTTCACCACACTGTACTTATTTGCGGGGCAGCATCTTTGTTATCAACATCTATTAAACGGTGGTAGGCTGCAGTATTTGCTTTGCTTAAGTTTTCACAAAGTTTTGTTAGGTGGTTGTATCTTTTCCACTGCACATTTTCCTCTTTACACTATCTTGATCTTTTGAACATTATTTTTATTTTCATCCCATCTTTTCACTTTATGCTGCTGCTAGTGCTGCAAAAAGTTTCTGCGCTGCATCCGCATCCTTATCATGCTGCAAATATTTACATTTACATTTTGTTTGCGTACAACTTTTACGCTTTTACAATGCTCCCGCGAGGGTGTAAAGAGGGGCAATTGAATTCAAGGATTCAGTGTTCCAATTGCGCACTTTTCTGTAGGTAGCACGGGAAAGTTTCTTGTTATTTTCAACAGCAACAAAAACAACAAGAACCTTGTTGCGCTTATTCACAGTGAACAAACACGCCAGCACCCAGCGTTAACAACGCTTTGTAATGTTATTCACAGCAAATTTGCTCGTAAGTTGTTGCTTTGCACCTCATAAATATAAATACACATTTACGAGTATGAACTTGCACTTTATGGTATTTATATTTCAATGCAACTAAGTTGTGTTGAAAATTTAAAAACCATATACGCTATATGAATACTGAATACGTTGAAGAAAAAAAAAGAGAAAAGATTATACTAGTGACGTCATGTAATCAGAATATTTATTAAACGCTTTATATACCTACCATATGCCAATAAACACATTTTATACCGAAGGTTACAGCTAGCTTCTTTGTTTCTTTGAACGAGTATATAAGATAACTATCGCAGTGACGAAAGAAACGCGCATCCCGGCTTATTTTATTTTTAACAAAACTTGACACCACTGTCGCATAACTGCCAAATTGACCAATAAATAAGTTTAAATTAAAATAATTTAAATATTTTTATATCATCGCCCTTAAAATAGATTAAAATACGAAAGGAAACCTATTTTCTTTCTGAGACATGTTTTTGTGTTCCCAAATTCAAAACACTAGCTTTCCACATAAATATTTCCGTGAATATAAATGGTTTGAATTAGAAAAAAACATGTAAACTCTTTTGTTTACCTTTTATACTCATAATAAGAGAAAGTGGCACCCTGTAGTACAAATTAGTGCAAATAAATACACCGCTATACTGTTAAAATTAAAAACTGCGACTTGGCTACACTTATTTTTATTCCGGTTATAATTTTTCGCAGTGATAGATATCGCCGCGATATAAGCATATATAGGATTAATTTCCATTAAAAAAAATGGTTTAAGCCGGTATACGCGACAAAAGAAACACCACACCTAAGATTGATGAACATTTTGTGGGTAATGAAATTTATATGCAATATCTTCATCGAAATATAGAATTACTATCTCTTTTGAACCTTGTGGCAGATGATTTCACCACACTATAAAGCAATAGACCTTGTATAGTATTACGTGGGGCCTCTGGAGTTGATGTTTACGAAAGAGATACATTCTTAAAAATTTGGTTATCTTTTTGGTTAAGCAATTCGCATAATTGCGGATTCATTAGGCATCAAATTCCAGCCGAATTCGGACTAAAATTCAAACCAAAATTATGCCCTTATTCCATATAAAATTTCATAATAAAATTCAAACCAAAACTCAGATTAGAATTTAAAACAAAATTCTAACAAATTTTGGAACTAAAATTCAATTCACTGAAATCATAACTCAAAACAAAACCTGACTAAAACTCAAAACTAAATTCAATCCAAAATCAGATCAAAACTCAGGACAAATTCAAAGCAAATACCAAAGTATTCTTCTTCTTTTAACGGCGCAACAACCAACGGAGGACCTAGGCCATGCGACCTACAGTTTTATACTGAATTCGAAAAGGTATGAGTGAAAAACTTTTATTATGCAATTTTTACTCTTCTAGCTTGGCCAAGAGGTGGCCCCGTGTCCTGTGTGATTGCATTCAATCTCTCATTTTCCCTCCTTCTTCCTCCCACATATCAATCTTCCTTCCATTCAATACAATGCTCTGCATTCATAGGGATACTCCCTGTGTGTTGATTGAATAATTAAAAAAACTGAAAAAAACATAGTTTTTTCAACGTTTTGATTCTGTATTTGGCGAGATTTGACACTCTGGCCAATGCACTACCAATTACGCCACGGCGACCACCAAAGTATTTACAAATCAAACAAAAAAAAGCACCCACAACTCAGTCAAATTTTAAAACAAAAATCAGACCAGATTTCAAACCAAAATTCAGATCAAATTTCAAACCAAAATTCAGCCCAAAGCTCAGGTCAAAATTCATAGCAAAGCTAAAACATAACCCAAAGTCCTGCTCTAAAGTACGACGAAAACCAGATCATAAAAAAAGATAAGAATTCCGACATCCGAAAGTACTACAGAACATCTTCAAAATGACCTTAAAATTCCCGATTTACTGTAGACATAGTAAGTAACATAAGTTCCGCTGTGTAAATATTTTAAAAGGTTATAAGAACTTTAAGTTTTATAACAGACATCAGCCTTTCTAGCTCCCTCTGGATCTGACATTGGGAAGGAGTGATTTTTATATAATTTTATGAGCTGAATAAGAATCTGGCAGAAGATTTTTTTCAACGCATCGAGAATTTTTGAAATTTTCACCCAACATGCAAAAATTACACTTTTTAATATTTAATGGATTTGGAATCACCACTCATTTTCAATCATCTTTCAGAAACCTTAATTAATCAGCTGATGTTCTCCATAACTCGTTCGTAATTTAAGCCATAAACAAGCTAACAAGGCAAGGTTAACGACACCAGCTAGAAGAATTTTTTAACCTTTTACTATGTAAATTGCTGGTGAGGGTGAGTCTCGATTGAAGAGACATTTGATAAACTCAAAAAATTTTAAATCTTCACAATTCTGATTTTTGGTGGTTACTAACCCACCCTTTTTCAACCTTTAAGAACATTTAAGTATTTACCATGCGAGTACTTTTGCATATGTGCATATCTCTAAATCAGTCTGCAACTTATAGTTGTGTTGTATCTTGAAAAAATTCAGGTATAAAAACCAATGTTCAATGGAACCTACATATGTACATTTTGTACTTTTATGTGTATTCAACTTTACCGCAATTATGTCGCGTGCATCGAAGCGTTCATTGCAATTCTTGCCAGAAGTGCCTCGCAAGAAAATGTTGGTATACTTAATAAGGTTGAAGAAAAGAGTGACTGAATCATATGGGGGTGTTTAAAAGGTGTGTTATGCAGTGTGGTATCCGCACAATTGTCGTTAATTCTCTCATGCCACATATACAGTTTTATGACTATATAGCAGTATGACAAAATATGACGCCTTGTAAACACCCCAATTGTTTTCAAAGAGATCTGCGTATAGTTTAAAACAGAAACTGCCATTTTCACCTATCGACCAAAAAAAAGCAACAGCGTCAACTGAAAGTCTTTTTGAAAACATTCAATCTGTATACATACATATTATGATATATGACCTTATGACCTTATGACCTTTAGCACTACAGTGCTCATTGGCCGTCACTGATTTTGAATTATAGTAAGTATATCTATAGCGGTAAAATACATAAGCTACTGATTTCGTGTTGACTTATTCATTAAGTTGTAATAAGCATTAATCTAATTTCTACTACATTTTAGCTACTATTACTAAGTTTTTTCTACGTGTTTATAATAAGTATACAAAAAGATCAATGTACTCTCAACGTACTACATACAATGTAATCAAATATAGTTTTCATTAACAAAAAGACTATTGTATACTGAAGAGTTGCAGCGACATGAGCAGATAAAAGTGAATGTGTTGACAAAATGTTGCAGCCAACATTTCAGTCAGTAGAACAATATGGGTTTATGTATGAAAATATGTATGTATGTACATAGGGATACATTATATACATATGTATACATATATATTTAAATGTAGGTATGTATATGCATACTCATTAATACTATTATGTACAGTGTAGGGCAAAAGTATTGTCATAATGAGAATGTGCCATAATTTCTGCAAATAGCCTCAACTGTCATTGTGCTTTGTCATAAAAGCAGTGCCCACGAAAAAATGGATCCCCTTAAAAAGTAATGTGTTTCTTTCAAAACAGAGATAATTTTATTTCAAAATCGATTAGTTTTCTTTTCCTTAAATGTCGTGTTTATAACATCTAAAACCGTAAATTAAAATTTCTGAATTTCTGAAAAAGTTTCGAACTTAACCACTTACTCTTTCCATTATCCCTTGCATAGTTGAAGCTCTAACTTTCTTGGCTGATTCGTTACATTTTATTTTTGTAAACTCCTTTTCGTTTTTAGCCCTGCTTTTTTACGTTTTATCATAGGGCAATAATACTCAATAGGCCGTAACTCTGGGCAATTTGGTGGGTTACATTCCTTTGAGACAACAGTTGCTCTTTTATCATCGTACCATATCATAACTTTCTTGGCATAATGTGACGTGGCCAGATCAGGCCAAAAGAATAGTGGGAGATTATGGCTTCTTAAAAATGGTAAAAGACACTTTTTCAAGCATATTTCTATGTATTTCGTGATTTATGGGCAAAAGTTTCACTTCTTTCCCACTAGTCCATATTGCCTGACGAATCAAAAATTTTATTGCAAATTTGGACTGTTTCTGGCTTCTGAACTTTTTACAGACTTGGCCTCTAGCTGGAGTTGTGTAAAGTTACTGTCCAGGCACTTTCGGAAAGTCACCTTTCACGTAGATTTCATCAGCCATTATGCAGCATGTAAATTTTGTGGCTTGAGTTCTGGCTTCAATTTCCTTTTTTTCACTTCGATCTGGAACCTTTTGCACATTTTATGGTATTATTTAAAATGAGAATTTTTGTATTACTTGGACATAACTTTTTGAAGTTCCAAGCTTGGAAGCAGTATCGCGGATAGATGCATTTGGAGTTCGCTTCAAGTGTGATTTAACTAAGTTTTCTGCCGGAACCTTTAGCTCTCTCAACAGAAAGATGCTTTTATACCTTTTAATGTTTCGTTTTACCGTTGCAATGCTGACACCCACTAGATATGAAACTTTTTTCTGGCTCCATAAAGGATTTTTATGTAAAATGTCCAATATATTTTTCCGTTCCGAGATTTCTCATATTAAAAATGAAATCACAGCAATTTAGGGATAATCTAGTCTTTTAAAAGAATCAGCACCTTCTCTAATCGAATGTATTTAAAAAATTGTATAAACTAAAAAGCAAGTATCAATTTTTTCGTTGATGCTCTTTGTGTTGTAAACAGTTAGAGGGAGAATTAGTTGACAAGAAGTAGTGGAGCGATCCGCAGTACACACACAACACACGGTGGACAGTTCGCGATACCAAACGTACGCGAAAACGACAGAACAAACGACACCCAGGCATTCCAACCAACTAGACCTATCGGCTCACGTAGCCAGACTGGCGCACTTAGTAAAACGAAAATGCCGTAAAACCAGCACAAATCTGCATTAACTCAGGAGGAAGTCATTTGAACGATATAATTTGTTCACAGTTAAGCTATACATTTTACACCTTCAAATAAACTCGCCTTGAAAACAGAGCCCAATTTTTTTCATATCTACATACAGAACGGCAGCCAATTCACATTATGACATTACTTTTTCCCCACCTTGTATGTACAGTGACTTGTTGTTAAAACTGTTCATAAAAATTCAAATTTCTGGTTATCATGTCATATTTTTTTATTATAAAAGAATACTTATTTAAAATATTTACCAAAACTTAAAACACCTTTTTCGTAGCAATAAACAACAAAAATCAATTTTTTTAATATTTGTTGTACATTTGATGTGTACTTTTGTACTAATATTTTAGTGAACACTTTTGTAACTGTTTTTGCCAGAAGTGTAAAAAAATCTTATAAAATAAATCTTAATACTTAATGTTTAAGCCGCATTCTTCAGGGCATTCCAGCAACCAAATTTTTCAAAGCTCGGGACCATTCTTCGTTAACGACAAAAGATTCTCAAATCGGTTGAGATCCGGGCTCCGTGGGAGCCAATCCAAACATGAAATACGGTTGTCTAGAAGCCATTTCATTGTCATTTTAGCCTTGTGGATTGGGTCGTTATCTTGCATAAATGTGGTACCGCCTAGTTCACATCCAAATCGTTTGATAATCGTTCGATTGAAGATTAAGGATTTCGATATAGTTATTCGCCTTCATAATAGCAGCGTTGGGCGCGGTGCTTAGATGTAAGCAAAGGCTTTCCGATTTTGGTTTAGCCTTCATACTATACCTTTTTTTTTAGATATCTGCGTACTGTCTGTGTTGACACGTGCAGCTTAAGGGCCTCAGACAACTCCTTGTGGGCTTATAAGGCATAAGGCAGATAACTGCTGCTGACACTACCATATAAGCCTCCCGGCCATTCGTTTGGTGTTTGAAGACTCGTGCTGATTGAAATTTCGGATGTATGTATTTACAATTGTAGAAATAAAACCAGTCGAAACATTGTATTTTCTTGCAATATAACGCACAGATTCGCCTTCTAGCAGTACCCCGCTTTCGGAGAAATATAAATTTTTATAATCCTTGATTGGTGTTTACATTTTTTACGGACAAAACCTAAATAAACTCTTCAGTGACAAAATTGTTCATAAAACTTTGCAAGTAGCAACAACATTTGTATTATTTTTTAAAATTTTCTAGACTACTCTCATGGCTCATGGAACAAAAAACTAAATCTCATCTAAGAATTAAAGGTAGTTTTCGCTATTTGAGTTTTTAAGGAAAAACGTTGCAAAGTAGTTTTTTATGAATGGTTTTGTAAGTCACTGTATATAAAATTAAATACATATGTAAATAGTTGACAATTCTAAAACATTTAAAAATCGCACACAAGTATCGAGATTAAGAAACAACTAAATTAATTTAACACATACAAATTTAAAATAAAAAATACAACTTTGTTCAACGGATTGGAACGAAATAAAAACGTCATCATTCTAAACTAATAAAACGTTGTTGCCAACAAAGAAATCAACAATAAACATTTAATTTTTTTTGTTTTTTTTTTTTTTGTGCAAAAATACGCGACTCTAACTACTTACGAAATGTATACAAATTTATTATTTTCTGATTTTAACGACAATTTATGTATATTGATGAGCAACAGCTACAGCTACCAGAAACTTGTATATGCACGAGTATGTAGACATCAAGTAACCCATTAGATGAGATCATAGCGCGATCTACTCAAGCGTTTCAAATTTGTGTTGTTTTGAAAATATTTGTTTGGTTGGATTTTTAATTTTTCCAACATAAGTATTTAATTAAGTATGTTGAATGTTGAAGATATACTGATTTCTTATAATTTAGAAACTTATTTAACTCAAATGTATAAAATTTTCTCTATGCATATCACTGTAGCATCCTCACGTTCCGCTTCCAGTCACTTCTCTCTCAGTGTGTGCATGTGTGTGTTTTCTAATAGTCTTTTGTTCTGGTGTACCCTTTTTTTTTAATGTCATTAACAGCCATTGAAAGTGTTCATAACTCATGAAATTGTTTTATCATTGTCATCGTTTTTCTTCTCTCACTAAATAGTAGATGCTCCTTCCAACACACACATGCACATCCCAGCGGTAGCAAGATGTGATTCCGAATGCATTATGATGCGTGTCTGTGAGAGTGCTGAAACTCATTTGTTTGTTTACTTTGTCACAATTAACATCTTTATTTTTTTACATAGTTTGTCTGTTAAAGGGATACTAATTTTTAAGCATATTCTAATGCTTCCAAAAGAAGCGACAGCTCAACCTTCCTTATATGAAAGTAATAGTTCCTCTTTCGTGCAAGTGAATTTCCATCACTCGCATATGAATAATTCATACAGGTTTCAATTTGAGGCCCAAAGAAGCGTTTTAGATGTGCCGAAAGAAGCACTTTAACTGAGCACCTTACCAGAAGTTTTCGAATATTGCCACAGGGATATGAATGTTTGTATGTATGCACTAGTGCTTGCATGCATGTTAGTTTGCAGCTTTTATTGCAGATGCTAATATGTTGCATGCATTCTTATGTTGGATATTGATAGGTGGTGATGGTGGTGGTTGTTCATAAATGATGACATGAAAAGATTTCCTTCCCATACACATTCGAATATATAATGAAATCAGGTTAAAAAGTCACAAAACGCTTTCATGTGCTAAATTTGTTGCACTTTAACATGGCACCATGTGAAGTATGTATGCTTTTAAGGAGGCAATTAGAAATTTTATTACAGAAATTAATAGCATTAGTTGCTGATAGTAATGATACGTATAGGTAGTATCAGTAGACCTACTAGATTCTATGCGATTAGAGCTAACATGGGATCTCAATGAAATGTAATACTTTTATCGAATCCGGCCTTTAATGATGGCTAGTAGCGGATCTAATATTTTGTTTGGGGAAGGCTAATACTGCTAAATTATTTAATAAATAATTATTGATTATACATTTTTTTTTACTAAATTCCAGAACAAATTCAGAACATCTTATTAAACAGTACATACCATAAGAAACTAGATAAAAATTCATACCAAAAGTAGATTAAGAGTCAAAAGGACGAGAAAAAGAACTATATCAGATCAAAAACCGACTTAAAACAAACCCAATTTCTGACCAAAACTCAAACTCAATAAGAGTACTTAAATTTAAACCAAATCACACACAAAATTCTAACTAAAAATCATACTAGAACTCAGTTAAAAATTCTGATTAAAACTCAGTCCGGACGTACATCAAGTCAGGCCTAAAACCCAAATCAAGAGGAGACAAAATTCAAACAAATATTGAAAAAAATCCAGACAAAGCCAACATCAAAATCAGATACAAAATTCAGACTAAAAGTAAGGCCGAAATTCGGGTTAAAATTCGTAACAAAGCTTAGAAGTAGGTTAGGTTAGGGTCAGCGGAAGTGCTCAGAAAAACTGAGCGTCCATGGTGCCCATAGATTGGTCCGTTATGGTTTTCCAATACTTTACAATATGCTATACACCTGAAAATCTTTCAAATTGTTATTCCACTCAGTGTTAATGATGAACCTTACAAGTCCTGTTGGAAGAATTTCTGCCAGGTCTTACATTTCTCAAAACAGACTTTCGCTTATAATATGGGACGGGGTGGGGACCCAGTTCAGGCCAAAAATAAGAACATTCATAAGTCATAACAAAAGATGACCAAGAGCAGTCTTAAAATGAAATCAAAATATAGTTAAGTGAGAAAATATCTCCAAAAGTAGCTTTTGGATAATCGTCGAATCACTATCAGAGAGGTTGCTGATGATGTTGGCATATCGTTCGCCTCATGCCAAGCAATTTTTCGGATGTTTTAGGCATGAAAAGTGCGGCAGAGAAGATTGTTCCAAAATTGCTAAATTTTGAGCAAAAACAACGTCGCTTGTGCGTAAGTTTTTGGCCAAAAACAAAACCGTTATCATGCCTCAACCACCGTATTCACCGGACTTGGCCCCCGCTGACTTTTTCCTCTTCCCAAAACTGAAGACACCGATGAAAGGAAAGCTTTTTGCTACGATTGAGGAGATAAAAGAAAAATCGAAACAGGAGCTGTTGGCGATACCAAAAAGCGCGTTTCAGAAGTGTTTCGAGGATTGGAAAAAACGCTGGCATAAGTGTATTATATTTGTGGGGGATTACTTTGAAGGGGACAAGATAGTTGTTGATGAATAAATAAATACTTTTTGAAAAATAACAGTTATTTTTTATCATACCTCGTATATATTTAAAAATATTTTTAAGAGCTGGGGGTGTATGTTACACCCCATTTCTTTCTGGATACGCTGATCAATTTCTATTTCCTTCCAAGTTTAGACAGATTTCTGCACCTACTTTTCGTTCGGTCATTATGCCTGTTTCTAGGTAATTTTTGACATTGAATTTCCGTTTTCTGCTACTTTGATCGTGACTTTGTGAACGGTTTACAAAGAGTTTGACCTATACTTTCGATACTTAAATTCTTTCGCTACTCAATCGATTTCATATTTGAAGTAGTTCCGTACTTGTTATAGTATTTGCCCACGCGACAAAGCTGTAAAAGAATGCAATCAGTTGAAGATATAAGTCACACATGAATAATAATTTTTGATTGAAATTATTGAATAATATATTTGTCATCAGAAAAATGCAGTTAGAAGTCTTCTTCGAAGTCACCGATTGGATATTCATTTAGAAAAGGAGAGACTGGTTTGGAGTCAAGGGAATTCAATCTTTTTTTGAAGTTACGGGAATGAAACTTTTATGACCTCACAATCTTCTTGAAGTCATTTGGAGTCCATAGGAAATTGAAGTCACTTGCAGTTAATTGGGATCACTTGAAGTCAATTGGGGTCACTTGAAGTGTATTTATTTCAATTAATCGAGAATTATAATATTTACTCTTGAGAAGTTTAGCCTTTATTTTTCACTGGGAACAATAATAATTTCTCTCTCATAGAAGTAAAGCGATCTGAATTTATATCTGAATTTACTCCGTATACAAATACATAGAGAGGACTTTACTCTCACTGTATTCAAAGCAAGGAGTGTGTGTGTGTTTTGCCTTATTAAATATATAGCATGAGATATTTTTGCTCTGGAAAACTTCTTTGAAATGCAGTAAAATTGAGATTTTCATTTATTGAAGTTATTCCAACGTTTTCTAAATGCATTCACTTGTTAACTTTTATACTTTAAATTTCAAAATCACTTGGTGAAGTCATGTGAATAATGTTTTAATTCTTGTGCAACTAAATTAACATGTTTGATTAGACAAAGCACTCGAAAGTTACATCTCCTTTTTTAACTACATACTACTGTGGGCAAAAAGTAGTAAGACTTTGTTCATAATTAAAAATTTTTTTATTCATTCTTCCAAATCTATTTCGTCCACTTCAAAGTAATCCCCCCCCGGCCCCAATACACTTGTGCCAACGTTTTTTCCAATTCTCGAAACAGTTGTTAAAGTTAATTTCCGGAATAGCCTTCAATGCGCTTAGCGATTCAAGTTTAATGTCTTCAATTGACTCAAAACGGTGTCCACGAAGCGGCACGAAGCGGTTTTTTGAGTTTAGAAAATAGCCAAAAGTCAAACGGTGCTAAGTCAGGCGAATAGGGAGGTAGGGTGGTTGCGGAACGATATCAGTCGAATTTTTGGCAAAATGGTCTCGTAAAACCAATGCAGTGATTTTGGAACCAATCGTGCATTCACTCTTCTTAGGCCCAAATGATGTTTTAAAATGGTTTTCACTGATCCTTCCGATATTCCAACGATGCCAGTAAGGTCTGTTAATTGTCGATTCTCGAGCACCAATTCCTTGATTTTATTGACGTGTTGATCATCAGTTGACCGAAGGCCTTTTGCAATATTCAGAACGTTTCGGCACCAGAAATTTGATTCCGCACACAAAATTTAATGGAACTTCTTTGTTGAATAATTTCACTCATTGTGAAAATCGCCGAATGCACTTTTTGTACTTCAGAAAGACAAGCGTATACGCTAAACACTAATGATTATTTTGATGTGACATTTATCACAGATGTCACCGACAGTCATACCAACCTTAAAAAAATAATATTTTGATGAATGGGAAAAATTTAAATTAAAAAGTTTTAATACTTTTTGCCCACAGTAAAATTAATGCCAATTAATTAAATTTCTCTTTCCATCTCTCCCGTTTCAGAACTGACCAACTTATAATCAAAATAAAAATATCTAGCAAAAAGCCAGAAACTATCAAAACTGCTGCAACTTATTGACTGATTTTTCTCTAAAAAATAAAAAAAAAATAGTAGTTAGGGTTAAAAAATAATAAAATATACCTGCCTTAAACTTGCAAGACATTTACTCGTACATACATCCTTGTAGGAATTTAAAAGGAATTTTGAAAAAAAAAAAAAAATTTTTGTTTAACCACAAAAAAACGACACTGGCAACAATTCCGAACGATCGAAAGACAGAGCGACCACCCAAAGGAGCGAAGGAATGCAGCGTTGCCCCTACATACATGAGATGCGTGAACGTTTACTGAACGATCAACCGCATAATCAACGTGAAGCTTTACCACTGGAACAAATGGATCGTGCAAATTTACTTGACAATCGACAATCGGCTGAATCGAATCAGGTCGGCACAGTGGTTAAGGTAGGGGCTAATAATGGTACTCGTGTGAGAAAGGATAATATTTAATAATAATGCATTACTCTGAATATATTTTCATATTTACTATAATAATAACTACATATAATTAATAATTTTAGTGTTAACAAAAAGAAAAAAAAATTTTTTAAATTTACTTTTAGTCCTTTTGCCAATACCAATACCAATTAAAAAATTTGTGTTTTGATGACCAGACCAAAAAATTAAAGATAAAAATATATATCCTTGCACGAGTATTTGATTGCCCTTTACTTGTTTTTTATATATTACATAATTATGCTAAGTTATTATTCTTTTTTTGTTGCGTAAACAAATTCATCTCAAAACGATCATTCATTTAAGCATTCAATGAACACAGTGTTTCCCAAACAAACATTTACACACAAACATTTATATAATTTTTGTATATTATTAATTTTCAATAAATTGGAATTGAAATGTCTTTCATTCACCAAACTAAATTTCTTACACTTTTCCAATAAAATAAACGCCTTCCAATCAACAAAAACATTCAAGCCTCATGATCAACTTTTATAATTTGCATGCATTGAAGTTCAGTAGATTTGTAGATTACAGACTCTGCCTTTGGAGAATTTTCTCTCAATTTGCTTTTACTTTACTATTTATATATTTTTGTTTGTTTGTTTTGTAATAATTTTTACAGTAATCCAAACTACAAAATTTTTATAATTTCATGCACGCTTTCAGTTCCAATTTATTGATGTGTATTACAGTGTGCTCAATAAAAAGCGAACATTGTCAGAATTTACTTTATAACTTTTAAAATGTAAGTGGATTGCTTAGATGAGAATTCACTTTCCCACTGAAGCAATTTCGGTTTTTTTTGTTGCTATTAAAAACCTTCTAAAGAAAGATTTTTTAACAGCTTGGTTTTTGAAAACGGCACCACCTCTTGGCAGGCAATGGCAAACCTAAAAGAGTAAAATTTGCTATGAAAAGCTTTTCACTTCGCCGTTCGGATTCGGCATTAAACTGTAGGCCCCTTCCATCCATGTACAAATATAACACGCACAACATGAGTGGATACGAAAAGCTCGGCCTAGGCCCTCCATGCCATTAAAAGTAAAGTAAAGTAAGAATGGAATTTTTATTTGAATCGATATATCGATTCCTACCATTTACTTTTTAAAGATAATTTCACTTAAATGTTGCCCGCGGACCACGCTTCAAGTGGTCCATTCTGAAGGTCCAATTTTGGCACACTTTTTCACACATTTCGGACGGATTCTCAGCAATCACCAATGACGCGTTCAATGTTGGTGCGGGCTTCAAAAGCATCAATCGTGTTTGGCTTGTCCCTATAGACAAGAGACTTAACATAGTCCCACAAAAAATAGTCTAACGGGGTCAATTTACACGATCTTGGTGGCCAATTGGCTGCACCTAAACGTAAGATTAACTGCTCACCAAATTCGCCTCTCAATTGCGGCATGATTTCTCGTGCAGTGTGGCATGTGGACCGAACTGTTGGAATCACATGTTGGCCGAGTCCAATTCTTGCATTTTCGGTAAAAAAAAAGTCTGTCACCATCGAACTGTACCTTTCTCCATTGAACTTTCTCCATTGCGGCCTTCTTCCGCTTTGAAGAAGTAAGGCCTAATGATGCCGTCTGCCCATAAACCGCACAAAACAGTGCATATTTCGGGATGCATTGGCTGCTAAATTGCGTCTGGCTGGTCTTCACTCCATATACGGAAATTCTGCTTATTCACGTATCCATTGAGGCAAAAATAAGCCTCGTCGTTGAAGACAATTTTGCTTGCGAAACACATTTTTCATAGAGCATGAATAATTTGCAAACGTTGTTCAGGCGTTGAGTCTATTCATGATGAAATGGCAAACCAAACTTGGCATTTTTTACTTTGACACATGTTCTAGGATTATGTTTTATTATTCAAATTTTAACAGGTATATTCTTAGCTATACATTATACATTATCTTTAGTAGGTACTTTTCAAGGACTCTTGGATTACGATGAGGAATAATCTTATTTATTTTATCAGAAATTTTATTTTTTGTTTCATTTTTTTGAGCTTTACGCGTGAACTGACAAAAATATAAGCGTCAAAAACTAAGTAGCAAAAAAATCACCTTTTATATATGACATAGGTTGTCCCCGATGCTAGACCGGGGACTGCAATGATTACTGTTCAAAGTTCTAAGTTAAATTCTTGAGTTAGGCAAAATGTACCAATTTTCTTTATAGCATGACCTCTCGGCTAGAAATGAGATAACTACATAACCCCAAAATTTATAATTATTCTTGAGATATGCCTTGGATTGTATTTGCTTTAATGTGAGTGCCATTCTTGATTAGTCAATAACTTCCAATTTTGTGCTTAAAATTTACTTATACCCTCATCTAGCTATATAAAATTTTGTTATTTGATGTTAGAAACTTCTCTAAATTTTCGTATTCAAACATTTTTTTTGTTAATCCACATTCATTCGCACAACATCGACTTCACAGTCTCAGACTATCTACCTCGAACTGTATTTTATTCTAAGTATTTGAGGCTAACTCTTAATACCACTTACTATTCAGCTATTTCTTCGGACTTTCTTCTATTTTTCTTGAATATGACTACATCTAGTTATTTTCTTCTATCTGCCGTTACCTTCGACCACCTTTAATTATCGCCGACTACCTCCTCTTGCTTCTGATAGACCTTTTTATCTAACTCAGACTGTATTTTCTCCATCACACCACCTGCATCTGACCGCTTCTTATTACCTCTCACTGCCTCTGGTTACTTCTAACTGGATTTTGTTACTTTGTATAACCTAGGATTATCTCCTTTACACCGTCTAAGATTACCTCAAACTAGTTTTTAGACATTTGACTACCTAGTGCTTTGACTCTTTGACATTGTGTTTTGCTTCTAATAGCCTTTTTTTTCCTTGAGTATGATAGCTTCTTATGTATTTCTTTCGATTACTTGTAATTACCTACGACTGCCTGTGATTATAACCTACTTCCAATGATTACTTATCACCAATTGCTTCTTATTATCACCAACTCTGTCACATTGATTCTGATTATCTGTAATGGCCTCTGCAACTATCTGATATCGACTATCTGTAAATATATGTGACATACATACTTTTTAGACCATTGACTGCATCCTTAGGCTTCTGTTGCCTCCTATCGGTTTCTAACTATCTCTGATTACCCTTTACGTCTTACTTCTATTTCTATTTTGGGCAATGATGGCTTCAAATCATCTCTGACAGTCTTTTGCTGATTCTTAAACAGCCACTGTTTGCCTCTGGTAAACAAGCCCAGATCGCCTTCATTTTAAACTGACTTATGACTGCCTTTGACTGAATATCCTCTAAATATCCTGTTTGATTTTGATTAACACTGATTTTTATTAATTTTTGAGATATGCCCCCTTTTTATTACATTCAATGCTTCCTTATTGAACACACTGTCATTTATGTATTGTATATTCTTCACTATAACTAAATGTTGACAGATGAATTTCCAATTAAAGAACGAAAACAAAAACTTAAAAATTAAATAAATAAAAATTAGAATATTTTTTTAAAATTTAAATCAATGCAATAATAAACTAATGAAATAATTCTCTCCTTTCTCCCCAACTAAATTTTTATATGATTTTTTCACTTCCACCTACAACAAACACACCCACACACCCACACACCAACACCACTCGAAAACAAAAAACAAAACCCATAAACTAAATGATTTATTTTTATTAAAAATACCATAAAATATAAAAAAAATATATATAAATAAACACACACCAACCGACAAATGAATAGCTCCACGCGGACGGTTACCACACCAGTCCAGCGCATCAAAGAACACCGCTAGTGCCGCGCGATCTTGGCGAAGATTTCAATTTGGATTTCGATGATGATTTTCCAATCGATGCGAAACGGCCCAAAAATGCCAAGTAAGTTTTTCATTTAACAAGCACAAATATTTCCATGTACTTACCTATTTCTTTTACCTAATCCCATACATAAAATGTGTGCTCCTCTTAAATTACATATTTGAAATAAAAAAAATAATGTTTGAAGCTTGTACAGAAAAATAAATTTTCTTGTTTTTTAAATGTTTTTATAACCGCGTGCGTTTCGGTTGTTTTCTTTTTTAGTTTATTTTTTCTAAATGCTAACATTTTTATACGCATACATTTTACATTTGTTTTTTTTTTTTGATATTACATAAATCATTTCACTTTCATTAATATTTAAAAAAAAATTTTTTTTTTTAAATAAATGGAAAAAACAAAAAAAAAAATCAATAGAAACACATAATAAATTTAATATGCTCATTAATATTTTTATTTATAATTTTCGTGTTCGTCTTTGTCTTCTTCTGTTTTTTGTGTGTTTTGCTGTTCTACTCTTTTTCAACTACCACTAACTGTGTTTCAATTATTTACTAACTAAACAAAAGAAAAATATTTATAAATAATATTACCAAAAACAAAAAAAATACGTTTAACTAAAACAAAAATTACATTCTCTTTCTTTTTTTATCTTTTACGTGAATTTTTGTTGAAAAAAAAAATTATAAACCATTTATTAAAAAAACACTGAAATGCATAACTAAAAAACAAAAAACAAAAACAATATTCCAGCAACGCTCTGGACCCAGTCTCGACACCGTCATATAAAAGGTTCGATTTGGTCTTTAATTTCTTGCTTCTTTTTCATATATTTACACTTATTTAATGTGTTGCATTTGTTTTGCATACTTTTTATATACAATTTCCTTTGCGTCGAATTATAAAACAGACAAAATTCGTTTTATGCAGGGTGTTTTTTTTTAGAAGTGTGGTTTTCAAGAAGAAATAAATAAAACGCATATAATCTAATGTTATGGCCAAGAATTTAGCTTTATTATAAAGATAAGGATTTGCCGTTATGTCTTAAAAAGCGATTTCGGGCAAATGGCCGCCGCAGCTGGTTCGAATAAATTCCACCCGAGAGGCCCAATTTTCGACCACTTTTTGCAGCAATTGGGGCTGTATGTCAGTAATATTCAGCCGAATATTCTCTTCCAAGGCCCGAGTCAATCGTCTCGGTCTTATCTGCGTAGACAAGCGACTTCACATAACCACACCAAAAATAGTACAGCGATGTTAAATCGCACGATCTTGGAGGCCACGCCACAGACCTAAGTACGACGCGAGATAATGCCCTCGCCAAAAGTTTCCTTTAATAAATTGATTGTTTCGTTGTCTTGTTGGAACCAAAGGTCGTCCACATCAACATCCTCCAATTCACAATTCAGGCACGAAAAAGTCATTAATCATGGCTCTATAGCGTTCCCCATTGACTGTAACATTATGACCGGCTTCATCTGTGAAGAAATATGGGCCAGTGATTCCCTCTAGAGCACACCAAACAGTGACTTTTTGAGGATGTAACGGCGTCTCAACAATGGTTTGAATGGCTTGTGGATTATGATCACTCCAAATGCGACAATTTTGCTTATTAACGTACCCACCCATTCATCCAAAAGTGAGCATCATCGCTGAACAAAACTTTCTTCGATGCGTCGCGCGAACCGAACCATTATTTTGGTAATAAATTTGCATGATTTGTAAACGTTGTTCAGGAGTAAGTCTATTCATTATGAAATGGCAAACCAAACTGAGCATAAATCAAGTGACAGCTGTCAAAAAGGTAAAAAAGACTAACTCCGAAAAAAAATTGAAAACCACACTTCTAAAAAAAAAAACACCCTTTACAATTGATTGGTTTTAGTTTCACTAAAAAATGTCCAAATTTCATATTTCGGTTTACTTTTGTTCTATGTACTTTCGTTTTCTATTTTCAATAGAATTTGTTTGCCAAAGTTTTTTTACGCTTTTAATATTCGTTTGATATTTCGTTCTGCATTTTCTAGCATGCAGTTTAATGCAAAGTTCTAAATTTTAAATTATAAATATATAATCAATATATATATATATATATGTAAGAAAACAAATTGCACTTGCAAATCGTATAAATGCACTTAAGCACAGTATTCGCATTAGGGTTTTTAAGTGATACCCAATTATTTTATTTCACATGTGAATTATTATTCAAACTCGTACATAAATAATTATTTGTTTGATTCGAAGTCTTTCTTGTATATTTTCCTCTGCTCATGAACCTAAATACATTTTAAAGAGATGCTAAAAGTTTAGAATAATATCTGAAATTAACCCAATTTTTTGTGTTTTTTATTCACTCTATACATATTTCTAAATCAGAAATATCAGAATAATACCAGACAACTCTGGTAAAAATGTTTAGTCTGGTAGAGAAACTCTCTGACGTAAAGTTGTAGAGAATTCTCTATAGAATTCTATAGTTTTTTCAAATCGATCTCGACCAAAAACATTTCTATACCAGCTTCAATTTTAGTAATCAGTTTGTTTCTATTAACGGATATAAGGTAATTGGAATCATAAGTTAGCGAGATCTCAGTATTCCGCAGGCAGTAGTAAATTTCACAGCAGAGCCTAGCATCACAAGAATCTTAGTATTCCGGTCATAGTAAACACCTAGCAGTGAGGAAGTGGAAATGTTTTCTGAAAAATATATCTAGTTCACACAAGAGATAAGAACATACCAAGAAGAAATTAAATTGAAAACTATCTATGGACTCAGTTAAAAAAATTTATTGTCATCAGTTAGTCTTCCACAAACGACTTTAATTAAAATTAAATAAAAAACTGTAAACGGTCAACTTCTTGGATTATGTGTGTAAGTCGGTTGGGTGGCAAATATTAAACCAAATTACATATTCAAACTCAAAGTGTTATTTCTCAAGGGTGAACTAAAGCAGAATTTCACTTATAGTGCAGAGCTACAAATCACAGAACTACGAAAAAACAAATGCTACTCTTGGGCGAATATTTGCTGCATGCACTTCTATGACAATCAGGGGGTCGTGGAAAGAAAAATGGGCCCGAGGGGGGGAGTGGGCGGGGGGAAGAAGAAGTTCACCTTGCTAATATCAGCAAACTCTTATAATTGAAATGTGCTCGTAGACTTGGTTTTCAAACTTTACATTTTTTAATCCACTTTACGACTGGTCGGACGGTCGGACAGCAATTTTGAAAATTCTTCAAAAATGCATGTTCAATCTTTTCCCAAAAATAATCATTCTTTAATATTTCTACATATTCTGGCTTGGATGTGAAGATGGATGGATGTGAAGAAGGCCGAGAACGTGACCTACTAGTGCAGGACAGTTCCTCAAGCACTCAAGCTATGTAGCCCATTGTGCTTAATATTCTGGCTTACTATAAATTACATTTAAATAATTTATAATTATCAAGTCTCATCTTGCGTCTGAGGCTTGCTTGCGTACACTTTGCTTTTCAAATAATCCCACAAAAAAAAGTCCGGATGAGTCAGTTCTGGAGTCTGGGTGGCCAGTCAATGTCGGCATTTTTTGACACCACACGTTCAGGGAATTTTCGTTGCAGAAACTGCAGCTGATTTGCAGAGTGGCATGGCGCACCGTCTTGTTGAAACCAGTAACCTTCCAGACTTTTTTCCCACATATGTGAGCAGACATAATGAGTTAACATCCACCGATATCGATTCCCATCGATAACCAATGATGGTTTTGGTGCAAATACCGACCCAAGCTGTCACTTTTTGGTCATGCAATGGTGTTTCATGGATCTCGTGTGGATTCTCCGGTTCCACAAATGCGGTAATTTGCTTGTTAACGGTGCCAGAGAGTGTGAAATGGACCGCGTCGCTCCTCGAAATTTCCTTCCAAAAATCAGGTCCAGTGTCAACCATTCGCGTGACTGTTTGGCCGTATTCCAAGCAACGTGAACGGCCTGTCGGCAAAATACTTTGAGTCAATTGAACTTTATACGGAAACAAGTGCAAACCATCCTTCAAAATACGCCGCAAGGTGGTTCCACTGACGCAAAAATGCTGAGCACGGTGACGATACGACACATGTTGGTTCTCGGAAACACTCTCTCTTGCCGCTTCAACCAGTTCATTGGAAAGCCCTGGGCATTGATGAATGGCTTATCGACGATCAGACAGTGCTTGTTGGCCAAGATATTTTCAACGATATGCACGTTGAGTTAACACAACTGAACGACTATTTTCAATGTACCTACATGTAGTGTCACTATTTCGGCGCCTTGTTTCGGTGTGAAGCGATTCATGGTTAAATTATACTGAATTGACATTTCAAAAAATGTTTACTCAAGCCAATCGGTTGATAAATGTTAAAATTATTCAGTGTTTACGTACCAATATAAAAGATGGCGCACCCTGTACATACCGACATACATACATACTTGTGAATGTATGTATGTATGTAAGAACTCGTACTTATGTATTTATGTATAATAATAAAAATTTATTACAATAGTTCATATTTTGGTTCTAGTAACAACAAACAACAACTGCAGCAATTACCAGAAAACTAACAATATATGTAGCAACTGCAAAGTGTGTTCACTTGTGTGCCAAAATGCTACTGAGTTGCGGATTACTGTGTCAATGAACGTTAAAACTTTCTACTTACATACATCAAGAGAGAAATACATGCGGAAAATCATTAAAAAAAAATCATAAAATCATATTACGTATTCTCTTTCTGTCTTACTATACATTGTACATTGTATGTATGAGTATTGTTGTTGTTGTTGTTGTTGTTGTTGCAACAAAAGCGACCCTTTAGAACTGCAAAAACCCCATTGGGATGATTTGTATGTAGGGAGGCAGGGTAGTAAGTATGTAGTATGTTGTATGTATGTATGTAGGTGCCAAAAGATGCTTCACAGCTGCTGCTGCCATTGTTGCTGATACATTCTTATGTTGCTGTGGCATTCATATTCGCTTCACAGAGATGTTGGTTAACTCGATTTTGTATGTGGATGTGTGGTTAAACATATGAAGTTGTGTGTGTATAAGTGTGTGTGAACGTGTCTCTGTATGTTTTTATGTTTGTGTGAACATTTCTTTGTATGACTCTTGATATTGTTGTCGTTCTTCTTCATTTCTGTTTGTACTGTTGCAGCTGTTGTTGTTGTTGTTGTTGCTGCTGCTGCTGCTGTTATTTGTTTCCTTGCTTGCTAGTTGCTGATGATGATATTTTGTGTTGTGCATTTTAATTTTTGAAAATTGTCTTCACACAACAACAACATCAACAACGGCAACATTTGCCTCGTCTTTTTTGTGCGTTTGTTGATTGCATGCCGCACATCACACGACATTGGCAGGGTGAGGAATAATAAAAAGAAAAGGGTGAGGTTATACACACATGGAGTAGATTGAGTTGGGATTTTGCAATATTTGAAATTAAGTTCGAAATGCGTAAGAAATTAAGTAAAAAAGTTCGAATCTTTCATTCATGTCAAGTACGACTTTTTCTATACCATTTTAAAGTGTGATGATTGGCACGCCTATCACTGATTTTCTAGTTGTGAACCTCAGAATCAGAACTCAAATTAGAGAGCAGTCAAGTATGTGCTAATCTGCAATCAACTTAATCCTGATTCAATCATGAACTATGTTTAGTAATTTTTTCGCTTACTAAGCGAGTTTTTGATTTAGAAGCAATAGAATGATTACCAGGAAGAGAGGGATTTATCCCGAAATAGTTTTAGTTACGTTGAAAATCTGAGCGAACTTGTTTTGTTAGGTGTTTTATTGCAATATTCTTTTAGTTTTCAATCTATTAAGATTATCAATCGTCTAAGGCTGTAATTTTTCTAATTGGCCTGCCTTAATCTGAGACGATTTGAACATCTGGTGAAAATTTTTGTTAATTTGCTTAATTGGTTCGAGAGTTCTAGTTGGCCTTGACTTCTGCTTCCAAATCCTACGATCTCAGTGAATTTGTTATCAAGTTATTTAGAATTTGAGTCCATCGTGAATCGTTCATTAGGGTCTTTGCTTACCCTTACCCCAGGGCTGCTTTTCGTTTTATTTTATGTTCATTCGTTGTGTTGTTACTCGTTGATTTTCTTGAGTCATTCGTCATTGTATCGCCTGCTATATTCGTTTTTTTTATATAATCTTATTCCGCTGTTTGTTACTCGTTAATTTTCTTGAGTCATTCGTCATTGTATCGCCTGCTATACTCGTCAAGAGTGATTTTTAGGATGCTTCTGTGAAATTTTGCATCAAGAATTTTAAGTTATTCTTCTTCATTTCTTAATGTTTATCATCTTTTATCTTATTGATTATATTACTTAATCTGCATCCTATAAAAACTTATTATACAAAATCGGTATTTCAAAATTTTCATTTTTAAAATCTCCAAATTTTATTCTCTAATCCAAATTTTAACTATACCACTTTATGAGAAAAAAAAAAAATTCCCTCGAAGCCTGGCATTGTCGATTTAAGGTAATCGGTACAAAAAATAATGTTTACACAGTGCAACACATTTTAACTTGTTCTCTTATTCTGTATTGGATGTATGATGGTTTTTTGGAAAGCTTGAAAATCATAAATAGAAAACACGAGTTTTTCTTGCCATCAAACTACCATGGGAAAATATGACGCTGCTTTTTTAACTATTCCTTTAAATGCATTACACAATGAATTATTTCTACCAACGATTTCCATGTTCTCTAAGCAGTACGAACAACAGCTTTTAGCGAAAAGCTTCGTTTCCCCAACGTAATGCATTTTTCAAGTCAATGCAAATCTTAAATGATTTTGGTTGAAATGATGTTTTTATTGAAAATTTAAGACTTGAAGTTAAAATGAGGTTTCAAGCAAATGAAGCTAATTTCTTGCATTCCCATTATTAGCTGAAACTTTTTCCACTAGAACTTGCAACGAAGGCTAAATCGGCGTTACTTTTATGTAGCTGTCAAGCTATTTACAAACAAAAGCATCAAAAAAACCTCACACACTAATAATTCTACTGGTGAACTGCATTGAATATGGTAAAGAAAAGTAAAACAAAAAACTTCACCTTCCTTATCACTTTGCTGCTTCACTCAGTCTTTAAATATAAAACAACAAAACACAAAGGACTCAAGGACCAAAGCGACCGCTATATTCTTCTCTACATAGAGTATATCCCTTGAAGTCTTTATAGAAATGTCAACATTCGTCGTCAGTCAGAAGCATGCGTTTTTATTTATTTGATATTTGCATTGTAATTATTAGCAAGGAACTTAAAGAGGGTTAGAGTAAAGCAAGAGGAAGGTAAGGGTGAGCTCGCTCTAAGGTTTACAAAAGAAAACTTCATTCTGAGTGCGTGACAGGCAATAATGTCGCGTGTCATTGGGAAATGATTTGCAAAGAAGGGAAAGTGACAGTTGCTTTAAATCTTCTGAGATCCTTTGAACGTACTCCTGATTGATATATACATCTAAGGTGTGTGAGTTAAAGATAGTAGGGGAAAAATAAATACCGATATTTCTTCAAATCTATTAAAATTTAAAAAGGTAAGTAGCTACAGAATTAAATGAACATTTTTTTGTTTTTATACTTAATCCCCTTCTACTTATGCTCTAATTTATCTATAATTATTTTGATGAAATTTTTAGCTACTAATAAATTACTTCAAAATACAGATACTCACTTTTAGTGCTACGCCACTCTATTCTACCTTATACTCCCCTATCACATCTACTTACTTGTTCATAGAATGTATTCCGCACTTCGTAACAGCCTCAGACAACATAAGGGTGAGTGGTCTCTGTGTATGTTCACTTTGAAACCTTATTGCCTGTAGCTAAAAAATTTTTTGTTATATTGTTTCTCCTTTTTTAATGTTAAACTTCAACCAAAAATCCCAAAAATAAATAAAAGTGAAAACACTCCAAATTTATCAACTTCAACTACGATTGCATCGTATTAAGTGGAATATTGACAAGAAAGAAAATCCACCCCTAATATCAAATGCGAAATTCAACAGAATTTCATTCTGAAGCTCATTCACTGAACATACGCAACAACCAACTAAACAACCAACAACAGCAATACAACCAGGAATCATGTCACGCATAATACTGAAAATACGAATTGAATTGAAAATTACTACGACGCAACTTTTCCACAGCGACAACTGACACAACACTAATCCTATACAACAACAGCATTGGAAGTGATCCTACAGTGATAAACACAATTGAACGAAAGAACGACTAACATTTGCTTGCTATCGGTTTATAGACTTGTCAGCTTCAAGCTGTAATAAATACAGTAATAATAGGTTTGGGGCCCAACAAAGAAACCATTCGATAAAACTTGTCTGTTCAATTGCGGTCGGTCCGTCAGGTTTCGGTCATGTGCATAAATCTGGATTTCTAATTCAGTTCAGGGCCAGTATAAGCGAAGGAGGAATAAGTCCTGTTGATTCTTCCTGCCACTGGGCCGATACTCACACTTTAGCCAAATTAATTGACTATCTTGGAATCGGATCAGCGGCCTATCGAAAACTTGTTGTTTTGTCAGGAGGTATCAATTTGAACTTAGGCTAGTCAATTTGGTATCACAAAGCGTCTAATTGTTCTTAATGCTCATAAGAAAAGTACACATGATTTCAGAAGCAAGTAAAGTTGGTTTTAATGGTCGCCGTGGTATAGTTGGTAGTGCTACGAAGAATGTCCCGGTACAGGGAAAATAAAAAGAGTAAAAAAAAAACAGTTTTTCTACACGGTACCACATTGGATTACAATGGCAAACTTATGAGAGCAAAAATTGCCTAAGGAAAATGTTTCACTTCGGCTTTCGGATTTGTCGCAAAAAACGCACAACATGAGTGGATGCGAAAAGCTTGGCCTAGGCCCTCCATGGACTGTTGTGTAATTAAAAGAAGCAGAAGTCAAATTTAACTCAGAAGGAGTGAGCCAGTGAACTGATCGGACAAGTCAAAGCGCCGCCATTTTCAAAGAGAAAGTAAAATTATGTTCAGCAATAGTCGATTTGAATTCAAAGAAATTTAAACAGAATTCAATAAAATAAAGAATTTGAATTCAGACTAGCCAAATTGGCCTCTGAAAACTTCATAGAACAGTAAAAAAGAGTTCATAATGTGAAAAAAGTTTAAGTTATATTGGTCAAATTAAATACAGAAGGACTGAATAATTCAGCAAACATAATTTAAATTTAATATAACGAAATTGAACTCAGAAGGCTCAGTAAAATGAGCCTCAGAATAAACGGATTTATGTCTTTAAATTTTGTGAATTTTTTTGTTGCTATTAAGCCAAAATAAATGTACCTAGGGTCAAAAAGTTAGAACTTATGAAAGTCATTTCCACATGCTCCCCTTGGGCCTGGTTGTTTATCAAAGTGTTATGATTTAATTACAAAAGTATTCAAACAATTACTTATAGATGATATACAAGGTATCGTAAGTATTCAGAGTCGTATCCTCTCAATTGCCGTAAACTTTCTCATTTTTCATAGAACATTTTACAACATTATACGACATGATTCCTTGTTGTGAATATCACTTGAATGTAAATATACAAAATGAGTTTAATTTCCCTTTTCTAAAATATCTGATAAAATATACGAGTCACTGTACCACAAATGTATGCATGTGTAAAAAGGATACTTAAGTGAATTTATTTGCGTCGCACCAATAGCAGATTATGTTATTGTTAAATTTTTCATATTGAATGAACTTCGCCACCACAACAACAACTGCATCAAACAACGACAGCAACAGCAAGCGAGAGAGAAAATCGTTATACGAATAACATAAGAACAATTTACGTGATAAAGAAAAACCATATCAAAACAAGACGCAAAAGAATGGAAGCAGCGTGTAAAATATATTATGCAATATTTGTATACATATTTGTTTTGCTCCTTTCCTTGTTGTGAAAATTGCCGCTCCTTGCATTTTCTTGTGCTTTTATATTCACCACACCTGCAGTTTTGAGTAAATTGGAGCGAATTCACACTCTCTGAAATTTGTTGGGATTGTACAAGTAGGTATGAAATTATTTAATGCTCTTGCATGTGATGCCAAGGAAGTGAAGTAAATCTCTAAAGTTATAATTTTTGTTTTTTGGCAGCACACACAAATTGAAATATGTTGTTATTCGTCTGCTGAATTGTTGTTATTTTTTTTTTTTAAATTTTTGTTTTATGATATATGAGAGTATGTGTGTTAATAGGATTACAGTACAACCTAGGAAGCCCTTCATATGTAATTACTCCTACATACTAATTACATACATACGAAAATATAGTATAATAAAAAGCTGATGGGTATGAGATTTTTTTTTTGAGTTTCATTACTTTGTTGGAATAGATTCCAATTAACTACACGAATTAAGCCAATTTGAAGTCGTACCAAAACAATAACTGAAATTGAGACAATTTTTGCCAATAGTAGGCCAATACATAACTGAAGAATAGTCTCGACAAAGCTCTAACAAATACAGAGTGTAGCGATAATTTACTCTCCTTGATTCTTTCATATATCTGTAGTTGTGTCTGTGTGAAAGTAATCAGGTGATTTCCCATTGCCAACTTTTTTTTTGTCGATACATTCAATACACAGGGTGTACCCCTATGACGGAAGGAAGATTGTTAGGTGGAAGGAAGAAGGAGGGTGAAATGAGAGAGGGAATGCAATCACACAGGACACCGATAAAGAGATAGACAGCCATTGTGGCAAGTGTTATGCCTTTACCACAATGAACTTCAGTTTATCAGTGCCGACTATGACCGCATGTAGCGCCAAAGGCCAGGCTTTTCGCATCCACTTGTTGTGCGTGTTATATTTGTACATGAATGGAAGGGACCTACAGTCAGGACCCTAAAGAACAGTCATGTTTTTGGAACACCAACGATATCACGTGGTATCAGAAATTAAACCCCACAGGTATTTTTGCCATACTTTTGGGATTATACAACGACTTAAGTTTTTGCCTTTCCATACTTTTGCCCATACTTTTAGACGTTTCATATCTTCTAGAAACTACAAAATTGTAGCATGTATAAAATTGTAGCATTTTAAAAAATCCATTTTCTAAGGAACTCAACAAATTTTTGAATTGAATGGAGGGCTTCGCTCGATTTTCCTGATCCTGTTGTAAGTGGCATGGTGTTCTTAGTGCGTTTTCGAGATAGATGAAACTGGTGTAGTAACTGTCTAAAGATGACCAAATTACCCTGTTAATTCAAATACTTTTCCACAAGAAATTCGAATTGGTCACAGTTGCCAGGATTATAACTTAAAAAATAGAACGTAAGAAATTTAAGTAAGGAGTGATCTTAAAACTGCCTGGTATTTCATAGTGTTATCAGCTTTCAAATCTATTATGATATCTTCTGATTTTTTCTAAAGATTTGCATTTAAAGCTTATGTCGAGCCGACTTTCGGTCTTAACTAATTTAGTGTTTACTTGGATCCAGTAGTAGAACCATTTGGCCTATTTACAAAATCATTAAAAATTTGCTGATGATATTTAATTTTCAGTAAAACATAAGTGACAACTGATCTAACTTAATATTGTGGTCGCTGTGGTGTAGTGGTAGTGCGTTGAACTGCTACGTAGAGTGTCCGGGGTTCGAATCTCGGCACAGGCAAAATCAAAAAGTAGAAAAAATAATTTTTCTACACGGCACCACCTCTTGGCAGGCAATGGCAAACCTACAAGAGTAAAACTTGCTATGAAAATCTTTTTACTTCGCCGTTCGGATTCGGCTTTAAACTGTAGGTCCCTTCCATTCATGTAAAAATATAACACGCACAACATGAGTGGATGCAAAAAGCTCGGCCTAGGCCCTCCATGGGCTGTTGCGCCATTAAAAGTAAAGTAAGATCTAACTTAATATGTTTTTGTGGTTGTTTTAAATGGAACAACAGCTTATAGAAGGTCTTCTCTGAGCTTCTCGTGATCTTTCACGTCAAAGTGAAAAGCTTTCCTTACGCATTTTTTGCTCTTTGTAGTTTGTCATTACCTGGCAAAAGATGATGCCGTGTAGAAAACTAGTTTTTTCTACTTTTTTTTTACTCATTCCAAGATTTTAAATCCGGGTACTTTGCGTAGAGTGGTACTAGTCTAGCGCAGTGATATGCACTACATCAATAATCATGAATTTCGGGTATAAATTCATTCTAAGATGTTTTAATTAACGTGGGAAGTTAATCAAGGTGTTACACCGGATGGCTCCAACGCGCAATAAAAATAAGTCAATAGACTATTAAAACCCCCGAGAAGTGTGGCTATATTAGATTTTTAGAAATTTTCTTTTTAAATGGATCAATAAATGAGTAAAAAAAAGTGAAATTAAATAATTTAAGCTGGATAAATAATATTTCAATTCATTTCAGTGGCCTTTCTTCCATTTTCGCAAACCGGATATATAAAATATATATGTTTAGAAGAAGAAGGAGGTAGGGAAGTGCCAGAAAGAGATACCGCAAAGCGACTATTTTCTACAACAACCAGTTTCGATACCTCTAGGCACATAGCTGAATCACTTTCTTTTTCTTGTTTCTAATCATTTTTCATTAATTTAATTTTTTTTAAAATTGGATTAAAATTAAAAAAAATTAAATTGCCAAAAATGGGCTAAGAAGACAATTTTGAACTACTAAGAGGCTAATAAATTAAATGATTTAATTCCAATTGTTTCATTTAATGGACTTAAATACCACATAAAAAATTTAAAAATAGTCTAGAAACATGCCAACTTCAGGAGACCATAAAATCCAAATTCGAGCTAATATAGCCAAATTCTTCGGGAGATTTATTATACTGTTGCTCTACTTTCATTTTGAGTTCGAGCCATTGTGGTTGAAAGCGATGACCCTATAATTGTTACACTCTGTTAATGGAGATTGCAGTTTGGCTTTTTTCATTAATTTAAACTTTAAACCTTTCAAACTCTATTTTCAAATGTATATTCAATTATTTACAATTGTACTTAATACAAGAAAAAATGGCATCAATAAAATTCGACTAAAAACTGAAAGATAATGAAAAACCACCCTCTCCGGCTTACTTCAAATTCATCATACGTGTGGCGCATTTGGTTTATCGGGCATTTGGTTTGCTAGTGATGGGAAACATGGCTGAAGACATGATTTATATCACCGTGTAGTGACATGCTCATCATTTTAACTAATGGGAGAAGGGGCGACTAACCTAATGCCTCTGAAGTAAACGTCAGTTACTTGGGTGAAATTTTATATATTAATTTCATTTCAATTCATCTCTTTTCCAATTGAAACATCTGACGACCATGAAAGCTTAGACAAGAGAAAAAGATTATATGTGGAAATTTTTATTTTCACTGAATTTATTTGAGGAAATTTGCAGAAAAATTCATAGCAGCATAGCACGATTTCTTCTCGATTATTGTTATTGTTTGCTTTATTAAATATCTGTTCCAATACCAGTAAACGAGTGAATTAATTCTTACTCCTATTGGGTTATACTCCACTTTTGAATTCCCAGCACTTAAAATACAACTCTGCCTCGGTACAGGGTGTCGATTATACAAATCAACAAATATGGTATGTAGTATGTAAACAAGAAAATGCATTTATTGTTTTCATTTGAGAAAGATATACATACACAAATAAAAATAACAACAACAACACGCGTGATTGCCAACAAAAACGAAACAAGAATTTATTGTCCTACTTTTAAGTTGTAGCAGAAGAAAAACAAAAATTTCCCCTGCATACAAAACATACACACGAAGAAGAAGAAGAAGAAGAAGAAGAAGAAGAAGAAAACCAACTCCAAATTCAGATAACTAGCTGTCTCTGTTGTTCATTTTTTTATGAGAGATAGCAAAATTTATAAAATTACAATCCACACATACATACACACACACACACACATACACACAAGTAAAAATGAAAACATATGAGAAGGGAGATGTGTATGAAGTGCGCCGAAGCGTAATTGTCCAGCATCCCGCAGCAGGACCATCAGAAATAAAAACAAAATTAACAAGGAACACATACACAACAAATAGATTTGCTACAGCGGAGCTCTCTACTGCTCTGCTGCTGTATCCTCTCTACTAAATAGTACTCGGCCTGCTGCTACATGCCACTTGCTCGACAACTTAATACATTTTTATATCTTTTATATCCTGAATATATACGAAAAATTTTACGTTCGCTACTCAGTTGTAGTTGGATAGGATATCGTCGTAGACGATTGTGATTGCATTTGGCGGATGATGGTAAAATACTTAAAATACAAAAGCAAAATTGTGAAAAAAGCAGAAAAAAAAACTTTTTGTGCAAAGTTAAAGAATATGAATACAAGAAAAGATTCGATGTGAAAATTTTTGTGTATATGATGTTTGATGCATTTTATCATGAATAATATGAACGATTTTGCCAAAAATTTGCTATTACTTCTGAAAAGTGTTTATAAATAAAATAAAAGACTTTAAATTTATACTAATATAAAAAAAATTAGAAACAAATTTTTTTTATGTATAACAACAAGCTTCAAAGATGCGTTTCTATTTTTAAGCTGCTGGGGGAAAAGCAATAATTATGTGTACTCCTGCAATAACAAAACCGTTTTCAAGACTACATATTAATACAAATTAATTACAACTAAAATTTTACTAAGGCAAACACAAAATTAAGACTTATTTATTAGCGTCAAAACTAAGTACACTACGCCCATCTCTATACACAGCATTTCTGTCGATCTTCAAGTCACTACCTCAATTCAACTTTACTTTCCGTTAATTTCTTTAGCATTTTACCTCTCCAAATGTATCTCTTCTTTCGTCTTTAATTCTTCGGCAATAATAACTTTGATACCTATTTTATTATCTGCTTTTTATATGCCATTCAATTTTGTTTTTTCATCTTTTTAATACACGCTTCTGCTTCTTATCTTTTTATTAATTTTTGCAGTGTATCTTTTGAATTAGGAAGTATCTGAAAACCTGGTAGCTCAACACATATACAAATAAATACATAAAATTTTACTTTACCAATCTGGCTTCTACACACACATACAAACACAAACAAAAACACAGCTTCATTTGTACATTTGCAAAGGGTCCTCTTCTGCACATAAACATACTCCCCCACTTCCATACAGCAGCTCATTACCACACTCACCCAAACATCCACCCACCCATTCTCTCTTCTCTCTCGTTCCTATTCAAATATTATTCTCCTATACAAGATTCTTATGTACTGAAACCTCTTCCAGCAACAACAGCAGCCGTCAGTGAGCTGCGTACACCGTACACACTCTCTTACCTATGCTGTGTTGTGTTTTTATGTGTGAGTACGTGAGTTAGTACATAAAGTCAGAGAGTTACCGTGAAAGCATCTCATTAAAAATGAATATAGGTATACAAGTTGAGAATAAAAAAAAATTCCCACGAAATTTGCACACACTCACACATTTATATTGTACATACATAAATACACTTAAACGCACATACGGTGCGTGTATTTGTATTTGCTTTTCGGGTGGAGAGGTCACTAGGTCGACCCGGGATATTTCTGTGTGTTGCTGTATTGTGTACAATAGTTTTCGCTGAGGGTCTTGTTGTTGTTTGATTCAATTTGCTACACTACATACTATTGAGATCGTGTTGGGTATTGCTGTTGACTGCTGCTTCTATTGTTTGTTGTTGTTGGTTTAGTATGTACCTATATATGTATGTTTTCGGTATGGGTGGATGTTTTTGCGGTCCTTTTTTTGGCGTTGTTGGCTATTTTGAGAGTGTTTACTTACTTTACGCGCATAATGTGTGCTTTTCACGACTACTATGTGTACGATAATCAAAAAACCTTTTTTTTAAGTTGTTAGTTGTAATGTTGTTCTCATTGTGGTTGTGTTTAGATAAAGTAAATTAGAAAGTTGAGTTTTTGTTCTTTTTTATGTTTGTTTTGCTAGAAAGAAATAACTTTCCATGTTTTAATTTGCGAGGAACTTATAGATGCTTAATTGTTTGACAAATGAGTTTATTCACCAGAAATGTCCACAAAGGCAACTAATTAAATTTTAATTCCAGCATAACTTTTTAAATACGCTTGAGGGATTACAAGAAAAGAGGAGATGTTGAAGGAAGGATTTTCAAAGCGTTTGTTAGTTTTCTCAATTAGTTATATTAACTAGATACTTGAGCTATCGATCGATCGGTATCGATTTCGGTGATAAATCATGTTTATGTTTTTGTTTAACTTTTTCTGAGATACGCATACTTACATATCCTGAATACCACCTTTAGGGTTCATGCTTTCTTAGCATGAGTTTAGCGCTACTACAATATGTAACTTCAATATCTTAAAAAAAAAAACAAATGTTAATGAAGACATGCTAGGTTGAAACGAAAAGTTTGCTGGAAAATGCTAGAGTAAACTCGCTGACTGTTGCCACGATTCTCATGAACTTAACTTTACCATATGTCTCTTTTAGAATCATGTCTATGTCTTTATCGGTGTCCTGTGTGATTGCATTGCCTCTCTCAATCTTCCTCCCAGCTATCAATCTTCCTTCCATTCAACACAATGTCACAATGTTTTGCATTCATAGGGGTACACCCTGTGTGTTGAATGAATCAATAAAAAAATAAAAAAATAAAAAACATTCCATGAAGAAGGAGCAGCTTATATAGTTATTTGAGAATCGTTCATGATTTCAGGTTTCGTTTCGAAATTTCAGTTCTAAGTTAAGGCCCTCAGTATTTAATTTAAGCAATATTAAGGTACAAATTTATGAAAGACTGTAGAGCTTTAGATTCAGTAGAGAAAAAACTATTTCAAAATAAAAAGGGAAAAGTCTCAGGTTGGTTTATGTGCCCATAATTTAATGGTATTTGAATTTTGTTGTTGTAGATTTTATACAAATTAGACCCAGATGTCGATTTTTGCATCAAGAATCTAGTTTGATGAGTTACTTTTCTCAATGGGAATAATAAAACTAACACATGATAACCACCAGTGTTTTGTGAGTTCTTTATCGACAAGGCTTGGGCCGAAAAGATATCTCAAGTTCGCCAGTTGACCTCATAACCAAGGGGCATCATTATTCTCACTAAGTGGCAACTTAGCATTGATTCTTTCGTATTTCCACCTGTTCCTGGATATATTCATGTTAATGACTAAGCGATAACTTCAAAACTTATTTCGATCTACTCTCTACCTCTATTTTTTCGCAGATTCAAAATTTATTATCAGCTGATAGTTTAATAGCGTTTAACATGCTTTCTTTTAGAACATTCGTAGCTCCTAAATTCTAAAATATTGTAATATTATAAAAACATTTTGAAAATTGTGGACGGATTCGTGTTTATAGACGAACATTACGGGGTAAAGCTCTCTTCATCTTCCTTTCCTGTGATAAATAATTATGTACCAGTGGACTAATCGATCTATAAAGGCAATAAATGCTAAGAGTTTTATTTCCACTGTTTTTAAATATTTCGAAGTTCTTACATATTTTCCCTTCATAACATTTTGTGACTCACTTCCTTCCTCCAGCCTTAATATCTCTTTATTTTACAGAATTGATGAATTTTTACCTGCTGGTAGCATTATAAAGAGTGAAGCCCATGTTTGTTAAGCACTTCCTTCCATCTGATTCTTATTAGACCTCTTGAAGGCACCACTTTCCCGAAAATTACAACCTCAAAATTCTTGGAATTTTTCTCTCGGTAGAGAATATTAAAAAAAGTTTAAATTGTTTACTGATAGTTCTTTTTATTTGTATACATAAATTTAAGTGCCACGCCCCATACAATATGCATTTAAATTTTCCCAAAAGACCACCTCTAATTCTACAAATCGCTAAAACCTTTTGTTTTTCTAATTGATTAATATAATCAGATTGATTAAGATTATTTTTTTTTTCAAAGTTAACCACACCCACATTTTCTTCTTTTACGCACAATTTGTTCCAACAAACTTAACTTAACCTATTAAAGCTGCAAATCAGATGCGTTGGGGGTATACTTTCAGACTATGAAACAAAGAAGAAGTAAGAATGAGGATTTACCTTATATATATATATATTTAAAAAAGACGCACAATTAGACGCAAAATGATTAGAAAAGAGCTTGAGAAGGAGAAGAAGAAGAAGAGGAAGAAATGGGTAATCATATTAAAATAAAAAAATATGTAATATTTCCTATCATGAAATAATTTTACTATAGCAGAAAAGAAACTTCTAACGCACACACACACACACACATACAAAATATTTGAAAATAGTAAGAAAGATTCTGTTTGTTCTCAAGAGAATTGCGTATAAAAATCTAGAGTGGGAATAAAAGTAAAGCGTATTGTTATGTGAATTGAATTGTTTACCTACAAATGCAAAAGACGAAAAACCAAAAAAAAAAAAAAAAGAATAAATAAAATGAACGCCACTTGGCGAGTAGCAGTCGTTAGAAAGTTAAAATTTCTATCTAAATTTTCGGAAGGAGAAATGAAAGAAAGCTTAAGAAGCACTGGCGCTTTTTATGCTGCCAGAAGAGGAGGAGCATTGCACACGTATAGATACTCACTCGCATTGGAATGTGTATATGTGTGTGTACCTCAATGTCCTTGAGCATCGTGTTTTTGTTGAGAAGTGGGCAGGCAGGCTGGCAGCAGCGCTGTTAAAAATTTCCCCTACATTCCACAATCAACGATGGAAACTGAGTATAAATACGAATGCATGAGCACACACGCTACTCAAAATGCTATCCACTATCCACACACACACACACACACACACACACACACACACAGCCACACAATTTGTATGATCAGCTTAAAAATAGAAACGTAATACAGAATATTTTTCTTGTTGTATATTTTCTGAGATTTTTTTTTTTTTTTTGTGTATAATAAAAATACAAAACATAAAAGAAGAGAAGAACATTTTTGTTTTTGATACAACAATTTTTGTATTCATTGCTTGTTTTCAGTTTTAAGCGACAGTTACAACGAAATTTGATTGCGTCCAATTTGTGGAAACAATATTATTGTAAAACAAAAAATACAAAATTTATTTTAACCATTCCTAACAAAGAATCAAACAAAAATGTAAACAAAAGTGTAAAGTTATAAGGAAAAATTAAGAAAAAAAAAGAACCGAAACAAATTCTGATCAATTACTAACAATTTATTTATGCGGTGCTTTTCGGTGTGGTAGACAAAGAAAAACTCAAAAACTCAAAGCGTGATTTTTTTGTTTCAATTCTAAAAACAAAATAAACAAACAAAATTTAATAAATACACATTCACCCGTTCACCACGCACTCACTTACGCACGCAACAATGGGGGGCGGTGAAGTGAAAGTGGCTACTGTTGATGTGGAAAGTGGTGATAATATGGCAACGTTGCCTGTCTCACGTTCGCACACGACCGGCAGTAATGACAGTGCCGAGAAAAACAACGCCGCAAATAAGGAGATGGAATTACGGAAAGTTATGCCGCAGCCATTGCAAAGGTTAATATCAATTGAGATAAGATACGAAAACAGCAACAACAACAATAACAATAACAATAACAATAATGAAAGATATAAATATTTGAATAAAAAATTTTTGTCTGGTTCTAAACATTTACATAAAACCATTTCCGTTTTCTAAGCCAAGTGAATTTTTTATGCATTTGTGTGTGGGTTTGTCACTCTCTTCATCTCTCGATATGTCTGCCTTTAGACATGTTGGCAAACATTTCGATTTCGCAAATTACATGCCAAAATGTCTGCTCTGAATTTTATGATTTTTTAAGCATCTTAAGCTTATGTTAATTTTAGTTGTTAGTTTTAGGAATAGGTTTTTTATTTAAATTTTTATTTGTTTTTCGGAATTATTTGGCAATTACAAGCTCATGTCTACAAAGTGTGGGTGGAAAAATTAGCACATGTCGTTAGTAATTTAAAAGCTACAAGAAACATAATTGTGCTTACTTAATAACTCATTCAAATGATTTAGTTTACAAAATTATTAAAGTACAGCTTCCATATGCATCCAGTATTTCTGCCCTCAAAAAATTGACACAAAAAGTTTATGGTCAATTTTAAAAGGGTAGGTACAATAGTAATCGGTCTACTCCAAAAAGACAAGGATGCCGGCCAACTGTGATTATTAATTACTCAAATTCAACATCATGGGCAATAAGTTTTCCCTACAACAATAAAATAGTAAACAAAACTATATTACATGAAATTTTCCCTATTCTTTGTATTGAATTTTGTGGCACCAATAAAACTTATCCGAATTGAACATTTTTTTTGCAGTAATGTTAGTATTAGTACAGGGCCATATTCAAGACTGGAGCATTAAAAAACTTTTGGCTGAAAAATAAAAAATAAAAATTTTTTTTTTCCAAATTTTGCTACTTTCGAGACCCAAGGCTACCTGAAGAAGTCATATAATTTAAAAAAGGCACTTCAACTTGTATTCATTGGAGTGAGTAGCAACTTTTCTGTGCTGTTGTTTTACGATTTATTAACATCGCTGCCCACATTTTATTCTGTCCCAAAAATATCCATTCACTTGATTAATTTGTTGAGTACAGCACCCAACTACAGCCTAACTCTCAAATGGAGTGCAATTCGCATTAATGTACCGAAAAGTACCAATGATGAAACGGTTTCCTAAGCTGAAGTTGTGGCGATTAGAGAGGTTTCTCGCCTAATAGAGAGATATATCGCAGTTGGGCTCAAAGTCACAATTTTTATGGACAATCAGGTAGCAATAAAATCTCTCTAATGCGCCACCAGTAGCTATGCTGGCATCAGTCTCATCTGTGTTGTCAGCCTTAGGAGCATCGTAGCAATGAGAAGAATGAAGAAATAGCTCGCTCAGAGACTTCTCTTGACTAATCCTTAAGGGCACCAATTTTAAGAAGAAGTTGTCAAGAGAAGCTTTTACCTGCACTATTGTCAACCGGCTAATCAGAGCTGAAAATTAATAAAATCCTGTTGTATCTCGCATGTGACATAGCCCTTATTTGATGTGGGCTAATCAGAGCTGAAAATTAATAAAATCCTGTTGTATCTCGCATGTGACATAGCCCTTATTTGATGTGGGCAAATCCGATATCCGATATTGCTAGGCTAACGATGGCTTTTAACGGTCACTGGTGTGTGTATAGGTACCCATGTAGAGAAACTGCGTATCCTTTTTAACACTCCTTTTATGGGTTGTGGAAACCTAAAAGAAAAAGAAGCACTTAATAATTTTCTTTATGAGCCTTGGATAGAACATTATAAAGGTTCTTCGAAAGATAACTAGTCCGAATGCTCAGCAGTTAGTCCAAAGAATCTGTTAGAATACCTAAATTCCACCTTGAAGGTTTACATCTATTCAATGTTCGGTGTAGAAATGGTTTTAAAAAGAGCTAATTGTGAACTACAAATAGTGAGTCAGCCACCTTACCAACGAACCAACCAAGTGTATGCACAGGGGCAATAAAATAAAATTTTGCTTCAACGTGAATTTGAAAGCCATCCTAGATTCTGTTTCACTACACATTTAATTCTTTACAACGTGAGAAAAATTGAGAAATCCTTAGAATTATTTAAAAAATAGAAACAAATATATTATGAAAATATATAAGACTCTGAGCTTGTTTCGTTCGCGACACTCCATCAGTTAACCTAGACCTCTTTTGGAGTAGGAGTATCCACAAATTTGCTGGTAATTTTTAATAGCGATGAAGAGCAAAAATAGAAACTGGAGTTATGACCCGATTACTTTTTCTTGTTCTTCTTCTCTCTTCTTAATAGCATAACAGCCCACGCAGTGCCTATGCCAAGCTTTTCGCATCCACTCATGCTGTGTGTGTTATATTTTTAGATGAGTCGAAGGGACCTACAGTTTAAAGCCGAATCCGAGCAGCGAAGTGAAAGGATTTTCTTAGGCAATTTTTACTCTTGTGAGTTGGCGCCATTGCCTGCCAAAAGGTGCTGCTGTTTAGAAAAAAATGTTTTTTTTTTACTTTTTGATTTTGTTGTGCCTAGATTTGAACCCCGGATACCCTGCTCACTACTAACTACGCAACGGCGACCACTCTACTGTTATCCTATTACTCTACTATTAAATGCCACATATCACTGGGTATGCTCAAAATCATACTCCAGAAAAAATGAATGTAATGGGTGTTCCAGTGTAGGAATCTAAGAAGCCAAAAATTATGTAGCTATCGGTTATCGAAGAAAGTTAGAGTTGCTTCATTCGTTATGCGGAAAAATTATTCTGTGATATTCGGATCTCCGAAAAGGGGAGACTAGTACAAATCAGTGGTCGCTGTGGCGTAGTGGTAATGCGTTGGACTGCTACGCAGAGTGTCCGGGGTTCGAATCTAGGCACAGACAAAATCAAAAAGTAGAAAAAATTATGTTTCTACACGGCACCACCTCTTGGCAGGCAATGGCAAACCTATAAGAGAAAAAAATTGCCTATGGAAAAGCTTTTCACTTCGCCGTTCGGACTCGGCATTAAACTGTAGGTCCCTTCCATTCATGTACAAATATAACACGCACAACATGAGTGGATGCGTAAAGCTCGGCCTAGGCCCTGCATTTGCTGTTGTGCCATTAAAAGTAAGTAAAGTAAGTACATATCTGCCATAGGGATTCAACTATAGACTACTCGGAAACGGAGAGAGATTCCAAAACTGAAAATTTCTGGGCTCCGACTAGAAAAAATCTGCCAGGGAGCATTCAACATCAAAGTGTCAAAGTCTGTTTAAGAATATTTGGTATTCTTGATCTATCTAAATTTGTACCTTAAAAGTTGGGGGCAAGATATTCAAGTTATCAAAATATTCAAGTTTTATAACGGAAAATCAAAAATGCTGATCTAAGCATTATAAATAAACATTATTAACCCACACTGTACGAAAACCATATACCGAAACTTGTCATTAAGAAAAAATCGCATGCGATAGAAAAGTTTCACTTGACTGGATAGAACTTTTATAACGAATTGTTTAAATTTAACAAAAACTGAGATACTAAATTATGATAATGGCAAGCAGATTTGGTTCGCCTCCAAGCGAATTTCGTTCAGTTACTTTAAGTACATAGTTTAAATTCAAATTCAAATTAAAATCATAGAGGCATTAGAGTAGAAATATTTAGGATTGTCAATAATCGAATTTGTGGTACGTACTTATTTATGGATTAGTGGAATATAAAAAGGGCTGAAGAAGGGCCATTTGTCATTAATCCAATGGGAATAGTATGCGCAGTAAAATGTTCTAATACATACATAAGTATTTATAATAAATTTCCATTACTTTCTTATACTGATTTGACATAAATATCTTTAAAAAAAATTGCTGCAAACGTATATTTTGTAATTACAGCCATTTGTTATTGTCAATTTTGTGCAGTACCATAGCAGAACAACCAAAAATATATGTAGTATGTAGTTAACTTTGCACACACTCGTATGCAATATACCTTCTTCCATATGGTAGAAACACGAGTATATACCTAAGTGTGTATCTTCCAGAAGAAGGAGTATAAATTTCTCTGCTATACTCATACATCTATGCAGAATCAGCTAAATGGAGCTACATAAGTATGCCACATATTGCCTGGTGGTTTCTACTATCCCTGCTATTTTATTAGGAATATGTATTTTATATGTATGTACTTTTATGTACTAAGTACTTAGTATAAGAGTTGGCTCATACATATGTATACATATGTAGTATATGTACTTTATTTGTGTGCTTTAGTCAGTTGGCATAGGATCAGGTCAGTGCATTTGCATATGAATCAAGATTAATTTGCAACAGTGGGAATATGCAAACACAAAGGCAAAATGTATGTATGTATGTATGTATGTATGTACAACAGCCAGCGGTGTGGTATCAGGGGAATTTATGCTGAGTTTATGTGCAATGCGTACATTTGTATGTATCTGAGTTTCTGAGTTTTTGAGTTTTTGCTGCTGCATCAGTATCAACATTCGCAACATTATTTCTGATGTGTATGCAAGATTAAATATTTAATTTTAAATTTTAATCTTTATGTTATACATACTCGTACAAACTCGAATTTCTATACATCCTTTTTAATACTTTATATCTACGCTGGGGCACTTCTTGTAGAATACCAATACATACATGAATGTATTCTATAGCTAAGCATTTTGAATGTAAATAACCATGTGAATCTAAACGCATGTGTGTGTATGTGTATGTGCTTTTTTTTTGTATGTATGCTCGAGGCAGTTTCATTTCCCGTATGCTGTGTAAATTTGAAATGCAAATAAAATGGAATATAGCAGCAGGAAAGAGTTGATATATCATCAACTCACAGATACACACACACACACACACGCATAAGTACACAAGAGTAAATGTTATTCGCAAGCTTCATGCTAACCAGTGTGGCATAAGTTTTGCATCAGCAACATGACAACTACACTAACTCTCACTCACTCATACATTGAATGTATGTATTATGTATTTGTTCTCGTATGTACAAGGGTAAATGTACTTAGTTATGTGTGAAATCCAAAAAAAAAAATAAAAATTGATAAATTAATGTTGTAACTGTTACATTGGATGTCACCGAGAACATATCGCACACATTTACTTGCACTTAATATGAACTTACACCCACACAATTTCATGTACCCGTAAATATTCCTTGAAGGTACGAACCTAGAATCACTATTTTATTTCCGTTGAACAGATGAAGTTGTATTTGTAGCAACAACTTGAAATATGTACATTTCATGTTTGCATAGGGTAAATGGGGTGATTATCGAGGCTTTGATTAATTAAAAACCTATGCGAATAGGTACAATAAACGATTCTGAGCAATTGTGCTTTTATTGCATTCTGATTTTTGAGCACCTTATTTATTTTTGTCTTGTCAAAATATAAACTGCATTAACTTTATTACTGCTACTCTCCCATTTCACTTAAATTCTTCAAATATAGAACAAAAAAGGCTTTGAGAACCTTCAGATCCAATTGCCGCTATGGATGGGTAAGGTTATAAAGCAATTTTGATATGTTTCGAATAAAATACGTAATTTCTCCAGTTTAACTAAGTAAACCACATTTATTTACATTCGCGTCAATATTTCTAACTTCTATGGGAGGCAAGCGTGGTAATTGGATATAACATCAACGAAGGTGATATAATTTAATGAAAATTTTCACAATTATGGGAGATACTTACCTCGCCCATTTTACAACTTAACCTCGCCCATTGTTGATTTTAACCTCTTTCAGCTATAAGGAATGCAATGTTTGGCTGAGATTTCTCAAAAAAGAACATCTATTTTATAGCCAAAGCGGTGAATTCTATGGGAATTTGAATACAGAAAGCAACAACAATCTCTTTTGGGAGGGGGGGAAAATCAAGCTGCTCTAAAAAAATCTAAGATTCCAAAGTAATATCATCGAGAAATAAAAGTTGATAGGCTCTTTCTCAATTTTATTCAGGTTTTTGCAAATGCGGTAATTCGCAGAGCTTGATTGCCTTAATTGTTATGGAGCAATCAAGTCACTGTAGGTCATTGTTATACCCTACTACTTTCATGCTTGGCATTACTCTCAGAAGTGTTGCAGATATCTTTGAAACGTTGAGGGTAAGAGATATATTAACTCTAAAAAATATCTGTCGCTATGAATTTTTAACCAAAAAAATTGTTATTTCTTTTGGGGCAAGACTATTCCTTGCTGCTAGTTAAGTTATTATACGTATGCTGCAAGGCTGAACAGGTGATCGAGATTTATTGGCTGGCGGCCAAACTCTGCATATCCTCCACTTATATACTTTCCCAGAGAACTTCAGGTGTTAACAGACACCCGTTCTTTCTGGAAGGTTGACATCTTCTGTAATCACGCTTCTGTGAGGTCTGGTTGTGGTCTTTCTTTAGACACTCCGATTATGTACATTGAACTTGGAGTATGTGATATCATTCCTAAACGCCGCGAATCTCATATAGATGAATTAGAACAAAGAATAGCTCGGAAAATATGCAAGTATGAACTTAAATTTGAACTAACCTAAGTACATATAAGGGGATCTACGGAATGCATCATCGAATCGGTTCCTGAAAATATTAGATGCATGAAGATTTGTGCTGACATACAAAAGGCGTACACGTTTCTTTATTAAAAAAATAACTAGTAACAATCAGATTTTTAAATAATTTAATAATTTACTTTCATTGGTTTCTAGAGACCCCGGAAATGATATCTGTTTTTTTTTAGAATAATATTTTTATAGCTTAGTCTAATATTGCAAGAGTAAGAACTGGAAAGGCTCAAAGTCTTTTGAACATATTTGCGAGTAACTCATTTTCACATTGAAATTAAATTTAAATTCTTTATCTCATACTGGGACCGTATTAAAACTAACCCAAACTCTCATTTAAAGCTTTATAAGTGTTATTTTTTTGTAACTAAGTATTTCCACCTGGCCCTAGTTAACAATGAATCCGAGTGTTGGGCGAAATTAGTTGACAGGTCGAAAATTGGCAATTGTGCTTTACATAATTGTTGCTGTTGTTATTATTGTAGGTGATTGTACAATCACTGCGGCGTTGCTCGCGGTAGAAGAGCAGCAAATAGTAGGGGAGAAAGGGGTTAACTCGCTAGCGCTACTTGTTCATTAAAATGCACGTCTATTTAAGCCAACAATGATTGCCTTCTTCTCGAGAACTGTTGCTGCTGGTTGTTGCTGGTTGGTATTCGGGAACACGATTTCACTGAATACAACAAGAATAAGGAAAAAAAATAAACACTTATTTGAATTTGATGAAATCGTTTTTTTTTTGTTTTTTATTTTTTGTTTTTTGCATAATAGCAGCAGAATTGGGTCGCTATTGCTACGTGCAACTTCACTGCGTCTGCTACTCTTATGCATATTTTAACCTGCCAGATTGTTACGGATTTGTATTCTGTATATTCGTGGTAATAATGGTGAGGAGGACGATAGCGATGAAGGGCGGAGGAGGGTGGTTGGTGGTGGTGGTGGTGATGGGAATATGGTGGGGGTAGTAATGCCAAAAGAACGTAATGGCGCTAGTGCTTGGGGTAAATATTTGTTGCTTTCAACATTTCAATTCTGAGAGTTGAGTTTGTTTTCCGTTTCGTTTGTTAGTTGGTTGCGAGTTGCTGCTGCAATCCACTCAAATTGCAAATTGCAAACGCGAAAGCAAAATGTGTGTGTGAGTGTGTGTGTGTGCGTGCGTGTTTGTGTGTACGTGAGAATGTTGGTGTGTTATGTATGCAGCATTTCTATTTTACTGTGTGTGTTTATTTGTGCGCTTTTGCAATTTTTGCAATTCAACCTCCACACCGAACCCACGCCGGTTTTATTATTTTTTTTAAGAGTTTCCTGGTGAACGATTCAACAAAAACGTTGAAGTGCATCAACTTATGATGCATAAATCAGAGCGTATGGAGGCACTACATTTTATGGTGTTTGCATTTTCTTCAATTGCTTGCATTTCTCAAAAAATTTTATGTTTCTGTTAATACTCTTATACAAAAAGTTTTTTTTATATATATATTTGCTTTCAAAAATTAGTGTCTACAGATAAATAAGTATATACATATAATATAAATATACAGATTTAGTTATGCACAGTTCGTTTTGATAGAGTTGGTATTTAAGCACAGCATACTGAGAACTTTTTACGCTCACTCATCGCAAATCAACAACTGTGATTGGTCAATTGAAAACATGGAGCGCGAATTACCCTCTCTATCTCTCTTTGTCGCTTGCATAGTTTTATGCAAGCAAATACCAACTCTTATTGCTTGAGAACTTTTCACTATCTTTGCTGTCGAATCACTCAAAATTTTCTTTAATTGCTTCAAGTAATTAAGTAGTTTGTTTTGGTGCTTTCTCGCTTTCACAAACTCCCAAATAAATAAATTTAAAAATAGTAGTTAATGTATGTGTGTTTCTTATATATAGTATTTATATTCAAATTTATGTTAGTTACAAGCTATAGTTGTCCCCCATATATCGAGTTTATGTACTACTCCTCAAATTCCTACATTACAATGTGCTCGTCTCTTCTTGCTCCTCTTTATATGGAAACCTAAATACCTTTTTATGGATAGTTACTATATATCATAACTGTTACTCCTTCTTATTGTATTCTGTAAATACATATATACTTAGTAAATATGTTTAAATTTTTTAAATCACTTAAAAAAAATTTGTTTTAGGGTTTGTTATTCTATAAAACCAAATCCAAATAAACGAAGCTTTATGCCAGCAAGAATTACGGTACATGGAACCTATGAAACAAATCCCATTACTGGACCAATTGAGTTATGGTAATTTTTGAAACGTGTTGAACACAATGTATTTTAAATAATTATTATTAAATAAAAAAATAAAAACCCCAAAGGAACATGTGCGATTTTATATGGAATCGGTAAGAATAAATAGAAATTCCTTACATGCATATACCATATATTGAAAGTCTTTTGCACAAAAATGACTAGAAAGCATTTTCACTCTCACTTTGAATCTTAAAGTTAAATAAATGAGAGAATCCTAGGTATTCTCAACCTTGCATTGATTACTTAATGCCTGAATTTAGAATTCGTTTTGTACTTCGGTCAGAATTTATACTGGTGAAAGAAGTAAGTTAACAATGAGAGTAAGCGAAAGTTTTCTCTCACTTTGAGCAGCAATCATCAGCCGACTGCCGAGTTATGTTTAGAGAGCAAACTCTACTTTTTAATCGTGTATGCTCTTTGTATCACTTTGAAACTCATCTCTAGTATTAACTAAAATTCTTCAAACTAAGTACATAAATACAAAAATATCAAATTAAAAATATAAAAATATACTTGTACTACGTATTTGTACTTGTATGAATGAAAAAGAGCATTAAAGAGATAATAAATTCATATAAGAAAATACTAAGTAAGAAGCTTATAAAAGATCTTAAGTCTACATGATTATTATATAAATATGTCGTATGATTATTTATTATAGTTTCAGCAAATATTTCTTCAAGTACGTTCTTTTGTTTGGTATAGCAGATTTACAAGTGGAAGGATGCAGCAGGCATACAAATGATCATTATTTAGAATAAAAGGAAAATAAGTAAAAAAATTACAAAAAAAAAGATGAAAAAAATAAAAAAAAATTATGCTTAATATTATTTAAGCAATAAATTTAATAAGAGCTTATTGAAAGGCTATAGTAATAATTTAAGAAATATAAACTTAGGAATTCAACAAAAATCGCAAACACCTCGTATACCACATTGGACCCTCATGAAAGTATACGTATACCACGTATATCGCGCAGGTTTCCGCTGCATATATCAGCTGTTTTCTTTTTCCACATAAAATAGGTTTCTATATGCTCATCAGGTAATTTCAGTGCGCAAACCTCGTATTCTCTTTCTCCTTCCTTTTCACATTAAATTTGAAACACTTTTGTACAACAGCCGAGCGAGATTGCGAAGTTAAATGAAGATTATTAATACATTATTCAATAAAGACTGGCTTTCCCTTAAACCTTATAGGGGCTGTCTGGAAACTATAGATAGAACCAGGCAAGAAGATAATCTGAATCTGAGGAGATACTCTGAGTCTTGATATACAGAAAACAGCCCATATAATCAATCAATGCTATACAACAATAATGCAAACGGATCTAAAGATTTAAAATTTGTATGAAATTAAAGAAAATAAAATATTTATCAAACTATGGACTTTTTAAAAATTTCAAAGTATTTAAAAGCTGTCTTTGACATATACAAACATATTGGGTCATATATAAATCTGGCAACACTATTCTGATTATGTCAAACGAACACCTGTTTGAAAGGTGGCATTTCAGGCTACATTTTTGGCAATTTTATAATTCGTGCCTAGTGTAAAAAGTTACATTGATTTGAAAATGAGTGAAACATCTGAAGAAATACGCTATGTGGTCGCTGTGGCGTAGTGGTAGTGCGTTGGACTGCTGCGCAGAGTGTCCGGGGTTCGAATCTCGGCACAGACAAAATCAAAAAGTAGAACAAATTATGTTTCTACACGGCACCACCTCTTGGCAGGCAATGGCAAACCTACAAGAGAAAAAAATTCCAAATGGAAAAGCTTTTCACTTCGCCTTTCGGATTCGGCATTAAACTGTAGGTCCCTTCCATTCATGTACAAATATAACACGCACAACATGAGTGGATGCGAAAAGCTCCGCCTAGGCCCTCCATGGGCTGTTGTGCCATTAAAAGTAAAGTAAGTGACCCTATAAATGCAGAGCATTGCGTTGATTGGAAGGAAGATTGATAGGTGCGAGGAAGAAGGAGTTATGAGCGTTTGCTTTATCGTAATAATCGGGTAACATTTTTGCAGGGAGCCTTTTTCAAATGCGCGCAGTACGATAGATAAAAGAACTTTCTCTGTAATGCGTAGTGCGGTGGAACACTGTGTCTACGTGGAATGCGTGAGTTCCGCTTGCTGATCGTGTAGTTCTGGTGAACATGCGAACTGGCGACATCAGCTTGCGCATCTCAGCAGAGCATCTATCGTGAAAGTAACAGTAAAACAGAGAGCTTCAAGCAACGTTTCGACGTTGTTACAAAGATTCAATAAAACTGGAAACTCTACTGTATTCTATTAGCTATATCGCTCGATGTTGGAGTGAACGCCGAACCCAGGAGTGGTTTGCTCGATTCGATATCAAAAACGCACTGAAAGTCCCTAAGAAAGCCGTTGAAATTTGGCAACTGATAGAACAAAATCAACGCGCAAGCCGTCACGAGATAGCGGAGGTACTAAGCATCAACCACGTGACAGATTTGTAGGTACCAACCGCGGATACTTTTTATATGACGCAATATTTCCACATCTTTTTCAAAAGAGATTTTAAAAAGAATCCAAATTGATTTCAAAAATTTCTTTTTCAACTGAATTTAGGAATAGCGAAACATATATACATACTTCAGAAAATTAAGAAATTATGAAACTTTTGAAGTACGTCCATTTGAATTTTTCTAAAAAAAGGACACTTGAAATAATTTAAATATATTTTAATCTAAAAAACTACTTTGTAGTATTCTGAAATCAATTTAGAGTATATTGCAATTTAATTCAAAGCTTCAGAAATATATATCAGAAAAATTCACATTTAGATCTTCTGAAATCGATTTGGAATTTCAAAATTTTTTTCAAAATTTCTAATATTTTAGGTTCAATAGACAAAGTTCTTCTTTTGATTACTAAACATAAACTGCTTTAAGATTTTCATGAATGATTTCAATAAATCATAATAGTTGATTAATAAGAAACATAAGTTTAATAGAAAATATTTAAATTATAAATTTAAAAAAAAATACACCTGCTTAAAATGATTAATTCAATTAGTTTTTTTTAACATAATTGTAGACGCCTCTGTACCCAATAGAATATTTCTTGGGCTGTTGAAATTGTATAGATATCGATATCAAGATATAAAAGATTATCAATATTTTAACATGGAAACAAATTTGCTATATCGTACCGGCAGCAATATTGCATACCGGGTTTCTTCAGAATATTAATATCAAGATTTCCAAAAATTTATTTCCATCCATTTCCACGAAAGATTTCATAAAACAACCAATTTGAAAAGAGAGTTTTGCAAGAAAAAACAAATGATCCTGAAAGTGATGTGATTTTGATTAAATAGAAAAATTCCAAGATTAAAATTTTACCGTTATTTTGAAACAGTGAAACCTAGGATTTCTTGCTGTGGCATGTAAGTGACACATTTTCTACTCGGCCCAAAACAACACGGAAATTTACTTTTTGCGATGAGCGAATAATTTCGTTAAAAAAAATGCGTGTGCGGTGAAAATCTCTTTCATGTAATTTAGCATATTGCGAAAATAAAAATATTAATGTTTTTCTTTTTTAATTAATTTGCATTTGCATTTAGTTGAAATGAGCACGTTCATTCGGCACAAAGTTTGTGTCTAAACAAAAATATACATAAAGAAATTAAGTAGTGGATCAAGAAAGGCAAGACTTGAGGGAAACTTATGCAATTTTGAATTGGATTGCATAATTTACACGATGTACGTGAAAATATTTGATTTCTAACACTACTATTAAAAAGAAAATTAATAAATCAAGGAAACTAAATATTATGATTTCTTACTCAGAATTATGTAATGTTTAAATTTGTAATTCAAAACGAACTGTAATCGATGACTAACAACTGGTTACGATAAAGGAGTTTGTTTGAGTCTTTCTCCTCTCCCCTATGCCAGGAAACACAGTAGAAAATAAGCTCTACATACTTATTTACTAATGGCTTATGTGGAAAGGGGGATTAACCTTTAAAAATATTTCCATCGTTTGATGCCTATTTCGGACCGTTACTTCTGATGCGACTGTTACGCCCCTAAACACTAGCGTAACTTCAGATTTGATGAAAAATGAACTACTTTTTCTAGCTTTTCAAAACAAAATGTATATTTCAAGAGCAAGGCGAAGGGTATACCTCCAACAATGATCTCCTTCTTTTCAAATTGCTAACTAAATTAACGCTTTAAGGAAACAAATTTAAGAAGCCTTCAATTCCAATGGGTTTAAATGTTGAGAATTTAATTCTTAAATCATTTGGCTTTCAATATTCTACGATAGCTTAGATAAAGTTAGGGTTAGTTTAAGTAAGATTCGATTTGATTGGGTTTCGTAAGGTTGAGTTAGGGCCAGTTTGGGTCAGTTAGGTAGGTGATTGTTCATCTGATAACACTTCGACCTAAGAGCGCACGGTTGTCTGCCACGTATTCATTTCAATATCCTTAAAGAAAATATTTAATTTCAAGTTTCTTAACGCTTGTAATCCATTACACATGAGAAAGTCAAGGGAAAATACTTAATATAATGATTGAAGTGCTTAGTTCGAATATTAAGGAAGTGTATACAAAATATCAAATACCGAGTTCAAAATCAATGTTTTCTATGCGCCCGTCAGTTAACCCTGACATGCCTAGTGATCAATGTGTACACTACAAAGAAAGTTTACATTTTGATTGAGTATACTTATTTAATCAAAATTAAGCATGCTTAAAGAGTAGTGCTCATAGTTAATTAGGCATATTTGCGTTAATGCGAATTTCTAATTTTGGAAAATTTCTTTAAATTTAGTTTAGTGTAAGTATATTGTTATTGCAAAATGGGTATTTATACTTGTGCACTAGTGTTACAAAAATATACATATCTATTTCTACACTATATGTATGTAAAACAAAACAAAAAACAAAAACACACGCATTCAGTAATGAAAAAGTGCACATATTTGCACTTAAACACAAATATTTTTTAAATAATATTTAATTCATTTTATGGTAATTTTCTACAATACATTTTTTTACACTCTCTTTATATATTTTTCACTTGGTTTGTGCATTTTGATACTAACTAATAAATTCGCATTATATTAATAATTTACTTAATATTAAAGAAAAAAGATCTGTATTCATAAAATGCAAAATCAATTAAACTAATACAATTAATTTTTTTGTAATTTCTTTTTTATAGGACATCATTGTTCATCGTTACCAGTTTAGTGTATGCCATCATTTTGATTGTCGTTTGCATTGCATACGTCATTAGTGATGTGACCACGCATCGTCTGCCCGTGCTATATTATGAGACATTCTTCACATATTTGTACAGTGTTAGCATACTCTTCTTGTTGTACGTGTTCTGCTTTCTATTGCAGGGTAAGTGGCGAACTTAAATACTTACCTATTGTACATATATTTTCTTAGTAGAACCTATTGTAAATTGTTAAGGGCTCGCTATTATTTCAATTTGCAGTAGTGTGGTTGAATAGTAGATCAATTGAATATTGAAAGTTCTTCAAACATTAGACTTTTTTCTAACTGAGTACACCCACCTAAAAGCTACCTTGGTAGTCTAGTAGCAGCGTGCTGTACCAGTGACGTATTAAGGATTTGAGTTTGGTAAAATTTCATTCCACAATCCAAATCAAAAGTCAGACCAAAACTTGTACAGTAAGTTGAACCAAAAGCATACCAAAATTCAAATCGAGATTCTTATTGTAGGTCACACAAAATTCAGATAAAAATTCTGATCAAAGTTCATACCAAATTCCGACTAAAAATCAGTTTAAGGCAGACAAACAATCAGAGTTTAAGCAGACCAAAATTCTGACTCACAATCAGAACGAAAGTTGAAATAAAGTTTAGATCATATTACGACAAAAAAATTGCATAACATAAGAAAAGTCCAAAACAAAATGTTCTCAAAGTTAAACAAAAAAGGCGACCGATTTTGATATCCGATATTCAGATCGAATTTAGTTAGACCGAACCTCGATAGATTAGCGTTTGGCAGCGCATTAGACTCTTACCATTGAGGTTTCGGGTTCGATTCCCGCCTTAGTCTGGTAGTTAGTTCCTTTTCATAACCTATTCCCATTAATATGAAGTGAATTAGAATTATAAGAAAGTATACAAGTACACTACCTGGCAGGCAATGGCAAAACCACCAAGTGATATCAAATTGCCACCCCGTCGATCACAACAGGTGTCTAACTGTAGGTCCAAGAATGTGGTATCACAATGATCTGTCCTGCCCTAAATGTGCCGAACTATAAGATAGTCACTCTAATGTAAACTAAGTCTAAGTCTAAAACTAAGTCACTATAAATAAATTAAGGCTAACCTAATCAGAGCGAAATTCAAATCGAGACTTAAACTGAAATTCAGGTCGGAAGTGAGACTAATTTCAGAAACAGACCAAAATCGGACTATGTTACTACTAAAAATTAGATAAAAGTCCAGACAAAAAGTACATCGAAATCCAGATAAAAATCAAATCAAAGTTAGATCAAAGATCAAACTAAATTCCGATATATAATATAAACGAACTCATATAAAAATACATACATACTACTGTGGGCAAAAAGTAGTAAGACTTTTTAATTTAAATTTCGCGCGGAAACCCATTCATCAAAATATTATTTTTTTAAGGTTGGTATGACTGTCGGTGACATCTGTGCCAAATGTCACATCAAAATAATCATTAGTGTTTAGTATACGCTTATCTTTCTGAAGTACAAAAAGTGCATTCGGCGATTTTCACAATGAGTGAAATTATTCAACAAAGAAGTTCCATTAAATTTTGTGTGCGGAATCAAATTTCTGATGCCGAAACGTTCAGAATATTGCAAAAGGCCTTCGGTGATAATTGTATGTCGCGAGCAATTGTTTTTGATTGGTACAAATTGTTCAAAGATGGTCGAGAACGCTTTAACGACGAACCACGTCCAGGACGCAGGACGGCCATCAACATCAACTGATGATCAACACGTCAATAAAATCAAGGAATTGGTGCTCGAGAATCGAGAATCGACGATTGACAGTCAGAGACCTTACTGGCATCGTTGGAATATCGGAAGGATCAGTGAAAACCATTTTAAAACATCATTTGGGCCTAAGAAGAGTGAATGCACGATTGGTTCCAAAATCACTGCATTGGTTTTACGAGACCATTTTCATCAGCCAAAAATTCGACTGATATCGTTCCGCAACCACCCTACCACCCTATTCGCCTGACTTAGCACCGTGTGACTTTTGGCTATTTTCTAAACTCAAAAAACCGCTTCGTGGACACCGTTTTGAGTCAATTGAAGACATTAAACATGAATCGCTAAGCGCATTGAAGGCTATTCCGGAAATTGACTTTAACAACTGTTTCGAGAATTGAAAAAAACGTTGGCACAAGTGTATTGGGGCCGGGGGGGATTACTTGCCATTGTGGCAAGTGTTATGCCATTACCACAATGAACTTAAGCTTATCAGTGTCGACTATGACTATGCCTAGGAAACTTTTCAGTAAATTTTTTTTGTACTTCATTTACCCACTACCAAGGCACTATTGGAAATAGTAAATATTTAAATTGTGTATCAATCAATCCGTTACAGAGTCAATAATTGGCCATAATAAGTAATCTGAAAACTAAGAGTATATGTAAATAGTTTATGTTCTAATTTGATTGAATTTATAAATTAACATTTTTATTTCCATCAATTACAGAAAGTTCCTGCTGCAATGGCGGTAGCCCAAAACCGAAATCACCACCCAAAGAGAAAAAATCAAAGAAAAAATTACCAGATCCCGCCGATTCGAAAGAAGCGAAAAGTTCTAAGGACTCTGGCAAAGGCGGTAAACCGAGTCCATATCAGGTGAGATAAAGATATATGAAATAAAAAATCATCTAAGTACCAACTAGTTTCTCTAGATTTTTTGTGTTCCTTTTGTGGTTAAATAGTAGCCAAATTTGAGTTGATATTTTTCTTTTGTATAATTTTAAGTAAGTTTATTGCGCTTGTAAAATGTACTTATGTATAATGGATAATTTCAGTTGCTCTATCAAGTTTTCCTGTTATAAATATAATATATATACCTTGGTTGGGTTCGATTTCAAAGTAAGCGAGCTCTCTTATTTTAGAAACTCTCTCTTAGAAAAATAACTAAACTAAACTGAACTGGAAAACTAAGCATTTTCTTTGCTTGATCTAGGCTTTTAATGGTCACAATAGTAGTAAAAGTCGAGCTTTCTTACCTGCATATCGTACGCAGCCATAAAACCCCTTAATAATTGCTTTAATCTATTTATTTTTGTATAATTTTAACACTTATTTTTGTTTGTTTTTGTTTTTCAAAATTGGTTTTATCATCCACAACATTACTATCACCTCTCAACCACCACCATGTATGTATCACCTAAACCACTACCAAACAAAAAAATCACCATCACACCAAAAACACAACGTCGTAAACTTCCAATAAATATACTCGCTTAAATGTTGTTAAACATAAATAAATACCAAAAAAAAAAAAATATAAAATAACATGTCCAAAAAAAAAAAAACAAAATCTGTGTGCGTTTTGTGCGTTTTCTGTGTAATGCTACTACTATTCTACTACTACCGCTACTACACTTCTTCTACTACATAAATACTACTACTACTACTATTACTACTACTACTACTACACTACCTCTGCTACTACTTTGGGTACGTTGTAATGCAGGAACGTTATCCGGTTAAGAAACGTGATCTGGTACGGCAATCTTTGACGCTACAGGTATGAAATATTACAACCACAAACAACACATAGCTGTCAAAGTAAAAAGCTACTATGTATAACAAAATATACTACTTTTATCTGTAATCCTATTCTACATACTTTATGGGGAATGTGTAAATTAATTTTCGGAGAATGTGTGTTAAGTCTTTTCTTCAGCAACAACAAACTCGTATCATCTTTGTCTGTCTCTGTTCCTTCTAAGTATTTTCTTAAGTGGTATTTAATAATTTATATTATTTATCTAATCAATAACTATTAATTTGTCTGATGCTTAATTTTTTCTGTACTTCTCATTTACTAATCATACATTTTATCCTTGATAGTTTTTTTTTCTTAACTCTAGAAGGCTAAGTTATATGAATTTCATTATCGAAATCTAGTATTCGGGTGTAGTATTCTCAGGCGAACATTATGTAATAGTATTATAGACATTTTTTTAAGAATTGATTAAGGTTAGATTCTGTTACTTCCATGTAATATAATATTTGTATCTCTATGGAGAAACTTTCCATGAGAAAATTTTGGTAGGCATTAACCTCAGTATGCTATATGGCCGTAGTTAAACCTACGCTCGCGGGAGCTAATCTCCCCGAAAGTTTTTGTGCTTCTTCAAAAAAATTGCTAGAATATTTATAAGTACTAAAAAAACAAAAGTCAGTTTCCAGGTCGCCTCTTAGTTGATTCGATCCGGCCATGGCATGTATCTAGGAAATGGCCTATACTTTTTCCTGCAGATAATGGATCTTTTTTCTTGCAGCTGTCGGACATTCTATGAACAATGTGTTCATATGTTCTTCCTTTCTTCCTACTTATGTATGTAATACATCGAAGGCTAAACTTTCTAGATTTTGCCTCCGATACACAAATTTATAATGGTTTGTTGTATAAGGCCGGTCTGGCCGTAAAGAGAGTTTCATCGTTTGATATGTTGATCACTGCTTGTAAAGAATAGAGCATAGAGCTTATATTAGTAGAGCTATTAAACTGAGCTGGTTGTTGTTAAATCTATGGCATAATAACATAAATTTGATATGGAATCAATTTTTATCGCAAAAGCTAATAGCTTTAATTTATAGATGTACACAATTTATATTAAATTCGAAAACGATCGCTTAATACAAACTCAAATAATGGAAAATGGATATTGCATACATTAAGTAGTGAAGAAATAAAGTATACACCTTAAAGTTATATAGTTTAAATATCACTTTACTGTCTGCTGGATTGTGGTTGGTAAACCACACTGCTACCGGTACTTGCTGCCAACTTCTATCAACACATTGAAAGCACTTCTTCCCTCATCATCATCATCAGCACCATCATCAGCATCATCATTTTGATTATATAAATTTTATGTCGCTTACATTTTCTAACGACAATCAAGAGACTTCATCACTACATATTACATAGAGTTGCCATTATTCATTTGAAATTGCAGTCTCTTAACACATCATCATCGTCGGTGTTTTGTTCGTTAGCAGCCCCCCTTCAATCTTATGTTACATGATATTTCAATTCACTTGCATGCAATATTCATGGTCCAAATTCGAGCTGCACACATCCAAACGGTTAGCATTCGAGAGACTAGAAGCAAAAATAGTATCATAAAAACTACAACTTTGCTTAAGGGGCATTGGATGTGTGTGAGTGTGTGTGTGTGTGTGTGTCTGTGTGTGTGTGTGTGTGTGTGTGTATGTGTCTTTAAGCTATTTATGGGCCAAACTGCATTTAGTATTAATTACCAGTAAGCATCAAATTGCCATAATTGTTTAAAGTGGTTGCAAATAAAAAACAAGCAAAACTTTTAAGTGAGTAACATTTTGAGGTCTTTTTATGTTTTAGTGCTGGTAGTTCTCGATGTGTGATAAAAGATTAACACAGCAGCTACAAAACTAAAATGTTATTGTTCGCACTGAAACTGAAAGCTTGTTTAAGTAAAATTACGCCACCAAAATTGAGGATGATTTTGATTGAAAAAGTAAACTGCGATATAATTCGATCTATGAATCGAAGTAGGAATTTTATTAATAAACTCAGCATATTTCAAGTCAATTATTCTCAAAATCAATACATGATAGAAAAATTATGTTAAAGTCTTTTTACAGGATTGCAAAACAAAACAAACACAAATTCCGGTCTGTCATTGCAAAAAAAAAAATATTAACGTTTACGTAGTTTATCACAATTTTTCTGTCTGTAACGTTTCGATTTGTGATGTTATTGATATTAGATTTCTACTTTATAGTACTTATAGTACTACCTTACGCATTTGCATACGCTATGTTTGCATAATCTAACTTTACCGGTATGCTTCAGATGGGACGGGACGAAGGCCTTTTCTCTCGATCGAAGTAAGATCATCAATTATTTCAAACCACTACTTCTTTTTGATATTCCATAAAAAATATGGTTCATTGTGTCACCAGTTGAGTTCAAATGAGTTTTAAATCACAATTTTTTATTTTCAATTTCGAAAACTCCATTGTACTTATCTACCTAGTTATAAAAAGTAAATGCTTCCTCAAGTTATTTAACCTTCCGCTTACAAATACCCATCTGGGTGACCCTTTGCAAATTTCATTTATCAATATCTTGGTAAGTTGTAATGCAATTTTAAAACGATATCGGCTCACTAAACTAGTTCACGATTTGCTTTGGATAATATAAAAAAAAAATTATATTTGTTTACCTTTGATTTTGTCTTTTCATATATGCCATTTATCAATACCCACCCGGGTGACTACTTTCTTTTTAATTCTTCTTTTAATGGAACACTCATGTTGTGCGTGTTATATTTGTACATGATTGGAAGGCACCTACAGTTTTATGCCGATTCCGAACGGCAAAGTGAAAAGGTTTTCTTAGGAAATTTTTACTCTTGTAGGTTTGCCATTGCCGCCTGCCAAGAGGTGGTGCTGTGTAGAAAAATTATTTCTTCTAATTTTTCATTTTGCCTGTGCCGAGATACGAACCCCGGGCACTCGGCGTATCAGTTCAACGCACTACCACTACGCCACAGCAACCACCCGGGTGACCTCACACTTTTCCAAATTTCTTCATGTACCATTTTTTTTACTTTCAATGTAAATATATATTTTAAGTACTTACTTACTTACTTACTTAACTGGCACTACAACCGATGATCGGTCTTGGCCGCCTCTACAAAGCTTCGCCAGTCGCCTCTGCTATGCGCGCGCTGGCGCCAGTTGATAAGGCCAAGTGCAGTCAGGTTGCCCTGCACCTGGTCTTTCCAACGGAGATTAGGACGTCACCTTCTGCGTTGCGTGTTCCTACACTGTGGTTCGAATAAAACACCCTTCTAGCCGGAGCGCTTTCTTCCATTCGCTCAACATGACCCAGCCAGCGAAGCCGCTGGATTTTTATACGCTTGACTATGTCAGTGTCGGCGTACAGCTCATACAATTCATCGTTCCATCTTATTCGATACACGTCGCCAACGCATACTGGCCAGTAGATCTAACGGAGTATCTTCCTCTCGAACGCTCCTAACAGCCTTTCAACATTGATGGTCAATGTCCACATCTCTTATAAGTCCAGAGACTTATAGAGCGTTATTTTCGTCGGTCGAGAGAGGGCTCTACCTCTCAATTGCCTACTGAGCCCGTAGTAACACCTGTTGGCAAGAGTTAGTCTCTGCTTGATCTCAAGGCTGACATATATTTTAAGTAAGTTATAAAAAAATTAAAAGAAAAGGTTTTTGGCTCCTTAACCAATGAATTGGTATGGAGTGGGCGAACGGAAATTTTTTTACTTAGTTTGACTCACACTGCTCTACATGCAAATAGCATTGTACGTCTGATAAAGATTAGCATCGTGTTCCTCCTGACACATAATAAAGAAATTTCCCTTGTGCTTTATGCGGCCAGTTGCGTTTCGCGCCGGAACTCATTCGCCTAAAATACATTATCATCGTTAGACTAAAAAACTGGCTTTCCAATAGTAAACATTAGTTCAAGTAATATTTTTGTTTTGAAGACATCGATATTCTAGAGGGTAAAATGACTTTCACGCGGGAGGTTAATTCACATAAAACTTCATATATTTCTACCGATATGAAGTGAATAAGAATTATAAAAAAATTGTACAAGCACACCTCTTTGTAGGTAATGGCCACCACGCCGTTTAGAACCAGTGTTAATCTGTAGGTCTATTCAGGGTATATGATCCATTTAACCCTTCTGCTATCCCGTTTTTGGCCAAGTAGAATGGTTCAGCGGAATGAGTGCTATGAAAGATCTAAAACCCTCCTCCCCACATTCAAATCTAATCTGTACTATTTCAGTTTTTTGATCTGGTCAATATTAGAGGAAGAGCTCTTCCCCAAAGCTCTCGATGAACTGTGACAACATTATGCTTATCGAGTTCGTCCTTGGTTTTATTATACAAAACGATTTATGAACACAAAAATCATTAGAAAAAAGTGCATTTATCTGCAAAATTCATCTGGATTACCCGGGTGGGTATTGGTAAACAACGTATACAAAAATCATTGGTAAGGCGAAGGTTAAGCAGCTATTCTTATTTCACAAAAGAATTAACTAGCCCTGGAAGTTTAATTAGCTTGAAGAAGTCCAAAACGATACATTTAGTTTCTAAAATTATTTAATTTGAAATCAGAAGAAATCAGACTTTAAAATCAGAAAATTTATTTTAAAAACAAAAAACATTAATGTAAATTTGAAGTAATATTTTCTAATTTTAGTATGGGGTTTTTTATTTTAAAATAATATTTGATTATTTTAAACGGGATTTTCAGATTTTGATAAGGAGTTTTCTTATTTTCAATTCAATTCTGATTTTCAAATCATGCCTGACTTCGAAATAATGATTACTTATCTCAAATTTGAAAAGACGTTGTTTCTTAATTTTCTGGCTCCTCACATCTTCGAAGTTCGAATTAAGAAAACTGTGAAATTATTTCTTTGAAGATTTACCCATAAACATAAATATATTTACAAGTCATTGTGTATTTCAATGGTCACGTGCCAAGTCCAAAGCAATATATTTTCTCTAATTTACATAGGTTTAGTTAAGACTAGTTGCTATGATCAACCGGAAAAATTGGAATTTTCAAGAGCTATCCTGAAACAGGAAAGGGGAAAGCTTTCAGCTTTTTTCACTCCAGCGGATTTTCATTCGTTATAAGTTTAAGCATTTCAGCAAAGAGTTCATCCGATTAGAAATTCATCTTTGCTCCATATTAATCACAGGTGCGAATTAAAGCCAACTTAAAGCAATATTGCTAACATGGAGAATATGTTTCTGTCGGAGAATATCACTCTGAACAAAAAGTTTCCAATCGAGATGAAACCTTTTTGTTCTACAGCCAACCGTTTCGGTTCATCCATCTGAGTAAGAGGTTCACCAAGGATCTTGCGAACACTATGTACAATCACTAGCGTATGCAGGAGTTAATTTCTTCAAAAAGTATTTTAATTCGGAAGCACTGGTATAATAATATTAGCTGATATATTATTTTCCCCTGCCTTTGACTGGTAGTAACTAAATAATGATTTGGCGTAGTATTAAAAAGTCTCTTCGATACTAACAGCTGTAGAGAAAGCAACGCATGCCACTACATATTCACATTCAGAGTAGTACTTATCAACCTAACAACATTTTACAGTACACCACCTACACATTCACACATTCACACATTCATATGTACAACATTTAACACTAATTGCACATACCAGCAACATAATTTTTCTCATTACTAATCTGAACTACAATATTTTATTATGTATAAATTGAAAATATTATAGATTTACCATAAATACCTACCTACTTCTTCAATTTCTATCAAGGATTCCCAAGTTGAAGCCGAAGTGGCAGTTACTCCAAATAATGTACGCAAACGCAAGACAACACACAGCGATCCAACACATGGCAGTTTCTTTTTGCGTGTCGGTGCCATTGGTAAGTACTTACCATACTTTACATATGACTTCACTATGGCAATTCATTAATTTGAATTGCTATTCCAATGAATTGTTCACATATCACACATTTAAATTTCTTACACTTAATTCGTTTTCTTTATGAATTTCTCATACGCACAGCTTTCGGTTTAGGCGGCATGATTTATATTGGCTTGGAATTTGGCTCATTCTTTGAGATCCCCTTCGATTCGCCATGCCATCATATTCTGATTGGTGTCAATCCGTTATTGCAAATGGTTTTCACTTTCATGCAAATGTATTTTATCTTCATGAATGCAAGAGTGAGTAGTAAAATTTTATGAAAATAAAATAAAAGTAAATCCTTCTTATATGGTATACTCGTATTTATAACAAGTTATAAACATATAAATTTATTATTACCTTCTGATTTATTATGTACATAGTTTTAAGTTTTAATTTCTATACTACTTATAAATACTTACATACTCGTAGTAAACTAAAATAATATGAAAAAGCCATTTAGGTGTATGTAATTCGATATTGCTAAACTCTCGATTTGAGACACTCTAATTGGCAAGAATTTCATTAACTCATTTATTCATTCATGACATACTTTCTTTTGTTTTTTTAACCTATATATTTAAGAAACGGTAGAGAAATTCGTGTAATACTTAGTAAAAAATGTGCTTTAACTTCGATCAAGTTACAGTGTTTGAAAAATTAGTTCAAAATGTAAGGGATTGTAATCATTCAGTAAAATCTAATACCTATGGAATGGGAATATATTATATAAGAAGATTGCAATCTTTGAATTCAGTCAGGACGGTTGGGTTTGATTAAATATTAAATAAAATACCAATCTCAATCAAAAATCAATTGAAATTATGTAATTCTCTCATTCTCTCTTTGATATCACTAAAAGATTGGATAGTAAGAAAAACATAGTCAATGGGAATTGAGAATTAAAAGTGAATTACTAGACTTAATCATTAAAAGGATTGATACCTTTCAATCTAATCAAAGTGACTGGGAATTGAAACATATAACCCTGAAATCACAAAACTAAGAATGGAATAAGGTCAAAATTATATAAAATAGATTTCTTGATACCAACTGAGAATTGAAATAAAATATCACAAACAATCATTCAAAAAAGTTGTTTGATCATTGTTTAAATTTAAATCTCAATAGTTAATATGAAATGAATCAGTCAAATCACAATGAATCCTAAGGAAGAAATCATTTCATTAATGTAATAATTTTTAGGATAGAAACCATTACATTGATTAAGAATTAGGAATATGTAAAATGTTAATAAAAATTATCTCTATGAAATAGAAGAAAACACAATGACTGGGACTGGAAAAGGTACCACATTGGAATGAAAAAGATTTTTTGAATGGCAGCAAAAGTGAATATTAACTTTATTTTTTATTGATACATTCAATACACAGGGTGTCCCCCTATGAATGAAGAGCATTTATTCGCAATTATTTTACCTTTTCAATCAAATCACAATGATTGCGAATTAAAGAACTATTAATTTTCATAGTTAATATCATTTTTTATACTATAATCCCCCACTAATTGCATCGATGAAAACGTATAATTTATGGTTCCATTAATCAGAGAATTCCATGAACTGAGTAATTAGAGTTGTTGCCGTGGCGTAGTTGGTAGTGCATTGCCCCTTGCAGATTGTACAGAGTTCAAATCCCAGCACACGAAAAAAATTAAAATCTATTTCTCTACCTCTTGGCAGGTAGAGTAAAAATACAAGAGTAAAAATGTCCTTTAGGAAGCTTTTCACTTCGCCGTTCAGACTCGGCATAAAACTGTAAGTCCCTTCCACTCATGTATAATTTGAATACATTTTGAATTAAAAATTTAATATTTTTGGCGCAATTGACAGTAAATGCCATTAAAAGTGGTGCAATTAACCTGGGATTACTGTTCTCTATCAATCAAATTCTTTGTATTGAAAGATTAATCAGTTCCATTCACTGAAATCATAAAGATTGAGATCCTAAAATCATCACATCTATACATACTAATGAAGATTGCTTGAGGTATTCGCACTACAATCAAAATAAAAAGCATTCCATTAAAATTGTTTTCAATTTTCAATCAAATAAAATTTATAGAAAACTTTAAATTTCAACATTTATCCAAATAAAAGCTATGAAACTACAATTGAGGAAAATTATGTTTTAAAGAATTAATAATTGAATGAACCCCAATCATTGCAAGTACAATCATATGAATGCATTCTCTCAATGAAATCCCAATAGTTTTTAATAAGGTAAGAAAAAGGGTATTCTAATGATTGACATAGATAATGATTGGTGATATATTTATTTACCTAGTAAAGGGCAAAGATTCGGCCGGAATCTCACAAATGACGCGTTCAATGCTGGCTTCCAAAGCAGCAATCGTGTTTGGCTGGTCCCTATAGACAAGAGATTTAACATATCCCCACAAAAAATAGTCTAACGGGATCAAATCACACGATCTTGTTGGCCAATTGACTACACCAAAACGTGAGATTAACTGCTCACCAAATTTACCCGCTTCTCAATTGATGCATGGTTTCGCGTGCAGTGTGGCATGTGGCATCGTCCTCTTGGAACCACATGTCGGCCGAGTCTAATTCTAGCTTTTGCGGTCGAAAAAAGTTTTATAAACGAACGGTACCTTTCTCCATTGACCATAACGTTGCGGCCTTCATCATCTTTGAAGAAGTACGGCCTAATGATGCCGCTTGCCCATAAACCGAACAGCACCAAATAGTGCCTTTTTCGGGATGCATTGGTAGCTGCTGAATTGCCTCTGGCTGGTCTTCACTCCAAATACGGTAAATCTGCTTATTCACGTATCCTTTGAGCCAAAAATGAGCCTCGTCGCTAAATGGACGTAGCTTACGAAATAAACTCCGAAAAAAGTATTGCCAGATTGAAAACCACACTTCTAGAAAAAAACTCCATTTATAAAATTATTTCTATTCTTATTATAATTAAATTCAATAACAATTGATAAAGATTGCAAATCATTCATTAAAATCACAAACACTGAGAATTTTATAAAACATCAGTTCCCTTCATTTGAATTTTCATTATTATCAAGTTACTTATTTATCAAATATTAAAGATTTGAAATTGAAAAAGATCAATCTACGAAAAGATTGCATTCTTTCAATCAAATCTCAACGATGTGAAAAAAAAATATGTTTATATATAAAAAAAAAATTGTATAAATTGAGTCTTAAAGACTGGGATTTCATTTCCTAGTTTCAATTATAGGAAAAATTTGGGTTTTTTTAAATCAATGAAAATGAAGAGGAATTAAAAAAAATTCATAATAAAATCATATTCTTTGAATACTATGTACGATTCTTTCAGCTCTTTCTCTACCGATTCTTATTTTACTATAATTTTTAAATATTTTGTATTCGTTTGATTTTATCATCGTTATTCATTCTCATCGTTCGCATCATTTTTCATAAACGAAACCAATTAAACCAACAAACAAATTTCCAAAGTAGTTTTAATTCATATATTTATGTACATAATCCCTTCTCAATGCAGACAGAGCCACCATTTCAGGTACGGTATTGTCATTTTCTATATACTCATATTTCATCATAGTTTCTAAGCAAATTCCTAGCTGTATTTGTAACTAGTAAACATACTTAGTTTCATCCTAATGGCTTTGAAATGTATATACTTATAATACTATGTGTACTACTTAAGTTATGCACCAGTGTTTTACAATTTATGCCACCTGCAAAGCAATCCTCATTTTCTCTATTTTTAAATTCTATTTTAGCTAAATATTCACCGTTTTAAGGTCATCGCTCGATTCGGACTGATGCATGTCGTTGCCACCAACATTTGTGTATGGATACGCACCCTAGTTAAGGAATCATTGCTCGAAATCACTCTTTACCACCAGAGACGCGAACCCGATCCAGAAGATTCGGCCATTTCACAGTCAATACGCCAGCATGCCTTGCGTCATGCAGGCACTGTGCTCCGCACTCACGCTGGACCCAATGAGGAATTTGAAGTGCTGGACGGTGAAGATCTATTGCCGAATGCTTATAAAACCGATAATGTCCTGTCGAAATTGATGCGCAAAACTGTTGATGGCATTTCTAAGTCATTCGGCATGGGAGGTTCCGAGCTGACTACATTGGCTCCCATCACCAGCACCTCAACCACCAGCGCACGTATTCCTTATACTACGCCCGGATATCAATGGCAAAGCACTACTATGGCACGCAAGCTGAAGAAGTTTATCACGAGCACCACAGCTGCTACTACCGCCTCGCTGGGTACTACAACACCATCCAGCACCACCCTGGGAAGCACTTCGACCACCACAACAACTACAACCACCGAAACACCTTTCAATAGCTTTCAACGTGCATCCTCGATCTTTGGCGGTGGCTCATCGAATTTCCGTGGGCTACCAACGGCTGCTGATGACACTACCAGCACTACAAATGGTGGCGTCACCGCTGGCGTGGCTTCATTCTTCCAGGACCTGGTATCGTCCACGCCAAGCACAACTATCACTACCACCAGCACATCGTCGACACCATCCACTACCACTGAGAATGCGCTCAACGTTATGAATAATCTTTTCGGATCTGGCATTGAGAATAATTTCCAGACTTATTCGGGCATCTCACATCCGGAGGGCACCGGCGTTGTTACATTCGAGAATCTCGAGAGCTTGGATAATATTTATCCGGCTGCTTTGTCCTCGAACATTGGCACTTTGAATTCAACCGCTTGTGGACGCGTCGACATCATGGGCACCATTGTCTATGATTCGGCACCATTCTTGTACCCCTTCATCATTGAATATTCACTGATTGGGGCGGTGGTCTTGTATGTTATGTGGAAGCATATTGGACGCTACCCCGGACGCATGAGCGATGAGGATTTGGAGCATCGCTTGGAAGTAATGCTGTCACGACGCGCAGTCGCTATGGCACAACAGGTACGCTCGGGACGCGTTGATTGCGTCGGCTCATCGAAGGGTTTATTCTTTGGTTTGTTGTTGTTGGTCGGTGCTTTGATCTGCCTGATACTCTTCTTCGTCTTGGTGCGTCATCAGCAGTTCTCGTTGCTGGCGATCTACCTGGCCGACGCTAGTCATTGCATACTTATGGCATTTGCCATACTGGCAATTATCATCGGTTTTATAAGGTAAGAGGGGAAGACGGCGAGAAGGAACAGAGATGTACACATAATAATGCATGCAAACGTTTTCTCATCTTCCAGAGTTAAAAACTTGAAATTCCGCTGCGAAGAGCAATCGAATCTCAATGATATCTTGCTACGCATCTCGGCATTTGGTCTTTTCACTTATTCCGTATTCAGCGTTATTGCTGGCAGCTTGAGAGCCCTCGAAAGTGAACCCGATCTTCTAGTCACGACCACCGGCGCTGTTGCCGTTTTTCAAGTCATCTTACAGTTGCTCTTCATCGCCGATGTATCGCGTCGCCGCGTGCATTTGCCCGAGCATGACCGCAGCAAGCCCGGCCGTCAAATCGTGACATTCCTATTGATTTGCAATGTTGCAATGTTTGCCATATACACATTCGAAGCTCAAAAAGTATTCGCCAATCCTGTAAGTAGATATGTACGTGAGCGATATATGAAGATATGTATACGCAAATTCAATTCTATTTCTAAATTTTTTCTGCAATTACATAAATTTAAATTTAAAAAAAAAAAAAGTTTTCAAATAATTAAACAAAACAACAATGCATAAGTATGTTGATGTAAGAATGTGTTATTTTTGGAATATGTTGCATGAATTTCTATAAGATTGTGTAGTTTTCAAAATTAAAATGTTATAAATTAGAAATATCTAATCATTTGAATTCATTTCACAAGTAACGCCTTCAGATTCAAGGGAGCAGTTAGTTAGTTCGGTCTAGGCCTTGAATAGCCCAGTTATTGTGCCATCAAGAAGAAGATTAACAAAAATCGGGGTTTTCAAACGAATAACTCACAGCGAGTTATATATAAAAGAAACTTTGTATTATTCACTTAACGCAGAAAGAATACTACTGTGGGCAAAAGTTAGTAAGACTTTTTAATTTAAATTTCGCGCGGAAACCCATTCATCAAAATATTATTTTTTTAAGGTTGGTATGACTGTCGGTGACATCTGTGCCAAATGTCACATCAAAATAATCATTAGTGTTTAGTATACGCTTGTCTTTCTGAAGTACAAAAAGTGCATTCGGAGATTTTCACAATGAGTGAAATTATTCAACAAAGAAGTTCCATTAAATTTTGTGTGCGGAATCAAATCAAATTTCTGGTGCCGAAACGTTCAGAATGTTGCAAAAGGCCTTCGGTGATAATTGTATGTCGTGAGCAAGTGTTTTTGATTGGTACAAATTGTTCAAAGATGGTCGAGAACGCCTTGACGACGAACCACGTCCAGGACGGCCATCAACATCAACTGATGATCAACACGTCAATAAAATCAAGGAATTGGTGCTCGAGAATCGAGAATCGACGATTAACAGTCAGAGACCTTACTGGCATCGTTGGAATATCGGAAGGATCAGTGAAAACCATTTTAAAACATCATTTGGGCCTAAGAAGAGTGAATGCACGATTGGTTCCAAAATCACTGCATTGGTTTTACGAGACCATTTTGCCAAAAATTCGACTGATACCGTTCCGCAACCACCCTATTCGCCTGACTTAGCACCGTGTGACTTTTGGCTATTTTCTAAACTCAAAAAACCGCTTCGTGGACCGTTTGACCGTTTTGAGTCAATTGAAGACATTAAACATGAATCGCTAAGCGCATTGAAGGCTATTCCGGAAATTGACTTTAACAACTGTTTCGAGAATTGGAAAAAACGTTGGCACAAGTGTATTGGGGCCGGGGGAAATTACTTTGAAGGGGACGAAATATATTTGGAAGAATGAATAAAAAAATTTGAAATTATGAACAAAGTCTTACTACTTTTTGCCCACAGATTACAGCTAATATCTTAATGATCGTAATAGAAAAAAGAGGCTAAAATAAAAATAAAAAAATACTTTTCCCATCATTACTTACTTAATTTTCCTGTTTTTCACAATGTTTCCAAAAAGTCATCTTAAACATATGATTTCTGAGTTATTAAACTTAAGTTTCAATACCATATACGGTCTAACCATTGTCAAAATAAAAGATTCAAAAGTGATCAAATCCAAGAAGCCCAATTTTTTAGAGAGATTCAATAGAATATTTATTAGAATTACTTATGGAATGACTTTGAATTAAAAAATGTTTATCTGAATGTATCTCTTAAACTTAAAATTTGTAGTATTCTAGTTTTTTGTTTTAAATTATGTGGCATTATCGGAGTTGCGATCGTAATGTATGGGTAAGGGCTGTTTTAGCTCCCAAACCCCTCATAGGATCCGCACGCTTGCAGCCTTGACTTCATGTCTCATCAAAGTAACGACCGTAAATACATACATATGACACTGCTTGAACTTGTAAAGTTAAGCTTTGGCTTGCCAATCTGACAAGTGTGTTGTCTTCATAATCTCTTTCACATATTTTAATAAAATTTTATAAACTAGACCCTCTAGATTTTATATCTACTTAGTAGGAAAAACGCGTTTGGTTAACTCTAGTTAATTGTACTAAGTATTAGACTGAATTCCTGGCCCTCGGAGAGAATATTCTCGAGAATATTCCTGCCAGAATTTTTATTACTAAGCTTCAATGGCCAAGAGTTAATCCGAATGTACTGAGTACATTTCGGGATCATTGAAAGTTTTCGTAAAATAATATTGAAACTTAAAAGGTTGGGGAAACTTGAACACATGTACTGATAATGGGAAGAGAGGGGAAAGGCTGCAATTGAACTCGAATGAAACAATTTCGTTGACAGCAAAGTGTTCGCACAATTCCTCCTATCGAGGGGGCAACTTCTTGATATGTTCTATGAAGTCATTTCAACATACTTATATGACTATAGTACGTTAATGATAGCAAATCCTCTCAAAAAAGTCTTATTGGAAAAAAAAAAATTGTGAACATCAATGGGACACCCTACAGTGCGTTTAAATTGTTAACGATATTTGCCTGAAATGATAAATTTTTTTTTAAACTGTTAAATTTGACATAAATCTGATGGGTGCCTTCGATCAATTGAGTATGAAAGAAATGAGCATGCATATGTGTAGACACATAATTTTGCATACGTTAATTTTGGTAGAGGGCACTGCCCATCATTTCCGTGATAATTTTCACTGCAACAATCATCTTTTACCCGGCAAACATATAAAAAAGGATTCTAAATAAGAAAACTTAAATTTTTTCCTTTCAAAGACTAGTTGGAATCACAGAAGTTCAAAATTTTTGAAGTCCAACTTTGTTTAAGAAACTAACTCTTGGAAAACCTAAATTTATTTTTTTTCGTTTAGAAATTTTTAACCTTTAGAAAAATCAAGAAACAGTCTTTGAATACCCCACCGAAAAGTAGTTAAATTCGCTGAACGTTAAGACCAATTCTTTTAAAGAATTTACCCTGTGAAAGCGAATGTTTTTTTTTATTTATTTTTTTTACTGTTTTTGGATTAAATCAAGAATCTACATTTAGAGAAAATATTTCCCAACGAAAAGTGGTAACGCTCATTAAAGGTCAGAACCATCGAAAATAAAGAAATGACCCCTTGAAAACGAGTTAATCGAAAAATTATACGCAACAACAGTCTACTTAAAAAAAATTTGTTTTCATTACTTTCCATTACATTATTGAATAAATCAAAATAATTTTTGATATTTTTGAAAACATAAACTTCTTAAAAAATCTAAAAATGCACATATATGGTAAGACTCTGATAACTTTCTCACAGCCCAGTAAAAATTTTAATGGATACACTCTGAAAAAATTTGTTATTCGATTAAAAAGTTTTTATTTATTAATTCTTCTTTTCGATTTTGTTTTATTTTAAAAGTAATTTTTATCAGTGCATAATTTTTTTCATATCTTCATGTATTTCGTTTAAATGTTGTAACTCTATGTTATGTACTTTATTACAAATATATACTATCTATTAACTTACTTATTTCTCTATGTGAATTTAATTATTATTCTACTAATTATGATGGTGATTTTTATTTTTTTCCCCCCTCACTTGAAATAGGTTCAACTAGACTTCTATGGTTTCGTGCCATGGTCAATAATTCAGCGCGTAACGTTGCCCCTGTGCATTTTCCATCGTTTCCATAGCGCTGTAACACTTGCTGAAATCTGGAAGACAACGTACAAGGCACGTTTGGAGTAAATCTAAACTGATACAAACTTTTTTGCAATGTTATAAGGTATCCAAAAAAAAAAAAACACAAACAAAAAAGATTTAAAAACAATATGTATGATGACATATAAAGAGCAGCAGAATATTAGAAAAGTACATTGAACAACGTTTAGCTGATGAAAACAAAGAAGATGGTAAAAAAAATATATGGAAGAGAGTTAGAATAAAAAGCACCAAAATATTAGAGTACTACTGGAAAAAAATTAACATAAATAATGAGAGAAAAACAAAAATGTAATGTAAGTTAAATGCAAAAAGGCATATACCAGAAAAACAAATACAAGAACAAAAGAAGTTAGGAAACAGTTGAAACCAGAACAAGAAAAAGAAGAACAAAAAACGGTAACATTCTTAAGGACCATCATTTTTGAATGCAGAGTAATGAAGTTTTTTGTTTTTTTGTTGTTGTCATTTGTTGGATGAAGCTAAAGAACACAAGTGTTTAATAAAAATTTATAAAAGTAAAAATAAAAGAAACAAATTTGCAAATTTATAAATCAAATAATAATATGTAATAAAACAGAAACAAAAACAAAAACATATATACTTATAAAAATATATATATAAAATAAAAACAAAAAAACAAAAATTAATTATTATATTTAAGTCTAGCGTTAAGTTTTTTGATTAATTCTGTAGTTAAGTTATGAACAAAAAATTCTATAGCATATACTAATTTGTTTTTTTTTTTTTCATTTGAGTTTTTGTTTTGACAGCTGAGTTTATATATTTATTTTTCGTTTGTTTCAAATACATACATATTATTTATTTTTGTTTGTATATATTTTTTTATTAATTTCTAATTCTTATTTTCAGCTCGGTTTTATTTAGGTCAGCTCTATTCTGATTATACCTATGGGATAGTGTTAATTTTTCCTTTGAATTCATGCATATTTTAGATTTATAGATTGGACTGTTACGAATAATCACCGCTATTCTAAAATCAGTAGAACAGTTACAAAAACTTTCAAATTGTGAAATTTTAAACATAAAATATTTGTACAAAGCATGGATGTGAGATGAAGGAAACAGAAGACGGGAAAAATTATTAAAGGCCATGATCTTTGTGGGAAGCATACCTGGTACTCCAGAGATGAAACTCTAACACCATGTCTTTAGAAGACCAAGGCGAATTCTATTTGCGATTATCAATGAGTCGATACTAAATTCGACTTCAATTGAACTTTAGAACATGAAATATTTGGTTTTTGAAAAGCCACAACGTGCCACAAGTGATAAGTGATTGTTTCGGCGGGTTCTGGTATAAGGGTGAATTATTTCCGAAAAAAAATGTGTTCTAAATCATTTTATTACTTCAGTTGCTCACGATGGCCAGATAAATACTAAAGTTAAGTATTGGAAATGTAAACACTTTATGGAAGGTTTTAAAAAGAGGCAATATTCGAAAAAGAAAACAACTTCTACTCAGAATAGTAAAGTATAGGAGAAAACCTAGTAATTTTTAGGGGGGTTTATTTTCCTTGTTTATTAGGAAGAGGTCTCTTAGTATTTAAAATGATTTTTAATAAAATATTTTTTATTCCATATCAATTTTCTTAAACTTTACTTTACGTTTGAAAAATGCATCATTTAGTTTTTTTTTTGCTTTTTTTTGTTTTAATTACTAAGTCATTATTTATAAAGTGAAATATTAATAAAAATTTTAAATTAGTACTTAAATTTAATATCTATTTATTTACTTATCTTTGGTTTTTCTTGATACATTGCATTACTTTGTTTTTAACTACACCGATCGCTTGCACTATGAGTTCTGTATTGGCAGTAGAACCTTGTTTACAAAAAAGTGATAGAGAATGAGTCAAAATAAACGGCAATAAACACAACAACATCAAAGGGAGGAAGCGACCTATTCTCAATTTCTTGGGCGCTATAGTAGAAGATAATGATGGAATGAACTTAGTAATGATTTATTGTCTGCAGTGAGGTATAGAGCTGTAACAGGATCATAGTTTAAAATTTCATCAATATGGTAACTCTCTGTATGAATTGTGATTATAGGCACCCTCTATCACAGTACTTCAGTGGAGCTATTTGGATAGTCATGTGGATATCTGTCTGTTTCTTATTTGTTCTAACTATTGGGTATACTATGAGAAGCTTACTTCCTTCGCTATTACAGGTCCCATGTACTACTTTTTATATTTATGAAAAAGTAACGATCTGCAATAGGATTATCTTCATTTTCCACTCATCAATCATGGCTGAAGTTAAAACAAAGAGACTAATTTGCCACCACCAATGAACCCACAGTAGACGAAGGTTCCGGGCAATTGTTTGTATCAAAGTGGATGTCACATCCTTACTCCGAATGAAGCTTGCAAGTGATTATCTTCCTGTTTCTAATCGATTCGAACTATGGGTCTACTAGGCTTAAATCATCCTTTTTCATGGTTTTTAAGCTTGAAGCCTACAGTAGAGGTAGGTAGGCCACCTTCTTTTTCCATTTGACCAGATATGGTTAAGAGTAGGTTTGTTTTCACCAGAGTATGAGCTAGGGGAAATAACCATCGCAGATGGTTTTGACACAGATAAGGGTTTAGATGTTTGGATATAATTTAGAGAAAGGAATTTTTCTCAAAAGTGATCATTTGCTTCTTTCTTATTGGTTCTACTATGGGAGGCATATATCCTTCTGCCATTTAATCACCATGCTTCCTGATCTGGTCATGACCTGGTCATATATGGTTATCTGGCTTGAATCCATTAGTAGCCAGAATTTCGAGATATTATTATTGAAAAACAACGGAAACTAAGCATTTCGTTCATTTACTACAGAATTTCGAGATATTCCAATTGAAAAGTGTCGTTATCTAAGCATTTCGTCCTTTTTAATTCAAATAATTTATTATCTGAAAATACTTTATGGACATCATGTATGGGGAATTTAACTTACTTACGATCCCGAGATGGATTTAAGGGAACTTTTGGGGCTCCACTGTACAACCGGAGGGGAGTGCATGTGATAAGAAAATTCCGACAATCTGGAGCTTACATTTTTTAATTTTATATTTGTATATTTTCTGGATTTTTCTGGATGTCGGCAGACAGCACACGGCTCCATTCAGAGCATTACGGAGTTTAAAAATAGAGAGCAGTTCATTTAAATTTAGATACTAGATCTTTTAAAAATCATCCGCACTTCCAAAGTTCGTCAGCATTTGTTCGATTTTTGTTTACACCCTCGACACTATGTGACGATTGACTTATGAGTGGCCCTTCAAAAGTGGTAAGCCAATATCGTGAATGTTCCATTTGTGAAATAGTGAAATAACCACTTTTAAAGTTTGGCTATCCGACTTTATTAGTTTTTATTTTATCAAAATAGACCGTGTTCATGGTCTTTGCTTATCTTCAGAATTCAATAGTTGCATAAAGTTTTCTCTTTTACATAGTTCTGTTCTTTATTTAAGTTTTATTCAAATATTTTTTTTAACAATAAAAAATTAGGTTGTTAAAAAAAAACTTTTAAATTGTGTTTCTTATTACCTTTTGATATATTTGTTTTCAGTTTATTTTTTCCAGCAAGCAGTTTAATTACTGTACATTAAAATGATTTTCCATATTATTCCATTCTGTCATTTGCATTTGGATTTGTTTATGTATTTTAGATTAATTCTCACAATTCACAAAATTTTTCTACTTTAAACTAAACCGAGTTTTTCAATATACAATTACTTTTATTCTCGAAAAACGCTCCTGTGAATTTGCATCTAAAAATATTGGTTTAGATTGGCAATTTGGTTCAAGTTTCTCCCCGAGATATGGGAATGCCGAATTGAATGGAATGATAGCACCTATTGCAGTTGCCGCGGCGAACGTAATGTGAGCTGGACTATTGCTCCTGGGTACCTGGATTGAATCGTTGATGTAGTAGAGAAAATCAAATTTTACAGTTAAAAATTACACAATTATTCTACATGGCACTACAGCCTCTAGGCTGGCAATGGCAAACCTCCACGAGTAAAATCTGCCATATGAACACTTATGTCTTTTTGCCGTATGGATTCGGCATTGTCCCATAGGTTATAATATTATGTAGTGAGCGAATATGATCTTAGCAAAATATAAGTTCAATTCAACTTTTTTTTTGCATATTACGTCACATAAAAAGTATCCGTGATTTCAGGTGTTGGTACCCACAAATCTGGCAACACTAGTCCGATTATGTCAAACGAACACATGTTTGAAAGGTAAAATTTTTGGCTACAGGTACCCAGGCGAAACAAATGTGTGAAATATCTGAAGAAATACAATATGTGATGCTTTATTACTACTTATATAGAAAAGGTAAAAACGATGCTAAAACATGCCGGTGAAGTTGCTATGAGTGATCTCTGGAACCAGGAGTGGTTTGCTCGATTCCGATCCGGAAATTTCGGAAGATTCTCCGAAGATTCGGCGAAAGTGTGTTGAAGAGAATATCAAAGCAGGGCACGGTGAGAAATTTGGCTACATACAAAATTTCTTTGAGAGGAATAAATAGATGAACCAGGTCAAAACCAATGGAATAATATTTCAGAAAAATATTTAACGAGAGCAAAATTATTAAAGCAAAAGAAAAAAACATGACAAAAAACTCCTTCAGAAATCAAATCATTTTAATTTAACTTTATGTTCGGAGATTTTTATAATAATTTTTATTCTTCGAACAATTGAAGTGGCGAGCAGAAAAACAAGAAGTGCCAAAGTTTTTTTAAACTTTCAGTGATCTTACTAAAGAATTTAATGTTAATAAATAACAGATTCAAAAGAAAAAAAATTGAACTCTGTAAAATAATCGAAGAAATATAGATACGCTTTGGTCTGATTTCCGGTGAGGCAAGATGTGAAAGCCAACATGTTCATATACAAATATGTAATATCCAAAAAATCGTAATTAAGTGTGTCCCATTCTGTTCACTTTTCTTTCAATCATTCAAAATCTTAAATTTCCTTTATTTACACAATTTTTATTCAAATTTTATTTAAACTCAGAAAGAGCACCACAATTATTACCAAATAAGTTATCACATTAAAAATTCACCAAACAAAAAAAAAATAATATAACGAAAATTTCATCAAGAAACAACAACAACAAAAACTGTGATGAATTTAGATTTTTGTTAAAACCAAAAAAAAAAAAAAAATTTATGAACTAAAAGAAAATAAACAAAAAATGTATGTTATGCTTAAATAAACAATTTTTGTAGTGATTAACAATTTTTTACATATGAAAAAACAAAAATTCAACAACTTGAAACATAAAAATTAACACCATAACAAAACGAAAAAAACATGTCAACTTTTTTAAATGTCCATTTTAAATATTATTAGTAGTGTTTAAACAAGAACGGAAGAAATATATATTAAAAACAAGAACAAATGCTACCCATGCTGAGTACACCTATCTGGTATAAAGTACTTTCAATTCTCAATTCCCCAGTAAGTATAGAAATTTATCTATGGTATATGGAAAAAGTAAGAGATAAATAGGGGGAAACAAGAACAAGAAGGAATTTGCTGAGAATCTTGTTAAAAAATAAATTTTTAATGTATTTCAATTTAAATAAATATTTGAGAAACCAAACCAAAAATATATATTAGATAAATGAAAACCAAAAGCAATCTTCTTTCTTTCGCATAACTAGCAGAAAAATAATATGAGAAACTTTTCCAAAACATACAAACACAAAAAAAATAAATAAATAATAATAATAACCAATTAAAAATAAATAAATTTAAAAACCCAAACAAGAAACACAAAACAAAACGAAAACCAATGAATTAAAATGAAAATTCCAAATCTTGAGAAAGGAAAAGTTTTAAAAATTTATATAAAATTTATTGTTATATAAAATGATACTCAAACCCACCAATTTGAAAAAGTATTACATACATACAAAAATGATATAAAAACTTCATACTTTCACATACTATACATGACATACAACTCATTAGCTTTGCAAATTGTTTCTATTCTGATGCAGCTTTTTAACAACAACAACAAGAAGAACAACAAAGAAAGAAAATATCTGCAACTGAATAAAATTAGATCATGAAAAGTTTTTTAGAGAAACTCATATATCATATAAAAAATCACAAGAACAAAATCACAGGAAGCAAAAAATTTGAGAGTTGCAAAAACAAGAAGATTCAAGATTCCATCATAACTGTTTCGATTTCGTAAATGGTGATTTGCGTGAATCACAAAAAAAAAAAATCATATCCTGGAAGCGAAATCATCTCAATCCATTAAAAAAAAAAGATTTCAATTGAATTCTAGAAAATGAAAATTAGATTTTGTAAATGCAGTTACGAATTCGTAGGCAGTGACACGACGCATTCTGTAATAGGGACGAACGGTAATTAACATACAAAGAAACAAGCTTCGGAATGGCGCCATTCAACTGGGCCGAAACCGAATAAACCACGTCAACGTCGATCAAAAGTCAGGGTAATGTTGACTTTGAAGAACCATTTCAAATAAAAAAGAAACTACAAAAAACGGTTATTTAAATGTAAAAATGTCGAATCGAGTGTAGAAAAAAAAAGTATTAGAGCAACTGAAAAAGGAACAAAACAGAAAGAGAGCGAAAAGCTAAGTACTTTAAGTCTAAGTCTTTATCAATAGTCCCTTTTTTTCTTGCCTACATGTTATCATATTAATTCAGTAAGACCCTAATAATAATTTTTTTATTTTTAAAATGAATGGAATTTTGGAAAATTTAGGAAAAAACCATAACAACCGCATTAGAAACTGCCGAAAAACGATTAAGTAAAAAATTGTAGTTAGAGACTTTCTGAATTAAGCTAACGATATTCAAAGGCAGATCGAGTAGGCTGAAAAAAATACAAATAGTTGCTCAATGAAACGAAAATATCTAAGGCCAGTAAATTATAATGAAAGCACAATGAATATGAGAAGATTAAATAAAATAAAATCGATGGGTCGTAAACTGTCAAGAAAATTCAAAGTGACAAGACAAGTTGATGTGATCTTTCCTTTTCGAAGCGAACTGGAGATCTATGGAAAAAATAGAGAAATGGTATTTGTTAGTAATTCGAGAGGGAAAAGATGAGAATTTTGGATGAAAAAAAACACGAAAACAAAAGTCAATGAATATGAAAAGCCAGTCCAGTGTTTTACAATAATACATCAAATTTTAAAACTCATGTAAAAAAAAAAACCAAATCAAACAACACTGTGTCATAAAAATGAAGAGAGAAAAAACACAAACCAACACTGCCGTTTATACAAAACCAAATACAAACAAATACATAAAACAAAGAAAACAATTAAATTAAAACAACACAAAAACCGGGAAAAATACCAGACTAACATTTTCGAAATGGTATAAACAAACATCACGATTAAAACCATTTCAATATTATTTCCTAATGAACACAAACTAGACATACTTTCAATAATTTTGATTAATATGATTTATTTTACAGATGTTGAAGAGTTTAATTCATATAAAATTTAAATTTTAAGTTTAGTTCAGGAATTTTCAAATGGATGTGCTAACCTTTTCTTAACAGAAAAAGGAAGAAATTTCAAATGTTTGTTTAAGAAAAAAAAAAAAAAAATTAAAACATACAAACCAGAAACAATTCTACATAAATAAAAGAAAGAAATCTTAAAATATATAGATAAGTTAAATCTCTTACAATAATCCTTGAAAAAAAGTATGTATTTAGAGAAATAATTTTTTTTTTGTATTTCTAAAATTAAATGTATTATATATACATATATATATATATATATATATATATATATGTTAAATTAACATTTAAGTTATAAATTCTTAAGAAAAACAAAAATATATAACTACATGAAAATCCAAGAAACGATGTTATAAACAACAACAACAAAAAAGTGTTTAAATTATTAAAAACAGAAGGAAATGCAAACAATTTTTAATTAAGTATTAATTCATATATGCGTAAATAAATAAACCAAAATACAAAATACAAAAATATAAAAAAAAATTATAGTGATGTCATTAATAAAGAATAAAAGAGAAAGAAAAAAATAATGGTTAATTCAGTATTTCATAATAAAAGAAAAGAATATAAAACTAATCAATTTCTTCACAAAAGAGTAAAAAGAAAATTAAAGAAAACACATTAAAGAAATACCTAAAGTGTTAGAAGCGAAATTGATATTTATAAACCAAAAATGTATTACATCATGATTAAAAAAAAAAAACAATATATACATACATACATATATATATATTTAGATATATATATAAGTATATGCATGGTATGAAGAAGGATTTATGAATATTAAATATGAAGGATTAAGCATTGAATGTTAAGGCAAGAAGTAGGTAAGCTGAAGTAGAAGTAGAAGGTATTTCACAAAACTCATCCACATCACACATTCTCAATCACACATACATACATACAAACATCATACGCTCACATACTTTCAACCATACAACAACAAAAGGAAGAAACAAACAAACAAATAAACCAAGAGAAAAAAAAACATAAATATTATTGAAAAATTGAGAGTAATTTTAAATTCGAATAAAGGAAAAATTATTAAAATATAAAACAAAAAACAAACAAAAATTGTTTCTCTTTGTAATCATGTCATCATAGATTATGGATTTACTTCGCTTCCGAAAAGTAATACAACACTGCAACAGATAGAAAACCAGGCAGTCTGCCATGGTGATCATGAGACTGAAAGGAACAGCTCTCTGTTGTAAGAAATTTGAAAGGGCACATTTCCTGATGAACAGCTTTCTCTAAAAAATTATGTTTGAAATAATTTTTTTTTTTTATATTAAATTCTTTATATAATAAAGGGTGGTTTTTTAAGAGCTTGGCTTTTGAAAATCAAAAAAACTCAGAAATTTTATAAAAGTAAAAGTGAATGAAATTTTTATTTGGATCGATAAATCAATTCCTGCCATTTACTTTTTAAAGATAATTTCACGTAGTTGTTGCCCGCGAATACGCTTTAAGTGGTACATTCTGATGGTCCAATTTTGGAACACTTTTTCACAAATTTCGGCGGGAATCTCAGCAATGACGCGTTCAATGTTGGTGTTGGCTTCCAAAGCAAAAAGGGACAAGGGACTTAACATACCCCCACAAAAAATAGTCTAAGGGGGGTCAAATCACACAATTTTGGTTGCCAATTGACTACACCAAAACGTGAGATTAGCTGCTCACCAAATTCACCTCTCAATTGCATGGTTTCGAGTGCAGTGTGGCATGTAGCATCGTCCTGTTGGAACCACATGTCGGCCAAGTGCAATTCTTGCATTTTCGGCAAAAAAAAGCATGTTATCATCGAACGGTATCTTTCTCCATTGACCGTAACGTTGCGGCCTTCATCGTCTTTGAAGAAGTACAGCCCAATGATGCCGCATAATGCTGCCCATAAACCGCACCAAATAGTGCATTTTTCGGGATGCATTGGTAGCTGCTGAATTGCCTCTGGCTGGTCTTCACTCCAAATACGGCAATTCTGCTTATTCATGTATCCATTGAGGCTCCTTTTTTAGCCTCGTTGCTGAAGACAACTTTGCGATAAAAAACGAATCAAATTTTGATAATAAATTTCAATAATTTGTAAATGTTGTTCAGGCGTAAGTCTATTCATGATGAAATGGCAAACCAAACTGAGCATTTTTTACTTTGACACATGTCAAAAATCATGCGTGAACTGTCCGAAATATTAACGTCAAAAACTAAGTATCAACAAAAATCACCCTTTATAATTTCTTAGTACAGTACTGGTAATTAGTCGATAAACCACAAAATATTTATTATTCATCCAAATTGATTGTATCGCCTTCAAAGTGGGCCCCTTCCGAAATAATGCACTTATGCCAAAGAATAATCCAATTATCAAAACATTTTTCAAACGCATTTTCCAGAATCGATTCCAATTCCAGTTTTTTATATTTTCTATCAACTGAAAACGGGTGCCTCGGTAATGGTAATTTGAGTTCGATTGTTCGATTGATCGAAGATATTTGTTGAGTTTTTGGCAAGAAATTCGTACACAATGATAGACTTGTGAGAGGGTGCGTTATCGTGCCGCAAAATCCAATATTGTTCTTTCCACAAACTTGGACTTTTTCGACGAATTTGCTCTCTCAAACATCGCATAATGGCCAGATAAAATTCTTTATTTACCGTCTGACCATCAGGCAAGAATTCTGAGTGTACAACACCTCGATCATCAAAGAAAACAGTCAACATTAGCTTAATGTGTTTTTTTCGGTTTCGGCTGAGTTGGAAAGCGCCATACCGAAGCTTGTTGGCTGCTTTGGATGTCAAACTCGTAAACTCATATCACATCACCAGTTACTCGTTCTAGCGTGTCTTCAGCGACCTTTACGCGATTGAGTTTTCGAAGAAAATTCAGTTCTTTCGGAACTAATTTCATGACCAAAAAATCGTGTACAATGGAACGAATTGATTCGTAAGACACATACATAAAGTTCAGCGGCTATCTTTCTTAAACTTAAATGACGATTTTCACGTCACCATTTCCCTTCACCTTATTGATGTTAACATTGATGGCTGACCGGAGCGAGGCATATTTGCCACCACATCTCGAGCGCTTTTGACTGTACCACTCATATGCACTTGTTTTTCGATAAAGTCTATTCACTGTAAGCCTTCTGTAATATATTCAGCGATTCGGCACACGTAATTCCATTTGCAATACAAGATTTGAGACAAATTCTTTGTTCAATATTTCTCTTAATTGTAAAAATCGCAATACAACACTTGATTAATTCGGTTCAATTTATTACTTCTTGATTCGAGAATATGTCAGTTATTACTTTTATTATCAGGATTAACTATATTTATAGCAGGATTAGGAGCTAATTTTGAAACTGACAAAATCGAGCGCTGTAAACAAACTACATGACACGTAAATTCACGTCACGATAGAGGACAGTGGTGGCAAAAAATTTTACATACCCTTTAAGTGGGCTTCTTGAGATCAAGCGGAGACTAACTCTTGCCAACAGGTGTTACTACGGGCTCAGTAGGCAATTGAGAAGTAGAGCCCTCTCTCGACCGACGAAAATAACGCTCTATAATTCCCACATCCTTCCCGTCCTAATGTATGGCGCAGAGACGTGGACATTGACCATCAATGATGAGAGACTGTTAGGAGCGTTCGAGAGGAAGATACTCCGTAAGAGTAAGACTCTACGGTCCAGTATGCGTGGACGACGTGTATCGAATAAGATGGAACGATGAGCTGTATGAGCTGTACGCCGACACTGACATAGTCAAGCGTATAAAACTCCAGCGGCTTCGCTGGCTGGGTCATGTTGAGCGAATGGAAGAAAGCGCTCCGGCTAGAAGGGTGTTTTATTCGAACCACAGTGGAGGAACACGCAACGCAGAAGGTGACGTCCTAATCTCCGTTGGAAAGACCAGGTGCAGGGCAACCTGATTGCACTTGGCCTTATCAACTGGCGCCAGCGCGCGCATAGCAGAAGTGACTGGCGGAGCTTTGTGGAGGCGGCCAAGACCGATCATCGGTTGTAGCGCCAGCTAAGTAAGTAAAGTTAAGTGGGCTTTTTAAATGATACTGGAACTTTTTTGACAGAATGTATAATTTCCAAACTGATCTTTAACCGGAATAAAGCCTTCAAGGTTCAAAGGATCAGAGTATTCATTATTCATACAATTGTCGACACATGTCGCACATTAACTCTGAACATAGCCTAACAGCTTTAGTTAAAACTGCGCTCTCTGCATAAACCTTTTCAACGAAATCTCAATCACTGAGTTAAGGAAATTGTTTTCATACCTAAACCTTTTAAGGTGGAATTAAGCTATAATGAAGGCGTGGTATCGAAATTACCCTAAAGAGCTAATTACTTTTGCTTTATGTATTGTAATGGTATTGGAAAAGTTTCTCTTTCGCTCTTTTAGTTTCAATCGAAATAATGTTGTAGACTCCCACTGAAGTCTAGTGGAATTGATGCGCGTGTGGTCAAAACGTGATGAGAACGTTCGCTATTCTTTATTTTTATTTCAAAGCGAACAATTGATTTTAGGAATTTACCACCGGCAAAATGTCAGCAAGATTGTAAAGAATCAAAAAAGGAAAAAACCGTTTTTGAAAACGGGTGGAGCTTATCCCGTTTTAACCGCAAGCCCTTCACTTATAATCGATTGACTGAATAATTCGTCATTGTATGTACCTAATAAGGGTTAATACGTTGTTGGTTGGCACTTCTTGTATGTACAAGTACTGGGCTCATTTAAGCTAGTTAAAGAGGTACTTAAACTCTGAAGATGTCAGCATTTTGAAGTACTTAAGTAGGGAAGGTACCTAAAAGGGGAAATTTCTATGGAGATTTTGCAGAAAAGTAACAAATTACAGACACTTAGGTGAGAATGTCTCTTAAGAGAGAGGTACTTAACCGAGGTTTACTGTACTAAATTTAACCTTTTCTATTCTATATTTCGTTGAAGACTAAACCAAAAGATGGTATCAAAAGTCAACTACCAATTGGGTATAAAAAATATTTGAAATCCGATTTCATTTCATATTTACTTTTTTCAGCACAGTCACCTTCCAGATTCCAAGCCCGAATTAATTAAAATAGTGCTGGAACTTTCGTTTACAAAAACACCAACTATTGAAAAAAAAAAAAATGTTTAAACCAAATATGATAGTATATTACGCAAGTCAAATATGTAAGAAGGAGGTGGGTGGAAGTGTTTGATTAACTCATTAATGACGAGTGGTGGCCCGAGACTTGTACACTTACCTTTGGTGGCTTACAGAATCAAACTGATTAGAAATGGTTCGGTAAAGTTGTATTACCTTAAGATAACATTTAACGTTAATGGGTTAAATTAAGTACACCTACTCTTTGTGTTTACACACCACCAAGCGGCTGGTAGCTGAACTAAACACTACAGCCGCTTCATAAACCAAATGAACGAAAATTGAGTTAGCATAAACAACACCTAATTGTATGTAGTTAAAGTGACCAGCTTATTACAAATACTTATGTGTAGATTAAAGTGGACTGAAAAAATCATAATGTTGTAGTATTAGGAGTCTAGAGCCATAAACAATTTTTTGATTGCGAACACGTGAGGTACATGATGTGAAAAATTGTACTTTTCGAAAAAAAAAGATTAAAAGATGAGATAAAATGTTTTCCTATGGGTTTTACCCCATTTCAAGTTGATTTTTCCAATGAAAGAGCAAAAAAAAAAATATTCAGAACTGCATCATTATATTTTCAAAAACTATTAAATATGTAATTTTTGGGTTTTTGTGTTTGGCGTGGCGTTGTGGTTAGGGCGTTGGCCTTCTACGCCGAGTAACCTCGGTACGAATCTCAGCACAGGTAAAATTAAAAAAAAATATTGTTCTACACGGTACCACCTCTTGGCAGGCATTGATAAACCCTCAAGAGTAAAATTTGCCTAAGAAATGCTTTTCGTCGCCTTTCGGATTCATCAAAAAATTGTACGTCCGTTCACTACAATCGTTCGTATATCAGACATTTTTTTCATCTGATTTTGTTAAATAAGGACTCGTTGGAAAGGTGTCAGTGAGCTCTATTGAATGGCATTACTAAAGTTTCGATATTTGAGAAAATTAAGCTTTTCATTACCGCTAAAACAAAAAAACAAAATATACATTTTTTCAGACCTCACGAGGATTGTTTCCAATGGAACGGTTTATGGCGCTAGACTTCCAATGACCCAATGTACATATATAATTGCGTGGGCAAAGAACTGAACTTTTTTTTCGTCCACACATCTCCATCCACCTTGCCATAGTACCTTACTTACCTTCACCTTATTTATGTACGCTTGGTTTTATCAACAATTAACAGTAATTTTGTTTATTTGCATGTAAAACTTATCAATTAAAAAAATGAACACTGAAGTTCCTCGTAATTTCTTTTTCACTGTGATGATGCCTGAAGTTGTGATAATGTATCCACGAACTTAATCGGGAATTACTGTTTTTGTTAGTTTTATAAAGGGTGTGGTTTTTAATCTGGCAATACTTTTTCGGAGTTGATCTTTTTGACAGCTGTCACTTGATTTATGCTCAGTTTGGTTTACCATTTCATGATGAATAGACTTACGCCTGAAAAATGTTTGCAAATTATTGTAATTTATTATCAAAATTCATCCGCTGTGAAAAAATGTGTTTCGTCAGCTACGTCCATTTAGCGACGACGCTCATTTTTGGCTCAATGGATACGTGAATAAGCAGAATTACCACTAAAAATGCACTATTTGGTGCGGTTTATGGGCAGGCGGCTTCATTGGGCTGTACTTCTCCAAAGACGATGAAGGCCGCTACGTTATGGTCAATGGAAGAAGGTACCGTTCGATGATAACACGCTTTTTTTTTTGCCGAAAATGCAAGAATTAGACTTGGCCGACATGTGGTTCCAACAGGACGATGCCACATGCCACACTGCACGCGAAACCATGCATCAATTGAGAGGCGAATTTGGTTAGCAGCTAATCTCACGTTTTGGTCTAGTCAATTGGCTTCCAAGATCGTGTGATTTAACCCCGACTAGACTATTTTTTATGGAGCTATGTTAAGTCTCTTGTCTATAGGGCCAACATTGAACGCGTCATTGGTGATTGGTGAGAATCCGGCGGAAATGTGTGAATAAGTGTGCCGAAATTGGACCATCAGAATGTACCAGAATGATTTATCGAACCAAATAAAAATTTCATTCACTTTTGTAAAATTCCTGTGTTTCTTTTTTCATTTTCAAAAACTAAACTCTTACAAAAATCACACTTTACTACATTTCGTTCAGATACTGTCAATATTTCTGTGGCCACAATGAATAACAGCTAAACTGGAGTTAGGAAAAACAAAAACTTTAAGTAGCATATTTTTCATTTTATAAATACCAAAATATTGAAAGTTCTTAAATAATAATTGGAGTTTAATTAATAAAAAAACTATGAGTATTGCTAAATTGGAAACATTTTTCAAGAACTCTCAACATTTTACATTTTATAAAGAAAAAAAAAATGCAATAAGTTTTTATTTTTCCTTACTTACTTACTTACTTTTAATGGCACAACAACCCATGGAGGGCCTAGGCCGAGCTTTTCGCATCCACTCATGTTGTGCGTGTTATATTTTGTGAATTATTTTTCCTTAGCTGTTAAGTATTCCTTGTGGACACAGATTTGCTGATTAGTGTATCTGAAATACTTAAATCAGATACATAACTAAACTTGAAAATATTCCTCCTCAATCGAACAAGATATCATGCAGACCCTGTTGATCATATCGGATTACGTTTTCGTTTCACAATTTTTCTTTTTGACTATTCAAGTCTTTTATTCGGGAACGCCTTGTGTAACCTTGAGCATAAAAACTTATTGCATATTTTACTGTGTGCCCTCTTTGACACTGACACGGACACCAACTGACATGTTTTGGATTAGTATCAAAGTTTAAATTTTGCTTTACTTTGGATTAGTTACGATAAGATACTGTTTGAACATAAAAACGAAATAGAAAAGAAAACCTTGAATAAAAGAAAACAAAAAAATCGAATATCTGCAACATAATTGTGCTAAATTAAACTTTCAACGGGCGTGTTTTGCAGCAAATACGAAATAACGTAATAAAAAAAAATTCCAAAAAAAAAAAGAAACACAAACGTTTTGCCTAAAACTTGTGCAATTTTAAACAGATAAATTTAACTCTTGCATGATCTTCTTAGAAATAGCAATTACTTACTTTCAGTTTTTATTTAGCAAAGTGAGAGGAATTTTTATGCGCATTGTTAACCACAGTGGCAGGCAGCACCAAATCAATCATTTCACATACAAAACTTAGATTTATTGTTGTCAATGTTTAATGACAAAATGCACACTTTTTTTTTGTAGTTATGGTAGCTTGAGATGGCAACAGTGGCAAATTTATGCCCAAGTATCCTATGTACATACATGCTCGTAAGTATGCTAATAGAGTTTTATGAGATTTTGCATAATAAAACAACAATAACAGCATAGAAATACGGAACTGAGCTACAAATCCGTGAAACTCGAACACAAACTGAAACTCAATAAAATCTGAACGTCGGTGATTCATTGTGGGCATAAGATTGCTATTTACTAATGAGTAATAATAGATTGCTATGAAAAGCTTTTCACTTCGCCGTTCGGATTCGGCATTAAACTGTAGGTCCCTTCCATTCACGTACAAATATAACACGCACAACATGAATGGATGCGAAAAGCTCGGCCTAGGCCCTCCATGGGCTGTGTTGTGCCATTAAAAGTAAGTAAGTAAGTAAAAGTAATAATAGGTTGGTATTCAGTATTTAGCTTGAACTGCTGTCCAGCAACATAAACTCTAACCTCCCACATTAGTACTTATACATAAGTAATACTATACACCGATCATATCCCTGTGCTCATATATTTTACATATGTTTATGGTCTATTTATTAGTACTTACAATATTTCATTCAATTAAAAATATACCTATTCAACTCATTTTACTACAATATACCATAAATATTTAAAACCATTTGTAACTTAATTTAATGCTTTTTAAATAAGAAAACAAAACAAAACAAAAAACCCAATATACATTTCAATTTGAATGTCTTAATTTGAGCCTAGCCCAAAAGCATAGAAACGCAGGAACGCAGCTCGCAGTGTGTAATCGCAATCAATCGCTCATTCACCCGCCAAATATTCGCATAAATTCAAGGTGATCTAACAAAACAAAAAACAACAACAACAACAACAACAACAAAATATTTAAATATGTAGGTAAGTAACTACTTACGTCTGTGGTACCTTTTACCATTTTGCACGCACCTTTCATTGAATTATTGTGCCATTATTTAAAAGCTTTTATGATTTTTTTCCGTATTATTGTTTATTGTTTATTGTTTGGACGTAAAATGATCAAATGGTATAATTACATTTTGAGAGGTAGCAAAAATATTCTGATATTTATTTGAGTGTTTGACTTCTTTTATGTCACATTTCATTTAATTAGTAAAAGTATGCAAAATAAATTTACGTTTTATGGCACATACACACACACACACACACACTTACGAGAATGCATACAGGGTGCGCCATCTTCGATGCCAGTATGTAAACATTGAATAATTTTACCATTGGAATATGTTTTTGAAACATCAATTCAGTAGAATTTTAACCATGAATCGCTTCACATCGAAACAAGGCGCCGAAATAGTGACACTATATGCACATTGGAAATAATCGTTCAGTTGCGTTAACTCAACGGGCATATCGTCGAAAATATCGTGGCCAACAAGCACTGTCTGACAGCACTATTCGTCGTTTTGTTGAGCACGGGACAGTGGGAGATCGTCGACAAGCTGTTCATCAACGCCCAAAACGTTCCAATGAACTGGTTGAAGCGGTAAGAGAAAGTGTTGCCGAGAACCCACATGTGTCGTATCGTCACCGCACTCAGCATTTTGGTGTCAGTGTCAGCCACCTTGCGGCCCGCACCTTGTTTCCGCATAAAATGCAATGGACTCAAAGAATATTGCTAATATTGTCCATGTCGCTTGGAATACAGCCAAACAGTCGCCTCGAATGGTTGACACTGACTGAATCTGATTTTTGGAAGGACATTTTTATGACCGACGAGGCCCAGTGGTCGCTGTGGCGTAGTGGCAGTGCGTTGGACTGCTACGAAGAGTGTCCGGGGTTCAAATCTCGGCACAGGCAAAATAAAAAATAAAAAAGTAGAAAAAATAATGTTTCTACACGGCACCACCTCTTGGCAGGCAATGGGAAACCTACAAGAGAAAAAAATTGCCTATGAAAAGCTTTTCACTTCGCCGTTCGGATTCGGCATTAAACTGTAGGTCCCTTCCATTCATGTACAAATATAACACGCACAACATGAGTGGATGAGAAAAGCTCGGCCTAGGCCCTCCATGGGCTGTTGTGCCATTAAAAGTAAAAGAGGCCCATTTCACAGTCTCTGGCGCCGTTAACAAGCAAAAATTGCAGCATTTTGGGAAACAGAGAATCCACATCAGGTCCATGATTTGCATGACCAAAAAGTCACAGCTTGGGTCGGTGTTTGCACCAAAACCATTACTGGGCCATTTTTCTTAACACATATCGATGGGAATCGATATCGGTTGATGTTGGCTCATTATGTGTGCCAACATATGTGGGAAAAAGAATCTGGACGGTTATTGGTTTCCACAAGACGGTGCGCCATGCACACTGCACATCAAATAATGCAGTTTCTGCAACGAAAATTCTCTGGACGTGTGGTGTCGAAAAATGGCAACATTGACTGGCCACCCAGATCTCCAGAACTGACTCATCCGGACTTTTTGTTGTGGGATTATTTCAAAAGCAAAGTGTACGCAAGCAAGGCTCAGATCATTGACAAGCTCAAGGCAAACATTCGTGCCGAAATCATCGCTATACCGCCCGAGATACTCGAAATGTAATGAAAAACTCAGCGAAAAAGACCCATTTTGCTTTGGTCAATAACGGCGGCCACTTGAGTGATGCTGTATTCAAAAACTATTCCAAATAAATTGTAGAGAATCAAATTAAATAAAAATACCTCATATTATACATTAGTATGGATAACGATTATTTCTTTGTTAAGTTATTCAATATTCATATGCATAAAAGCTGGCGCACCCTGTACATGTGTTACACACGTGTTACCATAAATGTTATTCACATTTTGCACCCATTAAAAAACTATTTTGCATACTTGAGTATGAGTATGAGAAGACGTGTATGAGTGCGTGGAAATTCGTTCATTATGAATTGTTAGGGTATAAGCTGCGAACATTTCACATTTTAATTACACACTTTTTAATTATTTTTGCTAAGATAATAATAAATAACAATTTAGGTACATGTACCATACATATCTACACATAGATTGTGATTTTATAACTCGTATTTGATTACTATTCACCTGTTTCTCATATGCAATATATGACCTTAAATTCGAATAATAATTTTTATTTACCAAAAATCATCACTTCTCGGGGGGAAATGTTCAATAGGGGAATGGAAACGCATGTGGCGGGGACAATCACAAAAAACCTCAGGTTAATTAAGAATTATGTACCTATATCATTAAAAGTGCTTACTAAAAACGACTGTCTTGGAAAACAGTGAAGTCCGCAGAGTTCATGTAAAGGCCAAGTGGATCGAAAACCACCTGAAAGTCAACAGCTCTAGCGGAAGGTGAAAGGAAAAAGAGAAAACATGCTTTATCATTAAAACTAGTAAACGCATTTAAAAGAATATTAAATAATTTTTCTATAGTCAACGACGAGACCCAATGATATATGCCAACAAGTTGTTCACTGGCCCATCCAAGAAAGCTGACGTTCAAATTCGTGGAAATTAACACTTCAAGAAGAAATTCACGAGTCTGGAAAACATGAAGTCAACTCAAGTTGTTTACAAATTACAAAGCCAGATGGAAATGCTTTATGGATGCTTGCCTATGCTCTAATGGGATATACCGTTACTGATACCATTAGATATGGGCCCAAGAAGCAAAGAAAGAAAGGTTTACCTCACCGTAAACCGCACAAATTTTTGGGCATGTTTTTGCATTGGTTTTACCTTTTCTACATATAATAATAAAGCATCACATAGCGTATTTTTTATTGCTTGTCAACAAAAATAAAATCTCTACGCTCTAATGTACCGAAAGTAGGGAGTTGATAATTTAAAAAGCCAACTAGTTGTCATCACTGTCCCCTAACCTGACGTGAAATTTGAGTGCGATCTGCCATTTAGTTTATTTACAGCGCTCAATTTTGTCAATTCATTTCAAGTGTGTTTTGTGATTTTTACAAAGAATAAAAATATCGAACAAAGAATTTATCTCAAATTTTGTATTGCAAATGGAATTTCGTATGCCGAATCGCTGAAAATGTTACAGAAGGCCTACAGTGAATCGACTTTTTGTTTTTATCGAATTTAACGCACGGGGTGTACCCCTATGACTGCAGAGTATTGCGTTGATTGGAAGGAAGATTGATAGGTGCGAGGAAGAGGGATGGATAATGAGAGAGGGAATCCAATCACAGGACACTGATAAAGAGATAGACAGCCATTGTGGCATTGTGTTATGCCTTTACCACAATGAACTTCACTTTTATCAATGTCGACTATGACCGCATGTAGCGCCAAAATGCGAGCATTTCATGTTGTGCGTGTTATATTTGTAGATGAGTGGACTTTATCAGAAACATGTGCATATGAGTGGTACACTGCATGCAAAAGCGTTCGAGATGTGGTGGAAGATTAACATCGCTATGGTCGGTAATGCTGATTATCGGGGTGTTGTGAACACGGAATTCTTGGCAGAAGGTCAGACGGTAAATAAAGAATTTAATCTGGGAGTTATGCGGCGTTTGAGAGAGCTAATTCGTCGAAAATTTTTTTGTCAGACGGTAAATAAAGAATTTAATCTGGGAGTTATGCGGCGTTGGAGAGAGCTAATTCGTCGAAAAAGTCCAAGTTTGTGGAAAGAACACTAATGGATTTTGCGGCACGATAACGCACCCTCTCACAAGTCTATCATTATGTACGAATTTCTTGCCAAAAACTCAACAAATATCATCGAACAACCACCGTATTTTTTTTTTTGTATTGATACAATCAACACCCAGGGTGTACCCCTATGAATGCAGAGCATTGTGTTGAATGGAAAGAAGATTGATAGGTGGGAGGAAGAATGAGAGAGGGAATGCAATCATACAGGACACCTGATGTGGCTCCGGCTTATGTTTTTCTCTTTCCGAAACTCAAATTACCACTACCGAGGCACCCGTTTTCAGTCGATAGAAGAGATAAAAAGCGAATTCGCGGCGAGAACTGAATTCGATTGAGGAAAATACGTTTGACAAATGTTTTGATTATTTCGGAAGGGGCCTACTTTGAAAGCGATACAATAAATTTGAATGAATAATAAATATTTTGTGTTTTATTCCGGAATATTTATACTTACACATAGGGTGAAATAAATGTCGAACTAATAAATGGCATACATAAGTATTTTAAGTGCATACCTGTTGTATATTGATTTTACATACAGTAAATTGCAGATTGAATCAGAATTTTTCTGCTCATTTATTGCGTTTATGAAATATGTTGTCGATGTAGCAATCAATTATAAACATAATAATATTTTTCCTCTTTTTAATTAGTTTTTTAGTTTGAGTCGAAAGTGTCTCATTTTCAGAGGTAACTTTTAATACAACGTGCATATTTGACATGCTTATGTAAGTTGCACATGTGTTGGATATCGGACTGGTTTGGTAACTACTTATGTACTTAGAGAGAGGCGCTGGCATAATGATTTAAGTTGGCAACGGCAGTAGCAACAGCAACAGCAGCAGACACTAAAAGCAAAACAGACCCAAACAAAAAAAAAAAATTCTTTCCAATGCTAAATGTGTGGGGCTGTAATTAATGTGTGCTCGAAACATTTGGTGACGGAGAGCTAGCTAGGTTCACTGACGTGAGCTAGACTCAATGGGAACAATATTAAGTGTAATATATTTTGGCCAATTGCATGCCACATTCTGCATTGATATAGTATATTTACATACAGCATTTTATCATTTGTACTACATACAATATGAATATGAATATGAATATGAATTATGCAACAACACAAAAGTTGTGTGTAACTAAAAGTACCATAAATACTAATTTATTTAATTTTTTATTTTATTTATTAATATTTATTTTTGTTTTTGGTTTCTTGTGTTGTTGTTTTGTTGTTGCTGCTCTTGTTTAAAACATTCTTAATAATTATGTTGTTTTTGTTTCAGTTTTGGTTTTGGTTTTGAGTCGTAAGCAGAGCGTAAATGCTGCAAGGCCATTGTCGGCAAAGTTTTATCACTTTTCATTTAAATAGTTGTACGTTTTTTTTTCTTCTAACTTTAATAGAGTAGAACATTTTAGGAAACACTTGTTAGCTGAAACTGAAACTGTTATGCACATATTTGATAATAAAAACGATTTTTATTTACAATGCATTTGCCAATATTTACAGACTTGCTAGACGGCAATTATGCTTGATGTGCCAAGAAATTGTCATTAAGTGACATATTATAGGTTCGAAAACAATCGTAATAAAGTTGGGTATTTTTCGTTTAAAATTCATAAAATGAAATAGCCATCAATGGACAGTTATGTGTGTGCACAGTGGGCCTGTTTTTCGTTGCATAGGATAACTCAATGACACTGACACGTCACTGACATTGTCACTGAACGAAATCAGATATGCATAACAATTTGCATTCCAAGTGGCGATACCTAAAGTCAATGTCGCAAGCTATGGCTTTAGTTAAAGTTGAAAAAAAAAAAAAAAGTTGGTTGTTGTAAAATATCTCTGAAAATTCCAGCCTTTCTCGAAAGCTAAAATAAGTAATTGCAACTTGAAAATTTGTTAGCTTATTTCTATTTTTTATTTTAATTACATGCTGAAACCTTATTTTAAATGAGCAAATTGATTTCAATTCCAGCTTTACATTTTGGCATTGATTACATTATGTATGAAGCATGTTTTAATATGGTTTGTTAGCATTTTGGCAAAGCAATAATTACTCCAACATTAATGTAAATGTTTGGAAACTTCCTTTAGAGGCAGCTGGTTAATTATATGGTATGCGCTGCAATTGGTATGAGTAAGCAATTAAATGCATTAGTAACTTCAATTCAATTAGTTATGTACGAGTACTGTACATAAGTACTCTGAAAACTGCAAAGTAATTATACTTATCAAAACGAATTAATGCATACTGGAGTGCATCCAGCTCAAGCATTCATTTAACTAATGTCTCAATTGTAATTAAGTTAATTTACTGAATTTTTTCATCATGTTACATTTCTAGAGGCAAATGTTTTTGGTCACATTTTTAGTGGCCATATTCAAAATTGAATAAAATCATTAGGCCAAACTTACAAGATAATTAGTTAGTCATTTTGGTCAATATGTATTTCAAATGAATTTATTTGCTTGAATTTGTACTATTACTTTTTAACTTAAACTTAGTTCGATTAAGAAATTTTGTTGCAACTGAATTTCACAGTATCAAACTAAATTTGAGACTTGAATTGCTTTCAAAGGTTTTAAAATTGATCAAACTGAAATTGAAATTTTTATGAAATGGTTTAAAATTGTTGTAAATTTGAGTTTATTTGAAATGGAGAAAATTTATTGAATTGATTTTGAAATTTATTAAAATTGTTTATATGTATTGATCAAACTGAATTTCAATTCATTGAAACCTGCTTAGTTGGCACCACAAGCAATGATCGGTCTTGGTTGCCTTGATAAAGCTTCGTCAGTCACCTCTGCTATGGGCGCGCTGGCCCAGGTTTGCCAAAGAGAATAACAAACAATGTATAGAGAACATGCAGATCAGACAATTGTTTCCGAACCAGCCGCAGTTCCTCATCAGTGATCTAAGTGGTAGTTCGTTGTGCTTCAATATACCATATTAGTTACTCTTAATCTGAAATTACAACTGAGAATTCCAATGTGTAGTGATAGTTTTAAGGTTGATTGAAATGTGTTAAAATTGCTTCAGAAAAGTGGACTTGGAAAAATTTAATTGATCCTAATGAATTTAAAATTTAATTTTGTGATTAAAATGAATTAAAGTAGATAAGATTGGACCGAGAATTTATTTAAATTGGACAAGATTTATTAAGCTTTCTCCATAACTTCGTCAAGTGATCAAATCACTGCGCAAAATTATCAAACTTTACTGAAACATTATTTTTAAGTCACTTCTATACAGATGTATACCCGAAAAGTTATAAACTACATCAAGGCTCACTCTTAAGATTAAAAAAAAACTACAGCCATGTTTCAAAGACCTAAAGTTAAGGTTGTCATGTATAAAAATAGTACAAAATTTCCACAACAAATTTATCAAAATTGTGTGCACCCCGAGCTATTGGGGATGTTGTGCTATTAAAAGAAGAAAAGAAAGGGTGTCTTAGTAAGGTGAGGGCTTCTTAAAGCAATAAAAAAGAAGTAATCTCAATCCGCTCCTTCAAGAATTACTAGTGTCTAGTGTCTAGTTACCATATTTGTTTTAATCTCGTTGGAAAATCGAGTTTGTTGTGAAAGTGGCGTGAAATAAAAAATCAGAATACATGCAGCGATGGTGATACAGGGAACAGCTACAATATTTATGTTATTCACAAGGTCATTTCGTTAGTTATTCAGTGTCGTATCCTCTCAATTGTCATAAATTCTTTAGTTATTATCTCTATAGCTAATTAACTTTTAATAATGTATAATTTCCTTCCTAATAAATACTAACTAGCATTACGTATGAGTGGTTGCCGTGGCGTAGTGGTAGTGCGTTGGACTGCTACGCAGAGTATCCGGGGTTCGAATCTCGGCATAGGCAAAATCAGAAAGTAGAAAAAATAATTTTTCTACACAGCACCACCTCTTGGCAGGCGGCAATGGCAAACCTACAAGAGTATAAATTGCTATGAAAAGCTTTTCACTTCGCCGTTCGGATTCGGCATTAAACTGTAGGTCCCTTCCATTCATGTACAAATATAACACGCACAACATAAGTGGATGCGAAAAGCTCGGCCTAAGCCCTCGATGGGCTGTTGTGCCATTAAAAGTAAAGTAAAGTAAGCATTACGTATGTACTTATTACAGGAATAAGGATTACTTAACTTTAAGCGTTAGCTTGCCACATTGTAAAATAGCAAGAGGTAACTTGATATGGCAGGATATGCTACTGTGGGCAAAAGTTAGTAAGACTTTTTAATTTAAATTTCGCGCGGAAACCCATTCATCAAAATATTATTTTTTTAAGGTTGGTATGACTGTCGGTGACATCTGTGCCAAATGTCACATCAAAATAATCATTAGTGTTTAGTATACGCTTGTCTTTCTGAAGTACAAAAAGTGCATTCGGCGATTTTCACAATGAGTGAAATTATTCAACAAAGAAGTTCCATTAAATTTTGTGTGCGGAATCAAATCAAATTTCTGGTGCCGAAACGTTCAGAATGTTGCAAAAGGCCTTCGGTGATAATTGTATGTCGCGAGCAAGTGTTTTTGATTGGTACGAATTGTTCAAAGATGGTCGAGAACGCGTTGACGACGAACCACGTCCAGGACGGCCATCAACATCAACTGATGATCAACACGTCAATAAAATCAAGGAATTGGTGCTCGAGAATCGACGATTAACAGTCAGAGACCTTACTGGCATCGTTGGAATATCGGAAGGATCAGTGAAAACCATTTTAAAACATCATTTGGGCCTAAGAAGAGTGAATGCACGATTGGCTCCAAAATCACTGCATTGGTTTTACGGGACCATTTTGCCAAAAATTCGACTGAAAATTCGTTCCGCAACCACCCTATTCGCCTGACTTAGCACCGTGTGATTTTTGGCTATTTTCTAAACTCAAAAAACCGCTTCGTGGACATTGTTTTGAGTCAATTGAAGACATTAAACATGAATCGCTAAGCGCATTGAAGGCTATTTCGGAAATTGACTTTAACAACTGTTTCGAGAATTGGAAAAAACGTTGGCACAAGTGTATTGGGGCCGGGGGGGGGGGGATTACTTTGAAGGGGACGAAATAGATTTGGAAGAATGAATAACAAAATTTGAAATTATGAACTAACTTTTGCCCACAGTAGTATGTATAATATCTTTCGTATACATACCTATACATATGTAAAATATATATTTAATTTAATTGTAATTAAAACATTTTCATTTAACGAAATTTGTTTTAATTAATGTTGATAAGGCATAAACGCTCTTTAATTTGTTTGATAGAGAGATAAACAACCGACAAACCAATCGAGACAAAAAAAAAAACGTTAACAACAAGTTATGCCATCTTAGCTTGTTCACGCTGCTGAAAGATAGTTGGCCAGAAAAGGTAATACAACTGAAGCGACAAAAAAAGAAAAATCACACATTGAAATTGGTGCATAAGCGAGGAAAAAAGTTACAGAAAATGGTTAAACAAAAAAAAAAAAAAAGACCGACAACATGTAAAAAGACCGACAACATGTAACCAGGAAATTTATTTGGGCTTATAAATAATAATCTTATAAATTTTCTATAATTACACATGTACAATGTAGTTAGTAGTCCGAACACAAAGTTAATGAGATTTTGTTTTGTTGCCGATGTAATTTTAAGGCATTGTTGTCATTGAACTTGACTTTGGTAAGGTAACCAGTTTTTGAAAATGCTTTGATTTATGTATATTTACTATTTTTGCCACATACTGCAAAAATGTCTGTATTGTATGTAGTTTTTAATAATGTTTTGATTTATCTAGTATTTTTGCCACATACTGCAAAAATGTCTGTAAGCATTGTATGTAGTAGCAAACAAACGAAAGGAAAACATCACTATCACTTCAAAGCTACTGCAACAAAAGCAGCTGACGTAATCGTAACTACATACATAACTTATTTGTAAATTCATACACTCCAACAGGCCAAGAGACAGACAGACTCTTTTCTTTTTCAATAACTAACTAGATACTGTGTGCTTTGTCTTCTTCTTCTTTAATTATATACACATACACATACACCTATACCAAAGTATATATTTACAATTTTATATAAATTATATATTGTAAAAAAATGTATCCAACTACATTTACACATTGTTTAAATTATTTATAGTATTAGGCTGCTCTTCACTGGATGGCTGTTAATGGTTGTTAATAATAATATTTATTTTCCATTTTTGTTGTTGGCGCTCTTTTTCACACATGAATTATTAATTAATTTAGATGTCAACACTTGTTGATTTATTTCTCATCATTAAATTGTATTTATCGGTGTTTTCAATCTGTTGCTTTAATCTTTAGTAATTAATGATTTCATTCATCATCGAATCGTTTATCGTACTCTAATCTTTTCTTTAGATTCGCTTTTTTTAAAAAATTATAATACCTAATAATTGTTTTTGATTGAAATTAATTCTTATTCTTATTTGGGCTATAAATTGATTGATTTTTGTGAATAACTGGAAAAAACGACTACCAACCATACTTCAATGTCAATCATAATTTTGTATGTCTATTGTTTTTTTCGTTGAATACTTTTTAAATTAACATTAAAATGAGATTGGAAGACCTTTTGGTTTTTACATAAAAAGTTGTTGTTTACAATATCTGACAGTTGTTACTTTCAAAGGTAATAACTGTCAATTAGAAGGCTTAATAAAAGTAATAGCTGTATATAAGTGATATGCAGAAGGTAGTTACTCGTACATTTGAAATTGATAGATTAGAGACAATTTTGATGTGGCAAGAGGGCGTAAGTTACCGGACAGTGAATCATTAATAAAATCAATTAATAACCTACATGATTATAATCAATCTTTGCAAATATTTTACATTCACCGAAGTGAACGGATTCAGTATCATGCGATAAATGCAATGTATTGCAATGAATTCTCATTTGCTTGGTATGACGGAGTACATAGACCACGACACATATGAATAACAATAAAATAGCTAAACATACATTCTGTAAGAAAAATACCGGAAATTGGTCAATAAAACTCCAAATATTTATTATTCATTCAAATTTATTGAATCACCTTTAAAGTAGGCCCCTTCTTATAACAACGAATAATCCAAACATCAAAACATTATTCAAACTCATTTTTCAAACTCATTTTTCAGAATCGACTTCAGTTCTTACGGCGAATTCACTTACATACATATATGTCTTCTATCGACTGAAAACTGGTGCCTCGAAGTGGTAATTTGGGTTTTGGAAACAGAAAAAAGTCAGCCGGAGCCATATCAGGTGAAAACGTTAGTTGTTCGATAATGTTTATTGAGCTTTTGGCTTAACAATAATGGCCTTGTGAGATGGTGGAATTAAAATTCAAATTCTCTCGTCATTCAGATTCACTTAACCACAATTCTATAATCAGAATAAAATGCGAGCAGGTTTTTACTAGTAGTCGAATAATTAGATTTGGATATAAAAACAGATACAATTCAGGAAGATATATTCCAGTAATACTTTGGTTTTATCGTCATCGTATAGTCCTAAAATGTAAAGTATATTCCTAAAAAGTAAACCCATAAATATTAGTAAAAATTAAGTAAAGGTGGAAATAAACGAAGAAGTTTGGACTCAAGGTAAAAACTAATTTTAAATCTTCCTTTTCTTAATCTTTTTCATGTTGCCTTCATTAAGAGAATTTCTTTTTTCAATATCTAGCCAAAATTATGGTACTTTCAGGTTCAACTGAGTGAGTGACATTGAAAGACTGTGAGATCTACTGCCCTCCTTCAAACGTAGTTTAATTTTAATGTTGATTTTGATTTAACTACATTATCACTAGCGGATCCAAGCGGAAGTCCAAATAATCTTATTTTGCCCCACTTAAATACGTTAGAGACTGCATACATTGTAATATGAGAGCTATGAATGCATTAAAACTACACTAATGCCCGATGGGTATAGATGGGTCGATAAAAATGCATAAATTACGGTTCAATTAACATGTCACTTCCCGTACGTTTTAAGTTATATATGTAACATTTGTAAAGGAACTAAACTTAAAATGCTTACTTACTTACTTAACTGGCACTACAACGGATGATCGGTCTTGGCCGCCTCTACAAAGCTTCGCCAGTCACTTCTGCTATGCGCGCGCTGGCGCCTGTTGATAAGGCCAAGTGCAGTCAGGTTGCCCTACACCTGGTCTTTCCAATGGAGATTAGGACGTCCCATTGTGCGTTGCGTGTTCCTCCACCGTGGTTCGAATAAAACACCCTTCTAGCCGGAGCGCTTTCTTCCTTTCGCTCAACATGACCCAGCCAGCGAAGCCGTTGGAGTTTTATACGCTTGACTATCATCGTTCCATCTTATTCGATACACGTCGTCCACGCATACTGGACCATAGATCTTACGGAGTATCTTCCTCTCGAACGTTCCTAACAGCCTCTCATCATTGATGGTCAATGTCCACGTCTCTGCGCCATACATTAGGACGGGAAGGATGAGGGACTTATAGAGCGTTATTTTCGTCGGGTGAGAGAGGGCTCTACTTCTCAATTGCCTACTGAGCACGTAGTAACACCTGTTGGCAAGAGTTAGTCTCCGCTTGTTCTCAAGGCTGACATTATTGTTGGTGTTTATGCTGGAAATCCTTGACGACTTCTAAAGTATTACTGTCAATAGTGACATTTTGTCCAAGACGCCGTGATTCTTTGTTTGTTGACACAAGGTATTTCGTTTTGTCCTCGTTCACCACTAGACCCACTCGACGAGACTCCCTTTCCAGGTTGGAGAATGCTGCATTGACTGCTCGAGCATTTCTGCCAATGATGTCAATATCATCAGCATGACACTCTTGTACAAGATACTGCCAGAGATGTCGATATTCGCAGCTCGAATTATTTTCTCCAGCATAAGGTTAAAGAAGTCGCACGATAGGGAGTCACCTTAGCTGAAACCGCTTTTGGTATCAAATGGTGCGGAGAGATCTGCCCCAATTTTCACTGCACTGTTGGTGTTGGTCAGTGTAATTTTGCAAAGACGAATGAGCTTTGCAGGGATACCAAAATCAGACATTGCGGCGTACAAGTGATCCCTAATCGTGCTGTCGAAGGCGGCTTCAAAATCGACGAATAGATGATGGGTGTCGATCTGTTTTTCTCAGGTCTTTTCCAGGATTTGGCATAGTCTAAATATGTGGTCGATGGTGGATTTACCAGGCCTGAAGCCACACTGATAAGGTTTGTTTGTTGACGATGGGCTTCAGTCTTTCGCAGAGTACACTCGATAGAACCTTATATGCAATATTAAGAAGGCTATCCCACGGTAGTTGGCGCAGATCGTGGAATTACCTTTGTTATGGATTGGGCAGAGTACACTGAGGTTCCAATCACTTGGAATGCTTTCATCTGACCATATTCTGCATACAAGCTTATGCATGCGTTTTTTGAGCTCTTCGCCTCCGGTCTTAAACAACTCAGCAGGCAAGCGATCTGTACCTGCAGCCTTATTGTTTTTCAACCGAGCAATGGCTGTTAAGACCTCCTCATAGTCAGGCGGCGGTACTTCCACGCCGTCAGTGATTGGGTTTTCCGGAGTGGATTCCACAGTGGCGGGATTATTGCCGTCATCGCCATTAAGCAGCTGCGAAAAGAGCTCCCTCCATAGTCTCATTATGCCCTGGACATCTGTCACAAGAAATGCCGTTGTAAACATTGGTTTATTAGATTAAAAAAGTTAAACATTTCTTATCTTACAATATCTTGAATTAAAAACACTGAACCTCACTTCAGAGAAGAGAAATAAGAGAATTATATAAGAGACGCTTTATTGCCTCACCTTCTTCTTTACCGCAGAATGTAATTACAATTACAAGAATCTTGTCAATATACACATAATTTTCAAGTGCTTAGCAACTTAAAGGTAATTATTACCCATAGAGAACAATTTCCTTCAGATAGCGAAGAATTCGAATGCGATATGAAAAGATTTTGTTATGCAATTTGTATTCATTGAAGTTCGCCATTCCCCGCCAAAAAAGAGTTGAATTCGTTTGCAAAAATTTTAAAAATTATTTATTTTACATGTTTCACTATGTCCAGGAGTCGTGGGAGTCGTGTACATTATTTACTTACTAAGCTTTAAAGCTTTTATGGCTTTTACTGCGAATACTTAAGCATCAATTTTGACTTCGTATGGACTTCGAGCCAGAGAAGAAAGAGAAATATTTAATTATGGTGTATTCAAATTATGCCAAATTTTTACTTCATTTAACAGTTGAATTTTAAAATCAATTTTCCAAAACATAAGCATTAGTTTCAGCCACGATAAATCCAAGTAATTTTTGTGTTTCTTAAATAAGTAACCCCTTATTCATGGGGCCAACATATGACCACCGAGGACCCGACCGGCACATCTTGTCTGGGGGAGGTGGACAGCACAGAGCATTTTCTCTGTCCCGCCTTTGCCAGAACGAGATGGCGCATTTTGTGTTTCGATGTCACAGGAATGGACAAAGTTCATTCCTTCCCCTTCTGCGATCTTCTGAGATATGTGAGAGAATCCGGAAAATTTGCGGAAGATAACATAGTCCCCGTATAACCCCTTTTTCAACTTTTTTCCTCTTATTCTCTAACCCCTTACTTGCTGTCAACCTGTCTTCTTTTCTTTGCTAGAGGAACTGTCCTGCACTCTTAAGTCAGGTTCTCGGCCTTCTTCACATCCATCCATCCATCCAACCCCTTATCGGGGTACTTAAAATATCGTTACCTTCTGGCCTTTACAAAAAAGGCCATACAATCGAATAATGCTTTCAAAAAGCAATATATGAAAAGCAGTATGCAGTAGAGGGTTACGAAGAGGTGGTAAGTGGGGAGGGGTTAATGGTAGGTTAAGTATCTACTTTTACTGGGCCCTGATATTTCAATACGCAGATCGCTACTTTCTCTAAATATTCCTCTTATATTGCATGAAATTTTTGGCACCGTTATTCATAACTCAAAACAGTTCTTGCAAAAACTGTCCAAAGAGTCTAGTGAAATGTGACAATAGTTTTAAAAACACTATTTTTTTAAAGTTTTTCAGATATTAGGAGAGTTGTTAACAACTAGTTGCGTAAGATCTGGACTACTAAGGATTTTACCGCTCAGACTTCTAGCTCACCACATTTTCGTTGAATTTTCAAATATTTGCTATTGGTGAAATGTCCTACAAACGCGAAAGAGCTAGCGCTTACAGCTTATTTATCCATAGCTCGGTTTTTTTTTAATTAAAGTCCATATAGGAAAGAGAAAACCGAAATAAGGACTTTTATTCGTAGAAAAATAATCCTATAGCTACTGACCACCTGTCCTATATGTTCTTATGTCTAGAGAACCTAATATAATAGCTTGTTAATATTTTGAAATCATCTATCTATTTATTTTGAAAAGCATTCTCAGACCCAATAAGACCCCTTTTGATCGTCTGTTCACTGTTTGAAAGAGTCGCAATTTCTGGCTTTCGAATATCTACAGTAGATTTCTGTCAGATAGTTGTTTGTTACGTGAGTGGAGCTTTACAGTGGCCAACAATAATTAACGTTGACTACCTAAGGTCAAAAGCATTGCTCATTACCTTCAAAAGAACAATTCTCCAATATTTACTATGGCTCAACGATCAATAGAAATGGAAATGTTTATTAAGTTTCTAAGGTATTGGTTGATTCAGGAAATATGGATTTTTTCTAAGTGTTTGTTGTGATTGGTGATTTGCTGCATAGGCATAAGTAAGAAAATTTGATATGATTTTCTTATTCTGAACAATTTTTACAAAGATATTTTTTACTGCAAATAGGAAATGAAGCGTTACGTACTGTAACTTTGTTGCATTCAATTAGGAAAACAACTGTTGTGAGTAGTTGTGAAATGACAGCGAAACACAACTCAAAAACAAACACATATTGAATAAAATATAAAGCCCACACAAATATAAATAAGAAAAATTTTGAAAATACTAAAACTAGTCTGAAAAAGTTGCAGTAAACTGGGTCAACAGTCTTTCAGTTACAAACAACATGCAAATGCGAAAAGCTGCCAGCCAACTGAAACAGAACTTGATTACGTAATCAGGATATGTGATAAAAGGAAAATGAATTCAAATATAATATATGATAACTATATTTATAAATGGTCGCTGTGGCGTAGTGGTAATGCGTTGGACTGCTACACAGAGCGTCCGGGGTTCAAATCTCGACACAGGTAGAAAAAATAATTTTTCAACACGGCACCACCTCTTGGCAGGCAATGGTAAACCTACAAGAGTAAAAATTGCTATGAAAAGCTTTTCACTTCGTCGTTCGGATTCGGCATTAAACTGTAGGTCCCTTCCATTCATGTACAAATATAACACGCACAACATGAGTGGATGCGAAAAGCTCGGCCTAGGCCCTCCATGGGCTGTTGTGCTAAGTATGTAGATTTGTAAGTGCGTAAACCTCAGTACAGATAATTAGGTCTGTTCCCGTACTTTTTGGGTAAAATCTGATAAAATAAGAGTAAACAAAAAATACTCTCCGCTTCGTGAGAGACAAAAATACAATACACAAAAGTACGTCAATGCAAAAACACACATTTCTTGCCCGGAAGAAAACCTCAAATTGTGAAAGAAGAAACTTGCTACGGCTACGCAAAGTGCGCGAGTTTCAAATCTCGGCACAGGAAAAATCAAAAGGTAGAATAAACTAATTTTTCAACACGGCACCACCTCTTTGCAGGCAATGGCAAATCTACAAGAGGAAAAATTGCCTAAGAATTAAAAAGCTTAATTTGCCGTTCAAATTCGGCATAAAACTGTAGGTCCCTTCCATTCATGTACAAATATAACACGCACAACATGAGTGGATGAGAAAAGCTCGGCTTAGGCCCTCATTAAGCTGTTGTGTCATTAAAAAAAAAATAAAAAAAAACTAGTCGAGAATGTTCCAATTATAGACATAAATTTCCAAGTAATTTTTGAAAATTTTTCTTTAAAAATATTATTTCGTTAGAATTTTATTATTATTTCTTCAGACATTCTTAGTTATTTCTTTATTTGAAATTTGCAATTTATTTTTATAAAAACAAAACGGCTGCTAGTTTTAACCAGCCACTTTAAACATTTTTACCCGAAAATAAGTACGGGCTATTTCGTGAAAGAAGACAAGATCTCATCGTTTGTAAGTTTTTCGAGTACGGGAACGCATTTGTGCTCTTTTGGGTGCATACGTGCAACCGCGTTGTTGTACGGGAACAGACCTATTACTTACCATATGTAAAGGCGCGAATAATATATCGATTAAGAGTTAATAAAATTACAACATATTAATCAGAAAAAAAATAAAACTCATTTCATTCATTGGTGTTAAATTCTCGCGCACACACAGCCTCAATGAGACCAGCTAAATGTGAAAATTATGATAAGAAAAAAAAAAAATAATAAAAAAAAATGTAAATCACATAGCATAGCATGGGTGCCAAATTTTGAACAACTGTACGTGGCGCATGCGTGCGGGCACGCTACACGCGGTTAACACACACACACACACACAGAAACGTTAATGAAAAAAAAACAGAAAACATAAACAAAAAATTGCAGTGCCAATTGCCGTAAATGCTGCGGAAAAATGGATGCAATTATTGCCGACTCTGGTTAAAGAAAAGATACAAAGTTGGAGGCAGCAGCATCAGCAACACGCAGCAATGAATGGCAATTGAAAAATTGTAACATTATTAGCTGTTATTGTTGTAAGTGCGGTGCGCTTTGGTGTGTGTGCGAGTGTATGTGCGAGCCTATGTGTGTGTATGTGTGTGTGTGTGTGTGTGTATGTGTGTGTGTAGCAGTTACAAACGCAAAAACACAACAAACACAATTTGAAATCAATATAGTAAACTTTTTTTGCTTTACAGCATTTTTCAGCCAGCCAGGCCAGACCATGCCAAAAGTTAAGTTACTGTTGTTGTAGTTGTTGTTGGTGGTGGTGCTGGTGGTGCTGGTGCTGGTTGTGCTGAGTAAAGTTTATAAAAATCAATGCAAACAAACAACGGGCAACAGTCGTCAGTCAGAGTCACAGTTGCGTGTTAGCGTCGTTAACACGTTGCACTTACTACACACAGTTTTTACTCCTTACATACATAAGTACTAGAGTTAAAGAGTGAATTAGTTGCGGAAAGGAAACGGAAACGCGTATCTCAAATTACCATTAAATCCTTTTAATGTGTTCAACATAGAATAGAAAAATAATTAGCAAATAAATACTTTGAACATATTTTCTTCAACAAAATAAAAATAGAAAATGTATTTCAAAATTAACAATCTTCTGAGCTATTTTGCTCTACTGTGCTGTTGCTGTCTGATGGAAAATTCGCATGCTGCTTACAAGTTGCAAGAACGCTATAGCTGGAATCAATTGGATTTTGCGTTTCCCAATCAACGCTTAAAAGAGCAGGCTATGGCTAGTGGTGATTATATACCACAAAATGGTCTGCCCGTTGGTGTTGAACATTGGGGAAATCGTTTGTTTGTTACGGTGCCGAGATGGAGGGATGGTAAGTCTGTTATCCTTGAAACAAATAAAACGTGTGTGGATTATATAAGGATTGTAGTGTAGTTTGACTGTGAACGAAATGATCGGAAAGGTTTCGTGTAATCAAGGACATTGCTTTTGTATTAGTTGTTGTTGCGTATCCAGAGATTGCTGTAAGAAGTGAATATGAGCTAAGAAAACTAGCAACAAAGTATCGGAAATTAATACAATTAAATCCAAGATAATTTGTATTCGATACTCGTATTTGTGTATCTGTATTTTTATTATTTATGTATTTCATATCTTAATACAAGAAGATATTATTTTGATCTTAATCTCAACTTATATCTGATTTTTTTTTATGGAGAAAATTAGTAGAAGCTTCAATCACATACTCTTGGAAATAGTAGTTCAGCAATAGCAATGGGCAGAATTTTGGTTAGCCCATAAGTCTCTCAAATGCACCAAAAGTAAGGTCAGCAATATGTACTCATATGTGGGTTAGCAAGGACAATGTGCTAATATTGAAAACTAGGTAATATTCAGTTAGAAGACGGCAATATTTAAAATAAAGTGACAAATTTTGAATTGACAAATGTTTGTGAATGATATGAGTGCAAGTCATAGGTTGGAAAGCCTTTAAAGAACCACTTCGTGCTGCCATTTATAATGACAATGGTAAACTTTCATCTATTTAATTTGTCTTAGAACTGAATCAAAAATATACATACATAAGCTAAAATTAATTTTTAAATATTTTTAATATTAAGCTGGAAAGTAGAAATATTATTTTTTTTTGTATATTTTTAAAGAACGATATACTATAGAAAATGCATTTCGAAATTTATGAATGAACCGAAAAATTTATTTTGAAATTATACGACCGGGACCGTATTCAGGATTGTAGAATTAATGCTCTTGAAACTTCGAATGCGCTTTCCCCCAACCGATAATTTCAAAGTCGAAAGGAATTGAATCGATTAAATTGAAATTTGATTCAATTTATTTGAGCTGAAAAAACTGAGCGAATGGAAGAAAGCGCTCCGGCTAGAAGGGTGTTTTATTCGAACCACGGTGGAGGAACATGCAGAAGGGGACGTCCTAATCTCCGTCGGAAAGACCAGGTGCAGGGCAACCTGACTGCACTTGGCCTTATCAACTGACGCCAGTGCGTTAAGTTGTAAGTAAATTATAAACTGGACGTTCCTCTTAAGTCATTTTGATTAGTTCTCTTTTCCTTATTTCTTCAGAAACCTTGGGTATTCGGAGTCCTTGATGGAAAGGGTATTGAAAATATGCTATTGCAATAATTGGTTTCATCAGGGAAACAATCACTGCACCTATCTTAATCTATATCAGTATTGGCCTCTTTTAACATTTATACATCCTTTGAAGTTTATTTATTTTTGACGATAACACAGTTCCTTGTTGTTATTTAATAATCATTTTATAGATAATGACTTTATTGTCCATTATTGACTTGGAGTTTTTATGTGACTTAAAATTTTCTACGATCCTTATTTTTTACAATATGTAGTTTCCAGGTCAATTTTCTATAGATGAAGACAGTCAATGTATTTTCTAAATATAATTTATATATATTTCTCAAAATATAATTGTTAAGAGTCATGGGAGAAAAAAGGGGTGCCGGAAGTGTTTAGCCATTTTATTCCTGGGTTAATTCTCTATAATTTCACGGTTATCTAGTAGGTTTTTGGCCACTTTTGTAGAGTCAGTAGGTGCACTTAAAATTGCTGCGTCGTCAGCAAACGCAGAAATTACTAGATTATATTTTGTTGAAAATGTGGGATATAGAGTTGTGGTAGAGTGGGTATGCCAAGGATATTCTCTTGTAGAACTCTAGCGAAAAGCGGCAAATTTTTTTAATTGTAGCTTTTCCAACTTAAACCGAGTCAGTTCTGTTTGCCAGGTAGCTTCACAGAATTGCTTGGGTATTTGTGTTAAAATATCTAAAATGGTATATGATGAAATTTACAACATTCGAATTATTTTTTCTCACTCAACTATTCTGCCTTACACCCATAACCTTAAGTAAAAGAAGAAGAATAAATTATTCTTATATTTGGTTGAGTACAAAATACACTCCATGTTGTTAAATAAAAATACAACAGCTTCACTTTTGATGCTAGATGAGAGATCGGCAGAAAAAGGCGATGAAATTTTGCACCTGGTGGAGCAAGATCGAAAGGCCAGCTATCATGAGATAGCGGAGGCATTAAACAACGACATGACAGATTTGTGGGTACCAACCGCGGATACTTTTTATATAACCACATATAAACAAAAGTAAATATATACTTTTTTACATTAAATTTTATAATTTAAGCAAAAACATTACGTAGGAAGTACGCTTGATTTTCTATCTACTCTATCCATTTTTGACATTCACAGCCACCCTGTTTAATAGAACACAATATGAAGAAGCATACAATTGATTTTTGAGGGTAGGTTAAAATTGAAGGCTTACTTGTTCACATTTCGTTCCTTGAAAAGTATATTAATGAAATGACTTGAGTATATTTATCCTAAAAAACTCAACTCTCAACTTATCCTTTTTAAATTTTTTTTACTTTTAATGGCACAACAGCCAATGGAGGGTCTAGGCCGAGCTTTTCGCATCCACTCATGTTGTGCGTGTTATATTTGTACATGAATGGAAGGGACCTACAGTTTAATGCCGAATCCGAACGACGAAGTGAAAAGCTTTTCATAGCAATGTTTAATCTTGTAGGTTTGCCATTGCCTGACAAGAGGTGGTGCCGTGTAGAAAAATTATTTTTTCTACTTTTTTTTTTTATTTTTTTTATTTTGCCTGTGCCGAAATTCGAACCCCGGACACTCTGCATAGCAGTCCAATGCACTACCACTACACCACTTATCCACTAGTACTTTTACCACTGAACTAATGTATTAATCAATTAATGGTATAGTTTTTAAAGGGCTTTAGGTATAGTATTTTAAAATAAATCAGACTTCAAAAGTAATGCCAGAAGCTCTTGAATAAAAATACGAAAGACCAAAATAATGACCTTAAATTCAAATAAAGTATTTGCAAATTGGTTAAACACTTCTACCAATGCATAAACTAATTGGATTCGATGGATTGTGTATTGATTTCACAAAGCCCATTCATTAAGTCCATTTCCATTATATTATTTATTTCAATGTTTTTTGATTGCTAAATAATGATCAAATTAACGAACGAATTGCACATTTTATTGTTTTTGTTTTTGTTTTTTGTGGGTTGGGAAACAAAACGAACCATGATTCCGGTATGAAACGTTTTCCCTCAATGCGAAATGCAACGAAAATCGTGCATATATTTTAATTGCAAGTTTTATGTTTTATTATTAAATATTTTATTGTTTTTACATTACCGTTATTGATAGTAGAACTATCAATGAATGAAAACAAAACAAGAAATAGTTAAACCACAACAGATACTTAGTAAACATAATTAAAAATGGTAATAATATTTTTGTTGCTGGTTTTGCGGTTGCAAACAAATTGAAGCTTTTATTTGTTTAGTATTTACTTTTTTGTTACTCTTTTTTTTTTTCTTGATTTTGTTATACATTAATTAGAAAAATAATAATTAACAGTAAAAATTTAACAAAAAATTATGACCAAATAAAAAACAATAGGCGTAAGTGTAAATACATATTTACTATGAACAAGAGTGTAAATGTAGGTATTTTTAATTTAGGTCAGGGTCTAAAAGACGGATATGGAGTTGTTTTGTAGTTTAAGCTAATTATTTTTGTAATTTTTTAGTGACTTTTTATTCAACCCAACCTAGAGTTTGAAATTAATTACATATTTCAGCTTATCAAGTGGTAAGGGTTATCTATTCCGTGGTTCGAAAAGTATAGCCCTACCAATTGGCAGCAGCCAAACTCAAATATATCATTTAATCTGTTATTTAAGATTTAGTTTAGGGTTTGCCACAGAATAATGCGTGAAAAACATTTTAGAAAAGTTTTGCGCTTCAAGGAAAAATAATAGTCGGATTAATCACCTGACGTTTTTTTCCTTAAACATGACGACTTTTCACACTTCTATGCTTCCAACAAGTTAAAAAAGTTAACAGATCTGTTAACTACAGAAATTTAGAAAATATTATTTTTTATCAATAACCTTTTATCAATGAATGATATGGTGACAAGCTACACAGCACTTCAAATTTTGTCTCGGTTTCTAGAACGCATACGTTCAAGTTTTTGTGATGCCAAGTGACTTCCACATCGTTGAATTTTATCTTATAAAGCTAGCTTGTGGTCGCTGTGGCGTAGTGGTAGTGCGTTGGACTGCTGCGCAGAGTGTCCGGGGTTCGAATCTCGGCACAAGCAAAATCAAAAAGTAGAAAAAAAAATTTTTCTACACGGCACCACCTCTTGGCAGTCAATGGCAAACCTACAAGAGTAACAGAGTAAAAATTGCTATGAATAGCTTTTCACTTCGCCGTTCGGATTCGGCATTAAACTGTAGGTCCCTTTCATTCATGTACAAATATAACACGCACAACATGAGTGGATGCGAAAAGCTCGGCCTAGGCCCTCCATTGGGTTGTTGTGCCATTAAAAGTAAAAGTAAAGTAAAGTAAAGCTCGGCAAAACATTGCGCAAAACATAGTCAAACTTTAAAGCGTTTTTAAGAAACCATCATCCATCAAGCTATGATCGAATTAAAGCTCGAAATGTGCGATTAAGTAAGTTTTTGGAAATTACCACAAAGAGATCGAAACCTGCAAGAAGTCTCGTGACAGGCAATTGAATGATGTTTCCAGGTATAAGCCATACATAATGGCGAGCTGGGTTACCGACTCAACCAAAGGTTAGAGCCTAAATATTATTTAAAAAGATTTCTAAATTTGAAAAGATTTCTAAATTTCTGTAATAAACAGATCTGATAATTTTTTTAATATTTTTTTAATTCATTGTTAGATAGAATAGTTTGGGAAATCTTTACATCCATTTCAGATTCAAACTAGTTAAATAGTCAAATATTGGTTGCCGTGGCATAGCTGATAGTGTACTGGACTGCTACGGGGAATGCCCGGGTTCAAAACTCGTCAAAAATTGGAGAAAATACAAATTTTCCGAACGTCACCACCTCTTGGTAGGCAATGGCTTGCTTAAGAAAAGCTTTTCACTTCGCTGTTCAGATTCGGCATAAACCCGTAGGTGTTAGGGCCTAGGCTCAGCCTAGGCCCTCCAAGGACTGTTGTTCCATTAAAAGAAAGAAGGAAGTAATAGTCGACTACAAATGACAATAAATTTCACACAAAAAACTCTTACTTTACTTTTAATGGCACAACAGCCAATGGATGGCCTAGGCCCAAAAAAAAACTCGCTTAATCTTAAAGTTCAACTCAAAATTCGAACGTTAAAAAATTATAATGTAATATACATAATAAAAAGTTAGGTTAATGAAAGCAGATTTTTTTCGCATCAAATGAAAAAATATGGGTAAATAAAATTTCTAAACTTTTTACTTTCAGGTTTCTCAAAATGATTAGCAAATTCTACTGTGTGATTTGGTTGCAGAGCTTAAAACTCATGCTTCTTGAATCTGACAAACACAAAAATTTTTATAAAAATTCTATAAATTTTTCTAGATTAACTGGCTGATAAAATTGTGGAAAATCATTTAATTTTTTTAATATTTTTAATGCATTATTTGAAATATTGCAATGTCATTGACACTTTTAAAGAACCTTTCTTCGATCTTACAAAAATGGTCGGTGTGTATCCAGGATGCCTAAAATTATTTATTTGGTACATAAAAAATCATTTGCAATTTCAATTTAAAATTTTCCAATTTACCATTTGCTAATTTTAATGGCAAGGTCCGTAAATAGTCAAGAAAAAAATAATGAAGTAAACGCTTCATCGAAATCAGAAATTTAAGTGTGGTTTGCAGAACCAAGTCAGGAAAATGGTTTTAAACCAAACAAGTTTTGTATCGAACCATAAAACAAAACGATATTTTTTCTCACTTGAACTAATCCATTGTGAGATGTTCGGATTGAACCGGACCATACTGCAAAATTTTAAGTGTTCACATAACTGTGCATACTCGTAGTAAGCAGTTCTCTTAGCGTAATTCTGGATAGTTTTTGACATATATTTTTCCCCTAAATTTGACACTTCTACAGAACAGTCATAAGCGGATCTTACGCGGTCAATAATAATGACATTATGTACCAATATTGACATTTTTAATGATCATATATGGAAATATATTCCTTCAATACTTTGTGATGATGAGTGATGAGAATTCAGAAATTTCTGATTTTTTCTGTCGATACTTGCAACAATGTAATTTTTAATGATTCTACAAGTGTGGAGAGCTCAGCCTAGACCCTCCATAGGCTGTTGTTCCATTTAAAGATTATAAAGAAGTAAGTCTGGCATCAATATAATGATGGAAATAATGGCAATACTAATATTGTCATTATTAATGACCGTGTAAGAGCCGCTATAGAGCCTTTCGCCTAGCCAGTTTGACAAGTCTAGACTCTGATCGCAGAAATAGTACTGAAGGGATAGTTAGCTTTATGAGAATCTTATTGATTTGTACTGATGGTTCATATCTTGATGAATATCTTCAAATTCAGTCTTACTAACTACAAAAAGGATTAGTGTAGTTTGTTTAAAACTGAAACTCAAAAATGTTATTGTTAACTTGATTATGGTAAGTAAGTATCTACTGTTAAATAGATAAATCTCACTCAGTGCTGTACTTGTTTATAAGATAAACTGTAAATCTTTAATTTTATGCCACAAAATTTAATAATATAAAATATTTAATATTATGCATTTATTTCTAAATATTTATAGCAACATAATCTTTGACGTAATAGTCATTAATTGAGAATACAATTAAGAAACAATGTCGTTAAATACGTAGATAGATTCTGACAGCCAACATGACACATTGCGCACACACGCAATTAGCAGCTGCCTCTCATGCCAAAGCACGTTCTGCTAATAAATGCGTAACCCAGTGGACCACTTATCGATTGCCAAAACATAAAAACGTTACTCACTAGCAAGTGCTTGTGTGTCGACCACTTGTCTAACACCGAAACCGAATAAAAAGCAATAAAATCTAAAAAAAAACAAATTATTTCTTTTATGTCTACTAGCTTTTTTTTTTATAAATAATTCAAATTTGCACAATAATATGAAACCGCAAAAGCACCGGAATAGGCGCGAATTTGTCTGTTTTCTTTTTTTTTTTTTTTTGTATTTCTATATTCAACGCAATTTGATTTTTGTTGGCAATTGAATCAACTAAAAAGAAAAAAATAATTGTTGTAGATATTTTGTTTGGCATTGTTGTTGTTATTAGCCATAAAAAAACTAACACTGGTTAGCAACAACAAGGCAAGACAACAGAAAACAACAGCAACGTTTAATTACTTAACAACAACAGCTACAAACTACAAACAGCCAATTACTATTTTGCATGCGAAAATTGCTTGAGGTCTTTTCTTCATATTTCTTCTCTTGCGTTTAGTTTTTACACAGAATATTGATTGATTATATTCTTTTTTATATGCATGTTATATATATTATTTAGCTGAGACAAAATTATTACATACTTTGATTTATTTATATGAAGGCGTGAAGCGTGCCAAGCTAAAAGCTGCTTTTATCATGTCAGGTTTAATGTGCTCCAATTTGTAATTGAATTTAAATTAATTCACAAGAAAAGTTCTTATTTGTGATCGTATCTGAGTTGTAATTTAAAAATTTTTTAACTGCATTTCATTTAAAAAAAATTCCTTTAATTCGAAGGTTTTGGTGGTGAATCCGAAGAATCGGAATCGAATTTGGTCTCACATTGCGATCAAGATGAAATTTACCAGTTTTAAATATTGTTGATATTATAGAAATATTTTAAATAAGTAACTTTTTTTAAAGAGGACACTGCCCTAAAAAAAAATCTCCGAAAACATTTTACTGCTTTGTAATATTATATTTGTGAAGTGAAACTTTTTATGGCGCTTTCGAATATTTTTGGGAGTAAAACTCAAATGTTACGCTGTGATTTCACTCAATCCAAAAAGTATGCTCATGTTTTTGGTTGTAATTTAAAATATTTGCTCATCACCATGCTTGTGCCGTTGTTGTTGTTCCATATCATCCTAAAACTATGCACAAATTTTTTCTATCAGACTTTGCTATTTGTATACATTACAAAAACAAATAAATTTGTAAAGCAAGTTGGTGGTCGTGAGAGTGACTTGGTGGTTCTTAAACTCTATCCAGTTCTCTTCTAACAGAAGGTTCAAGTTCGGACAGATTGCTGAAGGGAATGTTGATAATTTTGCGTCTAAAGTAAAGTTACCTTTTTCGTTTTCACACCAACCTGCAACTACCCAAGTTTTTCCTGGTTTTTTGAACAAATGTCTTGAACATTTTTGAATTAAGAGTTATGAGGGTAAATGTGGTATTTGGGACCTTCATTTCAAAGGTAATTATTTTTAGTAAAGGAAGTATATGTAGTATGTCAGTATTTTAAGCCAAAGCTTAAAATAAGGGCTTCAGATTAGGGGTACAGGATTGCTGTAAAAAGAAAGATATTTCTTCAACTCCATAAGAAAGGTGACTCCACGATCTGCGCCAACTACCGTGGGATAAGCCTTCTTAATATTGCATATAAGGTTCTATTGAGCGTACTGTGCGAAAGACTGAAGCCCATCGTTAACAAACTGATTGGACCTTATCAGTGTGGCTTCAGGCCTGGTAAATCCACCATCGACCAGATATTAACACTACGCCAAATCCTAGAAAAGACCCGAGAAAAACAGATCGACACCCATCATCTATTTGTCGATTATAAAGCCGATGCCACCTTCGACAGCACGATTAGGGATCACTTGTACGCCGCAATGTCTGATTTCGGTATCCCTGCAAAGCTCATTCGTCTTTGCAAAATGACACTGACCGACACCATCAACGCAATGAAAATTGGAACAGAACTCTCCGCGCATTTGATACCAAAATAAGTTTCAGACAAGGTGACTAGCTAGAGAAAATAATTCGATGGAGAAATAATTCTTGGAAAAAATGTCACTGTTGACAACTATAATTTTGAAGTCGTCAAGGATTTCGTATATCAAGGATCCAGCAATAACACCAACAATAATGACAGCCGTGGAGTCGAGTTCAAGCGGAGATTAACTCTTGCCAACAGCTGTTACTACGAGCTCAGTTGAGCTCGTTGAGGAACACGCAGAAGAGGACGTCCTAATCTCCGTGGGAAAGAGGTACAGGGGGACCTGACTGCAATATATTTTTTCGTCGCTCAAGCTCCGTGTAAAGAGTTTTCTCATATTAAAAATGAAATCACAATAATTTGCTGATAATCGCATGTATTTAAATTTTTGTTATAAATCAAAAAGCAAGTATCAATTGTTTCGTGTACGCTGTGCGTGTAAATCAAGGAAAAGATCTATGTACGTATTTCAATAACAATTTGGATTACATCTCAATTCGGGTTATCACTGCTACCATTATCTTGATCATTAGCTCAATGCACTTATCACAGATCTGTTACAGCTACCACTTGGTAGCTGCCTGCAGTTGACGGTTTTTTTTTATTTATTTAAATATAACAAGCAAAAAAAGCCGTCGTAGTTTTTTCCATTGAATGAATAATTTCATCTTGTACGTTGGTTGTTGTTGTTGCAATATTTATGGATTACTGAAGACTATTATTGTTAAAAGTATTGCAAATAACCGTGCATTAATTTTAATAAAGAGCAATAATTGCTGTTTTATTTCAATTATGCAATGCTATAAATCAAATATTTTCATTTTCTGCTCTTTTACAGTATTTCATTATTGAAATCATTGCTACTATGTTGTTAAAGTTGCATGCCGCAGGCAATGAAAATCACAACAAAAAACAAAAAAGTCGTAAACCGACACATTGTTGACAATATCATTCCCGCAGCAATACTTTTCAATAGAAAAAAAAACATTTCCGCCTCTCTTTTTAATGACTGTTATTGTTGTTATTTTGGTTGTTGCTGCTGCTGCTGCTGCTGCTGCTATTGCTGTTGCTTCTACATATCAATGATGATGAATATATATACATATCATCGTCTTGATTTGAAAAATACTACGAAAAAAGGCAAACGAAATTGATTGTGTGAATTTTCCACAAACGAGTTGAATTTAAAAAATACAATTAAAAATATTTACAACTATACAGACATGGTTAGGAAAATGTGTATACATACATATGAATGAACGCATTAATTCAGTAAAGTCGATAATCCACCGCACAATCACCATCAGCGAGATCAGCAGCAACATTACATTGTTGCAAAGAGCGCAATGTTGCATTGTTAGGGAAATTAGCCGAAGTGGTCAGCTGCAGGTTTCAATCATGCGATAACAGTTTTTCTACAACACATTTCTCGTTTAAACACATGTACCCGAAAGCATCTGATGGATGCATGTACTTATGTGGTGGCAGCTTGTGTGTCCTTGCCTGTAAATAATACCATATTACATATAATACATAAACAAGTTTTAACACACCATGAGTAAATACGTACTATTTAAATTACATTGTAGATGTGTGTGTGTACATTTCCTTTCGAATCTCAATATATAGTGTTTATGTTATTTCACTTCTTTTTAGCATTTGGCATATTTTGAATTCTCCACTCACGTGCATCCACCATATTTAGTATCTGAACTTTTTGTATCCATAATCATCAACAATAACAAACTAAAATAAAATAAAATAAATAAACTTGTATAAAAGTCTAACAAACTACGTAAGCTAGTAGCAAACAAGCTAGAAAAATTTGATATGTTTAACGTTCAACTGGTCAGTTTAGATTAAGCAGTAATTGTTAATTAAATTAGCGATTTAAATACATTGTAAATTGTTGGAATTGTTTTGAACGATTTATTGATTTTCAGTTATTTTTTAATAGCCTTTGAACCAATGCGGGATACAGGTTTTTTTTCAACCAATTTTAAATGATATTAAATACTTAGATCTCTAAACTAACTCGCTAATTTATAGCAAAGTTTTTATATTTGTAAGTCTATTAAGACTTCCAGGATTATTTCTTCTTCACTGGAAGGTTGGCATCTTCTGTAATCACGCTTCTGTGAGGTCTGCTAGCATTCATTTTTTAAACCTAGAAAAAGAGGGAATTAAAAAATATAAGATGCCATATAGATTGTATTTGTTCCTTTTTTTCACAATTCTATATAAGAAGTATATAAAATTGTTATCGAAATGTTGCGGGACAGGAACGAGGTCCGAAAATTCTTTGAAAGAATAAGACGCCTGACTCTTGGTTTGAAGACCGGGGCCTCTTTCTGCAAGGATGAAGACGGAAATCTGGTGACAGATATCCAGGGCATAATGAGATTATGGAGGGAGCACTTTTCGCAGCTGCTTAATGGCGATGACGGCAATAATCCCGCCACTGCGGAACCCACTCCGGAAACCCCAATCACTGACGGCGTTGAAGTACCGCCGCCTGACTATGAGGAGGTCTTAACAGCCATTGCTCGGCTGAAAAACAATAAGGCTGCAGGTGCAGATGGCCTGCCTGCTGAGTTGTTTAAGACCGGAGGCGAAGAGCTCAAAAAACGCATGCATGAGCTTCTATGCAGAATATGGTCAGATGAAAGCATGCCAAGTTATTGGAATCTCAGCGTACTCTGCCCAATCCATAAGAAAGGTGATTCCACGATCTGCGCCAACTACCGTGGGATAAGCCTTCTTAATATTGCATATAAGGTTCTATCGAGCGTACTGTGCGAAAGACTGAAGCCCATCGTCAACAAACTGATTGGACCTTATCAGTGTGGCTTCAGGCCTGGTAAATCCACCATCGACCAGATATTCACACTACGCCAAATCCTGGAAAAGACCCGAGAAAAACAGATCGACACCCATCATCTATTTGTCGATTATAAAGCCGATGCCACCTTCGACAGCACGATTAGGGATCACTTAAACGCCGCAATGTCTGATTTTGGTATCCCTGCAAAGCTCATTCGTCTTTGGAAAATGACAGTGGGCAACACCAACAGTGCAGTGAAAATTGGGACAGACCTCTCCGCACCATTTGTCGTGCGACTTCTTTAACCTTATGCTGGAGGAAATAATTCGAGCTGCGAACATCGACATCTCTGGCACTATCTTCTACAAGAGTGTCATGCTGCTAGCATACGCTGATGATATTGACATCATTGGCAAAAATGCTCGAGCAGTCAGTGCAGCATTCTCCAACCTGGAAAGGGAGTCTCGTCGTGTGGGTCTAGTGGTGAACGAGGACAAAACGAAATACCTTGTGTCAACAAACAAAGAGTCACGGCGTGTTGGACAAAATGTCACTGTTGACAACTACACTTTTGAAGTCGTCAAGGATTTCGTTTATCTAGGATCCAGCATAATGTCAGCCTTGAGATCAACCGGAGACTAACTCTTGCCAACAGGTGTTACTACGGGCTCAGTAGGCAATTGAGAAGTAGAGCCCTCTCTCGACCGACGAAAATAACGCTCTATAAGTCCCTCAGTCTTCCCGTCCTGTTGTATGGCGCAGAGACGTGGACATTGACCATCAATGATGAGAGGCTGTTAGGAGCGTTCCAGAGGAAGATACTCCGTAAGATCTACGGTTCAGTATGCGTGGACGACGTGTATCGAATAAGATGGAACGATGACCTGTATGAGCTGCACGCCGACACTGACATAGTCAAGCGTATAAAACTCCAGCGGCTTCGCTGCCTGGGTCATGTTGAGCGAATGGAAGAAAGCGCTCCGGCTAGAAGGGTGTTTTATTCGAACCACGGTGGAGGAACACGCTACGCAGAAGGGGACGTCCTAATCTCCGTTGGAAAGACCAGGTGCAGGGCAACCTGACTGCACTTGGTCTTATCAACTGGCGCCAGCGCGCGCATAGCAGAAGTGACTGGCGAAGCTTTGTGGAAGCGGCCACGACCGATCATCGGTTGTAGTGCCAGCTAAGTAAGTAAGTATATACGAAGTTGGATTTAAAAAGTATCCCGAATCCCAACAACAAATTAGAACCTGTTCCTTTCCGCTACCTTGAGTTGTTAATTTTGTAAATATATACTTTACCCATATCAGTTCCTCAGAAGACACATACATATAAGGAGTGAGATTGAAAAAATCGGATAACTTTGAAAGACCACTGCTTTGAAACTCTTCATCTGAATGAAAAAATTCAAACAGTAAGCTTTGTGTTGGAGAAATTGTGATAAAATACAATCACATTTCTTTTCACTTGTGGACTTTCAGTTGAGTCGGAAGTGGAAAGACGCGATTTAGTTGTTGAATTATTTCGAGAAAATCCGCAGTGGAGTCAGAAAACCATTGCAAATAAGGCGAACGTTGCACAAAACACTTTCTCGAAAATTCTTAAAAAATTTAATACAGATTTACTACAGATTAATATAAAACAGTTGCTAGAAAATATGGTTCTGGAAGGAAACGCGGTTTCGTGTCTCCACAAAAAGTGAAGAAAGTCGTAGCTCTCTTAGAGAAGAATCCAGCGTTGTCTAATCGAAAATTGGCGGAAAAAGCGAGTTGCAGTGAGTTTTTAGTTCGCAAAATTAAAAAAGATGCGGGCCTTAAAACATACAAAGTGCAGTCAGTACCCGAAAGGAACGCTACTAAGAACTAGGTAGCCCAGAGCCGAGCTAAAAAGTTGAAGACAGATTTTTTTTAAAAATTCGATTGCTGTGTTATGGACGATGAGACATACGTGTTGTCTAAATTTTATCAATTGCCTGGTCAAGAGTTTTACACCGCAAAGGAACGAAGAGGAGTTGAGGAAAGATTTAGCACAAAACAAAAGTGGCAAGCGATTTGTAGTTGTGGGCTAAGGAGTAAAAGTTTCTTAACAAGTGGCACTGTTAACGCCGAAATTTATGCGAAGGTGTGCCTCCAGAAGAGATTGCTGCCCTTCATTAGAAAGCACAATGTATCTACTTTCTTTTGGCCTGATCTGACTCCTGCCACTACAGTAAAGTAACACTTAAAAACCAAAACATGAAATTGGTACCAAAAATCGCCAACCCACCAAATTGCCCAGAACTTCGGCCTATCGAGAGATATTGGGCTCTAGTGAAAAGAACATTAAAGGCAACAAACAAAGAAGCTAATTCCATGGAAGATTTTAGAAATAAGTGGAATGCTGCCGCCAAGAGAGTCTCAGAAATGACAGTAAAGGCGCTAATGGCAGGCATACCGAAAAAGCTGTCCGAATTCTGTAAAAAACAACAAACAAATTAGTTTTATTAATCATTTTATCAGAAATTAAATTTTCTTTTCAAAACTGTTTACATTTTTTTATTTGCATAAGGGATTTCAATGCTAGGATAATTTAAAATTATCTTAGTCTTCTATGTGAGAATTTTTTTTTTGTGGCTGCTTTAAGGAAAGTAATTTTTTATCGAAGAAAAAAATGTTCGTTGTGGAAAGCTTAACAGTTTTTGCTTTTACACTAATCTTCTACTTCCTCTCTGGACCCTTACTATTGAAAGTTTTTAGTAAACATTTTCTCAAAATACTCACAGAGTCTAAAAATGGCTTGAAATAATGGCATACATTCCTCGGCAAAAATGTAATAAGGGGAAAGACCATAACCATACCTCAAAGTTACTCCCTGACTTACTTGACTGAAAATTTTGTTCAGACAATTCTACCAAAAACCACACAAAAGAGAGGCATAGAGAGGAGATGGAAGGAAGGTTGGTGAAGTACCCAAAAAAATTTTTCACATTATCAGCTTTTTATCACCACATACTATATATAAAAGCTGTAAGACTTGAAAATAAAAATCTTTCTCACCTACTCCCATCAGCCTTCTATGGTAAACTTAAACTGTTCGCAATTAAAAATTTTACTTTACAGTCCGTGTCATTGAAGGTCGCAAACATCCAATTTCTACTTTTCTTAAAAAATATCTAAAAAAGATAAAAACTACAAAATGTTTGCAATATTATATTTTTAAATGATAAACCATTACGTTAGGCCGTGCCATAGTTGGTAATGTGTGGACTGTGGGGAATCTGGGTTCAAATATCGGCGCACTCTAAAAATCAAAGAGTAGAGAGAACACAAATTGTTCTACATGACACCACCTTTTGGCAGGTTATGCCAGACATCCAAGAGTAAAAATTGGCTCAGAGAATTTTTCGCCGTTCGGATTAGACATAAAACAATATCTCTCTTCCATACATGTACAAATATATGTAACTTACATAACATTAATGAATACGAATAGCTCAGTCTTGGACCTGATATTTAGTTCTCATATGAGAATAAAATACCTAGAACAGTTACGGAATAATTTGTGTAAGAATAATATTTATGCAATTTCGAATGAAATCTCATGTTTATTTTATATTTTCAGTTACGAAGATATACCTCCAAACGTTTCTTTTACCCACTGTAAATCGCTTCTTCCAAAATATGCTTTAATACCGCAACATGTGCAATACTTCCGTTTCTTGCACGAGCTGCTAGAATAAAATAAGTTTTGTGAAAATAAAAATTAATTGTGAAATTTTATGCTTCGTCGACCATTAACTTTTTGTCACAATCCCAATGGTGTCAAAATTTTACAGACTTACATAAATTCATTTTAATATATATGAGTATTAATTCATACCCGTCATAGGCAATATACATACAATTCGCTTCTGCTTTGGCGCACATCTAATGCGCTTTTTTTTGTAACAGAATTGGAAGCGTAGTATTTTTTTGAAGTGAAACTTCTTATGGGAGTATACTGAAACCTGGATCGGCAATCTTTTGTATGACCAATTATTTTATTTTGTACACTTCAAAAACTGACAACAAATTCATTTCTTTCACTCTCTTTATTAAGGAATAAAATCGAAATGGTATGGAGAAACACATAGAGTGGTGGGGGAGTAAAGCCAAGCAAACAAAAAAATGAGTAAACAAAATTCACTACTACAAGAACAACTCGAACAGAACTCTCACTCTCTTTCTCTTTCTCTTGTTTATGGATTTAAGTAAAGGAAAAACAACACGACTAACAATAACAGTAAATTCCTCTGAAGTCATTCATTCGCTAATATGAATGTATGAATGTTACTCGATTTTTCTCAGTAGACAGCGTGTATATGCACACATGAGATGACATTGAGAAAGCCGACGTCTCACGTCTCTTCTTGTACTGCATTGGCCCGATCTCTATATAAAAAATTTGTCCATATACTTACATACTTATTATGATACTTAATAAGTGAAGTCCGATCACAATATCGTTTCTCACTGTTAGACTCTCTCTCATATTTAAAAGGAACGAAATAAATTTTGTATGAGAATTCTACGTTGAAATTATTACTATTAATTTAATTTGATTTTTGTAACAAGTTGCTTTTAAATTTTTCATTGCATTGAGTCAAATAGAAATAAAATTGATGTAAGGAAACATAGAAAACGATAGAAGCGAATTGATGTATGCATATAGAAGTGAAAAATGTTGGTCGTGATAAGTTTCACTTCACTTTTTTATATCAAGGAAGAGAGCATTGAAAGCCTTTAGTTCGTCTGGGGCTCACCGTAGTTACTACTTCGGGAGGGTGGGCCGCCATGAACTTGAATCGTTTGTAACTCCAAGTTGTGTTTACTTTTGCAAGTCGCTCGGTTGGTAATGTTGCAATACATTCGTCCGTTGTTCTTCCTAATTTATTAGTATCTTCAATAATTTAGCCCCGGTGTGCAGGTGTAAATTTCCCAAAATTTCCTTCTGATTCTCCATATTCGATGGTTTTCCAAAGTCACGATCTATGAACTTTTGACTGGAAACAGTTGGAGCTTGGTTTTTGGTAAACACAATACATGAAAAATCGGTACAAAAAAGCTACAAATTCAGGTTTCCAGTGTGTAATAATAAAAGCTTATCAATTTGAAATAAGATTTAATTAAAAAAAAAATTAAATGATGAATCAATTTTGCTGCCAATCTGATTTTCAAAATCAGCGCTTGCGATACGCATCGAAGTGGAAGCGCATTAAACGTTATCATTGAGTATAAATGTCTGTAACATAATGTGTCGCTTGTTGCGTAAACAATGTCGTATAAAATTGTATATGGTTTAAAATTGAATGCATGCATGAATGCAGCATGCAACAAATTTGCAATTTGATTTTTTTATTCATAAACTTTAATAGTTTTTCAACATAATTCTAAAAATTGTCTATCATTTTTATGAAATAAGAAAAAAAATTAAATTCATTTAATTCTCGTATAAGTTGACGAGTGAGTGCGTGCTTGTGTGTAGGTTTCGTTGTCTCTGTCTGCAGTTGTCTGACTGCTTGTCCAGCGAATTTGGTTCCGATTATTTGAACGTTATGGTAAATTCTTCTGTTTTTGTTGTGCGGTTATAAACAATTGTGAATTTATGTGTTTTCGTGATCTGTCTCGGTGGAGTGTGCCACCACAAAATAAGTATGTAAAAGAAACAAAAAAGTTTAAGAAACATGACTGGCAAATACAAATTTTTACGTACACTTGTACTCGTGTGTGTATGATTGTTAAATATTTATTTACTTTGTTTACGAATTTGTTTTTAAGCTGTACAATTAACACATCATAAAAGATCATTTTTGATTTATGATGTTGAACAATTTTTTCTTACATGCATACGAATTTTTATAAATTAATGCTTCCGCGCTGTTGTGGCAATAAAACAAATGCTGATAGATTTAAACGACGTGTCAGCCAATTTGATGGTTGAGCTTCATGTATGTAAACTGTACAATGAATGCAATGACAATTTAAATAATTGTCTTAAAAATGTTAGTAAACGCCCTGCGGTCAGGCAAAACTATCTTTTTTTTTATTAAAATCTTACATTGATATTGTTATTGATAACTTAATAAGCTCCTTGAGTTTTTTCCGCGACGGTTAAGCTCTACCCGAATGTATATGGAGACTAGATTTTGGAGATTTTATTGGTGGAAATAAAATTTGTACAATCTATCGATTGAAATGAAATTTTGGAGACTAAAATTTTCAGATTTTACTATGTAAATGTATGGATATATGGATGTATTATCTGGGATTTTACCAATAGAGATTAAAGTTTTGGAGATTTTATTGAGTGGAAAAAAATACAAATTTCGAAACATTATTGATTCAGATTAAATTTTACATACTTTTTATAATTTGTTAGACCGATTTCGACTATATTTTAGAAATTTTATTGATAAATTAAATGTATAGAGATATTGTACAAATTTTTAAGGTTTTATTGATGGAGATAAAATTTTCCAAATTTTTTTTCATATTTCGAGATTTTATCGATGGAGATTCAAATTTATATATTTTATAACAATAATAAATATTTTATATATTGTAGGTTAAGTGTTTGACTTCTTATTAAGGAAGATTAGATTTTGGAGATTTTATTGATAAGAGATAAAAAAGTTTGATGTAGATTTATGGTAAACTTGAATATTTTTTTTCAATGGAAACGATAATTTTACCTTCTTTTTATGGAGATAAAATATAGGAAATTTTTTTCGATAAAAAAGTGGTACCACCTGTTGACTGGTTGATGGAATTCTTTTTAAGGAAGACTATCATAGAAGTTTAAAATGGGTTTTTTATCGAAGAAGAAATGTAGAGATAATTGAGATTTAGGGATGAAAAGTTAAGTTTGGACATTTTATCATTACATATTAAAATGTTGAGATTGTATTGATTGATATATGATTTTTTGAGATTTTATGGGGACCTTTGAAAAAAATATGTTGTACATAATTATTGAATAAATCCAAGTGATCAGTGTGTTGCTGCCGTATCCAAGCTGTTCAATGTAGTGAATGATCTTCTAGCCACAGATTCAGTTTACTGGCACTGATTTAAAAAATCACTACATCGCAATAGTATCTGGAAAAATATTCAGTATGCAATAACGTGCTTTTGTTCTCTACCTATTCATTATTTTACATCCTCTTAGCTCACATGCAATTTGAAATGAAATCGATACTCACAAATTAAGATTATGAAATGTTAGAAAAAGGCCATATACGCACCAATTAAATAATATCACTTGGTGCCAAAAATCACATTGCAAGGAGTCATTAAATAATTTTAAGGTGTTTTTTTTCAAAGCATATCATAGCCACAGGCTTTGTGGTACATTTAACTAAAATGCTATGATGACTAAAATATTTGCCTGAATGGGAAGCAAGCAACATGAAAATTTGCCAATTGCAATATTTGCAATAGATTACTAACTATTGCATTTCGAAACTTGTGGTATGATTTATGGGTATTAAATACATTAGTCTTATGTTAACGAACATGGTCACCTGCAAATGAGGCTTTACTTTAGCATAATTTGTTATCGTTGCAAGATGTTTGCAACATAAAAATTTAGCGCAAGTACGTGCGTGGCATGTTTACATGTTTAATGTCTGCAAATTTTTGCTACATTTATTAAGCTGCAGGTTGAGTTAGACATTAGCAAGAGCAGTTGATTTGGAAGCAGAAGGAAATTGCGGCTCATTTGAAGGCAAGTTTTATGGTAGTGAGATTCAAGTAGTGATGAAAAGTGCAAATTTGCAAGACATTCGTCTTTCAAATCGAAGTTTTCTCAATGCTTAATATATGAAACAAAAAAGTTTGGATTGAAAACAGCTTCATTAGTATTTTAATCCATAATACTGTACCAAATATGTTCATTTAGTTCATTGCTTATATTACTGCATAATCTTAGGAGAGTTCTATAAATTTGTCAAGAGTACATGGAAAACAACTAGTTGGATAAGTTCATGTTAGTTCACGCCAGATACTGCGAGTTTAACAATTTTAAGTTTTTACTAAATGAAAAAATGTCTGCTTGAATTCCTCATAGAAGTCTCATGTGATTTGGAGAAGGTATTTCAAACTAAAGTTTTGTCATAATTCATTAGCCAGATTCGAAATTCACAAGCATTTTTATTTATTTGTAAAATTGACAAATTTAGTGCTGGATTTACAGTTCAATCAAAGCATGTAAGCAGCTACAAAAACACCATTAATTCTCCTACCTTGTATGGTAGTGCACAGTGATTAAGGAGCGAAATAATAATTTTATTCATTACACGCGTTACATATAAACTATTTTTTCGTTTTAGGTATTCCCGCCACGCTGACTTACATCAACATGGACCATAGTGTCACTGGCTCACCCGAGCTCATACCGTACCCCGATTGGCGTAGCAATACTGCAGGCGACTGCGCCAACAGCATAACCACAGCATATCGCATCAAAGCTGATGAATGTGGTCGCTTGTGGGTTTTGGACACCGGCACTGTGGGCATCGGCAACACCACGACCAACCCATGCCCGTATGCTGTGAATGTTTTCGATTTGCAAACGAATACGCGTATACGTCATTACGAGTTGAACGCCGAGGATACTAACCCGAATACATTCATTGCGAATACGGTCATCGATATTGGCAAGACGTGCGACGACGCTTTCGCATACTTTGCCGACGAATTGGGCTACGGCTTGATTGTTTACTCGTGGGCCGATAATAAATCGTGGCGCTTCTCGGCGCATTCGTACTTCTTCCCGGATCCTTTGCGCGGCGATTATAATGTTGCGGGCCTGAACTTCCAGTGGGGCGAGGAGGGCATCTTCGGCATGTCACTAACGCCGATTCGCTCGGATGGCTATCGCATTATGTACTTCAGTCCGTTGGCGAGTCATCGGCAGTTTGCGGTGTCGACGCGTATTCTGCGCGATGAAACTCGTGTTGAAGATAGCTATCATGATTTCGTGGCACTCGATGAACGTGGCCCGAACTCGCATACAACCTCGCGTGTCATGAGCGATGACGGTGTAGAGCTTTTCAACCTAATCGATCAGAATGCGGTGGGCTGTTGGCATTCATCGATGCCGTATTCGCCTAACTTCCATGGTATCGTAGATAAGGACGATGTTGGATTAGTCTTCCCTGCTGATGTGAAAATCGATGAGAATAAAAATGTTTGGGTGCTCTCCGATCGTATGCCGGTGTTCTTGCTCTCCGATCTGGATTACAAAGACGTCAATTTCCGCATTTACACAGCGCCACTGAGCACGCTCATCGAGAATACTGTATGCGATTTGCGGAATAACGCGTACGGGCCGCCAAACACAGTTGCCATTCCCGTTACTAAGCAGTATTTGCCTCCATTGCTGCCACAGCCACAACTGCAGCACCAACCGCAACAGAAGCATGTGCCACTACAACCCGCAGTTGTAAATATACCAGAGCCGAATCGATCCTATTTGCCGACCCATAACGCGGTACCCGGCAGCTATGCCACACAGCGAGGCCCTTCAATACCCAAGGCGTACGTTTTCAATCAACACAACGGTATAACCTACGAGACCGGCGGACCACATTTGTTCCCGCTGCATCAGCAGCCGGACGGCCTCAAGAACTATGCTACTCAACGCGGTGTCGCCTGGTGGCATCATCATCAATAAGAGGATCTTCATCGTTTGCAACATTCATAATTTTGCATATTTATAAATTATTCGTATGCATTTGCATTTGAACGACCACATTATCAATGTTTTGTTATACTCAATGGAAAATGTTAGTAAACTGTTATATAAGTAACGATTGTTATGCTTCGTATGCTGCTGCTCCAAGTAGGAGCTTGTATTTCATAATAGCTTTCCACTCACTAATCACTAATCACTAATCATTAGAAAATTAATTTTCATATCTTTTATTTTTTATTTTAACAACTTTAATTTCCACCGCTGACCCCCATTCCCCCTAAATGAATCTGTGTCTGTGTCATTCTCCTATTAAACTTTTTTTTTTGTGTGTGTAAATATTCAGTTTAATTTAGTTATTGAGATTAAGTGATTTGGTATTTTACCAAAATGTTTATTGTTTTTAATTGCAATTATACATATAAGTTAAGTGTATATTTTTGTAAATTGAAAGCTCTCATTAAACGTTAGCTCTTTTGAAAAAGCAAGACTTTTTGATTGAGGTTTTTTTTTGTATGTAATATTTTACATGTGGTTACGATCTTCTCTAAAAGTAAGTAATTTACTAGGGCTAGAGTACTGAACGCTTCAAAGCGCAATCCCCCTGCCTGGAAAATTTGTCTACGATGATAGGCAATATCGAAAATGTGCCGAAAATTTGGTTGGGAGCAGTGCGGCTGATCGAAGCTTGGTGAGCCTTAAGCTTAATACTGAGAATCGCCTTCCTGATATCAGTCTTTACTTCTTCTTTCTTTTATTGGCACTACAGCCAATGGAGGGGGCCTGGGTTAAAAATTTTGCCAAGTACAAAATTTATGCTTTAAATTTAAGTATCTTAAATGGTTAAGAAGCTGCAAATCTAAAATCATAAATCATCATCTTGCATAAGTTTTTTTTTTTTTTAATGGCACAACAGCCCATGGAGGGCCTAGGCCGAGCTTTTCGCATCCACTACTCATGATGTGCGTGTTATATTTGTACATGAATGGAATGGAAGGGACCTACAGTTTAAAGCCGAATCCGATCTGCGAAGTGAAAAGCTTTTCACAGCAATTTTTACTCTTATCGGTTTGCCATTGCCTGCCAAGAGGTGGTGCTGTGTAGAAAATTTACTTTATCTACTTTTTGATTTTACCTGTGCCGAGATTCGAACCCCGGAAACTCTGCGTAGCAGTCCAACGCACTACCACTACGCGACAGCGACCACTTGCATAAGTACATATAGAAAAAATCTAGGTTTGCATTTGATTTGATTTTATTTTTTTAATCAACTTGCTGGCTTCTTCACTAACAGCATTGCCACCTTATAAAATAAGAATACAATCGCTGATTGAATATAGAGGTATATTTATAAAATATCTGGCAGCATTATATATGTAAAAAATGCTTAGCATACTTTTAGGCTTAACTTCTAAGCATTAAATGAATGAGCAAAACAAGTAAGTTTGGCTAAGTCCGGTGGTAAATATCCTACATATGACACTTTTTACATAAACATATTCGTTTATATGAGAAGACTTTAATGAGTTTAATATTTGGAAATTATGGAATGCTATGATCGCTATCTTACACAATCTTTCAACCTTCAAAAAGTTCGCCTCTTATTTGCTATATATTATTTGATTCCTACATTGTGGCCAAACCCGTAAATCAGAATTGACTGTACTAAGTATGTAATAATAACGAGAAGCATATTTACGAAACAGATCATATCACCCTTAATGCAAAAATTATTATTTTTATTTTTAAATTCTTGAAAATAAAATACCTGATCATGTTAAAATTATATACAAAATCGTTTTCACAAAAAAATCTTCTAATTTTCGCCCTCGCGATCAGAGGGCAATCGTTTCCTTTTCACATAAACGCGACGAAAAATCAATATTAGATACATATGGTACAGAGTTTGTAATACACAGTAGCTCGATGTGAGTATTCTTTACTGTTTGAAAAACGCATAATAAATAGGGTGCATTAAAAGTTACGAAACATTGATCGGAATCATCACTTGCAGTGGTAAAGTTATTGGTAAATTTTGTTTAAATTTTTCTTTTACTTAGAGCTGTTCTTCATTGACTTAAATGTTTCTAACGAGAACACTTCAAAAGATTTTATTAGAGTTTTTTCCAGTAAGTAAATAAACAAGGCAAAGTATCCTCATTTAGTTCTAATTCCACCACAATTTCTTCACACGGGAATATTCCTTCTAAAAACAACATTTTTCAATTCACCTTATTTTGAAAAAAAATTCGGAATGTTGTGTGAGGATGATTCAACGGTATATGATCTATAAGTACATTAGTAAGTGCATTAGTGTGCAGCCTTGTTGTTAACAATTTTTCTTTGCATACTTTCAGGATGAAGTTCAATTTTTACAGTGAACTAAATTAAAGTTTAGAAATACGAGTATGTACCATAATTCGAGATAAATAATTTATTTAATATATACTTTACCATCAGTAAGTATTTATTAATAAAAAACAATATTGACCTAATTTTAAATTGTAAGAAGTACTTAAATGTAAGAGGTGAAAACTAACAATTTACTCGCTGCAGTATGAAGAAGATGCTCCCATTATAAAATTACATCGTAATGATACTGTTGCTGTTGCTGTTGCTGCCAAAATTCGCACTAAATTACATGTAAACTGTACATTATCGCAATTGAAATCTCCGATAACGATGTAATCAACCTCTGCAGAAAACAAACAAGCAGACAGCATTCAGAATGATTCCCACCTACTTCTTCATGTATATAGCAGCAGCAACATCCTTCTTCTCGCATGCGATATAAATTAAAAGTTATGCGCGCTGTACCATTTTATGATTTATATTTACATACATGTGGGCGTGGTAGTAAACTTTCGTTAAATAAACAAAGGCGAAAGTTAATTTCAATTCCCTGCTGTTGTTTGTTTATTTTGTATAAATTTTTCATTTAAAATATTTAATGAACTGTTAAACACCCATGAAGTATGTACCTATAGAAGCAAATGATGAAGAAGAAGAAGGCGAAACTTTGTGTGAGAGAGCAGCAAATTGTTAGTTGCTGCTGCTGTTGTTTGTGTTGTTGGTACGGACCGTATGGACCTACATAAACTCCATACTCTATAATAAAGAAGATGCAAAACTTAGCACCGAAAGTGGCCAAAGCAACACTTGCTACTATTAACACCATGACCACAAACGTGCTGCAATGGCAACCAACAGCAGCAGTAGTCAACGACTTTCAGTGGCCTGGAAATTTTATTGAAATATTTTTTTTTTGGGTTACGGGAAATCGAATTGTGCAGAAAAGTAAATAAACTTTAAGTTGTTGATTTTTCTGATTTTTGTTGAGTTTTTTTTTTTTGTTCTTTTGGTTTTGGTAACGAGGTGCAATCAGCGACACGTCCGTGCACACCATAACGAGAACGTGTGGTTAATTTAAGGTTTGCGCACTCAAGATGCATCAGTGAACTGGCAGACAGAGAGAAAGAGAGCATTGATTTGCATGCCAATTTTGTTTTATAGTTTTATAAAGTTTGATATTCTAAATTATAGAAATTTTAAGTTAAGCCTACAAATGTTAGTGGTCAGCAAAGGGAAGAAAGGAAGGAAGGATTCGCTATCAACACAAAAAGGAGTAGCACGTTCTAATCTGACGTGAGGAAGCTAAGCCCATCATTAGTGGTTTTTAGGAGCTTATGGCGTAACAATCAAACCAACAATCTGGATATTTTCGTCTGTTTGATTTAGTGGCTTCGTTTATTTTTTATTTGTTTAGGCATTTCTGAAATTAGCAGTTGCCAAATTAGCGCTACATGCATCGGTTTTTCTTTTTTTTTCGGATTCAACGCAGCGTGTATATAATCTTTATATTCTTATCTTTCCTGTCGTCTGATTTACTTGGTTTATTTATTTTTTCGTTAGACTTATACCTACTCCATTAAGTTTTCAGCACTTTTCTATATATGCATGCACAAGTTTAGTAACTTACAGCATTGATGAAAGGATTAAATTAAAATTTAGAGTTTGTTGACTTTTAAAACTTAATTTGTTTTGCTTGATTTGTTTATTTGTTAGGATCTCTAGACATTGAGTTATTCATCATTAATTTAAGCTGAAGTTTGTGTGCGTGATTATTTTAAAGACAGTGATTAGGTTTAGATAGATATGCTTACTCAATTTAATATATTTTAATTAGCTGGTTAGGGCTACCGTTGAGGTCAAATAGTTCGTTGCATTGCAAAACTTGCATCTAGTTTCCTAGAAGACTCTACTCTTACAAAACACTTTGCATCCTGACTGTGGACACATAGAATATGGCATAGCCGGGATAGCATTCAGGGATAATAGTCACGACCTTGCATTGCAAATCATTGAAAATCTTTGGACGGATCTAGAAAATATAGAGGGAGCTGAGCTTCATAAAACGTGGGTCTCCCTACGACCATGGTAAAACTACAGAATTTTAGGGGTGCATCCTCACGGGCTAAAAATTAACAAAACAAATTAGAGTAATTGTTTTGCATTTTAAATGAAAAATTAGGCTATATAAATTAACAAACTTGATATCGAAACTATCACATTTTTCAGAGGCTATAGTTAATGAGGCAATTTTCTAAAAAAGTTGCATATTTTTCAAAAATTCCCACAATGTTGTTTTCTGAGGCCATGAAACACGCACCCTTCTAAAAAACCTGTACCCAAGGGAATCCTCTATGTTCCAGAAAATCATACTGAGTTAGATTCGAGGCATCGAAGACGTTCAACTAATTGGGCTACCACTTCAGCACCTAGTGCTTCCTCGGGCAGACAGCTACTCTAAAGGCAGTCAGAGAAACATCGTTAGCTCTAAACAAGGTTGTGATCATAATCTCTTTAGTTAGAAATTAAATTATGAACTTGGTTTTGGATGGATAAACCTTGTATTAGCTTTTGTTAATTTGTTAGCTGTTGACTAAATACATAATTCGAGTTTTTTATTTAAAACTTTATTAAGTGTTTACTAACACACACATACAAGTACATATATAGTCACAATAATAATTTTATAAAATTTATTAATTTATTTTACCAAATCTCTTTTAAAATTTCTTCTTGAGTATTGCAGGTTTGTGTCTACAGTCTTTTGATTTATGCACAAAATATTTTCTGACAATTCACGCAATCACATAAAATTTCAATTAAAATGCGGTGAAAATGTGATTTGCTCATGTTCACACACACACTCACACACAGGCGCAATCAAGCGCACACACATTCACATGTACATGCACATATCCAAAACAAAAAAAATGCATTTGTCTACACGAAAATTAATCAAATTCTTAATTGATTTCAACATAAAATGCGTTATTTCAATATACGCATGTAAATTTAGTTTTATTTATGGACTTTGTAGTAAAGTAAAAAAAGTGAAAATAAACTTAAAATGCTTCTTTTTTTTGAACGAGTAGTAAAGTGTTAATCAAAAGAGGGAGATCAAATGTGAGACACATCAGTTGGCACGCAATGCCACATATCCTTTAGTTCTGAAGGAACAAAGCAACTGGCTAAGTGTCGACTGGCGGAAACAAGAGCAGTGAGGCTGCGTTTAATTTTAAGCAGGCAGAATAGTTCCAAATAATTTTGCTTCCACAGTAAAATGAATTTATATATCGCTGTCTTTTTCTTCTACTTTCTATCTCTCTAGCTCTCTCCCTTTTTTCGTTGTAATTTAAAAATGACTAATGAGACACACGTCCTTGTGTCGGCGATAAACTAAAAACAAACCAAGGAGGCAACTTTCAAAGCAGCGTAAATCTACATACTGTAAAAATGCGTTTATTACTTTGGTTGCTAAGTTGCTTGCTAGCTCGTTGGCCCGCCCTGTCATGTGGTACAAGTAAGTTGGTTGGTTGGTTGGTTGGTACTACCAGCGAGCATAAATCGTGTGACAGAACATAAAGCATTGAAACCTTTACTTGGGCTTTAACTTTGGCTTACTTATTACTAAAAAGGCGATAAATTTGCCGCACTTTTTTTTTTTTTTGAATGCCAAAGTCATGTCCAGATTATGCTCTACGTAAGCGATACCCATGAGTTCGAGTTGGACATTCCATAGTGCGACCTGTGGATATGTCTTAATTATAAAGTTAAAGACAACAACAGCAGTAGCAGCAGCAGCAGCAGCAAAGAAGGAAAGAAAAGCCAGAAAACTTAAATAAGTATACATATTGTTTACGAGTATCAGGAGCACTTAAAGTTACTGTGCATGAAAGTGTCTACTCGTGTGAGGTGTAATACGATTATGCTTGACATGTACTACGTCGATATGTTCATACTTATGTATGGAATTAGGTCATTAGGATATTTGAATATATAAAGTAGGTAAACAGCAACAGCTTGGTTGAGCCTCAAAGCATATGTACTGGCCAGCACTGTACATTGTACACAAATCAAAGGCAAGATAAAATAACTAATTTGCAATTATAAAAAATTTCCATTTACTTAAACTCTCATGTACTTAAATATTTTACCCCTAATTAAAATACTTTTTCACAAATATTTCATTTATTTTCGAGAAAGAAACGCAGAAAACATGCTTTCCCTTGTCAGCACGAGTGTGATTAAAACTTATTTGTAAATGAGCTTGACTTCCTACTGTGAACCAGCGATCATCAGACACCAGCAGCACATTTAACTCCCACCACAGCAGTGGGTAAGTGAAGCAATTTACCAACCTCGAGTGCGATTGCTGCTGCTGCAAATATCATCACTCAACTTAGCAAATATGGAAATACTTGTATTAAAATCAACAGCGGGTGTTCGTTATAATTACAACAACAACGTTTAAATAAACTTCACAATCATTAAATACGCCAGCAGTGAGAGTGTGTAGAAAAATATTTTGGATAAATCTCACCATGTGATAAGGAAGAGTAGACACACAGCAATATCAATTAGATTTGTAGAGTTATTTGAAAAGTAATGAAGTGTTAATTATTAAAAAATATTCTTCTAAGTAGGTAATGATAAGAACTGGGAAAAATGGGAACATGTGATTTTCACAATAAAATTTCCATTATACTTGAAGTTGACGTGTCATAGTGTTTTTTTAATATGGAAAAATTAAAAAATCGTGCCATTATTGAGAATTTTTTTAAAAAAGGTTTTTCTGGTTATGAAATCCATACAGATATGGTAAATGTGTTAGGTGAATATTCTCCTTCATATGCAACAGTAAAAAATTGGATTGCTGAATTTAAACGTGGTCGTAAAAGTATTGCAGATGAACCACGCACTGGACGTCCAAAAAGTTTCTTGCCACCAAAAATCATTGAAAAAGTACATGCTATTGTATGTGTAAATCCAAGTGCGACTATGTGTGAAATAGCTGATACCATGGGCATCTCAGAGGAATGAGTAAACCACATTTTACATGAGCAGCTACATATGAAAAAGGTGTTTGGAAAAGTATTGCCGCATACGTTAACAATTCAACAAAAATTCAATCGAAAACGAATTTCTCAGTGCCATTTGGAACGTATTAAGCAGCATACTATAAAACGGATTTTAAGCGTCGTTTCATAACTGTGGATAACTGTGAGACTTGAGTCTACCATCCTGAATCTAAATTGAAACAGGAACATTTACATGGGGCTTAAGCTGGATGTTCGGCCAAAGCACACAAAGCACGAACGATCGGCAAAAAAGGTTAAGGCTACTGTTTTCTGCGATGCAAAAGGGATTTTCTTGAATGATTATCTTAAGAAGGTTAAAAACAATAAACTCAGAATATTTTGTAACCTTGTGGATAAACTGGATGCAGTAATTTGCCAAAAATGCCCAGTTTAAAGAAGAAAAAAATTCTTTTCCACGAAGATGGCTAAATTTAAGGAATTAAAGTACGAATTCACCGTATTCACCAGATTTGGCTTCCCGCGACTACTACATGTTCCGAAACAGTTCCCTCGCGGAATGCGTTTTTCGTCGAGTGACATATTTTGCAGACCTTCCAGAATCATACTTTATTGACGGGATAGATTTATTAGAAGAGCTCTGGACTAAATGCACTTAACTGTTAGAAGATTATACTGAATAAGAAACCAAAACTCAAACAAAAATTACTTTGTTTTCATATTTAGACTAGAGACTTTTCAAGTCAACTGTAATATCAACAAAGATACAAATATATTATTTCAAATGTTTTGAATTTGAGTTTTAAAAAACAATTAATAAATTTTTTTTTTTTGCCAATTTCTTATTGATTCTAAGGCGCCATCTGGTGGTGGAAAAATTTCAATTAACATTTAGAAAAATATCACACTTTATTATCTTTAAAATTTACAAATATCGTAAAATAATTTATATTTTTTTTTATTAATTTTTAGATTTTGTCTAATTCAGTTTCAGGAAGAAAATTTAAATTTAAAAACCACCTAGTGGTTTGTAATTTTTTTTATAAATACAAGAAATATTTTCGTGGAGCTAATTTCATATCTTTTTAACTACAGGGTGTTTTTTGTTAGAAGTGTGGTTTTTAAGAAGAAATATAACGCATATAATTTAATGTTATTGTCAAGAATTTAGGTTTATTATGAAGATAAGGAGTTGCCATTATGTTTTAAAAATGATTTTGGGCAAGTGCCCGCCGCGGCTGGTTCGAATAAATTCCAGCCGAGAGGCCCTATTTTCGACAATTTTTTGCAGTAATTGGGGCCGTATGTCAGTAATAATGCGGCAAATATTCTCTTCCAAGGCGTCAATCGTCTCGGGCTTATCTGCGTAGACAAGCGACTTCACATAGCCCCACAAAAAATAGTCCAGCGGTGTTAAATCGCACGATCTTGGAGGCCACGCCACAGGCCCACGACGCGAGATAATGCGCTCACCAAAAGTTTCCTTCAATAAATTGATTGTTTCGTTGGCTGTATGGCATGTCTTGTTGGAACCAAAGGTCGTCCACATCAACATCCTCCAATTCACAATTCAGGCACGAAAAAGTTATTAATCATGGGTCTATAGCGTTCCCCATTGACTGTAATATTATGACCGGCTACATCTTTGAAGAAATATGGACCAATGATTCTCTCTGCCCATAGAGCACACCAAACAGTGACCTTTTGAGAATGTAACGGCGTCTCAACAATGGTTTGTGGATTATGATCACTCCAAATGCGACAATTTTGCTTATTAACGTACCCACCCATTCAACCAAAAGTGAGCTTCATCGCTGAACAAAATTTTCTTGTGAAAATCGGGATCGGTGGCCATTTCGTTTTGGGCCCATTCACCGAACGTGTGACGCGCTGGATAGTCGTTCGGCTTCAATTTTTGCACGAGTTGTATTTTGTAACATGGAAAACCAAGATCCTTCAGCAAAATCTTCCATAAAGTGGATTGGCACAGCACCAATTGTTGCGTGCGATGGCGGTTGGACTCATTCGGGTCTTCTTCGATACTCTGCTCCACAGCAGCAATAGCGTCTTCGGTGCGCACTGTACGGCATCTCTGCGAATTTTTCGGTTTTTGGGCCATATCTTATAAAGGGTAAGGAATTTCTACTTACTGTCTTCAGCATAGTTGTAGCTAATATCTTTGCGCACAAGTATATAAGATAGAAGATATCGGGTAAATACCTCTTGAGGGTGTTTTTGTATCCAGAGTCGAATTAAGTGCGACTTTTTCGGTTTTTGGCCCATATCTTATAAAGGGTAAGGAATTTCTACTTACTGTCTTCAGCATAGTTGTAGGTAATATCTTTGCGCACAAGTATATAAGATAGAAGATATCGAGTAAACACCGCTTGAGGGTGTTTTTGTTTCTGGAGTCGAATTAAGTGCGACTTTTTCGGTTTTTGGCCCATATCTTATAGAGGGTAAGGAATTTCTACTTACTGTCTTCAGCATAGTTGTAGCTAATATCTTGGTGCACAAGTAGATAAGATAGAAGATATCGAGTAGACACCTCTTGAGGGTGTTTTTGTTTCCAGAGTCGAATTAAGTGCGACTTTTTCGGTTTTTGGCCCATATCTTATAAAGGGTAAGGAATTTCTACTTACTGTCTTCAGCATAGTTGTAGCCAATATCTTTGCGCACAAGCATATAAGTTAGAAGATATCGGGTAACCACCTCTTGAGGGTGTTTTTGTTTCCAGAGTCGAATTAAGTGCGACTTTTTCGGTTTTTGGCCCATATCTTATAAAGGGTAAGGAATTTCTACTTACTGTCTTCAGCATAGTTGTAGGTAATATCTTTGCGCACAAGTATATAAGATAGAAGATATCGAGTAAACACCGCTTGAGGGTGTTTTTGTTTCTGGAGTCGAATTAAGTGCGACTTCTTCGGTTTTTGGCCCATATCTTATAAAGGGTAAGGAATTTCTACTTACTGTCTTCAGCATAGTTGTAGCCAATATCTTTGCGCACAAGCATATAAGTTAGAAGATATCGGGTAACCACCTCTTGAGGGTGTTTTTGTTTCCAGAGTCGAATTAAGTGCGACTTTTTCGGTTTTTGGCCCATATCTTATAAAGAATAAGGAATTTCTACTTACTGTCTTCAGCATAGTTGCAGCTGATATCTTTGTGCGCAAGTATAAAAGATAGAAGATATCGAGTAAATGCCTCTTGAGGGTGTTTTTGTTTCCAGAGTCGAATTAAGTGCGACTTTTTCGGTTTTTGCCCATATCTTATAAAGAGTAAGGAATTTCTACTTCAGCATAGTTGTAGCCAATATCTTGGCGCACAAGTGTATAAGATAGAAGATATCGGGTAAATACCTCTTGAGGGTGTTTTTGTATCCAGAGTCGAATTAAGTGCGACTTTTACGGTTTTTGGCCCATATCTTATAAAGGGTAAGGAATTTCCATTTACTGTCTTCAGCATAGTTGTAGCTAATATCTTTGCGCACAAGTATAAAAGATAGAAGATATCGAGTAAACCCCTCTTGATGGTGTTTTTGTTTCCAGAGTCGAATTAAGTGCGACTTTTTCGGTTTTTGCCCATATCTTATAAAGGGTAAGGAATTTCCATTTACTGTCTTCAGCATAGTTGTAGCTAATATCTTGGTGCACAAGTAGATAAGATAGAAGATATCGAGTAGACACCTCTTGAGGGTGTTTTTGTTTCTGGAGTCGAATTAAGTGCGACTTCTTCGGTTTTTGGCCCATATCTTATAAAGGGTAAGGAATTTCTACTTACTGTCTTCAGCATAGCTGTAGCCAATATCTTTGCGCACAAGTATATACGATTGAAGATATCGGGTAACCACCTCTTGAGGGTGTTTTTGTTTCCAGAGTCGAATTAAGTGCGACTTTTTCGGTTTTTGGCCCATATCTTATAAAGAATAAGGAATTTCTACTTACTGTCTTCAGCATAGTTGCAGCTGATATCTTTGTGCGCAAGTATAAAAGATAGAAGATATCGGGTAACCACCTCTTGATGGTGTTTTTGTTTCCAGAGTCGAATTAAGTGCGACTTTTTCGGTTTTTGCCCATATCTTATAAAGGGTAAGGAATTTCTACTTACTGTCTTCAGCATAGTTGTAGCTAATATCTTTGCGCACAAGTGTATAAGATAGAAGATATCGGGTAAATACCTCTTGAGGGTGTTTTTGTTTCCAGAGTCGAATTAAGTGCGACTTTTTCGGTTTTTGGCCCATATCTTATAAAGGGTAAGGAATTTCTACTTACTGTCTTCAGCATAGTTGTAGCTAATATCTTTGCGCACAAGTGTATAAGATAGAAGATATCGGGTAAATACCTCTTGAGGGTGTTTTTGTTTCCAGAGTCGAATTAAGTGCGACTTTTTCGGTTTTTGGCCCATATCTTATAAAGGGTAAGGAATTTCTACTTACTGTCTTCAGCATAGTTGTAGCTAATATCTTTGCGCACAAGTGTATAAGATAGAAGATATCGGGTAAATACCTCTTGATGGTGTTTTTGTTTCCAGAGTCGAATTAAGTGCGACTTTTTCGGTTTTTGCCCATATCTTATAAAGGGTAAGGAATTTCTACTTACTGTCTTCAGCATAGTTGTAGCTAATATCTTTGCGCACAAGTGTATAAGATAGAAGATATCGGGTAAATACCTCTTGAGGGTGTTTTTGTTTCCAGAGTCGAATTAAGTGCGACTTTTTCGGTTTTTGGCCCATATCTTATAAAGGGTAAGGAATTTCTATTTACTGTCTTCAGCATAGTTGTAGCTAATATCTTTGCGCACAAGTATATAAGATAGAAGATATCGAGTAAACCCCTCTTGATGGTGTTTTTGTTTCCAGAGTCGAATTAAGTGCGACTTTTTCGGTTTTTGCCCATATCTTATAAAGGGTAAGGAATTTCTACTTACTGTCTTCAGCATAGTTGTAGCTAATATCTTTGCGCACAAGTGTATAAGATAGAAGATATCGGGTAAATACCTCTTGAGGGTGTTTTTGTATCCAGAGTCGAATTAAGTGCGACTTTTTAGGTTTTTGGCCCATATCTTATAAAGGGTAAGGAATTTCTACTTACTGTCTTCAACATAGTTGTAGCTAACATCTTTGCGCACAAGTATATACGATTGAAGATATCGAGTAAACACCTCTTGGGTGTGTTTATGTTTCTGGAGTCGAATTAAGTGCGATGTTTTCGGTTGTGTATAAGATAGAAGATATCGGGAAAACTCCTCTTGAAGGTGTTTTTGTTTCCAGAGTCGAATTAAGTGTGAATTTTTCGGTTTTTGGCCCATATCTTATAAAGGGTAAGGAATTCCTACTTATTGTCTTCAGCATAGTTGTAGCTAATATCTTTGCGCACAAGTATATAAGATAGAAGATATCGGGTAAAAAGCTCTTGAGGGTGTTTTTGTTTCTGGAGTCGAATTAAGTGCGATGTTTTCGGTTTTTGGCCCATATCTTATAAAGAATAAGGAATTTCTACTTACTGTCTTCAACATAGTTGTAGCTAACATCTCTGCGCATTATCCACTAGAGTAAACGTAGTGCGAAACCGATCCATGGTTGCTCGAATTACCGACTCTGCTGGGCGATTATGTCGACCGAATATGGGACAGAGCGCGCGATGCGTCGCGCGAACCGAACCATTGTTTTTGCACTATTTGCAAGATTTGCAAACGTTGTTCAGGAGTAAGTCTATTCATTATGAAATGGCAAACCAAGCATAAATCAAGTGCCAGCTGTCAAAAATACCAACTCCAAAAAAAGTATTGCCAGATTGAAAACCACACTTCTAAAAAAAACTCTTTACGTAAGTGTAGGTAGAAGAATTCACTTGGTTTTAAAGCCTGGGATTTTTAAATTATAAAAATATGAAATATCTGCTTATATAATGCAGTAAACCTAAATTAATCCGAGGAAAGTGTCCTTATGTTATTATCCTCAATTGAATGATCGCGTCAAATAATTTTCTAAGCGCCCCAATGAATCAGTAAAAGCCTACTACTTTCTTTAAGTGGACCCTTCAATTGTTCGAACAATGCACATATTCTCACAAAAAACATCACTCATCTTGCTATGCTCTTTCAAGGTAAGCACTCATTGATCTTGCATAATAATGAGCTAATTTAATCACCCTACCCGAAGTAAAGATTTACCTCAGTAAATTCAATTAACACAACAAATATTTTCCGCTCATCATCATGAAATGTTCGAATGTGTGTATATCAGCAACCTGTCGCAATGACAATTTTCGTGTGATAATTTTTTAATTTAAATGTCATGTGATACACTCACACATATAAACTTACATACATATGAAGTGAGTAAGCGAGTGAATGAGTGAGTGAGCCATGAACATTACGCGTGCATTATCTTGATTGACATTTTATGTCTTTTTAATGAAAATAAATAAAAGCTGCAAATGCAATCGCAGCAGGCTGATGAGAAGAAGAACTCAAAACATAAAAAAATATAAATAAAAAATATTTTGCATTTTATGGCAAGCAATGACAGTTAAAATTCTTCTCTTTTCGTTATTTTATGCCAAAGAATGCGCTAAAGTATTTTTTGCCAATTAGTTCTTAACTAGTACCTACCTCGTCGGTAGTAAGCAATGATGAAATAAATATGTAAGTAGTAGCGGCATTTGAGTTTTAAGGGAAAATATTACTAAAAATTTCAATCGGTTTTGATAATGATATGCACTACTTTCAGCGTGTAGTATAAAGTGAATAAGGTTTTCCACTCACCAAAGAAAAACACTTGGTGGTCGTTTTTATAATTTTGGTTTTTTTTTAATCTTATTTTTAGTGGCTTGCTTATCAAACGCTCTGAAATTTGAACTCAATGAATAAATGAAGTTGTTAAACGATAGAGAACTCTTTGCACGCTTAATACAATTAGATAACGTTGCAGTAGAAGTTGAAGTCTGAAGCATGAAAGTATCCTTTTCTACATGCGTACCTTCCTGTACATGGAAAGAAATCCTTTTCGGTTTATACATAGTAGGTACTCGTATATTCGATGAGCTAATGCAATAAAATTGTCATGACAGCGCTTTAATCTACGAAATGTCACTGACTTTCATTGATATCTTCGTTGGTGTGTTAAGCCGGTGTGTCTCGAGTGTTTCTTCTTTTTTTCAGTCTGTTTCTGTTTACTTTACTGTGTATTTGCTTAGTCTGCACACGTGAAGCAGAACGCTTTAAGTGCTCTATCAGCAAATTACCACTAATGATAGCGGCAAGTGATATCCTTTTTCCCTGACGCCACTTTTCTTGAATACTTTGTGTGTATTATCTCTCAATGAAATAACTTCATGGTTTAATTAAATGAATATCCGCGTATACACATTCATAGATAGAGTCATCGACTTTTGAACTGCTATGGTTTTTCAAACTAAAAATAAACTAGTTAATCTTAAATAGTTTGTGTTTTTAGATTATTACCTACCGCGAATGCAAAATGAACAAAGGCATCAAAGAAATTCATTATATTTCTGTAGACTGTAAAAAAATTATAGGTATTGAATATAAGTAAGTTAGTTTTTGTTGTCAAGTTGTTTGGTTTGTTTCTAGTTTTTCAGCGAAGAAGTTTGTCAAAAGTTTACTGCTGAAAATATCATTCTTCTTCATTTTAGAAGAAGATGTTCAATTTACGGGTCCCATATTTTCAAGCTCAGTCTTCAGGCTCCACAATTTGTAACCATTTTTGGAAATCTGTACGATTTGCATATATGCAAAATATATGCATATATATTATTTTTCAAAAAATAAACTCTTTTTAATAATTCCACATGTTCTGGCTTTTTAAATTGTATTTAAATACTTAAAAATTATTAGATCTTACGTCCATTAAAGCCCAGAGAAACAGACATGCTGAGGCTACAGCTGATCAAACTTTTAAAAAGTATATGGGAAAAATAGCATAATTTCAAAGTATGTTATATATTAAAAATTTCAAAATTCTGTGTGGCTCACAGTATTCGTAATTCTGGGCACGGTGGCTCAGAATTACGAATACTTTTAAAGTATCCGGAGGGAATCTGCTCGTTGCCCCCCTCTCATCAAGTATGCTCTTGGTATCTGCAGAAATTCATTTTAAATTAAGAATACCAATATTTTTCATAGGTTGCAGGGCCTTTAACACAGTGTTCCATCAGTTCATCACTAATGATAAGCGTAATTTTTTAAAGAAACATAGTAGAAAACAACATTTAAGTTTTTCTTCATCCCAATTTGTTTCTTCTATTGCAATCAGCTTTGTCCTAATAGTCAAGTTGATTATGATTGAAAAGACCTATCTAATGATACTAATATTGTTGATAGTAAATGAAGTTGAAGTTAATGAAGTTAAGCCCAAAATTTTTAGTTATCCCTTCATAACTTCTTTCCTTATTGAATTTTGATAAAAGTAAATGGTTGGCCAACATTTAAGTTTTCCTTCATCACAATTTGTTTCTTCCATTGCAATCAGCTTTGTCTTAATAGTCAAGTTGATTATGATTGAAAAGACCTATCTAATGATACTAATATTGTTGACAATAAATGAAGTTGAAGTTAATGAAGTTAAGCCCAAAAATTTATAGTTATACCTTCATAACTTGTTTCTATTAAAGAATTCAACCTTGTGTTCATAGTGAGAATAGATAGATATACTAGCACATACCTATTAAAGGATACTAATATCATTGAGGTACAGTATTATTGATGGCTTCCTCAAGTGCACAAATTTCAAATTCAACTTCATAACTTATTTAAATTATTAAGTTCCAATTGTCACACATTATAAAGTTTTATATAATAAAAAATTCTACTACTTATCTAATAGGATTAAAATCATTGAAAAGCTAGAATTGTCCTTGGCTGCCATAAGTCCAAAACTCTCACTTGTTTCTTCAAAAGTTGTTTTTCTCAAAGAAATTATACTTGTGTTCATAGTGATATTACATAGTAAAAGGCGTATCAACTCCCAAATGTTCCTGATAAACAAATCAACTTTGAGTTCATGGTAGCATCAGATATATGGTATGGACAAATATCTATCTGATTATGTTAATATCATAGATCAAAAATACTAATGGCCGCTTCAAGTTCAAATCTTCTAGTTAAACTTTAAACATTTTTTAATACATATGTATGTATTAAGAAATCAACCTTGTAAACGCAACATCAAATATACTATCAAATATCTATCACATCACTATCACAGGTAAAGAGGTAAAAATTTTCACTCATCCATTAATAACTTTTTCCTGTTAGAAAATTCCACATAACGTTCTTAGTAATATACTACTAGCAAATATCAATCCAATAATATTAATATTATAGCCGACTATCATTGTTGATGGCTTCTCAAGTCTAAAAATCTCACTTTTTTTTTATAAATATATAAAAAATATATATAATGCCTACTTTCTAGTACTAACATATTAAGGCATTCACAATGAACCTACAGGTCTTCGACCTAATGTTTGGAGCTGATCCACCAGATCTTCTTAACCATTGTAACCTAAGTAGTTATTCGTGAGATATATTATAACCCAATGATTTAAAAATGGATGCATTATAAGAGAGACCAAGTTACTACCTTGGCTACTAAAGATAGGATATTGCATTAACATACTCGCATGTAAAAAAATATTTGGCTGCTTCAGTATATGCAATTTTGAAATGCTTTTATCACTTACATCATAAACGAAGCAACAACTCCATTTAATATTCTAGTTGCTATTAATTGTTGTCTGTTATAGTTTCATTTGCTGTTGTTGTTGTTGTTTGGTTAAAAATTGTATACAACAATATAAAGCGTGCACGAAATATTCATAAAATTCTGTAATTTGTTTTTGTTGCTGTTGAAAGCAATTATTCATTATGGTATTAATTTTTGTGAGCAAAAATGCATCAGTCTGCAACTAAAAAGAGGAAGCAACAGCAACAGCAGCAGTGATGTATAGCAACAGTAGACGAAGAAGAAGAAGCTGTTAGCACATTGTTTGTTGGTGGTCGTCGTTAAGTAATTATTCATTAAAGCACCATTGAAAATGGAAAAGAAGGCGGGAAGCAGTTCTTGTAAATGATTACAAGAACAAAAAGAGCAAAAACAACAAAAAACCAAAAGTGAATTTTATATAGCAATTAGTCAAAGTAGACAAAGGAAGAAAGGAAGTGAGTGTGGTTGCTTGGTAAAACAAAAGACTTAAGAAACAAACTGCATGGAAGATATACAGATAGACATATTTATGTCATATTTATGTTCTACATTTCAATTGTTTGCAAAATATTAAGCAATTAAATAAGGCACAAAAAGAAACTTTCAACTTTCTTCATTAAGAGATTTATTTTTTTATTTTTTAAAAAGAATTCCGCATGAAAGTAGCAACCTGTTCAATAGTAGATATGTAGACCCAAAATACAAACAAACCAACATAAAAAGCAATCAGCATAATTCAAAATATACATGAAAATACAACATTAATAAGTAATAATAAAAGGGGGGAAAAAACAATAATACAAACAAAACAAAAAAAAAAAAAAAAAATAAAGCAATTTTAATTTCAAGTTTACGAATTTCCATTTCACTCATTGGGTATTAATTTCTTTTGAAGGCATGTGCCAACCAACAGCCTCCAGATGACTGTAGGGGGAATAATTGCTGGAGACTGCGACTATGAAGAGATGCCGTTGGCTACTTGCCACCGTTGCTGCCACTTGCTGCTGCCACAAAAGTGTGCCCCAATTTATTGGGAAAAAGTGGTTTTAACATGCCTGCATAGGGGAGCGCCAAAAACGAAACAAGAAATTAATACCCAAAAGTATGAGCTGAGCTATCAAGTAGCAGTACAACTAACTTAAACTTTGACTTCAAGTCGTTGAGGTATGATTATGAGCTCAGTAATTAAGCCAAATGGTATGCAGTGTTTTTCAAAAACAAGAATTTCTTCTTTTGTGTTTCTGTTATGAAGAATTTTAATAAATTTATTGCTTATGAATATGATGTGGGCAACTTGTGCCCAAAAAAACAAAAAAAAAAGCAAAAGTATAAGAAAGAAATTTGTCATTTCACACCTGTTGTTGCTGTTGATTGTACTTACAGCAGTTGTTTGGCATCTACTTTACATCATATTTAAGATCCTTTTTTTTTTTGAAGTAGTATGCGGTTTTTCTTTTGTGTGTTGTGCTTGTACAAAAGTGAACAGGATTTAATTTTTTCTTAACTTTCAATTTCATTTTAACGCCTCGGGTGATAGTGTCTGGAAATTCTTGTTTTACATAATGTTCGTCGGATTTTTAAGGACAAATTTTCAAGGACATATTTGCAAATGACAATACACACGGTTTTTTATAACGAGCATTTTTGCACGCACTTGTGTGCAGTTATTAATTGTAATTTAGAGCTAAGTGTACCATATTTGTAGCTCATATTTAAGGGAATATTTCAGATTCATTACAGACAATTTTAAGTTGGGTTTCGAACACAGGAACTGAATTTTTAAATTATGAAAGTTGGAACTTCAAAAGTGATCAAATAAAATTGTGTGAAGATAATGCCAATTTGAATTCAGGCAGGGTCAAAATCATAACCTAAATGGCATAAAAATTAATTCACTCTCTAATGTTTCCTATAAAACATTAATCTGTTTCTTACTTTGAATTAAATCGATGTAGATAGACTAGTGGTTAGCGCACTAGAGCCTCACCCGTGAGGTGGTTTTGGTTTCGATTTCCGCCTTCGATTGGTGGTTAATTCCTAACCCCTTATTCTATTCCTACACATATGAAGTGAATGGAAATTGTAAGAATATTTACAAGGGCACCTCTTGACAGGCAATGGCAAAAACAGCAAGTGACAAATTGCCATCCTACTAAACTGTACGCCCAATCATATGTTAATGTACCTTAGACAGCAACCAAAACAACAACAATAAAAGAACTTACGTCTTAAAATTGCTCCGACGTTTCGTTCTTCTTTCCAAAATCTTGGGAAATGTGTATATAAAATAGGCATAACAAATTTACCATATTTCATTAAATTTCTTTTGATTTTATTACTTTCTAAGTATTTAATCTGTGGTGGTCGCTGTGGCGTAGTGGTAGTGCGTTGGACTGCTACGCAGAGTGTCCGGGGTTCGAATCTCGGCACAGGCAAAATAAAAAAAAAAAGTAGAAAAAATAATTTTTCTACACGGCACCACCTCTTGTCAGGCAATGGCAAACCCACAGGAGTAAAAATTGCTATGAAAAGCGTTTCCTTCGCCGTTCGGATTCGGCTTTAAACTGTAGGTCCCTTCCATTCATGTACAAATATAACACGCACAACATGAGTGGATGCGAAAAGCTCGGCCTAGGCCCTCCATGGGCTGTTGTGCCATCAAAAAAAAAAAAATATTTAATCTTATTAAATTTCTTAACTTATGGTATATAATTTATAATTTACATTATACACTTTTCAAATTGTTCAAGATTTCGGTTTTTGTAAGGTTTTTTTTTTTCAAAATAATCAGTAAGTTTTTGGAGTGTTTTAGAACCTTTAAGAAAACCCCGCAATCCTGCAATGTTCTATGCTTAAACCATCACCACAGTTTCCCGACCATGATTAATTGCTAACCACGTTACAGCACGTTACTGTAAACTCGAGCAACACGCAGAGGTACGCATTATTTTTCGCACACACCGAAACACACGCACGATTTACGCATCATGTCAAAAGGAAATGATTGATGACGTCAAATGTTGCGGTGGCACATGCTGCCCAAAATGCATTGATAGCGTGTTCAGATGCGTTCGCACACAACTAAACGTGTGCTACTTTTGTAGCCGGTGAACCAAACTGGATGAATGGATGGATGCTAAATATGTAAACTAAATAACTGACGAGCTGTAGCTGACTGAATTGACTGGGGTGGTGAACTGCTGATTTGTTTATTTAAACGATGGCTATGCATTATTTTTCGTTAAGTTACGTTGGACCACCAACGTCGTTGTTCTTCTACTCCGAATGCTGGCCATGAATGAAGCTCGCTTTACGATGGCGATGCTGATGGAATGCTAAATAAAAATCGATTCAATTTCAAGCGAATAAAACGAAGAAAAATGTGTAAAATGTAATTACAATTTTAAAAATATTAACTTAAAGTGTTTTTTGTGAGTATTTTATGCTGATAAAAAATAAAAGATTTATATAGATAACAGGAAAAAATAATTTCTTTGTTTTTTGAAAAGATCTGCTTTATGGGTCTTTGTCTGTAACAAGAGTTTGTGAAGGAAATACATAAAAATATTTATTAATTATATGCAGCAAAACTGTATACTTTACACCCTATTGTCAATTTGCTTTGATTGTTTTAGTTATTAAAAATTGCCACTCACGAGCTTGTTATTCAGGGTAATTCAGGGCTACTGAACTTCAAAATTGTGTAACGTGTGTCTTACGCAAAGCCAAATCCTCTTTTTCTAAATTTTTGCTGAAATATGAGAAATAAGTACTTTTCAATTTTAATCATAATTTATTGTCTACCACTTAAATTTTTCTTTTATTTTCTTTTCTTCTGCTTATATTAGATGCAATCCGCTGCTGATTAAAGCTGATTACTGATCCTCACATGCTGATTAACTATTAACTGCTCCATAATGGTCTTAAATTGGAGCACCAATTTGTATTATAAAATATTTATCTTTTATGACATCTCCGCTCGTTTGATTTGTAGCACAACGTCACAAATGCCAAAATGATTTGCTTCCGCATTCAAGTGGTGAAGTGGTGCCCTTTATTTCTGTTCCATCAAAACTTTTATGATTTTGGTTGCATACAATGTAAGCAAATGCTGCACGCAACGAACATCGTTGAACAATGTAGTGCAGTTGAAAATTAAGGCAATGAATCAAAATCAAAAATGATTCTGATTCCAAATCGTTTTTAACAGAAAACACTTAAAAATTTATTAGGGTTAGAGTATATAATGTCAGATTAGATTAGCTATAGTAAGTAAGACAGCCAATAGATGGCGCTAGTGGCGAGGGTAACTCTAACTATAATTTTTTGTTTTGCGTATTTTAATGGAGTTTTTAACATAAAAAGAGAGGATCAGATACGCGACTGTTGTTTTTATGTACCAACAGCGTGCAGTCAGTCTTCAGTCTTAGCTGAAGCGAATCGGTTTCTTATTCCACTGAAATCTGGCTAGAAAGAGTAGTTGTTAAAACTGCAAGCTTACGTTTCCCCCCTTCTCCCCAGTGTTGCCTACTTCATCATAATACTTATATACATATAAAAAATTATAAAAATATACATGTAGTTAAAATTTTGTTAACTTATACAGTAGTTTTCGTTTTATTGATCCCAGTAAAATTCACACTCAAGTCTTATAAAAAATGCGATACTAAAGTTATTTATAATTGATCTTTTCCTAAAGATCGAATATACTAACATAAAATATTGTCAAAAGTTCGGTTATACAGTAGTTTCCGCTTAATCGAGCCATCAAAAATGGACTCTCAAAGTTAGAACTTAAGTTATTTAAGACGGCTACCTCACAAAAAAAAAAAATTTTAATAATTTTTCTAGAATTCAGGTAGGTATACAGTAATTTCCGCTTAATTGAGCCACATCAACTACAAACACTTTCACACTGAATTTATTTATAATGATCATCTAAAAAATTGAAGGAGATACCAGAAAAAATTAAAAAAAAGCAGATATACAGTAGTTGTCGCTTAAGTGAGCCAAAATACCAAAAATTCACACTCAAGACTTATAAAAAAAACTTATATGAAGTTGTACAAATAAGATACTTAAAAATTTATCAATAAATTAGTTACATAGTAATTTCAACTTAATTTCACCGTTTTTGGTGCAATTATCCAGTGAAATCAGTTTTCCGATAATCGGTTAATTGCTGAATTATTAAAGGTAAGAAAAATCCGCTTAATTGTGCTGACTACGAGACCCAATTTTAAGTAGGAAAAAGCTTAATATTTTATGAAGAAAATTTCCATGAGAAAAATTGAAGCGAAAAAATCAATTAATTGCAAGGAAACTACTGTATTTCAAATAAGCTATTATCTCTATATTGAGAGAATTGAATTCACTCTCATTAAATAGAAGCCAATGACTGTGATTGATCTGAACCAATTGAAACTGAACCGTAAGATATTTTCTTTTTTTTGAGTATTTTTACAAAATTTAGAAAATACAGACAGATTTATGTAAATTTTCATAGTTACTGGTTGCTGTGGCGTAGTGTTAGAACATTATGCTGTCACGAAGAATGTCCAGGGTTCGAATCTCGGCCCAGGCAAAATTCACAAAGTAGGAAAAACAAGTTTTCTACACAGCCCCATCTTGGCAGGCAATGGCAAACCTACAAGAGTAAATATTGGCTATGAAAAGCATTACACTTCGCCGTTCGGGTTCAGCACAAAACTGTAGGTCCATTCATTTACAAATATAACAAGCACAACATGAGTGGATACGAAAAGCTCGACCTAGGTCCTCCATGGGCTGTTGTGCTATTAAAAGAAGAAGAAGAAGAAGTGTAGCGTCCTTAATGAGTTTTGCTATAATACAAACATATCCCTCGTTTCCTTCAATACAATCATAACTCAAAAAGCATTATTTCTTGGAAAACCCATATAAACTTTTCAAATTCTCAAGTAATTCTCCCTCACCTTTTCGGTTAGTTTTAACATTCCGGTTCGTACAACCTTACATATTATTTGTATAAAATTATCTATTTGTAAGACCAACGACTCAAGCAATGAACCATTTCGCCGTGTAAGTTTGGTTATTACAACCCTTTTAATAAAAAACAGATTTTATCCTATATTGAATCTGAAGCTTAGTTTTTAGAAGATCCATTTGATGGAATATATCAACAAAACTCATTAAAAAAAAGTAAGTATGAATCAATCGTGAGTTACGAATAGTATAGTATATTTTTAATTATTTCTTTCATAAATTGCAACATATAGTAAAATTTTGAAGTTCTAGGAAAACGAATAAACTTACTAACCTATCAATTTTACTTTTAATTTTCAAGAAAATTACCTGAAAAAAGCATACCAGCAAAAATTTTCTGAATTTTTAGTTATAGTTAAAATTATCTACATGCTTTATACATATATAATTTGCTCTGCTGGCATAACAAGACGCGTGCTTCACATATAATCGATCAAAAAGTGATGACGTTAATGACGTTGTTTTTTTTATTTTTTTTAATATGAAGTAAGTATTATTAAAATTTCGTAGAAGTTCAACGAAATTGAAATCTTAATCATATATCGAATGCTATGTATATCTTCTAGTTACTACGGCTGCTTCTTGAACGCAGTTCATCGTCGGTTTTATGCTATTCATTATTTGCAATTTAAAACTAAAGCGCGTTCTTTGATTTTGTTTCAGCACGTATTATTTTCACATTTACTCATCGGCAATTCGAGTATAAATACATGCGATGATGATTAAAATATTCAATATTGCAAGGTCAAAAATTAGCATTTTAATTTAAAATTTTTATTGATAATCTTCGAGAGAAGAGCACGAGGTTTTTTGGATTGCTATTTTATGCAATATGCAATTATTATAAAAGTCACTCAAAAGCGAATTATTTAGAGCTGACATTTTTTTCTTTATTTTTTTTTCAAATTAACTTTAAATTATAAATTGCAACCTAGAAAAGAGGAAACTATTTAAAAGTTTAGCAATAATACTGTGCTCATTGAGAGGATTTAACTTTCTCTCTCCGCGGAATCTAATGAGTGCGATTTGTTGATTGAAAGGAACACATTTGAAATTGGCCAATCACAATCGTTGCTTTCCATTGAGTGGAGTAAAACTCTTTGCTTTTGCAGGGTGACAATTAATAAAAAGTAGAAAAAGTATTGTAGTTTTTCTGCAATTTTGTATTCTGCAATTCTTGTATTATTCTGCGTAATCGAGAGTAAATCTGATTTAATTAATGAGTGGTCTAGATTTCATTTACATTCATAGTTATTTATTTCACGATGTCAAATAAACAGTCAGTTATTATAACAGGCAAACGGGAGATTACGCGGCAGCTTCGAATTCCTTGTTCGTTAGTTTCTCGTGATGTTAAACGGTTAAAGGAGCTGGGTACTGAAGGTGATCGTCCAGGAAGAGGCAGAATATACACCTTCAATACTTCCACGAATCGCCAAATCTTTTAAAAGCGGGTGCAGCGTAATTCAACTTCTCTAATTCCATGAGAAAAGTTACTCACGAAACTGGCAACAATCGTACACCAGTTCGACTCTAGTCTAGCTAGTAAAAAATGAACTAGGACGACGCAATGCTTACAAGCTCGAAAAATGTCAGTTACTTTCGGATGAAAACCAGCGCGTAAGACTCCAAAGATTTTGCCTACTTCAACGTCGGGCCGGAGGAATTGGATAGAAAAAAATCGCCTTAACAGATGAAAAGTTGTTTACTATTAAAAAAGCGAATAACCACAAAAATGACAGAAACTGGTCAACAGCGGCTACTGGGCCATCATTCGTCATTTCACATCGCCAAAATTCGCGATCCATCATGGTATGGGGTGGGATTTGCGCAAATGGCAAGATACCCTTGATTTTTGTGGAACAATTAGTCGAAATCAACCAAGAAGTTTACCGTCGTGAAATTTTGGAGTCTATGTTATAGACATACAGCAAGACTCTGCTCCAGCTCACAAATCCAAAACGACACAAGAAGGGCTCATTTACCTTATTTTATCATATCATATTCGCCAGATCACAATCTGATGGATTACAACATATGATCCATTTTAAAGGCCAATGTCTGCGGTACACGTCATAAAAACTTGCAGTCGCTGAAACAATCGTTGTGTTGTGAATGGGATCGAATAACTGTGGAGGAGATGCGGCCCATAGCCAAAATTTTTAGCAAAGGGTGACTGACCACTTCGAAACCGGATGAATATATTTTTACTTCTGTCTGTTTTTTGTTTTTAATTAAAATAATTCTTTTATGTCCATAACTGTTGTATACACTTATTAATCGTCACCCTGTATGCATATTAGTTAAATTTCGCTAGTATTGCACTCAAAGTTTCCATCTGAAGAACTCAATGGTAAGTGTTTTGTACTTGTTTGAACTCGATTGATTTCAGGTTAATTTTTTTATCTCACACATCATAAAATTATCACCTATTCGCCTCGTACTCGTATTACTAACATTCTCTTAATCCAATATATTATTAACGTAAGTATGAAATATTCCTCATTTTAACACGTACTTACTGACCCCTATCCAAAAACAATAAGATACAGGTGATTTCCTTATGAGCAGGCAATAATACTTAGGTAGTAAAGTTAAACAAATCATTTCAGTGTTATACATAATCGTATGTGCAATTATATAGAAACAAGTATGAGCTACATATGCAATTATGCGAATAAGCATTAAACCGCATTTAAGACGTGCCACAATAAAAAATATATATAAAAAACTCTGTGAGCAAACTTACAAGTGTTGCAGACAAGCAGTAATTATACACCATCATCATCATCATCATCATTATCATCATCATATAAACATGATTTACCCAAGTGTTCAGCAATTATAGATCAAGTTTAATTTCTTGGCCGTTGCTCTTTTTTTCTTCTCTTTTCTGATATTGTGTATTTTGAATCTACAATTTATTCTTAACAATATACTTCCTCAGTGATTAACAACGCACAATTATGGTAGGTACATGAAAATATATGAAATATCTATATAAATCATAATAAGAGAGCAAGGAACAACCGAAATGTTCATCATTCAATTCAGGTGTCACTATTCGAGTTTCACACACATGCATGCATGGCATGCAACTAATGCTAAGCTACATTTTTACGCATCATGAATGAATTGAAGCAGGAGCAGCACACATGCGCCACAACGTCGCTAAACCTGAGTCCCTTCTACTGTCTACAATGTAAAAAGCACCTCATGCTGTGCCGCTGATTTGTTGCTCCTTTGGCAATGCGCTGATTGCTAATTTTCGCTTGATATACGAGTATGAGTGTATAACGCAGTCGGTATAATTTCATAAGTTTTCATCTTTCCTAATTAAATTTAGGTCAATCTCGAACCATTCTGCCAAATACCATCAATAAACATTTCAACACGACCTTGTTGCTTGTCAAATAAAATCAAATCAAAAATCACCTGTAATCATGTGGTCAAGAGCATGTAAGCGTATTTACTTATGCCTACAAAATTTAAAAACTATTCGGAACAATTTCTATGGAGTTATGTATACCGATGCACACGTGTTTCTGCATGCTACGGAGTTAATTATTTGTGCAAAATTAATTCTGATTTGGAAATTAGAACAAAATTCTACGAACGATCACTGAGGAAGATTGTACAGATATAATTATTTTGATTTAATGATTCGAATTTTTGTTTGTAGTTAAACCATTGGCAAATATTAATTTTTGAGACGTTTTTTTAAATGTCGAAAAATAAATAAAATAAATAAAAGTTATGATAGTGGTAAAAATATTTAGATATAAGGAAGGAAGTACAAATTTAATTAGCTGCAATTTGAATTTTAATATACATACAGTCTGTTCAACAAAAAACGTTACTCTCTTACTCAGTTAACTTCAAAAAAAAAAAAAAAAAAAATCAGAATGTGCTATTTTACATAAATACATATTGTTGTGGTTGTCGACGCATACATTTTAATTTAGTTCTGTTTGTACTTTCCACTGTAACACGTGTAAACAAAATGAGTGTGCAGTTCAAAAAATGTTTCGAAGCGAGCTTTTTAACAAAGCATCCTAAAGGGCCTCAATGGTCAGTTAAAAAAACTGCAAAATATCTTAAGTGCAAGTAGTTGCACATTTGTTAAGAGGTGGTCTGAACGTTATTCAGAAACAGGAAACGTTGACGACGAACCAGGATGAGGCCGAAAGTCTACCACCTCCACGCGGCAGGATAAAGTCATCTTTGGGCTTGAAAAAAATTCAATAATCAGTTTAAGGGAAGCAAACAAAATTTTATCGGAGAAGGGGTTGGATATATCCTTAAACACGATTCGCGACAGACTTCAGCAATCAGGCATAAAACATAGCAGTCAAAACCATTGCTTTCACAAAAGCATGTTGAATAGCGTCTTGGGCTTACACAAACATCGATCGAGATTGGACCAAAGTAATATTTACAGATGAATCCACTTTTGTGTTGTTAAATCCAATTAAACATGTTTGGTTGAAAAATGCCGAAAAATTTATTCAACGAAGTGTAAAACATCCGCAGAAGGTTCATGTCTATAGATGCTTCTCTGCCCAAGGATTTGGCTTTCTTAAGTGCTTCACGGAAAATTTAAATACCGTTAGAATGCTGAAGTTGTATAAGGATTGTCTATTAATGTCAGCTGAATTATTATATGGGAGAAATAATAAATATCCATCGATTGGATATTACAAGAAGATAACGACCCGAAACACAGAAGTAAACTATGCACTAAGTGGAAACACAGTGGATCACAATATTACAACTTTGGATTGGCCCTCTCAGTGACCAGATGGAAATCCCATAGAGAATGTGTAGGCTCTAATGAAAGCTACGATATCCAAAAAAAAAATAAAATCATCAAAACATTTTATTCAATTGCTCAAAAGCACGTGGAGGTCTCTTTCCGTGGAATATGCTGAAATTCAAGCTGCGAGTTGTAGCCAAAGATGCCAAGCAATTATAGACAATGCAGGAGATTAGACCGCATATTAAACTTCCTGTCGAAAACCATAATAATATGTATTTCTCAAAAATAAAACACTTTTTCAAATAAATGTAACATACAGTCTGTTGGAGAAATACGTTTTTTGTTGAACAGACTGTATGTATGAAAAATGTTATAACAATCGGAAAGATTTGTGTTTACTTCTTTCTGACACTTCAATGTAGCAATTCAGCTCCATTTTTAAACATTCGAGTATATGAATCAACGATTTTGGAACAGAATGGTAATTTTAGTTTCATAGCCAGCAGGGTGATTGGGATGATGGTTCGCCCTTTGATTGATAATGTCTTGGTAGAAAGTATCCAATGTTATATAAAAAGTATCACGTAACATTTGTCGTATCGACAAATGTTTAGTGCCTCCGCTATCTCCTAGCAGCTTGTGTATCGATCTTCCTCTACCAGTTGCAAAATTTCATCGGCTTTTTCAGGGGCTTTCAGTGCATCTTTGATATAGAAATTTCCGGAATGGAATCGTGCAAACCACTCCTGGATTGCACTAACCGTAAACCGCACAAATTTTTCGGTACGTTTTTGCAGCGTTTTTCCCTTTTCTATAGTAAGAAAACATCACATAGTATATTTCTTCAGATATTTCACTCATTTTCAAATTAATGTAACTTTTTACGCTAGCGACGAATTACACAACTGTCTTCTCACAAAATGTATCCTGAAATATCACCTTTAAAATATGGGTTCGTTAATCGAACAACAGACTGTAGGTCCTTTTCATTCATGTACAAATATGACACGCACAACATGAGTGGATGCAAAAAGCTCGGCCTTTGGCGCTACATGGTGTCATAGTCGAAACTGATAAACTAAAGTTCATTGTGGTAAAGGCATAACACCTGCTACAATGGCTGTCTATCCCTTTATCGGTGTGATTTCATTCCGTCTCTGATTGTCCCTCCTTCTTTCTCCCACCTATCAATCTTCCTTCCATTCAACACAATGTTCTGCATTCATAGGGCTACACCCTGAGTGTTGAATATATCAATAAAAAAAAATAAAAAAATTTAAAATTTATGGCTACCAACACTAAAAATCGAAAACCGCGGATCCTTTTGATATTTGTAAACATTTCTTCGAATAAAATATGAACTATGAGGATACATGGGTATGCTGGTTATTTAGTAGAAGGTGTAAAATACAAATACTGACATGAGGGTCAAAGAGAAAACTTAAGGGTCACGATAGTTACCCTATTAAGAATCATGTTTACGCTACTGAGTTGATCGATTTCTAAGATTTTCTAAAGTTTCAAAACATATAGCCAGTTTCATGATACGAAATTTCTGGTGGTAGAAAAGTCAGATTCCCTTTCAAACGATGTCCAATAAATTCAACAAGAATAAAGAATCCAATCGGTTTTTGGGTTATTTTATATAAGTACTACTGTGGGCAAAAGTTAGTAAGACTTTTTAATTTAAATTTCGCGCGGAAAGCCATTCATCAAAATATTATTTTTTTAAGGTTGGTATGACTGTCGGTGACATCTGTGCCAAATGTCACATCAAAATAATCATTAGTGTTTAGTATACGCTTGTCTTTCTGAAGTACAAAAAGTGCATTCGGCGATTTTCACAATGAGTGAAATTATTCAACAAAGAAGTTCCATTAAATTTTGTGTGCGGAATCAAATCAAATTTCTGGTGCCGAAACGTTCAGAATGTTGCAAAAGGCCTTCGGTGATAATTGTATGTCGCGAGCAAGTGTTTTTGATTGGTACAAATTGTTCAAAGATGGTCGAGAACGCGTTGACGACGAACCACGTCCAGGACGGCCATCAACATCAACTGATGATAAACACGTCTGGTCAATAAAATCAAGGAATTGGTGCTCGAGAATCGAGAATCGACGATTAACAGTCAGAGACCTTACTGGCATCGTTGGAATATCGGAAGGATCAGTGAAAACCATTTTAAAACATCATTTGGGCCTAAGAAGAGTGAATGCACGATTGGTTCCAAAATCACTGCATTGGTTTTACGAGACCATTTTGCCAAAAATTCGACTGATATCGTTCCGCAACCACCCTATTCGCCTGACTTAGCACCGTGTGACTTTTGGCTATTTTCTAAACTCAAAAAACCGCTTCGTGGACACCGTTACCGTTTTGAGTCAATTGAAGACATTAAACATGAATCGCTAAGCGCATTGAAGGCTATTCCGGAAATTGACTTTAACAACTGTTTCGAGAATTGGAAAAAACGTTGGCACAAGTGTATTGTGGCCGGGGGGGGGGGGGGGGGATTACTTTGAAGGGGACGAAATAGATTTGGAAGAATGAATAAAAAAATTTGAAATTATGAACAAAGTCTTACTACTTTTTGCCCACAGTAGTAATATTTGAATTGATATTCCAAATATAAATAGGGATTAGGCGCACTTCTCTTAGAAGAATGTCAAAATAGGGGAAAATACGTAGAAGGTTCAATGTGATATAGAATCGAAACGCCTCGCTGTCAGTAAAATATCTCGACTAATGTTTCTAAATGCTTCACTGACCTGCATATAGCTTCTCTCGGTCTCTGGGGATGAGTACAATTGATTTCAGGCAATTGAGTTCAGGCCTTCCAACATGTGAAAAAATACTTGATAAACTTTATGGTAGGCACTCTTTTACTTAGTATGACCTAATTAATCCTACATTAGCTTGATGTGAGGCATAAAAGTATTTAGGCATTAAATTTGATTTTAAAGTTTCGTTTTTTTTTACATAAATTCATACATACTTACCATAGTATTCTTAAGTTTTATAATATTGGCACATGTTAAATGTGTTCATATCTCAACAACGTCTGCATTGACAGAGCAATACAATTTGTTTTTCCTAGTAATCTACATTTTTCTTTAGATATATCTAGTTTGTTATTATTGTTGTATCAACGTAATATTTTATTTTTATTTTATAAATTAGTTAATTTTATTAAGGAGAGTTTGTTTAATGGTCATTGCTGCTGGTTGATCTTCATCACGGTCATATTTCGCCTGCCTTGCCGCAGGGTGCCAATTTTGGGATATCATCAACCACAACCACGCGTCGAATATGTATAAAATAATAAAATACAAAAAGAAAAAAAAAATATGTGCATCAGAAGCTGTAACTGCAACAAAAAAAAAAATAAACAACAACAACATTTCGATTCGAAACCCCAACGCGCTTCGGCGACATACCAACATGCAAATGTTTTCAATATAAGTTACTGTGTCAACAGGTGAAATTGTTGTCACGCGGCGGCAGCTCCGGCAGCGGTGCATTGGCTGCCTTCAACGATGAACGACGAGTGCAGTACGCGTGCGCATGCGTGCACCGGAATATGAACTTTTAGTTTTTCGTTGTTATTACAACGAGTTAAAAAGCAATAGTAGCAACTTACGACGTGGTAGAGGATACGAGTGAGCACCTACATACATACATACATACATACATACATAATTGCGGTGTTGTATGTAGTAGTTGAAGCCGCCGCCATCGTTGCCACTGAGACCGCGCAGCTTCATCAAGGAACGTCGACAAAGTCAACGACAACATGCACTACTGGCTTTATATCAAGTTTCCAGGCCAGTGTAATTGTGACAGTGCGACAGACATACTCAGCCGCCAGCAGTACGCAAGAAATAAGCAATGGTGGAAGTGGAAGTACTCTTAGTCTATATGTTTGCATGTAGGTATGCAGTGGAGAATGATGATCATGATGATCATGATCGTGATGATGACGACGCGTGAGTGCCAGAAGCTTTATTTCTCGCTACCGATAAGGCAGCCGCCTCAGGTTTGACAGCAGCGTTGATTGGTTTGCTTGCAATCGTTTTGATGGCTGCTGTGGTTGTTGTTGTCGTTATACGTACGTGACCGTACGTTGGCCGTGTGTGACACACGACATGTAAATTGGTTGATACAATTATTATTATATGTATATATGTGTAATTTATGATAATACACTGAAAATAACAACAAACAGGGCTTTTATCTAATCATTTAACCTGCCGTTATTGGACGTTTTCTGATTTCTACAGAAAGAAAGTTATTGACGATAAACTTTCACCTAAGACGAATGAAACACAACTCGTTGGTATTCTAAAGAGCCTTGACAGGAACTCTTATCAAAATTGGGACAGAATTTAAGGTTTTTCTAACGAATATCGTTTCTTTGAACAGAGCCTGAAGAGAATTCTCGTTTTCTGTAACAATCTCTGGTTGATCTCTGGTTATCGAAAACTTGGTATTCATCCCTAGTTATTTTCTTCCCAGTTAAAACGAAGCCTACATTATATACATTGTATACATTATAAGATTCGTAATTTTTAAATGATTTGGTCACAATCCTAGGGGAAATTGAGCTCAATGTGATACAGCCCTAATGCAAAATTTCGTATCCAGTGCACTACATGTTAAGACTTTGAAGTGGCACTGTGCCTCCATAAGCGAATGTAATATTTTTATTTTGTTTTTAGTGCAAGATATCTTTATTATATAATATTTAAGTAAGAAAAGCAGTACTTTTACTTTTACTTTTAATGGCACAACAGCCCATGGAGGGCCGAGGAGGAGGCCGAGCTTTTCGCATTCACTCAAGTTGTGCGTGTTATATTTGTACATGATTGGAAGGGACCTACAGTTTAATGCCGAATCCGAACGGCGAATTGAAATGAAAACGAAATGAATTGAAAGAAAAGCAGTAACTAAACTCAAAAACTTATCTTTATTTAACGACAGTAGTTAAAACAAAATAAATATTCCAAACACAAAAGTAATATATCTACAATTATATAAAATAAAATAAAATTCAAGTTAATATTAAATAGAAAAATATTATTTAGTCACTTCCCCTTTCACTTTAAAATTTAGTTTAGTCTAGGATGGTACAAATCAAATTATCACAGGTTGTATGACTAAAGATTCCTAGATATGAAGAAGCTTTTCGTTTAGATAACTCATTTTTAATTTTAACTCGATTTTGCTCAACTTCGACTTTGATTGAAGACACGTCGGAGATTGGCGAAAGCCAAGAGAGTAGATATATTAAATCTATGGTTCCATTTAGATTAGATTTTAAGCATACTCTGCAAGGTATATACATGTTCTTTGTCTCTTAAACCCCGTTATTACATTTTCCTGGAGAATACCAAAAAGATTTGGCATGACAACCTAAATGACTAAAGTACCGGCAACACTATGTCCACTGTTCTTTTTTATCCCTTATCGATTTACCTCTGTCTCCTCGAACAGAGATTTTGATGCTGTTATTTCTATATCGAGGAATTTGTCTTTTTGTCAATTTTTAATTTTTCTCTGGAAAATTTAAATCGCTTTATTGAATTATTCATTGCCTATTTAGCGAGTGATTTGAACTTGAATTCCGAGACATTTGTTTAATGAAATGCGTGAATGAATATTGTTCTTCACTTACGCCTTACTTATCCGAGTGGAAATAATTATAGACAATGAACCCGTTTATGTCATAAATTATCACACGATTTAAGTTCATGATTTGTGATAATTTTAATTACCAAACTAAGTATAATTTTTATACTTAGTTCTTTCCAGTGTAAACTGAAATATTATCAGAATGTTAAAATGTGGCCTTAGGTTACCTAATTCATTTTTCCTTTTTTTTTTTTTGGTAAGAAAACTCGTTTGCTCGTTTCATTCAATTGCAATTTTTCATATAATTACAATATGTTCTCCTTTTTTTTAAATCCGAATTTGATTTTTGTTGAGCGATAACAATAACAAATGCTCATCGTTCGCTTGTCTTTCGTTGCTAAGATGTAATCACTGATCACTGATCGCTATTCGCTGCCAACAAAAAAAAAAAAAAAATGTTGATAGCGTTTATTTTAGATCGAAATCGAGTCATCGAGGTTGTCGCTCAACGTGGATGGCTGCAATCACTGATGGCATTTTGTATATTGACTGTTGGCTGCTGGTGACTGTGAGATGGAATAGAGTAATTGTGTCTCTGTTGGGCAGTTTGCATATATCTTTTATGTGAAAGTTTCATCATTCAATAATGAAAATGAAAACAACAGTTGACATTGAGGTTGATGTATTAGTGAATCTCAGAGTACTGGTGTACGAGATAATATAAAATATTTGATGCTCAGTAATGCCATTTCTAAAAGTTTTTAAGCTTAGCATTTTCAATTTTCAGTATTTGCACTTTAGTTAATATCTTTCATGTGCACTTAAATATCATTTAAAATAAATTTATATTAATCATTTAGATCTATGGTTTTTGAAACCCTACAACAATAAAACTTGGTCGTTACATGACTTAAAAACTATGATTGAAAAATATTTCAAAATATCCTATCTTCAGGGATGAAGTCCACGAAAATGATTGACTTAATAATATTAATTTCCATATCTTGGTAAACTTTTTCTCTATTTGGCAATTTTATGAACCAAGCTTAGTTTATGGTAATTTTCGAAGGCCGGCGGGGAAAAGCTGGTGTTTCTGGAAACCATATCAGCTATATACATATGTATGTAGCTCGAAGGTTGTAAGTTTTTCAACCACTGACTTACTATTGTGGTAATTTATAAATTATCTATGTTTTTTATGAGTATTTATTTGAATTGTGTGTGAAAGAGAGCAAATTTTTAAACTTAATAACGGAAAAAGGAAAATGTTTGTGGGTTATCAACTATGCCTATTAGTACAAGTGTAGAGTATAGAATGTATGTATAAGTAGGTTACTTCAGAGTTAAGTTTCATTTGATTTTTGATATTAGTCTCATTCATTGTGGTATTAGAAACTTAACTCCGAACTTCAAAATGTTTAAAAATCTATTGATATTTTATTTCATATGGACAATATCAGGAAACGATTTAATGTGTTACGGAGAGGAACTTGTGATCAAGATGTACAAGGTGGCATGTGAGAAAGTGAATTTCGATTACGTGGCACGCAATTACTCATGTGATTTAAAAGCGTGCAATCGGCATAAAAGTGTGGCTAACATGAGTGGCTGGCTGTTCCAACCTGTGCGAAATGTTACGGTATTAATTATAAAGGATGAGAAAGGGTGACAAGAGCTTGGTTTTTGAAAATTCAAAAAAAAAAAACACAGAAATTGAACAAAAGTGAAAAATCAATAAATCAATTCCTGCCATTTACTTTTTAAAGATAATTTCACTTAAATGTTGTCCGCGGCTACGCTTCAAGTGGTCCATTCTGAAGGTCCAATTTTGGCACACTTTCTCACACATTTCGTATGGCCTATGGTCTATAGGGACTGACAAGAGACTTAACATAGCCTAACAAAAAATAGTATAACGGGGTCAAATCACACGATCTTGGGGGTCAATTGACTGCACCAAAACGTGAGGTTAACTGCTCACAAAATTCGCCCCTCAATTGATGCATGGTTTCGCATGTAGTGTGGCATGTGCCACCATCTTAATGGAACCACATATCGGCCGAGTCCAATTCCTGCATTTTCGTCAAAAAAAGTCTGTTATCATAGAATGATACCTTTCTCCATTCATCGTAACGTTGCCACCTTCATCGTCTTTGAAGAAGTACGGCCCAATGATGCCGCCTGCCCATATACTGCACCAAACAGTGTATTTTTCGGGATGCATTGGTAGATACTGAATTGCCTCTGGCTGGTCTTTACTTCAACTACGGCAATTCTGCTTATTCACGTAACCATTGGGCCAAAAATGAACCTCGTCGCTGAAGACAATTTTGCGATAAAAAAAACTGATCCTCATCCAGCTTTCTAAGGCCCATTCACCGAAAATTCGACGTTGTGGTATGTCACCTGGCTTCAGTTCTTGCACCAGCTGTATTTTGTATGGCATTAATCCGAGATCTGTGGGTAAAATCTTCCAGGTGGTCGAATAACACAAACGGATGGACATCATATCGCGATCTTCTTCAACACTGGCGGATACAGCAGCAATATGTTCTTCGGTACGCACTCTATGGATACGATTTGGTGGATTGATGTCCAATAAAGTGAAACTTGTGCGAAATTTGGTCAGAATGAGCTGAATAGCCTGCTTTGTGGGTCGATTATGACGACCATAAAATGGACGTAGCTTGCGAAACACATTTTGTACGAAATTTGATAATAAATTTCAATAATTTACAAACGTTGCTCAGGCGTAAGACCATTCTTGATGAAATGGCAAATCAAACTGAGAATTTTTTACTTTGACACATGTCAAGAATCACGCGTGAACTATCAGAAATATAAACGTTAAAAACCATGTAGCAAAAAAATTACCCTTTACTTGTTCAGAACTGCAGTAGTTTTCGCTTATAACGAGCTTCAAGGGACGGAGAAAAGTTTAAATTTAAATGAATTCGTTATAAGTGAAAAGTTCTTCATTAATTGAACATTTCATTACAAATAATAATTTTTGTGTACAATATTATAAGTTTGAATATTTTCAGGTTCAATTGCAACTTTTCAGATACTATTCGCAATTTCGCCCATTTTTAGTAAAAATCAATTTGAATTTTTGTCAAGCGATAGCAGGAAATGTGGTGAAAAGTTTTTATATAAAATTTATAGTACGAAACATACGAAATACCACAAATATTTTACAACCGTGTCCGATAAGTGTAAGAAATTACTTAGATTTACTCTTTAAATTCGATTTTACCTAATTTTCCTATTCGCTTCTGAATAGGCTCACATTCTCTGCCGATGCAATGTTGTCACAACTACATTGTAAACTTCTTTGTGTTACTTACGATCTATTGACGTTCAATGGAATTCGGGCGAAGTTTGAGGGTTATTTTATCAACGCTGCGCTGCTTTAGAACACTGTTGGGCATAAACATGCATGCTTGTGTATCTAAAGCATCGACAGCGCTGTTGTTGTTGTCAACCAACATGATTTGCGTTGACAAAATTTCTCTCAAACTTCGCCTGAATTCCATTGTTGTTCGTCAATAGTTCGTAAGCTACAGGACAGCATTGCGTCGGCAGAGTTCGTAAGTTCGTAAGCTACACGACAGCATTGCATCGGCAGAGAATGTGAGCTATCGGCATCACAACTTAAAACTTTAACCAGAATCATTACATACATATATATGTATTTGTTAAATATTTTCTTTAAAGGGTTTCGTATATGCACGTGAACTCTGGGTGGATGCTCGTACTTTTAAATTCAATCCACCACTGGGCAGATATTTAGGACTTGCTGTTATGCACGAAGGATATCCGCCAAAACTTTTGGCAGAAATTTCCTTCTATGTAGATGCTTATCGTAAAAATATTCAAGGAAATAGAATTAATGAAAAATGAAAAAAGTATAGAAATAACAGAGAGTAACATTCATTCAACAGAACTTTTCGTTAAGTTTCGCTTTAAAAGTGTTATAAATTATATTGTACTGAACAACAGCTAAACGATTTAATCTTATATAAGTAATTAAAATGGCATCATTGGTTTTTCTCCAGCACGTCATAATTTTTTTAACTGCTTTTTGTTTTTCAATACATTTTTTTTTTAATTCTTAGCATCCGATAATTTTTATGAATCAGGTCAACACAACGTATTTGGGTTTTCAGTATCTGATTTGTATTTACACATTACACATTAAATACTTATTAAAGAAAAGTTATTACGTAAAATTTGGCTTTTGTATCTACTTAAAAGAACGAAATTATAGATTTGAAAAAATTTATATTTTATGTAAAAATAAAGCAAACTGTTTCTACAATTTTTATTTACAAGAGAATTATTTTTAATCAAATAACTAAGTAACTTACGAACAATTTTTTACAATTACACATTTTACCTTTTTCTTTTGTGATTGTTTGAACACTCTCGTATTAGATCCTAAATGTAGTCTCCCATTCCCATCATACTCTCATTGCATTGAACCCTAGTCAATCATGAGGAGAGTCCAGCGCCTGAGAGTATGGTTCCCTCTCCTTTTTCTTCATGAGGTCGTAGACCGGGCTTTTCGCATTCACTCATGTTGAGAGTGTTCTAAGTATTTATATTTTGTACATGAATGGAATGGACCTACAATTTAATGCCGAGTCCGAACTCAAAGTTGAAAAGCTTTCCTAAGGCAATTTTTACTCTTACATATGTGTGTTTGCCATTGCCTGCCAAGTGGTGGTGCCGTCTGAAAAAATTTTTTTTTTCCATCGTTTTTTTATTTCACTTGTGATGAGATTTGAACCCGGGACACTGTGCGTAGTAACCAACGCACTACCAACTACGCCACGGTTCCCCTCGAACCGACATGTCATTTGGATTTCAGTGCAATACTAGAGCGTATCGGTTGAGCTAAAGCACGAAAGGCGGATTTGATAGAAAAAGTATAACGCAAAGCAATAATCTGTAAGATATGAGATTTCTTTATGTGATTTTTTAATCACTTACACTCCGTTTTTTATTATTGAAATTTCAATATATTCATTACTTTTATTTATTGTTTGCTCTATTTTTGCTAAAAAATAAATACAATGCTAAGCTTTATGTGTAGAGGCACGCTTTAAAAAGCACGTAAGCTGGTAATTTTCTCTTTCATCTGGGACTTTTATTTTCTCTCCACGGTCCTGCACCCACGTGGTTGCAATTGATATGCCTTAATTTTTCTGAATTTTCAGTTTAGGTGCCATATTAGTTTGTAATGCCTATAAGCAATGGAGTCTATGTCAAGCGAAGTTGATTCTGAACGAAATTAGTTCATATTCAATATCAATATTTGCATAAAAATTATTATAAAATCTTTTAATACATACATTAAATGCAATGGCACTGGTTGATAGGATTTTGGAATGATGGGGATTTTTATTTTTATTCCGTATAGTGGGTCGAAAAAGTCAACCTCAATTAGTCAATGTTCCTAAGAGGTCGATATATCATTTTTATCACCATACCTAGCCAACATACTAAAACAATAGACTAAAATATAGTATATTCCTCCATTTAAAAAAAAAAAATGTTCTTCCAGTTTTACGCTGCGTTTAAACCGCCCGAATTTTGAATGAAGGTTCTTTCGCTAAGAAATTGTAGCTAATAAATTTTCATTCGTACTACCATTTACGCCGGCTGGCCGTACAAACATCAGAAGCCATTTTGTTCGCTTGCCCGGTGTAGATGGCAAATTATAATGTTCCCAAACATCAACCAAAGCAGAGTTGATATTTTTTTTTGATTTTTTTTTTTTAGTAAGAAACTTATTCTGCTGGCCACTCTATATTTATAAATTTACATATTTTACAAAAACTTCAAAAAACTTTTTTAGCAAAATGCACAGAAGATAACCACCATACGTTGTCAGAATTGCATTGCACTATTCGTCAACTACGTTTTTATTTCTCTTCCCATTGTTATTTTTGTTTACTTCATTTTCACAATTACTCAAAATCAGCATCGAACTCAGACCGATCATCCCGAACGAAGAATTTTTCCTTCATGAGGAGTATGTATGTAACCGTTCACACACACCGCCTGAACATTGTTGCTGAACATTTTATAGCGAATACACCGGCCGATCGAATGAAGATTCTTTCGTTCGTTCGGGCGGTCCAAACGCGGCATCGTGACAAATCACGTAAAACGTTGCAAAGATTGAATAAGAAAGAAGGCAATTTTTTGCAGGTTTACTTATCGAATAGAGCAACTCGACATCATGGATCACGTTAGCATGAGCTCTTATACTATATTAGTTGGGATGTGTACTAAGTATTTAGTGTAGGGTTGTGTACAGTGTGTGTGCAGGCAAGCAGGTTGATTACATTTTGTATTTTAAATATCACGGTATGGTAATATGTTAGTATATAATTTTTTTCATTCATTATATCATTTAATTATATAAAGCATAAGATATTTGTAATGAATTTCTAATTATTCTAGGGTTCACTTGCAACTTTTCAAATATTATTCCTAATTTCGTCCATATTTCATAAATATGACATTGAATTTTTGTCAAATGGTAGCAGGAGATTCGGTACGAAATTACTATCTTAAAACATTTATACGCACCGTGTTACATGCATCAAATATTATGCAGTCATGCCCGATAAGTGTAAGGATATTATGAAATTGTTTCGCTCGACTGACTTGGAAACTTTGTAACGTAAAGCTTTTAAGCAAAAATGCCATCAGCGTTTCATCACATGGGCATTACTGCAATTCTGGATACTTAAACTTGTTATCCATTTAAGGGTTATGTACAGGGTGTTTTTTTAGAAGTGTGGTTTTGAGGAAGAAATAATGCTCATATAATTTAATGGTATGGCCAAGAATTTAGGTTTATTATAAAGATAAGGATTTGCCATTATATTTTAAAAACGATTTCGAGCAAGTGGTTTTGAGGCTGGTTCGAATAAATTCCAGCCGAGAGGCCCAATTTTCGACCACTTTCTGCAGCAATTCTCTTCCAAGGCGTCAATCGTCTCGGGCTTATCTGCGTAGACGAGCGACTTCACATAACCCCACAAAAAATAATCCAGCGGTGTTAAACCGCACGATATTGGAGGCCACGCCACAGGCCCACGACGCGAGATAATGTGCTCACCAAAAATTTCCTTCAATAAATTGATTGTTTCATTGGTTGGCTGTATGGCATGTAGCGCCGTCTTGTTGGAACCAAAGGTCGCCCACATCAACATCCTCCAATTCACAATTCAGGCACGGAAAAGTCATTAATCATGGCTCTATCGTGTTCCCCATTGACTGTAACATTATGACCGGCTTCATCTTTGAAGAAATATGGACCAATGATTCCCTCTGTCCATAGAGCACATCAAACAGTGAGTTTTTGAGAATGTAACGGCGTCTCATAAATGGCTTGCGGATTATGATCACTCCAAATGCAACAATTTTGCTTATTAACGTACCCTTACTTTACTTACTTTTAATTTCACAACAGCCCATGGAGGGCCTAGGCCGAGCTTTTCGCATCCACTCATGTTGTGCGTGTTATATTTGTACATGAATGGAAGGGACCTACAGTTTTATGCCGAATCCGAACGGTGAAGTGAAAAGCTTTTCATAGGCAATTTTTACTTTTGTAGGTTTGCCATTGCCTGCCAAGAGGTGGTGCTGTGTTGAAAAATTGTTTTTGCCTGTGTCGAGATTTGAACCCCGGATATTCTGCGTAGCAGTCCCACGCACTACCACTACGCCACAGCGACCACTTAACGTACCCATTCAACCAAAAGTGAGCTTCATCGCTGAACAAAATTTTCTTGTGAAAATCGGGATCGGTGGCCATCTCGTTTTGGTAATAAATTAGCACGATTTGCAAACGTTGTTCAGGAGTAAGTCTATTCATTATGAATTGGCAAACCAAACTGAGCACAAATCAAGTGACAGCTGTCAAAAAGACCAACTCCGAAAAAAGTATTACCAGATTGAAAATCACACTTCTAAAAAAAACACCCTTTATATGCACATGGTATCTGGTTGGATGCGAGTTCTATGAAATTACCATTACCATCCGGAAAATATTTACTAGTGGCTACTATTTTCAAAGGATACCCGGCAAAATTTTTGAGTAAAATTTCCTATTATGCTGAGAGTTCGAGCGGAAATAAAATTAATGATGACTGAAGACAATATGAAAATATCTCAATAAAAACGCATGAAACTGTTGAAAGGTGTTATACATAAATAATTTCTATATTATCTATCAATGCTGATTTATGCAACGATTCATTGTTGATAGTCCCATTTTGAACATCTGTAAATTTCTTCGTGCAGCAAATTTGAAAATTCGTTAAAAATTATTTTTATAGATGGCAAATAAAATTTAACATATGTATATACCTTAAAACGAATGCTTGATTCAACGAAGTGATTCTTAACCCTCTAGTGCGCAAACAAGCCTCTAGACAGCCGTCATCAAAACAGGTGTAATAACCAACAGAACAGTAGTGTGGGGGTACACTTTCTTATATCGTATATTGAACTTCCCAAACTTTCATTATAATGCTAAAGGCTCTGAGCTGCGTTGTGTATTACAGTCGCTGGAAGCAATCAAATTACTTACATTGAGTTTGAGAATTTTGGTTAAAAATAAAAGGAAATAAATAAAAAGCTTCCTGTGACGGTAATGGTAATTAAAACAGTCTATGACTAGCTGAGAATAGGAGCAATTAATATAAAAATTTGCATCTTTGAAAGAAGAAACAGGTTAAAACAACCACAATTGCTTTGAGGCATCCTGACTTCCAGACTTCATAAATCCACGCCTATTAATTTTTTTATGTTTTTGAGAACAGGTCTGTGCTCTTTACATCGATATTTATCTATTATAATTTTTTTAGGTCAATCAGAAACTTAAGATCTAAAGGGTTAAAGCTCTGCTTACAGAAACGCGTACATGGTCTAATCTGGATGTCTAATTTGTCACATGCCCGAAATCATACTAAAACATTAATGCCAAAAAGTTATCTTAAGATAAAGCCAATTTCATGGATATTGAAAATATTGTTCAGTCTTTTATTTCCATTTAATGTTCTCCGTCTAAAATTATCTAAAAAGTTATCTATAGTTGAGTTAATAGTTGAGTTAATATCTTTGACAGCTAATTTAACTTATTTAAAAATCAATTTATATCAAAGACCGTAATTATTGCAAATAATATGAAAAAACCAAAATTGAATGCTAAATATTTCATCGTCAATAAAAATTACTCTTCAATGTTTTGCTTTTTTTTTGGGTTATTGAAAATGATGATCGTTTTGTAACGATGTCAACTATATCAAAATCAAAAAATGATCATAATATAAAATTCAAAAAATAATTGTTATGAGTGAACAGACAAATAAATATCAAAAGTTTTTGTAATTTTTGTGCAGTATTGACTGGTAAAAATTAGTGTTGCACCGAGACGCCTTTTTTCGATTACGATAATCATTTTCAAATTTTCATTAACTGCATTAGATTAAAAATAAAGATTATTGAGTTTAAATTGTGGAATTAATAAACATTATACATATGTAATATTATAACATGAGGTTGCCACTAGTGATAATCGTAATAATGATAATAATAATTGATCAGTAGTAAAAATTATTTTAAATTTTTAGTGGTAACGCTCAAAATTGATTTCAACAGAGCATGCAATCATTATCATTTTAATATACATACTTACTCGAGATTGTGCTCTGATACAAGTATTTAGAACGTGTTGATTTCTTTTTTTTTTAAATATATAAAAATAATTATTATTTTCGGTCCCTAGTTTAAATTGTGTAAACATTATTATTTGTGACATGTTTTTTAGACTAAATTTGTATTTCTTAAACTTTTCTTTATATTGGTCAAAGGTTAATGCGAATAAGTGATTAGTCAGATCATTATTTTTTCCAATGTTTTTACACTTTCAAACACAATTGGATGTAGTAAGTGCATCATTTTTTCACAAGCGCATTATGTGCTGTTTCAAGTTCATAAAAAATTTGTTTTCTAAGAAGAGTGTTTTATTCGAGCCACGGTGAAGAAACACGCAGAAGGGAACGTCCTTATGTCCGTTGGAAAGACCAGGTACAGGACGACCTGACTGCACTTGGCGAAAAATTTTACATATAATTGTTTTTGGAGAAAAAATATATTTTTTTATTTTATCCATACAAAAACTTAACGTTAACGACTAATGTCAACTTCCGTTAATATTTTTTTTTTTTGAAAATTTACGTTAGTGACGTTGTTTGGTCAACGCTTTTCAGGTTGATGACGTTAATTTTATGATTAACGATGCCTAGCTCTGGTTATTTGTAATGAATATTTAATTATTTTCAGATTCACCTCCAAATTTTTAAATCCTATCCACAATATCGTCCACATCTCATTAATGCAACATTATTCCACAAACCCCCCCTGCCATCGCTTCACAAAATAAACCAAATATTTTGCAACCATGCACGATAAGTGTTAGATATTATTTTAATTTTATATTCCTGGATATTTCCAAGGCGTTTGATCAAGTGTGGTATAAAGCACTGGTGTCGAAACTGATTGCGTACGTGTGAGTGCCGCAGAGATCGGCCCTGCCCCCAATATTTTTCCTTATCTTCATCAGTGACCTTCTGTCCTTTTGTTATAACCATTTGGAGATGAAAGCACCATTTGTCATTCATATACATATATCATATACTTATGTATCTGTACATACTCGTATATGTATCTCCTAATTCTTTGGAAAGAAACATAAAATAGCATGCTATGAAAGATTAACCCCAATAACACCAACTAACCCCAATCAATGCCCGAGTAGGTTTTTCAAAATATAGTTAAATTCAACGTGCATACAAACCAATGATGCCTTTTGTCTCTCAGACTAAGACTCCCTCTCCTCACGAAAAATCGCGAAATATTTTGCAAAAATTTAGAAAGAAAACATATAATTTTTGTATTAATTTCTCCATTTACTTTACTTTACTTTTAATGGCACAACAGCCCATGGAGGGCCTAGGCCGAGCTTTTCGCATCCACTCATGTTGTGCGTGTTATATTTGTACTTGAATGGACAGTAAGTAAGTAAGAATTGACAGTAATGCCGCCATTACTTACCGAAAAGATCAACTCGACATTATGGAGCATGTTGACATTAACTCGTAAAAATATTAGTTAGGATATCTACATACATATGTACATACCTAGTATGTACTTAGTGTAGGATGTACAGAGGCGTTTGTGTGTACATTGAACGACATTTACAATTATAAGAAACCATTTAAATATCATTTGTATATCTACTTAATACATATGGATTTTCTTAATAGTGTGCACTCGTAATGGCCGCCACTGCATTTAACGTGTAAACGTTGAAGTCTTACTAGCAAGCATAACTGCTTTACGCTTGCGAACTCGGGAATCGGCATAAATTCTTGATAGCTGTGATTTTCATTCCATTATCGCCCGCGTAAAAGTCCCCGTAAAAGGATCCCATATGATGTGCATACATTAGAAACTTAAAGCTTTCTACGCTCTTCCTTACTGATTGGCCATTACTGTTTAAACCTTAAAATGGCATCACTGAACTAATTTTCTATTTAAGGGCTACCTATTTGCAAGTGACTTTTTTTTAAAGTGCATATGCCATTCCTAAGATATGCATTGTTGCACGCAGGATACCCGATAATATTTTTGGGATAAATTTCCTATTATGCTGATACTTATTTAACGTAACGAAGTATGAAGCAAATAAGGCTGTGGGAAAAATAGCGTAACATTTAATAATAATCGTATTTACTGCTTACCTAAAATTATTTATTAATCAGTAAATACTCAACAGCAACAGAAACATTTCAGCTGTTGAGGGAAATGTCAATTGATTTTTAATAATTTTTATTTAAATGGATTTTTAATATTAAAACAATCCAGCAAATATGCTCAGCCAAAAATATTTACTTAACAACACGATGCTCGTGATGATGAAAAACACCAAAACAAAAATCCAAGCAATTTTTGCTTTTACATATTCTGAAATAGTAAATTATTTAGTTTTATGTACATTTTAATTGAAATAAAAAACTTTTTGACGCATCTGCGATAGTGGAAGTGGCAGTGCCGGTGGTGGTGGTGTTGGTGGTGGTGGTGGTGGTGGTGGTGGTGGTGGTGGTGGTGGCGGCGGCGGCGGCATTCATGAAACGCTTTTATTTAATTATTCTTAAGTATTTTTCTTTTACTTTTATTCCATCAACAGAAGCGATTAAAATTAAACAAACAAAAAAAAAAGAAAATAAATATTTCGCTACACCACAAACAACCAGTTGCATTGGTGATATTGCTGGTAGCTCCGGTATCCGAGGAGGACGGCTTTGTCTGGCCGGTCTGGCAGCTAGCCGTTCAGCAAACTTAACAACTACAATAACGATATTGTTGATGATGACAATCGACGTTGAGCGACGCAACCGACACGATGCGACGCGTTATCATTATCTGACACAAAAATTTAATATTAATTATGTTGACATGTTGGTTTAAACATATTTCTCAAGATAGGCAGGCCCCTACCCGGCCTGGCTGTTGTTATTGTTACTGCTGGGGCCGCTGCTGCTGTTGCTGTTGCTGTTGCTGCTGCTCGGTATATGGTAGTTGCAATTTTTGCTGCTGTTACTGTTGTTATTCATTATTGCCATATTACAATTTGCAAGGCAAACTTATGTTGTATGTATATAATTAATTGTTTATAAAAGAAAACCCAGAAAAAATATTCATAAAAATTCCCTACCCTCAACAAGTGAAAGCATTCCGTCGAATGTGTGTGAGTGTGTGTTTTTTATGTTTTTTAATTATTGCATTGAAATTTACTTACTTATTTATAAATAAAGTCGTTAATATAAAACCTATACATTATGGCTGTCAATAATTTTGCACAATATCATTATTATTTTTGTTTTTTTTTTTTTTGTAACTTCATAATTGTATAAGTTGAAGTGAATGGAATTGAAGAAGTTTTGTTTGTAGTAAGGCGCCAAAGTTCAAGTTTTTGTTCGGATATTACAAGATAAACAAATGTTTTGTGGACAGCAGCACTATCTCATAATATTTTTAATTCAATTGTGATGGTAAATCCAGTTTCACGCTTCTGATTGAAAGTGCATATGTAGCTTCGATTGTCAAACTGATGTCTTGAGAATGGAGTAAAGTTCGCTTAGAACGAAAGACGGGATGGTTTTAAATTTGCATATACCGGTAAGTTTTCGTTTTTCTTCTCTTTCCGATGAAGTCGACTTGGTAGCTGTTTTATTCTGAACTAAAGTCATCACATCTGTTAAACGGAGGAGAAGAGAAAAGGCGCTGACATGAGCAATGAGGAAATAGAGTGAAAGAGAAAGAGAGTGGAAGAGGACACAAGCTACGCTACATTATCTATAAGTGATGCAACAATGTGGGATTTCGGGTGTTAGAGACTTTCAGCCCAAAAAAAAGTGCGACTTTATGTTTAACGCCGGTTCCGAACGACGGGGTAGCAATTTGATATCACTTGGTGATTTTGCCATTGCGTACCAAGAGGTGCACTTAAACACATTCACTTCACAACCGTAGGAATGGAAGAAGGTTATGAAAGATAATTAACCACCAGACCAAGACAGAAATCGAACTCGAGACTTAATGGGTCTAGTGCGCGATTCACTAGACTATCATCGTTGTGAAGATAATCAATCACGTGACTTACAATGTATGCAAGCAGTGGATGTAGTTTTCAATTATTCTGTTAGTTATATTAAAATTGATTTCAAATTCAAATTGATTCCAAAGAAACTTTTAATTATATTTGTATTGTGTTTATAAGTATATGTTGCTGTGGCGTATTGGTAGTGCGTTGAACTGCTACGCAGAGTGTCCGCGGTTCGAATCTCGGCACAGGTAAAATCAAAAAGTAGAAAAAATTATTTTTCTACACGGCACTACCTCTAGGCAGTCAATGGCAAACCTAAGAGTAAAAATTACCTATGAAAAGCTTTTCACTTCGCCGTTCGGATTCGGCATTAAACTGTAGGTCCCTTCCATTCATGTACAAATATAACATGCACAACATGAGTGGATGCAAAAAGCTCGGCCTAGGCCCTCCATGGGCTGTTGTGTCATTAAAAGTAAGTAAAATATATAATTTATACATATATATGTAATGTATATATGGTTTAATTTGTTCAGGAAATATGCATTAAAAATCCGCAAAAAGAACTTGAAGCCTGATTTAAATAAAGTTTGGATGTGATAAAGAAAATTTGATGAAGCTGCTATCGTGTTTGTTGCCAACTTTAACATGAATATTAGATTTTACTGGAAATGTCTTAATTTATTTGAATTTTTATGAATTATTGCAAGTTATTATGAATTGCCACTGACTAATAATTTTTGTTATTCTTTCAAGAGGAATTATTTGTTATGTTTTCAACAGGTTGGCAATGCTATTTTTCCATTGGAGTCTCCCCCCTGGCATTATCGCTTTCATTGACCAATCATATGCTAAGTTTCCTTTGAGTGAGAGTAAAATGCTCTCTTTATATTTTTGTCAGTGTTAGCTGATTATAAATTAGAGCGAAACTCTCATACACACACTTTAAGTATACAGTTTTCGATGATGAATTTTTCATAAGTAAAATAAAAATGTTCCCCCAAAGTGATTCTTCTCCTATACATCTGATAAACGTATGATATTCTCACGACATTGACTTTGACTTGGCGTGATATTTATGTAATTTCAGGCGATAAATTATTGCAATGCAATTGTAATAAATTGAGATTATCACAAAAAATCAGAAAAGAAGAAAATCGAAAGGCTCCAGAAAAGCAAAAAACAAACCAACATAAAATGCAACTAAATCATCAGAAAAACATTAAAAAACTTTTAGCAAAAAACCAGCCGACGCCGCCGCCGCAATTCAGGATACGAACGATGATGGCAAGCATTTGATGTCATCTTTGTGAACTGTCAAATTTTCATGCATTTCAACGGCTGATATCTTCATCACACACCAGAATGAGCGTGTTGTTGCTTTTGCTGCTGTATATAATTTTTTTTTATATATGATTTATGTTTGTTGTCATAAAAATATTTCCGATATTTTTTGACATGTCTAAGGTGAGATTGCATTGACGCCGTGATTATTATTTATTTATTTTTTTTTTATTTATTTTTCCATTGTTGTTGTTCTTTTTCTTGCGCTGTTTGCTGATATTATTTGAAGTAGTTTTTGTTGCGGTTGTCAATTTTGGTACGATATGACAGCAGTATTGGTTGTTTGGCTTGAGTTATGCCTTTTTGGTAATGCATTTCAAATACATAACAATTACTTTTTGTTGATTAATTGTAATGTCACACTTTAAAGTGTTGCTTTTCTGATATATTTAATACTTATAAGAATTAATAGGGGGGTTCACTAAGTCTAGCATATGCCCCTGCACGGTGCAATAATAGCAAAATTATTTGTTGTTTGAAGGGATGTCAAATTTTTCGAATTCTGCTATTCGGGCACCTTGCAAAGGAATATGCTAGACATAGAGAACCCCGCTAATGAGTGGCTGGTAGCTTTCGCTGCTCATACCTGCGAGAGAAATTTTTGGGTTTATTGGATTTCTCACCAGAACCTTTTTGTTTCCAAATTTTACATATATATTTTTTTTTGTTAAGTAAAAACAAGTATTTTGGAACTATTTGACAGTGTTTTGCCGCAGTTTGGATTGTGTAAATTTAAATCGAAATCTCAATTACTTTTAATATGGAATTAAGAAAGGGGAAAAGGATCGACCTTAGACATTTCCCGAAGCACTTTTTATCTAAAAGCAGTTCTTTATACTTTCTGGTAGGCAGCATATCAATTCCGGGCTCCTGAGCGGACGCGTACAGGATAAAGTAATGATGAAACTGGCTCCTTTGTTGCTGTATTATGGCTGGTTATCGTCAATCAGTAGTAACCAGTAATAATTTACCCTTAGGAGGACTTCAAGCTACCGTGAACATTGAAATACTAAACTAAAAATATTGCACTGTACAACTCTTTGTTGCTTGTTCTGTTGTAAATTGCGTACCAATTTCAACAATATTTTCTATTACTATAATTTTTTTGAATAGACCATATACTACACGTGGAAGTATAGGTGTCATACTTATATGATATGTTGGTACTTTCGATTCTTAACCGAAATTAACCGAATAACAGGCTGAAATTATTTTAGTATGTGCAAAAAATCGATCAATGTTAAACTTAAAATCCACTTTTTCCATAGCCTTTTCTTCTGAAATAATCTTGGTAATATTTTGGTTTTAGAAACGATGAGCTATCCTCTTTTTTTTTTGATATACATTATCTTTTAATAGTTTTATAAAGGGGGTTTTTTTTAGAAGTGTGGTTTTCAATCTGACAATACTTTTTTCGGAGTTGGTCTTTTTTACAACTGTCACTTGATTTATGCTCAGTTTGGTTTGCCATTTCACAATGAATAGACCTACTCCTGAACAACGTTTGCCAATCGAGCAAATTTATTACCAAAATAATGGTTCGGTTCGCGCGACGCATCGAAGAAAGTTTTGTTCAGCGATGAAGCTCATTTTTGGTTGAATGGGTACGTTATTAAGCAAAATTGTCGCATTTGGAGTGATCATAATCCACAAGCCATTCAAACCATTGTTGAGACGCCGTTAAATTCTCAAAAAGTCACTGTTTGGTGTGATTTATGGGCAGAGTGAATCCATATTGGTCCATATTTCTTCAAAGATGAAGCTGGTCATAATGTTACAGTCAATGGGGAACGCTATAGAGCTATAGAGCCATGATTAATGACTTTTTCGTGCCTGAATTGTGAATTGGAGGATGTTGATGTGGACGATCTACGGTTCCAACAAGACGGTGCTACACAACGAAACAATCAATTTATTGAAGGAAGCTTTTGGTGAGCGCATTATCTCGCGTCGTGGGCCTGTGGCGTGGCCTCCAAGATCGTGCGATTTAACACCGCTGGACTATTTTTTGTGTGGTTATGTGAAGTCGCTTGTCTACGCAGATAAGACCGAGATGATTGACGCCTTGGAAGAGAATATTCGGCGCGTTATTATTGGCATACGGCCCCAATTGCTGCAAAAAAGTGGTCGAAAATTGGGCCTCTCGGACTGGAATTTATTCAAACCAGTGACGGCTTTCACTTGCCCGAAATCGTTTTTAAAACATAATGGAAAATCCATTAAATACTTGCCCATAACATTAAATTACATGCGTTTTATTTCTTCTTGAAAACAACACTACTAAAAAAGACACCCTGTATATTGTTAATTTTTTTTTTTTTAAATTTGAGTTTTGCAATCTGTAAAGCCTTACCAAATGACCACTTTTAGATTTTTGAGAACAGGGCTGCGCTTTTTACGTCGATATTTATCTAAATATTAAAATTTGTTTAAGTCATAAAAAAAATGGGAACTAGAGGGTTAATATTAACTGTTGCACGGTGTGCCATCTTTTCCGTGCTCAGTTCTTAAGAAGGTGGGAAGGTGGTGCCACTCTTTGTAGTTCTTTAATCCGTTTTCAACTTCTGAAATCGTAACAACAGATGGCAGAAGATGGTTAATAATTTTTTAAGTTTTCTATCAATAATATATGCCGTTACTTATGTTTTATATTTTTTAACCAAAACATTAAAATTCAATTTCAATTTTCAATAGAAAATGAACAAAAAAATATTTTATAAGTATGAAACAACAAAATATATTGGCACGATAAAATTTCTCGGTTCTCGATTCGCATCTCATTACGATGTACGGGAAATTGCCAAGTAGGTACAATTTTCCGCTTACGACCGCATTACACTCAAAGTACATTTGTACTTTGCATTTTTTACCAATATCATTCAGAAATCGTCGAAGACTTTCAAGTTACTTCATTTAATTTACCACTGGGCGGTATTCATTTAGTAATGAAAATGTTTACAAATTTGAGTCATTTCATTGTTACATAAATTTTGGCAGTTGGCACCAGTTTATTATTAAATTTTTTTCCATTTGGCTGCTTGCTAAAATTGCTACCATTCAAAAGTAAAATGGGGAAAAAATGCAAGTGCTTTCATTTATGTCATTTTTTTTACACGACCATATTAATTCGTCTTTCAGGCTTTCAACACATACTCGTATGCAGGTAAGAAAATGTGTGATAAGTACATTGTAACCTGTTCCGTTTTGCTTCTTTTTCACTTTTAATTTCAATCAATTTAATGTTTTTAATTTCGAAGAAAGACAACATTTGAACAAAACCGGATTATGTTTTAACCAAGACCAAAAGAAATAACTTGCTGGAAAAAACGAGTACATACACACATGAGATATTAAAGATAAACAAGTTGAGGAGTAAAATCTTGGATTGTGATTGCTACTTCTCCAGATAGGTTATTTTCTTTAGATACTTTCACTCATTTTTAAGCTACCGCCTTCCGGAAAACATATTCATCATTCATCTGATTCATATTGTAACTTCTACCTAAACAATTGCGAAGGGAAGAGGTGAAAGTGGAAATGATGGTGGTGAATAAATTATAGAGTGAATTGTGAGGCAACTGGGATGCCAGTCTAGGATTTATTGACTAGATCAGTTAGGTGAAGAGTATGAATAACACTATGCGACCTATGTAATTCGATTCAAAACAAAACTTTTGTTTAATTCAGAAGTGATTTATATATATATCAAACCACAAGGAATTTGTATTTTTAATTAAACAAGATTAACAAATTTATTGAAAGGAAAAATTGTACAATAAATATATTGAAGAGCCCAACCGACCGGTGTGAAAGTGTAGAGAAGAACTTAGAGAAAGCAATATCAAGAAAAGAAATAGAACGGAAAGAAAGGATAGAGAAAATGAATATGAAAGAAAAGGTGCATTAGGGTGGCTTAAACAAACTTTGTTTTTAACATTTGTCCTTGAAATTGGTTTTAAGTTCGAATTTTAAGAGAGAAAACTGTACTCGGCAATTCTGGAAGAATTTTTTAAAATTTTGCATGAAAAGATTTGAAAGGAAGATAATTCTGAAGGCAGGGGAAATATGAAGGAGAAGAGGGCATGCGATTTTCACAAAAAAAATTGCATATGATTTTAAGTAAGAACGTGAAATTTCAGATGGATAAAAGGATCCTTTCGAATTTAATTTCAATTTTTAAAATTCATTTTCCCATTCATAGAAATAGAAAATCTTCAAAACTATTGAACATTAATTTTAAAATGTACCATAAATTTCGAAACCAAAAAGTATCCTCTTATTAAGGCGAAACTTTGCTTTGAACATTATTTTAATGAAGATTTTTCTTATGAAAATTCCGCGCATTTCTTTTTATATAATTTTATGATTACTAAACTTAATTCCAGGATTTTTTTAGATTGCTATCTAAAAAGTCTTTGATTTTACCTGATAGCATAGAAAACCCATGAGTGGAAGATTCCTCAGAAACTGTCACTTTTAGAATCTGAAATCAAGACCAAGTTAAAAAGAAATATGTGAAGTTCTGGTACATATTCCACCAAGCTTCTGCAAGAAGCACTTTCGTCCAAAAATATTTCTAAAAAGTTTTATTTCTCTCCAGCTATCATATGTAGTCTTAAAATTATAATAGTTTATTGCCAAATACTTATGATGCAGCAGCATGGATACTGGGGTAACCTACTGCAGAGCAGAGAATCCTTCAAACCTTCGTTGAATTACAAACTAGACAAGCTAAGCTCTATGATGATGACGTTGATATATGTAGTTAAACTACATAAATATTCACACCTGGTAAATTAAAATAATAAATCCTTTTCGCAAAACAAAAAGCACCCCGAGCTGGAGTCGACATTAGGAGACGTTTCTTCATTAACAAATAATACAATGGAAAACTACTAATAGTTTTACTACCAAACGACATGCATTCATTTCATTACTTTTTATCAAATACAATGCAATGAAATTCAAGGATTTCCGCAAAGTCTATACAAGTGTTTCCTTTCATGATGCTCGTCACGCATATAGAATATAAACCCAAACAATTCACGCCTTACACAAATGAGTCCTATCTCTGCACCACAGGATCAGAACGATCTATACAAATTGTTACATTAAGAAGATCGATCGCAAAAATTTGCCATTTCTAAATTCAAGATTTATTTAAAAATCATTGGAATTCATTTACTTTTATTTTTTTCCCCATTCTGTACGTCTATGAAAATAAAAAAACAAAGCTATGAACAACTAAGGTAAGGCACGTCCCAAAAATCAAAAATATAGGCACACTGCTGCTTTATTGCACTTTGACCGATGCCACGCCGTGTTGGTATAATGACATACAATTGCCTTTGGACATTTGACATTGGTCAAGAGTTTAATTCCATATTTTATTTCTTCTTTTCAGGTTTTTGTTTTGCAGCTATGGTCGCACGCTACATTGTGCATATTCGTGTGTCACACGCTGTGAAACATTCAACGCTTCTTTATGCATGAAATTCATTAAATTAAATGGCAATCACAGTTGGAAAGTTCTGGTTTCTTCTTGCATGACTGCAATGTCATATGGCGTAATCGGTCACACAAAAAACCAAAAAGAAAGAATGAAAAGAGTTTATAACATTTTTGTTGGTTGTTTGTCGCATATATTACTACATAATTCTAAAATGTAGCATGCTTCCTCATATCCGGTTCGATCGCTCGTCGGTTACATGCTTTAATAAAATGTTTATTAAATACAATTTCCATGCTATAAACGGTATAATTGTTGCAAATTTTCATACATACATAAATGAAAGAATTTCGAACTGAAAAGATTTAAATACTGTGCACTTTTATGTAAGCGACAACTTGTAAATCATTTCAGAAACTCAAATTCTTTAACTGTATGTAGTAAAGACAGCTTACCTATAAGTATATATGTGGCCACAAACCATAATAGTCTAACTCGAGTTAGGACAAAATTGAGTTTGTAGTGCCATCGTGTTCAGCTTGTGTAAAGCAATTTGTTGTCAATTTTGCATGTAATAGCCGACTCCTGATTTGCAGTGAGGATATGAAACTTTAAACTGCTCTCCTGAAAATAATTGGAAGACAGACTTATGCGGTTATGACATGTGATCACAGATATTATATAAATAGAAATTGTGACGATATTTCCAGAACCGCAGATTCGGATTGTATTAGAATAGAAGCTACGAAGAAGCTTTTAGGAGTTCGTGGTAATGCTAATTGTTTGTGGGCTATATTAAATAGCATAATCTCGAAACTTCGAAGAGCTCTGGAATTTTCGCAATGGCGATGAAATCGCGACTGCAGCAGCAAAATACAATCAGTAACATTTCGAATGTCTTAATGTAAACACAGAGTAAGTATGATACTTGTAAAGTAATTTTACTTAAGTGTTGTTGACTGGTGAATCTAATAAAGTTGCCATAATTTGCAAAGCAGTGATCGAACCTTTTTGTGATTGTGAGTTTTTATTTTGAATTGCATACGGGTCATGTCCGCCGCCAGTCATTTTCACTAGATAATGTTGTGATTACGAATCCGAAGTCTGCATTTTCTGGGACCAAAAATTTCGCTTGTCCTTTACTTATTCTTAATGTTCTCCAGGTCATGACAGCTTTCTACGAATTATGGAACACATTCGAAAATTTAAAACTTTGCCACCAAGTTTGCTCGGTACTGTCGTTTTAGGGAATAATATAACACGTGGTGCACAGTCTTAGTCTGTTCAGCTCTTCAACTGATCCTGTCTGCTGTACTATTATGGGTCATCTGGAATCTATATACCATCTTGAATATGATGTGTTCAATTTCTATTGATAGATAGATTGAAATTTTTCGAGTGATATAAGAGTTTTTAGTGTTAATGTGTAGTCAAGACCGTAATAGTTTTTCCAAGTTGAACAAATTCTAATAAGATAGAATACTGATTAATAAATATTTTTGTACACTTACACATAATTTTTGCTTGTTTTTGTTTTATGACAGTTTTACAGCAAACGAGCGATATGTAGAATTTATGTAAAATTTTCGCGACTGCCACTAGAGGTTGGAAAAAGTTGACTATTAAAGACCGAGCTACATCTAGTGAAGTGGTCAGCACGCTTATTTCCTACTTCTTAGTCCATTAGTCCTCATTTGGCCACAATGAATTAGTTCCACCTAGCAAGTGGTTTTATTTCTTCAAATGTTTTTCTGATCGCTTGAGTTACTCTCTCCACAGTAAGCTTCCACGTCTATTTAGGCCCGACAGTCTTCATTATTTAGCTTTCTCAGCGTGTGCCCAATTCATTACCATTTTCGTTTTATGATCTCTTTAGCCACTTAACTTAAACGCTTGACCGCGGGAAGATCAGAGTTGTGCGTTTGTTATTGTTCTTGGCTACTAGATTCTTAATATTCTTCTGAGACATTTCACAAAAATTTAAATTTGTTTTATCAGTTAGGCTGTGGCGAGCCAGCAGTTTGGCAGCCTATATGGCAGGACAGATTTAGCATTGTTGTTAAATGGCTTTAGTTCTGTACGTAGGCATAATAATGATAAACTCCAAACCCGTTTAAACTCCGAGAAGGTGGAACGAACTTTGTTAATTCTGCTCAGGAGATTCATTAACAATGTAGTTAAACTTGTTTTACATGTCCTGTTGCCGGGACGAAATCAGACAAATATCGTCAATGTAGTCGAGGTCTTCCAGAAGGCCTGAAAACCCATATCAAATACCGCTTTGTGGTTGATCACAGCGCACTCATTAACAAGGCAGTTAAAATGGTTTTACATGTCCTGTTGGCGGGATGAAAGCAGACAGATATCGTTGATACAGTTAAAGTCCTCCAGGTAGCCTGAAAATCACCATCAAATACCTCGTTGTGGTTGATCACAGGATATTCTGGTCATGAAATGAAAATTTTGGGTTTTCAAGGAAGTTGGTCATATAAACTGTGACAACTGAGACCGATTAAATAGAGGAACATATAAGTATATCCAGCTCTTGAAGGCACTCTACCGCGATTCAGAACTCGCTGTACTTCACAACGGTAACATCAGCACTCCATTCACATCAGCATCAGGAGTTAAGCAAGGCTGTCACTTTCGCCTCTCGTCTTCGCCGCTGTACTCGACGAAGTCATGCTCGAAGTCGTGTCGAAAAGTAGAGGCATTAAAAGAACACTTTCTCGGGAGCTCCACGACCTAGATTACGCCGATGATATCTGCCTTGTGTCACACAAATTGTCTAACATGCCGTACAAAATCGACCAGCTAGTTGCTGAGGCCCAAAAGATTGGCTTAGAGATAAATATCTCGAAAACCAAAGCAATGAGAGTCAACAACACCAGCAATAATAGTATCATCGGAGGGCAAGCAGTACAATTCAAAGACAGCCTTTGTTACTTCGGCAGCGTACTCTCAACGTCTGCGAGAACCAATTTGGAGATCTTTAACGCATGCGTAAAATCTGTACTGCTATACGGTAGCGAAACCTGGTTAATTTCAAACTTCATCACTCAGAAACTACAGGTATTTGTAAACAAATGTCTTCGCAAAATATGCAGGGTGTTCTGGCCGAATACCATCAGGAACGAAGAACTCTGGCGATTGACCGAGCAGGACCCCTTTGCTAAACAAATAAGATTTCGTAAATGGCGGTGGATAGGTCACACACTGCGAAAGCCGTCCGAAAGTATCAGCAGAACTGCGTAAGACTGGAACCCTCATGGTCACAGACGGCCTGGACGCCCGCGCAACACCTGGAAGCGGACCATTGAAAGTGAACTGAGAGCAGCTGAAGAATCGTGGAACGTATTCAAAAGAATAGCTAACAATAAAATAAGATGACAATGTTTTGTTAAAGCCCTATGTTCCAAAGTGGAATAAAACAGGAAGAAACAAAAAAAAAAAGTATATACTTTCCGGCACAACAATGTGACTAGTTATTGAAGCATTCGGAATCACTGTCATTCATAATTTTTTAGCCGATGAATTGACATTAATTTACCAATCGAAAAGTATTCGGTCGATGTCATACAGAAATTATCAAAAGTTTATTGCTACACCTTAGGCTTTCTTCCTTCTTTCGCTTTGTTTATTTTCTCAAATGCAATTATATTTTTAGTAAGAAAAAACTTCCTTCTTTTTTTCTGCTTATTGATTTATGCATATTTCTCACATTACCAGCGCGTGAAACGCTGGCTGTAAAAATCGACACTTCTTTGATCACTAACAATGACCACCAAACGACCAACCAACCTCAGTACGTTAGAGTGCGGTGAAGCTCACACTTTATTGGACACACACTGTAATTATACCGCGTTAAAATGTACTTTGCTTTCTTTTCATACTTCCTTCTCCTTGCTTATAGTTTGTAACTAACTTTCCATTATTTATTTTTTATTTTTCTGTGTGGTTTTTGGCACTCACGAACATGATAATTATGTTTTTATTATAAGCAATTTAAATGTATTTGGAACGTAAAAAAGCCAACAGGCATTGACAATATTTGCTGGTAATAAGTTTTGGGAAATATTGTATATAGTATAAAAAAAAGGAATTCTTAGAATTATAATATTTATCATAAGAAGAAAGTTAACCTGTAAATTATATGTTTAAAAGATGATCGAAACTTAACGTATATTGAACATCTGTACGATTTTTTTCAACAACAATTTTGAAATTTAGGCAAAAAACATTCAAAATCGGTGCCCTACAATAATCTCTTCTTCTTCTTATTTTAATGCCACAACAACCCATGGACGGAAAGGACCTAAAATTTTTAGATTATTATTAATTTTGTTAATCAACAAAAAATAGTAAATTTAATTATTTTGCATTTAAAATGTGAAATTTATCTTGACAAAATATCAATCTTTATGTAGAAATTATATATATTTTAGGGAGACTACAGCTGATCACACTTTTATAACAAAAATATTAAATATTACACATTACGCTGACTTTAACTTTTAATAACTTCTAAACTACTCTTGTAATTGGTTTTGAGAATACCAGAGAATACTCTTTGCAAGAATGAGTATCAATGCTGTTTTGCACAATTGGTCACCTCATTTATACAATTATAGATTTAAAAAAAAATAGCTACTTACTACTAAATTTCCATTTATTTGTAAGTAGGTTTGTGTCATAAAAGTTCTACGCTTTTTCCCTCTTGTCCATCTAATCATTTAAGGTGCTTCCCTTCTATTAATATGCCATATTTTTATCAGGCCATAAAATACTGATAACTTTGCGTTTTAGATTAAATTAATTGAAAATTGGATTTCAGACACCGCTGCTTCGATAAGATTAAAGCGTTTTAATAACAGAGCTGCACGAAAACAAATGAATCATATGACTATTGTGGAAAAGGGGGTTCCCAAACAAGAGCGTCCAAGGGTTTCCAATTAGAATTAACTTAAATGAATGGAAGCGAGAAAAGCAACACATCATTCACAGCAAAACAACGACAACTATAATTACGGGTAGAACAGAAGGTGCTAGTTCAATGTGAAGCCGACAAGGATTTTTAAAAACTCTGTTTCTTGCAGCACACCATGACTCTATGCGCTTATTCAATTACATACAAACAACCCAAAGACTAATGGAACCACCAACTATGCTAATTAAACTGATATAAATTGCTAGTAACGATCATAAATCGTATACAACAAGAAATTATATAAATATATAGGTACATACTGCGTTGAAAGCGTGTTGAAAGTAAAGCATTAGCCACTCACACACTCACCGTAATTATTACGTATGTATTCCGAAGGAACCATGAAAAGAAAGAGTTAACATTTGAGTAATTTTGTTGTTTATTACAGTATAAAATAGAAAACAAAACAGCTGAAAAATATCAGTAGAAGGATATTAACATTAACACCTTCAAAATCGTAACTTCTTATCGATTACGCTGGACTCCATTCAATTGCGAAAAGAATAGCTTAACTCATTCTTTTTCTACTTCTTTAATTTCTTCTTCTTCTTCTTCTTCTTCTTCTTCTTCTTCTTCTTCTTCTTCTTCTTCTTCTTCTTCTTCTTCTTCTTCTTCTTCTTCTTCTTCTTCTTCTTCTTTATCACTTCTGCTCAATTATTCCACATGTATTTGCCCACTGTTGCTACCATCAATGCTGTTGCACACATTAGCAACACACCGATGCTGCTACTGGCACGATCCGCTGGATTACAATTATCTTTGTTGTTGCACTGAAGGCATCTTCGCTCAACTTTGCCATTGCCTTGCGTGTGTTTATCATGCAAAGTCAAATCACAGCCTCGAATATTATTGTAGATGCAGCCCTTGTGCTGGAACTCACCATTTACTATTAACAAAATAACGAGTTTCTTAAATAAGTTAATAGATATTTTTAGTAAATCTGAGTACTTACCTGTTTTCAATTTTTCACTAAAGCAATCATAATACTGACTGGTTGTATTCGTATTAACTCCTTTGTGATGGAAATCCAAATAAGTCCTAGTTTGATTTGCTAAATTTTGATTGCAATCATATTTCTTTGGTTTATTACAGTCCGCTTTGCTAGTGCAGGTATAACATTTTAGTGACTCACCTGAAATTTTTTTAAAGAGTATTAAATGTTATATTTTAATTTGATGATATGAACTTTAACTTAAAAGAATTATAAGTAGAACCAATCTCACGTAGATAAACTAAATGTAGGGGAAGTAGTATCAGAGGAGGGCTGGAGAATCACGATAAGCTCCATGATTGTTATACAACCAGGTGAGGCTATATGTACTTCTTGCTTGTACTATACCTTCCATAATATTTATCTATTCTGAATACCGATAAAGGTTACTTGAAAAGTTTCTAGCCTGACGCATAGATGGTAAAGGTTTATCTGGACAAGAAATCCATACCGATATGGTAAATGTGTTTGGCGAATTTGTCTCCTTCATATGCAACAGTAACAAATTGGATTGCTGAATTTAAACGTGGTCGCACGTGTATTGAAGATGAACCACGCACTGGTCGTCCAAAAAGTGCCTCGACACCAGAAATCATTGAAAAGGTACTTGTTATTGTTTGTGAAAATCCAAATGCGACTATATGTGAAATAGCTGATACCATAGGCATCTCAGAGGAACGAGTAAACTAGATTTTACATGAAGAACTACATATGAAAAAGCTGTTTGGAAAAGTAGTGCCGCATACGTTAACAATTCAACTCAACAAAAACTCAATCGAAAACGAATTTCTCAGTTAACATTTAAAGAATGAGGTAAACACACTATTATTGGCGGAAGAATAGTAAATTGAATTTTTTCAATTTGGAACGTTTCAAGCAGAATAAAACGGAATTTAAAGCGTCGTTTCATAACTGTGGATGAGACTCGGGTCTACCATCATGATCGTAAGGCACACAAAGCACGAACGATGAGCAAAACAGGTTATGGCTACAGTTCTCTGCGATGCAAAAGGGATTTTGTTGATTGATTATCTTAAGAAAGGTAAAGCAATCAACTCAGAATACTATTGTAACCTGGATAACCTGGATTCAGTAATTCCGAAAATATACCCGGTTTAAAGACGAAAAAATTCTTTTTCATCAAGATGGTTAAAGGAATTAAAGTACGAATTCACCGTATTCACCAGATTTGGCTTCCCGCGACTACTACTTGTTCCGAAACCTGAAACAGTTCCTTCATGGAAAGCGTTTTTCGTCGAATCAAGAATCTATAGCAGCCGTAGAGGCTTATTTTGCAGACCTTCGGAATCGTACTTTAATGATGGGATAGATTTATTGGAGGAGCACTGGACTGAGTCTGTTGAACTGTTAGGAGATTATACTGAATAAAAAACCAAAACTCAAACCAAAATAACTGTGTTTTCATATTTAGGGTAGCAACTTTTCAAATAACCTGTAGTATAGGATGACGATGTATGGTAAATATGTAACGAAAAAGAAGAAACTACATTTTATGTCACTGTGATTAATCTACAAGAACCTAGCTTCGCAACTTAGGGTATACTTTCTTACAATCTTCTACATTGACCCAATGATTCTCCTACAGGGATAATGAAATTTCTCGCAAAGAATTAATTATCTCATATGAAAGCTATAAAAACGACATTTTTAAACGAAAGATATCGTAATAGGAGAATAGTGGTGTCTAGGGAACATAACATACCTTCTTGGACTATCAATTCGGGAACCTACAACATAGCAAAAAACCTGCTGAAATCCAACACGAAAAACACACATGTTTCTGTGTGTGGAAATCTCTGTTATATCTACTACAACTGACAAGAATCAGGAGATTTTGTGATGAAATTGATGAATCACGTAAACATTTATTTGGGTCTAGATTTAAACAAAAAAACAATGGATAGTGTTAAACTGAGTTAAGTAAATACCAACTCTGCAATATTTTAAAATATATGAAAAACAAAGCGCCTATGCTTGAATGAAGGAACAAATCTTAAAAATCGAAGTGTACAATTTCTGAGAATCAGCTGATTTTGCTATTGAATCCAAGAGAGTTGTCTATACAATACTATAAAGGCTGCATACACATTAACCATCAAGAGCTGCTTCATTTAACCCACAGCACAATTAAGTGCATCACTAATAAGGTAACTTTTTCTACTGATGAAATAAGCAATACATAATTAAGAAATATTTCTCTGATAAGGCAACCTATCTATCTCTTTATCGGTGTCCTGTGCTTGCATTTCTCGCTTAATTGCATAAACGAAAATGTACAATTTATGCTTCAAATAACCGAAGAAAGCAATTAAACAAGACATTTTAATTGAACTAAATACGTAATATTTCGAACGTATTTAAACGGGGAACGCAGTTAAGCGTGGTTCAAATAACCGACGATTATTGTATTACGCAATTATCTTTAGTATGTACTTAGAATTATCGCAGTTAAGAAAACTACAGCAATGTCAATGTATATAAGTTTCTTATAAGATCTGATTTAGAAATAAGTCTTATATTTTAAAATTGTTTTTATATATTTCGGGTCAAGTGAAATACGAAAAGTTATCCAAAGGTTACGATTTAGGTACAACTTCCATACTCAAAACAGTTAAAAAACAATAAATTATACAGATCCATATTAGTAATGTAAGAGAATAAGAACGGGCAAGAAGAAATTTTCCACATCGCCCTTCGGACTCGGCATAAAGCATAACATGAATAAACGCAATAAGCTCCACCCTGGCGCTATGGGCGATTGAGCCATTGATTGATCGAACTTGAAAAGTGAAAACATAGCTGTGATCTTCAGTGTAAAGTGTTTTAGAAAATTCGCAGCAATACTTCATAATTAGCTTAAGAATCGAACTTAATTGCACTAGTTATCCAGCAGATGCAATTTTCTGAGATTATATAGCTGAGCACACTTTTCACAATTTTAGATTGAAAGTAATTATTATCTAAAACTTACTAATCGTAATACAGCAAAAAGCTATAAAAACTAAACCGAGTAAAATTTTTGTAGAATTCATAATTCGCGAACTTAAACGTTAAAGATATCGTTAAACACTGGTGGGAAGCAAACGTGAACACAATAAAAATATTTGTAAAAAGTAGAGCATTAGCAGTTTAATACTTTAGATTATCAGAATTATTATCAATACACAACACTGCCATATCTTTAGAGATATGAAAATATTTACAAATTGCATAGTTTATGATATCGAATCATGTTATCGATTAGCATTAAAAGAAATAACGCATTAATTTTTTCTGTGTACTCGTCGTCTATACACAAAATAAATCGCATGCGAGAAAAAACGCAATCCACACGCCTTTGTATGTATGGACCTTAACGTGATAATATTGTACTTGAAGTGGCAGTGGAAAGCAAAAAGAAACAATCGTATGCAACAGAAACCGGATTCAATGCCGGCACGCGACTCTTTAAGCAAAAGCAAAGGCGAAACGAGATCAAGAAATAAAAAATAAAAGAAATTGTGTGGCTGAAAAATCAAAGGAGACTAACAGCAGCTACATATGTATTCTCAAAAATCTCTTCCCAGCAATTAAGGGGAAATTTCAATGGGAACGCACAAAAGGCCAGAAATAAACAATAAAATGAGTGCGCCGAAAGAGAAAGAGATGGCAACTTCAGGTAAAAATATATGAGAGAGCGCAGATTAGAGATCACTAATGTGGCATTGCTTTTCTCGCAGCCAGGGATGGAGGCACGCACAATGCGATCCTTTTTCGGTGAGAGATGCATGCTGACATCAAAATATTTGCTGATGTCAGAGATACATACTCTTGGCTCTTTTCTTATGCTGAGGATATGTTGCATACCTGCGCTCTGAGCCAAAGGCGCAGAGACAAAGAAGAAGAATTCCTCTGCATTCTGTGTGCAGAAGTGAACGGAAGGGAAAAAAGTACAAATAGCACAGTTGCGCAGGGAAGGGCATCATTAGGACCTAAGCAGTCTGCGAGTGAAGAAGTAGGCAAGTTAAGAATATTGAAAGCCAAAAAAGAAAATTGTTAATTTTACATAACAATACAGTTTTAAATTTAAAAAAATCAAAGTATCAATCTCCTCAAAAAAAAAAAGAAACAACCTAACAACAAAATGGTAATGGTCAGCAAAATGCATCCGTATCAATCACAACAATATCACCGTCTACTAGCGCCTGCACCTAAGACATCGACGACAGTGTCACGTCTTTCCAGCGCACTGTACACCAGTAAGCCAACCGCCATCACCACCGGCACCAGTGCATCAACAGCGATCTACAAAGGCACCACTCTCGATTCCAACAATCCCGCGGTAGTACGACGTAACGCACGCGAACGTAATCGCGTGAAACAAGTTAATAACGGTTTCGTGCATTTACGTCAACACATACCGCAAGCGATCGTTGCCGATTTGAGCAATGGTCGGCGTGGCATTGGCCCGGGAGCTCACAAGAAACTGAGTAAAGTTGATACGCTTCGCATGGCCGTCGAGTACATACGTCGCTTGAAGCGTGTCATCGATGATGTGGACAGTAGCAGCGAAACTTCTAGTGTACGTTCGTGTATAAGTTATGATTCATCGATGAGCAGTTCACCGCCACCATCAGTAGCATTCACTCCGTTATCAATGGCAGCAACTGCAAATGGCAGTTTTTGTCAAACAGCTCAGTATTATTATCCGGGTATTAGTTATGCTGGCGGTTTGTCGCATTCGCATCAACAACAACAACAGCAGCAGCAACAAAACAATACACAGCAACATCTTCAACAGCAACAACACTCAAGTATTATCTCTCCTGCCGCCAGCTCATCTGCCTACAGCAGCGATTCTTTTTATACTGCCACGACAGCAGCAGCAGTCACTGTTAATGCTGGCAACAATTACCTGTCACATATGCAAATGAAATTCGAGCAATCTTCTTATGATGACGACGAGTATGAGCAGGCATCCGCTGAAGATGATGAGGACCTACTGGAATATATTTGTTCGTGGCAAGAGGATAATATGTAAGAGCATTAACTACTGATAGGGGAAAAGGGATGGGTGGAGAGATTTCTAGTCAGTCTCATCATTGACCATTGAATCATATTCATTGATTGATAAAGTACGAGTATTACTACCTCAATTCATAAACATAGTTTAACTTTTGTACAAATTATAATGAACTTTTGTGCCTGTTTTTTTAAGTACTTCAGTTTAATGGAAGACAATGACAATGATTTATAAGTTATAAGTATCTAAGCATTATTTAATTTTATTTTTAAGCTCTAGCATGGAAGACTCTAAATAAATATAAATAACTATTTATTAAATGTAAAACTATGATGTGTTTTTCTTATTATTTATGTAAATCAGTCAAGATACATATAAATTTTCAAATTATACAAACGGAAAATATGTAGCAAACCAAAAATTCAAAGGCACCAATATTTTGAATTTACTAACTGGGATGTTTCTTTTTTTTTTTTTTTAAATCGAAATGTAGAAAGAAGGTAAATTCGATGTCTATTTATGCTATTCTTATACTTTTACTTTCTTTACTTTAAAAAAATATTTATAAATACCTATAAACTAATATGGTATGTGAAGATAGATTCTTAAAGTGAACAGTTCGGAAGGGCTGAGGTAAATCAAGATAAGTCCACGTGATCGATTCGATCGCATTTAAAACACAAATATATTATAATGAAAATTATCAGGTTTACGTCCCAGAATCCACGACACCGCCTTATAGTTCAAAGTTTGAAAATTCATGAATCTTGGTATTTTCAGGAGGTACCAGCCACGACACAAGCTTTGACTTAGGTTTGCGTTAAGATTTTGGAGTTCTGATTAATTTCTACTTAATTTTATTTATTTAGTTCCCACGAATCGCGTCAAAATGGCCAAGGCTTTCTTACTCACCTACATATGTTAATCTTCGGACGAGTTGCATGCAGTGGAGAGTCAAGGTCATTAAAGACTTAGCTTTAATACATATAAAGAAATTCCAATACACTACTAAAATATGTATTGTTATCCATACACTTACGGCTGCTGGTTGTACATAACAAAGAGCGAGTGGCGAATAAAACGCAGCTAATATGTTTTGGCTTGGAAACATACACATTAACCTATGAATAAAAGCATTTTCCTTTTACCTTTCAAGCGCAAGTATTTTTGGTTCATGTTTGTATTATAAAGAGGCTATTATTAAGATATATTTCATTGAGGCCACTTGCTACCAATAGCTGCAATTAGAATTCTAATGTATTTAAGGCAGTAATTTCTTTATTATTTTTTTTCATAGATCCCCAAATTAAATACTCAAATAAATTATAAGCTAAAAATGCACTTGTTCTTAAAAAACTGAAACAAGTTAGTAACATGAAAAGGAATATACTTACTACACACCTTTAAGCACATTGTGATTGAAGGATGTTTAATACGCCCTGAAAAAAAGAAACAAGATTATATCGATATCAATATGAGTGCTATAAAAAGGACGTGCAAGGACAATAGTTGCTAAACATAGCATGTCATCTCGTGCATCATTTTAAGCTGATTATAAAACAATTTTTAGTGAAGTATAAAACTCTAAAATCTTTTAGGAGAGTATGTGATCGAAGGCAGGATACCGCATAATAACTACAAAAAGCGTAGGAGAACATTTACAGCATTTTTCAGATCAGAAATCACGTTTTGATCGAATGAATATTGCTGGGGTAGAAATGAAGCGCGCATTAGAGCGTGGTTGTTGTTATGTTATAAAACGCAGATCAATTTAGGTATTAAAAGGACACTAAAACTATATTCAATATCTAATGATGCCGCCGCATGCTGGGCTCTTTTTTTGAAGTAACTTTCTTGTATACCTAGGCTTAAAGTGTATCTCCAAATGTTGTATCTATTCGTGAAATCAGTGGCAAACACACATACACAGACCTTCTAGTAAATAAAACACCCCTGCTGGGCATTTGGAGCCTGCCCTAATCCTTGTAAATTATGATTAATATATTAATCCTTTGCCTTAAGCAAAGTAGTTACAACTACTTAACTACTTGCGACTGTGCAAAAATTACTTATTCAACGCTTCAGAAAATAAAAAATATAGAAGAAATTTAATTAATTGGTCTACCTAGTTGCAGTTAATCAAAGTGATTTTTAATTGCTAACTTTGTTACCAAGAAAGTAAGACTGCGCCTTTTAAACTTTCGCACATCTTTATCAAACTTTTCTGAAGTTTTGCCACTTGCAATCTTACAAATAAATACTTAACTGCAAGGAAATTAAATAATAATCCAAGGTCTTTTCTGAATGTAGAATGTGTGTGTGTGTGATTGTGTGTGTGACTGAGTGTGTGAGTGTGTGTGTATATGTATGTGCATGTATATGTAGAGCTGCAAGTGAAATATGTCTGTCTGTTAGCACCGTCACACCGAAAATTCATAACTAACCGAAGCAGCAGTGGCATCATTTTAAAAGAAGCGTGTACTGTTAACATTTTCGTACAAATAAAGCATTCATCAAGCGAGGCATGCAAAACTTTACTTAACTTTACTTTACATTTCTTAATGAAAATTTATATAATTACATTAATGTTGTTGTTGAGATACTTTTGCTGCTGCTGCTGCTGCTGTACTCTTAGCTTTGTTTGCTGACAATAAAAATGGAATTTTTGCCTCGCGGTGGGTGATTAAATATGCAGTGGCATTGTATGGGAGATGGCGGCAGTTGCAAGCGGCTGATCAAGTGGCTGTTGATTTTTTGTTTTTTTGTAGCTATAGATTTTACCACTCACTTGTTCATTTTCTGTACACGTAAATAAATGGATATAAATATTTCCATGGCTTGTGTTCATATGTATAGGAAAGCTAAGAGTCGAGTGCCGCCTCATGGTTATTGCAATGGGTATGCCAATGGGGATTATTACTGCCTAGAATATGTTGTGGAGTTTAACCAGGTACTCAGAATTTTTCCTCTTAGAACATTCTTTTAGATTTCTATTTGATGAAGTTTTCTTTAAACTTTGAAAAGTCTGTAATATTTCATATCATATATGTACTAGGAGTTAGACTTAACTAGCAATAAGTAAAAAAAAAACCCCGTTTATTTTACTTCAACTGAAAACATTGGATAATATATGTATACCTAAGTGGATTAAGCACAATCATGTAACATTCTCTATTGAAGATAGGTTTTGAGAGTATTTCGCGATTTAATATGAAACAAGGTTGAACTACGGTCCCCAGAATACTTACAATGTTAAATACTTACACACAATATTTAAAAATTTATTTCAGAATATGTAGAAATACACAGTCTTACTGTGTTGACTGTAGTTATCTATTTCTGGAAACTTCAATACGTCTTTAATACTAAGATTAAATCCCATGAGTTACTGGTTACACTCCACAACATTTTGCAGGCAGAAATAAGCCCCATTGACATGTCCATGGTAATTAGCATGAATAGAAAATATCACAACCAAGATATTTGCTATAGGTGTTATATAATTCAGTAGTTCCCGACTAGTTTTAAGAACATCTCAAAGCAGTGACTTGACTGATTGGTGCTTGACTATCTGAGTAAATTAGTAAATTACTATTGTATATTTTGATTGGATTGTGCTTTAGGTTTTATGGCATGAATATCCGCTTTTGAAATTAACTCAGAGTTTGCGGATCTTTGGTTCATACTGCAATTGTTCATTTTCCTGTTCTTCAGCCATCTGTGTGCCACTTTAATGTAGTGCTTTGAAAGAAGTTTTATTTTATTTTTTACATCACACTCTTTGTAGCTAATCAAGTTGAATAATTTTACTTTAAGATATTTCAGCTAAACTTTTATATACCATGAGAGATTTGGTGGCTTTGCTGATTGTTTTGATTTCATTTCACCAGAGGACTTTCGAGTTGCTGCCTGCTGCAAAAATATATATAAAACCAGTATTGTACACCCCAAACTGAAGTAAACAGAAACTGTTAAGCTGAAAAACAGCTTAAATATTTATTATGTTGGGTTAATTTTATAGCTTTAAATGGAAATATCATAGAAACTATGACAATACTTATGTCAAATACTCTATTTTCAAGTTAAAGACCATGCTTATGGTAAAGTAATATATAATCCAAAAATTATTACAAATTCGATCCAGTTTGTTAATTATAATCAAAACTATGTGACGCCTTAAGACGACATAAGCTGTTTTCATTTTCACCACAGTTATACCATATACATAGATATTTGCATACAAAATTCTGCGTGACCATTTCAATTAAACATTGCAAAAATTTCATCACCGATTTATGTATGAAAACGTAATATTTAGTTGATCTCGAACTTCAGCAAATACAACAACAACTACACAGCGATCAAGTTAATTCACTTTTGATTTCATTTCATTTCATTCTCAACATTCATCATTTTTGTGATGTCGGTGGCTTGTGACGCATGTGAATTACATTTGCGCACGCGCATAAAAATTACACACCATCAAAATATAAAAATTCCTTGCAGCTAAAATCCTTGATTTAATTTTACAAAACTATATACATACATACATACATACATACATACATACATACATACAAGCTATGCATGAGCAAATCATTATTATGGTAAGAAAATGTAATGCTTCATTTTTATATTTACAATTTACAATATATTTTAATTGCACACTCTCATGCACTTAAACAAAATAAAAATAAAAAACAAATAAAACTTATTTATAAAATGCCCCAAAAACGAAGTCACATTAAAAAGGCTATTATTATAAAAACATAAATATGCAGCACGAAAATGGCGAATAAATGCGGAGAAGTAGCTACACGTTCACGCTCCCACCAAATACGATTTTTTATTTCTTGACTTGTAAAAGCTGTCACTAAAATGTTGAATGCAGTTTTTTTTGTGTTTTTCTTTCGACGTCTCTTCATTCGGTGTAGCCGTCACCGTTGGAGTTTGGGTTTATATTTTGTGGGTAATTAATAAATTGAATTCGTATATGTGCAGCCACAGGATATTTGCATATGAAATTAAAGAAAATACTATATAAATAAAAATGATGACTTCAATGACAGTGGAGATGTGCTACTCGTATCTAGAAGTAAACTTGATGTTCAAGCTTAAGGCTTTTCTGGGAGGATAAGGTCAATTTTAATTGAACCATTTTTCTGTTCATTAATAATAGCAGCAGGAATGGTTTAATTGAATTTAATTAGTGTTTAATAAATTTATATTTTAATACATTCGATTTTACTATGTGGTTTTAAATTAATAGCCAAGAGACAGTTAAGGAATGTTATCTAGATCAAATCTATGGTAAGATCAATATAAATTATCTACTTAACTGCTAAGATACAATATTTATATTTGCTTGCTGTGTGAATTGACCTAATGGTGATTAGCTTTTTTTTTATTACTTTTATGCAAAGTTGCTGAACTTAAATTAACGGCTTTGCTTATCTCAGCCTTAGCGTTATGCATCCAAACGAAAGATTTAAGCAACAAACTTTCATCTGCTTGCAAGATTAATTTATTTTTTAAACCGACTGTGTTCCAGTTTAAATTATTTTTCTGCAACATGCTTTTAAAGCATATTGCGCTTTAAATTTGCTCCCTACCAACCAATGAGATTTCCTGCGAAAAATAGCAACTACACAAACGAGTCCCAAGAGATTAACTACTACGGTATATATATACCAACTACTATTATTACAGTAGTTGCCACTTATAACGCTCTGCCCAGCTGTAAATAGCTTCTACCAAACATTGTTGTTCTCCATTTTGTTAGTGAAAAAATATTTTTCTCACTTCTTCGCCGACAATCCGTTCAACATTTTTGTTGTGTAAAGTAGTTACAAGCATAATTTTTTTTGTCTTCAACAATTGACAGACAAATAAAATTTGTAAATATTACCGGACACAGCATGCGCCAAAATTATTTTGTCGGTTTTATGCTAACTCAAAAAGGGAACCAAAATTACAATGTGACAATCACAAAAGTAGCTGCAGGAATAAAGAAAATATCCTTAATGCCAAGGCGTGAATTGTTATGAAATTGCATTTGTATAGAAGCAAGTATTTGAATTGTGCAATGTACATACATAGTATAATTTTTCTTCCATTTTCATGTTTATTTTTTTGTTGTTGTTTGTTTGCTTTTCTTTTTTTTTGTTCAATCAGTAATCAGTTGCAGAAAGTGTAACAAGTCATTATTTGGTTATTTTCTTTTCACCAGTGAATAGAAATAAACAGTGGTCAAACAAGAACAGGTAGCCTTGTGGTTTGTCTATTCAATATCAATGCGAGACATACAGTAATTTGGCATGTGCAAAGTGTCAGAAGTAAAACAAAAAAGACGAAAAAAGGAATATCTTTGATCTACATAATACGTTAAGCGCATTTTGACATCATTTAAGGGTAACTTTAATAGATTTTGAATGGAATAGGCGGAGACATGCATTAATAGTTTGCTCGAGATTTTTGTAGTAGACTTGCAGGAAATATAGCACATACTTATGTCAAATATAATTTATATTACTAATTCGAAATGAAACTGCAAAGAAGCTTATAATAACTCATGAGGAAAGAAGAATAGACACACGTAATAAGTCCATAATTTTTCTGTGTATGGCTAAGAAAATGATTTAGTAGGAATGATTTTTGCAATAATTTTGAGTTACAAATATTTCACTCAAATTCTAAGAAGATTTTGACGAAATCGAATGCTCACCATAGAAAACTTGGGAGGTAAATTGCCTGAGAAACTTCAGCTCTATCTCCGTAGACTGTGTGCACCGAATACAAATTAATCACATGTTATATAAACTCCGTTCCCATGCTGATATAGTGAAGTGAATTTCATTTGAATTTTCCTTACTGCTTCAGTCTAATTTGTTACAAATCGATATCAAACTTGATATATTCAAAGGTTGCTAGCTAACAACGCTGTTAATAAAGAAGAGGAACAGCTACGCGCACCATAATGAAATGACGTAATTAAAAACACTTTGAGGATCATATAAAATAAAAATATTTAATAAATGTATGAAATCAACAAAAAATAATCTGAGAATTATAACAGATATTCTGACAGGCAGTGCAGGTTGAATTATTACCTAACAAAACTTAGATAAAACCTCAAAACACATCATATGACAATGCCCTCCGCTTATGTTATTCTAGTCGGAAAGCATATTCGGGGAACTACCAAATAACAGATGGCATGCTGAAGCATCTTGAAATATATTTCAAACTAAATTCTCTTACAGTTGTAGAACTTATATAAAAATCTATATATAAGTATATAAGATATCTAGAAAATACCTCTAGAGGGTGTTTTTGTTTCTAGAGTCGAATTAAGTGCGACTTTTTTCGGGTCTTGGCCTATAATTTATAAAGGGAGTGGAATTTCTGATTACTTTCTTCAGCATAGTTGTAGCTAATATCTTTGCGTACAACTAGCTACAACTATGCTGAAGAAGGTAATCTGAAGTTCCACATTCTTTATAAGTTTTAGACCAAAAACTGAAAAAAGTCGCACTTAATTCGACTCTAGAAACAAAAACACCCTCTGGAAGTGTTTTCTCGATATCTTATATATTATATAGTTGTACGCGAAGATATTAGCTACAACTATGCTGAAGACAGTAATAAGAAATTCCTTACACTGTAATAGTTATAGGCCAAAAACCGACACTTAATTCGACTCTAGAAACAAAAACACCCTCTAGAGGCGAATGAGCGAATGTTATGAGATTGACTAGAAACTTGGCAAATCTTGTCTTTGTTTTGTTGTACTGTTGCGAGTAGTTTACTTTACGCGAAAAAAAGATTTTCAGGCAAATTTTTAAGTAAATCTTCTGCCCTTCTCTTTCGTTGAGAAGCTGGTAATTCGGCCACTTCAATGGCTGCCTGTTGCTGTATAAGGTGAGGAGCATTGTCGAGAGTCAATAAGATAAGTGTTGTTGCTATTATTATCTCTACACTCTCGCGATCTCTCGGTGCAGATTTTTGGGTTTTTTTTCACGATAGCTGAATCTGAATTTTGTTGGACTGTTTTTCGATACAGTCTACATTATTGCTGTTTTTGCTAGAGATTTTATCGTAACAGAATCGCCATTTGTTTGTACCTCGCGTTAGTTTTTTTTAAAGATCTAACCAAAATAAAAAATTCTTTGAAGGCGGAACAACGTTTGCCGGATCCGGCTAGTACTACATATAATCGTTGAATCGGGACAATAGTTCTTCAGAATGGGGTGCATTTAATTATATATGACCTTTTGAAACATTTTACTTTATTTGAGAAATTGGTGACATATCTCCACAGATTATAGATTATCAAAAACGAAAAATGTTTTAGTATAAAAGCACTCACTGCTGTAAGGATCAATCGATATATTTAAATCATAGTTATATTTCTACTCCATATTTGGAACTACAATTTGAAAATTTATTTTACTTCCCAATAATATTGAATTCATATCAAAATTTAACGAATTATGATTTCCGGCGTTTGGTTATTTTAAGTGAAACAGCAACAAGAAACACTTCACATACATACATACATTTGTTCATTCATTTGTACGTTTGTATCTACATGACCAGCTACAAAAAAAAAAAAAAAAAAAAGTACCAACATGCATTACTTAGTACACAAGAAAAGAAGTAATACATGCATTTAGTCAATGATATTCGCAGTTAAAAGGTTTTTCTTTTTTATTATTCCAAAAATTCAGGAAAAAAAACACGGGCTACATACAAAGAAAAGCATAAAGAACTTAAAGTGAGTGAACAGCGACACGAGAACGACACAACGAGATCATCATGGATATCATGGACATGAACACTTTAGATGTTGGCAGGCAATATGCAATGCAGCTTCTTCTGCCTCTTCATTCACTGCAACGACAACGACAACAGCAACAATGCCAAATGTCAGCAATATATATTTACAACAACACGGTGAGAAGGCGACGACATTCAATGCGACAGCAAACGGTGCAAAATCGAACGCTTTTTGTGTGAAGTTAATAATACGTCTGTCATATAGTATGCCTGGCTGGTATCTACTATTAAGCTTATAGGGAGTGCAACAACAATACAAATGTATGCAGAATTATGGAGAGATGAATAAACGGACGGACGCATCAGTCAGACAGACATGCAGACAAACGCTCGATCGATCGATCGATATACGAGCCACTGATCTCATTGTAGTTTAGTGCATAAGAATGCTTAATAAAAAAGTCTGTTTTTTTTTTGTTAAATTTACTTTTTGAACGAATAAATTTATGATTTATTAAGGATGCTCTGATTACAAGATCTTGTTGCTGTTTGCTGTGAAATTTTCTGAGCATATATTAAAAATTTGTAAACATTGTGCAATAAGTTTTGCACACAGGTAAAGAGGCCAGCCGGAGAGACAGGCTAAAGTTGCCCAAACTTTTGTAGCTGCGAAGTTGAGTGGAGAGTAAAATTTGAAGATGATTTGTTTAACATGAGTTTGCGAGGCGTTGAATTACAAATGTGACAGTGAAAAATTTAATGTGAATCTTAAAAAGTGAAACTTTTCTTTTTTAAGATTTATTTATCAAAAAAAGGAAAAATAAATTCATAAAAAAATCGAAGTAAGTTCGGTCTTGATCGAACATTGGGGATACACTGCAAGCATTTGTGAGAGAGTAGGAAATTATGATTGAGCAGACGCTCTGCGATGTTAGTTGGAAAAGTGATAGTAAGAATAGTGGATTTCAAATGTATGTGTGTGTCTGAAATTTGAAATTGTTTATTCCTACTCTATCACATTTCTTATTCCCATTATACTAATAGACCCAAATCGTATAATTTTTGTACATGAAGGATCACAATTTAATACAATAAGATCCTCAACGAATAGATGGAGTCATTAAAGGCCAAATCCAAGTTCCAACTAGTTTTTTTTTAAAGAAATTAAATCTTGAAATCAAAAATGTTTGTTTTGGCGACTCCATATCAAAGCTGCTTAGGTCAAAGTTATTTTTTTCAGTATTCGAAATCGAACAATGTCATGGTGCTCGTTGAGCAAAATCTGAACGTAACCACGGCCTTAGTGCTTTGAAATGCATGGATCATAATCGGTAACTATTCATAGAACATAGGGCGTTGGAGAAGGGGAAAGGGGTGGTCAGGAAATGCCCAGCATACTGACTATTATTAATTTCCGAAACAAAATCCTAGGGATTAGATGGTTTTCAAATAATAAAATTGGTTTAGCTAAATTTTTATGATGTTTTTTATTAACAAAAAAAAAGATTTTCTTAGTTTTAATACAAAGTAAATATCAATTACAATACAGGAAAACAATAAAAATCCTTTGGCCACATATTATAAGCACTACTAATCTTGAAGTTTATTATTAGATCACAATATTTAATTTGAAAAAGAAAAAAATTAATTTCATCTACATCACGCTACATCTCCCATTTCTCAGCGAACAAGAGCACAGACAACAAGGTTTCACCGATTTATATTTAATAGGCGTAGTCCCGTCCCATATCCTAGAATTTTTAAAATTTAGTTTTTCAACGCTAAACGTTGCAGGGTATATATCACCAGTAAAGACATTGATGCCAACCCCGATGTTTAACGGCAAGCATTGAAATGATATCGGCGGGGATAAATTGTCGTCTGGTATTTTTAAAGGTTTGATAGAAATCACTCCACCGACGCACGTTTGTTTCAATTCGGTTGTTCTGCGTTGTTGATGAATGTAGTTAATAGCTTCAAAGAATAGCTTTTCGTCAGATAGCTGAAAGCACCCGAAAATATATAGCTTCAGCGGTCCTTTGGCCTTGATTCTGTGTAAGTTTATGAACATCATATTGAGCTTATATTTCAGGTCATCGCCATTGGAACATGTCAGAAACGTTGCGCCTGCACCACTGTGTTTTAATATAATTGCAATATTTGTTTTCAATGCATCGGTGCCCAGAATGGAAATACTTGGGTCACAACATGATGCAGCAGCTACTTTCCCTTCACCAACATAGAGCACATCTTCAGTTATTCTCATTGGTTTGATGTCTTGGCATAAAAATGTTCTCCCGTTTTCTTTTAGTTTTGGGTAGCGTTGGAATAGGGTCCCTATACTCTGAGGTATTTCATTCAATCGTTGGCCATTAATGGTGATCACCATTTTACCTTTTTTTAAGTTGTGATTGTAGAACGTGATTGTATTTTCTGGGACAGATTAACAAATGTTCTGCTTCTAGATTATTTTCACAACTGAAAATTTCAGCCTTATTCTTATTCGCGAGTTGATGCCGTACTGATCGTAGATGAGTGTCGTGCATTTTCTAAAAATGGCGATTAGCTGAAAACTAAGCATGGGCATACAAAATGGACATATGTAGAAAGGACATCGCTATTTCAGGGTAGCATTTGTATGTACTATATATAAGTTCGGTAGGAAAAAACTACAGTGTGCGCCATCTTTTGTATAGAAATGTGTTTCCTTATAGCAAAATTCTGCATTTCTTTTTCGTTCGTCTTCTTTACTACTTTCGTTAACTGTTCGTGCAAAACAAAAACAAAATTCGAATGTTTGTTGTATGTAAAATATATTAACAGGAACAAACATAGTATCTAGTATTTTATAAAAATAAAAAAAATTAACAGCCATTTTTTAAGTTGAAAATTGCAAATAAAAAAATTTATATTTATTATTAAACATATAATTTCTTGTTTTATTCAAATTTTACTCGGCGAACACCATGCAATTGTTGTTGCCCGAACACGAAAAAAGAGCTTTTACTCACTCTCACAACGAACACGATATTATTCATAAAACTATTGAAGAAAAATCGTATTATTTTCATAATTTTTCAATTATATTATTAATTGCACTCTCTATATTAATAAAATCGTTAAAAGTTGTCTGGTATACGATTTAGTGTTGCCGTTGCGCACATAATAGTAAAAAAAAAACTGAATTTCGACAAAATGCAACTCTGTAACGAACACCAATGTAACCACTACACCCAGCACGAGAGAAAATATGATTCGTTCGTGGAACAGTGAACACCAGTATAACCAGCAGCTTAGTACCGTACGCTATCGTAGAGATTGTTTTTCTCTCTTCGCTATCGTAGTGTACCGAATAACGTTAGTGTACGTGTAAACAAACTCTAGGAAGCAACAAAGAGTATGTTTATTTTTGTAGTGAATGTGCTTGCGTACCATATTTGTAAAATAACAACAGTACCGCACACTAACTCACACTTAGTGCTTTTTTCGTTCGTACCCTGGTTGCACTGTATAGTAAATTATACTACTGTCATATGCAACTCTGAAGCAGGAATTAAATGATTGAGAGAAAATTTGCCGAAAAATAGAGGAGGTAGTCTGTCGTCCTTGTAAACAAATATCTGTATCTAATGTTAACAATTTATTACTTTTTAAGAATGTACATAAGTAATTAAAATACCGCAATACATTTTTATTTTCCAATCCGAAAAACTGCATTTAATATTAAATTTGTTAATATTAAATTTATAGAATTTGTCAATAACTTTTGTGCGAATACCTTTTTTTTCAAACTGCGGCCTATTATTATTTTCTCAATGACATATTTTTAAGAATGGAAAGTTAAACGAATGGTCTCTTTTTCGAGACGAAATATAAAGTTCGTAAAACAAATAACTGCAAGAAATCACTCTTATTTATTTATTTATTTTTCGAAAACCGGCACAACAAAGTTTAAAACCTTATTAGCAGTACCGGCAGCATGTAGCGTAAACAAGATTAAATACGACTTATAATATATATTGAATGACATACAAATTTAAACTTTACTTTAAAATTAAACATTAAACATCTATTCATCTATTCGTAAAAATTTTAATAACATGATATATTTCATTATTTCCTATTACATCAAAGAAAGAAATAAAGCTAGTTTATTTTTGAATTGCACAGCAATATTACCAGATCTTAAACTATTAGGAAGTGCATTCCAAAGACGAACAGAGTGTACAATAAACTGCCTTTCAGACGTTAAACAAGAAACACATAAACAGTTAATCATATTAGTTCGATTGGATATAGAAAAGTTTAATCTCGAAAACAAATAACTGGGTTCTGCATTACATATAATTTTATGCAACAATAAAAGCGTTCGATAGTTCAGTAAGTTATCAAAGGTTAAGCCATAGATTCTTTTAGCATACTGGGAAAAATGATCTGCAATTGTTTTTTTTTTTAATTTTTTTTTTTTTTGAAGAAATGCTTTATTGTTTTACAGAATATGAGAGTTTTCACAGTTCTCTTAAACTTCTTTTGAGAAGTTTGAATAAAAAAGCTCTTCAAAGTAACTGGATCCACAACGTTGAGTCAGTATATTTATTTATTTGAGAAATAGTTTTAAATCATTAAATAACATCCCTCATATAATGACTAAACAAAGAAATCTTCGTTGTAGGGCACAGAGTATTTAGTCTAGATCGATAAAAATAACTTGTTTGATTTTAATGCACTTTACTTTACTTTACTTTTAATGGCACAACAGAAACATGGAAAACCTAGGCCGAGCTTTTCGCATCCACTCATGTTGTGCGTGTTATATTTGTACATGAATGGAAGGGACCTACAGTTTAATGCCGAATCCGAACGGCGAAGTGAAAAGCTTTTCATAGCAATTTTTACTCTTGTAGGTTTGCCATTGCCTGCCAATTTTTGTTTTTTGATTTTGCCTGTGCCGAGATTCGATCCCCGGACACTCTGCGTAGCAGTAAAACGCATTACCACTACGCCACAGCGACCACTTACTTACATAATTTATATTTGTTTTTAATCTTTTTTACGTTAGTATGAGCCCAAAAAAATACACTTTTGCATATTTTATGCAAACGAACGAAATCGCCAATTTTCCGTTCTTTCTGTTTAATAACAACATTCAATGGCGAGACTACTAAAGGCTTTTCTAAGAACAAAAGGAGGTAGTGGTGAAGTTCATGTTTTAGTTAACGTTTAACGTTCAAGTTCAAGCGCTTTGCCTGCTTGGTTGCTTGCAATTTTTCATATTTAAATTTGCAGGCATGTATGTGTATGTACATATGTATGTCTTTATCCCGCCACAGCGAAATCTGCTCCGGAAACTACAATCACCGCCGCCCGACTATGAAAAATGCATGTACGAGCTTCTATCCAACTATGGTCGGATGGAACTTCAGCGTACTCTGCCCATTTCATTAAAAGTGTGACTCCATGATCTGGGCCAACTACAGTGGGATAAGCCTTCTAAATATCGCCTATAAGGTTCTATCGAGTGTACTGTGTGAAAGACTGAAACGTATCGTCAACAGACTGATTGGACCTTATCAGTGTGACTTCAGGCATGGTAAATCCACCATCAACCAGATATTTTCACTACGCCAAATCCTGGAAAAGAAAAGAAAAAAAATCAGATCGACACCCGTCATCTATTCGTCGATTATAAAGCCGACTTCGACAGCACGATTAGGGATAACTATAACGCCACAATGTCTGATTTTGGTATCCCTGTAAAGACCATTCGTCTTTGCAAAAAGATAGAAATGAAAATGGGGACAGACCTCTCCGCGCTATTTGATAGCATAAGAGGTTTCAAACAATGCGATTCCCTATCGTGAGACTTCTTTAACCTTATGCTGAAGAAAATAATTCGAGCTGCGAACATCGACATCTCCGGCACTATTTTCTACCAGAGTGTCATGCTGCTAGCATGACACTCTGGTAGACGCTGATGCTATTGACATCTCTGGCACCAACGCGCGATCAGTCAGTACAGCATTCTCTAACCTGGAAAGGGACAAAACGAAATACCTTGTGTCAGCACACGTCGTCACAGCGTCTTGGAACAAATTTCACTGTTGATAATTATACTTTTGAAGTCGTTAAGTATTTCGTTTACCTAGGATTCAGCATTAACACCAACAATAACGTCACCTTGAGATCAAGCGAAGTTTAACTCTTGCCAACAGGGGTTAGTTACTAGAAGTTAAACCCGATATGTTAAGCCCGCCCTCGATCGACAAAAAAATAACGCTATATAAATCCCTCATCCTTCCCGTCCTAATTTAAGGTGACGAGACGTTTACATTGAGCATCAATGGTGAGAGGCTGTTAGGAGCATTGGAGACGAAGATACTCTGTAAGATCTATGGTCCAGTATGTGTGGAAGACGTGTATCTAATAAAATGGAACGATAAGCTGTATGAGCTGTACGCCGACACTGATATAGTCAAGCGTATAAAAATCCAGCGGCTTCGCTGGCTGGGTCATGTTGAGCGAATGGAAGAAAGCGCTCCGTCTAGAAGGGTGTTTTATTCGAACCACGGTGGAGAAACACGCAGAAGAGGACGTCCAAAACTCCGTTGGAAATACCAGGTACAGGGTGACCTGACTGCACTTGGCCTTATGGCGCTAGTGCGCGCATAGCAGAGGCGACTGTGCTCTCCATGGGCTGTTGTGTAAAAGGAAGAAAAAGGAAGCAAGCAGTCAGTCAAAGACAAAAGATCAGTAAAGAAAAATTTTGAATTTGTGTAACTTAACTTATTGTTTATAGTTCATACATGGTCTTAATTCAAAATGATCCCTATTCAATACATACATTCAATAGTCACATGACAGAGGGAGGATATTAAAGGGAAATATATTTTGCAATAGGCACAAGGAAACAAGTGGATCATGTTTTTTGTGACAATTTCAAACAAAAAATATACATACATACATCACTAAGGATCAATAGCCACAAGCCGCAATTATAGATTTTTTCTCACTGATAAAATCTAGCCAAAAGAAACCCCGACATATTTCATCAGAAAGTCATAAAATTAAAAGAAAAAGGAAAAATTATCAAAAAAAAATAAAACACAACACAAATGTCAGTAAGTGTCGTGTGAAATCTGCGATAAGATTGTGAGAAATTGCGTGTTGAACATATCAGAAAAATATAGGGGATAATCTAGAAATATCAAAAAACACTCGATTTTCTAAGAGACTTTAAAATTGACCCGTTAACCTTTTTGATCCATCAATATTGACTTTTGTGTATTGCAAGGAAAGGCGTGTGCGCTGTGTCTGTGTGTGTGTGTGCAGTGTAGTTGCAATGAAAAAAAAAATAATAAAATGCAGAGATATTAACAAGGGACGCTACTCAGAACGTACGTCTTCGTCAGCATAATGACATCAAGTGTACCAGCCAAAAAGGACGAAAATGAACCTGTTCATTTTATTGCAGCCAGTGCATTTTCAAATCAATTGCAAGTAATTCCTCTACTATTTTCCTTTTCCCATTTGTTTGTTTTTCTGCTTAATAACTTGTGTGGTTGCAATGTTCTTATTCTCCCTCCTCCTTTTCACTACACGAGGATACCGCAGGACACTTGCTGCTGCTGCTGATATTTTTATTGTTGCTTTTGCGCAATAAAGCATTAAGCGATAGTATCCTTTTTTGCAGGTGTAATTTAGCGGCGGTCGCTTCTGGTAGTGTTGCCATTTTTTCGTTTGAAGGATTTTATTCGTTTTTTCTCCATAAGTTTTTTTTATTATTCTTTTTGTTATTTTTTTTGCGTAATTTTTATTTTAAGTATTTAATGCTACATTAAATAGTTGCTGGCTTTTCTCGTGGTTGTTATTAATGTTGGAATTGTGACCGCACGCACAGCAGGTGCAGTTGCACATCTTTTCTTTATCTATTCTTTTAGCTTGTCTCTGAATTATTTATGTTTACTTCTTTCAGTTATCCTTTATATCCTCGAAGGGATATTATTAGAAAATGTGTTGATGGAAGAAAGTTTTTATATCAAGTTCTCCTCAAAGTTTGACTTGTTGTTTTTGCCACTAAATTTGACTTGAAATTCTAGAGCGGAAGTTTTTGGAAGAAACTTAATATTCACAGTTATATAATTTAAAATTTTCATCCTGGGTACAGTTTGAAGAGTTTAAAAATTAATAAAAGATATAAAACACATATCTGTTATGGAACAATGGACAATATAGAACAATGGAAAATGGATCTGTGTTCGATTTCAATTAAAAAAAGTCATTTAAAAATCAAAAAGATAATGGATTAAAACAAAATGTTCATGGAATTTCCATTTTGTATTCCATAGTATCTATGGTACGTCTTATTTGAGCTGCTGTCGCCAATTCCTGTAACTCTTCCGATTCGATTTTCTAATGCTGTTGTACTACCACTTCTTCTGTCTCATCATCGGCACTCTCCTCCACAAGCTCTCCAACCTATTCCGCTTGTTGTTTTCGTAGCATTTCATCTGCTTCCAGAACCATTTTCTTAAATGCATACGATTTCGTCACAGAGTGTACGCATTGGTTACAAATATAATGAGGTAAATGCTGTTCTCCCTGCGAAATCTCTAAATTCATGCAAAAAGCTAACATTGCGCCAAGTGTCTGATCTTTTCCTAAGATGATGCCGTGTTTGAACAACGATTTGTAGTTGCCGCTCTCAGTTACACACGCACGGCAGATGACGATGTCTTTCGCTTCACCGCCAGCCATTTTTATACAAAGTATTTAAAACTTTATTTGATATTTTTGGAGAAGGAAATTCACTTTGCTTCAAAACAATTCCAAGCTGCTTACAATTTTTTTCCCCCACCGCAGTTCTACATTGAATAAGATAAATACAGTGCTGCCACACTTATTTTATATAACTTACTTACTTTTACTTTTAATGGCACAACAGCCCATTAAGGGCCTAGGCCGAGCTTTTCGCATCCACTCATGTTGTGCGTGTTATATTTGTACATGAATGGAAGGGATCTACAGTTTAATGCCGAATCCGAACGGCGAAGTGAAAAGCTTTTCATAGCAATTTTTACTCTTGTAGGTTTGCCATTGCCTGCCAAGAGGTGGTGCCGTGTAGAAAAATTATTTTTTTCTATTTTGTTATTTTATTTTTATTTTGCCTGTGCCGAGATTCGAACCCCGGACACTCTGCGTAGCAGTCCAACGCACTACCACTACGCCACAGCGACCATATATTTTATATAAACTTTGAAATTTTTTATAGCCCAAAGTTGATTTATGTATTTACACTTACTCGTGAATTATTTAAATTAGTTAAATTTTTCGGGCAAAATCTATATATCGAATAAAATTGTCAAATTTTTAAATTCTCTCTACAGATTTATCTGGCAACTATTTGAAACTAGATACAGAGTTGCATTGTCAGGCTGCTATTAAACTCTTCAGATGAAAGCACAAAGTTAATATTTCGTAATCCACGTAAATGTGAAATAGTCGCACACCCGCTTTCTATTTAATGTACAATATGATAATTATCAGATTGGTTGCAAATCTGAACATTGAAGACTACAGGCCCTTTACGTCCAAGACAACAGGTAGAAGAATCAAATATTTTTTCAAGTGTAGTGCACATAAAAACTTTATATTTATTAATACAGAGTTTTTCTTATTGGATTTTTTTAATTTAAATATTATGATTTTTATTAAAGCTTAAAAGAAATTAACTACCAAAATATAAGACAAGAACACAATATAAACTGCAAGGTTATTGACTGCGTTTCACCTCTTACAAAGAAGAACAAATAAATAAATAAAATAACTAACAAGGGTAACATTGACAATGATTTTACTTTTTGTTTTGTATCTAAATTTTCTCATGTATGTTTTGAGCAAACATGTGGGTGTAAATTTGTCATATTTATAAAAGCAAGACACACACACACAGAAAAGAAGATGTTTTTGTAACAATCATATAAACATGCATAAATAAGAATTAAAAAAATTCAAGTAAGTAACAAAAAATCTCAACAAAACTTTATCTACCCTCATTTCTTCGAAAATAACCAAATAATAAAACAGGCAGCTTTCGATAAAACTGCATTATTTGCATATGCGAGCAGATACATAAGTTCACACAAATGCACACACACACACACACACACACACATACATACGAGCGCGCGCAAACAACAGGAAGCCAAACATCAACAGTTTAAGTTAATTTAAGCTACCAGTTCAATTGTTGAATTAAAGCCATACGCGAAATCGAAACGGATGCTCATGTTGCAAATCGGAGACATATCGAAAGAGTCAGATCTCAGCCAGTCAGTCAGCCAGTGAGATCACTGCCAAGAGATCAGCGCCGATGCCTCCACCATCACCAGCGTCGCCGATCATTGTCATTGAAATCCGTTCAATTCGGCGGCTCTCAGTGATTTTACAACAGTTTTGCTACAGTTGTTGCTACGTACTCGCTCGTACATGTGTAAGCATAGCAGCAGATTGTCGTTGTAGTCAATTGTAAAGATGACAAAATGCAGCAACAATTGGCATCTTGAAATGCCTTAAAATGTTGAGGTTTTTGTTTTTTTTTGTTTTTGTTTGCTGCTGATATTCTTACTTCATCTGCATATCGATTTCAAAGTTTCCGCTGCCAGTTGCTCCACTTATTGCGTACTCGTATTTGTGCAAGTGCAAGGCAATGAATTGAATTGCTTCGTTATGGTAGTTATCGATCGAAATTTTGGAATATTTTATCAATTGGTATTCGATTTTTTTAATATTATATTTGTTTTTATTTTGCGTTTAAATATTCGATTGATAGTGATTGTGCAAAATATTTTGGTTACATAAAAACAACTCATGCGAGAGTAAATTTACTTTCGTGGATTTTTTGAATAATTGCTTTCCTTGAATAGTTAACATTTTGTACGAAAATATTTGTAAAATTTTTAAATAAAGTTTTATAAAAACAAATTGCGCAATTTGTGAGAGTTTATTATCTTTGCGTAACTGTAAACTGTTTAACTTTATATAAGCATTTCAGTATTTTAGAATTTAAATGCAGTTTCTTTGAAAATGATTGGTCAACTTGTTGCTGTATATTTTTGGCGGCGTATCCTTCTTCATTTTTGTTTTAAATTCTCTCAAACTTTCTGATTTTTTAATGAAAATGTTCTTTTTTTACAATCTAAGTTACGATATGATCGATTTACCAGAGACAGTGAGTTGGTTTGATGTGTCCGAGAGAGAAAGAGCAAGAGAGCAATGGGAGCACAAGTTATATAGAATAGTTAGACTGTGAAGTTGCAATAATTTTTACAGTTACAAAAGAGAGAAATAATGAGAAGTACAGGGAGCATAGTAGCATTAGTTTTTATAGACAAAATTTCAATAATATTTGGATGTAGGCTGGAAAATTCATTTTGATATAAGAATCCCTTCGATTTTAAATAGAATTTTTTAAATAAGAATTCAGTGAATTTATTTCTAATGTTGATGCATTTCAGTAAAATTTTCAAATTTTCATGTCATACTTAGTCACTGTGTTTAAGAAAATTATTCAGCATTACTGTTTCCATTTCCGTTTACAATTCAAAATATGTAGGTTTGTAAAATACTTCATTACAAGAGAATCCAAATCAATCAAAAATATGTGCACCTCAAATATTTTAAATTTTAATATATTCGCATACTAATTTTTACAAAAATTATTTTACACACACACACACACACACACACACACACACACACACACAAACACACACACACACACAACGAACACGAATCTTTCACCTTGCTCTTAGCATAGCTATCGAAATTCAATTAAGCAAATCGAAATTTTCACGCGATCCACTCACATAATAGACACAAAACGCAAACGAAGAAGTTGAAGTAGCTGTAGCAGCTGTAGGCGTTCATGATAGAAAAATCAATTCATTCCTTTCGATATTTATGTAGGTGAACAAAAACAATATGTAAGTAGAACACACTTTTGATTTATTATTTCCGATAAAAAAGGGGTTGAGGTTGAATTTGTTGGTTTGATATCCTTGGAATCCTTATTTCTTGTGGTGTTTTTGTAGGTGTAAAATGTTTTGATGCTCCGAAGGCTTTTGAAATATGTGCATTTTTAATTTGTATATTTATTTTTTTTGACATTTGTGGGAATTTCGAAATTGCAGCTTTGTATTTGTGGCTCCTTGGTAGCCAGGTATTGATGTGTGAAATATGCGATTGAGTGCATAAGCGACAAGAAGTAAACACCGTGGAGTGAATGAAACCCTTTTATTTTTGATGCTATGAATAATATTAGCATTTTTATTGGTTATTGAATTGATTCGATTTCCGTTTCCGCAAAGGATTATACACATTTTTACCTGCTTTTGTTGCAAAATAAGTGCACAAAATCTATAAATTTTTGTATATGTAAAGATCTTTATTTCTATGAAAATTTACAGCACGTACAGTGTGAGAACATTAAAAATCTTTTAATAGATCTAGGCTCACAATGAGCTATACGGTAGTAAATATTTTATTCTTCTAAAAAAAAAATTAAAAGGTAAGGGATTAAAAGGTGGTCGCTGTGGTGTAGTGGTAGTGCGTTGGACTGTTACGCAGAGTGTCCGAGGTTCGAATCTTGGCACAGGCAAAATCAAAAAGTAGAAAAAATTATTTTTCTACACGGCACCATCTCTTGGCAGGCAGTGGCAAACCTACAAGAGTAAAAATTGCTATGAAAAGCTTTTCACTTCGCCGTTCGGATTCGGCATTAAACTGTAGGTCCCTTCCATTCATGTACAAATATAACACGCACAACATGAGTGGATGCGAAAAGCTCGGCCTAGGCCCTCCATGGGCTGTTGTGCCATTAAAAGTAAGTAAGTAAAGTAAGGGATTTTTAATGATAACTAATATTTATTCAAAATCAGGCTTAGTGATCGTTAGATTTGCCATAGAGAGAATAACAACAATGCATATAGAGCATTCGGATCAGACGATCGTTTCGGAACTAGCCGTGGTTCGTCATCAGTGATCTTAGTGATATTTCTTGTGTTTCAATAATCCATATAAGTTACTTATATTTGAAAAGGTAACCGAACATGTTCCTCGAATTTATTAACCCTCTCATTTTGTGTTTGTTATATTTGTACAAGAAGGGACCTACAGTCCCACATTAGGCAATTTTTACTTTTATAAGTATGCCATTGCCTGCCAATAGTGCAAACAAATTGCTTTATCTCCCTTTTGTTTTTATTTTTTATTTTGCCTTTGTCTAGTTTTGAACCCGGACACTCTCCATAATAGGCTACCAACTACGCCACAGGGGTCCGTTATGGGTCATATTATATTAAATTTGGTGAAATGGGGAAACTTTAGGCCCGAGTAAAACAATAATTCAATGTAAACTTGTAATTTTATTTCGGAGTTCTATCAGAATCCATTTTCAGAATCTACTTTCATTGTGTTTTGTGTTGAACTGAGATATTAATAGAAATTTTAGTCAAAAGTGATTGATATATCAGTAATATCAAGTCCCTAGAAAATGGGCTGAGTCAGTTGGGTGTATCTATAGTGACTATGGTGTTAGATTTATCGGGAGCTGTGGGAGCTATGTACATATATCAGTTGATGAGCTATTTCTTTGGGCATCTGAAAAAGTAATCACCACCTTATCGCTCATTGCCACCACATTGTAATTGTGTTGGAGTACTTCCAGTTTCCCTAGGTAACGTCGTTTCGAAATTGTTGTTCATAAGAGCTGGTCGACTATTTAGAATAATATTTACTGGTTTGCTATGTAAACTACCAACTTCAGGAAAATGTGAGCTCATACGAAAATTGACCACAAAGTTATATCACGCTCACGCATGTTCACGTGAAAATTGTGGAAACTGTATCGCACTCACGCATGTTGACGAAAAAATTATTTTACGTTTACGCTTTTTCATGCGGGTAAGTATGTATGTATTGCTTGAGGGGGGACAGGGGGATTCCTCTCGGGCTCGTATTTTTTATACATGTTAAAGAACGCGGAAAAATTTTTAAGTAAATCCTTGATATACTTTTTTCGAAAATCGAATAATATGAATGAATTTATTTCTTTCTCAATTTTAGATTAAAAACTGTATGAAGACTAGGCTTATGTGTTGAGAGACATTTTGAAAATAAGAGGTCCTTCGCTGGGTCCTTCCGCCCTCCCCCAGGTCCAGTATTTTCTTTGCACGTCCTTGTGTAAGTTGGTAGTTAACAAAAAGACGCAAGAAGTTCGAAACCAATTTTTACCCTGTATGGTTTTTTAATGCCCGTTGAGAGTTGTACAAGGACCAAACCACGTTGATCACAGTTACTAAGTTTCTAAGGATCTTTAAATATTTAACATATCGTTAAAATTTTTTTTTTTTTTGTGGGGGAAACTAAAGAAAAGACTCCATACACCCCACTTATGCATCAAATCACCAAATCGAGTTTACTTTTCTTTACAACGGATAAACGTTTTTCAGGTTAAGCGATTTTTCACTAGATGGGAGTCGATCCTGAAGTTACTGGAATTCCAGTCTGACACTTATTCACTAGGACACCGAGGTGGTCAAATAATTGAAATATTTCTTAATCAAAATTAGATATATGTACATACTTCTTGATGAGCTTAAAAATCAGATGTTCTGACTTGGTGATGAACTGGTAGAGACATCTTTCCTTTCTGGTCCAGCAATATAGGGTTCAGTTCGAGGCTTATACCGTGAAAATACTGAAGCATGATATTCGGCATGATTATCTAAAGGCTCTTCAGTATTTCCGTTTCAGTTCTTACTGCATTATCAGTGGTGAATAATCAGATTCCTCTGTGGTCGCTGTGGCGTAGTGGTAGTGCATTGGACTGCTACGCAGAGTGTCCGGGGTTCGAATCTCGGCACAGGCAAAATCAAAAAGTAGAAAAAATAATTTTTCTACACGGCACCACCTCTTGGCAGGCAATGGCAAACCTACAAGAGTAAAAATTGCTATGAAAATCTTTTCACTTCGGATTCGGCATTAAACTGTAGGTCCCTTCCATTCATGTTCAAATATAACACGCACAACATGAGTGGATGCGAAAAGCTCGGACTAGGCCCTCCATGGGCTGTTGTGCCATTAAAAGTAAGTAAAGTAAGTAAGTAAGTAAGAATAATCAGAGCTACGAATATTTCAAACTCACCGAAAAAATTATTAAATAACCAGCATTTATCGAATACTCATATTACAATATTCTAAAGGTTTAAAATTATTTGACATGAAATACAATCAATATTTAAGTAACTCGTTTCCAAAAGAGACACGTAACATGAAGCTACTAGAAAATTTTTTTTTATTGTTCTTCGAAAAGGCCAAACAAAAAAGTCAAGTAGAAACAGAAATATAAAATAAGGTTAATCATGTGCATGAAATACGCGTAGGGTTAAAACGGGTAGCGTGAGTTAGCAGTTAATAAGGTGCGAAATATAGCATCATTTAACAGCTCAATTTATGGAGCAAGTGTTAAAACGCAGCAAATGAAAAGAAAAGGATAACAAAAACCAAGTATGAATATATGAAAGTAACTCCTTTTTTGTGATTACAATCATTGAAAAATTCAATGAAGTAGTAGTTTTTTATTTCGCCTTGTGGTTGCTAACAAGGATTTTGGACCAAAGAATAACAACAATCAAGCAAAAAACTGAAACAGTGACGGTGAACATCTAAAGGAGCTGTGATACATTTGCCTGAGCTGCCTTGCCTTGCTTTATGTGGGCAGCACACTGATAGACACAGAATCAAAGAAAAAAGGATCAATCTCACGCAAACATCAATCACTCAAACTCACTCACACTTACGTTTTTACTTTCTGTGTTTTTCCATTAGACTTTTTATGCACTTGTCTTCAAGACTTCTATCAAAAAGGAATTTTTGGAAATATTTTAACAAACTCATTTCACTTTGATTGTGTTTGTTCTTTGCTTATATTGCTATGCGAAAAACTACAAGAATTCTAGTAATGCCGTGTAATTGGGTTATAATCAGTTGCTATTATGCCAAAAATTTCAAGCCTTAGTTTTGGAAATACTTTTTTCTTCTACATACTCGTACATACATAAGCTAATAAAAGATTGTATCTACTTTTTCTACTACGAGTAAAACGTGCTTCTTTTTTTGATGCAACTTGTTAGAAGCCACATTCCTGGAACTGCCGCTCTTCATATTCAAGTATTTATTGATGTTGTAATCCTTTCTTTAGAATCACCGCTGCCAACGAATTTTATGTAGTAGTGGGCGTTACTCTTTTGTTTGTTAAACCGCAGCAAATAAAACATCAACATATTTTTGAGTGCGCTCTTCTTGCTTTCGGTTATTGAAATTGAGTTCCTGCTGTTTTCGATGCTAACGCGAATATTTGTAATATGAAGATTTTTAAAATGGAAAGTGTTGTAAGCAACAAAAATTAATTGCTGTCGCCACTTTCTTTGTACAATATTTTCATTTATGAAACCAAAATAAATAAATTCCACTCATTAAGATTTTAATCACAAAATATTTTTAAACTGATTCTTTTCGGCACATTGCCTATAATTTAAGAAAAGAAAGGATTTGATGAAGCAATAAATTTTATTATATATATTTTTCTTCCTAAATGTGGAAATTTTTGGTGGGCGTTTACTGTGTTAACAACAAATATTATCGCCTTCAATTAATTTTGTGTACACCTACATTAAAAGATGCACTCACAGCGGTACATTATTTATAATTTAATTATTGTTTTTGTTGAGAAAGTATTAAAGTATTATAAAGATTGTAGCAATATTTAGGAGGAAGCTAATAAAATTTGAAAAGGTATACTCATAAATTTTAAGTCAGAATATGATAGAATGATCCAAGATTTGTTATGTTTTAAAACTAAAATTACATGTCAATGGGTTTATCAATTAAGACTAACAGCCACCTACTTCTATTTTTAAAATACTAGCTTCAAATACTTCAAATGTTATAAGTACCTTTATAACGACCTAACTTGTATACGTAAAGCATATGAAAAAATTCAACAATTGGTAATTCCGAAAACCTCCTGCAACGTTTCTCCATTCAATTAATTTTTCAATTTCCCAAACATAGTTTATTCGACCTCTTTACTGCAATCCATAAATTTCCAATAGTAGCTAATTTATTTTAAATATTTTCAGAATATGTACATAATCAAGTTTGTGTCTTATATCTTTCGAATCAATCTCTTTTGAAAAACCAGTCTATATGCAAAACTTGCAATTATAATTGAATTAATGCAGATTTCTTGCAAACGACATTAATCACATGAATGCGCTTTCAAAATAAATAAATTTTGCTAATTCTTAGCTTAACATAAACAAATCATCAACTAAGATCATTTGAAAAGCATTGTAGGTAGGCATTTCAATTTATTACTCCAGACTGACTCTGACTCTGTCTCTCTCTCTCTCTCCCCCTCTCTCTTCAGTTCTCTTCGCTTGTTCTATATAAATGTATCCGTGATATTAGCATAACTGTAATCATAAGCGAAAAATGTCAATTAAATTGACCAGAAATCTTTAAAACTAAGAGCTCGTGAGGTCTTTGCTTATGATGTTCTTGAGTTGCTGCCTGCTTGATTGCCCGACTGTGGTAATCTCATACTTTGTATGTTAATGATGTTGTTGTGTAGTCAAATGGCAACAATAACCGTAGAGAAGACCATCAGTGCATCACCTGAAGTATTGACTGACAGCCATATCCACAGGCAGACAGACAGACAGACATTTATGATGATGATTTGACTAAAGGCATGTATCTCTTCTTATTGTCTACTTCAAGGAGATTTTTCTACTACGTTATTTGTCTACGTATGTATTCATATGTGAAGTATCTTTTAACGGTTGACGAATGTTATTTCCAGAACTTTTCCCCTTTTTTTCCTCGTTTTCTTGGTTACAGGTACATAGTCAAGCTCGATGTTCTGAAAGCTAAAATTATTTGCCATAGTTAAATGAGACGTCACTGATTGGGTTGCACTGGAAGAAAAATTTGGCATGCAAAATACTACAAATATTTCGATAGAAGCTTCTGTAAAACGATTTGTCTTATTATTCAGACTAGAATACTCCTCTCGAAAGCATTGTAAGTATTTATATAATTTAATTCCGTAGGAAGTCGAGGATTTTAAGAAAAATGTTCTGGCTTCTGTGCAAGTAAACTGGAAAAGTGTCCTAGCTTTGAAAGTGTTTGCGACTAAATTCAAGTAGATAGTCTTTCTTTGTTCGACGAGTAATTTTGAGTACGCTTCTGCTTTTTACCTATTTTAGTGTCATTTTCTCTCAGTGTATTTTCAATAAGAGAACCAAAACATTTAATGTCTTCATCAAAACTTTTTGCCAGTTTGGTTTGTCGTTCATTTCTTTTTCACATACATACACACTATACATACGTATAGTAAGTATTCTCTCAAGCAATATTATTTTTTATTTTATTAAAAGTTTTTTTCTTCTTCAGAGCTGCTCCTTGCATATTCCTTATTTATGAATGTCATTCAATTTATTATTTTTGACTTAAGAGGGAAATGATCACATTTAACCAACAAACAAATACAAAAACTGAAAACAGTCAATATGATCGCTCAATAAGAAAGATTTTTGTTTTCTCCCTGGACTTCATGCTACAGTGGACTTTGGTGTAGGGGTGCAGGGTGATACACATACAAAATGTGGCGCTTTGCTTTTACTCAGCGGCATACAATATATGTATATGCAAGGGCCTGGAAGATACGGCAAGCGAGGGTTGCCTTGTTGTTGCTATTATTGGTTGCAGTATTTGCATCAAAAACGAACGCGCGTTAAAGTTTTATATAGACTTTTGTTGTCGTTGTTGTTGTTATTATTATTGCATACATACATATCATCTCTCCCGTCTTTAACAAGTTTTAACCTACGCACAAACGCTTATGAGTTATTCTTGTTGGCTTTTTACTGACATTAATATAGGAAGCAGATATAAATACATATCATACATACATACATACATACATACATACATACATACATACATACAATTACACACAGATATATGTTTATTTGTTTGCTTGTATGTAGGATGTGTTGTCAATATCGATTGCATAAGTAATCAGAACGAGAGTGAGACAGATTTTTCTTTAGGATAATTGGAATTGTGTTTCGATTTATGCATCCGTGTTTTGTTGTACGCATTCGAACTCAATGTTGGTGATATTTTGATATTTTGTCTCCAATCAGATCTTTTTTCATACATACTATATTTATATAAGTACACTATAAAAAATAATTTTATAGAAATTATTTTTAAATAGTTTTGCAGTAATTATTTTTAAAAGTTACAGTTTCAGATTATTTTCTAGGATTCTTAGGAGGTCACAACCATCCATATCCCCAGGAGAGATGAATTGATGAGAATTTGACTGGCATTTAGCCAGATGTTTCTTAACTAGAGGACAAGGTCAGTAGTGACATTTTCTCTAGCAAAATGAGTCTCAAACTCTGGTGGATATATCAGGCGTCTAAGTTGTTTCTTTGTAACGATTCATAAGAGACGAATATTTGCATATATGTACACTAAGAGCTAAACAGCAATCAAGTCATTGGCTGTTATCTTTTTATTACATCAAAGCTTGTTCTTGTCTGCCAAACTTCTTTAAGCATCTTGTCGAGTCATTCACACGTGCATGCTGGGTACCTAGATACATGGATAACCAATGTAATTTCGAGGAGGACGATATAGTAATTTTTTGCTTTCCGATATCTCACATTCCTGCACCGTCGGTGTTCCTTTCACGTCGGTTCAATTGGCCATTAAGCAAAACTACCTTGAGGAAGCAAACATATCATGGGCAGTAGTGGTACTACCAGACTTACCTGGTCGACAATGGGCATTAGACTTACTAGACAGCTACTGCATCTTAGCAAAAACTCCATCAGCACATTGACTTTGGTATTCTTGTGGCACTGCTAAATGGGGAGACTACCATTCAACGATTTCTGTCGAGATTGTGGCTCTGAAGAAGAAGAGAAAACAATCGAATTGTTATTTATAATATCGGAGATACTAGCTGGACTTGGTATAAGGTCGAATTGCCAATCAAAAGCTTTCAAGTCGTCGATGGAAATTGTGTGAGGTATGATTTGACGAATATGCACAAAGTATTCATTGGGTCTACGCAATATTTATGGAACTTAACCAGGCCTCTGTTACTTTGTATGTATGTTAGGTTAAACTTTTCGATAGAAAGAAAGAGTACCTCAAATGAAATAGATAGCGTTAGGCTGCAAGGATACCACTTGCAGCTTGATCAAGGTTATAGGTATGCCTTGATAGTATTTTAGCCAGCCCAGTACCAAGAGGACGTCCATCGGGAAGGCTTTGAAAGGGTAGCACTTGTGTTTGTTTTTCGCATCTGTGTAAAATAGATCGACAGAGAACGAATTTTACAGTGTAGGAGTATTGATAAAGTTTTGTGAAATGAAGTAAATGATATATTCCTCATTACATTTAGTACATTGTGCTTCACATTTTACCGGTAGCCAAAAATATTTATAAATTAATAATAATGATGTATGAATGTTGAATTGAAACCAAATTAAGTTTTTTTTTTTTTATTTCCCATTATTTTCGCGGGCTCATTGATTGATATTTGTGTTAAATTGGAGGTTTCCACTGTGGGAAGAGTTTGCTTCGTTACGAGCTTCTTTCTGTTCTTCCTTAAATATTCGTTTGTTGCGCTCATGTTATTAAATTGAAATTGTGACATATTATTGTCATTAAAATACAATTAATGAATTTTAATGATGCCTGTTTCTGTAAAATATATTCATATGAAATGTAAATATTACACTCATTTAAAATGCATTTATGCTTTTTCCCCAGCAGGAGTTGAATTCAGAGTTTAAATGGAAAGTAATAAAGATGGCAGCTTCAATGATTGAGCTTCAATTTTATTAATAGGTAGATTGAGAAAACAATGAGTGGTGAGAAGATTGCTATAAATTGTAAGTAAAAAGGAAAATCATAGGTTAGATGAAATCTTTATTATAATTTTGTTTCGGTACAAATTCGGACAACCAGTTGACAGCAAACAATTGACAGCAAACAATTGACAGCAATGGCAGGCAATGGCAAACCTACAAGAGTAAAAATTTCTAAATAGAATCTTTTTCAATCCGCCGTTCGCCTTCCATTCATGTACAAAAATATAACACGCACAACATAAGTGGATCTGAAAAGCTCGGCCTAGGCCCCCCTTGGGCTGTTGTGCCATTCAAAGAAAAGAAAGAAAGAAAATATTGAAATTCAATTTTAAATGTAGGCATGCTCTTGGCCATATGAATTAAGTATGTTCTTCTTTTGAAAAGAAGAAAACGCCGGAAAGCAGTGAGCCTCTGTCTCCCGTGAAAAGGTAATTACTTTAAGGATAAATATTAAAACTACAAAGCAAATAAAATTTAGTAGAATTGATATTTAAGATTTGGCCTATAAAACAGGTGATATTTTTATATTATAGGAGTAAATTCTCGCATATTTTAATTAAAACATAAATTCTTACTTTTATAAGCATTCAAATTGTGAACAAAAGTCTCAAGCTGTTTAACTAGGATACACTTTAGACTACAAAATTATAAGTATATAATAACACAATTACAATAATTTTCTTTGTATTCTCGTTCTAAATCTCATTAGTACGCCCCATTTAACACCTATAAGGAAAACAATGCTCGAGCCAACCACATTACATCAGCGGCTTCACTTTCAACTTCGCATAACAAGTGGAATTTGGAGAATTTGTCTAACAAGTGCAGCATCAAAGTACAAAAGCAATGCCGCTTCTACTTTTATATGTCCCTATTGTCTGATGAGCAGCAGCAACCGCAATAAGGATTCAAAATTTTAAATAAATTTCTTCATACGTACTCAATACCGGGGAGGGGGGAAGAAAAAGAGATCGCTTTCTGAGGCTTACCTCAATGCTATTGTTCACACCTCAACAATTGCTGCGCTTCTCACGTATCCTGTATGTTTTTGCTTTTGTTATCCTTGTATTATCATTGCACGCTATTATCAAAATACTATTAATTTTATATCATAATTGAAATTTTCACACTTTTCATGTTTCGCGTATACAATATTCTTGTATCGTATTGTATAACCTTCATACCTTTTTAATGTGCGTTTGTGATCTTTGTATCGAATTCTGAGGTGTCCTTAATTCTTGAGGTATGCTGAATGGGAATTACTTTCTTTTTATTTCGAATTATAATTGTTATAGTATATATGGTACAATTCATTTTAACTTCCAAGAAACTTACATAACTACAATACAATATTTAAATAGGCGATAGACACAAAATTACATTTTCTGATCTACGATGTAATGCATGCTTTGCACTTTCTCTAAAACCTGACGGCGAATATGGAAACTAAAAACTACTAGTCTTCTGGAACCCACTATTCAGTACCTATATGATAAAGCGTCAGAGATGGTGTAACTCTGCATTAGGAGGATTCTCTAAGTCTAGCATAATTATGCCTATGCAAGGTGCACAAATAGCTGAGTTGGAAAAATTTAAAATTTTCCTTCAACGAAGAGAAAAATATATTTTTCTCTTTTTGCAATAGATATGCTTACATACTTGACCTATTTGGAACTTGAATCTGTACAGAAATTTTGAAACTTCGCCCTGAATATAAATAATTATATATTTTTCTTCAATATGGATCACTGTTCAATAACAATAGCGTCAGAGATGGTGAAACTCTTCATTAGGGGGATTCTTTTTAGTCTAGCATAATTATGCCTATGCAAGGTGCACGAATGTACTTTTTATATGACTCAATATTTTGCAATTACTCATTTTCGTTTAATCGTTCATTAACTATTAACGGATTAACGATTTAACAATTATACGATCGGGGCCAATGTATAGGTATAAGTAGAGAGTGGTTGAACCTTTCCTTGCTAGTTCATCGGCGGCCTCATTACCATAAATATCACAGTGACTGGATAGACAAGCTCTGGAGACCCTGTAAGCAATCCCTCACCAGTTTCGAAGCCTAACTCCATGAATATATGTAGTGCCTTGAGAGCCGCTTGACTGTGAGAAAAGTTAATGATACTTGCATACTTTAAACCGTTTTGAAGGTTTAATTTCGCACAGGTCTCAATTGCATATACTTCAACTTGAAAGACACTAGACCATATACCTAGTGGAATTGAGATTAGGATGTTGGGAATAACAACTACAGCACCGGAACTACACTCCTTTTTTGAGCCATTTGTATGCCAAATAAGGGCAAAAGGACCGAAGTTTAAACACTGACCAGACCAATTGGACCAGGGTGGAAGTGAAATTAAACCTCCCACCAAAGCAAAGATCACTAGCTACATAATCTGTCACAGAACAGATTAGCGCACTAGGAATTTCACCAATAATGCTTAGATGATCAACATGAAAATGCTTAGATGACCGTAGCTTATTTGCCTCTCGCAAAATTGTTGCTGTTGGTATTTCTGGCGCCAATCAACGTTTGAATGGCATGAAGGATTTCAAGATAATTGTGACTTTCAACAGGATCCAGAGGCTCCCATCTTCCAGGTAGCCGATATTGTTTTGGTTTCCCATCTACTCGAGGCTGTTCCAGAAATCACATAAAAGCTGTCTCTTTTTTTGCATCTTTGATAATTCTAATTAGTTGTTCAAGTTCTGTTATTGATCTTGTGTTTACGTATCTCATTGGGGAATATATTTAATTATTTTATGTTGGATTTTTCTGTAAATTATTATTTATATGTCAATATATTTCATTGTGCTTTCTTTATTAAGTTTTAATTTTTTAAGGTATATTTGCAATCCGATATATCTATATCCTGCAGATTAAAGACTAATTTATATTATGTGGTTGATATTCTAGTTGCTTGCTTGGAGAAAACAGTTTTTGATGGAGTTGAGTTTGGTTGTTTTTAGGAATGTAATGAAAATGTCACAGTTCTGATTAGGAGCTCTGTAAGTATATTGTTACTCCACCTCCACTTCTGCCCTTTATATATTAGATTTGTGATTGAACCCTCAGCATTTGTAACACCTAAGCACATTAAGACTCTCATAAACCACGCATCCACGTTTTTATATGATTTAAACACCTTTATACCCATTTTCAATGAGTAGAATATCATTGACATAATCGGACTAGTGTTGCCAGATTTTTGGGTACCAACATCATCTAGTAACGATAAGTATGGTCACTCAATCTGAGTGGCCATAAAATACTAAATATCAATTAGTATTAGGTCAAATGCTAAAATGTCTGCCGAAGTTTGGACCAATTGAAATAATGTAGCTCCGTGTAGGGTAGCTATAGATACGGTGAACTCGGAAATTTTATGAGGTTCAATGAAAAAATGCTCGAACAAAAACATTAATGGGGTAAGGTTAAATGGCTTCACATCGCGGTCAAAGTTCAATTAACAGAGAGGAAACCAACAAAGTAGTCCACCGTTGGACAGAAGTTGACTTTAGAGGGTTAAAGTGTAAAACCATTCATTTTCAATTGCCAACATTTTTCCCCAACATACTCAGCCTCCACATACAAAATTTACATTCTTGTAAAATATGATCCCCAAGTTTTTAGGCTGATCCTAGAGAGTCAAAAAATAAGACCGATCGGCATTAATTTTAACTCTGCAAAATTTTTCTCCAAAATTTACTGACACCCAGTTCCAACCCTTAAGGGGACTGCCATACAATGTTGCTATTTTATTTAAAATCGACCAGTCACCCGGCAGCTTGTTAAGGAGAAGCTACTAAAATGTAAGACTGATCTCAATTGTTTTTCACTCTTTAACATTTTTCCCGAATATACTTATTCCTCACCTCCAATCCTTAAGGGGCTCTCAGTCAAAAATGTCGTATATATAAAATGGGCTTCCTCCACTCCCAATGCGATTTTAGGGGGGTAAAACGTAAGGTCGACCGCCAGTAATTTTCCTCGGTCCTCCCCAATCTTTCTTCTCTATTTAAACATTTATTCACATCTTAGCAATTGCCAAAATTATTAACATTTCGCATTCATTCGGTCAGGTTTTCCTGCATTGAGAAATGAAATGCATTGAGCCTAACCTGCGGCAATAATATGCAATAATTCACCAATCAAACAAAAAATATTATCATCTTCTAACACTGCAGCAAGAATCATTTCTTTTATTTATATTTTATTGCCAACATTTTTATTTCAACGCCTTCACTCACATCAATTCGCGTCTTCTTGCTGGGTATGCATAAAGTAAAAGGCAGCAGCTTAATCCAATTTAAACAAATGAAATATTGTTCAACAATTTATAAAAAAAAAATAAAAATAACTTTGTTAACCAATAACGAACCAATAATAATCACAAACAATATAAATATTTGTTTGTTAGCCACAAGCTAAAGAAAACAGCCAAGCCAGCAAGACAGAACTTCAGATTAGTATCGGTTAAGTGAAGGCAACAGCTCAGCTTTGCGGCGTGCGCTGTTGCGCTTCTCCACCCAAATTGAAACTGAGGTGTTGAGGTGTTAATTATTAATATCCTCAAGGTGTGAAAAAAGAAAGGGAAAACACTTTACCATAAAGTCTTTAAATTTATTATTTATTTTGATATTATTTGAAGATGAGGTTGAACAAAAGTGTTGAAAGTTTTATAAGTCCATATTTGCGTAGGCCAACGTAATGCTAAACTTGCAACGTTTACTTATGTACATGCGTAGGGTGTTGCATATTGCATATTGTTGCGTGTTGCGCTGCGAAAATCCCCTTAAGATAATTTAAAATTTTTATTGAATGCACTTCAAAGATGAGAATTATTGATATTTGTGTTTTACATGAAATGTTGCTTTATTAAATTAACTTTTTTTTAGATTTATGTGCGTATCATTAAAAGAAATGTGGCTTGTTATTGACTACAATAGGATCGAACAAGAAGGAGACAAATATGTTGCAGCGATAGAATCTAAAGGCTTTATGCTAAGACCTTCAGAAAAAACTAGGACTGTTAAAGCATTTATAACTAAAAGTTATTTTAGTGCAGTCTGTACAGTTTCAATTAGCGAAAATCCTTCCAACCCAATTAAACCAAAGCAAAGTTGTCATCATAGTTAGAGAACATTGAAACATAACATCAAACACCAATAACTCTATATCCTATGAAAGCACTGCCTTTCTGCCTTTTTGCCGGCCCATCCTGTCTAACTACTTAAATGTCTCTATCCAAGCTGCCGTTTGTCTCGCTCGCTGCTGCTGTCTGTCACGAGTGATTGATTACTGCAATTTCTTTTTGTTGCTTTTGCTGTTCTTCTTCTAAAACTGTCTACCTTGTTTGTTTTTGCTATCTCTGGTGCTTTCTGTTATAATAAAATCTAGAATGTCAAACCTTTCAGAAATTGGAGCAGAACATTTTAATTGCTGCTGAATTTACTGCTTACTGTGTTAGCTTGACTCTTCTTCATTGCTTCAAAAGTAACCGCTTTCGTTTTTTATTGGCAAAGGTAAAACGTTGACAACACTGAAGTAAATCACTTTCGTTTGGCTTGTGTTAAATTTGAAAATTGTCATTTTTGTTAGAAAAAGAATTTATTATGTGTGGTCGTTGAATAATTTGATGGATATAAATCAATATTTGTTTCTGTTTTTGCTATCCGCTGCTGTCTAAGGTTGTCGCTGCCATACACTCATACATATATAAATTTAATTAGTTTTGTTTGCAAAATATATTTCAGAAAGAGAAAAGAGTTTATTGCTTAAGTCTTTTGTTTGCTAAAATGAAACTCATGTATTTGGTGTTGAAACTTAATACGCTTAAAAGTATTAAGTTTGACTTTTGTTTAGTTTAGCTGTAACTAGAACATATATAAATTAAATTTCTTTACCTTGCTTTATGAATAGAACTTCATATACTCGTACTTATATTGTATGTATAATGGAAAAATAATATCACATGCATATTTAAGCATTGAAATCTAGTTCAATTTCTTTCTTCTCTTTTTTCTCTTTTACATATCTTAATCTTAAGAATATGTAATCTTCTTTCTTTATTTTCGCTTTTATCATTCTACATACAGTGCATAATAGAAAAATCTTTTTTAAATCCTTAAATTACAAACAGTATTACTACAATGCCACCAACAATGCAAACATTTGTTTTGCATAATTTCAAGGCGTATCCTTAAAAACTGACTGGAAACAAATTAGATTTGATATAAAGAAGGAAGGAATTTGGGTTTTTGGTAGAGCTCAAATCTTTAAGGCATATTGTCAACTGCCACTGACAAAGATCAGTAGTGATTATGGTTTGTGCTGCTTAAGCTGATTATTATTTTGAATTATTATGTTCTTACGTTTTGTAGTAAATTTCAGAATGACCTCAATAAGATTTTGGCTATAATTTTGTTATCTTAGAAATATATTTTCATATTGATTTGCATTTTCATTATCATTTCATTGGAATGAAAGTATAGGAAAGGAACTTCAGTCTTTCTAGTTTCAATGAGTATAATGTTACCTGATTCATTAATTAGTCTGAATACAGTCAGAACATCTGGTGGCCTTCTTAAATTCTGGTGAAACTGTCGATCTTTATTGGTCTAAGTGAATAAATATTCGCTGTCATGGACTTTTAATGAAACGCTTCACAACCTTCTTAGTTACTGATAGAAAAATTCACTGTGTAAAATGTCACAATCTGGTTAACTGCTATTGAAACCCTCAGGATATTTTCTAACTACTTGCAGAAGCTTTAGGATCTTCTTAGTTCCTGGTTGGGAGGGAGTAAACTCCTTTTACTCGTGGTAAAACCCCTCACGATTTTCTTAATAACTGGTACAATAAATTTATGGTGTAATGAGTTTTGCCGGAAAGATTTCAATGAACCTTCATGACTTTTTTAACTACTGGTAAAAAACTTCATAATCTTCTTATTTGCTAATGATAATTTTAAAGATCTTATGAACCTGTAGTTAGGTTGAAAACCTAACGTTGTTCTTAACTTCTAGTAGAAAACTTGAAGACTGTTTTCTAACTAGTGACAGATTCATACTTTCTCGAACATAATTAGACATAATTAGTGGAAAATCTGCTGATGGGCTTGATTGAAGTGGAGATTCGATTCTATTCACGAATTCAACGAAATCCACGAAAACTTCATAACATCCTTCAGTATTAACGAAAATATTTAAATCTTTCCTTAAGTACTGGGTGATAACTTTGAACTTTCTAGACTCTCGGTAATAAACCTAAAACTTACTTTAAATACTAGAACAATTCTTACCTACTCGTACTTACGTCAGCCTATAAGAAAACGAGAAGTTTAAATATTTCTAGTTACAGCCGACATAACAAACAAACAAAAATACCGTAAACTGTCTTAAAGACAAAACTGACTTACTTACTACTTGAAATAAAATCACAACTAATTCGATACTGCTGCACATAATAAAGATGTCAAATAATTAGAAATTTCACTGCAGCTTTTCCCACGATCATATAACAGTAGTGTCAGGTAGTAAATTAACACCAAACCCAAAGTCATTTCCAACTAACAGCCAAAACTACACAGTTACCTACTAATCCCCACGCTCAGCTTATACTTAAAGCGCCGCCACCAAAATGATGTATATACATTTTCACTACCACTTCGAATGCTGTTGCTAATATTAATGTTGCTGCTGTGCACTTGTTGCTGTCAATTTGTAACACCGCCGCAACTGTCGTATTTTAAAATGTCGCTCAAGGCCGAAATGCAATTAAACAAATTGCAATCTGTCCACCCCAAAAACGAAAAAAAAGAGGAAAAACAGAAGAAATTGCAAATTGCAATACTGCTGTCTACTGTCTTCTGCCAAAACTAAAAAAGCATTTCAAGATAACATAAATTTCTCCCAAAAAAAAAAACAAAAAAAAAAGTAATAATAAAATAAATATCTTTTAGCTACTAAATTCAAATTTACGACTGAGCATTTACTGTAGCTGCAAGTGCAATTGTTGCTTGCCTGCAAAGTCCAGCGATTTTTCATTTTCACGCGTCCAGTAGCAGAAGCAGCAGCAGCAGCTAAGCTGAAGCTGTAGCTAAAATTGAAGCTTTTTAGTTGATTTCATTTTTGAGTGAATTATTTATTTAATTGTTACGCAAACGACTTAATTGCAAATAATGCATATTTTATGTGAGATGCTGCCGCTGTCACTATAGTCACAGTGCTGCTAAACTCAATGCTCTACGCAACCAACAGCTAGCGGCGTTTGCCTTAACGTCTGCTGATGCTGTAGCTAAAGTTGAAGTTGACGACAATGCGCAACAAGAATTTTTAGCTTGAGGCGCTCTGCTTGGCATGAAATGTGTCCAGATTAAGTTTTCTGTGCGGTTTTATTATGATGGCGCATAATGAAAAAATCAAAAAACGACAACAACAACAAAACACTAAAAATGTAGAGCGTTGCATGCAACACATTACAAAAAATATTCAAGTATTACACAAGTAGGTATAAATAAATCCTTTTTGCTGAACTTGTTTCACAATTGTTTCACTTCTTGTTGTCGTTTTGCAATCTTAATACTATTGTTGTTGTTGCTGCTGCTGCTGCTGCATGGCTAACAGCATCGTTAATTATTTCCCTGTCTTTTTTCTTTTCTTTTTTGTTTTTGTATGTCCATTTTCAGTTTGACTGTATTCAAATTTTTATTTCAAATTCTACTGCATGACGATGAACGCCTTGATAATGACGTTGATGTGTGAAGATCCGTTTTGGAATGAGTTTTTTGTGTTATTGTCTTAGCTTGAGACTTTCCGCTGTTGCGGCATAAAAGTTTTGTGCTGAAATGTAAAATGTGATAAATGATTTAATTACTCTCAAAGAATTTAGCACTTTAGTGGCTGAACTTTTTAAGTCTTTGTACTACTGGAGTGAAGAAAAACGAAAGAATTAAGCAACAAACTTTTTGGAGTTTGAGAAACATTTTTTTTTGGAATTGTGGGGTTTTTTTTACTGCCTTTAAATTGTTCATAATATATTAAATTAGAAGAAAATTTGTAAATTTCTAAAAAAAGGTACTTTTATTAGAAAAACAAGCAAACAGAAATGTTTTAGTCTAATAATTCTTAGAACTTCTAAACTTTTTCTAAGTTTAGTTTGGTTCCTTCGGTATAATTTTTCATTTAATCTCAACAGAATCGAGGAGAACAGTTTTCCATACATTTATAGCTGAAAGTCACCAAATTCTTGTAAAGAACATATTACAACTTATTACAATTGAAATCAAATTACCAGAATTTAGATTCCAATCATGAAAACCTTTCAAACTCGGATACAGAGATATACAAACATCATTCATTTCTTTCCATTCTTTCTCAGTATTACTCGTATCAATAGCTTTTAATTGATTAAAAATTATTTCTGCTACTGCCATAGAAAAAAGAAAGGACATCTGTGTGTTTGCCACACTTTTGTTACCTATGCGCCAAGCAATTGTTTGCTTCTTTATAAGTACTACCGTAGAGTGTGCCGAACAATGACAAGTACCGCAGCGGCATTAGTAGAAAGGCGTGAAAAGAATACGATGCAAAAAAAAAAAAAAAAAAAATTATGACCAGTGTGAGCATCTTAGAAGTTCTAAGAACTATTAGCCCAAAACATATATGTTTGCTTGTTTTTCTATTTCAAGTACTCTCCTCTAAGAAACAATGAAAAATGGATTGTCCTCATTGTGTGTTACTGCTCTTTTGTTCAGTCTATTGTTTGATATTTGTGGGTGGAGGCGGTTAAGATAAGAGACAAACAATTGAAAGTGATGGACCTTATTGTTTCGAAATTTTTTCTAAATCGACTTAAATCATTATCGCCAAAAAGGAAAAAAAAGAAAAATAATTAAGATTATCTTAATGTTGAGGTGTGAGTGAAAATGTCACAAAATTTTATAGAGTAGATTTAAATGCATTTTTTCATATTCGAAATTGCCTGCTCATATGTAGCGTTTTATTGTATATTGATTGACTTTTTGTTTGTGTACTTAATACGAATTGCTGATCATCTTTCGTGTTTTTATTGGTCAGCGATGGCAAGGTGTTTTTATATTACATGCACGTTACATACTCGTCCATATGTGGTAAGTATGTAAGTTATATTGGCTTTATATGAAACGAATGTACACATACATTCACACAACCAGCTTAAGGATAATGAGTTTTGGCGCATGCGTCTCGAGGTAGGTCCTTCATCAAAGAAATTGTAAATTTAAAAACGTTGTGTTACATGTAGAACTAGGGAGTTGCAGAGAGGAGAGAGAATGCGAGAGGCGATAAAGAGATTGAGATAAAGAAAAAAATAGAGACCCAAATAGAGACGAAGGCAGAGACAGGGACAGAGTAAAAACCGGGACAGAAACAGATATAAAGATAGAGACAGGGTCAGGGACATAGACGGTAAAAGAAAAAAGAATACAAGATCAAAAGAAAGTGGGAAATGTTTCTATGCAATATGTGCAAAATATGAGATTTTTCGAAAACTAAATTCGCTGTTTTCTGAGACATCAGTTGCACTACCATATAATTTTAAAGTTATATAGTAATCATAGTTTTTGTTGTTGTTTTTATATTGGGGTGGTTCATACTAAGAAAACATCCTCAATTGTATTCTGTTTGGTTGTGTCAAGGATTTCGTATAACTAGGATCCAGCATAAACACCAACAATAATGTCAGCCTTGAGATGAAGCGGAGACTAACTCTTGCCAACAGGTGTTACTACGGGCCCAGTAGGCAATTGAGAAGTAGAGCCCTCTCTCGACCGACGAAAATAACGCTCTATAAGTCCCTCATCCTTTCCGTCCTAATGTATGGCGCAGAGACGTGCACATTGACCATCAATGATGAAAGGCTGTTAGGAGCGTTCGAGAGGAAGATACTCCGTAAGATCTACGGTCCAGTATGCGTGGACGACGTGTATCGAATAAGATGAAACAATGAGCTGTATGAGTTGTACGCCGACACTGACATAGTCAAGCGTATAAAACTCCAGCGGATTCGCTGGCTGCGTCATGTTGAGCGAATGGAAGAAAGCGCTCCGGCTAGAAGGGTGTTTTATTCGAACCACGGTGGAGAAACACGCAGCAGGGGACGTCCTAATCTCCGTTGGAAACACCAGGTGCAGGGCAACCTGACTGCACTTGGCCTTATCAACTGGCGCCAGCGTGAGTTATTTCTCTTGTGTGTTAAAAGAAAATTGAACTTCAAAGTGTAATAGGTTATTTATTATGACCGAACTGGTTGAATATGGTCTTCAGACTAATTTTACAAATATTTTTAATTAATAAAAAGAATTACAAAAAATGCTTAACCTATCGAAAATGCATAGCAATGAATTGCTCAAGACTGATGACACGGCATTTAGTGTGACCTAAATATCGGGTAACCGGCACTTTAGCATTGCTTTGCATTTCCGTATTTATTGACCAAGCAAATCCATATTTCTCAATCGTTTACAAATTGGAAATATTTACTTGCTTTTGGTATTTTGCAACCAGGTCTTTTAATTGAGATTCGTAAGCTAGAGCTTCTCACGTTAGTCGCGCGCATAGCAGAGGCGACTGGGGAAGCTTTGTAGAGGCGGCCAAGACCGATCATCGGTTGTAGTGCCAGTGAAGTAAGTAAGTAAGTTGGCGGAATCAGATCCGTTCTGACTGTTTTAAGAAGTTTACGAGTTCGTTTAAACTTATCGTACACAATTCCCCGAATATATTAAAGTAAGGTTTTCCCAGGTGTTTTACCTTACTTTGTCCTAGAGTCGGGCATTCACAGAGAAAAAGAGAAATTGTCTCTTCTTTTTCCAGTAAGTCTCTGCTTTTTTTTTGGCTGCTTGGTCACCAATGACGCAGAAGCTGGTAACGACTGCCATCAGTCTCGAGATATGCTTTCGGTTTTTATTTAAGTGTGTTGAACTGTTATTTTCCAAATCTAGTCAGGCCATATCGCTCTGCTTGTTTTGTAGGTCGGCAGCCTGTTCTATAAGCTCTTGGCTCTTGTGGATTTTTTTTTAAAGATTTGTTAGTCTTGTTAAGTGGTGAGAATACTATATAGTTCCGCCAAGGATTATTGCAGGGCAGAGCCATTACGGGTCAGGTCGTCTGCCTTTCCGTTACCCCCCATGTCCTTGTGTCCCGGCACTCTGTAGTTCTAAGTTTTTGTAGATCATTATGTTTTTGTAATACCAACCACAATCAAATTTCGCTGCTTCGTTTGTGTCTGTTTCAAATATAGCATCCATTTCACTGGAGTAATTTCTTTCAGGGAAGAATGCTTTTTCTTAGAAACTACATATCATCATTATAGAATGTCACTAAATGACAAAGAAGCAAAAAAGTGGCATAGTTTTGGTAAAAATAGAAGAGTATTTCATTAGTTAAAATTTAATTTATTGATTCCTTTGTACCTATACTGCATCTAAAAAGTATTTACAACATTAGTTTTTTCATGGCTGTTTTTTGTTTCTCCAGTAAAAAAAAAACACCAAAATGTCAGTTATGTCCTTTCTAAATGACGATGACTAAATTTACATAAATTCTGACACAAACTTGTTGGCTGGAAGGTTAAACTAGAGACAATATTTGAGTGCATAGTTCCAGCACAACCGCGAGTATTTCTTTGCCCCTCAACACACCCAAATATTCCAATACTTCTGATGCAAAAGCATCAAACAACAGAAAACAACAGAAACAAACCAAAAATCCTGCGTGTGCCAAAAACATCTGCCCGCACTTTACATACATATTAAAATACAAACAAACAAACACACGCACACACATACATCTATATATAAGCATTCAAATTAAATACAACAGGAACCACACATTTCAGTTCCTCATTTCCTGCATTTGTATGCGTAGCAGGGAGTAGCAACGCAATGCGTCGTCAGTCAGTCAGTCAGTCAGTCAGCCAATTCTTTCTTTGCATGTAATAATTTCTTTCTTCCGACGACTAATGCAATATACTCTCCTCAATATTCTGTCGTCCTCATCATCCTCAACACCATCAGAGTCCTGCATATGTAGGGGAGCAGCTCAAAATGCATCTGTTTTTCAGCGTTTTTGTTATTGCCGTTGTTGTTGCTTTTCGAGTTGTTGCTCAATAAAGGTGCGTTTGCGCGTATTTTGTTGTTTCTTTTTTTGTTTTGTTTTGTATTTATTGTTGTTACTTGTAAGGATGTCTGATGTAAACGGTGTTGTAGTTGTTTTATATATGTATGATTTACTTACCATCATCATCAACACCACTGCAATATGTACCAGTGTATAGTATTTCGATGTATGTGTGTGTGTGCTAAAGTATAATCGTTCATTAATTAAAATTTCCACCTGAAGTGCGTTTTTTTTTAATTTTAATGTGTCTTCTAAAGTATTCGGTGTCTTGGCTAGTGTTTTTATTAGTGATTCTTGGAATTTAGTCTAAGTTTTTGTTTGGAGCATGATTTTTCCACTAGTTATTAGTTACTACTTATTAAAATTTAATGTGGGGGGGTTCGAAACTCAAAAACACTTACTAAACCCATACTGATCATTCTAAAGATGGGTAAGCGACTTAACTTCTTGTAAAACCTGGTAGGATTTTCAATCTTGTGTTACTGAAGGGTTGATCTTTCTTTCTATGTTCCCCCATAATAAAATAAAGGACGGGTCTCCCCCCTCCCCTCTCCCACTCTCCAAGACTTTAAGATAGACGTAATTACGTTCAAGAAAAATGTTGAAGGAGCAAAATTAAAAGCCTTAGGTCACCTTATATGGGGAAGTATGTTCGGGGAAAATAGTTTAGATAAAAAATAGTTCAGGTTAGTTTTACATTTTAACCCTCTAGTTTTAGCTCCCCACTGGCTGTCTGATAGATTGTGATAATAATATCAAATATTTATGAGAAATGGGGTGTAATTATTTTAGAAAAAAATGTTGGAGAGTGAAAATTACATTTCTTACATTTTAACCCTCTAGTAGCGAACCCTGATCAGCTGTGGGGTAATTTGTCGATTTTACTCGCAGTTTTTGGAACTTTTTATTCTGGATGCGACGACACTTACCATTCCAATTTATTGGCTCATTAAATTTTTCGTCGAACTTAACAAATTCAAATCAAAATACACAAACTTAAATCCAAGTCCTGTAGTAAGCATTACATATCTACTATACACCTCAAAATTTTAACTCCATTCAGCATGGAAATCTAGTGCTAATTATCCGGGTATTGTGAGGATATGCAGGCAAAACTTCCTTCTTGCAGCTGCTCGCATCTGCTTGCATATTTAATACAAACTACATAATTTGCTTTTAATTTGTCACTTTTGCTTTTAAGCCCATTCCCTCATGCATACTTACTTACGTAAAACTTCTCCTTTAACAAAAATATATCGATCTTCGATATCTCTCTAACGTGTGCTAAAGCAAAACATGTCCAATTTTAGCATATCTATCTTAATCTCTGATTGTTTAATACAAATTTGTTAACATCGAAGCAATTTATCTAAAGTTAAACTACAGCAAAAGAGAAAAAGTAAGTATTTTTGCTATCAGCGGAGATTTTAATTACTCGCCTTTTCGAAACTTACCATGTACTAAACGCATTTAAGCCCAACTTACGTAATTTGCATTTATCTGGTGTCAATTTATCTCAATCGCATGTTCTTTACTTATTTTTCCTTTATTTTCTTTTTTAAATCATATAATATATCTTAATATCTTGCCGGTAAATGTTATTTGCAAGTTAAGGACAGAATCGAAAATCATTGTAGGACATGAATGAAGCGGTGCATGTTGCGTAGCTTCCTATGCTGCGCAGAAACTTATCGATGACTGAAGAGTTTCGGTTTTAGATAAGGTACGTGTTTTTTGGATAATTTTTTGAACATAATCGCTTAATTTGCTGTATGTGCTTTTAAATTTATTTGCATTAATGATTGAGTGTAATATTTTTTTGAAGTTCTAAACAAATTTTGATTGAAAGTGAAATTGTTTGACAGCAAAATATCAGATAAAGGGAAGGAAAAGTTTTCTAAGTTAGTAGTTTCTTTTTGTTGAGTAAAATATTCAAGAAACCGCGGATTTTTAATCTGTGTTTTAAGGAGTAGCGTATCTAGGTATTAGCAATGGCGAATGATAGCGAAATGTTTGATTTGTTGTGCCTTCAACTTGTTTGCTATTCAGAAGCAACGTCATTATTGTTGGGATATATCTCAGTAACATGGGGAGACAGCAAAGGAACCCCAAAACTTCTAGTACTTAGTCGGAAAGCTAAGTTCCGGCGCAGCTGATCTTTATTCATCCTACGAAATCTCTCAATTAAAACAATTTTGTATTGGATAAAACATTTGATGATGTGTAAACATTTATAACGGCAGTGCGAAAAATTTTACATGGGAGTGAAATGGCAAATTAGTTTATTTCATCCCTAAAAACTCGCTATAATAATAACCAAAAAAGTGTGCTTCACTTTAGAAAATTACATACTTATTAAATTTTGAAAACGAAAAAGTTTTGGGGATTGTGGATCGTGGGATTTCGTGATGTCACTAATTTCACTAAAGGGTGATTTTTTAAGAGCTTGGTTTTTGAAAATTCAAAAAAAAAAACAGAAATTTTACAAAAGCGAATGAAATTTTTATATGGATCGATAAATCAATTCTTGCCATGTAATTTTTAAAGATAATTTAACTTAAATGTTGCTCGCGGCTGCGCTTCAAGTGGTCCATTCTGAAGGTCCAATATTGACACTTTTTCACACATTTCGGCCAGAATCTCACCAATCACCAATGACGCGTTCAATGTTGGATTCCAAAGCCGAAATCGTGTTTGGCTTGTCCCTATAGGCAAGAGACTTAAAATAACCCCACAAAAAATAGTCTAACCGGGTCAAATCATACGATCTTGGTGGCCAATTGACTGCACCAAAAGGTGAGAGTATCTGCTCACCAAATTCGCCACTCAATTGATACATGGTTTCGCGCCCAGTGCGGCATGAGGCATGTGGTACCATCCTGTTGGAACCTTCATCGTCTTTGCAGAAGTACGGCCAAATGATGTCGCCTGCCCATAAACCGAACAGCACCAAACAGTGCGTTTTTCGGGATGCATTGGTAGCTGCTGCATTGCCTTTGGCCGGTCTTCACCCAAATACGTCAATTCTGCTTATTCACGTATCCATTGAGCCAAAAATGAGCCTCGCCGCTGAAGAAAATTTTGCTTGCAACACACATTTTTCACATAGCACGAATTTTGATAATAAATTTCAATAATTTGCAAACGTTGTTCAGTCGTAAGTCTATTCATGATGAAATGGCAAACCAAACTGATCATTTTTTGATTTGACACATGTCAAGAATCACTCGTGAACTGTCAGAAATATAAACGTCAAAAACCAATTAGCAAAAAAATCACCCTTTACTATTTTCTGCTGATATTTCTACTACTATCTCCTACTACTATTTTCTACTACTATCTTCTACTACTATTTTCTACTACTATCTTCTACTACTATTTTCTACTACTTTTCAATACTATATCTCTAATACTTTTCTACTTCTAATTTCTACTACTTTTGTTGACGGGAGGCGGAAGGGGTGAGAGGGGTTGAAACAATCTCCTTCCCCATTGAATATCTCATACATTTCGAACGTTGCTCATAAAAAAGTGTTCAACAGAAAAAACTCCGGATTTTTTCTAAGTTTCTACCGAAACCCGAAATCAAAATTGCTTTTTCTATTATAGAAAAACATAAAAAAAACAAGGCACTCAAATGGACAGTTTTTTCTTTAATATTTTACAGTATACCCTGGTTAATTAAACCATGTTTAAATGTATTTCCCTTGTAATTGGATAAGAAATATTACGTTTTTAGTGCAAATTGTATTCAAATTACTCGGTTTATTGAATTCCCTGGTTAATTGAACCATAAATTGTACATTTTCATCGATGTTATTAAGCGTGGATTACTTTACATTTTTATGTGTGTAAGTGTGCATACTTCAATGTCCAATGTGAATACCAGAATCAGAAGATTGCAATCATAGGCGATAGTCAAACTAGTGTTGGAGTACCTTGATAAACTAGTTACACTAAGTCTACATAAACGGGTTGGGAAACTGTGGCTTGCGGAAGAAATAAAGTTGATGAATTAGAGAAGAAAGAAGGAGCATTAACTAGAACAATCGAAAGCACTTATAGCAACATACATATAACCTAAAATGCTTCAATGAACACTTAGAGGGTTTCTGGTTCTACACAGCAGATCACTGTTGGCTAAATTATCATCTTAAAAAAATTGGAATTCTTCGTAATGGTTTTTGTATGTTTTGCAATAGTGAATTTGTGAAGCATACTGGTAGAAGGAATCTCTGTCAATTAAATTTATGGATAAAATAATAATAATTATGAATTAAATAATAATAAGTAATAAGTTATTTAAAAACAAGTTTTTATAATTGTTCGGCCAATAATCGGAAATGTTTGGCCAAACTCAATCCAAACACATGATTTTTAACTGAAATTGGCCTAGCTTGAATCGCAGCATAAGGCCGTACATTTTCATGAATTTGAAAATAATTTAATGGGAGGATAAATTAACCAGAAACTGCTGAATTTTCCTCAAAAATGCTTTAGACGGTGAACGGCTGCAGTTGTTGTGAAATCTCTACTTTATACCAACAGAAAAATTAAATTTATTTGAACAATTTCTTTTCGCACAATTGCCTTAGACCTTGACCATTGCGGTCCAGAGGACAGTAGCAGCAATGAAATACCGAAACTTTGAAATTCTTTAAGAGTCAGTGTAAAACTCCAACACACAACAACACATTGAACTTGAACTTCATTTGTTTGTAAATTCAATTTAATTTCATTAATTTTCCCATTTTTTTTCTCAGTTAAATTCCATCAATATACGCAACATGTGTGGTAAATTTGAAGAATTTCTTAATCGCCCAATACAAATCGATTAATAAACGCCGCCGGTACTCAACTGCAACGAAATGAAACCAGAAATGGCAAGTGAATAATTTGCTTACAAAAAAAAAGAAATAAAAAAATAAAAAAAACCAACGCTACCAATTTGTTTGCCACAATTTTCCCATGCCAATATCAACTATGTACTTACAACCAAGTAATTTGTAAATGCTGCATACGTAGTCACCAATAGTTACTGCAATTAAATTGGTGATTGGTATTTTTGAAAAAAAATTTTGTATAAACTTGTATGTGTATGTGTGTGAGTAATTTTTAAAGTACGCTGACATTGACACGAGCGCATTATCCAGACACAGACACAAACACACACACACACACACACACGCACACACACACACACACCCAACAAATGCGCCGAATAAATTCATTCTTGTCAACAACATGCGCCTATTATTGTTCACCAGTGCGCATGCATTTCACAGGCTTATTATCATTATGAATGATGATGGCTCGCACAAATATATACAGTACATGCTATATCTACTTATAAGTGGAATATTCTCCCCGCAACTCCCCTCTCAGCTCTCACTCACTCACATCCGAGTACATATATTTTCTTTTCACCTTAAAGCCTCTCATTAAGTTTTGGCTGACGTTGATCATGGCATTGAGCTCATTTAATACAAATTTTATGAGCGATTATTATTGTAGTTGCGCCGATTTTTTCTAGTTATGCCTTTTCTTTTCCATCTTCTTCTTCTACTTCTTCTTCTTTACATTTACGTTTAACTTTAACTTTTTCATTGTTGTCTACATCTTAAGCATCATCAATGAAAATGAAAAGTGTCATTTATGCCGTCACTGATCGACAGCACTGCTTGGGGTAGAGGCTTCAGCAGCAACAGCAGACGTTGTTGCTGGCTGCTGACTATAATTACAATCAAATTAACCACTAGCGGCTCACGACTAAGTACGACTTACTAGCAACTATGTAGTGCAGCTAGTGACACTACTAGCTCGTGCGCCTTGTGGCGGCTACTTTTTGCTTATGCTGTCCAGCATTTAAACTATTTTTTGTTTCTTTGTTTTTTTGTGCTGTCGGTTTTTCCTCTTTACTGTTGTTGCTGTTATTGCTGTGCTTCCTTTTAATTTAATGACAACAAATTAGCTGACGACATAGTGTAACTGCATTTAATTTCTAGTTGAATTCTATATAATTGGCATATTTTAAAGGGCAAGGACATTTGCGGCAGTAACTTTAGATGAAGGTGCAACTTTAAAGTTTCAAACGGTAATTGTTGTTAAACTTTATTTTGTTGCTGTACCGGTTGCGTGTATGTCATTTGCGTGATGTAAATTTTACTTAAAAAAATCGTTGATAATTTAATTTATTTATTGATTTTAATTTGTATTATTAATTTATAGTATACACATGTATTATAAAGAAGAAAATTTTAATTAATTAATTTAGTTGAATTAATCGAACAAAAAATGTAATAAAATAATTAAAAAGCAGCAGTTACAATTCTAGTACAAGTTTAACAGAAAATAAAATAAATATGGGGTACCTTTTCCACCTCGATTTTCTTTTCCTCTGGATTAGCGGCTTATGGTGCTAGCGTATCTGCTTTTCTTTTAGACTTCGTGATTAGTAATAATCTTTTAAAAGTTTCAGTAAATTGTCCAAAGATGGCAAAAATAGCCCCAATTTTCTCCAAAATTAATGAGAAAATAATTGTGTACGTCAGTGGAACGCCCTACAGAAGTTTACTTCTTTAGAACTTTTTAGTTTTGGATTTTCCGGTTAGGTTTAGTGATCTTGTATAAATCAGAGTCTATCGCAGACATTACAGGCGTGGCTGATGGAATTATTAACGAACATGTTTTGAAATTGTTTATGTGTTGATTTATGCAAACGATATGCCTTGTATAGTTCAATTTGATGATTCTCTTATTCCAGTTGTGCTACATCACGATTAACTTCATTTTCATCGTTTACATTTCCAATGCATGCAACGCCCTCTGCGAAATCATCATCTCTATCAAAATATTAATACTCGAATTTATTTGCTATATTATGTATATTATAATTATAATTTTACCATCATTATCATTATTATCATCAATATAATAATCATCAACATCATCATCAAAATATTCAGGTTATATGATCTCAATAGTTGAAAAATTTGCCACTTTCCGGTCTGGGAACCCGCGAATGTTATGAGGTTGATTATAAACTTGGCAAAAATCGTCTATGTTTTGTTGTTCTAATGCGAGTTGCTTTCTTTCCACGGAAGAAAGATTTTCAGTCAAAATTTCAAGGAAACCTTCTGCCCTTCTCTTTTGTTGAGAAGCTGGGAATTCGGCCACCTCAATGACTGTTGACAGGTGCTGTATAATCTGAGGGCATTCATCGGGACACTCAATGAGATGAGTGTTTATACAATTATTGACTCTAATGAACTTATTTCCCATTCATGCTGTCTCTCCGTATTAGTCTTTCCCAGTTGATTTTCAATGAAATTCGAATTCTGTTGTGCCTCAAGCTGCTTGCGAAGTTTACAATTTCGTGATCTATCGGTGCTGGTTTTTGATTTTTTTTACGATAGCGGAATCTGAATTTTGTTGGGCTTCCATTTTTCGACGAAGTTTACATTCTCGCAGTCGCTCAGGCGCAGTTTTTAATGGAGATTATATTGTAATACTTACAATCGCCTTTTTTTCAGCTCTAAAAATTTCTAACGATTTTTATTTGAAATGTTTAATTTTTTGAATGAAAGATCAAATTTTACTAGAAACTGATGAGCAGCGCCCTTTATCAATCGAATATGAATCGTACGCGAATTAGCGCCCTCTATCAATCGTGTGTACATTACATCACTGTTTACACGAGAAAGTTGGTGGAAAGTGGAATTTGATGGAGCTCAAAAGAATACATTACTCAAAAGAAGAACAAAAGAATACATTCAAAAGAAAGAAGCTCAAAAGAATACATTACTCATGTTCCGTTGTTTTTGGTATCTGATTTATATTTAAGTGGGGTTAAAGTTTATAATAGTTTTTATTATTATTTGCACAATAATATTTTAAGTTTAAGGTGCAATAAAACCTAAGATATTTTAGTTAGTTGTGCATCTTAAGTAATTCGAATGTTTAATGACTTACAATAAAATTTCCTATGAAACATTCCTCTGGAACATATTTACCCTTCAGTTCCTATCCTTATGGATCTTCGTTGACATTTTACTGAGAGTTTGTCTTTTCAACAAATTGAGGAGATTTTAAAAGAATCAATATATTTTACAGAAATGTTCGTTCTCATTGGTACGTGAAGTCCTTCTAATATACAATATTAAATAAGTATGTATGTATACACTCCATGTCGACATTCATCCTATAGCTATAAAATAATCTACTTATGTATTTATGTTTTATAAGCTCATAAACCAGTTATGACATTTCCATCCATACTCTCATATTCAACAAAAAAACCACATCAACAAAACAACAACAACAAAAACGACGAATAACTGCTGCCACTGTCGGCTTAGATCAAAACTGGCAAAACTATTATTAATCCGCTTATTGTTAGTACCTGTCCACTACTGTTAAATTGTCAACAAAAAACAGCAACAGCAGCAGCAACAGTGACAGTAAACATTCAAGCAATCAGCCACCAGAGCATTAACAACACCAACAGCCATCACCACAGACACTGACTGCCATCGTCAACGGCAGTGACATGACACAGCTACTTACTTGTAATTGCTCCTATATGTAATTACGTTTTCATGCATACTGCTCTGCAATTATGAATTTTCTATACTTGTACAAAAATATGTATATGATGTTTTGCAATCAAAACAAAGAAAAAAAAAACATATACATTTTTTTCATATTTTAAGCATTTTATTGGGACCAGGTGTGTGTGTGTGTGTGCTACTGAATGGAATCTTTAATGCATATTCATGCTGAAAGTGTTGACAGTTTATCTATAAAATAAATATTTTTGCAAAATTTACCATCACTGCAGTTGTTAGTTTCTGCTTCATTATTATTACAAATTCAATAGAAAATATTTGGAACAAGGGCTAAGGGTTGAAGGGTTGCTACTGTAGTAAGTTTGATAGTGTGGCTAAAACTCTCTTTAATCAGTTGAAAACGAATTTATTTGTATGAATTGTTTAAGTTGGGTACACATCTTTGCTTTTGGGTGAAATTTCGATCAATTTCTAAAGAATTAAAATGAAATATTAAATGTTTTATGGTACGTCAAACCTTTTGGAATGGTTTATTTTCTTAAAACGGTGGTGTACTCAGCGAGTAAGTACCAAAAATGCCTAACGCTTCGCTGGTTTGAAATAACAATTTTGTGTTTTTGTGTTTTATAGAGAAAAACTTGATTTTATTGCTATCGTTGTATCTGTTCAATAACCTCGGGGAACTCTGTGAAGTAAGTATGAAAGGACTCCTAAACTTTTGATACCAGTTGGGATGGGTTTGATTCTTCCACCTTGCCCTAAACAACCAAACAGGCACTTCTGTCCTATCGACTGTTGTAAGAGCAACAAAATATAAAATTGCCTAAGAAAAGCTTTTTTTACTTCGCCGTTCGGATTCGGCATAAAACAGTAAGTTCCTTCCCTTCATGCACAAAAAATATAACACGCACAACATGAGCATGCGAAAAGCTCGGCCTAGGCCCTCCATTAGCTGTTATGCCATTAAAAGAAAAAAAGCAAGATATTCTGATCGAAGAAAGTATAAACACGAAATTCAGTAAAAATATGGCTCCAACCACGCCCACCTCCCATATATTACATTCTCTCAAACCTAAATAAATCATCCATCTTAAATCGTAGAACGATTAAGTTTCGTTCAGAAGTTGGCCACAGAAATTTTTCAAAGCCGATTAAAAACGGGCGGCCTCCCACGCGTACATTGAAACTTAGCGATAACTCTCAAAGTAATAGCAACTTATGCATTTGCCGTAGTGTTGTGTGTGCTCGCTGCACACCATGTATCGAAGAGATAGTCAATTCTTACAAAAGGTTCCATCAAAAAATATACATACTCTTTTTAACCAAATGCTTCAGAAACTTTAGGGAATACTTGTGGACAAAATTTTTTAATTTCTTCCAAACTTTACAAATACTGTATTTTGTTGATTTGATTTCGCACTGTAAGAAAAATAGAAGTGCCGTAATTTATTGGAGAGTACGATATAATTTCGCCACTAAAAGAAGAAGAAGAATCAAATATTGGGTCATAATAAAAGTATCCGCTGTTTTTTGGTACATTTATGAACAAACATTGTCGTTATTGTCATGTGGTTGATATTTATTGCCTCCGCTATCTCCTGACAGCTTGCGTGTCAGTGACTTTTCAGTGACTGGCTTCCCAGAGCCAGGTACATCTTTGATATCGAAATTTCCTGGGTCCGGAGTTCACTCACCGTAAACCGCAAAAATTTTTCGTATGTTTTTGCAGCTGGTTTTCCTTTTCTACAGTAATAAAGCACAGCGTATCCCTTCAGATATTTTACTAATTTTCAAATCATTGTAACTTTTTACACAAGCGACGAATTCCACAACTGTCTGAAATCTAGCCTGAAATGCTACTTTTCAGACATGTGTTTGACATAATCGGACTAGTGTTGCCAGATTTGTGTAACATCATCTTGTAATGAAAAACCGCGGATACTTTTTATATGACCCAATATTTTAAGAAATGTCATCAACTGTTAAAATAGAAGAAGAAACAAGAAAGTTACACTAACTTGAAGTCGGTATAAAAATTCTGAAATTTGTTTCATAAATCGCAGTAGTTGAACATCCTCTTCTTTTTTATTATTTTTTTATTGACACAGGGTGTACCCCTATGAATGCCCCTATTGTGTTGATTGGAATTAAGATTAATATGTGGGAAGAAGAAGGAGGGAGAATGAGAGAGGGAATGCAATCACAGAACACCGACTTTCAATGCTCCAAATCATAAGAAAACTTTTTTTTAATAACATTTTAAAGTTGTTCAAACGAAGGAAGAGATAATCTCAATTGAAATTGTTTAACTATTTCAACATCATCATTTCATAAGGAACGAAGTATATTGCGCTATGACCATTGAAGACCTGCAACCATAACTTGGTTCGAATCACTTCTTTGCCATGTGTTGTGACTTTGGATGCTACTCCTGCATTCACTGTTTTTCTCGCTATCTAAAGTTTCGGCATTTTTTTGTTGTTTAAAAAATTTTTCCTGGGACTGAGATTGAAGAGTTTAAAAATTAATAAAATCGTTGTCGGATCTTTGTAGATTTAGGCAAACTTTTATTAGATAATAAAATGTGATTAAAGTAATTCATTCAATTTATTGCCACAATTATGCTCAATCATATTTTCCATAGTCAAGTAACGCTACCCAAGATTGAAATATACATATAAAATTCGATTTATGAGGCTGGTGTTATTCAGAAATTTGTGAATAATATATCGGTGTCCTGTGATTGCATTCCCTCTCTCATTCTCCCTCCTTCTTCCTCCCACCTATCAATCTTCATTCCAATCAATACAATGCTCTGGATTCATAGGGGTACACCAGTGTGTTGAATGTATCAAAATATATATATATATAGTCGTATATGGATAGGAATATGAATGCATTATTTATGAATTCTCTTACAATCTTATGTATGCTAATGGTAAGTACATATGTAGTAGATAGTCTCGTCTCCATATTCATACAAACATATTTCATTGCCAATTAATAATGATAGCTTGACACTTTCGATCGATGACAGTTGCAGATAATACATTACATTCGCAATAACATAAGTATACGCGGTATATAAATATGCACTTGTATCTGTTTGTATGTATTTAACAATATCTTCTAAAGTAACAACTTATTACACACGTAATTGCAAAACTACTTAAGTGCATGTATGTTGGAAAAAGCAAAAAAAAAGAAACTGAATACAACCACTGCATACACCAAATCAACAAGGAAAGATCATCGCGGAGACTATGGAGATGATTTCGGAAAGAAATACATAAGTAAGTGTAAAGTTGTTACCGCAATCAAGATCACTTGGCAGAATGGTGGAGTGCCATGACTGCCATGTTCAAGATCATTGATCATTATTGCAGTTACATTTAATGTAATATTGCAAATGTTATGTGTTGGTCTGTTCGAGCGATAATGTCCTTTACAGCAGTAGCAGCACTTCCAGAGAGAGAAAGATATATATATATATATAGAGAGAGAGAGAGAGAGGTTGATTTGCGAAGAAGAAAATTGGGTGTTATAAGTGTGAAGCCGCAATGCAAGTGTAGTACTAGTAAGCGGCTGATCTTGTGGCAAGATCGAATGCTTATAGCACAATGATCGCGATCACACACACAAACACACACACACACTTAGAGTCTCTAAACTAAAGTCATATGTATATGTATTACATATAGTGAAATTTTACATTTTAATTAAAATGTTCAAGTAAATTATTTGGTGCGAAAGCACGCGGTGCAGCGAGCAACTGAAATGAAGACCGCGAAAAGAGACTTACTTGTTGCTGGTAGTAAAGCACTGAATGGAATTGAAACTCTACGGTAAGTGGGTAAGTAAGTAATTTCTGGATTACGATTAAGCTGCGGATGGATCATTCGATGAAGCTTTAGCCGCGCTTTCAACTAAAAGGCGGCAAATAAGCGAAGGCGCATGCTCTGGCCTGTCTGCTTCTCAGTTTCTTCTGATTATATCGCTAGTGTAGTTAACTGTAATGAGAATTTAACTGATCACATTTGTGTTGAACATAAAAGTTAATTGGATTTTAATAAATTTCTGGAGCAGTAGTAGTTTTTGTTTTGTACACACTTTTTTTCGTGGCAACGATACGAAGACTGTTGATGTCTGTGTTCAACTAAATGAGGTTATATTGTATTGAAGATATCAAAATTTCAGCATATGTTGGTATTTCAAATCGTTAAATATAATTATCACCTTTGTAAATTAAAAATTTAAAATTTAATTTAAAAATTGACAAAGGAATTACAACAATAACAGCAATACCAAACTAAGACGACAACCAACCGCCAATAAAAAATTTATGCATATTCTTCAACTTTTATTTTTCCTACGTAATTTATATGATGCATGCATTTTGCGAAGCAACAGCGTTAGTCAGTCATGCGTCCACAAAACTCCACAATATTCATCATCAGCATAAACGCTTTTGAAAGTCGCTTCTTATTAAAGTAAAAGCGAAACTGTAACATTTAATTTATGTGAACTAAATGTAAAAAAAAGTGCGCGGGAGCTTGCCGCATTTTCAACGATTCATCGCGAAGTATGCATCCTCATCAATTCCTCATAACATAAAATGAAGAGGTCTGCATCACGGACAGTAAGTAAAACGACTACAGCGGAACGTGTTGCTAATCTTTCATTACAGACAAGACGATGACGAAGTGTTGATGCTGTGCCAGTGCCGTTTCAAGGGGAATAAATGCTGCCACACACATGAAAAGTCATTGCTTAAATGGGGAAATTTATTCGTGATTTTTTTCATAGTAATATTTTCTTGCATTTAAATTAATTTTTTAGGGAAAAGGAGGTGGAAGAGAGGAGAAGGAATAGGGCAAGAGGTAAGATAAGAATATATGAAAGGGGCATAAGAAAAGTGGGTTAAAGAAAGTTTAGAGGAGAGCAGTAGTAAATAGAGAGCAAAATAGGGGCACTATGAAAAAGGAAGTAAGAGCAGGGGAGTAAAAGAAGGGAAGTAGAAAAATGAAGTAGAAGAAGAGGAGAAGAGTAGAATGGTGGAAGGAGAAGGGGAGTATATTCAAAGGAGTTGAAGAAAGGGAGTAGAAGAAGGAAGTAAAATAATGGTAATAAGAGGAGGGAGTAGTAAAAGGAGAGGAGTATGATAAGAAAATTAACAGTAGGAGAGTAGAAGAAGGGTTACGAAAATGGGGAAATAGTAGAAAAGAAGCAGTAGCAAAGAAGTATAAGAAAAGGAGTTGGAGAAGGGGATTAAAACACAGGGAGTAGGAGAAGGGAGAATGTAAAAGAATGGGAGTAGGTGGAAAGTATAATTGACAGGGAGTAGAAGCAGGGAAAATGTGAGTAAGAGTAGGGGATTAGGAGAAGAAGACAGGGAGTGGATCAAGTTGAAGAGGAAAGTAGAAGTACTATTACGTCTGAAAGTTTATTTGACCACAAAAAACAGAATAATGGACACCTGAAATATTTGATATACCACGCACAACATGAGTGGATGCCAAAAGCTCGGCCTAGACTCTCTATGCTCTGCTGTACCATTAAAAGAAATAAAGAAAATAGGAGGTTTTTCTTTTAATATGGAAAATTATTTTTACGTATTTTGCAAGTTCATCTTGTTAGATGATTATATGTATCTAGTGTCTTAAACAGGCTTAATGAACGTTAGGCTATGGCAAATAGAGGGAATGATAGCTAGCCATGTTTCCTCATCAGTGATCTTATTGGTAAATCTTTCATATTTGAAATTGTAACCGAGAATTACTATTACAAGATGGGGAAGGAAGGCCATGGACCTTTCATAGCACTCAGTAAAACAGAATAATGGACACCTGAAATATTTGATATACCACGCACAACATGAGTGGATGCCAAAAGCTCGGCCTAGACTCTCTATGCTCTGCTGTACCATTAAAAGAAATAAAGAAAATAGGAGGTTTTTCTTTTAATATGGAAAATTATTTTTACGTATTTTGCAAATTCATCTTGGTAGATTATATGTATCTAGTGTCTTAAACAGGCTTAATGAACGTTAGGCTAGCTAGCCATGTTTCCTCATCAGTGATCTTATTGGTAAATCTTTCATATTTGAAATTGTAACCGAGAATTACTATTACAAGATGGGGAAGGAAGGCCATGGACCTTTCATAGCACTCAGTAATTCTCCTTATTTGGATCAACAGTTCAACGCCGTTTCCGAATGGTGGGTGGCAATTTGATATCACTTGATGGTTTTGGCATTACATACCAAGAGGTGTACTTGACCACTTCCTTATATGTACATCTCATTCACTTCATAAAGGTAGGAACATATGAAAGAAGGCTATGAATGATAATTAACCACCAGATGAAGACGAGAATAGAACTTGCAACCTCCCAAGTAAGAGTCTACGTCGCTAACCACTAAACTATTGAAGTCGTTCTTCAAGAGATTTTAATTGCTTGTTAATTTCGAGATTTATAGTTTAGCTAAATAAAGTTCTGAGACTAATTTTAAATTAGTTAAAAGCTCTTAAGGTCAAAGTTTATTTGTTACCTAATGAAACCACTCCGCTAAATACAATTTGGCATTCATAGAAAAATTTAGTCGTGCTTTTTGAAATATATACATATGAGACAGGCATACAAGTAGATTTCCTTTTAATAAATAATATGTATGTATGTTTGATAATATACTTCAGCCGCCCCACATCCATATCATCCTAGTACAATTGAACCGACCCTGTTCCCTGCACTTGCACTTGTTGCACACAATTGTTGGCAATGAATGCATAGCATGTCGCGTTGTCGTGTATTCAACCTCCTCCTCCTATGGGCAAAGAGAGGGTGTGCTATCATGACACTTTGCTTTTCTACTGTACTTCCTTTGCAACTTCTTTATATTTTTTTCGCATGCGATAAATCGTGACTGCTATGAATGCGTGGTAACATTTTTGGAATACTCGTACAGATTTGTGGTGTCTACTTGCACAACACAATGATACACATACATGCTGAATGCTTTCGCATGCTGCTTGGGGCATGAAAGAAGGCACAGTTGGCTGTATGTATGTATGTATTTAGGTGCGTATATTCCTATGCCCTAAAGTACTTTGTTCACACTTTAAAGTTTCCTCACACTTTATTTCTTATTACATGGACAATTTTTTATTTTTAGTTGCATGCAATTTTTAACTTTCTTCTACAAAGCAAAGAAGGCGCTGTTTAATGGTAAACTGTAGCTGTTGGTGGTAGCGGTGGCGATTGCGTTGCATGTGTGTAAATATTTTGTTAGCATTGGCTTTTGAGATTAATACAATATTTCCCTGCAATTTCAGTCTCAGCCTCACTGGAGCTGTCTTTCATTTTCGACTTTTATTTATCAGTTTTGTGGCTTATTAGGTACAGCTACAACACAAATTATAGGCTGTGGCTGCTTTTGTTGCAGTGGCATACACCTTCAAGGATAAATGACTAAGTTGTTGCATTAATTTTGTGACCTCATTTTTTTAAAGTTCTCCAGTTTTGATTGCATTAAATTCCAATTTATTAATTATAAATTTGTGATTGCACATGACCGAAAGTTTACGATTTCGATACCGATATTGTATATGTATTCACATACATACATACTCGTAAGTAGTTCCATTAATCAATTCGATTCTTGGATTCATAGGAAGAAATTAAGATTTATTTATAAAATAGAGTAAGATAGATAGTCTGTTAACAGAGAGCTATGCTCCCAGTGGAGTAATAAACCCAAATAAAAAAACGTTCGGGTGGACCATTTATAATTTAGAATTTGATTTTTGAGTAAATAAGAAGAGAATAAGTTTTTCTCAATGTGGCTTTTATTATTCGAAAGTGCAATCCTTCCGGTTTTTTGTGGGATACTATTTCATTCAAACGACTTCCTCGGCTGGCCTTGCAATATGATCAACCTAATTTTACAGTACATTTTCGTCTCTATGGAGCTGTACTTGAGCGATGGCTGCACCAATTTCGTCCAATCGTTGCGTTGCTGAATGGTTAGCGTAGCACTTGTCTTTAGCGACTTCTAATAGTCCAAAAGAGTAATTTTCAAAGAAAAATAGACCAATGATACCGCCGGTCGAAAAACCACACCAAACAGTTACTCGTGTAGGGTGCATTGGGATGTCAACAATCGTGCAAGGATTTTCTGAGACCCAGATGCGACAATTTTGCTTATTAACGCAACCACCGAGGTCAAAGCGAGCTGGGCCAGAAAATATGATTTTTCGGTAAAATGGTCTTGATCTTCAAAGGGTTCCAGAGCCCAATTATCCAACCGACAACGTTGAGGATGGTCATGTGGCTTTAACGGTAGTACCAATTGAACTTTGAACGGCTTCATACCGAGATCTTTATGCAAAACTCGCAACAAAGAAGTGAGTGAAACATTCAAGTCCTGAAAACGATCGCGCGTTGATGTGATTGGTTCTTCTTGCACATTTTTAGTAACAGCAGAAATTTTTTCGGTTGTCCGCACTATGCGATTACGTGAAAATGTTGTTTTATCCATGAAAGATCCAGTTCCACGCCTACATTTCGCAAATTGATTCACAAATCGCGTAGAAGAGGCTTCTCTTCTTTTGAACGTAATTTTCTTACACTTTTGGTAGAAGATTCACCCTTTTGCAAGTGAATTTATAGTATTTCCCAACGGTGCTCAAGCCTATATCGACCTATTTTGTTAACCGAAAATATAAAACTAATTTATAATACGAATGACATTAAAAATTGCCACACTCAAAATATCCAGTAATTTAAATTCCAAATGTTAGATGGATCACCCGTTCTATATATCTGACTGCTGGCCAAAGCAAATTGTAAAAACAATTGAAACGCACGCGTGCATAACCCACACACAAAACCTCTAGAAGAAAAAGACCACCTCTATACCAAAGTATTTAAAATCATTTACGAAACTAATAAGCCCATAATGCTCCATTGTGCTTCCCATTTTTGCTACCTTTTCGCTACCTTTTCTTAACGCTATCCCAATATTTTGTGCGACACTATGGCTGAAGTTGATATTTTGTAGTCAGCCGAACATGAGGTCAGCCATGGCCACCTGTTACTTCTTTGTCCTTTTTGGTCTAATTTTTTCATATTTTTTCATTTTTTTTTTATACTTATTTTGCATGCTTCTCTTTACTTTTTCTTTTTCTTATTTGATTTGAAATTTTTAGTCTTTTTTTTGCTTTGAAGGTCGCTTGATTGATATTTGTCTTTTCATTTTCATGGCTATCAAATTGGACACACTTGCGAGTGGCAGGCGTATGCCAAATCGATTTCAAGCTCTAAAATCTTCGTGTGTGTTTTTTTTTGTGATTTTATTTACCAAAAATTTTTGCTTCAAAAGAAATAGAAGTTTAGAGGTGTGAAAAGAGTTGAGAGATAGTGAGAGGGAAAGAGAATATTACACGGAATGCTTTTAATAACAAGTGGTTGTAATGGTTTCCTTGAAGTTTTATAATTATAGAAAAATTCTTCCTATAAAAACGATAAGCAAGGTTCTGCTACGGAAAAGGAAGCAACAGAACTTTGCAGAGCGATTGTCATGTAAGGGGAATGGATAACACTTATTTCCGGACACTGCGGATTATGAATCGATTGAAACGATTTGCCTGAGCAGCATACTTAACTTCCTTTTGGAGATAGAACCTTGCTGTAGTACTCTAAGAATCGAGACTAGATAGAGAAGAGGAACGTATAATCGACTCCTTAGATCGGGGTATAGTTATAAACCATAAATATGTACAACATCATTTGTTTTTACATCAAGTTGTATTTACAAAAAAAAAAAATCGTAAAGTATTCTCAGAATATGTGAATTTGATTTGAGAATACTTAATTTTGATTTTAAGAAATTTAAAATGTCAGATATTTCCGGAACTCCTGAAACTTAATTTCAAAATTAATAGTAAGAGAAACTCAAAACGATCTTAACAAAAAATATTTCAAAATGCCGAAAAAAATTTAAAGTTGACTCAAATTTGTTAATCAAAATTGATTTTAGAGCATTCCAAGTTAAATTCAGAGTACTTCAATTGGATTTAGAATATTTTTAGTTGGTTTTCAATTATTTGAAATTAGTTTTAGAATAATCCATGTTGATTTCAGAATAATCCTAGTTGATATCATAACATTTCAAGTTTAGATTTCAGAATATACCAAGTTAATTCTGAATATTCCAAGTTATGTGTATAATCAGGCCTGAGAAGATGGAGGATTCCCCCCGGGTCTGCAGTTTTTATAGGGACCCGTGCCAGTTAGACTTCAACCATTTCGCTTCAGTGATAGTATGTCTAATTTTAGTTCGTAAAAATAAGAAGCCCGTAGCTGATCATTATCTGCCCCCTCCCGGGCTCGTATTTTCTCTCCACGGCCCTGTCTAGTTATATATATGTATCTCTAACTCATTTCAGAATAATTTAATAATTTATTTCAGAATATTTCAAGTTGACTCAGAATATTCCAAATTAATTTCCGAATTTTCCACGTTGTTTTTCGAACATTGCAAATTTATTTCACAATATTTCTAGTTGATTTTAGAATATTTGAAGTTAACTCGGAATATGTTTATTTCGGAATATACAGATTATTTTAAATTGATTTTGTAGTATTTCAAGTTTATTTCGGAATATTTCAAGCGGATACAGAATATTTCAAATTGATTTAAAAATTTTGCAAGCTGATTTCCGTATAAGTCTCGTTAAATCAGAATATATAAAAATTATTTTAGAATATTACAACTTAATTTCAGAATTTTCCAATTTGGTTTCCGAATATTCCAAATTTATTTCACAATATTTCTAGTTGATTTCAGAATATTTCAAGTTAATTTGGAATATGTTTATTTCGGAACATTCAGAATATTTAAAATTGATTTTAGAATATTTCAAATTCATTCAAAATATTTCAAGTTGTTTACCGAATATTTGAAATTGATTTCAGTAACATTCAAGTTAATTTCAGAATATTACAAATTGATTTCGGAATAATTTAAGTTGATTCAGAATACTCCCAAGTTCATTTCAGAATATTTCAAGCTGATTTCACAATATATTAATTTGATTTCAAAACATTTCCAGTTAAACCAAAATATTTCAAATTGATTTCCGAATATTTTCAGTTTAAAAAATTTTGCGAGCTAATTTCGGGAATATCTAAAAATAATTCCAGAATGTTTCAATTTGATTTCAGAAAAATCCTCGTTGATTTCGCAAATGCTTTGAAAACTTTTCAAATTGATTTTGGATAATCTCAAAGTTTATCAAATACAGAATATGTATAGAATTTCTTGAATCACTTAATGTAACAGAACATATCGGAATTCCACCAATCTCACCTGACAGCCATGATAGCTGCGGCCAGTATCTATCACAAGAACAATTAAAAGCAAGCGAATTTTTCTTCTAGCTTTCTTTAGTGCCACCTTGCTGTCAATCTACGAACTTCCGTTGTCACATACCCTCTTCGATAATTATGTGGAATAAATTTAGAAAAGTCGTTCTCCTAGTTCTCAGACATAGATTTCTTAATTACTACTCTCTAATCTACTCTTTTTTGAATTATATTAGGCATTGCATTTGCAATTAATAGACTTTAAATTCTTTGACCAGTATTAGCTGTAAAATAAAATTTCGCTTTTTATTATTTTCTTTGGCTATTATAGGTTCGTGAAACTATAAAATTGCTTTAAAAAAAATAAAAACTATTTTTTAATAGCGCCAAAATCATTGACAGACATTGAATTGAATGTGTGCCAAGCACGTAGCTAATAGAATGCAATAATTATAGTTCTACAGTGATACAGTTTGAAAAACGAAATCTCCCGAAAACAATTCATTAAAAAGAAGAAATTCTACTACTACTTATATTACTAACAACAACAACATACATGTACATATGTATTTCCAAGAACACGCTCAGCAAATAATTGCAGGGACAATCATTAGAACCCACCAAAAAAAAAAAAAAAGGCAAGTATAAAAAAGGGCAAAATACTCGCGTCGCTTACGATTGCTGCAAAAGAGTAAACACCTACAAATCTTAGATGAAATACTTTAGCAAAAATTACTACTTTTACTACAAACTACTACTTTACTTTACTGCCTTCAACGCTGGACCATTACTGCTTATGTGCTTGTATGTATGTATATATTTGTGTGTCTACTGCAAGATCATTTATTTCAAATTATTGCAACATCGATCACTTGCGTATCGATCGCAGGCGTGTGTCTTGCTCTCTTTCTTTTTTTTTTTTGTTTTTGAATTTGTGTTTTTGTTTTATAGGGTCCACGAACTTGCTGACCGACCGGATGTTTTAAGAGCGTACCACAAATACACATTTTTATTTATGGATCCTTCTACACAACAACAACAGCAACAGCCACTATCGTCAGATCGATCGTCGAATTGACGATTTGTGTTACAGCAAAAAGAGATCAATCGAAGATCACAGTTTTTTGAATTTGATGAATTACTACTACAGCATTTGCTGATCGTGCAGATTACAAAAGCGAACTCAGTTCACTTAGTCTATAGTGGCTATAAAATGTATATTGTATTAGCAAAATTGTATGTAGTTACATATGAGGAAGGTGTCATTTGAAGTGCACTTTAGTTATATGCAGTAAAGTTTATAAAAGAATAAATATGAAATTATTTGATAAGTATCAACATTTTTTCGAATCGATAAAAATGCTTTGTAATTATGAGCAATTTGTTGTAATTGAAAAAACGAAGAGTACAGCAAAGTGTCACCCTGTGGCGCAATAATTCTACAGCAAGCCTAAGCGCACACACACGTATGCTTTGTTTATGTCACAGTGGTGATGATCTTCAGTGATCTTGGGAGTGACGATCATACAACTTTTCATCATTTATGCTTAGCTTACAAATTGCAAATTTTGCATATAATTTATGCAAAAGTGATATAAAGCGTGCATGATCGTCCTGAAGTCTGAAGATGAAGATCATCGCTGTGACATAATCAATGCCTACTATATGTCTGCATATTAGAGTTGATGGGTGGTTTGAACCTGTTTTCCTTACTTTATTAGAGTTAGTAGTTAGTTGTATGCATACACACATTGAATCAGTATGTCAGCTTCGAAGGATTATCTTTGCTTATTGATCAGCTTTCGTGCTGCTGATCGTTAAACGATCGCGCTGCTGAGATGGAGATCTTAAAAATAATATTTGCATATGAATCTCAATACCTAAATAAAGCGCACATTCAAATTATATTTGCTGATAAGATTTATGTGCGTCTCTTGTCATCAATGCGAGAATGTTTTATGGGTAATTGATTTTATATGACGTACCCACTGGTATTGATTGTGATCTTTACTTGGCTGGGCTATAGCTGTAGTTGATGCGGCCTTTTGCCTTATTTGGCGGCTTTTAGAGGATTTTTTTCTGCTGTAATTTGCTGTTTAAATAATTGTATGCAATTTATGAAAATGATAAAATTTAAAATGTAAATATAAAAGAGCTTCCGTTTCATATTTGTAATTTGCAACTGGATTGATAGGTAGCAAAAAAGAAAAGAAAACACAGATTTTGCGAATACACATAATTTTTAATATGTAAATAAAATAATACTAAAAATACGTGAAAAGTGCCTTTCTGAAGGATTATGTGCACATATCTGTCGTTGAACCATAATCTATTAATTTGTAGCCATAGATAGGCGTTGGCGTAAATGTTGTAGTTTTTATAGAATAAAGTTACTATAATCGACAATGTTCCACATAACTCCCGTAAAATGCTATGGTAGGATGATGATTTGAAAAAGCATAAGACCATTATTTAACCACCTATATCTTTCCAATATGAAAAGATCGAGTTCTATTGAGGGATTCAGTATATTTTAGATGTGGGCCCCAGGCACTAAGAACGGAGCGTATGATGAAGATGAAAATCTTATTTTAATACAACACTCATAAAACTCAGACCAGTTTCAGACCAGAATATTCAAACAAAACTTGGTCCAAAATTCAGACAAAAATATACCTACATTCAGACCAAAAAACACATCAAAACTTTAATCACAAAAAAAAAAAAACAGACAAAGTTTACAGAAATCTAAACTAAATATCAGATCAAAAATCAGTCTGAAATTCAGGCTTAAAGTTCGACCAAATTCATACCAAAATCATACCGAAACTATAAGTAAAAATTCAGACCAAAAATCAAGCCAAATGTTAAAACAAAAATCAAAAAAAAGCGGGATAAAAATTTCCAATATATATCAGAACAAATTTCGGGCTAAAATCCAATTAAAATTCAACCAGGTTTTAGACTTTAAGTCAGATTGAAACTAAGACCAACAATCAGACCAAAAAATGGAAAGAAACTTACTGAAAATTTCAAGCCAATTTCAGGTCAGAAGAGCCATCAAAATGTAATAGAAACTAAGACCAAAATTCAGACCAATTTCTGACCGAAATTAAGACTAAAATTTGAATAAGTTTTATACCAAAATTCGAAAAAAAAATCACGCCAAGAGCAAACCAAAATACAGATAAAATATTATATAACAAATATTCTTTAATTTGGGCGAAAATTCAGACAAAAAGACTAAAATTAGATAAATAGATCAAACTCAATGAAAAAAAACTTAATCCACCCCTTAAAATTTGATAATTTGTTAAAAAAAAAAACCATTAACTCTAAACGTGGAACAGCTATGTATGTAAAGGGTGATTTTTTTGCTAATTGGTTTTTAACGTTTATATTTCTTGACATTTCTGGACTGCTACGCAGAGTGTCCCGGGATCGAATCTCGGCACAGGTAAAATCAAAAAGTAGAATAAATAATTTTTCTACACGGCACCACCTCTTGGCAGGCAATGGCAAACCTACAAGAGTAAAAATTGCTATGAAAAGCTTTTCACTTCGCCGTTCGGATTCAGTATTAAACTGTTGGTTCCTTCCATTCATGTACAAATATAACACGCACAACATGAGTGGATGCGAAAAGCTCGGCCTAGGCCCTCCATGGGCTGTTGTGCCATTAAAAGTAAGTAAAGTATTTCTTGACATGAGTCAAAGTAAAAAATGCTCAGTTTGGTGTGCCATTTCATCATGAATAGCCATTTCATTAGAATAGTCTGAAATAGCGTTTGCAAATTGTTGAAATTTATTATCAAATTTCGTGCTCTGTGAAAAATGTGTTTAATCGAAAAATTCCCTTCAGCGACGAGGTTCATTTTTGGCTCAATGGATACGTGAATAAGTAAAATGGTCATATTTGGAGTGAAGACCAGCCAAATGCAATTCAGCAGCTACCAATGCATCCAGAAAAATGCACTGTTTGGTGCGGTGTTTGGGCAGGCGGCATCATAGGGCGCCGTACTTCTTCCAAGACGATGAAGTCAGCAACGTTACAGTCAATGGGGAATGGTACCGTTCTTTTTTTTTTACCGAAAATTTAAGAATTGGACTCGGCCGACATGTGCTTCCAACAGGACGGTGCCACATGCCGCACTGCACGCGAAACCTTACATCAATTGAGAGGTGAATTTGGTGAGCAGTTATTCTCACGTTTTGGTGCAATCAAATTAATTGGCCACCAAGATCATGTGTTTTGACCCCATTAGACTATTTTTTGTGGGGCTATGTTAAGTCTATTGTCTATAGGACGATTGCTGCTTTGAAAGCCAACATTGAACGCGTCATTGGTGAGATTCGGCCGAAATTTGTTAAAAAGTGTGCCAAAATTAGACCTTCAGACTGGACAACTTGAAGTGTAGCCGTCGGCAACATTTAAGTGAAATTATCTTTAAAAAGCAAATGGCAGGAATTGAGTTATCGATTCACTTTTGTAATATTTCTGTGTATTTTGAATTTTTAAAAACCAAGCTCTTAAAAAATCACTGACCTTGTAAATTGCAGATTTAATGTCGTCCAAGTGCATACAATAAGTAGTTGTCCCGTACAAAGATTTGGAATGGATAACGGCATTAACATCTTTGGGTGGGGTTGTGGACACCATATCTGGTCTGTGTATTAGGTTTTCTGACTCACTTTATTAATCAATCATCAGCAAGCACTGACTTCAGTATGTATATTTAATTATGTTTAGCGGTTGTATTGGTATTGCAACTGTCTTTTCGCTTCACGGATGAATTATATAACGGCTTTTGAGGATCGTTACAACTCAAAAAAAAAAACAAAGAGTTGATGAGTACATTTCGGAGGTATTAAAGAAATTTGTTTTAGCCTTTTTACGACTACTATCCAGAGCTAAACATACTGAGACGTAGGCTGGTGATAACTAAAACAATTTATTTCCCTAAACCTTAGGCTTTGGATAACTTTATATACTTATACCTTCGTTTAAGGAAGCACAAAGCTACTTATAATGAAAACCACGATATCCCTCGAATTTCAATATATGTATGTATGTATTTATTTTAAGTTGTTTTGTATTTTGAAGCAATGACTTTTCTCTGCCCATTGACATAAAACAACTCTTCAAACAACATCAATGCCAATTCACTCAGAAGTCAATGTCGAATCAACACTCCACTGCACTGCCCTACAAACATATTCATACTTCCATTTCGAAAACTTAAAAACCCCAAATGCATCCATATGTGACCACATCATAAATCACAATCACATCACATGTGATCGCCATCGTCGTTTTCGAATACATGCACATACATATTTATATATGTATATACGAGTATATAGTATATTGATTTTTTAGCATTTTGCACTTGTCGTTTGTTGTAAATTTATAAATGGAAACATTATTACTCGCATTGTTGTGGTCTTCTGTGAATGTGGCTGATCCTGTTGAGTGCCAGCAGTGTGGAGTGGCGTCTTGTATTTTGGTTGTCGTTGTTGCTGCTACTGCTGCTGCTGTTGTTGGTTGTCAATATCACAATACGCTTGTGTGCACATAGTTTAGTTGTTACAAACAGCAACACATATCATCACCTCTTGTTGTTTTTCTTATTGTGTGACTTTAGCTTCTTTTCCTTTTGCTGCTGCTGCTCCTGTTGCTGCTGCTGGTTGTTTTGTTTCGTTTTGATTGTTGCTGCATAATAAAATCCTTTGATAAGTCAATCATGCCAACAGATCCAAGTGTTGTCGGTTTTATGTTTTCATTGTTGTTGATGCTGTCCTGTTGCGGTCAGGTTGTTGCATTTTGTATCCATTTTTGGGGTGTGATTGTTGTGTTATTGCCGAATGAGAGTTAGTGCATTTAAAGTCAATAATATCGTCGTAGTGTCATGAAAAAAAAAATTGTAAAAAATTGTAAATTTTCTCTTCAGTTTAAATTATTATACACTGATACTGATTTATTTAAATCTATATAAATGAAATTTGCTTTTCTTGCTCCAACTTAAGTTTATGAATTTATTTGATTCTTAGCTTTAACAACATCAAAATTTATGAAACAAGTCTTAAAATTATAATATAATATATAGGTATAGAAGTGGAGTGAAGGACCGAGAGAATAAATGAAGGGAAACCGAATTATAACCTTTTTAGAACCAAATAGTTACTAGTTTAGAGCACTCCAAATGTTTATAGCGGTAGCAATAGTCCTCACCGGGCACTTGAAGGTGGGTGTTACGTCGACAACGTAGCTCTAAGTTTTCAGTAGTTATTGAATCGGTGAAGTTACCCTTCTTGCTTTAGCTTAGTTGCATGACATTTCGTTTATTATTTCCAAAATCGCCTTTATAATATCTCAAAATAGTAAGTTCGGGAGATTATCCTCAGACCAAATTATTTTGAGTTCAAATGCCTGTAAGTATTTTGGATTGGATTTGACTTCGCTTTGGGCAGGAAGGCAAATTTATTATCACTTAATAGTTTTGCCATTGCCTAACATGAGGCACTTGCGGTAGAAATATAAGAAGTTTATGAAAATAATTCAGCAGACCAAGAGAGGAATCTAACTCCCAACCTCTTGGGCGTAAGCTTTGTGCTCTACTCACTAGAATATCGGGGTCGTCATAGTATGAGTATATTACTATTGCTCTACATATCCTTACTTATGTTTTAATATTTTTCATATTATTTTTTGCTTTCATCATTCCAATAAGCTTAAGAGTACACAATCCTTGAGAAGAAACCCACAAACATCTCTGGGTGCATTTACTAAAATTCAGCCATTAGAGATGTTCATGCGACTTCGTATATTGATCTTAAGACATGAGCCTTGGTTGCCCCTTAGCGGCGGATTTAGGATTTGAAGTGGACTGAGTTAGCTGAATTATCAGTGGCCACTGTAACGTAGCGGTACTGTGTTGGACTCTTACGCAGAGTGTCCGGGGTTCTATACTCGACTCGAGTAAAAATTGCCAATGAAAAGCTTTTCACTTCGCCGTTCGGATTCGGCATTAAACTGTAGGTCCCTTCCATTGATGTACAAATATAACACGCACAACATGAGTGGATGCGAAAAGCTCTGCCTTTGGCTCTACATGCGATCATAGTCTACATTGTTAAACTGAAGTTCATTGTGGTAAAGGTATACTAAAGGTATACACTTGCCACAATGGCTGTCCATCTCTTGATCGGTGTCCTGTGTGGCTGCATTCCCTCTCTCATTCTCCCTCCTTCTTCCTCCCACCTATCCTTCAATCCTCCTTCCATTCAACACGATGCTCTGCACTCATAGGAGTACACCATGTGCGTTGAAAGGACAAAAAAAAAAAAAAACTATACCTAAAAAAATTCCGATCAAAAGCCAGAATCCTGAACAAAATATAAACGAATCGTGGGCACAGACCAAACACTAGTTCAATAATCTAATCAAAATTCACGAAAAAATTCCGACTAAAAGCAAAATAAAATTCTGGTAAAATTAATACCAAAACTTGGAGCAAAAGTTAGATCAAAACATAATCAAACTGAGAATGAAATTCAGACAAGAACTCTGACAGAAGTGAGACATCACGCCAAAAGGAGATTAAGTTCAAATCGATCGAATCGCTCAAATTCAATCAAAAACAAGATTTAGTTCGCCCTTCAACTCAGGCTTAAAGAAGGAGACCAACCAAAATCTAGAAAGAAAATCAGCCTATGGTTCAGACCAAAAAAATCGGACCAAAATCCAATCAGGGCTAAATCTGAGCTCGAATTAAGATTGCCAACAAAATTCAGACCAAATTTCAACAAAAAATGTAACCGAAACTCCATCCAAAATTTCGACGGAAACTAGAACAAAATTTAACAAGACTCCAACCTAAAATCGCAACCTAAATACAGACCAAAACCAAACCAAATCTCAAAAAAGAATCAGGCTTAAAAATCAGACTAAAATTCGGTCCAAAATCTAGACCTGAAATCAGCCCAGAAAATATTATTAAGCTCTCTATACCCTAAAATTTCAGATTTTATATAGTCCAGGTTACAATACAGAAAGATTTATTTACAATTCACATTTTTTGAAAAGACCAGCCGAATTAACTACACATTGCCATACTTCTCTACTCACCTTTAATATGGTGAATGTCTATTATTAGAAAATTTTTTAGGCTTTTCTTAAGCGTTTAATCCTTGATTTTTTTCTCGGTTACTTTTACTTATTTGAGTTTGATGTTTTGGTCAGTCCCATATTGATGACTCATACTAAGTGAAAAATCGAAATTTGATCTTCTCATTTTTCGTTGAGATAGAATTGTGTTTAGACTATTGTGGGATAAATTTTGAGGTGATAAGTAATGCGTCCTTTATTATTTGCTCTGAGTGTCTCTGGCTTTTAATAGACACATTACTTACCGCAGCAGTTCTCTCTTCTGCCTGCAGCAAATACACAGTTTTTAGTAATAAAAATTTCACAAAGTATAAAATGTGTAATATTATATATTCTTTGTTTAAAACCTTAATATTTCTTAATTATTAAAATACAGCTATATTCATTGAGATATGACTCAAAAAAAAAAAAACTCTGTATAATAACTTAATCTCTAAAGCCATTCTCTGACACACGCAACTTGTGTGGCAGCATAAATTAAAAAAAAAAAAAAAATTAATCGAGTATTATTTACAAAAAAAAAGTGCGTACCTGCATGCAGAAAGTTAAAAGAGCAACTACATGCGAGTACATAAGCCACCACCATCAAACTGATTACAAGCTCAGCCAATTACATAACTCAATCAATTTGTAAGCTATATAGCAAAACGCACATATTGCAAGCAACTTTGTCTTTTAAGCTTGCTGCAGCAGAGACTTGCGACTCCCTTGTGAGTCCGCAGCACATACAATCAAAATGGCTTAATCTGGAGAAGACGATCTTTTAAAAAGCGATTTTCGGGCGATAAACGAATTTATTGCAACAGAGCTACACAATAATTGACCAAAAAACGTTGCTGATGTACATGCTACATACTACATACATATAGGATCTATACATGAGCGTAACCTACAACTCCTTGGACTTTCAATATTTGTGTTTGTGTAGCAACTTCCCTTATCCATACACTATAGCTTTGGCTATTGTTTTGGCCTAAATTAAGTTACTCTCAGCTTTTTACTTATTTTATTTTTTTCATCATCGTTTTGTGGCAATTGTTTTCTTGTCTTGACAATTGCAACTAATTCTGGGAGTTCGTTTTTGATTGTCGGCTTTTAGTTACCACCAAGGTGCATGCAACCCAGGAAGATTGAATTGAATTGAATTGAAGGAAGAAGCTGTTGAGCGTATAATTTGCTAATGTTTGAGTGTAATATATCACGATCTTTATAACGGGTGCAAAAAAAAAAAAAAAAAGGGGTTCCAAAAACCACCAGAAGATTTGGTTGGTTGGTTCTTTTCCACTCATTGCTCGTCTCATATTAAAACGTATTTAATTTTCATTGAACACGTATGTTAATCGATTACCAGACGCTATAAAGCAGCTTATATTTGGTTGCTTTTTGTTTATTGGTGTTTTTGTTTTTTTGTTTTTTTTGTTGTTGTTATTTTTGGAATGGCTAAGTGGAAGGTAACCCCATAATGCGGCGTTTCGTAAATTAGCTTATGTCATGTTTAAGTCAGTGATTGTTTTTGATATTGTCAATTAGTGTTGAACAACTTAATTTTTGTGTTTTTGCTTTTTGTTTGTGTTATATTTTTCTTTATTTCTTTTGCTTTTGTTTTACTTTTAAACATGACAGGCAGGGCACATACATAAGATAAGGTTACAAATAAATTAAGCTGAAGCGGAGTCCGAAACTTGTGCATTCAATGTAAGAGTTCTCACGTCGATGATAAGCTCAACAGGTTAAAATGGCAGAAAATCGTATCACCCGCAGCACAAAGTTTCTTGGGGGAGAAAAAGGAAAAATCATATTGTTTCGTTCTTAGTATAAGTACTGGTGGACAATTGGGGATAAAATAGGAAAAGTAGATAGTGGTATCATTTCCAAGTTTAATAACAGATTGACGGAAATAAGTAAGAGATTATAAGGCCAAAAAGCACAAGGTCATCTCAGTCGATGCTTCCCCATCGATTATTATCGTCATAGACAATATACTAAAATAAAAATTAAACTGTTCACTATAAAAAACAAGACACCAAGATTCACTTTATCTATTTATGATGCATGCATGTAGCCGCTGCGGCGAGGTTGGTCGTGCGGTGGACTGTTACCCAGAATACCCGGGTTTAAATCTCAGTATAGTAAAAATAAAAAAAAGTAAAATTAAAAATACATTACTTACATTTTGCAAATCCAAACTTTACCATTCGAGATAAAATTGTATGTTTCTTTCATTAATGTAAAAATTTAACACTTACAACTTCATGGCCCTTCATGGGTTTTCTGTGAAAAAAGAAGAAGATGTATGCATCAGAAAAAACTAACTGGAGTTCCAAGGTATGACTATATTGGTATTAAAGGTGCTAAGAGCGTTCGTGCCAAAAGGAGTCTCTAAACATGATGAATTTAAAATATTAAAGCTTAAAGCTTAGTTAGATCTAGAGAAATTAAGTTATGGACTTCGAGAAACGGCGGACATAGGAAGTTCGTATTTTCAACGTCGATCTTCTGGTAACCAGAGAATCCGTCAAATCACTGACCAAAATTATAGCAAAACTGATATATTTGGCTATTTTTACAAACGGTCAGAATTAATTTCCTCAAAACGAGTAAACTAATGTAGGGAGTTACATATGTTCATAGTCTCGACATTATAGATACAATGGCTAGTAATTTCCCGTCAACAAAATTAGGACTGATACTTATTCTTCTCTCACGTCCTCACTCTTGGGTACGACTTTCCACACGCGCTATAATCAAGGTAACAGGACCAAAATATGATCGCAAAGAGCCAAATAGCTACCCACTTGGTCATACACGACCCTACCAGACTTAGCCAGATAGACTGACGGGAGTGACAATATGTGGTCACTCCGGACTTTCTATTCCACGCAACACACATTGTGCGAGTTATTGAAACACTTTAGGAAATAGATATTCCTTCACCTCCCTTGTCCATTTTCTGGCTCTTGGCATGAAGAGGGTGGTTTGTACGCATCTTTTGATTTAAGGAAGGGTTAGGCTAGAGTTGCGACCTTAGAAATTTAATATCGAGGAAATTATATAAAAAACTAAAATTGTTGTAGAAAAGTTAGAATTTTTTGTTAAATCAAAGAAAATAAGTAAGCAATTTGTTCAAAGCTGGGTGGAATGTTGAAGAGGGGGTAGCCAGAGTGTGAAACGGCCATTTCGTCTCAGCTTATACCTTATCCGTGGGCATAAAAACTTAATTAAGGACGCGGGAGAATTTGCCCATTTATAAATATGTGTATGCGATATTTCGTTGAGGTTATTCAAGTCTAGATTTTTCATGGATAAAGCGTTTCTGTCCATACTCTGGGAAATACAGATTACAAATCTTAACCCTTTTCTCTTTATGTGCGATTATTTCATCATCCTACTACTATTTTTAAATAAAATTAGCTCTCTGTGTGAAAATATATTTCATTTTACCTTGTCGTAAACGAATGCATTCTGTTACAATTTTAACTAAAAACCAAAAGAAAACAAAAACAAATTCAAAATTTATTGTAAAGCAACATTTCGCTCATCGAGCACATCAAAAAGATATTTCCGATACATTTCAGCTTCATTAAAAATCAATAAACAGCTCCACATTTATGCGCTCTCAATTGTGATGAGCTTCATTTCCAGAAACAACTTGAGGTTGCTGCTTCATTGTCAATGTTGTTGCCAACATTTAAGTGTAAGAAAAAAAAAACGCAAAACAAAAACGGAAAGTCATCGTCTTCAAAACAATGTTACAAATTTTATATGTTTTTTTGTTGTTGTTGTTTAGCAAAATTAAACGGTCAGCGAACAAGCGACCGAAGGATCGAGAGATCACAAAAAATCGCATTCATATAAAAATTGAATTGTTGCCAGAAGTTTCAGTCAAGATATGAGAGTCTACCCCCTCCATTGCTACTACTACAGTAGCTACAAAAATTGAGCAATCAAATAAATAATTTCGCTTTCATTTAAAAGATTCGGTCGTTTTTTTTTTTAAACCTCTTTCAATATTTAGCGCCGCAACAATTGAGAGGAAGAAATAAAACTTGGCATTTCTACTTTTCACTGTTGTCAACGTTACAAATTAAATGTTGAATTTTTTCAATATTTTTTTTTTTTTTTTGTCAAGTATTTTTAATACAATTTTATTTGGTATTTGTGTAAGTTTATGTTATGTTATGATGTGTGGCAAAAAATAATAATAATAAAATTTTTCACATATATTTTTCATGAAAAGTCAATGACATTTATATGCAGTTTTTTAAGGAAGTACATAAGTTGGTTTTGTGTTGTTGCTGAAATGTTTCACGTGGCATTCATTGTTGCGCAAGTGTTGCGCAATCATTAAAATTTCATTTGCAATTATAACAAAGGATATGAGGAATAATTTTTTTTTTTTTTGTCAGTGGGTAGACTTTGTTGTTATTAGGGTCTCAAATTTGTGGCACAGGACACAGTCCGTTGCATTTCATTACCCACACAGCATTCCTTTTAGTCCACGCATACGTGATATTTATTATTATTATTTTTTTTTTGGGGTGCTACCTTGGTAACTTTGAGAATTTTTATAAATCGTTTCAAGTGCCACTTTATATTTCATTTCAATAATGAGATACAGACACAAAAGTTATAATTTTTTTTGAAACAAACAAAAAACACAGTAGTCCTTATGTAGTCTCCCTTACATTATTGAATTTGAGTAAAAAATAGGTATATATATTTCTAACATTTTCGTTCCTTCTACAATTTTTTCATTTAATTACATTCAGTATTTCGATAAAATTATATCTGAAAGCATGTAGTACAAAGAATGTGTCCCTAATCATCACTTCGTATACCCGCAATTTTTATGTCTCATTGCAGCATTACTGACATAAATTACGCCATAAAAAATTAATTTTGATATCCTTGGTATGAAATTTGATTTAAGTAGGATGCTACAAGATTACAATATTGTTTAGCAGCACAACAGTCTTGCACTGAAATTTTTCCAGATTAATAAAGTTGATGATTTTTATAATGCTTTGAAAATGCCATCCTGGGACTGTAAGGGAAAAATTTTAAAATTAGTTAAAAAAATACTCTGATCTATTAAAAAAGTAATTTGTCTGAATTTGAGTTTTGGTTGATTTGATGTCCCTTTAATCTGAACCTTGGATTTTTGGTTCAAATTTGTTTTGATCCAAATTTTGGTGTGAAAAATGCTATGTGATTTTTGGTTTGATTCGTAATTGAATTTGGTCTGAATTTTTTCCAAATTTTGATTCGACATCGGATGTGATCGATCAAGGCCAAGACGATCATCGGTTGTAGTGACTAAGTAAGTAAGTTGATTAAATTTTGATGAGAATTTTAATCAGCTTTTCGAATAACATTTTTATGTGTTATGAGTTTTTGTATATGTTTTTTGAAATTGTTTCATGTCAAGTTATGAGTCTGATAACATAGCGCAACAAAAAATTAAAGACTCTACATAATTTTGCAACGGATTTAGGGAAATTTGGGGGTGCTGATTACGAATCTGTTATATTTTCTCCATCACTTCTAGTTGTCACACAATCTGGTCCTGAAATCAGAAGATTGGAGCCTGCAAGAACTAAACATAAAAATACTTATCGATTTTTACGCCAGAAGTAAAGTTGTTTAGTATAATGAGATAAAAAAAGTGAAAAAGGGAGAATAGTTACGAATTATACAGGTATACAACTTTTTTTCTTTCGAAAATACACGTTTATTTAAGAAAAATGGTTATACATTCAATCTTCACAGTAATGGCCACATTTTTACCATCTCTCTGGCAATTTGTGAATGCCTCGCCAAAACAAACTCTTCGTTGAGTCAAACCAGTCATCAAGTAATTTTTTTCACATTATCGTACGAATCGAAGTGCTGCTCACCAAGTGCGAGCCCTATTGATGAAAATAAGTGGTAGTCAGATGGAGCCAAGTCTGGCGAATAAGCCGCGTGGTTCCAACTGTACGAATCTACCAATTCACGAGTCTGTTTTGTTCGATGTGATGGTGTTGCCTAGCTCGATATTCTGGACGTTTTTGACTCAAAGCACGGTTCAAATCAACCAATTGTTGTTGGTAACGTTGACCAGTAACTGTTTCACCTGGTTTCAGAAGGTCAAACTAGATAACACCTCGCTGATTCCAGAAAACATTGAGCATTGAAGCGATTTGGTTTTGCTGTCTATTTGGCCGGTGTACCGGGCTTAACATATTATCGTTTACGTGTGGGATTCTCGAAATAGATACATTTTTCATCGCCAGTAACAATTTGATGAAGATATGACTTTCTTTTGTACCGGGCGAGCAACATTTCACAGGTGGTTTTTCGATTTTCATGCTGTCTTTTAGTTAATTCAAAATCAATCCCACGGCTTTTAAACTTTCAGAAATTCATTGTTGGGTCACATTTAATTGTGCTACAAGTTGTTCTTGCGTTTGACCATCATCCTTATCGAGTAAAGCTTGCAAAGCGGTATCTTCAAACTTTGCTCTTTCACGTTCTTCGTTTCTCACATCAAAATCGCCACTTTTATACTTATTTAACCCCTCGTTGCAATGTGTTGTACCTAGAGCGTGTTTGTCGTAAGCCAGCATTCCACAAGCATTCGATGAGATTCCAAAGAAGATTTCTTCAATTGGAAACAAAAACTCAATGATATCCGAATATCGTAGTTTGTAGGCGCAAAATTCGACATTTTTACGAGAATATTGTTGACAGAACTAAATGCGAAGAAATGGCGCCAATGATTTGGTTTGATAGAGCGTATAGTTTTACCTAGCGACACAGAGATGTCATTACCGGTTTCATATTTACACCTGGTATAATGTTGGCTAAAAAGAAGGTTCAGAAAAGGGATATAGCAAAGTTTAAAGTACGATAACTCTGTAAGTACTGGTGACATCTCTTAGAATCATAAACAATTTTTACCCATTGACATTTCTTCATTATTTAACTGTTTTAAAGTCACTAAAATGAGAGCAGAGTCGGAAAAAATTCGTTACATTTTACTTTAATTCTTCGAAAATCTCTGTACGGCCGCGAAGGCTCTCAGAAGAATTTGTGAGCATTATGGAGAAGGTAATTTATCTGAAAGGGCAGTTAAAAAATCCTTTCGATTTGGATTTCATTTTTTTACATTAAATTAAATAAAATAATAAATTAATTACCGAATGGAAAAAAATTGTTAAATGTATCGTTTGCTTGTTTCGCTCAGATCTGATTTCCTTAGTTTGGTTTAAGATTTTAATATTTCTTTGCTTTGGTTTAGGACTCATGAAGAAATTTTTTGGTTTCTAAGAAATTAAATGGTTCAACTATTTCATTGAAGAAAGTTTTCATCCCGAATAGAAACAAAGTGAAAGCCAGTCGTTTACATACCAACGGAGAACCACTTGAATACAAAATCCAGTACCCATGTTCACAAGGAAAATACAACAAGCTGCAACTCTTTATTATTGCATGAATATGAATTTGTATAATTTTCATGAAAAATCTTTAAAAACATATTTTAGTTCATGTAAATCGCGTTTATTTATTAAAAAAAAAAAAAAAACTAGTTAAATTCTCGTTAAAATTCGCATTTCCGTACCCATATTTTTTCCTTATAAGTGGTATCAAAAATCCGAGTATTATTTGCTTAGCAAAACAATAAGATGAAACTTTAACTTTAACACGAATTCACAAGCGCAAAAACATCAAATAGGAATTAATGAATTAGGATCATATTTCATATAAAACACACATGCTTAAATATGTGAAAACACATACATACTCGTATGTACATAAGTAGTATGTTTAACTGTAACCCAGTAGAGAGGAAAGCATTCCACTATACTCCGCTGGCTGATTGCACTTTCATCTCATAACTATGACACTCATGAAATCAACAAATATAAATCTGCATATGCTCACATCACCCTCATAACATACATTGTTGCTAGTGCTGTGTATGCAGTCGCACAGCCCTGCTGGCTCGACACACAATCCTCTAAATCCAATTCATCAATATTTGGCAGTAGAAATTCATGTAACTTGTTTCTGTAGTGCTCACCAGCACACAGTAGAAGAGTTGCTGTGCAATCACATTTTCTGCATAAATACCGAACCAAGCAGTGACTTCAGAGCATTTAAGGCTCTTCGTGCATTATTTGAGGATTTTCCGTGCTCCACAAGCACATTTCCACCGCATCGATGGAAATGTGCTTCATCGGTCATGATAACTCTCGACTAAAAGTCGTCTTCTTCGTTGTTGACACAATTATTCCCCATTTTTGAGAAGTAAAACGCTCCATGGTTTGTTAGCGTTCATTTTATAGCTGTCTTCTTCACATATTTCAAAGTCACGATGACAGATGACGTCACTTGCAAAAATCAGAGCATCTTCCAATATGATGATTACTTGTCACTTGATATGTAATACATGTTTCGCTTGGAACTGAATAAAAAGTTAATTGTATACAGGGTTTCACAAAATGGCTGATAGGCCAGCTCATAACTGGTCAAAGTTTCAAAATATAAAATATATTGACACTTTAATGAATTTCGGGAAAATCATCACCTTTGATCAATTTTTCGAGTGCTACAACTGCAGCATTCCACATTTTGAGCTTACAATTTTTGGTAATGAACGCTGGATCATATGATCATAGTCAAAAATAAAAATAATACTTTTACACTTTTGGATAAAAAAAAAAATATTTTTGGCCATGAGTTTTCAGGAAAAAGTGGTAATATCTCAAAAACTAAAAATTTTTTATATTCCAATGTTATGTTTAGTTATGAGCTGGCCTATTAGTGTTGTAAGAGTTGGCGTTGAATTTCGGGACACCCTGTATAAGGATCTTTCACTTTTCTTATATGAAAGCTCTCTTTAAATCTTAGAAAGATTTAATTTTTTACTTAATCTTATTTCATCTGACTTGGTTTTAATAAATTTATTTTCATATTACTTGATCTCAATCTATTTGAATTCATTTAAATTGATTTTTTCTGCATTTTTCCTGCCGATTTTATTTGATTTCATCTACGAGTAACTTTCAACAGATTTGATTTCATTTGACTTGATTTTATCTGATTTGATTTTAGCTAATTTGATTTCAGCTAATTTTATTTCATCTGGCTTGATTTCAACTGATTTGATTTTTCCTGGCTTGATTTCAACTATTTTGACTTGAACTGGATTGATTCAAATCAATTTGATTTCAACTGCGGTCATCTCAACTGTCTTGATTTCAACCGATTGTTTAAAGTTTATCTCCCTTAGTTTCAAGTGATTTGACTTCAACTGCATTGATTACAGTTGATTTGAAATTCATCAGATTTTATTCCATCTTTATTTGTGTTAATTTTAATTGATTTCAACTGATTCGATCTCATCAAACTTGATTCCGATTCGATTTTACTATAAATCTATCTAGTTTCAAATGATTTAGTTGAACAGATTTAATGTTTAATCATTATTTAGACTCTTTTAGTCAATTATCGTTTGATTAAAATAAAAACTTTTTTTTCTTTTCACCCAACGTTTCATTTAATTTTTAAGCTTCTTTCGGGGTGTAAAGAATAATTATTTTAAATTATAAAAAAAACTTAAAATTAATGTAATCGGATTGTTGCTCGCCTCTTTTAAACATCATATTTTTTATTTGGATGACTTTCACTCTATTTAATCTAAGTATAATCTAACTAAATTTGAAATGATTTAATTTAATTTAATGCGACTTGATTTCATTTTACTTTGAGTTCCGACGCGATTTCAAATAATGTTACCTATTTCATTGGAGCTTGAATTTTATTTTACTGATTTCATTTCGTTTAACTTTTCAGTTGATTATTCTCATTTTACATAGTCTATCTGACTACTTTTCCTCGATTTCCTACTCTATTCCTCACTCTAAAGTGACAATAAATAAATCCTAAATCGAAACTTTCATCTAATACGAAGCCAATGCTCACTTGAGACATGTATCAAATATCTCCCAGTGGGATAATATTCAATAGTGCAACTTCAATGTTTGCAAAACGAAAACTCGACATATCCTTTGCCGATTTCGTCTGTGGCTGCCGTTGCGGCTATTGTTTCTTGGTAATTCCTCTATCGAGTACAATGTAAATAAATATTCAACTAATCTCAATGTAAATACAGGATGTTTAGCCAAGACGCTGCTGTGCGCCGCAAAACCGTCATAAAATCTAGCAACAACAAAAACAAACACATCTATTTAAGGTTTCTATATGGAAAATAGGATAAATCACGCCTTACATGCGAAATACAAAGCGAGTTTTGTGCGTTATAAGGTGCGCATAAAATATTTGAATTTGGTTTCTTTGACCGCAAGTAATCGAGATTTTATACACTGAATGCTGCTGCAATCTCAGAGATTACAATGAAATCGCATTACGTACGAGTATGTACGAACAAATGTGGTTACAAAAGATTAGAATGAATATCTCGTAATGTTTAACAGATTTTGCGGTTTCTTTGTGTGCTGTAAAGATTTGGAATTATCAATGCTGATAATCTTGAGGTTGGTCCAAAGGTTCTTAGAAAATTGCTGGATTGTTTGATTTTGTGTGAGTGTGTGTGTGTATAGTAAATTTGCATAATTTTTGTTTACATTGTTTGTGTCTTTCGTCTTTCCTTCCCTGAGGTGTACGCCATGAAATTAGATTTTAATTAAAATTTTTGATAAAAGGTAGATTTAGAAATGTAAGTAAGTAAGAAAAAGTAAGTGAATTGCAAAACATTTCTATTTGTGCCTATTAGCTCTCATTCAATGTATGTAATGCATATTTTTATGGACTCAGGAGCCAATTCAATTGCAGCAGCCGCACGGATATCAACAGTAGCAACAATCATCATGAATTGCAGCACAGTAGCCAATATTGATATCTCGGTTAGCTACAATTAAATTTTGAATTTAATTTCTCCTTTATCTATTTTCTATGACAACTTTTAGATAATAAGAAGGAAGTCTCTTTCATATCGTATGATAATTTGGTGTACTTGCCGTGGCTGGCTGGCATGTTGCATGTTGCTTCATTCATATCAGTGTGTGTTCTTCTTGTTCTTCCTCTTTCTCTCATAAATGTTTACTGTAATGACATTGATGATATATGTAAGTATACTTGTAGACATTATAAAAAAATTTTAACGATGCTCTAAATAACTTAATTTGTTTTTTCGATTGTTAAAAAAGTTTTATGTTTCATCCCATTTAAGTGTGTATACATATCAGCTAAGCTTCAAGAGCAAAAACATCAGCGGCAGCAACATTGTATCTCATAGTTCTAATGAGTTAACGAGTTGATAGTTTTGTGCTTTTACGACAGCTCTCGAAAATGTGATTTTAATATGCCACTAAGATATTTATCCGCGGTTTTTTTTAGCATACCCTACATTTCAGGGTTATATGGTCAGTTATTTGCAACATCTATGGATTGCAATAGTAAGGCATTGGATTTTCCTGAAGTATGGAGATGTTATCAAAATATCGCAATGAAAATGTTTAAATATGGAGAAAGTAGTAGTCGAATCAGATAAATTAAATTCTGTTTAAGGAAAGTAACATAATGTAAGATAATGTCGCTTCCAAGGATTTTTTTGGCATGATTAATAAATTAAATCAGCTGAATTCGTGTTACTTTAAAAGAAGCTTATGCAAAATTTCAATCAATGTAATCAAAGTTAAGATTGAGGAAAACTACTTAGTAGGGACATAAATACTGTTACAACATTGAACACACTCATTCCAATAGTAGAATTGAACATACCCTGTTATTACCACATGGTTTATGAAACACTATAGCGTTAGTCTGTAACGGAAATTCAAAATTGTGTCAGCTTGGAGTGGTCTGATAATGAGAATTGTATCGCTGTTATAGCACTTTTTAAGCGTAAAATGAAAAAGTCGATCATTTGCAAACGCTCCGCCTACTCGGGATTAGTCGCATGTTCATCTACCGGTGCATAAAATTGTTTGAGGAGACTGAAGATATGAAAGACCGCCACCGATCGGGCCGTCCACGTACAGTTCGCACGCCGCCAGTCATCAAAGCCGTCAAATCAAGAATTCAGCGATATCCGCTCCGAAAACACAAAATCATGGCCCGTGAGATGAATATAACGCGAATCAGGAAAAAGTTAACAACCAAAATGACAAGGTGTAAGCACGGTCATCTAAGGAAGCATCTGAACTACTCCCACGGGTCGAAAAGGGTCATCCTGCTTCAGTCATGGTTTGGTGGGGTGTCTCTTACGATGCATTTCTGCGAACAACGGGTTAAAACTTCAGCCAAAGTTTACAAAGAAACCGTTTTGGAAGCTGTTGTGAAGCCACTTAATCATTCCCTATTTCAAAACCAGCCGTCGACTTTCCAGCAGGATTCTGCGCCAGCCCATAAGGCTAAGACCACCCAGACCTGGCTTCAAAACAATTTGCCAGCTTTCATTTGTTCTGAAGAATGGCCGCTTGGCAGCCCTGATCTGAACCCACTGGATTACAATTAATGAAAAGTTTTAGAGGACATGGTTTGCTACAAAAGATATCCCAACACTAATTCCCTGAAGACTGCTTTGATTCGTGCTGTCAGCACTTTTCCAATGCACGAGGTGCATGCAGCTATTGATGATTGGCCAGTGCGACTTAAGGCGTGCGTAAAGGCCAAAGGCAGGCATTTCGAATAAGTAATTGCTTTTAGTATACAATATATATACTTAAATAAATATATTTTAAGAAATTGGTCCAAAAAAATTAATTATATTTTTTTAATTTTATAACATCAAATGGTTGTAACAGTATTTATGTCCCTACTTAGTAATATACGCCATGAGAAATTATATAAAAGTATTGAAAAATCAAGTCAGATAACACAAAATCCTAAAATCCATAATATTGAAATCAGTTCATTTGAAATATGATCAATTAAGTCGTTTTAAATAAAGTCAAAGAAACTTAATTCATCCGAAAAAATCAATAAAAATTAAATGAAAATGAAATCAGGTGAAATCGGGTCTGATAAAATTAACTGAAATGAGTGAATGATTTCAGACGAAATCAAGTTAGACGAAATCTTTTCAAAACAAATTGAGTCATATAAAATGAACGAATTAAGAAGAAATTCAGGCAAATGAAAATAAAATCAGACGAAATCAACTCAAAGTAAATCGAGTCAGATGAAATCGAATTGAATAAAACTATTATAATAAACATCAAATCAAACTACGTATATCGAATCAAATGAAATCAATGAAAATAAATTCAATTCGGATGAAATCAAGAAAAATAAAATCAGGTGGAATGATATCAATTCAGATGAAATTAATTCTAAAATTAGACGAACTCAAGTTAATTGATATGAAATTAACGATTGGATGAAGTCAAGGCAGACCAAATGAATTTATATAAAATCGAGCCAATCAAACAAAATCAGTTATAATAAAATTATTTCGAATGATATTAATGCTAACAAAATTAGTTCAGTAGGAATGAATTCACTGAGTCAGATAAAATGGAACCAGATAAAATTCATTAAAATGAAGTCAAGTCAGATTAGAGCATATCAAAACAAATAAGCTCAGATAAAATAAAATCAAAGTAAAAAAAATCGTTTCTAATGATATCAATTCAGACGGAATTATTTCTGATTTATTTGGAAGAATTTAATTCCATATTTAGATTAAATAGGGTCAGATGAAATCGAGTTAGAAAATTTAAAACCACTGAAATGAAATCGCGTAAGATGAAATCAAGCCAGAATAAAAATATTCAGGCAAAACCAAGTCAGATGAAATCAAATAAGAAATAAAAAAAGAGCTAAAGTCTCTGTATAATGTAGAACATCCAAGCTCAAGAAATGAGTGGGATACTTTTTAAAGTTGTTAAATGTTTATAAAAATATCTCTGGTATAAAAACTAAGTAGGTCTTGTGTAAGGTTTTCTGAATTATTAAGTATTACTGGACTTTGTAACGTGAAACCGAGGTAAGTAAGTAAGTTTCTTTTAACTTTCCCGTTTAGTACCGCATCGATTGTAAAATTACCATAACTACTTGGCTAAAAGCCCAAAACAAAAACAAAGACAGACTAGTCGGTACAAAAACCTTTCTTTAATCTGCTGCTAATATAGGGTATGTTGGAACATAAAAATATTTAATTTTTGTTACAATTTTCATTGCTTCTTCCTTCGTCTTTTTTTTTTGTGGATATACCACATATAGAAAATAGCAAATGATGGAAATTTATGCAAATTTGAATGTTATGGTTAGTTTATGGTAACGAAAAGTAATTTCTTACCTTTTTGTTCCAATCGTTTTTATGAATTGAATGACAAAAATATTGCTCTCGATTGGATTTAATTGCCAAACTCTTCGTCTTTAGCTCCTTCAGAGATGCAGGCAACAGCAGCAGCAGCACAGGTGGAAACAAATATAAGGCAGCATGTCATATTTTACAACCAACAGCCCAACAGCAACAGCAGCAGCAGCAGCGAAGGCATGAGCCTGTAAAGGTGTTTTCTATTTTTATTATTCACTATGTAGATCGAATCATTCATTGACAACAAAAGGAAAGGGGTTTGCTGCCTGCTTGTGTTTTCATTCACGTAAGCACATATATCCTTTTACATGCATGTTGTATCAATGAGGAATGGTAAAATTGGTACCAGAAACAGCAGCAGCACCAGCAGCAGTAGACGACACAGACTAATGTCATATTGTGCATAAAAGCAAAACGCATCAAATTCCATACGATTCCAATCCTAGCAAAAGGTGCAACATTTTAAACACAATTTTGCACATGTCGTGGAAGGAAAGGAAATGCCTATAAATGTCGCCGTGCACCATTCAACTATTTTTTATATGTACGACATAATATTCTAATGGGTCGTGCTAATATTTGTATATCAAACATTCAAATACACGCACGGTTACACATTCAGATACACATACATACACACGCATACTCATACATCGAAATTCATATAGTTTTGTAGTTACATATGCGTAGGAGTGTTTATTCATAATTTTTTTGCGTAGCAGCAGATGCATTTGCTTTAGAATCAATCACACACGCCTAGAATTAAGAGATAGTTAGAAAATTCCCCAATATTTAAATAAAAAAAAAAAATTAAAATAAATTCAATATATAGGTATAATATTTTATTGCTCTTTTTTATTATGAATAAAAATGATAGCGAGAGAAAAAAGATTTTTATTAAACGAAAAAAGTTAAGTGACAGCTGTTGGAATAGCCTATGTATGAATATGGAAGTGCCAGAGAGTTCTTCAGCTAGAGACGCTTCAAGTTTGATAGTTATGCGCCTTCAGTTTTCTAAGGATATTTGACTTTATGTCGTTATAGAAATTTCTTATCATTTTCAGCCCCAAAGGAATTCAGTTGCACTTACAAATTCATATACATATTTTTGTTTTTTGAAGTACTATTTACACATGTATTTGTGTTGTCAACATTTCCATTTCCATTTTCAGATCTTATTTTTATTTATTTAATTATTTATTCAGCTTTTGATGGGTGCTGCATTTCAAGTACTTACCTACCTACTATTTTTTGTTTGTTTGGCTTTTACGTTTTTGTTGAGTTGACTCGTGCCGTTTTTTGTGAGGTCTCTAAATGCTGGAAAGTGGCAGTTTTTATGCCATCTACAAAATATTTAGTTAATTAGTAAGTGTAATAAGCAAATTAAGATAAACTTGATAGAAATTTGATAGAATCATCTGAAGATGAAACGAGGTGAGGATGCAAATAAACAACAAATTGTTTTGTTAACAATATATAAACGTATTTAGAAAAAAAAAATTCTTAAAATAATTTTTCATTATTATTTAGCTATCAAATCTCTGTCAGTAATGTTCACTTCTTAAGAAGCTATCTAATCTCTAAGCTCACGATCCTGTAAGCTATTAAATATGGATCATACTAACTCTGAGCGTAGTAGCTATAAAATCTCTGTCAGTAATGTTCACTTCTTAAGAAGCTCTCTAATCTCTAAGCTCATGATCCTGTTAGCTATTAAATATGGATCATACTAGCTCTGAGCGTTTTTACATATCAGTTCTTCTCCAGAATTTTACAAATATTTTGTTCAGACACAATTTTAATTAAAGCCTGGGATAAGGTCTATCGAGCTTACTGTATGAAAGACTGAACTTCATCATCAACCCACTTGATTGGATCTTATCAATGTGGCTTCAGGCCACATATTCACATTACGCTAATTCCTGGAAAAAACTGAGAAAATCAAATCGAAACCTAACACCACCTATTCATCGATTATAAAGTCGCCTTCGACAGCACGATTAGGGATCAATTGTACGCTGCAGAGTCTAGTTTTAGTAACCCTTCAACATAATTCCCTCATCTGACAAACAAATGACAATGACAAACCTCTCCGCGCCACTTCAACCCAAGAGACTAGATGATTCTCTATTGTGCGGCTTCTTTAACCTTATGGTGGAATTAATAATTTTCGACATCTCTGGCACTAACTTCTATAAGAGTGTCATGGTGCTAGCCTATGACGAAAATGTCACTGGTGACAGTTATTCTTTTGTAGTTTTAAAGGAATTCGTTTATCTAAGGTCTTGCAGTAATATCAAAAACAATATCAGCCTTGAGATCAAGCGTAGGTTAACTCTTGCCAACTCGTGTACTGCATCAGTAGGCAATTAAGAAGCTGCGCCCTCTCTCGACGGGCGAAAATAATACTATTTAAGTCGCTCATCCTTCACGTCATAATGTATGGCACTGAGACGTAGACATTGACCACCTATTCTGAGAGGCTGTTAGAGGCGTTCGAAAAGATTATACTCCCCAATAACTATGTTTTGAAGACGCTCCGGTTAGATGTGTGTTTTATTCGAGTTCCGGTGGTGGAACACGCAAAAGAGGACGTTTTAATCTCCGTTGGCAAAACTCGGTACAGGGAGACCTGAGACTCAGAGGCAACTGCCGAAGTGCTATCGAGGCGGCCACGCCCCTTCATCGTTTGTAGTGTCTACTAAGTAATTAAGTAAGTTACTTTAATTAAGTACTATCGTATAATATAGGAAACAGGATTTTTCAAACAACTTGCATATTTCATATCCATCGAAAGTTCCAAGAATTCATTCATAGTAGCAGATAGTTAACATTTATTCCAGACTATAAGAAAACTCAATGAATATCAAATATTTACTCATCCCATCAATCTTCAAGTCATCAAATCAATTCGGACATAGGTGTTAATTTTAACAGATTTTGCCAATGCAATAAATTTACTGATTGATGGACAAACAAGCTGAACAAACTACTTTTTTTTTCTGTACCTACTGAAAAGTCAAGTCTAGCAGACGCCAGTATTGAGCAGCCACTAATTAATGAAAAGTAGGTGGTGTCATGTTACCTTAACACCTTTCAAAAGGCACATAGCGAGAGTGAGAGAGAGAGAGAGAGTGTGAGAGAGAGAGAGAGAGAGAAAAGGAATAAAGGACCGCATCAAGAATCGCAGAACAGAGTAAAGATATGAGCGAACGAACTGTGGATGGCTGGCTACATGGAATACATAAATATAAGTATTCACAACATGCCAATCTAATCCTATTAGTGCCAATTTTAAGCAGATTTACGTTAACTGCAGCGTATAAATGCCATATATGTATTTCATACCAATTAAAGACTAAAAAAGGCTCTGAAATGTGTGCAGCAGTGCCGAACCGAGTGATTCTCTTAAAAACCCATTAATCACTCGTTTAACTATGTTTTAAAATGTAGAAGAAAAAAAAATGAAAAATTTAAACGTAGGTTTTTTAAAGGATATTTTTTTTTATTGTGCTGAAGGTGTGTATGCTAACAGTGGGGCAGCAAGCTTGTGTTTAATGCCAAATTATTGCAACAGAGAGAGAGAGAGAGAGAGAGAGAGAGAGTAAAAAAAGGTGCTAACAACTTCACACATTTTGAGTTTTAGTGTGTTTTTTTTGTATTTCTATGAATTTCATTCACATGCAATGAGATTGAAAAAAGGTGTTCAAAAAGGTGCCAAAACATAATTTATTTTGTGTAGTAAATTTTTGGCACGCCATGTCCACCGCATGCAATGGCGCCTCAATATGTGCTACATACATACATATGTATATACTGACAGTTATGCTATAGGTGCAAGGATATAACTATGCATGCATGTACATATATACATATGTACCATACATACATAATACTTATGCTCATGTTCATTGAGGCACACCCATAATTACTTGTTGTCGTTGTTGTTGTTTCTTTGTAGAAACAATTATGAGTATGTAAAATGCGTGTGAATTACTACAATTGTAATTGGTTGTAATTACATATTAGCTGGACGTTGTTGTTGCATCAATCTTGGTGTATTGGTATGTGTATTTGTGAATAAGAAAGTGAATAATTAAATGATAACCCAAATTTCTAGTAAGTACTATACTATAAATCTTGTAGTCTACGTAATAATAATGGCTTAACATAAGTTTGAGTTTAAACGTATGTGTGATTGTTAAAATACATATCATATAAAACGTTGAAAGATCACTTCATCACATAATTGCTAAAAGCATACCAGCTTCAAATTAATCAAATTACATTCTGAGCCAAAATCTAGATCCAGATCTACATAATAGCTATCTTATGATAACATTATCAAAACAAAGAAATTAAAAAGTCGTATAAACTTCAAAAAAAAAAACAGCATCTTCAACCCAATGACTTTATTGATTTTGATCATTATAAGTATAATTGACAAGTAAACGTTGTAGTAGTAGTAGTAGAAATATGGTAGTAGTAGTATAAGTAGTAGTAGTAGTATTACTACTACTCACAACCCAGAGCCTAAAAGTAATAATTATTTATTTGCTTTTTTAAGTTAAGTCAGACTGTAAACTTGTATATTAGAAGTAAAATAACTGCAAAAGAAAAATATTTTCTCTTTTCTACTACTACCACTTTCTATTTTCTACTACCACCTTTTCCTACTATCTTCTAGTAATTTTCAAACGATATTCTACTACTATCTTCAACTCCACTTTCCCCTAGTATTTTCACTCCCATAAATATATTTTTTAAAAATTTTTTGCTACTTTTTTAACCACTTATATTACTTCTTTCTCTATAAACATTTTGTACTACTTTTTTCTACTAATATTTTTAACAACTTTTCACTACTTTTTTCCTATTTTTCAAGACACTTTTCCTGATACTTTTTACTACTACTTCATGGGAGAACCATAAAATCCTTGCTTTACTTTTAATTGCACAACAGCCCATGGAGGACCTAGGCCGAGCTTTTCGCATCCACTCATGGTATGCGTGTGATATTTGTACATGAATGGAAGGGACCTACAGTTTAATGCCGAATCCGAACGGCGAAGTGAAAAGCGATAAAATATACAGAAAGAAAAAGCACCAAACTAAAAAAACTCAACTTTAAAAAAATCCCCAAACTCATAATACCCAGATCCAAAAAAATCATACGCTTAAACAATTTCATACTAGTGTTTAATATTTTCTAATACTATGTCTTCGAAATTTATACAAATAAAAAAGGTTACTTACGATCTATATCGCATAATATTTCTTTTTCTTATTAAAATTGTGAAATATGTAGTATGCGATGTTGATATAAAGTAACGTTTTTTGTCTGGATCCAAACGCTTATTGATATTTTTTGTTATTTATATTTTTGGAAAGTTGCAAATTTGATTTGCTTGTGGGTAGTGGGAGTGGTATTAAATATTTTCCAAAATTGGTTTTTATCCAAATCATTGATTTCCCCAGCTCAAAAAGAATTTCGTGCAGATCCTAGTTCTCTTGCGATAACAACTTTAAGACTGCGAAAGTTCCAACCTCAATCAAGTTTCGTATTGTTTTTTCGTGTTATCTAGTTTTTCTTAAACCAAATGCTTATTTGGGGATGTTTTTTTGGGAATTTTTATATGGTGATTTCTACCTAGCCTCTATTTCATACTAGTTTTTCTACTACTAATTCGAGTACTGTTTTCTTATTATTTTCTACAACTACCGCTTTTTTCTACTATTTTTTCTTTTAAATGTTTTGATAAATCGCCATAAAATTTGTTTCGAATTTTTTGGTTGTTTTTCTTTTACTTACCTACATATTCATTTGTTAAATGATTCAATAAATAAAATAATCTACACGTATTTCACACAAAAAATACGGATTTTGGGTTTGGTGATTTTGTATTTGGGGATTTGTTGTTTGAGGATTTGGTGTTTGGGGATTTTGATTTTAGAGACTTTGGATTTGGGGATTTATAGTTTGGGGATATTTTTTTGGGAATTTTTATATGGGGATTTCTTACCTAGCCTCTATTTCATACTAGTTTTTCTATTAATATTTTCTACTACTAATTCGAGTACTGTTTTCTTATTATTATTTATTATTATTATCTACAACTACCGCTTTTTTCTACTATTTTTTCATTTAATATTTTTTATTAATTCTTTCTACTTATATTTTTTAATGCTATTTCCTACTACCATCTTTTTTTAACTTTTTTTCTACTACTATTTTTCTATTACTGTCTTCTTTTAATTTTTTACTACTATTTTGTTGTATATAGTAAAATTATTTTTAACAGTTAACTATAAATAGTCAACTGATCAGTAATACTTAGTATTAGGAAAAAGTCATAGAAAATAGTAGTAGAAATATACACAAATTGAAATTGAGGAACTTCTAGTGACTTCATAATTGCCTAGAACTTGTATCGCTAGATGGAATCGATATTTATTTTGCAGATTTACTCTAGAAATCTTCTTCGGAGACAGAGCTTGAAAATGTATTATGATTTCTTACATTATGGAAAAGGATGAAACCTCAAGAACAAAGAGCCCTAGTTGTGAACTTTGCTTGAAGGTACTGTGTTTTCCTTCAGAATCATTCAACAGAACTGAATATCTCAAATCACATGGATCCCTGAGTGACTACATCAAATCATATATTTTACTTAAGTAATAGAATCTTCCATAGGCTCAAATGTGTACTCGAAAATCAAATATACAAATATTAACTAGTGATCATCAAAAATGCCAAACCCTTACAAATCAAAAATTATAAGTAACTATTTGTTTAGAATATTGCAATTTTACAAATAATATCAAATGTCCAAGAAATTGAATTGAAACACTTTTAGAAAATCCTCAACTGAAATCAATAAAGAAAAAGAATAGGAAAAAAAACGCAAAAATCATTGAAAAGCGATCAAACAAAAGAGCAGATGTTTTGTTCAACTTGACCGCATCTAATGGCCTGTGCCACTGAATTGAGGGGTTTTTTGAATTGTTTTTCGCTTGATCCATATAAGAAATAAATGAAAAAATCAACAACGAAAGAGATAAACCAAAATCATCCAAACCAAACCAGACAATGAAAGCAATATTAGGAATGAACCGAAGAGACATGAGACTTTGACTTTGGCTTGCGGTAATGATAGGTATCAGCGTGTTTTAGGCTTAAGAAAAAAAAAACAAAACAAAAAAAACAAAAAAAAATAAAATTAAAATTTAGGGGAAAAAACACTGAAACTAAGTTTGATAAAAAACCTTGACTTTGAAGCAGGAACAAGTAGGCAGCCACTAAGTAAGTATTAGGTTAAATATTTAAATGTTAAGTTTATTAAACTTTATTTTTTAATTGTTTAGTGTACTTTGTATAAATTGTTGTTTTTTGTTTTTTATTGGTACAAATAAAGAAACAAAGCGACCAGCTGAAATTTTTCCCCCACACAGTGAAACAGGGAGAGGGTAAGCGCGAGTGCGGAGTAGCAGCACGAGTACTAAGAAAAGGACCTCTATTAAAATGCATCCCCTAGCAGCGTTGAATATACACGTACCTACATATAAATTTTTCTGTTTTTTACAGTTTTTTGTTGTTCTGTTTTGTTTTAATTCCTGTTGTTATTGTTGTTATTGTTGTGTTTTTGTTTTTTCATATCGACGCGCACGTATCTCGTAAATACACCTGCCACGCGCCGCTACGCCAACCACGTCACTATCGCCGTCACCGTCACCGCCACCATCACCGTCACTGCCGTCCACTCATTGCTACTACCGCACCGCATTCATATAAGCGCGTCATTCGCATCCGATTATAGTTCAGCAGAGCAGCAAGCAACAGTTACGCTTTTGAGCTTGGTCTCTGCATTTAATTAAAATATTAAGTATAAAAACGGCAATAGCGTTAACGAAAACAACTACATACATACATGCATACATACTACGCACACACTCACAGTTACTTATTGATACTTATGTTTATATGTACTCGTATGTACATACATTTAAGTACATATGTATGTATATGCTTAGGGTCCTGAACTTGTTTTAATAAACATTAATTTTAAATTTGACTACTTTTGGTTTTTAAACTGGGTTTGTTGCATTGTTGCGGCAAGGAGCAAACAACAAGTTTCGGTGCTGCTTGCTACTAGCTGTAACTATTATTAGTAGTATTATTATTTTCATTACTTTCGTTATTGTTTTGCTTGATATTATTTGCTGAAAGGACAAGCGTTACGCCGTAAGCAGGCGCGCGCGCGTCCGGAACTATGCTTCATGTAATAAGCTTTGAAATTACTAGCATCGATTTTTCCGCGGTCGAGGTAAAGTAAAAAAATGGAGAATTTATATTAAACAGAATATTTTTATAAAGAATGTAAATTTATGATTGAAATCACGAGTCTGTGACCGGTAACCGGTAACCGGTTTTTTCAGGTTTTTCAAGTGCTATTGGTTAAATTGTAGGTAAGTAGTACATATTGAGGAAGCAAAATCGGCCTTATCTTTTAGAATTTTAGATTCGATGAGTACTCAACTTACGTCACTTACTACATCCATGTGAAAAATGATCAAAACCTTCAGCATTTTCTCAACTGATTGCACTACTACTACTACATAAACATTTTATATCGAACTTATGTGAATATTTATCTTATCCAATACGAAAGAAACGAATTGCATATAACATTTCATTGCACATATCCTTTCATCATGATCCATTCACCATACTGCATTGTTTTTCAAACAAACCACTGTCAAAAAGGCGTCACATTGTAGGAAAATCAAAGCGTTTTCAATCACCACAGAAGCAACAGCAAAATGTCATACCACAAACTCAGCAGCCAGTGGTAGCGTCGGCTTATTTAAATATTTGAAAAGGAAAATGAACAAAAATTCACAAAATATAAATTATCCAAAAATATAAAATAAAAGGACTACATGCCAACAATGGAAGTGTTAATGATGCCAAAAATAAAGAACAAGAGAAAAAAGGATATGAGTACACAAACTATGTACATATGTGCAAATGCAGAGGTAGAATATATGCATAAAACGAAAGGATTCATGAATATCATGATGTTCGAGATTGATATTATTTGAAAAGTGCCAAAGAAACCACAAAAGAACGAAAATAATAAAAATTGACGCGGGTTTTGTGCATAAAAATCAATGATTGATTTTCCTCTATAAAATGCGTAAAATAAATCGGTAAAAGAAAAACACCTGGATTGATAGTTTCGTTACTGTTGTTGTCATTAATATGCATCAAAAGAAAAGGGAAAGGAAAGGATTTCTGGTTAAATAAATGCATTTGCAAAATGACAAATGTAAACGGAAATGCAAAAAAGGATTTTGTCTGCCTCATTTTTGTCGTGTTTCTTCTTGTTCAGATCAAATCATCTTGCTGTCAAACTAAATCAAATCAATTGAATGCAATTGCACTTTCAGCATGGTTTTCTGTTGTGCTTGATACTCGCTTGATTTGATTTTTGTTTTTATTTATTTTTATTTTTTTTTTCAAGAAGTTATTTTTGTCAATATATCATTCTGTTGCAATCATCATCATCCATTCACTCATCAAAATTCCAATGCATTGGAACTGCAGAAATTCCTACAATTAAGCAAACACTCTATACTCAATGAAAAAGTTTAGTACTTAGGCTATTAGTGGCCCGAAACCTGAAACTTAAGGTTACGTATTATATCTCATTTTTAGACCGATTGCACTTTGCAAGTTCAAAATCTGGGCTTAAGGTTTCGATGGCTTATCTACTTAATTCCTAGTTCGTTCTCAAGGAATTCAATGGTACCAACCGTTTTCTCATGGTATTTGAATGATTTCCTAAGGGCTTTCAACTTACTAACTTACTTAGTTGGCACTACAACCGATGATCGGTTTTGGCCGCCTCGGAAAAACTTCGCCAACCCCCTCTGCTATGTGCACAATCAGATCTCCTTGTACCTGGATTCCCAAAGGAGATTAGTACGTGTTCATTCACCGTGGCTCGAATAAAACACCCTTCTAGACGAAGTGCATTCTTACATTCGCTCAACATGACCCAGTCCGCGAAGTCTTTGGATTTTTATGCACTTGACTATGCCAATGTCGCTAAGGGGCTTCAAGCTTAGGGTAATGGCGAAACAGCTTAAATTATCAGTGGCGGGGGAAGGGGGGAGACAGAAGGGATGAGTTTCCCACTTTTTTTAATTCATTTTTCGTCTAATTTTTTGTATGTTTCTGAGCAAATTTTACCATTTTGGATCACTTAGCGGTTGACTTTTGGCGAAATAAAAAAAGTTCAAAATCGGAGTACAGTGCTACAGTGTTATTTTGAGTATCATAACTTACAGAAATCGTGTTACGACTCTTCTCAAAATTGGCTTGATTTTCAGGCTGAATTTGGCACAATTTTGAGTGATCATTTGATTTAATTTTTGTTCTGAATTTTTTCATTTTTGTATAAAATTTGATAAATGAGTTGGTTTGAGTTTTGTTCTGCCATTAGATTTGAATTTGTTCTGAATTTTTGTCCGCATTTCTTTACGTGATTTGCTTTGAAATTTGGTCGTATTTTTTGTATGACTTTACTGGTCGTGATTACTGGTATGACATTTGATTTGAATTTTGCTGTGGATCTGGTCTCAAATCTTTTGAGATTTCATCCAAATTACATTCTGGTTTGAAATTTGCTCTGACTTTCGCTCTGAATTTTGAGCTCTGTTATTTCTGAATTTTGACCTGATATTTAATCAAAATTTAAGGCTGAGTTTCGGTATTATTTTGCACTGAATTCTGCTCTTATTTTCGGACATATTTTATGGTATGAAACTTACTTTGAAAGATTATTTTTTTTTAAATATTAGCTCTCCCGAAACTTGGTATCTATGTTACTGATAAGTGTGCGCACAAAATTAAAGGCATACATTCACAAAGATTCGTATTAATTTAGAATCGAGGAGCACAAGCTAAGAACTAGTTTTAGATTTATGTGTTTGTTCCATTCAGAGGGCATTAGTGCTTCAACGTTTTGACCCAAGTATCATTTCCGATCTTAATTTTAATCAACATTTTCCGCTGAGCTTAAAGTTAGTGGCACATGCGCTTTATACTTTCGCTTTTCAGTTAAATTTTTGATGTGTGGTAAAGCAACAAACTACGAAAAAGAAACGTAAGAACTTTTGATCTTGTTGATTGTTTAATTAGAAAAATAAGTGAAATTGTTTGAACACCTAACTGTGTGAATGGTGGTGCATATTTAAGCAGGCCTCTTTACCTGAAAAGTTAAAAGCACCCACCAGTAGCCAGCAACCGACCGCCAGACAGATAGCCTGTGAGAATAATGAGCGCATGCCAACGTGTTCATGATCGACTCGACTGTCAGGATAAATTGACATTTGTGATTACTGCTTCTGCCATTGGTGATGTGCTGCTGCAGTCGGATTGACATGGAATTTCTGTATTAAAATGTTGCATGCTACTGGTTGCTGTTGTTGCTATTGCACCGCGCGGTGCTAATGAATAGGGGTGATCGTGAGTTGAATTTTCACACAGAATACAAACAAAGGAACCATAGCAGTAAAACTTTAAATTTAATTAACACAGAGCGGCAGATTCTGCTCTCGAATACAATAAAAGATCGCTTAAAAATGTCAGATATTTTAATGAAATTATAAATGTCATAATGTAAAGAATCTATAGGAGAAGTAGTTGCCACTAAAAGTTTTTGTTTTTATTATTTTTATTTTGCTGGTTGCGGTGTTGCAGTTCGGTCCAAATTAATGGCATATGTTTTAATTAAAAAGTAATTAATAGTTAATAAGCGTTGATATGCTCTTACAAATTTTTTTTCTCTCTATACAAAAAAGCGCGCCTGACTTTGTTGCAACTTTTATTATTCAAATTTAAAAAGCATAAAATTTTGTTATCTAAAAGAGGTATACTACAAATTTATTAACTCCCACTGTGCGTACATTCATACGTTGCTAACATAAAAACACCACCTAAGTGGCAGCTCCTTAATAAAATGGCACTTGATAGTCTCGAAACTATTTTTCTTTTCAGTATTTTTTTTTTCGCATTCACTTGATTTCGTTTATCAAAATTGTATGCATATTTTGTACTACTTTGTTGATGAAAGTTTTTTGTTTTTGCAAGAAAAATTAAAATACAAATTTAAGCTCGTAAAAAACGATCATTTATGCTTAAGGTAGCCGCCAACCGCAGACGCTATGCTGTGCTGCTTTGCTTATTTCTTCTTTGAGCCTGAGCACATAATGCATGTGATCGCAGTAAAAAAAGAATTTTGTGTTATCATTTCGATTTGCATCGTAGTTTTTAAAGTGCAACCGAAATGAATGAAGTCATTAAATGAGAGCAAAGCCTGTGACGAATAGCAAGGAACTGAGCATCTGATCTTCTGCGACATTACTCAGAAACTTTGTGGCAAATAAATATCAGTGAAAGTGTTGATGTTTTTGAAGATAATAATTATTAGCGAACTAGAAAATCGCGGAGTCTATGAGTATCATTGGCGTCAGTTAGCGAGGATCAGAAATGGATCAACGACTCCAACAAAATACCTTGAGTTAACAAACAAAGATTCCCGGTGTCTTGGAGAAAATGTCACTGTTGACAATTATACTTTTGAAGTCGACAAGGATTTCGTTGACCTAGGATCTAACATTAACACCAAAAATTATGTCAGCCTTGATATCAAGGGGAGATTAACTCGTAGGTCATGTTGAGCGAATGTAAGAATGCGTTTCGGCTAGAATGGTGTTTTATTCGAACCACAGTGGAGGAACACGCAGAAGAGGACGTTCTAATCTCCGTTCCATAGGAAAGACCAGGTACAGAGAGACTTGACTGCACTTGGGCTAAGCAACTGGCCAAGTTTTATTAAGGCTACCAAGACCGATCATCGGTTATAGTGCCAACTAAGGAAGTCAGTGTTCAAGTTATTTAGTTTTTGTAGCGCTTCTCTCATCTCTTCATAGTCCTGTTTAGGTCACTTAGCTTAACATATTATTAATTTGAAGCAATTCCAAGCTTTCTGATACTGATCTGCCCGACCAATTAAAAATTAAAAGTATGCAGATTTAGTGATTGAAGAGTATGGATCCAACTCTCAGCCACTATAAACTAATTTAAAGATATTTTAAACTGAGTTGAATGAATTTAGAACATCCAAGAACATCCTTTACCTACAAAGTTACGTAAAATTGCATTCTTCCAAGCTGAAACCGAAAATCACCCCTCATACATACAACAACTACAAGCTCAGTCACAAAGAGCCAAATGAAAACTAAAAGCAGAGAAGTGTTAAAATCAAAACAAGACCCTCGAAAAATGCAAAACCAAAAACGACAGTCGATAAGATGAGAAATATGCAGAAATCTTTAAGGAGAAATACAGAAACCATAGAACTGGGAACAGTTCTGCTATAGAAGCTTCAATAGTGAGATACTAAAGGATTTTATAGTTACCTGTTTGCAATCGCAACTGATAAGCATAATTTATGAGAGCAACATAGTTAATGGAGAGTGAGAATAAGAGAGTCAAATTGAGCACGATCAGTTGCTTATAAAAGATAAAGATTCAACAGAAAATACGATGTGCTCACGTGTTTTCGTAACTCACACTTATTGCAGTCTCTACATGACTCTCTTGACTTGCTTTGCATTTAATTATGTTACACCTAAGTTGATGAGCGCTAATACCTGTTTTTCAAAAAGAGCGAAAGAAAGAGCGTTTGCTGATTACAGGTAAACAATAAATCCTCAACATTCATGTGTTTTTGGTTTGCTCTCTTCCTTTCTCTTTTTCTCTCGGAGTATATTGTGTGGGGAAACGTGAGCAGAAAACCTTAGCAACCAACCACATACGCATTCTAAGGTACAAAACGCAAAGGTTTAGGACGAAGGGACTCATTCCTGTGCAAAGTGTCGTAGGATAAAGTTCGAAATTTGAGACAGTGAAAACTAAAAAAGACATGTGTAAATTTTAGAAATAAAAAAATAAAAATACGTAAAATTAAAAATTTTGTGTGACAACAGTTTTGAAAATAAATAAACATTTAAATTCTATAAGCGAAGAATAAAAAGCATTAAATACAACGATGCAAAAATATCAAAATATCGCTCCTGCACCAGCGGAATCAGCATCGCCGCCGCAGGCACCCTCAACATTTGACAGTCAGAGCAAGAAATTGGCATACGAAAGTAAGATGCGTAAATATTTGGCGTCACGCGGTGGTGCACCGTTCAGTGTCGATCAAACGCAATCGGTGCAGCGGCGCAATGCACGCGAACGCAATCGCGTCAAGGAAGTGAACAACAGTTTTGCTCGCCTACGTCAACGTATACCGCAAACGATTATAGCAGATCTAACAAAAGGTGGAGGACGTGGTCCGCACAAGAAAATAAGTAAAGTTGATACGCTGCGCATTGCTGTTGAGTATATACGACGCTTACACGATCTGCTTTCCGATTGCAAGCGTGATTCGAGTGGTAGCAGTAGTAATTATGGCAACATTGATTTTAAAAATATCGATACCGCTAGTAATAGCTCGTTTGGTAGCTTCTTGAATTCGGGCAGCTCAATGTCTGGAACGCCGTCACCACCACCCGCACCAACAACACCGTCACCCGCACCAACGGCTGCAGCGATATCGCCACCTTCATCAGTTACAGCAGCAGCATCTTTATACTACAGCAGTATCCCCATGAATGCTTTGCCTTCATTTCAACAAACGCTACACAAACATCAGCCACAACAGCAGCAACAACAACAGCAACAACAACAGCAACCTCCAGAGTTTCTGCCCATCACCGCTTTGCTTACACCTGCTTCCCAGCATTCATATTCACCGCCTCAAACGCAATTATATTCGACTGCAGCTATTGCTGCGTGTGATGGAGATAGCGGCAGCAACATTGATGCTAGCGGCTGCCCCATCTCACCTACCTCATCATTCAATTCAAGCATGTCCTTTGATTCGGGTACTTTTGAAGCCACCCCAGCCGAGCAGCAACAACTGCAGCGCCAGCAACGTTTACTCGTATCACCCCCACTCCACATTACTACATCAAGCTCTGTTGACGATGCACCACATCACGTCAATGCTCACTTGCAAATGAAATATGAACCTTATGATACTTTCAATTTGCATGAAGAAGACTGCGCTCCCGATGATGAAGAGATACTCGAATATATTTCAAGGTGGCAAGAGCAATAGCAACATAAATAACAGGGAGAGTGCCAGACTTGTCGAGGTCTTTCAGTAATTTTAGCCCAACTAAAGTAGACAACTGCGGTGTGGAGAGATACAACACATAATTTCGATTAACTTACAACTGTGTTTAAAAAGTTAAAAATAATTTCATCGATTTCTGCAGTTGTTGAACCATTTAAAAAGACTAAGTGGCTCATTTGTAAATATGGTATCTATTGAAGTTTGGTTTTTTTAATTTTTGTACTCTAGTCCAAATATTGTATGTAGTTAATTTGTTTTCAATTTGCTTTCAAAAATCAGAGGAAAATGAAAAATTGTGCCTTTAATAGTTTAATATTTAACAGAAATTTGTATACCAGTTTTAGATACTAAGCTAAGTTAAGGAAGACAATGATTATTTTTACGAAATCTCCGCTGTAAGAAAAAAAATGTTAATTCAATATTGTTTAAGTCCTTTTTTTGATAAATATGTCTGAGTAGAACGTATTTATTTACGTATTTATTTAAGTACATAACTAAAAAGAAATGTTAATTAATATTTAAGCTTTATTTTAGATCTGTAAAATATATAAAAAAAAAATAATAACTTGAAATTAAATATCGTGTGGTTTATTGTTGTTGTTCTCCAACTCTAATTAAATACAAAAGTTTATCTATATTTTATAGAAATTTGTGTAGCTGAATGAACAGATGAATTAACTGAAATTTGAGAGTCTAAATTAGAAAATTTAGATTAAGGACATAATTAAGACATAATTTTGCACATTGCGCATAAGAAATCATGATATTTGTTTGATATTAAGAGTTTTTTTTTCTTCTCTTTCTCATTGTACTCACTTCCACCTTGGAACCGCTTTCTCATTACTTCAGTGTGAAGTCAAAATGGTCTACACCACGCTGTCGGTGGTGAACGGGCAGTGTGTTTTAAAGTATTTCGATAAGACTGCCACCACAGACATTAGAAGATTATTTACTCTGCATCACGTACTTGCCCGTTACTGCATATGCAATCGGATTGTTCAACTTTTCTCGTAGCGTATAGCCATTTTCGGAAGCATCCATAGCCTGTGTGTGAGTTCACTGCGGCTAATCGTTTGTTTAGCCAATTCGTCAGGTTACAAATTAACTTGACTGTTCACTTTCACTTTCCTCGAGTCTCACCATTACACCATTCCTTCAACTAATGCAAGGTCTGCAGTTTAACATCTTGCATTGTTTCTTGTGTGTTGTTGTTCTCCAATTCATATGATCTTTTCCGGTTGTGAGCTCGTAGTTTGATTGCCTCCGCTTAGCTGATTTCAATTATGCGAGTGTTCGATCTGCAGGTGATACCCCAGGTCTACAGTTCTCTGCATCAGTTTGTTGCCGACACCAGCAACTGCCTTCTACATATTATCAGTTGAGCTTCTTATGTTAGCCATCGTGCCTTCTGCTTTCTTTGTTCACTGTGTGCATTATTTGAGCCTAGATAACAATAATGTGTGCAAGCATTATACCCTGATAATTTATCATTGATTATTCTGAGGTATACCAGCATTTCAATTTCTACCGGAATATCTTTCTTAGTAGAACTAGCTCTATTTTTCTCCAGTTAGTTTGAAACCATGAGAGGATCGTGGGGCCATCAGGGGTTTCATAAATGAGAAATTTTACGAAAAACTGTTTTTATGATGTCGATGCACACATGATCCATACGCATGATCCATAAATGTAAATAGGATCATGCGTGTGGAGTAGTGATTTCCACGATGTGCAGCTTCTACACTCGCAACGTCTTCTTCAATGAATAAATCGCGCACGTTTCCAATTTAAAACCGTGGTGCCTTGTACAGCTTGTTAGAAGTTGCATATTGTACCTTGCGAGAATTGTTTAAAATTCGGAAATACATAAGTTGTAATCAATTACAGTAAGGGGGTGTAAGGATCTAAAGTTACTACAACCAGTGATCGGTCTTGGCCACATCGATAAAGCTTAGCCAATCGCCTATGCTATGTGCACGCTGGCGCCAGTTGATAACGCCAAGTGCAGTCAGATCTCCCTGTACCTGGTCTTTCCAACGGAGATTAGGATGTCCTCTTCTGCGTGTTCCTCCACCGTGGTTCGGGAATGATGAGGGGGGGATTGGATGGATGGATGGATGTGAAGAAGGCCGAGAATCTGACCTACGAGTGCAGGACAGTTCCTCAAGCACTCAGGCTATGTAGCCCATTGTACTTAAGGCCTAGGAAAAGAAGAAGGTGTGACTGCAAGTAAGGGGTAAAATAAACAGAGGGAACAAGTTGTAAAAGGGCTTATGGGGGGACTACGTTTTCTTCCGCAAATTTTCCGGATTCTCTCACAAATCTCAGAAGATAGCTGAAGGGGAACGAGTGAACTTTGTCCATTTTGAGGGGGGATTAGTAGATCGTTGTTTTCGTCGGTCGAGAGAGAGCTTTGCTTCTCAATTGCATACTGAGGCCGTAGTGACACCTTTTGGCAAGAGTTATTATTGATTATAGACAGTCGTTATTAATTTAAGATTTTTTTGGTCTTAAGGCAAATATAATAAGTAAGACCCGTCTCAATTTTCGTCCGATAGTTTTCTCTCAGCGTACATCTACAATATACGCGTTTTGAATTTTAACAGAAAATATCTGAACTTTATTTTGAATACATACAGCGATACTTACTTAGTACGGTACATAGAGCAGAAATATCTCGATCCATATCTCTGTTCAGTATCACATTAAACTTGTCATGCGCTGTTATTTATTACTTGGACTGATTAATTTCATCACCAATTACTTAAGTCCATACGACGAAATGTAACAAGTGTGGCGGTAAAAGTGCCTTCTATTTAACTACCATAAAGTTAGTCCTTGGCCAAATCAAGTAACTAACATTCTTCCTAGATACCTAACTAAATTATCAAATAGATTGCTTTACTTTTTGTGATACGTTTGCTGCTATCCCCATGGTGCACTTCATTACAAAATATGCCATTTTTCAGAATTTCGCTTAGGTGGAGTATGCATAAAGGCAATTGATCTTAATTATGGAATGCGATACAACAACAGCAAAAATCAAATGTCTATATGCGGTATGCTGTTAATAAATTAATAATTACAATGGTGCGGCGAGATGGTTGGAAAAAAAGAAAGAAAAAATTCAACCATCACAACAGTAACTATGTAACAAAATCAGTTCGCAAAAAATGTAACTTAAAATGAAATTTTACTTAAACATCAACGCGAGCCAGCAAATCATATCAAACTGGATTTGGCTCCCATCAGGTCGCGTGGTTCCTCAAATTGTATGAAAGTACGCCTGGGTATGCCTGAATTCATTCACTGCCACATACTCTCGCTCGTATGCATATGTGAAAATGTATACGTTCGAACGTCAGCGAAATTTGTGGCAAAACACACGCACGCACACACTCATTCCCATCTTCAGCTTCAGCCAAGAGTTAACCAAGCCTTGCCGTTTGCCGTCCCATGAAATATTTGTATCGCGAGCGACTCATCATCATTATCGTCATCAGGCAGCTCAAACCACCGAGCCACCGCAATTGTCATCTACTCCGCTTCCACTTGAATCCTTTTCTTTTCGTTTCTTTCAGTCTCAAATGTTGCTCTGTTTCTATAATGAAGTTTTGCTGTTTGCACTGATTTTTTAATGTTTTGCCACAAAATCATCAACATCAACAAAAACAACAACAACAACATCGTCATCGTCATCGTCATCGTCAGCATTATCGTCATATGTATTTAACCCGTGGTTTTTGTTTTCTTCTTTTTTGCTGGTTTATTTCAAACTCTTGTTCTTCCTCTTGTTCTTTGCTTTCATCTTTCCTGTTGTTTTTGGCTTTAGTTTTGCATTTGACTCTAGTTTTCAATCATTCTTCTCTCCTGTTTCACCGGTTCGATGACGTTCGATGAAAACTAGTTCAAGTCTTGTAGTTGTCATTTTTTCTGTAGTCTGTTAATTTTATCGCCGTAGTTATTGCAACACTATCTCAGATGTACTCGTCGATACTTACTTGGTAATTTCATTTCATTTGTTTGTACTTGATAAATTAATATAAGACGTGATGTGTTCATTTAATGTCGAGCTTGTAACTGAGTTCTACTTTTTTATGAGCATGTAGTAGATTTCTTGCTCTACTGGCAAATGAAATCCACAATGGTGAAATAGTCGTAAACCATTCCTGATTTCAATAAATTCGGTCTGTTGAAATTGGATTAGATCTTTTAAAAACATTATTAGTCAAAGTTAAATGTAGGTAAATGAAATGGGAAAAATTGAGCAAGTATACTTGGTACCTCTCATACCAGTGAGTTATTCAAAAAGTTATCTCAAAGGAAATACTGGAGGAAATTAAAACTAACGCGGCACTTTTTGTTCAATCAAGTGTGGTCTAACCTTTGCTGCCATTTCTTTTTCCGCTAGGAAAATCACGCAAGTGATTAATCCTTGCTCTCAATCATTTAAAGTTTAATATCGAAGGACTGGGTATTTGCACATTCCCCTAAAGGAAGCTCTAAGTCTTTAAGTATTTATTAACATATCAACCGATTGTTGCTATCATTTGAATTGTTACTTAATAAATAATATATATTATTTATGTAGTACCTATCTGCCGTGCAAAACTTCTCGAACAATTGATAATTACAATTAAAAAAAATTCCTGGAAAACTCATTAAATGATTAAAGATTGTTTGTAATACAATTACGTAATTGAATACTTGGACGAATCACAGACAAAATATCAAAGAAATAGTGAAGCAAATGGAACCAAATTCGTTATACACAATTAAAATAGGAGTAGCTCCCATACAAGTGAAACCTTCAAAGAACAATATAAAAGGAGAAACTGATACAAATACAACACAATTTTGTATACATAGTGCATTAGGTTGATAAAAGAAATATTTCATGAAAAAAACATAAAAATTTAACACACCACTGAATGCAACAAGGTGTTTTATTTCCGAAGGTGTGTAGGGTATCTGTGGTCGCTGTGGTGTAGTGGTAGTGCGTTGGACTGCTATGCAGAGTGTCCGGGGTTCGAATCTCGTCAAAGGCAAAATCAAAAAAAAAAAAAAAAAAAAAAAAAAATAATTTTTCTACACGGCACCACCTCCTGGCAGGCAACGGCAAACCTACAAGAGTAAACATTGCTATGAAAAGCTTTTCACTTCGCCGTTCGGATTCGGCATTAAACTGTAGGTCCCTTCCATTCATTTCGATCGCGACCGAAATTTGCTTTCGGAATTTTCATTATTATTTTAGCTGTAATTTTTTTTCGAAAAGTTCGGCCTAGGCCCTCCATGGGCTGTTGTGCCATTAAAAGTAAAGTAAGTAATTTTTTTTCGCAATCTTTTTTATTCCATTTCGGTCATAATTTAGCATGAGTTTAGCCCTGATTTTGTTCTGAATTTTAATCGTGATTTGGTCCGAATTTTTGCCTAAATTTTTTAAAAATATTTGGTTTGAACTTAGACCCTTTTGGTAGAATGTTTAGTATAAGTTTTAGTTTGAATTTTTATTAGAAACTTGGTTCGAACTTAGTTTGACCTATGTTACGAGTTTTGGTCTGAATTCGTTCTGAATTATAATTTGATTTGATCTCAGTTTGGTTCTTATAATGAATTGTCTAATTTAGAACAATTTAAACCCCTCAGGACCCCACAAAAGCGCGATTACAGAAGAAGTCAGCCTTTCAATCAAATCAAAGATGTGCCACTGGAAATAACATTTGCATAATGTGAACAGCGTGACTAATAATAAGTCAACAGTTTTGTATAAAAACAAATTATTGTAATTAAATACAAAAACAGGACCGATGAAAAAGATAACATAATACATAAGTGTTTTGAAGTGGCATCCCTTGGCCCAAAACCAAAGTCTTCAAACACGCATGGCAAAATTTTTGGCTATGGGCTGCAGCTCCTCCCTTATTCGGTCCCATTCGCAACGCAACGAGTGTTTCAGGAACTGCAAATTTTTATGACGTTTAGCACAGACCCTGACGTTAAAATGGACCATTCGCTGTAATCCATCAGATTGCGATCTGGCGAATATGGTGGCCATTCTGCTGATGTGATAAAATCAGAAAAATAAGTTCTGCATCTTGTGACGTTTTAGCTCTTGCTGGAATCTCCAATAATTATAGCCAAAGTGCTGTCGGCCTATCCAGGGGAGTACCACCGGCTCTCGGTTGATTTTGGCTCCTTGTTCCACAAAAATCAAGGATTTCTTACCATTAGCGCATTTTCCAACCCATACCATGGTGAATCGCATATTTTGGCGATGTTGAATGACGAATGATGGTCCAAAGGCCTCTGTTGACCAGCTTTTGTCATTTTGACGGTTATGTGCTTGTTCAATAGTAAACAGCTTTTCATCTGTGAGGACGATTTTTTCCCATTCAATTCCTGCGGCCCGACGTTGAAGTAGGCGATATTTTTGGAGTTATACGCGCTTGTTTTCATGAGGGAAGAAACTAGCCTTTTTGGAGCTGATTCATCGAACTGATTTGTTATTGATGCCAGTGATGTTGTGAGCAACTTTTCTCATGGAAACAGTTCAATTACGCTGCACCCGCTTCTCAGTCCTATATAATGAATGACATTTAATTGTTTATGATTGTTGCATTGTAAATATTATGAAATCTGATATATGAATTCAAGTTCCATTGAAAAAGTAAATATGTATTTCCATTAATAGTGTTTAATAGTCCAGATCTCTTCTGTATGTGTCTGAAGTGCCTTATAATATTCTTGAGCCACCTGCAGGAGAGTACTCACATTTGCGTCAGCTAAACGTCAGCTTAATAACTCATTTGCATTGAAGTGCCGATTATTTCTCGAAACATTCATGGTCAATGGCATATAATTAAATAACATGACTACAAATAAAGAGTTTTTTTAATGACATGAAAATTCGAACCATGTAAACATTTACAATTAGACTGGCGCTAGCCTAAAACAACAAATGAAGGAAATACCGATAGTTTCCGCCCAGGAGATTATAAAAATTTGGCAAAATTTCTATTTACTTAAAGCACTTTTGCATTTTTTATATATTTTTCTAAAATTTTCCCTACTAGTGTTACGAAATCACTTATAATTTTCTTCTTTTTTTCTGGTTTTTAAAGAAAAACAAAAAAATTAACAACTAAATTATATGCCATTGAAGATGGCTTTCGTGGTAAATTCAAACTGAATTGAGTTTTGTTATTTTTACCTACTGCTAAAAATAAGCAAACACCGTCACCGTCAATAATACTCAATTCATATCTTCCTTAAAACTGTTCATGTATTAATGAAATGAAAATAAAGTTATCACTTTCGGTATGCAACTTCATTTATCACACATTTTTATATGACAACTGAAATTCGGACGGGGCAGTCGTACGTAGTGAAATAAATGAACTTCAAGACGACTGTGCCGGAATGTTGTTGCTGCTGCAATCTCATCTGCGGCGGTGGCGTTGGTGCAACATTAACTTCTTTCATGTATCTGCGTGTATCTACTCTTCTTACCACAACAAGTTGCTCAGTGCCCTTGCCTTAATCTGTCATATTTTCTTTCACTAATTGGAACATATTTTCTGCATTCGACAAGGCACTGCGACAGTTTGCTGCACATGAGTTTAGTTCGAGTATCGGAATCGGCATGAAGTTCGTAAATTCATTTACGATTTATGCATCCCGTATACGTTGTTTGTTGTTGATTAAGTTATCATTTTATTTATCAAAATAATGCGTTTTTTAAATTTTGTTAAAAAAAGGGAAAATTTATATGTGATCGTTGAACTTTAGGAGATATTTACTATAAAAATATGAAACGATTAGACTGAGACTGAGAAAAAAATCGAACCATCATTTCACTTCAAGTACTTAGATTAAAAAATGCTTTGCCTTCACATAGATGCACCAGCAACCAAACATTTGAAGTTTAACAAATTTTTAAACCTTTCTTAAGCATTTACTAACTAATAAGCATGTTAGAACATTTCAAAATCATAAATACATACTACCTAGTACTTATGTTTTACATAAAAAAAATTATGCATGTATATCAATAATTCATAAGTCTAATTAATAACGCCTACTTGCTGTTGCTTGTTTTCGAAATACACGCTAATATGCGGTAGAGCCTTGTTTTGAGGGCGCGCGCTCCTTTAAGATTAAAGTCCAAAATGCCGACGGATTCGGTGCGAAGTGAAGTGATGCCGTCGCTGCCATATGCCACACTGGTCGTTTTATTTGGTGCCTTATTGATATTCAAATAAACATAAAACTTGTTCTTATTTTGTTTGAAAACAATTTTTGAAAATCGGGCTAAAGCCTGGATGATGGCGGCCAAATTCAAAGAGTTCACGCCTGAGGTGTTAAACTAATTTCTTCCAAACAACGAACCAAGGCAAGCCTTTAAACTGTTTGCCCAGCCACCACTGCCAAATAGTGGCTAATCAGTATGTGAAACACATCAATCTGCTTATATTTAACACTGTTTAACAAAAGTTTAAAGCCTATAATTTGCTAAAATTTTGTATATGATTTATGTGGTATTCGCTCATATACCCAAACTTTTTATGAATGTATACTTATATATTTTGAGGAAGCAACTGAGTGTTTTAAGTATTTTTTAAAATTATAATCTAAGTATGTACCCTACATTATTATGTATATTGAAACGATTCGTATGACCGTGCAGACACAAACTTGTAATGGCGACTTGTAGAAAGTTCAGAGGGCAAAGAACTTTGCAGAAGTAGGTAAATGTTTTTCTGATTAAATAGCGGCATTTAATAAGTAACTGAACCACAACAAAATCTACCTTTTTCCAAAAAAAGGTAGATTTTTTGTAGGTATTAATACTGCTAGCCTCACAAGGCTTTGCTGGAATAAAAAACATTCCTTCTTAGCACTTGGCCCAGTAGTATTTTTGGAGCCGATATAAGAAACGAAATACCATTTTTTTTGCCATTTGCTGACTGTGTCACTCTTAAGAAGAATTAAATTCCACAAAATATATGTACAAATCGAATTAATAAACATTTTTTGGTGGCCATTGCAAATTACTTCTCTTGTGGATTACTTGTCGTAATTGCTTATGTGTGTGAGGTATAGGTCTTTATTTCACGAAATACTTTCAAGGTACTTTCGTAATGTAGTTTATCCTCAAAACTGGTTAAAGAGTGTGTTTTAATAGTATTTTTACTCATAATAAAGCAACGATATATTTTTTGCCTAGCCACTGTAACTTCGATGGTCAGAAGGCCAGACTGCCGTTGACCTAGCTAGTATAAGTACAGCGGATAAACTTATAAACCCCGTTTGATTCTTGATTCCAAATTGATCATTGAGGTACAAGCAAGAAAGAAATAGCTCACATATTTGGAAATTATGCCATGTTTTAAACAAGCTAAATAACTCTAGCTACTTACATCATTCAAAACCGGCCTATTGCATATAGAAAAGCAAATATAAGAGTTCCTTTCAGTCTTTGAGGAGTGGGCGTTAAAAAATTCGCGATCATAATGCAAAATTCATGTTGACACCGGTCCTCTCTAGACTGGGTGTCTCCAAATACGGATTTAGTAGGAATGAGCAAAAAAAAAAAAAAATTAACACATTGAGGACATTTTTCAAGAATGAGGCAAGCTAAAGATCTTGAAGTTCTCATCGCCCATAACCAGCCCATTACGACTCCTGCAAACGCCCAAAGAACAAAGATTTACGGATATGCACATGTAATGTCCGAACCCTCTACAGAGTAGGTGCCTCTATCCAGCTAGTGGATGTTCTCCAAAGATATAGAGCTGACATCACCGCTATAGAGAAATTGCGATGGACGGGATAGGGTTGCTCCAAAAGAGCATCCTATGATATCTACTATAGCTGTCATGGGCCGAGACACGAATTTGGTGTTGGATTTATGGTTGGGAAGAGACTGCGTAACCTAGTCTCGAGTTTCACGCCCGTGAACAAGCGCCAAGCCACTACCGCATCAAGGCAAAATTCTTCAACATCAGTTTAAAATATGACTTCTACGAGCTCCTCGAAAAAAGTTATGATCAATGACCGCGCAACGATAATAAAATCGTGTTAGGCGACTTTAATGCCAAGTTGGGCAAGGAGAGTCTCTTTGGTCCGACGATCGGAAAATTCAGTCTCCAAGGTATGAAACTGATTGACTTCGCCGCCGCACGAAACATCACAGTTAGTAGCACATGATTTCAACATAGAGATATCCATAAAGCCACTTGGCGGTCGAAGCACGTCAACTGGCGCCAGTGCGCGCATAACCGAGGCGATTGGCGACGCTTTATAGAGGCTGCCACGACCGATCATCGGTTGTAGTGCCAGCTAAGTAAGTAATAACCAGTCCATTGCATATAGGACAGCGAGTATTTGAGTTTATGAGCTATTCATATTGATCTCGGTTACTGAGCCTATTCATTGATCGTTCAGGAGTGAACCAAAATTGCGCATATTGAGAATGCGCTTTAGCTTCTGGTCCAATCATGTGGAAAAAAACAAACATGAGAAATTATATATAATTATATGGTCGCTGTGGTGTAGTGGTAATGCGTTGGACTGCTACGCAGATTGTCCGGGGTTTGAATCTCGGCACAGGCAAAATCAAAAAGTAGAAAAAAAAATGTTTCTACACAGCACCACCTCTTGGCAGGCAATGGCAAACCTACACGAGTAAAATTTGCTATGAAAAGCTTTTCACTTCGCCATTCGGATTCGGCATTAAAATGTATGTCCCTTCCATTGATGTACAAATATAACACGCACAACATGAGTGGATGCGAAAAGCTCGGGCTAGTCCCCCCATGGGCTGTTGTGCCATTAAAAGTAAGGTAAGAGAGGTACTCAGTTTTTATCTAAATAAGTTTTCGACACACAACCTGATTTGACCAAGTTTTTGGCACTTCGTATTTCAGGAAGACAAACTCAATATCTCTTACTTTGATCCTTTCTTACTTTCCTATTATAACCCTCCTCGGTAGTAGGAACAGTTTATCAATTAACAGTTAGTCATTTTTTGTAAGTTTGTCACTTGTATATTTTCTACAGTTCTACAATTATTATGGGAAGGAATCGGAAACCTGGTGACCAACTAAAATTCGGTCCAAAATGCTGTAAGCTTCGAAGCGACTGACTGTTAGAATATCTAGGTACATATGGATACTTTAATTCAGAAGGCCTCGTATATGTAACAACTTTTTAATAGATTCTGATGCAGCCTTTTATAATTAAAAAAAATTTAAATTTTTCGAAAAAAATAGAAATTTATGGTTGAATGAATAGAATGAAGTAGTTTGCAGTTATGTACTTTAATTCGTTTTTATTTTAATTGTTGAAGGAAAGGAACTTATGTAAACTGATTAGATGCAAGGATCACTGATAAAGAAAATTAGAGTTCTACGAAACAATCAATTGGCCTGGTTTTTTGTTTTGTGTTTTGGCTCGCTAAAGACTGTTTGTTCATTATTATAGAGATGCAAGTAAACGAACTATTTTGTTCAACGATTCTTTTTGGGTAAAGAATTTTCACTTTCTTCACTTTCTCAAATGAAAGAGAACTACATACATATGACAAATGTCTTTTGTTATATGCTCGCATCAACCTGTCAAAACAAATAAACAAACATTGAATTGTACGCGACGGCATACACCCTAACATGTCATGTATAGCTACAGGAATATCAGTGCCCTATAGTTTTTTCCTCCTATACAAAACAAGATTCTTTGAAGCTGTCAACTTAAAGTTTGACTACAAAAAAGTATTTTTGAATTTATAAAATTATAATCTACTATGAGAACGAAGGTGAAAGTTTCGCTTCCGCATAAGTATCTTTTATTTGACACCTTTATAATTTTATTATTGTTATTATTAAAGTGTTCCTTTGAATTTTCCACAATTTTTTGTTTGAAGATAGTTAAATTCTGAAGCGCCTTAATCCTTGCCTACTATTTTTCACACACACACACACACACACACACACACAGAAGAAAGAAAGATCTTTTTAATTTTTTATATGCTCAATCTTGGCATATTTCTTTGTTAAATTGAGTTGTCATTTTAACATTACAATAGCAGGAGAAACACCTTCCCTGGAAGTGAGATTGTAAGCGATTACAAAGCAGCAACGAAGTACTCTTTGCGCTAAAGAATTTTTCCAAGATTCATTGCTTTAGTTTTCATTTGTAAGAGAATACACGAAGTGTTCTCAAAATGTCAGAATGTGGAGTAAATCTTTTATAATAGCAATGATTCATTACAGTAGAGTTGAAGAAATTCACGGTCAGGGGCAAAACGCGAGAAGAATGGAAAGTTTTTCACTTCTGAAAGGAGTGTTTACTTTTTCAAGGATCCATTGTCTGAGAAATTGTAGCAAGATTTGTTCTTAATTCGTTTTTAATAAATAAAATAACAAAACTCCTAACAATGCCTGAGCAAATTGCCAACACTTTGTTTTGTTTATTGTAGAATAATCTTCAGTTCTACTATTTACTTGTATAACATTAATTTCTCATGCCATTTAGACTTCGTTTCCTGTTCATCAAAAACTGTTTTACTTCAAATATTCACAGGATATTGCGTGCCATGTGATACGTTTAAATAAATATGAAACTAAATTGAAAATTTGTTTAAAAATTGTCAAAAAAAAGCGAAAATTTTATGCATGAGTGACTGCATCCTTTTCTGAAGTGTGTGTGTGTGTGTGTGTGTGGGAGAGTGTGCTTGGTACTAAATTGCAGCCATTAGATAAATTTAATACCATTTCAACACGAAATTCATAAGTAGCTGTAAATATTGGAGAAAAGGATAACTGCAAAATAAGTAGTAGCTCACTAAACGTTTTAGCAAAGCAAACATTCTGAAAAGGGGATGCATGAGAGTGTGGGAGTTTTTGTGCTCGGAAATTCATATGGAAATTTTTAAAGAACGAATTCTTGAGTATAATGAAAATAGCGCGTACTGTATTTCCTATCCTTACTTCTCTCTTGGGGAGTTATATAATATCATTACCTATGACTCCTAAACTCTGAATCTCGGTTTTTTTTTATGAATTTCGTATTATTACTGCTATAGCATAGCAATTCATGAGCTGTTACGGTTTGGAAAAGCCTCTAAAAAATGGCATTAACTCAACTTATTGAACAGATTTTTCAAAAATGTTGGTGTTAAGCCTAATCGCTTTTGAATTTCATATAGTTGTGATTTTTCAACGAAACATTTTCCCATACAAATAAAGCCCAGGGACGATTATTTCTAGAGTCGGAAAATTTTGAGAATCATCATCAAATATACCGAGTTTAATTTGTAGGAGGGAGGAAACCGTAAAAACTTCTTTTTTTTTGAAATAGGGTTTGAGTTGCAATGTATGCCATAGTACTTGCGGGACTTATCACAAATCCTCATTAAAATGTTCCCCATAGGGAAGTTATTGGAATTACCGAGTGAAAAGAAAAAAAGAGCTTTCAACTTTCTTGAAAAAATTATCTATTGACAGATAATTCTATTTTTTTACTATAGTAATCCCCGCTTAATTGCATCGATGCAAATGTACAAACTATAGTCCAATTTAATGGGGAATGCGAGTAATTTGAGTACATTTTGGACTAGAAATGTAATATTACTGGAGTCAATTAAGAGGGGAATACTGTGTAACCCCTTTTACAGCTAGAAAATAAATCATGAACTACTATTCTCATCGAATAGTAGTTCAGATTACTGATAGCCAAAAGTACCTAAAAAATTTACATCAAAAATACAGATTTTTGGAATATTCTTTTAATTCTCTTAGGACAAATGGTTAGAATAAGAGTGAATAAAATTCAAAGAAGATAATTCTCATTAACAATTTTTGAGGTCGTACTCACTCATCCGTATCACCTAATAAAAATGTGTGGCGCTAAGACGTGGACAATGACTACCAATGATAAGAGCATTCGAGAGAAAGATGCTTTGCAAGGCATGGACGACGTGTATCATAAAAGATGGAACCTGATAGGAATGAGTAAAGAAATCCATTGATTAGGAAGGTGTTCTATTCGAGTCAGGCTGCTGGAAGGCACAGAAGAGGATGATAGATATTATGTCCTTGGAGAAAAACTAAGTACGGGAAGGCCTGACTTCACTAGGCCTAGTAACTGGTGCCAGAACGCCAATGAGGAATATTTCGATGAGAAATATTTTGTTCGGAGAAATTCGTTATTTATGCTTAATTAACCGGAGACCATCAATACTTATAAAGAGATTATTGCAATAGAAAATATTTTGTCTTTCAAGAGTTAAATACTTACTTTACCGGTGTTGACCTTCAGTGACCCCACTTAGTTTCGGATAAGAAATTTTTCTTATTTTAATGGCACAACAGCTCACATTGTGTGAGTTATAAGTATTTTATTTGTACAGCTTTATTCCGAATCCGAGCGACAAAGTGAAAAGGTATTCAGAGGCAATTTGTACTCTTGCCATTGTCTGCCAAGAGATGGTGTAGAGTAAAAATTGTATTACTACTTTCTGATTTTGACTGTGCCGAGATTTGAACCCCGAACACACTACAAACTACGCCACAGCGACCTACTTTGGATAAGAAATACAATATTTTATTTAAAAAATGTTTGGGTTATTTCTAATAGTCCATCCTCGGGATCAAAATTAGTGGTCAGAGTTACACTAAGTTAATCATTCACCACTTGAAGTTATTACAAATTCGTTTAAACATCCAAGTCACACGAGACATTCATATTTCCGATTATATTGTATTTGCAATCCTTAAGTTCAACTCCGTTTAAAACTTCCTTAGCTTTCAACTCCTTTGATTTGCCACACGTTGTCGCAATGTTAAACACCTCAAAAATACACTTTGGCTCTATTTGCATATACACACACACACACATACAGCCATAGAAGAAAAATCCCCAATTGAAATTCACAGACACGTAGACAACGTCTGAGATGTTATTTGATGGATTATGTGGATTTGGCACATAAAAAAGGTGAAATTAATTTTATTGTAAGCTCTGTCTGAATGTTGTACCTTGTGCCGTCAAATAAGACATCAGCCGGCAACAGTTGGTGGATAAAAATCCAGAAAATAAATGAACAACTAAATACACGATGCAATGTTAAAAGTGCGAAAGAGTGTGCGCACTTAAGAAAACACATGTTTTAGTTGTCCAAGAACAAAGCAAGAACAAAGCAACAACAACAGCAAATTTATTATTATTTGCATAAAATAATTAGCATTAACCCATGCTTGTTGCCTGTTTGCAACACCAGCGCATGGCTCTGTGAAGATGGATAAAAATGGGCGGCTGCATAGCCAAACTGATCGATCGGTCGATTGTTGTTGTTGTTGTTAAGGTATATATATATACATTGTACAATACTACAAAACAGTAAATTTGTTATTCACTTTTAGTTTTGAGCAGTGGCGCAAGTGCTCAAGAGCTTTATGCGCGCTGCAATAATAAATCATGAACTGTAATTACCCATTGGCATATAACAGACATACGCAACAAAAACAACAACAACAACAACAACTTCACAAAGAGGAACTAAGTAACAATAATACATAAATAACGCGTGCAGCTGATGACTTTAAGTAACGTTTGGCTTTTATCCAAATCGATCGAAGGGGGTGTAAGATTTTGCACTGTTGAATACTTAAACAGTTCTAGATGGAGGAAGTACAGTGGAACTTAAAGCAAAATCATTGCGGAAATAAGAATGAGAAATTCTAAACGATATATATGTATACTGAGGCGTAGTAGTTGGTAGCGTGTTGGCATGCTACGCAGAGTGTCGGGGGTTCAAATCACGCCACCACTCCTTGGCAGGCAATGGCAAACCTACAAGAATAAAAAGTGAATATGAAAAGCTTTTCACTTCGCCGTTCGGATTCGGCGTAAAACTCATGTTCAAATATAACAGGCACCAACAGGCTGTTGTGCCATTAGAAGAAAGAAGAAGTACATACTTGATGCACTTATCAAGAATCATAAACATCAGACAATGAAGAAATGCAACACATACTCATACAGCAAAACACAATATGAAGTTATTAACCTAAATGAATTGCATATGATCTATGGCATTGTAGGGCAGTCTCTTGCACCTAATGATTTTTGAGATATCCATATGAAATACATTGAAAGAAAAAAGATAATTACATTCTTTGCCCATCACTGATCTATGGTGTATGGTTTTGGTATTTTTAGTCTATGGTCTTTATTGTCACCATGGTCTCTTTGGTCTCGATTGTTCATGGCTTATAAACCATAGACTATGATATATGAAAATGATGACTCGAAGTTTTCCTAACAAACAATTTCTGTTTCTCGCCCACTGTTCTTTGACTTTTGGCGCTTATCGCTTATAAAAACTAAAAGAGCTACTTCAGATGATTTATTAACAACAACAGCAACAACAAATACTGCAAAAGCAAAGTACATTCACAAGCGTTTTCATCTTCAATTTATGCATAAATTACATATTTGCATTTCACGCATGCAATCGCGCGTAAAAATCAAGTCCGGTTCGAGGAATAATTTGACAATCTAGGCCACTATTTTATTTACATTTTGAATGTGATACAAAATAAATGCAAATTTTAAAAACATTATGACTTATTTTCTATTGTAAAATTTGTTATTTACCAGCGTGATTTTTGAGAGTGATCTCTCACCAAATTGATATCTTAAGAACAGTAATCTATGCTCCACGAGGAGAACTAGAATCTTGTAAAGAATACATAAAATACGGAAATTTGATAGCACTCCAGCTTCATTGCATGAACCGCCACTGAACATTGAGACATCAGATCTTAAAACCTACCTACGTAGAACATACAGAAAAGAGGGCATAACGCACCGACCGCTAAATAAAAGGAAACAAGATTGAAATGGAAAACGAAAACCAGGCAAGTCTTTTGCGGTTATCGCTGCCAAAATAAAAAGGAAACAAAATTTTTAAGAATTGAAAACGAAACCAGCAAGAGTATCTTCAGCAGCAAGCGCAACAAATCGGCGTAGAAGAAACTAAACAGGAACTCAAAGTGCAACATTTTATTTCGTTCTGTTGAGCGGGACTCGAGAGCAATTTAAATAATCGAATTTGTTTTGCTTTGGCGGTTAAGACAAAGCGTCAAAAATATGTACTCAAGTATGAATTTACAATAAAAGCAACTACTTAGCATTAAAGGTTTATTAGTTTTATAATAATGGTCGAAAGTGGTTAAATGATGCTGATGACCGGCACGCACGCACACACGCACACACACATGCTACGTGTACAAATACAAAAGCCACAAATAGACATGGAGGGAAGAAGAGTAAGGAAGGGCAAACATCGAGCACGTAATTCTGCAGCACTCCTATTCCACATAAAGTGCAGCATGTAAGCAAATAAAGCACCCGCTTCTTAATTTTGTATCCTTTTTTTTTGTTTTTTGATGGTTGCTTTGTTTTGATTGTATGTGTTAAAAGGATTATTTGCATAGCTCATCTATTCAACTCAGTTGGCATAATATTATGAAAGTACATATTACTTGAGCATGTTTGAGTAAGTGTTTTGTATTAACGATGACCCAACAGATTCCATTGTCCTTTGATTAAACATTATGTATTGGTTGGTATAAAGGTTTTTAAAACCTCAACTGATAGCAGAAAATTACAGCCACTCATCAAATGACAATGGCCATGTTTGGTTTTCATTCAGTTCATCATCATCATCCGCATCATGCAATATGACAGCTTTAAAAAATTTAATTGTAATACAATTTGGATATGGTACATCAGAGTTGGTTTCCTAATTCGTTTTACATGTTGGCGCTATTGTCCTTCGTTATTTACATTATGTCATTGGTTTTTTTTTTTTTTTTTGATTTGATTAGTGGAGTGTATAGAAAAAGTAAACATTTAGGAGAAAAAATAAAGGATTTTATTTCGTGGAAAAATATTTTAACGCTCCGTTTGATCTATTGTATATTTTAATCCTTTTACCACCATTTGAAAGCATTGAAAAAAGAAAGGTCAAACTTGTATGTCATTATGAATGTTGAATTAATGTTAAAAGATAAAGTGAAGGCATGGCTTAAGTGTTCTTGTAATATTTGATAAAATTTTCGAATACATATTTTATTAATTCAATTATATTCTATGGAATTTAGTAGTATTCAGAGAATTCGATATATAAAATATTTGCAAATTCTTATTGTAGAAAAAGCTATAAGATTCAATTCACTTATTTACATTTCTTATTTGTTAAAAATTCTATCAGATTTACTAATTTACACGCAGTTACTAGAGACTTACATACAATAAATTCCTTATTGAGTAGAGCCAGAGAAAGTTCTCAAATACTGGGTATACGAGTAGATAGTAACAGAAAAGAAATACCGTTTTATCTAGTCCTTATTTTTAGGGCAGATATCCTGGTATCTCTTAAACTTTGAAAGTGAAAATATATAAGACACAAGTACAAGCGTTCTTGTAATTCAGTATATGTATACCTGGACCTCAAGTCCTTTGTATATTGATTCTAAAGAATTTAGATACAAATGGACAACAAAGTCTATTTTATCTCCCAGGACCAATTCTTCCATTGCTAATTAACCTGTTTTTATATTCATATTTTAATTGGGCTCTCGGATACCAGAATCATTACCCAAAATGTCGGCAATGAAGTAGTAATTTATAGCAATTATTATAGTTTCCTCTGAACATAAAAGAGAAGAAGATTAATGCAACGATGAAACTAAGCAATGATTATGAAAAAGTTAGTATGCAGGTAATTAATGATGATATTTGGATTTGCAACTCCCTATTTTATGAGAGTTGTTAGGTATATGAGATGGTGTTAGGGTATCGATACAACAACAACAAACGCATTTTAATTACGGCGTTACTCAATAAGCTGCTTTCGCAACCCCATTCTCAGATTGAATCGGCATCAGCAATCAGGTCGCTACATGATGTCACAACTGAATGTATTATGGGATTGGAGACACTGAGCATCGACATCGCATCTTGGGATGCCATCCATATTGCTGCATTTACTCGTCAAAAAATTGGATAAAACTACACATAGTTTGTACGAACAATCTCTGAAGCAACCAAGCGAACCCCAAAAGTTAACAGACTTTCTGGACTTCCTGGAACTCAGATTTCAGTCATTGGAAGCTGTGATGTACAAAGGCCGGAAAACAACCGGATAAAACCATGAGTATAAAACCTACAAAGAATACTAATTCAAAATTTATTTTTACAGCATCAACTGGACAATCCAATTGTAAATTGTGTCAAAAGAGTCATCCTTTATTTGATTGCCAAGTGTTTCTTCAGATGTCACCGCAAAATCGGTTAAAGAAGCTGAAGGAATCGAAGTTATGCATCGATTGTTTGAAGGAAGGGCATTTTTCGCCAGACTGCACATCACATAGTTGCAGCAACTGCTCCAAAAAGCATAACACGTTGGTACATGGAGCTTTCGACAAAGAACCTACTCATCAATGGGCAAAGTCATCAGGCAGTTTACAAGCATCTGGGAGTCAACAGTCAGGATCATCATCTGACCATAATCTCACATCAAGCTCATTTAGATCAAAGTAAAGAAAAATTCAAAAAAGTCGACCGCAGTTGATGGAATCACCGGTAGAGGGTTAAAATATAAGACCGACCTATATTAGGTTTAATTTCACAACCTGTTTTTTAAACATACTTGTTACGCATCTTCAATCTTTAACCCTTCGACGAAGATACTTTTTCCAGTGGTGATTCACTTTAAAATAAAAATTAATGTTCTGATTAGTATAGTTCCAAAATTTGAAGTCTCACCGACCCACCCCTTGGCTTGGGAAAAATATTTGCCTATTGACCGCTACGTCAAGCAGAATTCAAATTCGTGCGATCAATTGATATTTATTGAAACTGTGCGCTACAACATTCCTTGCTTCCATGCAGGAGCACACTTGCACCGCCCCTCCAAATTGACTCTGGGTAATTAATATTTTTAGATTAAATTTCATTTCACTGGCTGGACAGCGTGAACCAGGTACCAATATGGTAAATTTTTGTAGCCCTAACTCTCCTCTATAATTTACCTTTGAACCGAAATGCTCTACGTCCTAACTTGAAATTGATAAAACAAACAACAACAGAAAAACCGCAGGCAAGCAAATTTGCCTAAGTATCATCGTCAAAGGCTTTAGGGTTATCCGGTAAAAAAATTACGTCTTTATGAAATTTGGTCTCTCGCTTCTACGGTGATCCTAGTGGGTTAAAATGATAGACCGACCACTAGTATTTCCCCTTCGTCAACATTTTCCCCGAACGTAATTACCTCCATTTTCAACACTTAAGGGGCTCCCATACAAAATCAAATGAAATATTTTTTCAGGTGGAGGAAATGTTAGAAAGTGGAGATTAAGGGAGATCAGTTTAGATTTTAACCCTTTATGAGCGACTGGTGACCATTTGTGACGTAAATGGTTGATTTTCATTAAAATTAAATAAATTTATTATGGCAAGTATTTCAAGCTTTGGAGTTGGGAGTAAATGTATTCAGGAAAAATGTTAGGCACTGGAAACTAATGAAGATAGGTCTAACGCTTTAAGCCCCTTGGGGGCTTACTTTAAATCACAGTGGTTGGGATTCAATCTCATACAAGAAGATTTCAGTGCCAGAAAAAAAATAAATTCTACATATTTTTTTAAAAATTAAATAAAATTTTTTTAAATAAAATTAGAAAACTTTTGTAGGAAATACAGCAATGACAATCATCAAAAATGCAATCGGACAGTGAAACTTCAAAGAGTTCGAGTTTAAAGAAAATATAAATGAACCATATATTCAAATGTTTATATAAAAAGGATAAGGAAAAGGAAAACAAATCATAAACTTTATTAATAAGTCACAACAATTCAGATAAAACATTTTTACGAATATTTATTTTTAAAAATATTTTAAAAAAATGTCCTACTAGTTTAAATCAAGGTAAATAGCATTTAAAACCATTATTTTTGAAATGCCAATATCCAAGGCTATTACAAAATTATGCAGTTAATTTAACTATACCAAATGATCCCACCTCAGTTACTCAGTCTCGGATGCAATCTATTTTAAGGCAGACTAAATGCCGCCTACAGCAGACATTGATGTGCCCGCGCTTGTTCCAACTCACAGTGAGTGCATACATAAATGTCACACTGAGGTCACATTAGAAGTTAATGTTGTGAATTGATTTTTCAGGTCTTCGAAGGTCACTTTTTTTTTTGTGAATTCCACTTCCGCTTTTGCTATATTCTCATAGGAGCATCTGTGTTTTATATAGTGGGCAATATACTCCTCAGTATCTCTACTTATTTATGGTATATTAATTTATCACGCTTAGTTCAGTTTCTAGTAAATTTTTTTTTGTTTTGCTTATTGCTTCACTTCTTCCTTTAGGCAGGCAGAATTTTTAACGGTGATTTTTTTTTTTTGCTGATGCTGCTCTTTTACTCTCTCTCCAGTTATTGAACAACAATTTCCGCTGTTGATGCACAGTAAAAAACAAAAAGATCCATGCCTAAAATGCATGATGTTACATAGGAAAATAAAAAGATCATATAGTAGTTGGTTGTCGCCCTTCTTCATCTTATTCTTCTTCATCATCCTTTATTGTGCATCTCGGGTCTGACATTTGTTTGCTGATTTTATGAATGAAATCGTACTCACGCAACTTGTAAATTGCACTGCCTGCTGTTGCTTCCCACATATTCACTCACTCACATGGCGCGTCTTGCAAACTGCCATCGAAGAAGTTGTCGTCATAGCGGTGACGTGTAGTGAAGTAAGCAGTGGAAAAAAGCAACAGCGGATGTATTTATTTGACAGTAGTCTACAGGAATGAGCGTATGACTGCTTTATTTTTATCGCGAAATGCGTTCGATGTGAATAAAGTTCCTTATGAAGATTTGTTGCTTTGTACGTCATTCTTTTGTGACATGACAATTGCAAAGCTTTACATGGCGTTGATCTGAAATGGGGTAAAGTGATGGCTGAATTTGTTGCATAAATAGCAGGAGAAAGATAATGGTTTGAGCTGTTTAACATTTATGTAATGCATGCCTGCTTGGTTAAATGCTTATTCTATTTCTGAAAACTACCCAAATATTTCAATTGTGATCAAAAGGACATACAAAAAAAATATTTTTTTTTTAAATCTAGATCTAGAACATATTTCGGGTTACTACGGCGTCTGTTACTGCAAATGATTTTCCATAAAGCTTTTTAGCCATCACTGTGATACCTAAATTAATCTGCAATTGTCTGGTTCTTCTCACTTTATAATTTTTTCCTGCAACTGCTTCTCTGATTTCTCTCATAGTTTTGACCCTACTCAATAACTTCCGCTTCTCTCCTTTGACTCTCCCGATAGTCGCGTTTATATATTGTAATTTATAGTATGTACATATCGATTGCTACTTTCAAGTAAGTGATACAGGATCGTAATTGTAACAATTCACATATGCTTCCTTTTAATCTGCCGCTGATACTTAATCTATACTATTCAGTGATAGCTACTTTTACGTTCCAGGTATAAAATATTTACTATTAGTATTTGATCCAAAGTCGATAGCCTATACATTTTTCTGATTCTGTTACCAGTGATGGACTGTTCCAACAAAAGTGTATATCTTTAATACTACTCCTCACGATATTCTAGGTTTCAGACAGTGATTGTTAAAGTTCATATTATCTATTCACTTTTTGTAATAATTATACATTTACTCTGATTAAAGTCACAACTAAATATTTTGTAATGACTTCTGCTTTCGTATAAATTTTTGATCCTAAATCAATAGCTTTTGGGTTTTTCTTTTCTCTTCTTTTCATCTATATTTAAAAAAAAAAAAATTGTTCGGACAAGGGATTGCTGTTTTTTCTCAGTGAAGTATTAAAATCGCTGTGACAAGATTTTTGGTCATGCGTTACACCAGCCAATGATAGCTTTTTTCAAAATACATATACAAACCAGTAAATGCTATTTTCAAGTTACATGTTAACCATCTCATCTACTTATTCATAACTTACGCTTATACTACTATGGCTAACATTATTTATATATTTTGTAACAACCAGTGATTGCTACTATCAAGTGAAGGATACATAATAGCTGCTATAAAAATATTGTCCTTTAATCAATTCTAAGTGGGTGCTTTCTGACTTTTTTCTGGTACCAGCCGTTTCCACATAAGAGCTGACAGCGGCAGTAAATATTATTAAAAGGAGCAGTCACTCTTTTTTAAAATTATTTTAACAATAATATTATTTTAGATTAAGAACTGATATTGCGATCCATATGTTTTTTTTTAAGTTCAATGCTATTATATAAATCTGGCTTTACAACAAATCAGTTTGTTGTTTCTGACATATTCTCCAAATTAATTTATTTATTTGCTGCCTTTTTTAACACCAGTTATTGCGTGGGTATTTATGACGACTTACATCACATCACTACATTGTACTATAAAATCACATATTCTCCTTTATCATTTTAATGGCAAAACAGTGCCTGGAGGGCCTATGCCGAACTTTTTGCATTCGCCCATGTTGTGTCTGTTATAATTTTACATGAATGGATGTTGGTACCCTACAGTTTCATCCGAATCTGGCGAATCTTAGGCAATATTTATTGCCAAGAAGTGGTGCCGTCTAGAAAGCTATACAAACTGTATTATTTTATATTTGAGTATTGTTTATAGTAGTTTCACGTACGACTCCTTGAACTAACTAGATAATAGTTTACTACACAGTAGCAAATTGTCAAATTGCATAAAATGAAAACACATTTATGGTGATTATGATTTTTATGATACAAAGCAAATATGTTGGCTTTGGTGAAGTACAATCAAATTTTTCCTCTTATTATCTTCGAGCTCTTATATAGCAAAAGATACAATAGCAACAATTAGTGAAAAACACTTAAAAATACCAATCGATATATGTATGTATTCGTATGTAGAAGAGATTTTAATAGCAATTGGCCAAAACTCCATTAGTGGACGCTGCTACCATATCCAATTCTATATCATCATATCATATTGCGAACGAGCTGACTGCAAGAGTAACAACAATTACAATCTCGCATTGCCTCAAACTAACTTACTTACAATATTTTTTTTTCTAAAGCTAATAAATATCAAATTTCATATCATTGCATTGCAGAACTTTTTTATTTGCGATTTTATTGCTTCTTCGACGATCTTATTTTCTTTTACTTTGTTTTGCTTTACTTTACACACGCGCATACGCAATCGATCTCTAATAAATTGATTGCTATTTATTTTGATAATTGGCTTCGACTTGTATGTGAGTGTGGGTATGTGAGGCAATATGATGTGATGCGCTCTTCAATTGTGGTATCACATTTTGTTTACTGCTCATTGCTCACTGCTGCGACTCAATGCAGGCACTGCAAATTGATGTGCGATCGAAGCCCACCCAAATGCGCTTCAAGCAATTATCGTGCATGTAGCTGTGTGATTCACAATGCGCGCTCACACACAGCGGATTGCAGCACAGCCAATAGTCAGCAAACCAGCAATAGTAGCAAGGATGTTGATGATGCTGTAGCAAATGTGTATTTGTGGAGGAGGTTATTTAAATCGTTACATAAAAATTGCTAAAAGTAACGACTACATTCAAAATGAGTTCAAATTACTTTCTAAAACAAAAGACTCAAGTAATGAACTTGATATATTATAATCCCGTAAATTAATCAATTGTTTAATTGATCGTGACATTGAAATTTCTGTAAGAGCAGTGAAAAAATCAATACAAATTCCCTCTCCAATCAATAAAAAATCATTATAAAAGTATGTTTCTTAAGTCTTTTATTTTACATTCTTAAATTTCATGTTTTTCATTTTAATTTTTAAAATCAACTAATAAAAATTGGCTAGCCTAATTCAATAGTACCATATAAAAAATATAATAAATCATTAGTTTTTAATTACCCTCAGCACTTTTCGTCATCAGCTTCAATTCAAAGTGTATAACAATAAAATCTGTTCCCTAACTTTTCTCCTTTTCATTTGTTTGTACCATACAGTGTAGTCAAATCAAGAACGGATGTTACAATTTTATATCCAATCATTCAAATCATTAAAATTACAAAGCAAACGCTTAAAATGCAATTTATTGTTGGTGCTGTTAACGATTGGACATACACAAGAGGTGGAACTCAGTAACTTTCATCTGAGGCGAAAGCAAAGTAAAGGATTGAAATGTCGACAGCGGACGAAGCAGTGGCGGCACGCAATTCGTATCCTTTTGGCAGCTGCCAGAGCATATTCCCTGTATCCACTATATGATACGCGTACCTACTTACATATAATTATTGCTCGGTTTTGCTGTCCATTGCTGATGACGTACAAACAAAACTGAATGAAGTCATTAAAATTGTATCAGTTGCTATCAACACCACACCTCATATAGTAAGTATATATGAATATTCCTTTATATTGGTACTCGTATTGAAGATGTTTGCTTGTTTATTATTGTAGCACTGTTACGCTTGTTTCTGTTCTTGTTAATATTATTATAGATATTTGGTAGCAGGAAATTAAAATCAAATCTGTATTAAGTAAATGATATTTCGATTGCGTTGACTCTTCAGCTCCTCAACTGTAAAGTTTTGATTGGGTTTGTTTTAGTTTCTTCCATGTTTACAGTGTGATGACTTGTTGGAACTAATGAGTAAACTCAACTATTAATTTTAATGGCACTGGCATAGGAATTGTTGTTGCTTACGTTATGAGAGAGAAGGGTTAGAAAGGTTAACTTATGAGTTTACGTATGTATATATAAAATTATTATTATATTTCACCAATATTTTTTAAATTGATTCGAAATGGAGCTTTTACCTTTTCTTTTTCAGTTCCTCAATAGCTAGCGCATTATCGTCTACAATTGTGGACATAAGCTGATCCCAGAAGTTGGAGGTTTAAGCTTTGCATTACTTTAAATACATACATAGTTTTATAATTTCAATTATATTTGCTCAAATATTGTTCGAAAAGGAATATTTCCTTTTTTTAAGGCATTGCAAATCAAACTTATTTTGGTAACATTTTCTGCACCCCAGATTGCCTTCTAGCTGCTCTCAGTTTACACAGGGTCAGACCACTCTAGAGTCTTTCATGCTATGTTTTGAGGGGCTTACTTCTCCTTCTTTGGCATGAACTGTTATACTACTTATGGAGTCAAAAGTCGCCAATGCCTAAACTTACCTAAAAGTATTTCGCTTTATGTAGTAACCTTAGCTACTTGTCTCTGAACATGAGGTTAAGAAGCCTTAAGAAGAAGTTAGTTTACGATAAATGAAAGACACATTCGGACTATTCGGACACATTCGGATTCTGGCACATTCGGATTATATATTTTAATGAGGTTTCAATAAAGAGTAGTAAATATTTTAGAGTGTGCGGGTTTTAAAAAGTGACCGTACTGTAAAGTTAGATGCAGATCACTGAGAAGGGAATCGGTATCCAATTTTCAATAAAAAAAAATAAAATAACACAAGAAGGAAACCATCTCCTGTGATAAATTTAATCTTAGTATTTATAGGCATGTAGAATATAAACCATACTTTCCTCTTCCCTCTTCGCTTCCTTCATGTATTAGTCGATATCAGTCGTAAGATCGGACCTTGATATCTACGTATACAGAATTATGGAAACTGTAGAGTATTTCATGTGAGAATGATCTTCTTTCCTGTGAGTGAGTTATGTGAGGAGATTTTTCCTGATAAAAGAAGATTTGAACAACCTAGATCTATCTTTTCTTTATTCTTTCTTCTTTTAATGCCACAACAGCCCATGAACGGCCTAGGCCAAGCTTTTCGCATCGACTCTTGTTGTGCCTTTTTATATTATCAAATCTAAGTAAAAGATTTGGCTAGATTGTCCTTCTTCAGGGCAGAATTTGGTACTACTCAATAACAATAGAATACTTCTCCTTGCAACTACAATAACTTTTATAGTGTTTTTGTTTTTTATTTATATCCATTGGGAAATAATTTAAACATATTATGAAATTTATAGAAACATTGTTGGTATACATATTTTCCGGAATTACTACTTGGAATAAATTAAATCGTTTGAAGTTTTTTTTTTTCACTGAACTCATTGACTCTTTAAAACGCGAACTGGAATAAACCTCCGCTTCAAATAAAAATTTAAGTAAATATTTCTTTTTCAAATAAGTAGTGAAAAGATCAGAATTTTCTTCTTTTCTTACTTGATGCATTAAGTATTACAATTTTCTTTAAAAAATAATACATTTTTAACAGCACTTAGATGATTTTTGCCACACTGTTTCAACTTACACTTTCATATGTGCAGCTTTGTATTCGTGTTGATGAGTTATGGTGTTGAAATAGTGGCGCACATTGCATTGCGTGTTTAATTTAGCAAATTAAATGCCATATATTTTGCGATAAAGAAAACTTTATCAAACAAAAACGTAAAAAAGAAACATTTTATATACAAAGAAATGCACATAATTATAAGTACGAGTATCTAAGTAAAATACACTAAGAAAAAGCTACTCGCCGCATTTCATTAAAATTAACAACACAAAAAATAAGTATATGCAAGTGATATCTTCTGAACTCAGAATAAGTGTGCTTGATAGAATTGTATAAATATTTTGTATTTAGTTGATTACTTACAGGCAGGTATCTAAGTAAAGATTTTATGAGGGTTTCAAAAAAATACATCCTCAAATTTGGAATTAATTCAACAAACTTTAAACTAATCTCATCTTAGCGTTTATCATTCAAACTAAGCTTTCTCTATTGTCCTTCTCCTTCTCCGAGGTTCATAGTATCGCCTAATGCTCTCGTAGTTGAATCCATATCGATTGCACCCTCATTAAAATTAATATTGTTTTCTTTTCATATCATATATTTTTTCAAAAACATAATTTCTAAGTAAAATCAATATGCATTCATAAATATACTTAAATTCTAACACTATCATGATCGTTATCTGAAATAAAAAACTAAAGTCAATTTCATTATACTTATGCAAGCAGCACTGACATTAATACCGGCATAAATATGATATTAGCGGCAATGACACGCTGACTCTTCAAAAACATGAAGTGATTTTAAAGAAAAGGAACATAATTCCAGAAACTACAATGACCAATCAAATATGAAATTATTAAAGTACGAGTATCTGAAAACCACAAGGATACTGCTCCTCCAGAGACTTATTCTAGCTCAGCAAAATCAACAAAAATGCACTGTCACTATAGAAAATTGAATTGTTAAAGACAACGAAACAAAAAATAAGTCATAAATTTCAATGACTTTATCCTTGGTTAAAATCAATGATCGCTTGCAATGTATCCTTCTTTTACATTATTTTCAAATCCTTTTTTATTGTTTTTTCGTGCATTTTCTCTTACGTCTTTTCATGGAGACCATGAGGGCAGGGCGCAAACAATACATGCCACCGCCACATGAACGTTGCATATGAATATTATTCATAAAAGGGAACTTAAGCATTTACTTCTTTGAGTTAAACCGATTTGTGTACATAAATGTATTTAAGTTTTTCATTTCTAGTTGTGTTATGTGCTATTAAGTGACACTTTCGACGAACATTTAAAACGAATTAATTGGTTGAACATAAATATTAAGTGCGACAGCAATTATTATTAGATTATTATCATGAGATAGTGGTTGATGGTGGTCTTAAAATGTAAGCAAGTTTTGAAAAAATGTATGAGAAACTTATTTCGATTTAATATGAAAAACCGAATAACCATTTACCTAAAGATGTACCTAAGTAAGTTCGAGCAAAATATTTCTCACAAATTATATTAACTTAATGGAATGAGCACATGCGCTCAGCATTTCAGCATTAACTTTCCACCACTTAAGCAAAACACTATAAGCGTTAAATAAAATTTATTTGCATGTGCTATAAAGCAGAATAACTCTTTTTGTTCTTTTGTTCTGATTACACTGGTCAAAAGGGATACATTATTTTTTCAACTATTTGTTGCTGCTATTTTAACGATCTAATGCACAAAATAAGGTAGAAGAAATCATTAGAGATTGAAACTTTATGCAAAGAAGATTAATCTTTTTATTAGATATTTAGGGATGGAAGAAAACTAGGTGGAAAGCCGATGCCAGGAGATACGGAAACTGTTTTTTTAAGGAATTTGAGACACAAAAATTTTATGTAATGGAGATCGAATCAGTAAAAAGAAAATGTAATTTAGTCATGGATACCTGTACACGAGCAGATTGTTCTCCATGGAAGTGTTAGGTTAGGTTAGAGTGGCTGTCTTATATGAGGACACATTTAGGCCGAAGCAGCCATCCCATTGTGATAACACATGTATGGACCTACATTTTCACGCCGGCTCCGAAGGAACGGGTGGTAATTTGCTATAGGAATCGAACCCTAGTGCAGTCCCCACTAGACTAACGAGACAACCTTTTTCATGAAAGAGAAGCAGGGGAAATATTTGGTTGATCAATTTGTGGTTGGTAACCAAATCTAACTGGAAAGTTTCCAAATTATGCTGTTGAAAAAAAGTATGTAATTCTCCCGAGGAAGAACAGAATTATTAATTTAAAATTATACAAAAACCTACAATCTCGAGATAAGTGATCGTAATATATTCAAATCTAATGTAAATACATAAAACACGTTAAAATCGAAAAGTAAACTTACGCACTTCCAAAATGCTAGATATAAATTTAATTTAAAAGGCATTCAAGCACTAAAAGAAAAACAAACAATTATCTATTTTACGTACTAAGTAAAAATACGTATATTAAAACGATGTAAATATTATTCTCCATTAAAAATAAATAAAATTGAATTTTGAAAAATCCACAAAGCCAACCAATCCCCAGCAGTCTGACTTCACTTTTAAATACTCCAGTTTTCTCTGTTGGTCTTAACAAAATAACTCCTCAAATTGTTTATATTGTCTTTAACCTTTCCCTGACTGGCTTTTAACGATATTGAGTGGCTTCGAAATACCATAGAATGATTACTTCTGATTGCTTTTGATTTCATTAAACGGATACAGATATGATTTTACAAGCCTCATGGTAAGCTTTATTATTTCACAACACGGAAGATTCCATTCATATGAGTGCCAGGGAATTTTGGCTACCTTAAGACAAAATTTGCGAGAAGGCATTATATACATATATACTAATTATTTCTTTGAAGCTTTGTGTATGCAGCGGATAAGTTGAATTGAGCCAAACCTGAAATTCTGAGCCATTCTGAAAGAAGCAAGGATTTTATTACTGCAAAGAAACCAGGAGTAATAGCACTAAAATAAGTAGCTATGTAAGTCTACATCTCGCTCGTTTGCCAGAAGACTTTCATAAGTCAAAATATGTACAAAATATTTTGAGTTAAGTAAACAGAAATAATGTATATTTAATGATTTATCTTTTGGGAAAAAATCATATCTGCATCTTTTGAACACATTAGAGTATTCGTCCTTACTATGGAGGAACAGGGAAAGTCAAAATTTTAAAACATTTTTCTTGTAGAGCGATCTATTGCAACTTAGCAGAAGCTCAAAGTCTTCATCAGAAAGAATTTTAAACAGAACTGTTTCTACTGAAAGAGGCAATTCTATGCCAACAGAAACATCACATATCAGCCGAAATTCTGGAATGCAGGCTGACGGGAGTAAGAAGCTCTGTTTATCCGAAATTTGAAAGAAAATGGCCTCTGTTAGTTCCATCTTTGTGTTGCTTTCATCGCATCGTTCCACTGAACAGAAAGACTTGGAACAGCTGGTATGGTACGAACCGCCATTCTTCAAGTATTTTTAGGTTTGGGAAGCTCTATGACTGATTTGTCTTAATAAGTCTGTTCTTTATTTTCACACCCTTTCGAGGTAGTAATTTCGGGAGACAACCTAATGAGGTGTTGAAAGTAAGCGGTTGGCTGTCCCATGAAAAATCGGAACTTTCAAGCTTTAATAAGTTATTATGACAGTAAAAAATTTAAATTTTTATTTGTTAGTACAGTGTTCTAGTTTCCATTTACAATTGCAAAGTTGCTATACCCAATGCATTCTTTCCACATAGAAACTGCAAGAGAAAGGTACAACCAAAAGGAATACACAGTAAGAAGGAAAAATAATTTTTTGTATTGTTTCTTTTTTGTATTTCAATTGCTACGCTTCAGGCTTTTTAAGGTAATATTGTTCAACACCAATTTAGACACTTCGTTTAACTTGTTAGTGCACATGAGAAATGTGATCTTTATGCCAAAGGCAAATGAATGAGATCGCGATCGCTATACGTACCTACTCAGATATATTAACATAGTAAGTATTGATTTCAATAAATGAAATTGTAGAAATTTTTGTAATTGGAATTAGATTAATTGCTACATATTTTATATAAAAAAAAAAAAATTATGTTATTATTTGTTAAAACTATCGTAAGATCGCTCGCAGTATTCTGCGAAATGTATACCTTTGCTACTGCCAATAAATCTCACTCATGCTGTTTCGAGTTTCAGTTATGCGACCACAAAAGCATTTTTCATTCCATTCCTTACCAAAAATTGTGTTTGTTTTTCTTTTTTTTTGTTTTTTTTTTGGCTGATGATCGCAAATGATCATAACATTTTCCAATCAATCTTCTTCTTGTACTATAGCCTAGCAATTTTTTACAACTGATGTTTTTGTGATTCACAAGATCAATGATAACAATTTATAAAAGCATCAGTTATTTATTTTTCCTGATAGGATTTTGCATAATATCACCACGTGATCGTTGACTCACTGGCCGTATATCAATATAAATATGTGACCCTGTGGTGGCTGCGATGAGGCAAATGCGCTACAGTTTCATTAGTATTTCCAATGAAATTTCTTTTTTGAGTTTGAGTTTAAGATGCAGTTTGTTGCACTGGCGCTAAGGGCAACTATTGTTCCTCTTGTTTTTCTTGTAATTAATTAGAAGTAGCGGCAACAGTTTTGGAGTATTTTCTACTGATTTTGGCGTGTCATTAAGGGCGAATTTTAATATTAATTCCTTTAAAAGAATAAAATATTCTTGATTTCGAAGGAAGTTAATATTTTGTTTTTGAATCTTATTTATTCACGATATTCTACTTGGAATATTATTTTTAGCTTAAGTTCCTATTAGAGAATTACCACGGGTGGGGTTCAAGAATAAGACGAGTTAAGTTTTGTGAGTTTCAATAATGACTGGTTCTTTATTTAATTTGTTCTTATATTTATACTAGATAAGTTTGTTTACATTTCTTTATGTTTACAGATAAGGTTGTAATAAAGATGACGTAATGTTTACTCGAACGGCATTCTTTTCTTTGTGTTTGGGTTCATAACTATAATGACTGGTTCTTTATTTAATTTGTTCTTATATTTATACTAGATAAGTTTGTTTACATTTCTTTATGTTTACAGATAAGGTTGTAATAAAGATGACGTAATGTTTACTCGAACGGCATTCTTTTCTTTGTGTTTGGGTTCATAACTCCACCCGACGAAGATGAAATTCCGGCTTCTGTAGGGAGTAAAGGAATTTCTACCATAATTTTGGTATTTTTAGATTTGTTTTTAACATAAATGTGTAAAATTATTAAAATTATGATAAGTATAATTATAAAGGTTGTGATAGAGTAAGTAATTTTTGAATGATATTCTAATTCTGATATAAGCTTGGTGTTTACAATGTTTTTGTAGCTTAAGGTTTCTAAGTTTATAGGTAATGTATTAATTTCTGTGATATTTTTTATAGAGTTTGGTACAATTATTGTATCTTTGTATTCTTTCTTGTTATACCATTTGTCTAAATAAATTTGACAATTTTCGATAGTTAATAAAGAATTTCCTTTAAGAGTTAAAGGGTATTCATTGCAAGTTTGATTGACTTTTTGGTTTGTATTTAAGGTAAGTATAATATTTGTTCCAATTTCTATAATTTCTTGTTTATCGTTAGTTTCAAAATTACATTTCATTTGATTTTGGGTAAAGAGGTGTTCTAAACATCCCTCTGTTACTTTTTGTAATGTTTTTACATAGTTTGTATCGTAATATATAGTATTGTTTTTGATTAAATATTTCTTAGTTTCTAATATTAATTGTTTCTTATTTTTATTTGGGATAGGTTGTATATATAATTGTTTATATCTATCCTGGGTTAGGTTAGGTATTTTTATTATGAATATGATATCTGATTTGTATGTTGCTAAGTCCATTTCTATGTTTTCTAGTTTTGTTATAGTTATGTCGTATGTTTCTAGTTCTTCTGTGGTAAGTATGTCTCTGCTAAGAGTTCTAAGTTTTGAATTTAATATGAGTTCTCGTACTTGTTCTATTATCTTTTCAATGTGGTCTAATTCGTAATTTAATTGTAGTATTTTCATCGTTCTTTCATGTTTGTCTGTTAATTTGTTGACTTGATCTACTATGTTTGTTTGTTTGTTAACTAATGTTGTTAATGTTTTTAACTGATCGTTAAAGTGTTCATTTATGCTTACTTGTGCGTTGGTTTGTTCTATAATATTATGGTTATTGTCTGTAATTATTTTAAGTTTTTGTTCAATTTGTTCCCTGTCTTCATTGTCCATTAATCCGTATATATATTTTATTCCTGTTCCTGCGATATTGATTAATCCGCGTTTATTCCTATATATGGGTATAATCTGTCTTAATTGTGTTTTTGTATGCTCTAATTGATGTGTTAAATGTGGTTCTGCTAAGGGGTATATTGTAAGGTCTAAGTTCATAAGATAATTTAAATAATCTGCTGCTTTAAATACGTGAAGTATTTTCGAGAAATTTTGTATTAGTGCTTTTTCTTCAAGCTGTATCATTGTATATCCATTTCCTTGGTTTAGGTCTGTTACTGTCAATTTTTGTGCGTATATTCCTTTAATAGTGAGGATGAGGAGGAGTATCGTCTTCCACAAACCTGAAATATCGTTTTTGTTTAATAAACTGGTCTTTGTGATACAAGTTTTTCCTAAGTGGGTTTTTTATCTTCTGTTCGTTTATTTGTATAGGATTTCTTATTTCTTTCGTTTTTTGTTCAAGTTTATTTTTGTCGTTTTCTTTCGTGAAATGAATGTCTACTGGTTCGTCTTTTCTGTCTTTATTTCTATATTGTCTGACTTTGTCTTTTGTGTCGTTTATGTTCTTTATAATATTGTTTTGATCAATTTTGTTATAAAAATGTAATTCAATTGGTTTATGTTTGGTAGTACCGTGTGTTGTGTTGTTATAAGCGTTTACTGCTTGTAGTGCTAAATTAAAGTTATATGGTATATCTTTCATTTTTTCTCTGATTTTAAAGAGTCTTATGTTTTCATTCAATGTATTATGGAATCTTTCAATGTCTGAATTTCCTGTGTGTCTGTGTGCTGTTGTAAAATGGTAAGTAATGTTCTGTTTTTCTAGAAAGTCTTTAAAAGTTTCATTTTTGAAGCTAGTGTCATTGTCCATTATTAAGTGTTCTGGTTTTCTCATGATCAAAAAGAGTTCTGTATATGCTGCAATGAGCGATAATGACGTTCTGTCTGGGATTTCTTTTATGAATGCGTATTTAGTGAATTTATCAATTATTGTCGCATATATTGTCTGTTGGTTCATGTACCAAATGTCTATGTGGTAGATTTGATAAGGTTTAGTTGCTGTTTCTGTTTTTTCAAAGGGTAACTTTATTGGTCTGCGTTCGTATTTATATTTGCATATGGTGCAATTATTTATTAGTTTTGTAATTTCTGTCTTTAGATTGGGGTAATATATTTCTTTCTTTAAATCCGAATAAGTTTTCTCTATTCCTGGGTGATTATTATCGATTCTATGATGTAATGAAATTTTGTCTAACATAGTGTTATAATCTACGTCTTGTGCCTGATTTGTCGTTATCATTAATTTAGAGGTTTTTATGTTATTTACGTTTTCCTGTCTTTCTTTCCATTTTTTCTGTAACTTGTCTATATTTTCGAAATTTGAATGTCTAATCACTGTTAAATTATTAAGATTTGCTTCATTTAGTACTTGCTCTACTATTTGATCGTCAAATTGTTGATAATTTATAATGGTTAGATTATTTCCGAATTTCTTTTCCTTAATAGTCTCGTTGGTGTCATTTTGTTTCAATTCTATTTGATTCTTAAATGATTGTAAAGGTTTATCCGTTATAGGTATCCTGTTTTGTTCATCTTCCTCAGCTGAATGTATTGTCTGATTGTCGTCTAATAATTGTTGTATGATTTCTAAGTTTTCTTCTGTGTTTAGTTTGTCTGAAGTAACTGTAATTGTTTCTACTGTCTTGTTTTCTTCGTATTCTTTAATACTTTGCGTTATTTTATCTAATTCTAATTGTTTTAGAGCTTGTTTACTAGTTGAGGGTTTTTCTCTTTCTTCTTGATATTCTTTTTTAGTTTGATCCTGCCTTTCTAGTTTTTCTTTTTCTAAGTTTAATTGTTGTATTAATTCTTCTGTTATATTTTTGCTTATCCATTCCTCTGTTAACGAGGTTCTATAAAGTAAAGGTTCTTTTTTTTTTCTATTAAAGTTTGAAGGTGTTTCCATATTTGGATGTTCCTCTTCTATGTGTAATGTTATTTCTTCTTTTGTCGTAAATGTTTCTCCGCAATATTTGCAATTTTTTAGTGCGTTCGTAATGTTGCATTCTTTTATCCTAGATAAAGCATCTGCTACTTTATTTTCTTTTCCCTCCACATGGTTTATATCAAATTCATATTCGTTGAGTTTGATCTTCCATCTGATTAATTTCTGATTTGGTTCCTTTAATTTGGATAGCCAAATTAGTGGTTTATGATCTGTCAAGAGTTTAAACTTTCTTCCGTACAAATAGTGTCTGTATTGTCCTACTGCCCATACTATGGCTAATAGTTCCTTTTCGATTGTCGAGTAATTAATTTCGTGTTTGTTTAAAGTTCTTGATGCGAAAGCTATTGGTCCTTTAGTTTGTGAAAGTACTGCTCCTAGTGCGTGATTACTAGCGTCTGTAGTTAAGGTGAATTCTTCTTCAAAATTTGGATATTGTAGTACTGTTTCTGACATGAGTATTGTTTTCAATTTGTTGAATGAGTCTACGTATTTTCTGTCGTTTAAATTAATTTCCGTTCCTTTTTTAAGATAATGCGTCATTGGTTTTGCTATTTTCGCATAGTCCGGTATAAATTTCCTATAGTAACCTGATAGTCCTAGAAATGCTTGTATTTCTTTAACTGTTTTGGGAATTGTGAATTGATTTAATCCTTGAACTTTGTTTGGATTGGGTTTAATTCCGTCCTTTGTTACAATATGTCCTAGAAATTCTGTTTCCTTTTTTAAGAAGTCGCTTTTATTTAGGCTAACTTTTAAGTTAGATTTTCTTAGGGTTGCGAATATTTTATTTAAACTGTCAATGTGTTCTTGGAGTGATGTCGAGAAAATTAGTATATCGTCCATATAAACTACGCATGTTTTGTTGATATATTCTCTGAGTACGTTATTCATCATTCGCTGAAAGGTTGCTGGTGCATTTTTTAGTCCGAATGGCATTCTTACGAATTCGAAATGTCCTTCGTTTATTGTGAAAGCTGTCTTTTCTCGGTCTTTAGGGTCAACTTCAATTTGGTAAAAACCTTTAGTTAAATCTAAGGTTGAAAAGTAATTTGCTCTTCCTAGTTTGTCTAGTACGTCGTCAATTCGTGGTATTGGGTATTTGTCTTCTCTTGTATTCATATTTAATTTTCTATAGTCTACTACTATTCTAAGTGAGGTTTTTCCTTCTTTATCTGCTTTCTTTGGTACTGGCCAAATAGGTGCATTGTATGGTGAACTGGAGTGTTGAATGATTCCTTGTTCTAATAATTCTTTCATTTGTTTACTTATTTCCTCTTCGTATATTGAAGGGTATCTATATTTTCTTGTATAAACAGGTCCATTATTTCCTGTGTCTATATTATGTTTTACTTCATTTGTAAAAGTTAGATCATCACCTTTGTGATAGAATATATCGTCATTTTGTACGATTACGTTTTTTATAGCTTGTTTTTCTTCTGAATTTAAATGTTCTAATCTTAATATACCTGGTCCTACTAATTCTTCCATTGAAAATATCTGAGGTAAGTATTGTGTATTATCTTTTATTTCTTCTGAATCTCCTTCATAATATAATTTGTATTTTGTTTGATTTATACTTATTTCATTAGTTTCGTAATCTATTTTACTTTTGTTTTGTTTAAGGGTAGTGTGTCCTAATATTCCGTTAAAGAATTTGTGGAATTTATAAAGTCCAAATGTAGTGTCAGAGTTTAATTTAATGTTAAGGTTTTTCATTGGTATAGTACAGGTGTGTGTTATTTGAAAATAACCTGATACTGATTTAATTTTCGTGGGGTTGGGAATTGCTTTAATTAAGTGTTGGGGTGCTATGTCATAGTCTAAAAAGTTTTCTGTTGATCCTGTGTCGATCAAAAGTCTACAATTTCTTGATTTTCCTCTGATGAGAATATAGGGGAGTCTGTTATAAAATTCGAGGCTGGTATTTGAAAATTTTCGCCCTGATAGTGATTATAGTCAGTTGTATTGTCTTGTTTGTATTGTAAAGGTTGGGGATACTTATTACTATTAATATTATTATGCTTACTATTGTAGTTTTTTGAAGAGTACTGTTGGTAGTTGTTTTGCCTTCTGGTCTGTTGGGTATCTACTTCCATTCTTTCTACTGGGGGTTGGTAGTTGTTATGTTGCTGTCTTGGTTGATATGGTTGCTGATATTGCTGCTGCTGTTGTTGAGGGAAGTACATCTTTGGTTGCCAATTATTCTTTGCTGGATATCCTTGTCCTGGTTGTCTAAAGTTGTTGTTTTGTTGGTAATTTGGTTTTTGGAAAGGTTGTTTCTGGAAAGGTTGTTGTTGACGTATAGTTGGTTTCCTTTCTTCTTGTTGCTTTAATGGATTTTGTGGTCTGGCTCTTCTTTCATCTTGCAAAAATCCATTTGATGCTAATTCATGGATTGCTTCTTCCATTGTGGATACTTTAAGTGCACAAAGTATAGTACGCATGTTTTGGGGTAAGCGTGTTGTAAAAACTTTTAATGCTGTTTGGATGTTTTTTGGTATGTCATCGCTGCTTCCTTCTTGTAAGCTCTTTTGGTTAAGCATGGCTAGTTTGTGACATATGAAGTTGTAAAAATCCATGGTGTTTCCTCTGTAACTTGCTGTTCTTAATTGTTCGTATAGCTGGTCAGCTGTAGAAAATCCTCCAAAATTGGTTGTTAACATTTGTTTTATGTCATTCCAGTTGCTCAAGTGATTGTGTATTTCTATAGCTCTTCTTGCGTTTCCAATTAGTTTGCTTTTTATTACGTTTATGCACATTCTTTGTGCTTGTTCATTGTATGATGACAATGTGGGTATGATGTCATCTACGTTTGTTAAAAATGTGGATAGGTCTTCCTTCCTTCCATCGAATGTTTGTATTCTTTCTATATATTTTAAAGGGTTTATATCGAGTGATCTTCCTGCATTGTTTGCTGCGTTCCTTAGATCATCGTTTCCTGGTCTTAGTGCCATTTTCTTATATTTAGTTTTATTCCTGTGGGAATCTTAATTCTGATAAGTAGAATTTATTTTACTCGTTGTTGAGTCTTTTTCCAACTGCGTTGCTGTTCACTCTGGGTGTTCGTACGTATGTTGGTTTTATTTGGAATCTATTTCCAAAAGTCACTGTGTGTATTTTTACTTGTTTTGATTTGCGTTCAAAACTGTATTTTTCACTCAGTCACTTTGTAGGTTGTTATTTACGAATATCAAACCGAATGTTGATATCCTACCGACTGCGCCAATTTTAATATTAATTCCTTTAAAAGAATAAAATATTCTTGATTTCGAAGGAAGTTAATATTTTGTTTTTGAATCTTATTTATTCACGATATTCTACTTGGAATATTATTTTTAGCTTAAGTTCCTATTAGAGAATTACCACGGGTGGGGTTCAAGAATAAGACGAGTTAAGTTTTGTGAGTTTCAATAATGACTGGTTCTTTATTTAATTTGTTCTTATATTTATACTAGATAAGTTTGTTTACATTTCTTTATGTTTACAGATAAGGTTGTAATAAAGATGACGTAATGTTTACTCGAACGGCATTCTTTTCTTTGTGTTTGGGTTCATAACTATAATGACTGGTTCTTTATTTAATTTGTTCTTATATTTATACTAGATAAGTTTGTTTACATTTCTTTATGTTTACAGATAAGGTTGTAATAAAGATGACGTAATGTTTACTCGAACGGCATTCTTTTCTTTGTGTTTGGGTTCATAACTGGCGCTTACTTGTCTCACAGTTGGGTGTTTAGTTTATGAATTCTTCTGATGTTTTTGATATTGATTTTTCAATTACAAATAACCTTTCTTTTATCTGTAAAAAAAATCTATTTATAATTAATAATTCTCCACAAAAATATTTAGAAAATCTCGCTAGAATCTGACATACTCTGTGAAAGCAGTTTTTCTTCTTTTAAATTTGTTCAGTTTATCTCGCTTACAAGTGCATGTCAAGTAGAGAGATTACCAGACCGGATGAAATTCTGTTCAGAAGTTTTTAATCCTTGAAATCCTTGATTTTCAAAAAATTTATTACTCAAAATTTATAAACAATAAATCTTTATTGAAAAACAACTATTTAAATAAAAACCATCTGCATTTTCATATTTCTGTGTTTCCTTTTTCCAAAGGAACAAAAGAAAAGAATAGGGAAACTTTCAATCAAAAACAGAAAAACAGATGCCCTCTGGCTCCAGAATTTGTCACCCTTTCATTTCTTACCTTTGATAAAAGCAACAACAACTAGAGAAGAACAATATTAGTAACAAAATCTCTAATATCAAATTCCAATGCAGCCTTCGCTGCCACTGTTGCATGCATGCCGCTTCTATCGCTGCCCATTACGCTCCGAAAGAGAGCGAGATTTTCAACTTGGGTTTCAAAAGGTAATCGCCGGCATTTTCAACCCCTTCGCACCCTTTGCACACTCATAATTTCCTTTGGTGACAAAATAAACATAATTTCTGTAAACGCGTGATTCCGCTACAATTGAATACCTATTGTTGTAATTTTCAAAATAGTAATAATTATGTGATTGTATTTGTTAAAGGGTGGCATCGGCGGCAGGTGCTATCAGAATGCAGTTGTCTTTGGGCGTTCTGTTCTAGCGTGTGTTTATAATTTTCAAGGATGTGAAACTAGTTTTCCCTGTTTTTCTATTGTAGGTATTTATTTATGAATATATTAAAAGGAAACTTCTTGAAGTGGTAACAATCAAAATCTAGCGGTATTCGAAGCGCGTGTCACAACTTCTGCCAAGGAAAAGGGATTTTCTTATATTTTTACCGTAATCTTTGAGAAGAGATGTAAGTGATAACAATTCAATTTGCAAGAAGAAACGCATGCCAAATGTAAAAAAATATTATAATTATTGGTTTCTATTGTTTAGAATCATGATAGAAGTAACTACTTCTTGAGGATACGTGCTCTCAAGCTGAAGGGGAAAAAAGCATAGAAATTATATTAGAAATATGACAGCTGGAACTTGGTGAGTGTTCGGATGAAAAACCAATTATATGGTAGGGCTAGTCTGAGGAATTTGAAGTTTTAATTTCAACTAAAAATATGTTTAGTATGATGGAGTTAATTCCTAAGGCTTCCAGGGGTTTTTCTCATATCAGGATTAATAATTCGCTAAAAATCAACTGCCAATCATATCGACTGATTTCTGGCTCACGTAACTAAAATTTGTTTAACTCCATTTTGATCGTTTGCATTTCCAATGCATGCAACGCCCCCTGCAAAATCATCATCTCCATTAATATATTCATACTCGAATTTATTTGCTACATCATTATAATTATACTCTTACCATCATCATCATTATTATCATCATTATAATAATCATCATCATCATTAAAATATTCAGGTTGTATGATCTCAACAGGTGGAATATTTGCCAATTTCCGATCTGAGAGCTCACGAATGTTATAAGGTTAACTAGAAACTTGCCAAACAAACCTATGTTTTGTTGTGCTGATGCGAGTTGTTTACTTTCCACGGGAGAAATAAGCTCAGCTAAATTTTCAAGTACCATAAATCTTCTGTCCTTCTCTTTCCACGTCAATGACTGCCTGGTGCTGTAAAATCTTAGGACCTTCGTCGCGACTCAATGACATGAGTGTAGATGCAATTATTGGTTATAATGAACTTATTTCTCATTCATGCTGTCTCTTCATTAATCATTAATCTTTCCGAGTTGTTTTTCACTGTAATTCGAATTCTGTTGTGCCTCAAGGTACTTGCTTGTTTTTTTTTACAATAGCAGAATCTGAATATTGTTGTGCCTCCAGTTTTCGACGAAGTCTATATTTTTGCTGTCTCTCAGCAGCAGTTTTTGCCTCGTGCTTATTTTTTTCAGTCTATATTCGCTCATTCTTTCAGCTCTAGAATTTTCTAACGATTTTTGTTTGAATTGTAAATTTTTACTTGAAATTTATATCCCTCTATCAATCGAATTCGATTCATACACGTGGATACATGGGGAAGCATATGTGCTCCCCATCATTTATTTGTAGATACATTTACATATGCATCTTCATTTTTTCATACTTGATTGACAATTTCTGTTTTACCAGGATCATCTTTTACCCCCTCGTAAATATAAAAACGATTCTAAAGAAGTAAACCCGCCGAATATTCTATTCCACGGCGATGTTAAATCGCACGATCTTGGAGGCCACGCCACAGGCCCACGAGCCGACGACGCGAGATAATGCGCTCACCAAAAGTTTCCTTCAATAAATTGATTGTGATTGTTCGGTCGAACTAAAGGTCGTCCACATCAATAACCTCCAATTCACAATTCAGGCACGAAAAAGTCATTAGTCATTAATCATGGCTCTATAGCGTTCCCCATTGACTGTAACATTATGACCGGCTTCATCTTTGAAGAAATATGGACCAATGATTCCCTCTGCCCATAGAGCACACCAAACAGTGACTTTTTGAGGATGTAACGGCGTCTCAACAATGGCTTGTAGATTATGATCTCTCCAAATGCGACAATTTTGCTTATTAACGTACCCAAACGTATTCAACCAAAAGTGAGTTTCATCGCTGAACAAAATTTTCTTGTGAAAATCACGCGAACCGAACCATTATTTTGGTAATAAATTTGCACGATTTGCAAACGTTGTTCAGGAGTAAGTCTATTCATTATGAAATAGTAAACCAAACTGAGCATAAACCAAGTGACAGCTGTCAAAAAGACCACCTCCGAAAAAAGTATTGCCAGAGTGAAAACCACACTTCTAAAAAAAAACACCCTTTATAAAAATAACAAAATCTGATAAACAAAACTTGTGCATACTAATTTCTGCATACTTTTAGGATTTAGTAAAATTACAGCGCGTAAGATTTGTTTTACTCCCAAGGCTAAAATTTCTTGCACGCGCCATAAGAAGTTTCACTTCAAAAATCAAATATCTCCTTATTGCTACATAATTCATGAGATTCGGTTTCTCTGGCTTAGAGCTCAAGTGAGAGTTACAGCAAGGCAAGCTCAATTACTCTGCTAGTTTGGCTTAATTTGGCTGAAAACTAATTTAACGTTTGTGATAAGGTCATTCCTGATCTGTTCTACATATGTGCGGCCATACACTATTCAATTTGTCGTTCGACATGGACAAGCCCATGCACTATGCGATTTCTTATGCGATTCAACCAAGTCGATCGGCAAGATGTATACTGTATGGCAGTCATAAGGAAGACTTCCCGCTGATCGTTATTTTGTTCCTTATCGCTGTCATTTGAGCATATAGATTTGTTGTTTGAGAACTCCCTCCTTATAATATTTTTAAATTCACAACACAACACAACCAACTCCGACACGGTGACCAGGTATTAAAACTTTGCTGAACTACTTAACTACATACTTATCGATTGTAAATAATAGATGAAAATAGAAGGTTCCGTGAAAACATTTACAACAATTTATTACCAAAACTGTAGCTGATTCTCTACAAATTAAACTATTCCAATTGGAGTTCTCTCTAAATATTCCAGTCTACCAAATTTTCCATACCTACTAGTTATTCTTGAAGTTCCAGAAGAATTATCCAATATGTGTTATGCATCTTCCTAAGACTTTGAAAACGAAATTTTGTTTCCAGCCAGTCTATTATTGTGCCTGTTTCCATTGCTACTTTGACAGGTCTTCATTATATGTTAACAGGAAGTAAAACTGAGTATAAGTACTCGTACGTGTATTGAATATTTTTCTACAAATTTCCCTTGAACTTCTAGCACAAGTTGCTCCTACCGTCACAACAGCTCGTGTAGCACAAGCAAAAAGATTTAATGTAGGCAAGACTCAAAATACAGAAGTGTTTGCAGATGATCTTGATAAAAGTACCAGATAAGAACACCAATGATCATGATGGTATGTACGTAGTTATGGTCTCATATATAAATACATACATAACTACATACTTGTGAAATTGAACTTGTTCTACCACGAACTCATGCATATCCCTTAAACGGTGTGCCTCATGTCTGGATGAGTTGAAAAATATCAATGAGTATAGTATAACTTTGAAAATTGTGTCAACACTTTATCACATTGAAGAATGGTAATTTATCAAGTATTTTATGGGTGTTCCAAACAAATCTTCACGTACAGTTGCTGAATATAGTTTCCACATCATTACAATGTGATTAAAATATAAAAAAGTATGTACAATTTCAAATAAAAGTCAAAAATAAAAAAAAACTACCTTGAAGCTAATCATCTTCAGTCTTTCATTAGTGGCTTAAGAAAAATGCAATACAAAAAAAAAAAAAAATTATATAAAAAAAAATTTCGCATGTTCTCTTTAATGATAATTGCTCCAAAAACTCATTTTTCACCGATAAACATTTTCGTTTTTACTTTTCAAACATACTTGAAGATAACTACGAGTATGTAAACTATATGAAACTATAGGGTGTCCCAAAATGAAAGCACCACTTAATTTAAAAATAACCCTCACATGTTTTGAGCGATTGGTGATATTTTTATTGCTTTTTAAAGTCGACAAGTCCCGATTAAATATGGAATGAATCATGCGGCAAATGGCACCCTCGGAGCACAGACCCTTACTCTTTGAATGGAATTTTCGATGACATTTTGAGAAATATGTGGCTCTCTCTCAACAATGATGAATATGTTTGATCTCGGCCATGAGCTTAGGAATTGTTTGTGGTTTATTCTTTTCACAAAAACCGCAAAGAAGGAAATCGCACGACGTTAAATCGCATGATTTTGGTGGCCAGTGGAATTTCGGAAGATTCCGAATTCGGTCTGGAAATCTTTGCTTCAATAAATCGATTGTTTCGTAAGCGGCGTGGCCGGTGGCGGGGTCCTGCAAACCACATCTCATCCAGATCCATACCATCCAGTTGAGGCCACAAGAACTCCGATATCATGTTCCTGTAACGAATGTCATTGACGCTCACTGCATTTCCGTTCCATTTCCCCATTTTTGTAATGGGTTGTTCCTTTGTGTAGCGGTCTTTTTTTTATAATCGGAACAATCGTAAACGAGAGCTGTTATATTTTCAGAGCCACCACTTGCACAGAAATTTAAATCGTGCACTCTTATTGGGACACCTTTTATAAGGTAGAGTATTGTACTATGGTAAGGCAGCAGTAGGGTATTGGCATTTAATATGGAAACAATTTTCTTTTTTCCTTGTTAACATAAATAATGTTAAACAACATTTTTATCGTCAACACGTACAAACAACACATACACACACAATAACAACATCAGCCACAGCAGCAACAAGCTTTACAATTATCATTGGCATGCTTTTTTTCACTTAACGATTTTGGTTGCAAATGTAGAAGCAGCCACCAGCCAGCAGCACCAGCACCAAAGGCTGCAAGCAAGAAGCAACAACATTCAGCAATTTCAATGACAGTAGTAGCAACAACAAAAAATCACAAGAATCACTTTATGCAATTTGCACTGTGCTTAGCTGTAACTGCTGCTTGTTAGCAATTAATTAAATAGACCGAGAACCAAAGACAGAGAGAGAGTAACAATTTAGGCATTTTGAACATCATTTATTTTCGGTTTACATCCTTAGGAGCAACAACAGCAGCAACAGCAGCAGCAATAGGGACAACAGCAGCTCACAGTGTAGGCACCTACAGTGTGTGCCGCCAGTTTAATTATGACCAACATTAGTTATACGCCTCCCAAAAACTTAAAATAAAAACACCACAAAACAACAAAAGTATCGGCGGCCGTGCATTCGTTCGTGTGTCCGCCTGAATGTTGTTATTGCTGTTGTTCGTTGTTGCATTTGCATAATAAAGTAGCAGCAGCGGCTATAGCATGTGAGCTGCAACTGAGTGTCGTCGGTTTGGTAAATGCTACATTTAGTGTCACTAAATAACATTGAAAACATGAAAAATGTGTTGAAATGATTTGCGATTTTTTACAATTCTTTTTTTTTATTTTGTATTTTATTTCCCTTTTTACTTAGTGTAGAAGGAAGTGGGAAGTTCATCCTGCGTAATTTATGCATTTGTTGCACATTACACGACACACAACTGTCATTAGTTTTGAATGATGCAATGACAATTCATCGACAACTTCAAGTGTCATTAACAAAATAAGGGAAAAGAAATGGAGCGAACTGTGAAGTGAGTAAAGTACACTGAGAAAAAACAACAGACCGTTGAAGGCCTAGGATGCAATTTTGCATGTAGAAAAGTTTACATAGTGTGACAGAAATCCAGTTTCTTTCTCAACGAAGAAAATCTCGATATCTGCATTCATGCAAAATCAGCTACCGCCTTTAAGATCAACTTAAGAGCCTCAACTTTTTTGCAGATAGCGGAGCTCCCATGCTTCACGACGTCATAACTGGAAAGATTAGGATTTTAAAGATTTCATATTTTATGAATATAAAAGAGGTACATTTATTTTCTATCGGTTGCTTTTACAAGTAGATTAATAGAATTTTACCAGATCAAGTATCGCTTCCAAAAAATCTATTCGTTATTAGTAGGATGTTTAAATCTTCATACTTTGAGTTGTAACAATAGGACTAAAGGACCTAGAAATCACTAAGATGTATAATCTTGAATGTGGAAGAAACATATTTTCCTGTTCTTGAAAATTACTTACATTTCTCTTGGCTCATGAAGCCTGTAACCAACAAACCGATATCATATTGAAACTGGACCAATTTGGGAGGAGAGAATAATGGAAGCCAGCCTGTTGAATAAATGAAAATTTTCTTCTTCCTATGCAGTATTACGGTAAAGAAGGCAAAGATCTAAACAACACACATGACCTAATTTGAAGTTACAGCCAGTAAGGAGAACTTCGGAAGTTTGTAGAACAAAAATCCGAGTATTTATCGCATGTTTAAAGTCAACCCTCACATGTGCAAATAAAATATGATACATTTGACACAAAATCATTCAGAAACTATAAGTATTTCTTACAAAGCGCCTATGGTTCACATGCATAATATTCTACACAAAAGTAATATGAAATGATGACCTCTAGAACCTTATAAAAGAAGAACGAGCAGCAACTCAGATAAAGAAATTAAAATGGAGGTAGATGGAACATATTCTGAGAAATCCAGCTAATAGTTTTATTAGAATAGCGCTTGATCGAACCTAGAAAGAAGAAGACGTGGTACGCAACCAAAGAATACGTAGAGACGTTCCGTTCATCAAGAACAAGTTAAGAAGTAAATAAGAACAATTGCACGAAAGAAAGTCAAACGGAAATTAACAGAAATTTATAGGAAATTCCTTGCAGAAGCTCTCAGCTTCCAAGATGACTAGAAGGAAAAAACAAATTTAGCAACTAACAGAAATTTATAGGTTTTCATCGTTCAAGCAACTTTAAAAAGCTGCGTAAAATATTATTATACTTTAATTACTTGCTCTCTCCATAACTTCATTCTTCCGTGTCTTAAAGTATTAATGCAAAAAATATTTATTTTACTTTTTCAGAACTTCAAGATATTTTACCGTCCCGTCCTATGGTGATATTGTGAAAAAGTTGTATTAAAGTATAGAGAGCACGCATATTTTATAATGATATTTAAGAATTAAATTTATGCACATTGTGGTTGTATTTTTAAGAAAAGTGTTGCCACATAAACTAACCAAAAAAATTATTTCTAAATTCTTGCGAACTCTTCATTATACTTATCACTGATGATGATGAGGAATTATAAATGACTCAGAAAAGTGTGTACTTGTATTTAAAAATAGTTCCCTACAATCGCTGTGCTTTAGAATTGATAACCATCTTCGGTGGCCTAGTGAATAATTGTCTCGATTTTAACACAGGGAAAAATTCAAAATCCCCCCATCCTTCCCATCCTAGACTGAGTCGTGGACGTTGACTACCAATGTTGAAAAGCTGTAAGAAGTGTTTGAGAGAAAGATACTTTATGTGTGGACGAAGTGTATCGAATAAGATAGAACCATGAGCTGTATGAGCTGTACACCCTAGTGCATAAAAGCGGCTTCGCCGGCTGTGTCATATGTTAAGGGAATGAGAACAAGGCGCTCTGATGACCAGAAGGGTATTTTATTCGAGGCACGGTGGAGGAACAAGCAGAAGAGGACGTCCTAACCTCCATTGGAAAGACCAGATGCAGGGGAACCTGACTGCACTTGGCCTTACCAACTGCTGCTTACGGAATTCAGTAGAAAAATTTACAAAGTTAATAAACATTAAGTTTTTATTTTTATTTTTGGTTAGCACCTCTCGGTTTTGATGTTGAAATGACGACGCAAGATTATCTTCGTTTTTTAATCCTTCCAATGAAAGTAGTTGCTGTGAATTGTGAAGCAGAAAAGATAGTTCTGCACTTCGCTATCATTAAAATGTTATGTACCAGAAGCTTCACGTTAAAAAATATGCCCTGAGTGACAGAGAAAAATGGTCTGGGTTAAATCATATACAGTAAACCCACGCAGATTAATTACTTTCGTCCATAAGTGCCTGTAATTTTATACTATTTTCTGCAAAAATCCAAATAAATTTCCCTTTTTAGGTGCCTTCTCCGTTTAGGCAACTCAGAAACCTTACATCTTCAGCTGAGGTACTTAACTAAGGTTTACCAGAGTTGTTGCTCAAGGTTGTTGTTAAAAAATAGAATTTTGGATTTTATTGAAATAAAACCCTGACTAGTTTGTTTTTTCTGAGGCTGTATAAATTATATTAAATAAGACTATATTTTTGTTATTTCACTTGACCATGGCGTTCCTTGTTTTATGTGGCAAAATCTTGCAGCGTCAAAACCAAAACTCACATGTATTAATCGATGCAGTATATTCACCGTAAATTTCAACAGCTTACTTACTTACTTTTAGTGGCATAACAGCCCATGGAGGGCCTAGGCCGAGCTTTTTCGCATCCACTCATGTTGTGCGTTTTATATTTGTACATGAATGGAAGGGACCTACAGTTTAATGCCGAATCCGAACGGCGAAGTGAAAAGCTTTACATGGCAATTTTTACTCTTGTAGGTTTGCCATTGCCTGCCAAGAGGTGGTGCCGTGTAGAAAAATTATTTTTTTCTACTTTTTGATTTTGCCTGTGCCGAGATTCGAACCCCGGACATTCTGCGTAGCAGCCCAACACACTACCACTACGCCACAGCGACCACAACAGCAATCGATGAAAAAACTTTGAAAAATTTTTTTTTTTTACATAATCAAAACAAAAGTTACATGACGTGTAACAGTGTCGGACAATCAAATAAGAACACCTTAAAACACTAAGAACACTATAAAACTTCCATTGATTGTTTTTTATCGGACTGCTTATGGCAAACAATTTTTATAGAAAAGAGAAAATGGTATGGTCTAAGTATACTTTATAAATTTCTAGGTGGCAACAGTACATTTAAATATTTTTTGGGGATTCCAAAACAAAATAGTTGAAGCGAAGCATTGGAAGGTGGACAATCTAATAAGAACAGCACACGAAAAAATTTATATTTTAAATAAAAAACTTAAATTTGTTTATAATTTGTACTGGTAAGCATTTAAATGGTAGCATTGAGGGTGATTGAACAAATTAAATGTAAACTATTCTGTAATGTCACAGCAAAATGGGTCGAGCAAAGCACTGCAGCAAGGAGGAGCGAGATTTGGTGAAAAAACTGCGAAATGAGGGACAAAGCATCTGCCAAATAGCTAAAACTATTAGCAGATCCTCGATATTTGTCTGCCAATCTTTATTGCCTCAAAAATTTCATTGCAAGAGAGGTAGGCCCCGCAAAACTACAAGTGCAGATGACAATCGCATAAAATTGTTGTCGGCACGCGACCGCAATTAGAGAGGAGAGAGGGGTTCAAATTTGTTCTCGATCAGTAAGGAGACATTTGGTGGAACAAAAAAGGGAGAACAGTACGAAAAGTACCAATGTTGACACAAACCCATCGAACGTGTAGCATAGAGTTCGCTAAAGCGTACATTGAGTGGGATGGTTCAATTAATGCCAAAAAATTGCGTAACGTATTACGGACAGACGATAGCAAGGTGAATCTTGTTGGAAGTGATGGCAAACGTTGGGTTAGACACCCAAAAAATACAGAATTGAGTCCAAAATATACTAGGAAGACGTTTAAGCACGGAGGTGGAAGCATCATGGTATGGGGATGCTTCTCTTGGTATGGGGATGCTTCTCTTGGTATGTTGTGGGCCCTCTTTATTGGATAAAAGAAACTATCCTTCAGGAGGTGATGCTTCCTTATGCTGAATGGGAAATGGTCCTGAAATGGTAAATGCAACTGGATAACGACCCAAAGCACACCTCAATCCTTGCGCGAGATTGGTTTTCCCATAATGGAATTCCCGTTATGACCTGGCCTGCACAATCTCCTGACCTTAATTCAATCGAGAACTTGAGGAATATTGCCAAAGAGAAGATTGGCAGTACCAGAGCTAAAAACAAAAACGAATTGTGGCAAAGCATTCAAAGAGCGTGGTATTCCATACCCCAGGCTACTTGCGCGTCTCTGTTGGAATCAATGCCTAGAATGTGTAAGGCGGTTTTAATTAACATTAGCATTAGTGAACAAGGTGTTCTTATATATTGTCCGACACTGTATGTACATAGCTAAACCATGAACATTTTCAAGTTATACACCAAATACAAATACACCAAATGCTCGAACTATCTTTAAAACAGTGGTAACACTGCCCGAAACACATTTCATTTTTTATTTGATTCAAACAAAATTGACATTTAATATGCCACGCAGCGAACGATGTTCAATATGCAGCATGACCATCTTATTTTCGTTTTTGTTGTTGTTGTTGTTTTGTTCTTCAATACGAGTATCATTGGGCAGCGGCGTAACTACAATTTTCGTTTCGAGTTTTGTATCTCTTTAAAATTTATTTCGCTGACTGTTGCAATTTAAGGTAATTATTATGTACCTCAGGGGTAATTTTAACACCTCGACACCATCGACAAATATCATCACACTTGCCGAAAACAAAAACGAAATAAAAACAAAAGACGAGATACTATCTGTGAATGCGAAAATCACATCAGCGCGCTTCTTAGAAAGCTTTCAACACCTTCTGTGTGGTGTGGTGTGGTGTGGTGTGGTGTGGTGTCGCGGTTAAGACTGTAGCGGCGCGATCACTGATCAACCAACAGAAAGCAGCAGCTTCAACAGTGAGAGTGCGTATTACTTCACGATCATCATTATCATCATCATCACCACATCGTCGCTCTGGGGCACGTTTAAACACTCTCCAGTTATTTTCGCACCTCGACAATATTTTTTCGCACTTCGTAGCTTCTAATTTGGTGGTGGCGTGGTGTATATACCGCGCGTATATTTACCACGCACGTTCTTTTTTTTTCTGTACTGTGTACATCTTTTTTTTTTTTTTTTTGTATGAATGTATGCGTTTTTCATACCTTTTTGCTACTTTGTTGGTGAAGATATCTGCAGAAATTCATCAGCAATTTTTTTTTTGTTACTGCTGTTGTTGTTGTAGTCTCTTGAATCCTGCGTATCCTGTCAGCACTTCGGCGCTTTAATTTCTTTCTCACAACTCAACATGATTTCGTATTTTTAGTGTTTTTTGGCTGATTTTTGAAGGTGTCAGCCAGCCAGCCAGCCAGCCGCGGTCGTAGTTGGTGCATTCGGAATTATGATGAAGCGATTCTTTACATCATATTGACGCAATTATCGCCACGCGCGTAAATTACCGTTATTATGTGTGATCGTGCGAATTTATACTTGTTGTACGCCGTTACTAATGCAAGATGAAACAGATTTTTCCGGACTGTGATTGCAGTTAATTTACGTTTTCTGTGATAAATCTGAACTCAGTGTTAAATATTTTCACTCTTTTTTTTGTTAAAGGGGAAAAAACTGTATTATATGAAAAGTAAAATTTATTAAAATACATTTTATCAGTGATATTCAATCACACTTGTGTATTGTATTCGATTATATTCACTTACATATGATCAGTTGCGATTTGTATCTCTGAGGTGTTGAAATTGGGTGTGTCAATTATGTTGACATTTTTTGAAAGCGCAAATATGATTATAAAGTTTCACTGAAATATTCCGCTTGAATACAAAACTTTTACTTTTTATGTAATATTTTTCTCATGTCTTTTTTACACGAAAACATATTCTTCTTGGCCTTGATCTGCGGAACACCCATAAAATAGTTAATAAATGAGCTGTCATTGAACTTGTCGTTCCAACTATCAGCATATAATATCAAATATCCTTTTCTTTTATGTAGGTACTTATATATATTTGTATCCTTTGAATAACCTTTTGCTGTGTTTGTTTTAATTCATAGATTTCACTTTTATGATAGGAAAAAATATGTGTCGCAATATTGCGACCGCAATGTCGGAAATTTGTTGCTCGTATTTTTGTCATGTACTGGTTGTGTTTTACTTTTTCCTTAAGATCGAGATGGATCAGGATGGCCTACTAAATAACGTTTACATTGCCTTGAAATTATGTGTACATTTATATGTGTAAAGTGCATTTTCTCAAGGGTGAAAAACGTGATCGTCAGCCAGGAATGTTTTTGGAATTGATATTGATTTTACACTTGTCGTTATGGTTTAATATTCATTCGGTAGCTGGTAGTAATGATGGCTCATAAAATGTTGAATTAATTGATTTTTCTCATTGACAGAATTGATGATCCCACCAATTGAAAGGAATTGATTTCAAATAGCAATAGAGAGTATTGATGAATACTCATATCGGGAAACAAAATTAGGATTTGTTGCACTTTCTGGTTAAAATTTAGGTCTCTCTTAGTTCCACAAGGCTAATTTAACAGGGTGGAGTCATTTAAGAGAGCTCGCTCAATTTTTTCAAACTGTAAATAGAGCAATCAAAAAAAAAAAAATTTGCAGACTCAAAACCAAATTCAAAACCATGTGCAATTTTGACATACAGCTTTTGCTCTCTGAGGTAACTTGAATTGCATTACTTTTTCTTACTTTCTCTCTCCATTTGCTCCGTCTCATCTTCGCATACTAATAGCATCTTGATACAAACACTATCAATTTTACATATATAGAGAGGGAGAATCCCTATTCTAATTAATTACATATAGCTGTGGTGAAACTGAAAACAGTTTAAGTGTATAACTACGTTGGGTTAGTTTGATGATATCATAGAAAGAAACTATAGCAATTTTTCAGAATATATTGTATTCAAGTGAAAGACATTCTTGAAATATTATTCATAATTCCACAAAGAGTTTAAAAATTCGATCCAGTTTGATATTTAAGCTGTTTTTTAGTTTCACCACAGATATTATGTTGAAAATGTTTGTGATTTTGTGTAGGAGTTTCTCTTTTTGTGGTCACTGTGGGTGGTAGTGCGTTGGACTGCTGCGCAGAGTGTCCGGGGGAACAGGCAAAATCAAAAAGTAGAAAAAATAATTTTTCTACACGGCACCACCTCTTGGCAGGCAATGGCAAACCTACAAGAGTAAAAATTGCTATGAACAGCTTTTCACTTCGCCGTTCGGATCCGGCATTAAACTGTAGGTCCCTTCCATTCATGTACAAATATAAGACGCACAACATGAGTGGATGCGAAAAGCTCGGCCTAGGCCCTCCATGGGCTGTTGTGCCATTAAAGGTAAAGTAAAGTAAGTAAAGTTTCTCTTTTTCTTTGCTGCAAACATTTTCACTCTAAATCGCGTAAAGAATAATTAAGCAAATTCTTAGTGCGTGAAGATTTTTGAAAATATGTATGGTATTATACTCAGGTTTTGGTGTTAGTTGATACCGAAGTTGCAATGCATTCGATTACCATCTTAACCTAACCACTTGTTACAAATGGCTCATCGAACAGTTTGGAATTTCTTGCCCGGTACCGGTTTCGCATTTCGGAAAACCTAGTATAGCATAACTTAACCTGTTGTACCTATCAAGTTTTCCTGTTATGTCTGCACCTGGCAACATAAGGTGAAAACCTTAATAGGTTCAACGGAACTCAAGTTTTTCGGGTTTGTTGAAAACTACCTTCTTTGTATAGCAGCCAATCTCACCGCGGGTGTTCGGCTTCGATTGGGTATTTCAAGTAGAATGTGTTTTCATCTAGTTTGAATATGTGTAGATACTGTTTAAAACCCGCTGCCCCCTGAATAATTGGGTGATGTAATACCCAATCTACTTCAACATGTTTGTACTCCATCTATGTTTATCCATACTGGAATATTAGGAATAAGTTAAAAGCGCAGCGACCCAATTCCGACTCCAAAATGGTACTATGTCTCTATGCTTTCTTTGTCGTTCTCGTAGATCAATCTGCAGATTTTCTATAAAGGTGATCCATTTCGTTTCAGAATAGATATTTGAAAATTATATCATCTTTGAGGTATTTTTCCCTGACTAATATTAGAAATCTAGATTAAATTAGGTCTTCTATTATAAATATTAATTTCAAGATTTTTAAATTACAAGAGCAACCTGTACTTGTTCTAGTAAAAAAATATTTAGTTATACTTATACATGATCACAACCATTTCCTTGAGTATTAAATACTACGACGGCATCATTTTAAACTACCCCGATCTATGAAAATAGCTTAAAGTTTCTCGTTTTTCACAACAGATGGCATGAGTTGTGTCTTATTGGAAGCATGCATAGATCTTATTCTACTAAGATGTAATAATCTAATAAGAACACTATAAAAAATCCTTTAAGACATATACCATTTTCACATTAAAAAACATCCCTTAAAATATCCTTTATCACATATTTGTGTGAAGATTAAATAGCCATTAATAAAAATATCCCTGTTACATCAAAGTTATTAAACATCCCTTAAAATATCCTTTATCACATGCATATTTCTTTGAAGACGAAACAGCCCTTAATAAAAACATCCCTGATCAACTTAAAGACAAACAACAATTTCCCAAAAGAAATAAAAGACAGAGACAACTATAGTGTCACAGTTATTGTACTTTATAAGAATAACTACCTGTAGAAAATTTAATTTATATAAATAGGTACATACGCACACAAGGATCTTTCACAAGTTATCTTTCCATTTTATGTTGGCTTATGATTAATTAAGAATGAAAGTAAGGAAACTGAAAATGATGATTGAACAGTAGTTTGTATGTATTACAAAACGGTAGTTAATTTTTCAGTTAACTTGTAGTTATTTGAAATGAAAACAAAACCGCCATAAAAATCAATTAATGAAAAGGACACGAAAAGCATTTCACAATTTTTAGCAGTTATAGAAAAATCAATTTATAAAAGAAAACACCTCCAAAATAAAAACAGCATTTATGTTAAAGCAAGGAGAAAGGATTACAGCATGCAGTATTGAGTTAAACGACTCAGTGAATGAATGGAATGAATGAAAAAGGGTTTTTTATTTTCTGGAGCATGCAACTAAATAAAAACGCATTTAATTTGTAGGTGTTGCAGTGATGACGCAAAGCATTTTCAAACACAAATTTCTTTTTAAAAGGATTTTAATTGAAAAATTATTATTGAAATGAAAAAAAATAAGAAACAGAAACAGAAAACCATCAGAAATACATTAAAATTTAATTTTGTGCTTCATTTCTTACTTTAATTTAATACAAATCTTAATACTCGTAAGAAATAATTACATATTTTAGTTAGGAATTAAAAGCGCATTGCAGATGTTTTCACTTACTTACATACATATAATTATTTTCGTTTATAATATAGGAAACCTTCTCTACTTTCACAATATATATACTTATGTATGTATGTGGTTATTTATTTAAGATTTGATAAGATTTGAAAGAACTTTTAGTACCTAGTAATTTCATTCAGTTGAAATAGATTATTTCAACATATTGCGTCATATAAAAAGTAACCACGGTTTTTCATTGCAAGATGCTGTTGGTACCCACAAATCTGGCAACACTAGTCCGATGTTTCGAAGGTTGTATTTCGGGATACATTTTGTGTGATGACAGTTGTGTAATTGGTCGCTAGTGTAAAAAGTTACATTGACTTGAAAATGAGTGAAATATTTGAAGAAATATGTTATGTTATGTTTCATTACTATAAAAAATGTAAAACCGCTTCAAAATCATGCCGAAAAATTTGTGCGGCTTACGGTGATGATGCTGTGAGTGAACGCCGTACCCAGGATGGTTTGCTCGATGCCGTTCCAGAAATTCCGATATCAAAGATGGACTGAAGCCGATGAAATGCTGCAACTGGTGGAGCAAGATCAACACGCAAGCTATCAGGAGACAGCGGAGGAACTAAACATCAATCACATGACAGATTTGTGGGTACCAACATCATCTTGTAACGAAACATTACATTACCCAAAACTTACTTCCATGCTAAATATACCAACCAAACAAGACATAGAAAGATACTCGTAAATCCTATCATACTTCAGAATATGCAAATGATTTTAATATTACGAAAAATGTATAAGTATTATTATCAAAACCATATACCCTCTATGTGACTGTTTACACTGGCGCAAGCATGAAATACTGTGCGAGAGAGAAAGTTAGAAAAATAAGGTAATAAGACAGAGAGCGCAAAACTTCTAGCCCTTTCCTACTACCTTTCTTGTCTACCTGTCTCTCTCTCGCATAGTCTTTCACGCCAGTATAAACAGTAATTATGCAGATTTTTAGACAAATATGTGCCAACAACTCGGGAAATGATAAGCCCAGAGAGGCGAAGCAAATGCTAAAATGCTGAACATTCCTAACGAACAACTCTGCCTCAGACGGCAAAGTTGAAGGAGTTCAAATGAAAATTGCTACTCAGAGAGTTTTAAAATTCCGCGTTAAAGTAAATCATTTCACAATCACTTTTTAGCGATTCAAACCAGTCTGAATATATATACAAAGATCCGATTATGCTTTCTATATCTTAACTAACTGTTCATCTCAGTGCCAGGACCAAATACCCCCACCAAAGAAAATCCATGATTTTTACTAACTTAGAAAATTGTGGGTGCTGTAGAAATTCCTGCTCAGTAGAAATTCCTCTTTTCGAACCCGTAGTCAGTGATCGCCGTGCTTAGTTGGTAATGCGTTGGCCTGCTACGCAGAGTGTCTGGGATTCAAATCTCGCCACAGGCTAAATCAAAAAGTAGAAAAAAAAATTTTTCGGTTCTGCACCACCTCTTGGCAGGCAATGTTAAACCTACAAGGGATAGAAAAACTTTTTGAATTGATAAATAATCGGTAACTACGAGTAATTCAATAATTATTGAAATGAAAGTAAGTTTTAAAGTAAGTAGCTAGGTTCAATCGCATTTGTAACTTATACTGAATGACGTATCTGAAATTTTAGCAAATTTCATATGCACTTATGCAACATTTCATGATGACGCATTTTGATGTGCTCTTTAATCCATTCCAAACAAGTGTGGCAGTTGCCGTTGCAGTCTTACGGCTTAGACCACATTGACACTGACCATGCGCAACAATATTTAGATTCAGGATCATGCAAAAAACTCATAATCAAAATCAAAAAGCTTGAATTCGATTAAATAAAAAAACATATAAAAATAAAATCTAATCGAAAAAAGTCACTAGCGGACAATTTGCATGCGGCGAATGCATACACACATGCACGCGTGCATACATACTCGTAAAAATATAATTCTTATACGCAATTGCAGCTGTCCCGTATATTTGTTTGTGATGACGGCGATGGCGATGATGTTGATGATGTTTTGTCGATGTTTGTTCTGCAATAGTGGCGTTATTTTTATTGTTGTTTTCAAAGTTGTGGACACGCACGCGCTGCAAATATACCCGGCAAACAAGAACGGATTAAAATGTTCATGTTTCTAGCCAAACAGATTATAAATATTTCTGAGCCCTAGTGCTGTACTAGTAAAGAGACTAGTACAATATTATGCGAGATATGAGCAAGGTTACTTACTTACTTTTAATGGCACAACAGCCCATGGAGGGCCTAGGCCGAACTTTTTCTCATTCACTCATGTTGTGCGTGTTATATTTGTACATGAATGGAAGAGACCTACAGCTTAATGCCGAATCCGAACGGCAAAGTGAAAAGCTTTTCATAACAATTTTTACTCTTGTAGGTTTGCCATTGCCTGCCAAGAGGTGGTGCCGTGTAGAAAAATTATTTTTTTTCTACTTTTTTTTTATTATTTTTATTTTGCCTGTGCCGAGATTCGAACGCCGGACACTCTGCGAAGCAGTCCAACGCATTACCACTACGCCACAGCGACCACTTATGAGCAAGGTTATGTTCAATAATAAACGCTGTTCTTGTTTGACGTTACAGTTTGCACCGACTGTATCATCGGGACAACAAGTAGCTACCGAATGGTGCACTCGTATATTAAGCTGGAAATGCGCAGAATATTTGGTTTATTTTTCAAATACTCTGATATTCGTGTCCTTGTATATACAGAGATGAAGGTCAAACAACAAATTAAATATACAATTTTATTATTAAACCAACTGCTCCAACGTAACTAGTTTTTGTACTAGTGTACTGGAAGAATCTATAACTAGTCGGTTATCTCATGATTTGACTAGACATAAACTCACACATGATTATATGCGATCCATTGATTACAGGGCATGCTGACACACACACACACCCCCACATACTCGTAGGTACATTCGTGCCTGCACACATGAATGCGCCACAAGCCAAAAGTCACACCAATCTCCAGTCAGTCACATCACCATAATCATAATCATAATCATCGTCAAGAACTTTGCGTTTAGCAGTCAGTCGCCAAAATCCAAGTTTTATTAATATGCGAAATTGTTGTGTAGATATTACGCGTGCGCGCGCACTTGCAAATTACTTCGTCTGTCCGTGCATCCTGAGCCGGTTCGTCCAGCGTCTTCGTCGTTTACGTCAACGTCTGCCTGAAGACGTTAAGTCAAAGTAATTCGGCGATTATGTTGCACTTTGTAATGTTAATTTCATTTCGGAATATGCTCATATGTGCGCCTGCGTACATCAGACATTGTATGATGTTTGATCGTTTGTAGACACTTGTCATTTGTTAAGTTGCCAGTTGTGCTCATGATCATTTGACATACGTAAGTAGTATGATGTGCGGCGTGGGGGAGTGTAGGCCGGTATATGAATGCAAGAATTGCTGGCTGGGCTTTTCGCTTGGATATGAATTCATAATTCATAAATAAGCAAATTGCATGTGTGTGTATGTATTTTTCTGAATCCGTTGTTTTGTGATAGGAAGCACGTGTCAAATGTGGACAGTTAATGCAACACTTTTATTTAGCTTTTTTTCGCCGTCACTGTTCGCTTTGCATGAAAGTCAAGGACAAGGTTATGTAGGAGTCCGTTGTTCGATTAAGGGTACATATCATGAATTAAATTACAAATTGGTACGTGATTAAAGAAACATATAGGGAGTGATGAAATTTGCATATTTCTACATTATTCATTCTTGCACTTCATTAGTACAGTGTTTTTGGTGTTTAAAGGATATTTTTCCATTGGGAAATACACAGAGAAGCTAAGTATGTTTTCACTAATGTGACTGTAGCAACAAAGAACAACAGGAAACTGTAACTCTATCTACTATGCGAAGGATTTATATATGAAAAAAATTTCAAGTTACTGATGTGAAAGTATCGGTGACTCATATTCAGGTTTGACTCTTACTTGGCTCCTTAAAATCACTCAATTATTCAAATGGAGTAAGATAGAGGAACAAGTAAAACAACGACTTAGATCTATAATTAATTAATTATAATTTTCTGAACTGCAAAAAAAAATAAAACTTAAAATAAAAAGAAAGCTCTTATCAACATGAAATTATTCCAGTTCTTAATAAAAATCACATGCCCACTTTTCACTACTGCCTCCTATAACTTCATCTTTATCACTCTTTTTTTTACTATTTTCCTAAAGTTATTTTGTATTACAAATAATATTGTATTTATTAAGAAAATATCTCACTTTATTACCTTTCACATACTCTACTGCATCTAAATTTGCAAGACCTGATAAAGTTCTCTGTTTTTCATAATTTTTTTAAACTGTTTACACTCAGTCACATAACAAAAATCACAAACTAAACAAATCGTTTAATAAAATTACACAGAAAAATTGTGAGTGATTTTTCAAGAAGCCCAGGTCAAGAACTCCATGCATGTCAAAGACAACCTGTCGAATTTTATCGCATAGTGCTTTTTGGCATAATAGAGTTTTGATTAAAATTAAATAGGTAACTATTTCAAGTACACATATTTTGCTGCATATGAAGACAATCTGACTGTAATGACTGACGTAAGTGAATAAATTTGTTGCCGACACAAGTGTGATTCAACCTGCCACAAAGCAAAGCCAGACACCTTCCTCTTCGAAGTTGCAATTCATACTGAAAATACTTAGAGGAAAGTATTCACTTGCAAGGACTTAGAAAACGGAATCTATTCAATAAAAAGAAATAACGATTTCAGTTTTGCTTTCTATAAAATGTAAAATAAAAGGACTTCAAAACAAAAACAACAAAAAAATGTACCCAAAAATACCTAAGAAATCTAAAGGAAAAAAAAATTATTTTTTTTGAAAAGGATCAGATATCCTTTTTATGTCAACTATACTACACTATACAAGATACATAGGTTATTGTATACAATTCTATGGCCACACTACTACAAATACACACTCGTATATGGACCAAGAATATAAGTATGTACATAAGTATGTATGAATTCATTCACATAGTGTACATAAGACTTAAGATTTTCTTATGTGCCATGGCAATAATAATGAAAAGCAAAAAAAGAAAGAAAATAATAGTTCAAATAGTTTTCTTCTTTTCATTTAAAGTAAAAAAAAGAAGAAGAAGAAACAGAAATAAAATCTTTCAATAGCCGAAAAAAACCAATAGCAAAATACATAGAAAAGAAAATTGTGAGAAAGTAGGTAATGGAAATTTGTGCAGAATGCAGCACAGAAATAATATGAGAAAATTAAAGAGCATAAGAATGTGTTAGTGGTCGCCGTAGCGTAGTTAGTAGTGCGCTGGCCTGCTACTTCGAGTGTCTCAGTGTCTCAGTGTCTCAGCACAGCCAAAATCAAAAAATAGAAAAAACTATTTTTCTACACGGCATCAGCTCTTGTCCGGCAAACAAGAGAAAAACTTGCTTAAGAAAGCTATTCACTTCCTGGTTCGGATTCGGCATAAAACGGTAGGTCCCCGTTGTACATTCCATTAATGTACAAATATATCGCGCACAACATGAATGGATGCGAAAATCTCGGCCTAAGCCCTCCATTAAAAGAAATAAAGAAGGAGAATTAGTCAAAGAGAAGCAGAAGAGTAATTGTACATTTTAGAAAATTTAACTTCCATTAACAGTGCGCTGTTAAACTTATTACAGAGCTAGGTGCCGTAGAACATTCATAGATAAGAAACCAGAAGCTAGTAAAGGGTTTTTCAATAGGGAAGTTTATGAACGAGTGACGTTTGGAAACATCTAAAAAGTTACTACCAAAAATCTGAGCAACTTTAAGAGCGCTTATTCCAATTTTCTCGTCAGACAGGCTCTCCTGTATTCATATTCACTATTGTATATTTCTGTGCCATTGAGGCAATGCACCGGTCGAAGTACCGAAAATATCGCAGCCGTAAGAGCTTCAATTCAAAATGAGCCAAATCAATCGATTCCATGCCGTTCACAGGAATTGGAATCTCTCAGTCCACATTGTGAAGAATTTTGTGTAAATATTGGGTTTGTACACCCTTACAAGATCAAAATTCATACAAGAAGTGGAGTCTCCTGATTATTTGAAGCACCGAAACTCCTTCGATTGGGCTCTGTTTGAAGAAAATCATCTACAGTGATGAAGCTCACATTAATGGCTTAATGGCTTTGTCAATAAGCAAAATATGCTTTATTGGATAGCAACAAGCAGCAACTCACATGTGCTTCAAGAGACTCCATTGCATCCACAAAAAGTGATCGTGTGGTGTTGATTTCATGCTAGAGCGTTTTTTTTGTCTATGAAAATGATGACCATGTTACGGTCGTTTGAGTTCGCTATCGTGGAATTTTAGAAGGCTATTGACATCAGTATTATGTGGTTGCAACAAGATGATGCCACATGCCACACACTTGAACAATTGATATATTGAAGTAGAAGTTCGGTAATCGTGTCATCTCGAGAAATGATCGAAGGCATGAGTCAAATGGCTCATGCCATTTGACGCCGCTGGATTTCTTTTTATGGAGTTACGTTGAGTCTTCGGTTTATGCCAACAAGCCGACAATGTCCGAGTAGCTCAGGAATATTATAGAACGCGAAATTGCCAACGTTCCAGCCGATATGTGTGGAAGAGAGGTGGAAGATTGGCTTAAGAAATAGAAATGCAAATGGAATGGAGTGGTTTAGTTTTAGCCCAATGATGATCATTTTCTCTGCAGTTATTTTAGCTGTACATACTAAATTTGGTTCCATTTGCTTCGCCATTATCTTTGGCATATTACTTTTATTGGAGTGGCTTTAGCTCAATGTGAACAATTTGCAGAACAGTTGATTAAGAGACTATTTCAATGATGTCTATTGTCTATCGAGTTTTGTTTGTTCAGTTCACTATGGAATTGCTTTCAATATCATTGTTTGAATATTTCACTTGTTTGGGAGATACCACGCCCCCGTGATCGATTCTGCTCATTTCAGAGGTTAACTTCTTCCTGACAATAACAAATGCCTGTATCAGGTTTGGGTTGGGTTTGGATAAGTTTCCCTCGAGTTACCTTGTACTGAGACAGACGAACGGGAGGGCAAACGGGAATAAATCGGCTCAGCTATTCACGCTGATCATATATATATACATATATATGTATACACCTACGACATAAATATATTAATGGGAGTTACAAGCAACCGTTACTCGATTAAAACCAACATACCCTGTACACAGAATAGAATGTGTACAGCATAAAAATTCTCTTGCAAACATAGTTACTCGTACATGATAATTTTAATTTACCTTTTATTTACCTTATTACATTTTTCACTCTCTCTCTCTCTCTCCACATCCCATAAGTCCTTAACATAAAAATATCAATTGCTCACTGTTAAAACGAACTTGTTTAATATGCTCTCTCTCTCACATTTTTACTTCTTCACAATGTTACACACTCACACACACATGCATTAATATTGCTCTCATACACCATCACTCGCGCGATCACTTGTGGCACCATGAAGATTTAACCCTCTATGCTCGCTCGCTTGTTCGCTCTACCTGCAAGTAGAGCACTACAAGAACGATCAACATATCAACAACCAGAGCAACATCATACAGCAGCAACGTGCGTTATATCCTACACATACATACACAAGCCACAAAAGCAGAGGTACACACATAGCACGAAGCATACTTAAGGGCCTGACAGAGGACGAAGGGAATCATTCTGAAATCTGATTTCAAGCTGTAAGCGGCAAATTAATTACTCGTACCTACCAAATTTACAAATATTTATAATTTTACGCGCTCAGTGTGTTGCATTAACTAAAACTCTAAGAACAAAACAAATAGTGAGAACTCATTCTCTTTATAATATAAAATAAACTAGTGAATTTAAATCAAAAACAAATATATCAAAATGTCCACTGTCTGCTTAACTCAAAGAAGTTATCAACAACAAAATCATTATCAACTATTGTTGCTGCAACAGCAGCAACAGCACCTGCAATTAATTGCGCCAGCAGCCCAGAAAACAAAAATTCTAGGCAACAGCAATCTCCAGAATGTGCAGCCTTCCAGCAGTGCAATGCTGGTATTGCCGAAAAAGAAATACACCTACTCAGCGATGCCCTTCGGTCAGCAGCCGCTAGCCTCAGTGGAACGGCGCAATCAACGTGAGCGTAATCGTGTGAAGCAAGTGAACAATGGCTATTCGAATCTTCGGCAGCACATACCGCAAACCGTAATCAATACGCTGTCGAATGGTGGACGTGGGGCCAGCAAAAAGTTGTCCAAAGTTGATACGCTACGCATAGCAGTGGAATATATACGAGGACTGCAACAGTTGCTGGATAAAAGCGAGTCATCAGCATCCAATTCAACAAGAAATGTCCGTACAGTATACGACGATGCAAGCAATGACAGCAGCAATTATGACTTTGTTACCTCTAACGATGATGTTCAGCGATTTCACCAGCCTGCACATTCTGAAGCTCCTACATCACCGGCCTCTTCGTATGGTGATTCTGATCTATCGACTGGTGGTCTGCATTACTATCAACCACTGAAATTCGAAAATGAACCTGAACAACAGCAACAACAACAACAACAACAACAACACCAACATGAAACTGAATTCAAATTTGCCACAGATATCCAGAACTATGAACTAATGCCGATGGATAATGATATTGATCGATATGAAAATCATAAAAATCAGGAAGTGCTGAACTTAATTTCAATGTTGCAGCAAGAATAACCAGCAACCTGTAACTCAACCATATCTCACTCATCCACCCGCCTTTCAACAAATTTACTTTGGCTAGTAGATACCATTTTGTTCCTGTTTCAGCGAATTCGATGTTCGATGTTTTCGTTGAAAACTAGTCAAGGTGTAAATTTTTTTTTTTTTTTTTTTTTTTTTTTTTAATATAATATTTAATTTAAGTGCCTTGAGTATTAATTATTTTTAAGCTTATTTATATTAACTACTCAAAATGGAAGACAATGATTTAAAATTATAGCTATAAGTTTAGGTTAAGCAAACATGGATTGTACTGAACTATAATTAAGTTAAATCGATTAGTCGATTTGCTTATTACTTATATTATATACTCGTATATTTTAATATATTTTGTATACATGAATCATAAATTTCTGGTGTGTTTTCAATTTACTTGTAGGTGTTTTCGGACGGGTAGCTTTAACACTTTGGTTGAAATTGACGGCGTGGGTTATAGATTGTATATTTTAGCTGATGAACTTATTTTAAAAGTGTAATCTAAGATTCTCTAGCAATATTTCTCAGTGGCAATTACATCGATCTGGTTGAAATTTCTATCAAAACAAACCTTACTCGTACTCGTATGGTAAATGCATTGGGGATTGCTTTATCATTCGAAGATAGATCGAATTTATTCTTAAAAATATATTGATATGCATTCCATCGATTTCATGGCTGGGCCCAAATTTCTAAATTTCAACTCTCAATCATTAAATTCAAAGCCGAACACGATTATTTAAAAAAAATTTAATCAATGCTTGAATTAGGAACATACTTAATCAGTAATACGAATTATAATTTCATAGGTGCTGACTGAAACCCCAACTGAATGTTTGATAAGATTGAAAGAGATTGACCGAAGTCAAAAATATTTTCTATTCTCACGGTTTAAAATGAATTGAGGAATTGAGGAATTGAGAATACAATCAGGAGTGATATCGCACTAAAAGTTTGCTATATATGTAATTATCCATCTTATTTTATATACCAACGAATTAGATTCAAAGTCGATCAGTGTTTAATTAACTGACCCCACCTCGTTGGCCTAATGAATGAGTGCTAGTCTGGAGTTCCAGTAGGTGATAATTTCATAAGTTGAAAAATGTTTGGCCACCTCAATGTTCTTATGAATCAGTACCAGTCTCAGGAACGACTACCATACAGTGAATGAACCGACGTATGTTGGAATTGGAAACGCCTTCAGTTGCTGAGTGGCAAACAATTTGAAGTTCTACTACTTAGAAGGAACGATCGCCATGAGGGACCAGTAGGAGATTCTTTAAAAAGCAGAATTACGAAAAATTTATACCGGTTTCTAAGATTAAATAGCTGGGTTATATTTCAATTGCAGATGCATGTCTTTGGAACATAAGACTTTAGAACATAACCAACTGACACCGCGTGCTTTCTACAGACCATACTCAGTGACAATCATTGGAAGATCAATATAGTAAAAATAAAATAACAGTCTTGAGGAATTTCTTATCAGTGGAGGTAATGGGTTTTGTAAATCTGTATTTTCTAGTTCGAATTCACCAGCTGATCGTTTATACCGAAAAAATTTAAGCTGAAGCTAACAGTTTATCTTTATTTTTTACCTTCAAAGTTTTTCAACAAAACCAAAGTGATCAGTGATCAACAACCTTCACAAAAAAATAATAGGAGATCATTTGAGATTAAAAACGGAACGGATTAGTCTTACGGAACGGTAAGACTATGTCAGAATAATGTATCGTCAAACCTAATTGATCGATTTCTGAGCTTTATCATAGCACAGCAACTTCCATTGTTTGTTTCTATTTATCTGGACTATATTCATTACAAATATGAGTTCTTTGCTTTTGATCTAGTTTATCATCCATAACTCACAATTTTGAGTTTCTCTCCTTTCTATTGCCATTCCATTAAGATTTTGCATATATTAACTGACTGTACTGCACGATCTCTTCATGCTATATCCGGCGAAAAAACGTGTGCGCGTACTGCAATGCAAATTTACAACATGAAAATGCATAACACTTGCGTGCATATAAAAATATTTTGCATAATTGAAAGGACGATCGTGTTACTTACGTAATAACTTTGAATATACACATTCAATTATTACCTGAGAAGAAAAAAATCAGGAAAACCAGAAATTCAAAGAAACCAAAAGAATTTCAATTTCGATTTGCTTCTTTGTGACATAAATTTTTTGCTGAAGGGTTCGTGTGGAATTGTACGCATATGGAATATAGCATAATTTCAATGGCAAAATCAAGGAGACAAATACGAGACGAGAAGGACATTCCGGCATTGTTTGTTATATTTTGTTGTTGTCGTCTTTAGGTTGGGTGTTGATTTCACTTTCGCATTGAAAGTAGCATTTTTATTATTACAAAACAGGCAGACATTCTTGCACATTAAATGTGTTCCTATTTTTGAGTTTTTTGCACTTACTTTACTGTTTTGTTGTTGTTGTTGGTTCATTTTGTAATAGGGTGTATACATATTTATGTCCTGCTTGGCACACGCTTCTAAATTATTTGTTGTATGGCTGATGGATGACTGGTATGGTTAGTTTTGTTGATAAGGGGTAGGTAGGTAGCTGTTGCTGTATTAATGTGTGGACGCTCCCTGTTTCTACTACCGGAAATGCATTAGTAAGCAAATTATTGCCGAAACCCAAACGCTTTTTGTTGGACAACTTTTTGTATTCAGTGTTATGTAGTTTAGTTTGTTGCTGCTTACTGGGTCGCTCGGTCGCTTACACGTGGTCCTTGTTTGGATCTACGAGGCGTGACTGGCTACTTCCGTTTTGTTTCTCTCTGCCTCCCTGTATTTATTATAATTTTATTACATCCGGTTTTCTCGTACACGCTTTATGCGCGTGCGTCACTTACTCATTTGCATTTAATTCTTGTGCAATATTATTTATTTTTTTAAATTTGCTTATTGTCAATCAAGCTCTATGGTATAGCGGGGAAGAAATATATATGATTCATAAATACTTATTTGTTTAAAGCTCAAATAAGCACAAGATTTGAATATGGGGCACACATTATTTCCGAGAAAATTTAATGTTCTCACTTTAAATCTGTTTTTCTGGTTTTTGGTCTGAGTTTTGATCTGAATTTTGCTCTCACTTTTGGTCTGCATGTTGCTTGATCGAAATTTTTGTTTAAGTTTTGAGTGTGGTTGCTGTGGCGTAGTGGTAGTGCGTTGGACTGCTACGCAGAGTGTCCGGGGTTCGAATCTGGGCACAGGCAAAATCAAAATCAAAAAGTGGAAACAAATAAAATTTCTGCACCACCTCTTGGCAGACAATGGCAAACCTACAAGAGTAAAAATTGCTATGAAAAGCTTTTCACTTCGCCATTCGGATTCGGCATTAAACTGTAGGTCCCTTCGATTCATGTGCAAATATAACACGCACAACATGAGTGGATGCAAAAAGTTCGGCCTAGGCCCTCCATGGGCTGTTGTGCCATTAAAAGTGAAGTAAGTAAGTTTTGATCAGAATTAAAATTTGAGTTTTGGCTTGGATTTCGACTTGAATTTGAGTGTGAATTTATGTCCCAGTATTGGTCTGTCTTTTGATCTGAACTTGGATTTCGTCTCTGATTTTTAGACTAATATTTGGTTAGATTAGTTTGGAATTGAAGAAGAGTTTCAGTCTGATTTTTTATTTAATTTTTAGTTAATTTTTAAACTGATTTTCGGTCTAGTATTTGGTTTGATTTTTTATCTGAATTTGATCTGATTTTTGGCTAATGTTTGATCTGAATTTGGTTTCAAATATTCGGTACGATTTTAAGCTGAGTTTTTGTAGTATGATTTTTGGTGTGATATTTAATCAGAAGTTTGGCCGAAATTTAAATTTTCTGATTTTTGATCTAATATTGATCTATGTTTTGGGTTTGAATTTTGATCAGAGCTTTGACCTACATTTTTTGTCTGGTTTCAGACAATATGAATTTCGATCTGATATTATGTCAAACTTTTGTTCCAATACTTGGGTATGAACCGACCCCGGTTCCAACGCTAATTACTGCAGCTCTTAAGTTTTAAAAGAATATATTTGAAATCTGCACAGGATTGGTTAGCTTCGCTATTATTGTTTTGAATATTAAAATTATCTTATATTCCAAATTATAATACTCTAACTCTCAAGCCCAAATCGAAATTATTTACTGCGTACAACAGATCAAAAGTATTTGTTGAAGGTACTTCATATAACTGACTTGAATTTTGCTGCAGCCGTTTAGCGTCCATGAATTTTCCGCAAGTATCTCGAGACATTTTTTTGATCCTAATGGAATCACCAAGTATATTTAAGGTAAGCAACTAATCAGCGACTGATCAGCAAGATTGTAAGGAGGCGTTCGATTCAGCACTCTCTACTTGCTTGAAGGCATTAATTTCCAAATTTGTGTATACTTTTGTGTACATAGCTGTGCACTACCTGCAATTCAATGCAAAATTCATACTTAACAACAAATAAGGTCCAATATTCATTATTCTTTTCGCAAAATAATGAATTGCCCCTCAAGGGTAACAACCTACCGACCTGAATACCAACTAAGTACATACGAGTACATATCCACACAAAAAACACAGTGCTTCTTATACCAAAAAGTACAAAAAGAAAGAAACAAGAGGAAGTGCAGGAAGCACCAAAATAAAATAGGGATGGATTTTCAAAAAAAAAAAAATAGTAATTCAGCTGAAAAAAAATTTGATGTTAAATTTGCGATAATTGTCAAAAAAAAATATACATTTTTTTTGCCTCATCTTCTTCTTTTTGATAGAAAATGTTGAAATTAAATATTTATGTCAGCTTAGAACGGGCATAAATATTCTTCTTATTGTAACCGGATATGAAAGAAGCTTAGGAAATAAAGAACGTACGAACGAACGAACGAACATACAACAAAAGTAGCAATTTTGTTGCTTTAATTCAAGATCTGCTGCCTGTAGGGGTGTATGCAGTAGGTGTCAAAATTTGTACTAAGCCAATGATGTAATGTAATTTTTTACCTATTGCTTGTTTAAGTGCATCATGTGCAATTATTATACAAAAATCTAGCGTTGATCTCTCGAGGCTACGGATATATGAGATCACAGTAGCAGATCTTGCTTACTTATATTTTGTATTGAGTGAAATGTAGCGTGCCAGGAAACTACTTGTTTTCATTAGTTTGTAGTTTTTCATTTATTTAGGAACTATTTTTCATATGTCCCTCGTCATAGTCATTGTCCTTCTTTTTGTCACGGAAGTTCATATTTATTTTGCATTGTCCTTTTGCCGTCACAGCAGATTGCATAGCAGTGCCTGTTACACAAATTTTTATGTTATTATTTTTTTTTTTTTGGATATTTAAAATACTATGTTTGTAGTATGTAATTTAATACTAATGTTATTTTTTAGTACTAGTGAATACTTGTAGCTCAAAGAGACTACCCTGTAGGCAAATATAGGCCAATCGAGCAAATCTAGTCTACTAAATTCACTAGTTTTTAAAGTGGTTGAATACAAATTCTGTGATCCATCACTTAAATAATACAATACTAACTATTCAGTGAAAATATCGTCTTGTAGTTCTCATCTACTTTACAATATTTCTTACTTATATGGATTTTGAAAAAACACTGATTCATATCAAAATGAATTTAAAAAAAAAAAATTTTTTTTTTTTAATTTGTAAAAAACATTGTCTTTATAATGCAATTTGCTTATTATTTATTTATTAATTAATAATTTAATATAGTAATTAATCCTAGTGCAACAAAAACATTTTTAAATTATAGTGGGTACTAGTCACGATCGGAAAAATGCCTTTAATTTTTCCATTGATAACTGGTTACAAATCGGAATTGTATTCTATTGTTCTACGAACTGTTCCGAAAATATCTATCTTTTAACTATTGAAGTTCCATTGGTTTACAAACTATTCCAAAAACATCTATCTCCCAACTAAGCAGTTGAAAAGATATGCGCAAGCCTGTACAACTGACTAGTGCCTAGGAAAACCCAGTGTTAGGTCAACCAGTTCGCGATGACGAAACAAACCAATTAATGTGGTGTTCAGTAAACCAGTTTATCGACTAATTTTAAGCCAGTTGGTTTACCTATAGGGTATCTGCATAATCAAAAATGCCCAGTAAACACTTCCAATAAAAAATTTTTACAATACATACTGAATAAAAATTGTTTTAATATAACAACAATCAACTTGAGACTATTGAAAATATCGGCGAGATAGTTCCAACTCTGTTACTCCATTAGAGTCTAGAAACACACTGTTTTCATAACTTAAGGAAAATTTAATCATTTTTTAATAAATCGCTCTCCTTCGATTAATTTGATCCAAAATATATACGGGCAATAGCAAAATTAAAATAAGTTATCCGTTAAACACTATCATACACCGATCTCTGTAAAATGAATTTATAAATATTACACTTGCTCACTCCTTTTAATGGCGAAACAGAGCTTTTCGCATCCATTCACTTTGTGCGTGTTATATCTGTACATGAATGGCAGGGAGCTATAGTTTTATGCCGAATCCGAACACTTTTTATTTCGCGAAATGCTTTTAATAGGTAATTTTTACTCTTCTAGATTTACAATTGCCTGAGAAGAGGTGGTGCCTGCCGTGTCGAAATTAGTTTTTTCAATTTTGGTGGCGAGAATTGAACTCCAGATACTCTGCTTATCAGGTTAAAGCGCTTCCTAATAAGCCACGGCAACCACCAAACTTTTATTTTCTTTTATTTCGAACTTGGTTGAACTCAGAAAGTGTGAAGTGGATATCTAGTACTTAATATTGAAATTGAAGTGAAATTCCAAAATAAAACCAAAACAAAAATGATATTAAGATTCATGTTCTTTACTTACTTACTTTTAATAGCACAACAGCCCATGGAGGGCCTAGGCCGAGCTTTTCGCATCCACTCATGTTGTGCGTGTTATGTTTGTACATGAATGGAAGGGACCTACAGTTTAATGCCGAATCCGAACGGCGAAGTGAAAAGCTTTTCATAGCAATTTTTACTCTTGTAGGTTTGCCATTGCCTGCCAAGAGGTAGTGCCGTGTAGAAATTATTTTTTCTACTTTTTGATTTTGCCTGTGCTGAGATTCGAACCCCGGATACTCTGCGTAGTAGTCCAATGCACTACCACTACGCCACAGCGACCAGATTCATGTGCAGCACCCCAAAATTACCTTTTATTAAATTTCTTTAGTTATTTATTTATTTGAATATTTATTTATATCTTTCGAAAACCGGCACAACAAAGTTTAAAACCTTATTAGCAGTACCGGCAGCTTGTAGCGTAAACAAGGATTAAATATATGACTTATAATATATATTGCATGACATAAAAATTTTAACTTATGGTGACAATCATCTGGAAGTGCAAAATAAACAGCAAAAGTGCAGTATGAACAAATTAGAACTAAAATTAAACATTTTCCAAACTTTTAGTAAACATTTTCAAAACATAAAATAAACAAGTAAGCTAATGTGAAGCACAAGAATATAAATATAACAATCATTAAACATCTATTCATAAAAATTTTAATAACAAGATATATTTCACTATTTTCTATTACAGCGAAGAAAGGAATAAAGCTAGTTTATATTATTCTTTATTGGAAAAAAAAAATTATACTTCAGTAAAGGGTTAAGATTTGGTGCCCAAACTACATTTGCATTTCCCATGTTTTCTAGAACGTAAGAACTGTAAGGTTGATTGTTTATTGGGTTATGTTCAGTGATATCGGTTTTTACTGATAATAAAATATTTATCCGAAAAATGTTAATTTACCAAAAATTTGTGCATGATAATGAAATACTAAAATATATTGAAAGCAGGCATCCGCCACTGTAACAGAATCTTTTCTTCTGGAGTCATATAAATCTTAATCTGAGTTTACTTAAGACGCCCACTGTCACTGTACTTGAGATTTATTATATTTATGTAGTGCACGAGTACATACGAATCCGTACTACAATTCAGTTGACATATGTGCGCATATGTCAAAATATATATGATTTTGACAATAAAGCAATGAAGCACTCACTTGCGTATGGTCAAGTGAGTTGTGAGGGGTTGAGTTTTTTCTATGTAAGTAAGCAATCTAAACACTTATGCTGCTCCTCCTTTTTCAAATAGACTAACTACTGGTTACCAATTGAAATTTTAAGTGTGCCATTAAAAACTGAAGTAGTTTTTCCATTGAAAAAGAGTTTATTTTTCTTAATGACCTATGTAAGAATCTAAGATCTATGTTCGATACAGTTCGATAGTTAAAATAAATACTAAACAGCAAATAAATTGGCCATAAATTACATACATATTTGGCGCCAGCGATCTTTGATGACTATATACAATTTGGTATACTATATGAAAAGAGTAAAAACTTAAAGAAAATGAAATTTTAATAAAATAAATAATTAATGAGACTTCTTCAATTAGATTGCTAATTTGAAAGCTGAAATTGAATTGAAATCTATAAAATTTTCATAATTTTAACTAATTTTAAATAAAATGTAATGTCGGTTTTTATAACAATTTCATTGCATCAAACTTAAACTACTGGCATGTATTTAATAAGTAGGTACTATTGATGAGTACACTTATGATGCTCTGGCATAATCTTATACTCAATTTAATTATGACATAAGAAAATCTGGTTTAAATAAATTGCTAATTTAATCAGTATACATATATCAACATTTATTATATACTTACTTACATGCATAGTGTATGCACTTACCATAGTTATTCTATGCCGCAAATTCTCAAAGCATAATTCCTGCTCACAGAGCATGGAAATTATGCTCCAAAGTATCCAGTTGCGCATATAAACTGTCAATTACATTTGAGCTACATTTAGAACTTACCTGAGCAAATCAATCTGTATGCCCGTAAAGTTGTCAGACTAGTACTACATACATTCATATGTAACTATTATATACACCTTAGATAGATTCACATATTTACAAAGAATTTTCGCATTTTAGCAAACTGGCTTTCGTATCTACAAGTCGGCAGTTTTAATTTTATATAATTCTAGATGAATGTAAAGATAAATTTAGCTTAGTAAGAATTTAGTTTAGATTTTTTACAACATATACAACACAATCCAAAAATGCTTTTACTACGTTAGAGTACATATCAAAGTCATGAAGAAGTGCATCTGAAAGTAAAAAATGAAGGAAAATTAATATAACCAGGGTTCAGATTTTTATAATGTATAATAAATTTTAAAAATTGCTCATATGAACTAAAATCAAATAAAAAACAAACAAAAAAAAATTAATTTTTTTAAATCACTCTACTTACAAATTTACTTAGTTGGCACTACTTACAACCGATGGTCGGTCTTGACCGCCTCAATAAAACTTCGCCAGTCGCCTCTGCTATGCGCGCGCTGGCGCCAGTTGACAAGGTCAAATGCGGTCATGTCGCCCTGTACCTGATCTTTCCAATGGAGATTAGGACATCGTCTTCTGCGAGTTCCTTCATCGAGGCTCGAAAAAAACACCCTTCAGCCAGCGAAGCCGCTGGATTTTTATACGCTTGACTACTCATAAACGTCAGTGTCGGCGTTCAGCTCATCGTTCCATCTTACGGAGTATCTTCCTCTCGCATGCTCCTAACAGCCTCTCAATATAGATGGTCAATGTCCTCATTTCAGCGCCATACATTAAGACGGGAAGTATGAGGGATCTACAGAGCGTAACACCTGTTGACAAGAGTTAGTCTCCGCTTGATCTCAAAGGTGTTGGTGTTAATTCTGGATCTTAGGTAAACGAAATCTTTGACGACATCAGAATTAAAATTGTGTAATTTTGTCTAAGACGCCGTTAATCTTTGTTTGTTTACACAACATATTTTGCTTGGTCCTCGTTCACCACTAGACCCACTCGACGAGCCTCCATTCTAGATTGGATAATGCTGGGCTGACTTCTCGCGCGTTGGTGCCAATGATATCAATATCAGCAGCGTATACCAGCAGCATGACACTCTTGTAGAAAATAGTGCCAAAGATGTCGATGTTCGCAGCTTGCATTATTTTCTCCAGTATAAGGTTACAAAAGTTATCACTGCGCTGGTGGTGTCGGTCAGTGTCATTTTGCACAGACGAAAGAGCTTTGCAGGGATACGAAAATCAGACATTACGTCGTACAAGTGATCCCTAATCGTGATGTCGAAGGCGGCTTTATAATCGACGAATAGATGATGGGTGTCGGTCTGTTTTTCTCGGGTCTTTTCCAGGATTTGGCGTAGTGTGAATATCTGGTCGATGCTGGATTTACCAGGCCTGAAGTCACACTGATAAGGTCTAATCCGTTTGTTGACGATGGGCTTCAGTCGTTCACACAGTACGCTCGAAAGAATCTTTTACGCGATATTAAGGAGGCTTATCCCACTGTTCCAATCACTTGGCGTACCAAAATGAAGGACAAAATCAAGACCAAAGCTAGACCTAAAATCAGATTCTTCTTCTTTTTTTTCTTTTAATGTTAACATCTCATGGAGGGCCTAGGCAGAGCTTTTCGCATCCACTCATGTCGTGTGTGTCATATTTGGAAGGGACCTACAGTTTTAGGCCGAATCCGAACGGCGGAGTGAAAAGCTTTGCATAAGCAATTTTTACTCTTGTAGATTCGCCATTGCCTACCCAGAGGTGGTGACGTGTAGAAAAATTGTCTTTTCTAGTTTTTGATTTTGCTTGTGCCGAGATTCGAACCCCGGACTCTCTGCGTAACAGACCACTACCACTACGCTACAGCGATCAAAATTAGATTAAGAAATGAAAAAGTTCAAAAAGTTCAAAAATCAATATTCGACAAAAATTCAGTCCAATAGTCAAATAAAAAATCAGATCAAAACACAGATAAAATTTAAACTAAATATTGGTCTAAAATCATACAACATTAATAAAAATTAACTCTGCTTAAAATTCCTATAAAAGAATCAGATCAGAACTGTGGAAAAAATCATACCAAATTCAGACTTAAAATCAGATCGGAGTTGAGACCAAAATTGATACCAAATTTAGACTAAAATTTGCCCCGAAAATAAATGACAAATCAGATCAAAATTTAAACCCAAACTCAAACAAAAAAAAACCAGCCCCCGAAAAAACAAGATCATAAAGCCACACATATAAACAAATCAGAAACACGTTCCATTAACATTACCAGGAGGGCATCAATTAACTGATCCTGAATTTGATTACAGATTTATGGTAATCGAAGTGAATTTTAAATCTTATAAGGTATCATATTTTTGGGAGTGCGTAATGCAGTGTCCTTGCCCCTTGTTCTTTAGTTAAAATTGGAAATGCGCCCAAAACCCGTGCCGTAGTTATCACAAGCGAATCAGGCAATTTTTTTTATGGCACTTTCCAAAAGATCTCAAACACGTTTATCTGCAGTAGGCGTTGAGATTTCGGAATGAAATTCATTATAAGTAACAAGTTTTTACCCGAAAATATACTATTAACATATTTTAACTAATTTTTTTTCTAAACAGATTCTAGTAAAGTAGACTAACATAACTTTTAAGCTTTTCTTAGAAGCTAACAATTAAATAGTTTAAGTCAGCAGAAGCTCGCTTGGTTATTGTCCTATTGTTATAATCTCTCAGCAATTTATCTGCTATAGAACTCAATTGATTTTATTTCAGTTTTGTAATATTTTCGACTACGATGTGCGACTTTTTTCTGGTTGCCATTATATGCTCCTAATATAATATAAAATAAAATAAAATAAATCTTTTCGAATTCGGGTGTTCATTTTTCGGGTTTCAACTTTTGTTATGGTATATCATGAGAGAAATTTTACGACCAATTTGAAAGCCTTATATTAATAAAGTCTCAAAAAAAAAAAATAATTTAAAAAATTCACACAAATGGTAATAATAAATATTTTTCACATATTCATTCATTGTAAAAGATATTCATCATTTGTGTAGTTAAGAAATCCAACAACTTACCCTTAAACCCAACGTAACTAAAGAAAACTAGCATATATCAAAGATAGTATTCCATAAAGTACTTGTTCATAATTTTTATGAATTGAAAAACATACAAACATGTGTGTTCAAGAATCTGCGCTATAACATTTCAACAACAATATCCATCCACGATATCTTTTAGTATGTATTGCGAGACTAACAAAAGAAGGTAAAAGTGAATTGAAGTAAGGAGATTTTTTGTTTGTTGTTGACTGTTGTTGTTGAATCCGAAGGATATCAAAAAAAAATTTAGAACAATAAAGGCTCCTACGCAGCAGCGATTATTTTTTTTCGATATAATAGTTCGCCTTGCGTTTTAAATAGGGGAGCAAAATTCGACAAAGCGACTTTAAAAGTTTATGACAGTCATGCGCGCGCAACAAAAATATAGAACAAAAGTTTTATTCGCTTCAACATTTTTATAGACGTAGTTAGCAAAGGAATAAATGTATGAAAAAAAATAATGAAATGACGTAACTGACATCAAGCATATTCTATGCATGTAAAGGTTAAAGATCAAATAGGGTATAAGAAAATGAAATAAATTATTTGTAAGAATGAAATGTGAATTCAAGTTGAATGAATAACTGAATGCAGCCAAAATTTGTTTTTGTCTGGCTGATTTGTAAATTGAAATGATATCACGAGGAAAGATTTTATGCATTTATAAAAAAAAAAAACAACATCAAGCCAATCTTTTACAATGGATATTCAAAGAAATTTTTATTCAATAAATTTCATTGGCTTTGATTGCCACGCGTTATTGTTTCGCACCGAGTTGAACTGAGTAGATAAACTCGTTTTGACTGATGCTTATTACTTTTTTGCGGTTTGTTAACTGTCAACGTGAAGTCAACATTTATTGAACTACTATACATACAGACATGCTAATATATGAGTATATGAATATAAATACATACCTACTCTCTTTTTGTGTGTGTGTTCTACATAAAAGAAATCAGTAAGGAATATGTTTTATAGAAGTGGAATTAATTTTTAGAGATTTGAGTATAAACTATGAAAGTGGCAGTTATGATTTCTAGATTGAGAATAGCTAGATTTTTAAAAGCGTTTGCTTTTATTTATTTATTCTTTGGGAACTTAGTTTACTTTTGTCCTTGCCAAAAAATATGCAGTGATTGTCTCACCTTCTCAAAAACCAGATTCCGTTTACTGGGAAGCCCGTGGGAAAATCTTAAAGAATTTTCCGTGCTTGTTGAGTTCCGAAGCTCACAACCAGAGTCGGTATTTTATCACTTTTCATACAACACATTTTTCTTTCCAATTCGCCTACCAACAGCACCTAAATCAAATTGATCCCAGCGAATTAGTTCCGATGTTCTTGAGGCATTTCAAATGCAAACATCCCTGTACATTGTTGAACCTGGGAATTTTGGTGATTCAAAACTGAAAATTTCACATCTGATTCACTGATATTCTCATAACTACAAACAATACAAATACATATGTATACTAAAAATTTCAATCGGAAACATCGTGAAAGCGGTAGATATTTATATTGAAATGCAGTCAAATTTTATTCGGCTAGAAATATTTATTCTTTAACTTCAAGAACCATACAAAGTATTGTAATTTCACGGTAATTTAACCCACTTCATCAGATTATACTAAAGGGTGGTTTTTTTAGAAGTGTAGTTTTCAATCTGGCAATACTTTTCTCGGAGTTGGTCTTTTTGACCTTTTTGACAGCTGTCACTTGATTTATGCTCAGTTTGGTTTGCCATTTCATAATGAATAGACTTACTCCTGAACAACGTTTGCAACGAAAATTTTGGTTAGCGATGAAGCTTACTTTTGGTTGAATGGGTACGTTATTAGGCAAAATTGTCGTATTTGGAGTGATCATAATCCACAAGCCATTGTTGAGACGCCGTAACATCCTCAAAAAGTCACTGTTTGGTGTGCTCTATGGGCAGATTGAATCATTGGTCAATATTTCTTCAAGGATGAGACGGTCATAATGTTACAATCAATGGGGAACGCTACAGAGCCATGATTAATGACTTTTTCGTGCCTCAATTGTGAATTGAAGGATGTTAATGTGGAAAACCTTTGGTCTTTGGTTCCAACAAGACGGTGCTACATGCCATACAGCCATACAGTAAACGAAAAATCAATTTATTGAAGGAAACTTTTGGTGAGCGCATTATCTCGCGTCGTGGGCCTGTTTGCGTGGCCTCCAAGATCGTGCGATTTAACACCGCTGGACTATTTTTTGTGGGGTTATGTGAAGTCGCTTGTCTACGCAGATAAGCCCAAGACGATTGACGCCTAGGAAGAGAATATTTGGCGCGTTATTACTGACATACGGCTACAATTGCTGCAAAAAGCGATAGAAAATTGGGCCTCTCGGCTGAAATTTATTCGAACCGCCGCGGCTGGTCGGGCCACTTGCCCGAATTCGTTTTTAAAACATAATGGCAAATCCTTATCTTTATAATAAAGCTAAATTCTTGCCGATAACATTAAATTACATGCGTTTTATTTCTTCTTGAAAACCGCACTTCTAAAAAAAAGCACCCTGTACATAAATGCAGTACGCAAAATTTAAATAAGCGTATTCACATAGTTCTAAAAGAAAATCAGTCACACGTCAGCAAATGCACCAAATACTCTATGGAAATGAAAATACGCGCGCTTGCGTAACGACAAAAACCGCAAATAATCGGAAAAATCAATATCGAAATCAATACGAACAAGAAGGAGAAACGAAAATATCAACAACTGGTCAAAGTTGTTGGTAGAAACTATACATAAATGGCTTAACTGTCTATATTCAAAGGACAAAAACAAAGCGTGCGATATGTAGAGCAAAACAAAAAATCACATAGCATAAAATAATAAAAATACGCCCGCAAGCAGTCAAGCGCAAGTAACCAGTGAGATATGCGTTCATATGCCAGTAGATAGATGAAGTTCAAAGTGAAGCGCGCTATCAATAACCTCAAATGTGACAAAACGCTGTGTGTGTGTTTTTTTGTTGTTGTATGCAATAGTTGCCGAATCATAGCCGCTTCAGCTTGAGGAAAGAAAGCGTAGTTCTTCTTTTTAACGAAAGAACGAGATAAAATCAAAAATTTTGTGTGTTCGGATTTTCGGAAAAATAAATATATATTTTATGGGGTCCTGACTTCCAGAAGCATACGATTAAAATTTTTTTATTTTTTATTTTATCTGGTTTTCTTCATGCAATAGGCACATTGCTCTAAATGTTCTCATTTAGGACACAACACTATAAGTAAGTGTAGGTATTTTGGATTTAACATCCATAGACTTCGTTTTTCCACAAATATTTTGTTTCAAGACGAGAAGGTTAGCGACCTTTGCAGGTCTCGTTACATTCAGTTCATTAATAAATGACTACTCAATATTAGTAATCGAAGAAATGAACACTCAAAACCGGGTTTAATTTTTTTAAAGGAAACATAATTAAATCAGAATTTGATAAGTTTGGTCTTTCAGAAACACAAATTCAGTTTTAGAGTCTTGACTTTTAGACCAAATATATAATAGAATTGTATACCGAAAAAATTAATTGATATCACAGAACAAGAAATTAGGATTTTTCGTTGTTCGCGGCGACGAATCGATGATTTTTTTGAATGAAGTAAATGCTCTAAAGAATTAAATAGACTGCCTCATTATGATGGCAGTAGTAGTAGTGATTTAAATCATCATAGGTTCCAAGTCCTGCATTTTTTTTTTTTTTTTTTTTGTGAGGGGTTCTTCACCCCCTCTATGGACTCTGCTTCTCGGTAAAAAACTATCTACAAATGTTCCCAAAATATAGAATATCAAAATTATACCCCAAACCACCTAACGGTATCAAAAATCCTGTTTAGAGAAGAGGTAGAGGGTTAGTGTAAAAAGTATAAACTTTTAATAATGAACTGTAGAAATTTATCAGTTGATTCTCTTCATTTTTCGTTCCGGTGATGTACTGGTTGTGCTGTTGTACTGTGTATTCTTCAAAAGGGAGCCTCACACTGCCTTTGAAACGATACTGAACACACATTCTATATAACTGCAATCGCAAATGTAATTTTTAATACGGCAAGTTGGCAGCAACACACAGAAACTGGTGAGGTGAAAAAACTGATTTTCATCTCTTTTCTGTTCGGTTTTTGTCATTTATATGGATGAGTTTCTTCGACTTGTTTTTAAAGCCAATAATCGATTTATCAAAAATCCAAATCCAAATCTATGTATCTTCTTGATTATGTTCATGCAATTATTTATTTGTGTCATGCATAAAAACGAAAATGTAGCAACATGGAGCAGTAAGTTCTCAAAGCCGCAAAAAAATATGTTAGCGGTATTCATGATCTGGTGTATTGATGTGTGTAGTAAATTCGATATGTTTAAGAAAATAGTAGATGTGGTTTGTTAAAAAAATATTAAATAAAATTCTGTGGATTTAAGCTTTTTGTTATGGCAGCACTTCAAATTCATTGCAAATAAACATAAGTGAATATGATCAATCTGTAGTAAAATACTACAAATACTCCACATCGTGAATACCGTTATTGAATCAATGGAAGGAAGGTTGAGGCAACAACATGAAAATTCTGATTGTGAGTTTGTGTATATCAAAAGAAGGCGGCATTTTTTTCACTCACATCGATATGCATTAGAACGTAAAATTGTCACCATTGTACGGGCATTATGAGATACATCATCCTTTTGTTCGCTGCTTGTATTCTGTTATTATATACATATATTTCTTCTTTTTTTGTTTGACAAATGATCAAATCAATATCAAAGTAAAAGTAAAAGATAACCAAAACGAAAATCATAAAAATCTCCTTTATATATTGATACAAAAAATGAGCAAATGCAAAATGATACACATACATAGAGAAAAGAAAAACCACGCACAGTAGGATGTCAACATTAGGGAGATATTGTCTGTGCAAAATGCATCCTGCGGTGGCTGTGTCACGCCAAACGGCCAGTGCTCTAGATCGATGTATGTATGCTTTTGTTTTTGATTAGTGTTGACAGTATTATAAAGATTTCGCTTATAGCCTAATCGGGTAAATCTTATGCAACAGTCTTCCATCTTAAGATTCTTTAGCTTCTTGAATGCTTGAATGAATTTTTGTGGTTCTTTTAAATCTTTTTATTGGTTTTGTGTCTTTCCTTTTCTACTCTCTGTCTGACTATCTGACTGTCTGACTGTCTCTCGTCCACTCCTACATCACAAATGTACATTACTTGCTTCTCTGATGTTTTGCCGGTTTCGGGTTGTGTTTTGTCTGCTTGTTTTTAGTTATCTACTTTTTGCCAAAGTAAATACTTAGTTGTGAAATTTTTATAAAGCGGTTTGCCATGGCTACGCCCACTTTTTACACATACCTACAGTCTAAGGGAAACACTATGTATACAATTTATTTACTTAAAATGTAACAATTTTCTTTGTTTGCTGCTTTTCTTTGCTTTTTGCTTTTCCTATGCACTAAATTTCTGAGAAGGTGTAACTTTAAGGGCGTTAATTGCATAGTTTTCCATTGTTTGAATAATACTTTTTTTCTTCCCAATAATCTTTGTAGATTTTTGCAAACGTGTCCATAATTTAATTACTCAAATTTTTTTTGCAAATTTTTCATGGAATGACATTTACGTTGCCAAATGAGAACTTACAAGAGAAACGATTTTAATAAACTAAACACCGACGAGGATAAGAAATTTAAAAGATGCAAAATCTAATCTTTTCTCATATAAGTAATTCATATTTGCAGATTTTATTTGGAGGAATCCCAGCGGAATCAGTTACGCACCCACTATTACCTTTAACTCCTTTCATCAAGCACTGAATTTGCTGGCTGAATGGTAAAATTTTTTTTTTAACTCCTTTTCTCCTTTTTAGCCATGCTTATTGGTTTTTTGAGGTTACTCTTTGCCATTGCTCAAAGACACTCAATAGGACGCAACTCTGGGCTATTTGGTGTGGTCCATTCCTTTGAGACAACAGTTACTTTATTATCATCGTTCCATTTCATACTTTCTTGGCAGAGTGTGACGTAGCCAAAAGGTATTGGGACATTATGGCTTCTTGAAAATGGTAAAAGACACTTTTCAAGCAATCGTCTATAATTCTTGATTTACGGACCGAGTGGTAACATAAGTTTCACATAAGTTTGATTTGTTCCATATCCATATTGAACAACTAATTTAAAACACCCTTAAAACTTTTTGAGCTCTTTCGAAGTATTCTTTATCTTATGAAATTCATGGGTACTTCTTAGACACTTTGGATTTCTTTGAGGAAAAATTTGAATACTTCTTAAGAAAATCTTTGGAATTTAACTAGGGTATTTCTTAGGAACATCTTGGGTATTTCCTGAGAACTATTTGATTACTTCATAGAAACACATTAGCTACTTCTTGGGAAAACCCAGAGTTAATTTAATATCAAAATATTGGACATATTTTATAAATACTTTAATCACTTCTGGGGAATACTTTGAAGTTAACTATTGAGAACTATTTGATTACTTCATATAAACACATTAGCTACTTCTTGGGGAAACCCAGAGTTAATTTAATATCAAAATATTGGACATACAGTACTTTTGACTTAAAACGAACCCGTTTTAAATGAACTTCCGCCTAAAACGAACTAATTTCAAAAGTACCCGCTTTATTTCTAATAAATCATGAAATTTTTTTCGCTTATTTAAAGCGAACTTCGGTTAAACCGAACTTGGGTTAAAACGAACCGTTTTGCCCAGTCCCTTGAAGTTAGCTTTAAGCGAAAAGTACTGTATTTTATAAATAATTTAATCACTTATGGGGAATACTTTGAGGTTAAGCTTTAAAAAAACCTTGCGTACTTCTACGAAATTCATCGAAGAAGTAAGGGTTAACTCAAAGCCACACCCTCCATGGCTTGTAATCGCCATGTTATGCATCGGAGAATTTAAACTGATTTATTAAAATGAAGTGAGAAGCAAATCTCTAGTAATTTTATCTTTGAAGTCGGGAAGTCAGAAAACGATATAGTTCAACATTTTTAATTATTTTAACTAGATTTCAAATGCCAAGCTAGGGTACTCGAAAACTAATATCAGTTATCATGGAAGCTTGTCAAAATTTGTATCATTACAAGTTCTATATTCCATATTTTGTTTATCCTGCCCAATTTGCATAAAAGGTTTATGTGTTCTACATGATCATTCCAGACTGTATTCGTCTTATAGTTTCTGGGGAACAGTTTAATTTAATAATTTTTCAAAAGAACACTACATTCGGTAAAACTTCAGGTTCCAGCAGTGTTCTAATTGTGAGGGCGAAAAGCCCCTCCGAAAGATCGTATTGGCAGGCTTTTCCCTATTCCACAAACTAAAATGTACAAAAAACTACTACAAAAAAATGACATAAAAACATGACAAAGCATATTTTAACATCAAGTAAATTTTGTAAAAACAGGATATAAAAATTGAGATATTTCCTCCAAAAGATTACATTGCAAGCAAACGCTACGCGTCCGTAAAAAATGTGATTAAGCAAAATGAAAAAATTGCTTAAAAAATCTAAAAAAAAAATTTCAAAATAAATATGAGAAAATATAATGAAAAATAATTTTCACAAAGCATATAATTATATTTTCACGCGGATATGTAATAATAATTTGGAAATTTAATGCCACTAAGGCAAACAACGAGAGGGTGTCAACCAAGCAACCGCAAAAGGAAGCAACTCCACGACAAACTGCACCTTTCGTTATTTCCTTAAATGATATTAGAAAAAATGCATCTACATGCATAGAAAACTCACATTTCACGTAAAATTTAGAAATGAAAACCTGCGTGACACAATATGAACACATCACATTTGCAGAATTTAATAGAGATATACTCGTACCATTCTTAGGGGCAGTATCAGCGCTTGGGGGGCGTAGAATTTAAGTGTGAAATTTCTCAAATTGTCTGAAGCCATACAAAAATTACAAATTAGTTTTTCCTGTTTTTTTTTTTCGTCTCTACATTTTAACTAAATACTCTAATCGGCTTAAGTTTTCCTTCAGTGATTTGCTTCGTTGCATCTATGAAATTACTTTCATAATCAATTTATAATAAAATATATAAAATTTCTCTTTACATAATCCTAGGGCAAAAATGTTTTTGGTGGTCCTTTCCTTCGCTCCGTATGGTTTGAGTTCGTTTGCTGTCAAACTAATTGGTTATTTTAAAAATCTTACTCAAGTCACGTGCTCATGCTGTAGCGGCTTAAATGCGCAGTCTCGAGTGTAGCTAATATTCTTATTACTTAATGCGATTGATTCTCTTTCACTTTCACTTCCGCTACGATGAGAATAATTCGCTGTAGGAAATGCGTAGGCTGTATGCCCGAGAGTATGGCTAAAAAGATGCCTAAAATTATAAAATTATTCAGTCTAATAATGCGTCGATAAGACAGAGTTATCATTAGCATTAGCTTATATGTGGTGGTGGAAGATTCCAGTGGAAATTTAGGAAATTGCAAAAAAAATTTATCGGTACTTGCACGCAACCTTCATTTGTGGTACTTATTAGTTCCGGTTTAGTTGCGTTAATAAAAATGATCGATTTCTGGTTCAATTAACAGTGAAATGCAGTCAGCCAAGTAAATTAAGTACATTGTGAACTAAAATGGGAACAAATTCATGTGTACAGAGGGTTATTGCTGAAATATACCATGCCTCTAGTTTTCTTGATTTCTATCCGACTGGGGATTTAGATATTAAAATGGGCTGCCCTTTCTTCTTCTTTATTTAATGGCACAACAGATTATGGAGGGCCTAGGCTGAGCTGTTCGAATCCATTCATGTTGTGCGTGTTATTTTTGTACATGAATGGAAGGGACCTATAATTTTATGCCCAACTCGAAAGGGGAAGTGAAAAGCTTTTCTTATGCAATTTATACTCTTGCAGATTAGCAATTGCCCGTGTAGAAAATTTGTTTTTTCTACTTTTTTTCGTTTTTGCCTGTGCCGAGATTCGAACCCCGGACACTCTGCGTAACAGTCCAACGCACTACCACTTCGCCACTTTCACTATAACTTTTGCTTCCATTAAATCTTTAGTGGTAGTGGAAATAAAAATCAACAACTACTAAACCGTTAGTGGTAGTGGAATTAAAATCCCATTACCACTAAGTTTAGTGGTAGTGGAAATTAAAATCAAGCATTGAAAATCTTTATGTTTCATTCACTAAAGCTACCACACCATTAGGGTTGTTGTTGTTGTTGTTGTTGCCTCGAACTTCCTCCATCGCCCTAGGACTCCCCTGCCTCTGTTGGTACCCTCGTCTATCAGTGCAACAAGTAGGTTAAAGTAGATAAGGGGAAATATCGGGGTCCGTCGCCGCAGCGACGCAGAAGAATTATTTACTGACGCGACCAGGTATCAGAGAGAGAAACTTCGTTCTCGATGCACATTTTTCAATTCCCTGCACCATTCAGGGACAGTAGCTGTTATCACCAGGCCGATGATCTTCAAAGATGCGAAGTGCCCTTATAATTTTAGCTGTTAGCCTTACATAACTTTCCATTTCTTAGAGCCTTCAAACATCTGTGGCAAAATGACTTAATTGCCCAGTTGGACTAATCACACCTCCTTAAAGAGCGTCTTCTTTGCATTAGTTCATTTTGGCACTGTGTTGACTACGTACATATGTAGATTTTAGTTGCTGTCTTCCCTTACGCGATTCGTCAATCTTTACCAGTATTTGCAAAAGTCCCTCAGGATTTAAAAATGCTTTTACGCTATTTTTCTAATAAAATTTCAAAGTTATATCCAATCGGGTTCGGTAATAGGTAATACTGAGATTACAAATCTTAGCGATAGCTCAATGGTAAAGCATGGAACAAAAGATTGTCTCTACTCAGCAGACATGCAGCTAAGGCGGTCATTTCGCCATTTTTGATATTGAAAAATCAGTTACACATCTACCAGACAATATCATTCGGGCTCTGAAATAGGCATAAACGAAGCAGATACCTTTATACCATCTCCGATGCGGAAACTATTTAGGAAAATATACGAGCACACTATCGCGGTGTCAATCCTCATGAATGCGAAGTTTCACTAACCCTATGGTCAGGGGTGTACTCTCTTAAGGCACAAAAAATCTGCAGTACGGGTTTTCACAAGATTCGTAACTGAACATTGTGTTATAAGGTTATTCCAACGAGCGAACTGTGCAGAAGTTGTCTCAATATATGAAAGGTATATTCTGGATTTATCAATGTCCAAGGTTACAGACGAACAGACTCCAATGATTGAGGTGGCGCTTCTTCCCAAGACTAGCAGCGCTAACGAAAGTGGAACTATTGGACGTGTTCACTTTTATCCGGAGAACAAATATGTAAGTTCAATTCCACTACATGAAATGAATGACGTGCCTCCTCCTAACAATTACATCACAAAGGACAATTAAGACTGCGAGTAGAAGTGCGGCTATACATCTTCTTTCTTCTTATTTTAATGGAAGAAACGCCCGTGGAGGGCCTAGGCCCAGCTTTTCCGATCCACTAATGTTTTCCGTTTTATATTTATTTTACATGAATACTCTTGTAGGTTTGCCATTTAATTTTTTTCTACTTTGAATTTTTCTTGTGTCTAGATTTCAACCCCAGACACTCTGGGTAGCAGGCTAACACACTACCAACTAAGCCAGGGTGATCACGAATATACATATATTCGTAATCACCCTACATCAATGACAAACGCCTTCCAAACCTAATTTAACACTAACCGCTAAGAATTGTCCATTACGGGAGAACCTCATGTCTATCAGCATACTAAGGTTCTCCCGGGATGACTGCGACAGTGATTAGTGCGAACTAGCACCTAATAGAATTCAGAAGGCTACACTGGTAAGAGCTCATGTACCAGCTGAGGATCTAAGTCTTTTGTTTCATTTTTCAATTCATAAAGAATACATAACTTCTTGCCTTCTCCATATTTACCATACCTCCACGAAATGCCTAAAATATTCTAAGATTTCCTCTTTTCAATTCGATTTTTCATGCACTCATAAATTAACTTATTCACAAATTAAAAATCGGAAATTCACCCAATAATTATGTATAATATTTATGACTTTATGACTAAAAATCGAAACTCAGGAGGTGTTTCAAAATCAAAAAATTTGCGGTCGTACAATCTAAGATCCAAAGGCGTGAACAAATATTGTAGTATATATATCAACTTTACAAATACTCTATAAACACCTACACAAAACTATAACTTCCGTAGTGGATGCGAGTATTTTCAATTGAATTGAACTCGGGCATCAAAGCAACCGCAGCAGCCGCACCCGCAAATAAAAACAAAAACTAATAAATTAAATGCGTACGACGCCTATGAAAATATTTTAAAATAATAAAAATAAATTTTTGATTCTCTACATATCCTTGGATCAATTTAAAACACCAGACGAAAATGGCGCCATTTAATTGGCCTAAATTAAATATTTTCCTTTAATACATAATTTAGAAATTTAGAACAATGAGTTCACAGAAAAATTCTTACAAACTTCTACTTCAATCAAATGTACATATGTAGATGATTTTGTCTAACGGACAAGTGCAAACTGCAGCAGGTCCTTTTTTACTTTTCATTCAACTAAATTGCTCTAATGTGATTAGAGATCAAAGTATTTTGCTTTCAACAAAACATAAAAAAAATAAAATAAAAAGAAGGATGCATTAAGGACAACCTACTTTCACAGCCTACTGCTGTGTCGGTGTCTTTTTTCTCCCTCGCAAAAGAAGAAAAAGGTAGCACATTTAAATGGTAACGTTTACTTATGGAAATGCAGCAAATACTTAGTAGTAAATGGCCTAATTAAAGGGACAAATCTACCGCATTTAAATGATTTATAAATATACCAATACATACATATTTTTTTTTTTTGAATTTCTTAAACGTAAAGAAATTGTTTTGAGTAGTACTAGAAAATTTCATGGCATTTCATATTCTTTCATCAATTTATTTATTTAAACATTAATAAATATGATATCTTAAATCTTATCTCTAATGCCCTCGTCACTCATTCATTCACTCACTCATTCGGATATGAATGATTTTCAGAATAAGAAAATCAAAGTCTTTAATTGACTATTTTTTAACGTTTTTTTTTTGTTTTCTTACATTTTTTTTTCTCGGCTGGTTAATCTGTAGCTCGCGTTCATTACTTGATTACCCTTACTTACCTTCACTCGTGCCTTATACTCTTCAAATGCGTGTTCTAATTCGAAGAAAACTAAGTTACAGACACTTTATTGACAGCGAACACGTGCTTATCTCACTCGGGAAGTACATAATGAACATACTCGTGCAGATATTTCAACGATTGACAGACTTGTCAGACATATTATTTTGTGTATCAACACTTAACATAAAAAAATCGATTCATTCGCTATTAGCGTAGGCACATATCATAAATGAAGTGTTGAGAAATTCAAATTATATTCACTATTCGGATATGTTTATAGTTGTAAACCCTTTACTTTTATGTTATGAACACTTGACCCTTGATTTTATCATGTACTTTTCTGAATGTTTACAAGGAAGTGCGGCAGCTATAAAATCTATGTACATAATTGTGATAAGCATTTATAGCTATATATAAACATATCAGGGATGCCACGTTGGTCGGAATTCCTGAAATTGCGGGTAATATTTGTGGGGAATTATACATTAACGGTGAAACTTTGAATTTTGTACACTAAAAAAGTACAGTTAAAAAAAAAGCCACTTCCACTAAATATCAACTATTTTCTCTAATAAATACTTCGACACGCCCTGAACATACTCTATATATATAATTATAAATGTGTAAAACGTCATAGAAGTTGTGTGACTTCCCAAATATATAGGGTGGTCTATCTAACGTTTGGAATTTGAACTACTGGTTATTTTGAGTATGGCAACTCTAATGTCATTCGTATTATGACAGAAAATTAGTTTTATATTTGCGGTTAACGAGATAGGTCGAAATACGCTTGAACAACGTTAGGAAATATTAAAAATTGACTTGCAACATGGTGAAATGGTCGAAAGTGTAAGAAAATTACGTTAAAAATTCGGTAGAAGAGAAGCGCATTCCACAGAATTTCTGGATCAATTTGTGAAATGTTTGCGTGAAACTGGATCTTTCGTACTGCTACAATGCGCACAACCGAAAAAAATTGCTGTTATTGCTCAGCATGTGCAAGAAGAACCAATTACAACCAACAACTCGACTCGAATTGAAAGCACTTCTTTGTTGCGAGTTTTGCATAAAGACCTCAGTATGAAGCCACATATTTTTTTTTATTTTTTTTTTTATACATTCAACACACAGGGTGTACCCCTATGATTGCACAGCATTGTGTTGAATGGAAGGAAGATTGATAGGTAGGAGGAAGAATGAGAGAAGGAATGCAATCACACAGGACACCGATAAAGACATAGAAAGCCATTGTGGCAAGTGTTATGCCTTTACCACAATGAACTTCAGTTTATCAGTGTCGACTATGACCGCATGTAGCGCCAAAGGCGAAGCTTTTCGCATCCACTCATGTTGTGCGTGTACATGAATGGAAGGGACCTACAGTTTTATGCCGAATTCGAGCGTCGAAGTGAAAAGCCAGGTTTGCCATTGCCTGCCAAGAGGTGGTGCCGTGTATAAATTTTGATGTTGTTGCGTTTTTTTTTGCCTGTGCCGAGATTCCAACCCCTGACACTCTGCGTAACAGTCCAACACACTACCGCTACGCTACAGCGACCATATGACCAACGTTTTCGGTTCGCCAATCAAATGCCGACTTTTTCTGGAACGATAGAAAGAAGTTGAGCATTTTTACTTAAAAATCATATTTTCTGACGAAGCTCATTTTGATCTAAGTGGTTACGGTATAAGCAATATTGTCGCATCTGAGGCTTAGAAAATCCATGAGCGATTGTTGAGAAGCCAATGCACCCTAAACGAGAAACTGTTTGGTGTGGTTTATGGATCCGCAGTATCATTAGGCCATTTTTTTTTTAAGTGGAAGGAAGATGAGTTACACTGAATGGTGTGCGCTGACGCACAATGATTATTTATGGGCTATTTTAGAGGAAAGTGACTTATTCAACATTTGGTTCCAACAGGATGGCGCACGATGTCACAGAAGCCGGAAGTTTGAAAATCGGGTTTTTAGCCCTTTTTGTGATGTGCATTGGCCACCCCGCAGTGGCGATTTGACTGCGTTGCACTATTATTTGTTCGGAGCCATTTAGGATAAGTGTTACGCTAACGGGTGGTTCTAACGGACGAAATTGGTGCAGCCATCGATCAAGTATAGCTCCATACAGTCAAAAATTTACTGAAAAATTGGTTTGACCATATGGGCTACTTCAAGGCCATCCGATGAAGTTTCATGCAATAACTCCACAAATAACCGGAAGAATTGAACTTTCGAATAATAAAAACCACATTGAAAAAAAATTATTCGTTTCTTATTTACACCAAAATCAAATTCCAAATTATAAATGGTCCACCCAGTACACTTCAACTATACAGACTATATACTTCTTGGTCTTATCCTTTAAAAGTATTTAAGTTTAAATATACTTAAATTTTGATTTGTGGGGAATTTTTTCGAAATTGAGTAATTTGATGCTCTAACTTTGGGAATTAGACTAACTTTATCTGGCAACACTGATACATATGTATGTACTCGTATGCACATATAAAAAAAATAGTCGCATTTCGTATATGTAAATAATGTACAGAAATACAGAAGATTTCAGTGGAAACTTGAAAGCGTGCTTAGCTTGGCTTGCATCATGTCTAATTTTCTTATGTAAGCTTAATTTTTACTTTATGTAGCTCTCTAATGAGGGCTACCTAACTGCGAACATTTAACACTGGGATGTTCATAGTATACCGTGAACTTCTTCCCTGCATACATTTTCGTATGCGAATGATCGCTGCCGATATAATTTTCTTATTGCTTGCAGGACCCGATGAAAGAAATTGTTGAACTCACAATTCCCAGGAAAATTTTACACACAAGTAGGTTCAGAACCGATTGTATGTTGTTTTAAGGCAATTATTTCTACTTACTCTTCCAATATTCGCCTAGAAGTTTTAAAAGAGTATCCTTTTAAGATTCGCCATGAAGTTTTGAAAGAGAATACTTTCCTCTTTAATCTCGCCTCCCATCCGAAATTTTATCTGATTTTTTTTTCTGAATTTCCTTTGAGGTTTTTTTTTGAGTTTTGACATATTTTTAAGTAAGAATTTTATATTTATTTTAGGCCTGGTTTTTGATCTGATTTCCTTTATGAATTTTTGTTTGAGACTAAATTTTTTAAATTTTTTTGAGTTGTCTAAATTTTGGGTAAAGTTTCGTCTTCTTTTAGTTTTAATTTGCTTTAATTTAAAATATGTTTGAAATTGGTTTTCTCTTATCTCGATTTATATTTTGAATAACGCTCTAATTTTTTGTTTCATTTTTGGACTAGTTTGTTCTGAATTCTGTTGTAAATCGGGATCTGAATTTGGTCTGCTCTTTTTAATTTTTAGTCTTAATAACGCTTTCAGCTTTGGCATTTATTTGGTTTGAAAGTTGTTCTAAGTTTTAGTTTGATTTTTGACTAAGAGTTTTGGTCTGAGTTATCATCGGAATTTTGGTATAAAATTATATCAGATTTTTCGAAAGGTTTTTGGTGTCTATTTTCGTTTCCCATAATTTAACAAAATCACGCGTTATTAAACAAAAACTCAGGATTTTGCTAGGATATCTCTAAAAATTTCTGAATAAATAAAAAAAAATAATCATTCGTTTCGCTCCGAAAGAAACAACTTTTTTTCTTCAATCGGAATTTTATTCAGTCTTTTATAATATGAAATTATGAAAATAAATATATGTACAAATAATTTATACCATGTATATATGTATGCATGTTTGTAACATTGTTCACAGTTACAGTATCTTATCCACCGATAGGGAAAATGAATAAAAAAAACTATAATTTTTAAACTGCTCAAGGCTACTAAGTTTTACCAGGCAATGATTTTTCTTGTAAGGTATTAAGTTCAAGCTTCTCTGAAGATCTCTATAATATTCGATTTACGTTTCTTACAACAAATATGATAAAACATTTTAAATTTCAAGCTAAATGGAATTAACTAACATAAAAAAAAAATAGCGGTTAGACCCGAGGATTCATACAAGGAAATAGATTAAAATCAGATGCGTGTACTTAAACATTCTCTTTTTCTTATAGTATGTCTGTCTTACTTACATATATATAATAACTTCCTGTATCTCAAGTGATAACATTTTAATTTCGCATTGTGTTTATGAAACATCACCATTTCATGTAATAAGTTTCTTCAGCAGTGCAGCATTTCAGAGCACATTGTACCCCCTCAAGTAAATAACTCTTAAAAAGACCATATCACGTTTCCTTACATATGAACGTATATTTTTATAGCTATTCAATAAATGTATAATTTCATTTAATTAATTGTACAACAACACTCTCAGTCTGTATGAACTCGCAGTTTTAGTATACCACGAAATTATGCAGACACCCGCAAGACAGCCAAAATACCCGTGGTGTGCTTCACTTTAAGGAAGGCGAAAATTTAATTAACTGCATTTAAAGCGTGTGTGTTTCTTAAATGATTCCTTGTTTATTGTTTATTGATTTGGCGTTTCTGCTTTCAGTTACGAATTATGAGTTGTAATTAATTAAACGCAAAACGTGAAATATCCTACCAATTGCAGAGTGATTTCTTGCAGTTATTTGTTTTACGAATTGTTGTCTGATATCCAACGGGTATCAACATCTCATGCATTTTTTGTGTGTTTGCTATAAGACTTAACTCTCACTGATGCTAGTGTAACAAGCATGCTGCTTTATTGAAGTTTTCGCCATAACTGAAATGACTTGTAGCTCCTCATTAAAATTTGTTTTCGTATTTTAATTAATTGTTGTTTTTTTTCAAGCTACGTGATACGTGTAGTAAAATTTTATGACCTGAGTGTAAAATATTATTTAACTATCTCACTCTAAAATTGTTAAAAGTTGGGAAACGTGCCACTATAAAATAGAAAGAGGGAAGGTAAGTGAAAATGTATAACATTACCTTAATGTAGAAAAGCCCTAACTAAATTTTTTGTCAAAAGCAACTTATTTGCAAATTCAAATGGGTGTTAGTAAATTTCATCAGAATCCGCTAAAACCCCGAGAGTGAAAAAAATTGTGTGCATCAGTGGAACGACCTACAGAAGTTTACTTCTTCAAAATGTTTGCGTTTTGGGTTTTCAGGTTAGGTTAAGTAATCTTGTAAACGTCCGAATCTATCGCAGACATGACAGGCGTGGCCGAAGGAATTTTAAACGATATGATGATTTATGCAAACGATAAGCCTTGCATAGTTCAGTTTGATGATTCTCTAATCCCAGGTGTGCTACATCTGAATTAACTTCATTTGATCGTTTGCATTTCCAATGCATGCAACGCCCTCTGCAAAATCATAATCGCCATCAAAATATTCATACTCAAAGCATGCAAATTTATTTGCTACATCATTATAATTATATTCTTACCGTCATCATCATTAAAATATTCTTTTTGTATGATCTTAACAGGTGGAAAATTTGCCACTTTCCGGTCTGAGAACTCGCGAATGTTATGAGGTTGACTAGAAACTTGGCAAATCTCGTCTATGTTTTGCTGTGCTGATGCGAGTTCTTTTGTTTCCACGGAGGAAAATTTTCCGGAAAATTTTCTGCCTTTCTCTTTCGTTGAGAAACTGGGAATTCGGTCACCTCAATGATTGCCTGGTGCTGTATAATCTGAGGACCTTCGTCCTCAATTATTGGCTCTAATGAACTCATTTGCCATTCGTCGAGTTGTTTTTCAATGAAATTCGAATTCTGTTGTGCCTCAAGTTACCTGCGAAGTCAACACTCCCGAGATCTGTCGGTGCTGGTTTTGGGGTTTTTTTCAGGATAGCAAAATCCGAATTTTCTTGTGCCTTAATTTTTTGACGAAGTCTACATTCGCAATGTCACTCACCGTTTTTTTGCTGGAGATTTTATCGTAACACAATCGCCATTTGTTTGTGCCTCGTGTTTGTTTTTTTTTCAGTCTATACTCGCTCATTCTTTCATCTCTAGAAATTTCTAACGATTTTTTTTAGAAATGTCATATTTTATTAGAAACTGATGGCCTGCGCCCTCTATCAATCGAGTATGATTCATACTCAGCGCCCTCTATCAATTATGTTTGAATCATACGCGAATCAAATCCCTCTATCATTTGAGTTTGAATCATGCTCTAGGATACAAGTGGATGTATATATACTGCCCATCATTTATGTGTCTATACATATGTTAGGCATAAAACTGTAGTCCTCCTTTATTCGTGTACAAATAAAACTCACAAGTAGATGTGAAAAGTTTGGTCTAGTAGCTACATGGGCTGTTAAGCCGCTAAAGGAGATGTCGAAAACAGTGGAAGAAAATAATTAACAAAAATAGGAGAGGTACAAGGTGGAATATAGTAGTTGAAGTTAGTAGTTTTTAAAATATTAGAGAGTATTTTATGAATACCTTAAAAAATTAAATATAATATTTAAATATCTACGTCATTATGTGCCTTAAGCCACGTGTAATTTTCTACTCACTGTCAATCATTAAAGCCTAATTGGAAATTAGAATTCCAAACCTTTTTGTAAAATGTTCATTATATTTTTGTAACAAAAAAATCAAAACAAAATACATACCTCAGGCATTCAAATTTTCAAAATGTGTGTGTGTACGTATGTATGTACTATTAAAAATATATTTGTTCTTTCCCCGAGACACGAGCTGTCAAAACAAAGCAAGGATTTAGAGCTATTATTGCAAACAATACTTGACCATTCCATGAAACGATTGGTCATTTCGATGCCCTAAAAAAATTACTCAAATTTCAATGTACGCGTATATTTTTTATAATATTCCATTACTAGGAAATTAGAAACTTAAGTTGATCGATCATGTTTATTTTGATTAGATATGTGAGCATGTTCTAAAGGTGTCTAAGTTTTTAAAAATAATAAAAGCAAATAAGTCCTTTTCAAAGCAATCCTTTTTTGCCAGCACATACACAATAAAGGGAAAGAATTTACTTCCGTTTTGTCTAATTTTCTTTCCCATTTCATAAATTTTTTAACGGGAATTTTAGGGTTTCCACAAAAGAATAATAAATGTATGTAAAAGGAAAACTCATAAATAAATGAAGCCAAGCCAATGCAGACCACAAAATGACAGAATTCAAATGGATGTTGTCTGAATCCTTAAGACATGAATGATGATCTTCAAAATATTCCTTTTTGTTTTTTTTTGTTATGATGATTTCTTTGTACTATTTATAATGATTATTATTATTATTTTCTTTCACTTGAATCCTTTCATTTAATTTATTTTCTTTCGATGTACGAGTACTACTGCACTGCCATGGTTTTGTCAGTTTGGCGCGTGCATTTGCAATAAATTCAACTTACAAATGACACTTATCCCTGTCTGCTACATACATACTTACATACATATACTCTATGGTATGTACTTGTACCTTTGCATATCTCCTTTCATATTTTTTTCTTTCTTATTCTCTTAACTTGCATGTTTTTGTAGGATGTTCCCTGTTAAGTGACTTAAAGTCGAAAGAGTTGACATTTAGCACGCATGTTGTTTTGTTTACTATTTTTTTTCTCTTTGGTTTTTGCCTAACGCCCATATGTAAATAATCTCTCCTAAACCAAAATAGATAAGTATGGTATTGTACATGTGTACTTAGTTATTTGTACATATATATAGGTATATTGTTGTTTTGTTATCTTTTTTTAGAATCTTGCACATTTGAGTGATGAAATATGTACATGGGATATTTTGAAAATTTACATCATGAAAAGGTTTCAGTTTTATCTGTGAAGTGGCAATGTCTCCCTCCTGCAGTTAGAGTGAAATTACCGCAAAAAAAAATATTTACTTATTACCCATGTCATGTGTTAATATTTAAAGCAAATATATTTAACATATTGACCACATGCTGTTGAAATCTTAACAAGCTTCCGTTCATAATTTGCACAACTGTCGCACATTTATTTAACGAGCGATATGTGAATACATGTGAATGAGAAACTACTTATAAACAGAGTTGCCATATTGGATGAAAGATTTATTGTATTGTTTGTATTATTTACTGTCTAAATATATGAGAGCATTAGGATCGCTTGGTATTTACCAGTAGCTAATTCTACTGTTTCCACTAAAAAGTTTGTCCGCATACATATATTCTGTCCGCAGGACTGACATTGGCTCTCAAAAGTTGAAGACTTAAGTAAAATTATTTGACATTACTAGATATATTACTTACTACATAATTAGCAAATTGAATGTAATTCTATGTAAATTAATGCTCTAAGCTTTAAGACACGCTTTTAGTTGCAGCTGCATTTTGCTTTTCGGAAAAAAGAATTGGTTTAAAAACCAATAATTCTTTAAGGCCAAAATAAGTCAATGGTTATAGAAAATTTAATGCAGTGCAGCAGATTTCTGTATGCAAAGTAAATAAAAGCGATGTTTTAAATAGAAATAAATACTTTAAGTATTAATTTAAATAACTTTATAACTAAAAAAAAAGAGATTTTCCTCTTTTCGTGGACATTTTAGCTGTCACGGAAATTTTTATTCGCAATAAATTTTCTATTAAAAACTCTATTCATCCAATCAGAGACTTAATGGGGAACTAATAAAATCCCTAAAAGAAAACCTCAATAACTTTTTGTATGAAAATTTCGGTTGAGAGCACAAATCTCACGAAGAGTTGGAATTTTAATAAACTATACCTTCAATGCTTCCCTTTGATAGGCTATATTCATATGAGTTAAATCGAACTACAGTTGAGATTTTTCAAATGCAAAAAATATGGCATGTTTGCTAGTTTTAATTTTATGCAAAGTTCACACGTTCGGTTTCATCTCCCTCGCATTTGGCAACAGCATACGGATGCACTATATGTATATGTATAATAAATAAATAAATTGGTTCATCGTGATAACTTGAAAAATTGTCAGCGTTTTCCTTTCAACTATGCTCTTTTTCTTCTTCTTCTTCTTTTTTTTTTTTTTCTTTGCAACAAACTAACAAATTAAACCAATTTTCGATCGAAATTCTACTAATGCAAAGAAAGACACTGCCGCTTTAGTTGCTGCTCGCTTAACTGATTTGATTTCTTCTGTTATGCAGTTCTTAGTTGCTGCCGCTACTTGCTACATACATACATACATAAAAACAGCAGCAACAAGAGCAGCAATTTGTAACATCACCACGAGATCAGCAGCCAACAATAAAAATGATCACAGTAAAATTTCAACAATTCCGCCACAATTCCTTATCTAATTTACGTGTATATGCTTTATGGCAGTGGTGGCAGTGGTGGCAGTCGCTGTTGGCAATCTGTTTTTATTTGTTTATAGTAACTGCCAGAGAGCCAATTGGTAGTGAGTGGAATTGTTAATGGGTATGTATAGAAGTTGGTAGTAGCTAAAGTTAAAGCTGATGTTGAAGTTGAAATTGAGCCGCCCGACATTTTACCAACTGTGCGATTATTTATTTTTTTATGCTGATTATTTTGCATATGGTTAATTTTATTGAAATAACATTTGCGCTGCTTATTAATGTCCATCCGATATATGTACATACTTACATAGTGATGTCGAGATGCACTGAGAACAATTTAAGTTAAGGGAAGGCAAAGAAAAGTGGTAGAAACGGTGTATGAGCTAAGGTAACGCATTTGGGTTCATCTAGGACCTTGAAATAATGATGAATTTTCCAAAATATTATTTCAAATATATGCCCAGTAGTCAGTCTATTTTTACATGTGTACGTTCAAGAAATGTATTGTTAATTTAATACATACTGGCAAAAAAAAACTAAATATTTCTTTATACCGCAGCATTTGCAAGTGAATTTCATTTAGAGACAGCAATCAAGAGCAGCTAAATTAGTAAGAGCGCTGCCTAGTAGCCGTAGGGTCTGCGTATGTCTATGGAATTTTTATTGGTATTCAGCACTTAATTATAAAAAGAAATTCTTTCAAAATTAAAAAAACTGCAGGAATAGATGCGAAGAAAATAATTGATATCATTGGTATCAATGACAACTTGTTGGAGTAGGCCTTCCAGCCTGCGGTTTAGTAATCAATACAATCTACAAAATCGAAGTAGTTCTAACGCCTCAACGATGATTGTGAGACCGAGATATGCAATTGATCTCGCCGACTTTATAATGAGTGGATTTAGCAGGTAAATCGAACTGCGTATGTATGTATTGTGTTAGTCTAAAGAACCGAAAGGAAACGAATGCTCTAATTTAAATTTGAATTTACAGAAAGCGCACATTTCTTGTAGCATTCCTCTTATATTTGTAACTTTCCATAAATAGTTATTCATATTCATTAGGGGTGGTCCTTTCGTAGCACATTATTATACTTACTATTATTATTAGAGAACTCTAAGACAAAAGTAAATATACGAGTATAAGTATGTAAGAAGTTTGATGAAAACATACGAGTATTCCAAATAGATGTGTGTCCTTTTTGTTTCGTACTGCCTAAACACAAGATCCACGAAATAGAACAACAAAAAGGAGCTGCTTCAAATTGAGTTTGACTTGAAATTATTACATACATATGCATAAGCCTTGAAAATAATCCAGAGCATGCGCAGCCCACACACGTTTCACTTGAGTTTTATACAATTGCTGTTTGCTAGAAATATGCGTGATTCTCTTGGAGGATTAAGCTATTTCTTTCAAGAGTTTTAGTTGCAGAGAAATTGATTTGAAATAAAAAAATTCTTTTTTTATATAACATTTTTATAGCTGAATCGAATGCGATTAAATTTTCATATAAATAAAATGATTTCCATTTTACATCCACTCCGGCTATTGTTAGCCTCTGAGAAATTCGTTATGTATGCGCCTCAGAAAGGATTACACGTGCCTTGTTTGCCCTTCAGCTGGAGCTATGATTACGCTAAAAAGGTGAGTTTTCTTTGTGCTCAATTCAATTGAGCGTAAAAGTTAATGTTAGTTTTAGTTTAATTGATTTTTTTTTGTTTTACCTTGTATTATATAAAATTTGTATAAATATTTTTCTTTAATTTGTTAGAACCTTTTCTTGTTCATAATAGAACAATAAATGCAATTAGCTAAGCTCAATATTACTTGGAATATTTTTTTTCTTGTAATTGAACCGAATTTTACGCTTATTTATTTATATTCACGTTACTGAATTTATGATAATTTCAATCGATTTCAAAAGCATAAGTAAAGGCTGTTTTTTTAGAAGTGTGGTTTTCAATCAGGCAAAACTTTTTTCGGAGTTGGTCTTTTTGACAGCTGTCACTTGCCATTTCATAATGAATAGACTTACTCCTGAACAACGTTTGCAAATCTTGCAAATTTATTACCAAAATAATAGTTCGGTTCGCGCGACGCATCGCGCGACACATCGCGCTCTGCGCCCGATATTCGGTGGACATAATCGCCCAGCAGAGTCGGTAATTCGAGCAACCATGGATCGGTTTCGCACCACGTTTACTCAAGTTGATAATGCGCATCCTCAGAGATGCCGTACAGTGCGCACCGAAGACGCTATTGCTGCTGTGGAGCAAAGTATCGAAGAAGACCCGAATGAGTCCAACCGCCATCGCGCGCAACAATTGGAGCTGTGTCCATCCACTTTGTGAAAGATTTTGCGGAAGGATCTTGATTTGGCGATGTTACAAAATCCAACTCGTGCCAGAATTGAAGCCGAACGACCATCAAGCGCGTCGCACGTTCGGTGAATGGGACCAAAACGAGATGGCCACCGATCCCGATTTTCACAAGAAAATTTTGTTCACTTTTGGTTGAAAGGGTACGTTAATAAGCAAAATTGTCGCATTTGGAGTGATCCAAATCCACCATCCATTATTGAGACGCCGTTACATCCTCACAAAAGCACTGTTTGGTGTGCTCTATTTTCTTCAAAGATGAAGTCGGTTATAATGATACAGTCAATGGGGAATACTATAGAGCCACGATTAATGACTTTTTCGTGCCTGAATTGTGAATTGGAGGATGTTGATGTCGACGACCTTTGGTTCCAACAAGACGTCGCTACATGTCATACAGCAAACGATACAATCAATTTATTGAAGGCAACTTTTGGTGAGCGCATTATCTCGCGTCGTGGGCCTGTGGCGTGGCCTCCAAGATCGTGCGATTTAAAACCGCTGGACTATTTTTTGTGGGGTTTTATGAAGTCGCTTGTCTACGCAGATAAGCCCGAGACGGTTGACTCGGGCCTTGGAAGAGAATATTTGGCGCGTTATTACTGACATACGGCCCCAATTGCTGCAAAAAGTGGTCGAAAATTGGGCCCCTCGGCTGGAATTTAATCGAATCAGCCGCGGCAGCCACTTGCCCGAAATCGTTTTTAAAACATAATGGCAAATCCTTATCTTTATAATAAAGCTAAATTCTTGGCCATAACATGAAATTATATGCTTTTATTTCTTCTTGAAAACCACACTTCTAAAAAAAAACATCTTATGATTTTGTATTGAGTATATTTTAATTGTATAGCCAGCTTTAAGATCTATTATATGGTACTTACTTTCCCCCCTTCTCTGTTTAGTCCAAGAGCACTGCTTTCAATCGCTCTCATAGGTTTTGTAGGGACCAGTACTAACGGTGGAGGAAGATTTTGGGTTTAAAACCTTCTTCCCTATTCGGTAAATATCTCATAAATTTTGTTAGCTGCTCATGAAAATAAAATGAAAGGACAAAATAAAATTTAAACCCCCAAAATCGCTAGCGACATATATTTTTATAACTCTTCTTTCAGAACCTTCAACTTGAGTTTACCTGGAAACTAATTGTACTTAAGATATCTTTCCCAGTTAGAATAACAGCTTATATACATATACGTATAGTATACTTATGTATATTCAAAATGTGTTTGTTTAAGGGAATACCGAATAAGTATCGTTCCTTACTGATCACCGTTTACTAGTCATTAGTATTTTGTGGAGTCATTAACCATAACAGTTTTGTAGTTCCAAACCCCTCAGCACCCTTTTTATAAGAAATATTTTATCCGAAGAAGGTTTATTAGTTTTCTCAATAACTTTTCCTGTTTTGTATTTTTCTTTCGTATTTCTAAAAGATCTACCAACCTAACCGACCTATAACAATTCCTTTGTCCTAATCTGTTGTACGGTGTTATAGATTCCCAGAATTATTTTCAGCGTCCTCTGTTACGGAAAATTGGCGCTGTTCGAACTACCTCCTATTTTGAAATTGATCCCATGATGTAGGAAGATACTTTCATTTTTCCAAGTCCATCCGCGTTACATAGATAGATATTAATAGGTGTACTTAAGCCAGTTAGGTCTATTGTACCCGCAGTAAGAATATAATTAGAACCGTTCAGGAAAGCCCATCAAAGAAATCTCATTAAGGGTGTCGGCTTAAAATTTATAGTGTCTAAACTAACTAGTCGATGTGGCATAGTTGGTAATGAGTTGGCCTGCTCAAATCTCGGCACAGGTAAAATCAAAACCATTTTTCCTCACAGCACCACCTCTTGTCAGGCAATGGTAAACGTAGAAGAGTAAAAATTGCACATGAAAACCTTTTCACTGTAGGTCCCTTCCATTTATGTACAAGTATAACACGTACAACATTAGTGGATGCATTAAAAGCTCGGCCTAGGCTCTCCATGGTCTGTTGTGCCATTAAAAGAGGAAAGAAAAAGAAACTAACTGGACAATATTACCTCAGATATGATTTCTCCTGAGTGCCTTGCCTTCTGCACTGCAATATACTGTGGCATATAGTCTTGATTCTTAGATTTATTATTCTTAGTTTGAGACAAAAAGAGCAGCAGTTTAAAGTAATGGATAGTAACTTTTCCTGTCTAAGCTTAGTGACATAACCCCGGTAGGTTGATCTACCGATCTTTACATTTATTAGTTATTTCCTATATCTTAGGTCTTGGGACCAATGTGTTTCTTGGCCACTGTCCTCCTTGCCAAACAATTGGCCGTCTCATTTCGTTGTATTCTCAATTGCTTTTTTATTACTAAATGGTGTCTTGAGAAGGTCGTCTGGTTTAGACGGTCAAAAAAAAACATTTTTTTTTTACCCGCAAAAGAAAAAGATAATTAGAGATCTGGAACGAATAATCCAACAAAATAAAGAATATTTTCTGCTTTCTAATTATGTTCTACAAATTAGATTGTATAAGTCTCTCTTTGAAATATTGATGGTCATCCCAAAAATACTGATGCTTTGACCTATGACTTATCACATGTTAACTCTCCAAAAACACTTTGTGTCATTTCAATCTACATAAAATTCACTAACTACACCACCATATGCTCTCTAACAAATATCACATAGAAAACCAGTCAATTGCTAACTATCTCAGTACTAAATTAAAATAAAATACGGTAATGAACTTGCCAGACTTTTAAATAACCAGCAAAACGAATAAAAGGTTACACTTGCCAATTTAAAAACTGGAAAAATTTTAAATATTTTCAATCACAACAACCAAAAAGTTACCAAAGATTTATAATATATGATACGACAACAGAAAAACAACAGCAACAACAATAAACCGCTAAACTCAAAATCAAGTCTCATACGCTCCTGCGACTGTTGCAAGTTGGTTGCAAATTGTCGCCGACATATTTGAAATACTTTCAAAAACGAGAAGCGCGCGTGAAATTTCGCACAAAACATGCACGATTCAATGATTAAATTAAATTTTTCAGTTTAAGTTAAAACCAAAAGTACCGTTGGCAATGCGGAGCACCACAAGCAGAAGCAGAAAAGTAGCCAAAAAACGAAACCCACAAAAAGAAATAAAAATTTTAAATTTATAAATGTTACATACTGATCCATTATGCCTTTTGGTAGAGACCAAAGGCATAGTACTTTGTTGTTACTGTTGTGATAGTAGCTACATACGCAAGTCCATTACATATTTATGAAGCTAATGGGTTAATAAAAATTTTTGACGACTTTATGAAAAATTGTATTGGAAAACAGCAACAAGTACAAGTATAAAAAAGAAGACGATGACGGAGATGAAGATGAAGATGAAGAGTAGGTATTGCAAATTGATTGAAAAGTGAAACTGGTAATTGCTCTTAAGTAAAGTGCAAGTGTAAGTTGAAGTGCAAGTGAGGCTTAAATGCGGGTCGAAGGTATACTGTGTAGTTTAATTTAACTCCTGGATCCATGCACATACATATGTACATATGAAATATCGTATATGAATTTTAGAGCAGCTGTAAGTAAAACAGAAAACGTGAGGAGCTGGCGTGCTCATTTGGAAATTTAATGAAGTAAACACAATAATAACGTTTAGTGTTCAAGATGCAACAGCAGCAGAAGACATTATGCGCCACCATAAGTCACCACCATCAACAGCACCAGCATGCGTATGGCATGCGTCAGTATATGTTCATACGTACAACAGATATTGATTGGGTATTTAGGTACCCATTTAAACTATATACACTATACACATTCATACATATAGAAATATGTAACTACATTTATATACATATGTATATATATGCCATAATGAAGGTATATGTATATATATGATTTTCAGCATACATTTCAAGCAACTGCATCATTAATTTATTTGATTTTTTGCTATGAAAAACCACAAGCAGTCCAAATATTCACAGAATGAACGCACCAAAACAAATAGACTGGCAGGCAGACAGTTAAAATCAAAAGAGTAAAAATAAGTTGACAACTCCCTTAAGTCCTTTAGTGATATTAAAAGGTACCATTAGAATCATATTATTGTCATGGCGCAGCCAGGTGTGTCTATGTTAAATGAGAAGAGAATATTCGCAAAATATTCCAACCGCAAGCCAAACCAGATGTTCTTCCTCTTCTGTGTTGCAAGTTGGGCATACGACTTGATTTTCCGATAGGTTTATAAAATATACATACTTCATCTATGGCATAAACATTTTCTAATATACTAGTATATATGTATGTATGTATATAAAAATGTATACAAGTAGAAGTAGACCAAAGGGTGCCTATTTTCCATTGTCCTATTTGTCCCGTGGGCCTTTTCAATTCAGTTGCTATTTTCTTGCTTTAATTGAAGAGTAAACAAATACTTACAATAATTGTTGTTTTTATTGTATTTTGCTATTGTATTTCATTTGGTCTTGAAGTAATTGCTCTCAAATTGTTTATTGCAGTACAATACTCACCACCTACAAGGAATCTCTTGTTCTAGGGAAGTATTAGCAGGGTGTATCTTAAAATAAAGAGTGTGCCTCACTAAGAAAAGTAATAAAATTCTTTGAAATCTTCTCCAATTTCTGAATTACTTAAGGAAAGAAAAAATAAGAAAAACTTTTTTGAAATATGGGAAAATTTGCATCTCTCACATCTGAGATTAGTTTCTTAATCCAGCGAATAACCGAACGAACAGTTGGGTTTGGATATGTAAGTTAGCCTAAAGTTTAAACCTACTATCGCTTACTCCCCTAGTTTAAATTTTATTAAAAAAAACAATTACTTTTTTTAAGCTCTCTCTTAAAATTGTATACTTTATACTTGGTTATATCTGGCAATGAAATTCAATCCAAGTTTTTCATGGTTTTGCTGATGAGAAGTTTTTGAGCATTGAAATCAGTTTAAGGTTACAAGGCTTAGTTCTTGTCTATTCAATGAAACTAAGTTTCTTCATATTTTTTGTGCAGATCTGAGTTCTTGGCTATTAAAGTCAAACATAAAAACTGCTAGGCGCCAGGAGCTCTCCTGGTTTTGGAAGGTTCAATAGAAAGTCAATCTTATTTTTTCTTAGTATTATTTTCTGAATTTCTGGGTGTAAAAATCCTGGCCGAGAAACTATCCCAGTTTCGGTTTGCCGAAACTGATTTTAATATATTTTTTCTGAGTTGTTGGATATTTAAATCCATTCTAAGAAGGAACTAGAGAAGTTCCTAAGGAGCCCTTCTAGTAGTGGTCATTTCCATGAAAATTCAATCATTTTTCATAGTTTTAGCTGATGAGAAGTTTTTGGGCGTTGAAATCTTATCTTAAGGCCTTAATTCTAAGTATTTTCCTAGTTCTGGTTTATTCAAAGGAAGTAATTTTTAAAAATTTTTTCTGATGAGAAGTTGTTTATATTCAAATCATCTCTTAGGACGCTAGGACAAGAGAACCCCCAAGTTTTCTTCATATTTTTTTACACATGTAATAAAATCCTCTTTAAAATTTTAGGTAATAAAATCCTCTCTAATGACTACAGTAGTCAATCGTAATTTTTATATATTTCTGTTAGTGGTGAGAATCTGTTAAGTATTAAAATCCTCTCTAAGGACGCCTAGGCCTAGAATCTTTCCTATGTTTGTATTAGCATAAAGACGCAATTTACTTTTAAACTAAATTGTTTTAGAATTCTAGGTATAATTTTGATGGTGGTGTACGGACTGTAACACGTTTATCATTTTTCATCAAATAGGGGCTGATTGCAAATGAAGATTTTATAATGCATATCAATTTCTTTAAATCTACTGCACGACGCATGCGTGCGTGCCATTAGCAGAAAAAACAGCATGGAAAATTTTCAAAAATCTCCCCAAAAAAAAAAAAAATTTATACAAAATGCAAAAAGAACAATCGACGTCATCGTAGTAAAATAAATTCAATGCATATTCCAAGGTATTTATTATTGTTACCTGTGAGGTCCAAAAAATTATACGACATCAGGCTTACATTGTTTGGCACTGTGTATTGATAGAAATGTTGTAGCTGCATTTGTTTTGACCAAACTCTAACCATAATATATGACACACACAAGCAACCAAAACAATAGAGCATTAACTGTGCAAACAATAAATGATATAGTGACATTTTATTTTACTACTTCACCACTATGTGATATCACTCCCTCATATACGAGTGTTTTTTTTTTTTTTTTTTGTTCTATTTCGGTGGTCTATGGCACTTTTTATTAGTATGCATTTCGTTTATTGGCAAAACACAAATAAACGATTATTATTATTATTGTGTGCTGTGACTGTGGGTCTCCATTTAATTTGTTAGATTTTCTTCTTCAGCCAGTCAGACAGTTACTGGTGACATCTTATTCCTAGAATATTTTCTTGATATTGCCATTTCGAATTGAGAGGCATCAGTTGCATCAGTTACATGCACATAGAAATAATGTAACGTAACTGAATTTCAATATTTTGATATCTTACTAGTTACTTTAACAATAGTCCTCATTTGTTTCTGTTTTTTTTTTTTGCATTTATTTACAACTTCATTGTAATTTGTGGGCGTTTGTTTATCACTTAATTTTGAAGTACAATCAAAATTCATTGTTTGAGAAATTGTCGATTTGATTTTGCGTGTAAGATAAAATTTTTGTACAGTCAACATTATTGTGCACATCTGGTCAGCTTTTGTTAAATGTGCATATATAAATCCATACATAGTATGTACATAGTCAATATCGTGGTATACACACAGTAATCCCCGCTTAAATATATTTTCAACTAAAAACGTAATATTTCTGGCGTACTTAAACGGAAAACATAATGAAGCATGGTTCAGTTAACCGGGGATTACTGTACCTATGTTACAGAGGATACTTGCACCTATGAACATTATATGCACATTTCTAACATTATTCATAAGAATTGGGAAAAATTTTTATTTATTTAGCTATGTGACGTAATAGCCAAGTATAGAAGCTAGTGAACCAAACGAAAATCCATGTCAAATAAAATGAATTTTATTATCACCTTAAATCTATTAAATCTATTCAATCTTTATTCACATATCATACATAAACAAGTGATAAGACATAATTAGGCTTTTGGAGTTAAAAACTCAGGGGTTTAAACCCCGAAAATTATGTAGATCGTGACTCCAATGATTTCGATTATTTTGATATATATTATTTTTCTTATTTGCTGATTGCAAATTTAGGTCAGGTATCTCAAACTCGGTTTTTTTTTTTATGTTGTCGCAGTGTATTTAAATATACTAAATATTTAACCTGACTATAGTTGTAAGTTACTTTACTTTACTTTACTTTTAATGGCACAACAGCCCATGGAGGGCCTAGGCCGAGCTTTTCGCATCCACTCATGTTGTGCGTGATATATTTGTACATGAATGGAAGGGACCTACAGTTTAATGCCGAATCCGAACGGCGAAGTGAAAAGCTTTTCATAGCAATTTTTACTCTTGTAGGTTTGCCATTGCCTGCCAAGAGGTGGTGCCGTGTAGAAAAATTATTTTTTTCTACTTTTTGATTTTGATTTTGCCTGTACCGAGATTCGAACCCCGGACACTCTGCGTAGCAGTCCAACACACTACCACTACACCACAGCGACCAGTATTACGAGTATATTCGCCAACTCATTTAACGTGCTCTAATAAAACGATCAAGTTGTTAACTTCAGTAGCAGTAAGCAGCTGGAGGGGATTTTCCAGCACAACAGCATAAGCATTTCTCTTTTTTTTATGTATATGGTTGAATCCGTCCTTGCTAGCCAAATAAAATTTTTAATTGCATTTATAGCTCACTTCATTTTGGACGGACTTTTTGACACATTTCTTCGCTCTTCTTTGATTTGTTGCCAAACCGTTCTTCTGCTCTCATTATTGACAGTTCACAGTGGGATTGTTAAAGAAAGCAGGGATGGTATACAACATGCTAGTTATATATAATTATGCGTATTATCTCTGAAGCTTTTGTTGTTGTTTCCCCATACAATTATCGCTGAAAGTTTTATATAACTAGGAACGAGTGGCGAATAAAACGCAGCTTATATCGCAGAGTATTACTCTCTTACCATAAATATAAAGTCAAGTATTTACCTTTTCTGCACTATTTTAAGACATAAAATGTTCAGTTTCAAAAATCGACCACATGAAATTGCCCAGCCTATTTATACCATAAGAAAAAATAAGAGCAGCAAAGGAAGTTAATTGAGAAAATCTCCCAGGGCCAGAACATCCGAAAGCACTTATTGGGAAATAAATATAATCTACTTAACAAATAATAATCTAAGAATCATTACAGAGATTCTGAAAGGACACTCTAGGTTAAATTACATATTATCCCACAACACACGAAACTCTTTCTTATGACTTTTGTAGGTTTTGCAGAAACGATAAGAAATCTGTGAAACATTTAATAGGAATGTGCCCTGCAAGTATTCATACTGTGGCTGACCATAAATTACCTCTATCGGAGTTTGAACTTATTGAAGTACTGTAGGCCGATGTAGATCTTATAGGTCGCTGTGCACTATGAACAATAATAATACCATAGTTTGTATAAGGTCTCAAAGTGTTTTTGAAATATAAAATAAATTTTTAATATGCCGATTTGGTTTTTACATAATGGTGTTTGCATACATGGACATTTATCTATTAGAAACGTTTTGAAACAACATTTTATATGGAATGTTTGAATAATTTTCTGAAATATTAGACCAAACAGTTTTGCATACGCTAGACTGAGTTTAAACCAAATTGATACTGATTTCTCTATATTAATTGTAGGCGTGTGTACTACTACTAAACTTTAAAAATATTTTTAAGTTTATAAAGATATGTTGTCCTTTGTGAGGGACACTGATTTTCGATAACGTAAAAATTTCCAGTTTAGATATCCAAAAAAAAGTGTAACAGTGAAGCTAGCTAAGATCACAGAGAAAGCTTGAAGTTGAACTGTAAGCGATTGATTTCCAGATGATAAAACTTAACTACTCCATTTTGGTATTCAGAATAAGTAGACTTCAAATTAGGTCCAAATTTCCTTGCAGCTCGATAATTTAGTTGACTTTTCTCGCACGGCATTATGGTTAATGAATGTTTTTTTTACATACAAAACTCGGTATTAGGTTAAGAAATGCCTGTTACAACTTGGGTTTTATACTAAACCCTTTAATCCGTCAACGTGTCGAACAGATTTACAGTCGAAATAAACAAGTGGTAAATCATTTAGCACTCTGTTATTAAGAACTGATTTTCTAAATTTCTTACATCCCTCAAAAAGTATTCAGGCAGAAATATTTTGTTTCAGATTCAGAAAATTGATTATTTTTGGCAACGATTTACAGCAATTAACTCTAAATTAAATTACACATCGTAAAAGATAAATATTATTATTATCTTCTTACCAATTTCGTTTTTCTTGTAATACGAAGAATTTAAGACGAAACCACGGGGTTTCTAATTTAACAAATTTTTATTGAGACAAATGAAACACGTGGAGACTCAAAGCAAAACGAAACTCTTATCTACTTTTATCAGTTGTTATTCGAGTGCACTTGCTGTACAAAGTAATTACACACGTAAATTGTAAAATTGTATGTACATACGATATTTAAAGTAAGGAAAGTACGAGTATATCTTATAATCTAACATTGCCATTGATGGATGAGAGGTTGAGTTTGTGCCAACTGAGCAGTAACATGTTGCTGATGCTACGATTTCATTTCAGTGTTAAGTATTGGTGTTTTGTCACCAGCATATTTTGATAGGTAATTGTGAAAGAATGTTACTTGCAGACATGTGAACAGCAGGAATAAGGTGCCAACGTCAAAATAACTCACATATTTCCAGCAAAATTCGTTTCACATTTATTTAATAGTTTATTTATTCTTCAGATCATCTTGGCAAATAACTTATACGACTGTCAAAACGATAGTAACAAGTTTAACAATGAAGGATGCAGGTGGAGGGGAAATGCTTAGCAATAGAGAGCTGCAAAACATCTCTCCTCCTAACCTGATTAGATCCAGGAATGATATGATTAGAAAAGTACTTCATAACTACACTGAGCAGCAAGAAAGCGAGGGACATAAAAATGCTTGAAATCTCATTAAAAGCACATATATTAAAGTCGTACACAGATGGCTCGAGAACAGAAATATGAAAAGCTGCAGGAGTGTATGGACCTAAAACCATACAAGCAGAGCCTATGGGGAAAACTGTTAAAGTTTTTCCAGCAGATATTTTTCCTATAAAACTGAGTGCACAGGTCAACCTTAATCGAAAGTTGACTGATTTCTGACTGAATCACCTAACCCCAATTTTTTAATTTAATATATTCGAATGAAAACATATCCGCAGTACGCTATTGTAGTCTTTCCCGTCGTAAACGTAAAATGGAAAAATTAGAGCTATGCGGTTGAGTCAGAAACCAGTCAAAGTGTATGATAGAAGCCAAGATATAAGTACTTACTTAGTAATTTACACAGAAAATCACGCTAGAGTTAGAGAAGTAGATATCCTCCTAGGTAATCTGAGAATTCGTAGACATACTGAATTAGACAAGACAATCAAGGTATCCATATGCTGGGTCCCTGGAAATAGAGAAATACTGGCAAATGAATTGGTAGGCAAAGAAGACAGCAACCAAAAACTATTGACCTCGAGCCATGTTTAGGTAAAGGCCAACTTACTTAAACACTTCAAACTACTTATTGGGAAAATTAACTCAAAGAGAGCTGCATTGTACCTCAAGCTAAGCTAAAAACGATTAAGAATTATAACATGTTTACTTTCAGGGCACTTCAAATTGGGGCAAGACATGAAAAATTTTGGTATATGGCAGGATAGCAACTGTCATTTTTATCAGAAAGAAAATGCAATACCCGAGCACATATTCCTGCAGTGCGAAGAAACAAAAAATATCTGGGGAACTACTGTCCAGCCACTTAAGACGACACCAGAAATTTTAAGCCGAAGTCCTTACTATCCCTTGACGGATTTTGGAGATTTTTGGGACAAAAAATCACTTCATATCCTTAGATCTTGTGGCCTACACTCTCTGTGTACTAACCAGTAATAGAGTAACGGTTGTTTGTAACGCCCACAGTTGGGCGTATGACAATTTTATGTACTAAGCGCCCACAACCTCGCATTAACCCTTGGTCCAGAGAAAAAATCTTATTTTTTGTTGATTTTGGGTTTTTAGATTACATTTGAATTTCAAAATAATCACTTTACATAGCGGACTCTATTTAGCCGTGCCAGTCTGTTTGTTCGACCATCCGCTTGTCTGCCTTTGTCAGCAGTAAGTCAGGTTTGCTTGACTGGTACAGACAGACATTTCTTATATTCATTTAGTTAAGTGGAATCGGTGGCGTGGTATCTCCCAGTCAAGTAAAATTTTTAAAGTGTAATATTGATGGGAGTATACTGAAGTAAATTAAATAAAATTTGATAAATTTCATTGAAATACCCTGTAGAATAATTTTTGAAAATTATGAAAATCAGGCAGTAGTCGTGCCCACCTTACTTACTAATCTTCAAAGGGTAATATCTTGATACAAATACAAAAAAGAAATATAAAAAAAAAGTAATGAAAATCGAAAAATATCAAAGCCTGACATAAAATTCAAAAAGTAGGGTACTTACAGCTAGACCTTGCCAGTCACAGTTGATTTTATCTTATTATTTAATACTTACCTAGGCTTTTAGGAATAAGTATTAAAGAAGAAATGTTTGCCCATATCTGTAGGAAACAAATCACTCTGGTCCATCAAACCGGAAATATTACAGAAGTTAATTAATTAAGAAATGATCACGGCACGGGTATTTACTTTCATTTTAAAACTTCTTGCTGCACACTTCCCACCATACTCACCTTAATCAGAATCAATGTTAAAAGATATTTTCATATCTTTCGCTTGTCAGCGAAATACATGCAATTCACGCGAAAATTAAGAGATAATTTCAAAACGTGTCACAAAACGCACCAAGCCGATACGCAAAATCTCAAACGTTATCGTGATACGGTTGACGGTGAAAATGATGATGACGATGATGTTGACGATGTGAGCGTGAATGAACATAAGAAATCGATTTAAAAAGTAGATATTGGCAATTATAATTGAGAATTAAGAAAAGGCGACCACGTAAAGAAATGAGTTGTGTAAAGTGTAAAGCAATTGATTTAAGTTAGATAACATTCGGATGATGATGATTCCAATTGATAATCGTATCTTTCTCTGCTGCTCTTAATTTAATGGGCGCGCACAATTATCGAACACTTTAATTATCTCGATTGCTCTTAATGCATCTGCGCCTTACAAACAACAGCAACAACAACAACAAACGCTACTCATTAACTATACGTTAGCTATAGAGTAGAGATAAGCATCTGCGAGAGAAATAAGCAAGTATTGATTTTGGGTGCAAAAATAAAAATCAACCATAACGAAATACTTAATGAAATGTGAACAGAATTTGCGGTCAATCGTCATTACATACATACCATTCATACAAACAGTCAGCAACATTGTCATGCTGCCACTACAACTCCAACTTCATGGTGGGTCTTAGATAAACATGCGCAGAGTGCAACTAATCCTTGATTAAATGAAAGTAAATATACACACGAGTACATATGCAATCCTCTTTATACCTTAAATGTCAACTGTTGCTAATGTCAAATGCTATTATTTCCTCACAGTTGAGCTGAGCACTTCATTAAATTCTAATGCACTTTTGTTGTATCATCATCATCTTTATCATGAGCATGGCAAAAGATTCACAAATTTATGATTTAAATTGTACGAAAAACTCTTAATGACAACACAATTGCGTCTCATAATGTCCACATGAATGAATTTCTTCTTTTGCCTAGGCGAAAATGTCCTTTGTAGTCTCAAGTGTCCTCTTGGTGTAATACAATCACAATAGTTGCAAGACACCCGCTGCCTGCTTCTCTTTCTCCGTTATGGAACTAATTGTTATATAAGTAGTAAGTATCTTTCGAATGGCAAATGCAAATTATTGTAAGAGTTTCATAAGAATCGCATACATACTCCAAGTATAATAAGAACCTATCTATCATTTTTATTTTATATCTTTTTCAAGTGTTTCTTTCCTTTTTGATATAAATTTTTTTTTTTTGGAAAACCTTTTGTGGTTTCATTAGAGAAAGATGCAATAATTTTTGCATGAATGAAATTCTGAAATTTTTTATCTTGCTTAGATATTGTAAAATTTTGTAGCAATATCCGTAGCTAATTTTGAGCACTCTATTAAGAGCAAATATTTTTCTTTTCATTTCAAGTGGTTTGGTTTTTGGAAGATTGAGGATGTTGAGAAATTATTTCAATGCATGCAAAATTAATTTTTATGCAACTTCTATGTAAATAAGTAATAAAGGAAGTTACTATATAAGTACTAGTATGTATGTATGTGTGTAGGTATCTAGATAGAATTAATTGTTTGTATTTTTGTACAGCAGGCGAATACAGCACGGAATGTGCTGCGATGTCATGCCCTAACGATGCTGCTACATCTTTGGCACTATAGTGAAGTAGGCGGTTTATTTAATGTACAAGGATTTTCAAATCGATATGAAAAAAAAACTATATTAACTCATACGATGAGTTTTTGAAAATCATTTTTCCAACATGCTCCCATTTTTGTGATATTTTGGTTACATACCTCAATGAAAGATTCTAGAATACCTGTTAAGCTAATTTGTTTTATCACAATATCTGAATAATTTATAAATTTTTGGGTTAAATATCCCAAAAGAAAATATATATCAATAACATAATGTGGTTTTCTGATCACAAGTTAAGTAAATATGGACATCAAAATTAAAGTACTTAGTTCATAATTTAAAAGCGAATGTTTCCAGTTAGATAGACCATAAGCTTGAACTCCGTGGACCTTGAGATCAAAGTAGAAAATGGTGTGAGAAATATCACTTCATGCTAAAAAAAAAAATTTCACGTTCTTATACCGTAAGAGAGGTTGCTAATGAGATTAAAATGAATTTGAAAACAAAAAAAGGGATTGATCTTATCACAGTAGAGGTACTCAAAGAGCTCCCACAAAAAAGGATTCAAATGATAAGAAACTTGCTTAAAGCAACAATCAGGCTAAGATGCGTTCCATGTTTTTGGAAAATAACCGAGGTGATTATCATACCAAAACATGGCAAAAATCTGTGCAATGTGTCAAACAGGCCAATGCCATTGCTCCCACTAAATGCAAAACTCTTCGAAAAACTGTTAATAAAAATAATAAAACCCATAATTGAAAAATATTATACTCACCAGTTTGTTTTTCGCGATAAGCACTCAAAAATTGACCAGGTACACAGAATAACCGATATAATTGAAGATGCAATAGAAAAAAAGCAGCTGTATTCCTTGATGTTGCCCAAGATTTGGCATAAGGGACGTATTCGACAAGGTTTGGCATGAGGGACTGATTCGACAAATAAATAAGTTTTTACCACAATCAGTCTGCGACCTTACTCAGTCGTACTTATCCCTGCGCTACTTCCGCCTAAAATAAGATGATAGCTTCTCAAATTTAAAGCAAATAAAGACCGGAGTCCGACAAGGAAATATCATTGGCTCGGTTCTTTACACATTTATTACCACATTTTATTTACCACAACCACAAAATGCTACAATAGTAGCCTTTGCTGATGATACAGTAAATGGAAAGATTGTAATTTTCTTGATATACGGGTGATACAGCAAATGAATCAACGCAAAAACTGTAAGAAACTGTAAACTGCGTCGCAAATTCTACTAAAATTTGGCAAATTAAGCTTAACAACACAAAAACAATTCATATATGATAGACTTTACAACAAACCAAATACAACATCATTCAATACAAATGTTTAATTCTCAGATACCATACTCTAATAACGCAAAATACATAGATATGAATCTCGATGCGAAATTGCGCTGGAAGGAGTACATGAAGAAAAAACGAAAAGAACTAGATATCAAACTAAAAAAAACGTAATTGGTAGAAATTCAGTACTATCTATACAAAATTAACTAATGCTATACAACCAAGTATTAAAACCAGTATGGACGTATGGTTGTCAACTTTGGAGTTGCACCACAGAAAAATAATAAATATACATAAGTAATACAACGTCTCCAAAATAAAGCTCTCGGATGCATCGTAGATGCTCCATGGTTCATCAGAAATTAAGCTCTTCGCCGAGACTTGAACACAACCACTTTTAGAAGTGAAATCGAAAAAAAACACCAGAAGCCACAAGAAGAAGCTTGCTCAGTCAACATGTTGATGAGGAAGCATCAAAGTTACTTTTTATTGAAGGACGACCAGGCTAAAGCAGACCAGACCCTTAGATTTGTTAAGGACATAATATAAACTAAGTGATTTAATGAAAACAGCTTAGAATAACATTAAAATTATATTCTTTTATAACCAAAGAACTTATTAGTCTTAAGAACTATGTAGTTGTAGTGTAATGAAATGTGAATATCATAATAAACATTTCAATAAAAAAAATTTAAAAAAACGTTCGTATACTAATTTCTACAAGATTTTCAACTATTCTTAGTCTCCAAAGCCATAATTTTTGACTTGATTTAATATCTTGGATTATAATTTTACTTGTCGAAAGATTATCGTAGGAGCGAAACAATAAAATTTTGCTTTCTTCCAAATGGAAATACCGAGTTTTTCTTGAAAATGTATCAAGCACTTGATGTAGTAGAGAACTGTTCAACCTCGTTAAAACCGGAAAAAAATTAGAATTAACTTACGCGTGCTAAAACATCTGTCCTATACTCGCAGTGACGCAAAATAGCAATATCGGAGAGTTATATAATTGAAGCTCTTAAGGTTCATATAAGATAGTATTTTGAAGTTTTATTGAGATTGACTATGGAAAAATACCACAAATTACCCGGCTCTTTCCGATTTTGGTCTTAAAGATACGCGGTCTAGAAACAGCTCTTTCCGATTTTGATCTTAAATTTCTCGAAAACTATAGGCTTTACAAAAGGGTCGTGGTCAGTATCGAAAAATCTATAAGGTCCACCATACGCGGTCGAAGAAATAAAAGTCGTGATGTACAATGTAATCAGGTCTTTTATTCTTTATTATTACTAATATTACTTTCTTAAAGAAAGACAAATAAACCTTAACTCCTTGCCTCCCCCTCATCAGCATCCTACAAAATCTTTAGCGTAACTTTCTTATTTTTAAGTTCACTTTCAAAACTATTTTAAACTTTCGCGAAAAGTTGGGTTAAAAATTACCAAAAATTCATTACTGGGAATGAAAAATCTATTCCTCATAGCTCGAGTTAACTTAGGAGGTGTCAGTTCTTTTAAAAAACTACCTCGATCCAGATCTAGGAGACCCTACTGCTGCTTGAGATATCTAAAAACAGATTTAAACTTATTGAGACTCTCAGTGAATGAGAATCTCAAACGATTTTGACGTGCATTCCATTTAGGATACATCATTTCATAAATTGAATAATGTTCTCGGGAAAAAATATATACTTAAACTACATATTTCAATTATATTTGGGGTTATTAAGCATAGATTAATGGGAAACCAATGTGTTCTTTTTAGAATGGCTTTCTTTTTCTTGAAACTACAAATCTTTTCTTTACAAACATCAAACCAAATGACACTTGGAAGCATTTGTAACTACGTATTGTCAATTTCACGATTCGTATATATTGAACACATAAAGCCATGGAAGAAATAAATGAAAGACATTGGCAGCAAACAGTGCCATTGCTTAAAATTGATGCACTTTCAAATACAAAAACCGCAAATAGTCTATGCCACAAACAAACAACAACAAGAACACATTAACGCAATATTGTTTACTCAACTGAAAGTATTTCTGCGGTCAAAATGCTACGTACGTAAGTGGAAAATTTAATAACAAATACACTGAAATAATATGATGATATATCGAATACGATGCCATTTAACATTAATCGTGACGAACGATCCGTGTTCATTGATCTCTATTGACCGCAAAAACTAATTCACGATTCAAAAATCTCTACAAAAAAAAAAAATAAGTAACAATCAGACATTAAAATGTCATTTTGCTTTTATTACACATACATACTCCACATGCGAGTATAAGTATGATTCTATTTTTTATCGATTGTAGCGCAACAAAAGATATAGCTGCTGCTGACATTTTACTTTTGTGTTTTATACGAAGAATGATCGCAGTTTTTGAAGTCATCCACTTGAAATTTGTACTGTTGCTGTTTTTGTTCTAGCTGATTATAGGTAGTAATTCAACTGAAATGTTTCCTATTGTTGTTGTATGATTTGATTGCCAGTTTGTAAAAGGACACGAGAAAATGTTGCCAATGAAGTGTGTGTAAATGCGAAAATTTCTACGCAGGTGTGTGGGAAAAAATATTTAAAAAAATATATATATTTAGTTTGTTACGAATAATTGTTAATAAGCGCAGTAGCTCAGTGTAGGGGAAATGTGAGTACCTTGGTTCGAGTGACATTTACCTGATGAAACTTTCAATGCATTGTATAAACTTTCCCCTTGGAACATATTATTGCACGCTTCTATGAAAAAAAGGGGTTTTATTTTCAAGTAATAAAGGAATAATTTTCTAGTAAAATGTCATGTTTCTAGATAATAATGAGGTAATGAAGATGTAGAAAATTGGAATACGAACCTATACCATACCACGACGGATTGCAGATTTTGACAGCAATTATGGTCCAGAAGAATCTGTTGACCAGCTTCTGTCTGCTCGACGTTGAAGTAGGCGACATTTTTGGATGTTGCTTTAGCTGGCCTTCTGTGAAGGCTGGTATGCATTGAGTCCTAGCACGTTTTTCGCTATGAGCCGAACCGATTCACGATTGTTCCAAGTGATGTCGTGAGCAACTTTTCTCATGGAAACCGTTGAATTAAGCTGCACCCGCTTCTGAACGATTTAGCGATTCCTGGGAGTATTAACAATGGGTTTTCTGACTCTTTCCGGACGATCACTTTCATGGCCCAGCTCCATAAATCGTTTAACTGCACGAGAAACTAACGAACGAGCAATGCGAAGCTGCCGCACAATCTCACAATTGCGTTTGCCTAGCTCGTGCAATTTTATAATAGCTTCCCGTTTAATAGGTCGCTGAGGCGTAGTGGTAGTGCGTTGGAATGCTACGCAGAGTGTCCGGGGTTCGAATCTCGGCACAGGCAAAATCAAAAAGAAGAAAAAATAATTTTTCTACACGGCATCACCTCCTGGGTGGCAAGAGTAAAAATTGTCTATGAAAAGCTTTTCACTTCGCCGTTCGGATTCGGCATTAAACTGTAGGTCCCTTCCATTCATGTACAAATATAACACGCACACGTGGATGCGAAAAGCTCGTCCTAGGCCCTCCATGGGCTGTTGTGCCATTTAAAGTAAAGTAAAGTAAAGGTTTCCGTTTAGGTATTGGACATCGTAAAATAAATAACTAAATGAAATCTAGTCCACACAAAAACTAAATCCGATGAACACTCGATTACGTATAATAATACAAAAAGGAAGAAAATTTAATAAAAATTACAATACTATTTCTATAGCGCTAAGAAAGTTGTATACATATATTGAAACCCTGTAATAGTATCAAAACTTATGAACTGCTATCTACTTTCTTCTCAATATTTTCTTCCCTTCAAGGATATTTTTAGCGATTCTAGTCTAGTCTGAATGGAAAATATTCCAAGAATTAAGTTTTAAAACATTTTGACGTCTTATTTTGTAAACCAAAAATCACTGGATATCGATCTTGATTCTTATTTCAAAATCTATAAGTATTGCATAAGTTTCCTACGAAATTTTATTCAATCAGTTATAGACTGCATATACGAGTATTTTATCTCACCGGAAATACTTTGCCCCAGTAACCCAAACGAAACTTAATTCATTTTTCTACCCACTCAAGTTGTGGGTGTTTTTCATTATTGATCGCTCGCTTTGACTTGTGCTATCACAAACGATGGCTATGCACAGTTTATTGCTCTGATTTTCTTTTATAGGCAAATATTTACTAGGAAATGACATCGATTATTGATAACAGCCGAGCAAGCGCACTTCAAACAATACATAAAACTGACTTCAAAATTGGATAAATGTCAGGGGTGTTGGTGATCCAATTTATTATTCACTTGAATCCGCCAAGAAAAAAAATCGAAATATTTGTTTAAAAAAGGATTTCGTAGCGCACGTTGTTGGATTCTTAATGCTTGGAGAATTGTTTGCACGCAGCACACTTTCAACGTGTGCGCCTAACATTTTTTTATTACTATTGAAGCTGATTAAGAAATAAATAAATTGGAAAAAATTTAATAAATATATTTACATAAATAAATATGTATACATATACATATATTCATATGTGCAGACATTTAGATGATACATGCAAGACGTTATGATTAAACAAATGAGACGTGTGTATTTCTCCGATAAGGCTACTTGAAGAAAATATCATTATTTATTTAAATTTATTGATTTCTTTGCAATACTGATTGGCGACAATATTTATTGGATTTTTTTTATAAATGTGTCTTTTCTGTATTTCTGGAAAAATAATGTCAACTAAATTTTGCTTGTTACTTGTGATGAATGAACAGTGATTAGGGTGAAGTAAAAACTAGAAACAATTTGTTTCTAAATAAACAAAAACTATGGGTCTGGAAGTGTAAGTGATGCTGATTCTTATGCATATAAGGGAAGAGCTTTTATCTTGTGTATAAATTGTTTAAATTAGAATTTCGCTTGAGAGAATTGTGATAATATCAAGCTTAACAAGTTTCGCTTGCGAGATTAGAAATCGGCATCATTACCCTTCTTTGTGATTGTAGATCGATGTGCGAGTCATGTTTTATTGGAAATTTAAGACCTAATTTTTCAACAGTCCAGAAGCCCTGACAATAATAATGCTCCAATCGAATCATAATATAAAATTTTCCCCATGCTGCTTCATACTTTTTTAAACTCTAAAAACATTGTATCCCTCGGAATATTATCCATTCATCTTAGAAGTAAAGTTTTAGAAAGGAAGAAGTTAAATTTTAATTCAAGAGCGAACGAAAAATGAGTAAATTCCAATCTCTCGGTCAGTACTTCTCTCCGGTTGAGAGGTCGTACGGCTGAGAGGTCATGCTATATGATACAAAAAATTCTGAATGATAATTTTCTCCGGTTCCCTTTTTGTTATGATCGTTTCAAAAAGAAAATAAGTTACTTAATTTTTCACGATAGAAACGTATAACCACTTTAAACAAAAATAAAATTGGGCTCCGTTTTCATGGAAAGTTTATGTGAAGGTGTGAAATTTATGACATTAAGTTGGAAAAATGATATCGGAAAAATTACCACCTCCTGAGTTGATGCACATTTGTGCTCCTTTTACGTCATGTTGGCTACAAATTGGTGATTTGCGGGTGTGTATCCCTCCTTTGCTGGTTATCAACTAATACTCTATCTGTCTACAACATAAATGTTATGACACATTTAAATTATTACATTACTTGCCACTCCCAAAAGGGAGGTCACACGGTCCGGAAACTGAATTTTCAAAGTCTCCATTGTTGTCCGTGGTGTGTATCACTCCTTTGCTGGTTATCAACTAATTCTCTATCTGTCTACAACATAAATGTCAAAGCACAATGACATCTGACGTCATTTGCTAAATTTAAGAGACAACACATTATGATCCTCTTTATAGTTCAGCCCAAACCCTTCTTATATTACATTTCATAGAAAGAGAATTTTGCCCGAAAAAGCTAAAAGACCTACCCTGAAGAGAACAAGAAGAGCGCTTATACATAGAGCAAAGACAGCATGGTAGTTAGGAGCACAGAAAGTAAACTCTTCACTTACTTAAAATTGGTTGTCCATTGTCCATTTCTTGAGCAATTTTTGCTCAGCCTTTGAAAATTATTCAGTGCTCCTATAAGCATCCAGAAAAGAATAAAGTCACAGCTCCCAAAAGTGCATCTTAGAGAAAATCTTCAACTTTTCCCTTGAGGTAACCGCTCTTAATGCACACATACTTACATATGCATAAACTCACATTTCTACAGAGAAGGGCATATTCCATTTTTATTTTATTGAGAGTATAAAATATTTTTGTTTAAAAGATTTTGAGATTATTTCGCTCTTTCCTCGATACTTAAAAGAAATTTCTATTCAAAAAAAAAAAAAAATCTTTTCTTATTTCAATTTTGTTTTTAATTTGTTTACACTACCCTTCTACGACTGGGGAGAATTTTTTGGAATATTTTCCTTATTCCTTTGTGGAACTTCTCCTGTAAAGATATTCTTCTTTAAATGGCACAACATGGCCCGTAGGTGGTCGTTTTCGCATCCGCTCATGTGGTCGTTTTATATCTGTACATGAATGGAAGGGACCTGCAGTATTATTCCGAATCCAAATGAAGAGAAAAGCCTTTCTATGCTATTTTTACTATTAGAAGTTTGCCATTGCCTGCCAAGAGGTGGTGCCGAACTCCGGACATTCTGCGTAGCTGGCCAATGCACTACCTACTACGCAGTGGCGAGCACCTAGAAATTATAGTTACCATACATTAAATTATAACGGTTATCTCGAGAATATGTGCATGGAAGCTTAAAATCATTCGAATTTTAAAGTATAAATTTAATTAATTATCAAATTCTTTTTTACACCACCCTTCACATTTACCATATAAGACCCCTCCTACACAGTGAAGTACACAAGCGTGGGTGGTTAGTATTGAATTGAAATTATCAAAGAAATATGTGTGTCAGCAACAGTTCTAGAAGAAAAGGAAGGTACTCGAATTTGTCAATATTGTCAACGTTTATTTATTTACATACATACATTCATACTCGCACATACATATGTATAAGTATGTAGATATGTATTTAAGTATGACCGTATGTCCATCCCAACAAGGACTTACGTACATGCATGTGCGTATACTCGTACACAAGTAGTTGTCTACGTAAGTTTCCAACAAAATTTTAAAGTAAACAATTAAATTCTTGCGATAAGGTCCAATAAGATTAATAAATAAAAACGATTACGTAGGTGCATAAAAAGAAAAAAAATTCTATCATAAAACGCCTTACTTCGAACAACCTTCTTCTTTAACGTAGTATGTTTTTTCATTGTATTCAATGCTGTTTCAACTTAATAACTCAATGTGTTGTGGGGGTATCCACTCATTTACATACCCATACTGTATGTCAGCATATTTTGTGATATATTGCAAGAAATTACAATGCCAAAAACTAACAAAATATGAAAAGATCTTGGGCAGATAACCTGAAGGCAGCAGAGAGCGCAGCATATCACACAACCAAAATCTTAATCTATCTCGGATACGAGTATGTATAATAATGAAGAATAACAACAGCTAATTTCCAAGAAGGTGTTTAGACGAAAACGCTTCCAGTATTATACTCATGTACTTGTGCAATATCAGCAGCAAGACCAACAATGAGGAAGCTTCAACTTGAGCATAAAGCTAAATAAACTTTAAAATGCACACTGCGATGTTGATAATAATGCATTTTACATGTGGATAATGCACGCTAATCTAATGTATCACAGATAATGATGCTCTAAAACAAATAAACGATCATCAACACAAATACACATACTCGTATTCATTCTTCCCAGCCCATAACATCTATCCATCCATCCTGCTGTACATCTTACCGTCCAAACATTCACCCGCCTCCAAAGCTATTATAAAGTAAGACGAGAGAGAGATTTGAGATCTTTTGGTGGATCGCGTCGCCTTTAGCGATATATGTGTCGAATACTTATTTCTTAAAAAAAGAAGCAAAACATCACAGCAACATCTATCTACAGTACTCTTTCAGCCATTATAACTCCATCAGCGTGATCACATGATCACAGTTGGACATAGAGAGAGCGCCAGTGCTTCAAATTATTAATTTGTTTTGTGGTACATATGTATGCTATGGATTTCTATATGGCAATTGCTGATCTTGTAGAATGCAACATGATCGACATCGTCATCATGATCCTCTTCGTCGACTTTGAGCAACATCAAAGCAACCTGTCAAGCCATGCGCGATGCATGAACGATTTTCAGCCCCCTTCGGCCAATCGTTTTGAAATATCTTCTTTTGACAGTAGTGACGGTGTGGACGTCAATAAAATTGTTCGGCAATTGTAGCGCAAATGCAATGTCCTGACAGCTTTTGTTGCTACTATTGAAGATTTAATATCTGATACTGTTTCATATTGTGTAGATTATTATTACATCGATTTGGTTTAGTCTATTGTGGGCTTATTTTAATTGATTGAAATTACTTGGAAATTTTTTAAAGCAAAGTAAACTATGTAAGTATATGCTGCAGAAAATGTTTACAGATAAAGTTTTTATATTCAGCACTGGAAGCTTGTACATAAAAAAAAAATTATAGATACAAGCTTCTGATCTATTTATTGTATAAAACACTTTTATTCTCGGTATAAACGAGGCCATAAATACAAGTTGGGCCTAAAGTTTAACGCCGTTTCCGAACGGTGGGTAAGAATTTGTTATCACTTGCTGGTTTCGGCATTGCCTGCCAATTGGTGTTCTTGTACACTTTCTTATAATACTCATTCCCTTCATATCTGTAGATATATAAGAAGTTTATGAGAATTAACCAACAGACCAAGAGGGCCAACTTCACGGTTGAAAGTTTAGTGCTCTACCCATTAAACTATCGATATTTATATTTATATATTTACATTTTATTAATATAACTTACCATTTCCTATTCCATTGTATTTAAGTTATATCAGTTATAAATATAATTAATAAATTTTCCTTGAGTTTAAAATTCCTCTTACATTCATAGTGGCTGTGATCTGTGGTTCGTTGATCACTTTCTGGTAATTTTCTTTCCCATTAAGAGCTAACACAAGGTGTCCCAAATGTCAACGCCATGGGAAGGCTTTAGTTCTGCTCATAACTGAAAGGAATATCAAAATATAGTGTTAGTAAAATATTTTTAGTTTTTGAGACATTAGCACTTTTATGAGTTTCTGGAAAATCAGATTTTCGAATGCCACCGCTACAAAATTGTATATTTCAAGATTCTAATGTATGTAACTGAACGCTGAATAGTCTAGTATTAATAAAAATAAAACTAATACTGACATACTTTTGGGAGGAAATAAATGTCTGCCCAATTCATGAGTTTGCACGAAATTCTCGAAAAAATTATAATACTAATCACTACAAAAACTAAAAATTCTTTACTAAGGGAATAATTCAATATTCTGGTTAATTATTAGCTAGCCTATCAGCCCTCAAAGAGATTACTTTTGGTATACCCCGTATACCTACCAGGCCGTTGAAACTTACGTACATAACAAGAACAGTGAAATAGATCTATATCCAAATAGCTCCAATAAATAATGATTGATCCTGGAATTAATAAAGATTAATGCGAAAGTCGGCTGCAAACTCCATAAGAAACTGCAGATGTTTGAGTTCAAAATTAAGTTAGTTGAAGCTATTGAAATTAGATCTACGATCTTCAATAGAAAGGGTACAGAACAATATGGCAAGCAAGACAATTCTTATCAGTTACGGATCCAGATTCAGGCTATGGAAGCTGTAGCCTCTTCCACAAATGTGAACACTTTAAGCTTCGTTTCTTCTTCTTTTAATGGCACAACAGACCATGGAGGGCTTAAGCTGAGCTTTCGCTTCCACTCATTTTGTGTTTGTTATATTTATACATTAATGGAAGGGACCTATAGTTTTATGCCGAATCCGAACGGCGAAGTGAAAAGCTTTTCATAGGCAGTTTTTACCCTTGTAGGTTTGCCTTTGCCTACCAAGAGGTGGTGCCTTGTAGAAAAATTGTGTTCTTTGATTTTGCCTGTGCCGAATTTTGAACCCCAGACACTCTGCGTAGCAAGCCAACTTACTAATCAGCTAATCTAGAATTTTGCCAAAATTTTTTCTAATTTTCTATTTGAATTAGATATTATACTCGTATTTCAATAGAATTTCTGTTTGAATTTTGATCCAATTCTTGGTTTGAATATGGTTTTATTATTGGGCTACATTTGATCTTATTTGGGTTGATTTTTGGTAAAAGATTGTAGTAATTTGGTTTAAATATTTGTCTTAATTATTTTATTTCGTCTAAGTTTCGGTCTGAAATTGAGACGCTTTGATTTTCGGCTCTCTTTGCTTTAAATTTTTATTAAATCTTTATTTTGAATGAGGTGTTTTGTTCTTAGTTTTGATTTTTGGGCTGCTATTGCTTTAAATTTTTGCAGATACTTGATGTGATTTTTAATTCAGTTATTGTTCCAAATGAGGTTTGAACTTTGATTGAGTTTGATCTGAAATAAGTCTCCTTTTCAGTTTTAATTCAGTTACTCCTTTTTTTGTTTTTAACCTGAATTTTGACTAAATTTCGATTTGAATATTGTTTTGAATATTGATTTGAATATATTCAAAGACTAGTAACTTCAACACTGTATTCTGGATTCCAATTTATTATACAGAAATCTATATTGCGTTATGCGTTTAACTTGAATAAAATTTGTATTACTGCATTCCTTGCAAGAGCCAAAGTAAGGCTAAACAACGAAATTCCTATCAATTTTACTTACGTAAATATTTTCCTTATATTATACATAACTTAAGCCAAATACAAAATTCAGTAAAGCTTACCCCCTTTTCTTAATTCCATTCTGACTTTGCCATTTACAAAATTTATTTAACCTTGATATTTCAACAATGGAGCCAGATACGAATTTACTTACAAAATAATTTCAAAATATAAATTTTAATTTTTCGTTATTTAATTAAAGTCATAACTCAACACCTGACAAAACTACTACACATATCATATCATATCATTTACGTATTCATCCCATAAAAAAGATAAATGGGGATTAATTGAAAAACTTTCCTTGAAAAATTCAATAAAGTTTAACCCACAATTTTTTTGCTTACCTTTATTTTTGGCGATTCGATCAGTTTTTCATTATGATTTTGTATCTCGTATGAAAGTGAAAAGTTGAACACTTTAACAAAATGCTCCACTTTTTTGTAATAAATTTTTCATATGTGATGAAGATGATAATCCACTGAGTGCACAGAATCTGTGCACTTACTGATAATTCTTTTTTAAAAATAAAAATCGTTACAGAGAAAAAGAAGAAAAAGGAGTAGAGGAAGATGCAGAAGCTTTCAAAGTTTTTTTTTTATATACTCGTATATGGTATAATAACTCATAAACTACCACAACTTATTTTTAAGTACAATTACGTGCAGTAAAATTTTTACACGCTCCTGCCTGCTACTAAAGAAGCTATGCACATAAGAAATTGTATGAATATTGGAGTCCATTCACTCACACACACACATACACACACACACACATACACACACACACACACACACACACACACAATTTTAAATGCTGCACGCTGTGCGTGTATAATCTCATTTCCGCTTTTCTGTTGTTTATTATTGATCTTATGGACAATTAATCTCAGTTGTTATTTTTATCTAAAAGTATATATATTTTTATAATCAAGTAGATTAAGCTAGCAATCAGAGAGTGAGAGAGAGTGGGCTAATACGATCGATCACTTTTCCATTGCCAGCTTAAAATAATTGGTTTTATAAGTTTTCCACGATATTTTTTGAGCTACATGCATACATTTTTAAATCATCAATAAATGTGGCTTTGGAAGATCACAATTTTCTCAACATAATTGATCGGAATGAGATTTTATTTAATTTTCAAACATGATTATTTGATAAATTTAAAACTTAATTATTTTAATTCTTTTCTTTTAACCCGTTTTCTCGAAGTCTGTTGCTACTGTAGTTGTCGTATAATTCCGGTAAGGTAAGATACAGCGAAATCTCACATTTGCCCACACTAAGTTCCTCAACTGAAAACTGTTTTGAGATAATAAATTCAATTGCACGGAATCTGTCGAAAGCGTTAGCTTGGAATCTAAGAGTTTGAAATTGCACAATTCAGAATGGAATGCTCCAGTACACTCCATAAAAGTATTAGAATTTCGGACTTTCTCGAGTTCTCTAGTGAGTCGTAGCAAGAATGTTTTGAGTTGTAAAATGATTAAAGAGCAACCATATGAGTTTTGCTAGTGGTAATACTGTGCGACAGCACTTCTGGCACTTAAAACGTGAAGGTACTAGTAAAAAACACATAGTATAAATGTGAAGTCAGTTAATTCATAGCTTTTTCAAGGCTCATTTGGCAGAGCTTTAAAGTTCACAAAAACTGAGTTTTTAAGAAATCATTACAAATATACAAAAACGTTGAAGGATAACATTATGTATATGAAATGAAAAAGAATAATTCATAGTTCAAATTACGATGCAGCATACATATGTACATACTAGAATCCATGTCTTGAGAGTTTATTTATTGTTGTAAGTATGTACATATTTGATATAATTATTTTGACTTGAAAACTCTTCTTGAACTAGACAATTCTCCTGGATGTGTATGTCATGTAATAATTAATTCTGTGTTAGCTCATGTATCATAGGGCTTCAATAAAACACTTCCACCTAGTATGATTCATTACCAGATATCAACAACACTTGGACCTCTCTCTGAAGGCTTCGTTTACATGCTATTTTCGGGCGGTCTCTTCTTTTATGCCCACCTTTATTAATATTATTATTCTGTTTTATTTATTATTCACTTAAATTTTTGCATACATAATTTATGTTTTTATTAATACCTTTTATTCGTTGCTACTGATGCGCACTTATATTGTATGTATGTACCATATGTATAAAGTTCATTTGTATTCAATCAGCAACATATGAAGTCATCAATCATTAAGAAAAATTAGCTTTAAATAAAAACTTTCTACAATAATGAAATTCCCGGTATAAGTGCGTATAAATAAACGCAACGCAATCGCATACAAACTAACAAGCTATCAGGCCAATGTGCATAAGTATTGTAGTATGTATATCAAGCTGGGAAAATTGGCATTTATACACGTAAATTTCGTGTAATTGGAAAAATGTAATATAATTTATCTGAACGATGAGATACAGCAACAACAGCAACAACAACAACAACAACCAAAAATGGCAATAGCCACCCTTTTCTGTGCTGGAGAGTCTCCCTCACTTTCTTCACTGCTGCACATATGTACATACATATGTAGTCGTATATCTTATCCCAACTTAGCATGCAAGCGATTACCTGTTGCGCTCTGCGCTAATTGAAATATTCTTAATCAGATTTTGTTCGCGGCTCTGTTGACCGCACTTAATCCACAATTACCCAAACGGTACTGATACGAGTATGTAAATGTGTATACACAAAAGCATCGAAGTAACCAATAACATCCCAGTAGAAAAATGAATGGTTGTTTAGTCATTACGCAGACTTTGTTCGACTGTAAACTTTGGGTATTTCATTGAAATTTTTAGGCATTACTTTTACACTTAAAGTCTAATTTTCAAAGTATTACTCTTCCTTGAAAATATACGAACTAAAAACAAATTTATTTAATGAGGAGTCTAAAAACACAGACTTTTGCTGAGACCACAAGCTGACTATTGCGTACACGCTCTGCTCCTTGCCGATAAATAACCAGCAGAGTATAATTGTTGGTTTTTTTTTAATGTTATGATGTTTACAAGCCTTAAACCTGCGACTGTTGATTACCGAGAAACAAATGTAACACTCCAAAAAAACTTCTTCTTTTTAATATGAGACAAACTCTAGTACTTAACTATTTGCCATTTTGCAGCAGCTCTGCTTGACTGTTTTTCGCTCATGTTACTCATATTGAAATGAATAATTTATCGTAGAAAATATTGTATATAGCTGCGATGGAAGTTGTACAAGTTTATCAACAGGCGACTTTTGTTGTGTGGATTTGTTTTTTTATTTCATCAAATAATGATGAATGGTAGAAATTCAATACCTACTGAATTGGGTGTTGACTTTCAAGTTTGAATTACGAAATGATGAAAATATATTTATAATTAGGGCAATTATTGGTGGCTTGGTTTTAGACTCGAATTAAGGTATAAATGGAGGATAGGTAGGTAGCATGGCTATTTCCTCCAGATCGCCGATTTGGTACCATATCCTCATTGTGTCAATGGATGACATTTGTTGTCTAGAGCCAACCCGTGAGAATGCGAAATTGGAATTTAGATATTGTTGTCTAGATGAATTGAGGATACTTTCTATATTTTTCTACTGGGTTATCACTGCTGCTGCTGGCTGCTGCTGTTAGTGGACCGTATGTGGTGAAAAACAGTAGTAGGTAAACGTGTAAGGATATTGCATTGTAAACGTTTTCATATCTTGTTAAATATACGCACACACACACACACACACACTCACACAATTCAGTAGTGATAGCTTGAATTGCTGTTGTTGTCGTAAGTAGTAACGCTTGTTACACTAACTATTACAGCAGGCAATGGCACACATTTACTTATATTGTGCGCGTTTTAGCGCTTAACAAGGTAGGCGCGTCTGTCTTTGGCCATATACGCGTACTTACACAGCATACAAATGTTTGCCTGCGAATTGCTGAGCAAATTTCAGTGTAAGCTTGGTTTTTTTATTCATGCGGTTTCTTGTAGCTGTTTGGGGCGCTGTTGAGAAAGTAGCCAAGTAGAACGGGCGGCATCGCCCACTTTTCCCCTTTTTGTTGCTTTTGCTTGTATTCGATAAAACGTTGTAGCTAATGCTGTCGTTTGTGCCAGAGATCGTTTAAAAACCTTTCTTCATCATCCTCAACTTAACTGCTTCTGCTTCTTCTTTTTAACTTTGCTTAACTCCTACTTGCTGCTGCTGCAGTTAGTAGATTAAAAAGCAGCACACGCGTACATTTGGTCGCTGATTAACGACGATGCAGTCACTAGTCGTCGAAGCAAAAAGAAGCAGCAGCTTAAGATTTCACTTGTTGTTAGTTGGCGTTTTGTTATTTTTTTTTTCTTATTTTTCCTCATATCGCCAACAAGCATATCCTCCTTTTTTAATCATGTGCACTTAAGTTGAGATCATTTATAAGCAGATATCTTTAAATGAAAATTAATGCCGACTAAATAAGCTACTAAACTCAAACAGATACAAAAGGTAAGTTTTTTGTTCAACTTCTTCTTCTTCGTCTTGTTTTGAATTTTAATGAAAATGTTTCATTTTAGCAGAATTTCAGATAAAAACATTACAAAGAATGTTTTTAGGTATGCAATTTAAAAGCAGAAAAAGTTTAACTTCCAAGCGCGACTTCAAAAATGAATTATTACTACAGAAAATCTGAATTTCAAAAGTTAAATATTCCTCATACAAATACAGCAGTTTTCGGTTATAGCGAAACTGTTTATTGTTGAACTTTCAATTACAGCAGATCATTTGGAATGTATTAAGTTTGGTGTGGACTTCAGTGTTGTCGATTTTCTTAGCTACACAAAAGTTTTAATTTAGCAGGATAGCTAGAGCGCTATTAAGGCTCAACAAGTCTGCAGTGCGGGTGCTTACTGGTGCCATCACGGGAAACTGGGCAAATGTAATAATGTTCCGGAAGTGGCATATTCCGCAAGCATTTATACAAAAGCTGTTACGACGAGGCAGATGACGAATAAATATTTCAATGTCCAAGACTACTGCAGAAGAAATGGTTTCAGAGTGTTGGCTCGAGCTTCTTCATTGGTCTAACAGAGATAACAAAATATAGATATTCTATATCGTCGCATTCCTATGGCTGTAGCTTTGCGGACCGGTGAGACAACGTGCCTCCTCCATGGGTCTCACAAATAAAGGCATTCGCCTTTTTAACCTTATTCGAACTCTGCTTCAAATAAACCATTTTTAACTTTACAGTGTCCTATTTAAGCGAAAACTACCGTATTATGGTCAAAAATATATTAACAAAAGCTCATAAATTTTATTAATGAAAAAAAAATATATATAATAAAAATGAAGAAGCCGCATAAAATATAACGGTACAAACAATAAGTATTCAAATTAATCATGTGCTGCAGCAGTTTGAACAGCAATCAAAAATCAATTCATAAAAATTTGTTGCTATAGGGAAAAAAGACAAAACTAAATACTATTTGTTATAAAACTGTCAACGAGCATAACACGCGCGACGTTCAGTTGCGACGATCATCATATCATATCCCAAACCTTTTCCACAGAAAATCCAAAAGTCAATTCCCCGTCAAACTAAAGCCAGCTAGCTAGTCAGTCTTTGATTGCTTTAAGCCCTAAACCTTTTATATGCAAACTAGTTTTGCGGATTTTTGCATATCCTAAGATCGTTGCTGTATGAGGATCGTTTCTACATACACACATATAAATATATATACATACATACATACATATATACATACAAATGCATACGCATATCTAAAGTGATCTTGCATTGAGCAGTAAAACAATGATGTCAATGCGACAGACACAATTCAATCATTTTGAAGAGACCAAGTCTAAGAAACTGTCTGGACTGGATGTGTATGTGAATTTTGTGCGCTCCAACGATCTTGGCAGCTAGATTAAACAATCATCGATCAGTGGAATAGTGGAACAGTGATGCAGAGAGCAAAACTACCAACAAGAAGAAGAAGAAGTAGAAGAAGAAGAAAATGTCAACACTGCTGCTACAATTGATGGAAAAAAGTAAATTTTTCTCAAGCATTGCCACTGTACTACTTCGGTGTACGCTGGTGGACACACTCGGGTGGTCTTATCATTTGACTTGATTTCTGTTTCCTTTAACATTAACAGAATGTATGTATGTACTCGTATGTACATATGTAAAATAAAACTATCAATGGTAAAGATCATTTTTTATTTTTTATTTTGCTTTTTAAGCATAAAAAACATATATGCATATGAAAAACAAAAAACGCATCCGAGTGTGTGTGAGTTTGTCTTTTTTTCACAGATGATGTTTCCATTTTTAATATATTCCACGCAGCGGCGGATTTACCTGTTGGCAGATTAAGCATTTGCCTAGGGCCTCCAATTTAAAAAAAAAAAAAAATTATAAAAAAAAAATAGTTGTAGATTTTGAGATATTAAATTTTGGAGAGTTTTAAACCTCCAATTCAAATTTAATACTATTAACTGAACCATATTTTTTTGTGATGGTAGTAGGCCGTTACAAAATAAAATATATGATACACAAAACACAAGATATAAATATAAAAATTTGAACATTTTCAAAAGCAAATAGGAAAAAAAGAACCAAGCATAAGCAAGCTTTGCGTTTCTATATTTCGTTTGAAAAATGCAATTTCATTCATTTCATTTCATTCTTTGTTTGAATTTTGTTGCGTTAACATCAAATTTATTGACAGCTATACTTTTGAAGTCGTCAAGGATTTCGTATATCCAGCATAAACACCAACAATAATGTCAGCCTTGAGATCAAGCGGAGACTAACACTTGCCAACAGGTGTTACTGCGGGCTCAGTAGGCTCAATTGAGAAGTAGAGCCCTCTCTCGACCGACGAAAATAACGATCTATAAGTCACATCCTTTCCGTCCCGTCTTAATGTATGGCGCAGAGACATTGACCATCAATGATGAGAGGCTGTTAGGAGCGTTCGAGAGGAAGATACTGCGTAAGATCTACGGTCCAGTATGCGTGGACGACTTGTATCGAATAATATGGAACGATGAGCTGTATGAGCTGTACGACGACTTTGACATAGTCAAACTGGCTGGGTCATGTTGAGCGAATGGAAGAAAGCGCTCCGGCTAGAAGGGTGTTTTATTCGAACCACGGTGGAGGAACACGCAGAAGGGGACGTCCTAATCTCCGTTGGAAAGACCAGGTGCAGGGCAACCTGACTGCACTTGGCCTTATCAACTGGCACCAGCGCGCACATAGCAGAAGTGGCTGGCGAAGCTTTGTAGAGGCGGCCAAGACCGATCATTGGTTGTAGTGCCAGTTAACTAAGTAAATAAGTAAGTAACATAAAATTTTTGTTGCATGATTTTGAATATTGAGAACAATTATTTGTGTTTATTGAGTATTTCTATTAGCATAATTTAAATTTTGATTTGAGATTGATATTTTCAGAATAACCAACAAGCAACAGTTTCTTTGTAAACTACCAAGACCAACGTTGTTGTTTTCGTCATTTAATAATTCTTAATTCACTCATCAATTACACCATTTTATTTAAAAAAAAATTATTGAAAAATATAATTTAAAATGAAAAGAACTTTCGAGTCTGGCGCACAAAAACGACTACGAAAAAAAATTCAAATGAGGGAAAATGAAAAGCAAAGAAATTCCCTTGCAAAATTTATGTCTTGGGATGGAAATGTTCCATACGGCGGTGGCAGATAAAAATGCTTCACTACCAGTAATAGCTGATAACGATGTTAATCTTTCAAATAGGAGTATTTGTGTGGAAGAAGGTGCAAGCGATAATTGCGTTGTTATTACCAATGACATAGAGATTGAAATTAAAAGTGAAGTAATAAAATGTACAAACACTTATCCTAACTTCACTGACATTGGTTTATGGCCAAAAATAATTAGTAATGATTGGATTGAACATTGTATTTGTGCAAAACCCAAAAATGTGGGAGATTTAGAATCTTCTAAAAAATGTTATAAAGATAATAATGATCAACAAATATACCGAAAATTAAATGATGTACATTTTTATACTTATGACTAAAATAAACGGAGCCCAAGACCGAAGAGAATGGTTGATTTATTCTCAAACAACGAAATCTGTTTATTGCTTTGCTTGTACTTAAACTATTTAGTAAAAAATCTAATGTTTTAGTTTCAGGATATTCCGATTGGAAAAATATTGTAGACGTTTTGAAAAGACATGATGAGTCGAAAGAACATAAAAGTTGTATGTGTGCTTATGTTCGTCGTGCTAAAATAAGTGATCGTGTCGATTCCAAACTTTTAAAAGTAATAGAAAAAGAGGCAAAAAATATTAACACTGCCTGAAATGTATGCGTCAATTCTGGAAGGTTTAACATCAACATTTCCAAACGTTGAAATAAACCTAAATATTTTTGTTTAACAATCCCAATCAAAAATCAATCAATGCGTCTGGGAGGGATCATTTAGCATTCTTAAGCGGGTCAAAACCTACCTAAGAACGTCACTTGGCCAAATAAAATTAAATCACTTAGCCATCATGGCGATTGAAAACGACTTAATAACAAAAATCAACTAAATCAACTCCTTTATTGATAGTTTTTCAAGAAATATATCACGAAAAAAAATAATATAAATTTTCTATAATTCTAACAAAATATGTGTCTATCACAAATGTTGTTTCTTGCGTTAAAATTTAGAAAAATGAGCCACAAGTACAAAAAAAAAAACTAAGAGGGCCACAAAAATTAATTTTTGCCATGTTAAAATCCGCCTCTGATTCCACGTCGCCGCCAGCGCAACCGTTTTATTTGTATAAATTTGATTATTATGCCCTCAAAAAACTGATATCACTGTTGCTGTTGTCTTTAGTTTTGCTTTTCATATTATTTGGTAAATCTTTTTACCAAAAAGGATACAGGTGAAATTATGATGGTTTTGTATGCTGATGATCCTTTATACATTTAACGAATTTTCATATTTTAAATCTTACATATTTGTACATATGTCAGTACATACTATCCATACTTACCATTGTTTCAATTTGTTTGACTCCATTGTTTTCACAACAAATTCAATTTAATCAATTGATCTTTCTTTACCTTTTCTCTCTATCTCTCTCTCTCTTTTTAGAATGATCGGATCATAATTTGTATAAAGTGATCAATCAAAAATGCTAACGATCAAAGAAAATAGTTTATGTGTCCATTGATTTCTCTGTCTTATACATATTTGGATTATATGTACACAAGAATATAAATATTGCTATGCATTTGATGCATGTAATAAACTACTACTATGAGGTTTTAGCAAAATGATCTATAGTTTGTTAGAATTGGAATGTTAGCGAGCGCATCGTAAATTCTCAATCAAATAATGGAAAGCAATATTTTTGTCTCTTACTTATTTAGTTATTTATTTTATGACAAGAAATTTGGCTGATTTTAAAAAATGTTCAGAATTTTCGTATATTAAACTCGATCACATGCAATTGTGGATATATTAAACTCGATCACAACGTGAAATTTACCAAACTATGTACAAATTAGAACTTCTTGCTTAAATAGAAGTTATGGAATAAAAATTGAAGTTGAAAACTTTTAATGGACTGCATTTATAAGATTCGTATTTCTATTGAATTTGGCAACAAAAAAAATAGAACTGTATGGGCAGACAAATTTAAACCCTTACCTCACAAACTCATGATCTTCTAATGACCAAAATATTTACGGATATGAAAATATTACTTTGTATAATATTTGTTTCGGAAAAGAACGAGTAGAGTGTTAACAAATATATCCTTGGATCAGAGATATAGAAATATATAGTCATTAGTAATGAGTATTGAGAAAATGCAATCTTATCTGCAGTCGTTTTGTTTCCTCATTAACGCCATTTGGGCTATAAGAAATCTTAATTTCGTCTATTTTTATTGGGTATATCAGCAATTACAATTATCCGATTAGAGTAATGAACAGTTCCTATAAGGTTATATAACTTTCGGTGGTTTCAGTCTGCGTTTTCTGTTGGCGTTTTAATAGCATTGCAGTTGCGTAGCATAGTTGGTACTGTACTGGACTGTTACCCAAAGTACCCGGGTTTAAATATCGGCACAGCCAAAAATCAAAAAAAAAAAATTAAAACAATTTTGTACACGGCACCAGCCATGGTAGGCAATAGTTAAGCTCCAACATAGTGCAGAAAGTTTACCAAGACTCCCCCACTGAGAAGGGGCACCTCTGCTCGACAGAGGAGAGCCCCTGATCCAGAAGAGAGATTACCAGATTACGACTTTCAGTCGCATTGAAATAGTGACACATTGGGCCAAATTTTAAATAATCAGGTCGTAAGTAGAAGCCATTGTTGGATCTTGACGAAATTCGAAGGGCACAAGGTTTACAAAAAAAAAATCCTTTTCCACAAAAACCATTTCAACGAGTTTTTGATGATCACTGATTAAAAATATGATATTAAGTTTCGAAAAAAAATTACTATAGATATTTTTCCAAAAAAAATTACCCTATCTACACAAAATTCAGTACTTAAAGTTTTTTAATATAGCTAATTGCAAATCTGATATTAAATTTTTGGAAAATCAAAGCGATAAAAGATTTTTTGATAAATTACGTGATCTCCCCGAAATTCAGAATAAAGAAGAGTGGAAGAGGTCACAGATACGAATATAACGTCGATTCCAAATAGAAGGTGGCAATTAGTTATCACTTGGTGCTTTTGTTAATGCCTGCCAAGTGATGTACTTGTACACATTCTGTTACAATTCTCATTTGCTTCTTAACGGTAGAAATGTAAGAAGTGTTTTTGAGAATAAACCCTCAGACCATCCTCCTAAGTGAAAGTCTAGCACTCTTCCCACTAGACTAACGAGGTCGTTGAGTTAGTTTTAGGAATTGTTGAAACGGTTAAGTGTGCATCAACCTTATACGAGTTCATCTAACTTTATGATATTTTCACTGATTTATTTACCCTGAATCTTGGCTTACCTTAGTAATTCGCAAGGTGTGTATGTATGTACTTCCATTTAATGGCATATTACATGCACATAAATCACATTAAAATTGTTCCGTTTCGAAGCTTTTTGTTTCAGGTATTTTTGGCCAACACAAGCGTGCAACAGAACAAACAACAATCGCATTTAATTTAAAAAAAAAAAAAAAAATCTACAAATGAAATCAATGAATAACTTAACTCTAATGATATTGATGCAACGTCAACGCCGACTATAACAACGATGAGTGTTTGAACATGCGACAAAAACTCACAACAACAACAGGCAAAAAACATTAATATCGCTTACAAATATCTGCTTTAAAAAAAAAAAACAAACCAGAAAGATTATATTGTGCCTCCACTAATCTTGCATTAATCTGAATGTCTCAGGACATGTTTCATTGCAATTGCGTGTATTTGTATGTGAAGCTGAGAGCAAACATATTATCTACATCAAATGCATACAATTAACAAATCTTTAGATTTTGCGTTATTATCATCGCCATCGTCATCAACATTAACATGTTCGAAGTAAATAAGAACCTACTACCAAAAATCTCTTTTACTTTGTAGTGAGGTATGAAGTTACAATCTTTTATTGGCATATTACCAATATGTTGTTGTTGTTTTGGTTGTTTTTTGTTGTATGTATTTCTTAAAAATATGCAAATTAAATGTAAATAAGTTTTCAACTATTCCAACAACTGCATTGCTTGATTTTCGTTAGCTGCAGACGCTTGCTCTTTCGATGGTTCTTTCCATCGATCGATCATTTGCCGCCGATAAACGATATTTTGTAATTTTGTTTTTTTTTGTTTATACAATTTACTAATGTATTTTAATGGCAGACAAGACGAAATTAACAACTTTTTCGTTAAATTTAACAGTTTTTCAATGCAACGCGATAACATTGAATTGAAGTTTTAATGCAAATGATAATAAATCTGATTGAATGGAGAAAGATCAAGTCAGAAGAATAAGAATAAAGTGGAAATCGTACAGGTTAGCAGGAGTCAAGGGACCCCTTCCAGAGGTTATGAGGGATGATCCGTACTTTTCCTGCATTGTTAGGATTAAGTTCAGTGATGAAGGTCTTTCGAAGATTATTCTAAGAAATCCAATCAAATGTACTGAATCTTTCAAGTACAATCAAATGTGAATTCTACATTATACATAATTATTTCACTTCAACTGTCCTTCACCTGAATACTTTTCACAACCTAAGGGCATATGAACTGCTTATCGTGCCACTTTAATCTCAATCTCGATCACACACGCACTTGGTGGTCCTTGCTGGAATTATCCAGCCAGCAATTCCAAATTGAAATTGATTGTTATGATTGATTGCAATCATCATGATCACAATTGATGAAAACGCTAAAATAAACTGCAATAAAAACAACACACACACATACACACATATGTAAGAGATAAGGAAAATACAAACTTTTTACTAAATCAATTGCGCGCCCTCACACACACACGCTCATTAGCTCAAAGAGGTACTCATTAGCTGGCTGTTGGGTTCATTGTGAAATAACAAGACCGACAAGCCTCGTAAATCCTAATCCCACAACTGCAAAAATATATAATAAATCCTCAAGTGCAATTGATTGTTTTTTTCCAATAAATCACACACATACAAAAAAATAAAAAAATTTTGCAAAAACTAAAAAAACAATATTGCAAAAAAAGAAGCCAACCAAATAAATTGCAATAAAAATTGTGAGTAATGAAAGAAGAGCAGAAGGAAAACAAAAGCAAAATACAAATCTGACCACGATGCATTTTGGTTTTCGTTTGGACCGCACACACAGGTCAGGGTCCTTGTGGTACTTCAAGACCTGTGTAAATCTTGCTGGGCATGCAATTAAAAAGCGTAGGCTATGTACCTTCCAAAGCTGAAAGCTTAAAACTATACATATTTCCTACAGCTTCTTGCTCTTCATAATTATTGAAAATTGCGTAGGTTTTTTTTTTTTTGTTTTTACTTCCGATAACATAAGGAAAGTTTAACTGATTTCAAGGCTTAATTGGATTGCTCTTGATTGATCTTAAATTAAGATCCTTTGTTTTTTTGTTTTTGTTTTTATAAAGTAAATCACTCAATTGAGAATCTTAAAAGATTGAATTTTTATAATTGTGCATGTGGAAGTGGAGAAAATCCAGCTAAATAATATTTAGGATTCACGAAACTGTTATGAATAGGAAATTTTTTTTTTTTTGGTTACTCATAAATTGTATTTCATAACTCATATTTTTAGATAACCTCATGACTGTTATTCATATTCTAGTTTATTTGAGTATACCTCAATATATATCGGAATTTTTTTTTTTACATTTGATTTATTTTGAATTTAAAGATAAGTTTGGTTTATACTCTTTATGGAGGTTAAAATCAAACATTTTCAATGAAGAAATAAACTTCTTCATTTCAGTACACAAAAAAAAAATTTTGGAATACATTCATCCGAATGATTTCAAATTGAACCTAAAATACCTCGGTAGACCAAAAATGTGGGTAAAAATCGTAATTCCACCATTTGCCCCAAACTTTCATTTCATAATAAATATTTTAGGTTATCAATATTATTCTTAAATAACGTCTCTTTAGGTTGCTTATATCTTTCATTGAATAAAGGCAAGCAATAGCAGTCCTACAAAGATAAAATTGCATATGAAAAGCTTTTTTTCTCGCCGTTCGAATTCGGTATTAAACTGTAGGTCCCTTCCATTCATCTACAAATATATTTGAAATTATCTTTATAAAGTAAATGGCAGGAATTGATTTATCGATCCAAATAAAAACTTCATTCTTAACTTGATGTCTTAAATATTCGGAGTTAATTGTAAATTAATATAAAAACTTGGTAATTACATAAAAAATCGGCGCGGCCGAGCTTTATATACCCTACATACCTTTGCGTTTATTATTATTAGTATTTTTACGTATTTTTTTTAGTACGTTGGCGTGGTCATAATCTATTCTTAATCGATTTTGTATGAAATATTTTATTTAAGTATAGTTCTTAAATTTTGTTTGTATGAATTTTTCTGACGTGGTTATTGCCCCAAATTAAACATTTTTACAGCTGTCATTTTAATGAAGTGTAACAATTTTATTCATTTTATCAATATCACTATTGCAAAATTTCGCTTGTATTGGAGGTACTATGCCCACTTGGCCGATTTTGTCCCTTTCTTATGGTTCATTTCATAATGAACCTAACAGCTTTCCTAATCATTTTCTGACTATAAAAAATGTCGGTACCAAGTTTGATTGAAATTGCTTTGATTTCACTCGAGCTATGGTGGCGGGTGGCTGACCGACGTGGCTATATCGACTTGGCTATGCACACCGATTCACTTCGCCGTTCGGATTTGGCATTAAACTGTAGGTCCCTTCCATTCATTTACAAATATAACACGCACAACCTAAGAGGATGCGAAAAGTCGGCCTAGGCCCTCCATGGGCTGTTGTGCCATTAAAAGTAAAATATGCACACCGATTATATACATATTAAGGTATATAATATAATCATACCAACGACGCCTAATTATGGGCATTACCCAATCAAAACCAATATACCTGGTACACACTATTTATATGGTATAAATATAATTTTTTTCCCCCTATATAAAAATGTTTCTTTATCTAAGTACAATCATAAAGAAGTGATCTCTTACCACTCCTTTAACTACTTACAATACTACAACTTTTTCTATGTATTTACACATAAGTTTAGAGCACTTTAAATTCGAACATGCTCGAACGTGGTAACATTTTTACTACAAATTTGTATGAGCATACATGTGTAAATATTTAGTTTCACAGTTCACTCAAAAAAACATGCTACCATAAATTGAACATAATTTGCAATTAATTTTTGAATGCTTTTTGTTTTACAATATTTATCCGAAATTTAATGTTTTTATGTTTTTTTGTATTACAAAATTAAATCAACACAACCGCGCAACAACAACAGCAACAATTTAAATACTTATATGTTCAACATTTTCTTTAAAATGCTTTACATTTACATATGTGGTAAAATTAAAACGGTGTTGTTGTTGTTGCTGCTATTGTTGTTGTATTTTTAAAGCGACGTCGAATGTCATAAAAATCGCGCATGTAAACGTGTTGAAAACAACATTTCACAGCAGTCAATTTAATATCGCCTGGCCTGGCCTGCCTGCCTTCTTGCCTAACTGACCAACAACACAAAACGATCATGTTCTTTTCAGAAGCGCATAGCACAGGAGGCATAAGCGTTTCAGCTTATGAGCGCTTATTGTAGCTTGTGTGAGATTGTTTTTCATTTGGTGTTCAATGTTCGCACTGAACACTTTTTTATATTCCTCCAATATTAATAACATTTTAGGATTATAATAGTAATAAAATATAAAGATCAGAGATTAAATCAATATAGCGTAAACGGTAGTACGTAATGGGATCGATCGATGGATGGATGGGCCTGGATGGGAAGCACCTTTAGATGCGAGTAGATGAGTTGAGCCACAAGTGTAGCGTTTAAAAATTGCAAGTGCCTATTATTGTAAATATTCAAGAAGATTAAGTTTTTAGTGCTTGCTCATCGGGAAAATTGATTGCAATATTTGCAAAATGTTAATTTCACGTAAGAGGTGAAGGACATTCACCATTGCCGTTTAACTATTTCAGCAAACAACTTCATTGATTAAAATTATAGGTACCTATGCTTAAATATTTAAAATATCTACCTAAATTGTAGGTAGAAACTGGATGAAAGAAAATTAATTTAAATTTGTTTCGTTATAAAAGCTATGAAATCGGTAGCAGAGCGTAAAGGTTAAATTTTTCCAGAATATTTCGTGCTCAGTAGCCCAAAATTATTATAAAAAAAAATACAATAAATACAGTTTCTCCTCCTGTACCCTGATACGTGATTTACGGACAACATTTTCACGCTGTTTTCAACTTTCTGTTGTTCATGAAAGTTAGCTTCAGTTTCCCGCTGAGTCTTTATTCTTTTTGAAGATATCTTCTTTAGAATCCTTTTTATATCTGCGAGAGGATAAAAGATGATCGCGGCAAAACGGAAATTATAACGGAAATGTTGGGCAGTGCCTCTATCAACAAATTATTAAAAAAATTAGGATGCATATGTGTATACACATAAATAATGGATAGCACATGTGCATCTACATACACCCATGACTATGAAATATACTCAATTAATAGGGGGCGCTGCTTTGCGTATGATTCAAACTTTGTCGAGGGCGCTGAGTATGATCATATTGGATTGTTAGAGGGCGCTGCCCATAATTTTTGGTAAAATTTTACATTTCAAAAATAAATTTGACATTTCAAACACAAATCGTTAGAAATTTCTAGAGCTGAAAGAATGAGCGAGTATAGACTGAAAAAAAACAAACGCAAAGCACGAACAAATAGTAATTGTGTTACGATAAAATCTCCAGTAAAAACTGTGCCTGAGAGACAGCTTCTTCGAAAAATGGAGGCCCCACAAAATTCAGATTCTACTACCGTGATAAAAACCCCAATAACCAGCACCGGGAGATCGCGAAAGATTAGACTTCGCAGGTAACTTGAGGCTCAACCGAATTCGAATTTCATTGAAAAACAACTCGCAAGGACTAATGCGGAGAGACAGTATGAATGGCAAACGAATTCATTAGAGCCAATAATTGCATCAACACTCATGTCATTGAGTTCCGACGAAGGTACGCAGATTATACAGCAGCAGGCTGTCATTGAGGTGACCGAATTCTCAGCTTCTCAACGAAAGAGAAGAGCAGAAGATTTCCTTGAAAATTTGCATGAAAATCGTTCCTACGTCGAAAGAAAACAACTCGCATCAGCACAACAAAACATAGACGAGATTTGCCAAGGTTATAGTTAACTTCATAATATTCGTGAGTTATCAGACCGGCGGCAAGTTGTAAATTTTAAACCTGTTGAGATCATAAAACCTGAATATTTTGATGATGATGATAATTATTATTATACCATAATGATGATAATAATGATGATGATGATAAGATTAATATTATAATGATGTAGCTAAAAAATTCGCATGCTTTGAGTATGAATATTTTGATGGAGATGATGATTTGCAGAGAGCGTTGGAAATCAAAATGAATGTAATCCAGATGTATCACACTTGGGATTAGAGAATCATCAAACTGAACTGTACAAGGTTTATCGTTTGGATAAATCAGCACATACACAAGATCAAAACATGTTCGTTAAAAATTACTTCGGCCACGCCTCTAATACCAGCGATAGAGTCTGGTTTTTACAAGATTACTACACCTAACCTGAAAACCCTGAAGTAAACCACTGACACACAGAATTTTCTTTTTAATGAGTAATATTGAAAAAGTTATAGTAGTACTGTAGCATTTTTAAAACCAAAAGGCACCGAGTAAATTACACCATAATTACACTTTCTAACTTTAACACTTAGTTGGAGATTAAATTTAGCATAAAACTTTCCTTTCGACTACCAATTAAATATATTATATAATTTGCTGAAATTTGTTTCAGATATTACTTCATGTTTTTTTGTTTTGATACTTAAGTATTGAAACACATCAAATAACTACCAAACCCCCACCTAAACCACCGTAAAAGTTCAGTCGACCACTTTTGGAATAAAATTTAGACCAAAACTTAGATCAACAAGCAGATCTAAAGGAGGCCAAAACCGAATCAGAAATTTAAACAAATAGGAGACAAAAATTACATAAATCGAAAGGAAACTATAGGACAAAAAATAGGCCAAAAATCAAACAAAAATTAAAAGTAAAATGAGTTTTAATGATAACAAGAATTTATATTTTTGAAAAGGGGTATAGCCTCTCCACCAGATGCACCACTGCTTCACATGAAAATTGTACTAAAATAGAATTTGCTAATAATGTCAAAATCGAATGATTCGGTTAAACAGATATACCGATTTTATTTGTTCGTTAAATAAGTGCCTTATTTTATATGAAAGATACGAAGCATTTTCAACACAAATACAATAAGTGTAATTTTCAGACTAAAAATAAAAAATCTGATCAAAACCAGATCAGACCCTTACAAACCAAAATTAAGACCAGAAATCAGATCAAAAGACGACGAGACCTGAGACCTAAACTCAAATTAATTGAGTACCCAATCAGACCGAAAATCCGATCAAAGGATGCCATATCCAGCAAATAAAACGACCACTAAAACTACTAGACCTAAAAGTAGAAACAAACTCTGATCAAAAACACAATATCGTACTTCAAATCTAATGTAATTCTAATCAGATACTCTCTTGAGGAATTTCTTTTAAATCCATGTTCTTGGTATCCACATAGCATTTCCAACATTCTATATATATATATATACACGAATACGAATACGAACCGAGTTAAATATTCAAGTTGGAAATTAAATTTTCAAATTATGCCATTAGGCAAAAATGATGAACACGGTACACATCTACGTGAGTCCGCAGCGTTTCGTGTGATAATTTAGCGCATGGCAAGCAGTTGCTTTTTTTTTCATTTTGCAAATGTTCATTTGAATATCATAAATTAATCGCATCAAACGAAGTGAGTTATCGTTTTGGCTGAAGCAGCAGCAGCAGCAGCAGCAGCCTCTCTACTCTACGCTACTCGCACTCACGCTCAAGTGAAAAATAATCTCTTTGGGTATTTATTTCAAAAGAATTTCGCACGCTTGCCGACAACTTTAAACTAAGCTTACAGCTAGAGTGAGGGGTACCCAAAAAATAACAAAAAACTGAATTAAAAAAATAATAAGGAAGCACTTCGTAAAGCCCCCAAATGTACCATACCGTAACGAATTATCTCGTTTAGTTAGAGAAGCAGCAAACTGCAAAAACACAAACTGCAACAGTACACCACTGAGCTGTAAGTATTTTGCAACAAAGCGCGTTAAATCGCATTTTAGCGATCACGCCAAAAGCGCAATCGATCGGGCGTCGCTTTTTCATACATATTTATTCGTATCCAAACATATCTATATATATATACATACGTATACTTCAATTTCACTTGGCTGATCGATTTTTGCACGCAACATACAGCACCACTCCAGGAACCACCAACAATCGCAGCAGCAACATCGTAGTTGCTGCTGCTGCTGCTGCTACTTCACCACTCCTATTCACTACATACTTATCAATGAGCATCAGCGCTTCGGATTGGAGCGTGTACTTAACATGAAATTTATTATTGTTTGAAGGCGTGAAGGTGGAGGTGGTGGCGGATATGTTTCTTTCATATATGTAAGTACTTGTACATATTTGCAAAACATTTTCAATTCACGCATTTTGTATTTGTTCTTAATGCGAAATCAACCAACAAAAATCTCTCCCCACTCGAGCTTTTGAGTACCTACTTTACTTCAGAATATTTTCATTTCAGTTCATTTGCTATTGTTGCATTCTTTCGTTGTTTTATTCTCCGCTTATCAATGTGCAGTCAACGTCAAATCCCTCAAAAGCAACGAATGAGAAAGAGAATCGGAAAGAAAAAACGCATCCCAAAAGTGCCGCTGGTTAAAGCGCAGCAGTTATCGCGGCGGCAACACTCAGTCAGATTTTTGTAATTGTTACGCCGTTATTGCCAACAATTCCATTTATCGTATTAGCCAGACTTAAAAGGTTTTCTGTTTTGGCAACAGCATTTCATTTTTAGCTTCTTCCGCCTACACGCAATGTGTGCAGCACCTCGTGCTCGTCTTTATCTTATACGTATATGTTTGAGTGTGTGTGTGTGTGTGTGTGTGTGTGTATGTGTGTGTGTGTGTATGTGTGTGCATGTGAGTGTGCAGAATGGTATTAATATTTATTTTTTTTGCCTGCACCCCCTGCAGCAATTGTATTTCTGCGTAAATTTATGATGTGATTTCGATCAATTGGCATAATCTATTTAGTATTTCGGCTTTCTTGCTTACGCTTTCTTGAGTCCGTGCTGGCAGCCAACGATTGCTGCGATTTTTCACAAAAGCGCGTCTCTGAATTAGCATGTTCAATTTGTAATGAGAGTTTAAGTTTCGCTTTAAATATGGCATGAGAATATAATCATAATATTATATTTGCTTGTGTGATATTGAAAATGAAGTTATATTTTCATTATTTTAAGTATGGTATTTACTTTTCAGTGGTAAAAGGAAAAACATCACAAGTCTACTTAAGAGGGAAAATATTTCATCACATATTTTTCTCTTAATGAAAAAATTATTTGAATTTTTCAATCATTTTTGGACAATATAATTTAAAGAATTATTTTTGAACTGAGTATGCAATGCTCTGGATTATTGCCATAATTTCTAAAGTAAGTAATTACATTCAACAACATTTACCACATATTTAGTGCTTATTAACAACTCAACTAATTTTATCTAGAGAGTTTTGGTAACGAACCTTCAGTCCTTTTTTGACTTAAGCCACTATCATAGCATAAATGTTTTTTATATTATACATTTTCCCCGATATCGATATTTTTAGAATGGCATGATTTCAAAATTTATAGAGATTTTCATTTCATCCTTAATTTTGCCGAAAGTTCTTTCCTTCATTTCCAACCAAAAATCAATCCAAACAAAAAAATCCGGCAAAAACTCAGACCCAAAATCTGACTATAATTTTAATCCAAATTCAGATCATGGGCAGATCCAAAATTAAATTGAAATTCGGATCAAGTTTTTCCCACCAGAAATAAAACTCTAATGAAATTCACACCAAAATTGTCTTCCTGATTTAGACAAAAAATTCAGAGCCTAACTCAGACCAATAGTTAAACCGAAAGTAAGACCAAAATTCAAGCGAAGAACCATACAAAACAAACATAGTCCCAAATGCAGACCAAAAGCAGACAAAAAGTAATAAATAAACTAGGGTCACATGCATATCTAAATTCGGGCCAAAAGGCAAAACAAAAGTGTTCCCGATATTCGGAACGAAAATCAAGAGTAGACCAGAACTCAAATAAAAAAAGACACAAAAGTCATCAGTTATTGATTCATGGATCGGAACTTGCCCTAAGTACATATAAGAACTTTCAGAGGGAGCTCGGGTAAATGGCCATTTTCTCATTTCTCTACCCTAAGTAAGGGTATCTAATTTAGGTTTTTTCACTAATTTGTATCGCGTATACCTTACAACCATACAATAACAGTGAGAGATAGTGGTTTAGTGTCACTTCTATTCTTACTTTTTTCCTTATTAGTTTATTCTGTACTAGTATTGCTTTGGTAATTTTAGAAATATTTAAAATACCTACGAGTGGAAAATGTTCAGAATACCGACCAGTGGGCTACATGATCTCTGTTAACATACACTTCAAAAAATTGGCAATCGCAGGATTTCGATTTATGGTATATTGTATTTGGAAAATATTTCGTTTGGATCAAAAATTGGCAAATCTTAAGTTTGCATCGTTCGTATTTGTATCTGAAATGATTCACGCTACCAAAATTTTTGGTTACTTTATAACTTTTCTTCCTGTTCATAAATTGTGTATAATTATTCTGTGTAAGAATTAAAGAAAATTCTTCATGCTCCAATGAAATCTTCACAGCAAAAGCATAACAAATTTTACAAACATAATCTTGGGTTCTTTCATACATAATCTTGGGTTCTTTCATAAAACACCCACAAAACAAAAATGGGGATTAAATTATCATAATTTTTGGTCAGAAGAAAGTGAAAGGCATAAATTATTATTTAACATAATAGAATACCAAAGTCTGACGACCTACCACCAAGTTATGTTTCACTTGAGGACAATATTAGGCTATCGCTCTATCTAAGAATACTAATTAGAAACAGAAACAGCTTCGGTAGCCACAAAGTAGATATCATGAATGGAGAATTACATAACTCTAACGAAAGGATAATGAGTTGAAATTTCAGTAGATAAGTAATAACTTGTTTTATGTATACCTACACTAAATTATGTCACCACTGCAGTGCTACTGAATGAGCCTAACATTTTTGACTATTGTACAAAGGATCAAGGAAGAAACAATTGATTATGCTCTCAAAGAGATGCACACCGTTGTTGGTCCTGTCCTGTTTGAACAACAAATTATGTATATTTTTAATTATTTTTTTTTTATATTGGGCCACAAGACTAAAATTTATCTACACCTTCTTCTGGGATAAGGAACATTTCCTTTTTCTTTGCAACTTTTACCGACATCATATACACCATGCTTTCTGGCTGTGTAGCAACAAATGATTCATGCTGGGGTGTAACTAATATGTTCACCCAAAAGAAAAAGAACGAGTAACTTCACTGTAAGCGGAAAAAAGGACATAGTACAGCCAAGAAAAAATGATCAAAAGTTTATGTTATGCCACAGCAAATCAATTATATATACTGCACACATACTCACACACACATTCACTGTCAAGAGAAATGTCCTTTTTACAGAAGCAATAACAGCAGCAACAAGAAAAGTGAAATTGTCATTAGTATCCTGGTAGAAAACAAAAGAGAAATTACTGAGCCGTTCGTGTACGTGTGAGCGAACGTGTGTCCGTCCGTCTGTCTGTCTGTATGCCTGTCTGTTTAATTTTGAAATGTTAGCAAGAGGTGTCAAAATCATTGAAGCATATTGAAATTGATTCAACTGCAGCTCATCGATTTTCATTGTTACTGTTTGGTTTTAATTCTTGCCATGTAAATCTATTGTTGAGTCGAAAATGATAAGTTTTTGTTGTTGTCATTGTCGGCGTGCAACGTCCTAAAAAAACAGCTACAAAAACATTTTGTCACTTGACAAAGGTAAGTATTTCACATTATTCTCTGATCATTTTAACTCTAAAAAATATACATGAAAAAAATAATTGTCGCCCATTATTGATCGTAAAAAATTTTTTTATAGTGACATTTCGTACTATAAAAATGTCAGTTTGAAATATCTTATTGGATATTAAATGTTGAATATTTTTTTGTTCATATTTTGCACTTATGCATAGATACTAAACCATTTCAGGTAAGTGTGTGGCTCAGGTAGGCAAAACAAATTCCTGTGAATGTGGTCGCCGTGGCATAGTTGCTAGTGCGTTGGACTACTACGCAGAATATCCGGGGTTCAAATCTCAGCACAGGCAAAAAACAATTTTTCTACACAGCACCACCTCTTGGCAGGTAATGGCAAACCTACAAGTATAAAGAGAGCCTATGAAAAGCTTTTCACTTCACCGTTCGGATTCGGAATAAAGCCGTTGGTCCCTTCATGTATAAATATAACACGAACACGTGAGTAGATGCGAAAAGCTCGGCCTAGGCACTCCATGGGCTGCTGTGCCGTTAAAAGAAGAAGATGAAGAAGTTTAATCCACTTATAATGTGAGGTAGTTAAGTCTCAATTACCCTTTTCAACTGGAAGTGGTTAGTCCAAAATAATTCTTCTCTTACATTATAACGATAAAGACCTGAACCCAAATAAGTATAGATAAGTAATAGATCTGAAAATGTGTTCAGCTCGGTGACATTCTATGCAGATTACAAGACCATATTGCCAAAATCATTGAAAAGACAGCAGCCGAAGACCATTGAATACCGGTAGAAAAGCAATAAGTACGCACGGAAAACCCAATCTGTCAATAAATCAAATAAAATAATTTCTTTTCAGCCCATTGTTCTGCCTTGGAACCTTAGGAAGTAATCAGTGAGTAATCAGAAAAAGCTTACGGAAGTTACAAGAGCTCCCTAAAAAATGTGAATACTTATAACCTTTAGAAATGTCTCTACTATTTATTATACTTACGATACACTTGGATTATGTTAATTCTGGAATTTCTGGGCCAGTGTATAGATGCCCAAAAGTTGATATTAGTGTTTGGTTTGGTTTTTGATTGGGATTTAGCTCTCTTTTTATGGTTTGATTAATTATTTAAAATCTGGATTTCACTTGTGTTTTGCGTCGATTTTGATCTGAATTTTTTATGAATTTTGGTGTGACCCTTGGTCTGTATTCCGTATTAAATTGTGGTCTGACTTTTCTTTTTATTCTGGATTTTATTCCACTTTTATCATCTAAGTTTTAATAAGTATTTTGATCGGATTTTCAACTAATTTTTATTCTGTACTTTGTTTAAATTTTTCCATTTTCTGATCTATGATTTGATCTGGATTTCAGACAAGTTATTGGTCTAATAATAACAATTATACAATAGTTTCCTCAAACACTAATCATAGATCTGTCATATGATAGATATTTGTTTTGTCATAGTGTTATAGTGATGTTACACCACCAAACTAAGCAGATGTTAAATATATGTACATATAAAGATACGCAAAGTTTGGACTAGGCCTTCTATGGGCTGTTCTGCCATTAAAGAAGAATTCAACAATCAATTCAAAGCCTTTATCTACTTGGGGACTAAAATATTTCAGTCCTGCGATGTTCCTCATCCAATTCTACCACATACGGATCTGGTCAGATTTGTTATTTTTTGCATTTCCGACTAAAGATTTCTCAAAAACCTGATGTAGTTCTTATGCCTACTATTTAAAAAATATAAATTCGCAGGCTTGCGCAATTATTGTTTTAATTAGTCGTCAGCCATGTTCATTAAAGTAAATACTTAAAACATTTCAATAACAATGTATGTTTATCGGTTTAACAATATGACCAAAAAAGGAGACATAATGCACCAAAGCAACAACAACAATATTGGAGGCAAGCAAACTTGCCACTTGTGTGGTCTGAAAAATTCCTTTCAAAATTAAGTAAAAATTGTTTAAGAACTAATTTATGCATAACAAAATCAACAGCAATCAGTGATGATGTCTATCGATCAAACATTAACCAAAAAAAAAAAAAAGTTTTCTCTTCACCAAATATTTAAGACTAAAACATAAAACTGAAAAACGAAATTTTAAAACAAGATTGCAATCAATTTAGAACAACAGCAACCAGGATTATTGCACTACCGACAACAACAACAGCAGCACACCAGCAGCAGCAGAATCTCCACTTGCACATAACCAGTTACCAGTTACTAAAGATGAAGTTTCAATATTAACACCAGTGATTAGCTGAAAGATCAGCAAGAAAGCAGCAGCTCAACTCTCTTCAATCGCATGAGATAAATTGCATATTTGTGAGTTGATTTGGCACATACACGCGTCCGCTCAAAAACCCAAAACATTTTCATTTAAAATTTAAACGCTTTACAAGTAAAAGAGCTCAAGTTTTCAATACTAAGAATAAGACAAAAAAAAAAGAAAAACTCAAAGGCATACTGGAAATAATAACAATCAATTAAGACTCATCAATATTACAAATACCTATCGACCAAAAGCAAATGAGTATTTAGCTGCAAGAAAGTACGAGAGAAGCGTAGCATATTAACCTACATTAAGATACAAAATAAAACAACAACAACAACAAATTTACAAAGGCTAACAGGAAAGCTAACAGAAGTTAAGTTAAATTATATAGCAACTCCTAAAAAAAAAAAAAAAAACAAAAAAAGAAAAAAACCAGGTCAATTTGTTAGCAATAACTTTTCATTAACTTTCATTGGTTAAACAACTACGAAAAAAAGGAATTTATTTCAAAAATACCACCAAAGAAATTAAGAAAAGAATAAAATAAAAACGCAATTAGTTGAAATATCCTTTCCTTTTTTTCTGGTTTTCTGTGTTCCTTGAATTGTTATCTCCACGTACGAGTACACACGCTCAAGAAAAAGCAAACTCTTTGCTTAATCTTGACAATAAATGCCATGAAAAATATTTGTTTTTTATTGCTTCATAAAAATATTTTAGAAATGTGTATGTAGAAAGGATTTTCCTCTATTTTATGTTATTTAATAAAGGCCACCATCATCAGTGAAGTTTTCAAAACTGTGGTAGGTCTATGGCTAATTTTTAATTAGTTGCTGTTACAGGAAGCTGATTACGTTCAGCGCTGATTGTCATCAATAGCATCAAGCATCAGGCATCAGACATCAGATTGTGTAGCTATTTCCTACTAATTGGTAGCAGCTTCATTAAATTGTACTTTTCCCCGCTTTCTTAGTGTACACATATAAAATGTATATGATTATGATTGTTCTATAATCATTTTTTATGTATGAAAACCTATAAAAACTACATTTATATTGAATTGTGCCTTACTTCATGTTACTATAATTTTGTAATTTTGTGCACATGTATGTATGTTCCCGTATGTACATTTATATTGTTTTATTACCTACGACTAAGTATGTAGATTGAAATGGAAGAGATCTGATCAACAACGAGAATGACATGCTTCGAAACAATGAGTCACCACTTTGAGTCTATTTGAAAATTATTAAAAGCAAAGTACCCTGCACACCCTCAAATAAAAATATTCTACTTGAGAAATGGATTCACACTTTTGTGGTGGGATAGTATTCTACTATATATATACGATAACCGAATGTGTATGCAATGTACTAATGGATATTTTTAGTTTTATAGGTACCGAGCCCGCTTGCTGCTCGATGTTGCTCATTTCTATGCATGAACTGTCAGTGCTAAGTTTAGTTGAGATTCCTCAAGTTTTGTGCGAACTTTTGAGGACACAAGAAAAGACCCATAACAGAAGAAACTCCTAACCCCGTTTTTGATCTTATCTTGATTATTGCTTGATGTGACAAATTTTTACGACAGCTATTCTAGAGAATACTTCAATAGAGTAAGTAGTTCACTAGTTCAAATAGTTCACTAGAGTTCGACGCTTTTATAACAAACTAGATTTAGAAGAAACTTTTGAAAACTTATTCGATGTGCTACCCCAAACGCGCCGAAGAAAAACTGTGAACCACCTTTGAAAAGGTACAGCGTGGACCTAGCTGTACTTGAAGTTAGCAGCGAAGTTTTTGGTTAGGCTTTTTGAAGAATTCTAAGACCGATTTTCCGTTGTTAAGTAAGCTCGTAGTTTTCAATTCAAAACTAAATTTAAAAGCTTGAAGATATGAAAAGGTATATCTGGAATACCAGCTAGTTAGACCAGCATTTGATTGCAAGGTATGCCGACGATTCCTCAACTGATAAAGGAACCGAAAATGGAGTAAGTATATGGGCCGAAAGTTAAATACTATTAGCACAAGGTTAGATAACTTTCAATACACTAGCATCTTTACCAGAAACAAAATCTGCGATTCCATTGTTTTATTAACTAATGATAGAGTGCCTACGCTTGGCCTATATAGCCAGGTTTGAATTGTTTGAGTTCCGGGAGATGTTGGGATTGCCGGAATGAAGATGAAGTTGCTGGCGAACTAGTGAAGAAAACCGAATCGACCGCTTTCGTAGGCCTAGAGTTATTGTGCACTATGGCAAAAATAACCACTTATAAGACCGTATAACATAGAGCGCTTCAAGAAATGTATGACTATGACAAAGAATAATCCAAGAATTCAGCCATTTCAGCTACATATCCCAGGTGCCTTTCTGATACGTTCAATCTGAAATGGCTTCCAACAGAAATTCTAACAAGACACTATCATCTTACAATAAAAATTTATTGTAAATACATTGGGTTTTTTTAAAATAGAATATAGTATTTGTAAGCATATAATACGAAGAACAATGCCCTGCACCAGGGCATAGTAGTAGAAGGCATCTGGTTGACCGTCAAATACCAGCAGTCAATTTGAACTCTAGAGAAGTAGGGAGAACACCAAAATTTCTATCGGAGGTTGGACTTATGGAAGTACTGTAGGTTCATGTAGATAATCGACAATAATAATAAGTTCGTATTGTTAATTTCAAGGTTTATCAAAAAATATATTAATAGCTTCTAGATCAGTGGATTTCCTAAATAATATAGAGCAAATCTTTGTTTTAAGTTTCATCACTAGAGAACCTGAGTAATGTATCTATCATTTAAAAATCTTATTGTTTCAGGATATGATTGACGACCCCGTCAATCCTTGAACCTTATCATTGAGGTTTCTATTTCGATTCCCGTCTTGGGCTGGTGATTAATTATCGATCATAAACTTCTTATATTTCTTCCGATGTGATTTTAATGAGAATTATAAGATGTATACCTCTTAGTAAGCAAGTACAAAACCAGCAAGTGATAGGAAATTGCCACCCGCCGATCGGAACCATTCGATATGACAATCAGTTGTTCTCTTTCTTACGGAGCAAAAATTTTAAACAGAAAAGGAGAACGAGAATGAGAAGGTGAGAGTAAAGGAATATCAAGATGAAAGGATGGAAGGAAATCAGGGAAGGAGGAGACAGATATGGAGTTAGTTAAAGAGATAGAGAGAGAAGCATGTTTCTCACCTGTTCCATGATTTTTAGTTTAGTATGTAACTATGTATGTGCAAGTATATGAAAATTAAACTAATAAATAATTACTCCAGCCAGCTCTAAACAACTATAAGCATTGTCGGTTCCAGGAGGTAAGTAGTTAAGGCTAAATCATCTTCAATTCTCTCCACTCTTTCCGGTTTTAGCCAACATATTCATTGAACTGAATCAAACGAGTTTTTCAATTAACGACAACGACTCATTCTTGGACCACCTTGAAATTATATGATACAAATGTGAAACTGATAGCACAGATAATCAACTTTATACATAGTGTTGTTAAAACTTTCTAAAGCATTTCGAATAGTTGCCATTAATAGTCAATGCCTGAATAGCAACATCAGCATGATAGCATTCAGCACAAGCCCACGACATTGCAAGCAAACGGTGTGGTCTACCAAAATATAAAAGGAGAAAAAAAAGGAATATATTTAATTGTATAATAATGAATAATATAAATATAAAACATTAAAATGAATTGCATTAAATGAACAAAAAAAAAAATATGCTACGAACAGCTCAATTATGAGGATAAGTAGGAAATTGTGTCAAGATCAGTGAGTACCTACCAAAGCCAGATGAAAAATTCATACATATGCCAGAGAAACTTCCGGTCAAACAATGCAGAAATGTTAAGACAAATTGAATTGTCGAAATTGTGAAGACACAAATTTTTGCAGGATTTTATCGTCAGAAGCAAATTCAGGTAAATGAACCCACAATTGCACAATTCATGCTCGAAGCTAAAAAAATTAAGAACTGAAATAAGGAAATAGGAACAAAACAAACAATTGTGCTTGAAAAATTACTTATGGCTGAGGACACCAGACCAACGGATGTCCGGCATTGAAGCTGAATTGAAGGCGTCCATTTGGAAGAATGGAATCATTTCTTGTACTTACTTACGACACTTGGGTTTAAGCAGAGCATTAATATTAAGATTTTTAAGTATGGGATTTTCAAGGACTCCCGGCGATTTCAATAATTCATTGTTGCCCTCCACACATGCACGGAGTTTGACAGTGCCTAAGGGATCATAAATGCGTTGTGGTGTAGTTGTGATGCAATTGTCGTCATCAGTGACAGCGTGACAGCGCTTTAATAATAATAATAATAATAATACAAAATAAGTAGAGCTCGATTCTGTTCTGCTTTTCTGATGCTTAGAAATTGAGTGCAATGCAGGTTTTATTGCACTGTATTGTGCTCTGCAATATTTTGAGTTTTGCTGGAATAATGACCAGCATTGTTCTGCTTTTTTGTGAATTTATTTCTTTCTCTTTATTGCATTCAAAGGAATTGCATTAATTTATTATATTACGCTACAATTTTGATATTAATTTTCATTGTTAATAAGATCAGGGTATCGCATAAAATATCAAACGTTTCTTTTCCTCAATTGCCAGAGACGTCTTTAAGTCTATCAATTGTTGACACGCGTTTAAATTTCTGCTCTGACTCTGATGGCATTCAGTTTCAGAAAATTCTTAGTATTCTCTAACATGCACACATAAAAATGTGTCCTTTTTTCAGCACTGCTATTTTCATATACAATTTCAATTGGTTTTCAATTTTCGTATTTATTATTATTTTTTTTTTATTTGGCGAAATATTTATCGAGCATCACTAATTGTTTTGTCATCATTCAACAATTGCTCAATTGTCCTGAAATGTCCTTTCGATTGTTTGCTACCCATTATGTGAATTATTACTTTCCATTGTATTGCATTGATTTTTCTATTCGATTTCTTCTTTTTATACCCTACATACTCTGTGTACAGGGTAAATTGGTTTTGATAGAGTAGTGGTTGTTTGTAACGCCCACTATTAGGCGTCTTAGGTATGAATATGATCACCTTGCTGAGCGGAGTCGATTTAGCTATATCCGCTGTCCGTCCATCTGTCTGCCCGTCTGCCTGTCCGTCTATCTGTCCGTCTTCATGATAACTCGAGTAAAGCTGAAAAAATCAGAACCAAACTTGGTACAAACAATCCTACACTCAGGTAGAGGTTAACTTCTGAAATAGACAGCATAGATCATGTGGGCGTGGTACTTCCAGAGCTAGGCAGAAGAACGTTAATTAACGGATTTAAAATTTTGGTTAAATGTTACGTTAATTTCGAAATCCATTAACGGTTTGATTAACTTTTATTAACCCAAGCCCGTTAATTATATGTAACTAGAAATGTCTGCTACATGCTGCCTTCCACCCAAGTTTCGGCTGATGTGGTTAGATAAGTACGAAGACAATATTGTTAAGGTTGATAAGGTAAAGAATGTTATGGTGCATACGGCCATCAGTGGTCCTACGTTCACTATACCAGCATTATTCACCAATATATCAATGCCATCGAGCTTCTGCTCAATCAAATCGAATGCTCCAGCACCCGAACTCAAATCGGATATATCACATTTAACTGGGTGGTTGTAATTTTTCAGGCACGCTAGCGAAGTGAAGCGCTAGTCCTACTTTCAATAAACCCATCCTTACAGGATCCCGGACAACAGCAGCACCGATACTCGAACTAGCGCCGGTCACTACAATGACACGATTTTGCCAGCGCTCTATATTTGTTTGTTGCGTTTGGTATTGTTGGTTATGTACGCGAGCTTTCGTCTTATACTGTGAATAGGGTATATCGGTTTTGATCGAGTAACGGTTGTCTGTAACACGTCCACAATCAGGCGGCGGAGGTATGAACTTAGAGATCAGTGGTCACCATGGCGTAGTTGGCAATGCACTGGCCTGCAATGGAAAAAACAATTTTTCTACACGCCACCACTTCTTAGCAGGCAATCGTAAACCTATAGAAATAACAATTGCCTAAGAAAAGTTGGTCACTTCCCCGTTCGGAATCGGCATAAAATTGTCCACTGATCATATAACACGCAACCAAAACATGAGTAGATGCGAAAAGCTCGGACTAGGCCCTCCATTCACTGTTGTGCCATTAAAGGAATGAAGGAATATTAATGATCATAGTGCATAGTGCATAGCGGAGTCGATTTAGCCATATCCCATGTCCGTCCCCCCGTTTGAACGGTACACAATAACTCGAGTAAAACATAACCAATCTTAATTGAATTTGTTGCAAAAATTTTTTTGTATTCAGAAGAAGTTAAGTTCTGAAATTGGCAAAATCGGTGAAGTGAACGTTATACCTGAAATACTGAATCAATTTGATGTAAATTCGGTAATAATAAGTTTTGTGAATAGTATCAATATCAGTCAGAAGCCACGCCTACCTCTCATACAAGTGAAATATTCTAAGTGAAATATTAAAAGAAATAGTTAAGCAAATTAATCCAAAATCGTTGCACACAGTTGAAATATCTGTTAAAATTGTCTACTCCCCAGACAAGTGAAATCTTCTAAAGATATTATATATAAAGGTAACTATTGGTACAACAAAACCTTGATATAGCGAGTTAGGCTCATAATAAAGAAATTCCGTTTACCATAAAATCCATAAAAATTTAACCCACCGTTGATCGCGAAAATGTGTTTTATTTAAAAGGTGAAGATGAATTTTTTTTTTTTTTTAAACATTCAACGTTGAGGATGTACTTCTATGAATGCAGAGCATTGTCTTCATTGGAAGGAAGATTGATAGATGGGAGGAAGAAGGAGGGAGAATAAGAGATGGAATGCAATCACAGGACACCGATAAAGAGATAGGCAGCCATTATGGCAAGTGTTATGCTTTACCACAATGAACTTCAGTGTAACAACGTCGACTATGACCGCACGTAGCTCCAAAGACCGACCTTTTCACATCTACTCCTATTTTGTGTGTTATATTTGTACATGAATGTAGGGTATATAAAGATCGTCCGCGCCCGATCATAGGTGCCCTACTAGGTAGTATCATTTAAGCTATGTTTCGCTAATAATTTTTAAATTTTAATTAAAATTACTTTCGTATTTTCGTACCGAATCGTTTCATTGTTGAGGGCGCTCACAGATGTTTGTAGTTTGCGCTACTAAATTGTATTTTGTCATTTCAGCAGAACGAATTTTAGTTTATTGTTTATTGCATGAATTTTGCAGGCGTTCTACAAATCGATTTGTTAGAGTTTATGGTTGTTAAAAATAACAAAAATATAAAGCAAATGGCATTTGGATCACAGTTTTGTTAATATACTAAACAAAAAAGATATAATTTCGCTTTCTTGGAGGATAGTTAATAGGTGAAATAGCGTCAGTACTTCAGTTTGTTTGGTTTCACTTAAATTTGTAAGATTTTTTTTTCGATATTTACAGTACAATAAGAACTATGCCTTGACTATTAACTTTTGAAACCAAGAAAAAAAATTAAATTTGTTGGAAAGATGTAACAAATATGTAGAATAGATTTAAGTATAAGGTCGATACTTATTGCCCAAATGAAAAAACAGTGAATATCTCGAGAAGTAGAGATATATCAATTGGTCTATTGCTGTCACATCATTTCAGAGTCGAGTACCTACATAATTTTTTTTACGAAATAAAGATTTTTGGGAAACTAAAGAATTCGAATTGTATCCTCTTCTCTGTGGGCATTCATTCATTTATTTTGATATTAACAATGAAATTAGATCGTAAGTAATGAATACAGTAGGTACTCTTCAGAACCAGGCTACTCCATAAGTTGTGGAAAAAAGTTCCCCAAGAATTTCCACCTGCAGAGCATTAAATAACTCAGTTAAAATTATATTAATGATAAAGTGATTATACTTAAAACATAAATTAATCACTTCTACTAGTCTTCCTAAAATAAATATTTCAAACTGCTTACTTCCATTGATCTTATAAGAAATATCGTAGAGCTGTAGTAAGTTGTATATTACAATTTATAGTCTGACCTAATCTTTGATTGTGATTTATGTCAGAAAAGTTAAATAATTTTGACATAAGTAATTGATCTTAATTCAACTATGCGACAAAATGATCCAATTAAATGGTTGATTAATCGTTGAAGTTTAAGAAACTTGAAAACTTAGAAACACAAACACATATACACCCAAAGAAAAATACTCAATAATATTAAGTAAAATATCGGATTAGCTCAAAACTTGTTTTTGAAGAAATTTTGTTAATGATTTTTTAAAAAGATCAAATTTATACCTTAAATTTTTTGTGGAATATTAAACAATTTTGAATTCTTTTCTTGAAAAAGTGTGAAAATTTGCTTAAAATGTGTTTGAACCGCAGGCCTAGCATCAAACTTACTTTATTCTTATAAAGGTTGTTGTTTTTAGAATTGTGGTTTTCAATCTGGCAAAACTTGTTTCGGAGTTGGTCTTTTTGACAGCTGTCACTTGCCATTTCATAATGAATAGACTTACTCCTGAACAACTTTTGGAAATCTTGCAAATAGTTCAAATTTATTACCAAAATAATGGTTCGGTTCGCGTGCTGCCCAGTAGAGTCGGTAATTCGAGCAACCATGGATCGGTTTCGTACCACGTTTATTCAAGTGGATAATGCGCATCCTCAGATATGTCGTACAGTGCGCACCGAAGACGCTATTGCTGCTGTGGAGCAGAGTATCGAAGAAGACCCGAATGAGTCCAACTTACATCACGCCCAACAATTGGAGCTGTGCCCATCCACTTTATGAAAGTTTTTTCGGTAGGATCTTGGTTTGCGATCTTATAAGATCCAACTCGTGCAAGAATTGAAGCCGAACGACCATCAAGCGCGTCGCAAGCACAATGAACTTCAATTTATCAGTGTCAACTATGACCGCATGTAGCGCCAAAGGCCAAGCTTTTCTCATTCACTCATGTTGTCCGTGTTATATTTGTACATGAATGCGTATCAAGAACATCAACTGCTGTAGATTGATATCCAGCTGATGAATGTAATGCTCTGATACGGCAATAATGTCTGGTGTTTTAACTGATTAAAAAGTATTTCATGTCCGTATGTGAATATTGAAAAAATTAAAAAAAAACCGATTTCCATATATGAGGTATTTTATTTAATTGCGTCCTTTTCAATTTATTTATACTAGTTTTTGAATACAGCATCAATCAAGTGGTTACCTTACTTTACTTACTTACTTTTAATGGCACAACAGCCCATGGAGGGCCTAGGCCGAGCTTTTCGCATCCACTCATGTTGTGCGTGTTATATTTGTGCCTGAATGGAATGGAAGGGACCTACAGTTTAATGCCGAATCTGAACGGCGAAGTGAAAAGCTTTTCATAGGCAATTTTTACTCTTGTAGGTTTGCCATTGCCTGCCAAGAGGTGGTGAGATTCGAACCCCGGACACTCTGCATAGCAGTCCAACGCACTACCACTACGCCACAGCGACCACCTAAGTGGTTACCCAAGCACATTAAATATGACTATATGACTATATTAAGACCAGTTTTTTCAATCAGTTTCCCAGAACAATCAAAGTAGTCATCAAAGTAGCATAGTAGTAACAGTTTTCAAAACGCCATGGTCTTATTGGGTTAATTCTACAATGAACCATTAATTTCTAGTTTGTTGATTGAACTAACCGGTATGATAAGTCCACTTCTACCTTCTCTCTACTACCATCGAGTGAAATCGTAGAGGTAAACATTTTTCTGGACTTATTGAAGCATAAGTTTGGAACAAAACCGAAAATCCAACTACTTACAGAATGGGAACATGCGGAACTTAGAAGTTAGGTCTAATTAACGGAAGCAACAACCCATTCGGGGCTGTAAAGATGATTAAGTGAAGTCTGAGCTTCAATTAAGGTACTCAGATAAGGCATCAGCTACCAATCAATGCCATCGTTTGCATTTGTGGTATTACTAGAAATTGGTTATTGTTACGTCTACTATATTTTTTCGTTGAGTGTTTATCTACTAATAAAAAAATAGCTTCAATTTTTAATCTCAATCACTGTTCAATTCATCAATATCCCTTCAATCAGAAAGTTTATATAAACAATAACAAAAACTAAATTTAAACTTGTTCTGTTTTTCTGTTTTACTTACTTACGTTGTGTCTGTTTTTGTTTTGCAGTTTGCTGTTTGCTGTTATGACCATGTCTGCTAAGTTGTCAGTACATTAAGCATATTGTACATTTTTTTCCGAATATTTTTGCAGCCATAAACTTCACTTGTGAATGAAACGATGGCAGGAAGGTTCCTTACGAGTACGTGCGTGTAGTCTGTATGGTGCAGCAGGCACTGGCCATTGGCTACTAGCCAGCCAACATTGCTGAAGTTTTTACGCGTTGCAATCATAAAAATTAAAAATTATTATTTTTTTCTTGTTTCTTTCTTTTTTTGTACACAGCTACAAAACTGAATTCCAACAGCAGTGGCGCTGATATATGAAGCTGTCTTTTTAATTGACAACTGGCGAATCATTGAAGTTTTAATAAAAATTTGTCAATTTAATTGAAATCTCTTAAGAAAAAAAAAAACTCCAAAACTGGAATATGATTTAAGTTAGCGTTGGAATACATTTGTGCATGCAATTTTTTGATGTTCATTTTAATGCGGATTTATGGAATAGTTTTACACTGGTGATATTTTTCTTATTTGCCATATTTGGATTTCTAGCATATTTTCTGGTTAAGCGTAATTGCCTTCATAAAAATTAAATGTACATATTTGTTATATAAATATTTAATGGTTAATTTAAATTGCTTAGTTGAAAAGGTTGTGGTCGTTGTGGCGTAGTGGTAGTGCGTTGGACTGCTGCGCAGAGTGTCCGGGGTTCGAATCTCGGCACAGGCAAAATCAAAAAGTAGAAAAAAAAATTTTCTACACGGCACCACCTCTTTGCAGGCAATGGCAAACCTACGAGAGTAAAACTTGCTATGAAAAGCTTTTCACTTCGCCGTTCGGATTCGGCATTAAACTGTAGGTCCCTTCCATTCGTGTACAAATATAACACGCACAAGATGAGTGGATGCGAAAAGCTCGGCCTAGGCCCTCCATGGGCTGTTGTGCCATTAAAAGTAAAGTAAGTAAGTAAGTTGAAAAGGGACTATCAATTTTATGTGACATTTTGTAGTTTCAGTGAAGTGCGGTAAATGAAATTTAAATTTGATTCAAGTGAAATATTCAAGATTTCATTTTAGAGCTTGCTCAACGAAATAGTGAAATAGTACTATGGTCCACAATAACCGACAACTAACAACTGACAATAACTATGAAAATTTCAACTCATTAAATGTGCCAAAGCAAATGTAACTTAAGCTTCACAGGCCAATAAACTTTGAATTTCAAAGAAATATGGTAAGTAATATTTGCAGAGAAACAATATCCCATTGCCACTCATCATCCGCCATAATAACAGGTAATTATGTTACCAGATTTTCGGGGGACGGTAGATGACGCGTGAGCAAACACATACGAGTACACGCGCACGCAAAGCACATGGGCACACGCAACAAATACGAATTACGCAGATTACAGAAGTAAGTAAATAAAAAACACATACTACAACACACATACTACCTAAAAGTGGCAAAAAATTTGAGAATTATTACAATAAAGGTAGTAGAAGGTAGTAAGCTTAATAAATGATTAACTACATTTGCATGCGATTAAGCCGAATGCATGTTGTTTCAGTTTATAAGGAAGAAGAATCCGGAATATTTTAAATTTCCACACACACAAATGTTCTTTGCATGTACAGGGTGCCTGGCACGTTTTTATCTTTTTTATTTCCAGATTATAAAGAGAGGACAATAAACTGTCTGAGGAAATGAAGAGACACACAGTTATCGTCGCTATACATGCGATTCACAGCGATCTGAAAATCTCCCAGTTTTTGAATGCAGCCCTATCGATTGTTCAAAGGGTTCGTCGAGCGTTGGAAAGCATCTGATGGCAAAGTGTTGTCAAGCGCAGAAAAACATGAGACACGTTCAAACAGTCTTGGAACATCACAGTTTGTGTAGCTAGTGCGGGCCATTCTTGACGAAAAACCTTCAAAGCCCATAAATGCCATATGGACTTTCTTGGAGACCTTCAAGTTTCTGAACGCACAGTAAGTCGCATTGCCAACGAAGACATCCGGTACAAATGCTATATGATGCACGGAGGACAGTTAATGTCGGCACAAACTCGAGAACAACGATTCAAACGGGCACAACGCCTTTTAAACAAGTTAAGTCATCCCGAAATCCCAGAAATGCTCTGGTTTTATTCAAAAAATAAGCTGACGAAATGATAGGTTGCTATGTTCGGATCCTTCAGATGTTCCCCATGTAAAGCACACAAAGTTTTCGCCAAATGTCAGGGTTTTGGGAGTGGTGAGCAATGAAAGGTACGACATGACATGACACCCCACTTCTTTCCTCAAGGACTTCGGGTGAATGCTTTTGCCTACATTGAGATTTTAGAAACAGTTGTGAAACCTTGGATAGATATAGAGGGTGATGAAAGGCCATACATGTTTCAACACGACTCTGTTCCTTCTCATAAAGGCATGACGACGCAAGATTGGATATCCGAGAATCTGCATGAAAACATAACCACATATTTGGACACGGCGGGCCACATAGGTAAAAACTCCTTCTCTTAGGCCAATAAAGGTGAAATGAAATCAAAAATATGCATTCAGCTCTTAATTGGAAGATAATTAAAAATTCCTTTCTATATATCTGAAACAGGAACTGAAATTGAAAAATAATTAAAGTAAATATCCATTATACTCAAATCTGAGAATCTGATATTGAATTGAATAGAATTGAATTGAATTAGACTAAAATGTAACATTTTTAAAAAATATGATATTGCAGTTTTGACATCTGGGGTCTGATGACCTCAAACTCACAAGTAAAATCTAAAAATATCTTAGGCCATGCCCATTGACTTAGACCAGAATATCCACCACGCTAAAATCAGTCAATGACCTAAATCAGAAAATACTACATGGCTCCTTAATTGGAACTCAAATTCTATGTAAACTAATATCGGAACTAAGTAGGTAGTTCAGGGTTAAAATTAAGTTACTTCGATTTGGGTGGAACTATAATCAAAAAAAAAAAAACCTTAATATTGCAAACCACATAAATACCTGAGTCACAATAGGGTTAATGGATACGTGCATGCGCAATAGCGAATTCGAAACATGTGCTACTAAAATGCTGATGCCCAAATCGATTTCTTATAGATCTCTTTAAGGCTTTTATCGATTCAAGTGTTGTTTAATCCATATTCAGATTTGACCACTTCATTAAGGCAACTGTCAACAGTCGGCACCAAAGAAAATCTAACCACATGCAACAAACTTAAACTAAATTGCCGCCAATTCAAATGCTGCGCTCATTTAGGCATATTCTTTTTTTGACTTTTAATTACGCTCACTGGCAACAATTTTTATTTGAGCTTTGAGCTTCTGAATATCAGTTTTTGGTATAATTTGGTAGCTACACATGAGTGTGCGAGTGTGTGTGTGTAAAAACGTTAACGCAATTCATTGTCAGCAAACAAATGTGAATTCAATTGATAAATGCATCTTAGCCACGCAATCTAAGACTGCAAGACTCTCTACCTGCACTTCAGCACTTCAAAAATTAAAGCTTAAGCGTGTGTGCGCTCACAAATTAATTTATATAAAACTGACAGTAAAAAAGAAGGAGATGTGCCAGGAGATGTGCCAAGAGAAGTGGAACGCAGAAGAAGATGTATAATGTTGCCACGTGAGTGCAAACATCTTCACACCAGCTCACCAATAAGTTACTAACTTTAAGCAAAACAATCCAAAACAAACGTTTGATTGGATTGAGAAGTACCCAACTACTTCGTGTACGAATATTGAATGGAATCAACTCATTTGCGCTTTGCTGCTGTTACTCCCAACACAAATATCCAGGAATTTAGTTTGCGTTTTTTTTTTTTGTAAGAAATTACTTTTATTTGTTTTGTTTTTGGAGCTTTAGCGCAATCTCAGCTCCTCTTGCTGCTGCTGCTGACTTCTGACATTGTGCCACAATTTAAAATTGTAAAAATGTTCGTGTTTAAGTACAATTAAATTTCATTGCTGCCGTACGCATCGATAAAGTTGATACTCCTGCTGATGTTGCTGATGCTAGTGGAACTGCAACAGCCACATCCCATTCCCATGTAAACTCATTGAAATTTCATGCTCATGCGTACTCAGCTGAGCTCAGCTTCTTCAGATTCGGCTGCAAATGCGCATGCGCATTGAATTTTTTTTGTTTTTCCAGCAATCGTATGCAATTTCGTGCTTAAAGTGATTAAAACAAAACGACTATGTACACATACGAAGTTTGTGTTTTTACTTCCAATGAAATAATTAGTTCAAAGTTAAATATTACGCCCGTCTTCGTCTTCGTCCTAGTGGAAGATGTCGTCTCGTCTTATCGCAATTTACTGTTCAAATTAATCGATTTGTTTGGGTGCGAAAACACTGGTGCAATTTTAATTGTCGCACGCCTACGTGGTGGTGGTGGTGCCAATGCCAATTCTTTGATTATTTCCTTCCCGAGAAATGAGTTTATTTTCAGAGTTTCGAAATAAACAATTTGTGATTAAGTTTTTTACATTTCAGGTGGCACACCCTATACAATATAGAAAAATGCGCGCTAATCTCCATTCTTAGATGAAAAGTGTCAAGGTTTTTCTGCAGAAATGTAAGTATTACTTTTGAAGAAATCTTCTCTCATTCTTTGGAAATAGCATTCTTTGGAATTATCTCCGTATACTGGGCAAGATCCTTTTGCAAATTTCACATATGCATATTTATGTACATAAAGAGTTTTGGAATCAGGTTCCCACATTTCTGTGACAAAAGGAAGTCACTTTTGCCTAGTTTGATAACTTTAAATGAAATTATTATAAAAACTCAGGTCACAGGTCATCCTTAAAATTATATATAATAACAAACATTTTTTGAAAAATTCAAACCAGTTTCCTATTTAAAGAAAAATTATGTGATAACATGTTTTCCATCTTAAGTCGACTTAGGCTGTTTTTTCCTTTTTACCACGAGTGGAAAGATTAAGTACAAGTACCCAGAACTTTACGATCTTATAAATCTCGTGACACACAGTCGTCGGATAGACTCAATAATCCTCAATTCAACTCCTCCCAATCTAAACATTTAAGTATTCACTCAATAAATGATCAATATTTGCGAAGAGTTAGTTCTGGGTTTTTGTCTTTAAATAGCTCAAAGAACCAACTGTGGGACGTTTCATAATTTATCTGCCGCATATAAATGTTTTTATAAATACTATATTTATGCTTCAAACACAATAAAATTTAAATTTTAAGGTCAGGCTTTGGAAGTTTTTAAGTCTGGGTTTTTAGTTAAGGTATACACTAGGTCTGGTTTTTAAAACCCAATTCCGAGTGAATTTCGGTTAGAGTTTTGATTTGAATTGTGGCTCTTGGGACTATTTCCGATATATTATGGTTATAGTTTCAGTCTAAATTGATGCTGAGATGTAAACTCTATTTTTGGTCTGAGATTCGAAGCGATTTTTCATCTTAATTTCGGTCTGATATTTGATTTTAATTTAATATGAATTTTGGTGTGAATTTTGGTCCAAATTTGGTCTTAATTTTTGTCTGAATATTGGTTTGGTTTTGGTCTGAATATTGGTTTTGAGATTAGGGCTGAGTTTGTTCTGAACTTGAGTGTGAACTTTGTTCCGAATTTGGTCTAAATTGTGGTCTGAGTTAAGATTTTACTTATGGTCTGAATATCAGTTAGGCATTGGTCCAAGGTTTATTCAGAATAAGGTCTGAATTTCGGTCCGAGTTTCGGTTCGAGTTTCGATCAATATTTCGTCGCGAGTTTAGTCAGAATCTTGATCGGAATTTTAGTGCGATTTTTTATCAGAATTTAGGCTTGTATTTTTCCCCGAATATTTTTTGAATTTTCAAAAGAAAGTTGGTCCGAATTTTAGTCCAATCCTTGGTCGGAAATTATTTAGAGGTTTGGTCCGAGTTTTATCCGATATTTTGTTCAATTTTGAAACAAAATTTTAACATCATGCTGTCTTGCTTTGCTTGAAATAGGAAGAATCATTTTTGTAGGTCCCATAAACCTGCACTTAGTCTCAGTGATACATAATAACCCAAAATTATTTTAAAGCGATTCTCAAAGCTAGCATGACTTTTCAAAGTAGAAGTTATGAACAGTATGTAATGTCTCGTACGAAATATTAAAATTGCAATTGCATTGTGGGAATCAAAAGTTTAGTTCTAAATCGAATAACTTTACGCTTACGATATCCTGGAGCAATGCTGTCAATTTTCTAGAAAACATTTACTACAAAGGTTCTTTGTATCCAATACTCACATGATACATAATTCTCTTTGGTATTTCCAAGATATATTACAGCAAACATGAAGGAAAACAAACCAAATCGTTCGTCTTAAAGTCATTTCGATAATTAAATTGAATTAAATCAGCGCTTAGCACGCAAACGTCAAAAATTATATTAATATCAACAATCAAAATGAAGCAACACACAGAAAACACAAAACCAAAATAAACCAAACAACAGAAAATATTACTACGCATCAACGACAACAGAATATTGGCAGCAATGGCATTTTTAGCTACACTCACATACATAAATAAATAATTGTAAGTCCATCTTCTTATCAAGGATCGACAATGTTATGCGGGGTAAATATGTATATAAAAATTGCACAGCAAGCAAAGAAATCATTATTGCCAACAAACACCACAAACACAAACTGCACCTATTGCTGCAAATGGTATGAGTAGCAGCAAGAACCGCAGCAGCAGCAGCAACTACATCGCCATAATGTCATAAGCACTCGGTGATGCATTCAACAACATCGAATCATCATATCCATAAGCAAAAACAAAACAACATGAAGCTCTTCTCAAATGTCATATTATAAAGCAAACTGACATTGAGTCGAAATTGTCGATTGGCGGCGATGAAAACGCGACGCGTTGCAACAAACACTATGAAGGAGGCGTTACAGAAGTTTGAAGCTGAAGCTGAAGGAGCAGCACCAGCAGCAGCAGCAGCAGAAGTGGAAGGCAAAAGTTCTTACTTATATTTGTGTATATTTCTTTTTTCTCACTGTATACAGTATTAATCCTGAGACATCAACACTGTTGTCTGCATTGATGATTGGCGTTGATGATGCCACCAAATATAAACCAACAACGTGCGCAACAACACAAAGCGCGATCAGCTCAACTCTTCTTGGCATACAATACAAAAAGCGTGAGTGGTTAATGTTGGTAAAGCAAACGGCTGCTGTTGGAGGAGTACACTCGCTCAAAAATATTTGTATAATTCGATAAACTCTAGAAGTTGTTAAAATTTTGCAAGCTTTTAGCTAACAATAGTTATGCTTATATAAAATCAATAAATAAATTGATTGCCGATGGCAGTCAATACTAATTGATTTCTATGCAGTCGTTGTTATTTGGGCGATTGGTTTCTGTTGTCGGTGGTATAACATGTTTTCCGGCTTTTGGTCGAATTTCGGTTCACTTATTTCAGAGTTTGGGTCTTACTATAATTTGAATTAAATTTGAGCTGAGTGTTTGCCTTCTGAACTCACTGCCTTTGCCACCTTTGTGAAGAGTTATATTAATCATTACCCTGTACAGGTCAAACTGCGTAAGCAGTTACAAAACCTGTCACAGGGAAGGGCTAATTAACCTTAAAAATTAAAATAATATTCAATTATTCTGTTCAGCAAAACTTGTTAAAAAAAAAACTCCCTACTATTGTTAACGAAAATGAATTGGGATGGAATATAATATATCCACATCTCTATTCCTTTTTTGTTATTTACCCTGATCAAGGCCTGATCTTGTGAACTTGCAGTTCCACACTCAGTAATTTCACACCCTGACACAATGTGTCCACTTTTTCAATAAACTATTTTATTTCTTAACTATTTTTAAGATTTCAGAGAATTTAGGTAATTTTATAATGTATACAATGTGGTCGCTGTGGCGTAGTGGTAGTGCGTTGGGCTGCTACGCAGAATGGCCGGGGTTCGAATCTCGGCACATTCAAAATCAAAAAGTAGAAAAAATAATTTTTCTACACGGCACCACCTCTTGGTAGGCAATGGCAAACCTACAAGAGTAAAAATTGCCATGAAAAGCTTTTCACTTCGCCGTTCGGATTCGGCATTAAACTGTAGGTCCCTTCCATTCATGTACAAATATAACACGCACAACATGAGTGAATGCGAAAAAGCTCGGCCTAGGCCCTCCATGGGCTGTTGTGCCATTAAAAAGTAAAAAAAAAAAAAAAAAAATACAATCTTTTTTTCATGAGTGTAATTGCTGATGTTGCTATTACTCGTACTGTCATTACTGTTCTGCTGTTTCATCGTTGATGATGTGAATTGGAATTATGATAACGTTATGAGGTAAAGGAGAACTCCTGTTGAGCAGCAGAAAAAGCAGCAATTTGAAGCATAATTAAAAGAAAACCACGGTGTAGCACGAACAACAAACACACACACGCATATATTCTGAATTGCAAGCTACTATATCATCAATATGATAGTTAGGGATTAAGGTGTAGAGTAGTAGTAGGTGCTTGGCTGCTGTCGAACTACTACTGGAGAAGCTTCTCGTTTGTTAGTTCTGTTGTGGTCTTTGTTGCTGTTGAGTAAATTGAGCACTCCCGCAGAGTCCTGTACAGCGCTTGAATGTGCACAGAGTGTGCGTGTATGTTGAATGTGTGCAGTCATTCAGTTATACACTTCAACTTCCGATTATGATAGTCAGTCAGTCAAGTCATTCAGACATTCAGTCAGTTGGTCTTTGATGCTGCTGCTGCTGCTGCTGCTGCTGCTAGTGCTGGTGCTGCTTCTTTGATATTAAAGTATAAGGTGATGCCTTTTGCTTAAGAAGATTAAATTTAACGCGCCATGTTATTATCAGTCATCAGTGAGCGAGCGGCAGCAACAGCAGCAGTGGTATTCCACATTATATTTTGTATACTACCCGCTGCTTTTGGACTTATGGCGCGCTTACATCTGATCATTCACATGTGATTCCGAAAAGGACATGCAACTCATCCACCCATATTAGTTACTCAAAGTAAGTATGTATCTCTCTCTCTCTCTTTCTCTCTCTCCCCCTTTTGATACTTTGTGTGCGTATATTTTCATATTCTTTTTTTATATCATTTGAAAAATCTTAAGTTCTAGTGTTTTTTGTTTCAAGGTTTTGTGTGTGTTGTATTAAGCCACGCGTTTGTAATTTAAAGATAATTTGTGAAAAGTTCACAAACAAACAAATTAAAGTTTTATTACAATCAGCGTTGAAATTATCCCCTGCTGCATATAAAAAAATATACCGTTTTAATTTCATTAAATTTGTTATTCCATTAATTGATGAAATCTTGCGGATGGGCTTTAATTTATTAACGAAACTTTTATAATCACTCATAAAGAGATGTTTGTTTTTCAGGTTTAACAAAGTACATACATATCGACTACTCTTAACAAATGATCAAAAAATATATATTATTATTATAGGAGCAAAACTGAATATACTGCAAGAAACCAAGTCCCATTTGTAGTAAGAAAAGTATTGTTCCGAGCATAACTCCTCTCTTTCTCCTAAAGAATAAATAATTTCGTTTTCTATTCCTTTTTACTAAAAAATTCTTAAAGGCTGGAAAGGAATGGAACGAAATGTAAAAAGTTTAATTTTTCCTTCCAATGAGTGTCCTCCCAGGGCAACTTTCTGTTTCCGACCTTCAACCTTTTCTCTCAAATAAGAAATGAAATTTTCGCAAAAATAAATGTGTAATATTGATATTCTTTATAAATAGTAGAACACAATCCCATTCTATCTGAAAACTGGTTTCATTTCATTTTGTATGTGTCGTAGATGGAAATGAATGAAATGAATGAAAAAAATCCCCTAGTAGCAACTTCTGAGCAGCTGTCGAGTAACTAAATAATAAATAAAAAAAATTATCATAAAAATTACAACCTTCTATGGGAGCCCCCTTAAAGTCTGGAAATAGCGTCTTACAATTCGCCGCTTTATGATAACTCTAGAAGCACGGGGAGCTTATACTTACTTACATACTTGGCTGGCACTACAACCGATGATCGGTCTTGGTCGCCTCTATAAAGCTTCGCCAGTCGCCTCTGCTATGCGCGTGCTGGCGCCAGTTGATAAGGCCAAGTGCAGTCAGGTCGCCCTGTACCTGATTTTTCCATCGGAGATTAGGGCGTCCTCTTCTTGCTGTTCCTCCACAGTGGTTCGAATAAAACACCCTTCTCCATTCGCTCAACATGATCCAGGCAGCGAAGCCGCTGGATTTTTATACGCTTGTCTATGTCAGTGTAGGCATACAGCTCATTGTTCCATCTTATTCGATACACGTCGTCCACGCATATTGGACCGTACCGTAGATCTTACGGATTATCTTTCTCTCAATGTCCACTTCCCTGCGCCATATATTAGGGCGGAGGGTGAGGGACTGGTCGCTGTGGCGTAGTGGTAGTGCGTTGGACTGCTACGCAGAGTGTCCGGGGTTCGAATCTCGGCACAGGCAAAATCAAAAAGTAGAAAAAATATTTTTTCTACACGGCACCACCTCTTGGCAGGCAATGGCAAACCTACAAGAGTAAAAATTGCTATGAAAACCTTTTTACTTCACCGTTCGGATTCGGTATTAAACTGTAGGTTCCTTCCATTCATGTACAAATATAACACGCACAACATGAGTGCATGCGAAAAGCTCGGCCAAAGCCCTCCATGGGCTGTTGTGCCCTATAAAGTAAAGTAAAGTAAAAGGTGAGGGACTTATAGAGCGTTATTTTCGTCGGTCGAGTGAGGGCTCTACTTCTTAATTGCTTGCTGAGCCCGTAATATTATTCCCCATCGTAATCCAAGAGTTACTGCGTATCTAGGAGCGACTGGATCCTGGGTAACCGAAATCCTTGACTGACGACTTCAAAAGTATAATTGTCGACAGCAGCATTTTGTCCAATACGCCGTGTATCTTTGTTTAACGGGGAGCCTATAACGGGGAGTAAACTTTGTGTGGGGGCCTTACATTTTAGCCTTCTAGGAGCGACTGTTGCAATCTGTCAATTATTTTTTTGAACTTTTATTCGTTAATACGCCGCCTACACCAGAATCTATTCTCCATTTAAAATCTTATGCAAATAACTACTTTTATCCTGGTTTTGACTCAATCAAAAATTTTGTGAGCCTTTTGAGTTTCAAAACCAAAGATAGGATGTACGATTTATACATAGAATTTTGGTTGATTATAGCTTTTCTCTCATTTTTTTATGATTTTCTAAACTCAAAATAATTGTGAAAAAGTCATGCTGACCTCAGCTACCACGAATTTTCCTGTGTGTTATGTAGTATGTAATCGATTGAAGTTACTTTAACTTCTATCATGCTGATTAAAGGCTTTCTGCTTTCAACCGATACACCGACAAAGAAACCTTTAAACAAATACTTTAAACAGTTAAATTTATTGTTTCTTCTTTTCTGTTTTTTTGAGAAATCGACTAAGAAATTCAATTGTTGAAAAAATATGACAAGAAAGTAGGAAAGAAAAAGTTAATTACTTAACTATACATACAAAAATTGATTGCTTAACTGAGTGAATGAATGAATGCAGGATTTTGCGCTCTTTTCTTCTTGTCTGCAGCAAATTTTTCTGATAATATTACAAAAATGACAGTGCAAGTGCAGAAAAAAGTTGAATTGCACCCAAGGTAATTCCACAAAACTGATTACAACATACTCGAAAAGTACGAGAAAAAACAGAAATAACAAAACAAATACAGCAGAATTTGATCAACAGCTAAGCAAAAACTTCAATTTACTTTTACTATGGCTCGCGCGATCACTTGCGCGCTCGTGTTTTTCTTGACAAGTTCACAACAAGTTGCTCCAGAAAATAATTAGCCAAGCACTTGCAATCTCTTTTAGTTTTGGCTCGCACTTTTTCTCTTGTCTTCTCAATCAAGATTTCATCATTAAGATCAAACATTGCGCACTCACAGAACCCAAAACAAATACATACTACACATACTACACATACTACACATAATACACATACTACACATACATACATACATACATACATACATATATACATACATACATACTTACATACATACATATACCTACACAAATTAGCTTAAATAATATTATGTTCTCTATATCGTGCTTCCAGCCATCGTTCCATCTACTAAATGCTTTCCCATTAACTCGATACTCATGTACTTGTGTGTATTGTTGAAAGTGAGCTTTGTTTCAATGACTTTAGTCTTGACATTCAACTTGTACCTTCATCATAATCAAAAGCAATAGCAGCAAGAAGATATCAGCATTATCGCGATCTTCGTCATGATCGTTGCCGTCGTCATCATCATCGTCATCAAATGCTTTATGGTGCGAGGCGTTTGAATTCTTTCTTCATTTTTTTCCATGTGGTAATTGCAACTTAGAACATCTTCAATTAGGTAATTTAAGCCTTTGCTTCATTGTTTGTCAGCATAACTGAAAAAAAAAGTAAAAAAAAAATTGAGCAATGTTCAACACATGTTCAAGTACCAGTACCAACAGATGAAGAGTCAGCTAACAATACAGAAACCATCCATCCACACATATCAAACTTAATGATGAGCATATTATTGCTTGATCTCCTTTGTTGCTGTTGCTAATGCTGCTTCTGATGATAATGATGACAATGACAGGTTCGTCAACTACTGCTGCAGTAACAACATCACAATTTAATAATAAGCACGCGTTCGTTTTGCACATATGGTGCAGGCGACGGCGGCGGCGCAGAAGCAGTCACACGACCACGTTATGTTGATATCAACGCTCTGTTTCATGCACCACCAACACCAGTACCACCTTTGATTTTTCCACCTCTTTTTTTTTCTCCTTCTACTTGATCTTTTTTGTCTCATACTATCGTCTTTCATCATGTTGATCTTGATCTTGTACGCAAATATCGGAACATCATGTACCTACATGTGTAAGTACTTACCTCACTAACTAAATACACTCATACATACGAACATAACAACTACCCGCATACTTGTGTCTCACGTTCCTCTTCGTATCTTTGTTGCGCTTCCCCGTCAACCCCACAGTCAAATCCAAGTCATTTTCATATCATTTGCTGTAATTGATCCTGTGCATGTGTGTGTGTGTGTGTGTGTGTGTGTGTGCATGATGAGATTGTGATTTTATGTGTGCTGTGCGGCATAGTATTTACTTTTCATTAAGTTGAAAGTGAGCGAGCGACGACCCACGTCAGTCCAGTCAAGTCAAGACATTCATACATATCATATACTATGTACCATATGTATATGTATCACTTACATACATACTATGTATAAAACATACTCTGTCTACCTTTTAGTCATTTTAGCTTCTTTTCGCTTCTTAATCATTTGTTCTCTAACATGCTGGTTCAAAGTCATCGATATCGCGTATCGCTTTTTGTTGTTGTTTTTTGTTTCATTTTTATTGTATAAGTATTAATATGCCCACATTACTAATTGCATATCGTTTACTTAAAAGCGTTATTGGAAAAACGGCAACCTTTTCTGGTTGCTTTGGGGGTTATATAGTGCTTGCCTGCCTACCTTCATGTATTATATTTAGGTACATGTTTTTGTGTGTTTACGTGTACACTTTAATATACGCGTATCATAACGGCATAAGTACCTACCTGCACATACCTACATTCAATTTTTAAGTAGCCCCCAACATATTGTCAATCATATCCCAACTCTACGTTGCCTGTAATTTATACTTTTGGAGGTTGGCCGCGTTCAATTCATGGTGGTTCGGTTCAGTTCGGTTCGGTTATTGTTATTAACTTTGTTAGGCAATTTTTTCTTCCTTCAGTATAAGTACAACTTATGAATACAAATTAGAAGGAGCGTATGTTGTAAAAGGACATCTGGACAAAGGATGTGCATATGGTCTGCTAAAAACAAACTTGTATTTAATAGAAATTATCTATGTACAGGAAATGTTTCAGATTGTCAAGTCAAAATTATTTATGAACAAAGTAGAATTTCAAATATGGCCCAGATGGTTCGAATCTACTGATAGTATAAAGGTGAAAAAAATTAAGTTGTTATAGCATTTGATTTCACTGGTCGATAATGGATTATTAAAAAGACAAACCTGCCGAGGAACTGTATTGTCAAACGAATAGCTTTATATTGAGATTATATGAGACCAACTTTGAATGGTACTTAGTTGCGAACAACCAGGGCAGTGGATAGAAAATATGGGACCCGGGGGAAGAAAAGGGATAATCAGCTACCCTTATTTTTAGGAAATAAAGCTGGGCATATTACATGCTTAGCTCCTATAACATGTTAAGAGCTCCTATAAAAACTGATGGCTTGGGTTAATCCCCCGTCATCCCTTCTCTTTAGATCTGCGAACACCTTCTGTTTTCCTCCACTCAGTTACTAACTAAAGTATTGGGCCCTATAGCCGAGACTCATAGTGCAGATTTCGTATCTGAGATCTGAATCTAATTCAGTTTTAAAAATTATATGAAAATAAATTAATGTTGAATTATTACACAGTGCCACAAGATTTTTGATATTAACTGATTGATGGTCAACTCAGCTTCAATTTGTGGTGACTAGAAGATGAGTTGGATCCAATAGGAGGCTGTGGACTAGTACTAGCAAATAACGCAAATCTTTTGATGGACAGCATGCACCCACCATACCCTTCCCTTCCTTAGTCATACATTTAGAATCTGTACTGATAGAATAAAAGTAAGTATATTACATACTAACTGAAAACCAGTCCATCCCTCACTATTTCATCCATCTCAACTAGGGAGTATGCAACGGAAACTCTAGTTAAATGCATAGGTTTAACATTTATTGTCCGACTCATCACTTCCGATGATGAGGTAGTGGTTTAATAAGTTTTGTACTACCTTAGCCCTGCCTTTCTCTGGTGACTTGGTAGATGATAAATTTTTATATATGTAAGATATATTTTCTTTGTATGATCATTTGATTGTTCAGTGACTTACATTAAAATTGTCCTGAGAATATTTTTCTTAAAAATATTAAACCTATTAACAGATTTCCTTCTTCGATTATGGGTCTTCTTGGATTTTGTTTTCAAGAAATTGGTTCATTAATCCATTACTTCTGCCCAAAAAGGAATAATTTGTTCCAGAAAAATATTTCTTGCAAAATTTTACTATCCGTCACTGAATACTAAGAAACCTTATCCATTGCTATTACTTTACTTGCAATTATAAAGTGTTACATATATAATCGTAAGCATTAGTCATTAATGGGTTATTTTTTATTAATTGGTTAATTTTTTCCAAGAGCATGTTTTATTTGAGCATTTAAGTGTGTTTTCAGTAAGTTTTTATGTAATACCATCAATCAAGAAAACAAAACTGAAAGCCTCCTACATCCTTCACCACTTTAATAAGAAACATTTTCGATTTCTACATCTTTATGCGTTTGCATGCCTTCGAACAAAAGCAGGAACCACTCGTAGCATAACATACTGGAAATTTTCAATGAAATTCCAAAACACTTGAGAGCGACCGCGCTACTTGTTGAAGTTTTAAGTTGAAGTTATTATTATTTTGAAATTATGTACGAGTATATGAATTTATGCTTTAATAAAAATGTTGCTACTTGTTGCTGTTGTTCCTCCATCATTGTTGCTATTGTCACTGCATGCAATTTTTTTTTATTTTTTTGTATGTAGTAATAAAAAAAACTATACAAGTTTCAAGGTTCCACTTGAGTTTGCTAAGTATTGGCAGTGCCACTCAGACAACATTTTATGGTATACACACACATCCACACACACACACACCGAGGTATGCATAAAAACTTCAAAGTGCCAGCGAAAGCCACAAACAAAATCGTTTAGTTATGACACCCGCCGTTTTTGCTTTTTAATAAAAATTTCTGCAATATGTCAAATTTCAATTGAAGTGGAAATTTTTGTTCAATAAAAAAATGAGGATATATTTAATTTTTTTTGCTAAATAAGAATTTTATTTTAATTTCTTTTCGGTGCACATTTGTAAGTATTAATCATATTTACTTTCGTGGTGACGCCTCTTTTTATTAGTTCGATCGAATAGAAACTCTAAAAATTAATAATGCGGCGCCAAAGTTTATGTATTTTTAATATTTTTTTCATGCACGAAATGCCTTGAAAACATTTTTTGATTTTGTTTGCCTTTTGATCACAATTAAGAAAGCGATTTCCTGTCGTTAATTATCGCCCTGTTAGCCCAACCAACTAAACCTTTGATTGCATGTTGTCGCTGCTGTAGTTAGCTCTGCACTTAGCTTGGTTTGGTTGGACTGCACCGAAGACTTTTAAAACGCTTTTGGTGTTGAAAAACGCGTGCGCGCATTTTCTGCGACATGATTAACGTCAATTTGCCAAAGGGTCCCTTGATTTCTCTACCTTACTCGCTAAATAAATCAATAATGGCTTTTAGTTGTATTACAATTGCAAATTTTCACAATGCTCTTTGGCAAATGTTGTAGCTACTGTTTACTTTACTCACGTGGACAATGATTTTGTTTTATAAATGATTACCTTAAGTGCATTAATTTTCAATTTATTAAATTTTTTACCATATATATTTATAAAACACTCAAACAGAAATGTTTGCCAATTATTTGCTGAAATTAAATTTCAAAAGTTATCGTATTCAAAATTTAATTATTAATATTTTACCAAATATATTTTTAAACTAGAAGGATTCTCTAGTAAAGATGAAATTTTTTAGTGTTAAAGTAAATATTTCGCAGAGTTTTTATGAAAATCACATGCCCCCTTGTAGCATCCAGCATTCATCACTATTTCCTTTTCTACTTCTAAATTTATCCATTTCTATACGGCCATTTGGTGTTGGAAAACCTATACTGATAAATAAAATCTCAGAAAATGATTGCTACTAATTTAAGTTTAAATTTAAATAAATATCCAATAATGTTTTTAATTAAAATTTTTTTTTTAAAGTCTACCCCAGGCAAAAATTTTAAAACCCTATATAAAGGGTTTTTTAAAGGGAATAAACCAAATAAAAGATACATATACTAGAAAACGATCATGCGGTGAAAAAATCCCAGCAATTATTAATAATAAAGAATCATCTAAAAATTAGCTAAATAACCAATATTTTTCTTATTCTTTCATTTATTTCTTAACTCACTCGCTCTGACACTATCGAATTGAAAAACAAAAGACTTAAGCGCGAAACTTGATACTATTGTGCACTGGCACCGCTACAAATCGCACACGTCACACCAAAAACACCAAAAACACAAAACAAGCTAAGACAACACACTTACACATAACCACACATAAAGTGTGCACCAAGGCAAGCAAAAAAGAATAACAAAACTTTACAATTAAATGCAATATTTCATAAGTGAAAATATAAGAGAAGGATGGCCAAAACAGAAGAACAAAGCTTACACCTTCATTTCATAATTTTAATTTGTTGCTGATGCATTCAATAAAAAATGCTAAATAAAAACACAAAAATAATACAACAAAAAGCAGCAAACGCGAATCGAGTTGTAGTAGAGTAAAGTAGAAGTTTTACTAATAACATGCTAAAGCATTTAGAACTGTGCTGGTGGTGGTGGTGGTGGTGGTGTTGCTGCTGCTGCTGCACACCACTGTACTCTTGCTCCGTTTGTATCTTTTAGTGTAGCAGTGTCGAATACAATTTAACAATGAAATATCATAATTGTCCTTAGGTCATGTTGTTTGGCTTGCAGTTTATCATCGGGTAAATACATACACACAGACACATAGAATTACATGTGTGTGTAGATATAGTATAGTTATGTACATATATTTTATAGTCTTTGGCTTAAGTCTTTCACTTGCTGTTATAGTTGTTGCTGTTGTTTAGACTGCAAGTGTCTTAAATTCGCACGCGTATATACAAATTTATGTATGTAGTTGCATTAAATCCATGGGATACTTAAATCCTAAAGATTGATGTTAACGGGAAGCGAATGCATTTTGCTTGGACATCAATATTGAGGGTTTCCTTTGGTTTGCTGTGTATATTGCTTTCGGATTGTTGTACAATGTTTTTCTTCAGTCTGTCTGTCTGCATGACTGTCTTTAAGTCTCTGTCTGTCTCTTCAACTTTATGTATTGTATGCGTATTTATGTATGACTGCCTGTCTGTTTGTCTGTCCTCATATACTGTCAGCATACTTAACATATAACCCTAGCGCAGTAGTAGTCGTAGTAGTTATTATTATTCGCTGTTATTGTTTCTGTCGTTATTTAATGTTGCTGTTGTTTTGTTGGATTGCACTCTTTTTACATATGCACATAGTATAAGCAAGTGTAAATTTTATTGCAATTTTAATCTTGATTCAATGTCGATCGTCGATTGCCGCTGTTGTTATTGCTGTTAATGTTGGTTGTTGATGTTGCTGATTTCTCTTGTATCTGCAATCGCGTTCATTTTGCACCGGAAAGAGAATTTATTTTTCTGATTTCCGCTTGATTATTTTTGGCATAGTGAAAATACACATCCATACTTACGCATTTCCTTGCACATTTTTGTATATTGTTTAAGGGAATGAAGTACTTTACTTCTTCATAAATATTTTCTTTTATTATTTATTGATTTTCGTTTGCCAGCAGAAAGAAATTTATTGTGAATGGAAGGAAATTGTGTAACCATCGCTGATGTTATGCAAAGAAAGTACGAGTAATAAATGCGTACGAGTAATTTGCCGTTGGAAACATTATGTAAAATTAATTGAAGATGATTTTGAGATATTTTATTTTAAAGTCACTTTTTCTTCTTTTATTTTCAAGTATGTAAAGCCCATGCTACATACATACATATACAAAAGAAAAAGTAAATCGTTTATTGATGTATATATTCTATGGTTTGTGACAATTCGTTTCTCATTCTTCGACACACTACCAATGATGCTTGAGTTACTATCACATCATTACAGGACAAAGTTGAGGACTTTTCGATTTGAAACTTTTTCCTTGAACTGAGTTTGAGAGTTTTAAAAAATATAAAACGGTATTGTATCTTTAGAAAATTTAGACTTATTCAAAAGGCAACGAAATAGAAAAATCAATTAAAAAAACTAGCAGTAATTTATTCTACCAGATGACGATATAAAATCAGTTAAATTTACAGAAACTGTGGCAAATAATGGCAAATAATAATGAATACAGGAGAACCAGGTGAGGCAGAATTTTCAAAATAAAATTTTAAAAATATTATCAATAAAGATGCAACAGGTTTTCTCCCTCGTTAGTTATTACTTTTCTTTGAACAAGAGCTTAACGATCACGTTAAAGTATCTCTTTTTTCACTTACTGGGTAGCTGGATGTCAAAGAATGGCTTTTTCTTTTACTATATTCCCTATTGAAAAAGAGCGCTTTGATGGTATGCTTCTAATATCTTCGCAATTTCAGAACTCTTGGGAGAAGAATATTTTTAATAGCTATTTCTCGTAAGATAAATTTTAAGGTATAGGTTCCAAAGGTATTAAATTGGCTCACAAAAACCTCGTTTTGTGCTCACATCCCTTTTTAAAAAGTGTAGAAATATGTAAAGACCAGATATATTAAAAATAAAGTGTGCTACAGCCGCTATCTCCTGGCAAGGAGATATAAGCTCCAACCTCCCAATTACAATACAATTTCCTCAAAAAATCATATGGCGTGAATCAAATCAGACACCAAGTAAAAATATATTATTCAAATACAAAAATAGGTGTGGTATGATCTGAAAAATGAGTTTGAAGGACGAAAAAAATATTTAGAAGAAAAAATCCGTAACTCGAATTCTAAAGTGGGCGAACAAAATGGCTGCAATAGCTTTCTAACTCGGAGACCTGATACTTTTCCATGAAATATTCTAGAAATAAATTTTGCTCTCCTTCACCACTCTCTCTCTTCCCAATGCACTTGTGCACAGCATCTTTAACAACTTGTTGTGCCTTAATGACTATCAATCAAATAGTTTTCAAATTATATCTGCAGCATTAAAAAAAAAACAAAAAATTAGATGTCCTTCGACTCTTAGGGACTGCCAGCATAACTTATATTATCACAAAACATATAACTTTTCATTGGAAATCACAACAATCGATTTAAAATTATCTCAGTACACATGTAGTATTAAGATTTACAGCCTAAATGACAGTAAAAGTGAAATAGAGTACAATACAACATAACTACCGATTACTATACAATAAAACGCCTCTATTAGATATATTTCCATTTATTCTGATCAACGATTTCATGCAGATTTCTATCAAAACAAAAAGAAAAATCGTCTTTGAGAAAACAAATAAACAGGGGCGCGTTTTTCGAACGCCTTGTTTAACAAAATGAGCTCGTAAACAAAATTTCATGTCAAACATTATAAAACTGTCAACAAAGGAGAATTTTAAAAGAAATAACATTACAAAAAATAAGTATTGATGTCATTATTTCAATACAAAATTACAGGGAAAAAGTGAAAATTCATTATAAGCATTTACTAAGACGAGCTATACTTCACTGGTACCTGTCTGCGTCTATGTGATGCTATAAAAATGAGATAACCATAAAAACTACTGAAAACTTAGAACTACTGAAACCTTCACAACGAAATTAATGTCATATGTGCATTATTAGCGTTTTTTTTATATCTTCATGTATGAAAATGAAATATGTAGGTACCTTCACAATAATCATATTAAAAAAAGGATTTGAGCGATCGCTATCGATGTCACCGTGGTAAACTCCCTCCATCAAGCGTTTCACTTTCATAGAACCATAGAAATATAATATTTTTTAAAGGGGGATGTTTAATGAACATACGAGAGAAAAAAATGAGTAGCTACGGAACACTTGTACTTTTGTAATATGATGTAGTGTATTTGTAAAAGATCCTTGCAAAGAATCCTTTCCTTTTGTTGTTGGAAAAAGATAACATTTGATATTAAGAGGGATGCATGTTTTATGTTGTGTAACAAATTAGTTCGGTATGTTCTTTGGTTGCGGCGTTAATTAAAAACATGAATATTGAATATTGGAAAAGGAAAAGGAAAATACGCAGCAGGAGAGTTTTTTTTATATTCGAAATTTTTCTTTTGAAATTGAGTAGTTATGTAAGGCATTCAGTCCCGGGATCCCGGACGTTTTTTCAATCCCGAATCACGGGATTTTTAAATCCAGAATCCCGGAATTTCAGGATAAACGATTTTATGTCATTATTAAAGATATTTTGCGAAATTTTGCAGTGAAATTGCAAACCTGCTGTTGAAATTATTTTCAAATGCAACCTGTATTCCAATTCCAAAATATTTCGCTTCATTTAGCGAATGGAGGATCCACAAAAGGACTTCTGACTCATCTCAACGTAAGTATTACAGTATATACAATATAGTGCACTTATTGTTATTTAAATATTATTTTTTATAGACTCACAGTATAAAGTTAAAAAAAGGGGATGCAAACGTCACCGCCACAAGCAAAAATCACAAAAATTTCGAAGTATTTGAGCCCAAAATATGACAATACGTTTATGGCGGTCGTGGCAGGGTTAACGTCGATTGATAGGTTGCCCTTTTAAAAATTTATCACATCCATAGAATTGCGGAAGTCATTGACGGCGCGTGGTGCACTTATTGTTATTTAAATATTATTTTTTATAGACTCACAGTATAAAGTTAAAAAAAGAAGATGCAAAGGTGACCGCCACAAGCAAAAATCACAAAAATTTCGAAGTATTTGAGCCCAAAATATGACAATACGTTTATGGCGGTCGTGGCAGGGTTAACTTCGATTGATGGGTTGCCCTTTTAAAAATTTATCACATCCATAGAATTGCGGAAGTCATTGAGGGCGCGTGGCTTCGACGTTCCGAAGTCCCAAGAGGCGATAAAACAACAAATGATTAAATTTTTCAACTAAACCCTCAATTATATTAAAGTAGAGCGGGATGGACTTAAAAAACGTGGTGAGAAATTTTACCTGATTTTTTATTAGTGGACCTCTACAGCTAACAAGCGATACATGAAAGTGACAGTGTGTAGAAAGAGCAAATATTTTAACATTGGTCTCGTAAGACTTAAAAGCTCAATTACAGTAAACGTTTGCGTTGAACTCTTGGGAGAAAGAATCAAAAAATTCAATCTATCTTTATCAGCAGATATCGTAGCTATCTCAACAGACGGCGCAAGTACCATGGTAAAAGTCGGAAAACTAATTTCGCCAAAACAACAACTTTGCTTCGCTCATGGTATTCAATTAGCTTAATTGATGTTTTATACAAAAAAACAACCGAGCGTGTTGTTGTGTCCGAAAAAGAATCCAATTTAGAAGACGACGGTGTAGATGACTACGGGCTTCAAATATGCGAACGCGATCGTTTTTGTGAACTTAATGAGAATCATGATGTCCAAAAGATAATCGACCATATACGAAAAATAGTTCGAACATTTCACAAATCACCAATAAAAAACGACTTGCTGCAGAAATACATAAAAGACGATTACGGCAAGGAGCTGAAACTGATAATCGACTGTAAAACGCGATGGAACAGCATGCTAAACATGCTTGAGCGCTTTACATTGTTGGAGCGATCAATTAAAAAAGCAGTAATCGATTTGAAAATGCCACCAATTTTAGATTTGGAATGCGCTGTTGATTGACAATTTCAAATATCGGAATCCCGGGATTTTCAAAAACATTCCGGGATTGGATGCCTTAGTATGTAGTAAGTGAAAAATACTCGTATAAAAATTAAGTTATCAAATGAAAATAAGTATTTAGTCCAAGAAAATTTTTAGCTGTTATTTTGCCTAAAAAATAGAAAGTGTGACATGCTTTTAGAAACTCATTTACGAAAATATTTCAAAAATATCTTTTTGCCCGCCCAGGCAGTGTCACCGACTCATCACTTTTATACTCAAAACATTCCTCATGGAGCTCTGGCTGATCTCAGATGACTCTGGGTGCCAGTAAGTTTTTTTCCATTTAAATAATATTCAAGTCAAATCGACATTAATGAAAAAAATCGATATTTCATTATTGGTAAAGATGAATTTATTTATACCGTATTTTACTGAAACTAAATTTCCTATATATTTCGTGCATATATTTTTGCTTGTCGGTGCCACACCATCATCAATTACCAGTAGCGGATAAGAACAAACGATTTCCTTATAATCACCAAAATCAATGATTGCAAATATCTACTACATACTTCGAGTGATTGTTTTAAAGGACACACTTGTTGTAAAATGTTGACAAATATGAAAGGACCTAATGATAAAATAAACAGACTTTAAACTTATCATAAGAGCTGAATCTCAAAACGAAACAGAGCAACATACTTCTATACTAGCTACTTGAATAAATAAAACAAATACTCGTCAATATTGTGTGTACACAGAAAAACATCAGTTGTGTTTGTTTGTTTGTTTGTTTGCTTGTATGTCTGTCTGACTATCTGCCGCCTCTAGGCGCATGCGAGAGTCAAGTGCAATTGCAATACGCCGCAGAACAAAAGGAAAAGGCCGCCAATTGATAACGAAACGATGCAACAACAAAAAAGAAACGCAATTAAGTTAAGGACATTGATAAAATAGCATGGAGTCCTGTTTAAATACTAAATATCTACAAAACAAATTTGATGCCATTTTGTTTCTTTGTTTTTGAGAACTAATTTCCGATACAGGAAAATGTAAAGTTAAAAAAGGAAACATCGAAATTCGTATTTGTTTAACGGTTTCTATATAAAAGATATTCAATACTTTCAGACAAGGTAACGAAAGGATACACGAAAGGAGTGCCGATGTATCAAACAATCATCGGTCAAACGCAAGAAGGTAAAGTGAAAAGGTACAACTCACCGTAAATGATCGTTTGGCGAAACTGCTGTAGATCGATCAGCTACTGTTGCTGTTCATTCTCCATATTAAAGATCCATTTATCAATCTTTTAATTAAACAGGAAGTTTCAAAAGAAACTGCAAAAAAGTAGCAACAAGTGCATTTAATACTTTCTTTATGTTTCAAAAGAAAAAAAAATTATGTATAAAGGAAGTACTAAATTTGAGCAATAAAAATTATTTTCAATTTAAATGGCAAATTAATAACATTGCCAGTGGTTTCCGTTTAATTGAGCCTGCAAAAACGCGTAAGTTTTGATGCAATTATCTGGAGAATAATTTATTTATCTGAAATCTAATAAGTAGCAAAAAAATTAAAAAAAATTGGACTAAAATCCAGACCAAATACCAGAGAAGAAACTTGTTCAGAAAGAGCCCAGACTCAGACCAGAAAATTATAGCAAAACTATCGCCCAAAAGTAGAACTATGTCGGAACAAAAAAAGACCAGAATTAGAACAGAAATCAGTGCAAAAAATCATTCAAAAAGATATTAAAACTCAGACTAAAAACCCAGCACAAAAAATTACTCTAAAACTAAGATCATATTATATCACTATAAGATCAAGGCCACAGATAGCTAGGACTCCCTACGAGCAACCGGAGGGACGTGAAACGTCGTAAAAGAAACAACAGCATGTATTTTGATCTTATCGTTAGCCAAGGGTGAATTTTTAGATGTATAGAAGGTGTCTTTTATAATCCCTAATCATAAATCAGACTTAAAGCAAAGTATCACTAATTATCGGCCTATTTCCAAAATTGCCATAAATACTAAAAGCTTTTTAATCAATTATTAAAAACAGGGTGTAAATGAAAGTTAGGTTTACTGAATGCCAACATGGATTTGTGATTCGAAGATCAACTTCTAATAATTTAGTTTTATTGTCGCACCTCTTTAGAACGGAATTGAGGGAGGAAATCACGTTGATGTGATCTATATGGATTTTGCTAAGGCTTTCGATAAAGGCTTTAGATAAAGTGCAAAATGTGTATATAAATAGCTTTTAATTTTTAATGTACAATCAACTCAAAAATCGATTTAAGTTAATCATCTCTAATTAGCTTTAAAAATTTAATTACTCAACCATTCACAGAGCTAAAAGTTAATCGCTTCGAGCAAGTATTATTCGATCTGTCAATTGTGGGATTAAATAAAGTAAGTATATATGTAGAACTTTTATCGATTCTTTTCAACTAGTGATCAACTCGGTACATATTAATTACCTAGTCTACCAGTATTAGTTTATTTTGTTTGCAATTATAATATATAATGAACATTTATGTATTTTTAGATTTAAGTAAAATATTTTAACAATTAAAATTCCAACAATTATTTAAACCAGAGCTCAGTAGGTATCAATATTTATGTGCAATACATGAAATTCCTATTACAACAACACAATTGGTACTTAATTTCTGTGTTTTCTTTGTAAAATCACTGTAGAACTAAACAAAAAACAACAACAAGTTAATGGAAATCAACGATAATGGGCAACGATATGCTGAGCAAAGCAAATAAACACTACAGCTAAATAGTTATTCAAAAAGTGAACTAAATATAAAATAACATAGTTTATTTCTATATTAAATTAAATGAACATTCACTTTGCAGCGTGGACAGTGGCAATGACAAAAGAAAAAAAATGACAAGTGGCAAAGTGGTGGCAGGCAACACTTGCTGCAATGGGAGCAGCAATTAATATGAGTGAAATATTGTGTCAGCCCGCATGTTGTGCACCAGCAGCAGAAGCAACGTTAAAAGCACCACTTTTGCCTAATCAAATAATAATTATCATAATCATTTTGAAAATATCATCATCGCGTCATCTTCACAGGAAAATGAGCTCAATTTCTGACTGAGAATCTCAGAAGGTGCACAGCGGCTGGTGAGAATTATTCATGCGTGGATTTGTACTTGTAGGAGCGGTGAGTGGCGCATGCGCAAAAAGCGAATTTTACTAAAGGATTTGAGCTATACACGCTTCAATTCAAAGTCGGCATAAAAATAAATGAAACGTAATTAAGTCATTTGCTGAGATCATTATTTGCCCACTACTGCTGCTGGCTCTCAATTTGCCGATTTAGCATGGGGCCGAATTGAACTGGGCATTGGGAATTGGAATTGAGGATGAGTTGGGTTTTGGAATTGTATTGTTGTTGTTGCTACTATTGCCACTGTCATAAAGTGTGATTATTTAAATGTGGTCGGTTGGTCGATACGGCTGGCCTGAAGTAAATAGAGCAGGCCTGAACACAACGCAATGCAACACATCAGGTTAATGTTGATGATGTTGTTCCTGGCGATGATAATGAATGAAATTTATTATTTTTATAACTTTTTATTGGCATATTTTGAAGTTTGCTCAGTTCAGACTCTATCCCCGTCGTTGATATAAGATAATGCTGCTTAGTTTTTGGCATTTAGTAAACCCATTTTCTTTTGAGCATAAAACAAAAATTAGTACTTGTTTGCATGAGAATAAAGTGATTAAGCTGTAACCAAATATACAAGTGAGTTTTGAAATTCACAAACTCATTTCCCTCAGCACAAAATTCAATGCGGCAACCAGGAGCGTACTCATAAATTTTACATCCGTTCAGCATCGTTAGTAAATTAACAAATTATGCTTATCATCAAAGACATCATTAGCTTCATCTCCTTCCTTGGCCTTCACTACGGAAGCGCCATCATTTTTACACTCTAGTACTCTTCGTAATCGCAGTATTTAACTCATGAAGGCATCCTTCTGCCACTGCAGCTTCTTCTTCTTCCAATTTCCCAAAATCTTTTGTAATCGCTTGGCAAGTGCGATAAAGTTGGTGAGTTAATGTACATGCACCGCGTGTGAGTTTCAGCTAAAGTCTGTACATAATTGGCGTAGACCACCAACCTGCAACCAACAGGTTGCCGCTGCCAAAGCATTTGACATTGCACTCTTGCTTGCTCTGGCACTCTTTCTGTGTTGTTTGGCGGTAAAATGAATTTGTTTGTTTGATTAACCTTAACCAGGTCCGGCCTTCCGATGTTCTTGGTGGTGGTGGTTGTGGCGGCGGTTTCACTTTTGAGTGTTTAATGCTGCTGCTGCTGTTTGTTTGTTTGTATGTCTGCTGTCTTGTTAAGCTAATTGACTTGCTGCTGCTGCTGCTGCCGCCGCTGCTGTTGCTGACTATCTTGTGCATTTGTTTGCTGATTGTGAGAAAATGTTTGTTGTTGTATTATATACGTACATTTTGGTTAGAATGGTGGACCACCATCACAGTCAATTGAAAACCGCAAATAAACTCATCGATTGGTTGGTGCCCACGTACATTTAAGCGATGACAGTTTGAATTGGTGTATGGTGTCTTAATTAATCAATTTTGAATTATTTTGTTGGCATTGGTTTTCGTTTATAAGTACCATATTTATTTTCAGGCAAGTGCAATGCAATATATGTAACTGAAAGAAGTAATTATAAACCGAAAAGGTTTCACCAGTATTTGTACTAAATTTAGAGTAGAGCATTGTCAACCCATTAGCAGCAGCCATTCGATATGTCATTTGAATTTTACACAAACTATATTAGCCGATTGATTCGGAAGCCACTAAAGACAAAAGTGAGCGAGTTCCCTCTACTCTCTAATGGGTTAAGCTTAACTACCAGTAGCAATTATTTTATTAACCCTAGGACGAATTTGTAAAAAGTTACAGTTTTGCACGCGAGAGACTTTTAACTTTGTTGTATTCTCTAACATATTTCCTACAAATACTGGATTGCGGAATATTTTTGATCCATATCTATATCTATATATCTGCAAAGCAAAATCGAATCGGTACTATCAAAAACCATTTAAAAGGTAAAAAATCAATGTGAACATCAGAAAAATATAATTCTAGTTTCATAAATAAGAATTGAAAATGACAAAAATCCACGTTTCAACCATTTTTGTGATCTTGATGAGTTTAAGAAACACTGAAGTCAAATCAGAATTGAAAGTTCTGTGGAAAATGGTTACTTTAATATTTAGTATGGCACAATCTAAAAATTCTGTTGTATCTAATGCTGACCTGTCTGTGTAATGGATCTTTCGTTCCAGCTGAAACCAAGGATTAATGTCAGCATTGAGAGATAATGAAACAGCGGAGCTTATTCCTCCTCAATCCCCTAGCTCTTAGCTTTAACACTGTTTTGCTTACTCTTTTATTTTATTTAATTTTAATTTATCCAGACACCTTTTCTTTTCCAAAAGTGTATTTCCTTGTTTCCTGCTGCCTTTAGGGTTTGAGTCTCAAGTTTGGATGCAAATCTCATTGAACACTTACAACACTTACAGTCTAACCACCAATTAAATTCACAACTGACAGCTGATTACATTTTAGAAATAGCTTTGAATTTATGATGGTTCTTGGCCAAAAAAATTCGCATTAACTTTATGAGCTACTTTTTGATGAACTCTGGCAACGTACACCAATAACAATTGTTCACAGTCACCAACCACGTTTCGCATCCGTAAAATAATGTTGATGTGACATTCGAGCAGTGGTCGCTGTGGCGTAGTGGTAGTGCGTTGGACTGCTACGCAGAGTGTCCGGGGTTCGAATCTCGGCACAGGCAAAATCCAAAAAAAAAAAAAAAAGTAGAAAAAATAATTTTTCTACACGACACCACCTCTTGTCAGGCAATGGCAAACCTACAGGAGTAAAAATTGCTATGAAAAGCTTTTCCTTCGCCGTTCGGATTCGGCTTTAAACTGTAGGTCCCTTCCATTCATGTACAAATATAACACGCACAACATGAGTGGATGCGAAAAGCGAAAAGCTCGGCCTAGGCCCTCCATGGGCTGTTGTGCCATCAAAAAGTAAAAAAAAAAGACATTGGAGTTAGCAAACCGTACTGTGGTTTTGTTTAAGAATTTGTTTTAAGGATCCTCGACAAATATCCTCCTGATTCGCGTCACCACTTGTAGAAATAAATCTTCCCAGGCAAACAACTTTCTAAGTACTAATAGTCTATGGTACATACGAGTAAAAACAAATATTTATAATCGAAAATGGTTTTAATGTTTTCAAAATGCTCTCCATGGAGATCAAAACATTTTTGCAGAGGCTTGAACCAATTTTTGCAGCACTTTTTCGTTCCGAATGAGGTTACTCCAAAACATGCATTCTTCAGGTGTCCAAAAACTTTCATCTCCTATTTCTTTCAATAAAAGGAAATCATTGGGAGCCAAATCAGGACTGTACGGTGGCCATTAAAAACTGATACGATACTGATGTCATATTTCACGTAACTACGCTGATGTTGCATTATCTCAAAACTTAAGCAAGCTACATACGTACTCATAACGTTGATTAACCCTTATGGGTAATTCAATTGAGCTTCGACCATTTTCCGCTTAAATTTCTATGATTTTTTTAATGCCAAAACTAAGTAAAGTTTAAGAATTAACAACATACATTTTTTTTTATCTTTCAAGGATCGCTTACTTTGGTCACATTAAATTTCAAACAGGCACCAAAGAGCGAGTCTCAAGAACCCAAAGTTTTTCACAAATATTTTTTTTCTATTTTTTAACGTATTCTCCTTTTAGTGCAATACACTTTTCCCAACGTTTCTGCCATTTCTTTAACCCCTCCAAAAAATACGATTTGGCAAATTCTTCAAAATACGCTTCTGTCTCGACGATAACCTCCTCGTTTGAGCTGAATTGTTTCCCCCCGAGCCACGTTTTCATATTGGAGAACAGAAAGAAGTCGCAGGGAGCCAAGTTCATGCAATTTGGCCGCGACCATTCCGGATGAATGTGCTGGTGCGTTATCGTGGTGAAACAGCACTTTTATCTTAGACAAATGGGGCCGTGTCTCCTTCAATTTTGTATCGAATTGGTCCAATAATGCACTGTAGTACTGCCCCGTGATCGTTCTTTCTTTCTGCAAAAACTCCATGAAGATTATTCCCTTAAAATATCAAAAAATTGTGGCCATGACCTTTCCGGCTGATGGGACCGTCTTTGCCTTCTTCGCAGCAGATCCACCCCGAAAAATACATTGTTTTGTCGCTTGGTCTCTGGCATATAATAATGGATTCAGGTTTCATCAACGTGACGACTCGACGCAAAAACTTATGCGAATTTCGCTTAAAGGGGTCGAAACACTGCTTCGACATTGACAGCCGTATCCGCTTGTTATCCACCGTAAGCAATCGCGGCACCCATTGGGCAGACACCTTTCTCAAGCTTAACCTATCATGTAAAATATTAATTACGACACTCCTACAGCCTACAGACTCCGCGCACTTTCGTCCGGTGATCAGCGAGAATCATGTCGTGAGCCAACGATTTCCTCGGTAACCACGTCTGCGGCCTGGGCGCTCCTCATCAAAAACTGATGTATGACCACGTTTAAATTCGTTGAACCAATATCTTACGGTTGTCATAGATGGTGAAGGGTCCCCATAGACAGCATCCAACTTCACTTTTATTTCTTCGCATGTTTTTCCATCCAAAAATAAAAAGCGAACTACGGTTCTTTTTCCATTTTATCGCGAAACACCAAACACGTGTGATACTAATGGCTGCCAAATAAAAACTAACTTAGGAATCAGTGAATTTAGTGTGGTGTCGTGTGACAGAGGGCAGTACACGACGGTAATGCCAACTTCCCTCAGCAACGCCACCTGTCTTCACACACTGGTACTTATTGGACTTTTAAATTTGCATTATTTGTAATATTTTTAATATTTATCATAAAAAATCGTGTCAAGAAAAAAGGTGTCCAGTAAAATATAATGACATAAACTAATTCATAATTTTTAAATATTGATTTTAAGAAACCAAATCGGGGTTGTTGGCCTAATGTGCGCTGTTCGACAATAATTTCAAGGCATGGAAAATGCAATTAATTAGTTTCTATAATTTTTTGCTGGTTTCAGGTTAAGGCTTCAAACTTTTCAAAACTGCAAATACTAAAAAATTTTAATGAAAAAATAAAGAATAATGTATATCAGATTAAAGAGAAAAAACTAGAGATTCTAAACTAAATAAGATGAAAAATAATATAATATTTTTCCGCTTCCATGTATTAAGCTAAAACTTGATTTTTTGTTGGCCAAAACCTACCAAAGAAGTTTTGTCAGTTTGTTAGTTTTTATCAATATTCCTAGCTACTTAAACATACTCGTAGATTAAATCTTGAATTCTCCAGAAAAAAGAACACTTGTTTTGTTTTCAGAGATTCTAATGAACATAATCTTTACAATCACATCTACCGATTCTATCGGTACAGAAGAACTAGCAAATTAAAATGTCAGAAAAAATTATTTAGATACATCCATCAAATGACAAATTTATAGCGCTCCAATTTAATGACAACTAAATGCAATACAAATACAAAATATGTATGTGAAAAAATTTGTAATAAAATGGGAGTTTACCAACCAAAGCAATAAATACCTTCATATATAAATAATATATAAAAATTTTGGTCAAAACAAACTAACTAATCTAAATGTATTTAGCAGGCATTCGTATGCGTGTGTATGTGTTTATATTTTGTATCCAACATATAATATTTATCAACAAATCCATCTCAGCAGCACTCAGTATAAATTTTGTTTTTTTTTGTTTGGTAGCATTAGTTGCAGATGCGCAGCTGCAATAAAATGCAGCAACATCAGCGACAACAACGAAAATATCATAAGATGAACAGGAGCGCGCGCGCGCATTCGTGTCGCAATCGCACTTACTATATGCCTTCAACAAAAAACTAAAAATAAAATAAAACAACAACAGCAAAAACATAAAACATAACAGAACCTCAGGTTATATTTTTATTTTATTCGAAGAGTTTAAGAAAAACATTTGGATATTGTAGGAAATATTAATGAATATCAAAAATATCACAAAAATAAGAGAAAAAGTACTTTGGGTTCCTCATATGCAACAACAACTACTGGCAATGAAACACAACATATGCACGTGGACGCAGTAAAAGGCCCGGTGTTTTCTTCTTTAATAACAACACTTGTATTGCAAGCGTTAAGCCACTTCCAAATCCCTTGGCCGGTTGTGTTTGTTATTAGGGTATTTTGTTTTTTGTCTGGTAGCATGCTACTTTAGCATAGAGCAGGCAGTTAGTGAAAGGGTTTTCCGTTTTACCGTTTATTTTTCTTTACCCTTCGTGAAAACATGTTGCATGCTGCACTCTGACACTGACACACACACACACACACACACACACACACACACACACACACATATTTAGGTGGAGCTCCCTATGCCTAAAGTTAAAACGCGTGCCATTAAATAAGCGTCTCTGGTTATCGCGACTTAAGGGTTAATAGCCGTGGCGTGGTGGTTTTTGGAGTTGGTCAAAACACGTGCAGCATTTTAATCATTTGTGATACCCCTCGATGTGGTGGATGCCGGTGTAAATAGCGAGTATTTGTAAAGAAAAGATTATGACAATTAATTTAATAATGCACACAAATTTTAGAAGCAGTCGTGTTGTTATGTACAATTTTTATGGTGAATGCGTGTAAATCGGTAAAAGAAACTATCGACACTTACCGATGTGTTTTGCCCAACGATAACGATAAAAATCGACAAACATCAGTAATTTTCCTTTCCATATTTCTGAGCAGGAACATCAACGTCGGCACTCAATGTCTCCCAATGTGTTCTATGCTTGTCGCTAACAATGAGGTAACTGTGACATCATTAATATCATCGGGTACACTAGAAACTATCGAAACTTACCAATGTCCACGATCTTACGAGATTGTTCGATAACTGTCGATGTTTTTCCCAGCCAAAATGTTGGCATTTATATTAATTGATATAAAAAAAAAAAAGTTATACGTTAGGGGACCAGCTAATTTGTAATGATATAAATTATGTGCCTATACTTACTTACTTACTTTTAATGGCACAACAGCCCATGGAGGGCCTAGGCCGAGCTTTTCGCATCCACTCATGTTGTGCGTGTTATATTTGTACATGAATGGAATGGAAGGGACCTACAGTTTAATGCCGAATCCGAACGGCGAAGTGAAAAGCTTTTCATAGCAATTTTTACTCTTGTAGGTTTGCCATTGCCTCCCGAGAGGTGGCACCGTGTAGAAACATTATTTTTTCTAATTTTTGATTTTGCCTGTGCCGACCTATGCGACCTATGTGCCTATAGCCAGATTTAAATCTTAATAAAATTGGGAACACAAATTATGTAAATGAACTTTCTCTTTCCTCCGTCCATTTTTATTAATTCAATGGACCTTAGTAATGACCATATTTGTAAACTGTACTACACCGGACGTTATTCTCAACGCAATAATTATTTTCCTGTCAAAATATCAAAAGAATACCAACTATTCTTTCCATCGATCCAGTAGCAAGTAAGAGATCAAGCGATTATATCGGCATATCTCTGTACATCCTTCCCATACCATTCTGAGACAACAACTTCATCACTTCCATTACCTCGAGATAGAGAATGTAATTAAAAGTCGTTACGAACAGAAGAACGGATCCAAACTGGATGGAATATTAGTGGGAGGAGTATACTCAGAGCATCTGACGTCTTTGCCTGATCACTGTAACATTTTTTAGCCTAAGATCATGGCTATACAAGTGAAAGCAACGAACTGGCTGAAATGTAAAAAGTGTCAGTCCACGATGTATTCCTAGTCGACCTGCCAAGAAATTCCTAATTAGTAAATCACTGACCTCCAAGATGGCTTTCATAGTCGGAGTTTACTCAATCAAGTTTCCGACAAACTCAAAGTACTTCTTGTATTGGTTCCAAGGCATAGTGATATATGGTACGTGGTAACAGCAAAACTGATGTATTGTCTAGATAAGGCATAAAAATTCCACTTTTACCATATAAAACGTTACAGTGTATACCGCTGGTATACCGGTAAGCATGAAGTTCATACATCGTTCTTGAACCAGGTAAAATTAAGAAGCCTAACTAAACTCACATTCAAAAATGGAGGTACATCCAGAGTATAACTCTTGAGTCTAACTCAAGAAGCTAATATCCTTATATATGTAACAAATAGGTGCATAAACTATACTGAATAACTGATCAAATATATCACTGATATGTTTTCGCCCACAAATGACTTCTGTAGAAGGTGTAAACACGAAAAAAAGTATAAATCAATCTCTCACTAATTCTGTACAGTTTGGCTATTTTTAGGCTAATATTATCTAAATGACCTGTCCGACTGGAGATCGGTAGGCTTAGGAGACCGTCTAACATATATTCAAAAATACATTACTAAGTGCAAATACTTTGAGTAAACTGGTTTTCTTTTGAAGGGGTGAATGAAAGACCCACAACAAACCCATGGCCAGCCACTTAAACAAACCTAATCACCATGTACAATATAGTAAGTAGATTGATTTTGAAACATGAAATTGCTTTTTGTGAAGAAGTAGTACATACCTACCCTCGCAGTTTTAACTTTATAAAACTCTTACTAACTTTTCCTCTTACGAATAATTTTAACTTTAAATTGGCAAAAATGGGTTGCTTAACCAAAAATCCCATGGTGGACAAAATATCAACAAACTCGATCAGTCAATATAGGTCACTTCAGGATAAGGGAAAACTCAATATTTATCTGATTTTAATATTTTTTGCTCAGGAATAATTTGGAATGACTGCAATATCACGATGAGATATAAGAAAAATTATAAAAGAAGTATAATCAGAGCATCTAAATCTTTGGAAAATCATAGACTAGTCATAGACTATGTCGGAAGGTGAATAATATGTACAGTTTCAGAAGAAATTTCTAAGTTTATAGAAATTCATATAAAAATTTTATATTTAGGTCACAAATTTTGTACTTGTGACAGTAATCGGAGGCAGGCAGACGTAACTAATTTGCTGGAAGACTGTCATGAATCAAAATTGCAACAGTATACATAATAAGCATACGAGTATATATAATTATAAGCAACAGTATACAATAAGTATACAGAAATATTGCTTATTTAGTATAAGTATATGAACTCTTCACGTGAGAAGCGTATTTGTCGTTATCAATTGTATGAAGTTTGAATGCGATTTTCTCAAAGTTTATGTTTTTTGATTTCTGGAAGCCTTGGAGCAAACGACCGGCATATAAATATGCCGCGCTTCTGATTGTCATGCCATAAATCATATATTCACTTTTCAAAACAACCCAGGATAGGATATTTGCCAATTCAATGACAAATCACAATAAATGCATAAGTAGCATAGTAAAATTTCATTTAATTTAAAGATTACAATGACTAGAAAATTCATTGTTTTGAAGTGTGGACAAGGCGTAACGATCAAAATTTTTGTGTAAATATCAAAACACGAAATGTTTGTTTGCTTAAAAAGGCAATAACTATTTTTAGCTGATGTCCTTTATATTGTTGCAAAGCATGTATGTAAACATGTCCATTTCATTCATAATTTTCTGCTGACGAAACAATATAGAAAGGACATACACAGTTCAGCAATGCTGATTTTTCGTTAATCAAATAAAAAATATTTATAGTAATACAATAAAATGATTTAGAAAGAAAAAATTGCTGCAGCGATTTCAAAATTTTCTCACTCCCTTTGCGAACAATAAATAATTTGTCAGGTATTCTTCAGATGCAATGTTTACACACATCAAATTTATTATTATTTGGCGTTTCTTTTTATGCAATGAAATTCTTCAATATTTTTTTGGGGAATTTTTCTACACTTGCTTACATTTCTGTGAGCAGCAGACAAATAAATAATTTCTACTGTTGGGGAATTGCAAGGGAAAATGCACCTAGTTGCATTTGCCTCATGCTGTGCAATTTTATTGTTTTGCTTCAGTACAAAAGAAATTGACACAATGTTTCATGATTTGGTTTTTTTTTTGCTGCTTTGTTTGCCTTGAAATGAAGAAAAGGAAAAAAATGATTCCAAAAACGAACCTTGGCTTTTTGTTTGTTTTTTACATACTAATGTGTTTGTTTTGGATTTATGATTCAAGAGAAAAAGAAACATACAGGGTCTGTATCTAAATGTTGAAAATCTAATCTAGGTGAGTCCTCGATTTATTAATAATTATTATTAATATTAATCGGCTTCGACATTTTTCAGGCCAATGCATGAGAAATGGAATAAAAAATATCTTCGCCCATTTCAAAATTCTGACCGCTGGTAACAAAACATAAAACGCAACAAACCAAATTACAATCAATTTAAATTTGTATTCCAATTTTTTCAAATTAGCTCAAATTTCCATTTCAATCGCGATAACTCCAACTGATCTGACCATCGAAATTAGCCTTGAATCGAAATTAGCCCACCAAAACGTTTGGCCAAACAAAAAATTATGTAAAGCCAAGCACAGTGCGATTATTTAGATACAAGGGGCAGGTAGAGCCTACATGGGACTTACCCATGGGAATGATTCATAGATTACCAATAATCACACAGAACCAGTAAGAACCTTCTAAGCAAACTAAAGTTAAAAGTAATCGAGAACAATAAACGTGAAAGCAGAGACTACAACAAACATTAAGGAGCCATTAGATCTGCACGCTTTTGGATTGCAGTCACGTGGTCCTCTCTGGCACAATTCTTGAACCTTCCTTACTTGTTGTTCTCATTTGGCATTATTGAATTCAATGAAACAGTATAAAAAGTATAGATTTTTTCGCTACACCCGGTATTCGAAAAATATTGCAATTGTCCTTCATTTGGCAACGGTAAAAACATATTGCATCGGAAAACTTTTATATAAGAAAAATATATCTCAAGATAGTTTTAGACTTCAGCTACTGTGTCTTCAGAAATTGCGCCAATAAATTGCAATTGCTAACAAGAAATAATCAATTGTCGAAGAAGCTGTGATCCCTTATCAAAATTTGAACGCATTTGTTGTTATTTTTATTTACGTGTTACCCATTTCTTTAAAGATAAAGTTGAAGAAAATGGAATCAGAAAAACAATATTTGCACAAACCGCAAGAACATGCAATTGTATTTTTTTATTCGACATTCTTCTTCAGTTCTTCTTCTGCTTCCTCTTACAATATAAACATCCTTCGAAGGAAAAGAAAAGACTCTCACGTTTTAGAGAAAATGCATTTCTTAGTAATTCGCTTTCGCACAGGCTTCGTGATCGTGATCTTTGCAATATATATTTTTTTTTGTATGCCTTTTGGGTTGACAAATATCTTGTCAATTTTCTTTCAAACATAGTAAAGTTTTTTTTTCTTTCCATTTCGTACTTTTTGTGACTGTGAAGGGATCTTGTTAGCGTTTGTATTAGTGTCACAGTAGTATTCATTTAAGCAGATTAATTGGTATTAACCAAAAGCGAACAAAAAAATGTGTCCTTACGTGTTTTTGAATTTATTGCAAATTCTGGGAAAGGCTTAAATAGACAAATGGCATAATATTGCAAAAGGATTAATATTGATTTATATCAGAGTGAGAGTGAATTCGATTTGTTATGATTTGCTATGTGATGTTTAAAAAAAAATCGTATGTTTTCTTTTGGATTTTGGTACAAATGCCATCAATGTCCTGATTTTCACTGATTCAAATAGGGGTTTTGAATTGTTTTTATTTTTTATTTTTTGTTGCGATAAGCTATACGATTTAAGTTTTCATTAATCTTTACTTTCCTGTATATGTATGCTTTTATTAACTACACCTAACCGACCCTATTAACTCTTTCAACGATTTAAAAATTCTTCAGGGTTTGCGTTTCTATTAAACATTTTCGATTCAAAATTCTTATATTTTTGAAAAAATATGGAAAGTTTTGAGTCGAAGTTATTGCCCCGAGTGTGCATTGATATTCAGTCTTCTTCTTCTTCTTTTAATGACACAACAGCCCATTGAGGGCCGAGGCCGAGAATTTCCACTCTTGTTGTGCGTATTATATTTTTACATGAATGGACAGAACCTACAGTTTTATGCCGAATACGAACGGCGAAGTGAAAAGCTTTTCATAGGAAGTTTTCACTCTTGTAGGTTAACCATTGCCATTGCACCACTGCGACCACTGTGCATTAATCAGGATAATAAAATCTGGGGCACTAAATACATATAAGTAAATAAATGGATTGTGTTTATATCATTCGTCCATACTAAGAGTAGAAGATAATCATAGACCCTCAAAGGGATTTTCCCCTTATATGAACACAATAGTTTCAAATGCATTTTGGACGTCTTTTTGTTATAATTTTAAAGGTAAAGTGAAGTAATGTGGAAATTTTTAATGGAAAAAATTGGAATTAACAAGTAAGTAATTTTCATGTGACAGATTGGGTTGAGTTATACAACTATCACTAAAAGTAGTAGAATACTAGAAAAAGATAAACAGTATCTTTTTTATCGATTTTAAATTCGTTTTGTTTTTCAGGATTCTTGTAAAAGGGAAATTATTTAGAGTAAAGGTGAAAACTCAAATAAAAGTATTTTATTTATTTTGAGCCAACTTTTCGGAAATATCACATAAAAATTCCATTTTGTCTTAATCTCAGACTGAATATATAGTCGAAGGTCTACTGCAAAATTGATGTGTAACTTTATATTTTTCTCTAAGTTACTCCAAGAAGAAAGTGTCGAGAAATGCATTCCGGCTATTTTTGACTATATTTTTCTAAAAAACTTTGTGAGATATAAATTTCTAAAAACAAAGCTGTAATTAAGGCTAAAATCATGCACGACTAATATACCCTCTCATAATTATCTACTCCGTTTAGTTATGTCTCAAAAGTGTGCTCTTAAGTTCGAAATATACTCAAAACTGAGTCCCCGGTTAATTGACCCAAAAAATTTTATTTTTTGTCAACGCAATTAATTGGGGAGGCTCATCATGAAAATCTTACTTACTTAACTGCTTAACTTCAACCGATGATCGGTCTTGGCCGCCTCTACAAAGCTTCGCCACTCGCCTCTGCTATGCGCGCGCTGGCGCCAGTTGATAACGCCAAGTGCAGTCAGGTTGCCCTGCACCTGATCTTTCCAACGGAGATTAGGACGTCCCCTTCTGCGTGTTACTCCACCGTGGTTCAAATAAAACATCCTTCTAGCAGGAGCGCATTCTTCCATCAACATGACCCAGCCAGCGAAGCCGCTGGATTTTTATACGCTTGACTATGTCAGTGTCGGCGTACAGCTCATACAGCTCATCGTATTGGACCGTAGATCTTACGGAGTATCGTTCTCTCAATGTCCACGTCCCTGCGCCATATATTAGGGTGGAGAGTGAGGGACTTATAGAACGTTATTTTCGGCGGTCGAGTGAGGGCTCTTTTTGTTAATTGCCTGCTGAGCCCATAGTAACACCTGTTGGCAAGAGTTAATCTCGGCTTGATCTCAAGGCTGACATTATTGTTGGTGTTTATGCTAGATATACGAAATCCTTCACGACTTCAAAAGTATAATTGTCAACAGTGACATTTTCTCCAAGACGCCGTGACTCTTTGTTTGTTGACATAAGGTATTTCGTTTTGTCCTCGTTCATCACTATCCCACGGTAATTGGCGCGGATCGTAGAATCACATTTCTTATGGATTGGCCAGAGTACGCTGAGGTTGCAATCACTTGGCATGCTTTCATCCGACCATATTCTGCATAGAAGCTCATGCATGCGGTTTTTGAGCTCTTCGCCTCCAGTCTTAAACAACTCAGAAGGCAGGCCATCTGCACCTGCAGCTTTGTTGTTAAGACCTCCTCATAGTCGAGCGGATTCCGTAATGGCGGGATTATTACCGTCATCGCCATTAAGCAGCTGCGAAAAGTACTCCCTCCATAATCCCATTAGGCCCTGAACATCTGTCACCAGATTTCCGTCTTCATCCTTGCAGGAAAAGGCCCCGGTCTTCAAACCATCAGTCAGGCGTCTTATTCTTTCAAAGAATTTTCGGACCTCGTTCCTGTCCCTCAACATTTCGATATCATTGAACTCGCGTCCTTCTTCATCTCTTTTCTTGCGCCTGCGTTTACTGCAAATATAAAACTAACTTTCCGTCATAGTTAATACGAATGACATTAGAGTTGCCACACTCAAAATAACCAATAGTTTAAATTCCAAATTTTAAATGGACAACCCTAATAATAACTATTTATGTATAAATACATATTTCACTATCTTTCATAAAAAAAACTTGTAAAAACAGTTGTTGCCTGCAAATTGCTCTATTTCGTTTTCTTAAGAAAATCCGCTACTAACTACATAAAAGTACATAGTTACAAACTGCATTCTAATCTTATCACAAGCGCAATAATTTGTAAAACTGACTTTGTTAAAATAAAAATAAAAATATTTCCCATAAAACAAAAAACAAATTCATCTGAAAAGTATTCAGGCTTATCTTAAAGATGCATGTTTTTCAGCATGCCACATGCCACAATTGCTTTACGAGTAGCAGCAGCAGCACAAGACAATAAAGCCTTAACAGTAGGACAGACACTTGTAGCCAGGATATCTCTATGCATTCAACAGCGGCACCAATGCAAAATTTTCTATACAAAGAGTAACTACTTGTATAAGTACTTGCCAACATTAGACAAGGACAAGTGGAAGCGATAAATGTCAATATGTTGTCTTCGATCAATGATCGGAAGCATGTCTCATCAGCTGCCAATTGATGTAAGAGCAATCAACCACAAGTATTGCTTAATGATTACGCTCAATGCTTACTGATTACGCTCAATGGCGGCAGTAGTTGAAACGAAGAAAATTTCAAGAGAAAAAAGTAAAGAATATAAGTAATTAAAAAATATGTGAACATAATAATATTCTAAAATGTTAGAATTAATCGCAAATAATCGCTTAGAACATTTTAGAAATCCTTAAAATGTTCTTTAGAAGAGAAGACCGGATTTATAAGTTATCTTTTCTACAATTCAGCTCACTTAAGCTCATTGCCATCATTCATCTCCTCCGATCTAGAATTCTAATTCCATTACCTCTCTCATGCATTAAATCCTTTCAAGCTAAGCTCTTGAAACCTCTTTTATTTTACTATCAAAATCATTCACTTAATCCACATTTTTTAAAATTCTTTTAACAAAATCAATTCTTTTTTGGCGCATTTTCGCTCTACACTACAAAGCATAAGTGCCAATTGTCAGCGAAAATTATTGAAGAAGTATCATAGTATCATGCATTCCATGTGAATTCTTATAAACATCGAAATCTACCTACAATTGAAAATCATTTAAACTTCAACTCGATCATAATCCATCAAAAAATCAATATCCAACTGCTTGCAATTTCTAAAGTGCTGAAAAATTAATGAAGCGTAAATTCTCAAAAAGTGAAATCTATTGAAAATTCAAAAAATCCTTTCCCACACATTCTTTTTCTCTTTACCCGATTAACGCATATCAATTGAAATGGCTGCACATTTATGCTTTGAGGGCACGCTATTAACTTTTTTGCAAGGATCCACATTATAGTACCTACCTAAATTCGCAATTAGGATAACAATTCATGCGTTTAAAACATTTTGGGGGAAAACCTTTTAGTGTCAGGGCATTTGTTTTTTGCGGTAATTCTGAAAAATAACTTCTGAAAAGAGAATTTATTTAAGGATTTCTTAAACCCTTTCCATTAGCTAGCATTCAATGTCTTTTATTCATTCGGGTATATTAAGATTACTCAAATAGATGTAACGTTTTTTATTACTTACTTCAGTTCGAAGTCATTGTGGCAAAACGTTAAATTGAGAGACATTTATGTGCGGTAGATTTTTCTCCTGATATCTTGAGTTCGGTCATTTTATCTCTAATCAAAGCTTTAGTACATTTTTCTGAATAAAGTATTATATTATGCTACTTAATATCAATAATGCATTTTGTTATTGGTTCTTCTTACCATATTGTCTATGCACTAATCTCTTCTTCAAAAAAGACATATATTCCACAGCTTACATCTTCAACTAATCTGAAATGTTCCAGACTGAAATTTTTCGATCAACAAAAATTTATTAATTACTCGTATGTCAATAACTCGTATTGAAATCAAATATTTTCTGTATTTGTTGTTCGACCATTGATTTGACCACTTCTTGTTTCTTTCTACAAAATTTTTCCAGAGACTCTGGTTCCAAACCTAGTTGGTTATGCAATTGGACACTTTCAATACAGTGTTCAAAGTAAAGTGGCTTATAAATTATCTGACTTACTTCACTAGAAACGATGTAGCGAACTGTAAAAGTGATGTCAGGTGAAAGGATTACCTGTGCCTGTATATATTTGCCAGGTCTCATTCGTATTTTCCCAATTCCTGTCTGACAGCCCCTCCTGGGTATTGATATTGCCTGGGTTTTAGACAGAGCTGGGCAGAAAATCGCTAAACCGTTAATCGTTAAATAATTATCGGTTAACGATTAAGTTTTACATTAATTTTCAAACCAATTAACAGTTTATTTATATCTTCAATTTGGAAAATTATTTCCAAAATAAATGTCTTCCGTTAACTATAACTAGAAATGTCTGCTAGCAGCTGCCTGCCGCCTCTAGTTTCAGCTCATGTGGTTAGAGAAGTACGAGTACAATACTGCCAAGGTCAATAAGGTAAAGAAAATTATGGTGCGTATGGTCAAGGAAGCCATGATATCGATGAAGAGCGAGACAGTTATGTCGTGCAGCAAAAGCATAACGAGGATATTAATAATTTGTTTACCGGTGTCACCCAACCCAAAACAAACCGAGAAGAATACAGATCGCTTAAAAGCATCACCCACAAATTAGTTGATGACTGGCTGAAGATAAACTCCACAGAATTGGCGACTTCCTTTTCAGTATATGTTTTTCCCCCGTAGGCACGAGATACGTCATTGACAAAATTAACACATTTTTAGGTTCCAATAATAGTTAAATTAAAGGTATAACTTAGGAGGTTTTTTAGGTACAGAAAGTCTTAGACCAATAGATAAAAATTCGAAGTTAGAGTCCATAGAAGCTCAGGATCATAAATTTCACATTTGTTTCCGTTACAAAAACTATTTTCAATAATATTCTTAATCCAACATTCAATATATTGTAAATTTCTTGATGAAAACTAAGATCAAGAATTTTTTTTTACAGTCTGATATAAAAAAGAGAAAAAAAAAATTTCAGAATTATGCATGTAGAACTGCAGAAAAAACTAATTATTCGTACAACAAATTTATTTCGTTAGAAATCAACCACCAAAATGTTACTAGTGCTGCCACTACTCGCATGACGGTCAACATTGGTAACATCTTAGACATAAACCAAAAAGAAAAATAGCAATTGCGACATCTTGACAAAGAAAAGAGAAGCTAATTTGCAAAGAGATAAGTGTGCATGAAAGCGAAAGGGGAATTCTTCGCTTTTAACTAAATTCTTAATAATCTATTACACATAAAAATAAATCCCTCGTTTTTATTTGACGCCGGTTAAGCTTAAAATACACGCGCTACAAATGTAATTTATTGACCAGTAAACACGATTCAAATTACCACCGATTTACGACGAAATAACACGTTAAAAACAGCGGCACGCAGCCACTAGCATGCAGGCAGCAACCGTTGACTCAGTAGTTTTAAGTTAATCCTTGCTGCTGACACAATTAAATTAATTACATATACCTACATATTACACATGTATATGCAGATGTAGATATGTTGTTAGGCTACTCTGATTGACCATCAAAAATCGCATAAATAGGCGCGATAGCATCAATTTCTTACTACACATTTATAGACACACCGACAGAGAGAGGGAGAGAGGTAATTAACATCTTGGCACAAGCACCTACCTGCGAACATACAACAATGCGCTGCTGCATGCAACACTTTAGTAAAAACTATGTCCCCCTACCAGTGCTAATTAAGAAAATTAAAACAATTTCATAATTTATGAGATTTTCAAAAGCCGCGAAAGGGATTCCGAATCCTGTTTATATATGTATGTAGGTACATAGCTACGCTGAAACGACATCATTTGCCACCACCCTAGAGTATATGCAGCGCATATGTAAAAAGTAATTAATGCATTTTGACAGGACAGCAGAGAGTAGAGCAGCAGCGTAGAGAGAAATGAAATGAAACCAGTCCTGCCAACACCTGCAAAGCAGCAGAGTAGAGCAGAACAGAGCAGACCGACTGTCCATACCTTTTCGCCGTTCAATCGAAACAGTGCGAAGCGCGAACCCCTCGCCGTGTAATAGCGAGTAAAATGGACAGCAGCGGTAGTAGAGAAGACTGCTACCTGAAGAAGCTTGATGGCGCACGCGCAAGCGCACGAGTACTATTTACATACACCTCGTTAATTTTATACGCTGGTATGCAGCAGTCATTACGTTGATGCCATTGCCGGTGATGATGATCCTGTGACAAAAACAAATTCAAGACAACTGCGCGCAAGGTCATTCGCTCAAATTAATTCAATACCATTTTTAATGAGTGACTGCCGCAAATGGTAAGTGGTAATTTCTGTGCAGATCCTTCATGTCCGTTTTAGACAATAGATGCATTTTTTTATGCCCGCGCGCTTGCTTTTTAATGTACAAAACGCGTTTTCCTTTGCACCACACCGCTATGATGTTATCATAACTTTAACAAGTCTAGCAACAATAAATAATCACACATCGTTATTGCATTTTATTTTATTTATTATTTTTTTTTGTTTTTTTTGTAGTATCTTTTGGAATTTGCATAAATTTATCTCGTTCTACAAATGAGTGTGTGTGAGTTTGTCTGTTTGTATGCACCATTAAATCCTTAATCAAGGACATTTTGCGCGTGCGCACATTTATTATATTTTTAATTTATTCTGCGCGCATTCAACATTTCTTTATTGTGGCAGTTGATTAAATTCAGTTGCTATTATTGCTGGTGTTGTCGTTGTTGTTGCTGGTATTGGTTGAAACGCTTTTGCAAAAACATGTACTCGCAGCTATGCACCCTTAAAATATGCGATACAATTTTTTAAATTACATATTTTTTATTATTCGATTCTTTTTTTTTCGTTTTACTTTTATTTTTTTTATTATTAATTGAAATGAGGACAAGCATTGAAATTACATTTATTCGATGCTATACAGTGGGAATTTTTAAACAATTCACTGCAATTATGTAAGCAGTTCCAAGGGAAGTTTGTAGTTTTGGGACATATCTCTCCTTCTTTCTAGCAAATATCTTAGCCATTATGGTCGTTGTTTTCGGATTAAGAGGCTCTCCTATTTCTATTTTTATTAATTTTTCAAACTTTCAATTTTCAGTCCCAGAACAAAAGTTGAAACCTTAAACTTTTCCAACCTAGAAATGCCTTTGAACTTAAAGTCTTAACTCTAATATCATCTCAAATCCAATTTTATTACTTAGTGTAATAAAAAAAATTGTTTAAAATATTACATTCGCGGCCCAGAAGTGGTAGCACAGATATTGGCTGGCATCGGTTGGCATACATATGTAGGGCAATTTACTCTAGCTTAGTATTAACAACCAGTCCAAACGCAGTACTTTATTTTAATACCGGAAATTGAATTCGAGAAGTGAAAAATCGGAAATATATATGGAATAAAGTTGAGCCCCATAATAAATCAGTCTAAAAATCAAATGTCGTGTGAGATATACCCAATCATTCCAAATATTCGTTTAGAATCTTTTTGCTGAACCTCGTCAAGCAGAGCAGTTTAAGATGCAACTTAAGTCGAATTTCGTTTGTGCTAAAGTGCGTCTGCTATTCTCCGGCACCTCTTTCTACTCAATTGCAAAATTGAAGACTGACCCACTCCGAACTAAAAACAGCCTCAACTAATTACAAGAGGTCTTTAGTATTTAAAAGATAGACTAAGTACTTGAGCAGACAAGTTTTATTGGTACATAGTATTGGGTCATATAAGAAGTAACCGCGGTTACTACCCACAAATCTGTCATGTATATAATGTTTAGTGCCTCCACTATCTCCTAACAGCTTGCGTGTCGATCTTGCAAAGATTCATCGGCTCTTTTAGTGACTTCCAGTACATCTTTCAGTGTATCTTTACTATCCAAATTTCCGGAACGGAATTGATCAAATCACTACTCACAGCATCCTCACCGTAAATCGCACAAATTTTTCGGCAATGTCGTTGCAGCGGTTTTACCTTTTCCATAGTAATACAGCATCACATAGCTTATTTCTTCATATGTTTCACTCATTTTTAAATCAATGTAACTTTTTACACCAGCGACGAATTACTCCACAGGCTACAAAATGTAGCCTGAAATGCCACCTTTCAAACATGGGTTCATCGGACTAGTGTTGCCAGATTTGTGGATACCAACACCAAACACCGCGGATACTTATTATATGATATTTACTTAAAAAAATAAACTATCTCATTTTCAAGCTATTTTTCACAATTCGATTTCAAGCAAAGCCTTATCGTCTTTCAAGTAGATCAGACTCCCTAAGGAAGGCTTCAGTTAACCCGAAACGCGTAAGGGGAAACAAAATTGAAGTTTTTCTTTAGTTTTTAAATTTTCATCAGCCTGTAACGCCGCGCTGAAAAAATAAATTAAATATAGTAACAAAAAAATTCAGCTTCTGTTCCACTGTGCATATGACATGAAGTAAAATCCACCCCATTTCAATATTTTTACAAACGAGTGTATATTTTTATGTGTGCATATAAGTTTTAGTTTCGATCCATTTCAAGGATAAGCTTTGATTAAATCACAAATGCAAACACAGAGGGTGCATTAAAATTTCAACTCACACAAATACACCCAATAAATGGGAAAAGAAAAAACAACAACTTCTATTAAATAACGGCACAGTACTCGTACTTTTTTCTCTTTCAAAAAGTCTACAATATAACAACAACAAGAACAACAACAAAAGTTGATCCTCAGTACAATCAAAGTTATTGTGCATACATAGAAGGTCTGGTGGGTATCCACGTTGAGCATGCGCATGACATAGAATCGCATTGGAATTAATGTCATGCAGCAGCGAAGGCGACTGTATTGGCAGCGGCAACGGCAGCGCCAGAGTCATGAGGTAAAGGACATTTTGGGCTATTGAAAAAAAGCAACAACAATAATAATAATATTAAAAATCGGGGGTTGAATGCTCCTGCCTGGATGAATGGTTGGCGGCCTGACAGACTGGTTGACTGACTTGGCTCTGGCTGTCTAGCTGATGGTTGCTCGTTGCTTGATTGCGTTTGCGTTTACGCTTGCGCTAAATGATTGCAGCAGGAGCAGATGTTTTTCATACATTTTCGACCCCAGCACGGGATAGTTTTTAATGTACCATGAGTATTGGTATTTTGTTGTTGTTTTATTTGGTTTGATGACTCCTTTGTATTGGAAAATGAGTTTTTATGTTTTTTTTCATTTTGTTTTTTTTTGTTTTGTCAGGACAGGAATAAAAGTGATTTAAGTTTTGTTGTAGTTGTTGCTGCTATTTTTGGTGATAGTACGTGGACAGGACAACAAAATTTTATATCCTGTTATTCATATACATATGTACCTATGATTTTTAAGGATACAAATACGCACATATGGGTAAGTATCACCTTAGGCAAATTTTCGCCAGATCTTTTATATCAGTTATTGTTTACATTATTCCTCGGGTACTTTTCCTATGTACCTACTTTTATCAAATATCACTTTCTTCTACATATGATGCAATCGTGAAATCGTGTAATGTATGTACTTATCTTACCCGTCGTTTGTTGAGGAGGGTGAGTTTTCTAAGCGATTTTTCAGAGATTTTATTACACATTTAAATTACCAAAAAAAAAAAAAAAAAAATGAAATAAAATTGAAACCGAAAAGAAAGAAAAATATTTTTCTATTGAAAATTATTTCATTGTTTCTTTTGTTCTATGCTCTACAAATGCATTTTACGCGAAATCTATTGTTCTGGTATTTTCTAGAGCGTAGAGTGTGCAGCACACTTTAGGCACGTGGCAATTTGTCTTTTGATATCTTCGAAAAACGGAACAATTTTTTTTTTTTAATTGTAGTTAACTTTTAGAAATGTTAATTAATTAAATTGCAAAATAAAATTTCTCAAAATAGTGACTAAACCATTTATGAAAGTTTTAACATAAAAATATTTTTATTTTTTTTTTGTTTTAAATTAAAAGAAGTTCCCGAAAAGTTATTTTACTTTGAGCACAGTATTTCATTCATTCATTCATCCCACATGTAATCCACATGTAGGAACACTTAAGGTTCCCATTAGTTATCGACTCAACTGTTAATGCTAAGTTCAAACTTTGGAGCCTACACTTTGGCTCTAATTTTGGAGAGAGCAATTCAGGATATACTTATTAAGCTCCAACAGCCTGCTAAGGGCAGACTTAAAAGTTTCATCATGAATTCATATTAGTTCACGAATGAAAGTAACCTGTAGTTTTATAATGAAATCGAAAAAACGGGGTTGCGAGATTCAGACAACTTTTTATATATTTCTACCGATATGAAGTGGATGAGAACTATAAGAAAGTGTACAAATACAACTCTTGGTAAGTAATGGCAAAACCGCCAAGTGAAAAGAAATTGCCTTCCTGCCTTTCGGAACCGGCGTTAAAGTATCGGTCCAATCATAAAGTATGACAATGGGTCGTTCTGGCTTAAGTATGTCTCTGGACAGCCACCAAAAATAACAAACAACAATATAGTCGAGTCATGACGAAACTTTTGTTTTCTTGTGCATTTTTTTCTTTAAGTTTTGCCAGTAAAGAAATTTTCTTTTCTGAGAGGAAGAAGCAAACCCAAATACAAATACACATTTCAGATTTGCCCGATTTGCGGAATATAACTCTATAATTCACCAATTATTCAACGAAAATGGAATAATAATATTACAAGCTTTAAACTAAAATCAATTGCGTAGTTAAAGTCACCTTTTTTTTACTTTTTAATGGCACAACAGCCCATGGAGGGCCTAGGCCGAGCTTTTCGCATCCACTCATGTTGTGTGTCTTATATTTGTACATAAATGGAAGGGACCTACAGTTTAATGCTGAATCCGAACGGCGAAGTGAAAAGCTTTTCATAGCAATTTTTACTCTTGTAGGTTTGCCATTACCTGCCAAGAGGTGGTGCCGTGTAGAAAAATTCTTTTTTCTACTTTTTGATTTTGCCTGTGCCGAGATTCGAACCCCGGACACTCTGCGTAGCAGTCCGACGAACTACCACTACGCCACAGCTACCATAGAGTCACCACTTCTGATAAAAAATTTCTCGAGAGGAAATTTAGTTTTCTTTTCGCAGAATACAATTTGAAATTTCGGGACTTGGAATGAATTTTGCAATTTAAATAAAATTTAATTTGATAGGTTTGGTCTGCAGCAAAATCATAGGCAAAAATTGAGGCAAATCTAATATAATAGTATCGAAATCCAAGATATTTTGTTAGGGATAATCCGGAATGACCGATTAATGATTCATTTATATTAAAACACATTCTTAAACTTGGATTGTAATTGTACGATCCGAATATTTTTAACTAAACCTAAAGGTTTATTCCGAATCCGAACGACAAATTGAAAAGCTTTTCTTGGGGAAATTTTACTCTTGCAGGTTTGCCAACGTCTGCCAAGCAATAGAAAATATGTTTTAAACTTTAGTTTTCAGTGAGTCAGAAAGTCCAAAACAAACATTTAAATTATCAGATCTAAAAAATTGGTGCTCATCCAAACAGTTTAATTTAAACTTTAAAATATTCACTAACAAGTTCCTTAAGTTATCAGTTCACAGTTTTTATGAGCTAATCTTTTCCTCAGAAAATTATTTAAAATCTATTGCAAGTTTAATTTATTACTTAGTTACTAAGCAATCTAAAACCTTATAATATATTTTTTAATTTTAAATTTCATTATGAGATCTCTCACAAATTGTATATCATAAATATTCATAAATTTGTCTAGTCCTTAATTTTGTATACATGTGAGGATCCATCGAATCGAATGCACCCTTATTTGTTGGCTTGTAAGGCCTAAAGCTGTAGCTTATAGTATAAACCACGTGATATGTTAATAAACCACAAATAATGATCGATCAACAATTAAACAAAACAGAAATTATAATAAATATGTAAGTTTGTAAAAGGGTGTTGAACAATAATATGCATTTCATTTAATCTAAAAAATGATTTGGCTCTGCGAAGGGGGTGAAAAATTAATTCAATTTAATTTGAATAAAAATGCAAGTCAGTCAGAAACTATTTTGATGAAGAGATAATAGAATAGTAGAACTCTGAGTGATTACAAAGAAACTATTAGTAAAAACAGCTGCTCAAACAAAACTAACGAAAAAAAATACAAAACATTGGAGCTAAAGAATTGTGCTATAGAAATTCAATAAAGAGTTATACAAAAAGATCACGATATATTTCGTAAACACCTAAAACTTACCACAATGTAGAAAAATGTAACTAGAAGTTTAACTTTTTAAATCGTGTTGAACAAGATTGTTGATTTCAAAGTACCCACTTAAATATTCTCATGAAGCTCATAAGTAAAGAAAAGTAGAAGAAAAATGCTTAATGTCATTTGGCATTAATTTTCATTTCATCTACACACCATAACACATCGGATTGCATGATAAGAAAGAAGCTTAAAAGAGCTATGCACTCGCTCTATGCGATCATATCAAATCAACTGCAAAGAAATGAAATTGACATTTATCCACAATTTCAACTGACTTACTTACTTACTTATTACTGCATGACTACTTGCATTCATACCTGCGCATAGGAAAAAATAACTTATCATTTTTGTTTTCCAGAACGCATGCGTCCACTTGCATTAAACGGAAGCACTTCTCTCCCCTAGTGGCCGTCGTCTCCGTCTCTACTTCATCTTCAGTTCTCAAAAATATTTTTAAGCTAGTATTATTTATGAACTCACAACTGCTGTTGTTCCTAGGTAAGAATAAATCATAACTTCAATGTAGAAATATCAGAAAACAACAACAACAACTAACATGCATTGGTACATAAAAGTGAAATCCACTTGAGTCGACGACAAGTACGAGTATGTACCCATACACTTCCATTCATAATTTCCATTCACTTCAAAAGCATAGAAAGAAACAAACAGAGGAAATCATTTTGTGAGAGCCCATGCATTGCCTTTGGTTTCATATTACAAAGCTAATTTTATCCTGCACAAGTGTGATTCTGGAAAATATGGAGAGAAAAAGAAGAAGAAGAAGTCCATACTTGTACGAGTATGTATGGGCTAGCAGCATGAATGATCGCAAAACACTTTAGTGATCGGCGTTTTGCTTGATTGATTTAATGCACACGAATGTGTTCCCATTCAATGCCATATGTGAAAGTGTGTCTGTGCAAATGTGCACATATGTGCAGCAAAAACTAAAAATTATTTTGAACATATTTTGTTTTGTTATTGAACACTAGGGTTTCTAATTAAAGCCAGGGTAGCGTATAATAAAGTCATATACTTTATATTCATTCGAGCTTGAACTTAATAATTCGCTAGCTGTGATACAGCAATAACCTCAAAATGGAATAATATGCGAAACTATAAGGGATATATTTATTTTTCGATTTATAGCTAAGCTGATTTTCGGCAAACCCCACATTTTAAAAGGCTCATAACCACGATTTCAGGATTCACAAAAGATAAAACAGTAATACCAGATCTTATATATTAAATAGGTGATGATCTAAGTAATTTGTTGTAATTTTGATGGGGAACCTGATTTCTGGAAGCGAGCGATGATACTCTTTTTGCTCAGAATAAAATTGATATAGAATCTCGAAATCTTTAAATCAGTTTAGTGATTGATATAGGAAGGAACTGCTGCTAGTGGTCCAGTGATAAAGATTTTATTAAAGTATCCAAAACTTGACTTAGATCATAATGTATTACTGATGATCAAGTGATTTAAATTGTAGTTGAATATTATAAAGTATTTGTCAGACCACAGATTGAACCGGAAACTTTAAGGAATTACAGTGATTTAAAATTTTTTTAAATACTCAAAAACTCTTTGTTTACCTTAGTTAAAAATAATATAGTTTAATAATCTCATGATCAAGTGATCTACTCACATTTGAAGTTGAAAATCAAAAAGTCTATCCGAAATACCTACATACCTACTCCCAAAACTTCACCAATCTCTGAGTGATGATTTTTTTTTTCGGAAAACTTTTGAACCCGATGCCTAATTTAGATCATTAAAGACCATTTTACGACAATTTCTTTCTTTTGGAGAAATTTTACTGCAATTTCCAGCAAAACCTCAAAAAACTACACTAAATCTGATTGAAGAGAAGGTGAGAGGAAATAAGAAAGTATAGGAAATAATTCGCTATCTCATTTCACACTGGAAGTGTAAACAAAAACTTTTCAATGATTAGTAAAATAAGAGAGAAGCGTATATAATCTTACCAGTTGACATTAACTGATAGTTACTCTAGGCGAACTATCCAACGTTTTATTGCCTAATGTTATTTTTTTTTATAAAATGCTCAAGTCCTTGTTGAGTGGTAAATATCCCTTCCCGCGGAATATATAAATGTGAAGGGACGAAAACCGCATTCGTAATCTCTCGATCCGCTGGTTAATCAGTTTGGAAAACGAAAACATACCTCTAAAGAAGAAAAGCAAATATATTATCATCCCCATCTGTTATAGATTCATCTGTGAAAATGCTAATGACAATTTCGGCCTATCTCTACGTCTTTTCCACGCCATGGCTGTATGAATCTTAGTAAAACGGACTTCATATATTTTTCCCAAATAGAGAATACATAGCTGACATTGCATACTATGGTATTTTATGATGTTAAAAATCAGATTTCTATCAACGTTCATAAAGTCCAAAATATTCTAAAGTCTGGGAACACATTTTTCACACAATATTAAATAAGTTTGCTCATTGCTCATTAAAAAATAATTATAATAATTATGCCCCTTCATTACATTAACTCTGACCTTTCTGGAGCTACAGAAGAATAGGTTCTTACATTGCTGTATATAACCTCATAGGAACACAGGACATAAGATCTGACTGCCTTCACGTGGGATGGCAAATTTCACTCTTTGTATATTTTTTGGCATATAAATTTTAATCTTGGGTAATAACTGCCGTAAAAGTGTCTTAAAACAAAACTAACCGCTCCGCCCCATCGTTTTTGGGCAAAAATAATCCAAAGTTCCAGATCCTAGGAAGACAAATTTGTTTCAATATTGAACAATTAACGATTCTTTAAAGGTTAAGTTGTCTTAAGTGTCTTACGGACACTTTAATTTGAACGTTTTGCCGGAAATCAATATTATTTTATTTTAAAAATGTTATATGCAGTACCTACGATCAGTGATCCTTTACAAATAAATAGTACAACTAAAATTTACATTTATATAAAGCAAAACATCAGAAACTCCCGATTATTGTTTATTTTGTTTGTTATTCTTTCTCAGCGTAATTTCGTCTTTCAAAACACAACCACTTCAGGGAGGTGTCACCAAAATATTCACACAGGATGCATTAAGCATGAATTGAGAATGAATGCATCCAAAGATGAAGAAAAAGAGAGGTTGAAGAAGTAGAACGAACACTCCATTGTAGATTTTGTTAAGGAATTAATAAATCTTTTTCATGTGCAATCGGAGACGAAACAAGTCAATTTCGATTTGTATTTCAAAGATTCAACTCAAATTCCGAACATGATCGCAGTTCATAAAATTAAAGTGTTCATACAGCGAACACATAGTTCTTCTGTGCTAAACATGGTGCACATATGTGAGGCTAAACGAAAAAAATTTAAGAATAATGTGAATGCACTCATTTTAAAATCGATTTAAGCAAATACAAAAAGGAAACTATAAAAACTTGTTAGCACAAAAGGGAATATCTTACAAAAGAATTACTTGTAAGTCAATCAGAAAGAGAAGGGTCTTAAAACCGTTCATTTCACAGTGATTATGCAAAAATATCGTATCACACGATATCATCCGCAAAAAATATTTTTAATCATAAGGATCGTTTGCAATGTTTCATTGCTAACTTTACAGTGTCACTCATGTAGCTACAAAAATAAAAACGAGGAGTTGCTGCTTCAGTCAAACCATTTCAACCCTAAAATATTGACAGCAAAAAAAAAACTGAAACACATAACTTCAGAAACATGTTCTTCTACCTCCATCCACCAACAACAACTTGCTTTTTTATTTAAGGTGTATTGTTTTGCACATGGTCGTAATATTCTCCATATATTCTATCATAAATGCAACATGTACGAGTACCTACCTACTAATCCCTCCTAACCTTCTTTCTATACATAAATGCTACCTATATGCAACCCCTTTTCACTGAGTTTTAATCAACAATTGCAAATAATAATAATAAAATATTTTTATTTTACAAAGGACTCGTCACTTTTGTATGTATGCGTGTATATGTCAAATGGCTATGTGTTTGTGTTAATGCCCCCTAAGTTTTATAGGACAAAAGAATCTAATTTATTATAAAACATTGTGCTATTCTTGCAAAGCTTTTCATTCAGATTTACGCAACATTATTTCATAAAGGTCTTAGGGAGCGTAGTCCATATAGGGAAGAACTAAAAGTTTGGTGTTTCGATTGTGTAAATTATCGAAATTTTTGATATATATGGTACGTACTCAGATTTGTAATTTTTAAATAAAATAAACTGACTGCAAACTAACTCTGACTAACTAAAAGTTCTCCATTTTGGAATAACATACTCCAAAAACATATTTAAAAAAAAGCATCTCTTTAGCAACTTCAGCATGAGTAGGCGCTCAGAAGTGATTTTGCAATTAAACGAAATCGTTCTTCAATATAAAACATTTTTGATATATTTTTCGAAAGCTCCACAGACTCTCCTTACCATAAAACATTTTTACTACATCACTATCGATTGCTAAATATCATATCGCTCTTTCTTTCAGCTACAAGAACAAAAAAATTAAACGACAAGTTCCTTTGGTAAACCAACTTACCTGTTTCCAATACATATAATAAATTTTAAACAAAAAAATCTACAACGCAGAAAAGTCTTCTCTTTTTTTTTCATTTATTAATAATATAAGAACCCCTTACTGAATACACCCTAAAGCTTGGTACTTCAAGTCGGAAGAGGACGTTACCGAGTCAATGCGTCAAAAAGCACTTTGAGAAAACTCAAAAATAATAACAGAAAACCATAAGAAGAGGGTTCGTTCAAATACATTCATAAACATACTCGTACATAAAGAAAAAGGAACTTTAGTTATGCACACATACATAGACACACTCGATCATATAAATATGCATGTATTAGTGAACATATGGTTTTTGAAGAAAACCGGTAGCGTTTAAGCACTGTAACTTGTATTTAACGTGAACTTAAGTTTAAAATTATTGCTCGATAGAATCCCAGTAGGAAATGGTTATAGGGCTAGTAATTACATTTATTCCTATTTGGATGTGGGCAGGAAGGCAATAGATCTTCCATAGCAGTCAATCCATTGGACAGACCATTGTATTTTTCCTAGATTTGGACAGGAGAATGGGATAAAAAGGTAAGTGTAGGTCAAAGACCTACAGTTTAACGCCAGTTCCGAACAGTGGGGAGGCAATTTGTTATCATTTGGTGTTTTTGCTATTGCCTGCCCAAAAGTGTTACTGTTGTTGTTTTTTTTTTTTTTTTGATGGCTGTCCAGAAATAAACTTAGGCCAGAACGGCCCATTGTGATACCAATTGGTTGGACTTACAGTTTAACGCCGGACCGAACGGCAGAGTAATTATTAATTAATTGGTGGTTTTGCCATTGCTTACCAAGAGTTGTACTTGTACGCTTTCTTATAACTTTCATTTCGGTAGTAATATAAGTGAAAGTCTATTGCGCTACCCGCTACACTATCGAGGTCGTTGCTACAGGGCTATATCATGATTTTTAAGATCATTTCGAATACATGCAGTATCTTAGAAATATAATAATAAACGCAAGTATGATAAAATCAGTGAGAAATTTAAGATAAATGTTTTTGTAATTCATAAACACGAAATTTTAAATCCTTCCTTGAGTTTAAGAACCATAATCAAGAGGACCAGTGAACTATCAATGAGTGGATTTACGGTGCAAAATGTTGTCTAAACTGACCGCAGATTTTCATCAGAGCCACAGGAAATCATTAGTGATAGTATCATAAATACTCGCTGTGTCGTAGTTGGTAGAGCGTTGACCTGCTGCGTAGCTGCGCAGAGTGTCCGGAGTTCAAATCTCGACGCAAGCAAAAAAAAAAAAAACATTTACAAGTTTAAAAATTGTCAATGAAAAGCTTTTCACTTCTTCGTTCGGACTCGGCTTAAGACTGTAGATCCTTTCCATTCATTTACAAATAAAACACGCACAACATGAGTGGATGTGAAAAATCTTGGCGTTGATTCCCATGAGCTGTTGTGCCATTAAAAGAAGAAGAAGAAGCATCGTAAAGGATCGATTTATAAATTACAGTCTAAATATGGTATTAGGAGTAAAGATTTAGAAACAGACACACAAAATCATCAGTGACTGGTCCTAAGCTAACCTTTCCTCAGAGTCATAGTTCAGAATCGACCACATGGAATCAGGAGTGATAGGACCCTGAAAACATTTAAAATGGTATAAAGTCAGTTTTGGCTGGCCTGATATTTTCATATGAGACATGATATAGAATGGAGTATCAGAAATTATGAGTGTAAGGACCATCTAATTATTTGAGCAAGATTAAAGTGAAAACATTAATTAATTCCTGAATATTGATTAAATTATGGCTTGGTGAGCTATTCCCTTAGATTCACAATCACATGAAAATATATTTGTAAAATCCGCTAAAATCAGTTAAGGGAGGGCTGGATTACCTGAAATTTTCACCAGGCTCATAATCCAGAATCAGTAAAGAATGGTGACACATATTCACACACTTTATTAAAGGATCTCAAAATTTATATCAAAATTGAGTCCTAGAGAATCGGACATTCAGTATTCTGAAATCAGTTAATCTAGCATAAAGTAAAATTATTAATCGATTTCAAACCATGTTAGGCTGACCTGAGATTAAGAATTGCATTCGTAATTTTGGCCAAAATTAGTTTTAGGTTTACGTTTAATTTTTTTCAAAGTCATAATTCAGAATAAGTCAAGGAAATAATCGGTAATGGCACCCTATCAGTATAAAATAAAAATTATTGATGACTTTAGAATGAATTTATATCAAAAAGAGTTTTACATGTGATTTTCCTTGGAGTCTGCTCCAGACTCAATCCCAGGAAAATACGAGTTGCAGGACCTTGATTGTATTTGAAGTAGTTTAACGTAAAACTATAGTCTACCATATTTTTCCAACCTAATTTTGCCAAATTGGTGATGCAAACCAAATCAACCAGAAAATGATTGGAGATTTTGAAAGCTATTTAAGCAGGTCATGTTGAAGTTACTTGGATGAAATTCATCTAATAAGTAATCATTAGTATCATGATGCATTGCTCTTACTCGTAGACTAGACATCATTTCCTACTGGGCCTTTACTAGTATGTAAATATCCTATGTCTGTGTGCTTGTGTTTATACCATAGAAAACCATATGATTTATGTACTCTTACTGTATATATGTACTCATGTATGTCTGAGTATGTATCAGCAAGTTGTTTCCGAAAGTTCGTTCCAAAGTTCATGGAACTATCAACACAACAACAAGAAAAGGTACGTTACAATTTTTTTTAAATATTCTATAAATTTTTTGAGACTTTTTTGAAATGTCAAGTAAAGGAAAGAGTGAGTGAGTGGTGCAATACCTGAAATTAAAAACAAAAATAACTACAAATAGAAATATCGTGAAATTATTGTAGCGTAAATTTAGTTCCTGTTTGCGTTGAACTTGTTTCCTAATGTTCCTTCTCAAAAAGGAAAACAAAAACAAATTAATTAATTAAAAGAGCAATGCTTGTACTCGTACATATAAACATGTAAATGAGCTGGGAAATTGTTTAAAATTATACTTGAAATATTTTATATGCATACTTACATATATCATTTATTATTAGCAATCTATGATATATGTGGCATTCTATTGGTATTCGTCTCACTACCTACCCTAATTGCTTCACAACAAATCAAAGTAATTGTCAGTTTTAATTAGGATTTATAGCCCATTTCACTAACAACAACACTGCTACAGTGATTGTAACCAGGACACACATAAATCTTGAGCGAAACCCTTATCGTGAAAATTTCTCAAGATGTATGTATAATGAAACAATAAATCCAAAACAATTCGCAATTAATTAAAATGGTTTCAAAGATTATTTCCTTTTCTTTTTATTTATTTGAAAATATTCGCAATAATTAAGAATTATTGCAAAAAGAGAATTTATTTTTAGAGAATTATCACCCGACGTTCAGCTTCAGCGCGTAACTATAAAAAGTAAAAATTGCATAGAATAAAAAATAAACACACAATAAATAAATTGCTTACAATACATTAACAAGTTGCACGCTTCGTTAATATTTTCATATACCAAATATACATGAAGTATGTATTTTCTTCCTTCAGGACAGTAAAGCACTCGTAGTTACATTTGGCAGTTTGGGAAAATAATTTAGGGTGACAGCCATAAGGTACGTACAAAACGAGTAGATGGTTATACTCGTAGATGAGAAAACATGCCAATGTCTCTACTCAACAATTATAGGTGAATGATGCAGACACCAACCAGAATGTTATACCTATATATGCTTTTTCCCATCTGTGATCTGTATACAAATAATGAATGTGGGAATGAATTTTTCAGTTTGAAGAATTTTTTTTTAGTATCCTGTTTTGGAACATAATGAATATCTTTGTTGGAATGAGGAGGCACAGCCAAAAATAAGTATATAACTAGTTACTTACTCTGAAAAGAACTGGTCAATATCAAATTGAGCATTAAAATTAATTAAAATCGTATTCTTAATGATCCTGGCATTTGGAGTTTAATCCGATTAGATTTTATTAATGTGAAAACAAAGCTCATATAGCTTAAAAACTTTCTCAGCATCCCAAAATCAAGTCTCCCTTCGACAATGTATTATTCTTATATGTACCTATTTAATCTTTTTATAAGCAATGATAAGTTTGCCTTGCTGAAAATCTGAAACTTCTTCTTGTACCAAAATGTTTTAGTAGGTACATATCTCGTGAACTAATCACTCTACGATATGCCCACTTTTTCTTTGCCAAATATTATTTTCTGAAATGTTAAGAGCGGAAAAACTTCCTAATCGATCGAGTGGAACCTTAAATATAAATAATAAAATTTTTTGTAGCGAACTTTTTTTAAAAACCACGTGCAATAATTTACATCACAAAAACATTTGTAATTGGGGAAAAGTTAATTGGAGAACTTAACACAAAGCGTATTGAATTTTTTCATTTATTCATAAATGAGAGGTGAAGTAGACATATATTTCAAGCCAGAGCATTTCATCTTCATAAAGCAACATGAATCTATAGATACTCAAAATATAAATTAAACATACATAATTTTTTAAACGACTTACTTACAACTCAAAACTGATCCGTTTCATAAATCGTCCTTAAAGTCAGTTAAGTTTTCTAATCCAATAAATTTGGATCATGGAATTTAACGTCTGTGAAATAACACAGTGCGCCACCTAAAATGCTATTTCGATATTTTTTGGTAAGGAAAATCAAAATCTATTGCTCCTTATTGAATAAACAAGGGTGAAATTTTTTTTTAAAATTAACAATTTTATTGGAAAATATTACGGTAAAAACAATATCCAAATAAAATTTACTTAGAAAAAAAAAGTAGGTTAGGTTAGTGAACAACAGAATAACCGTAGCCTCTTGTTCCTAGGGAAAAGCAGCTCTCAACAAAAATTCACTTCTCTAGTGTGTAGCGGCTACATACTCAAGAGATATAAACACGCAACAATCTTTTTATGTCAGCTACGATTATTTTGCTGTTCAAAGACCACACCCACACATGGTTTTTTTTTAAGTTTTTCCACAGTAGTTTCTTCCAAAATCAATTTTAAAAAGCAATTAAAAAAATTCTGTTTCCCGTAACATAATAAAAAAAATATATATCAATCATGCAAAACTTGTATAATTGTCATCGGTGAGATAAAGTCACATCTTTCTCAAAATCTCATCGAAAATTTCATTCAAAGAGCAGGGATTTTTGTCAGATATTTTATTCCATACTTAATCGGAACATGTCTACTTTGTTTGCAATACAATAAAAATATCACCACTCGCTCACAAAATTGGAACACCTTTTAGTTCGAAAAATTTTCATGCGTATCCAAACACTATAGCTACACTGCAGAAAACTATAGTGATCATAGTACATTCTGTCCAAGAAGTTTAAATTTATTGTATGTATCGCCTTCAAAGTAGGCCCCTTTGAACTAATACACGTATTCCAACATTTTTCAAACGCATGTTTTCGGAATCGACTTCAGTTATCGCCATGAATTCTATTTAATGTCTTCTCTACAAAGTGGTAATTTGAGTTTTGGAAAGGGAAAAGTCGGCCGAAGATCAGGAGATTATGATGATGTTTGTTAAGTTTTTGGCCAGAAACGCCTCATAACATCCATACAATAATATTTATTTACCGTTTGACCGCCTTGCAAGAAGGTCCGAGTGCACAACATAGCGATAATCAAATAAAACAGTCATCACCTTGACTTTTGATCGACTTTGATGAGGTTTTCTCTACCGCCTTTAAATGCACGGTACCACTCATATGCACGTGTTTTTGATAAACTCGTTTCACTGTAAGCCTTCTGTAACTATGCGGCACACAAAAATCCATTCGCAATACAAAATTTGATATAAATTCTTTGTTCCCCGATATACCATATCCTCATCGCATTCATTAGTAGATATCACTAGTTATATTAGATTTAACTTATACAGCTCCCAGAATTTCTATCTAAATGACTTAGGTTTATAAAAATTTACTGACATATGGTATTCTTTTATGCACAAACTTATGGACAAAGTTCTACTTACCAAGTTGAAATACGTATATTGAAATCCATATCCCAAACATTGTTTCCATTGACATTTATCATTGAGAAAAACTTGGAGTGGCATAGTGTACCATATGTATCTTAAACAAGTGTACCACCCAGGAATGCGATATACTCGTATGAACACGTCTGTTTTCGATTTTATTGTTTAGTAAATGCAAGCAAATGTAACACACATAGGATTTATGCATGTATGTAAATATTTATACTGACATACATACATATATTTACAAATATGAGTTTATTATATTTTCCAATTCTGTAAATGAGAAATCTAATTTTTATGTACAACCTATGTATAGTAAATACATATTCGTAGATTCATATTTGTGTAAAAGTACAAATGTAAACTAAATGATATAATTTTAGTCAATCTGAGTTGACTTGATCATACCCTACACTAAATGTTCATGTTTAATCGAACTAACAGTTTCCTGAATTCGTTGTCTTTTACTAGGGTTGATACCGAAATGTCCAGTAATAAATTTTCTGAAACAAATTCTCCAAAACTTAATCTACATCTATAAATAAATAAATAACTTTAATGCAATCACGTAATATAATAGTAACGAAATCTTCAGTAACAAAAACTCCATACTTAATCTTCATCTATTAACAAAAACTTCAAAATTTACTAATGTCCTAGATTTTAAGTCAGGGCGGTCAAATACAAATTTCGTTCGCATATCTTTACGGTTCAGTATAAGTTATAGATCTCAAACTTATTTAATTTCATAAGGAATAGAAAAAGTTTCATCTCTGAATTTCAAATAAAACTAAAAAAGATGAAAAAAACTTGCAAGAGAGCACAATAGCTCAGACCTAGCTTTCCGAAGAGTGAAGTTAAAAGTTTTCTTAGGAAATTGCAGGCCATTCTCGGGGTGGTGTCATGTAAAAAATTAAATTTATATACGAGTATTTTAGATTTTTCTGTTCCAAGTGTCGAACCCGAATATTTCTCCTTCGACCAACCCACTTCATGCTTTTTCTTTTTTCTTTTAATGACGCAACAGCCCATGGAGAGAGAGCCTAGGCCGAGCTTTCGCATTCATTCTTATTTTGCGTGGAGTTTTGTGCCGAATCCGAACAGCAAAGTGAAAAGCTTTCCATGTGCAATTTTTGCTCTTGTAGGTGTGCTATTGCCTGCCAAGAAGTGGTGCCTAGTAGAAAAATAGTTTTTTATACTTTTTGACTCTGCCTGTGCCGAGATTCAAACCACGGACACTATGCGTAACAGGCCAACGCACTGCCAACTACGCCACAGCGATCACACTTTGTTCTATGCATTACTCTATAAAAGACAATAACTTTATTTGAAGTGCTAAACATGGATGAGTCTGGAAGTGTGAAAAACTTCATTAACATTCACCACGCCCTTTTGCAAGTACATAGATACTTATTAAAGCTAATATTAAGAAACCCAAGTAAAGAATGCACTGATTGTAGGGTATAAAGAAAATACGTGCTTTTAGGTAAAAAGTCGTTAAAACTTCAAAGTGCACTTAAAAGGCGCAATATTATAACACTCTTAGTTGTGTGTCTACGTTTGTATGTATATGGCAGGCACACTAATACAGATACATATTCAGTCATGCAGACTTCTACATGTACATATGTATGTATGTATGATGTATATACACCATAAGCAAATGTACTGGCAAAAGAGCCACCCTTAGCGCAGGCGCGCAGGCGCGCAACCTCGTAAGTATTTATCTAAGATCAGATGTTAGTTTTCCAAAAGGAGCTACCAACTGCGTGTGAGTGCGTATGTGTTTGTAAAGCATAAGGGGAACAACGACCGCAACTCAATGCAAGAATGAATATAGAAAATATACTATCGTGTGGTAGTCAGCGGCAGCAGAACAATAATAATGGAATATAATAATAACGAAGGGAATCAACACCCAGCCAGTCAGCCAGCTAGCCTAGGGGATGAAAAGTCTTTTGCTGCACACAAATACATCGAAAGAAATGTGATCATGTGTGTGATATGTCGCTGCTGTTCTAGATGTGCCGTGTGCGCTGCCGCACCTTTACATGCACGAGTACATAGTACAATAAATTTCATTTACTTTCGAAGGTAGTCGTTGCTGTTGTTATTTTTGTTTATGTTTTTTCCTTTTTACATAAGCGCACACATACCGATCATCGGCGACGTCATCGTCATCGTGCATACTAGCATAAAGGATACGTTATATTTCCATTGTGTACGCCATCAGTCAGCGAAGTCATTTCCGATGGTAGGACGTTTGTTAGTTGCGACGCCCCATGACATTTCATTGCCAGACATCGGGCACGCGACACAGCAGCAAAAGCAAAAGCAAAAGCAACAGCAGCAGCAGATGTCCTAAGACCAGGACGTTGTTGTAAAAATATTTGTAACACACAGCTCTACATATTCTACTATCCACACGTTGCTCACGTTGATAGTGTGTAACGAGCTGATGTACGTGAAGGTTGTGGCGGTAAAGTTTAAAAGAAAATATTAATTTTGATAATAAGAAAAGTTACGTCTCACTTTTACGTTCGAAAACTCATGCCGGTTATAGCCAGCTTTTCAATCGCCGCCCATTGCCGTTATCAATGGCTACACTAAGCTTTTTAACTTACAATCTGTCGCAAGGATTACAAAAAATGAAAGCACTGAACAGCAACAGCAACAGCAATGCGCCCACTGCCAATGCCAATGCCGGTGATTGTGTCAGCATCAGCAGTGGTGGCGGTAGCAAAACTTTCAATAAGATTACAGTGGTGCAAAATGTTTTAAGTGAAAATGATGCCAACTCCATAAATATTGTCAGTAATAGCAATGTGAATACAATCGTTCGGAAAATTAAAGATTTCGGCATGTTTGGCTCGGTGAATAATGCAGCAGCAGCCACTACAACAAGAACAGCCAGTAGCTGCATAAACACCAGTGCTGCCACGAGCACGCCCACGCTAACGGTGTCAGTGCGCAAGCGCCCACTTCTGTATGAGGGAGGCAAAGCAGGAAAAGCGGTAGGCGATGGTAAGTCAACGCCCACTGTGACTAAGAAACCAAAGATACAACAATCTAAAGATGCAACAGCAACACAAAAGCTCACCAAAAAACTACTCGAAAATATCAATCGCCAAATAGGATATGTGCCTGCTAACGGCTGCACACCCTCCACAAAGCCCCTGGGCACCCCGGGGCGAAAAGGTTTGCCATTGCCACAGGCGGTGGCACGACGCAATGCACGTGAACGTAATCGTGTCAAGCAGGTCAATAACGGTTTCGCTGCACTGCGCGAACGCATACCCGAAGAGGTGGCCGAAACATTTGAGGCACAAGGCAACGGGCGTGGTTCAGCGAAAAAGCTCAGCAAAGTGGAAACGCTGCGCATGGCCGTGGAGTATATACGCAGTTTGGAGCGTTTGTTGGGCTTCGATTTTCCTATAGGCAGTGATCGTGGATTTGGAACATCAGCAGGTGGTTTCGCAGCTGGTGCTGGTTCCGGTTCTGGCCAAAGTTTCTCCAGTTGCGAAGATAGTTTTACTATAATTAAAGATGAATTCGATGATTTGTCGCCGCATCGCGCTGCTGATGAAGAGCATTATGAGGACACACTCAGCACCTATGATATGGATGAATATTTCAATGCCTCCTCGGCAAGTGTGAACAATTCAATTCAATACTTGGCCGATCAGTTAGAACCTAGTCAACAATTTAATCCCATGGATATGCTGCCGAATATTACCACATTGAATGGTCAACAGTATATACGCATACCAGGCACAAATACTTATCAGCTTTTAACAGCGGACATTTTCATCGGTAACTCCAGTTCGCCACCGAATTCCAGCAGCGTAGATGACGAACAATTCAATGCATTAATTGACACTAATTGCCTGAGTCCTGCTGCAACATCATCATCGGTTTGTACTGCAGCTGATCTGCATTCTTCGCCACCGTCAATTAATGAAACTTCAACAACAACAACCACATCGATAAATGCACCTGCACCAGCCACCGCCGCCACGACTGCAAACGGTGAATGTGTAAATATAGCGGCGGCAGCAGCGATCTCATCATTATCACGATCGCCGCCCGTGCCACAACAACAGCAACAACAAGACCAGCAAATATCATCATCCCCAATTGCAGCCGCTGTAATTTCGACATTACATCACAACAATCAACTGCAAATGCAACTTCAAGCAAATACAACTTTATCACCTGCCACTAATGAGCTCTTATTGCAAACGTGTGCCACTGCCACCACCACTGATCGCTTAAATGACGACGATCGTCAATTTGTAGCACCAACCCCGCCGCTTCATCAACAACTGCAACAACAACAACAACAGCAGCACTTACTACAAGCAGCACGCATGATCAAGCAAGAATTTAATGAAAGCAACTTTGTCCCCATCAGCAGCCATGGCAGTGCCAACGGTGCAATGAACAACCACATCACCATCAATACGACATCACCCTCTGCAACGCCACCATCATCAAAGACGACACTCATTTATCAGCAAACACCAACACAGCAGCAACAACAACAACATAATCAATTACTCTTGGCACACGCAACAATATCACCACCCCTGGGTCATACCTCCACCAACGCCATCACCACCATCGCTTCCATGTTGCCCATGTCCACAACGACGCAAATGTCAACTGCAGAAGTTCATGCATTCTATGAGCACGATGAGAACAACTCTTTCTACGATGGTGTCGTAAGCCTCAAAAAGGAGCTGCACGATGTTCTTCTTGATACATCAAACAACACGACCGTACTCTCCGATGAAAGCATGATGGAGGCAATCGATTGGTGGGAGGCTCACACTCCCAAATCCGATGGTGGTTCTGTAATGCTTTGAGGTAGAGCTTGGCGGTGAGGCTCATATCTATTTACCTACCTGTAATATTTAATATTTATTTTAATTAAGTTTATAAGATTTGTTGATGACGCTTACATTTTTGGAAAATCCCACAAAAATTTTATCATTTTATTAGTTAAAAAATTTGTAGTGTAAATATTTATTTAAAATTGGAAATAATTTATTTTATATATTTATGTATTTAATTTATTACGATAAGTTTTTCCGGGAGACAATGAATTTTAAACAATAGCAAAGATAATGCAGAATATAAAAAATAATAAATATTTTAATTATTATCATATAAACTGTGCTAAATAATTATTATTGTGCTCATTTTTGAGTGTTTCAAATGGATAAATTCTGAAAGTTTGTATGTTTATTGCAAACATTTAAAATAAAATAAAAATTGAATTGCTTCTTATTTTTTAGACTAAATCAAGAATGACGGATTTCAGAATCCATCGTAATAACAAGCGGAATTCGTTGCAGTCTACAGTTTCAAACCCGAAAAAGTATTCCACAGGAAATAATTACAAAATGAATTCACACCAACTTCCGATCCGGATTGGATTTTCGAATAAGGATATCTTAATTTGTAAATCCACTTACGAATTCGGAATTGCTATATCAAATTCTGGAGGGAGGTGTAAATTTTGATAACAAAAAGAGAATAAATTTGATCGTATTTGAAAATTTTAAGATATCGATTTAAGATAAGAGCATGTTGGGGATGATGACTCACACGCCATTATGAAGTACAAGGGTCACTAAAAATTTAATTAAAAAAAGTTTAGTTTTATTCAGTTTTATGATCGCAATTGTTCTAATTTTTTAGAAAACACCTTCAGCTATCTATTTGAAAGCTTTAAACAAATTGCTTTCTTCCAGCCTCTCCTCTACGCCGCTATTCTGAAAATCTCTAATTAAAATGCCAACTTGTTTAATAGGCGTTTAATATAAAGAGGTTGCGAAGGGAGGCAGTCTATGATTTTCCATTCATTCAAAAAGTTTATTAAATCAGGATCAACAACAGCAATTAACTGAAAGGAATGAGAGTATCCACAGCCCCTCCTCTCCCCCTAGGATTCGCTAGTTATCTTTCTTGATTCAATGTATAAACAGTCTGAAGATTCCAATTGCTTTGATCTTTATGATTAATATTGCTTATGTTAATATGGAAAATATTAAATGTAGATAATTTCTTAATTGAACGGTTTTTCAAAACGAAGATAGTAATTGCTAAAAAAAAAATAGATATGTAGAAAACGTTGTTATCTAACATGAATAATTTTGTTGCGATCACGATTATTTCAGATCTATTATTACAAAGAAAAACAAATTCATTTGTATATGTTGATTCTAAGATGAATAAATTATGATATTTCATAAGGTATTACTTCTTTGTTAATTGAAGATCACGATGGGGAGTTGATTGAAATCGTTGAGTCAGTATTGGACTATCTTTCTTTTTCAAGTCCTGCAACTATCATATCTGAGAGAAAGATTCTCCTTTTTATGATAACTCCCCACCTTCTCTCTGGACTCTTCTTTTTGAGAACTAAAGGTTTAAAAATGATCAATGAAGGTAAATAGTTTCTTCTGCAAAAATGTTACTTACAAAAAATAAAGGAAGCGCCCGAGCATCGCATGAGTGTTTAGCAGCCACACACTAGAGAAGGAAAGTTTTGTTTAGGAGCTATTTTTTTTTAGGCAAAAGGGGCTACCTTTGTTTTGTTGACCCTAACTATTTTATTTCCAGAAACATTTATCTACAATAATGTTTTTACCTCCGACCATTTGCTTAGGCAAATTAAAAGTACAGACTAGATGCAAGCTTTACAAATATGGATTTTGATTTTGAGCCGTCGACGTTAGAGCACACAGAGTTGTTTAAAGATCCAGAGAATGCAAATAGGACTCTTGGTTTTTTCTCTCTTCAAACACTTTTTTTTAATCACTAGTAACGAGCATAATGTATGGAATATTTATCGATTAAAAACTATACTCCTATGCTAGTAGTTGAGCGCTATATGTTCTAGACCTTTTTTAATCAACCGATCGTCTACCAACTTTATCACATTCATATTTATGTAGCATTGGATAAGGTCTAAGAACTTTAAATAATAGGCACTTTATTTTATTTTTCCTTTAGAGGCAAGTAAAAAGGAACTTTCATTTCAGGGTAATTATTATGTAAAACTAATAAAAGTACTCGCATGTCAGGCATTTCCATACAATATTATTCCAGAGGTCTTTAACCTTTTGCTCATGTTCATGCTTTCGTTAAAGGAAGATTATACCCACTTCACGTACCAATTCCCTTAATGTTTTCCATAAATTTCTTAAAGCACTTACCAAAAATTTAATATACATTTTAAATTGTTTATTTAAACCTAAAAGTATTTTTTTTTGATAATTCGTTACTCTTAGCATAATTTTTGTGCATAAATTTCCGAAACGACTCATAATCATAGAGAAAAGTCTACCTTAAAGCGATTTAATACTTGTAAAAAAGGATCAAAAACCATAAGCGCACAAACAACAGCAATACGGGAAAAAAAAAGACTTTAGTTTTATGCTGACGAATGGCGAATAAAATTGTGAGAAAAAAGGACACTTGGCACACATTGTAGTACTACGTTCACTTATACAGAGACAGTAAATTAAAGTAGCTGTATGTGTGAGCAACACATACAAGCTGTTATTTCCCACGTTCTGGCGTTTCAACGGCTCGGCTCGTCGCGTTGCGTACACTGAAAGGAGCGCTCTGCAAGGACGACACGCACATTCATGCATACATACATTACGGCATTACTACATATATTCTGTCTGTTGTTGATCATTCTCATCAAATATCACCATCACCATCATACACAGCAGTTACCGTCACTATCAACGTAATCATTGTTATGCCGATCATGATGATGATGATGATGATAATGATGTTGATCTACAACGATCACAACGAAACGGTTTGTTTATAAACAATACGTGAGGTTTTCAAGCGTAAATATTTCCAAATCATCATTTTGCAGGACATTTCCCTGGAATGAGTACGAATACATATAGCGATAAGTAAAGAGAGATATATGATATATTGAATGCGTTGGGTGAATATTTTTCAATTCGAAAGTAGACCCTTCTTTCAGTTACATATATGCAAGTAAAGTATATCACAAAAATATATAAATTTCATATCCAACTAAGTATTTATTTCCCATAGTCTGTCTTCTCATTTGAATATACTTGATGTGCCTTACTTGTATATTTTGTGTTTTGTTTTTTTCGTATCATCGTTATGTGTATTTACTGTCTTGTCATTTCCATGCTTGGACGCATACGAAGATTATAATGATTTTGAAATGAAAGACTGACAGCAACAACAGTGGGAGATGTGTGTGTGTGTATGTATGTATAATTGTAAAAATGTCATCTCTCTTGCAGGGATCTCATAGTATTAATATGTATATTTTATTTTCAAATATCATTAACTGCATAAATGCATATAGTACATAAATATCCTGTTTGTGGACGTAGTTTATTATTGTTTTATGCATGCGAGCTTATGGTGTTTTGAAAGTGAAATTTGTAATGGTGGTTACCAACCGAGCGGCCGACCACTTCATTTTCCTCTAGTCTCCAAGGATCATTAATTTTGTTTTCGAATTGTGGCATTCAGTTGCAACACACAGTTGCAGGTCGTTTCCGGTTTTCTTATGTGCATACATAAGTATTTGTTTGTTTATTTACATGTAGTTGTGGTTATTGCACTTTATTGCCCGTTTCCGTTAACGGGTTTGTAATTGTGAACATTATTTATTTGCCCAAACAAAACAATATTAACAGTTATGCTTTCAAAAATCAAACCTGCTCTTAGTTATGGCTGGCTATGACATTTCATTAGTTATTTGGGAGAAATGAATCATCAAACCAAAATCATGACAAATGATTTCTGATCCTAACATGACGTTGTTTTAAATATATGCTTAAATATTTGACTTGATTTCGATATGCTTCTTTCGCGACTTATTTTAGTAGTACCATAATTGTCTGTTTCATTTTCCGTGGTTACGAAACGACAGAGTCTGTCTTTACTATCGACTCGGCAAAACGCGAACAAAAATAATGTACGTAAGTTACTTATCGCTATATAGCACAATATGAATTAAACCAATTGTATGGAATATTTACCGGGGGTACGATGCTTCTTTGCCTCCTATTTTTGAATCGTTATATATTTACGAGGGTCTAAAAGATGATCGTCGCAGCGAGATTTGTCACGGAAATGATGGGCAGCGCCCTCTATCAATCAAGTATGAGAAAAATGAGGATGCATATATATATACATAAATGATGGGCACCACATATGCATTCTCATGTATCCACGAGTATGAATCAAACTTGATTGGTACAGGGCGCTGCTGATTCGCGTACACAACAGAATTCGGATTTCATTGGAAAACAACTCGCAAAGACTAATGCGGAGAGACAGTATGAAACGCAAATGAGTTCGTTAGAGCCAATAATTGCATCGACACTCATGTCATTGAGTCCCGACGAAAGTCCTCAGATTATACAGCACCAGGCTTGAAAATCTTTCCTCTGTGTAAGTCTAACCTCTGTGGAAAGAAATCGCAGCACAACAAAACATAGAGAGAGTTTTTGCCAAGTTTTCAGTCAACCTCACAACATTCGCGGGTTCTCAGACTGGGAAGTGGAAAACGCAAACGTTCTGAATGAGTAGTAAACTTCTGTAGAGTGCCCCACTACTTTTTTTTTTTTTTAGCAGCCACTAAAACATATGGTATATTTGTCGGTAGGGTTAGTGCTTCAATTGGTTGGTGAGTTACAAAGAATATATCGATCAATTTCAATAAAGCTGTCTTTCTTTCTTTCAGTAGAAAGTATAAAAAGACCTTTAAGATTATTATTTGTATTTTGAAGAAGTCAAATTGTTGAGTATTAATTACGCTTTCAGAGGCCAATTGTTGCTTACGTGCTTTTGTATGGTGAACTACTTAAGACCCTAAAAGGCTCGGCTATCGTCAAAGTCAACAATCAATCTCTCCAATACAAGCCGCCTAGTTTCAACTGTCCTCTTGTTGCTTCTTCCAAGTTGTAAATAAATGCATATTAATGGACAAATTTCTGCCCTAGGGCACCAAGTTGCTATTAAGTGACACTACACATTCTTGATGAAATTCTTAAATACCTGAATCTGTTCTGTGTCGGATTACACAACTAGGTATCTAATCTTTGGTAGAAAATTCATTGTTGTTCTTTCTTCAACATTCTGTTAATGCCCTAACTTCAATCCCTTTGCTCCTAATTACTGTACAGATGGTTCACAAATTGATTGTCGTTCAGAAGCTCTCATCTTTGAACCCAGCGCTTTGATCACAAGCTCATTGGGAACTTAGTCCAGTGTTTTGCAGCCAAAATATATCTTCAAAAAGTGGTAAAATTTATCAGTTACTTTCTTTGAAAAGTTTTTCCTTTAAACTAGTTATAAGTGATAATTTTGTATAATATTTATTACTTGTCTAATCATAATAAAGTTGTACATCTACCTACATTGGTGGCGCAAGCAATGAGGTTGTCGATGAAAATCCCTAAAAAGGGATTAACGACTACGCAGTGGCCCAGTTGGGGGTGTCTCAAACCAATTTTAGAGGAGTTAGTGAGGAAAAAATTACTAAAATACTGGAGGCTTGTTCCAGGTCTTAGGCAAGCTTGGGAGGCTTTCCACCCTCTAGCTCATAACTACATGAAGTCTATGGCTTGTAACAAAACGGACTAGATTAAACTAAAGACTAAATAGATTATGTCTGTTTAATATGTTGCAGGAGATCGTTCATCTATCAAAGATGAGACTACTCTACTACTCTCTAAAGAATGTCTAATCTTAGCTCGGCATACATAGAAGGGGAATATTCTTCAATACATTTTAGATCTTCTTTTACAAAACTCGTTTTGGTCTTTATTAGAAAAGTAGAGCCTGTTTTGTCCTGCTTTGGAGACTATCAAAAAAGGTGGTTTTAGCCACAGTTTTTAAAAATTTCTATTTCCCAACAATATTTTAATAATTACAATAGAGAAGTGATAAAGAACCGATATAAAGCACATATCTTCCCATTGAAATTATAACTTTGAGAATAGATACTAATCGTACACGTGATATACGACAGTAACAGTTGAAGTTGCTACTCTTAATTTTTTTTTTTTACTTCGCATTCATAACTCAACTGGAGTTCCAAATATTTTGCTGGAGTCTCGAACAAGTTCCCAATATGCATTCGTATAAATACAAAATGTTAATTTATAAATTGAGTAATTATTCCAAATAGCGTGCAGTAAAATTTCTTCGATGTCTCGAGAAATAATTTCACTTGAATTAATGTATGCCTTTTTCTTCGTTCTTTTTTAATATAAATTATTAGTGCAGTAAATTTATGCTAATTTATCTAAGAAAAAATTCAAATCGCATTTTCCATTGTGACATATTGCTGCGTGAAAAATTCTGGGTGACACAAATTCCGAGAGCACCGAAAGGGGTAGCAAGAACACAGAATGAGTGATTATTCAAGAAGTCGACTTATTTCACGCCTAGCATAAATGTGATTGCTATGGAAAATACATATGTACATGCTCTAAATTAACATACTAATTTTCACACATATATATGCATATAAGTGTATATGCATTGTAGAAAGAATAGATGGATTTATGTAAATGTTTCAAAAAGCACAGTACAAAAGTACATATACTGCAAAGTGAAAAATGAAGCAATAAATAATGAAAATTTAATAATGTTTTTTTTTTCTTTAAATATGTAAATTAGCATGAAAACGAAAGAGGTAGAAACGTTTTTCACTACATACGAGTATGCATGTAGTTGCGAGCTGAAGTAATAGAACTAGAAAAAAAACTATTTAGCTTATCAGTATGATCTATGCATATTAGCTACATTTCTATTTTGTGTAAGAATTAAAAGAAAACAAAACGTCCCAGAGAAACTGATGTTGTTTTACTATTTGGCAGGAGATGACGTTAACAGGACAGGACATATGGGGTATTCGCCTCGATTCGGGTTAATATGGGGTTGTTATCCAGGCGGTTGCAATGTTCTGTACCTGCGCGATAGTATCTACAAGGAGGCGCTGCACTAATATAAAAACCAATCGAAATCAAAGACCACACGTGTTAAGAAATACAATTGAGCTTTAGATACATTAACGAAATATTATACATTACAGAAAAAAACCAACTAAGTATTTACAACTTATTTACCAGACGTCGTGAATGTTGAATTTTTTAAAGTTCGATAGCATCAGCTGTTTTGCACACGACTTTTACAGTGTGGCCAACATCTGCCAGAAGGTGTTCTGCATTTTCACCAGATACATATTCCAGAATCAATAAGGAATGGTGCAACATATTCTTGAAATCATTTGAACTAGAAGAAACTTTAATAAAAGATCTCAAAGTTTCGATCAAAATAGAGAACTATGCTGACCCAAGATTTCTTCCAGAGTCCTGAAGATAAAGACGGATGTCTGACAATTTGCACAAAACCGGAACAGGTATACACTATGAAATCAGAGCATTGTGCTGATTGGGGAGGGAAGAAGGTAAGTGAGAGTTAAAGGGGTACATAGCTGTGAAGGTTTGCTAGTCATAACTTACTTACTTACTTAGCTGGAGCTACAACCGATGATCGGTCTCCACAAAGCTCCGCCAGTCACTTCTGCTATGCGCGCGCTGGCGCCAGTTGATAAGGCCAAGTCCAGTCAGGTTGCCCTGCACCTGGTCTTTCCAACGGAGATTAGGACGTCCCCTTCTGCGTGTTCCTCCACCGTGGTTCGAATAAAACACCCTTCTAGCCGGAGCGCTTTCTTCCATTCGCTCAACATGACCCAGCCAGCGAAGCCGCTGGAGTTTTATACGCTTGACTATGTCAGTGTCGGCGTACAGCTCATACAGCTCATCGTTCCATCTTATTCGATACATCTTATTCGATCCTCTCGAACGCTCCTAACAGCCTCTCATCATTGATGGCCAATGTCCACGTCTCTGCGCCATACATTAGGACGGGTAGGATGAGGGACTTATAGAGCGTTATTTTCGTCGGTCGAGAGAGGGCTCTACTTCTCAATTGCCTACTGAGCCCGTAGTAACACCTGTTGGCAAGAGTTAGTCTCCGCTTGATCTCAAGGCTGACATTATTGTTGGTGTTTATGCTGGATCCTAGATAAACGAAATCCTTGACGACTTCAAAAGTGTAGTTGTCAACAGTGACATTTTGTCCAAGACGCCGTGACTCTTTGTTTGTTGACACAAGGTATTTCGTTTTGTCCTCGTTCACCACTAGACCCACACGACGAGACTCCCTTTCCAGGTTGGAGAATGCTGCACTGACTGCTCGAGCGTTTTTGCCAATGATGTCAATATCATCAGCGTATGCTAGCAGCATGACACTCTTGTAGAAGATAGTGCCAGAGATGTCGATGTTCGCAGCTCGAATTATTTTCTCCAGTAAGTCATAACTAGTTATCCAAATAAAGTCATAACTAGTTATCCAAATAAAAATTGTTGGGAAGCTTGTTTCATAAACCAAACCTAAATTCCGTAAATTCACATATAAAATGTCGATAATCATTTTAAATTAAAATTAGGAAAAAAAATAAAGAGTGTAGTGGCAAGACGTAGCCAAACGAGGCTGAAAGAAAAAACATATCCTGTTAAAGCAACATGTATGGTAGCCCTGTGCTAGAAGGAAATTGTTGCTCTTCGTTGAAGTAGTTGCATTAAAGTTTTATAAAGTCTACTTACATACATCGACTACCCTGCGGGGTTCCAGTCGTCAATTGGCCTCCGCAATATGTGACTTATCCAGACGTTCGTTCCTAAAAATCATAGCTGAGATAGTTGCCGGCCAAAATAACCGAATAATCTTTCGAAGTTATCGATTGATAAAAACTTTGATAGCTTACGTCTCGAAGGCTGGAGCGTTTCAAGTTTCGCAACCACACAACCAAACTGACTTTACGTTACAGTTTAAATGTCTCAGCTGTACGATGCCAAATATGACATGAGTCGGCATTTATTTCTTCGCCATATCCACCTGGTCATCCTGGCAGGTTGCTAATGTAATGCCAAAATAGATTGTGTTGTTGATTCTTAATCTGTCTGGTGCAGCCGATTCCTCCACCCACCTCAGCTTGGACGAAATCTCGGCAAAAGTATGCATCAGCAGACACAAATCAATGCCCCAATGTCTGGTAAGTAACTCTCACAAGCTTACTTCATCAAGTAAATGAGAATTATAAGAAAGTGTACAGGTACACTATTTGGCAGTCAATAGCAAAACCACTAAATAATAACAAATTGCCAACATGCCATTCGGAACCGGTGTTAAACGGTAAGTCCAACAATATGACATTATCATGTGCGTATCTGGACAGCCTCCAAAAACAACAAATCAACAACAGTATGCGGCATGAAGCGTTCGAGTACAAAGCTTCAACGTGTTGAATCATGATGAGATTATAGATTTTTAAAAGCATCAGCCACTCGTTGTCCAGGACCGTTATTGCATGATGAGGACTCACAGACTCTACGAGGTGATTATACTTTTACTATGGATCTTGACTGGAGTGTCAAATACCACTGGCCTACAAATATCCTCCTAATCCGGCATATATTGGACTTGTTTGCAGTCAAAGGCGCATTTGACTTTATTGATCGCAATGCACTCCCCAACAATAATTAAAGTATAAATAAATATTTTTTTTTACTTCCTCAATCAAGTTTAGCTTCCTCCGCAGTCCAGCTCTTCTTTTAACCATTTACTACTCCTAAAATCAACTTTTGATTGGGACTTTCTAATTTAAACCTCCACACTGGTACTAAAAAAATATGTTTCATATTTTGATTACATAAATTGATTACCTAGAAATTGGCATTGTACACAATTATACATAAAAATCCATAAGGATCACTTCATACAATCATAATGTCGCACCACGTGCTTCTTTTAAATATAAAGCACTACTCTAAAAATCATAAAGACAACCGAGCGTCTTATGTATTTGTTCAGACAAAAGGTTGTAACAACAGTAGCAGAAGAAACAACTATTAAATATTACATCTGCTGATCAAATAGATTTCCATTATAGATAGATTCTACTAACATACATACATACAAAAGACAGCAAAAACAAATCAAGCAAATTATTATTTTCATCTAAAAGAAAAACTAGTTACATGCAATTCAAAAGGTAAATGCAAAATAATTTTTATAAATTCCATAAGGGGGGAAAAGGAAACTTTCTTGGCTTAAAGACAAATAAATGGTGATTTTACATCAAAAAAAAAAAAAAACAAAAAAAAACACAAGGAAGTAAAATTACACAGAACAATGCAAATGTCAGCAGATGATCATAGCACAAGCGGGAGGGAGAGTAAGGAAATGTCCTTTCAATTATAAGGATTTTCGCTTTACGCAATGCCTACGGTATCTTTAAGTAGTGTTAGATTTCTGAGACGTGTTGGTTGGGTTTCCCCCCCCCCTACGATAGTATGAAAAATAAATAAATTTTCACCTTTATTGTACGCTGATTTTTATATACGAGTAGATACCGCTGCATGCAATGCTGTGGGCGCTACTGTTCATATACTGAATCTCAGTGTATGTGTTTGTGTTGTCATATCCTAAAAATTTATCTATAGAATTTGTTAAAATAGCATTGCTTCAGTATTTCAATATTTCAATATTTCCTTTGTTAGCAAATATGTGCCACGGTTTACGGTAATTTATTGTCCTTTTCTCCTCCTCGATTCATATTTCTCTTTTTGCTAATAAACTGACAGTTATCCTTAGACTCACTCGTAGAATGCAGTGGAATCTTACGGGAAAATAGTGAAAATTTTTATTAAACTCCGTTATGGTTAATATTTATGAGAAATTGTAATTCAACACGCCCCTAAAATATGTCTCAAATGCACACGCACTCACACACACACTTATACTCATATTGTACGTATGTATATGAAGTATATGAAGTTCTATATGAAAGCAAAAACATTTCATTTCATTTCGTATATCAAATTTACGATCCGTTGAATTGATCGCATTGATCGAGTTTTGAATTTCCATTGATGATCAATTGTCAAATGCCAATTTATTATTTTGGCTAAATTCAATATGTTTTCTGAGCTCAAGGATATGTACCGTTTGCTCTACTACTACATACATACGTTTGCTCTATTTTATTCTATTCAATATTTCCTACGTGCTTTAAATATTTACCGAAAGGCTTTTACTGCTACATATCTACTCGTGGCTACAAGCATACAATGTCCTTCTGGCAAAGGATTTAGTTACAATCCTTTTTTTGAATCAAATCAAATCAAAGGTTCGTACGAGTACGTTTTGTTTAACTTTACACTAGGGTGATTTTTACCATTTGAAGAAAAATATTTTCAATTTCTATTTCGTTTTTGATATTTTTTTTTTGTACATATGTTTTTTTTTATTCGCTGCTCCCGTTAGTTGTAATGATCACCTTTTTTAGCTGCTTTTCATTTATTTTTAAAGCCTCAACTTTTATTGAATATTCATAAGTTCATTCTTGTAATATTTAAGGGCGAGGGTGTTCTCAATGATATTAAATTTCATAATGATCTAGGTATTTACCTACCACCCTTTATTTAATAGTATTGCCAGGTGATTTATTTTTCTAAAGATTTTAACACGTGCGTGTGGTTTGGGTACTTGGGTACTTGTGAATGTGTGTGTGTTTTGCAGATGTAACGGGTGACAATTAAAGAAGAAAAAGATAATGTAAACAAATATATTCAGCCGATTTCGAAGTGGCCAAGGGCACGAACGGCACGACTTTACACAACTTATCACGCTTGTACTTAAAAATTTTTGGCTACGGTCCACAGCTCCTTTAACGCTATTCGATCCCATTTACGTTTCAACGACTGTTTCAGGGACTGCAAATGTTTATAACGTTTAGCACACACCCTGGCCTCTAAAATGGACGCTGTTATTTATCGGATTCAGATCCGGCGAATATGGTGGCCATTCTTGAGATATGATAAAATCAGAAAAATGAGCCCTGCACCGTTCTTGTGTCGTTTAAGCTATGTGACCTGGCTCTTGCTGGGACGTCCAATGACTATCGCCAAAGTGCTGTCGGGCCCATGGCAGTACCACATACTTAAAAATTTCACAGCAGTACACTTCTTGGTTGATTTTGACTCCTTGTTCCACAAAAATCAAGTGTATCTTGCCATTTGCGCAAATATCATCCCATACCATGACGGATTTCGACGATGTTGAATGACAAATGATGGTCATTCAAAGAAATGAAATCTTTGGATACGTACGCGCTTGTTTTCACCCGTATGTAACTGGCCTTTTTTTTAGCTCGTAAGCATTGAATCTTAGCTCGTTTTTTGCTATGAGTCGGCCTGATACACGATTGATGCCAGTTTCGTGTGCAACTTTTCTCATGGAAACCGTTGAATTACGCTCCACCCGCTTTTGAACGATTTTGTGATTCGTGGGAGTATTGAGGATGGGTTTTCTGCCTCTTCCTGGACGATCACCTTTATCACCCAGCTCCCTAAACCGTTTAACTGCACAAGAAACAAAGCTGCCGTATATTCACACAATTGCGTTTGCCTAGCTGGTGCAATGTTATAATAGCTGACCCATTATTTGACATCGTAAAATAAATAACTAAATGAAATCTAGAGCACACACAAATTAAATCAGATGTACCTTCGATTACGTAGAATAATACTAGAATGATGAAAATTGCAGAAAAATTACAATACTTTCTCTAAAGCGCGAAGAAAGTTGTATACACTAATTAATTGTCACCCTGTATTACTCTGTAAACTCAACTAGACTTCTATTATTAAGATTTACATATATTTGTGCTAAAACTTCATTATATACTTACATATTTTCATTTATACTTATGCTAAAATTCAACATCGATAGTCTAGTGGATAGCGCACTAGGTTCTTATCCGTGACGTTTCGGGTTCGATTCCGGCTAAGTCTGGTGGTTTACTCCTTTTCATAACATAAGTATTCGCACCAATATGAGGTGAATTAGAATTATAAGAAAGTATATAAATACACTTCTTGGCAGGCAATGGCAAATCCACCAAGTGATAGCAAATTGCCGCCCGTTCGTTCGGTTCCGACGCGAAATTGTTGGTCTAACCATGTGGTATCACAATGGGCTGTTCTGGCTTGTTCTGCCCTAAGTGTGTACTATAGCACAGCCACTCTAACCCAATCTAACCTATGCTCAAATTCCAATCCGAGAGGGACTAATATTATAAAAAATATTATGTACCCTTGACCTCTTCATTCTATCCTAACTATGTATATACCTACTGGGCAACTGGTATAACTAATGAATACTGTTAAATACTTAGTAGCTACTACTTATAACCTTAACACATTGAGTGTCATGATAGACCAACAATGATCTTGAAGGAGATATGAGGTCGGGTGGTGCCACCCTGATTTTGGTATAAGTTTTTATTCTATTTTTTATATCGTCATATGTTTAGTTGGATTTCTGAAGATTCCTTTAACACTTCCAAGCGTTAAATCTTGAGAAGACAATGATTTAGCTTTAAGAGTAACGTTTGCTTCAGTTCCGTCTTTTGTGGAGGCTGTTCGGAGGATATTTTAAATATATTAAGGTCTATTCCTTTCTGTAACAGTGGGGCTACTTTTATTTCTTTTATGATGGCACTTGATGTGGTGCTAACGGCTTCATGTGTGAAATAGACTCCTATAAAATAACACCCAGAAAAGTTAATAAAAATATATCGAAAGTATTGAAGACTATTTAATTTTCTTTTGTTTTATTTCATTTTTTTTTTTTTTAGTATTTTTTTCAATATATTTTTATACATATATCAACAGATCCCCAATTCAATCCATATGAGTAAGAATTGATAAGAATTGGAAATTAAACCAATTAGTCACAAGTTTTGATCCTAAACTATTGTATTATGAGGCCAGGCCATTGGCTTTTATTTGCTCAAAATTCATAGTTAAAAGATAAAAGATAGCAGAAAGTATATCTAACCAACGTACTTTTACTTTAATTTTAATGGTACAACAGCCCATGGAGGGCCTAGGCCGAGCTTTTCGCATCCACTCATGTTGTACGTATTATATTTTGTACAACCAATACAATACAATTTGTCTAACCAATACAAGGCCTTTTTAGGAGCAAGGTTAAGCTCCAGGACCAGTGAAAGAATTCGTTGACCACATTTTGCAACTCCAAATTCTTTGAAACATCGGAACCCGACTTGCAAAACTAACCTTCAGATTGACTATTTTATCTCTCTAAATAGTATGACAACGATTAGAAATCATATACGTTTTTATGTAGTCACTCGAAATTGTGCTACATATGACTAACTAGTGTTTTTGGGTTTCGAAACTATATGTTTTTTGTTCATTTTTGTAAATACTGTTTTAATATCTATTAATCAGTTAAATCACAAAATTAATTTCATTGTTGAAAATCGTTTAGGAGTTTTTTTTTTATTTTTACAACTGACATTTTGTTGCATACTCAATTTAACCATTTACAAAACAAAACAAAAATCCTTCTAACTTCTAATATTTAAATTCGTATCAAGAGAAAAATCTGGAGTACAGATAAGTAAAATACTTTAACACTTCAAAGGAAGTGTTCACTTAGAGCAGCAAGGCATAAAGTAAAAAGATTTTCAATGATTTACAATAATAAGTATTCTACTGCATTAAAGGTAATGGAACTTCGTTCTTTTTTTGGTAGAAACATATGTACATACTATGTACTGTAATCAGTTTTCAGTGTGGTAAAGTAATAACTTGAAATGTAAGTATATAACGTAAAATTTTAGATAAAATTGGCAAATGTTCTGCTTCAATGAAAAAAATAATAGAAATATACTTAATCATCGTTTTTCTTATGTACTTAAATCATTCAACTTGAAACAGTTTTCTACAGACAGATACAAAAGAATGAATGCTTTGTTTGTACAAAAATTTTTTTATTATTATTGTAATTGCTTTTTTTTCCTAGTTCACTTGTGTTTTCTCAGCACAATCATACAATCATACATAGTACATAGTATTCGTACGTTCATATACAATTTCTTAAAGAACATACAACATGTGTGTCATATGTACGAGTAGGTATGCGTAGTTGTATCTTACCAAGAAACTTGATTATCCTTGCAATATGCATACGAGTACATACATATGTATGTGTAAAAAGTACAAAATTAGTTTGGAAAAAATACATAAATATTCATATGTAGATACTCACATAAGCGTAAGACTAATTTTATGCATGAGAGCAGCATATAATGTTGCACGCACACATGCATAGTATGTAAATATGTATATATGTAGTTTCTACTAGCGATCTTAGATAGAGATCGATTGATATTATCTTTAACATATGTATGTATGTATGTATAAGATATGCAAAACTTGGATACAAATTTCTGTTGAACTACTGAAATGAACGTATATCACACATATGACCTTTATTTCATTCTGAGTTCCTGCATAACTACTATACATGATAGGTGCATATGATATTTTAAGCCTTCAAACAGTAACATGTTCCTGGTGCAAGTACATTGTCCTTCATATGATCTCCATATGGTGTTCCGTTTTCATTGCCATGTCACATTCCATAACATGAGTTCAATTTCATCATACGTAGAGTATGTGCCTGTGTGCCGAAATGATATCCTTTAAATGTCACCAAACTGATGCTACCATATTGCAGTAAATAGTATGGAGTTCATATGTTCATGATTAGACTGTTTTATTTGAAAAAGACTATAAATACACACATAGTCATATAAAAGACCATATGTTTAAAAAATAATAATAGAGCAGAAACCAACTGAGAACTAGTTTGTATTGAAAAATTTACTAAATATTCAGCATTTAGTTGAAAAGTTGTTTGAGAAAATCAATCCAACAAGAGTTTTAAAAACTGTTTCAAAACTCGAAATCTCTTTGTTGTGAACGAACAAATAATATTCAATCTTTGAAATTTAAACAAGCCACAAGTGTTGCGTTGATCAAAATTGGTTCACTAGATTCGGCATTAAATTGTAGGTCCCTCCATTCATGTACAAATATAACACACACAATATGAGTGGATGCGAAAGCTCGGCCTAGGCCGCTTTTGTGTCATTAAAAGAAAAAAAATGTATCTAAACAATTATGCGAGAACCATTGAGAAAATTTTAAAACTCTCTTATATTTATACAGCGTATCTTGGATAAACTTGTGTTCTTGATGAATCTTATTGGGGCTGTTTAAAGTATCTGACAATTTAGTTCTTCGAGCATCTTGGATAATCTTGTGTTCTTGATGAATCTTATTAGGGCTGTTTAAAGTATCTGAAAATTTAGTTTTTCAAGCAGTATGTTCCTTAGGTTTCGGGTTGACATTTCTAAATTATAGGATAATAGAGAAAAATATTTCGCGGAATATCAGACAAAAAAAATTGCCCACAATCCAAATTCACGCCAATAATTAGATTTAGATTTTCACCAAAATTTTGACCCAAAAAAAAAACAAGACAAAGGATCCAAACCCATTTCAGCAAAAATCTGAAAAATGTCAGAACGTAAATTAAACAAAAATTTTGAGAGAATATCAAACCCAAAGTCAGACCAAAGTCAGCTAAAAGCTTAAAAAATTAGCACAATTAGTATTACTCGCACCCAAACTCACAACCAAATCAGACAATAGCTCAGTTCCAAGTCCTAACCATTACTCATGCCAATCTCAGACAGAAAATTATATCTAGTTATAGTTATAGTCCCAAAATTTAAAACTAAAGCTAAAACTCAGACTTAAATTAGATTATAAAATCAGACCTGAGAAGTGTTAAAAAATCAAGATCTTGATAAAAATTGATAAATTTTTTGGAAGGATAGTTCTCCTCTAGATCTACCACTGTGAACTGTGTGTAAGTACTTAAGTTAAAGTTCGAACTTGTTTTCTTTCGTAGATCAAGGAAGGGTATTGGCCATAATCTACTATTATAAAGTTCTCCAAGATGTGTTGATTTTCTGCCTCGTTTTCTGATACACACTAAATATGCTTCCATTTCTATGGATGTCTGCTGCTACTATTATGGTACAACTTGACAGTGGTAGGAAATAGTTTATATTATAAAAGAAATTATTTATATATAATATTTTTAAGAAAATATATTATTGTATTACTTTGTATAATATAAAAAAAAAAATATCTCAGTGAAAATTTCACAATAATATTATTTGCAAAATTTTTGAATGAAATAAAAGAAAAGCAAAATTGGCACAAAAGTCAATTGAGAAAATGGAAGAATCACTCTGCATGATCACTTCAGAAATCGAAGTGATTTATATTTTTAAGTGTTTTGATTCTTTGATAAAATTTTCAATACCTATAAAAGAAAAAGGATATTTCAATCAATGCAAAAAAAAAAATATGTTCGATGTTTAGAGAATCCAAATAATAAAGATCTCAGAAGAAGCTGTCAAAACTAATCGATGCTGGTGTTCTTTCGAGAAAAAAAACAAATGAATTCATACATAATCTTCAATGCGATTTTAATGCGACAGCAAAATATACAAGAAATCATGCAATACAATGTAAAATATTAAAAACAGAATAAGAAGAGGAAGAAGAAGAAGAAGCTGAGAATATTGCATGACTTGGCAATGATTTAATTGAAATTGCAATAGAGAAGTAAAGAAAGTACAATATAAAAAAATGAAAGTGTAAAGAGAAGCATTGAAAAGAATCAAGTAGAATTTAGTTTTTCATTTTTAATAAGAAATGGAATGTATTATGTATAAGTATGTATAAACCATAAGTTGTAATAACATTGGTCTTTGTCGGCCAGCGGGAGATTTTACGCATGCGCGCAGTCAAAATCACCGTCAATTGTTGACAACACTATGCAACATTCTTATGTATGCAACTAGAAAGTGTGAATTGTTTCGTGTGACATGGTGTGACATTTTCACAGCTATGCATTTTCTTTGAAATGATTATCCCGGCTTAGTTTTTGTTTTGCTTAAAGATCTGGAATAGTTCCACTCAAGTGTTACGCACACAGGCACTGAGAACCTGTTATTATTTCAGTTTGATAAGATTTGTTTTCTTTTATTTTTAACATTATTTATTTAGTCGGATTATTTGAGAGAAAAAAACCCTCTGGAGTGTGAAATTAAAGAAAAATATGCGACAAAGCCAAATACAAATTTACATACATATGTAGTATATATCTTTAGATGACTTTGAAATTGATATATTTTTGCTGTGTAAATAAATATTCTCAAAACAATTCAGCGCACGGCAGTTTTTCATTACCGCTAAATAAGTCATGATTCATTATCAGAACGTATAGCTAGAACTTCTTTATTGTATGGGCCTTGAGGAGCTTTAATGAAATTTACATTTATCTACATTATGTAGATATGCATATGTGAAAAAGAAGCTATTGATCAAATAGGTGGTTATAAGTACTTTGTTTCTGAACCTATTTAAGTATACGGTAGCCAGCATTCGTATCATGAATTTGAACGGAAATTTGAGGATGAAAGATTTAATATTCACAATTTTTTATTATTATTTTATTTGCATATAATGATTTTCTTTTTAAATGTCTTTTTCCATTCATGTTAAAATGAACACACACAACATGAGTGGATGCGCAAAACACGGCCTAGGTGTTCCATAGACTGTTGTGCCATTAAATGGAGGAATATTTTTGCTAAATTTAAAGCTCTGCCAAATAAATGAGCACAAAACCAGCTACGGATTTCACATTTCGCTTCACTTTCACGTTTATATTGTCTACGTTAATTACCCAAACAAAGTTGATTTTTTCGCAGGGTGAATTATTTGTCCCACCCATAAGATTAAAGAACTATAGGATCTCTCCGATCTCGATCCTTGAAATTTCGAATACGTTGTCTAGGAAGAGTTTGCGAAATGTGTGGTCTAGAGTAGTGTGTGAGAGAGCCCCTTTCTGGTTTAAATAAGAGCTTCATTTTTAGATGGTGCTCAAAATAATTCGATATTCGGTGAAAATCGGACGCACTTCCACTTTTTAACTAGTATTTTGTTTATCCATAGAATAAGTAAGTATTTCTCCATACTGGGTAGTAGATTATTCATCTGTCTAACTTTCAAGCAACTGGCAACGCTTTTCATAAAACATTATAATGCAAATTATTGGCATAATGAAATCACATAAACAATAAACCAAAAATTTTTGATAAATGATCAAAAACTAATAAACAATTCAGTCAACAACATGTAGCAACATAAAATTTATCAATGGCATTCAGTTTTTTTTTTCCAAAACTTAACCCCTGTGTAATAAGGATAAGGACCTACTCATGCAACTGCATACATACATATATATCGTATAAATATGTCGAATTGCATTAGTCAAAGTGCCAAAAATATAAGAAACAATAGAAGAATACGAGTAAGTAATGACAACTCTTGCGATTTGATGATAAATTTTTTGAAAGATTGCAACATTATGAAATTTGAGTGTGTCATGTCATGTCACACTTGAAAATGCACATATTATTTTTGCAGAAATTAATCAAGCGGAATAGTATAAGAATAAACGTATATAACATTTGATGAAAAGCATCATTAAGCAAACTAATGATGTGAAAAAGCTCAAGAAAAGAAAATATAAATGTTTCTTGTTTCACAATCGATCGTTGAGAAAGGGTTAAGGGTTTATGTATCACACCTTGCCACATTTTTTTTTTTTATATTATATGTACCAACGAGTACATAAGCTGAGTGAATTCACAAGCATTCAGAGAAATACCTTCGTACCTTTTTATAAATTTACGACAATTTCCACACAATAGCATTAGCATATATCATATTGTGTTAAGTTGGCAATACTGTTTGCGTAATATACATACATACATACTTTTATGATGCTCTTTTCCTGCTACGGCTACTGCTATAATCAGGTACTACTACTTACAAATGAGGTGTCAACTTAAGTTAGTGAAAGGTGCACCACATGCCACATTTTTAATACGATCAAATTGATATGCTGTTATTGATCAGATGATTGTTAAATTCAGTTTTATGTTTTCTTTTTTCTTGTTTTCATCAGAAGGACAATAATTTTTGTTAATACTACTATAAAAAAAATGGTAAATATTTTGACAAGAACGCGCTTTTTATTATGGTATATTTTTCAAGAGCTTCATACTTAAAAATATAAAAGTTTATAAAGATGAAAGCATCGTGCAAACATGTTCGTATGTAAAATTTTAACAACATTTCATTGATGATTGAGTCATCATCATGTACCATAAAAAAAATACTTTGAAGTAGCATTATCAACATTTTCTAAATTTTGTTGCTCTTGTATAGTAGCATTCATTCTTCATTGACTGCCACTAACTATTTATTACTCAAATTTCAGTATGTTAAGCCTTTGACAGCCTTTCAGCACTCACTTAACACTCGAACATGCACTTCAAATTCAATCAATCCATCAATCATCACTCAAACAGCATCAGCCCATCCCAATTTCTTGAATCACCTTGTAACATAAGATATTCATAGTGAGAGAAACGAATTTAATTAAGTAAACTACTTGAGATAAATTTACATATGGGTGTTCATATGTATGTATGTGCAGCTACTTATTTACATTTGTATGCATTTGACATAGGCTTTTCCCTCATAGTTCTAGACATACGTAAGTCTTACATTACTTTCACTATTGACGAATTGTTGGCGTATAATCTTTTAAGCAAATATGGAATCATTAAAATGTGTGCTCTGTATTTAGAAGAATCCCAACGAAAAAATGAAAAAACCATTTATAAAATCCATCAGTGACAGTTTATATCAGTGACGAAATATCGAGCACTTTGAAGAATCAAGTAATTAGGTATCGAAACTTTTGAGAATCGGGTACCTTTTTTGCTAGTTTTTATTTTTAACCACTATTCACCTCTGGTTGTACTATTTCACTGCGATCCCATGATTTTAAGGTTAATTATAACTAAAAAAAATGGTAAGGATTTTCCCATTATTGTTGCCAGCCAAGCTGTAGCTAATATTCAAATACACTGCCTTTTAAGGAGTATCAGAAACTGCTTATCATTTTTTAGTTATTGGCATATATCCGAAAAATAAGCACACAATTTGACCTGAAGGAACTCAAATCCCCTCCTGAGATGTTTTTCCGACATAGATTCTGCTAAACAAAAACGAAAAAATTAGCACTCGATTAGACCCTATGTACTAGAGTGGATCGAAAAAAAAAGTTGTCAAGTCCGCACCTCATATGAAAGCTTGCCTCGAGATGATTTCACAACACAAAAACTTTAAAGTGCTGTAACTTTTTTGTTTTTAGATGAATCTTATCACTTCAAGTGGTAAAAAAATATTTTTGGGGGTAAGTATGTAAAAAAAAGTAGTTGTATCATTTCATCCTGAAGACGGGGTCAAAGGTCATTGACCAAATACCAAAGTTATACCTTTCAAACGATTTTGGCTGTTTTTAGGGCGTGGCAGGGGCAACATTTTTTAGTGTCCTGAAATCCTCTCGAGGCAAGCTTTCATATAAAAGGCGGACTTTTACATTTTTTTTTTGTATGGGCACCGATCCACCTTACTATGTACTAAGGGATTTTCTTCTTTCTTTTTACTTCTTTTAATGTCAAAACAGCACATGAAGGGCCTGGGCCGAACTTCTCGCTCGCCTTTCTAGTCACGTTGAGCGTGTTTATATTTGTACATGAAGAAAGCTTTTCTTACGCAATTTTTACTCTTGTAGGTTTGACATTACCTGTCCAGACATGGTCCCATTTAGAAAAATTTTTATTATTGCCCAATTATGATTTTTGGCTGTACCGAGTTTCAAACCCAGACACTCTGCGTACCAGTCCAGCACACTACTAACTACGCCACGGTGACTAAGGGACCTTCTTTAGGCGTTTCCCGACATGGAAATTGCTAAAATGTTTGTGTATTAGAATAAAAGTTTATAATTTTGCTGAAAACAGCTAGAGGAAATTCCTTATCGTTTTTTTTTTAGAAGTAGAGAGTTGAGTACTATTCAGAATTGCGTTTTTTTTTTTGAGAAAATCGGAATTTTTTTTGTTTGTTCTGTTTTATTGGATTGAATTAAATTTACAATAGTAGAATTAAGATAAAAAAAAACATAGAATGTATAAAGCTGACTGTCAATAAATAATAAAAGTATCGAAACGAATTGAATCGAGTGAGTAATGAGTACAAGTATCGATACGATACTGACTGCATTTCACAATAAACAAAAGTCACCGATAGTCTAGTGGGGCTAGCTTGCTAGACTTTCACCCGGAAGCTTGCGAGTTCAATTCCTGTTTTGGTCTGGTTGTTCATTCATACCCATATTAATCTAATAATCCTACCGATATGAAGTGAATGAGAATTATAGGAAAGTGTACATGTACTCATCCACCGCTTAAGTAGACAATGGCAAAAACCAAAACTGCCACCCCGCTATTCGAAACGGGCGTTAAATAGTTAGTCAAACCATGTGGTATCACAGTAGACCATACTGGCTCCTTGTGTCCTTGGATAGTTGTTTAACGTAAGCTAGCCTAAGATCTAAAAACTTGTATAAAATATTTCTGTGGTAAAAAACAATAACAGCCTAAGTAGAGTTAAGATCGAAATTTTTTTGCTATAAATATCCTAATGGTTAGAATATTAAAATAATTTTTAGAATTATATATAATTTGAAGGATGATGTTTTATCTGAATATAGTGTTTTCTGAAATTGTGTCAGTTTTTAAGATTTTTACATTCAAAGCTATCAAACTCGCCCAATAGCTATTATTACTTTTTACCACATATTTATTAACATATCTGTGGCCTCAAGAAATAACAGCTAAACTCGACTTTGGGTAAATAAAAACTTATTGCACATTTTTTATTATAAGTGTGCTTATCAATATAGGATTATTTAAATCCTGAAGGACTAAGAATTTTGCGAATAAACAAAAATAAATAAATAAGTCTCAAAATGTTGAGAGTTCTTGAAAAATATTTCCGATGTATCAATTCTCACAGTTTTTTTTTTATCAATTAAACTCCAATAATTATTTAAGAACTTGGTATTTATAATGGAAAATATGCTAAAAGTTTTTATATTTAATAACTCGAGTTTAGCTGTTATTCCTTGTGGCCAGAGATATGTAGGGTGATAGTTTTCTTGTAGTTACATCCGGCAATGATGCAACGTTTCGCTTCTAATCAATAATATTAAATTACTTTATTCCAGTGCTACATACTTATTTCTATAGCAATTTCCTATGAAAATGTAGATATTTAGAAAAATACGAGTATAGGAGTATGCGAAGTAGGTGTGAGAAAATTTTTAAAATTACCAAACAGCAGGTAGAAGCAAATTGGATATATAGGTACTTACAAATAAATATACTCGTATGTATAAAATATTTTAGCAATAACAGCAACAACCATTAAGAGCATCCCTAATTGGTATTAAAAGTGAATGCGCATTTTATGCTCTGACGTATTTGTAGCTCTAAAACGACCTACAAATACAACACAAAAAGTGTTTACACCACCACAACGAATTGTAAAGAAATGCGCATTAAATACGCGTTGGTGTATCCTTCGTGCATCCTTTTCCACAATCACAATTTCAGTTTCATATCTCTTGATGCCACCGACCAAACAACACGCAAAGAGAAAACGTTAAACCTGTGCGTAGTTAGTTTTCAATTTCGCAAGCCTTTCATTAATCTTGTTAGCTAAATGCCAATAAATTTATTGAAACGGAAGTAAATTCATTTTGTCATTTTCCTTGGGTATTATTATTAGTATTTTTCTCTCTTGTACATTAAAAAGCCGAAAAAGCGAAAGGATTTCCGTAATGCAATCCTTTTTCCTTTTCATTTTCCGCTGAATGGTGTAAAAGGATTTAGATTTTCGCTTTTGCTACTTCTGATAATATGTGAAAGGATTTACTTTTCGTTGCGTTATTGATGTGAAAGTGAAATTTTCTATCAAACTGCAACAGCATTTTTCTTTTTCCTTTGAAGGATTTTCTTTTTATTGCGCAGCAGGATATTGTGAAGAAACCGAAATGCACATTGCACAAATATCCTTTTCATTCAATTTTTAATTGTGTAATAATCCGTTATTTGTTGAGAATACATGCATACACAAATACATACACACACACTACGTTGATGCGAAATAAAGAAAACACTAAGTGGAAATTGCATTGCAATTATTGAATTCATATGTGTGCTTTATATTATACATTTATTATTTATACGTGATTGAAAGCAACAAGTTTTAGCTATCAATAATATCAAATACTAAATCGAAGTCAAGTTCTTTGTATCACTCAACCTTAGACCATGTTCACATTAGCCTCAGAGCGCCGACTCATTTTGACAAGAGTCCACTCTCTCATGTTCGTACTAAAATGTACACCTCCTGAACACCTCCTGAACACCTAATTTTTTACGCTTGCCAGCTCTTTTGCGGAGCACAAATATTGACTGCTGGAGAAAATTAAGTAATGAGTGATAGTGAAGAAGTTCCTATTACTCATTTTTATAAGTTTCGTTAATTTTTTTTATCATTCCAAATATAGTTTTGTATGGTTAAATTATTTTTTTCCAGCTGATTGAAATGTCAACAAATATCGAAATAAGTCGAGAAATTTTTAACAAAATAAAAACTCCCGCTTCGCGTATCTTTTCTTCTCTCCACTTCTCCCTTTGGCGGTTTTGTCGGTTCGGTGAGGCTAATGTGAACAGGGTGCTATATATTTGCTTCATTATCTATGAAGTATCCTATGAAAATATTTATTAAACAAATTTATTTTATATTTACAAAAGTTTTTAATTATTTATTTTTATTTAACCATAATTAATGAACAATATATCAACAACAACTTCAAGCCACGCGCGGCTCCAGAACAATTTTGAAACCATTTTCCAATTTCAAAATAATATCCGCTTGTAACTTAAAATCAGACTCTTTCATATGCGAATTCACACTAAACTTACGCAATAAAGTTGAGAGTAAAACTTTCAACATTAACATGGCATATTTGCGACCTAGTAAAATGATACAAAGAAACAATAGATTAAAAATTATTTCAAAGAGAGTAGTTTAGGATGAATTAAATTGGCTTTCTTATTAAAGTTGACATAATCTAACCAATCAGATGTTTGCAATCTTACGCAGAGAGAATCACAAAGAATATCCCACGCTTTGTTTTCACTTGGCCAATCATAGTCGTTGGTTTTAAATAAATGAGAGTATAAGACTCTCAGCATGGTGCAGTAGAAATATTCATCAAAGATAGGTTTAGATCACTGTATGGCAGTGATCTAAGCGCTTTGCAAATGGTTCAATAAAAACAAAATACAAATTTGTATACACACCCACACAACTTCTTGGGCCCGCACTAAATGGTATATAACTGTAGTAGTGACGTTTCGATATTTTCTCTGGTAAAAAGTTATCAGGATTGAAATTATATGGATCTGCATAGATATCAGCGCGCCGATGTACAGCAAATTGTCCCACTACCACCGTAGTACCCTTGGGGATAGTATATGGGCCCGATGCCAACTTAACATCTTCATTCACTTTACGCGCTATAATCGGTACCGGTGGATATAAACGTAGTGTTTCTTTGATAACACGCTCCAAATAATTCATTTGTAAAGTATCACTGAAAGAGCAGACACGTTGCATGTCATCACCAAATATATGTTGCTGCTCTTCGTAGACTTTTGCCTGTACATCCTTGTGAATGCCCAGCAGGCAAAGTACAAAACTCGAGGCAGCGGATGTGGTATCGTGACCCTGTTTTGGTAAGGAGGAGAAAAATATTTTCGATTTCCGTTTATAATAATTAGTTACATCAGTTTTGATTTTAACTTACTTCAAACATTATTGTATTAACCTCATCCATAACATCCTTTTCATTCCATTCAATATCAGGGTTCTTTGTCATTTCTACCATAGCATCTAGCAATGCTAAACGACGTTTAGCACCTGTATGTGTGTGTGTGAGTGAGAGTGTATGTAAAAACGTTCCAATTAGTAAATTAGTGATGCTTGAGTTCGAAGAACATATCAATTTTTCTCACATTTGACTGCAATCAATCAAACTACTCACCCAAATTACTCTCGTCAATATCATCCAAATCATCGCGGAGTCCTTCCTTCCTTTTAGCTCCAGCATCACCAATAACTTCTTGCTGCTCATCTAGAACGCCATCTGTTTCGAAATTGAAATTTTCACGCCGCTCAGCAATAACGCGTCGCGTTAACGACAGTATTACATTCATTAGGCGATCACCTTTTTCGCGCAATTTCGTCATTTTATATAACGCATCCAAACGATAATGCAGGTTTATTTGACGTTTGTGTATAATATCACACATATCGATGACCGCCTGTGCGTATTCAGAACATTTATTGCCCGGCGGTAAGTTCCGTACACCCATTGCGGTGGTCAGCAGTATCTCCACCGTAGTCTGGCTCATGTGCTCGTGCACATCGAACTCTCGGCCAACATATTGCTGCAACTTTTCCACCACACGCTCTGAATGTCTGGCAAAAGTTGGCATAAAACTTTTCAATATACTTTGATGGAAGGTGGGAGCAATCATTTTACGATGATGCCGCCAATGATCTCCCTTACTGATGAGTAAACCATCACCGAACCATGGCTTGAAGTAACGATACTCATCGGATTTTTCCAGATGTTCTTGACTATTCAAAATAATTTCAACATCGGCTGGATTCGTGAGGAAGACAATACGAAAGCTTCCCAGCCAACCGCATACCGTTTCACCGTGACGATGCAAATACAATAAACCTTTATTCATCACTTCCGAATTTGAAAGACCAGCGACGAGATGCGCATTACCGATTATTGGCAGCCGTGGTGGCCCGGGCATATTTTTCAATTGCTTATATGCCACAGTATTGCGAAACCATATCTCGTATAGGATTATTACGATTATTGTGCCGCAGAGCCCTGTGCACACGGGACTCGGAAATATTCTCTCTTGCTGTGAATTGTGTAGATCCATTTTTGTCCTGATGTCGTCCGACGATTTTACTTTTCTGCAAGCGCTTTCTCGTTGTTACACTTTGTGCTAGTCAATTACAACTAGTCAGAAATTTTGCATTTACATTAACTTTTTTGCACTTTTAAAAGTTGCACCATTTTGCCATACAAATTTATGTTAATTAGAAAGTTATAATTGAACTTCTCAGGTACTCTATGCGACAATGTATAATACATATGCAGACATTCGTAGGTACCTACATATACGAGTACTCGTACTTATATAGACACGGAGCAACATTATAAAGACGTACTTGGTGCATTTTGTTATTGTTGCATTTTTGAAGTTGTCATGACACAAATAAAGCAGAACTACGCTGTTTTAATTGATATGAAATTTTACAATCAATTAAAAGTGTTTTAAAGAATTTCAATTAGAAAGTGCCTTCAATTGTTTATTTCTTAAAAAAAAAAACATGGGGTACAAAGTGTTTTGAAGCCTTTCCGAAGAAAAAGCTAATTTAATCTCTAGTTAAAGCATGATGTCACCAGGCACTACTAAAAAGATGTACCATATAGCCTCAACCCTATTCAAGAAATTACAGGTGATTTAACTGATGGCGTTTCTGCTTCGGAAATGAATGCCTCAGGATTTCTTCTAAATTGTCTACCTATACCCAATTTATTGTGGTCTTAATTCGGTACTAGGATTAGACTAATGATGGTTGCGCTTACAAATCGGTATTAGTAGAATGTGTGAGTGATTAGAGAATGAGCTCGCCACGATTGCTTCTACTGTATTTGCTGTTATTGTTTAATTTAGTGTTTAAATTTGTTCACTGGAGATGTGTGAAATTAATTACTATCAATTTCTTGGCAATGCTTGCTTGATCAACTTCGCAAACGGAAAATTTCTAGAATTTATTTTTTGAAATATTTTGTCTTCATTATTTATAAAATGCACTATAAATGATATTTTTTAAACTAATTCATTTTTGTTAATGTTTTTGTAATAATTAATTTTGTGTGCTATTGAACTTCATGACATTGTTTTTTGTAAAATTCATTCTATTTGTTCAGTTTTATACTTAAATCAGCTTTTATAATTCAGCTTTCTGTCAATAACCGACCCAATGACTTATATTACAATGGCATGGCGTTGCCATAAGTTCCATCATAATCATTTGAAGAGTGCTGTGAGTTCATCTAAATCTATTATGTTGCCGCCATGCGTTGCACCTTAGAATAAATTTAATCTCCATTTTCTGCTCGTTATTATAAATAAGTACATTAATATATTTTGACGGAGTTCCCAACAGCTCCTTCAATTTGTCTTCTAAGAAACAAATTTTACTGATATATTTAGACCACTCAACCTTTTAAAAACTTTTTAAATTTCAGGGACAGTAATTATCGAACTAGACGACCTCGATAGTCTAGTGGGTAGCGTACTTGACTCTCATTCGAGTGGCACGAGTTTGATTACCGTCTTAGTCTGGTGGTTAATTCTCATTCATAACCTTGGTACATTCCTACTGACATGAAGTGTATGAGAATTATAAGAAAGTGTACACTTTACAAAGATTTTGGTAGGAAAGGATAAAACCACCTAGTGATCATAAATTGACACGCCGCCGTTCGGTTCGGAACCGCGTTAAACTGTAGGGGTCCAACCATGTGGCATCACAACGGGCATTTCTGACCTAAGTTTGTCCTCTGGACAAACACCCAACCAACCAATCAAGTATCGAGCTATATAAACACATATGTACATATAAGTATGTAAAATGAAGTGAAAAAGTTTGCACGATTTTGTAGACCATTAAAATTATTAATATTCTCTCTCATTGTGACTATTTTCAGTCCCTCTCTTTTCACCGACTTATACCATATAAATATCAAATCGTAAAACTTTTAATAGAAAGACGATATTAAGTCGATTTTTGGAGTTCAGTTTTCAGGACAATTGAGAATGGAAGCATTTTGCGATTGCTTCTGTCTACTTTAAATACGACTAAATCCTACTTCTAGTGATATTTGCTGAATTGTTGCACTATTATGAAAGGATGAATTTGAGGCTTCTATTATGTTCCGATGCTAATACAAAGCACGTTATCTGGGGCAGCAGGAAGTGCAACGCAAGAAGGACTTATCGTCTCAACTACATAATTTCTTCTGTGTTGAACTTACTTACACAACGTCCGCTTTGTAGCATCTACTAGACAGAAAGTTATTGGCCGAACTCTTTCTAATGAAATGACAGTGCAGCCAATTGCAAACTGGAAGGTCTTTAGTGACGACTCTCTATCAGACCACAGATGTACCGAAATTCAATATATTCAAAGTAAATATTTTATCTTCGAAATCCGAAAACAAGTGGCTTAGTTAAGCTGTGGAACAAGTGAGGTGTGGAAGCAGTGGTTGAAAATCTCACCTCTGCTTCGAGCGTGCTTGACCCACTCACCAGCCTCTTGGTAAGATTCAAATTAAATGACAAATATCGTAGGCTATGAGGCAGCAACTTCTTTCAAAAATAATAATGCTTATAACCTTTTACTACGGGCTCAGTAGGCAATTGAGAAGTAGAGCCCTCTCTTGAGGGGCTATAAGTCCCTCATCCTTCCCGTCCTAATATATGGCTCAGGGACGTGGACATTGACCATCAATGATGAGAGGCTGTTAGGAGCGTTCGAGAGGAAGATACTCCGTAAGATCTACGGTCCAGTATGCGTGGACTACGTGTATCGAATAAGATGGAACGATGAGCTGTATGAGCTGTACGCCGACACTGACATAGTCAAGCGTATAAAACTCTAGCGGCTTCGCTGCCTGGGTCATGTTGAGCGAATGGAAGAAAGCGCTCCGGCTAGAAGGGTGTTTTATTCGAACCACGGTGGAGGAACACGCAGAAGGGGACGTCCTAATCTCCGTTGGAAAGACCAGGTGCAGGACAACCTAACTGCACTTGGCCTTATCAACTCGCTCCAGCGCGCGCATAGCAGAAGTGACTGGCGGAGCTTTGTGGAGGGGGCCAAGAGCGATCATCGGTTGTAGCGCCAGCTAAGTAAGTAAGTATAACCTTTTAAACTTTGTCTAGTTTTGTGTTTGAATCTTCAAATGAATTTTTATCTAATTTTTTGCATGACTTTTTGTTTGACTTTTGCTGGATTTTTCATTGAGTGTTTGGTAACCTTCTGGTAAGTTTGGGTTTGCTATCACAGTTTGCGAGTAAAATCAAAGCAAAGATATGGAGAGCTTAAACTTCTCCTCTCCAATTACATTCAATATAAAAAAGGACTAAAATATCCGTTGGCTATGGAGTACTTAAAAGAATGTAATAGTATAGAAGCGGAGTTCACTCTTTGTTGTAAATGATCTTGTATCAGTGTAAACGCAACATATTTCTGCTATCACAACAACAAATATATGTATATAATATGCCGTTATATGATACAAGATCATTTAGGAAATCTTTAAGCCGCGAATGATACAAGCTGATTGTGTTTGCAATTTCGAAATTTTCAGTCTCAAGCTCTTAGACAATTTGAAGCCTAGCTCGAACCACCTCGTGATCGTATGATAACACCGACTTGATTTGAATACAAAGACATTTTAAATACTAAACTAACAGAAAGAAAACCGTTAAAGTTCCACCAGAATTCGGTTTAAATATCTTTTGGAAGTGAGATACTATGGAATAATACTTAGTTCGAAATGTACTTTAAAGCAACATTCATTAATGGCTGAGTATCTATAAAAATGATGAAAGATGAACACAATTAGTTAGCAGTTTTCAACTGTGTATGCTCTTTATTTTTTTTACATTTTTGTTATATATATTTTTTGATTTTCCACATGTCTGTATTACCTAAATCTACAAAGTGTTTGCAATAATTACAGAAATAATTTTATCAAAACCCAACAAAAGAAAATCTTCCTCTAATTTTCATAACGACGAGATGACATAATTTTTTTTTTTTTTTTGTTTTTTTTAGATCACAATTATTTAGTTTGTTTGTTTGAATAGCTTTGATGCAGATTCAACATAAGTGCATTTATATTCATATTTTCCTAAAATCAACCATTTTCGATCACATTTGAGAGTTGACGCGCTGCTGCTTATGTACGTTAAAAAGGATTATTTTAAAAAATTATATATTTTGGTTACTGTATGTAGATATGTTGAATTGTCAAGAAAATGGCAACAAAAAAATCAAAAACTTCATCCATCCAAATCATTTACGCAACAGTTTGTGCGCGTGGCTCCAGCACGATATTGAAACCGTTCTCCAATTTCAAAATGATATCAGCCTGCAATTTGAAGTCGGACTCCTTCTCGTTGGAGTGAACTGCGTAGTTACGAATGATGGTCGAGAGAAGGACCTTCAGCTTCAACATGGCATATTTACGGCCGACACAACTTCTTGGGCCCGCACTAAATGGAATGAAACTGTAGTAGTGACGATGTGCCATGCGTTCGGGAAGGAAATTGTCGGGATCGAATTGGTCGGGGTTGGGATAGATATCGGGGCGACGATGTACACGGTATTGCAGTACAACAACGGTGGTGCCCTTGGGTACGGTATATGGGCCGGAAGCCAATTTGACATCGCTATCAAGGCGACGAGCAATCAATGGTACTGGTGGATACATACGTAGGGTCTCCATAATGACGCGTTCCAAATATTTCATTTCCATGGTATCGGCAAAGGTGCAATCGCGTTGCATGTTATCACCGAAAATGGCCTTCTGTTCGGCATAGACCTTGGCTTGGATATCCTTGTGGATGCCGAGCATGCAGAGAGCAAAGCTGGATCCAGCTGAGGTGGTATCGTGACCCTGTAAAGAAAGCGAAAAGGGCGAGAGAAGTATTAAATTTAGTGTTGATTTCAAAATAGAGCAGTCATGATATAGCAAAACTAATGGCAATAACACAGGAACAGAGAAGTGCAGTTCAATCGATTCATATGTGGCAAGTTTATATCGAGAGAAAATCTTTTGCTCTGACTAAAGAGCTTTAAATTTGTTTAGCTTTAACGCATTAGTGATTTAAATGCTTAAGCTTTCAATATCTTGCCCGAAAGAAGCTTTAAGCACTTTTGCTCATCACAGCTTTACATTTCCCCTGAATCAGCATTTAATAGCTTAACTGTTTACTTACTTCAAACATGATGGTGTTTACTTCATCCATAATATCCTTCTCATTCCATTCGACTTCGGGGTTCTTAGCCATCTCAACCATAGCATCCAACAAAGCCAAACGACGTTTGGCACCTAGATAAAACACATTGTTAGGAACTTCATGTCCTTCTCGGTTACTCCCTCTTCTTCCCAACTTACCAACATCATTCTCATCGATATCATCCAAATCATCACGCAGTCCGCTAACGTTCTTAGCTTGTGCGGATTTCTGCTTCGATGGCTCTTCGATCTCCTCAACAATAGTATGTGCATCGGGGCTATAGTTGTGCTTCCTATCAGTGACCACCTTCTTGGTCATGCCCAAGATGATATTCATCATCTTATCACCCTTCTCGCGCAACTTAGTCATATTGTAAATAGAATCCAAACGATACACAATTTTAACCTGACGCTTGTGAATGATATCACACATATCAACAACAGCCTGTGCATATTCGAAACTCTTATTGCCATCGGGAATCTTCTTTACGCCCATAGCAGTACTCAGAAGAATTTCCACCGTCGTCTGTGACATATAATCGTGAACGTCGAATGACTTGCCAACTTCCTTGCGCATACGGTCGACAACATTTTTGGAATGCGTTACAAAAGTGGGCACGAAACTCTTCAGGATGCTCTGATGGAAGGTGGGTGCAATCATTTTGCGATGGTGACGCCAGTGATTGCCATTGCTGATGAGCAGACCATCTCCGAACCAGGGCTTGAAGTAGCGATACTCCTCGGCCTTCTGCAAATGATTGTTGCTGCTCAGGATAATTTCAATATCATCGGGATTTGTTAGGAAAACTAATAGAACATGCCCCAACCAGGCGCGCAATGTTTCACCATATTTGTTCAGGTACGTATTGCCACGGCTTAAGATTTCTGAAAATATGAGGAAAACAACATAACAAAAACATCATTAGTCAAAGTCTAGTTACATTAGTTTTATAGTTCTTGACTCAAAAATAAGAAACAAAACCCACCAGCATTTGTCAAGCCAGCGACCAAATGTGCATTACCCAAAACGGGCAATTGTGGTGGACTAGGAATATTTTTAGTCATTCGGAATTCGCGCGTATTGCGATGCCAGTACTCGTAAAGAGCAATGGCGACCATTGTTCCAATCAAACCGGTCCACAAAGGATTGAATCCGGATGCATTGGTCGCTTGTTGCAGCGTCTCCTGCACCGTTTCCACCGACATGTTTGTCAAGTTTTCTTCGTTATCCCTTTGTTGATGCTTAGCGATAATCCTTCGTGTCGCTGCTATATGAAATTTATGATTTCGATATAGCTATAGTTTTGATATTTTCGATTCTTTCTTTATTCGAGTATTTCAAAACTTGCGTTCCGAAACGCCGCACTTTCTAAACTGGCATGAACTATGCCGTGCTTAGCAATTTTATTGTTTCACAAATGAGGTGTTTTTTTCCATTCAACAACAACACAAAGCTCGACGGTAAAGTCAATTAATTCATTTACTTTTGAAATTAATTCATTCTTTTCTTATTCCGTCCGTTGCTGTTGTATTGTGCTTCTTTACTTTGCATGATTTTACATTTACAGTGATTTACATTTTTATATAATTATTTGAGTAACTATAGCGGATATTTGGGTTAAATTACTAGAATTGAACTTAGAGTCTTAGGATTCTTAGGTAGGTAAGTTTAAAGAAGAGTATATTTAAATGTACATATATGTATAAATATGCATTGTATACCATATACGAGTACATTCATACATATGTAGTACTTATGTACTGAAATTCATTATATAGTACATATGTACCTATATACTAGTCAGTACTTACCTACGTGTTGGCAGTCATTTCACAATGCACTTTAGTACCTGTATTCAAAATAAAATGCATTTTGTATTTTCACTTATGCGTTGCATTTATGTTAATTGTATCTCCGAAGCGACCTCTAATTTGTCATTTGAGTACGTTTTTAAAATTGTATTATATGGTATTTCTTTAATACTACATATTATACTCATATTTAAATTTAGGAATATGACTTCTCGCATATTTATCGTACCGTTTTTCGGCTTTGTTTTAATATTATTTTTTTTTTGTTTTTTTGAAAGAGTACATAAACTTGAATTGAATACTTTTATTTACCATATTTTATTTTTACACATATATGTATGTTATGGAAAGCGAAAATCATTTGTTAGTTCCGATTAGGCTGAGAGTTACACATCGATTTGACCAATTGTGATTTACATAAACGATGCTAGAAATTTAATTATAAATCGGCGGTACAATTCAAGAGTCTCACGCTAATGAAAAAACTTCTGAAAATATTCTTTGACATAAGTTCTGACTTCGAAATCTAAAATACGAAGTTCTATTAATCAATCCTGCATTAACAGTTTTTGAAGTTTAGTTCTTTTTATATTAAGATGGTTCAAAATATTCGTTCTGGAGCCTAAGTTTATTAGCACTTTTCGTACCGATAATGCGTTAATGAATCAGAAAAATTGTGTTTGCAGCTTTTTAGGATTATTTTTGTGTATATGTAAGTAATAGTTTAATCTAATGTTTTTTAATATTTTAGTTCTTTTTTTTTTTTTTTTTAAAATATATTAACATATAAGTTAAACCCTTTATCTCTCAAAATCCGATTTGTCAAAGATATGTGAAGAATTCAGGATGATTTTTTCAATAGTGTATGTTTAGTAAAGAAAAACACGGTACTGAGATTATTGAAGTCAAACTACCTTAAGTGTCGTACAACAAAGTGATCGTCGTAAAGTAGTTGGTAGTGCCCTGGACTTTGTAGCATCTCTTGGCAGGTAATGTAGCATCTCTTGGCAGGCAATGACAAACCTACAAGCATGAAAATTACCTAAGAAAGACTTTCCACTACGATGTTCGGATTCGGCATAAAACTTTAGCTCCCTTCCATTCATGTACAAATGTACATGAGATGGAAAGAAATGGCGAAAAACTCGGCTTAGACCCTCTATGGGCTGTTTTGCCATTAAACGAAAGAAAAGAACACAAAATTGTGTGCGTCAGTGGGACACCCTACAGAAGTTCACTTCTTCAGAATGTTTGCCTTTTAGATTTTCAGGCTAATCTTGTAAAGCCAGAATCTATCGCAGATATTACAGGCGTGGCCGAAGGAATTTTTAACGATGTGCTGATTTATGCAAACGATAAGCCTTGTATAGTTCAGTTTGATGATTCTCTGATCCCAGATGTGCTACATCTGCATTACCTTCATTTTGATGCATGCAACGCCTTCTTCAAAATCATCATCTCAATCAAAATATTCATGCTCAAAGCATGCGAATTTATTTGCTACACATCATTATATGTAATTATAATCTTACCTTCATCATGAGAATTTGGCCACCTCAATGACTGCCTGGTGCTGTATAATCTAAGGACCTTTGTCGGGACTCAACGAGTTGCTTGAGAAGTCTACACTCTCGCGATCTCTCGGTGCTGATTTTTGTTTTTTTTTTCATAATAGCAGAATCTGTATTTTGTTCCTTAATTTTTCGACGAAATGTACACTTTCGCTGTTTCTCAGCTTCAGTTTTTCGCCATTTCTTTGTGCTTCGCTTTTGTTCTTTTTTTTAGTCTCTACTCGCTCATTCTTTTGACTCTAGAAATTTCTAACGATTTTTGTTTGAAATGTCAAATTTTACTAGAAACTGATGGGCTATCAATCGTGGGGGCTACCAGTCGAGTATGATTCATACTCAGCGCCCTCTATCAATCGAGTTTTATTCATACTCGCGGATACATGTGGATGCATATGTGCTGTGCATAATTAACTTTTTTCATACTTGAAACGATTTCACAGAAGTATGCAATCTTAAAAATGCTTCTCGGTGCGGATAGAGTGAATCGAAAATTCCATTAAGAAATTCTGTGTACCATCTAAAGTAGACTAGACCTCACTCTATATCACTCACTCTGTGCATGTACCTAAGTGTGTATAGAGACACTATTAGAATTCGTGAAAAGGTGCAAAAGATGCAAAGACGATTCACTTATGTTGTGTGTAGCAGCTACACTTTTTAGTATTGTGATTTCGATATGTTTCAGATTTTCTTAAATTTTCTAGAAACTCAATCATTTTACTTTAAAATCACCTATCACTGTGGTATGAATTGATTCTTCTTGGTTGACAACAAGCAATTTGAATACAAATTAGTTGAGGTCGAGTTTAATTTTTTGTTTTCAATCGATATAACATAGATTTATCGAATTACTTATACTATACTACAAAAATTTCCGATTATAAACAAATCGCTAGATCATGACTCACAATAAACTCATATTTAAACTAGAAGATCCGCTACAGGATCACTGACATACTAACATTGACTAGGACATGAACTACTGCTTTTAATTCCGACTTCAATGCTGTGTAATAACAAATTGGCCTCTGCGTAAGTCTAAAATATCTTATGCTATTCATAAAAGATTAGACGCTTTAACACTGTTTGACTAGGTTCCTGATTTGCTTTTCTGGCAACTCGCACAAAAAGATTCATTGCCACACAGTTAATAAATACTCCTAATCTCATCACTTACTTTCCTCGACTGAAAATTTAATACGAATACTGTTTTTGATAAGATTGTAGAAATTATTATTTTATTTTCTGAAAATCTTATCAAACATTTTTAAAGAAAGTTAGGAACTTCACATTTTTGTTTTGAAAAATTAAAGTTAAATAAATTTTGGTACAAATAAAAATCAACTCGAGCAAAAATGGAAACTAAGTAGTCAATGGCACACAACAAGATAAAATAATGTTAAAATAAGTATTTGAATTCTGTTGGTGAAATTCTCAAGTATCTATTACATACCATACATAAATATGTATGTACTGCTGCTTACAAAACATAAAATAAATAAATAAACATCACTTTATTTGAGATCTTAACTAATGTGCCGCCAATAAAGTGACATAAAACAAAAGGAATCATGTACAAGAGTATTTTTCTTAACAAGTATGGTAGTAGTTAAGTATGTATGTATGTATGGTATTAAAACGCTCAAATGTCAAACGAATCATTTAAGATATGACTTCCGGGATAGCACGCGCAAGTGAAGCAGAGCAGCAGTAGCAAGTCTTTAGGCAACTTTAAATCTTAAAATTCGAAATCTAATGATATTGAATTAAGCCATCAAAGCAAAAAAATAAAACTACGAGTAGCTATGGCATATTTATACACTTTACAGACAAAAGTGATTCTATATATGGCAGAGCTGAAGCATGGAAAGGAAAAGCACTTGAGCATTGGGGAAAAAATGAGAAGCGAAACGAAAGCGTTGCGCATGTGCGCGCACTCTTACGGAAAGTGAAAACAATAAGAGACGATGACGATTAGGATGAGGACGAGGACGAGCAGATTGAGGAGTACTATGCAGAAGACTCACTTATTTTTAAATGAATAAATGAAATCGAGAGGAATATCCTTCCGGCGGCTACATACAATTTGGCATTTGAATGGCTCAGAAAAAAGAAAACGGAAAACAAAGTGAAAACAAAGCAATGCAGGATATGCGCGCTGAACAAGTGTTTCTTGATTCTTTCGTTATTTCTTTCTTGCCTTTATCATGTATTTATAATTATAATTTTACTTTTGTGTGCTGAATTTGAATTCAAACGAGAAGGCGAAACAAAAAGCATACTCCCCTCTGAAGTATGTAAATAAAAAAAATGCCAAATTTAAAGAAAATAAATATTATTTACATTATTTATTTATGATTTCTTTATGGCTTACGAGCAAACACTTGCCCTAGCTCGTTCTTCTTATCTACCTATGTACATATGGACCTTCATTGAAATTTAAATTTTAAATTCAATATACGAGCATTCTCAAGCAACTGAAACCGGAAGTGGGTGATTTCTTTTTTGCTTAGTACATTCTTATGTTTGTGATTTCCTTTATGGTATGTTTCTTTTGTTTTCTTTTATTGTGGTTTTTATTTTCATTTCAATATATTTTTGTTTTATTATGCTACTACAGAAGTACATACATATATCAATTTACGCGAAGCAGCATTTTGCATACTCGTACACACTCTGTACCGTACTGTTTTTGTTAATTTAAAACATCTCAGTGCGACTGCGCCCTCACAATCTTGACACACACACACGCGTACAGCGAGACATGTCACCGCATTGTAATGAGCAGAAAAGTCTGTATGTTCTTTTCATATTCCTACAGACAGCCTCAAAGTCTCAAGTGTGTGTACCTAACAATTTAAATTACGAACTTTATTCATTTGGGAATCTACGTTTTGTGCGAATTGTGCGCTTTGTGAAAAGAAGCACCTGAACATACATCAAAATCAATATGTTTTATTGTAAGGATATGTGTGTGTGTAAAGGACATTTGCATGCATTTTCCCGTGTGTTTGACTTAGGTAAATTATTCTCTATTCTGGTTATTAGCGCGTGGCTGAAGTGTGTTTTAATTTCAGTACTTCAAGGATTAATTAGAAATTCATATTGTAAAAGATGATGAAATTACGTATGGCATAGTTTTAGGCGACTCAATTCTTTGTGTCTTACGTTAATTGCTGTTACTAGTGGCAAATGATAATTCAGTGGTAATTCAGTGGTCACAAGTCACAACCGCCAAAGTTAATTTTCCAATTTTTTCAAGAGAGCAGTTTAAATTTTCAAATCCTCAGTGCAAATCAGGAGTCGGCTATTAGGTTCTGGATGGATACATAATTTGCTGTCCTAAAAAAGATACAAACATAAAAAAATTATAGCAAATAGATTTAGACACGCTGAACACGATGGCACAAAATTCTAAAAAAAAATTTTGTCCTGATTCGAGTTAGACCATTACATATGCTTGTCACGAAAGTAGAATATAGTATAGGCAAGTTCCAGCAAATTTATATTATTAGTATTATTATTATTTTAAGTTTGAGTTAAATGAATTAATGGAACCTATACATAGTGAAGAAAAATATGTTTAATTTGTATTTTTGTAATATTTGGAATGCAGCCTAAAGACAATCTGTATTTATAGCACAAGAAACTACGCTACAAGCAAATAAATCTGCAACTAACTGTAAAGAAATTCGTAGTTACAATTGCACGAACAATCTTTAAGCTAATAGTAACTAGGATGTAATAGTTAATGTTCAGCTTCTTTCGTCTTTATTTTGAGGTATGTACATAAAAAAAACCCCAAAAATTTACTCTTAGCATCTACTATTAGTAACACAAATCTTGCTGCATACTTATAGGCCGCTCATAAAATAATACTGAATAATTCCATATCAAATCATTCCTTGAATACTTAACTCAATTAAATTACTTTATTCAAATCGTTTTACAAAGTACATATGCACACACAAGTAGAAATTGCATTTAAATATTGATGAATAATGTTCGTTGGTTTTCTCACTAGATAAATTATGTTCAACATAACGTGAACTTTCGTAATATTAAATATGACAGGTATAAAAGTAACATTATTTAAATATGAATCCAACTCTTTATGTATGTATGTATTATAAAGATATAATGAAAGTTTGCTCTGACATTAAAATGAATAACTTTTAGTAATTTTTCGTTGTCTTGTTTTACTTTATGAGAATGACACATAAATTAATAGGAAACGTGCCATAATAAATTGGTAAAATTCAAAATATTAACGTACATGCATAAATACGCATAGTATTTATACAGCAATGAAGAGTATACAACAATCAGAAATATTGAATTGCTAAAATTAAACTCCAACTCCAAGCAAAATTTACCATGAATATTATTTTTATATCATCAACAATCATTAAACATTTCAAAACATTTTCTTTTTCACTGCTGTATAACGTTCCATATACACATCATAACCATCAAGATCAGTGAACTGTTTGTTATTAAATAGATTTCCATCCACAGAAAGATTAGAAAGTTTCGATTCCTTAAGAATACGCGGCGTAAACGCTGACGATTGTAAACAATTCTCTTCTAAACGTAATGTCTTCAATTTGGGGCATGCTGCAACTTCTTCGGACAGTGATGAAATTTGATTTTGATTCAAATTCAATTCGGTCACATAGAGATTGCCTACTTCTGCGGGTACAGCAGTTATTTTATTGCGTGATAAATCCAGCACATCTAAATGTTTCAGACCACACAGCATCACTGGGAATTCCTTGAGTTGATTGTTGCTTAAATTCACGGTTTTCAAATTATTGCAATTTGATAGTGTCTTGGGAAGTTTCACCAGGTAATTATCCATTACAAGTAACACCTCCAGCTTAGCCAATTCACCAATCACTTCTGGCAATTCGATTAACTTGTTGCCACTTAAATTGAGATGTTTAAGTAAAGTGAAACGGCTGAGCTCATTGGGAATGCGCTCGAAACGATTTTCCGAGAGGTCTGGAAAATAAGGAAGGCTTTAATGTAATTGCAATTGTTAGGGTGTGTATATAAAGATTTACCCAATGTCTTTAATACATTTGGATACGTTTTCAGTTGCGGCGGAAATTCCTGCAGACGTTGCAGTGAAATTTTCAACACTCCCGTTTTTTGTCCAGTCTCCAAATGTTGTTTTATTTGTTTGTTGCCCATTTGACTTTGCGGTTATTGCGTTATGAAGATGAAATTATATTTGTATTAAAATTTAATGTTAATTAAATACTAGCTACTCCCTTTTTGTTTTGGATACAACTGTAGCTGCTTGTTGACGGTCAGCTGATTGTTATTTGGAGTGTTGCCAGATGGGAAACGTTTTGTAGTGAGTAGTTTGAATTATATTAAATTGTCTCAGCTGGGCAAAAATTTCAGAGCCTAAAATTTATAAAAATTTAATTGTTAAGTGGACGTTTACACTCACGTAAGCAAGAAAGACTTTCCGATAGAGACAGGTCGAAAAGAAAGGTATTACGAAAGGGAAAGTACCTGTCTCGCGCCAGTGTAAACAGCCACTAGCAAATACAAAAAGAAGACCCAAGCAGCAATTAAAAGTTGAAAGGAAGATAGTTACTTTTGGAAATAAAAGAACACGAGTTGTCATGAAGACACGCGACAGAAATTAACCTTTTTTATTCGAACTGTGCCTTCACTCGTTCGTTTTTTTTATAGCTCGAGGTGTTCTTGTCCACCCTGCATCCGACTTTATCATAAAGTAATGGATTTTAGCTATGGAAATAGATAATACACAACTATAGTATGTACTAAACAAAACACAGAAAATATTTGTTATGTGTATATTGAAAAGAATCACAACTCAGAATAATGCACTTTATGTATCACAAGAGCGTTCAGCTATATTTAAATAGATGGCAACAACTAAAATCAAAACTCTTTAGTTGATTCTTAGGAAACATAAAAAGAGACATAACGGTGATTGTAAATCGAGAGAGAAGAAAGAAGAATAACAGTGTTTTACAGTCATTAAAGATGTGCAAGATGTGTGAAAATAAGCAAATTAAAAGGAAGCTCTCCCTAACAAATTACGTTTCGAATCGTACCTCGGGACCCTGATATTCGACAAAACTTATACGATGATTCAGAACCTGGTGTCTATTCAGTCCACATATGTACATATAACTTTATATATATACAAATACTACACTAAAAGTTTTAAAGTTATGGCCATATATTTACGTTCTGGCATTACTTTTCTTGTAGTCTAGACGCAATCCAACTGCCACACCGGTTTAGTTCGAGAAGCATTGTACATTTTTAGCTGCTGTCATTCGTCTTTGTCATTTTGATTGTGTTGGTTGGCATTTTGTTGATAGTGAAAGAAGAAAAGAACTTATTCAATCTATTAACTAAAATTGTTTAAAATCTGTGGAAACTGGTACATTTTCATAATGATACACAGTTTATTCATTGTAAACAATAGCGGGTAAGTGTTTTCAATAATTTAACTTCCAGCGCAAATAACCAATTGTCTTTTTTACAGCGATGTTTTTCTGGAGAAACATTGGCGTTCCGTTGTCTCGCGTTCCGTATGCGATTATTTTCTGGATGCGCAAAGGAATTCACCATATGTAAGTGGAAAGCGATAAGAAAAACAAAATCTACTGTCTCCTTATCTTGTTCAGGATGTTCCGCCGGTGATAGCCACACCGCATTACTATTTATTAACCGTACAGCGTAATGCGGTCTCACTGGTGGCGGCCTGCAAGCAGGAAGTACCACCATTATTTGTTATAGAGTTCCTTCATCGTGTTATTGATACGTTCCAAGATTACTTTGGTGATTGTTCCGAGTCGATTATCAAAGAAAACTATGTCGTAGTTTACGAGCTGCTGGATGAAATGTTGGATAATGGTTTCCCGCTAGCTACGGAAAGTAATATACTCAAAGAGCTGATAAAACCACCAAATATATTGCGTACTATTGCCAACACAATGACAGGCAAAAGCAAGTAAGTTGATAAGTATAAAATTTTAAGCATTTGTGTTTACAATTTCCATTTCTTTCAGCGTCAGCACTACTTTACCCTCAGGTCAACTTTCTGCCATCCCGTGGCGTCGCAGCGGCGTACGTTATACTAATAATGAAGCATATTTCGATGTTATCGAGGAGGTGGACGCTATCATTGATAAAGCAGGCGCTACTGTCTTTGCTGAAATTCAGGGTTATGTAGGTGCAAATTTATAACATTCTATCACTCTACTGCTTACTCTAATCATTTAACACTTGTTTACAGATTGATTGCTGCATTAAATTATCTGGAATGCCAGACTTAACATTATCCTTTATGAATCCACGTCTCTTCGATGATGTTTCCTTTCATCCTTGTGTACGCTTTAAACGCTGGGAAGCGGAACGTTTACTTTCATTCATACCTCCAGATGGCAATTTTCGTTTAATGTCTTATCATATAAGCTCACAATCGGTGGTTGCTATTCCTATCTACATACGTCATAATTTCTCTATAAAAACTGGTGAACAAGGACGTTTAGACTTGACGGTTGGACCACGAACTACCCTTGGACGCACTGTTGATAAAGTAAAACTGGATATTGCAATGCCTAAGTGTGTGCTTAATTGTATTCTAACACCAAATCAAGGCAAGTATACCTTCGATTCGGTGTCGAAAACGCTATCATGGGATGTTGGGCGCATTGATGTCTCAAAGCTGCCAAATATACGTGGAACTGTATGTTGTTGAAATTTGACGTCTTGTTGTATTTAATATAATTCTTCTTTTCCTCGTAGGTTTCCATTACTCCTGGTAGTACTAATATCGATGCCAATCCTTCAATTAGTGTGCAATTTACTATTTCACAACTGGCCGTTTCCGGTTTGAAAGTGAATCGTTTGGATATGTATGGCGAAAAGTATAAGCCATTCAAAGGTGTTAAGTACATCACCAAGGCTGGGAAATTTCAAGTGCGAATGTGAGAGTGTCAGCAGCAGAAAAATACGAACATATATTGAGCAACCAGTAATGCACCGATTTAACTGAAGTTTTTTATATTATATTCTTATTGTTTAATTTTAGCTTGTAAACATATTCCATTTTATTAGAATTTATCATAATGAACACGTAACTACAATTCAATATTCTTTTGTAAATGTATGTAATTAAAACTATAATTATTTAGCTAAAGTGTAAAATATTATACATTGATATATATATTTGTTAACTCAATGCTAAAACAACAGCATAATTGAATAAGTTTATCTCTCTACGGTGTTACAAAAGCCTAAGCTTAACCCTAATTGGTCTTCTACATACCATTCGAACTGTATCTTTTTGCTAGCATTAGTTCTCAATTGGAAGCCGGTTGCATATTAAGTTGGTTCAAGTATCAGGGAATGTGATTAGGGTAAATACCTTCAAGTTCAAAGATTGTTCATTTCTGTAAACCAGGTAATGACTAAAGACTCTTGTATTTATTAAAAACCATTTTATGGTTTAGTGTCTAATGAATTTATCAGTTACTCAAGTATCGTTAGAAGATAAAGGGAGTTGCTCTTTAGACACTCGGAAATATTTCCAATTTTTCCTGCTCTTTACTGACAAAATTCATATTTAGTCTGACGTTTTGTTTCTTTTTTTTACGAATTTTGAGCTTCTTTTCTTAAAAATTTGGATCACTTGTGTTTTCTAAATTTGTACTCCTTTTGGTTTGGTTTTTGAATTCGATTTTAGTCGGAAGTTTGGTCTTAGCTTTGGTGTGATTTTTGGTACAAATTTTATGCAAAAGTAAGTCTCCTTCTGATCTGGACTTGGTATAAATTCTGGTCTGGTTTCAATTTAGATTAAATTTTGCTTTCTTAGGCTGAATTTTGGCTTGAATTAGATCTGATTTTTATTATTTATTTTTTTGGTTGTATTTTAGTCTGAAATTTGGTGTGAATTTTAATCTCTTCCTTTATCTTTTTGGTTTGAATTTAGGTCAGAATTTCGTTTGATTACGGTAAAAATTTTCGTGTTTATTTTGAATTGATTTGGGTCAGAATTTTGTTTGAATTTTTACCAGAATTTGCTTTGAATTTTGATCAGATTTTTAAACCAGTTTTGGTTTGAGTTTTGGTATGGATTTAATCAAGTTTTTACCTGTATTTTATTCTGGATTTAAGCCGTGTTATTCGTGAAATAATTGTCATATAATCTTGGAAAATTAGTCCAAACTCAAATCCTGCAATCACAATACGGCAGAATGATATCATTGTAAGCAATTTTAACGAGAGTAAAATGTAAGAAATCAACTATTAACTGCTAGGCATTTTTGAATTTGTAATATCAGTAAAAACCGTAAGGTATAAGTTTCAAAGTCAACTTTTGATACCCAAAGAACAAAAGTCAATTTAGAGATTAAAAACATTTATCTACCAAATTTATTATTGCTTAGTCTAAGTGTCTTTGAATTTGTAATATTGTACAACAATCACCAACAACCACAAAAAAAAAAAAAAAACAGAAAAACCACTTTAAGCTTTTTTATTTTGCTTGGTATAAGATCACGTTTGCCCACTCCTAAATGCTTCTGTCTTTGTCCAAATAAAGCGCATTGATGTTTAAACCACACTACAACCGACGTGTGTTTGACATGCTTGATTACAAATCATAAATGGCTTTTTCTCGTTTGGTTTTTCTTGTTTTTCGTAGTTGCTGTAATATTGTCTTATGTTCCTGTCACTTAAGAATTTCAAGTTAAGTTTTGTTTTTCTCTAGTAAAAATATTTTGTGCTCATTGCCCATTTTTGTATAAAGAAGTATTTGTTTTTGGACAAATCACATTTCTAATTTCGAGAATATATGAATACCGAAAAACATGTGACAAACAGCAAACTTAATTAATAAATTTTAGTGTTGTGAATGTGTGAAAATAATTTATGATTTATAATGAGACAATTTTATTTAATTTTGGAGATATGATTACAAGCTTGTTCGTATATTTGAGTGAGCGTATAGCTTATTTTAAATGAGATTTTTAACTTGGCTTAGGATTCCTTTTGATTCTTCTTATGTATTTGTGTATTGTACTTAAGTATGCACCACATGCTGCATACTAAATATTGTTGTTTGCATTCAGCCACAGTTGCTATGTGAGTACCTTGCCGTTCCATTTTCAAGTTGATGCCCTCATATGTGCTTGAGCGCGCCTATGCCGCACCCAATACCAACTACGAGTCTTTCTTTATTTGGCCATTGAAAGAGGCTGACAAGCAGCAGGAGAACAAACTACAAAATATAAAGCAAAAAATATAAAACTAGTGGAGTTGAGAGTTTCAAGAAGTTGAAATAATATGGTGCTGGCTGTAACAATGTAATAACTTACGAGTATAAGCCGCTGAACCAATGTGACTATATTCTATAACAACAACAACTCATAGCGCACACTTCAATCTGAAAATCGATTGAGTCACTTTGGTATACGAGTACCTATAAATTTGCCTACACAAAGAGAAACTCTTTTTCTCGAAACCCAAGTTTGTTTTCTAAGTCTTTTGTTATGCACGCTTGTTTCTACCTATACATACCTACAATATGTACCATATGTGTAAGTCTATGTAGTATGAGTAGGTTGTAAATGTATGACAGCAGAGAATTATATCATAAAAATGAAACTTATTTTCATATGCACCACAGCGAGACAACGACGACATCACGTACAACTTTTATGCCGCATACGCCAATGGATTCATGCATATGTAACAATATGACCGCTTCACTCTGCTCACTTTTCACCAAAGCCCTGCATGCATTTCAAACTAAGTATGTACGTGTGTACATGTATTTAGTATTCATTTCTGTTTGTATGTATATGGCATGTATAGTGTTCAAAAAACCAAACCAAATCAATAAATTTCAGGTAAAAGAACTAAGACAGAAAAACACAAACAAAAATTTAGTTACAATGCAAAAACTTGATTTTACGCGTAGACAGTGCAGAAGAGAAGCTGCTGCCGATGAATGCATGCATGCAACCAAGCTGCAGAAGTGGTCGCGCAGTAGCGACAGCATTTTTGCATTTCTTGTTGTATTGTAAATAAGTGCGTTGCAAAACTCGTTTTGACGATGTCTTTAACTTCTTAAGAAATTCTTTAACTTCTTATTTAGTAAAAATGAAAAAAGAAAAGAAAAAAAGTTAAAAGATATTGAATCTAGTGTGGTGATTTTAGCGACTTTTACATAAATTAAAGATTTCTTATTTGCATACAACATTTGTGTGACATGTTTTGTCATGTATGCGTTATGTACTCGTATGTACTTTAAAGAATGTATACTCTAGAATTTAAGGAATTCTTTTATTTTTTGTTTCAGCACTAGTATGAATTTCAATAAAGGACTAAAAGTGTTCTTACAAAATTAAAGTCAAAAATACAAAAACAAAAATCGTCTTTCAAACAGGCAATAAGTATATGCTGGAGCATATTCCTTTGGCCATCATAATATGTTATGTATAAGTTCAGGTTGAATTGAGGAGATACAAAAAAAAAATCATCTTTCAAACAGGCAATGAATAAGTATATTCTGGAGCATATTCCTTTAGATCATCTTTCAAACAGGCAATGAATAAGTATATTCTGGAGCATATTCCTTTAGCCATCGTAATATTTTATGTATTAAATCAGGTTGAATTGAGGAGATATTCCATTGAATACTTTTGAAATGTCCATTTTATATGATCCGATAAGACTTACTCGCATCTCTCCGACGTTACTAAAATTTAAATGTTTTTAAAGAAAACATAAATCTTAACGATCAAGGTTATAATTATTCCCAAAGAAAATGAACTGAATGAACTGATATTGAATTGCTTCTATACAATGTAAGGCTTCAAACGAATAAATACTGTCAACACTAAAGGTTTACTTATAGAATTCACAGCCAGAAGGAAACTTTTAGTGGAGCTGGTTAACATATTGTAGGTAGATAGTGATTGACACGGAACATGGCTGTTAGTAGCTACAGATTCCTGTGTGGAGGTATACATCAGGTCACTTGGCTATCCCCGCTTGACTAACGGATTGAAGTCCGGGGCATCCATCTGCAAAGACAAAGACGGAACCAGCTGACAGATGTCGAGGGTAGATAAGACTTATGAGGCTATGGAAGGAGAACAATAATTCAGCCAATAAGGAAGCTGTTCCGGAAACTCGAATTACTGATGTACCGCTAACATCAACCCGACTGGAAAACTATAAAGTTGCGGGTGCAGATGGACTGCCTGCTGAATTGTTTAAGACTGGAGACGAAGAGCTCACAATACTTATGCACCACCGCATATGCAATAATCATGCCAAGTGATTTCAGCGTTTTCGCATTCATTTATGTGTTGTACGGGTTATCAGTTTTAAATGAATAGAATGAGACGAATCCGAACTACCTGCCATTGGCAGCCAAGGAAGGGGTGGTGTTGTGTGGAAACATTTCCTTTTTTTCTTTTCTTTTCTTGTTTTTTAACTGTATCGAGTCTCGAACACGGGCAATCTGCTTAGGAGTCCATCACGCTGTCAACTAGCCCACGGAAACCATACGAAAAATCATACTCCTCTATACAGAAAAGCAGCAAATATTTTATATCAACAGAATTCCTCTCTATTCTTCACTTTATATCAACAAATTATCCACAATTAGTTGGTTGAAATTAAATTTAATTGCTTAAAATACAATTTTAGAAATACGAGAAGGTACAAAATAAAACAAAATAAAAATGAATTGTTAATTTTTCATTTGCGTGCTGCATCGCGTGCTTATATATAGTAACATTTTTGTTTTATTTTTAATAACTTAGACGCGTTTACTACTGTATAATAACTACACGCTCACCGTCGGTAACAACAACTGTAGACACATGCGACATTCGCTGTCAAATGCTCAGCCACAATCATCAAATAAACACTACTTAATACATTTACATTTTGCTGCTGAAAATGATATGAAAATTTATAACATTTCCGCTCATAATTAATACTTAATTATGATTTTAAGACATAACGCAGATCTTCAATTTGGTTGTCAACAAATAAAAAATAATACGTTTAAAATTATGAATGATTTTACAATTTAAGTGATTAACTTTTTATTGGCAGTTGTGCTGTTCGGCTGTTGATTTCATTATTCATGTAAATACTAAGAAATATGATTTTTTAACTTCTGACATTGAAGGAGAAGAAAGGCAAACCACAAATTGATTAATCATTCAATGTATAGGTAGGTGCATACTTGTATGCTGAAAAAAAAGTAAGAAATTTGCAAAAAGGAAAAGTGATACTTTAATTTATTCAAAAAAATGGTATACAAGTATTTTGGTAACAGCATTTTTAATATTGAAAGAGGAAATACCTGTGTAGATGATTCATTTGTATGTAAGTAAGAAACAAATAAAATTACGGCAGGCTCACCGATCAATCACGTTCTTTTCTTAAGTCTTTCGTTTTTCTTAAATCACTGTATAATCATTAAACAGTTTCCAAATCGCCAGTTGTAAATTAGTAACCAAAGTTCTGTTGTAAAACTTGTTTTGCATTTCTCATTCCACAAGGTGGGGCAAAAGTAATATTATAATGTGAATTGGCTGCCATTTTGTTACAAATGAAAAAAAAATTGGCTCTGTTGTCACGAAAAGTTTATTTGAAGGTGTAAAATTGATGACATTTAGTCAAAAAATGAATTGATGCACATTGTTTTACGGCATTTAGAATTGTTTATCGCAAAACATTTGATTTCATCTTCGATGTTGGCTTTGAAAGGTTTGTCGGTTGTTATGGTAAACGCGAGATTTCTAAAGCCCCAAAGGGATAAGTTTGGCGTCTGATCTGGCCATCGCTAAAACGACAGATCACGCCAGTAAATTGGTATTTCAAAATATCCATAATTGCCCGAGCTGTGTAACGCCCCTTTGCTTATTGTCAATTAAGTAATTCACTATCTATCTACAACATAAATGATATTTGATGCCACATGCAAAAATCATGCCACATTCACGTTATAACATTACTTTAGCCCCAACTACATTATTACATCAATTTAAAGAAAGAATTGTAAATATTTCTTTGATGAAATTTAACACATTTTTATGTTGGTTCATTTATGGGAGATGTGCCCAAATTTAACGGTAAGAAAAAGCTGTGTCACATAGTACCATAAAGTAAAAAGATCAACTTTCTCTGATATCATCATTGTGAAACGAGACTTTTCTATGAGATATGGAGGGTAGTAATGGAAATTAGTAATTCTTATTAATTATAAGGTGGCATAAATTTTTGTGTTATGGGGAGATTTGATTTAGTTTACAAAATCTCTGTGTTTAAAAACTAAACAGTGCAGTTATGGCGATATAATTTCCCCTGGAAATCAGGCCAAATAAATCTCTACACCTTTTCCTAGGAAAAGCCTACAGAGTAACTTTAAATATCTAAAAAAAAAGAAAAACTAAACAGTGAAGTAAATTGTTCCATTGTTGTCGGATGAAAATCCAATCCAAAATATTTTGGATACATCTTTTTCTATTTAAAAAAGTTTGCCAAGTTAATGAAACTACTCACGTGAAAACCATAATTAATAATGGCTATCTGTGTAGATTAGGCCAAGTTAAGTGATTGCCCATCAGTAGATACTTAAGCCAGAAATGGCCAATGCGATGGCATTACTTCATCCACTCCTCTTTAAACACACCATATTACTCAAACCATTTTAACTTTATTAGATTATGTCCAGCTTTACTTAATACATATAATACAAAAAAATTGTTACTTGAAAACTAGAAAATATTTGGGTAAAAATATTTGAAAAATTAAGTAAGTACCAAATGTGCAAAGTAGGAAATTTATATTAATAAGTTTAAGCTCCGTAATACTGAGTTTAAGGAGGAGCATTTATTCTGGTACTAGAATCTTTTATATCTTTTAACACTTTGACAACGAGACTTTTTTCTGTAAACCGATTTCAAAATAAAAATTTCCAGATTTTCCTGATCATTCACTTCAAATTAGGTATAAAACGAAAATCTGAAGTCTCCCTAACCCCCGTTCCTTTTATGGTGGGCTATTGGCTGGTATGTCAAGCATTTACTGAAATGCTGCTTATCTATATTTGTAAGGTAGGACTTTGAGCTACCTAAAAAATTCGTTGCTCCCATCCAGGATGCAAATTGACTCTAGGTACGAAATAGTTATAGACTCACTTTGACATTACAAATGTGTGATTTGTAGTAGTTCTCTATAATTTACCTTTGGGCAGAAATGCTCTGTTTACTTACTTTACTTTTAATGGCACAACAGCCCATGGAGGGCCTAGGCCGAGCTTTTCGCATCCACTCATCCACTCATGTTGTGCGTGTTATATTTGTACATGAATGGAATGGAAGGGACCTACAGTTTAATGCCGAATCCGAACGGCGAAGTGGAAAGCTTTTCATAGGCAATTTTTACTCTTGTAGGTTTGCCATTGCCTGCCAAGAGGTGGTGCCGTGTAGAAAAATTATTTTTTCTACTTTTTATTTTTATTTTGCCTGTACCGAGATTTGAACTCTGGACTCTCTGCGTAGCAGAGTCGGCTTCAAAGAAGTCGACCTTCAAAGACCTTCATATTCATAAAAAAAGAAAAATTAATGAAAACTCGTGAGGCAAGCATATTTCCCTATCGCCGTCAAAGGGTTGATAAGTAATTTCAGACCACCTTTGAGACGGTCGGATAAAGTATCAGCAGACATCCTACAAAAGCCCAGAATTCACTTTGGTCAGATATTGGCATCCAACAATCGATCCATTAACAGCAGTTATCCACTGGATAACGTATGACAAATATGGGTTTCGCAAATGAGACAATACAGGAATTAATGCCAATGCCAATTGAGAATTAATGGTGATTCAGACCAGAATAGCAAGTTCTGTCCTTCAATGTTGTGATCCGTTCCAGTAACAGTCAATTGTCACCGTCTACAACCTACCGGAATTCTTATTAACCCTCCATAAATTCCATTATAAGTTAAATTAAAAATTTACATTTTATGGTTATTTAATTCTGTTCTGTTATGGTAATTTTTTGTTCAGCATCCGCACTTTAAAACTTTTGTGAATTATATACATGTTTTTTTTTTACGTTATTTATAACTTTACATTTTCAACTTTGACATTGACCTCATTCGTGAAATTCCATAAAAATAATTTCAAGTTAATGTTGCTGTTGCTGCTGCCGCGTTACTGCTGTGCTACCCGAGCAACATTTTCGAATGGTATCAGTCAGTATTAAATATATATACATACATATATACACACATACTTATGGCTATGTATGGCTATGTAGATACCATAAGCCCAGTGGCTACATGCGGCTATTTCTTGGCAAGCTACTCGTGTTTCGTTTTCTGTGAAGTGAAATATAAAAAACAAGAACGCGCTTAACTACAACGAGAGCAAGCGCAAGGAGCACGTTTTAAGACTCATACACAGGAGGCTACAAAAATATAAGAAAAATAAAATGTTTAAGTATTTCAACGGGAATTCTTTCCACAGTCTTCTTACACTATTTATCTCGCTCCCTCTCTCCCCCTCTCCTTCCCCCTTCTTCCTATCTCGCTTTCAAGATTAATGTGTATATAATAAGCGCGATTTGATTTGGATTTGCGCGCATGAAAAATGAATTACATTACAATTGTTTAGAGCGGCAAAGGGAGATAGGCACAGACCTGAAATAGACTGGGCCTTTTCTATTTTTGTTTTTATATCTTTTTCTATTTTTAACAGATTGACCATAGTCAATTGTATATAAACTTGGACAAAAGAAAAAAAAAACAACAAAACCGAAAGAAATATCGTGGGAAAAATATTTTCAAAAAATTGTGTCCGTTATGGAGAGTCGAGAGCACGCCGCTGAAAAGCAAGAAAAAAATAAACAGCATGTGGGTGAGCTCTGCGCAGGCGTTAGTGCTGGTTAGTGCTTACCAGATTCAACGTACCAACTCGTAAAGTTAGAAATGTGTTGCTACGCGTTGGGCTGACAATTTGGTTGTGACTGGTTGCGCTGTTGTTGTCGATGATGCTGATGATAACAATAAAAAGTTGAATATGATTATACAATTATAGATTTTCAAAAGCGGACGAGACAGCGACATTTAAAGGTATTTAAATATATATGTATGTACTCGCATGTACATTCTCGCGTTTCTTTATATACGGCAAAAGATCTACTAGCATTCTTCTCAACGAATTTTCCTCTCTCTTTTGCATCGCATCTTATTTTTCAGCCTCTTACAGATTTTATTCCCTTTCTTCTTTAAGTATCAAAGTTCAATTTTTATACATAGTGCATACATACATATATATAATTTCAGGTTGAATGAGCTGCGCATGCGCTTTATGCATTTATTTGCTGTTGTTGTTGTTGCTGTTGTAAAAGCCGCAAGAGCTCATTGCAAGAAGCTTGCAACAGAACCAGTCGAGCTGCTTTTTTCTTTATTATTTTTATGTTTTTTGCCTGTGCATGTACGAGTATAATGTATTTTAATATATTTGTATTTATTTTATGCATCTGTGTGATGTACTGTGCTTGTTTTAGTGCTTGCAACCATTTACAGATACATATATGTACATACTCGTATATACATACGTATACATGTACGTATGTAAAATATGCTTCATTATCCACCAATAAGTATTGTGTATATCTTAAATCGCTTCCAACTTTGTCTGTTTGTTTCAATTTTTCTCCCAAATCATTTCAATATTTAATGAATTTTTTTCAACATTAGCGGGGAAAATATCATCAGTTTACAAAACTATTGGTAAATTAGAATTACTAACACTTGCTAGCAAATTCTAAGAAAAGTTAAGTAATCCAAAGGAAAACTGAGTGAATATGTAATGTTAGAGGTTCCTTCACAAGGCATGCACCTTCTCGCCCAAGCTCATCGGGTCATGAGGAGATTGACTAAATAAGTATTTATTCGCATATATTTTATGCTTCCAATGAGACTTCCAGCTATTTGTTGAAAAGAATATACGAAAATTACTGAACTTTTAAGATTGAAGCTGATACAGACAGTGGCAGCGCTGGGTGTTTAATTTTCATTGTTATTTGTAAGATCCGTAACTTAATCTTTAAAATCACATTGATATAAATTAAATATTTCGCTACAAAAGATTACAATGAAGCGACCAATAATGCTAAAAAATTGATACGCAGTCTAGGGTTACTCTGCTAATCCCCATATTGGACCCATATTGAAAAAAAAAAATATTTTTCGAAATTGTTTCAGCTGCTATCATTGAAGGATTTTGAGAGGATGAAAGGTGTGGTTTTTGTCTGAATTTATCTGATTTTTGGTCTGACTTTGGGCCTGTGTTTCGGTTTGTTTTTTGTGCTCAGTTTCAGTCTCATTTTTTATTTGGTTCTTGGTCTGAGTTTTCGTCCGATTATTTATGGTTTAGCTTCTGGTCTGAATATGAGACTCAATTTTGGTCTGAATTTTTGATCGAATCTGATAAGTTTGGTAATCTTTATTCTAATCTAGTCTATTTATTATGCTGTACTTTTGCACTTGTATGCACATATGTAAATTTTGAGATGTTGAAATGGTTTGAGTGGAAATCTAAATGATTATAAAATTATTTTTGAATGGGAATTTCACAATGAAGCTTTTCACTCTAAAACTGAAGCGATTTTTATACTAAAGTTCAATCCTTTAAGTAGTTTGTATTGAGCAGGATTGTTTTTAAAAGCCACACAGTCTATTTGTGTTAAGAGTATTGAACGCTTAAGGAGATACCACAAATTTTGCACTGTATCTCAAAATTCAGCTGGTGTATTGTCTGAGCCACGACCAGCATATGCATCCAAACAGAAAGAATGAGAAGGGACATCTATGACGTGATGATACCCGCGCAAGAACGGGCATTGTGCAGTTAGCAAGAGCAGCAAATATGGTATTTTGAATGCGTACATACTTACATATGTATGTATATGTGTGTGTGTGTGTGTGTGCACAAAAATGTATTTGTATCCCTTTTTGCAACTTTGCAACTTATATAAAAAGAGGCTGCGGCTGCGTCTGCGGCTGCTGTGCCTGCTGTGGCTGCTGTTATATGCAACGTTTCAAAGTTAAAGTGTTTTGCATGTCTAAAACAACATACAGCAGACGTGAATGCAACCACAAATGCTGTCGAGGAATTCGTTAAGTATAATAAAAAAATATGCTAAACGAATTTTAGAAAATTAAATGCAGCAGTAAAAAAAAAAAACTATTAAAAAAGGCAAAGATGATATTCGCAGCTAAGAAATAAGTAATAAAGGATTAATACTGATTGAATGAAAATTGAAAACAAAACCATAAAATTCTCTACCAAAAGCAAACTTATACGAAATAAAGGCCAGAAGGGGCTAACACATGCTGTAAAATACTAAAGAAGTATCACCAGAGAATAGAACAGCAGCAAAAGAAAATATCAACTGCAAATTATTATGTTTTCATATTTAATTTTATATGTAGTTGTTGTGGTTGTTGGTGTTGCTGCTGTTATTGGTGCCATAAAGATGCTTAAATTGTACGCCTTCCTTTCAGTTTACTGTCATTACTGCTGTTGATGATGGCGCCATTGCATTCAATGCCACAGTAACCGAAACAGCAGCAAGAGCAGCAGAACAGTGCAGAATAACAAACAAGTTTGCTGCTAAAGTCTTTTGTTTGTGTAGAGAGCTATAGAGTCAAACATTTTCGCTTATAGCTTTTCCTTTATGTTTTGTTGTGGCTTGTGTATTTTGAATTCAAAATATTTTTTAATTAACACCATCATAATCTTAAGTATGGCTTTATTTTACACTCGTAAAATAACTATAATAAATGTACGAGCATTGTGCACCACACAACAGATTTTGCTTTTTTACACTAAGAGAAACACCAAAAATTAAATATAATAAAAAAGAAGCGATAACAACAACAGCGAAAACACTTTGTGAAATATTGAGTTTTAAAGGCGTTTAATTAATTCCAATCCCAAACAGCAGCCGCAGCCGCAGCAGCAGCAGCAGCAGCTACAGCAAAATAAGCACCAACACAAGAGCGACAGCGCCAACAATTTGGTAGCACCACTCAAAACGAGTTAACACTACCAGAGTAAAGTAGCCAAGCAAAAAACGGCAGCAGGCAGCAGCCAGCCACCACTTGTGTCTTCCAGTTCATCTTGAGCTTCTTCATTTTTGAAATTTTTTTTCTCCTTGTATTCTCTTCATCTTCTCATCTTCGACTTTTCGTTCTGGTTCTTTCAATTATTTTTTTATTTTCATTTCAACTAAAAGTTCACATTTTTAATGACTTTTCGATTTTTGCTGTTTCGTTTTTGTGAAATCCCATTATTTTTGCTGTCGTTATAAATTTTTAAGTTTTATCATTTTTCGTTTTTCCATTTCACGTCATTTTAGCCATAATAATAATAATAAAAGAAAAAAAAACAATGTTTTTTCTTTTTACAGCACTTGCTATTTCTGTTATTTCTTAAATGCATGGTTTTTAAATACAGTAGCCGGCGAAGTTGTGTCTCTACTCGTGTCTCTACTCTCGTATATTCTTCCATGTTAGAAGTTTTTATTGTTCTGTTTAATAAAAATGTACGATTATATGGTAACATATGTACACCGATGTATTTGCGATGTACTAAGTATGTTAATTTAGATTTACTTACTTTACTTTTAATAGCACAACAGCCCATGGAGGGCCTAGGCCGAGCTTTTCGCATCCACTCATGTTGTGCGTGTTATATTTGTACATGAATGGAATGGAAGGGACCTACAGTTTAATGCCGAATCCGAACGGCGAAGTGAAAAGCAATTTTGCAACATAGGCAATTTTTACTCTTGTAGGTTTGCCATTGCCTGCTAAGAGCTGGTGCCATGTAGAAAAACTATTTCTTCTATTTTTTGATTTTGCCTGTGCCGAGATTCGAACCCCGGACACTCTGCTTTAACGCATTACCACTACGCCACAGCGACCACAATTTAGATTTATGATTTTTAATTAACTATTCATGAAGAAGACTAAAAAATTGATATAAAATTATAAAAATACCGGGTGCTCAAATTTTAACATTTGTCAACCGATTGACTTCTGCAAACATGTTTACTTGAGTAAAGATGCTTCACACAACACGCGCCGAAATTGTGACGCTTGAAAATAGACATAAAAAGTAGTCGTTCAGTTGTTTTAACTCAATGTGCATATCCAGCACCGTCTGACAAGAAGTCGTTTGGTATCGAACTTTGTTGACAACGGGGCAGTGAGAGATCGTTGACAAGCCGTTCATCAAAGCCCAAGACGTTCCAATGATCTGGTTGAAGCGGTTAGAGAGAGTGTTACCGATAACCCACATGTATCGTATCGTCACATCATTTGTATTTGTTTCCATATAAAGTGTAATTGCCGTAAAGAATATTGACAACAGATCGTCCACGTCGCTTGGGATACGGCCAAACAGTCGCTCGAATGGTTCACACTGAAACTGATTTTTGGAAGGATTTTTTGATGACAAAAGTGACTGCTTAGGCCGTCGTTTGCTCCAAAACCATCATTGGGCCATTTTTCTTCATAGAAGGCGAAACAGTCAATGGGAATCGATATCGGTGGATGATGTCTGCCCACAAATGTGTGAAAACGGTCTGGGTGGTTATTATTACCGTCACCAAGACGGTGCGCCATGCCACACTGTCAATCAAACAATTCAGTTTCTGTAACTAAAATTCCCTGGATGTTTGGTGTCAAAAAATGGCGACATTGAGTGGCCATCCTTATCTATAGATTTGACCCCTCCGGACTTCTTTTTGTGGGGTTATTTGAAAAGCAAAGTGTACGCTAGCAAGTATCAGACCATTGACGAGCTCAATGCAAACATTAGTGCCGAAATCAATGCTACTTACACCAACCGAGATGCTTGAAATAGTGGTGGAAGACACAGCATAAAGGGCACATTTGGATTTGGTCAATAACGGCGGCCACTTGACTGATTGATTGGTTGTATTCAAGAACTAGTCCAAATAAATTGTAAAGAACCAAATTTAATTAAAATTCCTCATATATAGAAATCGGTTGTCGTTTTCTTAAGTTATACAATATTCATATACCGAAATAAAAGATGTTATTTTTATATAACTGTTATTTTTATTTTACATATGCGAATTATTTGAAAGAAAGATTGACTTTCAAGAAATCTTATCCACTTTAGGTTAAAATGAAATAGGCCGAAAGTATGCATAGGCTTACTACAATACATTGTCTCAATATGTATGGTATGTGGTACTTTAAACACTTTTACATTTTCGTATCCATTGTAAACCAACTCGTGATGTTATTAAGTCTGTGCGTAGAATTTCTGTCAGTTCTTCTATTTGACCTAACAATTTGTCTCTTCAGAAACGGGCTCAATTGTGTCAGCGGATTGGAACATTCCTAGAGGAAACGGCGGCTGATATCACACCCTATCGAATTCTCGTTGGCAAAAGGAAAATGAAAATTATAATTTAAATTGGCCCTCTGAACACGAAAGTCGCACTTACATATTTTTCTACGAAAGAGTTTTTGTTAAAAATTATTGAATGAAATTATGAATTTTTTTCCTTTCTGTAGCTTTACATTTCACATCTCGAGTTGCAATTGATCGACCTTGAAAGTAAGTAAGTTTTTATTACTTAAAAGAAGCTACTGAATCGCCCACATCTTTTTGTATCTATTGTTTCCCGTTCAGTTCAGTAGCCCTGGTGCAGTCAATGGAAGTATGTTGAAAATGCTTCCATTTCTCGTATATGCCTTATACACTTTTCTATTTCCCAATAGGCTTAAATTTGTGTCTAAACATCTATTTCTTATATTCTTAGTTCGATTTATCCCCGAAGAATCGTCGAAACTTAGACTGGAGTTATTATGAAATACAACACTTTTATTTGTCCATGGGTACCACAGGAACCCTCTATATATTTAAAAGAAAGTAAATTAATTTAAAGTTTCAGCTTCAAGGGCAAAGTTCAAAGTTCTTTGAACATATTCTACATATTCTATTCTATCCGAACTCAAGGTTCGGAGTTTTTCGAAAAAATTTTATTGCTACTCAGTCACTCCACGTGAGCTTAAATCTACTATGAAATAATCATTGTATACTACTTGCACAATTATGGCTTGCAGAACTCTTTTTTTAACATAAAATAAAAAAGATGCAAAAATTGTTCAATTTGTAATGTGTTTTTTGTTTTTGTTTTTTTTTACGATGGGAGGTACTTTTTTTTTTAAATATACATATTAAAAAACATTAATTTAATGAAAAGATGCAAGACAAAATTTAAATTTCGTCCAATAAAAATTTATTTACATAAGTTTAAATTATTTTAGTTATTTCATTCGGCCTTGCTATCAGATATATTTCTAGACCTAATTTCAGGTACATTAAGTTTTCCTGTACTTCAAGTATTTCAACTACTTCAAATTTTCCCAGTATTTTAAGTACGTTAGGTATTTCAAGTATTGCAAGCATTTCAAGTACTTCAATTAATTCAAGTATTTTGGTGGTATTCAAGTGCCCGCTGTGGCGTAGTGGTAGTGCATTGGACTGTTACGCAGAGTGTCCGGAGTTCGTATCTTCTTCCCTGTTCGGACTGTAGGTCCCTTCCATTCATGTACAAAAATAACACGTAAGTGCTTCAAGTATATAAGGTATTTTAAGATTTTCAAGTACTTCAATTATTTCAAGTATTTTAAGTATGTCAGGTTAAGTATGTTCAACATCTCCAAGTATTTCATGTATGTTCGCTATGTCAAGTATTTCATGTACTTCAAATGTTTTAAGTATGTAAGGTAATGTAAGGTCGAGATATTCAGGTACTTAAATTGTTTCGAATATTCCAAGTATTTTTAGTACGTCAAGTATTTCAAGTACTCCAAGTATTTCAAGTAAGTCCAAGTAGTTCAAGTATGTCCATTCATGTACAAATATAACACGCACAACATGAATGGATGCGAAAAGCTTGCCCTTTGGCACTACATGCGGTTATAGTCGACACTGATAAACTGAAGTTCATTGTGGTAAAGGCATAACACTTGCCTCAATGGCTGGCTATCTCTTTATCGGTGTCCTGTGTGATCACATTCACTCTCTCATTCTCCCTTCTTCTTCCTCTCAAATATCACTCTTCCTTCCATTCAACACAATGCTCTGCATTCATAGGGGTACACCCTGTGTGTTGAATTTATCAATAAAAAAAAATATGAAAAAAACCTATGGCAAGTATTTCACGATTTTCAAGTACTTCAATTATTTCAAGTATTCCAAGTATTTTTAAAAATATTTAAGTACAGAAAAAAATTGGTACTTTCTCAGGGCGTCATTCAAGCAGCAGTACCAAAATATTAAGTACCAGTTCGAGTACAAATACGGTTGCTGGTATTTGACATTACTTATACAGCTCTGCTGACGTTTTTACATATCATATTGTCTTTTTCGCTGTCTACAAAATTAGTGATCCTTAAATGATCATTGTTCTTTGTGAATATGGTTTGTGTCGCTACTGATAGCGACACAAAAACGCTTATAAGACACTGATTCGTAAAAGACCCCAGGTCCAGTACTCTCTTTCATGCTATACTCGCCAGTATAGAAATAAAAATTGTTGCTGGTAATAAACGTTCCTATCTTTCTATACTTGTTGAATGGATAGAAAGTTTTTTATTTCTATCACTTGAGGTTTTAGTTTAAAATACGAATATTTATTTTCAATCTCAATCTCAAGGGTTGGAAAAATACATGAATATTAATACAAGAATTTTTACATTCATAGTTCAGCCTAACTTAAAACGTTTCAGTAGATTGACTAGCGATGTAATTCGTTTATTATATGGATTCTTTAATCTTTTTAAGTAACACATTTCAAGGGACGTTAGGTAATTGCTGTATTCAAGATTTTAACTGACGCAACTTTCAACTTTCGCCATATTTTTCAGCATTTCCAAAAGTACAAATGCAAATAGCACGATTTTAAATAGTCCATGATAATTGTGAACGCATGTTTAATGCCTTTTTCAGCATTAAGGTACTGACTGACTGCTGTGCTACAATGTAAATGTTGCAGTATAGTAGCATTTTATGTGTAGCGCTTACTCGTTAACACTTTTACGAAAGTGCATCAAACAAATAATTATGCGCTAAACATGACTGCTTACTTAACCAGTTACCCCTGTTAAATGCTAAGTATGCTTTAAAATACACAATAGCTTAAGTTAAATAAATATATGTACATATTTATTCAATTTACATAAGATGATAATATTCAATTTAACTAGAGAAAGCCAAGAATTGGAGAAAAAAACTATGAAATTAATATAAGTATGCAAATTGAGCTTCCAATTAAGTAAATTAAATATACGAAATTTGTACAATAAATTTAAATTTAATCTGTTTAATTGTATTTTTATAAATTTGTTAAAGATCATAGTTGATTTCAATTCAAAGCGAATTGTTGGTTGGTTTGTTTTGTTAACACGCTCATACAATTTGTTAATATAAATATTTAACTTGTTTACTCTGAGTATTTGTTTGCTGCTGAGTATTTGATTAGATATTTACATTTAATCGCAAATTATTGATAAAAGAAACGAAGTATGCAAATAAATACATACAAAGAATGTGCGAAAAAAAAGAAAGAACTTTATACGAGTAAATATGTAGCATATATTGAAATTTATAAGTAAGTAATTGCAAATGTGCTAAGGATAAACAATGATTTTGATGAAATTTGTACATTTCTTTGAAACCCTCGCAGCAGTAAATGGTTTTAATTTTTTATTTTTGTAAATTGAAATAAACAATTCTCTATTTGAGATAAGTGCATGTACCATATTATAACTGATAGCATGATTCATGTGCGAGTATACTCTTTCAATCAAAATAAACATAATTAAGATTTCACATAATTCAGAGAAAAACATGAGAAACTCAGATGAGATAAGAAAAGTTTGTTATCTAGAAGTCGGCAAATATACATGCCTATGTCTTCTTTCTTCTTTCTTTCTTCTTTTAATGGAACAACAGCCCATGGAGGGCCTAGGCCGAGCTTTTCTCATCCACTGATGTTGTGCGTGTTGTACATGAATTGAAAGAACCTACAGTTTTATGACGAATCTGAATGGTGAAGTAAACAATTTTCATAGGCAATTTTCACTCTTGTAGCTTTGCCATTGCCTGCCAAGAAGTGGTGCCGCGTAGAAAAATTATTTGTTCTCCTTTTTGATTTTGCCTCTGCCTAGAAGGCCAACGCACTACCAACTACGCCATAGCGTTAGATAAAAGTGCGTGCTTATGTATTTTTTTTAAATTTCTAATGATTCCACAACGATTATGTACATAGAAATTATGAACAAAAAATAAAGAATTATCTCAAGAATATCAACAACTCAAATTCCTTGTGTGGCGCTACAATAAACCTATGTAGATAGTTTTCTAAGAAAAATTAAACATTTTATTTTATTATCTACAAATATTTATAGTCACAGAATTCTACACGAAATTGCCCATGGATCTTCTTTACTGAAACAATATCCCATCAAAGAACTGAATTCCTCATTTTCCTACAGATTTTCTTTTCCTCTCATGTGTATCGAATAAGATGGAACGATGAGCTGTATGAGCTGTACGCCGATACTGACATAGTCAAGCGTATAAAACTCCAGCGGCTTCGCTGGCTGGGTCATGTTGAGCGAATGGAAGAAAGCGCTCCGGCTAGAAGGGTGTTTTATTCGAATCACGGCGGAGAAACACGCAGAAGGGGACTTCCTAATCTCCGTTGGAAAGACCAGGTGCAGGGCAACCTGACTGCACTTGGCCTTATCAACTGGCGGCAGCGCGCGTATAGCAGAGTCGACTGGCGAAGCTTTGTAGAGGCGGCCAAGACCGATCATCCGTTGTAATGCCAGTTAAGTAAGTAAGTAAGATTGTTTTTATAAAATGAAATTACTAAAAAATTCTGAAAATTGGAAAAACTAATTCATCTTGGGAAAAAAAAAAAAAAAATCTATATAAATTTTTTATTTTTTATTAGCACAACAGCCTATGGACGGCCTAGGTCGAGCTTTTCGTAAGAGTGATTACTGTTTAATATTTTAGCACATGCTGGCTTTAAAGCTGCATTTACAAATGTACTTAAAAGTGTTTGGTCTCACCTTGCTCTAAGGTTAGGTAAAGAGACATGGTTTTTTGTAAGGTACATAGTTTTGAAAATCAACAGAAAATAGTAAGTTTAATTATTTTTCATTTAAAATATACATTTCATCTAGACAAAATATCAAACTTTATGTAAAAATTATAATCTCGCAGGTTCCCATATATTTTTCAGAGACTACAGCTGACCAAACTTTAGTGTAAAAACAAATTTCAACCAAAATGCTAATTTTACACAAATTTAATAACATATCTAATAATCGTTTATCAGTATTTGATCATGTTAAGTATGAGTATTTATGCTTTTTTTCATCAATTGGTCACCACATTTCCATAGGCCAACATTTTCCACATAGGCCAAACATTTTTACACCCTCTAAAATTCACAACATTTGTTTTAGAATTGTTTCCTTTTTTTTTTTGATTAATGTCTTATAGAACCTACTTTCACAGAATTTTCAAAATCTAATACGGCTTCTCGTACCTGTTCAAAATGGGTTAGAACCATTTTCGTTAACACACACCATACTTTTTGAATATGAGTCTAGAGTGCATTTTGAGCCCAAAAAGGGCATAAATCTTGTAATAATTTTGTTTAATTGTTTTTGTTTCTCCCTGTTCCATATAGAAATTTCACACGTACATACCTACAGGCTCATTCACACAACAAAAGAGTTCAGATGTTAATCAAACAGAGAAGCAATGGAAAAATTACGATTTAAATCAATATCATACCAAACTTATTCTCTTCTTATTTATATAGTTCAAGACCTAAGAATTTTAAATTAATAACGACTGTTCTAATTATGTGCAAGTACTTTCTACCGAAAAGCTTTTAAGCTTTCTAATGCAATTCATGTAGAAATAAATAGTTGCATGTAGAGTAAACCTACGTTAAAAACCGCACTTATTAAGTGTCTGTAATTTTTTTATTTTTTTTGCCTTTTGATGTGATTAAGTACCTCAACAGTCTGATATCTTTAGCTGACGTACTTAACCGACGTTTACTGTAAATAGCTCTTTAAACCTGTAATCTACATCACTGTTCTAAAAACAACAGTCTGTCATATTTAGCTGACCTACTTAACCGACGTTTACTGTAAATAGCTCTTTAAACCTGTAATCTACATCACTGTTCACAGCCTTGGTTAATGTATTTAAATTATATTAGCCACTTCATTTCATTTATTAGCTTTCGGTGATTGGGGAGACCGAAAAACAAATTGTATTCCGTTGCTTTTGTAGCAATTATCTTAGACAAAACACTTGTGTTTGGAGACTAGCGGTTTCATCTACTGCAAGGGGAAGTGTCAATTACATTCTGTTTACGCTAAATGTAAAGAACTATCGAGATTTTGATGGAATTTTATCTCATCTATACACTTACAAATCATTTTTGCTGCTAAATCTGTATATTGTATGTATTTATATGCCCTTGTTGTCATCTCTATTGTCCATATTTATCATAAATAACAATATATTTACAAAAATTAGCTTTTTCTTTTTGGATATTTGTTTTTTGGAACTTCAGTTCATTAAACTTGTTCTTATTTTAAGACCAATGTCACATATTTTAGTTGTTTAGTCTACCGTAGAGAGGAAGAATATAATTTGAATGTTATTCATCTACAGTGCTAGTGCCAGTGCCAGTGCCAGTGTCAACGACTATTGCCAGAAGCAAGAACGGCTTTTTATTATGCTTAAATATTTATATATGGTATGTATGTAGGTATCTCTTAAGGGAGCCAGTCAGTCAGCCAGCCAGCCAGCCAGTCAGCATCGTCAAATAAGAAATAACAAACTATAAACAACACCACACTACGAAAATATCCAGCTACTAATTTAAATAATAAAATAAAAGAAAACACTGAAGAACAGAAGAAAAATTGCAGCCCGTAACAGAAGTAAGCTTTAATGTCTGTCTGGGAGAGAAGAGGGAACAACCGCTTAGGTTGAGTTAAACTGAAAAAGAACCGCATAATACATACTTTATTGTTTATAATATGTAAATATTAATCTTGGAATAGCTCGAATCTTTTCTAGTTAAATTTTATTTATGTTTGTTATTTCAATTCAATTCAAACTTTTGCTCAAACTTAAGCTGTTATTCCTTTTCATCACTCTGAAATACCATATATCGTACATAAATGCTCGTACACAAGTCAAATTTACTAAATCATGGTTTAAATTCTTTAACGATTTAAACTTTTAAATTTCTTTTTACAAAAGCGCCGAAGTGTGGAATTTACTTCTTTTTTATAATTTATTTTATTCAGTTTCTCTTACTGATTATTATTTTTTTCGTGTCGATCATTTCAGCTCCTTCTTCCTTTTCTATACTTTCTGTCCAATTGTGTTTTTGTTAAGCTGCTGTTGCCATTGTTACCAACTCTGACGAAACTCAAACCCGGAGATTTCTTTTTTCACTTGCAAATCTTTTATTTACAAAAACTCAAAACTCAAATTGTACACCAAATAAAAATTGCAGGAATACCTTCAAGAATGCCTTCGAATCGAAAAGTACATATAACCGTATAAAAGTTTTTACTCAGCTAGATGTACAAGAAGGGAAAAAATTTATGAAATCGGATAATATTTAAAGGCATTAATGGGTCTTGAAAGGTCCACCATTTTTATCATAAGTTTAAATTTTTCAGAATTTTTCAGCCAAAAAGGTTTTAAGTTCCACATTATTGCTCTTTATATAAACATAATGGGAAAACTTTTTCGAACCTAATGTTTTAAGTGTGCGGCACAAATGTTCAACTTATAGAAGTTTTAACCAAAATTCAACCAAAATTCAAACCTTCCATATAATTTTTGTTGATTTTTGGACCAAACCTATAATTATAATTTATACAATAAATGCGAATATTATCGAATGGCATTTAAAATCACCCAATCCGACTTTACTACTTTACGATAGGTATTGGAAGCTAAAACGAAAATATAGATAGGTAGGACTGTCATATCTAAGGAGTAACAAATGAAAATATATAGAACTACATAATTTCTGAGGCTTTACAGAAGATTAAATTAAAAGAGATATATTAAAATTTTACACTTTTAGGTTATGATTTCTCGAACCAGTTTCGGCTGTAAACTGTTGTAACATTTTAACATTGGCATTTTCAGCAGAGTATTTAAATAGAGTATATTTAGTATATTTAAATTTTACGAAATATTAATGAGGCGATGTCGAAAACGACTACCGAAGACTGTCGATCTATCAACTCAGACTAAAATTTAATGTGATTCGAAAATTTCTGGAGAAAATCTACCAAACCCGAAGTCCGAAGAAAGTATAAAATTCCTGAAGATACCTCGAGAAAACACACCAGTTGGCAACTCTGTCTGTTACTGCTAAGTTAAGCATAATTCATGTTTGGTCTTTAGCTCGAAGTAAGAAATGAAAAAATGTTAAATATTCCTTATTTCAGCAAAAAGAAATTCATGTCTACGTGAAATGAAGAGACATGTATTCGTTTTTATGTGTTGATCGGTACAGGGTTGTATTAAAGCTGTAGGTGTTCGAAAAGGGGGGCGGCCAACGTGAGCGATTCAGCGCTCGATTTAAATAACATTTTTGTTCTTTCTTTTTCATTCTCTACCCGTTTTGTTAAATAAGTACATAAGTTTTGTAAAATCCAAGGATAAGTTCTTACCATTATTGTTCTTTAATCAAAAAAATTTTTATGTATTAGAATGTTTATAATCAATTGGTGCCGAAGTGGGCCACATTAAATGAGAAACTACCCGATTTAGGGAATATTTTGATACAAATTAGTTAATATTTGCGTTTTATTCTTCACTTGCTCCTAGCAACGATAATTGTTTGGGAAGCAACAACAAAAGCTGCAGAGATAATCTTGATTTCTATATAAATCCTCCTGTAAACTGTTAAAAATGAAAGCATAAAAACAGTTTGGCAGAAAACAAGGAACAAACGTATCAAAATGTCCGCCAGAGGAAATAAATGATTGCAAATAAACATCTTGTTTTTGGCATGCAAGAATAGGTTCAATCAGGAAAATTCCTATGCTCATGTGACAACGGAAAATCACCTACAGCTGTCAGCTATCAATGAGTAGATTCATTGTGAATGTAAACACAACGAAGCAGAGAGTTAACAACTTGATTGTTTTAGTCGCACATGTGAAATGAGTTGGCGAATAAAACACACCGAATGAAGTGGCCAAAAATAGTACAGCGTCCTCATTGTCAGCACAATTCATTGATATTTTGCGCCGCTCTCGTATAATTTCTACTTACTTATTAAGTATTGTAGATGGTAGATGGATTAGAAGATCATGACATTTACTGTTGTGTCGATATTTTCTCCTCTTAAGCTCTGATATCATTTTTTGCTCACAAGCTCTGAAATTCAGCAGTCTATTTTTTTTCGCCTTTCTTTGCCGCAACATAAAAGATTCCATGGCATTAAGAATTGCCTAAAACCAGCACCGATTATCGGACAACGATCTGCTTTGTTGCAATGGCAACGGCAACACAGTGGTGAGCTGCTGATGTTGCTGCATGTAGTAACGACGACGGTGATGATGATGATGATGATGATTCTGTGGCTCGCAGGCGGTCATTTTGAATAACTGCTAAACCGCTAAGATGCTACACACTATAATTTTTTTTGTTTCTTATGCCACATTTTGATAGCGTCGTCTCATTATAAACATAAAAATTGTGAAATTTTTTGTTGTACTTCTTTTGTATATTCTTTTTTGTTATCTGTATTTTCTTTCAGTTGTTTTTGATAGCATAGCTTTGCATGCCATATAGGCGGGAGAATGGTGCAAAAATTTACATGCAATATGTTTTACTTCATTTACTTTTCTTTATTTATTTTTAGTGAGATTCTTCAGGGAGACGTCGTCGACGACTTTGCAGAGATATTATCAGTTAAATTTATGGGTTGTAGTGAAATTATATATTTTTTCTTTTATTTATTGTAAAATAAAATTTGTTAAATTCTCAGAGAATTATGTTTTTTTTTTATCAAACATTCAATTTTTTGCAAATTTGTTTATTTATTTGTTTGGTTTACAATTTTACAATCGTCTCGTTGGCAATTTAACTGCATTCATAAATCATACCCGTCACCACCACTGCTAATTACATAATTTACACGTAAATTATGACAAACGCCTCGCTGGCGTTTCGCCCTCATTAAAACCAGCAAAGCGACGCGAGAATGAGACTTCCTAATCAACGTTAGCCTCAATAAAAAAATATACATTGTAACATTTCGGTCAAATTGAGCTTGGTATACCCAAGCAAAAAGTTTATTCAACATGCTTGACAGTGTATAGAGAAATTTGTCGTTATCCTCTAGGGCAGTTCGATGTGATAAGACCTGATGTAAAGCGTGCAATATTGGTACTAAGTACCTTTTCAGTTTAGTAAGTTGAACTCGGTTTATTTTCATATATTTGCTGACCCAGTTCTCTCTCGTCGATTTCGCTCTCCTCTCTCTAGGGATGTTAAAGTAGTCATTATTTCAGAGACATATGTATGTGCATATCTCTATACATAAGCTTTAAGATTGAAAAGAATGAAGTTGAAAATTTTATAATAACATTATTTTGTTAGGTAGCAAGGATGGTTGTGAACCTTCTACCATATAGCACTCAGTCGGTTGGAGCATTGTAATAAAATAGCTAATTTCAATATTTTGCAGTCCCTCTCATGGTATCTATTTATATTTGCATTTTTTAATCATATCAGTGACTGTTAAAATTCAATTATGAATCGTATCTTAATATTTGCAGTATTTAATAAGCGACCCAGTGGCTAGGGGTAAGTCTTAGAAATGAAACTTTCTTTCCATGATTTGATAAGGTTATAAGTTTAATACATAGTAGTACTAAGTATCCTTCATATTGTAGATTTCGACGTTACAATACATTTGCAAAGTCGAACATTTACACTTTCAAATTCAAAAAAGTTCTCAAATAGAGCCACTCTCACATTGTTTATGTGATAGTTTACGAACATTTTTATATTTATGTTAATCATGCTCAGCCGCAGACTAAGTAAACTTATGCAGTATAAGTATGAACTGTGGAAACAGTTTTCACAGCAAACACAATCACTGACTTTGATATTAGAGACAGCAAAAATCACATAAACAATATTACGAAGTACATGTTCCTGTATAAAAATAAAAACAAAACTGATTGAGGAAAGCACCTAAAGATTTAATTTGGTCACTTTTTAATATGTATTATTTAATATATTGTATACTTCAAGCCCTACAGCAAACATACCAACATTTTTGCCAAACCACATACCAACAATAATATCTCAGCATTATGATCATTATGATTATCGATATTCTGAGTAATTGCCCTGAGCGGGAAAACAACACGGGGTATCCAGAAAAAAAATACATTCTTAATAATAAGTAAGCATAACAGGGAAGCACAATGGGTCTATGGATTGAGTGCTAGAGAATACAAATAAGATCTTCATTTTCACGCTTAAACCACCAAAGCGCCAAAATGTGTACTTTTTTTTAAATACTTATGTATATGTAAAATTATATTCACTAGTACTCTTCAATGTCACACTTTGTCGATATTTACAAATAAAAATATGCCAAGTAGTTTATTGTTTAGAATTTTATTTCTAGAAGGAATCAAATTTAGACATTGATATCCGATTTCACTTTTTCATAGATCGGCTAATCGGAAATTTGGCATTTTAGTATTTACTTTTTTAGTATTTACTTTGTGGTTGCTGTGGCGTAGTGGTAATGAGTTGGACTGCTACGCAGAGTGTCCGGGGTTCGAATCTCGGCACAGACAAAATCAAAAAGTAGAAAAAATAATTTTACTACACGGCACCACCTCTTGGCAGGCAATGGCAAACCTACAAGAGTGAAAATTGCCTATGAAAAGCTTTTCACTTCGCCGTTCGCATTCGGCATTAAACTGTAGGTCCCTTCCATTCCATTCATGTACAAATATAACACGCACAACATGAGTGGATGCGAAAAGCTCGGCCTAGGCCCTCCATGGGCTGTTGTGCCATTAAAATTAAAGTAAAGTACAGTAAGTATTTACTTTATGGTAACTGGAAGAAGTTAAGTTATTTGAAACTTGCTCTTGATCTCTTGCTCTACGATTGTTAATCCCAATCGTTTTGTTTTTGTTTTCTTAAGTACTTAAAGCTTGCATAATTCATTTCATTTCGCATGCAGCATCTATTCGTGAATGCTTTCATGGTGCAGACCGAACGCTATTAGTTCATAAAGAGGAAGAGGCAAATAAAGTAGAAATGTTGCATGTAAATATCAAATACTGAACACAATGGATATGATAGCAACATGACGACACCTGTCAACACTTAAGGTCAAACTGTATAAGTATAATACGTATTTCAAACTTAGACGCTTTCCTCGCGTAACATTTTTGTCCGCTGTTTGCTGTCGCAACGCGAGATAAGCGCGAAAAAAGTTGAAAATACGTAGTTAAACTTTCAAACGTGTTGTGTGGAGTTTTTTTTCATACAAACACACTGATTTGTTTTTTTTCGACGAACACGAGAAAAGCGTGAAATGTCGAAAAGCGTGAAACGTCGAAAAGCATGAAACGCATGATATGGAGTTTAACTTTTAAGCTAGCTGTGATTTTTCGCCAACTAGTTTAACATGTTCGAATAAAACGGCCAAGTTGTTAAGTTTCTTTCCATTGAATCTACTTAATAGCACTGACCGCTGGAGATGGTCTTCCGCATAAGTAGGTATAATGTTATTTTCTTTCTTATGTGGGTTCTTGGTCGCCAAAAATCATTTGTAATTCAGATTTCACTACATTAATAAACAATTTCATTTCATCTATAGCACGAGAAGGGAAATTGATAGAAAAAGTATAAAGTGAAGCAATAATTTATTAAATATGAGATCTACAGATTTTTATGAAACGTACCGATTTATATTTTGTCCCCTTTCTATGAAATCGGATAATATTAATACTTTATTTAACCAACTTTTTTTAAATTCCATGTATAAACTAGTGGTCGCTGTGGCGTAGTGGTAGTGCGTTGGACTGCTGCGCAGAGTGTCCGGGGTTCGAATCTCGGCACAGGCAAAATCAAAAAGTAGAAAAGATAATTTTTCTACACGGCACCACCTCTTGGCAGGCAATAGCAAACCTACAAGAGTAAAAATTGCTATGAAAAGCTTTTCACTTCGCCGTTCGGATTCGGCATAAAACTGTAGGTCCCTTCCATTCATGTACAAATATAACACGCACAACACGAGTGGATGCGAAAAGCTCAGCCTGGGCCCTCCATGGGCTGTTGTGCCATTAACAGTACAGTACAGTATAAACTATTTGAAGGCTAAAAGTTTCGAAAGAAGCTGGTCACCCTCTCTCCACGGGGACTCGTATATTCTCGTTTCTCTGCCCTGTCTAGAATACCCGTGTTCAAATCTCGTCATAGTTCGTAAAGCAACCTTTTGGCTGGGAATGGCAAACTTCCAATAGTAAAAATCGCCGAAGAATAGCTACTCACTTCACCGTTCGAATTCGGCATAAAACAGTAGTACCCTTCCATTCATGCGCAAATATAACTAGCACATCATCAATGTAGTGAAAATCTTACTCTAGGACCCAATAGAAAGTTGTGCCATTAAAGGTGAAGAAGATTACTACTGATCTTAAATACAAATTAGACAAATTTCTAAATTGGTCCAGCTAGAAGCTTGTGGAGCGGGAAAATGAACACTAGCCACTATGGTGCCCACTTAATTTTGTTACTAAAGTAATAGAAAAAGAACGAGCATATTGCTTCTGCATTAATATTTTGTTGTCAGCTTAATGAACTTAGGATTAATTTTGCAACCATTTGGAATATTCATATATAAGCATGTACCATACACCCATAATTCTTTAAATATTTTGTAAATAAATAAAAATAAAAGCAATTTGATCGGCTGATTACAGTGGCGTACAGCAAAACCAAGCATACAAGAGAAGAGGTAATATAAAACCTTATTTATTATTTAAGCATACTTCTTCATACTATATATAGTACATAAATAATCCAAAATCATACACGCTTATCTCAAAAACAATATGATGATCGTCTACGTAGACAGTTCCTTCGTGCTGAAAACATTTCCAAAAAACTCTGTAACTAAACGTGGTAGGTATTCACAAGCGCATGTATGTCGCTGGGTATCTTTGAATTTTGACAATTATGAAATCTCACTTGTTATATGACACTGTGCGCTTATTTCGAGTTGTCTTACATACTTATGCACATATCGCTCGTTTTCGTGCAAGACAGTCATAACTCAAAAACCTCAAATTTCAAGTGAAAAACGCATTAAAACTTTTCAATTTACATAACACTCCATACAATTAATAACGACAAACATTCTTCTCACGCGAAGAGTTCATAAGATAGAGTTATGATTTTTTAGACAAGATAAAGCACTAAATAACAGTTATTTCTGTATACTTAACTCGAAAGTATGGATTTTTGATTTATGGCAGTCTTGCAGAAAACAAGCGATATGTATAAAATACAAAGCTACAAACAATTTTAAATACTTTTTTTTAAATTTTCTGATGGGTTGAAACGTGTGCGCTTCATTTTCTTATGTTTCTCTATGCTTTTAACAACGCTGCGGTTTTATTTATTGTTTATTTGTTTTTGTAAATACACATACTTATGTACATAAATGACAAAAAATAATATAAGTTTTAAAGTAAATATTAAATCAAACAAATTCGTGGAGTATGTGCATTTGTAAATATTCTTTTAAATCTTCCTCTCAATAAAGTCTAGTGAACTTTATTTTTGTTAGAATCTTTAAGTAAATTTTATGAAATACTTACACATGAGCGTTTTTATAACTAACTTTACCCTACACTCAGGCAGAAAGTTGGCTTAAAAGAGGGTGAATAAATTTATTTATGTGAGTAGTGGCGCCTTTTCGGCGACATAACTATTAAAAAAAGGGATTAGCATCCTGTTTTAAATTTTTAATAGTTACATTACAGTTCTCAGGTATTAGGGAAAACAGGGTTTATTGAAGCACAGACAATGCTAAACCTGCACTTGGCTACTAAAAAAGACATTTTATTAAGATATTTTAGGTAACTCGACTAGGATTTTTAAACTTTTTTACTTAAGATTGAGGAAATGTTTTTTCTAAATAAAATCTAGTCGCCAAAAATTTTTTCAACTCCCCCAAAAGTATAGTTTTGACTACGGACGGTATTTTCAAGAGTGGAATATAAAAATTATACATTTTATTTCTATTAATCTTAATTTTCGTTTCGTTTACTCTTTTGCCTGCCATTCATTACTTTGCCTGCCATACTTACTTTTAATGGCACAACAGCCCATGGAGGGCCTAGGCCGAGCTTTTCGCATCCACTCATGTTGTGCGTGTTATATTTGTACATGAATGGAAGGGACCTACAGTTTAATGCCGAACCCGAACGGCGAAGTGAAAAGCTTTTCATTGGCAATTTTTACTCTTGTAGGTTTGCCATTGCCTGCCGTGTAGAAAAATTATTATTAATTATTTGTTCTACTTTTTGATTTTACCTGTGCCGAGATTCGAACCCCGGACACTCTGCATAGCAGGCCAACGCACTACCACTACGCCACATTCATTTGATTTCATCTCTAAATTCTAAGAAATCACTTAGTTTTTCACTTCAACCGATGGGCGATCTTGGCCGCCTCGATAAAACTTCGCCAGTTGCGCGCTGGAGCCAGTTAGTAAGGACAAGTACAGGAGATTAGGACTTCATCTTTTGCATATTCCTCCACCGTGACTCGAACAAAACAGCCTTTTAGCCGAAGCGCATTCTTCCATTTGCTCAACATGTGTTAGCCAACGTATATTCGTTATTTTCGTCGGTCGAGAGAGGGCTTCGCTTTTCAATTGCCTACTGAGCCCGTAGTAACAGCTCTTGGAGTTAATCTCCGCTCGATCTCAAGTCTGACATTAGTGTTGGTGTTAATGCTAGATGCTAGATATACGAAATCCTTGACGACTTCAAAAGTACATATAATTGTCAACAGTGAAGTTTTCACAAGAAGCCGTTTGTTTGTTGTACCTCAAGTCTTTGCCTATTTATTTGATATGTAAAGTCAGTACACCGCCTTCTTCTCATATTACTATAATTTCTTAAGATAAAACTCAAACTTCCAATTCTTTAATTTTAAGAAAGAACGTAATGCCAAAAAAAAAAAAAAAAAAAAAAAATCAAAAGTCTAATAAAATGAGTGTAGAGTATTTTCTATTTCGTATCGGAACTAAGTTTAATTGTTTACTTGGATTTTTCCAGTTGTTCCTGATGCCACGCATGCGTGAAACAGATAAGAGTTTTATTTGAAGAGATTTTCTTTTCGTATTTTTCGTATGAGAATAAGTTCTATGATTTTTAATTTTGTTGTTTTGTTAAATGCATTTGTTTTACAGCTCTTCTTATCTTTAACAATATTAAACTTAACCCATAATGGAATAAATTTTTTTGAGATTAACTTTATCTTATCATTTGATAGAAAAGTTTCGGGTTAAAGCATTAACTAATTGCAATAAAAGTCCGAATTTCGTCTCCCAGTTTATTATTTCTAAAATATTTTCAGGTTCATTTTGAGTTGTTAGTCTGTTTTGCAATATTTGAATGAATGAAATGTCATAATGGCCTGAAAGTCAATTATTCTCGTACATGTCTCCTAATGTCAAACAAGGATTAATAAACTTTAAATATGAAAAGGTGTAAGGTAAGTACTTAATGTCACAACATCCCATGGGGGGCCTAGGCCGAGCTTTTCGCATCCACTCATGTTGTGCGTGTTAGATTTGTACATATGAAAAGGTACAGGAAAAAGATAAAAGGTACCGCTAATCAAAGGTTTAAAGAAATAGGTGCATTTAGCTTCACATTACTTAAGTACTTACTTACTTAACTGGCACTACAACCAATTATCGATCTTGGCCACCTAACATTAAGAACCACAAAAAGTTTTATGACTCTGAATATCTTCAACAGTTTAAATTATAGAAATTCATTTATGATTTCTAAACAAAGTAATTTTCAAAAATATTTATGACAAATTATACGAAGTCGGCAAACGCACACAAAGCAGACCACCCAATTAAATGTTAAGTGTGTGTTGCCATCGTAAAGAAAAACACCAAGTTTCATGATTGAAAATAACACTGGGGGGTAGAAACGTTTCCCACGCTATATTCTTATAAAAAATTGAAAATATCCCAAAAAATTAATTCATCCATTAAGTCGTCGTCGCTTTATTGCCTTTATTTCACTGTTTAGCACACCTTTCAACAACGATGAATTTCCGCACACTCAAATACACACACACACACAAACACACGGATAAGATGCAAATACACACTCCCTCACACACTTGAACAGAAAATATTGCTGCAATGTTTTATTGCTGTTCAAAGTTCTGTGCAACACACTCACTCACCCACACACACAAACAACCAGAAATTAAAAAGCGTATTTTAACTTAACGCTTGATTAACTACAAATGTTTAACAATTTAAAATGTATACGATAAATTGCTGACGTACAAAACGTCGACGTGATGTTGCTATGTAATCTTTGTTTTAAATTGATCAATTTTTGCCTCAGCTTTGATTTTTTTTGTTTGCTATATTTGTATTTGCGATAGTTAAATACTTAGGTGTAAGTTTAATTAATGTAATTTAAACACTTAGTGGAATATTTATTGATATTGTTTTTTTTTTTTATATTTCCCTAGTAAACGTTTTATAGAGCATAACGTGAAGAGAACGTTACGAACGGAAGTGAAATAGTGTAGCGGAAGTTGGATATTATTTGGCGAAATTGTAGAAACGAAATCAAGTCGATATTTCCGAAGTTCAAGTGCTGAAATGAGTGAACGAGGCTCACGTTAATTCGGGTACATAAACTTCAATGACATCTGAGGTTTCAGTATTGAGTATTCCCTTTCATTTTAGTTATAGTGAAGAGGGAATGTGAAACGAGAGGTAATTGCTAAATCATTTCCCCGCTTGGATTTAATAGTGCTACTATCAATTATTACCAACTTAATACATATTTTTGAATACACAATGCTGATTTTTCACATTCAATAACATAGTTCCCACAAAAAAATGTACAAGATCCTGAAAGTGGATTCTAAAAGAGCTCCGTGAAAAAATGATATGTGTCTCGGCGTTTTTAAAGTTTACATGCATACATCTAATTTTTGTTTTACGCGGGCCTAATGTTTGCCCAAATTAAGTATAGTAAGCCGTAACGAAACTTGTTAATTTTGCAGCTGAGATTATTTGTGTTTTTTACAACTTTAGGAGAATTTTCTCTAGAACATTTTCGTTGGTTATTTTAACCCATTAGCTCCTTCCCTTTATTTATGGGTATATGTTATAGGGGTTTTCCCCCTTCTTTCGAAGAAATTAATATTTTGACCCATTACAACGGTTGATAGAGGATTAACCTGTTCTACGAATATTTTTCACATACAATTTTTCACAGGTCACTGAACAACAAAAATCTGTAAACTCAGTTTTAGTAAAAATAAACCCAATTTTCAGAAATATTTCCAGTTTCCAAAAAAATGCCTCTTTGAAAGAATACAGAAAATTACAGAGAATTAGTTAAAAAAAGAATAAAAATATTTATTATTCTTTCAAATTTATTGTGTTACCTTCAAAGCAGGTCCCTTCCGTAATAATATACTTATGCCAACGAGTAAAATATTCCAATCATCCAAACATTTTTCAAATGCATTTGTCGGAATCGACTTCAATTGTCCCCGTAAATTCAATTTGTGTCTTTTATCATCTGAAAAGGGGTGCAGTTGCACTGTATTGTTGGAAAGAGAAAACATTCAGCCCTGAGCCATTTCAGGTAAATACGATGGTTGTTCGATCATATTTTTGGAGTTTTTGGCCAGAAATTCGTTCACAATGATAGCCTTGTGAGATGATGCGTTGTCATGGTGCAAAATCCATGAGTTCTCTTTCCACAAACTTGGCCTTTTCGTAGAATTTGCTCTCTCCAATGCCGTATAACTCCCAAATAACATTCTTTATTTACTGTTTGACCTTCTGGTACTTTTACACCCCGTTAATCAAAGAAAACAGTCAACATTACCTTGACTTTTGATCGGCTTTGACGTGGTTTCTCGACCGTTTTTGAATGCACTGTACCACTTATATGCACTTGTTTTTGAGAAACTCCATTCACTGTAAGCCTTCTTCAGCGACAAACGAAATTCCATTTGCAATAACTAAAAAATTTTAAACATATTCTTTTTCGATATTTTTATTGATTTTAAAAATAACAATACAACAAGTTGAGTTGAACTGACAAAATCGGAATACAGGGGCTGGGCACAAGGCTCCACATCACTGTGGCCTAAAAAGGTCTATTGTGAAGAGCCCATTGATACTTTTTCAGTACTTTTACACTAAACTTTCTTTGAAGAAGTCTTTGTGAAATTCGGCACATTAAATAGGATGACGAAGCGGAACTGTAAACAAACTTAATGACAGATTACGTGGTACCAACTTAGCAACAAAAATGTTTACAATGCCTTTAAGCGGGCTTTTTAAATGATACTTCCTCAGTACTTATATACAGAATGTATATATTCTTAACTAAAGGTAGAGTAGATTGAAACAGGGGCTGGGTACAAGGCACCAAATCACTGCGGCCTAAAACGGTCTATTGTGAAGAGCCCATTGAATATCTTAAGATACACTTCCTAGGCTTATAAAAATGTATAAATATCCCTTTGATTTATATTGCCCGTTTCAACCGTAGTTGGGTATGCAATAGTAAGGTGACGAAGTCTAAGCCTTGTAATAAGCTTGTCACAGTGGTACAGAATGTGCTCTGCTGTTCCCTCGTCGTCGTGAAAAAATCTACAGAATTCGTCCCGTGTTATTCCCATGTTAGCAAGATGTTTCCTAACTGGGCTGTGTCCAGTAAGATATCCTGTGACAGCTCGGATTACGTTTCTGTTTCCATAAATAATTGTTTTGTTCTTAACTTTGATATGAATGATTTTACTTGTCTGTTGCCTGAGGTGTCATCCCAGGCAGCCTGGACCTTTCTGTTCAGCCATGTGTTAAGATTGAGCTTTACTTAACTCCATGGCGTACCGCAGAATGGGGTTTTTCCAAACATGGGCTCGGATGCCCCTTTTCTGGCTAGCTCGTCGGCCCTCAATACCACTATGTCCAGGTACCCAAATTAGGTGGACTCTATTTTGTGATGCTAGCTTGATCAGTAGTTGAAGGGACTCCCATATAAGTTTTATACTAATTTTGAAGGAGTTTAAGGCCAGTAGTGCAGACTTACTGTCCGAGAGAATATAGATATTTCCTTTACACGACGGCCTTTCTTCATATTCTTTTTTTTTTTTGGTTCATACTATCAATATATGTTTCTCAGCCTAACTCCATAAACTCCTGTTTCAACTCCCTCGTTTGTTTTTGATCCATCTGTGTACCAAAGAAGGTGGTACAAAGCGAGGACATTCCTTTTCCCAAGTATCTCTACTAGGGAATGTAGCTTGAAAGTTGTGTTGGAAGTTATGTCGGGGTAGGCACGAATCATAAAGTATAAGCTAAAAGTATATTTTACAATGCAAATTGATCATTTAAAAGTTAATAAGAAATTTAGCACTTCCCTTATTGGGCCTTTTACTTTTTATACAGAAAATTCTATTTCAACATCGATTTCAATCTTTTTCGAACAATTGCTTTAAAATAATGTAGGTCCTTTTATTTCTTAGCCTTTCAAATCGTTTGGATCGCAAGATTTCATTCAGCATCATAAATTCTTTGGAAATCTCTTCATTGATTACTAGTTTATGTAAACTTTCTCTGAGCGAGTTAACGCAATGACTTTTGAAGTTTTCTTTACTAGTTTATAAATGTCTAACGTCATACCTTCTTACACTTCCACCATCTCACTCTAGCTCTTCTACACTAAACTTTCTTTGAAGAAGTCTTTGTGAAATTCGACACATTAAATGAAATGACGAAGCGGAAGTCTTTTGCAATTTGTTTTAGTTTAGATTGCATAATTCCATATATCCGGAAGGTCAAAATACTAACTCACTAAATTTTGTAAATCATTAATACAAACATACATAAGTATATGGTATTTATAATTAAAACTTAAACACAATAAAAATAACCACATATTTACTTAATAAGTACATTCGTAGACATTATAAATTAACAACAACAACTGTTACTAATATAAATTTTTATTGTGTTTTGCGTAGTGACGTCTGCATGACAACAAAAATTAATCTCTTTTAGTCTCATTCGCGCTTGTTGTGACTAATTTTCATTTCCACATAAACTCCAATTAAATCTGTGTTTTTATACAATATGGTACATTAATTTTAAACTGAGCTCTAAGCGTTGCGTTGGAGCGTGAGCTGAATTATTTTTTCCTCTTTCTTATTGAAGTTTCTCTTTCACGCATGATTCATGTTTTTTGTTTTTATGGGGACTTTGATTTTTCTACTCTTGCTTGATTTTAATTTAGCAAATTGTTTATTATTTATTTTTTTTTTTATGTGCTAAGTAAAATAAATAAATAAATGAACTCAACGAGACACTTTTCACTTTACCGAACTCCACTGCTATTTTATGTGATTTTTTTCGTTTTTTTTCTCATTACTATTATTGTCTGGGATTGGAAGTTTTTTATAAAAATCGTATCGGACAACGATGAAGATTTTTTGCGGTTTTTCATTATTTTATAGCATATTATTTTTATTCAGTTTTACTTTTTGAGAATTAATTAAATCGCTTCACACATTTCTGCTTCATTGATTCTTCGATGTCGTTGATAGCAATAATAGAAAAGTGAAAAATCTTTAAAAATGTGTATATATAAATGAAACCAGAAACAAATTGTTTAACAAGATAAAAAGGTGTTAAAAGATTGCTAAAAAAAAATATATTATTTGCATAATTTGTTTTACTCTGCTTCTCTTAACTGAGCTACATTCATTTAAACGGACTTATATGATTTTATTTATTCATATACTTGTTAGAAATCGGAAATTACAGTAGGTGATTAACTCGTGAGAGAGGATCTCTTAAATTCCCTACTCACTCACTTCTTACCACGCCTCGGTTAAGGCAACTATAGTGCTCACCTCAGCGTAGGTTTTGGCTTTAATTCAAATTAAAAAAGAATTGTATTCTCCAAATGTAAATAGACTGTGGATCAGTATAAGAACTAGAATTTTTGTATAGAAATCAGAAATAAGACACAGACCAAAAATCTTTTGAAAATTTTAACCAAAATGAAAATCCAAATGGTAAATGAAATTCAGATCAAAAATCAAACCAAATTTGAGATCGAAATTCAGACCAAATTTCAGAAAAACGCAGGCCGAAAAGCGAACCAAATTTTTTGTAAAAAATCAAACCGAAATTCAGACCAAAAAACCACTGAAAAACAGGCCAAAAATCATATCGAAATTCAGACCAAAAATCTACGGGAAAAGTGGAACCAAATGCAGATCAAAACTTAGAAGTAAAGTCAGACCGAATGTAAGACCAAATCTCCAAATTTGGTTATTAAACCAAAATTGAAACCAAAAATTAAGATAGGAATTAAGACTAAAAACCAATACAAAAATCATAATGAAATTCAAACCAAAAATCTAACAAAAAAATTAATTCATATCTAAAGTTAGAAAAAAAATCAGACCGAAGTTAGATCAAAACTCAAATCAAAAATAAATCTGAAGTTCAGACCAAAAATCAAAACAAACTTTAGATCAACAATCAATATCGAAATTCAGGTAAAAAATCAGATCGAAATACGAAAATCCAACAACAACAAAGTCATATCAAAACTTCAGATCAAAAGTTAGAAAAAAAATCAAACAGGGGTTGGAAATACCGGGGCCTAGTTGGCTCGGCCTAGGCCCTCCATAGGGCTGTTGTGCCATTAAAAGTAAAGTAAAGAAAAGTTGGTAGTGCGTTGGCCTTTTACGCAGAGTGTCCAGAAAAAAATCAATTATTCTAGAGGGCCACACTTCTTGCAAGCCACAATGGTAAGCCTACAAGACTATTAACTTCGCCGTTGAGACACGGCCTAAAACGGTTAGTCCCTTAAATTCTTGCAAAAATATAACATGTACAACATGGGTGGATGCATAACGCTCCAAATAGGCATGCATGGGCTGCTGTGCCATTAAAAGCAGACAAGAAGTAGTTCGATTACAACTCAATCCAAAACTCAAACTGAAGTTAAGACCAAAATCAAATCCAAAATTTTGATCAGGATCCGGCACAGAATCAGTCAATCTCATACAAAAAAACAATATATTATGTATATACATGGTAGAAGTGAAGAGAAACTAATGTTCTCTGGACTGTGTTCATTTTTCATAGACATGATATTTTTTATTTCTAACACAGTTCAGAATCACAAATCTTTAACCTTGTACATATAACCTTGCCGATACATAAAGAACATATCTTAGGCTTATGACTCAATCTATGATTAGAGTAGTAATTCTTAAAATTGCAATTATATAATTGAGTAACCTCTTAACAATCAATTAGCTTTCTCAACTTGTTCATGATTCACTCAAATAACTACACAATTGATTGGCTTTAATTTAATAGATCAATATATAATTCTTAACTTTAAGATATTCTTTTGTTACCTTGTGTACAGTTTATTTTACCAGAAAAGCTTTAGTCTCACTTAAATCGTATGATATGTATGTCAAATTAATAGTAAATACTTTCAATTTCAAATGCTGAGCAAATAATGTAAATTTTATGCACTAACTAAAATAATACATATTAAATTACTTTACTTTTAATGGCACAACAGCCCATGGAGGGCCTAGGCCGAGCTTTTCGCATCCACTCATGTTGTGCCTGTTATATTTGTACATGAACGGAAGGGACCTACAGTTTAATGCCGAATCCGAACGGCGAAGTGAAAAGCTTTTCATAGCAATTTTTACTCTGTTACTCTTGTAGGTTTGCCATTGCCTGCCAAGAGGTTGTGCCGTCTAGAAAAATTATCTTTTCTACTTTTTGATTTTGCCCGTGCCGAGATTCGAACCCCGAACACTCCGCGTAGCAGTCCAACACACTACCACTACACCACAGCGACCACATATTAAATACATAAATTAAATTAAACTCTCTAAAATTTTTTATATTAGTCTGGCCTTAATTGGCCTATAACTAAACACGAAGAAAAGAGCAACAAACAATACATTCTAAAAGTGCATTATCAATTATGAATAATTTAAAGAGTAGTGATCTAAGCTTTTCAATTCGCCATTCGGATTCGACATAAAACTGTAAGTCCCTTATATTCACGTACAAATACAATACGCACAACATGATTGGATGCGAAAAGCTCGCCTAGGACCTCCATGGGCTGTTGTGCCATTAAAAGAAAGAACAAAAAGAATTGGTCTATGTACATACACTTTTTGCTACAGTGGAGCATGCCAGATAATATAAAGGATAAAAAATTAAGATGGGTTAAATATAATCATGGGTTAAATAAGCTTTACGGCTTTCGAATATGGAAAAGAACTATTTTTTTCATCGTGAGTGCAAAGCTTCTAGGTTTACTGTTGCGACTCCAATGTTTGTAAGTCAGAAACATTTCCGCTTTCTAACGAGATATCATGAATAACTTTTTTGCTTTATAAAATCAGCATAATTGCATTAGTTATAACCTTAAAGTTCACAATTGAAATTTGAGTTTACACTTGAGTTTACTTAATTATGAATGGCTCCATTTCTGTGTCTTGCTTTACTTATTTGTACTTCATTCGAAACATAAACTAAACAAGATCTAAAATCTAAAATAGTTATTCTTAGTAGCGCATATAACTCTACAATACCATAAATACTAGTCCATAATTAAAAATTAATAATAATAATAATATGCGCTTGATTCAATACTTTCCCACGTGTGAATTTGAGTTTGCTGCTTGAAAGAAAATCAAACGATAATATATCAAATAACTATGCAAATAATAAATAAAAAATATAGTTATTTTTTTTAGAAATATGTAGTATTAACTTAAAAATAAATAAATAGTTGTCAGTTAGTGCTCAAGTGTGCAAACTAGCATGACATATGCAGCCAAGTGTATTTTAGCAATGCAAATTCATTGATAGTTTTATGCATAAATACAAGGATGGGAAATCTGTTTGACATCGGCATCAGATGTGGTGCATAAATAGTAAATTTTTAAGAATCAGCAAAAATAAAATTTCAGTAAATATTTACTACGAGTAGGTGTGCATATCATGAAAAAAATAAAACGAAAATCAACAACTGCAACACATGTTGCAACATTATGAATTACAACAACAATCATAATAATAACAACAATATACACATATCCAACAACAAAGAGATTACATAACTAAAACGCTTGTTTACATTTAATTTATGAATTTTGTAAGAGTTAAATAAAATATGGCGGCAACTACGGTCGTGATGTCAAAACAATAGATAAATGCAATTGTTGGGCATTTGGACATATCCACACACATACATACATATATATTTATTTAGTTACGAGTATATATGTGTGTGTGTGTGTTTGTGTGTGTGTGTGTATGATACTTTGACCTTGTCAATTTGAAAAGTAGCTATACCTACTCGTATGTGGATAATTACCAAGGTGAATATTTGTATCGAAATCAGTAGCGAATTTACAATTGTCGTATTTCGGGGAGTTCTGTTTTTTTTTTTAAATAATACTAGCTGGAAAATCTGGTGGTCGCTGTGGCGTAGTGGTAGTGCGTTGGACTGCTACGCAGTGTGTCCGGGGTTCGAATCTCGGCACAGGCAAAATCAAAAAAAAAAGTAGAAAAAATAATTTTTCTACACGGCACCACCTCTTGTCAGGCAATGGCAAACCTACAAGAGTAAAAATTGCTATGAAAAGCTTTTCCTTCGCCGTTCGGATTCGGCTTTAAACTGTAGGTCCCTTCCATTCATGTACAAATATAACACGCACAACATGAGTGGATGCGAAAAGCTCGGCCTAGGCCCTCCATGGGCTGTTGTGCCATCAAAAGTAAGTAAGTAAGCTGGAAAATCTAGGTTGAGAAAAACTCATTTTCCGATTAAAAAATCTGGATAAAGTGAACGAAAATATGAAAAGCCTTTGTTCTACTTATTAAATAATTTTATTTTTTATTTTAAATAAAAATTGTTATGTGCTTTGTATTTCAGTAATTTGAAGGTTTAGTATTTACTTATTTCATTTATTACCACTATGGTTTACTTATTCCTTCATAATCACTTAAAAATTATTCAATGATTTACGAAAGATTTTTTCTTTATTTATTAAAAATTTTAGTATTACTTTTTTTTTTAAACAGCATGTCGAACGTATATGCCTCATCAGGTATTGTTTAAGCCACCCTAATGCACCTTTTCTTTTCTATTCATTTTCTCTTTCTTTTTTTCTTCTATTTCGTTCCATTACTTTTCTTGCTATTGCTTTCTCTAAGTTCTCCTCTAGAACACTTTCACACCGGTCGGTTGGGCTCTTCCATATATTTATTGTACAATTTTCATTCCAACAAATTTGTTAATCTTGTTAAATTTAAATACAAATTTCTTGTGTTTTAATATCCCATTAATTCACTTTTGAAGTGATAAAGTGATCCAACGCTTTAACGCACCACAAAAAAGGGTTAATTACTTGAGAAATGCATTAGCAATGCGCTACCAGGTTCATGTTTTAGCCTGGCATTGAAACAGTTACCCTTATCGTACAATTACCGATTCAGTTTCATTACCGATATCGTTGTTACTGGTAACAAAAATTATTATTACTGAAAATAAAATCCCTTATAATAAGATAAAATCCCTTTTTACCGATGTAAAAAATCAAAAAATCATTATTGATTTAAATAGTTAGTACCAAATTGCTTAAAATGCAGCTAAACACCATATCTCAATACCAAATGAGAAGTTTTTTCAATTGAACATGTTTGTTGGTTTAGGAGTTACATTCCTTTTGGCTTTTTGTTCTCGGTATACATACTGGTATACTGTTACCAATATGATTTCGGCACTGTTATCGCTACCGATATTCCTGTTTTTAACACAGACTTTTTTTCGTTTTTTTTTAACCATGGTTAAAAGGTAATAGCATTGGAGAGGTCATCTAAGTTTTAGTTAATATCAGCTTAATATTTTTACGAAATTTCTCAATTTAGACCAATATTACAAAAATACTTTTCTCAAAATTTTTTTTCATTATTCTGAATTTTTTTTTTTTTAAATTAAGATTAGGTTAAAATAAGAATATTTAGAATTTTGAATTTGGGAAGCATTGTTCCCATCCAGACCTCCTTTATGTTTTCTCTCATTTTTTCATACATTTAATGGCACAACAGCCCATGGGGGGCCTAGGCCGAGCTTTTCGCAACCATATTCATGCTGTGCGTGTTATATTTGTACTTAAATGGAATGGACCTACAGTTTTATGCTGAATCCGAACGGCGAAGTGATAAGCTAATCATATGCACTTTTTACTTTTATACGTTTGTCATTGCCTGCCAAGAGGTAGTACTGTGTGCAAAAATGGTTTTTTCTACATTTTTGCTTGTGTCGGGATTCGAACCCCGGGCACTCTGCGTAACAGTCCAACCAACTACCACTTTCTTTATTTTCATGATAACTTGCACCTTTATAATAAATTAGAATTTCAATAACACTATAAATATTTTGTGAGAAGTCGGTATTGAAACGGATGTTCCAATTTTTTCACTCATTATCTCAATAGCTTTTAACTTTTTCGATAAGTGAAGTTGATCTTACATATTTACGAAATCTATAACTTAATTGGAAATCATTTTTAATGTAATCGATCTCTTTTTCGTGCTTCTAATTTTGTAATTTACAAGCATCTAAAATTTCTAAGCCAGGAAAGGGATTTAAATGAGCGGAACAACCCTTTTGAATACGCCACTGTTTTAGGCACATATTTGCATATCACTAACGCTAGCAATACAAAATTAGCTTTCATTCTTTAATTTTTTGCAATATACTCGTATACACACGCACACACACACGCACTCTCAAAAATGGAAAAACTAAATAAATTCAAATCAAATTAAAATGAATAAAATGCAGTGGCCTTTGATTTTATACATTCATACGCTGTCATAAAAAAAGCTGTGCGATTTTGTACTTATGTTTTGTGTTGTTGTTTATCTTCTCATTATTGGCAATTTTACCACCGCTTATTTCTATTAAATGTATGCTTTAACCACATACATACATTTACAAATATCCATTTATTCTATGTATGTATGTATGTACATAAGAGGCCTATGATTAAAGTACAATTTCCATATGTTCTATGTATAAGTACATTTCATAGTTTGATTTTCCTCTTATTGTTTTGCTATATCAAATCGGCACAATGTCACATTTTCTATTGTTACGAGTACTAAGCAAGTATTTCTTTCCTTATCGATAATAATTACAACATTTTGCATTGTAGCTTAGCAACATTCCACATTATTATTTCAAACCCATAAAATTTCATTATCACATAAGGTTTTTTTTACTTTTTTTTATTATAATTAGTTAATCAACTGGTTTGAGTTTGGAGCAAATTTTGTTCTTGGTTTTAATCTGAAATCTGAATTTCGATCATATTTGTTGGAAAAATATTTTTTTCTTCATTACAATTGGTTTCTTGACGTTAATGCTTTAGCATTGTCATTTCATACTGCCAATGAAATACCAAACAAATGAATTATTCTCATGTATAGTGATTGGTCTGATAACTATTACTTAATTATGCGAAATTTGCAGCTCCTAAATCCATATTCTACCTATAGAGCATGGCCTTTAACCTTTCGCTTACCAAATCCCACCCGAGTGACCTTCTTGATTTTCATTTGTTAATATCTTGATCAGTTTTAATCCAATCTTAAAGCGATATCGACTCACTGCACAAATCCTCGATTTTTTTTGGATAATATTGAAAAACGTAATTTCGAAAAAAGTATATTTGCCTACCTTCAGTTTAGTCTTTTTATATACGTAGGGATAAGTCATTTAGCTTAATAGATAATAGCTCCGTTCCCGTACCGAAATCAGCCCCTAATAAAAAAACATCAACGCAACATTAATCAGGTACTGCTCTCAATAAGTACCCGTGTGTGAAGACAGATGGCGTTGCTGAGGGAAGTACCGTCGTGTACTGCCATCTGTCACACGACACCACACCAAATTTCAAACTGATTCATAGGTTAGTTTTTATTTGGCAGCCATTAGTATCACACTTGTTTGGTGTTTCGCGTTAAAATGGAAAAAGAACAATATCGATCCGTAATTAGTTTTAATTTTTGGATGAAAAAACATGCGAAGAAATAAAAGCGAAGTTGGGTGCTGTCAATGGGGACCCTTTACCATCTATGACAAACGTAAGATATTGGTTCAACGAATTTAAACGTGGCCGTACACCTGTTTTTGATGAGGAGCGCCCAGGCCGCCCGGCAGACGTGGCTACCGAGAAAATCGTTGAAAAGGGGAAAAGGTGATTATCGCTGATCGCTGAACGAAAGTAGCGATCGTAGCAGAGACCGTAGGAGTGTCGTACGGAACGGTAATTAATATTTTACATGATAGGTTAAGCATGAGAAAGGTGTCGGCCGGATGGGTGCCGCGATTGCTTACGGTGGACAACAAGCGGTTACGGAATTATCGCGGCCAAATTGCATAAATTGAACTACGAATTGCTGCCGCGCCCGCAGTACTCGCCCAACTTGGCTCCCTGCGACTTCTTTCTGTTCGCCAACATGAAAACGTGGCTCGGGGGAAAAAAATTTAACTCAAAGGAGGAGGTTATCGTCGAGCCAGAAGCGAATTTTTTGGAGGGGTTAAAGAAATGGCGGAAACGTTGGGAAAAGTGCATTGTACTAAAAGGAGATTACGTTGAAAAAAAAAAAAAAAAAAATGTGTAAAACTTGCCTATTCATTCCTAACACGGGTACTTATTGATCTACCCTCGTACTATGTGCAGGGTAAGGCGATTGAAGTGTTACCAACTTCACACCGGTATATCTGGCAACGCGATATTGCCAACTATGTCAAATTCATACCAATGATAGCTGCTTATATTGTTTACAAGCTACCACAAACATTTGCGTCTAAGTTTTATACAACAAAAGTTATTCGAAATGGAATTCAAACGTAATATTGTGATTGCGTTATATTTGAGTGGGAAATCACAACCAGCTATTGTTCGTGAGCTCAGGAATGTTAAAGTGAATAAAATGTTTGTGTATCGTACCATAAATCGTTATAATGATACAGGCAGCTTTGCCAAACGCTATGGTGATGGACGACAAAAAAGAAGCAACATCACCTGAAATGATTCGGAAACTGAATGCTCGACTTGAACGAAATCCACGTCGTAGTGGTAATCTGATACATATTTGCCATGTGTTCTTTCTGACACATAATAAAGAAATTCCCTTGTTTTTTATGCGGCCAGTTGCGTTTCGCTCCGGAACCTCATTCGCCTAAAATTCCTTATCATCGCAAGTTTCGAAAAAATATTTTCCTATAGTAAGCATTTGTTCCAGTAATATTTTTGTTTTGAAAACCTCGATAGTCCAGAGGGTAGAGAACTAGAATTTCACCCGGGAGGTTGGGGTCCGATTTTGGTCTAGTGGTTAATTCTCATAAAACTTCACGTATTCCTACCGATGTGAAGTGAATGAGAATTATAAGAAAGTATACAAGAACACCTCTTGGTAGGTAAATGGCAAAACCATCAAGTGATAACAAGTGCACATCCCGCCTTTGGAACTATCGATAAACTGCAGGTCTATCCAGAGTATATGACCTCGTTACTTACTTTACTTACTTTCAATGGCACAACAGCCCATGGAGGGCCTAGGCCGAGCTTTTCGCATCCACTCATGTTGTGCGTGTTATATTTGTACATGAATGGAAGGGACGACCTACAGTTTTATGCCGAATCCGAACGGCGAAGTAAAAAGCTTTTCATAGCAATTTATCGTTACCCTACACTTATTCAATGAACCCTTCTCCAATCCCTTTTTTGGCCAAGTCGAATGGTCGAGGGGACTGAGTGCCATGGAAGATCACACATCCAAATCTAATCTGTACTATTTTAGTTTTTTGATCTGGTCAATATTGGAGGAGGAAGAGCTCTTCGCCAAAACTCTCGATGAACTGCTTTCTTCTGCTGCGCAGTGTTGTTATCTTGATGGAGTACTGTGACAACATTTTGGTTATCGAGTTCGCCCTTGGTTTCTTGGTTTTTTTTATAATACAAAACGAAATTTGAACATCTCCACCACTGTGATATTAGACATTAGCTGGAACATAGTGACGTTCTCAGTGAAGCCAAATAAAGTTGAATTCACTTCCCGAGTTGGTGATGGCTTCAGCTCGTTTAGCATCCTTCATATCATATTCCAATTGTACAGCTTCATGACCAATGGAAGTATGTATTCTCAGTACAGACAAGTACATCGCTCTTGTTTAAACCTCAGCACCATGCGTATTTACCTACAAAATTCATCTGGGTCACCCGGGTGGGTGGAACAACGTATCCAAAAATCTTTGGTAAAGCGAAGGTTAATAAAATTTTTCTTGATTCAAAGTCGGAATTTTCATCTGTACAGTAATCCATGATAAATGCGCTTTTACAGCAAAAAATTGGTGTTACAAATTTCAAAAACATTAAAAAAAATCCAATTTGCTCTGAGAAAATTACTTTTTAATTGAAAATTTTGTATGTACCAAATACATATGCTTTAACATCGAACTTCTTTACTTCTTGAAAAAATGACGACATAACTTAAATTTTCCATTAAAAATTATATCAAAAAGATGTCCACAATATATAAAATTCTGTGAGTCTAGAGAAAAATATTAGACCTTTAAATCGAAAAGCCTTTAATCGAAATGCGTTTTAAAGCAGAATTATTCGAATTTTTTAACCTCAATGGGGACAAAATCCTCGGGAGTGTATTAATATCTTAACGTCAGCCAAGAGTTCTTTTTCACAAATTATGTCAGAAATTTTATGAAATAAGTCTAACTAAACTGTGTTAATCTTTTAGATATGGCATAAATAAAAAGCCTTACCGATTGTGTATTCAGGTAATCCCTTCTTTTCCAGTTACACAACATTTTCGTGGAATGGAAGAGAATATGATTACAAATTAGCTTAATAAGAGTGAGTACACGGACATCGCCGAAACCATAATTGACCAAAATCCTGTTGTAGTAATAAAATTGAATCTATAAAAGATAAGCTTAGGATTCCAGTTGAGTTTTTTGTATTATTGAGATATAGTAAATATCGTTAGAAATCGCGTATAGTTAACACAAAGCAACATGTTATCAGGCGGGTGGTATCGTTAAGATTGACAGCAATTGATTTCATATACATATGAGACAATTACAAATACATACACACATATGTATGTAGTTGTTGACGTGATCATTAACATGATTTAAATTATTTTTAAAATGAGATAGATAACTCATACAATTTGTCATTCTTTTCTATAATATTGGGATGAACTATGTAGAGAAAAGAATATTAGAAAAGTCAGTAGAAGCAAATTTTCTTTGAAAGCAACAGAGTCGATAAAGTCTAAGAATACTTATATAAATAAATTAGAGATTGGAAGTGGCAATACTTATAGGTTCTGCAATGAGGACTATAAAGCTCTGGATCATATCTCTCAAAAACTACATAACTATTAACTGTTATTAGGACAGATACACCAGATAAATACTCAATTTTATAAATCTGTTTTTCTATGTGATATTCAATGTGTCGATCGGTCGATTGCATTTGAAGCACGTAGCAGATAGGTGGAGTTAGATAGAAAAGAGAGCCGAAAACAACGAAAATAAAAATCTTATCGTCTTTAAAGTTTAACACAAGACTTTTCAACTGACAAAGACAAATCTCTGAAAATATCTTTCTATTCTACAAAAAAGCTTTATTCGCAATCTTGTACTAATTTCCACTTTAAAATGGTTTTCGTATGTGTGATTGAAAATCTTTTTTGTTTTTCAAATTTCAAAGCAGAAAGTTCAGTTTCCAATCCTTGTGTGGGTTGGTTGACACAACGGTAAAAAGTACAAATGAATACAAAACAATGCATTCGAATTTTTAGATTCAGCCAATGACGAATTAATGATTTTTACAAAGAGCATTTTGCATTTTTGTACGTACATTTTTGGATGTACAAGGCCAAGGTGCTGAAGCGATTGTAATCGTTATATACATTCCGTCAAAAAAGGTAGGAAATATTATTTTTGTTGTAAAGCTGGCACCACTGTTCTCTATCCTGACGTGAAGTTTGACCACGATCTATCATTTAGTTTGTTTACAGTGCTCGATTTTGACAGTTTATCTCAATCAAAAAATATATATCGAACAAATAATTTGTCTCTAATTTCGTATTGCAAATGGAATCGGTGAAAATATTACAGAAAGCTTACAATGAATGAACCTTATCAAAAACACGTACATATGATTGGTACAGTGTAGTCGAGCTGTGGTGAAAGATTTGCCTCATTGTGGTCGGTAATGTTGACTGCACTCGGAATTCCTGCCAGAAGGAAATATACTATTTTGAAATTAAAGAACTTTGACAAAGTTCTTTGCTATAAAAGTTTCAACGCTATAATTTGTATACCAGACTTCTAACTTGTTTCTGTACCCCACTTTTTAGAAGTTTCTATTACAATTTTTCCTCAAACTGCTGAAAGAGGGTAAATGAAATAACGACATATATCTTTAAAAAACATTTTTGAAAAAAAAAAAAAAAAATGATTTCTCTCTTATTGACAATTTTATGAAGCATTTCCACCAAACCCCCCTAACGACATATGTTCTTCGGCAAACATGTTAGTTACTCATAAATGAGGGAAAAATTATTCTCCGACTTTTGTAATTGAAGATTTTTCGGAAAATTTTTTGCAAAACTTCCGAAAAGCGGGGTACAGAGAGGGGTGAAGGAAGGGCTGGTGCTTGAAAGAAGTTCATATGCAAGTATTTTAACCTACACATGTCATCTAAGCCAATATACTGAGCTATAACGTTTCAAAATGAAAGATGTATGTAAAATAAAAACCATAAAACACATGTATTGTGGTCGCTGTGGCGTAGTGTAAGTGCATTGGACTGCTACGCAGAGTGTCCGGGGTTCAAATCTCGGCACAGGCAAAATCAAAAAGGAGAAACAAATTTTTTTCTACACGGCACCACCTCTTGGCAGGCAATGGCAAACCAGCAAGAGTAAAAATTGGCTATGAAAAGCTTTTCACTTCGACGTTTGGATTCGGCATTAAAAAAAACTGTAGGTCTCTTCCATTCCATTCATGTACAAATATAACACGCACAACATGAGTGTATGCGAAAAGCTTTGCCTTTGGCGCTACATGCGGTCATAGTCGTTGACACTGATAAACTGAAGTTTATTGTGGTAAAGGCGATATCACTTGCCACAATGGCTGTCTATCTCTTTATCGGTGTCCTGTGTGAATGCATTCCCTCTCTCATTCTCCCTCCTTCTTCCTCCCACCAATCAATCTTCCTTCCATTGAACACAATCCTCTGCCTTCATAGGGGGTACACCCTGTGTGTTGAATGTATCAATAAAAAACAAAACAAAATCTTTTTTATGAAATTCAGTTGTTCTTCTTTATTCAAATGTTCGTCTTTCATATTTTAAAACTTAAAATATACAATTTTGTTTTATATAATTGTAATTATAATAATAATATAATATAATAATTATATTTATGAACAAAGTAGCATTTTCAAAATGTATGCGTGTATAACTATGTATATGTATATACTCGCTTGTTTGTATGTATATATGTATGTATATTGTCAAAAACTACAACTTGCATACCTAAGTAGTTACTATGTATAACTTAGTCAATTGCATTTGTGCAATTAAAAATATGTATGTTAATTATTATTATAATAATAATATAATTTTAATAATAAGTAGTAAACAATTGATTTCAACATATACTCATACCGTCTATGCTTACGTACTTACGTTAAAAATTGTCTTGCTTTTGAGTCTTGAATTTTGTTATGTATTATTTAAAATTTTCAAATAATTAAAAATAGTTAGTTATTTTAAAAGCACTTAGCAGCTAGATATACATAATATGCATAAACTATGTAAAAGAGAAGAAAAAAGATTGAATGCATTTCAATAATAATCATTTCGCTTTTGCTTTATTTCATTTTATTTTGTGTATAAAGACTAAAATTTAATATAAATTTTTTTTAAAAAATATTTTTGTTGCAGTTTTGCATTTTAATTTTTATATATAATTTTCGATTTTTGTTTTATATTTAGTTTTTATTATGTTTTTCTATTAATTTAAAATATATTCAAAAATATTTAATAAAATTTGCGCTATATTTAATTGTAAAAACTACTAGAAAAAATAAAACGAAATTATAATTCGCTTATAAATTACTTAATTAATCAATCAAGTAAATAAAGAAAAATGAATTTTATAAATTGCTAAACAATGTGGCTGCAATGGCGCTGCACTTAAAAATAAATTAGTAGCAGCTTTAAATTTTCGAAGAATGTTAATTAATTAAAATAAAATAAAAAACTAAATTGCTAATATTATCATAATTAAAAATTGCTTAATCAATGATCACAACTCTTATTAAATATATATATGTATGTATATATTTTGTTTTCCATTTGAAAAAAAAGTAAATTTGAAATAATGACAAGAAAACAAATTAATGCATTATTTCAACAATATTTTTTTTTATTATTTTTTTTTTTTTATTTTATTGAAGTATGAAATCGTTCGTAAGTATTTTTCTTTTTCTTTTATTTTTTGCTTCTTTTCTTTTCTTTAAATCATATTAATATTAGTTTAACCTAACAATAATTATATGAAATTCGTTTTTATTGATTGATTGTTTTCGCTTTGTGTTTTTTTTTTTCGTTAGAATATGCTTACATGCCTTGAAGTATGCTAACTGTTGCTGTTTTGTGGTATTTAGATTTCATTGTAAATAACGAGTTGTGTTTTTTTTTTTGTTTGATTACTGTTTTGCCATTGTTTTTCCTTTTCTTTAATTTCTTATGGCTAGTTGAAATTTTTAAATTGGTTGACAATTGGTTTTCAATATTTTTAACATTACACTAATATGTATAATACATATTTATGTATATGTATGTATAATATAATATATAATAGATACCTACATTAAAAAGTTCATATAAATATGTTGGCTGGTTTGAGTGAGTCATGAATTCGTTTTGGTCGCCCATTAAATTTGGCACAATGATGTAACTGAAATTGCAAATACAAAACAAAATAATCAATCGTTTAGTAAATTTTATATTTATACATAAGAGAATGTAAAAATTAGCAAAAAAAACTTAAAGCAATATGAAAAATTATTTTTAAAAGCCGTATTATACAATGTATACATTCACTTATGGTAACACTACAAACTACAGATATTGTTCCAGCTTTAGTATCAGAAAATATCATTTAGAAGAGAAATGCAAAAGTGTAAATCTAATATTTCGATCCATGTTGCATTTGGGGGATTTACCAAAGTCTTATTATTATGTTTATTTTATATTTCAGATCTTGGAAAAAGTACTGAGCTTATAAAATTGACGGCCAACATAATCAAAAAGTGGAAGATTAATATAGAATATAAATTCATAGTTTTGAAAAAAATCTTATCACATGATTCTGAAGATACCTTAGGTCTTCCTTTTTTAAGGTTCTTTTGTTCTGTCAAAATTTATTTTTAGAAGACCATTTTTGGAATTAATTAAGGTTCCTAAAAAGCTTTTTAAACAGTTTGTGAACTTATCCTGTTAGCAATTTCGACTTTATTGAAATTTTTCATAAGTAGCATTCTTTTCGAATTATTATCTTAAAGAATGCATTCATTATTGATAAATGATTTGGATATAATTTTTAAGAAATCAATCAAGTTTTCGAAAATTCTTTGAAACTGGAATTTTGGCGAGAGCTATAACAACAATTTTTTTATAAAATGTATTCGTCTCCACAAGAGAATTTAGTGTCAGTTGTTAGGTACTTATTAGAAATTCTGCGCAGTTGGAACATTTTTCACTTCTTTTATGAAGAATTGTTGACAGAATTCATGTCCGAAAATTTGTCATTATTAGCGAAAAAAAAAAATTATTTCAAGAAAAATGCATTCTGAGTTGATTGAACAAATCCGAATGCAATAAAAGAATTTAGTGAAACTCTTAAGAATTTTAATTGCTTTTAGAAAGAATGCCTTCCATTCCGGAAAATCATTTCTCTATAGCTTTTAAGAATTCAATGAAGTATTTTATGATTTCAGTCAAAAATGGACTTTATTAATGGTGATTAAATTTTGGTAAAGATTTTTTTGGAACAACTTTTCAAAAACAACAATCATATTTGATAAATCATTTTCAACAATTTCACAATTTGGACAAGTTTTTTAAAATCTGTGCACACCTCCAATTTCAAAACTTCAGTTCTCAATATCTCGAAAATCTTAAGAGCCAGAAAAAAACCCTATATTTACTAAGGAAAATGTGAAACCTGCTCATTTCATAGAAGTTTTTGAGAATTAATGATCCATAAAGAAGTGTGAAAGATTAAGTATTTGATATGAAAATATGAATATAAATTAATTTTCTCATCATCATGTCTTGCGATACATCAATGTTTTTGAATTATAACTATGCCTCGGGTAAATTATTGAATTTCTTTTCATAATTGTTGTTATGACTGATTTTGCTATATGGTTGGAAATGTATGCCGCAGTTATTCTATATTTATTACCAAAATGGTTGTCGTACTGTTCATCACAGATTTTTCTTAATAAAAAACAATCACTCAAAGAACATATCATGCTTCAGCACTTATTGGACCCTTCGGAAAATCTTGCCAATTGAGGCATTTTTAGATGCTTTAGTTTTATCACAAGTTCCATAAAGTTTTAGATTGAAACACATGGACTTAGTCCACAAACTCGGTTAAACAATGAACCAAATCGGGTAGGCCTCTCTCAAGGCAACTGTCATAATCCGATATCAAATTTAAACTCATTTATTAAACCTGTTAATTTAATTGCAATTTAAAATTAATCACAAAACTTAAGAATTTAAATAATTTATCATAAATGAAAGTAACAAATAAATAATAGTTTTATACTCACATTAAAATAATGTTATGCCGCACTGAGCGCATCCTCGAATACTTGGAAACCCCTCTCCCCGCCATACATATTTATATGGACTTTTCGTTGACAGCTGTTAGATCAATACGCCTGTGTGTGTGTTTGTATATGTTTGCGTGGTAGTGTGTATGTGTGTGAGCAATATCCAAGTGTAATAGTAAAATGATTCGCAATATTCATAGCTCCAAAATTAATAATAATTAATTAAAAATTACTACTACTATCGCTAACGTAATAACAACGCTTCTACTTTGCGTACGTCGTCATCGACAACTTCAAACAGCAATGATGCGCGAGCGTTTATCAATTAAAACTTGTTGTAATTAATTCAATTATAAACATTGTCGATCATATGTAGTTTTGTGTAAAAGTAGCAATTAAGAAAAAGCACACGCACAAATATACAGAATGTATATGTGTGTGTGTGTGTGCGTGTGTGAGTCTATGTTTGCATAGCACAATTACTCCACTAAGCTAAATAACTGATCACATGAATTATCAAAAATAAGAAAAGGAAAAATACAAACACAATGGTAAACGAAGGCAGCTATAGAGTAGTCACATAAGGCACTTTTCGATATGCGAGTTTAATATTTTAAGCAGAGTTCGAGCTTACTCGTATGTGGAATTAGTTTATGTTTACATGTATTGTGTCTGAGTCTATGTACCATATGTATGTGTGTGATTATGTGTATAAATACGCAAATGTGCGTAAATTCATGCAATCATTTAATCAAAAAAGCATGTATATAACTTGGAGTACATATGCTTTATAATGTTGTTGTTTTGTTTGTTATTGTTGATCTTTTTTTTTGTTTTGTGTGGGCTACTAAGTATTCACTACTATTAAATACTACAACTATTACTATTAACTAGGCGCTCGATTAAACTGTAGTACGGAATTTTATTGCTGCATTAATTGACAACACATTAGAATTACGTTTATGATCATGAATTTATGATTGCTTAATGTTTTGTTGCTGTTGTTGTTTTTTCTAGTTGGTGTTAGATTTTTGTATTTTTTGTTTTGTAAATTTATACAAAACTACAAGAAAAAACATTAAAAAATTGATGAGCAATTATAGCACTTTATCACATCGTTCTACTGTCAAATGATAGTTAAAAGTAATATATTCCTTTTTTTGTTTTGTTCTTTTTTACATTTTTTTATTGGCTGCTGTTGATGATTGTCTATTATACAAGGGTGTATGATATCTTAAACTAACGAAGAAGCTTTCAATGTAAATATGTAGTGATGTAGTATATATTTCATAAACGGCAGATACATTTGATTGTAGGAAAGAAATACAAAAATGCAATGGAAAAAGTAATCGATATAAGTAGTAGAAATAGTAGTTGAATTCAAGAAGTAGTAGACACATGCTTTCTGAGAAATGTGACTTTGTAAAAAGTATAGAAATCCATAACGTAGTATTTGCTTCAAAAATAAAGATATTGATATAGAAAAGTGTTAATAGCTTTTATACCGAGTAAACTTCCATATTTTAAAGGAAAAATCCATATGTAGAGAGAAAGTAACCCATGATATCAATTGATCAAACTAGTTAATTTCAGTGTAAATTTCCCTCTTTTTTGATCTTTATCAATCATTTGGTTTTTATTGAGTGTGAGGGACTAAAATTAACTGTAGAAATATTAACTCAGAGGCAAGATAAGTAATATTCGGTTATAAGATTGTACCCACAAATCTGGCAGAACTAGTCCGATTATGTCAAACGTACATAACGTGTCATTTCATGCTACATTTTATGTGACGACAAATGTGTAATACGTTGCTAGTGTAAAAAGTTACATTGATTTGAAAATGTGCGAAATATCTGAAGAAGTATGTTATGTGATTCTTTATTACTATAGACAAGGTAAAACCGCTGCAAAAACATGCCGAGAAATTTGTGCGGTTTACGGTGAGGAAGATCGACACGCAAGCTGTCAGGAGATAGCGGAGGCACTAAACATCAACCACATGGCAAATTTGTGGGTACCACCATTTTCTTATATATATTATATTCTCATTTTTCTTTTTATGAGGGAGAATAAGACGCTTTGAGAAAATATTCCACGTTATGCTCTCAATTAACCAATCCATCAGTTTTTAGTGGGTGAAAATAAAATTTGCTCATTATGAGCAATATAAATATATACTAACTCAAAGTGAGTATAAAATAATCTTAGTGAGTTTAAAACACTCTTTTGTATACGAAGTAGTCAACACGATTGGATAAATTATTCCACGCTACGCAATTACCAAGCTCGTAACCATCGATTACTAGATCGTTTTTGGCTAGGTAATATATACTTATATTAGGTAATTTGTGAGGTTAACTCATTTTTGCAGTGCGTGTTATTAACTCGCAGTGAGTATAAAATACTTAATTTTCTTTTTCGTTTTATGAAAGAGAATAAGAAACTTATGGAAAATGTTTCACGGTATATAGATATTTTGAATTTACCAAACCAATTAAGTTCGAAGACATCCACCATATTCAATGGATCTCATTCCGATGGATTACAAAGTATGGTACATTTTAGAGGGCAGGGTCTGTGCTAAGCGTCATACAAATTTGTAGTTCTTGATACAGTCGCTGCGTCGAGAATGGGACCGAACAACGGTGGAGGAGCTGAGGCCCATAGCCAAAAATTTGAAGCCGTGTATCCGTGCCAAAGTGGTCACTTCGGAACGGGCTGAATTTATTTTAACTCATGCATTATGTCATCTTTTTCTTCGGTGTGTTTTTAATTACAATACTGTTTTTATGTTCAAAACTGTTGTATACACACTTATTAATTGTCACCCTGTACTTACTTCCAACACCATGTCCCAATTACTATTTGGGGAAATGACAATGGCACGTTTTGGCAACAACATATCATAATCTTCATCATCATCAGTATTTTCATTATTAACATCAACGTCTACTACCATCATCAGCATAATTTGTAATTTAAAAAATTTCAATTTCTAACTACATACATACATATGTACAATGTAGTTCTCATTTCATTTTCTTTGTAGCAATAAATAGTTTCAGGAAAAGAACGATGATTTTCTAATGCAAGCTACATACTTAGTAAGTAAAAATAAAAAATGGTAATAATTTTAAAAATTTCAACCAGCAATTTCTACAAAGTACTCATTTTGATAAGATAAGTTTTTTCTTAAGTTAGCAACTCATAAAATAGATTGTTCTATACTTGTTTGGATACACGTGGTCGATCGTGCCTGTATCAGTACTTTCAGTATCTTAGAAAACATTGTTCTTATTTATTTTTGAAAGAAAAAACTAAAAACAAACTATACTAAGGTAGAGTAAAGATCGTGTGTGCGTATTAAGGCTATACTAAATTAGGTATTAGTGATATGGCAGGCAAATCATCATCATCATCATTGATAGATATTCTATTTTATTCTTTTTTTGTATACAATTGTATAATTTCGTTTGGAAAAATGTATTTTACTTGTGTTGGAAAATTTATATTTTTTATTAAAACACTTTCTGTTTTAATTTAAAATGTTTTCTCAAATCATCTTTGTCTTTTCGTTATATTTTTTTGTTCCTATGAAGGTATTGTAGTTTTTAGTGTAGCGTAAAATTATAAGCAAACGTTTTCATATATTTTGTTAAAAAATATTAATAGATATTTTAACTACATTTCGTATTAGTTCTCTAATTCAAGTTTCAATTAAATGTAAATAAAATAGTTTGATTTTTAATTTGAGATCCTTCTTCTTTACACAAACACACTCCAAGTAAAAGACTATAATTAAAGCGTCGAATCTTACGTATGCAAACTCCCAAGGTATTCAATATGAATCTAATACATTTTACAATCAAAGTTAGTCACCCGGTGGATAGTGATTTTAAGGAAGTATTTGTTTGAGAGATCGATAACAGATTGAAAACAAAAAATATTTCGAAGGAACCAAAAACATACTTAAGAAAACGATAGTTAACTCTCTGTCAGTTTTCAAGAAAACAATGTCAAACCAAGTCAATAGATTCCTTTTTTTTAATGAATTAACCACTCTATTTATTTTTGCTTGAATAAATTTTGGACGATCGTGAATCAATCAGTTTGGATTGTTGATTACGAAAAGGTCTGATTATGAATTAGAAATAAAAGCAGCCATACTTTTGGAAGAAACCATAGTCGAAGTCGAAGCCACTAAAGACTATACCGGTTGTAGAAAATGTTTATTTTTTAATTTCAAAAAATAGATCAGACACATATTTCATATTTTCTTGCAATGTTTTCTTCAAATTCATTAGAGATATTAAGTAGATTTCTACATCATGACATTTTTGGGAGATTACGATTGCTTAAGTTGAGAAGTTTATTTTGACAATGGACTTTGACTTTCGACTGTAAGTGATTCAATGAGTCTTTTATGAAAATTTAGGATACATCTTTGATGATGAATTTTGACATCCAAACTGAAATGAATTTTTGTGCATAAAAATCCATGATCTTTGTATATTGTACTCTTTGAAGACTGGAGATCTTTACTTCATTCAAGTTCCCTTTTTTTTACTTGCTTCTGAATACATTTTGGAATACATTTTATAAATTGAGATAAAAGTTCCAAAAATTACTTGGATTTTGTACTTAATGGGTCTGAAGATCGTGTCCTTTCCCCTCTTTCATTTAAATTTACATTTCAATAAATTCTATGATTTCTAAAATTAATTCTGATACATTAAAGTTTTGTTGGTTCCCTAGTTTTTGATTCCTATCCTAAATTTGTAATACTTTTTGGATTTTGGAGGTCGCCAAACCTTTTTCTTTGAATTGATGGAAGAGTTCAAGAAAAATTACAGAAATTATAATGAAATATAAAATAGAATTGTATTACAGTTAACACAGTGTATGAAGAATACCCCCTTCTGTTGTTGTCAGTACCCACAACAAATATATTTTTCTTTTTAGAGCTCCTAAAAAAATCTAGGGTTTCATCTGTATGGTATGTAAACTGTAAAGGTCTACCTGTTCAATATTATTCAATACAAGTAGCCACACTTGATATATTCAACTTGTTTAATGTCTGCATTTTCGAACACTGACAACAACAACAAAAAAGGTAACTCTATTTAGCACTTAAGTGAGTTAAGCCAACCCAAGCCAGCAAGCAAGCAAGGAAGGCAACATAAAAACCAACCAAGCAAGCAACAGCAACAACAAATACAGAAACAACAATAATAACGAAACGAGAAGAAATTCTATAAAGCATCTTTAAACCATGAACTTGTTGCTTTAAAATACTTTTCAAGAAGCCTGTAAAACCAGTTTTACAAAAAATATGCATTAATACAATATAAAAGAAAAAGAGATCTCTTCAAGATACCAATTTCACATGGAAACAAAATATTTTCAACAGCTAAAAAGCTAGCAAAGGCAAGAAAAAAGCCAAATTGCTGTGTAACTTCTGTCAGAAATTACGAGCAGTTAGTTAATAGTTTGCTTCGCAGTTTGTGGCAGCCGTTACATTGTAATGCACATGCGCAGCCATATTGGGTTTTCTTCTTCTTCTTTTCCCTACCCATTTGTTTAAATTGAGTTTGAAAAGGTATATTGATATCAACATTTGTATTAATAAGATACTCACAAATAAGCCTTGGAAAGAAGAAATAAAATCGAATGGCAACACTAACACATTACAAGCAGAGCAGTTTTGGTATAAGAAAAAGAGTACCAGATAAGCATTGAGTGAGAGCGGAAGATGCGCTGGGTGCTCATTCACTCACTTATACAAAAAAATTACTGCAATCACCAATACCACCAGCAGCCACTGCCACCACTACCAACAAATGCAGCTGCTTACTGGAGTTACGCTCGCTTAAACGATAAATTTTTGAGTAATCGTCAATGTATTTTGCGTAAGACCAGATGGTGAATTTTTTTGTTATTGTTGTTGCATTCATGTATTTAATTGAGAGTGGCTCAAAAATGTAGACTAATTTAGTAGCAGGCATGACAGAGTTTGGGAGAGGGTAATTTACTTTATAAAATAGAGAGTTTAGTATAGTGCTGCTGTTTTTGAAAACGTCTGTTTATAACTTCCTTTGCTATGCTATTTGTCGAAAATATTTGTTAGTTTTAAAATAAAAATAAAATTATCGCGCTCTGTAGCTCGTAAATAATACCACTGTCTATATGATGAGAATCCCCTTTTAATCTAAAGATTCTACTTCTTTTACCCTTTTGTCTTTTCTGCTTTTTGAATAATATTCGATTTTCTACTTTTGCACCCCCTGCTGAACACACCCTTCTGCACCCGCACTGCATAACTAAGTATTTAACGCATCGTTATTACTATAAAAAATCAACGCTTACGAACGCATCCCCCATACACCACACTGAACTGAAGAATTAGTAAGCAGAAGAAGAAACGTTGTTCGTTTTAAGCTTCAAATGGTTGCTTATGCCCACTTCCCGGATCGCCCATTTCTCGCGCCAAATCTGCTAACACCTCTTTGTAAATCAATGGATCAATATTCTTGCCCAATTGATATAGCAAAAACCAATCACCAATATTACACTTGTTTGCCACTATTTCCACTTCCTCACTTTCGGCCAAACGAGAGCGTGCACGCAACAGCAAGTGACGCAGCTTTGGACCCATCACGACAGCCATACGGTAGACCAATGATATGCCAGATAGAATACTCAGGATGATAAACCAGAACCACAGGAACACATAGATTTTCTCGTTGACAATATTGAGTGGCAACACGCACAGACCATCGAATTTCTGCACGGAGCCAGATGGACCGTATTTGTGGAAGGTGCATTTGGTGACTTTCGGAAAGACACGTGCCATCGGATCGATACGTTCATCGGGTTCCATTTCGGTGAACTTGAGCACATCACTGCCGTACGTTGAGAATTCGCCATCCAAGAAGAAGTCCACGAAGAAAATCTGCCCAACAACATTGGCGAAATTGAGCGCTTCACACACAAAGAAACGGAACGCATAGAAGTTGTGACGGTTCAAATTGCCCATGAAATATTCGACTAAGATCTTTTTACGATCATTTTTGCATTCATCATTTACGATGGGGCTATTGAGATCCATGACCAGCATTTTCAGGCGGCCGCCTTCCCACGACTTCCATAAGTAGCGCGGCACGTAGAAGAGTATGGCCTGGAAGAATAGCACGAAGCAGACCCACTGATAGTATTTGTGATATTTAACTTCATCTTCGCCTTCGATGTGCGAACCCACGCCCGGTTGCACCACATCGCGACCAGTGATGCCGGTTAGGCGTTCGGGCACGGTAAATGTTGAATAGATCCAGCAGTATGTATCCATGACGCCTAGCGGAATTTCATCGACAATGCAATCGATAGGGTCACCGATGTATTGTCGTGAGGTAACTAGCAGCGAGAAGGCAATCAATATGATCACCGTCGCTTTGTAATGCATGCGAAAGACATTATTATCGATGCAGACTTGATCGATCTTCAAGAGCCCCTTGACGGAGCCGAACACATCAAACATTTTGCTGTTGTAGCTTTACGGAACTTATGCTGCTTTTCGAAAGAAATGCGGATATGTAGAGTGCAATTTACTCTTTGTTTATGCTTTACTGCGTTTTTTGTTTGATTTCTTTTTTTTTTTCTTTTTTTTTGGCTAGTATGCACAAAATTGTATGCGAGACTCGTTACGGCTGACGATCACTTATATTGTTGTAGTATTTGCTGCTGTTGTGGCGGAATAATGATTTTAAATAACATAGCGTGTTTTTTGTTTATTTAGTTAACTCGTTTTATATTAGTTATTTACTATTTACGTACACCGCGATTTTCTCGCACAAGAAAATTGTTTACTTTTCTTTCGTGAAGTTTTTAGTAATTACTTAGTTTTGTTGCTTAGCACACGCGAATTTTACTTCACTCATATGTAACTATGTATGTTCTTCCGATAATCTACACAGTAGTAAAGCAAATCATTGAGGATCTTTGACTCGCTTGATCTTGTAAATTTGTTTGTCTGTCCGTAGTCAAACAAAATAAGAAGAAGAAAAAGAGTATCACTTTTTTGTCTGTGTATTGTATTTTGTTTTTGGAAATTAATACGCCGTGGCACCACAGCACAAAGCGCACACTTCGAGTAGAAAATTTAAACTGTTGTAGCTTTATCGAGCATATGCTGAAAGGCTAAAAACAACGCGATGTGCAAATGGGAAAAACGACCGATGAAGTTTATTTTGAGTAGATTGCTGCTGGCTCTCTCACCAATACGCACCAAACAATTATCAAAAATGTGGTCGGCTCTCAAAGAAAATGTTTATGTGTTAGTGACTGAGCGAGCGAGCATCTGAGTAGCAGCAAATTTTCGAGCGTCGTAGTACAGGTATGTCATATGTGCATTTGTTGTTGCTGGCGTTGGAGCGCGGTTTATACTCCTTCCTTTTCCTCTACCTATTCTCAGGTAAAAACTATAATACCCACCACTAGTACAATAGCTACTCACTACTCCGCTATACATATATGTTTTTGGGGTGGATCTTGCTTCTTTCATTGCAAATTCATATATTTTAAATGCGCTCTCATTTCGATTTGAGCGATTTGAAAGATAAAAATGCTGCATATTTTTTAAGGTTTATGCTCATATGTACGAGTGTATGTATTTGTAGATAAATCTTATCTTTAGACCAGTTTAGTCTTTGTTTCATCGAAAAAAGGTAAAACATCCCAAATTGGAGAAGTTGAGTGTTTTCCAACTTCTTTCTTTCTCTTATAAGATTTTCGTATGTAAAACGACGACAGTGTGGAAATGGAGTTTATGTATAACTTAAAATTTTGGAGTTGCCACAATTTCTTGTTGTTATTGATTTATCTAAACATTTTCTGGGGAATGGTGCCATATTTATGTAGATTTACATATACCATATGTATTTTTATGTAGATGAGATGAATAGCTTCTGTGTGTTTGTTAAGGGACAGAATTACTTACATGTACAAATCTGCATAATGCAATTGCAGTAATTTGGTGTTGAAAAATCAAAATCGTAGTCCAATCTACAGTAGCGAGTTTCAAGTTAGATTTTGAAATCTAATAAATGAATTGAGTATTCAAAAATAGGCTGTTTTCACCAGTGGTAGTGTAGTTATTGGTATTGTGCTGAACTGCTAGGCAAGGTGGCCAGGTTCTAAATTCAACACAATCAAAAATAAAAAAATAAAAGAAAATATTTTGTTACTCGACACTAATGCCACTAATGGCAAACTGGAAAGAATTCAAATTGCTTAAGATAACCTTATAAGGTTCTTACATTAATGTGCAAGAGAGTTGTTTAATCCATTAAGGTTCATAGAACTTATTGTGTACAATACACAGGTCCACATACTGCAATATTAAAGAAAAAGAATAAGAACAGAAAGTATTTTACAAGAGGGCCAACGAGGGGAAAAATGGATCATATAAGACATCAAAATTTTGGCTAAGAACATCTTATGATCAATATGATCCTAACTTTATGGAGAGATATAAATATTCCCTGTCCTAGCTTGCTTCTCTTAAGAGTTCGGTAATCACGTCTATGCACATATATACTAGTACATAGTATGTTCGAAGTTCATACCAGAAAAATATTAGTGTCGGTCATAAAAACATCTAGTTAGATTTTCAATGTAGAAAATAAGGAGTGTATTTGATCATATCTTTTGTTTTGAAAAAAACTTGTTTGAGATCTTTCTTCGATTTGGAATATTTTTCATACATGTGAAAATTCAGATAAAAATATTTTTTTGTTTTATTTTAACCCAATTTTTTTTACAAATATCACACAAAAAAAAAAATTGAAGTCCGGAAACAATGAGTTATCCTACTAGGGTAAATATATTTTTTTTGAATATGCAAAGTTTGTTCCTTAAATGGCTTATATTCAGTTCTTCGACAAGGCTCAAGTAAGTTAGTAATTTAACTTTGTTTGTTTTAATTTGGAAAATTATTTTCCGAATTTTTTGTAAATTTATCTTGTTAATTAAATGTTAAGTTTGCCATAAGGCCTGTTCTATATACATTGTTGTTATTCTCTCTATGGCAAACCTAACGTTTATTTGAGCCTGTTTATATACTACATACATAGGTAAGTTATTCTTTTCATGTGGTCATCAGTTACAAAATGTAATCCTAAGAAAAACTCTGGCAAGTAAGGAAGTATGTATAGAGGGGAAAGATTGCAGCCTCCACACTCTTTAAGGCTCAAGTATCAATTTTCATTTCTAATTCTAAACCTTTCCAACCTTTCCAAGCAATAACTTCTTAAACCAATTCATTGCATTCAACACCACATTACTTTTCTGCTTTTAAATCTTTCAGTATTCTATTACTTTATTTCTACTTCCTGCACACTTGAATAAACATAAAAGGGTTTATTTACTTCCCGTATACAAAAACGTAAAATAAATTAAAAGTTTTGAGTTATTGTAAATTAATTCTTGGAAGCAGTCACTACATAATTATGCTCATTTTAATAGCTTCAAACTACGCTACCCCCTACTTGGATTCATAGATGTTGGTTCACACTTACATGTATATGTACAGGGTGTTTTTTTTAGAAGTGTGGTTTTCAAGAAGAAATAAAGTGCTTATAATTTAATGTTATGGCCAAGAATTTAGCTTTATTATAAAGATAAATATTTGCCATTATGTTTTAAAAACGATTTCGGGCAAGTATCCGCCGCGTCTGGTTCGAATAAATTCCAGCCCAGAGGCCCAATATTCTACCACTTTTTGAAGCAATTGATGCAGTATGTCAGTAATAACGCGCCGAATATTCTCTTCCAAGGCGTCAAACGTCTCGGGCTTATCTGCGTAGACAAGCGACTTCACACAACACCACAAAAAAAAGTCCAGCGGTGTTAAATCGCACGATCTTGGAGGCCATTAAATAATAATAAATTTGCACGATTTGCAAACGTTGTTCAGGAGTAATTCTAATCATTACGAAATGGCAAACTAAACTGAGCATAAATCAGGTGACAGCTGTCAAAAAGACCAACTCCGAAAAAGTATTGCCATATTGAAAACCACACTTCTAACAAAACACCCTTTACATATAGGTATGATACCATACATACTTACTCGTACCTAAGTTTAATTAGAAAATTTCGGCAGACATGCAATGGCTACTAAAAGCAAATGCTTGTTCGGAAACAACAGAATAACAAATAAAATATAAATTTTCAAATATAAAACACACAAAACAGAAGAGATGAAGAAGCGGAACGATACAAAATATTATCTCTTAGTTTTGTTTTATGACATGACGTTTTCTTTTATTATGTCAAGACAGGTATGTAGGTTTGAAATTGAAGTCAAGTCAAGACACAGTTCTATTTGTTGCAGGTGACTGATAAATTTTGCTTACATACATAGAAATAAAAATCGAAATGAAATGAAACGCAATAGATACAAATAACTATGTTAGAACCTTTAGGGTATCATTCATTTTATACTTACTTATTTTGTTCTTTGGTCTGTATAACCAACATACATACATATTATACGGGTACATTGCCTCATATACACTTAAGTATGTACGAGTATATACATATGCATTGAACCTTAATGTTGTGGTGTGCTGCAATATCACTCGTTATACTCATGAATAATGTGCTGAAGTTACAATATTTTCCTTAGTTCTTATTGTACTATTTCTTATTTAAATATTTTTATCGTATTTGTTGGTGTTTTTTTTTTTTTTTTGCTGTGTAGTACCTTTGGACTTGGTTGAAAAGTGATCAGTTCAAATATTGTTTTTTACATAATAAACAACACCATAAAAAAGCAGCCTCAGTAAAATTTGTCCAAGGTGTAAGAATGAGTTGAAGAGGTTTTTATTTTTTTATTTTATTTAAGTAATATGTAGGCATATATTTACTTTATGATAATCACATGCATCACAACAATCACAACAACCTGCAATATCATACATACTTCAATACTTATCACATGATAAGGTTAGTAAGTTAGTTGTAGTTTTAAACTTAATTGTCTCTTTTATGAAGATCCCAAACAAAGAAGATCACTGCGTAACAAAACGACTAAAGATATTGACTTATAAAATAAGATAACTTACCAAAAAAGTGAAATGAATTTTTCACCTCAATATTTCAAGCACTTAGAAACTTTTCACTCCTCACACACTCTCTATCATAAGTCATTCATGCATTCATTTATTTGCTCACCAATTTTAATTGTTTTATATTTTCGAACAATCTTACAAGTGTATCTCACTAATTGATATTGATCGTAACGATACACACAAAGTTTAGTATTTATTTATACATACTTACTTAGCTGGCACTACAACCGATGATATGTCTTGGCCGCCTCACTTATACTTGAAACTCTAATACAAACAAACATAATTTGCTCCTTGTCATATCGTCGTAAAAAAAACTTTTAAATATCTAAATACACAAGAATAAATCATCTTTTTTCCATGACACTTTTTGCCGCTTGAAACACGAAAATTTTTATATCATATGTGGCCTGGGCACAAACACCGACACCGACGACGACAACAACAACTGGATAGCTTTTCGTGCTCACTACTGGCAGCGCTCTGCCAAAAGATTTGTTGGGTTGTTCTGTCGTATCGCATAATATTTAGTATTTAGCACGTGAGTTAGAAAAGATATCCATATATTTTTATACTCGTAATATTATCACTTAAAGCTTACGCATATAGATTTATGACGCGTCAAGCTACGATAAATTCCTTTTTAAAGTATTTTGGTATGAATCTTTTTATTTATCAGCTGAATATTTATTAGCCAAAGAGCTACTCTATTTGTTTGTATTGGTTTATGACCTTTAGCTTATTAGAGTGAATATTTAAGGTATGTATGAGAATTGGAAAATGTTCAATAACTAAAAAATATCATACCAGATCTTTGATAAGAATATAAGCCGGAAGCTTAAGCTTGAATGGCTAAATCGCGAAAATAGAATGTTTAAAATTGGTCCATTTAAAATGAGTGCATTTAAAGTACAGTTGTTGGATATCTTGACAGTAATTTTATGGTGAAGTCTGAATTCTTTTGTACCATGAACGTGTTTACATTTACAGGAGCATTAATTTCATTTATTTATCTGTGATTTACTGTTTGTTTTTTCTTCTTGCTAAGTTTCCACTTTTGCAAGAAGATGAAATAGAAAGATGAAATGAAAGATTACGAACACAATCAGTTAGAACCTCTAGCTTCATTTTGAAGAGCTTTTGGGTTTGATTATGGATTTGTGTTTAGTTCTTTACTTTACTTTTAATGGCACAACAGCCCATGGAGGGGCTAGGCCGAGCTTTTCGCATCCACTCATATTGTGCGTGTTATATTTGTACATGAATGAAAGGGACCTGCAGTTTAATGCCGAATCCGAACGGCGAAGTGAAAAGCTTTTCATAGCAATTTTTACTCTGTTACTCATGTAGGTTTGCCATTGCCTGCCAAGAGGTGGTGCCGTGTAGAAAAATTATTTTTTCTACTTTTTTTTTTTTTAATTTGGCTGTTCTGAGATTTGAACCCAGGACACTCTGCGTAGCAGTCCAAAGTACTACCACTAAGCCACAGTGTTTAGTTCTTTTTTGTGGTTATATTTTTTGTGTATTATTCAGATCCAAATTTTGAACCAAATTTTGGCAATGTTTTTTGTTTAAAATTTCAGTCGGAACTATGGTTTCTTTTCTGGCCTGACTTTTTTACTTGAACTTTGGTTCGAATTATGGTCAACTTTTGTTTTGCTTTCCGATTTGAATTTTGATTAATATTTTGGTCTATATTTTAGTTTGATTTTTGGTATGATTTATATTTGAATTTTAGGTTCGAAATATGTGATCTGCCTTCGGTCTGAGTTTGGGTCGAAATTTTGGTCTACATTTGATTTGTATTTTGATCTATATTTTGATCTGAATTTCAACGTGATTTGACTTCACATTTTTTTAAATTAAAATTTTTGCCGATTTTTTTTTGTTGTTTTTTTTATTTGATTTTTATATAAGATTTAGTGCAAATTGTGATCTGCTTTTTGTCTGAATTTTGGTATGAGTATTGGTTTGAATTGAGTCTGAATTTAGTGTGAATTAATCTGACTTTTGGTTTGAATTTCAGTATTAATTTAAGCCAGTTTCAAGTTTAGTTAGGTAGGTCTAAATTGGAGTCTCAATTTTTTTTTTTTAAATCCGGTTAAAATATAAGCATAGTTTTAAAGTGATTTTTGATTTGAATTTTAGTTTTGAGTTGTCGTTTGTATTTGGTTTTCGAATTTTGTGCATCATTTTGCTCTGAATTTTGATTTTTATATTTTTTGCCTTTAGTCTGAGTGGTGCACTAATTTCTGATGACTTGAATTTTGATCTCAATTATAATCTGAATTTTGATTGAGTATCGATTCGTTTTTTAGTAAAAAACCCAAAAACCAGCACCGAGAGATCACGAGATTGTAGATTTCGCAAGCAACTTCAGGCAGAACAGAATTCGAATTTCATTGAATAATAACTGGCAAAGACTAATACGAAGCATGAATGGGAAATGAGAGCCATTAATTGCATTAAAATTCATGTCATTGAGTCCCGACGAAGGCCTTCAGATTATATAGCACCAGGCAGTTATTGAGGAGGCCGAATTCCCAGCTTCTCAACGTAAGAGAAGGCCAGAAGATTTACTTGCAAATTTGCCTGAAAATCTTTCCTCCGTGGAAATATTTAAACAACTCACATCAGCACAACACAGCTTAGACGAGATTTGCCAAATTTCTCGTCAACCCCATAATATTAGTAGTTCTCAGACCGACCAGTGGCAAATTTTTCATCTGTTGAGAACATACAACCTTAATATTTTGATGATGATGGTAAGATTATAGTTATAAAGATGTAGCAAAGAAATTCGCACAAAGAATTTTTTTCTCAATTTATTCCGCCTAGTTATTGTATTATATTAGTACTGACGAACTTCACGAGCAAATATTTCAATATAATTTTATATTTATGTACGACTACGAAATCTGTACTATAACTTCGTCACATTATATAATTCATATTTTTACTATAAATTTTATTTGATAACTTTCTATTTTCATTTCCCGAAGCCTTTGCTCGCATACAAATCATTTGCTTTTCACAGAGTCTATTTCTGCAGTCTATTGAACAGTACTCATTCAAGTACATCTTTCCGAACTTATCAATATTGATGGCAATGACTGACTACAAGCATACAATGTATGGGAAAACAAACCTGTATACGATAGACAAGTGTAATTATTTCAACAAGCTCATTTAGCTTTTAACAAATTAATTTGTCAAACAAACACATACGCAGCCAGAAATTGATGTTACTAAAAAAGTTAATTGTTTTAAGGGAAATATGCCCATTATTGCCAAATTAAAAGTTTTGTTTTGTTTTTGTTCCATTTTTTTTTGTTTTGTTTGTACAATACAATATTTCAATATTGATTGATTGCCTATACATTTGAAAGTATAAAAACTTTGATATATGATATTTTGTTGTCTGGTAAGCAAAGTGTGGCTGATGCTATATTAGCTTCTTTTTGCCACATATGAAAATTCTAAAGTCTATAATTTCCAATAGAACGGTAAAAGATATGAACCATACAAATTATTTGCCAAAGCCTAAGATAGAATATCATATATGGTAGCTTATCTGCCTACGTATACCTTAGATTATGAAGTGTGAAGCTCTTTAAAATCTTAGATTTTAATTATCGGGCACTTTACCGCATTTGTGTTTGTTTGTTTGTATGTAGTATGAAGTTTTTGCCACAACGATTTTTTTTCTGTTGAATATGTAATTTTATACTATCGCAGTATATGCTCTGTTCAAAGTAATAAAGGTACATAGTATGAGTGGATGTTCGTTGTGATAAATCAAGCAGCTCTGAACTAAATATTTATAATGGCCTTGTTTTAACATATCAAGTATCACAAGTTGAAGACAAACAAATAAAACCAAACAAATATGTGGAAAATGTTAAATTTTAAGCAAGCACGAATATGAGATTCTCTATTTATATACTCATAAAGGATAGAAGTTAAACCATAACAAGATCGGTTCACAGAAAGAGGAAAGCGGTTTCTAAGCAGAGTGAAAGGAGAATTTAGAGAGAGAGAGAGAGAGAGCTTTAAAAGATAATAAAATTGAACAATTCTTAAGACTTGGCTCTATTTTAAGAAATCACTCTATTTTCTCAATTACCAATTATAAATCCCCATTTTTCAGGACTATGATATTATTTAACTTCTTTAACTCTTGTTTGTAAGGCAATGCACGCCAGTGAAAACCTAAATGAGTTCTTTTTTTTCACACACTCCCAACATGAGTGGATGCGAAAAGCTCGACCTAGGCTCTCCATGGGCTGTCGTGCCATTAAAAGTAAAGTAAGTAGTTTAAGAGACAAGCTAAACATACTTTCATCAACGAATTTTTCTCTGAGACCAGTCGAATTAGCAAAAAATGTACTTTTGGAAAATAATGTAAATACGTTACACCCTTTTTAACGATATTAAATTTCATAGATACTAAAATGTGTGTAGGTATTTATTTTTAATTAAAATCAGCAAATCCAAAAACAAACAAAAAATTTGTTAATCAATATATATTTATTTCTTTTTTTTGCAGAAATTAATAATATTTTTTTTACTTTACTTTTACTTTTAATGGCACAACAGCCCATGGAAGGCCTAGGCCGAGTTTTTCGCATTTCGCTTCCACTGATGTTGTGCGTGTTATATTTGAACATGAATGGAAGGGACCTACAGTTTAATGCCGAATCCGAACGGCGAAGTGAAAAGCTTTTCATAGGCCATTTTTACTCTTTACGGCTTGCCATTGCCTGCCAAGAGGTGGTGCCGTGTACAAAAATTATTTTTTCTACTTTTTGATTTTGCTTGATTCGAACCCCGGACACTCTACCTAGCAGTCCAACGCACTACCACTACGCCACAGTGACCACAATATTTTTCTTATTACCTATTTATTACTAATACTAAATATTAATTTAATGCTAAAATGGCATATGTCATTTTATATTTGGAAAGTTATTTATACTCGTGCTTTCCCTTTGCATACATTTAATCACAATAAAATTTGAAAAAAAAAATACTATTAAAAATAATACTGCGCGTTTAAGCTGAATAATATTAATAAGAAATATCAAAAATAACCTGTTATCGATTACTTAATCAGTTAACAAATTTGACCGCAAGCGAGCAGTGATTTCACTAGAACTTTACTGAATTCGCAAGAAAGCTTCAGTGTCAGTAAGACAGAGAAATCTGAGTTGACATTCGAGTGTATTAATACTTGTATTTAAATTCATATTCAAATATCAACCTGAATGATGAAATTTTGATTATAGAATTACATACTTACATACTCAAACGCATACTCATAAATACTTCTGTAAAAGAGGTAAAAGAAAAAGTTAAAAAGTAAAATAATTTAAAAATGATTTTTGTTTTTAAGTCTGAAAGTCATTCAGCTCAACGACGTTTAAGGCCTGATAAGAATCGAAGCAAGTACGTAAATCTGCAGAGTGTGATGACAGTCATAATTACATATATATTTTTTTTACGATGGAAGAAAGCTTATCAAAAATTTGACTAGCATTTAAGATTTTCATGTTTCTTTCATTTGCTGTAAGTAAGAAAGTAATATGCTAAAAATAAAAAATTAATAACTTTTTTATATTGTATTTGACTAACTACAATATTACAATAAAATTGAAATAAGACCTATGCGTAATATTAGTACATACATACATACTAAATGAACTTATTGTTAGTTATTTATTATTATCATCTTTTAGAATTTTGTATTTTTATCTAACATACGTGCATGAGTGCTTTGTCATATACATACATATGTACGAGTACTTAGGTTTCTTTTGTCGGAAAGTCACCTATTTAAATACTGACTGACTGACTGATACTACTAGGTGACAAAAGCAAGAACTTGTGCCATAGGTAAGTATTTATTTATTTTTTTTCTTTCTGTATTCCTTCTGAAAACAAAAACATTTACTTATGATGATAAAAAAAATGGAAACTAAAAAGGCTGAAAACTGAAGTTATTGTCTGGTTGTATCTTATCAAATGAGACTGACAGCTTACTAGCAATTCTTTTTTCTGTGTCTTTGAAGCGATGCGGCATTTCTGTTCCTTTTTTTATATGAGACATAAAAAAGATATCATTTATACTACGCTATAAGTATACGCTTTTTTCTATATCACATTCCTTTTGCGTCATGCCGTTTTAGAAAGTCTCAAGGCACTGCTTTTTATCATTAATTAGAAACATACATACATAAATATTCACAAATTATAAAATTATTTAAATTTTTTCTCTCATTAAATATTAAATATAATTATTTATCATTAGTCATTAGACAGTGATAACTCAGTAAGATATTAAAATAAAAGCTAAACACAAACAAGAGATGAAAATATCTTTCTTAAAATATGAATCTAATGAATCAAAGTAAGAGGATTCTTCTTTTCTTGTAATGGCACAACAGCCCCCATGGAAGCCCTAAGCCGTGCTTTTGACATAAATTCTCACAGTTTCATGCCGAATCTGAAAGACGAAGTGAAAAGCTTTTCATAAGTAATTTTTACTCTTGTAGGTTTGCCATTGCCTGCCAAGAGCTGGTGCTGTATTGAAAATTTGGTTCTCTACATTTTGAATTTGCCTTTGTCGAGATTCGAACCCCGGACACTCTGCTTAACAGTCCAACGCACTACCACTATACCACCCACAGCGATTTCAAGGAAGAGGATTAGAAGATTTAAAAACTATGACTATGGAGTCTAAAATAGAAATTATTACTGAGTAATCCTTAATTCGCAGATTATCTGACCCACTGATGAATCTAGAGACTGTGGTGAGAGGATTAGAAAATTTAGAAATATTTGTGATACACTTTGTTTACATGGGTTTTGACTATGGCTTCTAAAATGGAAATTGCTACTGATTAATCCTGCATTCACAAGTTTTCTTGTATAGGTGAAGTTCAGACATTTTTTTTTTGGGTTGAAATTATTTTCTACGGGCTGAGTTTGAAATGCTTAAAATTAATAAAAAAAAAAAAAAAATTACCTGCATCAGTGCGACGCCTGAAGTTTACGTCTTCAGAACGTTCGCGTTTTTGGGTTTTCAGGTTACGTTTAGTAATCTTGTAAAAAACATCATTAAAATTATAATATTACCATCATCATCATTATAATACCATAATAATAATCATCATCATTAAAATATTCAGATTGTATGATCTCAACAGGTGGAAAATTTGCCACTTGCCGGTCTGAGAACTTGCGAATGTTATCAGGTTGACTAGGAACTTGGCAAATCTCGTGTATGTTGTGTTGTGCTGACGCGAGTTGTTTTCTTTCCACGGAGGAACATTTTCAGGGAAATTTTCAAGTAAATTTTCTGCCCTTCTCTTTCGTTGAGTAGCTGGAAATTCTGCCACCTCAATAACTACCTGGTGCTGTGTAATCTGAAGACCTTCGTCGGGACACAATGACATGAGTGTTGATGCAATTATTGGCTCTAATGATCTCATTTTCCATTTATGTAAATGAGATTATTCTTTGCCAGATGTTTTTCAATGAAAAACGAATTCTGTTGTGTACGCGAATCAGCGCTCTCTATCATTCAAGTTTGATTCATAAATTTGATGGATACATTTGGATGCATATGTGCTGCCCATTATTTATGTGTATATACATATGGATCCTTCATTTTTTCATACTTGATTGATAGAGGGTGCTGCCCTTCATTTCCGTGGCAATTTTCGCGGAGATAATCATCTTCTACCTCCTAATAAATATAAGAACGATTCTAAAGAAGTAAACATCAAAACACCAATAAACTTCAAAAATAGAAAGCATTATCGGGTCTCTGTAAGATCTGGATTGTGAAAGTGAAAGTATAGTATTACTGAGAATTCCTACATTCATTTTTGTTTAGTTTGAAATTTTTGTCGTTTAAGTTTGACGTGACTGGCGGAGCTTGTGGAGGCGGCCAAGACCGATCATCGGTTGTAGTGCCACCTAAGTAAGTAAGTCAGTTTGAAAAGATTAAATATTAATTAAAAATATAAATCATTATCGGGCACTCTTATAAACTTAAACTTAATCGAAAGATAATAAATATCTGAATTTGGTGACGTCATATTAATAATATTGCCTCTACAAGATGGCGCGTTAGTAGCGGTTATATTTACGAAAAGAGTAAAAAGGCACTTTCTAATCTTCCTTCGTTTACTCTTAACTTAACACCTTGCAATTTCTTTCTGTTGTTCAGCTCTTATGGAATTTTTCCAAATATATATGATTTTCTCCATATTCATATTCTGTTTAGTAACCCTCAATTTAAGCTCATACAAATACAATCCGGATTGGTTGCACTGAATGAAAAAAATGAATGAAGATTATGGAAAATACCAAGTATCTTTTGCTTTGTTGTTTTTAGTAATCATTCTTTTCATTCTTTCGATATAAATTTAAATCGATCAAAGTCGATACAATTTAAAACTTTCCTGAGAATATCGCCTATTTATCATTTACCTAATATTAATGTTTACTTAGTTCTAAATTTCATCATATATTTAATTCTTTCTGTAAACAATTTCATATCTAAAACAATTGCGTTTATACTCGAACAAGATAATTAAATAATTAGTCCTGAATCATTAGTATTTTTCAATGTATAATAGAATTACTCAAAATTTGTACTATCAAACTAGTAAACTACTTTTGTATCTAAGTATTGTTTAATATCTTAAATCTTCTGTCGTCATTTCCGAAAATATACAAGTGATTCGAGTATTTCTATGATCCGGAATTTGTTCTTTAGGTTTTAGGTGGAATTTCATTTGAATGAAATCACTATTCTGCGTAGGAATATTTGGACAATTCCTCTTCTAATTAAGTAGAATATCTGCGACAACTTCGGCCACGATTTCTCTCAAAACTTCTGTGCCCAATTCTGTTATAAGTAGCTTATTTCGTGTAAAGAACTGAAAGAGCAGAGTTAAGTTGTATAAAGAAATTAGTGTGGTTCGTTATTGAAATTTGAATAAATAAATAATACCATAAATTATTTTTATGCATAACTCGTTATAAAAAAAACAAGAACCTGTTTGAATACGATTTTAGTATGATAATAATCATACATTTATTAAGATTATAAATGACAACCAAAGGCAGGTTCAGTATTGTTTTTTTAAATACCAATGAAATGTTTTTATTTTATTATTTCAGTATTTTAATTTGCATTCAGCTGTTACCAAACTATTAGAACATTTCTTTTTATAGTTAGCTTCAGCTTAAATGTTAAGCATTATTTAAATTAATAAAAAATTGTTAACCATTGAAACGGGTTACTAATTTTGCTTATGGTTTTTGTATTCGACTTTAGAAATGGCGACTATTTTAACAAGACTATTTTGATTTGAAATATATTTTACATATAGTGATATCTGTTCTAGGTATTGAATAAATGAACAAATTAGATTTATGTGAAAAATATTTGTGAAATCAATATTCAATATTAAATATTCATTATTATACAACACTACTTTTGACTAGTCGACTTCGTTGGCACCACACTTTGGCTCACTTATCGGCTATACAAAAATTTTGCAGTTTATATGAAAACGCCACACTTTTGGCTCAAAAGTAACACAGTGTGGCTCAATAATGCCACACTTTGGCTCACTTTTCAATTTCAGAATTTTTTAAGTTTCTTATCTCTTCCCACATACAAGCCTTTCAGCAGACGAAGGCTCCGCCCCGCGCCTCCCGCGCCTATTCCCAAGCCATTCCCATTCCCATGCTATTCCCATGCCATTCCCATTCCCATGCCATTCCCATTCCCATGCCTGTCACATGCCCAGTACATGTCCAAGCACACCCACGCCTCAAATGACAACATTTATCACAAATGAAACAACTACCGGCCTCTTAAAATCGCAAAAAATCTCAAAAAAACGCAACATATTTCTTTGCTGTGAAGTCACGTTTTCGAAAACTGGTACCTCTCGATTGAGATATAAGTCATTGAATATATAAGATATTCTGCATAACAAGCTCTAACAAGATTTATATCGCAATGTGTGGTGATTCTCGTGGTTGCGTTCTACAAAATACTGCTTGCTATTTTGCTAATTTTAAAATATAATAATAGAATAATAATAATGTAATTGTAAATATAATTTTTCGTCAAATTGCAAATTGAAAGATATAATTAATCACTTTTACTCTGAAATTAGTGCACCCTACCCACATCTTGACTTATCCAGTTGAATGATTTCTTTTATGTAAATTTCTACAAATGATTAAAATTAGGCACGTATATTTTGATCTGTAAATGTTCCGATTTAAAAACGCTTAATCGTTCTAAACTAAATAAATTCTTATCCCTATGTTTAACTAAAAAACCTTTTGTACAAATATTTCCTCTAATCAGAACCGCATATAAGAACTTTGTAAAACGTTCCCGTTGTGAGAACAAGAGTCTTCCCTAACTAAACTTGCAAAATATATTCTAGGTAAGAACCACATAAGTAAGACAAATACTTCTTTGGATATTTAGAAGAAATATAGGATTATATAAATTCTATCTATAGAGTTTAATAGAAATATTTCGAATAGGCCTAAGAATCTCTTAGTGTAGAAATATCCGAGTCCAATCAGCTAATCAAACTGAATAAATTCTTTATCATGGATTGGAAAAGTATTCAGAATTCGATCTGTACTATGCAAATCTGACTTTATTACATTTAACTTATCTTCAAATGTCGTGATAATATATAACTGAGTTTCTTCAGTCTTGCCTTCAAATGGCTGAAGCAAATTCCTTACATATTAGTCAAAGTCTTAATGGAAGTAATTTTTCGAATTGGGTAAATCGATATCAGTGAAATTTTCCCAATTGCAAATGTCACACACTTCTTCACACTGAGCAAATCCTTTTTCGTAAATTCAATAGTAATATTCAGAAGAAACTGTGAAAACTCTTTCTAAAGGAGCCTAAAAATCTTGGCTAAAAGAGGCTAAAATTCGAACTCCACCCAGAGCTAGATTTAAAATTTTCAGTTGCTAGCCTTCCATTCTAATCAAAGCTAGACTCACAAACTTCTTGTATCTTGAGCTGGACTTGCAATATATCATGAATTAGGAAAATATATTTAGGCTTAGATAGAAAAAGCTTTTACCATATAAAAATTCCACTCTAAACTGAGCGAGAATTATTTTGTTTGACAAACTTTCCACGGGGAAACTTCACCTTTGTAAATGAGGTTACTTAGAAGATATTTTCAGGTTTAGGTACAAAAAACTCTTGCTGTGTAAATTAGGACCAGGCTTGCCAAACTGAGCAAAACCTCTTCGTGGAGAAAAATTATTGAGAATTAAGCCAATGAAACAATTTGACTGCAAACACCCCTCTTTAACAAGGACTAGTCATACTAAAGTTAGTAAGAACAAACTATTTTCTAGACATTTTCAGTATCGGATTTTGGCAGTTTTTTGTTATCCGATAAATTCCACTCTAACTGGGACTAGACTAGAATATTAAGATTAAGGAGGCATAAGAAACTTTTTCTATGCAAATATTAAAGTGCTTTCCGATTAAGACTTACTTACTTACTTACTTACTTTAATGGCACAACAGCCCATGGAGGGCCTAGGCCGAGCTTTTCGTATCCACTCATGTTGTGCGGGTTATATTTGTACATGAATGGAAGGGAGTTTAATGCCAACTCCGAACGGCGAATGAAAAGCTTTTCATAGCAATTTTTACTCTTGTAGTTTGCCATTGCCTGCCAAGAGGTGGTGCCGTGTAGACTCTGCGTAGCAGTCCAACGCATTACCACTACGCCACAGCGACCACAGCGATTAAGACTTAGCAAAACAAATTTGCCGTGAATTGAAACAAATATTAAGAATCGAGTTAAAAAAAATGTGCAACTGTTATTAACTTATGTTTTTTGATACAAATTGTAAACTGATGAACTGGGAACTCAAATTTTTAAGACCTTGACGATTTGCTTGCCCTATACTTTTGAAAAACATTATGTAATTTTTTATTTATGTAGTCAAAATTGAATTCATGCGCACCGACCTTACGATACATCGCCTCCAGTCAACGATAGCACACTAAAAACGCCCTTCTTAACTCCCTTCAAATATTTGGGTTTCATTTTTATTCTCAAAAAAACTCGGTGCCTATCTCAAAGTTACTCCTAGCAGTAAGTTAGTATTGTTATCTTATCGCAATAAGTAAACAATTGAACAAAAAAGGGGAAAAAGTGTAAAAGTATGAAACAAGTGCAATTTTTTTTTATGAATATGGTAACTTGTTGATGAGTTCCAATGGTTGCTCCAGTTTAAAGACAACACTAACGAAATGCGGAGCTAACGCATTAATGCTAAAAAGCAAATTTAAAAATAAATTTTAGAAGCTTATAACACAACAGAAAAAAAAAATAATAGTGCAAATTGGTACGAACTACGAACGGAAGGAAGATTGCCAAACTTAGCTGAATCAGTTACGAGCAGCAGCACAAAATCAACGAAAATGTTGCATACATTTAGTTCAGTGACACCATTTTTGAAATTCGATCCCAAACGAGTGATAATCGATAATTTTGTATTTAAATTACATTATCGCTGGACATTTATAATATTGATAGTGGCAACGATATTGGTAACGTCACGTCAATACATCGGTGAACATATAAAATGCATATCGGATACGATACCTGCGAATGTTATAAATACATATTGCTTTTTTACGCCCACTTTTACGCTGGTAAGTGCTGCTATGCTTGCTGGCCTCAAGTTCTTGAACTCTGAACCCTTCTTGTTTTGTTTGCAGGTTCGTCATTTGAATAACACTGCCATTGCAGCAGGCGCCATATTTCAACCGGGTATTGGTCCATATGAGACGCATGAGGAACCTATTAAGCGTCATGCCTATTATCAATGGGTCCCATTTGTGCTGTTCGGTCAGGCTCTGTTCTTTTATGTGCCACATGCGTTGTGGAAATCATGGGAAGGTAAAAAATTAACTAGAAACATCTTGAATTTAATTCGTAATCAATTTCTTATCGGTAGGTAAAATGGCTAGTGAGTGATAATTAATAGCGCTGAGTATAGCGAGAGAGAGAGAGAGAGAGAGAGTGAGTGTTATTGTTTCTTCTGCCAGTTGTGTGTAGGTTTATCAATTTTTTTGTAGAAATATATTGAACTACAGTAGAAACTGGCTGATAAGGGAGGGCTCATTTTGGTTGAACTAAAAAACCATAAATGTCGCAGTGGCGTAGTTGGTAGACAAAATCAAAATAGTAGAAAAAAAATATTTTTCTACATGTTCGGTCAGGCTGTCTTGTCAGTCAAGAAAAGCGTTTCACTTTGAGGTTCGTATTCTGAATATAACTGTATAGTACGTCCCTTCCATTCATGAATATACAAGTCGTTATTAATTTTCTTTTGTCATTCAGTCTGTCTGGCAGGTTGAGAAAGAACCCTTGTTCACAATTGACAGTTCGGCTAACTAAAATTTACTATACACAATAATCCCTGATATTGCATGGATAAAAATATATACAGTACTTTTCGCTTAAAGCGAACTTCAAGGGACTGGGCAAAATTTCGTTCGTTTTAACCGAAGTTCGCTTTAAATGACGACTTTAACAAAACCATTTAAGTATATGCTCATGCATATATTAACTCCTTTGTTGATTTATTAAAAAAATTTTGGTTATTTTAATATAAAAAACTAGTTTTTAAAAAAATGAGTTATTTTAATTTGCTTAGTACCAAAATTAGTTTGATTTATATACGCTTCCACATGAGCCAAGTGGTCAAGAATTTGTTGTGGAGTGTCGCGTGACTGAAGGAAATTTCTTACATAGCTTGCGCTACACATTGCATCCAGGGCAGTTGTGACTGGGACTGGCTCTTCTTTGACCACATCCACATTGACTTCAACTTTCGCTGCATTTAAATTCGCAGTAATTATGCTTTTTTCCATATTCTTCTGCTTTCGCTTGTAAAACGGCATTGGTTATAGTAACATTATTGGCTCTTTTCTGAGTAAACCATTTTAGTAGGCAATGATCCAGTTCCACGAAAGAAGGGGTTTTGACCTTCTTTACATTTGAGGAGTTTTGCTCAAAATTATTGAGAATCAAGTCTTATTTTTTCAAATTGTAGCAATTGTTGACTTGCTGAGGCCCATTTATTGGCCTAATTGCTTTTGTTTTACACCTTCTTGCAAGCGTTTTAAAATTGCATATTTCTCTTTTAAAGAAAAACACTTTCTTTGTTGTCCAACTGCTGCTACGTCCATTTTATAACTTTGTAATTTTCAGCTGCACCCTTCACACGCACAAACAATAAACTTAAGGAAATAAAACAGTGTTACCAGTGCAAAACTAATTTTTGGTCATAGCTCAACTTTGAATGAAAAAAATTTCATGGTTTATTAGAAATAAAGCGGGTACTTTTGAAATTAATTCGTTTTAGGCGGAAGTTCGTTTTAAGCGAAAAGTACTGTAATTATTAGTTCAAGTAACCGGGTTCAAGTGGTCGCTGTGGCGTAGTCGTAATGCGTTGGACTGCTATGCAGAGTGTCCGGGGTTCGAATCTCGGCAATTTTTCTACACAGCACCACCTCTTAGCAGGCAATGGTAAACCTACAAGAGTAAAAAGTGCCTATGAAAAGCATTTTAAATCGCCAATCAGATTCTGCATAAAACTGTAGGTCCCTTCCATTCATGTACAAATATAACATGCACAACATGAGTGGATGCGAAAAGCTCGGCCCAGGGCCCTCCATGGGCTAGGAATGCCGGGGAATGCTCTTAACCGAGGAGCCTGAGTACAAGTTTTTCGTCTCTATCATACTGAAAATTATAATACACCGAAAAAAAACTTTCTTAGAAAACTTGTAGTATATATTGTATATTAATTCAAAGGTAAAGAAAATTCTTTAAGAATTCTTCTTTAAGTAAGGTAAAATTTCTGGAGAATATGACGTGTCCTATATGGTCGTGTTTGATCACATCAAAAACGTCAAATTACCTACAAAGCGTAGAAATGTAATTAGTAATTTTATTACTATCGCTTCTGAAATGAAAAATCTCTTCAAATATTGGAAATGCTTTCTAACAGGAGAGAGTATGAGCTATCTGTGACAAAACGGAAGCTTCGAACTTCAGCAAAAGCATTTTAAAAGTCCATATGGAAGTTGATTACCATTCGAGATTCTACTGTACTATATATCAGTTTCATATTGCATTTTTGCATATTATTGTTTAAATTTGTCTGCACTTCTTGATCAAATATTTACAGAGTTTATTGTTAATCGTCTATAATCTAAAAAACCAAACAAGAAGACATTGTCAGTAAGTTAATGTGCAATTATTGCATCTACATATAAAAATGTTTAAAGTTTTTGGTTTGGAAATAATGAACATGTTTTATATGTGTAATCATATAATGGCTTTAGCTTTGACCTGCAAAAACACTTTACAAAGATTATTAGTATGACATCGGCCATAAAAAAGATCGCTCACAACATTTCTCCACGTAAGAAGAATCATACTTATGAATATATTTTAGATTATTGCTTAACAGCAATCGATACAAATAAGAAAATGGCTGGGAATCATCTGGGTATTATCAAACGTTCTGAAGTGAAATCTATAGACGCAATCTACATGTAATACTACTCAACTTGTGGAGGTATACAGGACTAGAGAAGTACTCGGGCATGAGAATAGGTAGAAAGAAAAGGGAACGTATAATTTTAAGCAATATGACATTATCATTATCTGTCCACAACTCTCTTTAAGCACTAGCGATTAATAGTAAACATGACCATTGAAAATACGAACAAAATACATTTTAGGCTGAGGATTTCTTAGCGTGCATTTTAAAGTCGGAAGATTTATGTTAGAAGGTGAAGATTTGCTGCCTGAAACAAAATTGTTCCTTGTGAAACATGTGAAATGTCTTTTGAGAATTCTTATAGAAGTCAACAAAAAAAAATATTAATAATTATACCGGAAATTTGTTTCATATTGGGAGTATAATTTGAAAGTGAGATTTTTTGTTTACAAAAATGTAGCTTTATTTTAATAACAATTGAATGAATAGATTATTCAAACTAGTGTCCATCTCAAACTTCCAGGCAATTTATGTATTCCTTGCCAAGAAACATCGTCCATCTTTTAAGGCTATAAATCTATCCCATATTTAATTCTTTCAAATGAAGTAAAGCGTATTCCAGTAAGGTCATTATGCATCGATCGAAATAAGTATAGCCGGATAGAGCAAGGGCGGATGAATACAGCGGGTGAGCCAAAACTTCTCATCCACTATTTTCCAAATAATTTTAAACCAGTCCAGCAACTTGAGGTTGCGCGTTGTCATGTTGGAAAATGTATTGATTCGTGTCTTGTCGCATATTCTGGTCATTTTTCTGTTCATTTAATTGTTTTCGAAAAAGCTCTCCCGTACTAGTTTCACCAGGTTTTAGCAGCTCATAATTGAAACCTTCCGATTCCACCAAAGACAGGGAATTACCTTGGTGCCAAAATCTCTACTTTTAAAGCGTCGAAACCAGAATTCGTTGTTTTAATCGATGCAATATATTCACCGTAAACTTCCTACAGCAATTGATGACTTTCAAGCCAAACTTCCCGAAAATGCTTTTTTTTTGGTACGTATGCATGTTTGTAACACAAAAAGGTTATGTTGTTTACAAATTGATACAAAATCAACACAAAAGTTACATGACATAGCTAAAACATAACAGCAGTTACAGTACTGCCAGATGTGATTTAGTAGAAGTAGCGCCATCATTTGTAGAACCCTCATTTTTAAGTTATACACCCAATAAGATTTACTAATAATCTCAAAAAATGTGGGTAAGAAGAAAAGGTAGAAGGAAGAATGCAAAACCAAACATTTTATTTTCAAAAGAACTACATATTTTGTTTCAGACATCAGTCATCCAGCTTTTGACCTACTAGTGGATCTCATATATGTATTTTGATTAAAGCCAATAAAAGTGACGGCAAAATTAATCCCTCTCTTCTTCCGCAATCTCCTGGAACAGCTAGAGCACTTAGGGCACGATTGATCGCGGTGATATGGCATGACTGGCTTCGTGTTTTCGAAACGCAGGTAGAATAACTATGACGTGTAGTAGCGCCATCATTTGTAGAACCCTCATTTTTAAGTTATACACCCAATAAGATTTACTAATAATCTCAAAAAGTGTGGGTAAGAAGAAAAGGTAGAAGAAAGAATGCAAAACCAAACATTTTTTTATTTTCAAAAGAACTACATATTTTGTTTCAGACATCAGTCATCCAGCTTTTGACCTACTAGTGGATCTCATATATGTATTTTGATTAAAGCCAATAAAAGTGACGGCAAAATTAATCCCTCTCTTCTTCCGCAATCTCCTGGATCATCTAGAGCACTTAGAGCACGATTGATCGCGGTGATATGGCATGACTGGCTTCGTGTTTTCGAAACGCAGGTAGAATAACTATGACGTGTAGGCTTCTCAGCGGAAATGGTCAATATTCTCTTGAAGTATATATTAGCCCACGATTGAAAAACATTGTTAAACTGTGTTATTACCATTTTAAATTTATATATGAGGATTTTTTATCGAAAATTTAACCAATTTTCTTTTACGTGCAGATTGCGATCTCAATTCTGATCTTCGAGTTGTATACTCGTACCTTATATTTATATATTGTATGAAAAACTGAGTTCCACAATCTAGTACCAAGGTTTATTATTTTTTTTTTTTTACTATTTATACCTTCTATTCATTTCTGTTAAAACTCATACAATAATATTAAATTTTCCCCCTCTCTCCTTTCAGGTGGCCGCATTAAAGCGCTCGTTTTCGGTCTGCGCATGGTTGGTCTCACCCGTTATCTGAAAGGGAAAAGCTTACAAATTGGCAAACTGAATATGCCTTCACTGGAGGAGACCGAATCGCGTGTCAAGGACATCAGACGCACAATGATCGATCGAATGCGTTTAAATCAATCGTGGGGCGCTCACCTAATCTTCACAGAAATATTAAATTTACTAAATATCCTGCTGCAAATCTATGTGACACATCGTTTCCTTGGCTATGCATTTCTGACGCTCGGCATTAAAGTGCTGCAAGAAAAATGGAATCAAGAAATGGATGCATTGGATATAGTTTTCCCCAAGGTGACCAAATGTCACTTTCACAAATACGGTCCATCAGGGTCGCTCCAGATGCATGATACTCTATGCGTAATGGCGTTGAATATAATCAATGAGAAAATCTATACTATCCTATGGTTTTGGTATATATTTGTATTGGCTTTGACCGTTTTGGCTATCGTTTGGCGCGTCTTCACGTTGTTCTTCTTTAAGAAGTGAGTGGAGAATTAGGAGGAGAATTCGTTACAAATGCAATTGAACATTTTTTTATCGATTGTTTTCCTTATCGTTGTTAATTGTAGCATGACTTTCACCAAGTACGCTTTCATCTGGGCTAAACCTGGTAAAATTGATCAACAAGAACTGAGTGCTGTGGTTGAGAAATGCAATTTTTCAAATTGGATGTTTTTATTCTTTCTGCGAAGTAATCTCTCGGAATTTCTATTCAAAAAAGTTATCTATCATTTGGCTAGTGAATTTCCGGATCCCGTGGAGGATAATGCGATCAATGCACGTTTGGATCGGGGGAAAATGGCGGGTTCAAGTCATACGCGCACGTATAACATTGATGAAGTCGATAAGCCATTGCTGGAGGGCCAAGGGAGTAGTAATAAATTGAGAGTTGATTAGTTACTTAGTTACAAAATATTTGTTATAAGTATTATATGTAACCCATATTTTAATTAGTTTCTGGTTTATTTTTTTTTAATATACTACGAATTAATGATTTTAGGTTTAGTTATTATTAGAATATATAATTTTTCTGCATATAAATATTCCCACTTAGAGTGCAACCCAGCAACATTGAAGGAGCTATTAATCATTTAAAAAACTATTAAAATCGGAAAGTTTATTTTACTAATTTAAGCTATTACATGAAGTAAATGATTTTTAATTAAAATAAATTCAAATGCACTTATCCATTGGTAATGCAGTAAGTCTACACTATAAATGTTATGCATAATTTTTAATAAAAAAATTTTGTAGAAAATAGGTGCATATCTACAATAAATTTCGTACCTAATTACAAGCACTCAATTTTCTACTTGTCGTTTTTGTTTAATATTAGAAATAATTAACAAATTTTTTTTTCGAATTTGAACTCGACATCAACGCTCCGCTCCGTGTGGAACGAACTTCAACTTTTATTATTCCAATTTATTTGAGAATTTAGTAAAGTCCATGAATTTTATTAACCCCGCGTGTACCGTGGAGCGTGCAAAAAAGTAAAAACAAAAAACTGAATCAAGTTTTTGTGAATGACAAAATATGTAAATTCGTTCAACAATTGAGCACAATTACTCGTAGTGCACTTGAAGGGAGAAAAGCAAAAAGAAAAGAAATTCGCAATACACATAAATTGATGATAAATCGCAATAAATTATAATAAAGCCAATAATAACAAGATACTACAAATGCAAACATTTGCTACTGCTGCACTCCCACTGCCACACCAGACTGCCCCATGTCCAGTTGTTGCTGCATAGCTAATCTACATAGCTAATTTCTTGCCACACGATCGTGAGCATTCGCATTCAGCTTAAGACTTGCATCCATCGTACACCTTGCATTCAATTTGTTCTACAAATTTTTTAATTACTAACTTGAACATACTCGCATAATAAAAGCGAGCGATGAAGAAGAGTTGCGAATAATTTTCATTTTAAGATATGCAATTCAATTTTTATTTTTTCATAATTGATTGCAATGAGCTATTTACACTAGTACTTACAGTGTTTTTTAATAAAAATTTATGCCAAAAACTAATTTTCAATTATATTTTTGATAGGAATTTTCTTGTATTTCAGACGCTTAAATTAAATACATCTGCTGGCGGTCGTAATTTAAAGTTCATAGTTCATTATATTAATTGAGCATTTTAATGAAGAAAGTATGTGATCGTTAGGTTTTTATGTAAGAAGTTCTAATGAAATTATTTGGGTAAAATTTTTACATTTTTTTATAGTGTATAGACTAGGAAGAATTCAAGAAAAATATGAAGAAATGAATGAACTCTTTTGCAGCACAGCGATGTCATTCTAGTAGCTCATGATTCTTAGGTAGGTTTGGTTGATATTTGCAGAAATTTATAGTTGAACTATTTTTCAGCATTTCTCTCAAAGGTCAAGCTTTGTAAAAATGAAAAATACAAAACAGTACATCAGCTCTATATATTGTCCTTAACACTGAACAGTGGGAAACAAATAGAAAACGGTCTGCACAGCTGAAATCCATTCTGGGTGGAGTCGCATCCAAAAATGGCAATGTACATTTTTTTTTTTTTTTTTTTTTTATATAACAAAAATGTTGCCCTTACTTAAATGTACCGACTTCTCTTGTTAATGTTAACTTTCGAAAGTACTTCTTTTGCATTAACAAAATCTGGCAGCCCTAACTTTAAAGAAGCTACAACAACTAGAGAAAATACCATATATAAAGCAACGGTACTATCATCTTCTTTCTTTTTTTTCTTTTAATCGCACAGCCCTAGGAACCACGGAACTGGCCTATGCCAAGCTTTTGCGACCACTCATGTTGTGCATGTTATATTTGTACATGAATGGAAGGGACCTACAGTTTAATGCCGAATCCGAACGGGGAAGTGAAAAGCTTTTCATAGGCAATTTTTATTCTTGTAGGTTTGCCATTGCCTGCCAAGTGGTGGGTGGTTCCGTGTACAAAAAATTTTGTTTTCTACAAGCGCACTACCACTACACCACAGCGACCACATACTATAATTGACTTTAAATATCACTTCAAGTGTTAGGGTTAAAAAACTTTACCATAGTTGGACCTACAGGTTAATGCCGAATCTTAACTTGGCAGGCAAAGTGGTGGTTCCGTGTACAAAAAATGTTGGTTTCTACTTTTTAATTCTAACCTGTGTTGAGATTCGAACCCCGGACACTCTGAGTGACATCCCAACGTTCTACCACTACGCCACAGCGACCACATACTATAATTTGACTTTAAATATCACTTCAAGTGTTAGGGTTTAAAAATTCTACCTTAGTTGTATTATGGAGAGTTAAGTATAGGAAGCACAACCTTCTAGAGAAATCAGAAAAGCACAATATTACTGCCCTGTGGTTCCACTTAAATAGGCTTTCGACAAACTCTCTCAAATCTGGTGGCTATCATTTTGTAGAGCATGTAAAAAAGAGTGTGAGGCGATGGGGGATACTTTACTAATTTCAGCACCGGTTGCGATTAAGAGACAGAAAAAGAGGCTGCCCACTTTCTATGCTATCTGTCCCACTCTCAGACTTGTTCAGAGGCGATCATCATTGTTAAAACAATATCTAATTAGATTAATCTGTAAAGCAAAAGGAAAAACAGACAACAGTATTTACAATGTGTGAAAGTGTGTACATCAGAATAGAAACAAATCTCCGAGCTATCGTACAGGAGTTCCAGCATACTGCTCCTTCTTCTTCTTCTTTTAATGGTAAATCAGACCGTTCACATCCATTCACTTTGCGTGAATTACCATATATTTATACACCAATGGCAAGGAACTACATTTGAATGGCGAATCCAAACGGAGAGCGAAAAGCTTTTCGGGGTAATATTTACATTTCAAGTTGTCTGCCAAAGGATGGTAACGTAGTGTAAACTTATTATTTTCTCTTTTTGAATGTGCCAGTTCTCAGACCCACACGAATCCAGCACCAACTCCAACTCCAACACGTCAAAGGTTAATTTCCCATTCTAAAATTTTGTTTGTATCCATATTTCATTCTAGACTTCTTCCATTTTTTTTGCTAAAAGCAATACTTTTTATACCATACACACTTTGTGTACAGGGTACACTGGTTTTGATCAAGTAACGGTTGTTTGTAATTAGGCGTCGTAGGTATGAACATGTATATATTTATGTACATATACTTATATGGTACATATGTACATAATCATAGCCGAGTCGATTTAGCCATGATTGTCTGTCCAATAACACGATAACTCGAGTAAAATTGAAGCAACCACATTTATTATAGATTTCCCTTGCACTCAGGAAGAGGTTAAGTTGGAGCATTCAAGAGGAAGATACTCCGTAAGATCTATTGTCCAATATACGTGGACGACGTGTATCGAATAAGCTAAAACCATGAGCTGTACGCAGACACTGACATAGTCAAGCGTATAAAAGTCCAGCGGCTCGCTGGTTAGGTGTTGTTGACCGAATGGAAGAAGGCATTCCGTTTTATTCAAGCCACGGTGCAAAAGCACGCAAAAGAGGACGTCATAATCTCCTAACTGGAAAGATCAGTTACAGGGAGACCTGTTTGCACTTGGCCTTACCAACCGGTGCAACCGCACGCATAGTAGAGGGGACTGACGATGTTTTATCGAGGCAGCCAAGACCGATCGTCGGTTTTAGTGCCAAAAAAGTGAGTAAATAGGTATTGAACGAATATCTAAAGTGAATTCAACAAAATTTGCTACACGTCATTAAAATAGTCTCTTGAACAACTGTTGTAAAAGTTGTCAATATTTGGCTAAAGCCACGCCTACTTCCCATGCACGTGAAATATTCAAAGGGGTATATCAAAGTGAAGCAAATGGATTCAAATATACACAATTACACAATTAAAATAGAAAATTGTCATCATTGGACATTGAACCACGCCTACCTCCCACACAAACAAAAAACTTCAAAGAGCAATACAAAAGGTATAGTGAGTTTAGCTAATAAAAAATAAATATGTAATGCAAAATCATTACCATAAAAAATTATTTTTATCAATTTTTGTTTTTTAACTATCTTATACTAATTTTATACTAACTACTCGTAATAACAATGGTTTAAACTAACAATGAGTTAAACCGTGTTTCATCGAATAAACAATTTGAGTTAAAAAGTATTGCCTGGAAGAAGCGGAGTGTAGAGCATTTCTCATTTGGTAGCCAAAATAATCTTTAAAACTTAAATTTATCCAACAATTATTATTGCTTACCCCCACCAAAAACAAAACATTGTTTTTATTAGGTAAGCATGACATGTTTACATATTCTAAAAACAAAACAAAGTAAAAAGAAGCAATTAAATGTTTTTACTTAAACGTTGTTTATAACGTTTTTAGCACATTGAGCCTTTTTTAACGGTCATTCACATTTGAGTTTAAGCTTGAAACGTAAATGAAACAACAAAAAAACGAATCTAAACGCAAATCGTTAAGCAATGGTTTGCTTAATTTGTATGCGAACCTAATAAACTGAAATTGGTTAATGTTGACTTTACTTTTAAAGCCTTCATTTCGTTAAATTTGATGATGCGACAACATTCCCCTTTTTTTTACCTATATACAGTGTCGGACAATTAAAAAAAAAAGAAATCCTTATTCTGAAACCAAAAACCTTAAACAAATATTTCTCTAGGCTTATGATAAATTTAAAAGGATTTTACTTTTATTCATTTATTCCATAAGTTTAATTTGTTCTTAAAACAAAAACAAAATCAATACAGTGTAAAAAAAGAAATTTAAAAGTTATACATAAAATCACATTTCAAAAGGACAAGCAAATAAGAACACTTCTATTAAAAAAAAATATATTTATAAAATATTGACTCAAATTGTTCACTAATGCTAATATTTTGTGGAATAGCCTTTGTTAGTTAAAACCGCCTTACACATTCTAGGCATTGATTCCACCAGAGACGCGCAAGTAGCCTGGGGTATGGAATACCACGCTCTTTGAATGCTTTGCCACAATTCTACTTTGTTCAATCTTCTCTTTGACAATAATCCACAAGTTCTCGATTGGATTAAGGTCAGGAGATTGTGAAGGCCTGGTCATAACGAGAAATCCATTGTGGGAAAACCAATCTCGCGCAAGGATTGAGGTGTGGTTTGGGTCGTTATCCAGTTGCATTTGCCATTTCAAGGGTATTTCCCATTCAGCATAAGGAAGCATCACCTCCTGAAGGATGTTTAAGTAAAGAAATCTGTTCATCGTTTATTTTATCCAATATAGAGGACCAAGAGAAGCATCCCCATACCATGATGCTTCCACCTCCGTTCTTAAACGTCTTCCTAGTATATTTTGGGCTCAATTCTGCATTTTTCGGGTGTCTAACCCAACGTTTGCCATCACTTCCAACAAGATTCACCTTGGTTTCGTCTGTCCATAATACGTTATGCCATATTTTTGCATTAATTGAACCATCCCACTCAATGTGCGCTTTAGCTAACTCTATGCGACACGTTCGATTTCTTTGTGTCAACATTGGTACTTTTCGTGCTGTTCTCCCATAAATTTTTTTCCACAAAACGTCTCCTTACTGATCGAGAACAAATTTGAACCCTTCTCTCCTCTCTAATTGTGGCACCTGCCTTATTTGGATCGCGTGCCGACAAAATTTGTATGCGATTCTCATCTGTAGTTTTGCGGGGCCTACCTTTCTTGCAATGAAATTTTTGAGGTAATAAATATTGGTAGACAAATGTCGAGGACCTGCTAATAGTTTTAGCTATTTGGCGGATGCTTTGCCCCTCATTTCGCAGTTTTTTCACCAAATCACGCTCCTCCTTGCTGCAGTGCTTTGCTCGACCCATTTTGCTTTGACATTACGGAATAGTTTACATTTAATTTGTTGAATCACCCTCAATGCTACTATTTAAATGCTTACCAGTACAAATTATAAACAAACTTAAGTTTTCTTTTAAAATTATAAGTTTTTTCGTCTGCTGTTCTTATTTTGATTGTCCGCCTTCGAATGCTTCGCTTCAACTTTTTAGTTTGGGAATCCCCAAAAAAAATCTAAATGTAATGTTGCCACCTAGATATTTATAAAGTATATACCATACCATTTTCTTCTCTATAAAAATTGTTTGTCATAAGCAGTCCGATAAAAAAAAAATCAATGGAAGTTTTATAGTGCAAGGTGTTCATATTGTATTGTCCGACACTGTATATATTTTTCTTACTGTTTTTTTTTTTTTGCTTTTGGTTACTTGTTTGATGAAATTTATGGTTAAAATGATGAAAAACAAAATTTGACAAAAATAATTGGCTGACGTGAGTTTCGAAACGTGACAGAAGCGAATGTATGTAAGTTCGTAGAAATAATTGGAGGTACTTACACAAGCATGTAAGTTATGTAGTAGGAAAGAGATATATCATATGGTCACATTAATTGCGATATTTTAATGGTATTTTTAATTTATGCAAACCAGGTACTATTACTTACAATTTGTGCACACTTTTCTAAATCTATATTCTACGTACAAATTTGAAGGCACATATCTTAATTTAACATTTAATATTTTCTAGAGATAAAACCTAATGCCATCAATAGAAATAAGTTTACATGTTGTCATTGACCGCAAAATGACAAGTGACATGAGGCCGGTTTCAGAAAAAATACATACAGACATCTAGACAAATCGACAAATCAACAAATCAACAAACTAACAAACAAACAAAACAATAACACCTTAACAAGTTTTAGCTTTTAAAATCTTAACTTTTTCAAAACTTAATTAGCATTTTGACTTTATCTTTATATTTATTTTATGGTAGTCACCGCAGTACGACAACTGCTGCACATTCATTTATTAAAAATCTATAGAAATAACAAGATTTTCTTGAGACTACTTAGATACACATTTGTAGATACTACATTTTAGTAAACTTTCACTTCACATATTAAGGACTTGAATTTTGTATATCTACATCACTTACGTATGATTGAAATTAAATAGGTTAAACAAAAGCTCGGTACGAGAATAACAGAAAATGGAATAAGTTAAATATTGAAAAATTATTTTTGTTACCAATTTTTTTATTTTTATTTTATTTCAATTTCAAGTCACGCTTTGAATCAATTACAAAATAAAATAAGACACACTTAACTGTTATAAGCGGTCTCATTAGACTGGCTGGATACCCTATATCAATATATAGTAACTTAAGTGCTGGAATGCTGTGAATTAAGCTTCAATTCTCATGCCTTGGATAATTTTTAAAATAAGAATGTTTATAATTCTGAACTATCCGCAGAACATTGTAGAACTCCAATGAAAATGGAATTTTTTACATTCCAATATTAATCAAAGTAAATGTATTCCGAGCTGAACACGGGCGATCATTGAACATATCTCGAAACGGGTGCAGATGTATACGGACCAATAGACCAAACACTGAATTGCAATGAGATGGACTCAAAGCTTTTTCTAAGCGGATATTCTTACCATCTTACCCATAGGACTGAGTGCACTATTTACAGAAAGTGTAAGGAACAAGATATACATACATAATATGCTCAGATAGTCAAGTGGAAATCAGGAATACTTTTAGTTTCCCTAGAGCTACTGAATAATAATTAGGCAACACAGAAAAGTAAGCATAATCACTGCCCCTCTTCACATTGGTTCCGAACCTTTTTAACTTATAGAATATATTTTTATATAATATATAGGTAACTGTGTACCATATATAAATCTAGAAAATAAAATAAAAAATTCCAAAAGCAAAAATTAAGTGCGACCTTTATAAATGTTTTCGCACGAAATGTTCCTGAACATTTTGTAGCGAACACAATGTTCAACGCTACACCATTTACAACGGGCGAACGAATGAAGATTCAGTGGTTCGTTCGGCCGGTCTAAAGTTGAAACAGCGTTAGTTAGGTTGAAAAATTTATGTTTTATCTCAATATGCAGAGAAAGAATTTCGAGTGCATTGTTCACACCGGTAGATTTCAGTACTATGAAGATAGTGGTATTGGTTCTTTTTCTCTACTTCATCTTGAAACCAGAGAAAACAATCTGGGTTCAGTGTTGCCTTTTTTCCTCTAAATTTCAAATCATAAGGGGAAAACCAATATACCCTGTACACAATGTGTGTAGTGTATCAAATAGAGGTTTAGGTTTTAAGATAACTTTCCTTTTAAATTTGAAATAGTTTTCCTATCATTTGATTTCTGGATAATAAATAGCAAATCTGTGTGATAAGAATACAAAATGTTTGGTATTTTTGCAACGTTACGTTTTAGAGCAGTCATTGCAAAAAAGGGGCAGGCAAAAAAAATTAAGTTAATGTTTATTTAATGTAAAATGCATAATAAATTATTAAGAAGCTACTTACCATGTAGCTTTCCTGTTTCTTGGCTTTTTTTTATAATAACACTATGTGGTGCTATTTTTTTGACTGGGTGAAATTTGTATTGAATAACATTATTATGTATATTCAAATATTTTAAGACCCCGATAATGAAATGATTGCTTCAGTGAGGAAGTATCTATCATATTGTACTTTATTAATGTTAAAAAATTATTTGTTTAGTTGAGTAATTTGTAATATTTTTCCTTCAAGAAATTTATTAGTCCTAAGGTGCTAATATTTTTACAGCAGCTGTATAGAAAACTATATTGTAAAATAGAAAAGGGAGATTTTGCATAGTTTAAGTATGCAATAATAAGTAAGTATTTAAATACTGACAGTATTAATAAAGATGGGATTTTAATTCAAAAAATTACTTACGCTATTGGCGGGAGTAGTATACCCCACTTCACTTTGAGGTACATACTTTCTGAGAAAAAGTTATCTGGATCACTATTGGCCAGTATATCATATTCTTAGAGCCGAAATCCATACATTGATACTTCAGTGAGGTTCATCTATTATATTGCATATAATTAAGGTCTTATTGGGGTCCAATATACTCGCACCCATTAGTGGCAGTACATTATACCCATTGTATTAAACAATCTAATTCAAGCGACTTGTGGTTTTTTCTTTTTCCTTGATGATCCAAGCTCTTACTATGAATTTATTTGAATCCTATCGAATGTTTGTGCTGTTGTCGTTGATATGAAACAAAACCCACAAATCTGCATATTGCTTAATTTAACTTAATCAGAAAAGGTGTAATTGAAAGTTCTTTAAAAAGTAATACCATATATCGAAGAGAAAATTTCGGAATACAGATATTTTCTTATTTCTCAGACTCTTAATTTTTTCCTTAAAAATGCCTTTTGCAACGGTAGAAATATTTTGAAAATATGCCGAAAATAGGGCCATAAATGTTTGACCCATTTAAATAAAACTTCAATTAAACCTCCACTGCACCCATACTCGTATTTTTTTATACAAACTACATATATACTATACCAGATACTTAGTATGTAATGGCATATTGAAAAAATCGTTTCAGGCAATCAAAAACTAGCTTCAAGTACTTATTTAATTTAGCTTGTAGTGGAGGTGTAGCAATTCAACACTTGAGTTTATTAGAAAAAATGTACAAAAGTGTCTACATACTTACATACTCGTACATATGTACATTCTATAATGAATGTCAAAATGACAGTTCAGCGAATGTTCAAATATTACTTGTAATTGTTCGAGGTGCTTACCATAATAAATGAAAGAAAAAATATTTAAACAAGAAATGATACATAATAATAAAAATAATACTCGTATACCTTGCAGGCAATAATGACAAACAGAATTTGTTGCTATTGTTGCTGGCTGTTTTTATAGTTTTCTGTCATAAGAGGCTTAAATGAGTTCCCCTGTAGACTATTTCAGAGTTAGATGGAGAGACATTCGGCAAATTAATGTGGTATTATTTTTGCACGATTTGATTATTGCCAGCAACATATAATGTTGATTGAATGGAGTAAATTGAGTGATTTGATTGGTTAAAATAAACAATATGGTAAGTACCATAAGTTGAGTTAGATTTTTGTGAAATAAAATGTAAAAAGTTCATTGATGCTCATAGCTAAGAGTTAATAATGCAAGTATTTATAATTAAAGAACAAAATGTTTCTGCTCTTCTAAGAGCGTCCATAAAACAATTGCAGAATTAATAGAAAGCCTCGTGATGTCAAAACCATAAAAGTTGCCGATACTCCTAACAATAGACATCATTAAATAACTTTTTATTATTTAAAAAAGTATTCAATCAATATTTTACAAATACTGAAAACTAGACACATGATGTCAAGAATGATGATGATGGGGAAGGGGCTGTCATAATTTTAAATAAATTTCTAAATCTTATTAAGCAAATATTTTTAGTTTTACATCCAAGTTTATCACTTCAGATTCCAGCAGCCTCAATATGATCGATTTGTCTCAGTGTAAAAATCGGTTTCAGATCTGAATTATTGTACAGAGTGGGGAAGGACTTCAGATCGAGCTGTGGTATAAACAGTGCCAGCAAATGACTACTTAAATCGCAATTCTGCGTGAATTTCTCCCTTCAATACATTTCGATGTTAAGCTATGCTACTTTTGCACAATTGAACCTAATAAACTCCAGGTGTTCCAGGTAAACAAGTGGTTTTTTTGGGATACTTTCGGTTCGCTTTTTTATATTTTTTACTTGTAGGAAAGAGGACTCTCTACAGCTTTTCCGCCTTATGTGTGTGGAGTGCGTTTTACACACACAAACGCCGAATCCGAACGGCAATACGAAAAGCTTTACGGCAGAAATACTCTCAACGGCTTGCCATTGCCAAGTTGAGAGGTGGTAACTTATGTTTTGGGAAACGTGATGATTAGTTTAATCATCAAGCCATCCAAGTGGATCTTACTAAACTAAACAACTAAACAACTGAGCCACAAAGCTGCCATGAGATACATCTTGAAATTCTGGTAGCCAAATATCATAACAGATAAAAGTCTTTACGAAAGATATCAGTTGTTTCCAATGGTAAATGAAACCAAATTTCAATAAACCTAATGGATTTGACACACTTGCAGAAAGCCATACAACGAGTTTAGCCGACAAGTTTCAGAGAGGAAACCACAAGTAGTAAGAAACAAAGAAAACTTCAAGATACCATAAAGCTAGGAAAACTGAAAGTGACTTGAAACGTCACTGAAAAAAACTCAATTTTAGCGCAAGAAATTAAACTCGCTGGAATTAAACGCTTCTTGGGATCACTATTCTCTACTATGCAGGATATAGTAGTTGTTGTTGGCTTGAGAGTTTTTGTAGCGTGAACTTTTTGGAAAACAGACTACAAATTCGTGAGATACTGATAGCTAAAAGACAAATTTCGTAATTTTTGTACTTTTTGTTTAAATTTCAGTTAGAATGAATTATTGTCAGATTTTGTTTTACCGGACGGATGGACAGTAATGACTCAAAGGATGTATAGAAAATATGCGAGATATGACGTCGTGATTATTTTTTTGTTTTTTAGTAAGTAATACTCCCTAAAATACACTGAACCAAGTTTCACTCAAAAGTTAGACACACGCTTGAAAAATTAGCTTTGTGGCGCAGTGGTAGTGCGTTGGACAGTGTGAATCTCGGCACAGGTAAAATCAAATAAGTAGAAAAAACAATTTTTCTACACGGTACCACCTCTTGACAGGCAACGGTACATTTTCCTTGTCCTTCTTATCCTTTTGAGGTCGTAGTCGACACTGATAAACTGTAGTTAATTGTGGTAAAGGCATAACACTTGCCAAAATGGCTGTCTATCTCTTTATCGATGTCCTGTGTGATTGCATTCCCTCTCTCATTCTCCCTCCTTCTTCTTCCTAACTATCAACCTTCTTTCCAATCAACACAAAATTCTGCATTCATAGAGTACGCCCTGTGTGTTGACTGTAATACAAAAAAAAAGAGAAAATCTGAATGTATAAGTAAGTATGTAATTATCAGCGAATTCTCGTTTTAAGGTGTGCAGAAATAATCAATCCTTCTCTTATCAGCGCCGTTATCTAGAACATTTCTTCTTATATCTGTAAAATACCTTTTCAATGAAAATAAAGACCTAACCCTTAACCCCGCCTGCTCTTTCTCATTGTATCATTCATTCGGATATCAATATGACACTCACAACGTGAATGGATGCGAACAGATCGGCCAAAGTCTTCAACTCGCTGACATATTATAAAAGAAGTATGAATCCTGGGTTTAATCAAACATTTCTACGCAACTACTTTTAGTGTTTCAAGATGTTAATCACTAAAGTAAATATATATTTATCTATCTGAAATATCAAACACAAACATTGCTCATAAATTGCTCAAAGGTATGAAATGGTATTTTATATTCATATTTACAAAGAAAGTGGCAATTCTTTGAGTGAAATCAGCATAAGTTTTATACTCATCTCAATTACATATACTATTTATGTACATGCCTAACAAAATATCTCAAACTCTTATCCCAATGGAAATCCAACAGATAATACACTCACTGCTTAATATCATCTTTGAGTTTTCTCCATTTTCTAAGAAAATCTTGTATAATTTTCAAAAACGCATTTAAATTTATGCCAGTTGCGTTTCATCATACTAATTTGCTTTGCCTAACAATCAACCCTCATTTGTTCATCTTCTAACAACATCAAAATGCTACGCATGTATGCTCTAGAAAATAAGTATGACGTTGTTGAAGAAAGGAAGAAGGAATAAATAAAATGCGACGAAGTAAGTACGAGCACAAAGCAAATAACACCCTCACAAAATTCGTTTCATTTAGCTTAACAAAAGCAGAAACAGAAGAAAACATATGAATTGAAATTCTTCAAGAAAATACTATGTTTGTACGTAAAAATAGCGTCGCATTTTGTCATTTACACACACATACACACAGTTTCATTCATACTCGTTCAAACAAACAAAGAAGAGTAGTAGCCCATAAGGGAGGGGCGACCACATAAGTCAATGTGGTCTCATTTGAAAATTCTTGGAAATGCATTTTCTGCTTTTGTTTTATGGTAAAATGAAATTCTAAATTATGTTTTATCTATTTTTAATGTTTATTTTTTGTGGAAAATGCTACATTTTTCTATCTACATGCATTTATTTACGTTTGTACGAGTATAGTGCTCGTACGTGCAGCAAGACACACGTTGTCATGCTCCTCCTGTTCTTCATGAAGTTGCTGATATTGACCTTGAACATGAGCACAGCATACGGGACAAAGGAAAATGCGTACATTTTCCATGCTGCATGTAGGGAAAAGCATTTAGAGATAGATGCAAATGCATACATACTTATATAGTATGGACGCAGATAGATATAAAGATAGATAGATGATGTGCATTCAATGCGCGCTGCTTGGCAGTGAAATTTGTTTCGTATACACTTGCGTTTTTTCACGTATGTCGAACCAAGGAAAATATTTACTTGGGAAAATGTTCAAATTGGAAATAAGAGGAAAATCTTCGTACATATGTGAATATTATTATAATTTTATTTTTTAAACTTGTCGAAAGCTGAAAGGTTTATCATTACTTTCGCATTTGAAAGTCCTTGCAGAAGGACTAGAACTTCAACTGAAATGTACTTTGAGTTCCTTATTATTGGAAATGAATAGGACCGAAATAATATTTTAGATTACTTTATTCTTGTTACCGAATCTTATTCTATGTTATGTTTTCATTAAACTGATCAGGAACCAATTTAACTTAGTGCTCAATATTAAAGTATTCTGTTGTAAGTTATCTTCCAGTTCAATATATCTTAGTTTTCAAGTGTTTCCTGTTTTGAAAGATATACTTATTAGGAAATACGTACAATGTACGTTCTCGTTTAATAAATGAAAGATTTTTATAATCATATAAAGCTCCATGCGTAATTTGCTGTCATACTTCTTCAGTGTATGAGCTTGCCCATGAATATTCATAACTAAATGTATCCAATGATATGACTTAATTCAAGTAACATTATTTAGCTTTATGATTACTAAGCAATTCAGCATTTAAAAAAATGTACTACACACCAAATAAAAATAAAGAAATTAAAAATTTTTAAGATCGTGTTGATCAGCATTTCGAATTGAACAAATAAAAAAGCACATTTCATTACATTAAGGTTAAAAATGTTTAAAATTTCAAAACAATAAACAAACCTAAATAATATTCGGCCATAAAGAAGCTGAAATTCTTAGCTATATACTTAGCACTCTACTTTCGAAATACACGTGTAGCATATAATCAGATTAAGGCGGGTACTTAAATCGACGCCATAGTCAGGTTATAGGTATTGAACATATTGTAAAATGTGATTTTTTAAGAACTTGGTTTTTGAAAATTCGAAAATTTTTATATGGATTGATAAATCAATTCCAGCTATTTACATTTTAAAGATAATTTCAGTTAAAGTTGCCCGCGGCTACGCTTCAAATGGTCCATTCTGAATGTCAAATTTTGGCACACTTTTTCACACATTTCAGCCGGAATCTCACCAATGACGCGTTCAATGTTGGCTTACAAAGCAGCAATCGTGTTTGGCTTGTCCCTAAAGACAAGAGACTTAAGATACCCCCACAAAAAATAGTCTAACGGGGTCAAATCACACGATCTTGGTGGCCAATTGACTGCACCAAAACGTGAGATTAACTGAGAAATTCGTCTCTCCATTGAAGCATGGTTTCACGTACAGTGTCGTATGTGGCACCGTCCTGTTGGAACCACATGTCGGCTGAGTCCAATTCTTGCATTTTCGGCAAAAAAAAGTCTGTTATCATCGAACGGTACCCTTCTCCAGTGACCGTAACGTTGCGGCCTTCATCTTCTTTGAAGAATGATGCCACCTGCCCATAAACCGAACACCACCAAACAGTGTATTTTTCGGGATGCATTGGTAGCTGCTGAATTGCCTCTGGCCGGTCTTCACTCCAAGTATGGCAATTCTGCTTATTCACGTATCCATTGAGCCAAAAATGATCTCGTCGCTGAAGACTATTTTGCGATAAAAAACGGATCTTCATCCAGCTTTTCTAAGGCCCATTCATCGAAAATTCGACGTTGTGGTAGGTCGCCTGGCTTCAGTTCTTGCATTTTGTATGGCATTAATCCGAGTTCTTTGCGTAAAATCTTCCAGGTGGTCGAATAACACAAACGGATGGACATCATATCGCGATCTTCTTTAACACTGGCGGATATAGCAGCAATATTCTCTTCGGAACGCTCTCTATGGACACGATTTGGTGGATTGATGCCCAATAAAGTGAAACTGGTGCGAAATTTGATCATAATAAGCTGAATGATCTGTGGGTCGATTATGATGACCATAAAATGGACGTAACTTGCGAAACACATTTTTCAAATTTCAATAATTTTCAAACGTTGTTCAGGCGTAAGTCTATTCATGATGAAATGGCAAACCAAACTGAGCATTTTTAAAATCACGCGTGAACTGTCAGAAATATAAACGTCAAAAACCAAGTAGCAAAAAAATCACCGTTTACCTATATACTTACTTACTTACTTAGATGGCACCTATATACCTATACAGAGATGAAGAATTTCAGAGAGTAACATTTTCATACATATTAACTTAGATACATAATACATACATATGTACTGATTATTCATATTATTAATAAGCAAATAAATACGGAGGTTTAACAAAATAAGGTACAACAAAGTGGGGTAGATTGTTAAATGTTGGTCTTAGAGAGTGGCCAAGTTTATCTTCAGAGTTTTGATTCTAAAAATCAATGGGAATCAAGTTTTGAGTTATTAATTTCTGTATAGTATAAGAAAGTAGGGTACATTGTTAAATGTTGGTGTTAGAATGGCCAAGTGTTTCTTCAGTGCTTTGATTCTGAAAATCAATGGTAAATGAATTTAAAATTATTTATTTATGTAAAGAATACCGTCAGATAGTGGAGGGCTTAAAATAATAGAAGCACCACAAATTAATTTATTCATAGAGCTTCAATATTTTTTTTTACAGAGTTTTAATTTACTCAAAAGTACAAAAGTATGTTTCGTACTGGGCAACGCAAAAATGTATGTGCGTTTCTTATTTCCAAATAAAATTCAAACGATTTACTCGTATACAATCTGCTAAAATAAAAATCAGATAATAAAACCTCATGACAATATTCACTACATTTCGTGACGATCGTCGTGAGTACATACATACTAGGCTGAAGTCAACAAACACATCACACACGCACGGGCAATTTACAAAATATGTACTCGTACATTAAAGTAAATGGATGAATGAATGCGTGTGTTGTGGCATCAATTCGAAAATTAAGAGAATACTTATGCCGATGTTTATTTGGAAATACAAACTTGTAGTAGATTCAGTTATTTTGTGAAAACTTTAAACAAGGTCAGTAAATACTACATACGTCTTCATTAAATTCTTTTATATTTATGTACTGACATTGATGAAAATTGCAATTAATTTAATTTTACAAATGGTAAACAGCCATTGATTGACCTTAAAAACCAACACAATTTATTAGGCTCCATTTAATAAAAATTTTATTTTTTAAAAGAAAAAAAATAGCTACAAACCTTAGTAATTAGTTAGTCCCTTATTTGAGTTAACGAACTGGGGATTAGTAATCACGGTTAGCTTCCCAATGAAAAAAAAAAACCATCAGAAACATGCTTATAATTTTCCACGAAAAAACCTTCTGGAAACTAAAACATGTAGCCGCTACACACTAAGTAAGTGAAACATATTCAGTTCTTCATTACCTATATTTTATCTCAATCTTTCCACCGCACGTGCTTCGTTTCACTAATCGCATACTAACAGTATACATATGCTCACAATTTTCTATCTTGGATGGATCGGTATCATGGATTTTTATATCATCCAAGGCCTATCTCTACAGGTTTAAGCTAGAAGAGAACCAGTTCTGCACGCATTGCCAGAACGAACCATAACGCACTGTTCACCTTTGAAAAGAGACAGGGAGGAGTTTGAGAGTGTATTTGGTGAATCCCCGACAGTTGAAAATTTTGCTGTTCGCAAAACATAATAACTACGCTGAGGTTTGTGGAACGAGCGTGAAACGCTGAACGTTGGATGTAACACATCGCTAACATAGAAGACGCCGGTAACAGGTGAACAGCAATCAACAACTGCTGCCACCACAAAAATATCCCCAACCAACAACGGAGTAAGACGACATTGATACTCGTATAACAAAGAGACAGAGTGTAATGCTTAACCAACCCCGCAAAGTAAAACCTAATGGTAGTCTCGAAGGGAGTGCGGGAGAATAGGAAGTATATAGTTTTCAAAGAAATATCTAATGGTAGTAACGAGGAGAGTGCGGTGGTTGCGAGAGGAAGTAGGTGGTTTTCATCGGTAGGAATTCGGCATAACCGGATAAGAACTGGAGTTCTGCGGTACTTATGAAAGTTTGCACTTGCCAAAGCATAAAATAAAAAAAGAGAAGGTCTATCTGGTTTTCCATTGAGTATAAAGAATTCCGTAATGAAATTTTCATTTCGTATACAAAAAATAAAAAAAATTAGAGAGCTAGATCAAGGACCTTAGCTAAACCTAGAGAGCTAACTTAGTTACTGACAAAACGAATGACATTATCTTCCTTGAGTGGGAATTGTGTATATATACAGAAAGTTTATTGTTTCTAAAACTAATATTTATTTTTTTACACCGGATTGAAAGTGGAATATTTCACATAGAAAGGCAATACGATAATTGTTCACATGAAGTTAACTTATGAAAAATCGCTGCAATTGCAAGTATGTAGTTAATTTATAGTTTTCCATAAACAAAACAAATTTATCAACTTGTCAAATTTTGCAACTAAGAAAATGTTTCTTTTGTGATTGAATAATGATAAACCTAAAGCATTAAATAACTATATCTTAATTATACACAAAACAAAAATGCTCAAGGCATTAATTTTTCATTTTCAAATTTCAAACGTGTTTGGGTGACGTAAAATTTGTTCGGACGAAATTGCAAAAGTAATAAAAAAATTCCACAGTTTAACGTTAATATTCAATAAAAATTAAGTATGTGCTTTAAGAATACGATTATACACGTACATAAAACATTAAATCTGTGGAGAAAATGAAAAACAGCTTTAGTCTATTTGAATGGAAATCATGGCAATACTTTTATAATTGAAAAAATTATTTAAAAATTCTATCCAGTTTATCATTTATAGTGGAAAATATGTGATAAAATATTTCATATCTTAAGTGGACTTAAGCTGTTTTTAATTTTCGCCACAGAACTTACACTCGTAGCTGGAATCCTAAATTAAACAAGTTAATCAACGAAAATTGTTAATTCAAAAGTGTTTTTAATTGGACTGATCAGTTGACGTGAATAGTAAAAATTTTAATGATTGATTTGAAAAGTGTTTTTGAAATACAAATAAAATGCTGTTATTTATATGTATAAACAACTTATTAGTTAATTAATTGGATTCGTTAATGCAGGTATAAATAGAAAAAAAATATTTATTGACTGTATATGGTAAGTAGAAAGCTATGCATAAATGTAGGTGGTGTAAGGGTGTTAAATTATAATTATTTATTAAATTTAATTAAAAATTAAAAGAGCTAATTCGGTGAACTGATAACATTTTAATGAGTAAGTACATATATTAATATATTGTTTTTGCATTTTATATAATTACATATACTTAGTATTGGAAAATAAAAATAAGTAATACTTTAATGTAAGTGTGTAAATGAAATAGGTAAATTTTATTATTAAGCATATATTTCTAATTTTCTGGAGCAGTACCGTGCAGGAAAAAGAATTGAATTCAAAGAAATGAATTGGTTATATATTTTCAGAATAGCCTACCGGAAATAATAAAAGTCTTCAAATCGAATTCAAGTTACCAAGAAATATAAATTTAATATCTCTGCCAAGTTTTGGATACTAATGGAAGATACTAACTAATACATACAAATATAGGTTTTTTTTGTTTTTGATTCATTCAGCACACAGGGTGTATCCCTATGAATGCAGAGCATTGTGTTGAATGGAAGGAAGATTGATAGGTGGGAGGAAGATTGAGAGAGGGAATGCAATCACACAGGACACCGATAAACACATAGACAGCCACTGTGGCAAGTGTTATGCCTTTACCACAAAAAACTTCAGTTTATCAGTGTCGGCTATGACCCCATGTAGCGCCAAAGGCCAAGCTTTCCGCATCCACTCATGTTGTGCGTGTCATATTTGTACATGAATGGACATAAGTAGTAAGGAGACTTAACATTTTTTTTAAGTATTAATCATAGCGATTTATGGTTAGTTTGTATATTTAAAGTTTTTTGATGGATTTAATCGCTTCATTTTCAGAGTTTCAGAGAAAATAGTTAGTAAATTTAAACTTAAAAATACACTATGTCTCTTTTACGTTCGATTGAAGTCAGCCCCAATTTTCAAAGTTCTATTTCCGGACAAATCTAGTTTAAGAAAAACAGTCAGCGAAAACATTGTTTCTTTTTTGTTGCTGAGATACCAATTGAAATATTGTCAAATTAAATTTTTAACAAATGCTTTGTCTCCTAAACCAGAAGTACCATATTAGAACCAACCTCTATATGAAACTATAACTATAAAAAACTAAGTTCTAATGGGTGTAAAGATTTCAAAGGTTTTACCATTTTAGTTCAAACTAATAATATTGTTCTTGCTTTTGTGTTCGCACCTGATAGAAGGACAACATGGTTTCATCTCTCTCTTGGCGACAAAAGCTCAAGTACCCTCCTGTAAGCATTAAGTCTTTTGATGTTAGAAATCTTCTTAGCAGGTTCACACTTCAAGCTCTATCCTTCACGCCGAAACTCAATTTGTCAAGACACAACTCATATCCTTGCCTCAATCAAGTTATCATCTACGAGAAAAGGCATCATTACTCGTTGCAAAATTTATGTAAAGAAAAGAAAATCATTGTTATCGTATGAAATCTCGTTATAGATACGGAGAATATTCTCAGAGTGAATGGTTGTCTCGCTCACGCTGCCGCTCTCAGCTACATCGAACGGCGTCTTATCGGAGAAGTATGGTTTTCAATCTGGCAATACTTTTTTCGAGGTTGGTCTTTTTGACAGCTGTCACTTGATTTATGCTCAGTTTGGTTTGCCATTTTATCATGAATAGACTTACGCCTGAACAATGTTTGCAAATTATTGAAATTTATTGTCAAAATTCGTGCGCTGTGAAAAAGTGTTTCGCAAGCTACGTCCATCTAGCGACGAGGCTCATTTTGGCTCAAAGGATACTTGAATAAGCAGAATTGTCGTATTTGAAGTGAAGACCAGCCAGAGGCAATGCAGCAGTTACCAATGCATCCCGAAAAATGCACTGTTGGGTGCGATTTATAGGCAAGAGGCATCATTGGGCCGCACTTCTTCAAAGACGATGAAAGCCGCAACGTTATGGTCAATGGAGAAAAGTACCGTTCGATTATAACACTTTTTGTGTCCGAAAATGCTAGAATTGGACTCGGCCGACATGTGGTTCCAACAGGACGTTGCCATGCTGCACCCGAAACCATGCATCAATTGAGAAGCGAATTTGGTGAGCAGTTAATCTCACGTTTTGGTGTAGTCAATTGGCCACAAAGATAGTGTGATTTGACCCCGTTAGACTGTTTATTGTGGAGCTTAGTTAAGTATCTTGTCTATAGGGAGCAGCCAAACACGATTACTGCTTTGGAAGCCAACATTGAACGCGTCATATGTGAGATTCCGGCTGTAATGTGTGAAAAATGTGCCAAAATTGGACCTTCAGAATGTGCCACTTGAAGCGTAGCCGCGAGCAACATTTAAGTGAAATAATCTTTAAAAAGTAAATGGCAGGAATTAATTTATCGATCCAAATAAAAATTTTAATTACTTTTGTAAAATTTCTATGTTTTTTTTTTCATTTTCAAAAACTAAACTCTTATAAAAATCACCCTTTACAATAAAATGGGAAGAGCGCAACCGAACTGCGTGAAATGTTCGATAGAAGAAAAATGAAGAACAGTAGAAAGAAGGAATAGAACAAAAAGAAGCAAGGATAAGAAATAGAATCGGAAAGAAGAAGTGCATCAGGGTGGCTTATACATACAACCTTTATTTGATTTTTAACCCATAAACTAAGTTGAAACTCGCTCTGAAATTCCCATTGTGAGTTTAAAGCAGACACTAAGTTCAACTCGCTCTGATAAGCTGATCCCACAAGTCATTATCGCAGTTTATGCAAGCTCGTATTTGAAAAACCTACTCAACAACCAAGTATACGTATTCAAAATATGCTTTCTTACAGGATAGTTTTCTACTGCACATTGATAAATAAATTTATTGAATGCTCTCTTTCTCTTATCACCAAAAAATTTTAAATGCACATTTTTTTTACAATTTACTTTTTTGAATATGGTACAAACAAATATAATTTATTTTACGCATTCTAGAGCAAACAACTTTCAAAACAATTCACAAATGTATGTCACTCAATCTCACAAACATACAGAAAAAAAACCAATCCACTCCCACAGACACGACAAACTCGAGTTTGCGATCGCAGTCAGATAATTTATGTGAGTGTGTGCTGTGTGTATCTATCTACATATACTTATAAAATACCCCCAATGCGAATTGGAGTGAATGAAATGTCATTGTGACATTCGATCGTTTTACATGATCGAACTTAGATTGACAACAGACAACATCGGAGTCGCTTGCTTGACGTTTGCGCGAGAGAAGAGAAGAAGGAGAGCAACCTATTTTACTTTTTAGTGGATGTAGGTAGGTAATGACTTTAGAGATACTCATTGAAAATATTTATGTACATACACACTACGTGCACATATGTATGTAGAATGTAACATGCAACAGAAAAGTTACAAAAAGTTCAAATTTTATTACATTGTTACGTTTTATTTATTTCTTTTACTAATTCCAATTAATTGATTGATTCATTTGTTAAATTAAACTTAATTTGTTGTGTACTTCAGCATAAAAACAAATAGGTACATAAATCCATTGGTAGCAATAAATGCAACTTAATAGGAATATAGGTCACTAGAGAAATTAGTTTTCAATGCATTACAAATTCTACAAATACATAATCACTAACAAATTGCATGAATGTGCATTTCATTTGAAAAGTATAAATTAATTTTCCTCAATAGAACTTAGAAGCTAATTTGTAAGGCATACAATTAGTTCGTTTGCAAGTTTACTTACTTACTTAGCTGGCACTACAACCGATGATCGGTCTTGGCCGTCTGCAAGTTTCTAAAGACTAAATGACTCACTTTAGATGATTATAAAGATATCTTTCTCCGTTGATAAGTTCGCTCTCCTTTAAAACTATACCATTTGAAATTGACTTACATAAAAAAACGACGGGTTTCAACATTGTCGCAATTTCATCTACCAGTCAAATAATTGATTGGTGATTTTGGTTTGTCGTCCGATTTTGTCAATGACTATACGTTTAATGTTTTTTTTTTTTTAAACTCATCTATATATTCTTAGGCCAATCACATACTCTGTATATAAAGCTGGATAAAAATTGTACTAAAATTTCATTGAATTATTATTGCCTACACCAATTTTATACTTACCTTATCTATTCCTATATCTCAATAAGCATTAACGCATTGAGGCATAAATGTCATATCTGACCTTTTAACCTCCACACATTTTCAGAACAAATATAAGCAAGCTGCCTTTCGTCAATTTCAAAAAATATAAGTACATATATGGCTTTCAAAATATTTACCTATAATGACCAAAGGAATCTTGAGGTCAAAAATAGATTTGAAATCCCGATTGTTTACAAAAGTGGGGCAAATAAAAGAACAAAAATTTCAAGCTGAAAGTGTTAAAGGTCATATGGAAGATTGACAATGAGCTAAGGCGTTGGGAAGTTAATTTCATATACAAGATAATTTTTAAAAAATTTGAATCCATGGTCGGCCATCACTATACTACACTACTACCACTACAGTTAGTCTAAGTTGTCTTCGAACCTATGGTACTGAGCGAATTAACCAACTCTATATATTTTCTATAAAGAAAATTGTTCTCATCTCCGGCTCTCCTGTTTTGCAATGTTATGAGAAGTTGACTAGAAACTTGGCAAATCTCGTCTATGTTTTGTTGCGCTGAAGCGAGCTGTTTTCTTTCCAAGGAGGAAATATTTTCAGGCAAATTTTCAATATTCTGCCCATCTAAAAGTGATGTATAATCTGGGGACTTTCACAAGCACTCAATGAGTTGAGTGTTTTTGCAATTATTGGCTCTAAAGAACTCATTTGCCATTCATTCTGTCTCTCCGCATTAGTCTTTGCGAATTCTTTTTCAATGAAATTCGAATTCTTTTGTACCTCAAGTTGCTTGCGAAGTACACTCTCGCGATCTATTGCGCCTCCATTTTTTGACGCAGTCTACAAATCTGTCGATTTTATCGTAGCACAATCGCAATTTGTTTTTGCCTGCTTATTCTTTTAGGTTCAGAAATTTCTAACGATTTTTGTTTGAAATGTAAAGTTTTGGTTTGAAATGTAAAATTTTACTAGAAACACTGATGGGGCAGCGCCCTCTATCAATCAAGTTTTAAGTCATACGTGAATCAGCGCCCTGATTTATAAATAAAGTTTGAAGCTTACGCGAATCAACGCCCTCTATCAATCAAGTTTTATTCATACTCGTGGGTTCATGTGGATGAATCATTTATGTGTCTGCCCTTTATTTCCCTGACAATTTCCGTCCCGCCACGATCATATTTTAGTCCCTCGTAAATATAAAAATGATTGTAAATAAGTAAACTTCAAAAATAAGTCCACTGGTTTCTTTACAAACTGATTTACAATTATTTCACCTATAACATGGGAAACCGTTTATTTTTCTTCGTACACCTGGTTGGGAAAGTCAAAACTATTCAGCTTTAAAAGTTTTACATCCGAATCAGAGTTTTTTTTTAAATCTGTTTTCAAGCACTTTTTTATTAAATACAAGCTGTGTACCTATAGCTTACAAATTTCTTTCATTGGAAGAAGACATTGAAATACAAATTTGTATTCATAAATCCACAGCTTAAACTTTTTCCATGTTAAGATTTGTTTATGAAAAATTGTATTTCTTTTTTTTTTTTTTTGTTGAAATAATTATACGCAAGGTTGTAATTTAAAGAAGAATGTGTAGTAATCAAAATGACTAAATTAAAAGGTGCACACTATCAGTAAAAGGTCAAATATTGCTCAATAATATTAAATAGCAAAACAGCTGAGATTACAAATTTGTATATATATGGAGGTTTTTCTCTGGGCGATTAACTTCTCTCAACGCACGCGAGCTGCTCACTACACACACACATAAGTAAATATTTACCAATCCACAAACAGATAATACACAACAAAGCTAAGCTTATTACATTATCAGCAGGCGAAACACCAACGCGACTCTCCCATGAACTGACGTCATTGATTTGAAGAGAGAAGTGGTGAGCACATAAAATTGCTTAATTATGACAACAAATTAAGGTGTGTGTGTGTACCTTCAAAATACTAAACACATGGTTAAATAATAGAGAAATAGCAGAAAAAACAATAATGCATTATTAAATATACAAAAAAAAAATAGTGTATTTTATGGTATCAGTTTATTAACATTAGATATTAAATTTGTTCGAAACTAAGAAAAAAAAGGCACTTTAAAAACTATTGACATAATGAATTACATGTGTGTTTTTATGTATACGACACTTAAACTACTCGTATATGTATGTATATAAATATTAAACAGTTCGTACGTGTTTCTATTATGTATAAAGCTAAAAATGTTCCTACAAATGCCAAAGTTTCAGCAGTGTCAGCAACCCCACGGTAGCCATCAACATGGGAACGAACTCGACAGCAGCACGCAAGTAGCCAGATCCATTGCAGCCATCGGTGCTGCACGTATAGATACACGAACGGTAATCCATGCGATCACCTTTGTTTCTAACATAATCACAGTAGTTGCCTAAATCTTTCGAGGAGCAGAACCGTTTCGCCCCGATGCCACCCTCAAAGCGACCCACATGCTTTATGCAGAACTGTGCCTCGTGTACATTCGAACAATTCTGTGGCTGAATGTCGGGCTCGTCGAAACGTTCAAAGTATTCGCCACACTGGAATGGGTTCTTCGTGTCCGAAGCATCGCACACATAACAATTGATGGCGGTTGCAGCGGTCAGAGCAATACAAACAATTAAAGTTTGTAGGAAAACTTTCAACATTTTTAGTTGTTGGTTCTTTCTTTGATTTTCTTGTCTTAGTTTTAGGGTTCGGGTGGATTGAATGGTCGGTGAAACACAACGATTTAACAACACAGCAAGAAGAAAAAAACGATAACAAAACAACAACAACAATAATGTATACGAAAAACACCGCAAAGACTAATTTAAATATATATACGTATGAGAAACCAAAGCAAAACACTCAAATGTCAAGTCTATACTGACATTTCAAGTTGTATATTTTTATTAAATGGCGTCGACTACGAAAGTCGTCGTTGTCGTTTGACTCTGGTTGCCAGGTTTTAGTTGTCGTTTTAGCCAGTATGTTGTTGTTATTCTATACTCTTGGTCTCTGTTTTTGTTTTTGTTTTGGGTGCTAACTAACTCCTCTTTTCATATGCTTGTGTAATGTTGCTCAATTTAAAACTCTCATTCTCTTTTTGGTTACGCTCTTGCTAGTTTGGTTACTCTCTTTTGTGCTTAACACACACAAGCTAAATCACGCTCATACTTAGCCATAGTAGGATTTTAGTATGAGCACGAATTTGGTTTGAAACAAGAAAATACTGTGTGGCGTATGTGGCAGAAACGTATATACATACATACATATGTATGTATGTACATATGAAGTAGTAATAGGGCCAGAAAATATACAATAGGCAACAGAGGCGTATCGAAATCATGAATATCAGGAGAGTACTGTAATATTCCACCTTACAAATTAAAAAATAATATCTAATAAAGACTAAACCCAGCTCCGGCGACCTCGATAGACTTTCACCCGGGAGGTTGAGAGTTCGATTCACCTCTTAGTCTGCTAGTTAATTCTCATAAACTTCCTTTATTTCTGCCGATATGAAATGAGTGAGAATTATAAGAAAATTTAAAAGTACATTTCTTGGAAGGCATTGGCAAAACCACCAAGTAATAACAAATTCCCACCCTCGGATCCGGGTTTAAGTCCAAGCAGTGCATATGCCCTAGTTGCTGTACACATCTACCAAACCCTTCTCATATCTCTATTCGGCTACACAACAGATCAACTATGGTCGCAGTACAATATAGCCTTTCTAATAATAAAAAAATAACCGCAATGCCCAGTAATCTTATTTTGAGCTCTAATGCTTAAGTTCTTTGATCTATAGTTATACAGATATGGATTAGATTTTACTTTCCTAACTTTTGTTCTTTTGTAGAGTGGAAGACTGTGCTCAGTGGTTACTAATTTATATAAAAAAATCTGAATCCAGCCATGGCATTTGTAGAATCATTTCCACGGGCAATCACTTCACTGCAGGCTATGAACAACCGAGTATCTAAATTTAATTTGTGATGAACGTAGGTTACATACATACTTATATATTTATTATAAATTTCAAATATCTTAAAAATATAATGTGCTTGCGGTTTTTGAAAGTTGTTATGACCCCTTTCCCATTGGATCCGCCTCTGATTAAAATATAGAATTAGAGTGTCGAACATGCATTGTCGCTTCTACGTATACATAGAAAAGAATATTGACTGTTTCTTTTACATTGGTAACGGCAAGGGTATATGGTAGGTAGGTATACATAATATCCATGTGGGAGTTTAGGTATGAGTGAATCCTTCTATGGAGAAAGATACTACATTTGGTATATGGCGCATAATGCTAAACATATTTCTACTCTCAGTAGGTAGCTTTTTAGCATTGATTATAATTCTTTCTTTCTTTTAATGGCGCAATAGCCCATAGTCTTATATTTGTACATGAATAGAAGGGACCTACAGTTTTATGCAGAATCTGATCGGCGATTTGAAATGCTTTTCATAGGCACTTTTTACTCTTGTAGGTTTACCATTGCCTGCTAAGAGGTGGTGCTGTGTAGAAAAATGATTTTTTTTATACTTTTTGATGTGCAGAGATTCAAACCACGGATACTCTGCGTAGCAGTCCAATGCACTACTACTACGCCACAGCGATAGTGGATAGTGGCACTACAGCCCTAGGCCGCATCCATTTATGTTGTGCAATTTGTACATGAATGGAAGGGACAGTTTTATGCCGAACAGCAAAGTGAAAAGCTTTTCTTAGGCCATTTTTACTTTTGGAAGTTTTGCCATTGCCTGCCAAGAGGTGATCCAGTTAAGAAATATTTAATGTTTTTCTATTTCAAATTTTTGACTGTGCCGAGATTCGAATCCTGGTACTCTGCATAGCTGTCCAGCACAATAACAACTACGCAACGGCGACCACAAATAGTTTATACTTATATATTGGCTTATATTCTGGCACTGCGGACTCAGAGAACACCACTATAATGCATTGAGGGTAACTCAATATGTAGGTTCTGCAACGATATGCAGAAGGAAGGAAGGACGTATAATAGGTCTTACAGGTCTTGGTACAATTAACAATAATCTCTCTAACAATACAATGCAATACAACCCAATATTGGAGAGTAGATATATAGGTAAAATTAATATATTATTTAAATATTATGTAACTAAAACGATAATTTTCACTAGTCTTTTAAAAAAATATGAAATTAGACAAGTCAAGTAGACGTGCCACCATACAAGTGAAATCTTCTCACAGAAGTAGGAAATACCTTGGTTTAACACAATACCATTTGTTGTCATTGGTAAAATGGGAATAGCCCATGAACGCATTGGCTAATACAAACTAAAATTTTAAATATTGATTTCAAAACTATATTTCTCCAAACTTGAAGCATATGTATAAGGATTGGTACAATAATATTCTTTGAAATATTAGTAACTATTAAAATTATGGGCCTGGTAAAGTCCAAAAATGCAAAGGAATTACTAAATCACCTTCCACTTAATTTAGCGTAATTAATATTCATATTCTGTAAACGATTTCGGGAGGAAATGGACATAATCTGTTTATGTATGTACAGAATAAACACAGTTGTAGTGTAGAAAGAAAGATACTAATGCCGAACAAACTTCGGTTAATTGTTTAACATATGAACTAATTAAATCTATATACAAAAAAGTTGTGAAATATGTTTGTAATTTCATAACTCGAGAACGGAGCGGACGATTTACTTGGGTTTTTTTTTTTTTTTTTTGCTTTCTTGATTGTCAGGACAAGGTTTGTATGAAAGTAAATTTTGGAAAATCTCATAAGGGGTGTGGCACCGCATACACTACACCTATATATGCTATAACTGGCATGGGACTTTATGTGTTCAACTCTAAGCTAAATATTACGTATGAAGGTGGTTTCACAAAGGGGCATGCCACCACCCATATGATTCAATACTTAAAAATGGTTTAACTCGGCTCCTGTCAAACATATTACAGACCGTACACGGTGCGGTAAATATTAGTGATCACAATGAATTTGAGTTGGGAGATTTATTGGGAGAACAGAAACATTCAAATCAATTTTAGGTGGTGCGAAGTTCGCCGGGTCATACTTAATTTCATGAACGAAAATTAATTGCAACTTTCTACATATAAGTATGTATGTTTCATAATAAACAAATCATATTGCATAATGATTTATGTTGTCATTGTATTTTACATAAAGTGGTCATTAGATTAAATTATAAGTTTGCAGTAAATACGCAACTGATGAAAAACATAACTACATATAGATTTCCCTGCTGTACTTAACCTCCAAATGACAATTTTGCCCAAAAATGTAAACATGAAAACACGCCAACTAACTGGTTGGCAACTTGTTGCTGCTGGTAATATAATAGGAATCAGTAGTAGGTAAAGTAAAATGTTAGTTAGTCCAACGTTGTACATAGCAATTTCTCTTGTTCCTAATGTTTTGACATCGTAGGCGAAAGAGAGAGAGAGAGAGAGAAGGAGAGAGATAGGGAGATGATCTCCCAAAGAGACTGTATGTACAAAAGTCAACAATGAAAAAATTGCTAGGTGGGAATTGGGACTTAGTATTCTGAATTTATTATGCTTTGTGTGTTTTTTTGCCATGGTTGTTTGTCCATGCTGGTTATATGCATTCGTAGTTAAGTGCTTATGCCATTGTGCGTTAACTACGTGACTGCAATATAATCGACCATCAACCATTTACAAATTTTCCAATGCTACTGCCGCGCTGGTGTGCGTGTAGCAGTGATGTGTTCTTGTATCTGTTTTTCTACATATACACCAACCTTTTTGACTTTCTACTGCTGCTGCTGTCGCTGCTTTCATCTATTTCTTTCTTTATCTGTGTTCATGAAATAACACATTTCTAGCACATGTTGGAGCTAAAATAAAATTAAATTAAATAAAAACAAGCGAAGAAAAATTGAAACTTAAATGAACAATTTATTGGAATTTCATTAGAAGCAGCAGTAAAGCGGGCGCTGACATCAAATCGAAGAAGAATGTCATCATTCACTTGACTTTTTCTGTGTTTACTTCTCATCAGCTCATCCTTCACTGCTGGTTGTTGTTATTCATTAGTCTTGTCCATATTTAGACAATCGTTTGTGTTATATTCTTTTATAGACTTACAAATGTACACATATATTTGGAAATGTCTGGAATGAGAGAGATCGAAGCCTGCTTTTTTGGTTAGTGCTTGTTCGTTTGAGGGCAATAAACTGCTGCTGTACCATATTTACAATGCATCATCGATGATATGTGCACACAGTATAGAAAAAAAGTTGCCCTGCCGCTGCCGCTGCTGCTATTGCTGCTGGTTGTCACTTAGAATTCCATATGCTACAAATGTTTTCGTTGCAACGCAGATTTATCTGAACGCGTTCTGCCTCTGTATGTAGTACGTATGCTTATTTCTCTGTATTGCTGCAATTGCAGATGAATCTTGTTTTTCCTGTTTTTTTTGGTTTTTGTTTTTGTTTTCATACAAAGACAGGCGCGTTTTGCAATATACATATGTATCATCTGCTAATGGAGTTTCACTACGAATTTTTGTAGCACCGCCACTGTCCATTAACTCCAGCTAAAAATCACTCATAATTACTTTTATTTCGTAGGTAATCCTTATATACTTTGCACAGACATATGTGCAGTACATGAGTTTGAAATACCTTAAGGGGTTCATTGCATGTACATATATGTATACTCGTATATGTATTTGTTGGTACATAGTTATGTTGCATGTCTCTTTGCTGCTTACCACACATGCAAATCGAATGCGCACGTAAAATGTTGTTTGTTGTTAAATGAATTTTTATAAAATTTTTTTTTCTTCGTTTGTTAAATGAAAGGGTCATATTCAATACATAAATATTTACTTACACAGATACATATATGTACATACATGAACACTTCAGATACTTTTTTGGACACTCACTGAAAAAATAAGGGACAAGGTAAATATTTTAGAAGAGTATATGTTGTTCAAATGAAATGCAGGGAGATGAAATGGATTGAGTGAATCTTCGTTTTTGTAGTTGTGCATGATGCCCACTGTGCGTTTGTGTATATGTTATAAACTTTGTTGCTACTATACTCGCACTTTGTAGCTGGAGCGACTTGAGTGTTTCAAATATATATATATATATATTTTTGTTTCCATTGCTAGGTCAAAGGTATGATGATGTAATTTTTGTTAAAATTATTATTACTTAACAATTGCTTTTGCTATTTTGTGTTTTTATAGTAAATTATTATATATTATAATTGAGATCATTTAAGATGCTCTTAAAGACTTTTGAATTATTTTTCTGTATGTTAAAGTAAGATTTTATATAAATATAAATTTATCATATTCAATGTCCATACACCAAAAATGTATACCCACGGACCTTTATCAGTAAAGTTGAAAGCGAGATATTTAAAATTGGGAAAATAAATAAATTCTTAGGTAACTAAATTCCAGGCAGCCAAGACCAATAAATTATTCATAATTTCAACGTTACACACTTTTCTCAAACCTATGTATACCAATCGACATCTATACAAATTGGTCTTCGCTTTGTGCTAAATTAATAGGTCCTTCGTAAAATGGTAGCCTATAGCAGTGGGGGCCATTCCACAGCATGCGTGCGCGAGAGCATTTTAGACTTCACATGTACCAGATTCATTTCCACAGAGAAAGAGTTCAGCTGATCAGCTGTGCATGTGTTCATGATATACACATTTTAAATTTGGAATTTGATTTTGGTGTAAATAAGAAACGAATAATTTCTTTTCATTATGGCTTTTATTATTCAAAAGTACCATACTTCCGGTTAGCTGGCTATGGCTGCACCAATTTTATCATTAAGAGCTTCACTTGTTGCTGAATGGTTAGCGTAACACTTATCTTTAACTGCTCCCCACAATGCACATCCCCAAAACGGCTAATGATGCGATTTTTAAACTTCCTACGCAAAAGACTCAAAATAGCCAGTAATTCAAACTCCAAATGTTTAATGGATCACCCTTTATTGGTTAATTTAAGATCCCTTATATCCCTTAGAACCACCAAATACTTATAAATTCATTCTGATGGGAGTCTGAATTTGGAATTCGACTTTTAGGAACCAAAAACTTACATTGTGAGATATAAATGGCAAGGATCGTTTTTCCAAAATATTTGTAACTATTTAATATATTTTTCAAAAGTTTGTGTAATAATTCTTTTGTTTACCTATTTTGAATAAAGTGGAAAATGAATCCTCGAATGGTCTCTCTACATCCGACATTTTTCTGTTCTCTAATAATAATCCTACCTTACACAATAGAGTGTAAGATATACCATTGTCATAGATGGAAAACTTCAAGCTACTGCAGGATGGCTTGTCATCTCTGAACGCTCTTCAGATTTTCTGCTATCGCCTTCTAGGACAAATGTTGGCAAAACTGCATGCTTGTACACCACTCAGGGGAAAAATGATCTAAATGTAAGAAAAATGTAAGGAAACAGAAATCAAGGCTATTCGTTGATGAAAGTCTGTTAAGTTTGATAACTCTTAAAACAAGAACGAAATTCTTATTTTAATACTTACTCATAATATAAAATTTGTTATTTTAAGATTCTTTTGTTCTAACTTTAAGAATATGTGTTTTTTAGAATAGTAGTCGCTGTGACGTATGTAGTTGATAGTGTATTTACCTGCAATACAGAATGTCAGGGGTTCAAATCTCAGCACACACACAAATTTTCTACATGTCACCACCTCTTGGCAGGCAATAGCAAACCAAAAAGAGTAAAAATTGCCTATGAGAAGCTTTTCACTTCGCCGTTCTGTTTTGGTATAAAACTGTAGGTCTTCCACTCATGTTCCAATATACCATAACACGCACAACATGAGTGGACGCGAAATGTTCGACCTGGGCCCTCTCTGGGCTCTTGTGCCATTAAAAGAAAGAACAGGTTCTCCAAACGAAATTAGAAGAGAACGTGCTACAATTAATTATGACCGAGCTGGATTTTAGACAGCAATTTTTGTTATTGTCTCAGTTACTTATGTGCATCTTGTGAAAACTATTTTGAGGCTTTCAGGAAATTGGCGAAATCTTTAGTACCAATATATTCTTGGTTGTGGAAAGAGAGTTTTCCTAAAGGTGGCAGCATTCTTATGGCAAGAGCTGAGTAATTACAGAGAAAGAGACGAGTGGCCTTTTCATCCTGTTCATGGATCATTAGCGATTAGGTCTAATCTATTGATTGTCCACTCATAAGACAATGTCCAGTAACTACTTTAGTTTCGTTGCTAACGGAATTGGAAGTATTTTCAAAGAAGGGAGATTTACCACTAAGACTTCCTATGATTGAAGCCAACCTTAAATGTTTATATATTTATGTGGTGACGCCACACCAAAATGTGATCTTTTCATTTTCTAACTAAATTTTCAATTGATCTCGCACATATGGCAATACTTAAATTAAAATACTCCCGGCGAGGAGCAATTAACAACTAACACCCTGGGTTCCATACGAAGAAATAAATGAACATCCAACTATCGAATACTGCTGGGTTCTCAGAATTCATACTCATACATACAAAACTCGTATGGTATCAATGTTATCGTATGTTAGTTATTTGATATTTTGATTTAAAGTTAATTGAAGTTATAATTTTAAGTCACGTACAATAAGTAAATATCAATTTCTGTTAATGGAAAATACAACAAACAATAGAAGAGTGAAAAAGAAAATCTCAAAAATGATAGCAATCAACCCAAAAAAAGCAACTGATGATTAAAAATCGAATAGAAATTTGTATCCTTTTAGATCAAGAAAACAAAATCAAAAGCAACGCGGGTATACGTGCGCTGTAACACGGTACACGTGCGCATGTGTCCACCAATCCTGCCTATCCATTATTGAACATGCTCGACACATTCGTAACGTAAGAGCAAACAAAGAGCAGTGAAGAGATTGGAGAGAAATTGCAGCTACACTAATGTCACGTCACTCTTTCTCATGTTTCGGATGTTTCTTTGTTTGATTTCGTTATACTTAATTTGGTTTTTTCCTTAACTCCATTGACATATTATAGCGGTAATTTGGAAACCCGATACGAAGGTATCCACACAAAAGACATAAACCAAAAAAATAAATATAAGAAGACGAAGAAAACGATAGGTATGAAAAACAAAATACCACAAACCAAACTCAAGAAATTGAAGAAGAAAAAAAGATACCAGAATTAAAGTACAATAGTACATAAAAAAGAAGATTAAATATATGGTGAAGATACAGAGTAAAAAAATAAAACCGGCTTTTAATTGAGTGAGAGAGAAGAGCGCAAAGGGTTATGCTGATGAGAGAGTAAGAATTTTTAGTCTATTCCTACTACTTTTTTAAGTCTTAAAAGGTTTAATGATTTAATGGAAAATAATCATATTCATTTTTCTTTTGTATTTAGTTACGACTAACGCGAAATTTTCTTTCGGTTCCTTAAGTTAGTGAAGCTATAAGCACCGTGCTCAATCATTTCTTTCTCTTCAAATTTAACAATTTAACGCGCATATCGCAAACGCTCACAAAATCGATATATGTATGTGTTGGTGTGCGTAGAACCATTCTTTGAAAAATCACAAATCAATGTACCAAAAACAGAAAGTACGAGTATCGTTAGCTTCTACTCAAAAACAACGCACACTCGAGTGTTTCAGAAAATGTTGGAGCAACGTTAGATGACGCTATTATCACATACAGCTGCTTTTTTAAAGTGAGCGAATGTTTTTTACAGTATGTGAAAGAGAGAGAGTATGTGGTGTGTGTTAAAATGGCGCGCGCTCTGAGACACACACACACACACAAACGCACTCACTCAAATTGAGCACGATATAAGTCTCAGTGTATGTATTGTGTGTTTTTGATTCTCAATTATATATAGGTTTTATTGTTGTTGTTTTATATTTGTATCTTTCAACTTTCATTTCATGTCTACGTACAGCGTTTCAAAACGAGCAAATCAGCCAGCCAGCCAGCAAACAAACGAGCGAGCGCGAGCTTCTTGAACTACGGCCACTGTACAAGCAAATTAGTGTAGTATTTGTGTTGCACCACAGTACTCAGGCTTAAAATATAAGACGACGCGTATTTACAGTAAAATATATCAACGTGTGAGCGTGTGTAACATAGAGATTTTCACTTTAAATAACTTCAATTTCACATTGTATTTTCGCAGTAAAACCTTCATAAGTAAAAACCGCGAGTTTATAGAGAATTGAATTGGTTTCGAAAAGAACGTGGTTTTTATTTACAAAAAATATTAACCACAAACTATTAAAACATCTAATTCAAAACAATAACATCATCAACTCTCACCATCACATTGCAAATAGTTGCAATATTGCAGTCAACCAGCCGAGGCAGCAGTTGCAGGGCAAGTTCGCAGTCAGCAAACAGCAACAATAACAAAGAAACGATTTCGTCTATATCTTACACTATTTCTGTGTAAACAATTCATAATTCTTTATCAGCCTGTGTTTGCTCATTGAAGTCACTAAAAACAGAATAAAAGAAAAAAACATTCTATTGTTTACTGCATAAAAAGGATACAACAATTGAATCGGAGAGACGTCATATTCTCATTCATATTCATACGAACGCGCAAACTCTCAGGTGTTTTTGAGTTTTTGTATTTCCTTGTGATTTATGCATTCAACGCTTTGCTACGCTCATGTCAATTTTGACAGTTATTGTGTAAGTATACGCCTTTCAAAAACAAGAAATTCACTTAATTATTTTATAGCACTTCTCTCGTTCTTTCTGCTACACTTTTATTGCATGATATTAATTTACTTATTGTTTAAATTCATTTATTAACTTGTCATTGAAGATTTTTTATTGTGCGTAAATGTTTGTTAGCTTCATCAGTTCCTTAAATTTTCAACACAGACATTAATTTCCGTGAAATTTATTGCTCAAGTGAAGTGGATATGGAGCTTCTTATACAACAGCAGCTGTTCCCGCTTAGGAATAAACACTTTAGCGTACAAAACCGATCGTTTGTCAGATTCTAATTAAAGTAATCATAACTTGCATTTCCATAATGTCATTGTGTTGTTGTGAAAAGTTTTGAGAATAATTTTTTGCTGGGTAGAAATACTCCAACATATCAAGTTTGTATCTTTTTACATTCATTCATTTATTCATTAGCTTTTAATTGTTTTTAATTACCGATTTATTTGAAAAGTTATTATAAATAATTTTTACAATTAGTTGCGATTATAAATTTGTTTGTATGAATATTTGGAAAAATCTTTGAGTATCATTGAGAGATACATACAAAAAAAAACATTATAAAGTAACTTTTTAATCGAACTTAAAAGACAATAGACATGAGGACTTTATATCCTTTATTTAGCGCTTTTCTATCTGCTTCCCCCTCTCTTAGTTCTCCATAGACCATGATCTTATTCATATGACAAATAATATAATATGTTTCATATTTTAATTGAATATTTCTGAAATATTTCTGAGCGTTTCATATTTCATTACTGTTAAATCAACACACTTCATAAATTGTAAACGAAGTTTCAATGTAGTTTTCAAAAGAGAATAAGTTTTTCTTTTGCAACTTCATGTGCTTTATACTATTTTTTTTATAGTATACATAATGCTTCAACAGGTACTCAATATAATAAGTAATGTTGTACTAAAGATAAAGCAAAACAAATTTAGAACTTTGGACGAAAGAAGAGATATGGAAATAAGAACTAATTGGATGAGATATAGTCGAGAAAAATATACATTATTTGGTAATGTGCTGTTAAGATGTAAGTAGTGTAGCTCCTGGGTCAGTAATTTTATGTACACATGAAATCGTTTAAGTATTCTAAACCATCTCATGAATTTTGAAAATACCAAAGTAAAAGAGAAATAGTCTTAATCACCTGAAATGTGAAGAGCCGATAAAGGAATTTCTGGAATCCTATTGTCATGGATGGGTTATATAGTGCTTGTAATAGTCAATAGTGTGTGGTGGCCGTGGAGTAGTTGGTAGTGTGTTGGAGTGTCCGGATTTCAAAGATGCGAAGACCTCGACCTAGGCCCCCCATGGGCTGTTGTGCCATTAAAAGAAAGACGAATAGTCAATAGTTTACTGAACTAAAAATTTCCAAAAATAATTAAATTTGTGTTAGGATTGAAGTTTCGAGAAACTCTGTTGATACTCACATGGCAGACAATATTATTAGAAGTTCATCGAGTATCTCTTATTAATCAACGAGACGATCAATCGCCTGGCATATCCGATTTAAAATTTTCATATCACATTCAGACTGTGGTCACTGAATATTTTGCTTTTTTAACTCATCTAGTGAACATACGAGTATGTAGAGCTAAAACTAGGCCTTGTGGCTTACGGCTTGACTTCACTAATGACAACATGATCAGTTCGTTAGTGATGTCTTAAAACTAAATTGTGTGGTAATTAAGTACGAGTAATACTGTTGGAAGAATTCCCTAGGAAAATACTTTCTGAGTGACCTATCTATCTTAGGGTCAGTTGATTTAGGTGACCTTGATAATTATATAAGAAGGTGGGAATGGTTTAAAAAATAGGTTCTGTTATAAGAAAGTGAAAGATGAGAAACCATATTTGCCCTAAGTGTGTCCTACCGGACATCCACTGAATCTAACCTAATCCTACCTAAGTTATTCAGTTCATGGCTACTTCCTTTGGATTCCTTTTTTCGGGAAATATTTTTCAAAGAATTTGATTTTTGATAGAAATATTTTTTTCTTATAATTCTCTGTTTTGTTAATGAAACTCTTGTTCTTTACAGTATTTTGAAATCCATTTCGTAACAGTAGCTTGAAATCAATAATGCAACAATAAATATTATTAAATAAAAGTGTATAAATAATATCGATATGATGACTTATTATTTTTCAAAAACTTTGTTGTAAAATAATATAAATTTCTTATTATTTATGTGCATTTAATATGTAAATTAGTCATCGTCTATCTATAAGTAGAGGCATATTCATTCAATCGTTTTAATTTTTGCAATTGTTCTTAATAGTTTTTATTAATTTAATTATATAGGTATTTGAGATATTAAAATGAAAGAAATTTAATTAACTGTAACGCATTTCGAACATCTGTATGATTTCTCATACAACAACTTTGTCAGTCAGGTAACCAGACCTGGTACTTTGGAAGTTATTTTTGAAAATCAACAAAGAATAGTAAATTTAATTATTTTGGATTTAAAATATGAAATTCATTTAGGCAAACCACCAAGCTTGATGCGGAAATTTTAACCTCGTAGGTCCCCATATATTTTTCAGAGACTACAGCTGACCAAAATCAATTAAAATAAAGACATATAGAAAAATAGACACATTTCAACAAAAATGCAAATTTCAACTTTTCATAACTTCTAAAAATTAATCGTTTGATCACAAGGAATACCTATTGCCAACTATGTTACGTAAGAGTATTTATGCTTTTTTGCACACTTGGCTTACTCATTTCCTCGAGGTTATTGGTAAAAAAATTTTACACCATTTAAATTCACAACATACTTAGGTTTAAAAATTTTTTTAGTTAATGAAATGTCATATAGAAATCATATAAATTTTACATTTAAAAAAATTCAAATTCTTTTACTGCTTCTCGTACCTGTTCAAAAATTATTAAAAACTATCAGGTGCAAGTATGTGTCTAAAGTCTTTCAATTGCATTATATGTACATATGTATGTATGTATGTAGGCGATGGAAGTTTTAATACGTCCAAGGAAAAATATGTATACGTATGAAAGAGTAGAGGTAGAAATGTTGAATGTTTGATGTTAGTGTGGTTACTTCTGTGAAGTAAGTATTCGACTTGAACCAATTAAATTTTCGAGTATATACACAAAGTAATCAAATTAATAAATTATTAAATAGAAAATATGCATATCTAATCAATACTAATTAATATCAATACTAATGCTATCTGTAGAGCTTACGTTTTCTATGTATTAATCGAAAGAACTTATTTCAAAAAAGTATCTATTTCCATGTTAGGTTACCACTGATTCATACCACTACAAATAGGTAGAACTAACATTCTTTGAAAATGTTTGACCCCTTTTCACACTCAAACACTCACATGAAACTACATATTATTTCTGTTTTTATTTTTTTAATCATGACATTAGAGTATATTTAAATTAATATTCTTATTCACACACATACTGGCATGCATGTGTACATGCACAGCATCCATTATAAAACCAATGATGGGGTGCACCATAGATACAGACAAAAAACATTTCCACTCCCATAGTACGAGTAGCAGAAGCAGCAGCAACAGCAGCAACAGCATCAACACCAATAGCGTCAGTAGTCGCTGTAAAAGCAATAGTCACAGTTGTAGCAGCAGTAGAAGCAAAAAAATGAAACAACAGGCAGCTGTTGTTAGTTGAAAAACAACAACAACAACAGCAGCAACAACAATAATAATTTAGTAATATGTATTATATTCGTATACATGGCACCTTTTCAATTCATTTCCTCTGTGGCTGTTTCGTTGACTTAGGGCAACATTTGTGGTCAATTATGAAAATTTATAAAAAGAGAAGAATAAAAAAAAAACGAAATAAAAAAATTACCGCGACTACGTAACAAAATAAACATGCAATGCATTTCCGTTTCATTTCGTTTTGGCTATTGTTTCATTCTCATTCGTTTCACAGTTTGTTGGATGCTGATGATGTATGTTCTGGTAGTTGTGTAATGTTGGTGGCACAACTAACACCGAAGTCAGGTGTGTTAAAAAGCACACTTAGATGACCTTGCTGAAATATGCAATAATATTTATTAATGAGAAAGTTCCCAACGCACAGCTGATAATATCATAAAACTGCAAGGAGAGAGAAGATAGCACCAGGTTTTATTTAGTTCTTCCCGCTCTTCAAAGAATTGATTGGTTCTCGAATTTACCAAAATTTTTTTAGAAATAAAAATTTTATTTTTCGCAAGTCAGATTCAGAAAGATTTCTATAACATGTACATACAACTTTTTTTAATTCAACTACATTTTGTTTCGGAAATTCAAGACAGACAATTTTCAATCTGAATATTGAACATTGAATCTTTTATTATTGGAATAATGACTTAGTTTGAGTTGTAACAGGGTTGCTTAAATTACTAGCGTGTCTTGAAATTGCGAATAGGTGGTTAGCTATTTAAACTGGCTTCGAAATAAATCTATAGAACTGAGAATGGGAAAGGAGAAGAGGTAATGAGACTGTGAAAATTTTGATTAAGAATGCAGCAGTACGGAAAGAAAAAATTACAGTTTAATTAAGTTCCGATAGCAGGAATAAAAAACAACTATTGCCCCTAAATATGTCTAAAATAAAACTCGTGGTCTTTTGAACCCCCGCAAATGAACCTTCGTAGCTTGGGCAGGCAGTCTAAAACCATGACTCTTGATTTGTGCTTCACAGCATTCAATCTCGTAAAACAGTACAGGAAAAGTCTTACGGACCTAGCCCGATACCATTGCATAGCCCAGTGAATGCCTGGGGCTCGACGACGAGCCTTAGCAAACCATACTTCAAAAATCTCGGGCAAATATCTGAAGAATAAACTTAACGTCAAATGAGGCTCGCGGCTGGAACCGTCTCTTCAAACAACCTGTCGATTATTTATGCTGATTCCAACTGGATTCACTTGATTTTTGTTTTTGCGGAGTGACGTCACGATTTTAATACGAAAAGCCTTTCTCTCAGCAATCAATATCAGGAAATTCAATAGGATCACGTTGATTAAAATTCCAGAAATTGTAGAACATCAATAACTCTTTAAGTTTTGTAGATATATGGTATGTAGGTGAATAATTTTGTCTCATCTGTTTTTGTAAAGTCATTTTTTAAATAGAGGCATAACAATTTTGTATTTAAAGGAAACACAGAATAATTGAGATATCTGGCTGTAATTTATTTCACGTGCGTGTACTTAGTACATACATATGTACATATGTTACATTTAAGTATGGAATTCGATATCGTTCATATGACTATAGCGAGAATGTTACCAACGATCGATTCTTTGGAGGCAATTTTCCACCACTCTTCCACACACGTCGACCAGAACGTTGGCAATTTCCCGTTCGATATTGCTCCTGAGCTCTTCTAACGTGGTTGGTTGGCTTGTCTGCATTTACCAACGACTTAGCTTCATCGCCGAAGATGATTTTTCGATGAAATTCAGTATTTTCTTGAAACATTCGCACAATCGGGGAGTTTCGGCACTTCAAATGATGACGAGGCTTCACTTCTTGTGTTAATTTGATTTTCTAATGATGTAGGCCGAGATCAGTACGTAAAATTCGCCACATTGTGGACTCAGAGATTCGCAATTTCTGTGAACGGCGTGGAATCGACTGGTTTGGCTCATTTTGAATTGAAGCATTTACGGCTGCAATATTTTCGCTACTTAGACCGTCGCGTTGTCTGACTGGCACAGTAACATTCAAAAGTGAATATGTTGAATCGAATTTATCCACTATAGCACGCACAGTCTTCCTGGTTGCTCGTTCGTGAACTTCACCATGATACAAATGTAAACCTTGAATAACGTTTTGACATTGCCAGATCAAAAAAAGAATAATAGTATATTTATGTGTGTCAAAATTTTTCCAAAAAAAATTGCACCTAAATTAATCGGTCTATTAAATTACGAGTGAGAATTTTTTAAATTGATGATTGTGTGTACTTGTGTCGGTATGTGTGTGTATATATCTAATTTATCTACAAGTATTATATTACATTCAGAGGCAGCCGAATGCAAACATCATATGTACAAGTGGATACATACTCGTACTACTTTTGTGTTCATTATTCTTAGCATATGGTAGACATGGGGAAACATTAAGTACCATAAAATATATTTTTTTTAAATAATACATGTGTATTTTTTTCCACTCAATTATTTAGAAGCTGCAAAGAGTTTTCTTGTATGTTTAGTCACGTTTTAGAATGTGACGTAAAAAATATGCATTCAGATTATAATAACAACAAACGAGAAGCGTGCGGATTTGGCAAGATAATAGCTGAAGAAATATGTTAGTTGTTGGTTGCTGATTTGCGCAGGGTTGGTTTGCAATACAACTAAAAAACATCATGTATTTCATATGACTTGTTGGAACCTTGCAATGATGTAACTTGGAGCATATGACAAAAAAGTGAAGGAGAACAGTGCGCGGTAGGCAGCAAAATACAGTCGTCAGTTTTAATAAATTTTTCAATGCATGAAAGATTTAGTTAGGTACTTTTTTTTTGTTTTGGTTTCGTTTGGTTTTGTTTACATAAGTAGTAAAGTGTTGACGAGTAGGTGCCTAAATAAATGAAAATAGCGCTCATGTTAGCAACTAAAAGACTATGAATGTGCAATTAGTATTTACAGTCAAATGTAAGCAGTAGTAGAAAAAAACACATAAATAAAAACCAGCTTAGGGTGATCAATGTCAAGGTTATGTAAGAATAGATTTATTTACACAAAAGGGTAGCTGGGGGTACTATTAAATAATTTGCTTTATATTTAGTTATACATAATAACAAAGGTGTGCACATTTTGATTTAATATATATGAGTAAAACAAATTAAGTATGTACACATTAAATGAAACTACTTACATACAAAAAATAGTATTTCAATTACAAATAAGTAAATTTGTCACAACAATTACAATTTGTTTGATTACATTACACTATAGAAGTTTGTGTACTTTGATTTTTATACGTAGGCACCTAGTAGCTATGAAAGAAACAGAAAGGAAAATTATTTCAACATTTAATAATATTCAAAGTACTAAATGATTCAAATCTAAGGTTAATTGAAATCAATTGAAAATGCAATTTATTTTTATATATAGTGTCTATGCGAATATTCTTTTTTCACATTTATAACTAACTACTCGAATGCAATTTCAGAAGGAGCAAAAAAAAGCCCAGTGCATTTAGTCATACTGACATATTTTCTACATGAATTGTTTAAATTACTACTAAATTATTACTAAATCATCTTTATACCATAATTTATACCGAATGTGTGTGTGAGACTATTGTACAGGGTGTTTTTTTTTAAGTGTAGTTTTCAAGAAGAAATAAAACATAATTTAATGTTATGGCCAAGAATTTAGCTTTATTATAAAGATAAGGATTTGCCATTATGTTTTAAAAACGATTTCGGGCAAGTGGCCGCTGCGGCTGGTTTGAATAAATTCCAGCCGAGAGGCCGAATTTTCGACCACTTTTTGCAGCATTTGGAGCCGTATGTCAATAATATATGTCGAATATTCTCTTCCAAAGCGTCAATTGTCTCGGGCTTATCTGCGTAGACAAGCGACTTCACATATCCCCACAAATAATAGCCCAGCGGTGTGTAAAATTCACGATCTTGGAGGCCACGCCACTGGCCCATGACGCGTAATGCGCTCACCAAAAGTCTCCCTCAATAAATTGATTGTTCCGTTGGCTGTATGGCATATAGCGCCGTCTTGTTGGAACCAAAGGTCGTCCACATCAACATCCTCCAATTCACAATTCAGGCACGAAAAAGTCATTAATCATGGCTCTATAGAGTTCCCCATTGACTGTAACATTATGATCGGCTTCATGTTTGAAGAAATATGGACCAATAATTCCCTCTGCCCATAGAGCACACCAAACAGTGATTTTTTGAGGATGTAACGGCGTCCAAACAATGGTTTGTGGATTATGATCACTCCAAATGCGACTTACTTTACTTACTTTTGATGGCACAACAGCCCATGGAGGGCCTAGGCCGAGCTTTTCGCATCCACTCATGTTGTGCGTGTTATATTTGTACATGAATGGAAGGGACCTACAGTTTAAAGCCGAATCCGAACGGCGAAGGAAAAGCTTTTCATAGCAATTTTTACTCTTGTAGGTTTGCCATTGCCTGACAAGAGGTGGTGCCGTGTAGAAAAATTATTTTTTCTTCTTTTTTTTTTGATTTTGCCTGTGCCGAGATTCGAACCCCGGACACTCTGCGTAGCAGTCCAACGCACTACCACTACGCCACAGCGACCAAATGCGACAATTTCGCTTATTAACGTACCCATTCAACCAAAATTGAGTTTCATCGCTGAATAAAATTTTATTGTGAAAATCGGGATCGGTGGCCATCTTGTTTCGGGCCCATTGAGCGACGCGCTTGTTGGTCGTTCGGCTTCAATTCTTGCACGAGTTAGATTTTGCAAGATCGCAAACCAAGATCCTTCCGCAAAATCTTCCATAAAGTGGATGGGTACAGCTCCAATTGTTACGCGCGATGACGGATGGACTCATTCGGATCTTCTTCGATACTCTGCTCCAATGTGTATTCAGTACGCACTGTACTGTGTGTCTTTGAGGATGCGCATTATCCACTAGAGTAAACGTGGTTACTCGAATTACCGACTCTGCTGGGCGATTATGTCGACCGAATATTGGACGCTGCGCGCGATGCGTCGCGCGAACTGAACCATTATTTTGGTAATAAATTTGCATGATTTGCAAAAGTTGTTCAGGAGTAAGTCTATAAATTATGAAATGGCAAACCAAACTGAGCATAAATCAAGTGACAGCTGTCAAAAAGATCAACTCCAAAAAAAGTATTGCCAGATTGAAAATCACACTTCAAAAAAACACCCTTTAGTATATATACAATCTTGCATATGTATTGGTATGAGAAATAATTTAACTTAATTAATAGTTTTTCTGCTCTCCCTCTTTTGCAATTAAATTAATTCACAAAAGCGATAGTTTTATGTTTTTATAACTTGACAGTGTGTAAAAATGGCAATTGTTTTCCAATTCATTGTGTAAATTTACAATTGTGTGAATAAAAGTGAAACGCCAGCAATTTCATTGATAGCGCTGTTTTTCATTTGTAATTTATTTTAGATATAAGTTATTTTTCCAATGAATTTCAAAGGAATTTCTCAATGAGACAAGTGAACGAGGTTCACATTACGATAGCTACGTATCGTAGAGAGTTATTATGAAAATTGATTTTGAAATTGTGCTATCATGTATGGTTTTCCAAAAATCTGAGTCTTTCTCTAGCTCTTTCGAGTTGGTGAAGATGGTTGTTGGTGATCTTGGAATGGCTTGGATTGAGACCAAAGCCTTGTGCTTTAAAGCATGTTTTACCACGGCATTATTTCTTTTTTTATTTGGATTATATTCCCCATTTACCATATTCTATTCCCTTGCATAATATTATTCATTTGTAATTTATTCTAGATATAAAAGTTATTTTTCCAAATAATTTCAAATCTATTTCTTAATCAGACAAATGAAAGAGGTTCACATATCGTAGATTATTATGTATTATGAAAATTTGAATTTATTTTGAAATGGTTCTTTCACTTATGGATTTCGAAAAATCTGAGTCTTTCAGAGTTTCCAAGAAAATAATTCACGGAAATCAACAATACATACATAACTCAAAATAGATTAGTTTCAATTTCGCTTCAAAAAACAAAGTAAACTAAAAAATTGGTTAACTTTACGATGATCATAAACATTTAAAATTAGTTAATTCATTGTCAGAGTAATTTTCAATTGGGAAAAAGGTTTCAGCTAAGTACTACAAAAGTCCTCCAAGTCAAAAAGAACATCAAACGTTTAAAAGTATATTAAAAAGTTTAAAACGCATTCTTGGCCTTTTTTTGAAACCATTTATGCCAAACCTGGACTTGAAAGCGAATTTAACTTAAAAAATTTACTGAATCCGAATCTTCGCCTATGTATAAATGAAAAATTAAAAATTTCGTTAAAAAATCATAAAAAATATAAAAAATATCCAATATTTTCCAGTTAGAATATTACAACTCAAAAATTAGATAATTTTCTAGAAAAATTGTAAAAAAATTAAATAATTAAGAAAGTGAAGCAATTTCAAGATTAGGCTATTACGGTTGCCCCAAAAACGAATCTTACGTAAGCCTCTAAGTGTTTTAACTTTTGTACCGAAAATTGATAGCTTAAGTATTTGATAGGGTCATCAATCTCGGAGGTCGCATCTCTAATTATATCACGATTAATAACTGTGAAGCAATATTTTCGAAACTCCCAACTAAAGTATGTAATCTAATTTATATAATTCCTAGAAAAAATATTGAAAAATTCTTGCCCATTTTTTGAAAATCAGTCTGACCTTAAAATAATTAGAGTAGGTATATATGTACATACATATGTTTGTATCAAAAAAATATCAATTTATTAACACAACTGTTATCAGTACAATTCTCAAATAATGAGAAATGTTCGTAGCGTTCATCTGCCGAGAATATTTCAATGTAATTTAATTCTAAAAATCAATCAATAAGAAATTTGAACCCAATTTACAAAAATATTTTCATCTTAATTTAATTGGAATTAAAAACATAGAAATTTTTAGGGCTTGCATATACTTTACATATAAGTATTATATGTACATATGAACTTTATCATACATATTTTATACCGGACGAAATTTCTAGAATAGCCTTGCATATAAATCCAAGTAGGCAATAGTTGCATACTTGCATAGTTGATCTTTTTTACAGTTCTTGCTATTCTATTCAATTCTAAATTAAGACTACTGGCGAATCTAAGAAGGTTAAGAATCGGAAGGTTGCAAAAGCCCCTTTCCGAGATAAAGTGATCTACAACTTTCGGTAGCCGAACAGTTACATAATACATGAACAGCTGTTTGCATGTCGTCCTTATGAATATTCAAGGTGATACTTGAGAAGGCAGCGCCCTGTAAGAAGTTTTGTAACGGTTCGAATTTTCTCTCTGTTTAATTAGATTATATGTTTAGAGTGTTTATTATCGCCGTGGCGTAGTTGGTAGTGCGCTGGGCTACTAAGCAGAGTGTCTGGTGTTCAAATCTCAGGACAGGCAAAATTAAAAAAAAAAAAAGTAAAAAAAAAAAGTAGAAACAAAATTTTTTCTACACGGCACCACCTCTTGGCAGGCAATTGTATATCTGCAACAGTACAAAATTCCTAAGAAAAGCTTTTCACTTCTCCGTTCGGATTCGGCATAAAACTGTAGGTCGCTTCCATTCATCTAAAACTATAACACGCACAACCTGGGTCGATGCAAATAGTTCTGCTTAGGCCCTGCATGGGCTGTTGTGCCATTAAAATAAAGAAAAAATTTAGAGTTAATGCTGATTAGTTTAATAAGACTCTCAACTTGTCAAATACATTTGAGTCTAGTACAATAGTCTTTGAGAGCCTTTGTTTCTCAACCTACTATTATTGTTTGAGTATGAATCGATGACACACACCAAAAAGGACCTAAGAGTCCCCCTTTCCCCTAGACTGTGATATTACTTGGTTGAAACTACAGTTTAAAGCCGGTTCAGAACGGCGGGGCGGTAATTTTTTCATAACTTGGTGGTATTGCCATTGCAAGCCAAGTGGTGTATTTGTACACTTTCTCATTCATTCGCTTCGTATCGGTAGAAATATAAATAGTCTAATAGTCTATGAGAATTAACGAGGGGATAATTGAACCGCTAACATCCTGATAGAAAATCTATAGCTTTTCCCCCATTAGAAATTAAAACATCGAGGTAGTCTATAGGGATGAGTGGAGCTCAAAAAATTGCCATACAATTTTCGATTTTATTTTGAATGAGTTCAAAGTCCTAGGGAATGTAAATATGGGCACCGTTTTTCCGTGTACGTTTACACTTTCGGACGCAAATTTCTAAAGCATGAATCTCCACTGTAAATAGGGCGGGAATTTTAAATATTGGGCCCATCACTTCAATTCCATTTCATAGCCATGAGTGACCAAATTTGTGCATCGGGAATAGTTGTGAAATTTTATATATACATTTTTTCTTGTTTGATGGCCAATTTTAACCAACTTAAAGTTTCTGGAGAATACATATTTATATGTGTTTTACTCATAGAGTCAGTGATTTTCAGCTAAGGACTGTCCTGAAATATATGTATTCAAAATTGATACTTAATTGTCGCAAATGTAATGGAGGAAGTTCAATTATTGTACCAATTGCTGCCGTAGGACCCATTTCATGTAAAACTCAGTCATGCTAGGGGATGTGGAAACCCTATTCAAAAGTTAGAATATTTCGAAACGGAAATTAAATATTTTTGTCTTGTTTCAAGTGTTGGAGGACTGTGTCTCCTATGTTGCGTTCTCTTGAGCAGCTCGATAGCGTAGCGGTAGCGCTTTGGACTGTTACGCAGAGTGTCAGGGGTTCAAATCTCGATCAGGCAAAAAAAATAAAATAAAATGAAAAAAATTAATAAAATAAAAAAATTACGAAAAAAAACAAAAAGCAACAACATAAAAATTTATACACGGCACTACCTCTTGGCGGACAATGGCAAACCTACAGGAGAAAAATTGGCTATGAAAAGCTTTTCACTTCGCCGTTCGGATTCGGCATAAAACTGTAGGTCCCTTCCATTATATACATGTATAACACGCACAACATGTGTGGATGCGAAAATCTTGGCCTTCGGCGCTACATGCGGTCATAGTCGACACTAATAAACTGAAGTTCATTGTGGGAAAGGCATAACACTTGCCACAATGGCTGCAATGGCTATCTCTTTATCGGTGTCCTGTGTGATTTCATTCCCTCTCTCATTCTCCCACCTTCTTCCGCCCACCTATCAATCTTCCTTCCATTCAACACAATGCTCTGCATTCATGGGGGTACACACTGTGTGTTGTTTGTATAAAAAAAAACAAAATATTTATTCCAACTGGAGGTAAGTTTTGCTTGTTAGTGTCAACTAGTTTTAGTGATAACTTTGACCTATGTATGTATGTGCTTGTATCTTTATTTAGTTGAAAAAATTAATCTTAGACATTTTTCTGAAATAAAACGTTCTAATTTTCATGCACTTCATTGTTAAGATTTTAGTTTTGAAATTGATTTTTCTTCTATCTGACGTCTCAATCTTCGGTTCTTAGTATTTGTATTTGCTTCAACACAACATTCTTTAATCAATTTTCATTAATTATTTAAATTTAATCGAGAAAAGAAAACGCTTTAAGTTGCTATGAATATATGTACTTAGAAATTAAGAGTTTAACTACAATTGCACCTAGTCTAACTTCTATGTATAAGATCACTGAAATTTTCTTCTCCACACAATTTGCATTTACTAGAATAGGATACACTTCAATTTAAGTTACGGTCGAAGAAAGATTTGAAAAAATTTGAATTGATTTCACTTAGAGCATTTTTCTAATCTTAAAAAATTAAATAGTTTTAAGCCTAGTTTTTTTTTACTTTCTCAGCACACATAAGTAATAAATAATCTTACAAAGCCTAATGGAAAGAAGAATATTGAATACTACTTTTTCACTTACATGCCATCAAAGGTCAAATGCTAATTACCGAAACCTTGAAAGCATTGCTCTTATCAATGTTCTATAACAAAAAAAAAAAAAACAAAAAAAATAATGAAAATCTGAGCTAATTGCAGGTACTTAAATTGCAATCACTTGCATGAATCATTCCATCATTTCCGGTGTTTTTTTAAAGTATTTTTAGAATTTGAAAACGTCAAAAAGCGATAGATAGCGATAATAGCTTTTCTATTAGCAAAAAAAAAAAAAATAATTGGGTATTCATCTTCGTAACAATTTAGATTAAAGCTAAAAAAAAAATTTACAAATTCCATTTAGAAAAATTATCAAATTGCTGCTAATAGTAAATACTAAATAAATATTTACACATTCATGAATATGTAAATACAATTAATGTGACAGTCTTTCGCTATTATAATCACAATAAATGCGGAAAGTGTTTGTACTTTTCTATGTATGTATGATATTTGTAAGAAATTCCAGAAATAACTTACATATGTCAATATGTCAAACTGATTAAAAAAAAAAATGGTGTGCATCAGTGGGACGCCCTAAAGAAATTTACTTCCTCAGAACAGTTGCATTTTAGGTTTTCAGAAGGTTTAGAAATTTTGTTAAAACCAGAGTCTATCACATTACAGGCATGGCAAACGATAACCCTTGTATAGTTAAGTTTGATAATTCCCTGATGCCAGATGTGCTACATCTGGATTAACTTCGTTTTGATCGTTTGCATTTGCAATGCATGCAACGGCCTCTGTAAAATCATAATCGCCATCAAAATATTCATACTCAAAGCATGCGAATTTATTTGCTACATCATTATAATTATAATATTCCCATCATCATCATAATAATCATCTTCATTAAAATATTCAGGTTGTATGATCTAAATAGGTGGAAAATTTACCACTTGCCGGTCTGAGATTGACTGGAAACTTGGTAAATCTCGTCTATGTTTTGTTATGCTAATACGAGTTGTTTTCTTTCCATTTAGGAAAGATTTTCTCTTTCAATGAGAAGCTAGGAATTCGGCCAGCTCAATAACTGTCTGGTGCTGTGTAATCTGAGGAGGGCCTTCGTCGGGAATCAATGACATGAATGTTGTACTGCTATTTTCTGTAGTAAACTCATTTGCCATTCATGCTCCGCATTAGTCTTTGCCAGTTGTTTTTCAATGAAATTCGAATTCTGTTGTGTCTCAAGTTACTTGCGTAGTCTACACTCTTACGATCTCTCGGTGATTGTTTTTGGGTTTTTTTTCACGATAGCAGAATCTGAATTTTGTTGGGCCTCCATTTTTCAACGAAGTCTACATTAACACTGTCTCTCAGCCGCAGTTTTTGCTGGAGCTTTTATCGTAACACAATCGACATTTGTTTGAGCCTTGAGTTTGTTTTTTTTTCAGTCTATACTCGCGAATGAATTTCAGCTCTAGAAATTTCTAATTTTTCTAACTTTTGTTTGAAATATAAATTTTTTGTTTGAAATCTCAAATTAAACTAGAAAATAATTGGCAGCGCCCTCTAGCGATTCTCTACCAATCGAGAGAGGGCTCCTCTACCAATCGAGAGAGGGCTCTTCTATCAATCGATAGAGGGATAGAGAGCTCCTCTCTCAATTAGTAGCGGGCGCATAGAGGATGCATAATTTATGTGTATCCTCATATTGTTCATACTTGATTGATAGAGGGAGGGCCCCTCGTAATCATAAATACGATTCTAAAGATGTTAACTTCAATAAACTTCAAAAAATAAAACATCACAGAAATCTAATATTTTTGTTGCTACCATACATATTGAGCTAACTACAGAGTAGTTAAAATTTCATCATCAGAAATCACAAATTATAATAAATTAATTTAGTTAAATGGTGCGATTGACTGGCGATTGACTGGCGATTGTGTATGCACATATACAATTCCTTATGGTATTCAATTAAATGCAATCATCGTAAATATACCACAAAATGCTGACCACGCGTAGCTACATAAATAAAAATTTTGAAAAGAAAATCGCAATTAGTTATTAAAAAATGTTTACTTTTTTTATAAATCATCATATTTTTATACATTTATAAATCATCAAAAATTCAACATGAATTACATGCTTGATTTATTGTACTTAGTTACACACCAGTGACACGTGATCATCACTGCTGGGACAGACAGAAAGAGTGCATTGGACTTTGACTTGTCACTCTACGAAACCTCCGTTCGTGTGTCTATTGCAAGTGTACAAAAGTATATCGAGCCGCTTAATTTAAAGTTTAGACTGACTTCATTAAAGATCATTAGAGAAAAAAGCAGAAAAGTGTAGAAGAAATTTCGCTTTTGTTAAAATTCGCCAATTTCAATTTATCAATTTCTGCTTGTGAACTTTTGTTAACGAATCTCAATTGAATGGAGACGAAAAATATGTTTCTATTTTTTGCAAAAACGTATTTAAAAAGTTAAATTACACGTGAAAATGTTCAAAACGTGCTGGTAGAAGCAAGAGAAGAGAATCTCCAGTTGAAGCGTATTCATGGGAAGACGGGGAATTTCTTCATTTAAATCATTAATTAACATCATGGTGATGATTTGAAATTTAGCAAAACTTCTGAGGTATTTTAAGTACCTACACTTTATTTATGAATAGCTACATATTGTACACAAAGAGACAAGTAAGATTACGTAGATATTTCAAAACATTAGAAATACTTTACAACTTAAATACACAAATTTGGAGAAAATTGGTAAAAATAATTTAAGTAATAAAACCTAAATGAAATTAACAAATTTGTGTTAATATAGTAAATAAATATTTTGTAGTTGATACTTCGCCGAATTACAGAGTGACAGTTAATAAGTGTATACTCCAAAGATGTCGTCTAATACAACGTCAGGCCGCAGGAATTGGATAGAAAAAAATCGTCTTCACAGAAGAAGAGCTGTTTACTGTTGAACAAGCGCATAACCGTCAAAATGACAGAAGCTGGTCAACAGAGGCGACTGGACTATCATTCGTCAATTAAACATCGCCAAAATATGCAATTCATCATGGGATGAGGTGGGATTTGCGCGAATGGCAAGACACCCTTGTCTTTTGTGGAACAAGCATTCAAAGCCCACCAAGAAGTGTTCTGCCGTGCAATTTTGGACGCTGTGGTACTCTCCTGGACCAGCCGACATTGGACGATGATTGGATGTTCCAGCAAGACTCACAGAGCCAGGTCACACGGCCAAAATGACACAAGAATCTCAATCCGGCCATTTTAGAGGCTAGGGTCTGTGCTAAAAGTCATAAAAATTTGCAGTGAATGTGACCGAAGAACGGTGGAGAAGCTGCGGCCCATAGCCAAATTTGTACACGTGTTTGAAGCTGTGTATTCGTGCCAAGGGTGGCCATTTCAAAACTGGCTGAATGTACTTCTGCTCATGCATTATGTTATCTTTTTCTTCGGTCTGTTCTTCTCGTTTTTAATTGCAATACATTTTTGATGTCCAAAACTGTTGATAGAGGCAACGCATTGTGTCCAAATCTTCAAATCTTGGTACAGGCAAAATAAATAAAAAATTCGAAAAGCTCGACCTAGGCTCTCCATGAGCTGTTGTGCCATCAAAAGAAAGAAAAGGCAGTGGAAATTTCTCGCATTTCGTTCAAAATCTTTCATAATTAATTTAGCAACTAACTTAAATTGAGAGTTTCATTTCATATAGTCGCATATTAATTTCTAATTTTTCAGGTTAAAGGAATCCCGCTTTTTAAATATGTAGGCATGGGAATGATGACTCATACTCGTACATAATAATCATTAATTTTTTTGTATTAAACCACTACATTTTTAAGATACGTCACAAGGCTATATTAATCTGTTTCATTAACCCTAGTTTGCAACTTTTAATTTTACCATATGCTTTCTATTTCTCTTTACAGCTGATATGAATCTGCAACAGTTGATGTTTCTAAAACTTTTACAAAATTACAAGTGATACTTGCGTAATTACTTTACACTCTATTTTCGGGTGCACATCGTATGTTATAATCTTAAGCAACGCCATATTGGCGGCACTCAACATTTCAACAATAGTCTCCTCTTCTATATACGAAAATTCAGAAAACACTGCCCAGTCTGCATAGATTCTAGTTGTAGCCGCGCAAAATGTATAAGTTACTAGGGAGCTTAAAAAGCTACCTCAAGTATCAGGATATTCAAACGGATAATGCTGTCTTCCGTTTGCATAATTCTTTTACCACCGTCTTGTTGCTAACATGCAGTCTAATCATTACGGCAACGCAATTTGTTGGTCAACCGATTACTTGCATCGTTAATGGAATACCAACGCATGTGGTGAATACATTCTGTTGGATTCATAGTACATTTACAATGCCAGATGCTTTTAATAGACAGGTGAGTTATACATATACCATATGTATTTTATGCCTATTATATAAGTGTTATTTCTATTTATTTAATTGCTATTGCCAGTTGTAGGTAGACATATAAGATAACCAATTTATAGAGCAGTTTTATTTTGATTTATATGTACCATATACTAAGGTGTATAGCAAACTTAGATCCACAGACGACTAATGCGTTTTTATTCCTTTCCAAAAGATTTTTAGATTGTTATAAAACTTCAGAATCCTCGAGCTTTTATTTAGTTCATTCATCTGGCATACCCTAAAATATGTAAATGAAAAACTTATTTATGTATATTATTTTGATGAGATCACATCTGCATTGAACAAAAGAATTCCGTATCCTTTCAGACAATACCCTTAAAATGCTTGCACCCGCATATGTTTGAAATTTTAATTGATCCTTCAATATAGAAACTTATTTTTTGATGCACAAAAGTTTTTCCATGAACTCGACATATAAATGAATTATGAAGAACACGTCCTTAGCCGAAGCTGAAAAAGACCTAAAACAAAAAGCTGAAATTAATAATTTATTTTTAATAAATATTCGGTATACTTTTTATGCGGAGCAGACAAGACAATAACAACAATTGTTCCGCCCAGCGCTTCGTTTTTGTGAAGAATTTGGAATTCATTAACATGTGCTCTCAAAAACACATCATTAAAGTTTCTACATTTACGCATTCTTCAGTTTAAGCACGGCTAACTACTACATACTAATTCTTGTACTTAAATGTGAGGCTAAGCCCAGTGGGAAGTGCTTCCCTCCTTCTACTCGCATTTACTTAAGTTTCTTGATTTATAAATATTACAACTGACTCAAGAAATCAAAAACAAAAAATTTGCATTTGAAAATAAAAAATTTTTGAACCACAAAATTTAGAAGCAAGATATAAAAATTTAAGAAAAGTTCAGAGAAATCAATACTATACTATTCGAAGTTTTTGAAGACTGATCATTAAAGTTTGTTATTGCTATATGTTATATGAGAATAACGGATATCCAAGCCATGCCTTGGTTGCCCTAGTGGTTATAGGAAATAATTCTCATATCAATTTTTAATGGAGTCAAGTCGAACTTTGAAGTTGCTCAAGCAGACTTTCATATTAGATAATTTGGTACGAAATCGTTCATGGCAGTACTCGCAATCAAATCTTTAACGATTTTCATAAAAAAATTTCTAAACTTAATTCAAATAAACTATTAAAACATTTTACGATTTCCATGCCGCTATGAAATTAAGCATCAAAATTCAATTCCCCTAAGCCGTAGTTGTTCTACGACGTGCAATGCCCAAGACTGAAAACGATCCAATGAAGCTCTTAAGGTATTTTGTACGCTAAAATGTACTGAGGGCTGGTGTGAAATTCGCCAGGACATCGACATTATTTCGGATGATCACAATATAAATCTTATCTGTGGTGCATGTCACAATAGAAGTTGCTACTATTAAGTACTTAAATCAGTTAACTGGTTTCTACGTTACCTAGCCATGAGCAAAGTTTTCATTAGAAGAAGTGCCAGAACTGGTCTTCGGCTTTCAGCAAAGCAAAATGGAATTTCTATCGGAACCTAAAGAAATCAGAATTACTCAATGAAACAGAATGTCGAAAAAGATGGCAAGATGGCAGCTTCTAAATGATTTCTCGGCAAAGTGTAGAAGAAGAATATTAAAATGGAATTTCTATCGGAACCTAAAGAAATCAGCATTATCAGCAAGATGGCAGCTTCTGATGATTTCCCGGCAAAGTGTAGAAGAAGAATATTAAACAATTAAGTAATATTAAATAGTGTAGAACAAATTATTAACAAATTTTTTTTTTGTTTTTTTTTATTGCCTTTTTTTATTACAACTGCCGTAAGGCATCAATTAATAGTTATAATCTTGGTACTTAGGAATTAAAGTAATTTGAAAACAATATTTACAAATTCACATATTTTTGCATTAACAATTATTTACAATTCAGTTATTTTTAGTTAGGTTAGGATTTATCAAATGATGGATTGGATGAGAATATCCAGACATGAGAATATTACCGGTTATCGAGTCGAACTACCAGCGGCGGCTAAAGCGAGTCCTACCAACGGAATTAAATAATTAATTAATTAATTAACTTTAATTAATGGATTTGATAAACTAATTATCAAATCAATCAACGCTTTCTCTCTATCCCGGGATACACTCCGTTTACTGCAATGAAATTTACATATATACTTACTCCATTTTCTATTTGCACTGCAGAAATATCCCTCCTCTCATTGTCTTGCAAGGCGAAAAGTTCCCATTTCCTTCTCTTTTCTTTTTGTATTTGTATTGCTTCGAACATTTCCCCATTGGGTATCAGCTCAATCGCAGCCAACTTCTTTTTCCTCTTATTTTTTTTGCATTCATTTATCAACTTCCTTTTTAATATTGTAGATTTATTTCTTGTCTGCAAAAATAAAAACAACAAAAGCAACAGCAACAAAATCGTAATTGGATATAGTTGAAAGCAAAGGCTTGAATGTGACGTTTTTTTCGTTTTTGAATTAAAGTGGAGAACTTAGTTTTTTTTTACCATTAACTTAGGTAACTACATACATATGTATGTATGTATGTATAATAAATTTCTAGCTATTTTCTATAGGTAGAAATTTTTAACGTCACCATCTTTACCGCTTAGGTACATATGTACATATGTATAAGAAAGAGAATCTTATGCCATAAATAATTGAGTCAAGTTTATACTAAATAATAATTATATGCTTGAAATTTTTAATGAATACCTTTTCCCCAGAAAAAAAACAGAAACAAAGCAACAAAAAAACCTCAAAAACCAAAAACGCAATTTTCTTTATCAACGCCCTTTATTATTGTAAAGGGCGATTTTTTTGCTACTTGGTTTTTGTCGTTTATATTTCTGACAGTTCACGCATGATTCTTGACATGTGTCAAAGTTAAAAATGTGCAGTTTGGTTTGCCATTTCCTCATGAATAGAATTACGGCTGAACAACGTTTGCAAATTGTTGAAACTTATTATCAAAATTCGTGCTCTGTGAAAAATGTGTTTATCGCAAAATTATCTTCAGCGACGAGGTTTATTTTTGGCTCAATGGATACGTAAATAATTAGAATTGCCGTATTTGGAGTGAAAACCAGCCAGAAGCAATTTAGCAGCTGCCAATGCATCACGAAAAATTCACTGTTTGGTGCGGTTTATAGGCAGGCGGCATCATTAGGCCGTACTTCTTCAAAGACGATGAAGGCGGCAACGTTACGGTCAATGGAGAAATGGAGAAAGGTACTGTTCGATGATAACAAACTATTTTTTTGCCGAAAATGCAAAAATTGGACTCGGCCGACATGTGGTTCCAACAGGACACACTCAGTCCGAAATGTATGAAAAATTGTGTCAAAATTGAACCTTCTGACCCCTTGAAGCATAGCGGCGGGCAACATTTAAGTGAAATTATCTTTAAAAAGTAAATGGCAGGAATTGTTTTATCGATCCAAATAAAAATTGCATTCACTTTTGTAGAATTTCTGTGTATTTTTGAATTTTCAAAAACTAAGCTCTTTAAAAATTACCCTTTATGTAGTTGCTTTTTATTCCTTATTGCTTTTCATATTCCTCGCTTGCGTTTTATTAAAAGCATAACCGTAAAAAAATATCTATAATAAATATTGCGTGTAGTGAACCATTGAAAGAATAACAAAAGCAATTAAAAAAAAAAACCCGCGTGTGCCCTAATTAAAGTAGGTGCGCATGCGTAAACAATTATGCCTTTTAGTTTCAACAGGAAAAGAGAATAAAAGAAAAAATACATTCAAGTTATTCTTACATTGTATGTACTCCTAGCTGAAAGAAAACTCTTACCACATTGTAAACTAATTTATTAATTTTTTCTCTTTTGCTTTTTTCTGTATTATTCTCTACTCCTCCAGGTAGGCCGTCAGGTGGCACATCCCGGTATTGCCAACGACTTCGACGATGAAGATGCTAAAAAATACTATACATACTATCAATGGGTCTGTTTTGTGCTCTTCTTTCAGGTAAGTTTCGATTTTATAACTACACATTTTATAATTACCTTTAACTCGTTTTGCAGTCAGTCATATCTCCTGGTAGTTAGGCACGATGTCTGAACTCTAGTAAATAAATAATTAGTTGGCATTACTTTAATTATGGCTTTGCCAACCAACAGAATGAAGACTAGAGTACATACTTAAGTACATAAAGTTATAGGCTTATGAGGGGAACAAGTTTATGCATTTATTATTATGAAATATTTATTTATTATTACATTGTTGCAATAGTAAATTGTTGCAATTGGCAAGATGTAAAGCCAAGTTTGGGTTTGCGTAGTTTTATTCCAATTTTGATGGCTTTTGCAGGAAATACTTAAATTGTTAGCCTTAATCAAAATATCGAATTTCAGTATAATCGTATTAATATTTCACTTGATATTGATATTGCCCTCTGAAGGACTTACTTGTATAAGAGCTAGGCGTGGTGTTTGGCCGATATTGAAATGGTCTGCAACAGCTGTTCTAGAAGCTAAGTATTTTAAAGAGAAGTGTTGATTATGCCAGTGATTTCAGTCAGTGTTCCTTCCATTCAGAAACACCTTCGCTTGTATTGGAGGTACCAAGACCACTTAACTGATTTTATTTATTTTACAACCAATTACCATACGAGTATATATCTTGCTATAAGAAATATCTGTACGAGGTTTGATTGATATTGATATAGATTTCACTTGAATGAAGGCTAGGCGTGGTTGTTGACAATTTTTACAACAATTGTTATAAAGGAATCACGCATTTTAATGAAAATACCTTAATTTGGTTTAATTTCATTTGGCATAACCTTAGAAATCACTTTTTGAAAACTTCACTTCTGTGGGAGGTACCTCACTCACTTGCTTGATTTACTAACTGACCCTGTATTTGGCAAAATGGTATGTCTGTAGCTGTTTTTTTTTTTTTTTTAAGGTTATCGACACTCGTTACTGAGTAAAAAATAGTAGATAAGAAATTCATATGTAGAAGGCTCTACAATCCGGATGAATCCGGATCCCAAAGTTTAAATTTTAGCTTGCCATGACTAGACTAGGGGGAAAAGATCGGTAACGCATACTCGATACATTTGGAGGACATTTTAATGGAATAATTCGTTAGGTACAATATACACTACACCTGTAGAAGAGACAACTACCATAAATGAAGATAGAGAAGAAGAGACTACCGAAAAAATTATATCGTTATATCGGTGGGGAAATTGTCGATTGCCAATACGCAGGCGGGGCAGTATTTTAGCTAAATACGCTGGCATCGTCTTATTGATAGAATTGGCAAGAAAGATGCGTTGAAATACTTGGAAAATGGAGCAAGAAATTCCATACTTTTCACCGTTTGGACTTTACATGATTCTCCTATTTCACATATTTTAACAGATATCGCTCTTGTGATATTCACGATTCACTCCCATTCGTTCCAACCTTTTCTCGACTACAATCGCGTGGGCCAATCAACAATTTTCTTTTCGGATGGGAAAAGAAGTTGCTGCTAAACCATAAAGCACATAATTCATTACATCTCAGGGCTAGCAAATAGTAAAGTAGTTATAACAAGTAATGGATGCTGAGATTGAGAAGAAGACGGCCTATCACAGCCGACCGTAAACCAATTTTTAATATTTAGAGATCGTGTTTAATACCTTTCTGATTAAAATTAATAAATTTTCTGAATATGATTGTCATAGAAATCTTTTAAATAGATTCTAAAACTTTATCACAGAAAATAATTAAAATTTTAAGCATTTTCTTATATATCAACTCATCTAGACCCCAATGCTTCCAGCTTTCATTTAATTTTTTAATTATACTTAAATACTTGCTTACTTATACTTACTTATTTTTGTGTTATCAAAAATATCATAGATAATTACATAGGTGAATAGCGTCTCAACTGAATCAAATGTAATTTATCTTTAAATTATTTGAGAAGGCTCCAATTCGAACGTTTGTTTTTTTTTTAAGATTTTTGTTATAGTCTATTTATTTTTCCACTTAAGCCGGATGATTGCTTCATTATATTCTCGTTTATTACATTTACTTATTATGCTATTTATTCAACCGACATGCTTGATACAGGGGGCATCGGTGCCGCTGGTCAATGCACTGAATATACCATATTAAAAACAATTTGATATTTGTCAAGCTAGAGACTTGAAAAGTTTCAAATTTTACGAGCCTTCGAAAGTTAAAAGCCTTTGTATCTTCTTCCAGTCTCTTTACTATACATTTTGGAAGTTGGTGTGCCACAACATTGCCCCTGTATATACATCATAAATACATAAGTATACGTATATGTCTGAATATCTCGCAATTCTTCTTTGCTCGTTATTGTACGCACATTCAATTAAATTCAATTGAAATGGAATTGAAACTATTTTATCATAATACAACAATCCAAATGTTACTTTTATTTCTTAATTTTTGGTTGGATATCATTGAAGATCTACGCTACTCAACACTGTTACTTGTATACAATAATCGGTACTTATATACAGAGCTGGGCTCTGTCCCAAGAAATTAACGTCCTTAAACCGAAACCCGTTAACAATATTAACGTTAAGTCGTTACTTACGAACAAAAAATTAATGGGAGTTAACATTAACCGCATTAACATTAACTTTTTGTATAGAAAATTATAGTTTTTCTCCGAAATATCCGAAAACACTTAAATAAAAGAACAGACGTTTAGTTCTGGCACTGTAGAAGATGGCTGTGTTGTATTTGAGATGCAAGTTCATCACACATTCGGTTTTAAGCGACCTGTTGTTCCTCTTTTTTTTTTGGCTAGGTGGCAGCACTGAAAAATTTATCAGCCTCCTCGTTATTGCTGCTTGTGCTGCACGAAATATTGGCATCGTTCCTCATCGAGGTCCACCATAATTTTATTTAGCTTAACCAAGCCTTAGCAATATTGTATACGTACTTCTCTGACTACTACAGGGTGCGCCATCTTCTAAGTATATGGATAAGTAAATATTGAATAGTTAAAAAAAAATCTATTGCCATATGTGAGGTATATTTATATAATTTGGTCCGTTACAATTTATTTGGACTACTTTTTGTATACAACATCAATCAAGTGGCCGGCGTTATTGACCAAAGCAACTTGTGCCCTTTTTGCTGCGTTTTCCATCACTTTTTCGAGTACCTCGGGCGGTATAGCGATGATTTCGGCAAGAATGTTTGCCTTTAGCTCGTCTATGATCTAAGGCTTGTTGGCGTACACTTTACTTTTCACATAACCCCCCAAACAGAAGTCCAGAGGGCTAAAATCTGAAGATTTGGGTGACCAGTCAATGTCGACAGTTTTTGACACCACATGTAATGGTGTTTCATGGATATCATGTGGATTCTTCTTTCGCCAAATACGGAAATTTACCTTGTTAACGGCGCCAGAGAGTGTGAAATGGGCCTCGTCTTCATCAAAATTTCCTTCCAAAAATCAGGTTTAGTGTCAACGGACTCTGAAATGACGTTTCAAAAACATGTTTACCCATGTCAATCGGTTGATAAATGTTAGAATTATTCAATGTTTACATACCGACATTAAAGATGGCGCACCATGGACATGAGCCGAAACTAGAGGTGGAAGGAAGCGGCTAGTTGACATTGCTAGTTTATCAAAATATTAATGGTTTTTCGAAATTAACGTAAAATTTAATCGTAATTCAAAAATGTATCGCCGCTAATTAACGATTAACGGATTAATGTTTTTTTTGCCCAGCTCTGCTTATATACTTATAAGATACTCAGATATGGAATCGTAAGTAGGTTTCTCTTGTTGCTACTCGTATATGCTGCCATGTGATGGACTTGAACATATTTTTTCTCTGGTTGGGTTTGAAGTTGAGGTTTCTGACATATTTTCAGTGAGTGATCAATAGACGGAAGAATACAGCGAATGGTTTTTTTTACATACATAGTTAAATAATTGATATGAGCAACACACAAACAAATTCCAGACAAAAAAAAACCGTATAAGCTATTTCAGTAAATTTAATTTAAAATGATTCATTTTCATTATTCACACAATACATGCGTGATCTTTTTGTATTCACTTTGAATGTGTAGGTATAATTTGTAAATAGTTGTTAAGGAAATATTTTGATCGATATTTTAATGAATTATTATTGAACTTAGCTCAACTCAATCAATGATCACCCCTGAAGATCTTCTCGAATATCAAATATAAATTGATCCGACTTAGGTGATCACTATTCAAAATGATTTTACTGTAACCCTATAGAGTTGAATATCTTCAAGAAAGTCTCACTTCCCAGTGGGTTTTGAATATGTCATTATTATTACTTATTATTCCCAAGACTTAAGATGAGAGGCTACAATAGTGAACCAATGAGGTGTTCAATTCAACACCTTGAACCATCCATCGCCGAAAGCATGTAGATATCTCTCTACCGTTATCATGATAGCTTATAAGCTTATAAGAGAACTGTTCCTAACGACTTCGGAGACAATGAACACACTGAACACTTTCATTAACATATCCTCTTCTTCGATGGCCAGTAAAAATCGCTAAGCTACCATACAAAGTGAACCTTATATTCATTTTACGAATAATGTTTGTTTTCTTATCCATATTAGTCTTTCCTGTAGTTTAAATCTATAGTTAAAGCTGTACTCACACAGTTTTACCTTGTTACGCGTTTTTTTTCTTCTTTAACGTGATTGCTATTTATAATGACTTTTAAATTTTTTAAATCGTCTTATGTATTAAATAAAGTAAAAAAAAGAAGCAGGCAGTTATAGAAGATGGTTGAAAAGTCAAGTCAGAAATCAGACGATCAATCTAACAATCGATCCAAACTCCATTTCCGATTATAATCGCTTTTAAATGTTAAAAATCAAGAAGATAAAAAACAAAAAAAAACAAGATCAAAATAAAAAAATTTCAAAACACATACAAGCCACTTTTTCTTCTTGATTTACCCCGTACTCATACAACACTAGATCAATGACCATATGAGCACTTAACTGCTGCTGAGCTGATGATCCAAAATGTGTGCGAATGCGATCAATAAGTGAAGTATTGTAGCGATGTGGTATCTTAACTACTTTGGACTTGATTGTCTCATTGTTGATTTTCGTAGAAGTTGACCCAAATTTTTGAATATGGTCTGTTAGCAAGAGTTGCATAACGACGAACTGCACACATCAATGATCAATGAATCTCTAACGAAAAGAATATTTAATTTGTTTTTTATTACTTTTTCCATTTTACAGGCTGTTGCTTGCTATACACCCAAGTTTTTATGGGACAAATTCGAGGGAGGCCTAATGCGTATGATTGTAATGGGCCTGAATATCACTATTTGCACGCGTGAAGAGAAAGAAGCGAAACGTGATGCATTACTTGATTATTTAATCAAGCATGTTAAGGTAGCAAGCATAAGCAGCAATTAACAATCAATTTATTTATACAAATAATAATTATTTGTTTTTGTTTTTTTTTGTTATTACAGCGTCATAAACTGTACGCGATGCGCTATTGGGCATGTGAGGCCTTGTGTTTCGTTAATATCGTCATACAAATGTATATGATGAATCGTTTCTTCGATGGTGAATTCATGTCGTATGGTACCCGAATTATGCAATTATCCGATGTGCCGCAGGATCAGCGTGTCGATCCAATGGTTTTCATATTTCCGCGTGTCACCAAATGCATATTCCATAAGTATGGTGCTTCGGGTTCACTGCAGAAACACGATTCCCTCTGTATACTGCCATTAAATATTGTCAACGAGAAGACATATGTGTTCATATGGTTCTGGTATATGATCATGCTGCTGCTATTGCTCGGTTTATTGATCTTCCGGTGAGTTAGAGCAAAATATTGTAATAATTAAAAAAAAAAAACTAATGAAAAATATGAATGGTCGAGAAGTTTCCATAAGTTGTCATCAGTGATAAAAATCACTACCTAAAATCATTATTCATGTTATGAGTGATGCCGATCGATCACTGCTGAAGATCATTTGCTCTAGAGTTAAATTTTTCACCATAACTACTTTAATTACTACAAAGTTTCTCATAATTTTATCCTCTTGTTCTTAATCATCTAGCGCTTGCATTATTTTTATGCCAAAATTTCGACCACGCCTACTTAATGCACGCAATCGCATGGTGCCCATGGAAATTTGTCGATCACTTTCACGCAAATTGGATATTGGTGATTGGTGGCTGATTTATATGTTGGGGCGCAATTTGGATCCTGCCATTTTCAAGGATGTCATGAGTGAATTCGCCAAACAGGTGGAACCATCGAAACATGATCGCACCAAGTGAGGGATAACGTCAATGATCACCATCGATAAATGAGAAATGGAAATTTTAATGAATAAAACAATATAGCAGAAAAGTTTTTAAAAATAAAAAGAAAGAAAAAACATGACAATTTGACGTAGTTCTGTGATTAAGATATCTTTTTTTTTACCATAAAAGAATAATGAAGAATATTTTTTTTATCAAATCAACATAAATAAATGTTTGATTCAAATAAACACATGACATATACTATATGCGTCAATCAATGATCACAACTCGAATCGAGAATTTATATAAAATATGCAAATATATTTTCTTACAAATTATTATATATACTATATATCTAACTAATTTAATTAGCTATTAACTATACCTACAATTTGTTTAGTGCTTAAGATTTTTATGGAATTTAGTTCGTCGTCTTCGAAACATTTTTGTTCAAATGTTCGTTCGCTTTTGAGTCTTTAAATTTTTTTTTAAACATTAAAAAAAAAAGTGGAGCCAATATTATGTATATCTAAGTTTATTTTGTTAGTGTTAGAAAGAAATTGAAAAGTTTTATAATAATAATTAACTGAATAAAAATTAATATTATATTTTTTCAATCAAGAAATGAAATTGAAATTTAATTGATTAAATTATGTGTGAATTGTGTGAAAAGTTAACCATGATTGAATTTCAACCATGTACACATGATAATTAGTTGGTTCGCTTGAATTAAGACAAGGTACAGATTCCGAGTTGAATCTTTTCCAGAGAAGTTTAAGCTCCCGAATGCAAAACACTATTTTCAACCTCCACTACATTGTAATCCTGATTAAGATTAAACTTTCTATCGAGCTATAATACAGCGTCATAAACTGTACGCGTTGCGCTATTGGGCATGTGAGGCCTTGTGTTTCGTTTCGGACTTTAGGTAGCAATAGACGTAAATATTTGCCGTGCCTCTAATCGTCTAATAGCCAACTCTGATCTTAGTAAATTGACGCTTTCTTGATCAATTTTAATCATTCGAATTCATGGCTATACTGACAACAACTGATGCTTGCATTCAAATTGACAATAGCTCCTTCTTGAATTTAAATTTGACCATAATGAATTGGCCCTTTCTGAATTTAAATTGCTCCTTCTTGATTTTAATTTTCATTCATTGTCACTTTCTGAATTCAATAAGATTTAGCTGAATCTAAATTGATTCTTTCTGAATTTAATTCGATTGTGTTGAATTTTTAATTTTTGCATAATTACTCTGAGTTCAATTTGACTTTGCTGAATTGAAATTGATGTTTTCTGAGTTTAATTTGAGTTTGCTCAGTTAATTTTAAAGCTTTCTGAGTTGGAACTGATGCTTGCTAAGTTTAATTTGAGTTTGCTCAATTCAAATTGAAACTTTCTGGATTAAATTTGAATATGTTGAATTCAAATTGAAGCTTCCTGAGTCCTATTTGTGTATGCTCAATTCAAGTTAATGCTTTCTGGACTAAAATTGACTATACTCTATTCAAGTTAATGCTTTCTGGAGTTTTTTTCTGGATTAAATTTAACTAAGCTGATTTGGAACTGATGCCTGCTGAATTCAATTTTTGATTGCTTAATTCAAATTGATACTTTCTGGATTAAATTTGAATATGCTGAATTGATATAAACGGGCTCGGGATTAAATTTAACTGTGCTGAGTTCAAATTGATACTTTATAAGTTCAATTTAATTTTACTCAATTCACTGGATTAAATTTGACTATTATTTTTTAGCATAATTAGAATTAATTTAGAATTATTTAATTTAGCATAAATTCTAAATTTTAAATTCTTGATTTTAAATTTGACCATAATGAATTGGCACTTTCTGAATTCAATAAGATTTAGCTGAATCTAAATTGATTCTTTCTGAATTTAATTCGATTATGCTGAATTTTTAATTTTTGCATAATTGCTCTGAGTTTAATTTGACTTTGCTGAATTGAAATTGATGTTTTCTGGGTTTAATTTGAGTTTGCTCAGTTAATTTTAAAGCTTTCGGAGTTGGAACTGATGCTTGCTTAGTTTAATCTTATGAACTCTTTCTAGCTTTTCTAAATTCTATTTGATTACGCTGAACACATTCTTGACTATGTTGAAATCAAGTTAATACATTTTTAATTAAATTTGACTATGCTGAATTCCAGTTTATACTTTCTTGACTGTATTGGATACAAATTGATGCCTCTGAACTCATTGATTCTTTGTAAACTTAATATGGTTATACTAAATTCAAATTGGCACTTTCTGAGTTCTATCTGGCTTTGCTGAATTTAAATTGATGATTTCTGAATTAAATTTGTATATGCTGAATTGATAGTTTCTGCCCACGCCGAATTCAAATTGACACTATAAATTCAGTTTGAAAACGTTAAATTTAAATAAGCATAATTAAGTTAAATTAAGAAAATCTCAATTTTCTTGTATTCAAATTATATAATCATTACTTTCTCTGGTGAACCATATAATTATCTTTGCCTGAGGTATCGAAATAATCTCAGCCACATAGTCCTGACTAATCAGTTTTAAGATCCCACGTTCTTACGTTCTTTACAAATAGGTTACATTTTTCAAAAGCCCCATTAATCTACATACATATTTGTGTCAACTACGAAAACAGCGACCTTATTTACTAGAACTTCTTCATGGATACGCAAACAAGAATGATAAGCGATTTACAAAAGCATGATACTGCATTAACTTATCTTGAGTCAACAGTGCTTATCAGCATTTCAACAAGCTCTTTGTTGTACTGCATGAATCATTGGCATTAATATAAAATAAAAAATAAAAACAAATGATTAAAGAAATTGGATTACCGTTTCTTTTCGTTAGGTTTCTGTATTATCATAATTTTCGTTATTAATTGCAATACAATATAACAAATTAAAGCATTAAATTAAGAAGAAAAAGAACATATCTCAACTTTGATCGATCGAACAACAATGTACGAGTATGTATGCAAGTGTAAGTAGTAGAAGGAATTGATCGTTAATGGATAATTCAGAAAATCGCTTAGCTATTATTACATGAAAATAATTTACAAATTTCAATAAGATTATCACAATTTACTACAGCAGCCATCCGTCCGTTCAGATTTCCACAATTATCGAATTGCGTGCCCCGAACTCAACCAGCGCCGCAGCATGAACGATTCGTTGTGGGCGCTTGTCCGCCTGCATCATCATCGCCTTCCGTCGAATCATCTTCGACTACAAGTCTATTGGCACCACGTTCACCCGCACCACCCTGCATCAGACGCAGCGAATTCGATTCCTGTTCCCGCTGCGTATGATGCTGAGCCATCAGCGTGGTCAACGTCTGAAAAAGTTCCTCAATTCCTTCGTTAGCTTTGGCCGAGGTCTCGAAATAATGTGCACCCACACTCTCCGCATACTGCACCGCACTCTCATGCATCACGGTGCGTTGTGCCTCCAAATCGGTTTTATTTCCGACAATCGTTATGACAATCTCTGCGCCCAGCATACGTTTTAGCTCTTTTACCCAATTTTTTACCTTTTGAAATGAATCTTCATCGGTTATGTCGTAAACAAGTATGGCACCGTGAGATCCTCGATAATAGATGGGTCCAAGCGCATGGAAACGTTCCTGCCCTGCGGTATCCCATATATTGAGCTGCGCCCGCCGCCCGTCGTCCAGTGTTAGTTTCTTGGTGAGGAATGAAGCTTGCAAGGTGCTAATGTGCTGCGTATTGAATTTATCTTCCACATAGCGCAGCACAATCGATGTCTTCCCGACGCAGCCCTCGCCCAGCAGCACCACTTTGAAATTGAATAACGTTGTAGGCGTAGACATTTCACTTATTTGCTCATTATCGTTGCTCTAAATTGGTGGAATTAGTTTTAATTGAATTAAATAAATAAATGCAAGAGCCTATAGAATTTCTTTCTTTTTTCTAATTTGCCATTTGCTTCTCTTCTATCTTTTCTTTTCCATTACTTTAAATTCTCCGATTATCTGTCAAATTTGATATGAAATGCTGAATATTGTGGCAGATGGCGGTAGTGATAATAATTGGGAGCACTGCATTGTCGATATGGGAGATGGCGCTAGTGTGAATAAAGGGCAGAACCAGAGTTGTATTGGCATATGGTACAATGGTAAAGAGTAGCAGTTTTTAAGTATTAAAAAGTTTTAAAAATTTCTGAATTATTTCTCAAGAAAAGAAACAAAAAAAGAGATATATTTGATATATTTTAATATTTTTAGGTCAAATACAAGTCCAAAAAACGCCCGGTTTTTTGCTCCTATAATTTTTCAGTTTTTCTGCAAATTACTCGGCCATTCGAAACGATTCCAAACCCACGATTTTTGGTCGAACATGGATGAGAAAGAAACCCAAAATTTACTCGGATATTAACTGTAGAAATTAATGGATTATGAATAAAATTTGAGAGTTAGGTGAAGACTTATTAATGGGCATTTTGAACCGGGGGAAATGATGACTTGTACTTATACTGACTTTTATACTGGCTTTATGCCATTCAACCCATTTTGAATATCTGAACGATTTATCAGATAGCTATTTTGAAAATTCGATTTATTTATAGTATATTATTATTTTAATAAATATCTCGATTAATATTTTCACTGCTCAAAGGAAAATCTTACTTTTAATCGAGGAATGAAACCAAATCAGTATAAAATTTCGGCTTCGGTGTTGTCAAGTGTTTTGTTCTTCAACATTCATTGGGGTTTCGGTTTCTGTTTTGCTCCGGTTACGGTTACGGTTATGAGGGGAAAGAGTTAGTTGATCTCTGAGATTTATTACGTAACTTGTAGTTTTCTATGGTTTGCAAACATCTTTCACAACATTGAAATTAAGAAGCCACGTCTGAATTAGTAGATATTCATAATTACTGGCCATATTGCACCATATTTGCCTAACTCTTACTGCAGAAATTTAATACTTATATGTATGTATGGTATATATAGAGTACGACCGATTAAGATTTTTCTTGGTATTCAAATCGTGGCACAGGCAAAATCAAAAATGAGAAAAAACAATTTATCTACGCCACCTCTTGGCAAATGGCAATGGCAAACCTACAAAAGTAAAAATTGCCTAAGAAAAGCTTTTCAATTCTGCTTTCTGTACGGATTCGGCATAAAAATGTAGGCCGCTTCTACTCATGTTTTAATGTAACACGCACAACATGAGTGGATGCAAAAAGGATAGGCTGTTGGGCCATTAAGAGAAGAATAATGGTTTGTGGTCGCTGTGGCGTAGTGGTAATGAGTTGGACTGCTACGCAGAGTGTCCGGGGTTCAAATCTAGGCACAGGCAAAATCAAAAAAAGAATGTAGAAAAAATAATTGTTATACACGGCACGGCACCTCCTCTTGGCAGGCAATGGCAAACCTACAAGAATAAAAATTGCTATGAAAAGCTATTCACTTCGCCGTTTGGATTCGGCATTAAACTGTAGATCCCTTCCATTCATGTACAAATATAACAAGCACAATGAGTGGATGTGAAAAGCTCGGCCTAGGCCCTCCATGGGCTGTTGTGCCATTAAAAGTAAGTAAGTAAAGTAACGGTTTCGGTTTGGAAAAATGACGCGATTTTAAACGGTTACGGTTTCATTCCTTTTAATTTATTAAGCGATGCGTGGAAGAGGTCAAGTCTTAAGGTTTCATTGATTTGCTTCATATCGCGTAGCAATTTGGATAAATAGTACGTCGAAATCTTTATTAGAGTTATACCACCCACTTCCTTTGTACGGAAGGTAGGCTATTTTCCCTAAAATCGCAAATTTCACTGATACTTTTCAATATCAAAGCCAAATTCCAAGTGTCTAGCTCTATTTTTACTACTTTTTGAGAATTTTTTTTTTTTGCTCCTACTGTGCCTTATAGTTTTACAGATTGAAAGAATATTCTATTGATTACTAGCCAACTTTTGTTTAAAGGCAATTAACACTCAGGGGTTCCTCATGGATGAAATTGTTGTTGTTGTTAATTTTATTTCTAAATTATGTAAATGGGAGGAGAGAATTAAGACAGAGAATATTGCTCAATGCAATAAATATGTAGGGAAGCAGATTTATAATTTGGTTTGTGGCTCTAATGATTGGAAATGCTCATTCGGAGTTTAGATCTCGCGAGAAGACAGTTTCATCTGATTAAAAGACCTTGCAATATGACATATTTTCTTTCTGTATACGTAACGATCTAGTACTCGCAAAAAAAACTTGGCTCTCTAAAAGTGGAATATCTGATGTTTTGTTTTAAATTATGTTTGTATTCTTCTTTCTCTTTTAATTGCCAGCCCATGCATGTTTACAATCCGGTTGTATGAACTTTAAAAATTATATTCCAGTCAGTGTGTTGTGGTCACTGTAGATGACAATTAAATGTTCGAAAAGGAAATAAAATAATTTGTTTACTAATAACAAAAACAAACAATATATGTAGATATTTGCATTGCTTATAAAAAATCACTGTAATTAAAATGCACATGGTAGCAACATCTACTGCCTTACTTACCCGTACTTACATACGAGTACATACGAGAGTAGATCAATAAGTACCCGTGTGTGCAGACAGGTGCCGCTGCTGAGGGAAGTTGGCATTACCGTCGTGGACTGCCATCTGTCACACGACACCACAATAAATTTCAAACTGATTCATAGGTTAGTTTTTAATTGGCACCCATTAGTATCACACGTGTTTCGTGTTTCGCGATAAAATGGAAAAAGAATAAAAAGAATAATTCGCTTATTTCGTAATTCGCCTTTTATTTTTGGTTGGAAAAACATGCGAAGAAATAAAAGCGAAGTTGAATGCTGTCTATGGGGATCCTTCACCATCTATGACAACCGTAAGATATGTGTTCAACGAATTTAAACGTGGTCGTACATCTGTTTTTGATGAGGAGCGCCCAGTTCGCCCAGGTCGCCCGGCAGACGTGGTTATCGAGCAGATCGTTGAAAAGGTCCTCGACATGATTCTCGCTGATCGCCGAACGAAAGTACGCGAAGTAGCAGAGGCCGTAGGAGTGTCGTACGGAACGGTAATTAATATTTTACATGATAGGTTAAGCATGAGAAAGGTGTCGGCCCAATGGTTGCTGCGATTACTTACGGTGGACAACAAGTGGATACGGAATTATTGCGGCCAAATTGCATGAATTGAACTACGAATTGCTGCCGCACCCACCGTACTCGCCCGACTTGGCTACCTGCGACTTCTTTCTGTTCCCCAACATGAAAACGTGGCTCGGGGGAAAAAAATTCAGCTCAAACGAGGAGGTTATCGTCGAGACAGAAGCGTATTTTGCAGAGTTTGACAAATCGTATTTGTTGGAGGGGTTAAAGAAATGGCAGAAACGTTGGAAAAAGTGTATTGTACTAAAAGGAGAGTGCGTTGAAATATTGAAAAAAAATTGTCAAAAACTTGCCTCTTCATTCCTAACACGGGTACTTGTTGATCTACCCTCGTATGTACCCGTATATTTATAGTATGTACAATGTTCATATAACAAACTGTAGTGTGAGAACGACATAATTCACACTGCTTTAAGAAAAAAAAAAACCATTGCAATCCTGATCTACGAAGGACTATTGTTGAGCTGTGGAAGACTAATTCAGAATATAGTCAAATTGGTGCACGCCTAAATTGATCCAAAACCATGGTACATAATGCTGTGAATCTTTACAAAAAGTTTCAACACTAACAAAATGTTTCAAAATCTGGTGCTCCTCGTCAAACTTTGCCTCCATTGGACAGAGTAATTAAAAGAATTTCTCATTTGTATCCCAGGAAGAGTTCAACGGACAAAAATCGCGAAATTCGGGAGGCACATAATCTAGCACTGTCATCCAGACCCGTTCGGCGGTGATTAGCTGAAGAGGTTAAACAAAGACACAAAGACAACGTGGGCAAGCGCCCAATTGCGTTACATATTGTGGTGCGATGAAACTAAGATAAACCGAATGGGTCAAGATGAATAAAGATGTATTCGTCGTCCAGTAGGTGCTGCCTTTGATCTGAAATATACTATACCAGTAAGAAAGTATGGTGTGTGGTGTAGTGGTAGTGCGTTGGACTGCTACACATAGTGTCCGGGGTTCGAATCTCGGCACAGACAAAATCAAAAAGTAGAAAAAATAATTTTTCTACACAGCACCACCTCTTGGCAGGCAATAGTAAACCTACAAGAGTAAAAATTGCTATGAATAGCTTTTCATTTTGCCGTTCGGATTCGGCGTTAAACTGTAGGTCCCTTCCATTCATGTACAAATATAACACGCACAACATGAATGGATGCGAAAAGCTCGGCCTAGGCCCTCTATGGGTCGTTGTGCCATTAAAAGTAAAGTAAGTAAGAAAGTAAAGATGAAGGTTCGAATGGGGTTGGTCCAAATTGACGAATAGAAGGTATTTAAAAAAAAAAAAAAATACATTGAAATATTGAACAATGTGGTGCTGCCATGGGCAGAAGAAAATTTACCGGTAATTTGGAAATTCCAGCAGGATATCGAACCCCAGCATACCGTGCACCTCCCAAAGAGGTACTTTCTAGATAATTACAGCACCGTTTTAGGTTGGCTACCGTCAAGTCTGGATCTTAAACCAATAGAACATCTATGGGCGAAGTTGAAGAAGTACGGCCCAATGATGCCGCCTGCCCATAAACCGTAACAAAGTGCATTTTTGGGATGCATTGGTAGTGAAACTAGTGGGAAATTCGGTCACAATGAGCTGAATATCCTGCTCTATGGGTCGATTATGGCGACTATAAAATGGGCATAGCTTGCGAAATATGCACATTTTTCACAGAGCACGAATTTTGATAATAAATTTCAATAATTTGCAAATGTTATTCAGGCGCAAGTCTATTTATGATGAAATGGCAAACCAAACTGCGCATTTTTTACTTTGACACATGTCAAGAATCACGCGTGAACTGTCACAAATATAAACGTCAAAAACCAAGTAGCAAAAAATTCAACCTATATAACCAAACATTTGAATGATTTTTTTGTTTAAAAAAAAAAAAAATTTTTTCGAATATATTTCATTGTTTCCAAACACTTCTTCATCGTTCTCACACTAATGTCCATAGCTGTATGTATGTATTTATGTTTGTATTCGAATTTGAACAAATGAACATTCAAATATAAAAATTATAGCAAAAGGTTGTAAATAGCAGAATGATGTCACTTGTCACATTAATTTAAAAAAAACTCACTCAAGCGTTTCGATACGGAATTAGATAATATAAATCGTTGCTGATGATGTAGTCAGCGATTCGATATTAACTACAATTATCATGTTGTGTCTTGCATGTGAAGAGCTACCATACTATATAAAGAAATTCTAAGGCTGACATTTGTTTTGTATACATTAGTCGCTAATCGCTGACATTCACTGACTGACTTTGCTCTAACACTCTGTTCCATAATACATATTTCAAAATGTCACTCAAATATTTGAGTTACGTACTCAATTTGTCTGCTCTATGCTAGTGGGCTTTAATTTTTTTGCATTCAATTTGGTGGAGGCTCTTAAGAATAAAATCGCAAATAAAATAAAACGTTAAAAGAATGGCTAAAAGATTGACACACTCATTTAAAAAGTGAACATATTCCCCCGAAGCCCGTAGAATATTTGGCGAAGCCGCGACGCGCCATGGATCACAGGTTGAAAACCAGTGCTCTCTAAACCTTCAAAGCTGCTGAAATCATATCAGCTCAAAATAACTCACTCAATTTTCGATTCAGTCTAAACAATTTGAGAATTGTCTGACAGTCGATTATTATTGGCAGTGTGACCTCGATTTATTGAACTTTTTATAGATACAAGTACATATCTGAATTTCAAAGGGACGAAATTTTAGGATCATGATCAAGCAAAAAGAAAAATACAAATGGGTTTAACTTCAGGTTCAAAAAATGTTCAAGCCAAGCATTAAAGTTTTTTCAAACTTTAAACCACAAAAATCCTGCTATTGAGGTATGTAGAATAGAGTTTTGATGTTTGTATGTTTTGGGTATTTTGTAGTAATTTGAGGCAATGATGATAACTATACGAAAATTACTGTGTTCTCTCGGGAAATTTAGCAACCCTCACGGACACACGGACAACCGCGTGAAAATAGACGAAATCCCCGGAAATTTCAGTACTTTCTTGTTTCATACATACATATGCATATGTATGTATATAAAGTAAGATCAATTACTCGAAAGACACATATTGCACCGTGACTACAAAAAGGACACAATTCAAAATTGAAATATTTCCAGGAAACGATAAAAACGATATATTAAATAAGCAAATTATTTTTGTTAAAATAAATTCTAACATGAAGAACTGTTTTTTTTAACGTTTCCTAAAATTTTTTAATTTGACCTTTGACCCCTTTTATAGTTAAGGTGCGAGCGATATGTTTCATCGTCGCGGAAAAAGTGGTGTTGTACTGTGTTACTATTAACCACCTCGATAAAATCAAAATAAATAAGAGAATGTATTAACCGAAAAAGGACCTACTTTTGGAATATTATTTATGGCTTACATGGATATTTTCGACAGCTACACAGATTTTTGCTCTCATTGGGTTATCATGATTGATTTGAGGACATTTCATTCATATAGTATATGCTTTGGGGTTTTTCGTATAGAATTATTTTGAAAAACATTTACAACATCGGGCGTAATTAAAGCTGATGCTGGTTCAGAAAAAGCTGCGTTCGGGTTTGAGTCGAAAGAATGGTATTATTATACATCTAAGGCAGCGATTTACTACCATACTCCACTACTTGATATAGCTTGAGTAAATTCATGCCGACATATACACTAATGCTTAAGTTAAAATCGTCTTTTCAGTTAAGATCACTTGTTTTTTGAATTGCTATCAGCATTTTAATGTATCCTTTCTGATTACGATATGACCCTTGATAATTTCAAAGTGTTATATCTAGCCCATATTTTTAATCGAATTTTTTCAAGTTTATATTTAATTTATGAGGCACGTCAAATGATCAGCAAAAATTTGAACCCTGATTTAAACTAAGATGATCACTTTTTGTTAGTATTGACATGACTTGATTTTTATTAGAAAAAAAGAATAAAAAAACTGTTTACATGCAAATATACACTATGTATATTTGTTTATTTTTTTTAACAACCTTTGATTATATTCATAAATCACATATAGCTGCCATAATTTGCAAAAGTTCTCACACGCATTTTAAAAGTTTTTCCAGAGAAAAAAAACATTTTGGAACTTTAGTAAATTCAGTATTGTTTTAATTATTATATTTTAATTTAAAGTTAAAAAAAGCCATAAGTTTTTGATGTACTATGGCTCCAAAATTCTAAAGTGAGATACAGATGGATACGCAATGAATCCAACAACAAAACGATTTTGAAACATTTTAAATTAGGGCTTTTGTAAATTACGGCAGTGATACAAGATTACGCGATCAGAGTTGGAAAATTGTTCATTCTACGCATCATCGTCTACGTCATTACCATCTCAAACGCTCATTGGTTGAAGTATTTTTCGCAATCAGCTGATTCAAAAAATTCTTAAGCATACAGTAAATAAAACGTGGTGAATAAACGTGGTTGCTGTGGTGTAGTGGTAGTGTGTTGGACTGCTACGCAGAGTGTCCGGGGTTCGAATCTCGGCACAGGCAAAATCAAAAAAAAAAAAAAGTAGAAAAAATAATTTTTCTACACCACATCTTGGCAGGCAATGGCAAACCTACAAAGAGTAAAAATTGCTATGAAAAGCTTTTCACTTCGCCGTTCGGATTCGGCATTAAACTGTAGGTCCCTTCCATTCATGTACAAATATAACACGCACAACATGAGTGGATGCGAAAAGCTCGGCCTAGGCCCTCCATGGGTTGTTGTGCCATTAAAAGTAAGTAAGTAAGCAAGTAAATAAAACGAACGTTGTGTTTGAAAGTTTAAATTTAAACTCCATTCTTTGTTTTTCTCATTATTGTTTTTACAATTAAAAACGGCGCAACGCATTTAGACTTATTTTTTAGAACATTACACACAAGAAAAAGTTCTCACTATAAATTTATTTTACTGTATAATTTTTTTTTATTTTTGGCTCCCCGCAGAAAGGAAAGCAAATACGATTTGGGAGTAAAAGTTTTAGTGTCGTCCTGTGGAAAAAACCCAGCCGGATTTCATTTATAGACAAAGGAAACTAAGTTGAATCGATACGCAGCTTTATCTAACTATAACTTTGAAAATAATAATTTTGGCGATTGGAGTTCCAGAAAGTTTTTGCGTAGAAATTAAAAACCAAGAGTTTTTTCATACACACTCTTAATCACTGAGTGATAGATCATTGCGTGTTTTAAGCGATAAAAGGTAGAAATTGTCGTAAATTTTCATGGCAACATTATTTCAAATGGCTTCAAGTTATTTTTAAAAAATTGTTTACCATTCAACATAAAATAAGAGAGGCAAGACGGAGAAAAACCCATGTTTGTAAAAATTTTCCTTTACTTTAGGTTTCATTGATATCACCGTTGAAAACCAAATAAAAATTCTAAAAGTGGATTCTGGTAGAACTATGGCGAAAAAATTAAACGTCTATTGGCGTTTTAAAAGCTTAAATATTCTTTTTTACGCATGTTTGCCTAAAGTTTGCCCATTTCTTAATAAGCAAACTTGTTAATTTTGTAGCTGAGATTTGTTGTGTGTTCAGAGCAATTTATGGTAGAATTTTCCGTAGAAGATTTGCCTCGAATGCATAGAATAACCCATTTATCACTCCCTCTATTAAGAGTAATTTGTCGCCCTTTTCGGAAGAAATCTTCTTTTTGGCTCATTACAAGGGTTAGCTAGCTCGTTAAAAAGTTCTGGAAAAATATGTTTATAATAAAATTTTACTATAGGTCACGCAGCAACAAGAATCTGTAAACGTAGCTTTTATATAAATAAATACAAATTTCAAAAATCTCTTACACGCAGTATTATTTTTCTTTGCAGCTTTTAGAAAATGTGCGGCAGCAAAAAAAAAGAAGAAGAACGTCTGTCTGCACATTTGGGGTCTCTAGTACAGCTCATCATTTACGTCATATTTTTCGGCGTACATGCGCAATGAGTATTGGGAATGAGTGTTGTTTATGTGATTTATGCAATAAAGTATGTATTCTTGTTTTACTTATCGTGCTACCACTGTACTAGCACTAGTGTGGGTGCATACTATATCTACAATACCAAAATCCACATTATAGCGTAACAATTTACGCAGCTAGCAGTTTTTGGTCGCACCTTGTTTATAATTTTCTTGCGTTTTAGTTGGATTTTTTGTGTGTTTTGCGTTAGTTCAGTTTTTATTTTGTTGCGTTGTATTTTTACTCGTTCGGCGGTTTGTTTGTACCAATCCAAGCTAATGATTTATTATTTATTAACAGTAATAGAATTTTTATCGGTTATTATTTGTGAAATAACTCAGTTGACAACATCGTACGTAGAGTGAGTTGTAGCAGTTAGTAATGTTTTGAGTGTTGGAGCAAAGAGATATAAGTATTTATACTCGTAAGTATAAAGATGTTTCTTTACTTACTTTTAATGGCACAACAACCCATGGACGGCCTAGGCCGAGCTTTTCGCAAGATGTTTCACTCTATACATTTATTTGCCCGAATATTTTTCATATCTCGCCAATTTCGACTCCCTTCTCCCGCATAAAGTCGCAGCAGTAGCATTGCTCATTTGGTTTCTCGCTCTCTTGCTCACATGTTCTCTTCGGTGGAAGAGTAAGTAAATCCATCCAACATTTATACCGGCCGCGCAAATGTATATGGGTGAGACATCTTTATATGTTTGTATGTATGTATTGTATGTATTATTAAAATCTTCGGTTGTAGTGATATACTCGTAGGATGATGTATGAATTGTGGATTAGTGGTGAATGTGTAATTATTCGATAGCAATCAATTTGAAAATTTCTTTCTTATTTCAAATTTAATTTGACTACGATAATAATTTCGACTACGACTTGATTCGTTTCTACTAAAAGTAGAACGCATTTCTGTGACGTATACCAATTTAATTTAGTAAAAAAGTGGTTTCAATTGTAATTCTCCATGTATAATATAGGTTTCGAAATATCTACATACATAAGTATGTACATATATGAAAAGAATATCAAAACAATTTTTACTATTTAGCCGGTGAAAAGTGGAAATGACTTCAAAATAAGAAAGTGTCATATAAAATCAAAGAAGTCTTCCAGTAAAATAAGAAATATATCAACTCAAAATCGTAACTATGAATTAGAAGAATAATTTTCAAATCAAAAAAGATTTTAAAATCAGAAAATGTTTATTGAAATTGATAGAGCTTTTCGCATCGACGCTCATGTTGTGCGTGTTATATATGTACATGAATTGAAGGGATCTATGTACGGCTTTATGCCGAATCCGAACGGCAAAGTGAAATGCTTTTCTCAAGCAATTGTCACTCTTGTAGTTTTGCCTTTGTGTCTGCCAAGAGGTGGTGCAGATTTTTCTTTTCTTTTTAATTGTTCCTGTACCGAGACTTGAAACCTGGACACTCGCACTAACAACAACGCCATTTAATTTAAAACAGGAAAATAAAATACAAATCAGAAAAGATCAATTTAAAATAGAAATTGTAAATCAGACAAGTAAGAAGAAAAGTAAAATCACGAAAGGCATTTACAAATATAAAATATCTTTTCAAAATCGAAGATAACAGATCGGTATTGGATAGGTATTGCAAGAATGATGGCTTTTTAAAAAGCTTGAATCATAAATAGAAAACTAATTTCACAAAATGGTTTTTGTTTTGTTTTGAAATATTCGCAATTAAAGTTTAACATTTCTTTTAAAATTCCTTTAATAATTACTCGTTGGTTTTAAAAGAAAATAAATATCAGAAATGAATTCTTCATATCAAAAACCATTAAGTTATCAATTATTTTTTGCCTATTTAACGAAAATTCCAGAAATTAATTTTCTATTTATGATTCAAGCTTTCCAAAAAGCCATGATTACTTCATCCAATACCGAGAGAAAAAGCTAAAATTTGTCGCACTGTGTAATGTACCTAATGCATATAAGTATCTGGAAATTTTTATTTAAAAATTAATATTGAGTTTTATTATCTGATTTAGATCTTAAAATAAAAACAAATACCATAATTATACTTAAATAATAAGAAGATATCAATTCAAAATAAACGACTATTAATCGAAAATATTTTTTAAAGTTGGGAATATATGCAATTGCCACCTTTTAAATGAGATGATTCGTTGTCAAAACAATTAGGCAATAATGACTTAATGGCATTAAGGTTACGTAATATCTGTAATATGTATCTGTCAGTGGTGTTGATAGGATTTTGGAATGGGAGAATAGCTCACAAATGTCCGCCTCTTCAACTTCGATCAATTTGAGAAAATTTTGCTTAAGGCGGCTATATGTCTGCTTTATCCCCTCTCCCCTACCGATGCCACTGCTATCTATGTATATAAGTATCCGGAAATTTTTATTTTAAAATTAATATTGAGTTTTATTATCTGAAGAAGGATTTAGATCTTATTCTTTGTCGGTGTAGTGACATTTAATATTTCGAACTTAATATAAAAATTAAATTAATTAACACAAAGTAACTATCATTTTATTGTTGAAAGATTATTTAAATTTATTTGTATCTAGTATCAATAAAAACACATAAGGTATTCTTATTTAAATTGGACTTTTGAAATTTATTTAGACAACATAATCAAGTGGTCGGCGTTATCGACCAAAGCAAATTGTGCCCTTTTTTCTGCATTTTCCATCACTTTTTTGAGCATCTCGGGCGGTACAGCGATGATTTCGGCACAAATTTTTGCCTTGAGCTCGTCAATTATCCGAGGCTTGTTGGCTTAAACTTTGCTGTTCAAATAACCCCACAAAAAGAAGTCCGGAGGGGTCAAATCTGGAAATCTGGGTGGCCAGTCAATTTCGCCATTAGTTGACACCAACAATTTAAGCGATTCTCTCTTACCGCTCATTGGAACGTCTTGGGCGTTGATGAACGGCTTGTCGACGATCTCCCACTGTCCTGTGCGCTCAACAAAATTCGACACCAAACGACGAATAGTGTTGTCAGACGGTGTGTGTTGGACACGACATACACGTAGAGTTAACAGAACTGAACGACTATTTTTAATGTACAGCGTCACTATTTCGGCTCGCTGTTTCGATGTGAAGTGATTCATGGTTTAAATTGTAATGAGTTGACGTTTCAAAAACATGTTTACTCAAGTCAATCGGTTGATAAATGTTAAAATTATTCAATGTTTACATACCGACTTAATGACGCACCCTGTATTGTTTTATTAAAAAAATGGAGAAATAGTGAAATTAAAATAAAATTCTATTAGTTTTTTTACTCTGGGGTCTTCGGTCTCCTTTCAGCTTGAGAAATGCATCGAGGCTTTTAACTAAATCAACTCTAGAGTATAAACCCTGATTCTCTGTGTGAATCATAGACATATTACTCTTAGAATACATGCTCATGAATAAGACCAGGAGCCTCCGGAACTTACAATCATGTTGTTGTAACTCCAATACTTGGAATTTCAGGAATGATGCTGTCTTAGTTATGGTTTTAACATTTTTTCTGTTCCTTACCTATTTTATCTAAGTCTGAAGACCCAATATTAAAATTTAAAAATAATTAAAATTGTTCCATCACAACAGGTTGTCGAGAAAGTTGAATAAGTAAATACAATGTTTTTTTTGGCATATTAAGCTGAAATTAATTCAAGTAACTATAAACTTTTTATTTCTTTTATAATTTATTATTAAGTATTTTAATATTCCTTCAATTTGTAGATCACAGATTAAGTGATTAGATACAACAGTCAAAATAAAGTTTATCGTGTCCATTTTCTGGTCGCTGTGGCGTAGTTCAGAGTACGGACACGCAGAGTGTTCGAGGTTCAAATCTCAGCACAGGCAAAATATAAAATTTGAGAAAAAACGATTTTTAAAAATTGCATATGAGAAGCATTTCACTTCGCCTTTCGGATTCGGCATAAAACCTCTAACTCCTGTCAATCCATGTACCATCCATTAGCGGAGGTGAAAATCCCCATGAAAAGAAGAAAGAAAGGTATCCACTTTCCCCATTCCACTTTAATGAGAACAAACAATTTTCTTAGAATTTTCCTAAGTTATAGGCGGCATAAGTTAAATATTCCCAGTTGTATTGTTTAGACAATTTCTTGGTGGCTTTTGAGATTAAGTGGTTTTCTTAGTTTATTTTTATTTTTTGTTCCATTTTACTCATACATATTAAATCGTGTCTAAGTAAATATGTTTCCAAAACTGCAATTTAATTGGAGTGAAGTTTATTGTTCGAGTTAATCGTTGGGCCATTAAAGAGTGGAATGAATATTCTTATAAGAACATACAGATATAAATACTTAGTATGAGTAAGTACTTATGTGGGCTGTTTTATTGTTGTCGTTGTTGTTATTGTTAACCTAACAATACTCAATACATACCCTACATGCGTATCCGAAAACTGCGAAGAGGTGAGTATTTAATCTCCAAACAATTTCATTAAAGGAAAAATATAAAACGTTAACACAATTATTATTATACTGGGTGTTGCACTTTACTGCCACTGGCATATAATGATGTAGGTAGTCTAACTTCACCCTTCATTATTTTGTTTGACGTTTGCGTTACACACCCTTGCTATGCGTGTACACATTATGTACTACTGTGGGCAAAAAGTAGTAAGACTTTATTCATAATTTCAAATTTTTTTATTCATTCTTCCAAATCTATTTCGTCCCCTTCAAAGTAATCCCCCCGGCCCTAATACACTTATGCCAACGTTTTTTCCAATTCTCGAAACAGTTGTTAAAGTCAATTTCCGGAATAGCCTTAGCGATTCATGTTTAATGTCTTCAATTGACTCAAAACGGTCAAACGGTCCACGAAGCGGTTTTCTGAGTTTAGAAAATAGCCAAAAGTCACACGGTGCTAAGTCAGGCGAATAGGGTGGTAGGGTGGTTGCGGAACGATATCAGTCGAATTTTTGGCAAAATGGTCTCGTAAAACCAATGCAGTGATTTTGGAACCAATCGTGCATTCACTCTTCTTAGGCCCAAATGATGTTTTAAAATTTTTTTTTTTTTTTCACTGATCTTTCCGATATTCCAACGATACCAGTAAGGTCTCTGTAAGGGACTGTTAATCGTCGATTCTCGAGCACCAATTCCTTGATTTTATTGACGTGTTGATCATCAGTTGATGTTGATGACCGTCCTGGACGTGGTTCGTCGTCAACGCGTTCTCGACCATCTTTGAACAATTTGTACCAATCAAAAACACTTGCTCGCGACATACAATTATCACCGAAGGCCTTTTGCAACATTCTGAACGTTTCGGCACCAGAAATTTGATTCCGCACACAAAATTTAATGGAACTCCTTTGTTGAATAATTTCACTCATTGTGAAAATCGCCGAATGCACTTTTTGTACTTCAGAAAGGCAAGCGTATACTAAACACTAATGATTATTTTGATGTGACATTTGGCACAGATGTCACCGACAGTCATACCAACTTTAAAAAATAATATTTTGATGAATGGGTTTCCGCGCGAAATTTAAATTAAAAAGTCTTACTACTTTTTGCCCACAGTAGTACCTCAGAACTGTATAGTGTGGCGAGCATTGTTGTCGTCCGTCACCATCCGGGCTAAAGGGACTAAGTGACTATTCTGTAATTTCTTGCTTCTAAACTAGAGTCCTGCAGTATATACGATTACGGTTTCAGTGCTTTGGCTATCCGGTCTGAAAGAAACATTTTCAGTTCCGACAAAATATGGCCAAAGCCGTAGATTATTTTTTGCACTACAGTTTATGATAAATCTTATTATTTTTTTTTCCATTTTATTTGGAATTCAATTTTGAATAATGTTGAAAGCAATCATGAAAACAAATTCGCACACAATGGATTGCAACAGCGGCGGCCAGCCAGTATTGGCCAGAAATCACCATCACCTATTAATAAACAATGAAAATAAACTACTTACTCGCTCGAAGTCTCTACCTAGACTTTGTAGCGGGCAATGTGACGCTTTCCAATACATTCGCCAATGTAAACCCAGAAGACAACCTACGCAGAAATGAGGGTAGTGAGCCAAGCTTCGCGTACGGTAAGGTTCTTGTAGGCACCTGTGCTGGATCCACTTATGAGTGATGGCGGGATTATCGCCGGGGGTGGGGGTGTTAGATCAGTTTTGACGTACTTCGAGTCAACATCTAGTTGGAGTTTGGCTTTAGCTGTTAGCTTATTTACTAATCCAGAGGCTCAGTATCTGAAGCTGGCCAATTTTATATTTTTTTTTGAGTGCCAAATATAACACCGTACCCGATATGATGCTTGACTTCAATGCATGTAAAAGCATAAGTTTTATTAAAATAAAGAAATAATGGTAAAGAGGAAAGGCTGATCTTCGGCTTCGGTCAACAAATCATATGCGGTCGAACACTTGTATGAAATCGTCCTTATTTATAGGATATACGAATTTAACAATCAGACAAAATGCCCTAGGAGGAACATATTGCGTCCATTTAAGTTGTGCGAGTTAAATTTGTTCGAGTTAAACGAGTTCTTTTCTTACATTAAAATTTTTGTATAATTTCATTTACATAACAGAAGCGATAATCCATAGATAATACCGTTATTGTTTAGTTTGCTTTACACTCAAGGAAAACTGGTGATTCAGTTGCTTTTATTTGGATTAAAAAATAGAACAGTTTGCTGGGTTTAAAATATCCCCAATTAATAGCTTTGATTAACCAAGTATAAGTTGTTGAGTCCAGTAGAATGAAATTCTGTTCTTTTCAAACCTTCTTAAATAATTTTCCATGCCAATTTTTCCATTTATTATCTTGGCCAATATATCTCTATAGAAATTGTTAAATGCTTTTCTCTTTCGCTATGGGTATTTGAGTATTGACCTATGTATGTATGTATTCTGCACTAGCGACATGAACATGAAGATGCCCTAGAGATGAGAGGACCTGTTTCAAATATAATTATACTTTGAACAATATCAATCTGTGTGATTTTGGATGGTGCAAAAACTTCAGAGCAGAATGTTCCACTCAGAGTGTAACTGAGTGGTTGCTGGAACTTGAGATATTCTAAATACATATGATGTGAATCAACAAAATTGTGTACTAAAGTTCGGTTCGGATGAATCGATCGTTCCAGACTCATGAAAAGGTTTATTATAAGAAAGAACTGTGGTTCGAACTTCCGTCGAAACAACAACTTGAGTACAAATAAAGTTTAGATAGTACATTTCCAATGCTTAAAGTATCAATAACAACACATTTCTGAACTTGAACTAGAGGCTCCACTGTGTGTTTAGGAAAAGCTTTTCAAGTAACTACTGCTGGCATTTCACATATTTTAAAGTAGTCTTATTTGGTACAACAGCCTTTTTTTTCTGATTGAATATCCTTGCAGGATGGAAATTTCGCTGGAGAATTTTTGATAATATTGCACTGAACTTGAGATAATTTAGCATCAAACAAAAACAGCTAATTCTTCTTCATTCTGGCATTTCTTTGCATTTCAAACCTTTTGCTATATTTGACGGCTCTTGAGGGTGTTGCAGTTGTTATTTCGTTTACCACATTCGATGCCTCGATTTACCCTGAAGCACTTAAACCTCTTTTTGAGTAGCAGAGTAGCAGTTAGCATAGGCAGGGATGCGATATCTCTTAATGGTTTGACTTCTTACGTTTGTATCATTCACTACTACTACTCAAAGATAATTTCTTTGCGACTCGTTTCGCAAAGGAAACGAAATAGATACATTTAACCATTATCGATTGTATTTTAAAAAGCGTTCTTCACTTCTATTAGATCTCTGCCTTCTAGAATTAAACTGGGTGACAATGATATTTGTTGCATTAACGAAAATATTTATTTTATTAGGCAACTGATTGGTACGCCTTTTAAATTCTACATACAAAATTTGATTTGCACATTTATTTTTTAATTTTTTCAGGATAAACAATTTATTTTGCAAAGTGACTGTAAATACAAAATCCTTGATACTTTTAAATAATGCACGTACGTGCAAGTTACTTTTTTCACCAATATAAAATGTTGCTGTTTGTTAACAAATTGCTTAATTTAGCTTAATTCACAACTGTGTCCACATACGAGTACATATTCAAAACCCGAATTATAAGACAATTTAGCAAAAAATTATAAAAAAACATTTAACTTATTTTTATTTAAACAAATATTAGTCAACAAAGTTTAAAAATACCTGAAGGTGAAGGTTCCGTCATAAAATTTAATTAAAATTAGGTTATTTCCTCCAAAAATCACCTTTGAATCCATTAGACAATTGACTTGTTGCACTGAGCGAAACCAAACCGCAATAAAAAATAAAATTGGAAAGTACGCAGACTGAAAGCTAAAACTCAAAACTAGTGATGCAGAATTTTAGCTATTTTTACGAAACTTCAATTGTCGTTTTTGAATTAATCGCATGAAATTGTGATTTGGCCACAATGTGCGCTGGTTCGGTTCAAAAATGAATTGTCTCAAAAATTCAGATAATTATTATATTATATTATAAAAATTGTTTGAGCACAAGCGCCTAAATTGTTGTCGTTTTTACTTGTCCATAAAACGAAAATCATGCCATAGTCGGCAATCGCACACAGGACTCTTGCGGCGACAGTCTAGTACCAGAGATCTTAATAATATAATGGCACGGCAGCCCATGGCAGCTCGGCCACGGTATAGGCCGAGCTTTATGCATCCACTTTTATTGTGCGTCCAGTTTTTCCATACTATGATTTTTTTAAACAATTTTTGCCATTTCTTTCCATTCATTGGCAAATTTTCTTGCTTGATATTTCGCAATCGAGAACGTACAAACAAGCAACAACAAGCAAAACAAAAAACTCGCTCTTTCGTTTATTTAATGTATTTTTAACTCTCTTAGTTTCCTAACTCTCTTGCATTTCAAATTTTATTCTCTCTTTCTGCATTAAATTAAATGTATAGAGCGAGACAACTTTATATAATATTAAAATCTTTGCTAGTATATAACTATAAAAAAAAGAGCTGCAAAAGTAATAATTACAATATTTTAAATTTTTTTATTTACTTTTTTACTTTTTTATTAGATTGAATCTAACTATTTCTTCGAAAACAAAACTTGTTTGCTTTTCATTGGGTCAAGTGCAAAAAAAAAAAAATTAAAAACCAGTTCGGTTCAAGTAATTCAAAGTGCAGTTGGTTTGGTTCGAAATTGGTTAAGTTTAAAACCGGTTTGCATCACTCTTTCTATTACCATTTTTATTATTAAAATATGGTATAAATTTTCTCTAGTTGGATTTGAATTCAGAATTATTTACATTTCTAAACTTTTGAACTTAATAAAAACATTTTTAAGAATATGAGCCCTCTAATTTCCATCTAATAAAATTTTTTTGGTGTTATGATCAATGAAAATAAACAATATAGGATAAGAAGATATTAAAATAATAAATAAAAGAGTGTAAAATAAAAATCAAATTTTGCTAAAATTCGTATTTTTGTAAAAAAAATACACATGTGAAAAGAAGTGTTTTTTCCTCCAAATTTGGAAATTTATTTTGAGCAGTGCTGCCGTTTTGAAAATTAGTTAATCACTAAAAAAGTTCCATTAAAGTAAAGAAAAAGACGGAAATGACTTGGTTTACTTTGTTTTTTTTTTTAGGAAATTCTAGTGGTAGTCCACAACTTTTTTCGATAATTTTATCAGAAATCTGAAAACATGCAGGGGCACTTTAATAATTGGGTATCTAGATGCAATAAGAGCGATTGCCCTTGTCTCTATAAATTCTATAGCCTCTCCTCTACCTCCCATCACAATATTATATACTACTGTGGGCAAAAAGTAGTAAGACTTTTTAATTTAAATTTCGCACGGAAATCCATTCATCAAAATATTATTTTTTTAAGGTTGGTATGACTGTCGGTGACATTTGTGCCAAATGTCACATCAAAATAGTATACGCTTGTCTTTCTGAAGCACAAAAAGTGCATTCGGCGATTTTCACAATGAGTGAAATTATTCAACAAAGAAGTTCCATTAAATTTTGTGTGCGGAATCAAATTTCTGGTGCCGTTACGTTCAGAATGTTGCAAAAGGCCTTCGGTGATAATTGTATGTCGCGAGCAAGTGTTTTTGATTGGTACAAATTGTTCAAAGATGGTCGAGAACGCGTTGACGACGAACCACGTCCAGGACGGCCATCAACATCAACTGATGATCAACACGTCAATAAAATCAAGGAATTGGTGCTCGAGAATCGAGAATCGACGATTAACAGTCAGAGACCTTACTGGCATCGTTGGAATATCGGAAGGATCAGTGAAAACCATTATAAACATCACTTGGGCCTAAGAAGAGTGAATGCACGTTTGGTTCCAAAATCACTAAATTTTATGGAAAAACAGCGTCGCGTTGACGTCTGTAAAACAATGCTTTCCGACTACCAGGATGTCATGAAACGTATTATAACTGGCGATGAGACTTGGATCTATGCTTACGACCCGGAAACAGACGATCAATCGGCCGAATATCATGCCAAAGGTGAGCCGAAACCGAAAAAACCCCGTCAAAGCAGGTCAAAAATCAAGGTCATGTTGACAGTTTTCTTCGATTATCGAGGTGTGGTGCACTCCGAATTCCTTCCGACCACGTCGTTTGCGTGAAGGGATTCGCAAAAAAAGGCCGGAATTATGGAAAGACAACTCATGCGCTGATATCGTTCCGCAACCACCATATTCGCCTGACTTAGCACCGTATGACTTTTGGCTATTTTCTAAACTCAAAAAACCGCTTCGTGGACCGTTTGACCGTTTTGAGTCAATTGAAGACATTAAACATGAATCGCTAAGCGCATTGAAGGCTATTCCGGAAATTGACTTTAACAACTGTTTCGAGAATTGGAAAAAACGTTGCCACAAGTGTATTGGGCCCGGTTGGGATTACTTTAAAGGGGACGAAATAGATTTTGAAGAATGAATACAAAAATTTGAAATTATGAACAAAGTCTTACTACTTTTTGCCCACAGTAGTATTGATATTAGCAACACTGACGTGGCAGTAGATCAAAAAGCCGAGCTCAACAAATCACCATGCATGCAATCGAAATCTGTAAAGGCTAATATTGACAAAAGCTAGTTTTGCAAAAGTTTCTTCCTTGCACTTAGCTACCCAGTCTGTATCAAAATGAGTTTAATAAAGTATATTCTTTTCATTGTAACAACAACAGGTTATTGTTTATTCTTATTATTGTTGTTTAAAAAAAAAAGCCTTAAAATTAAATAAATTTATTAGTTAATTTTTGAAGTTTTCTTCTTTAGAATCGTTTTTCATACATATTTACGCTGGAGGTAAAAGATGATCATCGTAACGATAATTGTCTCGAAAATGACGGGCAGCGCCATCTATCAAAAAGTAACGTAAGAAAAATTATATGTATGCACATATGCATCCCCATTTTTTTCATTTGATTGATAGACGGCGCTGCCCATCAGTTTCTCGCTAAATTTGACATTTCACACCAAAATTGTTAGGGCGTCCCATTGATGCACACAATTTTTTTCATATGTTTTAAATATTCAAAATTGCTTCTATGCTTTTTTTCTACTATCGAATATTAAAAACACACACCAACAAAAAGCCAGAAAAAAATAAATAAAATTTTGACAGAAGCCTAGCGACAAAGAACCTCAAATACCTAAAAATTATCGAATTTAAAAATGAAAGAATTTTTTGCGATTGGTTAGGGCTGGATTGAGAGTGAAGCGCAATGCAAATACTCCAATTGGAGTACTTTCGAAAGGACTGACGTGCTGACCTGTAAAGTTATAATTTTCAAAATCACCTTTCAAAAGAGTATGTCTGTTTCCGTCTGATAAAACTGAATACTCAATTTTAAATTAAGTAAATGCAATTCTAAAGGCAACATATGGTGAAATTTTAAACAGTGATTACTTTTGGAAAGAGTTTATAAATTATAAATGAATTGTTGGAGAATTTTTAAAACTAATTTAAAATTCATTAAAAAAAAAAATATTAATCGGTATTGAGACATCCAAATATCGAAAGAAACAAATATTGCTAGTGGATTGGTAATCATTTTGAGTCATAATTATTCGAAGAACCGATTTATTAAAAGAATAAGAAGTTTCAGTTGCATTTGATATGACCAGCACTGTACTCGTTCCACATGTGTGTGAGTAAATTTGTATAGAAAATGTATACCTATATATTGTAATTTTTTTCGGAATATTATTCATTAGGTCAATTGTCATTAATCTTATTAAAGTGAGTTTTTGTTTTTTTCATTGTTCTGAGGAGGGAGAGAGAGTCTTGTGAAGTTGGTAGCGACATGCGAATGAATTTTCGCAAATGTAGTAATAAATACATACTTTACTCATATATACATACATTCAAGTACATATGTACTTACTATGTACATATAAATACATAGTGCAAAGTACAATAAACCAAAACGTGGTTAGCATTAAAATAATTTACTAAAATTCTCATAGTTATAATAAAATAATACATCATTAAGTTTTCCATACAATACAATCGTTTTGCACTTTCATAATTATATATTTACAATCTTATGTACATAAATAGTACATATATACATACCTACTTACTACAATGTAAGTGTAATAATTGTGATTAATGAATTTTCACATGTACATAAGTACGAGTATTGGGTATACATGTATGTATGTACAGGGCGGGCCATCTTTTATCTGAATATAGAATAACTTACAACAAAACCGATTTCCATTTATGTATGCGGTATTTTTATTTAATTTTATCCTTTACAATTTATTTGGATTAGTTTATGAATACAATATCAATCAAGTGGCCGCCGTTATTGACCAAAGCAAAACTTGATCACTTCTTCGAGCATCTCAGGTGGTATATCGATGATTTCGGCACGAATGTTTGCCTTTAACTCATCAATGGTCTGAGGTTTGCTGGCTTACACTTTGCATTTCAAATAACCCCACAAAAAGAAGTCTGGAGGGGTCAGATCTGCAGATCTGGGTGTCCAGTCTATGCCATTTTTTGACATCAAACGTTCAGGGAATTTTCGTTGCTGAAACTGCGTTGATTGATTTGCAGTGTGGCATGACGCACCGTCTTGCTGAAATCAGTTATCGTTCAGTCCAGACTTTTTCACTTTTGACTGTTCCCATTGACTGTTTCGCCTTCTACGAAGAAAAATGGCCCAATGTTGGTTTTGGGGCAAACTCTGGCCCAAGCAGTCACTTTTTGCTCATGCAATGGTGTTTCATAGATATCATGTCGATTCTCAGTTTCTCATTGCGGCAATTTAGCTTGTTAATGGTGCCAGAGAGTGCGAAATGGGCCTCGTCGGTCATCAAAATTTCCTTCTAAAACTCAAGTTCAGTGTCCACCATTCGAGTCTGCCGGCAATATTCTTTGAGTCAATTGCACTTTATACGAAAACAAATGCTGATCATCCTTCAAAGCGCCGCAATGTGGTTCCACTGACGTTAAAATGTTGAGCGTGGTGACGCTATTACACATGTGCGTTCTCGGCAACACTCTCTCTGACCGCTTCAACCAGTTCATTGGAAAGTCTTGGGCGTTGATGAACGGCTTGTCGACAATCTCCCATTGCCGCATGTTCAACGAAATTCAACATTAAACGACGAATGTGTTGTCAGACGTTGCTTGTTAGACACGATATTTTCAACGATATGCACGTTGAGTTAACACAACTGAACGACTACTTCAATGGCTATTTTGAAGTTTCGATGTGAAGGGATTCATGGTTAAAATTGTACTGAATTTACGTTTCAACAATACTACTTTGGGCAAAAGTTAGTAAGACTTTGTTCATAATTTCAAATTTTTTTATTCATTCTTCCAAATCTATTTCGTCCCCTTCAAAGTAATCCCCCCCGGCCCTAATACACTTGTGCCAACGTTTTTTCCAATTCTCGAAACAGTTGTTAAAGTCAATTTCCGGAATAGCCTTCAATGCGCTTAGCGATTCATGTTTAATGTCTTCAATTGACTCAAAACGGTCAAACGGTCCACGAAGCGGTTTTTTGAGTTTAGAAAATAGCCAAAAGGCACACGGTGCTAAGTCAGGCGAATAGGGTGGTAGGGTGGTTGCGGAACGATATCAGTCGAATTTTTTGCAAAATGGTCTCGTAAAACCAATGTAGTGATCTTGGAACCAATCGTGCATTCACTCTTCTTAGGCCCAAATGATGTTTTAAAATGGTTTTCACTGATCCTTCCGATATTCCAACGATGCCAGTAAGGTTTCTGACTGTTAATCGTCGATTCTCGAGCACCAATTCCTTGATTTTATTGACGTGTTGATCATCAGTTGATGTTGATGGCCGTCCTGGACGTGGTTCGTCGTCAACGCGTTCTCGACCATCTTTGAACAATTTGTACCAACCAAAAACACTTGCTCGCGACATACAATTATCACCGAAGGCCTTTTGCAACATTCTGAACGTTTCGGCACCAGAAATTTGATTCCGCACACAAAATTTAATGGAACTTCTTTGTTGAATAATTTCACTCATTGTGAAAATCGCCGAATGCACTTTTTGTACTTCAGAAAGACAGCGTATACTAAACACTAATGATTATTTTGATGTGACATTTGGCACAGATGTCACCGCCAGTCATACCAACCTTAAAAAAATAATATTTTGATGAATGGGTTTCCGCGCGAAATTTAAATTAAAAAGTATTACTGACTTTTGCCCACAGTAGTATGTTTACTCAAGTTAATCTGTTGATAAATGTTAAAATTATTCAATGTTTACATAATGACACCCTGTACATACTCATAATTTTATAGTAAATATTTCACTTTCGGTTTTTTTTTTCTGTTCTTTAATATACGAGTACTTGTGTTTTAATAAAAGTATGCCGGTATGTGAATTATGGAGGCACAGTTGCCGGTATGGCCTAGAGACTGTTTGGTGGTTGAGATTGAAGCTGTCTAACATACAAACATACATACATAAACGTAAATGTGTATTTATTCATATACTTATTACTTAACCTAGAACGGATACCCACTAACTACAAACGGTATTACCTTGCAGCCCTAAGTGCCTCTACAAACGTCCTCCAACACCCTTTGATGCCCACTTCACCTCCGCTTCTACAATGTGTCGTTGTTACACATACACTTGCTTGCGCACACATACATTTAGTGTCAGCGTCTGTACATACATACATTCATACATATGTACGAGTTCATACATAAATAAATACTTACATATTCGTATGTAAAGGGTGTTTTTTTAGAAGTGTGGTTTTCAAGAAGAAATAAAACGCATATAATTTAATGTTATGGCCAAGAATTTAGCTTTATTATCAAGATAAGGATTTGCCATTATGTTTGATAAACGATTTCGGGCAAGTAGCTGCCGCGGCTGGTTCGAATAAATTCCGGGCGAGAGGCCCAATTTTCGACCACGTTTTGCAGCAATTGGGGCCGTATGTCAGTAATAACGCACCGAATATTCTCTTCCAAGGCGTCAATCGTCTCGGGCTTATCTGCGTAGGCAAGCGACTTCACATATCCCCACAAAAAATAGTCCAGCGGTCAGCGGTGTTAAATCGCACGATCTTGGAGGCCACGCCACAGTCCCATGACGCGAGATAATGCGCTCAACAAAAGTTTCCTTCAATAAATTGATTGTTTCGTTGGCGCAGTCTTGTTGGAACCAAAGGTCGTCCACATCAACATCCTTCAATTCAGGCACGAAAAAGCCATTAATCATGGCTCTATAGCGTTCCACATTGACTGTAACATTATGACCGGCTTCATATTTGAAGAAATATGGACCAATGATTCCCTCTGCCCATAGAGCACACCAAAGAGTGACTTTTTGAGGATGTAACGACGTCTCAACAATGGCTTGTGGATTATGATCACTCCAAACGTGACAATTTTGCTTATTAACGTACCCATTCAACCAGAAATGAGCTTCATCGCTGAACATCGCTATGTAGCGCGAACCGAACCATTCTTTTTAGTAATAAATTTGCAAACGTTGTTCAGGAGTAAGTCTATTCGTTATGAAATGGCAAACCAAAATGAGCATAAATCAAGTGGCAGCTGTCAAAAAGACCAACTCCGAAAAAAGTATTGCCGGATTGAAAACCACACTTCTAAAAAAACACCCTTTACTGATGTAGTAGTAAAAAAAAACATAGCGCAAACACAAATTCTGATTGTTGCTTTTCATTATCACTTTTGTTTTCGTGTTACTGTTGTTGTTCTTTCTATTATTATTATTATGATTGTTGTTGTTTTCGTGTGTCTTTGTTTTTTTGCCCCATACTAAAATTCACTACATTGTAGCCCCACATAAAGTTGGATATCGTATTTTTTTATATTTTTCCCTTTTTTTAACCGGTTTTCGGGGTTTCGGCCACATGCAATTAGTGTTCGTTTTAACGTTGAATAGTTAACGACTGATTTCTTTTCAAAACGCCTCCTAATATTTGTCAATTTGATACACACTTTATACGAGTTTACTAAGTAGTTCAAATTTTAATATTGGCTCATCGTTCTACTCGGGTTCAGTTCATTAATTTCTAAATTTCTGCCGCTGCCGCTAGCGCTGCCAGAACCGCTGCTGCTATTCAGTCACTTATGAAATCTAAAACACAAACGCTTTGGGATTCGGATGACTTCATTCACATTTACTCGTATCGCGCATTCATTTAGTGACTCTGTGGATTATTTTGTAGACTGCAAAATGTTTACAAAATTCTTATAATAAAAGTCAAAGTCAAACAAAGCTCAAATATTTTAGTGTGTTGCATGAGTTCGTGCGTGTTTTACAAACATACCATATGTACTATAAATACATAAAATGCCTATGAAATTAATATTGCAATTAATGAAATCATTTTTGGTTTACGCATTTGTTTTCCTATTCGTAATATTGACGCATATCTTCAGGACGATTGTGGATCAAGTGCATTCGATTGATGTGTGAAAATTGAGGAGATCTTTAATTGTAAATAAAGTTATAAATACTAAGTTTCATTGATTTTTCTTCTCTGTTTTCATTCTACGGTTATTTGAAGTTTCTTTGCATTTATGAGTATATAAAAGGTATTTTGATTTGTCATGCATGAAGCATTTATGCCATATCCGTTGTATATTTTCTCAATTTTTTTTCTATCAAAACTTTCGCTATTTCCTAAATTTTTATTATTACTATCATATTATGGGATATATGCAGATCGGATAGAATTATAAAACTAACTCAATTACACAGAATGGAAAGCTAGGAGGATGTTTGTTGAGGCACTTAGGGCTGCAAGGTAATACCGTTTGTAGTTAGTGGGTATCCGTTCTAGGTTAAGTACTTAATATATAAATAAATACACATTTACTTTTATGTATGTATGTATGTATGTATGTTAGACAGCTTCAATCTCAACCCCCAAACAGTCTCTAGGCCATACCGGTAACTGTGCCACCATCATTCACATACCGGCATAATTTTATTAAAACACAAGTACTGGTATATAAAAGAACAGAACAAAAAACAAAACCGAAAGTGAAATATGTACTATAAAATTATAAATATGTACAGGGTGTAATTATATAAACATTGAATAATTTTAACATTTATCAACAGTTACTTTTCACGCCGAAAAATCTTTGTTTTCTATTTTATAAAATACTTTTAGTCCTGATCTGTTGCTCTAAAAATGCAGCTAGGCTGCTACGTTTTAGTTCTTTTTTATAGGATGTAGAAGGTCAAGGTGCTGACGATATTCAAATCGGAGAGTAACCATTCTACTTCAAGTTCATAGTGGAGTTCTGATGCAAGTCGCCCGTAAATATTTGTTAATTTGAGATCCTACAACTGTAATGTCTGAGGTAAAATTCCTCGCATAAAAAGTTAAACATTTTGTAGTCTTGTCCCAGTCCTCTATCTGCGTTTCTTCTCTATCGGTAAAAATGTTTTTAAAAACATCTATAGAGAATAAAATGGTTGGTACAGAAGGCTATCGAGAGTATATGGAGGGTTGATGACAAAAACAAAACTTTAACTTTTCGTCCCTCCGAAATTAGAGTTGAAAGGACTTCAATAGAATAAACTTTCCCACTGACTTTCATCAAAACTAAACGGATAAACTGACCTAAACTGAGCACTGCATAGAAATTTAATATATCGTCACTGAAACTCAATGCTAAACATTATGGACTTAATAAAGTTTTAGTGAAACTGAGTTCCAATTAACCGAGTTCCTATTTCAATTCATTTTCATCCAGAATTATTCTTTATGGAACTTATGAATTTAAATAATGATTAATAGATTTTTATACAAATACTAGCACGTTTCACTGTGCATAATTAAAAAAGTAAATCAAAGCAGTTTAAATTTAAAGTTTAAGTCAAATTGCCGGCATTGGAGCCACCTCCAGAACCATTACGCTCATTGGTTTTAATCAAAGCCTTTTTTGGCAAACATTCAATCTTACAATTCATGTTTCCAAATGACTTCATTCGGTGCAACGAATATTATTCGTGACAATTTGTTGTCTACATTCAAGGTAATTTTGCATGAACAACATGGAAAAATGCTATTGGTCTCGAAATGAAAATGAATTTGACAATTATGAAAATGATTTTCACAACAACGTTTTTCCCGCTTCTGATTGTGAAATATATCACGGCTTGGGTTCTTTATTGCCCTTTTCTGATACAGAGTATCAGTTTTTACAAATTTATTTCCTTGGTAATTCTGATCAGCAAGTTGATCGTCGATATTCAATTAGTTCAAATTTGAAGCGAGTTGTTATTGAACGAATCCAAACTTTCCTTCAAGAGAATAATGCATTGGTTCGACTTTTCCGTACTGCTCTCGACCAAATGCCTACTGATAATCACAAAATTGTAATAAAGGCCGATAAATTACCTTGTGGAGAGCCTGCTAGAAGATTTAATGCTCCAACAATGGATGAAGTTGCAATAGTAATAGTTGCTGATGAATTTAATTCTCGAGATATTGTGCTGCATCGAAGAGATAATGGTTCTGGAGGTGGCTCCAATGCCGGTAATTTGACTTTTCCATTAGCACAACACAAACCAGGTGGCTCATTTTTGAAGTTGTACGCTTTGCAATGATTACATACGTCATCCATAGCACCAATAACTACAGTTCGATGTAAAGTGTAATCAATCGGCGAATCATAATTGAACGCAGCTCGCTTAAGTGAATGCGTTAAGGGGTTCAAAAGTTGTAGGCATTTCACTCTTTTTGTGGGCATGGCAGTGGGCGGATAAATAGCATATGTCCGTCAGAAAAGCATGTACTCTAACATGAAAGTTGAATTTTTGAATAAAATCGAACCGTTTCCGAGATCATTCATCACACACATAACATATCTTCATTTTTATATATGTATATTGATATATATATATATATTTTCCATTTAGATTTGGAGATAGCCAAGAGATCAATAGGCGTTCCATAGCTTTCAAGCAATTGGACCATTTCATTTTGCCTCTGTAGAGAATCTAATTTTCTGGTTTAGAGAAATCATTTATAGAAAATAGATTATCAAAAATTTTCAGAAAAAGAAAAAGCACAAGCAGATTGTTCAAGAAAAAAATGGAAATAAAATATTTTTACACATTTTATGAAAAACCTAAAAAGGATAAACAGTGTGGGTGTTTAATACAAATACATTTTATTTGCGAAAAAGAAACTAAATTTGTTGATTATCAAATTTCCAGGAATTGAACTTAAGGGTTCTTAGTCTTCAAGCTTGATAGAAGCAAGGGTTTTGTGAATAAAGCCATACGGGAAACAGTATGAATATGGGTCTCACAGATAAATTATCCCGTCTATACCTCTCCTATTTATTTTAGATTTGGTTAACATGTATCAATATGATTGACTGAAATATAGTAATTAAATACCAATCTGAAATCGAAATTTTACTATGATTCCACTTTTTTTTATCAAAGAAAAATGCTAAGGAATTTTGATAACTTTATGAAAAAGTTAGAGTGCAGGAAATTATTTATTAAATATCTCTAATTGGGGCATTAAACTTGTACTGCAAAATGAGTCCGGTTCTTACGAAGTGTGTTTTCAGTATAAGTAATTTCAATTCCTTGTTATTTTAGATCTCAATCCGATGGATTACAGCGTATAGTCTATTTTAGAGGCCAGGCAGGGTCTGCGTTAAACGTAATAAAAGTTTGCAGTCCCTGAAAAAGTGGTTGAGTCATTAATGGGACCGAATGACGGTGGAGGAGCTACGTCCCATAGCCAAAAATGTTTCCCATCGTTTGAAGCTTCGTATTCGTTCCAAGGTGGCCACTTCGAAACCGGCTGAATTTATTTTTACTCATGCATTATATCTTTTTCTTCGGTTTGTTTTTAATTAATTGTCACCCTGTACTAAACCTCATATTGTGACTACTTATTTTGGGTCAAAAGGGACCGCTTGTAAACCTTCAGAAAATAATTGTGTGCTTGTTTTTCTTTGAAACTTATAATTCAAATTTATTTAGATTGAGGAAAAATTTCGAAATATTTATTACTTTTAGAAATGATAAAGCAAACTTTATGACGTAAATAAACAACGTGGAATGGAATTTAGAGACCATCAATTACCCAGGAATTATTAGGAAAGGACTTATTTTGTAAAATAACTCAAAAGAGATACAGTAAACTCTGGTTAAGAACCTCGTTCTTAAGTGCTTTTCCCGCTTAAGTGCCTGTAAATTAGTAATTCTTTCTGTAAATATCCATAGAAATTACCGATTTCAAGTGCCTTCCCCTCTTAAGTACTTATGTACGAGGGTAGATCAATAAGTACCCGTGTTATGCAAGTTTTTCACAAATTTTTTTTCAAATAAATACGATTTTCAAACTCTTCAAAATACGATTCTGTCTCGACGATAACCTCCTCGTTTGGGGAACAGAAAGAAGTCGCAGGGAGCCAAGTCGGGCGAGTACGGTGGGTGCGGCAGCAATTCGTAGTTCAATTCATGCAATTTGGCCGCAACAATTCCGTATCCACTTGTAGTCCACCGTAAGCAATCGCGGCACCCATCGGGCCAACACCTTTCTCATGCTTAACCTATCATGTAAAATATTAATTACCGTTCCGTACGACACTCCTACGGCCTCTGCTACCTTTCTGGACGAATTCAACGATTTCCTCGGTAACCACGTCTGCCGGGCGGCCTGGGCGCTCCTCATCAAAAACAGATGTACGACCACGTTTAAATTCGTTGAACCAATATCTTACGGTTGTCATAGATGGTGAAGGATCCACATGGACACCATTCAACTTCGCTTTTATTTCTTAGCATGTTTTTCCATCCAAAAATTAAAAGCTTATTACGGGTCGATATAGTTCTGGTGCCATTTTATCGCGAAACACCCAATAGAAGCTAACCTAAACTAAACATGGCAGTACACGACGGTAATGCCAACTTCCCTCAGCAACGCCATCTGTCTTCACACACGGGTACTTATCGATCTATCCTCGTACATAACATACCGCACAAGCGTGAAATCTTCATCTGGGGTTTACTGTGAAACATAAATAAATGTAAATAGTACCAAAACAAATCGCTATTGTTATCAATTAAAATACTTAATAAGCTTTTTTTTTTATCTTTTCCTTTTCAGATAAGAATACAGGCACGCTAAATACATGATAAATAATTACAAATATCGTAAATATCGCAATCGTCATAAGTACGAAGTATGCTCATTGCCGATGGCAGTTAGTTCTTGTGGGCAACCTGCTCAGACACCGTCAAATCGTACGGGAACGAATTCATATGTAACATAAAAACTATCTTAATAACATAAATATTGTGCTTCTCTCACAACATGCAAAAACACAAATCTCTCACAGACGCCGACGTACGACTATTGGCGGAAGATACAAATGACGATACGAAAGCAACACCTTGGAATTCAAAGTGGAAATTTCGAAAGGGAAAATTCTTATCACTAGCCATCTGTGCAATTGTAGCATTTGGCACGCTTATTTGCATGTACACAATTCGCTTATCGCCGGAATTCAGTCAATATAATTTTCTACGTGAATACGAGCAGCTGACTGAGTTGGAGGAGGATGCGGTTTGGCATATACCGCGCACAATTTTACTATGGAATAGTTTCTTTGGCAATAAACGTTGGGGTCTGCCCGAGGATACCTTGGGTCCAGCACACTTTCGCGACGACTTCAAATGCCCGGTATGGCGTTGTGAGCTAACGAATGTACATGATTTCCTGCCATCGGTAGAAATGTTTGATGCTATTGTCTTTCATACTGCCGAGCCTTTTCCATTATTCAATTCAGTGCCTGCACGGCGTAAACCGCAACAATTGTATGTGTTCGCTTCGATGGAATCGCCCGGCGAAACCAAGCATGTGCTCAGCGATGAGGGAAATTTTTATAATCTAACAATGACATACCGCATTGATTCCGACATATTATGGCCGTATGAGTTTATTATGGACAGCGGCAGCGGTGAGGTGGTGGCACCTACAAAGTTTCCAAATTGGCGACAACCGCCCGCTGTGTGGAATGATACGACAGTATGGCATTTATGGGAGGGGAAAAATAAAACAGCAGCATGGTTTGTCTCACATTGTGAGACAATATCTCAGCGCGAAAAGCTAACTGAAGAATTGCAGAAATATATCGAAGTGGATGTGTACGGGAAATGTGGAACATTGAGGTATGTAATTGCATGTAATTGAAGTGAAATCATTTTGAAGGGAAAATCAATTGAGTCGGTCCGGAAGGTATTTTGCACCTTTGCCAAGAATTACTCACTTTACTTTACTTTTAATGGCACAACAACCCATGGAGGGCCTAGGCCGAGCTTTTCGCATCCACTCATGTTGTGCGTGTTATATTTGTACATGAATGGAAGGGACCTACAGTTTAATGCCGAATCCGAACGGCGGAGTGAAAAGCTTTTCATAGCAATTTTTACTCTTGTAGATTTGCCATTGCCTGCCAAGAGGTGGTGCCGTATAGAAAAATTATTTTTTCTACTTTTTTTTTTTATTTTGCTTGTGCCGAGATTCGAACCCCGGACACTCTGCGTAGCAGTCCAACGCACTACCACTACACCACAGCGACCTCAGCCAAAAATTACTCCATTTACGTATATTTTTAACTACTTATTTTTGAAACCTATGTATACTAAAAATATTAAGTTTCAAAATGATTTTAGCTTTTCCTGGAAAATTTTGAACAATGCTTATTTAGGGCTTTAGCAAATTAAGGTAGCGATTTATGGTATAGCAATCGTCGGTGTTTAATACATAACTAAATACGGAGTGTATAGCTAATTTACTAGTATTTACATACATATGTATGTAAAGATAATCGAAGAAAGTAAGATAAGATAATTTTTAAAGTAGAAAACGATAAGGAAAAGGGAAACAGAGAAGGGAACAGATTGGAACAACAAACTGGAATTCAATTATATCTGATAAAAGTGTGTATAATCAAAAGTGCTTAAGCTCAGTTAATCTATCTAAAAATATTATATATTTAAATATTCAAAATTGGTTAGATAATTGAATGAAATAAGCTTCAATTTTGAAGTCTTAACGTATCTAAGTACAATGCATAATAACTTCATAGGTCAGTTGAATGATGAAAGAGAGCTCTCTTAATTATGCATAGCAATAAGGTACTGCACCATTTCAGAGGAAGTGAGAACTGGTTTCTTAGTTCACATCCTTATCGTAGCAGCTTCTTCAAAACTAAGACATATTTGGGTAGCTTAAGTCTTTTGGCTAATGTAAATTCAAACAAATATGTTTGCTAGTCGAGCTTTTAACCTTTTGTAACACCAACGTAAGCAGTAAATTTAAATTACTGATGCTTAAAAATTTCCTTCAATAGGCTCAGATCAGTAGTAGAATAATTTTCATGAACTAAAATTAAAATGCTACAAGGGTAAAGGAGAGTGGGAAAATAGTAAAACGTTCTACCGTATTCGGCAAAAAACCCTTAACACTTCTGTGGTATCTAAACTCTTGTGGTAAAAATCTAAAATCCGGTTTCAGTTGTCGTTTTCACAACGCCGGATATTGAAATATTGGTACCTGAGGTTTCAGTTGTCTCTTCGAAATCTGCGGATATCGTGATTTTTCAAAGTGAGGCTTCAGTTATCGCTCCGACATCAGTAGATGTTGTGGTATATGAAACTGGTGCTTCAGTATCGATATCAGCATATGTGTGTTTTTTTTAAGTACAATATGACACAGAGGGTACCCCTATAAATGCAGAGCATTGTTTTGATTGGAAGGAAGATTGATAAGTTTGATAGGTGGGAGGAAGAAGAATGGAGAAGTAGTTATGGGCATTTGCTTTAAATGTGCAAGGGTCGTAATAAACGGGAGCTTGCAGCGAGCTTCTTCCAAATATGCGCTGTACGATAGGTAAACAAACGTTCTCTGTAATGCTTAGTTCGGTGGAACACCGTGTTTATATAGAATGCGTGAGTTTCGCTTGCTGATCGTGTAGTTCCGGTGGACACACGAACTGGCGGCATCAGCTTGCGCATCTCAGCAGAACATCTACCGTGAAAGTAACCGTAAAACAGAGAGCCGCTGTGGTTTCAGCTGTCGTTTCGATAACAAAACATGTCGAGGTATCTGAAACTGAGGCTTCTGTTTTCGTTTCAATATCAGCTGCTACTGTAGTGGTTCTCTGGTGCTGAGGCTTCAGTTATCGCTTAGATATCAATGTATTTTGTGATGGCTGAAACTGGGAAACTGGGAAACTGGAATTCAGCTGCAGTTTTAATGTCAGCGGACATTGTGTCATATCATCTAAAACTGGAGCTTAAGTTGTCGTTCCAATATCAACGGATATTGTAACTAATACTTGGTGCTCGGGCTTAAGTTGCCTCTTCGATGTCTACAGATGTTGTAGTATCTGAAACTAGGTTCCATAATTAAGTTAGTGTTCCAATTTTTTCCTTTATTGTAAAAAAAATTATTAATTTAATTTAATTATTTATAAATTATGCTCAAACCATTTTCAAACTTATTTGTCTTCTTCTTTTAATGGAATGGCATAACAGCCCATGTGGGTTTTAGGCCGAGCTTCTCGCATTCACTCATGTTGTACGTGTTATAATTGTACATGAATGGAAGGGACCTACAGTTTTATGCCGAATCCGAACGGCGAAGTAATTTTCTAACTATGTAATTTCCTTAATTCTCTTTTCAGTTGCCCGTACACCTCCAAGGAATGCAACTCCTTACTCGATGAAAAGTACAAATTTTACTTCTCCTTTGAAAATGCTCTTTGCGAAGATTATTTAACCGAAAAGCTTTATAATGCTCTTAAACGAAATGTGATTCCTGTGGTATATGGAGCAGCCAACTACACGCACTTCATCCCTCCACATTCATATATTAATGCTGAGGATTACGCAACCGCTAAAGATTTAGCCTTACATTTACAACATTTAGCGACACACCCTCTGGAGTATATGAGATATTTTTGGTGGCGTCAATATTACCATATGGGTTATCGTGCACCGTATTGTGATCTGTGCGAAAAGTTGCACAGTTTAACGTTCCGGCAGAAAATGCAAACATACCAAAACATTGAGAAATGGTGGATGGGTGGAACATGTCGGTTCGAAGCTAAAATTAAATTTTAATAAGTATAAAACTAAACAACCTCTTTTTGATTTTTCTACTGTGTTAAGCGCTAGCATTAAGTATAACATATTTACCTCTTCTATGAACATTTTGTGTGATATATGTAAGTATTTAATCTGTTATTCATGCTAACAATAGGCAATACTTATGGTATGTCTAACATTTGATGTTATAAATTTGATAACTTGCAGGGAATACATCCACCGATGCAACCAAATAAATAAATAAGCAAATTTACATTTATGTCCATTTTCTTAAATTTTTAAGTAAGTAAAACCATATTTTTGAGTACCCTGCACATTTTCAGGTGGCATGATGGGCTGGGAGTTTTTGTTGCTGTTTTGCCGATTGAATATCAGAATCTCGCTTAGGAATGTTGAACGTTGACGGTTGTTAGACGTATCAATTTACAATTTACGTTCTTGATGTAGATGGGAGTGGGTTTTCAGGATTGGTGTTATTTGCTCCACCCCCGTTGGCGGAGTTCGACCGATTCCCATAATTTGGGTTGATTGGGATTTATTAAATAATATTTTCGGGATTTAAGGGTTATTTGTAACTGTGGCAACTTCTAATACCATTTGAGTTTAAGCTTTTGTCTTTTGTACGCGGTTTTTGTAAGCAGGTTTGTTAGTTAGTTAGTACCTTCACTGTTCACAAAATTCTTCCCAGAACGCTTCCCGTAAAAAAACTTTCGGAAAAAGATTTTTTTGGACTTTATTATCAGATCTTATCTTAGTGTAATGCTGATATTTATTTCACTAATGTTTTGTAGAGTCCATAAAACTAGTTCAAAGTAATTTATCAGGCGTTAGTTAAAAAGAGAAAAATGTGTACCTGTTTATTTTTATTTTCCATTTAGAGTTTGTTCATTTCTTTGCGGAATAATTAGCCATTGCGAGTACCATTAAATCAGCAAGCCTGGCAGCTAGACTATAGCTATTCTAGATGAGGCCGACATTGCTAATTTGGGTTAAGATAATAAATTATTTTATAAGATTAATTGTTTGACGGTAAGCAACTTTACACAAGCAACTTTCGTTTTTTAAAGGATTATGTATTTAAAAATGTTTAATAATTATTTGCTCCCTTTTGTTATACGCCACTGATTCTTTTATTGAAGTTTATTATGGTTTACATCTTTGGAATCGTTTTTATACTTATGAGGGGTAAAAGATGATCGCAAATTGTCACGGAAATGAAGCGCAGTGCCCTCTATGAATTAAATATGAACAAAATGAGGATACACATACGAGTAAATGGTGGGCAGCACATTCATCCACTATGCGGCGTATAACACTCGATTGATAGAGGGCGCTGCCCATCAGTTTCTTGAATAATTTGAGATTTCTAACAAAAATATTACATTTCAAACAAATACCGTTAGAAATTTCTAGAGCTGAGACAAAGCCTAATGCGGAGAGACCGCATGAAATGCAATGGAGTTCATTACAGCCAATAATTGCATCAAAACTCATGTCATTGAGTTGCAACGAAGGCACTCAGATTATATACAGCAGCAGACAGTTATTGAGGTGGCCGAATTCCCAGCTTCGCAACAAAAGAGGAGAGCTGAATGTATACTCGAAAATTTGCCTGAAAATCTTTCTTCCGTGGAAAGAATATAACTCGCATCAGCACAACAGAACATACACGAGATTTGCTAAGTTTCTAATCAACCTCATAACATTCGCGAGTTCGCAGATCGGCAAGTGGAAAATGTTCCACCTGTTGAGATAATGCAACCTGCATATTTTGATGACGATTATTATAATGATGATGACGATGGTAAGATTATAATTATAATGATGTAGCAAATAAATTCACATGCTTTGAGTATGAATACTTTGATGGAAAAGATGATTTTGCAGAGGGCGTTGCATGCATTGGAAATGCAAACGATCAAAATAAAGTTAATCCAGATGTAGCACACCTGGGATCAGAGAATCATCAAAATGAACTATACAAGGGATATCGTTGGCATAAATGAGCACATAAACAATTTCAAAACATGTTCGTTAAAAATCGTTCGGCCAGGTCTGTAATGTCTGCGATAGACTTTAGTTTTTACAAGATTACTAAACCTAACCTGAAAACTCAAAACGCAAACGTTCTGAGAAGTAAACTTCTGTAGGACGATCAACTGACACACTCAATTTTTAAAATTTTTGTTTCCTAACTGATTTAATGTAGGGTAGAGTGGGGTCGATAACATGAGAAAATTAATGAATACCTTTAGAGACCAGAAGCTTTACATAAAAATAAAGTGTGGAACTTTGACTTTTGGCATTCTGTTTTGGAACTAATTGCTTTCAGGATTACACGACTACTACTTCTAGAATGTACTTTAAATTAAGGATTAATTAAAATTTTAGAGAAATTTTAAGAAATTGAAAAATTGTTTAAGAAATTCCGAAATTTAGAACAATTTTCGATTTGTTGATGTAGAGTGAGAAGGGAAACTGAAAATTTTTAGGAGACGATAAGTAGCTCAGAATGTTGACAAATCGAAAGGCGGCATACCTATGCAGGTGAACGCAAGCAAAAAAAATTTGAAAATCATATAATATTATCAGGTAATAACTTGGGCGTCTCTAAACTTTGAATTTTTTTTTATATAATTTGCGTTTTTTCTTTAAAATTTGTAGTCATAAGTTTACGCAATTTATAATTACAAACTTTTTTGAATCCAATAATGTTTATTCCGCATATACCTCAACAGGATCAAAGTTTCATAGCGAAACTTGTATGTTGTTGTTGTTTTTATGAAAAATGAAAAGTTTTGGTCAGACCTAAACTGCATGCTGAAAATTTTAATGCCACTGTGGAGGCGAGTATGGTATGAGGATACAACATTATCAATGTATCACTGATCGCAGAAAGTGAGGATATACCCGTTCACTATGTGGAAACATTTTATCATAAGTATAAGAACCAGCTTTCCAGCTTGAGAAGGAATAACTGCTAAAGTCAAGATATGATCGAAAATATTTTATTATATTTTTTTTTCACTGTAAATAGTACAATAGTGAGTATTTTTTAATTATTTTTGGTGTTATTTATAGTTTAAAGAATGATTTTTAAGGAGTCTTCATGACTTCATGACTTACTCAACAAAAAATATATTTTAGTAGTTATTTATTCTGTATCACTTCAGAGTTTAAGTCACAAATACATCATCGTTCTTTCACTGATTGAGCCATGTCGCAAGCAGACACGTTGCTTTACAATAAACTTGTGCTCAGCGATGTGTTCAGAAGATAGTTAGATATTAGCGATTAGAGTTTAACATTTGGTGCTGGTGGTGCTGGGACTCGCTGGTGGCATTACTTATGTTACGCTCACTGCAGATTATTGAATAATTCTTTCTCATCACATAGAAGTACTTTAAAGTTCAACGCATTTCCCGGTAAAATATTTAATAATTTACATTAAATAAAGTGCTTTCCAAACTAAAGAAATATGTACATACACACTTAGTATGTATAGTTGTTGCTATAAAGAGAACAACTTTTAATCCTAAACTCAATCATTCAATTTTGGCCTTATCGAGAAAAAAGTTTCCTATTTACATTCAATACATGCGCATTCGGGCTTTGTCATTTGCTAAATGTCAAATAGTCAAGCGACAATTTTCCCCACACAAAATTAATGTCATGTACACAACATTACATTATCTTAAAGCATACAATTAGGCGATATTTGGAAATCATAATAGTTGTTTAGAGAAGTTTTTGTATTTTTCTGACAACTTTCATACATAAAAATTCGAAAGAAAATCAAATATACGCATACAGTTTTGAGGTTATATACATATGTATGTATGTATGTATATGCCCGAACCGGCATTGGCAGCTGTCAGAATTTGCTATAATTCACTAGCGTCATTTCGGCTTAACTTATCTTCGTGCCTTTTTGTTCCACCAACACTAGTTTGTCTCACAAGCTTTCAAGGATATTATAGCGCGGAGCTTTCATGAAATTGAATTTTCAATTTTCATCATTCAGTTAAACATTTTCCGATAGTTCGTACTCTTCTACGTAAGCTTAAGTAACACACACAGAAAAGAAAGTGAGAACCAGAAAAGATTTTACTTGTGAAAAAAGGCAAAAAGGAAAAATTATTAAAAATAATTTATTATTTCATATAAACTACCTTTATATATATTTATATAAAATATTATTAACTGTGACAAAAGAGAGACGTAAGTTTCATAATTTTCAAGTTTTTGAATCGTTGTTAATTTTTTGGTGTCATTTTTTAATTTTGGAATGAAAATCCTAAAAATCTTAACTACAAATATGACAGATTCGATTTTTACCATTTTCTTGTGTGAACTCAAAGAATTTTAGTTTCTTCTACTTTGAAGTTGGGAAATGCGTATTTTTCAGTTATTTCTTTAAATGTTGAAAATATTTTATTAAATATTTGCTAAATGCTAATGCTGAAATGCTTAAATGCTAAAAAATGTAATGTGAAAAATTTCAATAGATAAAAGTTTTGAGTGCAAAAAAAAAAATAAAAACGGAAAAAATCGATTTTTCCAGTAACATCAAAAATGTAGATTTGCGTGTATCTTGTATCTGCAATCGTGTACTTTGTGTAATTTTTTTCTCACTCACTTGTCAAATTTTCACATACACTTGCGATATATTTTCTGTATATTGTGTTCCTCACTACGAGGTGTTGGGGTAGTGGTGGAATTATTCGTATTCGTAGGTGGTCAATATTCGTAGGTATGGTACGCCACGAAAGTGTGTGTGTGCGTAAATGTGTGTGACGAGTTTCAACAATTGTTTTAGGAACGATTAAAGGAAAGGAAGAAAGTTCACCTCAGCGCTGTGGTGAAATTCACTGAAAATTGCAAACGCAGAAACAAATAAGAAAATATTACATTTGGAATCAAAGATCTCAATCAAATTTAAATGCAATCAATTCCAAAAATATAAATTTTACTGTGTTTCGATTTGTGTTCTTGTGTTCTGTTGAGAACAAACGCTGAAATTGGTGAGTCATTGTCAAAAAGTATATATTCAAACTTTTCTACTCTCCCGAACCACCACCACACCAATCTAGTGCTTTCCCTCTTAAGAAAATTGTATTTCCATTTATAAAATCCAAAAACAAAACCCCGTAGTTTCGTACATCTCCTTGAAGTTTCCAAATTCCTTAACCTTCTTTATGCTATTGAACTTATATAATTTCTAAGCATTTTATGGATTGGAGTTTTGTATTGAACCTTCAAGTTGGTGGTGAATTACTTTAAAGGTTAAGGTTAGTATACGTAAGTTGAAGGTTTTACGTGTCGAAATTACAAAGATTATTATTGGCAGTAAAGTTTAAAGTTACACCTATAATTTCTATTCGGAAATTGTGTTATGAATGTCGCAATTTTTCTTTGCAGACCGATGTCGATGTCTTCGCAATTAGAGAATGCTTAAGTTACCAAAAGGCTTAAAAAAGAAAAAGAAGAAGTCTAAAAAGGATCAAGAACTCTTCACCGAAGAAGAGCTCGAGCAGTATAAACGTGAATTAAAAGCGAAACAAGAAGCAACCACTGCTAAATCAGACGCTGCTGAATCGGACGCAGCATCAGACGTTGAGGGTACAGCAGCATCCAACAACACTGCGACATCATCGGCCACCAACGTTCATCATCAAAAATCTGTAGCAGCACACAGCGATAATACTACTGCACACTCTAACTTTTCAGAGCACGATACACAAAACGCCGGCGCTGACGCAGTAAGCTTCAAGAAATCCGGTGCTGAAGACGAAGAGTGGGCCAAATTCAAAGCGCTAACATCTGGTCTTGATTCCATACTACACAAAACCCAAGACGAATTAGATCGCATTAAAAAGGAGTCATTCTATCAGCGCTTACCATCCGCAGCTGAGAAAAAGCGTCTCGAAGAAGAGAAGGCTGCACGGCGTGAGGCGGAGCGCTTAGAGGAGGAGCGCCGCTTGGCTGCTGAGCGTGAAGCGAATCGTGATAAACTTGCTGAGGCTGTTGTTGAACTCTCTGATTCGGAAGAAGAATACGGCGAGGAAGTCGGGGATATATTCGCTACAGATTATATTGATGCTATTACCAGTGGCGAGGTACAATTAGGTGTTGTTCCAGACTCACCAGTATTTGACTTAGACGACGGACCTGATCCCTTCGATACAGCATACGCTGATAAAGTAATTGTAGGTGCCGATAAGGCTAAGGGTAATAAAAAACTAGTTAGTCTCGGTGCCGCTGTTGAAGTACTATCGGGCCGTGTTGATCGTGAACACGCACTTGCGCTTGCCAAGCCAAAGCGCAAGTTACGCAAGGGTATACAGAATTTGCTGCTGAGTGAAAGTGTTGATATAGCGGATTCGGAAGTTGAAATCGTCACTGCAGAACCACAGATAAACCTACTTGACGAGCTCGTTGGCGATGTACCAGGATCTGATGCTCCCATCGATTTAAGTGTATCCCTTTATTTGCACTTGATTCAGCATAAGAAACTCGAGGAAGACGAGGAGAACGAAGAGGTTGATACGGGTCTGCCGGATTTATCTGAATTTGATGCATTCAAGTTAGATGATGATGATGAATTCGCTGAATTAGCTGCTGAATCGTTGACCAAGAAAGAGGAAGTAAAAGTTGTCACACAAATACCACTTCCACAAGTGGAAGTATTAAATGAGATTGTAGTGTCTGACTGGGCTGAATTTGAACAGGTACCAGAAGAAGAACCGGGAACAAAAGGTATGACTTTTTATTACATTTGCATAAAATAGTATGTTTTTCATATCGTCATTGTTATAGGAAAACAACCTGGACGTCCTCCACCACCGGTACGTCCAGCAACTGGTCCTCACATTGTGCACGGTGCCATCTATATTAGCGACGACGACGAAGATAATCAAGACGACGATCCTTTCAATACTTCCTACGCCGAGCAAGTTATCAAGAAAACTACTGTCCTAGAAGAAGACGACGATTTCGATCCACGCGCGGAAGAGGAAGCTACGCCACCAACAAAGCCAGCGCCACCTGATAGCAATTTACTATCGCAGCCTACTCGTGATTTGTTGGGCGGCAGTGCAACAGACTTATCCAAAGTCGGCCCAGCACCGATTGCGCCTACACTAGAAGTCGAGCAGAGCCCAGAAGACTTCGATCCTTTCGATACTTCGACGGTTAATGCCTTGGTTCAGCCAAAAGCGACTGAATTGAAATTCCTTGAACGAGAATTATTGCCCGAAAATAATCTTAAGCACTCACTAAGCGATCCAGATTTTGATCCTCGTGCCGAGGACCCAACTAGAACGACAACTGCTTCAGCAAAGGTACAAATACAATCAAATTCATCTATTGATTACGACACAGCGCGTCGCAAGTCTTCCCTAAGTTTAAAACTTCAATCGAAAGCTGTCGGATTCTTAGTTCCTGATCAAGACTTACTCGGTGCAGCTAATGACGGCTCTGGCAATAAGAAGCCTCTAACACCATATTACGCACCAACAGGATCGTCGATAAGTGAGAAGTCAGAAGATCCATTTGATACTTCGTACGTACCAGAAGCAAAACCGTCAGACGTAGAATTGAAACATTTGCAAAACGATTTCTTGTCGAAACCTACGCTCAAACATAGTGTATCAGACCCAGATTTTGATCCACGTGCCCCACCCACGCCCGTTCCAGCTGAGGATCTACTAGCTGTGAAAGATAATATAAATATAAAAGTTTTGACACCTTCGCAGGAGAGTAAAGATTTAGTGGACGAAGAGGCTATCGACCCATTTGATACGTCGATTGCATCCAATCTACAGCCGGGAAGAGCAGAGCTTAAGCAATTAGAGAGTGAGCTGCTGCCGGCCTCAAAACCGGATATTACTACCGGAGTACTTGATACACAGACTGACGCTCAAGAATTGGGCCTGGGTGATAAAGTTCTGACACCTTCAGTGCCAGTGAAGCAAATTACCTTACCCGAAGATATTGATCCATTTGACACTTCAATCGCTGAGAATCTAGCACCGGGGAAAACAGAAATAAAGTTGTTGGAAAGTGAATTAATTGAGCGGTAGATTTAAAGAAAACTTACGAAAAAAGAACAACAACAAGAGACACACAAAAAATTAAAAATGGCAAATCCATTCTTAATGGACGACGACTTAGATGGCGTGGGTGTTGATGCTGCTGTCAACCCATTTTTCCCACAGCCCGGTGGTGATGAAAATGCTGAGACTGAAACTTTTGACAATCCTTTTGCTGAAGCAGTGCAAGCTTCGAATCCATTTGCATTCGGTGATGAACCTGAAGAGGAAGCTGAATCGACAAATCCCGATATAGATCCAGCAATGAGTTTCTTTGGCACTACAATTGAAGCTGAAGATGATGTGCTCAGTATTAAGTCGACAGCAGAAGAAGATGACGATGGCAACAAAAAAGGCCCGCCACCTCCACCGCCACCAAGACCATTACCACCACAAACACAAGAGCTTATTAATACCGTTTCTAATCAAATGGAGGAAACGAGCTCCGAATTGCTGGGACGCATACCGGCCACACGTTCTCCAAGTCCCGTTTCAATGCGTGACTTGCATTCACCCAGTCCGACACCTGATTCGGGGCTAGCTGACCTGCTCGACGTCTCAGATAGCGGCTCTTCGGGGAACACTCAAGGATTTGATATAGATCTTATAGGAAGTAACAACAACTCTGATAATCCGTTTGGTGTCCCAACAGGCATGCCCAGCTTACAGGGTGCTACGCCAATGCCGTCACCACAAAAAGCACAACCACCCAGACCTCCACCACCACGCCCCGCTGCTCCACCAAGGCCATCACCACCAGGTGTGCCATCAGCAATGCCTGCGCCGCCACAGAGACCACCACCACCTGGTCCACCAGCTCCACCGGTAGCTGGACAACCTACAGCGGCACCAGAGTCTGATGATTTGTTCGATATGTTTGGTACTTCGAAACCACCAAAGCCACCACCTCCGAAATCGAACCAAGATATACTCAGTTTATTTGAGAAACCAACACAACCAGTGGCAAAACCTGATTTGCTCAGTGATGATCTCATACTCGATCCAACGGCAGCTGGACCTGAACAGACCGAGGAGGAAATTGCTGAAGACGACCCGATTTTCACCTCTACACTAACTCGCCCTGATGAAAGTACACACGACATTAGCTCGCAGCCACAAGCAGCCAATCTAAACATATCGAATATGAACAATATTGTACCACAGGACCCTGTACCCCCCAAGCTTCGTGCTCCGACACCCGATATTGAGATAACAACTGTTGAAGATTTGCCGCGTTCTGACGATGAGGATGAGCCTGAACCTACTACAACAGCATCAGCCACGGCGCCTGATACTGAACTAAATGCTCCAGCCGATGACGATGACGATGCATCAATTGAACCAACTGTTGGATCGGCACAGGAATCAGATCAAAGCCCGCCAACAGAATCGGCTGCAACTACGCAAGCAATATCTGAATCACCATTGGAAGTCATTTCGGATAATAACCAGCATAGTGAACTGGAGCAGATGGACACGGGCCTAGATTTTGCGCCCGCTAGTGGTGCGGCTTCTGCAAATCCCTTTGCTAGTCCTGACGAAGACGAGGAGACATTTCCCCCAGCTGCAGCAGTTACCAATAACATATTTGGCGTTGATGAAAAAGAAGAAGTAGAAGCTACTAATATATTCACCACTCTGGCTGAAACAATGACTACCCCAGCTGCTGCAATTAATATATTCGCTGCGGAACCAGAGCTGTCTGCTTCACAATATAACGCAAATAATATTTTCGCAGCGGAGCCAGATGAATTTGATGCTTTCTCGGCTAAATTTGATTCAGTTAAAAAGGATAATGTCAGTATTCTTGATGGGTTTGGCGGCGGTGGTGGTGGTAGTGGTGGCTCGGGAGCAGTAACGCCAATTGGAGGCGGTGGTGATGGTAATTACATACATTATTTATTAAATATATTCAAAGTTAGCAATTTACAATGACGCCTTATTTTCCAGCATGGGGAGATAGCACATTTGGTTCTCCAAATCCTATAGCAAACGCCTTTGGAGATGACACCCCGGCCTCGGATGGTTTCGGCAACGAGGACGATGACTTCTATGCTATGAAAGCACCCGTACGCGCCGAATCAGTGGAATCGGTGGATAAAGAATTCAACGTTGTAATACGACCAAAAGGTGATTTGGCCCAAACAGTGGCACCACAACTAGCACCACCTCCACCACCAGCACGCAGTGTTGGCGGTGGCAGCAGTCAATACTCGAGTGATACATCACCTGCAGTAAATCCCTTCGAAGAAACAGGATTCCCAGCACCACCTCAGAGTGCTGACACCGCAGTCAAGCGCACAGATTCACAAGACACACCGCAGACACCACTCTTCGATGAAGATGTTTCGCAACCGCTCGAGGACTTCCCCCGTTTGAATTATGTAGGACCCGGCTGGGATATGCAATTGCGCCAACCGAACAAAAAGAAAATCACCGGACAACGATTTTGGAAGAAAGTATTTGTGCGCCTCATTGTGCAGAACGATGTGCCGGCGGTGCAACTTTTCAATCTGGCCAGCGACAAGCAACCATTCCAAGAGTTACCGCTGCAGCCATCGTATTCTGTGTCCGAGATCGGAGCACAGCAGTACGATCAATATGGCAAAATCTTCACAATGAAGCTGCAATATATTTTCTATAAGGAACGTCCTGGTGTGCGTCCCGGGCAGGTGACTAAAGCCGAACGCATCACCAACAAGTTGACGAAATTTGCACAATACGCCATCGCTGGCGACTATGAAGGTGTCAAGGAGTTCGGTAGTGATCTGAAAAAGTTGGGTCTACCCGTGGAGCATGCGCCACAATCGTCGCAACTTTTCAAAATCGGCTCAATGAGCTACGAGGATATGAAGCAGTTTTCGATTTGCATTGAGGAGCAACTGTTTAAACTTCCAGCACTGCGTGAGCGTGCACTAACCTATAAAATGGAAGAAGTCCAGGTGACGGCTGTCGATGAGATTGTGGTCGAACAGGATGCTGAGGGTAAAATATTGAAACAAATCGCCAGAGTGCGGTTGTTCTTTTTGGCGTTCTTGACGGGTAATTAGGGGAAATGTAGAGTTCTAAGCTCTTTCTTTGCGGCCTTTCGACGGCCATTGTAGCAAAGTGTTTCCACTAATAGCGTGTATGTATTTCAGGCATGCCCATGATTGAGCTTGGTGTCAATGATATGTGGCGCCAGGGCAAAGAAGTGGTAGGACGACATGACATCATACCCGTAGCAACTGAAGAGTGGATACGCTTGGAAGCGGTTGAATTCCATAGTGTAGTTAATCAAGAAGAATATGAACGAACACGTACAATTAAGTTAGATATTACTTACTCCTGCATAACAAATGTGCTTAAACAATTTTCACAAATTATAGGTTCCAACCACCCGATGCCAATTATATTGAATTATTACGCTTTCGCGTGCGTCCACCCAAAAATCGTGAACTTCCATTGCAACTGAAAGCAACCTGGTGTGTTACCGGCAATAAAGTTGAATTGCGTGCTGATATTTTGGTACCCGGATTCACATCGCGTAAGCTGGGACAGATTCCATGCGAGGATGTGTCGGTGAGGTTTCCCATACCGGAATGTTGGATATATTTATTCCGCGTAGAGAAACATTTTAGGTGAGTAAAGATTTTGTATATTCCCTATAACAATTATTACTATTATTTAATTAAATAATTTTGTATAGATATGGCTCGGTGAAATCAGCACATAGACGCACTGGCAAAATTAAAGGTATTGAGCGCATTTTGGGAGCTGTCGATACATTGCAAGAGTCCTTGATTGAGGTAACATCGGGACAAGCCAAATATGAGCATCATCATCGTGCAATCGTTTGGCGTTGTCCACGTTTGCCGAAAGAGGGTCAAGGTATGGAAATATACTTATGTTTTTCGTTTCCATCGTTTTCCAACGCCTAATACTCTTTGAATTCTCTTATAGGTGCTTATACCACACATCAGCTTGTTTGCCGCATGGCTTTAACCTCATATGATCAAATTCCCAGTGAGCTGGCTCCATATGCTCTTGTGGAATTCACAATGCCTGCTACGCAAGTATCGCATACTACAGTACGTTCGGTTAGTGTGCAAGATTCTGATGCGGATGAACCTCCAGAGAAATATGTCCGTTATTTGGCACGACACGAATACAAGTAAGTGATTGCGTATTAAATGGCTAGGAGATAAGTTGATAAGTAAGTTCTAGTGTTGTGTCATGATAGCAATAGTTCACAGTTATATCGGAATATGTAAGCATGTAAATGAACATGCCATGCCCACAGAGAACCCAGCACGAGACTTTGTTTGAGGCATCTATTCTTTATCTTAAAACTATATAAACATTTTTGAGACCGGGAAAGCTGACTGTTAAAACAATGAAGCTTTTCTACAACTTTTTCTGAACCCTGTACTTAAATTAATTTTCATCATTCTGTTATTAGAAGATGTAGACTGAATAAATCAGACTCGTTAGTAAAAGTTTTCCTGAAATCCACTCCAAATCAGAAGCATTTAAGAACCGAGAATTAATGTTCTCATTAAGTGGGTATATGAAAGGCATTGATCCAAGTACTCACGTTTTCTTTATCCCGTTATTGGAAGTAATATTTTTTCCGATGCTGGAAGGAACAATTCAAATATTTCAGAATCGATGTCAACGAATAGAGAAACTGTAGACCCATGGATGTAAGTAGTTTAGACAATAGTAACCCCCCTTCTTCCTCCCACCTATCAATCTTCCTTCCAATCAGCACAATACCCTGCATTCAAAGGGTACACCCTTTTTATTAAATGTAACAATCCAAAAAAAAAGAAGAAAAGAAAATAAATTCGAAATATTCTCTGATAATTGGTCTAAATACTGTCACTAAATTCTCTAAGCCAATCGGGGAACACTTCGAGCTTTTCAAAAAAAAAAAAAAAAAAAAAATATATATACTCAAAGGCAAAGGTATAAGTCGAACTGCGAAACCCTTTCAAGTTAATTTCCATTGGTACTGCAATCAAATTATTAGACCGAAAGTTCATTTGTAATTTTTTTTTTTGCATTAACATCTACCTTTTAACTTTGTACTTTCATCCTGTTGAATAGAGTTGGCATTGAAACTACACACGGTGAATCAACAAATGCTTATTTGGCAGCAACGCGACCTATACGCGAAGAAGCACCAACACCAGCTAAGGTGACACCATCACCAGTGCCACCAAGTGATACGGATTCCGATTCAAATTAAGTTTGCTGAAAGAGAATTTATAAAATTACACTCAAAAAAAAAAAAAAAAAAAAAAGCAAGAAAACAAAATATATACTTTTTTCTTGTAAAGGAATAAAAATAAAAAGGAATAAAAAATAGCAAACAAAACATAATAAAAGAACAAAATCACAATGCAGTATTTTGTTAAATATTACAGAAAAAAGTAAAATGATGATTTTTACAATATAAAACCAAAATGCAAGTTAATACTAAATAAATATATAGAAAACAAACAAAAATAAAAGCATAAATCGCATATAAACGTAACAAAAACTTAAATTAAAGCAAAAGCGTTGCCACCCCATTCAACAAAAAACACCTCGGTTCTCTCAATTAAAACTAAACTCACCGACATATTTCTGCTGCAAGTACGCGAAAATTAAAACAAAAACTAAACATTAACTGCTAAAGACCAACAACATCGAAGCAATAATCCCTAAATTGGTAGTACATATTCCCTTAAATAAAAATAAAATTATAAAAATTAAAAAATTATGTATACTATACACATTTACATTAAGTTATACTAATTTTTAATAACTTATCAAAATTACTTCTTACTTATCATCTATATTTAATTATGTTAACTGACTAAAATTAAATATTAATGCATATTATGTGACAATAAAAATTAATAAAATTTAGTCAGTCGCAAATATAAACTTATTATTATATATATTATACAATACCTATATATTTGGCAATAGATTCTCAAAGTTCTAGCTTCAGCCTGGATATTTATATGATAACTTTAATCAACTCCGTAATTTTAATTTTGAATGCAATACTATGACGATATAAGTAATTACTAAAATTAATGAATTATGTATGTATGTATTCATACACATACATAACATACACACCATACTATACATAATTACATATAAAATTAATTTGCGAAAAGGAATCTTAGTTGCAACACATAATCACGTAGACACTTGTTGATAAACTTAGTACGAGTACATTCGAACATAATATATAGGTAAATGAATCATCATTAAACCTAGTAACCTGAAAGAAGTCTTTAAAATTACATACATAAAATACATACTTACGTAATAAATACAAACATACATATAGCAATAAGTAAATACATAAAAAGTGTGTGTAAGAAAACCATACTCAAACCATACTATCCTTTATAGTGTAAAGATATCTTTGTATCCAGCAACTAGTGGGCCCAGTTGTTCAGTGCGAATTGAGCAGTGTTTTGTGCATTAATCCCAGCTAACTAACGAGCTATTCTCTACCTGTATGACGTTGGCCCTAAAAATCCATTTTTTTTAAAATTTAGCATATGGGACTGTGTGTAAGACAACTTTATGCTCAGTATTTGACAGTTTTTTATTAATTAACCGTAGACCTCGTAACGATGAAAACTGACTTCGTTTCACCTTACTCCATCGATTGTAGGTTCTGGATTCTTTTTGAAGTCAGTACTAATATTTTAAATATTTTCTTTAAATTTTGCATATGGGGCTAATCACTGTGTGTAGGACAATTTCATGCTCAGTATTCGACTGATTTTTATTAATTAACCGTAGACCTCGTAACGATAAAAACTGACTTCGTTTCACCTTCCATAAATCCTCCATCGATTTTAGGTTCTGGTTTCTTGTTGAAGTCAGAATTTATATTTTATAAATTTTTTTTTAAATTGTGCATATGGGGCTAATCACTGTGTGTAGGACAATTTGATGCTCAGTATTTGACTATTTTTTATTAATAACCCGTAGACCTCGTAATATAACATTTTGACTTCGTTTCATCTCCGAATGATTCTCCATCAATTGAATGTGTTATTATTTCTGAAGTCAGGATTAATTTCTTGTCGGTCAACATCATGCTTGATATTTGATTGATTTTTTATTATTTTTCCTACTAACTATATATTTTTCCTACTAAAGTTTCACCTACTAATGATTCTGCGTTGATTATGTGTATTGGTTTTTGGTTAAAGTCAGGATTAATATTTATGTCGGCTAACATCATGCTTAATATATGATTGATTTTTTATTATTTTTCTGTAGACCTCGTTGGAAATGGGCTTCGTTTCACCTCCATACGAACTCCAAACGATTCCTTCTTTTTAAATCGTAATATCTCGATTTTGTCGGCCAACGTCATATAGGTCTATTCTCTGCTAGTCTGTATAAACTTCGTTTAGTTTTCTCATATCAAAATATAGTGAAATAAATACTTCAATTTAAACAATCAACGTGGCCTCTAAATGAAAGTTAAAAGTCGCAAAACCGGACGAAAAAAAAAAAAAAAATGGAAATTATAGAATATTCTTTTGTTTCAATTTACTTAGCTACAGTAGTGAGCTCTTAATTAACATTAGGAACTAGAATTGCAAATTTATTTGGCTTATAAAATTCTATTAAATACGAGATTCCGGCATCTATATGCCCCAATCCTTTAGTACGAGTAGCAAACAGTTTGTGCACCAAACAAACTTCAATACGAGTTATTGTCAGATATCAGTGTTAAATAAAAACTTGAAATAAAGCTAAACCGTCAAGATGGCGTCTAAAGAAAGCTTAAAGAATTATAAGCTAGACATATGTGGTGGTGTAATTCTTTATTTTCCACCAAGTGAAAGGGATTCAAAAGGTTTCTACAATTATTTTAATTGTGAGATTCAAAGATGTTTGAGTAACTGAATTAAACTAATTTTAAAGAGTTATTTTTTTTTTTTAAATGCTAGAGTTTAAGCTTTGAATAATATTAAACCACCATCACGACTGTTTAATGAAAGTTACAGTGAAAAATTGAACCTGAAAACTGATGAAATTACATGTTCTCCTATTTAAATTTAGCAATGAAGCAAAGACAAATACTAGACCTAATTCTTTAGTGCTTGATGATTTCAATTTCAGGTTTAAACTAGCATGGAACTTTAAAGCGTACTTTTCTTTTAGGTACAGGTTTAATAGAGATGAGTTGCTTCGTACAAAAAAATAAAAAAAAATCATATTCATTATTATATTTTTTAAAAATTTTGATTTTAACGTACCTAAATCGCCAGTTTAAGCTTAACATTGCTTAGCTTAGATGTTAAAAACGAGCTTTTCCATATAGCTTACAATCAGTTTAAACCATCAACATGTCCATTTAATGAAAGTTTAAAATTACACTCAATAACTGAACCTGATAGAAAATTTGACTTGAAAATATTCATTAAGTTCTAATTACACTCATGTGGAGATTTAACTTCTCTAAAATAAGATGTAGGTTCATTACATTCGTTTAGTAAACAAAATTCCCACAACATTAATGAGGCTCGGCCTAGGCGATTTAAAATTTTATAGACCAAGCTCTTTTGTTGGGGTAGATCTCATTATGTTAGCTAAATTAACTTTAAACGACGTTTCCTCATTTTGTATTGGGTTAAACTAAGATTAATTTGAAATATGGTCAAATATCGTCAACGTGGCAATTTAATTCATGTTTACAAGCTTTAAAGGCAATGATATCCGTTAAGCAAATATTACATGTAGATGATTATACATAATATTGTATAATCATGATCTTACATTCCATTTCCATATTGCAGTGTGATTTGAATGTCGTTTGTGGGTTAACTACATAGCTTTAAAGTTAGTTTAAAACGAGCTTTATCTTACTTAATATAGTTTTAAATCATCAACAGAGTTGTTTACTGAAAATTTAAAGTTGCACTGAAAACTGAGCCTGAAGAAAAATGAATTAGTGAGTTGGGTTTGTGTTTGAACTGTTTGCCCAGAACTGTTGCCATCGGCTGCCTCTAAGAGTACGTGATAGAGCCATTCTACTGTAGCATCTACCAGTTCTTTATTTATGTGGAATTTTTAAGTGGATGAGTTTTATTTTTCAATTTTATCACATGATCTCAAACTTTAAAATACATACCTAGTTTAATTATTTCAAATTGGTATTTAAGTAGTATATGAAATTAAGTATTTATTGAATTTAGTCATTACGTTAGCACACACTCACACACATTCACACAAGTCAGTGTAAAGTGAAACACAAATTCAGTGCATAGTAACCACAAAAAAAAAAAAAAATAAAAAATAGGGAAATATAATATGCCAGTGTCAAAAACACGAATAAAAACATGCTGAAATACTGAATATGATCTAAACAATTAAAAGCAAATAAAACCAATGTGAAAATCCAAGCAAACAAAAACAAAACAAAAACTAAGTAGGTTCTTAAAAATAGTATAAAATATTAAGACACAGCAATTTATTGTTACAAATGAAGATGAAATGTAAAAATAATATTCATGAAATAAACAAGAACAAAGTGAATAAGTAGTTCATAGTTCATAAAAAAAAAACCAAAAGTAAAATATACTAAATACTGAATGTGCAGATAATTCATCTAAAGCTATAAGATAAAACTGAAACGTATTTAAACCAAAGAAAAAAAGTAGAAGAAAAAAATCAACTGCATTAAACCCCGGTTAAGGACCTCAGTTGAAGAATTTTTTGTTGCTGTCGTTTACTGATACATTCAATACACAGGTTGTTCCCCTATGAATGCAGAGCATTGTGTTGATTGGAAGGAAGATTGATAGGTGGGAGGAAGAAGGAGGGTGAATGAGAGAGGGACTGCAATCACAGGGCACTGATAAAGTGAAGATGTCACGCTCGAGATACCTCAGCGGGGAAGGCACTTAAAAGGGGAAATTTCTATGGATATTTGCAGAAAAAGTAGCAAATTACAGGCAATTGAGCGGTAATGGCACTTAAGAGATAGAGGTACTTAACCGGAGCTTAATGTAATTATATCCAACTGAATTCAATAAACAAATGACCTAAAAACCACACTTGTTTGTTTCTTCAAAATGAAAACGCTATACAGATTTAAAATATTTACAAAATCATGAAATAACAAAGCTAAAAACAAAAAGTAAAAAAGAGAGAAGTAAAAATTTATTATAATTATTATTATTATCTATCATTAATTATCTGAATGTTATTATTGTAAAACGAATTTAAGTGCATCGTTGTAATGAAATTTAGTTAAAAATCTTCAAATAAAAATTAAAATAAAGTAAACAAAACAAAAAAAAACTTTAAAAAATTAAAAACTATTTACATAATGAATTGTTTCCAGAAATGTTTTATGTTTTACATAAAGTTTATTTCAAAATAATATTTTTATGAAAGACACACAAATATTTAAATAAATAACAGAAAATATTATTAATATATGTGTTTCTTAAGCATCTTGATGGATACTAAATGATATTGGAAATCTACATGAAATACATACAAACAAAAACACACAGACCGAAACGAAAAAATAATTTTGATGAAAATGTTTTATTGGAGCAAAAAAAAAACAGAGAAAAAAAAGAAGATGAACATGAAAGTATTTAAAAAATAGTAAAAAAAAAATTACAAAATATTTGACAAAATTTATGTTATATTAAAGGACACGGAACTAAAGAAAACAAAAATCCGAAAACCAAAATGAAAACAAAAAATGCATATGTTATACATAGTATCTATAAAAATATATATATATAAATATTATGAAAATATATTATGAATTTAATAGTTAATTGATGAAATAAATATGGAAAAAAATAATGGGAAAATGTTTTATTTCTAAATATTATATGGTATATCAGCATAGAAATTCACTCTGAGATGTGTCTATTGCTAGTTGTTTAGGATGCTACAATTTTGGATGGAATGTGATTGCAGAATTGTGCCTCATCCAAACAGCATTTCCCATCCAAATTAGACCAAATTACATAGGAGGAAAGCAAATGTCTTATTTCTTCTTCTTACGTTTAATGGCACAACAGCCGAAAGGAAGGCCTAGACCAAGATTTTCACAAGTTCTCATGTTGTGAGTGTTATATTTGTACATGTATGGAAGGTACCTACAGTAGTTTTGGGCATAATCCCTTTCCATTCCTGGTGAATAAATCCAATATTTTGATCATTGCTTATGACTTTAATAAATCCATCTATATAATTTTTAAATTCCTCCCCAAAATCTCTAGGTCCGCTAGTGGATCATATACTGTTTTATGTATGTACATATATACCTATATTCAAGTACTTAGGCTTTGTTTTAACTAGAAATCGGTGTATATAGTAAATTCAGGTTTTTAAAGATGATTGAAAACAGAGAGCGACTTTGTGTGTAAATTTGTATATGCACTGACTTCGATTATGCCAAGATTTTGGGATATGTACTTAATAAAGATAGTCTATAAAATCTTTGGCAATTTTCACCCAAATTTTGTATTAGTACTTTCTACTGAATTGAACTAAATGAAAATCACTTGTTGTTCCCACTGACATGAAACTTCACAGGCAAATGCAAAATGTATGTTCATGAAAAAACTATCTATCCAAATTTCTTCTTCTTCCTTTAATGGCACAACAGCCATTATGGAGGGCATAGGCCGAGCTTTTCGCATCGATTCATGTTGTCCGTGATATATTTGTACTTGAATGGAAGGGACCTGCAGTTTTATGCCGAATACATCCGGCAAAGTGAAAAGCAAGTAGGCAATTTTTGCTGTTGTAGATTTGCCATTGCTTGCCAAAAGGAGGTGTTGTGCAGAAAAATTTTTCTTTCTACTTTTTGAATTAACCTGTGCCGAGATTTGAACCCCGACACTCTGCGTAGCACTACCACTACGCCACTGCGACCACTCTATCCCAATATAATCTGTATAATTTTCGGGACTAGATCAACAGTTTGAAGTTGTTTTTTAAGCTTTATCTTATAGTTTCTAGTTGGAAAAACCACAAATCACAGCCAAAGTACATGCTTCTGAGTATACTGATATTTTATTGGCGTATTTGTTAACACAGTTAACTTTCCTTTCAAATTCTTTACTTGTGGTATTATTTCTATTTTTCCACTTAGAGAGATCCTGAGATCCTTAGAGCTTTGCGGAATCATGCAAATTTTTTAAATCATTGGTTGACCCTTTACTGCAAGTGCATGCAGAACAGCGGCTTCATGTTATCAAATGAGCACATTCTGTTCTTGAGTTACATACTTATCTGTGTCCGGAGCAGTGGTATACATAGATAGTACATATGTAAGTACTCGAGTCATTTCTTACAAGTACATACAAGTATCGAGTCATTTCTTATACTTATTTGTGAGTTATTTCCTATATTGTTCTGACCAAAACGATCCAGTTCCTAAACAGTTGTTTATAAGTATAGAGCAAAAATATTATGGTAATGATTACGATATAAATTCATGGCTAATTTCACACAATTTTTTTGTTGGTATTTTAAGATTAGTTTGAGATTTTGTTTTGGTTTTCATTTTTAAATTTGATAAATTGTTTTTCGGCATTTTTGATTCTTCCATTTTTGATTAGTTTGAGATTTAAAATATTATAAACAGTATGTAACGCATTAACTGAAGTTTTATTTAAAATCAATTATTATTTATCCTCATAACTTGAAATTTCCACAGATCTTAAGTATTACTTCCTAATGTAAAGTTATCACTAGAATAATTCAGGTCGAATTTTGAAAATCCAACCAATGTACATATGTTTTTGAAGAGATTATAAAATTCTCTTCATATTCCAAATCTATTTAGAAATATTTTATGCTATGTATGCTACTTACTGTCACCCCTTCTTCTTTTCCTAGACCTTAAGTACAATGGGCTACATAGCCTGAGTGCTTGAGGAACTGTCCTGCACTCGTCGTTCAGGTTATCGCCCTTCTTCACATCCATCCATCCATCATGCTATGTATAAATCTGAAATCAGGAACCAGTGAAGGTCTGCCTTGAATTTTGCCAAGACTGAGGAACCAAAGTGTGGTCGCTGTGGTGTAGTGGTAGTGTGTTGGACTGCTACGCAGAGTATCCGGGGTTCGAATCTCGGCACAGGCAAAATAAAAATAAAAAAGTAGAAAAATTAATTTTTCTACACGGCACCACCTCTTGGCAGGCAATGCCAAACCTACAAGAGTAAAAATTGCTTATGAAAAGCTTTTCACTTCGCCGTTCGGATTCGGCATTAAAAAAAACTGTAGGTCCCTTCCATTCCATTCATGTACAAATATAACACGCACAACATGAGTGGATGCGAAAAGCGAAAAGCTCGGCCTAGGCCCTCCATGGGTTGTTGTGCCATTAAAAGTAAGTAAGTAAGGAACCAAAGTAGTTTTTTCTCTTGCGGTTGAAAATTCCAAATAATGGAATCCAGATTGGGGTTCCGCGTAAAAAAATGCTTCGTTATTAATCGTGACCCGAAAAGAAAACGTATTATGGGTTTTCTAAGAGAAGCAGTGGAAGGGTGCTGAAATTCCCAAGAACCTTGCATTGATAATTTGTCCTAAAGAAAAAGATTTAAGATATATGATCATAGGTAAGTTTTTAATAAGTTAATCGGTTGACTCCAAAGTTATCAAAAATTTCCAATATCGAAAATTTTTAAAAATTAAATAATCGTCCTTTTATTGGTCTTCAAGGCATTTATTAATGTACATAATACCACGAATTTACAATTAAGGTACGTACATATGTGCCTTAGGTCGGTTCAACTCCTATGAGAGGGGAAAAAAAATTTAGTGCGACAATACCTATTTTGAAAGATTACTCCGAGAGTGGTTTAGGTTAAACAATATTTTGTCATGAAAAACCGCTATATCAGTCTTAACTTCGACATTTGATATCCGATTGTCAAGTTGAATATACGACCTTTTCTTATCACGTAATTTTGGCCTACTTATATAATGTCATCTTCGGCCAGTAATTACATTTTTTGTCGTTATTTTAACAAAACAAGAGAGGTTACTCCAATTATTTTTAATGATAATAATGCTCTACAAAAATTATTAAACCCGTGCGAAGACATTTTGTTTTTTTTTTTTGTCATTTGTACATAAAAAAGCTACAGCAGACTGTTATACTGAAACTTTTATCGGACATCAACTAACAAAGTTATGGGGAAAATGATAATTTAGCGGGTTTTCAAGACCCCCTTAGGGGGAATTTTTTTGCTCTGATAAACTCAAAATATATGTTACTGCATTTAAATTTTTTTGGTGACCCACCTTAATGCACATGCATACATATCCAATATTTTTCAAAAATTAATTAATTTACATTATATTGGAGTACATAGTTTTTTCTTACTGTTATTTCATCGTTCCTCGGTGTTTCCTGCCACTCAATAAATTGAACTATACCATCCACTGGATGAAGGAAACCACAAAAGGATGAGTTGGACAAAAAAAAAAAACAACAACAAGAAGACACTTGCTTCAGTACTGAAAATGAAATGAGTGCAATATTTCAAAAGGATTTTCCGAGTCAAATCCCTTCTTTGCTATGTATAGACAACAGAACTTAGTATATACATACATACGCAGACAGTCACACACTTACATATTCTCAAAATTTGTGCAAGTGTACATATACAGGCATAACATATACTTATACAGCTACAAATTATTTCCTTGTAAGTATGTGCTAACAGAGCTGTTTCGGGCCTTGTTTTTTCAGAAATGCTTTTTGATTATTTAAATGTATAAAGTGAATGCACCATTTTGTTGTTGTTGTAATTTTATCAATATCTTTCCAAAATAATAAGATTCTGAGCAATTTGAGACATGGGAATGGCAAATGTTCTATGCTCTGTCCCATAGTGTAAACGGGCCCCTTGTTGAACCCTCCGATAAAGACGCGGCCTATCTTCCTTAAAGCATCTGCAGTAAAGCTAAATGGCATATTTTAAAGTTTTTGGGTTTCTTTAGTTTTCCGAAATCTTTTGCTTTTTTTCTTGTTTTGTGGTAGTAGTAGTTTTTGTAGTTAAGAAAGCAGTATGGAACAAAGGCACAGATTTCTGTTGTTGTTTCTTTTCTTTACTTCAGTGTGTTTTTTTTTGCATTGGGGTGAAGGGGACAAATGATAAATTGTTAAAACTTCTTTCGTTGTGTGTTGCTCTTCTATAATACATACGTACACCAACACACACACACATATACCTATGTACATGCATAGAGTACACTCTATACACTTGCGTCCATTTATAAGAAAAATCTGTGCAGTTTTTGTTTAATTTCAAGAATTTTTCACATAATATGATGAGATTCACTTTAGATTTTAGAATGGTACTCTACAGTAGGTCGATTGAAGTCAAGGCAAACGTTGATCAAAATCAGTTTTTATTAATTTGCTTATCAAAGAAAAACACAGAAGAAAATGTGCGGATGTACTGGAGTTGCACTCCTTTGAATTCATGGAAATGTGTAATAGAAGATTTCTGGCACCTTATCGAAATCATGATCCAGAAACTTCTTTATTGATGGCAAAATAGACCATTGGGAGCTTGGTCAAGCTTCTTGTACCCATTCATGTTGTGCGATTTATATTTGTGCATGAATAGAAGAGACCTACAGTCATTCTGCCGAATCAGAACAATGAAGTGAAAAGGTTTTCTTAGGAAATTTATACTCTTTCCCATTTAGGACTTTTCCATTTTGAATCTGATGGTGATTTAGACTGAAAAATAATTGATTTGTGGTTTAGCTTAAAAATAAGTTTGTTTGCCGTTGGCAGATTGGAGGTGGAGCCATGTAGAGAAATTGTGTAATTTCTACTTTTAATTTGTTGACTGTGTCGAAATGTGAACTTTGGCACTCTACATATGGTATTAGTTCAGCACAGCATCAATTACACCACGGCTACTACAAATGCCCTCAAACGCATCTTAGAAAAAGTTTTGAATGTATTCTGCAGCCATAGGACGCGAAGAAGTACTTTTTTAAATCTATGCACTCAACTGAGGCTTCCGAAAGTGCAAAGCGATCACAACCCTAAATGGATTTATCTATATCGAATTTTTATATGAAAATCAAAAAGGTCATCCAGATCGGTATTTTTAAGCGAAAGGTTAGGAGCAGAAACAACAAAAATAATTATTTGTATTCATATTTAACATTTAACATAAAATTTTGAAAATCATAACTTCAGTGCCAGTTTTTCTTACTTACTTTACGTTTAATGGCACAACATTCCATGGAGGGCCTAGGCCGAGCTTTTCGCATCCCCTTATGTTGTGAGTGTTATATTTGTACATGAATGGTTTTATGCCGAATCCGAACGGCGAAGTGAAAAGCTTTTCATAGCAATTTTTACTCTTGTAGGTTTGCCATTGCGTAGCAGTCTAACGCACTACCACTACACCACAGCGACCACCATTTTTTTCTAGTAATTCTTATTATTAATAACATCATAGAATACGGCGCAATACTCTTGAACATATAATTTGATTGATAATGTATTATTAGATTGGTTGAACAGCTTCCTCTTTCTCCTCCTCTCTTTGAACCAGATAAAACCATGCACTACTGAATTAATTCACAAATTAAAACTATATTTTTAAAGGCAGGTATTTAGCGTTTCAGGAGGACTTTTCAGAGGAGGACTATTCTCCCTACTACTAGGGGAGTCATAAGTTTGGTGGGTAGAGGAGAGGTGTGAGTCCTATATTTCAAAGAGGCAATGTTTTTAATTCAAGGCCAACGATCACAATGACTGAGAAAGAGAGGAACTTTTGCTGACATCACTAGCATAACCGAAGGTTGAGGGGGTTGTTATTATTTAAAGAAATATAATAAGAAAGAAGAATCTTATGGTCATTTAGACTGAAAAATAATTGATTTGTGGTTTAGCTTAAAAAAAAGTTTGTACTCATTTACATTAAAAAAAAATATCAGTGTAAAAGTTGGAATATAATTTTATTGCGTAACCGCTGACCAAAAGGTTAGGGAGTTAAAGGAGGTGTACTTTTAAGAACTTGAAGTATATCGCTAGTTTCTTAAAATACGCTAATTCTCAAATTTAAACTAACTTTACGTGTACCGTAGGGAAGTGATCGTGTCCCAAATCAACTATTCACACTAGACTTCAGCTTGTTGTGCTACAGAAACAGAAACTCAAGCCGAATAATGCTAGTTATTACTACAGTAGGGTATTAAAATTTTGCCCTAGACAACTTCTGTGCGAGTACAAGCAGATTGTGACATTGTATCTACATAACAATGTATGTACATATGTATGTGAGTATGTATGTAAGTAAGAGTAGATATTTGTTTGAGGTTACAACTGCGAACTGTGTATGCATTATGTGTATCTTTCTTCATACTACACATTTCTCAACTGCAAATGCAAGTACTTTACTCTATCTAACCTCAAACTTTCACCGACCACCACTTCTCTTCCTTCCCCACCTCCTGGGAGACTTCTTAGGAAATTATAAATGCTTGCATGCGTATTTCAGATTTGAGAAGGATTTAGCTTGGGGATTTGCGTGCATCATTTTTCTATTTTTCTCTGCTGGCTTACAAACTTATATATAAGTTCATACATATATACATACTTACTAATGTACAAATGTTGCGGGCGGTTCATATGTTAAGTTTAATTTTATTAAGTAACCTTCATGTGGCACACAAAAATACACAGAGTCATACAAACAAGCAGATTTGTGTGAAACATTTGCATAATTTGAGAAAATGAATTGAAATTTTATTTTCATTTATTCTTACATTAACTTTTCTCTATTATTTAAATGAACAATGTTGGCGAGAGGGGTTAGCTAAAAACTTAGACTGTTGAGAAGAAGAAGAAAAGAAACAAACAAAAATGTAATTGATAAATGTGGAATAAATGCGGTTTTAAATTGTGGCTTATTTTTTACTGTTTTCATTTAGATGCATGCAAGTGTAATTTTTCATTACGGCTGCCTCATGCCCTCCTTCTCGTTTTCCTGCTCTAAACTGAGCTCTATTTGCCTTATTTAAAAGTTGAGCGCACCAAAGATTTTCCTCACATTACATTAGAGTATACGCGGTGCTGCACATACGCTCACTATCTCGCCTACGTTACACTTGTAAAAATACTAATGGAGCAGCTTAAATCAAAGGTAGCCGTTGTAACCGGTGCCAGTTCGGGCATAGGCGCTGCCATAGTTAAAGATTTACTAGCTGCCGGCCTAATTGTTGTGGGATTAGCGCGTCGCGTTCAACGTATCGAAGATATGAAACAACTTACGCTCAGCGACGAAGATCAACGCCAGCGATTGCATGCCATTAAGTGTGATGTCACCAATGATGCCGAAGTTGCACAGGTATTTGCAACAATCGCCGATAATTACGGCCCCGTACACGTGCTGGTAAACAATGCTGGCTGTTTGCTAACGGGGCAATTGTGCACAATGGCGCACGAACGTGTGCAGGAGGTGTTGCAAACAAATGTCATGGGTGTGGTCAATTGTACGCGACATGCATTTGCAACGATGCGAGAGCAGAATGCCGGCATTGGTCATGTAATTTTAATTAATAGCATTGTTGGGCATAATGTGCCGGTGATACCGGGTCATTTGCCATCGTTGGCTATTTATCCGGCAACGAAATATGCTCTAACAGCGATTAATGAGATTTATCGGCAGGAGTTTAGAGAGCTGGGTACACAGGTGAAAGTGACGGTAAGGAATATAGCATTTCGAATCTCTATGGTATACAAAAAATATTTAATTTACCACTTGGTCCTGCATTCAGAGCATCAGTCCGGGACTCGTTGATACGGAACTGATATCAGAACAGCAAAAGCTCATTTGTCAGGGTAAAATCCTGCAAGCCGAGGATGTTTCGAGAGCTGTAATGTTTGTGCTGGCATCACCACCGCATGTGCAAATTTATGAATTGATCATGAAGCCAATGGGCGATATGATTTGAAGTCTATTGTTGTAAAGTGTTTAGCCTTTTGCTATTTAACTTCTCATAAATATTGTCATACTATTAAATACTTATATTTTTGTATAGCATTTGTAAGCACTTACCAGTATTTCTGTAGCAGTAGCAGAAATGTGTAATTTGATTAAATTTGTCTGTCAACAATCAGCAAATATTTTGATTCCTTTACCAAACAAGAGTGTTGCCATAAAAAAACTTAAGAAAGTAATTTCTTGCTGTAAAATTTCTCTTGGAAATAACACAAAAGAGAGGTGAGTAAGCTACTTGAAACACAATAGAAAGAGAGAGAGAGAGAACAAAAGACAGAGGCTTTATTGCTAGTAAGTCCTCATTTACACCTTGCAACCCTTTTCGCTGTCCTTCTCTTTAACAAACTCAAAAATTTACGTTCAACTCTCGAAAGGCGAAAGTGGAGACTAACCCAACATCAGTCGTGTCCTTTTTATTACTTATTTTGGAGTAGTAGTTTCTTTGCTCATCACCGCTCTATGCCCTAGGCATGGAAAATGTAACAGAAATGAAGCAACAGGAAATAATGCATTGCTCGGTTTTGAGCTCTTCATTATTATTTTAACCATGGCTTAATCCTAAGTCTAACTGAGTTATTTTGTCTCTCTGTCTTAGACCATGTTCACGTTTGCCTCAGTGAGCCGACTCATTTCGACGTCTACAGGCAAGGGGGAAATGGGAAGAGGAAAAGTTACGTGGGGAGGGATTTTTTATTTTGTTAAAACTTCTCGGCTCATTTCGGCATTTATGGAAATGCCATTTCAGTCAGCTGCGAATTTTAATAAAGCCGTACACAATTTTATTTAAAATTTTTTTATCATAAATGAAATTTGTAAAAATTAGTAATTGGAACTTCTTCACCATCACCCATTGCTTAATTTTTTCCTGAAGTAAATATTTGTGCTGCGTAAATGAGCTGGTAAGCGTCAAAGGTGTTCAGACAGTGTTCAGACCACATTTTAGTACGAACATGAGTGAGTGGACTCTTGTCAAAATGAGTCGCCGCTCTGATCTGAGGCTTATGTGAACATTGGCTTATACTTCTAATGATTATGCTAGAGGATTCGATTCATTATTGAGAAGTCTTACTCACACAGTTTAAGCATAATAAAGCGTCTATTTTTGTTACTCATCTTTAAAATTTTATGAACGTTTCTTTGTGTTTCTTAAGTTATGATTAAGGGTCAACTCTGCTAATAACCGCATATCTCAGCGGGAGAGGAGAAAGTGGCGAGCGCAGTTATGAACCTATTTCAAGATTTAGTATGTGGCAGTTATGAAACTTTGCTGCTATATCTCATTACATCTATTATTGTTCTGCTAAAAAAGGTTCAAATTTCCATATATACCGGAACATTCTTAGAAATTGAAATCGTTTGAAGGTTATAGCCGAACAACGGTAAGGGATAATTCTACTGTTAACGCGCTTAGGCTTCACTAGTCTTGAATCCATTGCAGTGATGGGAGCACGATGAGTTCAATCTGCTAAAAGTTACGACCTTGAATTTTGCGGATGAAAATCACTGAAACTGAGTCATTTGAAACTGAGAATACAGTTTTTGCACTGCAATCTGAGAGAAACGTTTGATGAATGATTACGAAATATTAATTTTTCTAAACCTAATTCGAATATATTACAGTGTTGAAAAGAAAATGGGCATCTGTTTAACACATAATGTTACATTCTACTGTATTCCAACCTGTGTTAAAAGGAATGAAAAGGCTGATGCATTTTAGAGACAGCACACCTTGAAAAAATAAATACAACGGATGCCCCAGAATAATGAAGGTGATTTATGGGAAAACCTGAAGATAGACATTTCGTTTATTATAGTTTATTAAGTATTAGGACGATTTGACTTTTGTGAAACTATTTCACATTCATTCCGTTCCATTTGGCAGACCTGTAAGAACATGTTTCATTTCCATTTAATTTCTCACAATAAATTTCTATCAATAATGATTTAAATATTTCCATGTTAAATGTTCTCATACTTAATTCATAAAACTTCTACTCTGTTTTTATGTAATAAATAAAATAAAAATGTGGTCGTGGTCGCTGTGGCGTAGTGGTAATGCGTTGGACTGCTACGCAGAGAGTCCAGGGTTCGAATCTGGACATAGACAAAATCAAAAAGTAGAAAAAATAATTTTTCTACACGGCACCACCTCTTGGCAGGCAATGGCAAACCTGCAAGAGTAAAAATTGCTATGAAAAACTTTTCACTTCGCCGTTCGGATTCGGCATTAAACTGTAGGTCCCTTCCATTCATGTACAAATATAACACGCACAACATGAGTGGATGCGAATAGCTCGGCCTAGGCCCTCCATGGGCTGTTGTGCCATTAAAAGTAAAGTAAGTAAAATAAAAATTATTTTAAAAAATCACTCAGGTGGCAACGTCGTAAATTTACATTACAGAATTTAGAATATTTTTCAATAAGACGTAAAGATTTTATATAATAGAAACTATCTACATAGTATGTCATAGTATTATTTTAATATCGGGCAGAAACTTAAAGTATGCCAACTTTTTTCTAATGTATAAGGAAAACTATTTTTGCAATAAGAAAATATTAAAAAGTTGAATGCATTTGCTTTTCTTATTCCATAGATATATTACTGCGGCGTAAGTGAATCTTTTTGTGGTTTAAATGTGAAAAAAATTTTGTAATATCGGGGTTTTGTTTTCAAACAAAACAAGGTAGACAATTTTGTTACCTATACTGCAAAACAAAAATGCATAGGTAAGGAGGGAAAAGTTAGGTTTGTAATGCAATATTCTTAGTTATTATTCTCTTGTCAGTTACATTGAACAAAAATTTAGATTGTCTTATTCAAAATTGAGAAATAAATTATTTCTTTCATTGAAAACATTGTGCAATATGAACAACAAGAAATTTGACAATGGAATCACTCAACGGATTTATATGGATTTGGTGTTGTACACTGAATTCGAATCTGTTGTGTTGTGCTTTTCTGCAATATAGATTTCATATGTCCTATGTATAAGTTAACCTGATCAGACAACAACCAGGTAGTTGCTAAGCCCAGCACGCATAGCAATGGTGCACCATCAGCAGTTCTTGCGGATGTCGGACCGCAACACCAGCAGCCTTGGCTTTCGCTGCCAGCAACGTTGAGGACATTGCTCCAATACGCCGCTAACTCGGTTCATAACATCAGACACGAGGCGTGGGATCAGCAGTTTTAGGGCACAGGGCTAGCTTTAGTAATAAGTAAGTAAGTTGTATCTTAGCAGTCAGTTGATTTTATACCATTAAACGACTCGGTTCGCGATAGCATTTGTCAATCTTATAATTTATATATGATATATTTGTTACATATGATCTATGTTTAAAAAAAAGTTCTTAAGGAGACGACACAAATTTGTTTTTGTCTTGCCGGTATCCCAAACTCTCTACTTTTTCCTTTCCACCTTCAGATCAGATTTTTTAAGATGTTTCTCTGAATAGGTATTAATATGTTTATGGAGGAAAGTACAAACATAAAAATGCTGCTAGGTTCGCCAATTTTCAAGCAAAAACTTCGAAATTGCTAGTACAGTGAAATTAAATCTTCAGCATGTGAATCAAGAAAATCTATTTCATTTCTCTCGGCTGTATGATTGACCTGTCTTTACTTTTTTTTTTTAATTTCATCATATTTTCATTATTATTTCTATCAACAACTGTCTGCTGACTGCCATATCAGCATTTCTTACTATTTACATGAGATACTTCGTACGCGTCGATCTGTAGTTTTTATTAAATCATTTTCGCAGCATTACGTGCATTTGTCAGGAATAAAATAAAAATATTTCATCAAACATTTTGCATTTTCTTATTTCAGTTTTTTCTTTTTTCAATATAGTATAACATTTTTGTTTTTGTTTTCATTATATAAATACCGATTCCGCCTTCTTCCCTTTTCCCACAACATTTATAAGATTACTCTATTTCTATTCCATTATAGAATTCATTGATTCGAAGGCCACTGCTGCACACTGCCATATACTCGTACTATGCAAACGCATACATCACATATTCCGACTATCGTCTGTCATTTAAGTCTCACTCACTGCAGTTAGTCGCTGTAGTATAAACGAAGATGTTTAGTATAGTACGTGCGGAAAATATACTGTCAGCTGGGGAAAATGAGAAAAATAATTTGAAAAGCCTCAGCCACAAAAAAAACAAGAGCAAAGAGCAGCACAAAAAAAAAAAACCAAATGTAGATATTTAAGATAGAAAAATAATATATTTTCTTTCTTTCATTTTTTCCGGGTATTAGTATTGTAAATGCTGCTAGTGTATGCAGTGCGATGAAAAACGATTGTCTTATGTATTCTTGGTTTTGGAATAAAGTATGCACGTGTGTTTGCATGCTAAGAAATTGCATGTACATTTTGCAAAAATGTAAAAATGTACATGCATTATGCACTTAGAGAAATGAAAATTCATAGTAAACCCCACGATGTTCATATGCCATTTTGCTGAATCAATTGGCAGCTATAATATTAGATTTGATTTAATGGTAGACATTTTCTAAAAGCGAATGGTAATTGAATGGATAATCTTATGGTGGTCGCTGTGGCGTAGTGGTAGTGCGTTGGACTGTTACACAGAGTGTCCGGGGTTCGAATCTCGGCACAGGCAAAATCAAAAAGTAGAAAAAATAATTTTTTTAAACGGCACCACCTCTTGGCAGGCAATGGCAAACCTACAAGAAATAAAATGAAAAGCTTTTCACTTCGCCGTTCGGATTCGGCATAAAACTGTAGGTCCCTGCCATTCATGTACAAATATAACAAGCACAACATGAGTGGATGCGAAAAGCTCGGCCAAGGCCCTCCATGGGCTGTTGTGCCATTAAAATTAAAAAAAAAATCTTATGGTAGTTCTCAATATAAATTGTGGAATAAGTTATGAGAATCGGAAGAAAAAGTAAGTAGATTCCTTAAAATCTGGGCTTTGAAATAGCATTTCAATTTGGAATTAATCTTTCTTCTTTTACTCGTTGAAAAATTAGTAAGTTTTATTACATCTTGAAAAAAGTATCAGATGGAAATATCGAACCATTCTAATGGTATGAATAATGCAAAAAGTCATAATTTGTTCCATCAATTGCTTACGTATGAATCAATAAAGCGACCGAATTTGTTGAAAATTTGTATTTTTATTTATAGGCAGTTGTATGGTTCGGTTTTCCGATTTTGTGTAAATGCACGTTTGGAAGTGTCCATGCTTTGATAGGATTTGATTAATTGTAATAATTAACTTCTACAAATCATCTATTCAGCTATAAGAGTACTTATGTCCTGTTTTGTGATTAATATGGCCGACCACCATCAACGCGAAAGTTCTGAAAGAACTGATTGCTTGCTGTTAGATTCTAATGTTACATATATCTCAAGTGTAACCTGTTGAGACTTTTTGTGGCAACGGTTTCCTACATTCGTTGGTGAGGAGATTTATAGGAGTTGTCCAGGTAATCTAAATGATCGATGCCTCTGGAACAATGTGGTATGCAGAAGCTACTCGGTGAACACATTCGTGAAATCGTTATTAATGCGAAATCTATATGCTTAAGCTCTACTACGTTCTGTAGTGAGAAAATGGATCGAGTTAAAAAAGGAGAATCCATTAACCTGACTGAAATAAACCACATATTTGGGAAGATGAACGGAAACGAGATAAGAAATACTATAGACCCTATAGACCCTAGACGCAGTGCTTGCATGAGTTTTGTTTGTTTATTTCTTGGAACGGTTAATCTTGTATAAATAGGGTTATTAAAAAATAAAAATAAAAATGTTTCTCTTAAAAAATAAATTTTTTAAAAAATTTGAATTTAAATAATGTTGAGTGATCCCAACTACTTTTCTATGGTGAATATTTTTTTCTCGAAGACCCTAAGTATGAAAGGTTTGAGAGATTTTTCCGAGTAGGGTCATATACATACATATGTATGTTGGGTCATATAAAGAGTATTTGCGGTTTTTCGTTACAAGATGATGTTGGTACCCACAAATCTGGCAACACTAGTCCGATTATGTCAAACAACGACATGTTTCAGGCACTTTTTGTGTGAAGAGAGTTGTGTAATTCGTTGCTAGCGTGAAAAGTTACATTGATTTGAAAATGAGTGAAACATCTTAAGAAATACGCTTGTGAGTACCAACATTATATTGTCGTTCGGATCCGGCTTAAAACTGTATGTCCCTTCCATTCATGTGCAAATATAACAGGCACAACATGAGTGGATGCGAAAAGCTCGGCCATTGGCGCTGCATGCGGTCATAGTCGACACTGTCAATCTTCCTTCCATTCAACACAATGCTCTGCATTCATAGGGGTTAACCCTGTGTGTTGAACGTATCAATAAAAAAATAAAAATCAAAATGTGAGCCAATATATTAATGGCTTTTTTATTCTTAAAAGGTGGCAAGGTTGGGTGGTGGAGTCAAGTTTTTTCACGCAATTTTAAGCAATTGCCATTTGATGCCTAGTGAAATACTAAAACACAAAAATTAAGCAATTTTAATATTTCTCTAAATAGTTTTTCAATGTGTACTTTTACTCATAAAATGTGTAATATATATAAAGAAGAAAATCCTTTCTCACTTCTGAAGAATTCTTTTTCTGTGTAGTAATAGTTTGCACAGGAAAAAAAGTGCCAAAATATTCATGGCAAAGTTTTTAGGAAAGCACACATACTTGAACTTGCTCCTGCCTTGATGCCAAAATCATTTAAATGCAGATAGGAAAATAATACATAAAAAAAAACAATGCCACTATAAATTGCTTAGCAACTTATTGTATTTTTAGAACATGCAGTGGAATGGGAAATCTTCTTATTATTATTTTCGAGGAAATTTTTACTTAGTACTAAGTTTCTTAAGTTTCTTATTTCTTCAAAACTGTTAAATAAAAAAAAAAAAAATTTCGGAATACCTATTTTTTGCCACTTTAGATACTTTACACTTAACCCTTTGGTCGTGAAAGGTCAAGGTCATAATGGACTAGAGCAAAAATTTGCAATCAAAGCTCATACCAGCGCAATTAAGTATTATGCCACTAAAAATAAAACTACTTATGTACATAGAATAAGGAAACTCAAATGAAGTGCTTAGTAAATAGGCTACGCTACATGGGAAAATATGAACGCAAATTGCTAGAAAAAACGTTATGCATGTAAATTCAAGCTTTCTTTCGCTCCCCCCCCCCCCCCCCCCCACCCCCTTGCTGCCATTTCTTGTAAGTAAGAATATATCCGGTTGTACGTATACACACATAAGTAGTAAGTGTTGTTGGTATTTTTATACACCACTTTCGAGCATTTTACTTTACTATATTGCTCTCTAAACATTATGGGGCGCCCTAGAGCATTTAGAAATGTTTTTAATAAGTGTGTGCCTGTGTATGCGTTTGCGTTTGTGTACGAGAGCTCATTCACATCCTCTTCATAGTACCGTCGTTGCACAACAACAAAAAAACGCCTTCAAAATGACCTTACATATTTCGTTTCGACAAAAATTCAAGGTTATTTTTCTTATAGTTTTCTCATATTCATATCTTCTTTGGTATTTTTATATTCAACATTTGCAGCAAGGATTTGTTTGTTCTTGAGTTGCTGTTCAAATGTTGATTTTTAGACGCGAACACAAAGTTTTACAAATTAGGGTGATTTGTTGTCGGCGATGAATTGCAATTAGTGCATTTTGTCTTTACATTCAGAAACCTGATGTGATTTTTAACTAAGCAGTTAAAGAGTGACTAAGAAAAATTGTATTTCCTTTGGGTCCCACGATTTTTTGTTAGTTCTCACCGATGACGCGTGCCATCCCAAAGAAAAAATTCGTACGGCATTAAATAGTACGATCCTGGGGGCCAGTTGACATCGGAATTTCTTTTTAAGGACTGGAAATCGTTGCTTTAATTAATCGATTGTTTCATCTGCGGTGTAGTAGGTGGCGCAGTGCTGCGGAAACCACATGTCGTGCTACTGAAACCACATGTCGTCTAGTTGAGGCCACAAGAACTCCGCTATCATGTCACTGTAGTCTTTGCACTTCCGACCTCATTTCCACACTCATATCGCGTTGTTATTTTGTGTAGTGCTGTGTTCTAGTACTGACCATCTGAAAAAGACATAATTAAGTTGCTCTTTAGTTACAATGAAAATAACAAAGAAATTAATTGATATGCATATGTAGTGTACATATAGGAAATAGGGTGGGTCTAATGTTTACTTAGGTCGTCTATGCCATCAAGATTTATTACATTGAATAATTTTAACATTTATGAACCGATTGACTTGAGTAAACATGTTTTTGAAACGACACGTTGTATATTGAAAATAGTCGATCAGTTGTTTTAACTCAACGTGCATATCATCGAAAATATCGTGGCCAACAAGCACCGTCTGACAACACATTCGTCCTTCGGTGTCGAATTTTGTTGAGCATGGGACAGTGGAAGATCGTCGATCATCAACGCCCAAGACTTTCCCATGAACTGGTTGAAGCGGTCAGAGAGAGTGTTGCCGAGAACGCACATGTGTTATAGCGTCAACGCGCTCAGCATTTTAACGTCAGTGGAACCACATTGCGGTGCATTTTGAAGGATGATTAGCATTTATTTCCGTATAAAGTGCAATTGACTCAAAGAATATTGCGGACAGACTGTCCACATTGTTTGGAATACGGCCAAACGTGTGAAGACAAAAATTACGACATTGACTGGCCAACCGTATCTTCAGAACTGACTCCCCCGGACTGCTATTTGTGGGGTTATTGGAAAAGCAAAGTATACTTAAGCAAGCCTCAGACCATTGTAGAAGCGCAAGGTAAGCATTCGTGCCGAAATCATCTCTATACCGCCTGAGATGGTCGAAAAAGTGATGGAAATCGCAGCAAAAAGGGGACAATTTGCTTTGGTCAATAACGGAGCCTCTTGATCGGTGTTGCATTCTAAAACTAGTTCAAATAATTGGTAAAGGACCATATTAAATAAGAATACTTCACATATGGAAATCGTTTGTTTCTTTTTTAAATTAGTCAATACATACCTTCAAAAAAAAGAAACATATTATAGTTTCATCGGAAAGAAATTATTTTTATCAAAGAATCATTTTCATTATTAATTTCTTGAACAAAAATGTTGTTATCTAGTACTGTTACAATACCACAAGTATCGTAACACAATCGCGTTTTGTTTGTGCGTCACATTTCACGTTTCAGTCTATACTGGCCATTGGCGCTACATGCGGTCATAGTCGACACTGATAAACTGAAGTTCAGTGTGGTAGCGGCATAACACTTCAATGGCTGTCTATGTCTTTATCGGTGTCCTGTGTGATTGCATTCTCTCTCTCAATCTCCCTCCTTCTTCCTCCCACCTACCAATCTTCCTTCCATTCAACACAATGCTCTGCATTCATAGGGGTACACCCTGTGTGTTGAATGTATCAATAAAAACAAAACAAAAAAAACAAAAATACTCGCTCATTCTTTCAGCTCTAGAAATTTCTAAATGTATTTGTTTGAAATGACAAATTTTTGTTGGAAATGTCAAATTTTACTACTGATGGGCGGCGTCCATCTATCAAAAGTACTGTATGAGAAAATATGTGTATACACAGTGTGATGTATTATGGCTAGTCGATACGCTATGTGAAAGAATTTCTAAACAAACGTATTGAACTAAACTTAACCTGAATATTCTCATATGTTGTGTAAGTAAGTATTTCAGCTGCTTTCAATCTTATCTACCTATGTTACGAAAACCACAATACTAATACCCCAGTCATGGCTACTCTTTCTTACACTGTATATTCGCTATTTTTCTCGTCCACATAAGTATGTCCAACTTTACTTTACTTTTAATGGCACCCCGGACACTTTGCGTAGCAGTCCAACGCACTACCACTACGCCACAGCGACCACAAGTATATCCAACTGGCAGTGCGTTTTCTCAAGTGAGTTTGATGTGAGATTTTTTAAATTTTTTGTTTGTTTGTTAATTATCACACAATAGTGGTAAGTGTAGTTAGAAGTAGAAAAAGTAGAAAAAATAATTTTTCTACACGGCACCACCTCTTGGCAGGCAATGGCAAACCTACAAGAGTAAAAATTGCTATGAAAAGCTTTTCACTTCGCCGTTCGGATTCGGCATTAAACTGTAGGTCCCTTCCATTCATGTACAAATATAACACGCACAACATGAGTGGATGCGAAAAGCTCGGCCTAGGCCCTCCATGGGCTGTTGTGCCATCAAAAGTAAAGTAAAGTAAGTAGTTAGAAGTTTGATGCAGTTATATGTTTTGTGCGAGATATAGAATATACTTTTTTTTTCTGCAACTTTATCGTATATAAATATATATTTTTCATACGTTATTTCTAATAGAGGGTGATGCCAATCATTTACGTGACAATTTGCGTTTGCGACGATCATCTTTTACCCCCGACGTAAATATAAAACCGATTTTAAAGAAGTAGTAGTCAAATATTGAACCTTAGATGTTTAGAAGTGGAGTATAATGTTTGACATGAAAATTTTCTAGTACCTTTTTATTTATTACCTTTAGTTAAGTGAAATGTTGTTGAATTTGAGTGATGCTCAAATTGATTGCTTATCTTCAGTTGCTGGCAAGTGAGTGCAAAAGGTTTAGGATGAATCTGTTGAAAAAAAAATTAACTTTCTAAAATGATATACATGCAGTAGATTAAGGATATTCCAAAATACTCACTGTTGTCACAACGATGGTACTACAATAATAATATGCTTAATTAACATTTTGGCGCCCATAGCTTTCTTAAATCCCATTGCTTGAGTTGAATCTTGGGATTAACTTTTAAGAATTTCAAATTTGAACTTTTTAACTTTTTGAACAGTTTTGTCTGCAACTCTTAATTGAGTACTAATATTAGGTTGGGATCTTTCCTCTCCATTGAGGAAGTCCTGCAAAGCTTGTAGCTCTCATTCTAGTCTATTTACAATTAAGGAAAAACAATTATGCATGATAATTAATGCTGAATATGCCAAAATATAACATAAAATAAATGCATATAAATCGAAGGTGGTGAATGTCAAAGATTCCGAGGTATCCATGATTTATGTATCAGATGTAGTATTGACCCATTGTTAAACCCAATAAGCTGAGGAGTGAAAGTGGATTGAAGGAATATGCAAAATATCAGAAGATACAAAACGTAGACTACATATAATATGCAAACACGTTGTAAAAAGACTGCTTAAAAACTTTCCAGGGAAAGATATTTTCTGAAAGAAATTGAAGATTGCGTCAAATCATGGAACAAATCTACTAGCCAAAGGCAAAACTAGATGGACATGCTTTAGCGACGACCTATGCTCAAATGGGAGGATCAGGAATTAATGCTGACAATGTTGGACACATTGAGTTGCTGTGATTACTGATTATTTCCGGATTCTATTCTGATGGCCCAAATCTCATGTAAGTAAATTTAAAATATTTAGAAATAAACTTATTAAATGGAATTTTAAATTTAACTTCTTTCTGCACTAGCCCCCAGTTACTTGAATTATTTTTCGAGAAGAAAAGAGCAACTAGTTTACAATACTCACTTAAGTATGATACGCATACATAGACAAAAACATACTATATACATACATATATTGCACAATAAGCCTCCATTTATGCATAATTTCTACGACTAATTAACACACAAAAAAAAAATTCTTATAAAACCAGAAAATAATTCAGAATTGCTTTTATTTTTATGATGGCAAAGTTATTTCGTTTTTGGGTAAAATCTATGCACAACAAACCGATAAATTTGCTAATTTAAACACCCAGGCATATACACACTCACACAGATAGTACATACATATAATGAAATTGTCACGCATATATAGTATACACACTCATTTATATGTAAGCACATGTATACGTACAAGGTGAGACAAAAGTAATATCATAATGTGAATGAGTCAACTGCCTTTGTGCTTTGATTTATGTTGTAGACAGATAATGAATTAGTTGAAAATAAGCAAAATGAAGTGATATACAGCTCGGTCAACGATTAATATTTTGAAACACCAATTTCCTGACCGTGTGATCTCCCGTATTGGAGATTTAAACTGGCCTGATCAGATATTGCCTGAGCCTTTGGGGCTTTCTTGAAATCTCGCGTTTATCACAACAAACCACAAAACTTTGCAAGCCTTGAAAGCCAACAATTAAACTGGCCTGACCAGATATTGCCTGAGCCTTTGGGGCTTTCTTGAAATCTTGCGTTTATCACAACAAACCACAAAACTAGGCAAGCTGTGAAAGCCAACATTGAAGGAATCAGATCAGATGTTCTGCGAGAGCATACATCAACTCAGGAGGTGGTCATTTGAGTGATATCATTTTCCCAACTTAATGTCATCAGTTTTACACCTTCAAGCCAACTTTTCGTGAAAACGGAGCACAATTTCTTTAATTTCTAATAAAATAGCAGCCAGACATCACATTATTACATTACTCTTGCCACACCTTGTACATATACGAAAACTAAAATGCTGCAGGTACATAAATATTATACGTAAATGAACATTTAACACCCAAAAATTACCGTAAAAGGACATTTTAACGACCTTAGCAAAAATCTACTATACCTACATATACATAGACACAGCAGCGCACTGATGTCTGTGTGTGCGTGTCGAATACGATCATTTGTGTGTTGCTGTTGCTTCTATGACTGCTTCTACTGATGGCGTCATAATCTAATTACAACAACAATTAAATTTTCACTATACATTATATGAATGGGAGGAATGGGGGGGAATGAAAACTAGTTGTCGTCGTAGTCAGAACGGCTGACCTCTCAGCAAGTAAGCAAAACACAACGACAATCAGCAGCAGACACTGGCATCCCAGCCCAACTAGTTAAAGGAAAAATTTATGAGAAACGGAAATGCTGCCATAAATGTTTAAGATTTGTGTTGAAATTAAAAGAGAGTGGTGGAGAAAGAAGAGGAGGAGATGCAAAGAAAGGAAATCAAGCAAACTATACGGAAATTAACTACATAAAACATAAAAATATAATGAGAATTACATTTTCGGCCAAACAAAAACTTTAATTAAGAATATTTTTTTTTATTATAATTGCAATAAATTTTTAATTTGTTTTGACCATGGATGCGAAGTCAACAACGAATTTGTAGTTTTAAAAGAAATGTTCTAATTGACACAGAAAGGAAAAGTATCATTCTGTAGTAAAAGTTGAATTTCAATTCTTATAGTAAACAATATTATAGGTTAAACTTAGAATGATTATTATCGAAAAGGCAAAATTATTTCCCTTTTGTTCCAGAGAAAATAACTGTGAATTTGCAATTATGTGGACATCATTGATTTTCTGTTTCCAATTGAAGAAATCTGCTTTGGAATCTCATCGAATGCTTGTGGAAGCTTACGGCCAGCACTCTCTAGGCAAAACACAGTACAACGAGTGGTTCAATAAGTTTGAAAGTGGCGATTTTGATGTGAGAAACGAAGAACGTGGAAGACCACCGAAAAAGTTTGAAGATGCTGAATTGCAAGAACAACTTACAGAACAATTAAATGTGACCCAATAATGCATTTGTCAACGTTTAAAACCCATGTTTAAGCCACCCTAATGCGCCTTTTCTTTCCTATTCATTTTCTCTATCCTTATTTCTTTTCGTTCTATTTCTTTTGCTATTCCTTTCTCTTAGTTCTTCTCTAGAACACTTTCATACCGGTCGGTTGGGCTCTTCAATATATTTATTGTAATTCTAAAAATTCCAATTTTCATTCCAATAAATTTGTAAATGTTGTTAAATATTAAATACGAATTCTCAGTGTTTAATTTTTAATCTTTCCTTTAAATAATTCACTTCTGAATTAAACATGGTCCTTCGAGCCGGATACAAATTACGAAATACAAATTATTTGTGTTTTAATATTCCATTAATTCACTTCTGAATTAAACAAGACATGAGATTGATTTTGAAGGTGGGAAGATAGTGCCGCATGAATTGATTGAAAGACAGCTAGAAAATCGAAAAATAAAACCACCTGAAACCTCCATGAAAAATGGATCTATTTTGAGAATCCCAAACGTAAACGAAACATACAATGTTAAGCCCGGTACACCGGCCAAATCGTCAGCAAAGCCAAATCGCTTCGGAAAGAAGACAATGCTCTGTGTTTTCTGGGATCAGTTGGTTTGACCTTTTGAAACCAGGTGAAAGAGTTACTGGTCAACGCTACCAACAACAATTGGCCGATTGGAACCGTTTGAACCGTGATTTGAGCCAAAAACGTTCAGATTATTAAGCTAGGCAACACAAAGTGAATTTTCTTGATGACAATCCACCATCACATCGAAGAAAACAGCCTCGGGATTTGGTAGATTCGTACAGCTGGGAAGTCCTCCCCCATGCGGCTTATTTACCAGACTTGGCTCCATCTGGCTACCCCTTATTTTAATCAATGGGGCACGCACTTGCTGAGCAGCACTTCGATTCGTACGGAAATGTGAAAAAATGGCTCGATGACTGGTTTGACTCAAAACACGAACAGTTTTTTTTAGTGAGGCATTCATGGCATTCACAAAGAGATGGGAAAAATGTGTAGCTGGCAATGGCCATTATTTCGAAGATTGATTGTATAACCATTTCTCTTAAATAAACGTGTATTTTCTTTAAAAAAAATTCAGATTTCGTACTCGTACACCTGGTAAGATATCAAGAGGTTGAAACATGGAGGTGATTAACAATATTCTATTATTAAATAATCTATTGGTAATGAAATATATCAGAAAGCACATAAAGTAATCAATTCTGCAAAAATTCGTGCACTTTCTTTATATTTTTTTCTTTAAAAGCAGTTGTCTTCAAAGCAGAAAGCAAATTTACATTTTATTACTGAAATTTATGCGAGCTATTTATTCCTTTATTGGCCAACATATGTTTCCTTATTCTCTTTCGCTCTTTTTGTATGAATTAGTATGAGTGTATGTGTAAATCATTTAAATGAGTTGCCATATTTGTAGAAAAAGAAAACAAACATGAGGATTAGAAGTTCTTCTTCCCTACTAGCGGAATTTAAATGTTTCATAAAGAACAAAACTTTGACGTTGTTATAGAGTAAAAAAAAATTGTACATAATGAAGGAATTTAGTTGATGTACTTTAGTGCTTTCTTTATAAATTACAACAAAGTCTTTTTGACTTTATATAGAACCTTAAATATATCACGAACCTCAAACTTATGATGGATTTAACGAAGAATATTATATATTTTTATGTTTCCTGAATAGTTCATAAATTTTCGTAAGTTATGCTAAAAGTTGTACATATAGTCCATAGTAGTAAATATAGTAATCCGTAGTAAAAGCCCATATATCGTAAATATACATAATAAGAAGTCTATATATAATCAATAATAAATCCATTAATCTGCCAAAAATAGTCCAAAACACAAATCAAAATTCAAACCATAAATTAAACTGTATGCAACTCAGATTAACATTTGGACTAAATTAATCCGATATAAAACTCAACTCAAAAGTCCAATCAAAAAGCGCAAACCGGAATCTTACTTTACTTTACTTACTTTTGATGGCACTACAGCCCATGGAGGGCCTAGGCCGAGCTTTTCGCATCCACTGATGTTGTGCATGTTATATTTGTACATGAATGGAAGGGACCTACAGTTTAAAGCCGAATCCGAACGGCGAAGTGAAAAGCTTTTCATAGCAATTTTTACTCTTGTTAGTTTGCCATTGCCTGACAAGAGGTGGTGCCGTGTAGAAAAATTACTTTTTTCTACTTTTTGATTTTGCCTGTGCCGAGATTCGAACCCCGGACACTCTGCGTAGCAGTCCAACGCACTACCACTACGCCACAGCGGCCACCGGAATCAGATTATCTTAATTTTTTTCATTTAATGGCACAACTGCACATGGAAGGCCTAGGCCGAGCTTTTCGCATCCACCCATGTTATGCGTGTTATACTTTTACATGAATGGAAGGCACCTCCAGTTTAAGACGAATCCGAAGTGAAAAGCTTTTCATAGACAATTTTTTACTCTTGTAGATTTGCCATTGCCTCAAGAGGTGGTGCCGTGTAGAAAAATTGTTGTCTTTTCTACTTTTTGATTTTGCCTGTGCCGAGATTTGTACCCCGGACACTCTGCGTAGCCATCGAGCTACCGACTACGCCACAGCGACCACAGATCAGATCATAGCCACGGCAAAATTCAAACTGAATTTATACAATTACCCAAAAATAATCAGAGCGGTAATAAGCTGAAATATTAGTCCAAAGGTAAACCTATTTCGTATAAAAAATCAGACGAAAACTCGAATCGAAATTCAAATGTATTTGCATTCGGCCTCAAGTATATCAAAATTTAAACCGACATTCAGACTAAAGCTCAACTCGGCCTATAACTGAGCAAAATTTAGAATGATTTTCTGACCAAAGTTCAAACCAAAAGTTAAATAAAAATCAAACCGAAGCTTAAGCCATGAATTAGACCAAGGAAACCAAATTCAATCCAAAAATAAGACTCAAGTGTAGACACTGAAAATCTGACTAAAATTTAGTCCATATTTACCAAAATTTACGTACAAAATTTGCATCAAAAGTCAAATTAAATTCAGTACACGAAAATTCTAACTAATATGTAGACCAGAAGTTACACCAAAATTTTGACCAAAAGTCAAATGAAACTAAATCAATATCGTAAAACACATTTTAAAGCAAAATTCAAACCAGGTTAGACAAAAACTCAGACCAAAAAAAAAAAAAAAACTTCTTATGATAAAAAGTCGAACCAAACTGTGATCAAAACTTCGAATGATATCTACAATAAAGCTGGTCCTGAAAGTAAACCCAAAAAACTATTTGACACAAGTTTTTGCCCAGAACTCAGATCGAAAATGGTTCCATATACTGAACAAAACTCAGACCGATATTCAAACCCAAACTTATACCAAAAACTTAGACCAAAAACAAAACCATAACTAAAAAATAGTTCCTAAAATCGAACGTAAATAGATTGGTTCTTCACCTTCTGGTAATGCCGTGAGTAGTTTTTCTTTCTTTTAAGATTTTTGTCAGATTATAGAATTTTATCTGCTATGTAAGTGGCAAACTGCACCCGACGCCCAATCCCCTTAGGGTAGGGTATCAAAAATATGCTCGTAAGTGCAAAAAACTGCATGCAAATTTTGGTGTATGCACACGTTTAACATTTTTACACATACAAAAAACAGCAAGAAAAAAAACACTGCACAATTTAACGTAACAAGCAACAATAAAACCAACAATTGCTAGTAAGTGTAGCTGCTGTCTTGGCCATAATTCAAATTTGCAATTTTCTATGCAAAAATTTGTGTTGAATAATGGTAAGAAAAAGAAAACATATGCTCCTTACAACAATAACAACAAAATGTTAGTATTTTCTTTTTAAAGCTTGCAATTTTTCTGCATTACCTCAGCAACTAGTTAAATTTTATACCAAGTGTAAAAATAAAAAAAAACCAGCGCTTAACTTCTTCCTTTTTTTTTCTCGGTTTCTCTCTTTTAAACAAATATCATATTTAATTAATTTTAAAAATATTTCCAAGGAATTTGAAATTTCCAAAAAGCCTACAGCTTTGTGGGTTGAGAAGTGAGCATACTTGCATTACATTTAACCCATTATATTCACTGCAAATAAGTTTTACGACGAGCAACTACATGCATACAACAATCAACGTCACTGTGTGCGTCACCACCACCAAAAATTGGTGGCCTCAATATTTTATTACCTTGCCACGTTGAATATACATAATTACGAGCATACTATAAATGGTAACTGTAAATTTGGATGATGTTGTTGTTGTTGTTGTTTGCGGCTTGTCTCTGTACGACTGCTCGCTCGTCGGGGCCTAGCCCCGTCCTGCGTGAGTATGCCATATCCTGCTGCTTAGCGCTGTTACCTAGCTACAATTGCAAAGTGGCTTTTAGTGCACTTTACTGCTGGTGATGCTGCTGCTGCTGCAACTGTAACTATGATAAATTTTATATACTTACACACATACACACACACACACACACACATATATATTTAAATTCTTTTATTTGAATGTAGCGCGTGTAAGTATGTGTATGTATACATATATGTTTATGGTTTACCACAGCAGTACGAGCCACCAGCAGCAGAACATCACAGCCACCAGCAACAATAACAACAAGAGCAAGCAATACCAACCAACATGCCATGACAATAATATTGTAATTGTGTTGCAACAATAAACAATAGTAACAGCAGCAGCAGCAGCCAGAACAACCAACCAGCAACAACAACCAACAATAACAGTAACAATATCACGTTGTGCTTTTGTGTGTGTGTGTGTGTGTGTGTGTGCGACCACTACAATGACAACGTTATGTGCGTGTTGAGGACTACCAATATAAAATATATTTATACGTACTAGGTATAAAGTTGCTGATGCTGCTTTGCCTGCTGCTGCTGCAACCTTTACGTTAATTGTAAATTGTAAACATTAAAATGTGAAATGCACAAAATAACACAGCAGCAGCAACAGCAATTTAAAGGCTACCTACATTTTAAATTGTTATTGCTGATGTTGTAAAAGTGCCAAGATTATTACTCCAGCCATAACCTTTCGTTGATACTTTTGATTTTTTGCATGACATGAAACAGTAAGCCTCTAAAGCGATGCACAGTGTTGCTGGCTGATTATACGTATAAAGTGAAAGTGTGTAATTACCTAATAAAAGCAAATCTCTTCACTGAGCCAAGAAAGAGGGAGCTTTGAGAAATATTTCAGCTTATCGGCATTAAATTGCGCATCGGACTTAATCCATGCCAACCCAGGAGATTCTGAAAGTCACTAAAGGAAGATTGATTATTTTGTTATAATTTCCTATTAGTCTAAAAGAAGTGATACCTGCATACACTATTGTCATAAAAAAATTTAATATTTCAGCTGTCAGAGTTGCCATCAGCGCCTTTACTTTACTTAGTTTACTTTTAATGGCACAACAGCACGTGGAGGGCCTAGGCCGAGCTTTTTGCATCCACTCATGTTGTGCGTGTTATATTTGTACATGAATGGAAGGGACCTACAGTTTAATGCCGAACCCGAACGGCGAAGTGAAAAGCTTTTCATAGCAATTTTTACTCTTGTAGGTTTGCCATTGCCTGCCAAGATGTGGTGCCGTGTAGAAAAATTATATTTTCTACTTTTTGATTTTGCCTATGTCCAGATTCGAACCCTGGACTCTCTGCGTAGCAGTCCAACGCATTACTACTACGCCATCAGCGCCATCTGTTGATATTTTGCAACTAATTGATTTTTAGTCAACTACTCGTATTTACACCAGAAGAGGAGATCTGCTGAAAAGATTGAGAAAAGAATAATTTTTTGTGTAAAGACAATTGTTAAATTATGACTCTGTGAACACTTGCAGCAAGGGGAGTCTCCAGCTCTTAATTTTAATTTTACTTCAAGAAATAATGAATTTGGTTTTTTTTTAACTTGAAGGAAAATCGGTAATGCCTCGGTTTTTTGGGAACGGTAATACAAGATTGCGTTAGGTATTAACAAAATTCATTTTCCACAAGAAAGGATTTCTCGAAGATTTCATAAGTACCTAGAGTTGTTTTTTTTCGCCCTCCATTTCCATGCGCTGGGGCAGACTTTAAATTGGGATTCACTCATTTGCTGATTCCGGAATAAAAAAAGGGACAATTTCGTTTGTGCTAAGATGTTAAACTTTAAATTTTCTTCATATCGTATATATGCATATCTATATCTATAACCAAACATACACCCCTGCTCAAATTAATAGTTAAGTACACTGAAAGACTTTTTGCTCGAATTGGTTTTTGCAACCATTATCGCGCAATTAAAGGTAAAATTAATTGTTTTAATTGCGTTTTAATTAACGCAATATGGCAATGCTATTGCTGGCAAAGTGGATCGTATGATTTCCGTAATTATTGTGAATTGTTGCTATGCGTGAAAAGGTTACACCTACAAGTTCACAAAAGTTTTTTTTTTAAAGAAGAGTTTTTTTTTGAGTTCTTACAGTTCTTGATTTAACAGCGGTAAATTTTGCTTTAATTAACTTAAAAATAGTGAAATTTAAATAAATAATTTATAATTTAGATGGTTCGTAAATCACAATGCACTGGTGAAGAAGCCCGGTTAATTTGGAACCTAAGGAAAAAGGCAAATCACTTCGTGACATTGGCCGATTGATGGAGAGAACCCATAGTTTTGATAGAAATGCGCTAAACCCAAAACCCCAAAACGAGCCTCGAGGAAGGCCCAACAATACTAACGCAAATCTCGATGATCACATTAGTGCACAAACGATTCGCAGACGGTTATATGGAGTTAACCTACCAGGACGAATAGCCAAAAAAGTTCTTTTGATGCGAAAAACAATTAGAGCATGAGGTTAAATTTTGCAAGAAAACACATAATCTGGGTGGGGTCTGAGGGTGAGAAAAAGTGGAGATATATTTTATGGAGCGATGAAACGAAAATTAATCTGTCCGGAAACGATTCAGAAAGGAATTTATACCGTCCAAAAGGCAAAGAATTTCACGTTCGTTTCAAGAAAAAAACAGTGAAGCATGGAGGTGGAAATATTGTGGTTTGGGGATGCTTTTTTTGGTATGAAGTCGGTCCTATACACCAAACTACTAACCATATGACAACAGCCGAATACAAGCATATTGTTGAAAATTCAATGCTACAATAATGCGGAGGAAAACATGCCTTTACGTTGGGTCTATAAGCAAGATAACAACCCAAAGCATATCGCTTAATTGTTTAAAAAAAAAGCTTTGAAGACCATAATGTCAATGTTTGAGAGTGGCCAAGTCAATCCCCGGATCTAAATCCAATAGAAAATATGTGGGGAAACTTAAAAAAGAAATTGGCAGTAAAAGTTTTCTCTAATAAAGAAGAATTATGGGAGTATGTTCAGAAAATGTGGTAAGTATGAGACGAGACACCCATAGCCAAGTGTCGGGATTTGATTAATAGTATGCCAAGAAGAGTAGCGAAGGTAATTCAAAATGGTGGTGATGATACGCAGGATATTAGTTAAATGATACAAAATATACAATAATTTTTTATTAACACTTTTAATTATTCGTTTTTTGTTGTAATACTACAAGTGTAACTATTTATTTGAGCAGTCGAATAAGCGCCTTAAAATATTTATTGATCTCAGATTCTTTGTTATACTTTATTTAGTAATGAAGTTTATTTTTCTTTATTTATTTATATAAACTCAATTATTTATTAAAATATTCAATAAAACTATTATTTGTTATGGTAAAGTTGAAAGTGTGCTGTGTACTTAAAGGATGATTTTTATAAGAGTTTAGTTTTTGAAAATGAAAAAAAAAACAGAAATTTTACTAAAGTGAATTGAATTTTTATTTGGATCGATAAACCAATCTCACAAATGACGCGTTCAATGTTGGATTCCAAGGCAGCAATCGTCTTTGGATAGGGACAATTGTCCCTATAGACAAGAGACTTAACATAGCTCCACAAAAAATAGTCTAACGGGGTCAAATCACACGATCTTGGAAGCCAATTGACTACACCAAAATGTGAGATTAACTGCTCACCAAATTCGCCTCTCAATTGATGCATGGTTTCAATGCAGTGTGACATGTGGCACCGTCCTGTTGGAACCACATGTCGGCTGAGTCCAAATCTTGCATTTCCGGTAAAATAAAAAGTTTGTTATCATCGAACGGTGCCCTTCTCCAGTGACCGTAACGCTGCGGCCTTCATCTACTTTGAAGAAGTACGGCCAAATGATGCCGCCTTCTCATAAACCGCACCAAACAGTGCATTCGGGATGCATTGGTAGCTGCTGAATGGCTCTGGCTGGTCTTCACTCCAAATACGGAAAATCTGCTTATTCACGAATTCATTGAGCCAAAAATGAACATCGTCGCTGAAGACAATTTTGCGATAACACACATTTTTCACAGAGCACGAATTTTGATAATAAATTTCAATAATTTGCAAACATTGCTCAAGCGTAAGTCTATTCATATTGAAATGGCAACCAAACTTAGCATAAATCAAGTGACAGCTATCAAAAATACCAACTTGGAAAAAAGTATTGCCAGACTGAAAACCACACTTCTAGAAAAAACACCTTTTATTATTTGCATATCTTTTATGAACGCCATCTATTGGCATTTTGCAACTAATCAATTTCAATGGAAAATTAATACTCTAGGACTGCAGATTTATGTAGTGTAAGTATTTAAATTTGAAATTGAAAAACAATTATTGTTATTAAAGCAATCCTTAAACTAATTCAAATCAAATTCTCTATGCTATTATTTTTTGGCATCTTCTTGATCAGAACTTATGTAAAGGGTGTTTTTTTTAGAAGTGTGGTTTTCAATCTGGCAATACTTTTACCAGAGTTGGTCTTTTTGACAGCTGTTACTTGATTTATGCTCAGTTTGGTTTGCCATTTCATAACGAATAGACTTACTCCTGAACAACGTTTGCAAATCGTGCAAATTTATTACCAAAAGAAAATTTTGTTCAGCGATGAAGCTCACTTTTGGTTGAATGGGTACGCTAATAATCAAAATTGTCGCATTTGGAGTGATCATAATTCACAAGCCATTCAAGGCATTGTTGAGACGCCGTTACATCCTCAAAAAGTCACTGTTTGGTGTGCTCTATGGGCAGAGGGAATCATTGGTCCATATTTCTTCAAAGGTGAAGCCGGTCATAATGTTACAGTCAATGGGGAACGCTATAGAGCTATAGAGCCATGATTAATGACTTTTTCGTGCTTGAATTGGAGAATGTTGATGTGGACGACCTTTGGTTCCAACAAGACGACGCTACATGCCATACAGCCAAACATCCAACGAAACAATTAATTTATTGAAGCAAACTTTTGGTGAGCTTATTATCTCGCATCGTGGGCCTGTGGCGTGCCCTCCACGATCGAGCGATTTAACACCGCTGGACTATTTTTTGTTTTTTGTGGGGTTATGTGAAGTCGCTTGCCTACGCAGATAAGGCCGAGACGATTGACGCCTTGGAAGAGAATTTTCGGCACGTTATTACTGACATACGGCCCTAATTGCTGCAAAAATTGGTCGAAAATTGGGCCCCTCGGCTGGAATTTATTCGAATCAGCCGCGGGAGCCAATTGCCCAAAATCGTTTTTAAAACATATTGGCAAATCCTTATCTTTATAATAAAGCTAAATTCTTGGAAATAACATTAAATTACATGCGTTTTAATTCTTCTTGAAAACCACACTTCTAAAAAAACACCATGTATTAATAACATAGAGTTTAAAAGCATTTACCGACATTCCTCTTCAGAAACGAAAAATCCTTGTAATATGAGCAAGGTTATTGAGTCGGCAAGTTACGTTAGGCCACATTAGATCTTCGCCAATAACGTGGTGTTGTAATATGATCAAGCTTAAAGCTGTCGAAGTTTGAGTGCTAATCTATACTGGAAGAATATAATTCCAGAAAATATGTGTAGAGTCTGAAATTTCGTATTATATTAAATTGCCTCGAGAGTTTTCCGTGCCTCAGTCTTTCATCCTTCATACCTTCTTTTCTTATCTGAAAAAATAAGCTCCTCATAAGCTTTCTGGATATTAGAGGTTGGTGCCCTGAACTTTACAGCTTCCAATAAAACTATTTCTACTACAAATTTTCTATATTAATATATTTTCTATATTATTTATTTTATTTTTATAAGTAATTTAGAAACATTTTATCATTTATATAAATACTATATATGAAAACGGGTTGAGTTTCCAGTTTTATTTGCATCGAAGACGTTAAGAAATAGTTGAAGATGTAGTTAAGAAACTGGAGGTCCCTTCCATTCATGTACAAATATAACACGCACAACATGAGTGGATGCGAAAAGCTCCGCCTAGGCCCTCCATGAGCTGTTGTGCCATTAAAAGTAAAGTAAGAAGTTAAGAAATAGTACAAGATGTAACTTTCTCATTGTCTCTGGGTTTTGTATGTGTGTTTGCAATGCTTATAAATTGCATGTAATGCTCGGCCGGTTTTTATATTTCAAGCTTGGTTACATTTTATTATTTTTGTGCGCTCATTTAATGAAAGAGAGCTGTATAAAATTTGCTTTTCACTTAGTTGAGTAAGATTCACTCTATTCTACAAAATAAAACACATACAGAGACATACATACACAGACACACAATGAAAGTGAGCAGTTAACAATTATTTCATTTTACTTTATTTTATTTTATTTTATTTTATTTTTAACACAAGCTACAATGATTGTTGATAGTTACAAACATTTATTGTTGTTCGTAGAATGTTGTTGCCCTATGGAGAAAATAAAACAATGTGCAGCAAAAAGGTGTTCGAGTTTGAAATGACTATTGCATACTTTTAGGCATAATCGGGTACACTTTATTGAAATGTGGCCAGTACAAGGGTGATACAATTTTTGTGAATGCATTTGCATTTAGTACAAATATTTGCTATTTTATGTAATTGTTATTAAATATTAGGAATTATAAGTATGTGAAAATATTCAAATCAATATGGAAATATTTATGAGTGAATTTTCAAAATATATTAGAAATATTTGAATCTTTGTATTTATTTTTTTAATAAAGGGTTTATTTATTGGTTTATTTTTTTATTTAATAAATTTGTTTAAATTTAAATTTGTATTCTTTGCACTGTAGTCAATTTTAAAATTGTATTTATAGAAACGATTGTTAGCTGCTTGGGTTCAATATGTCTTATGCTTTGATTTGTACTTCAGCTTTCAGCATACGTTCAGCATTTTCTTTCGGCTTACATACCCTCTCCAACAGCTTTAATTACGATATCATTCACTTGCACATTTGATGGTAGATTTATAATGAACATTACTGTTTCTGCAATATTCTCAGGTTGTAGTATATTGCCACCCAGTTTTTCTTTGAGATAATTTGGTACCATTTCTGTGGCTGTCAGGCCGGGACAAAGATTCTGAAGAGCAAAAGGAAATAAGGTAAAAATCAGTTCTTCCATTAAAAATTATGCAACAATTGAGTTGGGAATTGCTTGAGCAAAACCGAATGAAAATATTTTTACATTGTTCACAGTTGTTGTGTTTTCACAAGCTGTCTTATTGAGTGTTCTAACCTCTCCCTCAATTGTCATAAATTCTATAATTTTTCGTATACAATTTTACGACATTATACCAATACGACAGACAGAACAGAAGAAGACACCTTGTGAATACCCCAAATATTTTTTACATGGTATGATATTTTCACATATTTTCACGTCAGTTGTGTTAATTCAGATTTTAACACATTCGGCGGAAATTCCTTGTACATTGTTTTATTAATTTTACAAGTATTTTGCTTAATCTCCTCGACTCACCGTTACTTTAACACCTGTTTTCTGATCACGGAACTCTTGACGGAACACTTCATTGATTGCGGTCATTGCATGCTTCGTCGGTATATACATATTTGAAACACCCACTGACGCTGGTGGCACCATATGTCCCGAAATGCTATTCATAAATATGATATGTCCATCGAATTGACGTTCCTTCATCGATTTGAATGCGCGCTGTGTACAGTGCACCACTGACATCACATTCGTTTGCATTACTTCATGCGCCACAGCCAAATTCACTTCGCACAATTTACCAAAACGATGTATGCCCGCATTGTTGATTAAAATATCAACGCCACCGAAATCGCTGAGTATCAGGTCGAAGGCATCGTTTACATCTTGCATATCGTTGACATCACATATGATTGGATGGAAATTCTTTCGCTTCGAGCTTGGTAGATTTTCTTTTAGCTGCAGTAAACGCTTTTCCATTTTATCCAGGCCGACAACGATAAGTCCTGCCTTCAGCAGATCCTTGGTGATAGCAGCACCTATGCCAGAAGCCGCACCGGTTACAACAGCGACACGATCTTTCCACTGTTTCATGATGAGTGTGATAATTAAATTTTTAGTGTTGTGGCTTCCTGTTGAACTTTTTAACGTTTTTGTTAATATGAATTTGCAAATTTACTTTACTTTTAAATTTCAATCTTTATTAGTTTTCTATTCGATATTTAGGTAATAATATTCTTTTTATTTTTTATCACTCTCACCACCTTTGTATCACCACCGCGGATTAACTTCAACTGCAAATGATTCGCTGATTTCTGTACTCTTTTATTTAATTTTATTCATTATGAGATTCAACAAGTTGTTTGTGAAATAACTTGTCAGCAATTACAACAAATACTTTGTGAAAAAAACATTATTGATAATTGATAATTAATAATATACAGCTGATGACTCAAAGCTGTTTATTACTCTCTCTCTTCGAATACTCAATACACATTGACAATAGCAGCTACACGAACGCATGACTACGAATTGACGTCGGCTTCAACTGTCGCCTTGTATTCAGCTACTTGATCACAATGAAAGCAACAGTAGGAGCGCAAACGCCAGCAGTTCTCTTCACTCTCTCTATTCTTCTTCCTGTTGTTGGATGTCAAATTAAAAATAGATTTCATTTAAATTAAAAATAAATTTAATTTAAATTAAAAATAGATTTAATTGTTGTCGGTGGCCTTGTTGTCGTTTCGTCGCCAAAATAATCGTCTCCATAAGAAAGTGTGTACTTATAATTTGGCAGAAGCTGGCGTCGTCAAGGTGTATAGAGCATTACTGTTTCCTTTCCCCTCTCTCTTATATTTTTTCTTTCTTTCTTTTAATAGACCGAGATTTTCGCATCCATTCAAGTTGTGCATGTTATATTTGTACAAGAATGGAAGGGACCTACAGTTTTATGCCGAATCAGAACGGTGAAGTGAAAAGCTTTTCTTAGGATATTTGTAAGTTTGCCATTGCCTGTGCCGAAATTCGAACCCCGGACACTGCGTAACAGTCCAACGCACTACGTCACAGCGACCACTTTCCCCTTTCATCGGATTTAAACACCTCTTCTATTTTCTTCTCTGTCTTGTCGTCTTCTTTTTTCCCCCATGCCTTACTCTCATCTCTCTGAAGGGGACAACCTGTTCTTTTAAGTTTCCCCTTCATAATTTCTACTCTCCATTGTTGTGCTCTCACATGTCTCCTCTCCTTTATATTATTGTTTGGCGGTTTAACGGTTTTCGAGCATTCCATATGTATAACCAGAAATGGGCAAAGAGAATAGAGAGTTTGTCTCTTTCAATGCATTCCATATAGGATCATCCAAACAGTTGTGTGCCAGTGCTAGGGCCTATCCGGCGTTGCTCTACACCCACCTTCTATTCTCCACACCTTCTTTATTCTTCCCCACTCTCCATTTTTCACGTCTTTTCTATCATCCACATCTCTACCCGTCGTCTACATCCGTTAGCAAGGGTCCACACTCGTTTTCCACCGTCCGTACTTACATATGTAAATAAGTATGTATGTAGTTAGGTTGGAATCAAGTATTTGTTCTTTTCTCATAGGTTTGCATAGGTTTTAATTTATTGATCATATGCTATTATTAATCTCTTTGTAAGCGGTATTGTATACTATATTTTTTAAATTGAGAAAACAATTGCCTAAAGTAAAATTTATTATTTACTGACTACTTGTTGATTATTTTTATTTGGAAGATACAATAGCATATAGAAAACAATTAATAATAGCAAATTGTTGTATTTGTAAATGTGTTAGATATTCTTTATAAATTTGTTGTTACTTTATATCATAGGTTATTAACCTTCTTTAAAAGGGATTGAATTGGCAAAGTCCATTTTTCAGAAAAGTTCTAGTCCAGTTTGGATTAGAAAAATGGCAAACATTTCGGATAGGAACAACAGTCAGAACGCGGTAGTTTACTGGACAACTCGATTTAAGTCGCTTTGACTTTAAGTTTAATACGGAAAGCCGAGTGATCGAAATTCGTAATTCACTCTAGGGATAGCAAATTCCAAATGCATACTCTGTTTACACGTGTGCATGTAGTAACAGTAGTAGTAGTAGTAATAGAAAACCGAGTGATCGAAATTCGTAATTCACTCTAGGGATAACAAATTCCAAATGCATACTCTGTTTACACGTGTGCATGTGCGAGAGAGAAAGGTAATAGTAATAATGATTATGCTTAAAAAGTAAAGTAGTAACAATGAGATGGAAGTTTTGCGCTTTCTTTATTACTACCTTACTTTTCTACCTGCCTCTTTCGCACAGTCTTTGGTGCTTGCGCCAGTGCAAATAGTCTCTAGAGAATCAGTCGTGAATGCTCGAGATGCACGACAAACGAAATGGGTGAGCTAAAAATGGGTGAAACGAAAAGAAAAACTATAATAATATTTTGTTGCGCGTGAGAGGGCGCGCACATTCACAACATTCTACTCTTCCATGGTGTTCGGTTGTCAAAGATTGTGTACTGTATGAATTATTAAATAAAAAAAACCTACTCTACTGTTATTGTTGTTGTATTGCACACACTCGTCTTCTTACCCATTTTTACCAGCGTTAACGTTAAAGTCAACATGTTCGCATGAAACTTTACCTTTCCAATGATATATGGTAAGTTTCATGGGAATATGTTAGTGTTAGTATAGGTAAATAGGGCGGTAACTGGTTCCCGCTAAGCGCATTAATAAATAGACTTATTTCCCTTATTTGCTAGAGAAAATCTGGATTTCTTAGTGTCTTATATTTTATCCTGAGCCCTGTATACGTAGTTTCATTTGTGTACAGATATAACTTTCACAACATGAATGAACGTGAAAAATTCGGCTTTGGCCGTTGTTGTATGAAGAAAGGGGACGATTTCTGAGAATATACAAAAAAAAACAAACCTTGTACTAGACTGTAGGTGACCTAATACTTAATGCGTTAAGAGTTATCCTTAGCATAGCAGATGCCTTTCAATCGCCCTCAGAAAGTTATTCACCAGATCGACTTTGAAATATGCAAGTATTGGGACCATTCCCAGATGGCGGTGTAAGAAGTGCAGTGCTTCTGGGCTACTTGTCAAAAGATATCACAATTTTTAACACACAGAATTTCTGTATCGGATAGTCTTAAATACATGCCGGTCCTTTTTAAGGATCAGTTTCATTGTAATATAATACGTATACTGGAAAACTTGTGCTTCGGAAAAAGAAAAAACTGAGCATTTACAATGTTGCTGTCCATCCTATGTGGTTTCTCATTTCACTTTTTCTCTGTTGACTTTTTACTACTGACCGTGCCTCAAAGCTATGGCAGTTTCAGAGTTTATCACACAAAAAGGTTCTGAACCACTTAGTGATGAATATAAACGGACTTCTCGGAGGTGGTGGGAATAGAAGGCAAGTGAGTACTCAAAGTACTTAGTTGAAATGTACAAAAAAAAAAAGTAGTATTTTGTCGTATATTAAAGCTAAGCAACCCCCCATTTCCCTCCTATAGTTGACGTAAAGTACTCGCCTGGTTAGACAGAGCAATTTCCCTGATCATTTGATTTAAGAGCTTATATGTACAATAAAACCATAGCTTTGTTCCACAAAAAAGTTTCAAGCATATTCAAATTGAATCTTTCAATGGAATCATAAATTAAGCGTGAAAAACCAACAATAATTACAGAACCATTTATTGCAAATCAAAACTATTAAACGTTCGTATTTATACTTAATAGCTGGCATATAAATTTAGCATAAGCAGATGGTAGATTTTAGTCTAACGAGTTTGCATATGCCTAATCATGTTCATGAAATTCAGCATTTAGCGTTTTTCTTTATGTTAAACAAAAATCCACCTACAAGCTGCAACAAACACTAACCTCTTTTTGTTCTTCCTCATAGAAGATAGATAAATCTTAGGGATCAGAGAGAGAGAGAGGGAGAGAAAGAGAGAGAGAGGTACTTATCTACGTTCCTACCTCTATATTTCCAAATCACATGCAAACACACATATGTACATATATACTTATGCAAGCACATGTGTGTGTGTATGTGTGTGTGTTTGTACTTTCGTGTTATTTGCGCACGTGTTTGAAGAAAATTGAGTGGATTTAGGAAAATTTACTGAAAATTTCACTGATTGCATATTTACTTACATTTACTTTTACTGAATAACTTTTTTTTCAGTTTTTTTTGGGTTTTTGTTTTTCGCTGCCAAACCGAATATAAAAGAAAAACGGTTTATTAGGCACATTTACAGATACATATACTCAAATATACATATGCACATAGGTGTGTGCAGATTTGGTAGAGAGACCGACAAACACAAATAAACTAGATTGTAATTTAAATGTATATAAGTAGTAGTAGAAACTTTTGATAGACGAATATTATAAAGGGGTTTTCAATAGGGACATAACAATTTTGTCTTTCAATAGAAACGCAATGTAAATATGTCAGTCAAGGTGTTTACATTTTATCATGCAACTAACGAGTTGCTCACGAACGAGCAACGTTTGTAAGTTATAAAAAATTGCAACCGAAATTCTGACTAGGTCACAATTTTCGATCGTAATAATCGTTGTAGCTTGGATAAATTTGCGTCAACATATTCACTATTGAATGTTCCTGTGCCAGTGAGACAACACCGAATATATTGCAGCCGTATGTGCTGCAGTTCAAAATAAGCCAAATCAGTCGATTCCATTCCGTCCACAGGAATTGGGAATCTCTCGGTCCACGTTGTGGTGAATTTTTCATGTAGATTTTGGCCTACACCCAGACAAGATCAAGTTAATACAAAAAGTGAAGTCTCGTGATTATTTAGAGCGCCGAAACTTCTTCGATTGGGCTCTGCAAAAGCTTGAAGAAAATCCTGAATTACATTGAAAAATCATCTTCAGCGATGAAGCTAATTTTTGGCGATTTTACGCCGTTGGATTCCTTTTTGGTTAATGCTAACAAGCCAACAACGTTAGAGGAGCTCAGGAACAATATCGTAAACGAAATTGCCAACGTTCCAGTCAATATGTTTGGAAGAGTGGTTGAAAATTGGTTCCAAAAAAATCGATCTCTGGAAACATGCTCTCGGTGGTTATATGAGCGATATCGAATTGCATACTTAAATATATCATGTATTTCAGCCCGATATCTAAATTAAGTATTCAGTGCTTCATTTAAATACAAATTTGTTATGTTCTTATTGGAAAACCCTTTATTATAAGGTATGCAACTACATTTGAAGCGAAAACAGTAGCAAATTGATGTGATTATATTATCAACTACCTACTTACTTGAATATCGAAATGGTTTACTTACGATTCAATAGGAAAGTCAATCATTCAGAAGAAAGTAATTTTTTTTTGGAAAGCAGAAATATAACTGCTTTCGCCTTGTTGTGAAATGATTTAACTACCCTCTGGCATTAATGATAATATGGAACTGTGGGAATCTTGTCTTGGGTTCTTCAAGTATTTGGCTGACTGTATTATTCCGGAATGGGTTTACTTTATCTACCAACAACTCGAGTGACAATTATAATTTGAAATATGTCAAATTTTAACATAAGTATTAATGTAACCGATTAAAGTAAATATGTATAAACTTATCCATTTCTTTGTATATTATATAAATATTATTGTAAACAACAAAATTTAATTCAATCAAATGAAAAATAGATTTTGTTTTATTTTGTTACTAACAATAATACCTAGGGGTACAATAATAGTCGCAGTTATGCCATCGTGTAATTTCAACTTAATAAATATTATTCTTTAAACCATGTTGAAGAGTAAGTGGCAAGTGAGACAGAGAGTGTCTCTTATTACGTATTTACAGCTCACAACTAAAAAGTTTAATTATGAAAACAAAATATCAATTATTATGTGATTAGCTGTGAGCTATTTTTCTTGTAGTTTTTATACAAAATTTGTTGTGTTATTGATTATCATTAACTCTGTGCTGAAAATGAGAAACGGCTTAAGTCAACTTAGATGTAAAATTTTTTATTACATAGTTTTGTTTCTATGATATTTCCATATGAAAATAGCTTGTAATACACTTAAGCTGTTTTTCAGTTTCACCACAGAACTACTCGTATGCCTAGATGCATATTTTTACAGCAGCAGCTTTAAATAACTATTTCGCAAAGCCACGCAAAGTAAGTAAGTATATAAAAATGTATTTTTTATTATCTATTTACTACTTACATATCACTGCCTTAATTTGCTAAAGACCTAAAATAACATTTTTTCAAAAACCATTTTTTAAAGGTGTTTTTTTATATTTTTATTATTGGTACAGTCAGTACACAGGGTGTACCCCTAAAAATAGGAAAATGTACCGTTGCCAACCAAGAAGTGGTGCTCTGTAGAACATGGTTTGCTTTTACACTTTTTGATTTTGCCTGTGCCGAGATTCGAACTCCGAACACTCTGCGTGACAGTCCCATGCACTACCACTACGCCACAGCGGCTTATGATAAAGCATACAACCATTTGCATCTGTGCCATATAGTTTGGAGGCATAAACAAACAAAAAATTACATTTGTTTTCTTTAACTTTAAATAAAGAATAAATATAAAAGTTTCAAAAAAATTGTGAAAATTGTGTGTTAGGGCTTTAACAAACTAAGGCAGCGTTATGAAGTTACAAATGAAGCGTTATGAAGTACTAGAGCTAGAGATGTGAAAAATTTTGATTTTCATGCTTGAGTTTTTTTATATTCCAATTTTCACTTGGTACACTCAAACCAAAAGTGCTAAAAATAAATATGTACTCGTTCGTGGTTTTGTTAGTCATCCAACGTATACTTATGTCATATTAATAACATTGACATTTAGGATGGATTTATTTATTAAGCTTAGTTATTTATTATTTTTAAATTGCGTCTTTAATTTTAAGGCTTTAATTGATAAGTGGTGATACTACAAATAAATGAAGTTTATTTCAATTTAAATGCGAGTATGTTGATGTGCCAAATCTGTAGCTGCTTTTGATGATGTCGGTCGTTAAATGATTAGTCCATCTCGTGTAATGCAATACAGTCCAGACTGTGTTTGTGTCAGTCACCAATCTGTGTGGTCACGGATTCGTACCACGATCGTAGAAGGCGGGAGGAAGGTCCGCCGGGATTCTTCGATAAAAAAAATAAAATTAATAAAAAAGTAAATACCCAACGTGCGCATAACGAAACTACTTGAGAAGGGTCCGCTGGGATAAGTCGAAAAAAAATTTAATTAAAAAGTGAATACCGAAGGTGGTGCATTTGCAAGACTTACTTACTCATCGTTTCATAGGTTTGATCGTTATCGACGTATATATGTATGTGTATAAGTCGCTGCTAACTGTTACATAACTGTCTGTCAATCCCACAGGATTTGACTTAACAAAGTTCTTAATATATTCGAATTGTTAATTCATTTGTAATCAATGGGGCAACATCTGACATATTTGATTGTTAATAAGTAGTAATCAGTAGGGCAATGATGCCCTACTGATCTGGTTAGGTCAACATTTTTGATTTTAGAATAATTATAAAATAGTAATCTGGTAAGATGAGGTTAATAAAGCGTGTGTGTGGATCTGCTCCACACTTCCACTCGAAGATATGCAGATCCATTTTGAATGCACAGGAAGCACATTGTCTAACCGGCCCGTTCAGTTACATCCCAGGGGATTTCCTTATGAAACTATCAAAATGTCTGCCCGATTCATACAGTTTGCATGAAAATACATAGTTCCCACACATTTACAATTTCATTTAGGGTGGAGGAGAGTGCAAAGGAGTATAGGAGGGTCCCCTTTCCAATCCACTATTGTACTACCCTTGCAGTGTGATTTGGAGCATTGCCATGCTAGTAAGTCTAAGAAATTGATTCGAAGAGACTAGAAAAGTACGGAAAAACCTTTTCAAGTATGAACTTCATTTTTATCAGTGCCGAATACGACCGCATGTTGCGCCAAAGGCCAAGCTTTTCGCATCCACTCATGTTATGCGTGTTATATTTGTACATGAATGTTTTATGCTGAATCTGAACGGCGAAGTGAAAATCTTTTCATGGGCAATTTTTACTCCTCTAGTTTTGCCTTTGCTTGCCAAGAGGTGATGCCGTGTATAAATTTTGTTGTTGTTACTTTTTGTTTTGTTTTTGTTTAATTTTTTTTATTTTGCCTCTCCCAAGATTCGAACTCCTGACACTCTGCGTAACAGTCCAACGCACTAACGCTACGCTACAGCGACCACTGACTAATCTTTCATCTTTTTATTAGTTAGCCCGCTTTCGCTTGGATCGCAAGTGCAGTTGCACTGTGCGATGTCCAATTGCAACAAAGGGTGTGAATGTGTCTATTCTCTGTCGCATAAGAATTGCCACAAAATTGGGGAATGTAATGTTTAAAATGAAAAAATATTGGTATAAATATTTGTACTGCATAATAGGAAATGACGCCTCACACCATCAGACCACGTTCACAACCATGAAGACGACTTAACTGGTATGTTTCCTTTCACAAGCCTTTCAAATAACATTCTTTCGCAGTTGCACTGTGATAATTTTTGATCATGAAAATTACTGATTTTTCAGAATTTACTTTTTGCATGTACCATGTAGAAAAAAATGTCTACCCCTAGGCTTCCTAGGGAGAGGCATGTTTTTAGGGGTTCTCGTTACTTCAAATTAGAGAGGGGAGCGTGAGTTTTCGTAGCACGCGTGAACAAATCGTCAAAAAACACCCTGTATTACTGTGCCTTTTTGTTTTGTACATGCAGACGTAGAAATATGTTATTGCTCTCCAAAAACAGCCCAAAAGCCAGACGTAGATTCATACCAAACTTAAGTTCCCAAATTTGTGATTGATTAAAAAAATTATATTAGAAAAATATCGATGAAAAAAGCACAGAGCTATTCTCAAAAACTTAAAAAAACTAATTGGTGTGGATTAAGTCGGGAAATCGGGATCCCTCAAAGCAATTGTGGGTATTTGAGCCTGTTAGCAACTGTTTTGTGGAATCATTAAACAAGGATTATTTTTAACTAGACATATACTGTTTTATCACGGGAAGTTCTTTTTTTATTTGTTTTTATTTTTAACCAAAATAATGAATATTTATTATTTTCGAAACTTTTTAACTTTGATTGCTTACAGCGGCTGTTATACATAACGCAGCTCATAGCTGAAGCATTATTATGAAAGTTTAGGGAGCTCACTGTACGAAAGTGTACCTTCAGACTACTATTCTAGTGGTTATTACACCCTTTTTGGTGACGTCCGGCTAGAGGCCTGCTTGAGAACTAACGGCTTAAGAGGAAATTTTTGTTGAAAACTCAGACATAAACGGGATAAAAAACTGACCAAATTTCAAACTGAAAATCGTAGTTACAAAAATTAGGCTAAAAACCGGATCATAATTGTGAAACAATAATTTATAAATAAAAATTCACACCACAACTCACATATCAAATCAAACTTGTAGGTATTAAATCTCAAATATTCTAATATTCAGACAAAAAATCTAACTATTATTTAAACCGAAAACCAGACTGAAACTAAATTCAAAAATCTGAGCAAAATTTAAACAAAAAATGTACTTTCAGATGAAATGGTCTATATCTTGATCTGATATAAGTAATAGAGTAAATCTTCAGCTACCTCAACCAAAGTAGTTTTGAAATGGGCAAAATCAGCCAAGTAGGTGTAATACCTCCCATGCCAGTGAAATTATATAAAAGTGATATAGAAGAACCTAGCCTAACCTAACCTAACTTAAACGAGCTATACTGTAGTAAACCCTTGAGGTTTTCTCTACTCTTCCCTTCATTGAAAAGTGTGGTGTACTATATTTCTGTAAACTATTAATATTTAATTTCATTATTATCAGTTTTTATAATGCATTGTCATTTTGCATCAAGATAAAAGTAATCAAAGTACATAAGTACATAAACAACTCAGCTATATTTTAAAATAATTGTAAAAAGTATGTATTTATATGTTACGTGTACTTATATGAATGTAGTTAAATGATAACATTTCCCTTATCACTTTCAGCTAATTTATTTTGCTTTATGCAGAGCTAAAAATAGATACCAGTTTAAACTAAAGGGTGTTTTTTCTAGAAGTGTGGTTTTTAATCTGGTTACGCCTGAACAATGTTTGTAAATATTTGAAATTTATTTTCAAAATTCGTGCTCTGTGAAAAATGTGTGTTATCGCAAAATTGTCTTAAGCGACGATGTTCATTTTTGGTTCAATGGATACGTGAATAAGCAGAATTGCCGTATTTGGAGTGAAGACCAGCCAGAGCCATTCAGCAGCTAGCAATGCATCCCGAAAAATTCACTGTTTGGTGCGTTTTATGAGAAGGCGGCATCATTGGGCCGTACTTCTTCAAGGACGATGAAGGCCGCAACGTTACGGTCAATGAAGAAAGATACCGTTCGATGAAAACAAACTTTTTTTTGCCGAAAATGCAAGAATTGGATTCGGCCGACATGTGGTTCCAACAGGACGGTGCCACATGCCACACTGCACGCAAAACCATGCTTCAATTGAGAGGCGAATTTGGTGAGCAGTTAATCTCACATTTTGGTGTAGTCAATTGGCTTCCAAGATCGTGTTATTTGACCCCGTTAGACTATGTTAAGTCTCTTGTCTATAGGGACAATCCAAAGACGATTGCTGCCTTGGAAGCCAAAATTGAACGCGTCATTTGTGAGATTCCGGCCGAAATGTGTAAAAATGTGCCAAAATTGGACCTTCAGAATGGACCACTTGAAGCGTAGCCGCGGGCAACATTTAAGTGAAATTATCTTTAAAAAGTAAATGGCATGAATTGATTTATCGATCCAAACAAAAATATCATTCACTTTTGTAAAATTTCTGTATTTTTTTTCATTTTCAAAAACTAATCTTTTATAAAAATCACCCTTTACAAACTTTCAACTTCGTTGCTGATAAAAGTGTTCTCTCCTTAAGTTCATACAAAACCCGATTTCTTTCAGTTGGATGGACTCAAGTCCAACATGCAGTGTAATTTTTGGAACCTCAAACATATTGATACTTAAGGCGATAAAACTTCAAAAAACAATATATAGTTTGTTAAGATGATTATTACGTAAAATATTCATTCAAGGTGTTTGTCTCTTCTTAGCTCAACAAATCATGCTAATTTATATTAGTGATGGGAACTATCGAATTACAACTATCCAATTATTCGGTAGTTAACATATTTTCACTCATTCAATAGTTGTGAAATAATCACTCATGAGCGGTTTTTTCAAATGATTGAACGATTTTTTGGCAGAAGCGAAATATAACGATGAATTTTTTCTCTAAACGAAATCCTCTCTGATTGATGTTCAGCGATTGAAGTGAAAAACCATCACTGTTCTTTGGTCTGGCAAATAATGTCCTTTTTATGCATAAAGTAAAGTACGAAAAAGGGATTTAAATACACATTAAGTGCATTTACCATTCTGTACATAATACATACATAGACGATAGTTTCCGTCACTACTAACTGATTTGAATAAATGAATGAATGAAGGCAATAAAATCACTCAATTACTAACTATCGATAGCTGAAATATCTCGATTGGTCCCATCACTAATTAATACCCAAAATTAATAATAACAAACTATACCTTGTCACGTACCCGTGAGGGTACACTTAACAATATATAATTAAATTTGTTGTCAAGCATTTTAAGCTCAAATACTTATTAATTAAAATTGAAAAATAAATTCGAATAGTTTGTAAAGTTTGAACAGTACCAGGAAGAATATTCAAGTTTCAATATTCAAGAATAACAATTGACTGTCATTGTTGCGTTTGCAATAAAAATGTGCATATATCATATACATAGAATATTTATTAATAGTTAAGCTAGGTACTTAACAACCAAAACACCACACCCCCTCGCTACAAAAGCACACCCACACACACACACACGTAAAGTCAAGTATGTGTATGCATTTGAATTGAAATCAATTTATTGCTAGTTATCAAAATTGTAATTGCAGTTGCCATATAATATAGAAAAGCTTAAAGTGAAAAGCACATCGGTTGAAAAAAATCAGTTTAATACCTATCACACATTCGAGACGAACGCTCGCTCACATAACAAACAGCCGATAAAACGCAACGCAACGTAACGGAACGGAACAAACCAACATGGAACGCTGGCAAAATCGAGTCGCCGTAGTGACCGGCGCTAGTTCAGGCATTGGTGCTGCAGTTGTCAAGGATCTGGTAGCAGCAGGTCTAGTTGTTGTGGCACTAGCTCGCCGTAAGGAGCGTATGGATGAGATACGAGCTAGTTTGCCTGCAAAATTACAGCCACGCCTTCATGCAGTAAAATGTGATGTATCCGAATTGAGTTCGGTGACTGAGGCATTCAATTGGATTGAGCGGAAGCTGGGTGGCATTGATATATTAGTGAATAATGCTGGTATATTGAACGTAGGGCAACTGGTGACTCAAGATGTTGATAAGATACAAAATGTACTGCAAACAAATGTTATGGGCGTGATTTACTGTACACAGCGCGCCTTCAAATCAATGAAAGCACGTAATTTTGATGGGCATGTCCTCATTGTGAATAGCATTGTGGGTCATAATATTATTGCTGCAACACCTGGAGAGATGCCCTCTCTAAGTATATATCCACCATCGAAGTACGCAATTACGGCAATCACGGAAATATTGCGTCAGGAATTTCGTGGTTTTAATACGAAAATTAAAATTACAGTGAGTAAATTTGTAATTAGAGTGGTTGACCATATTGAAGCTTAATTATTTTTGTTTTGTTTATAGAGCATTAGCCCGGGTGTTGTTGACACTGAAATAGTTCCAGACAGCTTTAAAACAGAGTGCAGTCTGAAGTCTGAGGACATATCGGCGAGCATATTGCATGCCATTGCAACTCCACCGCACGTTCAAATACATGAAATAATAATCAAACCTGTTGGTGAAGCATTTTAAACATTATAAAATGATATAATAAACGTTTTAATTAACCCTTGTGCGGGTAAAGGAAATATTCGTATTTCTCTAGGTGTTAAAATCACAAACGACTTTGTGCGTGACCAAAGTAAACCCAAATTCGTGCAAATATAAATTTTATATCAAGTTAATAGCGCATATTTGTTGTTTCTGCCACTGTCATATGAAATAAGCGTACCATAAAAGCTTGTTTCATTATGACATCATCTGAAAGCTCATCTCTTTCAATTAGAAATTAATAAAATTACAGTTTAGTTTTTAGTTGCGAGTACACTCAGTATATAAAATGAGATGCATTTAAATATAAGTGCATATGGTATTAAATAAGATATCTTCCACTTCAATCTATTTATTTATAGCTCACTTCGGGCAATTAGTTTGAGAATCAATCTAAGATATTTTCATTCAAAGTACATACTCGAAACATGGCAAGTCATTTTGCAATTTCAAGTTCTCCAATAAATTCTATGTTAAACTAAAAGATGAATAGTCAGAAGTGCGATGTTCAAGTACTTAAAAGATTTAATGTACAATTTTCATAGACTGAAATGTAAAGTTATTGCATATTCACATTATGGCATTACTTTTGTCCCACTAGAAATTGATATTTGTTCCTTTTCAAAACCTGCATTGATGGATAGATGTAGGGGCTGTTTTTTTTATTCGTATCATACGTAACACGTATGGTTTATTTGATGAGGTAAAATTGTGGCATAGGTTGTAGTGCCAGGTAAGTAAGTAAGTAAAATTGTGACTTTTTGATTTTCACTAGTTTGTGAAACTAAAACATATAAATTTTCTTTTTCAAAATAATATACATTTTTCCATTCATTTTAAAATAAATAAAAAAAATTAAAAACAAAACAAATTTGAATCGGGTTGAGTACGAAATCCACCCAAAAAAATCGCCAAACCAATATTCCCAAATCCAAAATACCTACACTAAAAATCCTCAAATCCAGAATCCCCATGGGTTCAGCTTTGTTTTCCAACTCAAACCACCCCAATACCCACAAACAAATCAAATTTGAAACTTCTTATAATATACCTAAAAAAAAAAAATATCAAAAAACCGTTTAGATCAAGACACAAATCGTTACTTTATATCAACATCGCATGATATTTCAAATTTTAATTAGGAATTTAAATATTGTGCTATATCGCAAGTATTCTTTTTTATTTGTATCCAAACGGTTTTTCATCATTTTTTTTAATACTTCGAAGAATTTTTAAATTAGTTTTTGTTTTTGTATATACCCTATACCCGATTGCATATTTTCGAAAGTGGTCTTAATCAAAATCATTTCTTTCCCCAATTGTTTAATAATTTCGTGAGAACCACAATTTTTTCCCACAACAACTTTTCGATTTTGATTTTGGAGATTTTGATATGGGTGATTTTGATTTTGGGGATTTTAATTTTTCGGGATTTTGATCTTGGGGATTTTGAATCTGGCTTTATGAGTTTGGGGATTTTTCTTAAAGATGGGAATTTTGGGTTTGCCGCTTTTCCCTTTGGTAATTTCGTGGCTCTCCCCAATAAAAACTATTAAGTAGAAAGGAGAACAAAGGAGAGAAATAAAGAAAGACATAGGATCGGAAGACTAGTTTATGTATCTAGCATAAATTATTTATAAATATCTTCAAATATTTTTAATTGCCAACTTGAAGCGCCGAATGTTTGGTACCGACTTGAATTCATTAGGTAAAGAGTTTAAAAAGTGTACAGCTTTAACGAAAAACATTTTTGATGAAGTGGCAAAGTTAGCAAGCGGATCTATGAGGTTTGCCACCTCACGATTAGTTTTTGCAAAGATCAGTTTTGAAAAAAGGTGGTTTGGACAACAAGTAATAAGCAATTTGTAGAAAATAGCATAGAACGATAATCAAAGTTGGATACACTTCATCTTGTCCGGCCTATGCCGGGCTTTTCGTATCCACTCATCTTGTCCGTGTTATATTTGTACATGAATGGAAGGGACCTACAAAATGTTATGCCGAGTCCGAATGGCGAAGTGAAAAGCTTTTCATAGCAATTTTTACTCTTGTAGGTTTATCAATGCCTGCCAAGAGGTGGTGCTGTGTAGAAAAAAATTTTTCTTATACTTTTTTATTTTGCCTATGCCGAGATTCGAATCCCGGATACTGTGCTTAACAGTCCAACGCACTACCACTACGCCACAGCGACCACTCTTGATATGGTATACTTCAATCTAGTACCATATTTTTATGGACATTTCAGAGATGTGGTCAAACTTTCTTTTCAACTATAAGGACATATCTAGCTGCATTATTACATATGTAAGTCAAAGGTCAACTTACGTAATGATACACTATTTGGGTTACCATACACCAATTCCTGATATGATATCACTGGTACTATGTAGTAAATATCTACTTAAAAAACTTCAACATATCTGGCGGATAGATAATATTGATACGAGTATAAAGATGTAGAGAACATAATATCATATACCATAATTTATTTTGTATTTGTCAAAAAAGTAAAAAATAAAACACAAAGTAAACGAAATCACTGAGGAAATTTTCTATGAAAATGATTGCTAAACGAAGACTAACACGATACACCTGTCAATATTGCATTTGACAAGTAAAGGTGTATAATATGATACAGCTGCAAGATGACATAGAATATTGTTGATGCTGTTGTGGCACGAACGTGTAGGGCACACGGAGCAGGGAACAGGGAGCGCCGAGATGAGAATGTCATTTACATTTCTGTGTCACATGAAGTTGCTTATTTTCGCTACATGCTTACAAAGAGTTGAGATTTGTTTTGTCAATTTTTGTAGTTATAAGCATTGTAATAAACACTCATACCAATGTGCATATGTCGCTGTCAGGAGGGCGAGTTAAATGTTTGTGTGTGTGTGGGTATGTGTGTCTGCAAAGGGTAGGGTACGCAAGGTACACTTTAACTTGTGTTTCATGAAGCTGATATTGTTTATTGTAGTACAACAATAACAAGCGAAAATAATATCCTCAAGTTAAAGTATAAAAGGTTCAGGTTGCGATTTTTTTACACACATGTATTGACAGTGTCTGTGTAGATTTTGGCAGTAAGTTTATATTTCTAAGATAAATTTCTTTTCGCTTTTGTTTTTTTTTTATTTACAATATTCACACTTTAACGTAATGCGTAACTGTACGGAAATGAAGAGGTAAAAAAAAAAAAATAAAATGAAATAAAATAATGATGAAGCAAGTGATGATAATAATAATCTATAATCGATATTCGATTTAACGCTTGCTTAATCGACATGATTGCAATTTTTCTTATTGCCACTCAAGTAGACACATATAAACACACACACACACACACACACACACACACACACACACACACACACATACACACATACACACACACACACACACACACACACACACACACACACATACACACGCGCTCCCACTTATAAACATTCATAGCACCTTAGTAAATTTTATAGAGCATACTCCAATTATTTTGACCTTCACCACTTGAACTCTTCTGCTGCCTTCGTCAATTTGGTGGATTTGCTGGTACGTTGTTGTTATTTTATTACATAAAATCTCACGTTGCTAACGCCTTCGACATCGTCGTGGGATTGCCGCTTACCTACTTGTTTGGCTGCCGACTTCAACTTTCTCTCGCACATCCTTTCATGTTCCATTTCCGTTTCCTCATCAATACATGTATGCTTGATTGGTTTACTGCTGTATGCTGGTGTTGCGTTGATCGCTTGTTGTTGTCTTTGCTTGTCTTTGTGTTTGGCTTTTATTATTAACCCCTTGATGCCCTTCACTGATAATACATACAGTGCTTCTTTTACCGGGTTACTTAGATAGCTTGGCAAAATTACAGCAGACCATAAGTCTTTTACTTTTTCAGCGAACAAAAATTAATGTTATTTTTGGAAAGTTATTGTCCTTTTCCCATACGCGATAATTTGTATAGAAATATATATATATATGTATATAAATATATTTTATAAGTATAAGCGTAGAAGAAAGTGATGTGAGATTTTTTTATAGTTTGGTTGGGTTGAATGATTACTCAGCCACACACTTGAACCAGAACGGCACATTTGGTTCATTGGTTGGACCTACAGTATATAATTTATTTCAAATAAATTATAAAATGTAACATTTTATTGACCCCCCTCGGTGCGACGGGTTCAAGAATGACGAATTGAGCAATTGTTTTTGGAAATTATTGTGCCTTTGGTGTAACAGTCAAATGATGTACATTAATTTTCTTCCAACTGTAAAATCTTCAATATAAAACTTAGAGTTTCTCCATTTAATTTAATTTTATTTGTGCTTACAATAAATGACAGCACATAGAACCTATAAATTTGTGGTAAATTGCTTCATTTGAAAATGCTACATGTATGTAATGTAATTGTTAATTATAACTCAGAATCCGATAGAATTTTTAGTATTAATCCTACTTCTATGAAGTTGAAGTTAGCAGCTGGTATTTGATGGTCACCCACATCCCTTTGAAGTGTATGACACTATCCTAAGATGGATGTAATTCATTAGATGTAATACTCAGTTTTGATAGGTAATAGTTCAACCTACTACATTCACTACATTCTGTAGTATATTCCAGTAATCATTCTAAGATTCTAAATTCATACATTCCTTGAAGCGTTTCAGGTTTTAGTTTTCCCAATAAACAGCGAGAATGTAGACTTCGTCAAAAATTCTGGCTCAACAAAATTCGGATTATGCTATCGTTAAAAAAAAAACACAAAAACCAGCACCGAGAGATAGCGAGAGTGTAGACTTCGCAAGCAACTTGAGGCACAACAGTATTCGAATAATGTACATTGAGAAACAATTCGCAAAGACTAATGCGGAGCATGAATGGCAAATGAGTTCACTAGAGCCAATAATGGCATCAACACTCATCTCATTCAGAGCCGACGAAGGTCCTCAGATTATACCAGGTGTACAAGTATGAAACCGGTTTCATTGATTTTCTGTTTCCAATTGAAGAAATCTGCTTTGGAATCTCATCGAAAGCTTACGGCCAGCCGCTCTAGGCAAAACACAGTTCAACGAGTCGTTCAATAAGTTTGAAAGTGACGATTTTGATGTGAGAAACGAAGAACGTGGTTGACCACCGAAAAAGTTTGAAGATGCCGAATTGCAAGCTTTACACGATGAGGATGATGGTCAAATGCAACAACAACTTGCAGAACAATTAAATGTGACCCAACAATGCATTTTTAAACGTTTAAAGCCATGGCATTGATTTTGAAGCTGGGAAGATGAGTGCCGCATGAATTGACTGAAAGACAGCAAGAAAATCGAAAAACCCCCTGTGAAATGTTTCTCGCCAGGTAAGTCATATCTTCATCGAATTGTTACTGGCGATGAAAAATGAATCTATTTCGAGAATCCCAAACGTAAACGATCACATGTTAAGCCCGGTACACCGGCCAAATCGACAGCAAAGCCAAATCGCTTCAGAAAGAAGACAATGCTCTGTGTTTTCTTGGATCAGCGAGGTATTATCTGGTTTGACCTTCTGAAACTTGGTGAAACAATTACTGGTCAACGCTACCAACAACAATTGGCCGATTTGAACCGTGCTTTGCCCCAAAAACGTCCAGAATATCAAGCTAGTCAACACAAAGTGATTTTTCTTGATGACAATCCACCATCACATCGAACAAAACAGACTCGGAAATTGGTAGATTCGTACAGCTGGGAAGCCCTCCCCCATGCGGCTTATTCACCTCTGCGGAAAGAAAAAAGCTCGCGTCAGCACAACAAAACAAAGATGAGATTTGCCAAGTTTCTAGTCATACCTGGGACCAGAGAATCTTACTTACTTTTAGTGGCACAACAGCCCATGGAGGGCCTAGGCCGAGCTTTTTCGCATCCACTCATGTTGTGCGTTTTATATTTGTACATGAATGGAAGGGACCTACAGTTTAATGCCGAATCCGAACGGCGAAGTGAAAAGCTTTACATGGCAATTTTTACTCTTGTAGGTTTGCCATTGCCTGCCAAGAGGTGGTGCCGTGTAGAAAAATTATTTTTTTTCTACTTTTTGATTTTGCCTGTGCCGAGATTCGAACCCCGGACATTCTGCGTAGCAGCCCAACACACTACCACTACGCCACAGGGACCAGAGAATCATCAAATATAATTATACAAAGCTTATTGTTTTTTTTTTTTTTTTTTTTCAATAAAAAACTTCCTCGAACAATTCTTAATATATTTTTCTGCTGATCCAATTTAGTGATCCACGTCATACATTCACATTTCAATTTGTATGTAGAATGTAGAGGATATGGAAAAATATATGACAAAACTCATTTTATATTTACATTATTGTGTAGTATGACATGTCTTAAGGGAAGTTTCGTGAAAAGAAAACAAGCATTTTTATAGCAAACTACATATGGTATATATTTATATATAAAGGGTGATTTTTTTGCTACTTGGTTTTTATCGTTTATATTTCTGACAGTTCACGCGTGATTCTTGACATGTTTCAAAGTAAAAAAACGCTCAGTTTGGTTTGCCATTTCATCATGAATAGACTTACGCCTGAACACCGTTTGCAAATTATTGAAATTTTTTATCAAAATTCGTGCTCTGTGAAAAGTGCGTTTAATCGCTAAATTGTCTTCAGCGAAGGGGCTAATTTTTGGCTCAATGGATACGTGAATAAGCAGAATTGCCGTATATGGAGTGAAGACCAGCCAGAGCCATTCAGCAGCTAGCAATGCATCCCGAAAAATTCACTGTTTGGTGCGGTTTATGAGCAGGCGGCATCATTGGGTCGTACTTCTTCAAGGACGATAAAGGCCGCAACGTTACGGTCAATGGAGAAAGCTACCGTTCGATGATAACCGAAAATGCAAGAATTCGACTCGGCCGACATGTGGTTCCAACAGGACGGTGCCACACTGCATACGAAATCATGCATCAATTGAGAGGCGAATTTAGTGAGCAGTTAATCTCACGTTTTGGTGTAGTCAATTGGCCACCTAGATCGTGTGACTTGACCCCGTTAGACTATTTTTTGTGGGGCTATGTTAAGTTTCTTGTCTATAGGGACAAGCTAAACACGATTGCTGCTTTGGAGGTCAACATTGAACGCGTCATTGGTGAGATTCCGGCCGAAATGTATGAAAAAGTGTATCAAAATTGGACCTTTAGAATGGACCACTTGAAGCGTAGCCGCGGGCAACATTTAAATGAAATTATCTTTAAAAAGTAAATGGCAGGAATTGATTTATCGATCCAAATAAAAATTTCATTCACTTTTGTAGAATTTCTGTATATTTTTGAATTTTCAAAAACCAAGCTCTTAAAAAATCACCCTTCATATAAAAGTAAAAAGTCAAAAAATATTGGATATGGTTTATTTTTTCTTTAAATTTTACTAAAGCCTCCAAAAATCGTGAAAGCCCTTTGGTTCAATTGGACTGAAATGAATTAAGTATCAGTGCGCTCTCTCGCCAATGCGGTTCGTTTTCGTGTCGTTCCGTACTCTCAATAGTAAAAGTGATGAACCCAGTAAAACAATATCAAAAATTTACAACTAAACTTTCAACATTAAATTTACATAGCAAAATTGGATTTTAATAGAAATAAATCGCAAATATTTATTTTAAGTATAGTTTACATTTACAGATTTGATTTGTTTAACTGAATGAATTAATAAATTTTAATTAAGTATTTTGCTATTAACTTACATTAACAACAACAATATTGACCTTCTAGAGTTCAAACAATTAAATATTTAAAAATATTATCGAAATGTCAAAGGTAGGCAGGCAAACAAAACAAATTTGTCCATTCATAATTAAAGGGTGCAAAATTAGAGCAGAGAGTAAACAAGCAAATTAAATAATGAAAAATGTTAAAAACTTAAGGTTGCACACTTTCTATTCACTACGAATATTCACACATTGATTGTCATACATACTTATTTGCATAGCCCAATGAAATTGCTACATATCATCAAAGTAATCCGCAGAGGCAGAGTTGACAAACGAGCGTAAGTGGATGCCTGGCAAGCGTTTTCTATGCACATCCATGCATCCACATACAGTATGGTATACTCCTGTGTGCGTATATGTGTGCATCTGTGTATACCATATGAATACTTAGATGCAGTGCATCTACAAATCTGCAAATCTGCTAAAATATTAAATTTTGCAAAATCAATAATTATCTTGGGAAATAGATATGTTGAAACATTAAAATGTTTAAATACATAAGTATGTATGTATTTCTTCATACAAATGCATGACAATGACACACATACACACATACACATTGCTTCTCCAGTGCAATACTGTTTTAATTCAAAATGCTGCTTCAATGCTAAACGCTTCAACGCAAAACTTCCGAATTTCCATGAATTACATTTTTATGATTTCAAATCATTAAATAAGTTGAACAGTCTATGTTACTCAAAAATCGTAAATTTGTAGTTAAATCGTTTGTGCATTGAATAAGTATTTTATTTTGCGTTAAGGAGCGATGTGTAGTCGCTCGTATATAATTGCAACATAGTATAGTAGTAAAATGTGTGCATAGCAGAATAAATTTGCCCAATTGCACAGTAAAACATTTATTTTTCAACTCTTTAACCTCCAGGCAACTCCTTCCCTGCATTTATTCCTTTGAGCACACTGATTGCGACAATTGAAACTTTAATGCGTGTGACTTCTGCATCACTCATCTAACGCTGGAACTGCAAATTTCTAAAGCATTTGTCATACTAATACACTTTAAACAGTTGAATGCAATTATCCCTAGAATATTTTCTCTTCTCGGATTGTCTTCGCCTACATGAAGTTCTTCAAATTTGTTTGCAATTCATATGCTTGGCAAATAATGATTAATTGCATACTCGTACATAATATTATACAGTTCGAAGTGCAAAACTTATAGATTATATAATTATTATCAGATAGATTCACATGTAAACAATTTCAAAAATCAATTAAATATTTGATACTTAAGCTCTATTGTGCACAGTGTGGAGAAATACTCTAAACATTGAACAAAACTTTGTAGTTTATAAGAAAAGTTTAACAAACAAGATTCCGGACAATCAAGAATATAGTACTGAATATTTTGTTATATAAGGTTTAGTTTTGAATTTTTTGCAAATTTTTCAAAATGATTTTGATTGTTTTTTGGAGTGCACTGGTTTACCAAAAATGCTTGGGAGCGAGAGATCGAAACAAAAATACTGCTGCTGTTACTCAATAGAAACGAAAGAAATTTCCATATACTCTCAAAATAATTGGGGTATTCGCGAGGTGTCGTATTTTGTCGTATTGTTATAAAGTTGTGAAATTTTGTATGAGAAATTAACGAATTTACGAAAATTCTAAGGATTCGACACTGTATAAGATACCTTGTGAACACCCAAATTGAAATTAAAAAGATTAAGGCTCTCTATAGAATTGTTCGTGTATTTATGTGTGTATCGACAGATGTTAGTATGTCCGACTTTATATTTGTAAACACTTGAAAGCCATTTTTTCCGCTCGATAGCGAGTGATCGCAGTGGAAGTGCGTCTGACTATTATTCAGACTGGCCGGGGTTCGAATCTCGGCACAGAAAAATAAAATGTAGAGAAGTAATTTTTCTATACAGCACCACCTCTTGGCAGGAAATGGGGGTTGTAAAAATTGCCTTTGAAAAGCTATTCACTTCGCAGTTCGAGTTCGACATAAAACTGGTGGTCCCTTCCTTCCATTCGTGTACAAATATAACACGCATAACATGAATGGATGCGAAAATTTCGGCCTAGACCCTCCGTGCGCTATTATGCCATTTAAAGAAGAAAGAAGCAAACGAGAGGCAAAAGAATAGAGAGAGAGTAGAGAGTACCCCCGTCAGCCCCCTCTACCATACCAACTCAAATATTGGATTTCAATAGTTGTCACATGTAAAAGGGGATTATGCGATGGTGAGACGGAGCAGATGCAGAAGACAAAGTAGAAAGAAAATGAAGTGTATTAAAGACTTAAATACGTTACAATTCTTTAGTTTGTAACGGCTACACGTTTAACATCGTTTAATTATTTAATTGCTTTATATTAGAATGTAAGGCTTTGCTTTAATCCTGAATGCAAAAGGGGGAAGACCTAAGTTATAATCCTTTCGCATCTATCGCATATCTACTATCCATTTCTAATTTTAAATTCTGATGCTTTAGATTCTTTCTGAATAGTTATTTACACTGATTTGAATCCAATCTTTAAAAATCATTTGAAAAACTGTTGCTATCAAATAATTCTAAAGACGTTTGGGTATTTTTGATACAATTTTCTTCAAAAAGAATCCCCGTATTTTTCGTTGTTGTTTTCTTATTGTATTTTGCAACTTTAAATGCTACAAATATCAAGTTTCATATACATTTTTGGGTTCACCGCTGGGAAATTAGTGGATAGAAGCTCCAAAGTTTTTTCATTTTGTCCACACTCAAAGTTGGTGAAAAGTTTTTCATAAAGATGTTACCTAGAAGAAATAAAGAACAATATTGTTATTGCAGATTCGGTTATTAGCGAATTTAGTTAAGTTTTTCGGTAGACAATTTTAAAAATTTACCAAGTTTTCGGGAAATTTTACCCTTGTACATAGGCTACTTAATGGCGATTACGGCAATAATCCCGCTACTGCGGAATCTACTTCGGAAATCCCAATTATTGACTGCGTTCAAGTACCGCCGCCCAACTATGAGGAGGTCTTAACAGCCAGATGGTCTGCCTCCAGGTGCAGATGGCCTGCCTGCTGAGTTGTTTAAGACTGGAGGCGAGAAGCTCAAAAAACGCATGCATGAGGTTCTATGCAGAATATGGTCGGATGAAAAAATGCCAAGTGATTGGAACCTTAGTGTACTCTGCCTAATCCATAAGAAAGGTGATACCACGATCTGCGCCAACTACCGTGTGATAAGCCTTCTTAATATTGTACATGGTATAAGGTTCTATCGAGCGTACTCTGCGAAAAACTGAAGCCGATCGTCAACAAATTGATTGGACCTTATCAGTGTGGTTTTAGTGTGGCCTGGTAAATCCACTATCGACCACATATTCACACTACGCCAGATGTGTGAATATGTGACAAACAGATCGTTACCCATCATCTTTTCGTCAATTATAAAGTCGACTTCGACAACACGAAGTGGGGGACAGGGACCAATTGTACGCCCCAATGTCTAATTTTGGTACCCCAGCAAAGCTCATTCATCTTTGCAAGATAACACTGACCGACACCACTAGCGCAGTGAAAAATGGAACAGACCTCTCCGAGCCATTTGATACCAAAAAAGGTGATTCCCTATCGTGCGACTTCTTTAAACTTATGCTGGATAAAATAATACGAGCTGAGAACATCGACATCTCTGGCACTATCTTCTACAAGAGTGTCATGCTCCTAGCATACGCTGATGATATTGACATCATTGCTACCAACACGCGAGCAGTCTGTGCAGCAGTCTCTAATCTAGTGAACGAGGACAAAACGAAATACCTTGTGTCAACAAACAAAGAGTCACGGCGTCTTGGACAAAATGTCACTGTTGACAATTATACTTTTGAAGTCGTCAAGGATTTCGTATCTCTAGAATCCAGCATAAGCACCAACAATAATGTCAGCCTTGAGATCAAGGGGAGACTAACTCTTGCCAACAGGTGTTACTACGGGCTCAGTAGGAAATTGAGAAGTAGAGCCCTCTCTCGACCGACGAAAATAACGCTCTATAAGTCCCTCATGGTCGCTGTGTGGTGTAGTGGTAGTGCGTTGGACTGCTACACAGAGTGTCCGGGGTTCGAATCTCGGCACAGGCAAAATCAAAAAGTAGAAAAAATAATTTTTCTACACAGCACCACCTCTTGGCAGGCAATAGCAAACCTACAAGAGTAAAAATTGCTATGAAAAGCTTTTCACTTTGCCGTTCGGATTCGGCATTAAACTGTAGGTCCCTTCCATTCATGTACAAATATAACACGCACAACATGAGTGGATGCGAAAAGCTCGGCCTAGGCCCTCCATGGGCCTAGTATAACCACTAGTATAAATACTTCAATGCTATTTCTAGAGTGTTTTGCCTTTGCATAGTAATGATAAAAGGAATTTCAGCTCATAATATTCATAAATATGTAAAAGGACTACCCGCCATGCAGAAAAGTTAACTGATAAGAAGAAATAGTTTCGTCTTGCTGATGAAAATTTATTTATTGCAATTTTCCAAATTTCCATAATCTCATTAACTATTGCTATTAACATGAGTTCTTCAAAGTTTATTTTTAATTAATCCCGTCTGCTATTATGGTTATGAAGTCATAGATTTTTGAACATTTCAAAGGAATTTTGGCCACACTGTGCATAGAAGATGATATCATGACGATTCACGTATGCTTTTCGCAAAGAGAAGATATCTCCAGGCAGACCTCAAAACATTTACAGCAAAAAATACTTAATTGAAAACAAATTTTATAATAAGTATATCGAAATGGAAAATAATTTCTCTAATAAAAAGACTCAAGACGTATCCTCAAAGGGATTTCTGTTAGTTTCATGGGTACAATAGAATTTTCAGAGAAAATCATTAGACATCGAAGCTTAATGGTTGCTACTATTAAAAATCGTATACTTGTGAGTACTGTATAATAACTGAGAATATTCAGGCCCTTTCCTTTACAATATTTGTAGCATTACAATAATTTATGTTTGTATGGACCATTGCAAGTTACATACATATCGCACTTTAACTACTAAAGAGGCACAACTCGAAATTGAAAGATATGAAAATTTTATGAGGCATAATATAACCATTGACATGTTAGCATCCACATATAATTCCTGATTCCGTACAATTTTTCAATTTTGAGTTGTGCCTCTTTTGCAGTTAGGGTGCGATGTACGATGTAGGAATGCAGTCATGCTTAAATTGAAATTGATTTGGCTAATATGCAAGCTGTATCAGAAAATATAATCGCACTAATTGTGGATTCATATTAATTTTAGATATAAACACACACACGCACACACGCACACACGCACACACAGATAATAACATGATAGGAGGATAGACAGCATTTATGCTCAAAGTGGCACCATTAGTTTCTTACAGGCGCATACTTTGATATACAAAACTTGAAAATGAAATGTTGGAGCATTTGTTTGCACTTACTATAACAAGCATAAAGGGTATACATATTTATAGTAGACACACAACACACACACACAACACATACAACATACTACATACTACATTCATGAATCACTACTACTCTTATTGAATTCTGTAGCCAGCCTTTTTTTGGGATAACAATCAATATTGTTTCATTCTCTTGCAGTGGTATTTGCTTTTTGGTATGGTTTTGGTATGCGTTTAAATTCCCAAATGTGTGTTTGCTTTTTGTACAGTTTCACATATAAAATGCGTTATTGTTTGCTTTATTGATGAGGCATATACCAATATAAGTATGTATGTATGAATGCTTGTGCACACAGAGTATTAAATTTTGTAGCAATCTAATTGCTCGGGAATAATCAGTGAAATTATGATTAGAATGATGTGGATGATGCTGATAATGATTATGTTGATGACGATGATGGTGATGTTGACGATGATAATGCATATCTTTGCTTCTTCAAACAAAAAATTTTCTAATGAGCGTAATTGAAGCATGATTAGTTGTTGGAAGGAGATTCGACGACAAAATCAGTTGCTGTAAAACTCATCTTCTAGTGTGAAATTTATACAAATTTTTTTTTTTGTTACTATGTATAACAATTTGCTCAATTAGTGATTATGAATTTTAAGTGGCATTTAATAAGAGAATATGTACTTATGTAAAAAAGTATATGCAATCGAAAGGTTTCGCATTTGGTTACCATATTACTCCCGTGGTTAAGGAAATATTAGATAATATAAAAAGTATCCGCGTTTTTAGTGTTGGTACCCACAAATCTGGCAACACTATTTCTAAAGATGGCATAGTTGTGTAACTCGTCGCTAGTGTAAAAAGTTACATTTATTTGAAAATAAGTGAAACATCTGAACAAATAAGCATCACATGCTTTATTACTATAGAAAAGCTAAAACCGCTGCAAAAACATGCCAAAAATTTTTGTTCCTGAAATATCGATATCAAAGAAGCACCTCGTCCTGGACGCCCGGTAACAATGGGAGAGGGAATGTAAATAAATATATGCTAGGAAACAATCAGTGAAACTTATTTAAATAAGGGATAAGTTTCATTTTGTCTTCATTATTCAGAAAGATTATAAGATTAGAGATGCTAGTAGCGGAAGATAGGGTTTTCATTAACCCCATTGTTCCCATTCGAAGAAAGGTACTCACGAGGTTGGATATGCCAACCATTTATATATGTTTTTTTTTTTTTTAAATGATTTGAGCAGATAGATAAATGTGGAGGGAGGAACTTGGGTCCTGTGGTGTAGTGGTAGTGCGTTGGACTGCTACGCAGAGTGTCCGGGGTTCGAATCTCGGCAAGAAAATAATTTTTCTACACGGCACCACCTCTTGGCAGGTAATGGCAAACCTACAAGAGTAAAAATTGCTATGAAAAGCTTTTCACTTCGCCGTTCGGATTCGGCATTAAACTGTAGGTCCCTTCCATTCATGTATAAATATAACACGCACAACATGAGTGGATGCGAAAAGTTCGGCCTAGGCCCTCCATGGGCTGTTGTGCCATTAAAAGTAAAGTAAGAGGAACTTGGGACTTGGCAAGAGAATATATTTTCGCTCTAAAAAATGGTTGCGCCAAAAATACTCAGAAGAATTTATACTATGTCACCTATAATTGTTGTTGTAAGCAAATATCTATAGAAATTATGCGAGTAAAGAAAAAAAGGAGAGAATAAAAGCGATCACTCTTTAAGAGAGTAAAGAGCTTTACTTTTTCAATGTATTGCATATGGGATGCTCATAAACCGTTATGTTTGCGTGCAAGTGACTACCCTACTATGCCCGGATATATAACGGTTTTTGCGCTTTCCATATAACAACGCTGCGCTACGCTCTTTACCCATCACCGCTCTGAAAAATGGCAGGGTGGAAGATAACTCAGAAAACTTGACACTGTTCTTGTAAAAGAATTGGCATAATGTTTTACTAAAATCAACCGGCTATACTGAACATTAATGCCAAGAGAGTAATCACGTTCAAATAATAGGCAGTTCATTTGATAGTTTCCGCGCCCCCCACGCTGCCTAATCAGTGATAATTTTTTGCCATGATGCGAGCAAATGGCCAACGTGTTGTTGGTGGTGTGTAAAAATTATGTTACTTACTTACTTAGCTGGCGCTACAACCGATGATCGGTCTTGGCCGCCTCCACAAAGCTTCGCCAGTCACTTCTGCTATGCGCGCGCTGGCGCCAGTTGATAAGGCCAAGTGCAGTCAGGTTGCCCTGCACCTGGTCTTTCCAACGGAGATTAGGACGTCCCCTTCTGCGTGATCCTCCACCGTGGTTCGAATAAAACACCCTTCTAGCCGGAGCGCTTTCTTCCATTCGCTCAACATGACCCAGCCAGCGAAGCCGCTGGAGTTTTATACGCTTGACTATGTCAGTGTCGGCGTACAGCTCATACAGCTCATCGTTCCATCTTATTCGATACACGTCGTCCACGCATACTGGACCGTAGATCTTACGGAGTATCTTCCTCTCGAACGCTCCTAACAGTCTCTCATCATTGATGGTCAATGTCCACGTCTCTGCGCCATACATTAGGACGGGAAGGATGAGGGACTTATAGAGCGTTATTTTCGTCGGTCGAGAGAGGGCTCTACTTCTCAATTGCCTACTGAGCCCGTAGTAACACCTGTTGGCAAGAGTTAGTCTCCGCTTGATCTCAAGGCTGACATTATTGTTGGTGTTTATGCTGGATCCTAGATAAACGAAATCCTTGACGACTTCAAAAGTGTAGTTGTCAACAGTGACATTTTGTCCAAGACGCCGTGACTCTTTGTTTGTTGACACAAGGTATTTCGTTTTGTCCTCGTTCACCACTAGACCCACACGACGAGACTCCCTTTCCAGGTTGGAGAATGCTGCACTGACTGCTCGAGCGTTTTTGCCAATGATGTCAATATCATCAGCGTATGCTAGCAGCATGACACTCTTGTAGAAGATAGTGCCAGAGATGTCGATGTTCGCAGCTCGAATTATTTTCTCCAGCATTAGGTTAAAGAAGTCGCACGATAGGGAGTCACCTTGTCTGAAACCTCTTTTGGTATCAAATGGTGCGGAGAGGTCTGTCCCAATTTTCACTGCGCTGGTGGTGTTTCAGTGTCATTTTGCAAAGACGAATGAGCTTTGCAGGGATACCAAAATCAGACATTGCGGCGTACAAGTGATCCCTAATCGTGCTGTCGAAGGCGGCTTTATAATCGACAAATAGATGATGGGTGTCGATCTGTTTTTCTCGGGACTTTTCCAGGATTTGGCGTAGTGTGAATATCTGGTCGATGGTGGATTTACCAGGCCTGAAGCCACACTGATAAGGTCCAATCAGTTTGTTGACGATGGGCTTCAGTCTTTCGCACAGTACGCTCGATAGAACCTTATATGCAATATTAAGAAGGCTGATCCCACGGTAGTTGGCGCAGATCGTGGAATCACCCTTCTTATGGATTGGGCAGAGTACGCTGAGATTCCAATCACTTGGCATGCTTTCATCTGACCATATTCGGCATAGAAGCTCATGCATGCGTTTTTTGAGCTCTTCGCCTCCGGTCTTAAACAACTCAGCAGGCAGGCCATCTGCACCTGCAGCCTTATTGTTTTTCAGCCGAGCAATGGCTGTTAAGACCTCCTCATAGTCAGGCGGTGGTACTTCAACGCCGTCAGTGATTGGGGTTTCCGGAGTGGGTTCCGCAGTGGCGGGATTATTGCCGTCTTCGCCATTAAGCAGCTGCGAAAAGTGCTCCCTCCATAATCTCATTATGCCCTGGATATCTGTCACCAGATTTCCATCTTCATCCTAATTATTTAGTATATGTTAGTATATACTAAAAAAAAAACAAAAGTTAGAGAAATCTCACTTCTTTCCTGCTGTGGTCCCCACCTATTTGGGAAATAGGTTTCGTCCAACTCGCCTATCATGCTAAATTCAGTTAGTCCCTGTTGTAAACTCTTAATAGAACATGCCAAAACCTTTCTCGACTTCCATACCTATCTACAACAAGGTATCTTATCACTTTTATTCCCTCGTGAGAGGATGTAGATAGAGCCGTTGCCAGCAGAAGGATCCGATATATTTATACAAAAACGAATTCAAATGGAATGGAAGGTAGAAGGAGGGATGGGAATACTTTAAGCAATTACGATAAAGCTTATTCTTTCATCTGCCTGATTACTGGCTAAAGTCATGGCCTGCAAATTCAGCAAATTGCCTGAAATCTAATAAAGTGTCAGTCCATGCTGTATTTATTCATTTCCAACGATAGTCAACCTGTCATGAAATATCTAGCTAGTGAGCTTTTACTCATTGAAGTAGCATAGAAACTCAACGCACATCTTGTGTTGATTCCAGGACATAGTGATATACATATATATCACTGTGAACCTGCAAGCATGAAGTTCTGGCAGTGGTGGATGGCTCACTGAGCTCACATGCAAAACCATCTAGGAGGTATGGCCAGACAAGAAGACACAAGAAGTTCCAAGAAGCTTATACCATATCTCTAGATATTAGGAGCCAGATATATAAAGTGATAACATTAATAGCTGATATACCCTTAAATGACTTTTGCAGAAGCAGCAAAAACGAAGGGGAGAAGGATTCAATCTCTTACTACTAATCAATACTTTCATACTTTTTAAATGACCTGTCCAACTTGGTGTTGGTTTAATTGGAGGACGTACTAAAATACATAAGAAAGTTCAATTGGTTTGAGTGAATCAGATTTCTTTAAAAGGGGGTAAATCGCAATCGCGTGGTATCAAACCTTATTTAACCTAAGTCTGTCCTGATGGACTACTACTTACATTTACCTAACCTAAAGAGAAATTGTATAGTTACGCATAACTTCATATTTACATCCAACCCAGAACTAAAATTGTATTGCTTTCTAATTTATATTTTGGTTGGTTCTTATTCGTATTGTGATTGGTTTGTGATTGCCAAATGTGTTTGTGATTGCAATGTGCCATTGCGCAGGTTCTCCATTTTTTTTTGTACGTCATACCAGACCTATGTATATATTTTCGACCAAACAAAGGCGCAATTTATTTTCTATAATTCTTGTATGAATATAGACAAAAAAGAGAAAGGGAGTAAAAAATCTCAAGCTTTCACATGGCTTCAATTGGTAATTGTCTTCATATGAATTTGAACAAAATTCCACTACCTGCAAGTTATGAACAAATTTCGTTTGAAATGTTTTTATTAAAAGCCTCTAAATTCTAATTCACTCCATGAGCATAAAACCCAAGTCGCATGCCAAATGACAATTATTATTATAAACTTTTATTAGCTACTGCTTAACCAAATTCAGCACGGAATAAGAACCAGAAATATTCAATAGATGTGAGTAAAAGCATCGTTATTAATTTAACCATAAGGAATTAAAAAAAAAAAAAAACAAAAAAATTAATGATAAAAATAAAAAAAGGATATCGCAAGCCTATCAAAAATGGAATGGAAAAAAATATGGCAAACTTTTTCAACTAATTACAAAAGTTAGATAGTCGGAAACATTTACAAAACATTTAGCGAAAAATTCACATTTCCCCAAAAACGTGTTGAGATTTTGTAATAAGACACTCCGACTCAAAGTCTAACAACCTACAAATGGGAAGGAGGCGGTGAGTTTCCATCTACGTAGAACATGAGATGTAGATGGAGTTTAACATAAAACAGCGAGCCAGAGCCAGTGAGCAGGCAAATCACTGAATTCTCGGTTTGTAAGTGGGAAATTTTACTTTACTATCACGACCACACGTGCATGCTAATACATGTGCAGCATGATGCACTTGTATGTATGTGAGTGTGCGAATTCTCTATGTGCGGCTGATAGTGAGTGGTTTTTGAGAGTGTGTTTATGATAGTATTTGGAAAAGACACAACTTTATTTTTGGCCAAAAGTGCAGATAATAAATGTCAGCTTAAAGAACGTGGCTACTGTGTGTGCGTGGCTTATAATGTTACAACTACAAACGTACTAGTTACGTAGTGCTAGTTTTAGTTTGGCGGGTGTAACTGCTTTGCTACAGCAATTGTAGAGTTGTCATAAATGAAGCTGTGTGTGTGTGTGTGTGTGAGATTGTGTTTGCGTGCCTGTGTATTATATGCCTATGTATGCACCACGTACTTATGTAAATGAATACCTAGTAAAAACTGTACGCAATTTAATTTTATAGTCACACATTTGAGCAAAGACAGGCCTCTCCCCCTCCACCCCCTCCCCCACAAAAATAGAAATATTAAAATTAAGCAAAAAGTTGGAAATACTTTCATTTTACACACGCACACACAAACACACACATCTTGACGTTTTACCCACCCAATTTCTCAAATCTGCCTGCAGGGTTGAGCTGCACAACTGACAACATTTTCAGCTGCCTGATGCTGCTGCCATCGCGAGTAACAGCGCAGCATTTGCCATTTGTCACATGACGGACGAAAAGTTTACTTTGATTGTGGCATATTCACGTAGGCTTAAGTGGGATCTACGTGTTTGGAATTTGTGGTGGTCATTCAAAGGGAACGACTGAATGACTGTGAATATGAATGGGGATGCAAGTGAATGAATGAATCAACGAAAGTGTTGCAACTTTTCATGTGGCCGCAATATTTCACAATAAAATCATAAAGTTTAAGTAAACGGTTTTCATTTTTGTTGTCACTTTTGTGGAGGGAAAAAGTTGTGAATAATATGGTTAAACTTGCTTGAAATAATTGAATACATATTAAAATTGAGAGATTAATTACGATTCTGGTTAAAAATGAAAGGAGTAAGCATTTTACTTGATAGTTTAAGGTTTATGTTGAGTGGAAATTTTCGTACTCAATTTGTACGCCTTACTCTGCGGGGGTTGTCAGACATACAAGCATACTAAAGAATCGCTCCGGTTAATCATCTCAGAATGAAAAATTAACTCTGAAACTTACATATTTCAAGGAGTGTGGGAGGAAGAGTTATTACGTTTTGATCAAATTTTAACACAAGCCTCTATTAAAAAATAAATAAAAGTTTTACCGAGTGAATCTTACCAATGTGCTAACAAAAGATTTCAAACCCCGTAATTGTCAAGAGCTGTGCCCTATATAGCGATTGGTATTAGATTATATTCAAACACGGGCTGGGCACAAAGCACAAAATCACTGCGGCCTTTTAGGCCTATTGTGAAGAGCCAATTGAATATCCTGAGATAAACTTCCTAAGCTTGTAGCACATAAAAATGCTAGGATATCCCTCGGAATTATATTGCCCACTTCAACCGTAGTTGGGTATGCAATAGTAAGGTGACGTAGTCTATGACTTGCAAGCTTGTCACATTGGCACAGAATGTGCTCTGCTGTTTCCGTCTGCGTCATAAAATCTACAGAATTCGTCCCAAGTTATTCCCATGTTAGCAAAATGTTTCCTAACTGGACAGTGTTCAGTAAGATATCCTGTGGCAGCTCGGATTCCGTTTCTATTTAAAACCAAGAGTTGGTTTGTTCTTAACTTTGATTCACTTGGCATGAATGATTTTGATTTTCTGTTGTCTGAGGTGTCGTCGCAGACAGCCTGGACCTTTCTGTTCAGCCACGTGTTAATATTGAGCTTTACTTAACTCCATGGGGGGCCGCAAAATTTGGTTGGCCCTAACATGGGTTCGGATGCCCCTTTTGTCGCTAGTTAGTCAGCCATTTCATTGCTTATCAATACCACTATGTCCAGGCAAACAAATTAGATAGACTCTATTTTGTGATGCTAGCTTGATCAGTAGTTGAAGGCACTCCTATATAAGTTTTGAACTTATTTTGATGGAGTTTAAGGGCAGTAGTGCAATCTTACTCTCCGAGAGAATATGGACATAATTCTGCCTTGGCTCATACTTACAATAATATTTTTTCTCGGCCTAACTCCATAAACTCCAGTTCCAACTCCCTCGTTTGTTTTCAATACATCTGTATACTATAGATGGTAGTCTCCAGCAAAGCGAGGACATTACTTTTCCCAAATATCTCTACTCGAGTGTAGTAACCCTCAGTATACCAAATTCGTCGTTTTTGAGTTTTTAGCGCAATCTATAATCCATCGACAAACTATGCTAACTATGGTAAAACTCCCATTTGCATCTTTATGTTAGAAAGAGAGGATGTTTGCCTTGCCATCTGTGGGAATATTAAACTTTTTATTTGTTTTAAGTTATGAAATAAAGTAAATTTGAAATCAATTCTATTCAAGTACCTAATACATAATTACTTCATCTATGCATGCATATTGTTTTTTGAAGCAGTCCTTATGTAAAATCTGAAACTGTTGTTTTTCGCAAATGCATTAAGCAATAATGCGAAACAGCAATAAAAAAAAAACAAAACACTGTAACACTTTCACACAGCATATGCTCTGCTCTTGCTCTTTTACTCATTTTCACTCTCTTTGTCTTTTTGCAGTAATTTTCTCTTGTTCGCGTAAAATTCATCCAAATAATGGAATTGATAATTGAAAGAACTGAAAGTCTAACCGGTCTAAGTGCCAAGTTTGAGTGATTGGTAAAACAAATTTTAATGTTTAGAAAACCAAATTCGAAAAATAATCTTTTAAGGCATTTTTCTATTGATGCTACTAAGCTACAAATGTCTAAGCTTCTTCTACTAAATATTGCAGAATATATTTATATTTCGACCACTTTTTGCAGCAATTGGGGCCGTATGTCAGTAATAACGCGCCGTATATTCTCTTCAAAGGCGTCAATCGTCTAGGGCTTATCTGCATGGACAAGCGACTTCACATAACCCAAGAAAAAAATGGTCCAGCGGTGTTAAATCGCACGATCTTAGAGGCCACGCCACAGGCCCACGACGCGAGATAATGAGCTCATCAAAAGTTTCCTTCAATAACTTGATTGTTTCGTTGGCTGTATGGCATGTAGTGCCGTCTTGTTGGAACCAAAGGTCGTCTACATCAACATGCTCCAATTCAGGCACGAAAAAGTCATTAATCATGGCTCTATAGCGTTCCCCATTGACTGTAACATTATGACCGGCTTCATCTTTGAAGAAATATGGACCAATGATTCCCTCTGCCCATAGAGCACACCAAACAGTGACTTTTTGAGGATGTAACGACGTCTCAACAATGGCTTGAATGGCTTGTGGATTATGATCACTCTAAATGCGACAATTTTGCGTATCAACGTACCCATTCAACCAAAAGTGAGCTTCATCGCTGAACAAAATTGTCTTGTGAAAATCGGGATCGGTGGCCATCTCGTTTTGGTAATAAATTTGTTCGATTTGGAAACGTTGTTCAGGAGTAAGTCTATTCCAAAGTGAGCATAAGTCAAGTGACAGCTGTTAAAAAGACCAACTCTGGTAAAAGTATTGCCAGATTGAAAACGACGCTTCTAAAAAAAACACCCTTTATATGATGCTATGCTCGTTTTTTCACTATCACTTCTTTTTGGCACTTAGATCTTTTCGACTTTAGCACCTCAATTCTGTTACTGCAGCGAATCACAAAAAACACTGTTTCATTGCATACTTTTAGGCATAATACGTACATATTTGCTATACACAAACATTTGTGTTGGTCATTTGTATGAGCTGATTATGCTAAGCACAGTGGCAAGCAAATGTTGTTGTAGTTGTTGTTATTAATGTTTTTTCCCCCACTGCCATTATTATTTGCAATGCAAATTTTGTTGGTGTTTTAGTTTTTGTTGCTGTTGTTGTTTACTAGAGTTTAAGTTTGTGTGTGCTGTGTGTTTGTCACTGATAATATGATTTGCTGTGACAGATTTCCCTTAAAAAAATAATTTTACACTGCAAATATTGAAACTAAATTTTTAATTAAATTGCTTCTTTTTTTTTGTTGCACAAAAAATCTAACGTGTTGTTGTTGTTTTTGCTGCTGCTGCTGTGAATAACTAAAATATTTTCGTAAATTAGTTGCAGTGTTACTGCCAATCTGCATGTTAATTTCAATATAAAAACATAAAATTTACAAGCGCATACACACATACACCGCACTCATACACCTACAAATGCATGCGCGTAAAAATACAATCAGCAACACAACGATTTGCGAAGATTTTTCGGCTTATTTATGGAGGTGGTTGGTGTGGCGTTGATAGTGCTGTTGTTGCTTCGTATTGTTTTTGTTGTTGGTCTAGTTGTTGTTCTCGTTGTTGTTGTTGTTGTTATACACATCTGCGGTCTTGCTTTGCTTTTGAATTTTTAATTAAAACTTCAATTTAACTAAAACCTTTGCACTTTTGTATTGCGTTCGTTCGCACATTTTCTTCAACTCCTTGTTTTCTTAACTTTGTTCTTCTTCTTGTTTTCTTCATAATGTTTTTTTTTTTTGTTTTTGTTCAAATCTAATTGAAATCTTCTCTTTTCTAAGATGTCAGCTCCTGTTGTTGTTAATGTTTCGTTTCTTTCTTTATTATGTTAACACTGGCATTTTGATTAATTTATTTGTTACTTTGGGAAATTTCTCGATTGGAAAATTTTGTGTACATGATTTAGTATTCCCTTGCAAAGTTTAGGATCTTAACTCAAGGCTCAGTCCAAAATATGGATTGATCGATCATTAATGAATTCTGAAGTATTGAAAAAAATATTTAAATATTTATTAAATAAATTCTGTTTTCTATTCAATTGATTCATAAAAGAGGAGGCATGGAAGCTAATATAACCTGGTTCCTTGCCACCCTGATTCTGTTTTCTGAATTTCCGGAAATTTTATTAAATACAAATGAAATATTTTGAAGTAAAAGTACCTACATTTGGAACAATTTTGGGCACATACATATATGCTCATACGAATATATGCTCATATGAATTATATGCTCATATATACAATTCAATTTATAAAAAAAAATTTAATTTCAATTTCAAAACTTCATTCGCCCTTAAACTCAAATCAATGCAGTATTAGTATAAAATCACACACATACACACAGATAAGGAAAAATATTTACGCAATTGGTGCGGACAATTATGGCAACTTAATCCATCTGGAGATTTCAGCGAAACGTGCAAACGTTGAACATGTAATCCCAGCCAGTTGCCAATAGATTTCAATTTAGAATGTGAGTTTTCCGTTTGCTGCATATTGCAGTGTGGTGTCGTTGTAAAATACCTAATGACAAAATTCAGAAATTCAGTTCAAACCATCTAAAATCTAGAGTGCAACTACAATGTTGTCAAAACATTTCAACTTACAACAGTCGTTATGCATTCGCTAGTGAGATTATTTCTCAATATTTTGGCATTTACGAATATACATAGCGTATTATTGTGGTATTATGACCAGTGCACCTGACCTTCCGTTCTTCACTCTTTCGCATATCAATCACATTTCATCTACTGACAAAATGTAGTTTTTAATATTTCTTTTTTTCTAGTTGCATTATATTTTATCAGCAAGAAATCATGGAATAGAATCTAAACACAAAAGATGCAAAAAGAAATAGCAAAAGAAAAAATGAAATGAATTGATTTTGATTTTGAAAAAGAGTGGATAGAAAAAATCTCATTCAAATGCACACACGATTTACTGACGCAAGTCGAATCAATTGAGTAAATATTCAAATCACGCCTGTGGAATATCTGCAGCATACATGCACACACACACACACACACACACACACACACACACACACACACACACACACACACACACACACACACACACATATGGATATGGATGCATGTGTTCGTTGTGTGTTGTTTACGCAAATCAAAAGTCAAATGTACGAGTAGTTTTCATTTGTTTGTTTGTTCTTTGTGTAGGTCACATCACACACATGCACCACATGGAACGCACAGAAATGCATACATATTGTACATATGAATATGTATATACCATATGTATGGGTGCTTATATTTGTGTATGTGTTTCTTATTGCATTGCTGCAATGTGTAAATGTGTGTGTGTTTGAAAGTGTGCGTGCTTCTAAAGTTACATTCAATTTTGTTTCTTTTGTGCTTGGTCATTTAGAGGGGAATGTGTTTGCATGTGCTGGTTTATATGTGTGCGTGTGTTTAGAAATCAAATGCATATCAATGACGATTTAACTCATTTAACCTTATTGAATTTGCTCGCTTTTTTCGGTTGCTGTTGTTTTCTTGAAGAAGAAACAAAATCTCTACGATTGTATTAAATAAAAGAATAATATTTAAATCAGCATCGGTTTACTTTTAAGCATTTAAATTGCACATTCGTGATTGTTCGTGTGCAATCAAAATAATTTAATATGTATAAAGTGAATGAAAAAACCTATCCGTGGAAATATTGTTCAGATTAATTACAATAATTACACAGTGCGACAAGATTTTCTTTATTGGATGGCTTTTTGGAAAGCTTGAATCATAAATAGGAAAATAATTTCTGAAACGACTTGAGCACAGTAATATTATTCTGCTATAATCAGGTATAACGGCTGCTTAGTGTGAACGACGTAGTTCTGGTGACAGATGTCCAGGGAAGTACGTATGATATTATGGAGGTTGTACTTCTTGCCGCTGCTTAATGGAGATGACAGCAATAATACCGCCACTGGTGAACCTGCTTCGGAAACCCCAATCACTACAGACTTTGAAGTACCGCCGCTCGACTATGAGAAGGTCTGAACAGCCATCGCTCGGCTGAAAAACAATAAGGCTGCAGGTGTAGGCCTGCCTGCTGAGTTGTTTAAGACTAGAGGCGTTCTATCGAGCGTACTGTGCGAAATACAGAAGCAGATCGTCAACAAAATGATTGGACCTTATCAGTGTGGCTTCAGGCCTGGTAAATCCATCATCGACCAGATGTTCACACTACACCAAATCCTGGAAAAGACTAGAGAAAAGCAGATCGATACCCACCAGCTATTTGTCGATTATGAAGCAGACTTCGACAACACGAAGTGACCAATTGTACGCCGCAATGCCTAATTTTGGTATCCCAGCAAAGCTCATTCATCTTTGCAAAATGATACTGACCGACACCACTAGCTCAGTGAAAATTGGAATTAAGCACTCCGCAAAATTTTATACTAGGAAAGGTGATTCCCTATCGTGCGTCTCCTTTAACCTTATGCTGGAAAAAATAATTCGACCTGCTGACATCGACATCCGGCATTATTTTATACAAGACGAAGAGCTCACAACACGCAAGCAGGAGCTAGCAGCACCAATGAGTGAGCAGTCAATTCAGCATTCTCTAACCTGGAAAGGCAGTCTCGTTGAGTGGGTCTATTGGTAAACGAGGACAAAACGAAATACCTTGTGTCAACAAACAAAGAGTCACGGCGTCTTGGACAAAATGTTCCTTTTGACAATTATACGTCAGGGATTTCGTCTACCTAGGATCCAGCAGCAACACAATAATGTTAGCCTTGAGATTAAGCGGAGATTAACTCTTGCCAACATAGTCAAGTGCATAAAAATCCAACGGATTCGCTGGCTGGCTGGGTCATGTGGAGCGAATGGAAGAAGGTTCTGTTTTATTCGAGCCACTGTGGATGAACATGCAGAAATGGATGTCTCAATCTACGGTGGAAGGACCAGGTGGAGATGAACCTGACTCCACTTGGCCTTACCAGCTGGTACCAGCACGCGCATAGCATAGGCGACTGGCGAAGTTTTATCGAGGAGACCAAGTCTCTTCCCTTCATCGATTATAGTGCCAAGCAAGAATGTATGATTTTACGTGAAGTCTCTGTGGATAAGTTGGTACTGTGTTTGGCCTACTATGCAGAGTGTCCGGGGCTCAAATCTCGGAGCAGGCAAAATCAAAAAGTATAAAAAACAATTTTTCTACGCAGCACCATTTCTTGGCAGGCAATGGCAAATCTACAAGAGTTAAAATTGCCTATGAAAAGCATTTCACTTCACTGTTCGGATTTGACATAAAGCAGTAGGTCCCTTCCACTCATGTTCAAAGCTCGGCCTAGGCCCTCCGTGGGCTGTTTGTGCCAGTAGAAGGCAAGAAGAATGTTGTTATAGGGGACTCGAAGTCTCAGCTAATATCTGGAATCACAGCTTGCAAATAATCCACAGCCATAGAGTAAAGGGGAGAAGAGGTAGGTCTTGGCAAATAGCAATTTATATTTCTTAATGGGTTACACAATTATGTTGTCCGCATTGCACGCAACATTCCCTAAACTTTACCAATGAAAGCCACAATGTGATTATTCTCTGTTAGTGTTCCTGATAATGATATTGTCAAGTATTGTGCTAATTTTATTTGTTTAAATTACTTTCAAAACTTTAATTATGTCCTTTTTGTGCATTTTATTGAAATAAAATTACATTTTTATAAATACGAGTAACTTTATAGCATTTGAAGGGATATTTAATATTTATTTAGGTCGTGAAGAAAAAATTTAAAAAAACAAAAAAATTAATCAAATGTATTTTTTTCTGTAATCGCAATAAAAACGATGTAATTTAAATACGTTTTAAAATTAAACATTAAAATTAGGAGTTTAATACAAAAAAAAAACTTCAAAATATTGAACTACTTTTTTCTGATTTTTAAATTAAAACAAATTTAAACTTTGCTGTATTACATATATGTGTCATAAATAAATATCCCAGTAAACATTAATACAGTCGTGTTTGGATATAGTGAACTAATTACTGCAAGGAGTGTTCACAGTATCCAATTTGTTCATTATATCAAGGTCCACATTTATTGTTCAAAAACTCGTTTTATTTGCTCAAAATACACATTTGCAAGAGATCAGTAGAATAAATTTTTAGGAATATTTAAGTGTACATAAGTATGTTTATTGAAAGAATTCGCGAATATATGTTTGCTTCTTGCGTTCAGAAAGCGCTTGTTCGCGTAGACTTCGCAGTGCTGGTATGTATACCAGTATCATCAAAAGTGTTGGCCCCAGCCCATGCGAAAGCTTTATCGAAACTTCCAATAGCTTCAGTAGCTTTTATAGGACTTGTGATAAGTATTTCCCACTTTGGTCGTCATCATCATATTCAGCAATAGTTTTTGCATCTTTCTCGAAATGATTCGGATCGTCGTCTTCGATTGCATTCTATTTTTCAATATCGAATACACATAAAAAAGCACGCTTTCGACAAACACTAACGTCAGGAAACAGCTGATTTTGTAGCAATCAACCGCAAAAGTACAATTTAGGAGAATACCCGATTTCATTACTGATTGTTTATGGGGTGTTTTTTGTTGTTGCTTACTGCTTGAAATTGCTTTCAAAATGTTGTTCACTATTTGGAGGTTTTCGATTGTTCACTATTTAGAGTACTCCATGTAACAATTTACGTAGGTCTTCACTATATCGAGGTGTTCACTGTACCCAGACACGACTGTATACAAAAACTACCAAAGTTAGCTGAACCACTATCAATGTAAGTTATAGACTTTAGTATAGTGTATTCGTGAATTGTATTGTATGAGAAATATTTTTGATTGAACATTGACATTCTTGTGTGAATACTGCAAAAATCTTTTTCCCTATTATAAATCAAAGTATTTGGTTCTCTACAGAACATAGAAAGTCTTCGAAAAATGTTTAATGGGATGCGATTAAATTGCAATTATACAAGCGTGTTTGTGCTTGTGCTTATGCTTGTGTTTATATTTGTATTAGGAATGTACCTATATATATATAAACATAAACATAAATGACGTGCTCATAGTTTACACATATTTTACAAAAACAAATACTACATATTCATGTACAGTTATATAAAGCACTTAATGCAAAAAATGTAAACGAAAAATATGTAAACATCAACAATTTCATTAATGGACGTATAGAATATACCCTAAAAATTGTTATGTTGCCATAGGGCCAAAGATATCGAAGAATGCCCTGAATGAACTTTCGCTCTCTCTTTCTTTGCTCAATGGGATAACTGAAGCTTACTCTACATTAGTATTAAATTGAAATACATTGGATGAGTTTTCGTTTTGTATGGCAACTCACCTGCCGAATGAACTCTCTCTCTCTCGCGCTCTCTCACTCTGCTCAATGGGATAACTGAAGATTACTCTATTTGATACATTAGTATTTAATTGAAATACTTTGGATCAGTTTGCTTTTTTGTATGGCAACTCACCTGCCGAATGAACTCTCTCTCTCTCGCGCTCTCTCACTCTGCTCAATGGGATAACTGAAGATTACTCTATTTGATACATTAGTATTTAATTGAAATACTTTGGATCAGTTTCCTTTTTTGTATGGAAACTCACCTGCCGAATGAACTCTCTCTCTCTCGCGCTCTCTCACGCTTGTCAATGGGATAACTGAAGATTACTCTATTTGATACATTAGTATTTAATTGAAATAAATTGGATCAGTTTGCTTTTTCGTATGGAAACTCACCTGCCGAATGAACTCGCCTCTCTCTCGCGCTCTCTCACTCTGCTCAATGGGATAACTGAAGATTACTCTATTTGATACATTAGAATTGAATTGAAATATATATTGGATCAGTTTGCTTTTTTATATGGAAACTCACCTACCGAACCTTTAAAGACAAAGGGCTCGAGAATTTCTCTCAGATAAAAACTATCCACATTTCATACATACATACATATTTAAAAGCTGTTCTTTTTATTTATAGAGTACTTATACAAAAGGTTAGCTGGTAGGAAAACAACAACAAACTAACAAGTAAATCTATATATTTATGTCGGTATGTGTAATGAAATGCAGACAGAGATGCATTTTTAATTAAAGCTCAATATTATTTTTTTTTTATACAATATCAACAACATCGAATTTAAGTTTTTTGTTCAGTTTTTTTTCTTCATAGTATTTGTCTTTTCCTTCATTTCAGTCAAATAAATTCTCTACAGTGAATATTTGTATTTGGACTTTTTGTATTCGTGTTATTGACACATATCCAATAGTTATTTGCGATATACTCGCACTACTACAAAAATACGTAAAATGCTCAATTCTTGCAATGCGGAGGTAAATAAATTTATATTTCAAATTCAATTTATTTGAAATTACTTATTTTCCGGAGGTAACTCAACCAATGATTACAAGTATACACTAGGTATGGAGAAATGTAAAACTCAATTAATTTTAATCAAATGTTTGGTATTTTTACTAGACTGCTTATATTTTATAAAATGTATAATTTTTATTAAAATAAGTTCCACCAAATTGTAGAATATGCCCATTCTATGCATTAATGTACAATCCGGTATGAATCCGGAGGGAATATTTCAAATATAATATTTTCCTGTATTATCTTGATTTTGAGTGATTGCAATCGATTTTGACGGAGTTTGATTGATCAATTTTTGAAAGATTTCAAATGATTTCGTTTGATTTAGATTAATTTTGATGATCTTGATGAGCTTTCATTGATTGGATTTGATTGATTTTGAAAGACTTTCAATGAATTGGAATGATTGCGAGTGATCTTAATATTCTTTGATTATTTCTGATGGATTTTAATTGGTATTGAATGAATTTCAATGATTTTGTCTGATTTTGATTGACATTGATTGATTTTAAAGGATATTGAGTGATTGTGAATGACCTTTATTGATTTCATTTTGTTGATTGTGATTAATTTTGAATGATCTTGCATGATGCCTTGTAATAGACTGTGTTTTGTTTTCGATTGATTGGAATTGTATGGCTTTTAAATGATTTTGAATATTTTTAAGCGATCGTGATATATATCCATTGATTGCGTTAGATTTTAATTGTTTTCGATTCATTTTGATGGATTATAATTGTTTTTGATTAATTTTAACTGATTAGCTTTGATTTGGAGCGATTTTAAATGGTTTTTTTTTTATCAATTGAAGTGATTTATATATGTGATATATTTTAATTGTTTTTCAATGACTTTCAATGATTTTCAAATAATTTTAAATGAATGTGAATGATTTGGAATGATTGTGATTGATTGTGTTTCATTTTGATTAGTCGTGATTGATTCTAGTTGATTGTCTTTAATTACAATTGAATGTGGTCATAAACATACATAGAGCATACCAATAAAGCTTACTTTACTTACTTACTTTTAATGGCACAACAGCCCATGGAGGGCCTAGGCCGAGCATTTCGCATCCACTCATGTTGTGTGTGTTATATTTGTACATGAATGGAAGGGACCTACTGTTTAATGCCGAATCCGAACGGCGAAGTGAAAAGCTTTTCATAGCAATTTTTACTCTGTTACTCTTGTAGGTATTTGTAGGCCATTTCCTGCCAAGAGGTGGTACCGTTTTTTTGGTTTTGTTTTTGCCTGTGCCGAGATTTGAACCCCGGACACTTTGCGTAGCAGTCCAACGCATGACCACTACGCCACAGCGACCACAATCAATCAACGAGTCAATCTTGCTCTGATGCATGTGAATGAAGCTACTCTACTAATTAGTGCTTAAAACTCTACTTAAAACTGTAAGTAGTTTTCAAATTGCATTACGATACAAAATTGTGTGTTAGTACTCGTACATCACCTTTTAAACTACTATGATTTAAATGATATTATGGTCATTTAGGCAAAACGTTTTGCTTAACTACAAAAGTTCTTCTCTTCATATCTTTACTACATATTTGTATGTATGGTATTTACATATTATATCCCAATCAATCTACCTTGTTTTATTTGCCTCACAAGGTTAATATACACGAATGCCTAAAAGTAGACTACTGAAATTTACAAGCACACAAGTGGAGAATATGAAATGCTTCATTCAGCACTCAAATGCTAACATTAACATACACACGTAAAAAGGAAGGAAACGTGCCGATTCCACTCGTTCAATATAATTTACTAAATCATGGCCTTTCTGCATTTTACTTTAACCATCAGTTTGTACATATTAATTTTCCAGACAAACGTAAAATCATGGTAAAAGCAAGTACTAAAAATGAATGAAATAGCTATTAATATTTAAGCCATAATGGTAGAAAAGTTTTCAAAAATTTTTTATTTTCATTTTTACATTGTGGTTGGCTATAATAACGTACGTATGCCAATACGTACAATCATATGTATATGTGTGTGAATGCTTGTGCTGTCGTTAAGGTAAAATCTAAAAATCTGTGCTCATTATATGCTAGACAAATAGACAGGCAGACATACAGACAACATTACTCACCGGAATAACAAAAGCTATAACGAAACTAAACAAAGAAAAAAAAGAAAGGAATGAAGATAAAACAAAAAATAAAAATAAAAATAAAATTTTAACTGCACATAAATTCGACAACTAAAAAACTACGACTAAATGGAGGAAAAAACCAAAGGGCAAACATTATCATTACACGTCACATGTCTCTACTCCGCGCAATAGATGCAGTTGTTGCTGCAGCAAGGGAACAACTGCAGGAAATGCACACACACACACATACACTCAAAGCGACTATAGAACAGCGAAAGGAGTAGCTTGAAATGGTCAGTAGTACTCTACACATACTTTTAGAGAATGTGCTTTCTCGGAAAGCACATTAAATTTTTTTTATTGGTCACGTACTTGTTATGCAATAAATACTAACATTTTCCAATAATCTAATGGCCTTCACACAGACCAGCGAGCGACGAAGCGAGAGTGGGTGGAAGGCAGGGCGAGTAGAAATGGGTTATGTTTATAAGACGATGGTGGACGTGGCGTTGTCGTTAAAATCCCGCAGCAATAACAGCAACATGAGGAGCGATAGTAGAATCGCTTAAGTGATGTGTAGAGTAGTTGAATTGAATATAGCTAGAGCTGCATAAAGTGTGTTAGATTTTTTCCACTTTTTTCGGCTCCATTGATTTTTCACGAATTTAATGAGACGGAAGAAATTATCTAAATAAAAACACAAAAGCTGAAGCCAAAACGAAAACGAAACAAACAAGGAAACTCTTCGCCAAGTACAAAATATTGCTCAAAGCATAATAAAATGTATAGGAGTAGGAGAAAGATAATGCAATTAGTGGTAAAATTTAATAGGAAGAGGAAGATGTGCAGTGAGTTGAAGCGTATGCATTCAAGTACAAAGAAAATTTAATGTAGTCATAAAAAATGCATGAAAGAGTTTAATGACTGCAATGTATGCGGAAAGTATTTTATTGACCAAAAGAAATATATGCAAATATGCAAAAATTGGAACAGCAACTTTAACCTTCGAAAGGAATTGCTGCATAAATCAAGGCCGGAAATGTGTGAGTGGATTGAGAAAAGTTTACGATCTGACTATAAAAATAAATGCTGATTTTATTCAAAATACGAAAAGCAAATAAACTCATTCTTGCTATAAGGGAGTACAAATTTCTCACTGCATATTGAAATCCATCAACATATTCTATTTCATTTTTGAATTTCTCAGCGACAATTTATCAAGGATATTTACGAGTGATTTTCTATTTATTCTTTTTCCATTTTCTCAGAGAACCACTTTTAAACAGGGCTTCGGTTTCAACCATTCTTCTCTCCCAGAGAGAATTTTGCTTAAGATTCCATCCATTTTCTTTCTACTTATTTTCGATGGTGGACGTGCTACATACTTTGGCAGCTTAGAGATTTCTTTCGATTTCTTTTTGACTTTGTCAGCGAGAAACTTTGGCGGAAGCTTAAGTTTGCATTTAAATCTTCTTAGCGAGAAATTTTCAAGTAAGCTTAGATTTCATTTATTCCCTTCTATTCTCTCTGAAAGGATCTTCCGAGCGAAATTTAGGTTTACCTCAATTTTCAATTTATTTTCTCAGAGAGGATCTTCCGAGCGAATATTAAGTTTACCTTAATTTCCAATCTATTTTCTCAGCGATAAGCTTTCAAGGTGGCTTACATTTCTATCTATTCCCTTTCTATTTTCTCAGCGAAGAAGTTCCAAGTAGACTTATATTTCATCAATTTCTTTTCTATTTTCTCAACAAGCCACTTTCATCATATCACAGTACGCAGGCTTAGATTACAATGATTCAATCTATGCTGAATAAAGGTAAGGAAGGTTTTTATTGAAAGCAATTAAAAGTAACAATGTCGGAGAGGTCTTTACTACTTTCTTTACTTGTTCCTACTTTTTCACTATGCACATACTTCCTATCTACTTTTTCTTCCTTAATGGCACATCAGCCCGTGGAGGGCCTAGGCCAAGCTAATCGCATATATTCATGTTGCGTGAATTATATTTGTATATGAATGGAGGGAGCCTAAGGTTTCATGCCACTTTTCCTTAGGCAATTTTTACACTTGGAGCAGTAGAAAAAAAAAGAAAATTTTTCTACACAGCACCACCTCTTGGCAGGCAACGGTATATTTTCCTTGTCCTTCCTATCCCTTTCGTTGGCGATCCATGCTGTCACAGTCGACACTGATAAACATAAGTTCATTGTGGTAAAGGCATAACACTTGCAACAATGGCTGCAATGGCTATCTCTTAATCGGTGTCCTGTAATTGCATTCCCTCTCTCATTCTCCCTCCTTCTTCCCACCTATCAATCTTCCTCACAATCAACACAATGCTCTGCATTCATAGGGGTACAAGATATGAAAAAACAATTCTGGTTTTTGTCTGTGTCGATATTTAAACTAGAGCACTCTTCTTAGCTGTCCAGTATACTACCAGCTATGCCATGGCGACCACGCCTAAAAACATATATACCTACTTTCTATAACTTAAATACCTACTATAAAATATATACCTACTTTCTTCCGTCTAATAACACCAACTACTTCCTCATAATGTATCTGCTACCTACCGCCCATCTGCCTTTCCCACCTGCCTTTTGCCTGCGCACCTACTACCTACTTCCTACCTTCTGCCTATCTACCTATCGATCTACTTCCTACCTAGTCCCTACCCTACTTCTAGCTACATGCTTTCTATCACACATATTCTAGTTTGAAATACTCATTTTCATCTATTAGAATGTGAAGCTATGACTTGAATTTAAAAAAAAATTTGTCAGAAAAGTGATAAAGGAAATAACAAAAAAGTTGAACTTTTGTCATGGCAATTATGCATGGTCGCTGTGGCGTAGTGGTAGTGCGTTGGACTGCTACGCAGAGTGTCTGGGGTTCTAATCTCGGTACAGGCAAAATCAAAAAGTAGAAAAAGCAATTTTTCTACATGGCATCACCTCTTGGCAGGCAATGGCAAACCTACAAGAGTAAAAATTGCTATGAAAAGCTTTTCACTTCACCGTTCGGATTCGGTATTAAACTGTAGGTCCCATTCATGTACAAATATAACACGTACAACATAAGTGGATGCGAAAAAGCTCAGCCTAGGCCCTCCATGGGCTGTTGTGCCATTAAAAGCAAGTAAGTAATTATGCATACATCGATTTTGATACATCGATTTTGAATCGTCTACAAATTTATGTTAGAAAACAATACCATATAATGCAATCTTAATCTCAGCGTAACGCAAAGTTGATTTATTCTCAAAGACCAGTAAAAAACTTTTCCAACAAATTTCAATTTCCAATTAATAGTTTTAATGAAAATCCAGTTGAAGTGAAATCTCCTAGAAATCGCAGTTTGAATGAATTAAATGGGTACATGACCAATTATGCAACCAGCACGAATAAAGTGAATCGAAAGAAAAGAAAAGATATTTATATTTTGTAGCACCTTGCTCAGGCTGCAATTGCGATGCCATTCATTTATTATGGCAACATAGCAATTCACTTTATGCTTACGCTATGATTTAATGCGCTACTCATTAAATTCTTTTCTCGTTTTTATTTTCATTATATACTTATAATATTTCTTAATTACATTTGTAGAAAAATGAATAATTTTCATGCTTGCTACTTTAAGTGTTGGTGTTGCTTGGGTGCTATTTGTTATACAGACACACACACACACACACACATACACACGCACACACCCAAGCACACAAACATAAACACCTTAATGCATTAATGCGTTTTTATGGCGCTGCTACTGAGTTTTTCTATGCATTTATTTTAAAGGAAAACATTTCTTAAAAATATACTTTTATAGCTGCATTTTTTACCATACTTCATAAACTAATATTTACTGATTTTTCTCGCATGTACTTGAGTTACTTTCTTTAGCAGCTGGGTAAAGCGGCGCACAGTATGCTACAAAAGAAATTTCATTTAGTTAGTAGCGTTTAAAGTAATTTTCGTAGTGGCCTTTTTCCATGCGAACACATACGCTTTCATATACACACATATGTACATATGTTTATGTAGGTGTGTATGCATATGTAAGTATGTGTGTGTGCCTTTTTTGTCGCCCGCCCCTGTCTGCTGCTCATTTCCATAATTGGATACTTAAGCGAATGTATATTTCTTTTTCATTTAAAGCTATAGAGCAAAATTTGCTCCAGCTTCTGTTGCCTGCATCCGTTGCATGGCGTTGTGGCTTATACAAGTTAACTTTACTAATGGATTTTGTCATGTTTTCTTTATTAACCAAGAGCACACCTACACGCAAACATACACGTACGTGTATGTTTGCAAGCCTTGTCAACTTAATTTTATATTTGAATACAAGTTAAATAAATTCCACCATATACTTTTTTGTTTTTTTTTAATTTTTGCTAAATAAAATGTATGCTGCATGATGCATCATATGTGAGTACGACAAGGTATAGGGGTGAGCGGTTGGTTGGCGTACAGTGGCACAACAGCAGCAGCTATTACATACATCTACTAGTACTACTACTGCTACTACTACTACTACTACTACCAGTGCGACCGTTTTAAAGGCAGCAGGAGTAATTGGGGCATGCAATATCACTCTTGACATTATGACGGAATTTGCTTGCAGCGAATTAATTTTATCATACTAACAGTCAACAACAACAGCAACAAACATAAGTATACATGCAGGTATGTTTGTACATACTCGTATAGTATGTGTATGCGAATACTTCATGTATATTTATGTTATATGCATATGTGTTTGTATTCATATTTTGTCAGCATGTGTGTTAGTGTACCAACAGCAGGTTAAAAGGTACTTAAAGGATGTCTAAGGTTAGAAATACCTCTAAAAAAAAACATAAACTTCTATCTCGTTATGTCGTTTTTAAAGCCACATATACTCACACATTCTTCTACACATACATAAGCAGCTATACTCACACCCACATACACTGTGCACGCTTGCGTTGTTGCGGTAAAGTGTACAATTTTTTACCCTTAAACTTTTTGACATCAAAAATTACGAAATTTTTTTTTTGTCTTTCCTTATCACTCATTCACTCTCTCTCTCTCTCTCTCTGTCACTCAACTCACATACCTGCGACACACTCTTTTCTTTCACCTTTTACTATGTATGTATGTATGTATGTGTGGTGTGCTCAAAATTTATTATGTCAAGTTGGTGGAATGTTCTTCAAGCGTGTAATTTTGACGCAACCATTTTTCAGTTAAATTTCAGTTGTGCATATGCATTCGAATCAGTGTACGCAAGTATGTATGTCTACGTTAAACTATTTTTATTTGAAAATTTACTAATGCTAATGTCATAAGCGAAAGCATCTCATTACCGTCATAACCAAAGCAAGATATGGCATTGGTAAATCTTCTATCTATGTATTGAAATTAATATCAGTTATAAATTTGTGCCAGGCAAAATATATATGTTTTTTTACAATGCTCTGGCTGGAGATATGTATTTATGTAAGCACTGAAATTAAGTGTATACATTTTTGATAGAGACAAGGTTGTTTATGGTACATATTTATTTCTTATTTGAATAATTCACAAATAATATTCATAATTGCTTATTAACTAAGTTGAGCTAGAGTTAATTTTTTTGAGGGAAGAAGGAGGGGTACGACGTCCATAGACCTTCCATAGCACTCAATACGTTGGATCATTGTTCTTGTTCCTAGCTGGACTTATGATTTAACACCGGGACTGAAAGGTGGATTGGCAATTTATTATCGCTTAGTAATTTTGCCATTGCCTAGCAACAGGTGTCCGTGTACACTTTCTGATAATTCTCATTCACTTAATATCGGTAGGAATGTAAGAAGCTTATGATAACTAGCCACAGACTAGGACGAGAGCCATTTAGTTCGCAAAAAATGTTGATTCTGTACGAAAACATGGTAAAATTGGTGATCTCGATGACGGTGTTCCCAAAATAGGTAGATAGAGGTAAAACATAACAAGGCAATCTCATTAAAGGTGATACAAAACAACACCAAAGGGATGATCTCTGAAAGGTGATTCATGAAAGGTGGTCCCTGAAAAGGTGATACCGGTCAAATAGGATCTTAAAAAAAGTGAATCTTATAAAGGTGATCTAAAAAAATGTGATAATTTAAAAATGTATCCATAAAGGTGATCCCAAGCAGATGAACCCAAAAAAAGGTGATCTCAAAACAAAGTGATTCCAAAAAAATTATCAAAATATTTTCAAAAGGTGATCCAAAATATAAGATATTTAAAAGGTGATCCGAGAATAAGGTGATCCCTAAAGAGGTCCTTCAAAAAAAGATTGAAACTGGATCCCTAAGAGATTATCTCCATAAAAGTGATCCCATACAAGCAGATCCCTAAAAGGTGATCTAAGAAAAAGTTGGTCTGTAAAAGGTGATCACTCAAAAGTGATCTCCATAAAAGTGATTCCAAAAAAAGTGATCCCTAAAATGGAAATCCGAAAAGGTGGTGATCCGATAAAAAAAAGCTGTTCTTAGGGAGAATGATTCAATAAAAGATGATACAAGAGAAAATGACCTCAAAAATGTTGCCCCGAGAAAGATGATTCCAAAATTACATATATCAAAGTAATCGTAGATGATAGGACATCCTTATGCCAAATCGGTGGGGGCTACAATTTAACACCGATGATCCTCAGAAAGTAATCACCAAAATGGTGGTGCTACATGGAATGAATGCTCCAAGATCACAAAAATGGGTATCTTAAAATAAGCGAACCCCAAAAATTACTATCTCAGGTGATCAGAAAAACGTGATACCATAAAAAAGATCCCCAAATATGTGATTAAAGAATAGTGGATCTAAGAAAGAAGATAGGAAAAATGAAATTCCACAGATCTCAATAAGAAGAAAAGTTAAGAAAGTTTGATTCAGAAATAGTAAATAGTATTAATGAATCAGATTTCAATAAATGGGTTCTCAAGGAAGTAGATCACAAAAAAGGGATTAGGAAAGAGAAGTATATAATATAAAAAGTTCATTCAAAAGTAAAAAATCCTAAAGAAAAGGAATCTTGCATAATTAAACACCTTTGAGAAAAGCAATAAGATTTCTGATAGATCTTAAAAACAAGATCTCGGTAAATTTGATTTAAAGATCAACTAGATCAATCAGTTGGTCGTTGTGGAGTAGTTGGAAGTGCGTTGACCTGCTACGGAGAGTGTCCGGGGTTCAAATCTCGGTCAAATCAAAAAGGAGAAAAAACTATTTTTCTTCACGGCGCCACCTCTTGGTAGGCAATAGCAAACGTATAAGAGTAAAAATTGCACTTGAAAAGCTTTTCACTTCGCATAAAACTGTAAGTCCCTTCCACTCGTGTACAAATACTTACAGCACGAATAACATGAGTTAATGCGAAAAGCTTAATCTGGGCCCTCCACGGGCTGTTGTGAAAGAAGAAAGCAACCAGGATAATATTAATGACCAAATTACCTCGCGAAAGAGCCAAGAAAAACATGTGAAAATTGTTATTCAAAAGATTCAAAATAAAGAATCACGAAAAGATAATTTAGAAAGGCTACAGAAGTACTTCTCAATCTACTTTATACAACCTAGTTAAAGGCAAAAGTCAGCTGATTGGCTACTGATCTCCTTCCTATTTATTTTTCATAAGTACGACGTTCTCCCTTGCTTTATAGATTTTTACTTTTTATGTGCTTGGCTCTCCTTGTGGTTACATACTAAGTTTTCTTGGTACTTATGAACAGGTTATCCAAGTCGGAATCGGATTTTGTGTAACTGTGAAATTTTCGACAGTTTCTTCAAAAATTCCTAGCATAATAAACATTAATTGAAGAAGTTTAAGAAGTTGTACATTACTTTAAAAAATTTTTGATAGACTCAGTTACATACCTTCCGTTTCCTGATTTTAATCAGTAAATACATTTGAATGAAATAATTAAAATAAATTTACAAGAGTTTCTCAAAGTTCTCCGAAAAACAAAAGAAAGCAAGTAGCGATTAAAATTAATCGCGACTCCATTAACTGTGCGCATTTAATTTTCCTTTTATTTAAATTTTTGCTTACTTTTGTTTCAATTTTTGTTTCTTTATTGTGAATTTACACAGGTGATGCATAAATACGTTGCTTAAAATACACGCTACTTACCCACATACATACATACATACATACAGTTACCCACCCATACATACAAACATATTTATCAAAGTCAGTTTCGTGTTAACCTTAAATACGCGCATCGCGAATAAAAACAGGTAAACGAAAAATATACATAATTGCTTTATTTTTGGTTCTTCATTGGAAATGCGAAATAAGCAGCAAAGGCAATGCTGCTTGAAATTACGAAGCCACCTTTTACATTTAACCTCTCGCACTCCTGCAAAACCGCCGCGTTGAATAAGCAACAGACTGAACATTTTTAAAGGTCGTTTTATTAATTAACCTGCTACACAACAAACACTTTCGCTAAACAGCATACACAGCAACATTAACACGAATCGAAAGTATAACAAAGTAGCAAAAGAGAAAGCAGGCATAGGAATGGTACCCATACGACCCTCTGACCCTTCGTGTCTGAGAGACAGACGACAGTGCGCATCGGTCTCCCAAAACCGACATTGTTGACCTAAAATGCGGTAAATCGTGCGCATTCCTCTTTAAGCGCTCACCTTAAACGTATACATTTTTCTTTTTGCATTTCTCTTTTGATTTTTTTGGTTTTCCCTTCCTTTTCATTTCGTTTCGTTTCGTTTCTTGTATAAATTCATTCGTAATTTAGTGCGTTTAGTTACAAAAAGGTTCATTTTTTTTAGAGTGGGGAGTAGCGAGGGGTGAGCTACAAGTCTGTTGCGAATTAAAATGGTTTTCTGTTGGGATTTCTTCATTAAATTTGCATAAAATGCTTTCACAGACTCTAACACACAAACACACACACACACAATTATAATAACTATAATAAGTAATAGGTGATTTTAAGATTTTTTCCGAATACTTTTTTAATCCCAAAACACCGTAAAAAAAAACCATATAAAAAACCAAATAGCAACCAAATGTTGAAGGTAAACATATTTCTCATTGAAGATTAAGCTTTGCTCTTCTTATCAACGTTATGAGGAGGCGAATTTAAATTTATTGTGGAGAGAAACAAGGTTAAAGCGTGACTTAAGTTGTGAAGGATAGATTCATGATCGAAGGTAAGGTTCTAGGCAGAAGGCAAAGTCAAGTCTGAAGATGAGAATTAAGATTAAACGAGATAGTTTTCAGCCTCCTCTGGGAGGGAGGAGGGTAAATATTAAAGACAATACTTCGATTGATGGCAAAATTCAAAGAATTCAAAAGGCTAATGGTGGCTTGATGGTGAAAGCGTGATTCAATACTGAAGCCGAGGTTCGAGACTGAAAGGTAGGCCCCAGATTAAACGAAAAGCTTAAGACTGGAGGAAGGTTCCAAGACTGAAGGCTAAGTTGAAGGTTAAAGGCAAACCCCAGTGGTATAGGGGAAATACAACACAACTGAATTTGAAGACAGAAGGTGAAGTCTAAAGCTGAAGATGAGGATCATGCCAGAAAGATAGTTTTAAAACTTAAACTGATGACGATGTTCAAAACTAAAGACGAGTTTCGATAATGTAGGAAGTGTTCAAGACTGAAGGCGAGATTTGAGTTCAAGAGTTTTAAAACTTAGACTGATTCAATACTGAAGTCGAGGTTCGAGACTGAAAGGTAGGCCCCAGATTAAACGAAAAGCTTAAGACTGGAGGAAGGTTCCAAGACTGAAGGTTAAGTTGAAGGTTAAAGGCAAACCCCAGTGGTATAGGGGAAATACAGCGAAACTGAATTGTAGACTAAATCTGAAGATGAGGATCATGACAGAAAGATAGTTTTAAAACTTAAACTGAAGACGATGTTCCAAACTAAAGATGAGTTTCGATACTGTAGGAAGTGTTCAAGACTGAAGGCGAGATTTGAGTTCAAGAGTTTTAAACCTTAGACTGAAGACGTTGTTCAAAACTAAAGACGAGGTTCGAGACTGTAAGAAGTGTTCAAGACTGAAGGCGAGATTTGAGTCTAAAGGCGAGCTGCAAGACTGAAGGAGAATCTTAAGTCTGACAGCAAAGAGGAAGACTAAAGGGGAGTTTTAAGACTGAAGACGAAGTTCAGGGTTGAGGAGAAGTGGCTGTACCCAAGACTCAAGACTTTTAAAGACTATAACAAGGCCAAGGACGAGTTGAAGACTTTAACTTAGCCCTTAAAATTAAAAGTTATGTTCAAGACTGAAAACAGCATTCAAGATTGAAGGCGATGTTGAAATGTCAAGAAAAATGCCTACAAGTTTCAAGATGAGGTCCAAGCCTGATATCAAGGTTTGAGTCTGAAGGTGTAAATCAAGACGAAAAGCGAGGTTCAACATGAAGGCTGTCTTTTAATGTCTAGGCAATTGATAAACTCAGACTGTCATTGACCACTTTCAATTGCTAATTTAGCTAGTTGATTTTGACTGAATAAATTTTATCTTCTTAATTTTCATTCTCTATATTAGGTATTGCCTACTTATCTTCTCTAACTGCATATTTATTTTTGACTTCCACTCTCCCACTTTTCCATATTTTATGTAGCTGCCTCTTATTATCTCCGACGATTAATTCGCCTTTTAATACTTTCGCTGCACCAAAAGTAGTTTTTGAATTTTTCGGTTTGCTCTTGACAGCCTTTAATTGCCACTAACTGCCTCAGCCCGAACTAAAGTTACTTCCTCAGTTTGAAGCCAAACAGCTGGCTTTGATTGGCTTTTACTGCCCTGAAACTGCCCCAGATTATCTTTTATTTCTCTTGTTTCCATTCACTGTTTCAAATTACCTCGGACTACTCGAAAATATCGATATACTAAATGTATTCGTATGTATTTGTCTTAGACGTTCCCTGACTATCTAAGTTTGCTGTGCCTACCTTTAACCTTACTCTTTCCATCCAATCTTTGCCTCCAAGAACTTTTCAATGCTTTGGATTAATGTTTAGATAATTTTATCATGTTTTTTTTTTTGTAATATTTTCTGTTCCATCTACAAATAATCAAAATAGCACATATACAACGAAACATAAATACAAATCTGATTTCCTTAAAAAACTTAACTTTTAGCTGTCATCTCAGAAAAAATTATTCCCCTCTTTTTTACAATATCCACCATCAATTAAACATGATAATGATTTAATTGAAAGAGCTTTATCACACCCGATGATTCACCATTCTCAAAAATCAGATTATATCCATTTTATAACTTTTCAATCAATTTTCAAACTTAATTAACATCAGAAAGAAAGCAATGGAAAACGGAAAAAGGAAAAACGAATTATAAATAAATTTTGCAGCTCATTAAAAAGTAAAGTGCTTTTTATGCAAATCGCAAGCAAAACAACAACATTAATAAGACATTATAAATCACAAGTAAGATGCTGCAAAAAAAAAAAAAAAAAAAAACGTTAAATTAAGTAATTCAACATAAGATACACATACAAATACGTAGATAATACACGTGCACACACACACACAAATAAAAAAAAAACGCAGTTAATACTCATTTTTAATAACACTTAATCTCATTTTTATTTCTGGGTCAGCATCTTCATTTTTCTAAATACACACAGACAATTGTAAGCTTTTTCTCTCTTCTTGATCCATGTATATGAGCGTGTGCGTGTGTAAGGGTGTTGGCATTTGCGTTTGTCCGACACAAATTTTAATGCCGCCCACAATGCAGTAAAATGGCCTTGACAAATCTTTTTTTTCGGGCATTTGCTGTTTTTTTTTCACAGTTTGCTTTTGGTGTTGTGGGTTTTTTTTTGGTACTAAAAAAAAGGCGTTAATTTGTTGTAGACTCATCACACATTTTCTTCGTCTTTTTTCTTCGCTGCCTTGGTGAGTTTCTTTTGAGGCTTCCATATCTTTTTATATTGCGTCTTCTTTTTATGTATTTTTTTTTTGTGACACTTTCCTTTTACGAGCAGGTAATTTACGTAACGATACGACATTTCTTAATTTATGATGCGCTCCACCACCAACGCCGCCAAACATTTAGTGCTACTTTTATACATTTCTGCATCTTTCTCTTTTTATTCGTCTTTTGACAACGTCAGTACGAAAAGCGAGACAAATGAAGATGACCGAACATGATGGCAAAGTGACGTGGCTTTATTACTGTATTTGAGTATAGTCGTTATGCATTTTGTTTTTAACTTTGTGTTGGTACGAGTATTTGATACTGTTGGTACAGCATGACGTATGAGTAACTTTAATAAATACCTTTAAATCACAATAAAAAGATCTGTGATGAAGTATAAGCGGGCAGTATTAAATATTTAATTACCATGGATATTTAACACACTTAATTCTGAAAGTTCAGTAATCGTAGATATAGGCTATGAGTCATCGCCTTCTGAAGTCAGAAACACTTATTTTTTTAAAGTATTGCAGTTTTGATAACAAATAAAAAATTGGAAATGTAATTAGTTTGCATTTCAAATAGGAATTCTTTGTGTCAAAGTAAAAAGGTGAATATACATAGTAATTATAACATAGTAGGTTCTCATTTATTATTTGGGGACCACAGTTAACCAAACTTTTAAAATTTGTAAAAAAAAACATGTAAAGAATAGCATAACAACATATGTACCAACATTTGTATAGACGTGCCATTTTCGCACATTTAGCTGACTTTTACTACTTCACTGCTAATAACTTCTTAAAGAATGTCTTTAGAATAGTATTTATTTAATTCCAGGGAACTTATTGTGCCCAGGATGGTTAAAAGTATTTATGCGCTTGCGCACTTTTGATCACTTCATTTAATTATCTTATTTTCAGTATATAGCATATTAAGTGTAAAAAATAAATCTAATATTTTCTGATTAATCTAAACCAGTAAACGAGTTAGAGTACATATAAACTGTAATACTAGGCGTATAAGTGATTATTTTTTAATATCATTAACATTTCTCTTATTTTCAGTATTTCGGAAGTATTTTTCAGGCTCTCTTTTTCCAGAAAAAATTTCCATTTCTTGTTTTGGAAGTAAGGACAAATCTGATCATCACATCCGCTCATTCACATAAAATTCAGGAAGAAAACAATTTAGCTTTTTATTAACTTGTTTGCAGGCATAGTTAGTTGACAATGTGTTTAGTTCTTTAAACGATTGTTGTTTTTTAACTTATATTTTGGCAATAATGTTTGATTGTCACTAAAAACTGTAAAATAATCTTATTTTTATCGACTGTATCTGATTAGCTTACTAGGCGTATGAGTGATTTTTTATTATCACCATCATTTCTTTTATTTTCAGTTTTTTCCAAGTAAATGTGAAAGAAATGTTGGTTTTTGCTGTCGTTCCTGCATTTCGATGCTAACTAATTTCATAAAAACTAAAATCAGTGCTTTTGAAAATTATCTAAAATAATTAATTTGACAGCGAAAACTTTATACACTTAAATTCAGAATATTTCAAATTTCACTATAAATATTTGTATGAATAAACACAATTTGACGAACAGTTGCTTTAAAATCCTCTAGCAACAATATATGTTTAGCAACATAGTTGCCAGTGCAGATTCAGCATTGCTCACTTAAGAGAAATTTACACAAAAAGAGGGAAATTTGTGAATGAAACAAAAGCGCCAGCAGTATCGGATTGTAAGCAACATTTCAATGTTTATAATAGCACATATTTGACTGTAGGCGAGTGCAGGTTGTTGCTGCTACACCATTAGCCAAGTTCAAGGCAAAAAACACGGTGAGACATTGATCCTAAATGTAATAAACACACACATAAATACAGACAGAGAAAATGTTTTCTTTCAAATCTATGCTGTGGAATACAAAGAAATGGCAATAATAGCATTAAATGAAAAAAAAGTACAAAAAAAAAACATAGATACGTAGAAATCTTCTATTTACCAATAGCTTTATTGAAAAAAAATATAATTAGAGACTATTCCTTGGTAGATGAGGTGAAGGCATGAAAATGTGTCATTTTGCTCATATTAATTGATTTAAAATCAAAGTCTCACGAGGGTAAGTGAGGCAAATACAATTTTGAGCACTCAACTGCGTAAATGAAATTAATATGTACACTCAAGAGTATTTTCTTTAATTAATTTTCATGACAAACGTGACAAATCGCCAGAATACAAAACACACATATACACATTACGCATTGCATTAGTTAGAGAAACTACGCACACACGCAAAACTACTTATAAATAAAAAACAACTTATTTGCGAATGTACATCGGTATTTAAAATCACTTCTAGAAGAATGATAAGAAAGTGACGCTCATATAAACCCTGCACACTCTTACGCTTCTCATCCACGCAGACTGGCACACATGCCGATGCAGGTACTCCGTAATATAAACTGAAAAAAACTAAAGTATATATGTATGGTATACTTATATGTAGTAGTGGAATAAGTGAGGGAGTGCGTATGTGTGTGAATGAGTGGCAGTGGAGTTTAAGAAAATTACGAAATTCCTTATCATGCCCGTGAGTGGCATCAAGTGTAAATGTGTCACGTTTTCACGCTTACGCGCGACATGGCATTCTTTTTGTTCTTGTTTTATTGTCGATATAATCTGTAAGGTACATGAATTTTTAAAATATACCTGGTACACATTCATATGCATAAACCCTGCGCTATAAATCGTAGGTGTGTATACATTTGGTACACTTGTAAAATAAGCATAAATGTTTTCGAAATGAAAAATATACATTCATTTATAATTCACGCTTAATATGCAAATAAAAATATTGTACACATTTATTCTAAGAGTGAATGTGTACGTTTGCTAGATTAACGTGTGCGTACCAAAGCATTAGTTAATAAGTTTGAGGGTGGTCTTAAAAATAAATACTAAAAATTATGTATTTGCTATTTCGCAATTTTGCTGCTTTCATACTCGGAGAATTCAGCTGAATAAAATTGAATAATGTAATTAAGATATAATTTATAATATGTCAAGAAAAACTTGTTTATAAATTTTATCTATGGTAAACTCTTTGTAACACATACTTATACTGGAAATATACTGGAACTATTTAATCAAGTCGAATCAATGAGTTCAGAAAATCTTGGAGAGCAACTGAACATATTTGATATATTTCAAACTTGATGACTGATGACTTGATAACACAATAGGAAATTGATACTGATATGTAAGCCAAAAATCATGCACTTAAAATCAGGTAGAAAGTTACTAAAGTATTTCACTGATCGGCGAATGTTCAAGGCATTGCTAAATTTATAAGTAGTAAAAAAGCTATGCTGTTTGATCAAGATACCCTCGTATATACATACTTTTAATAATTAGATTACTGTGACTCCTGGTCTACAGGAAAGTGAAAATGAATGTCAGGTTATTCTGCAAGGATCAAGTTCTATGTGTTTAGGCTGACTATGGAAGTAATTAGAGGCTTTCAACTACAAAAAAGAAATCAAGAAGCAACGAAGTCAGGTCAAGTCAAATTATACACAAGCTCCAAACTTCAAGCATTTAACTGCGAATATTCAACTAGACAAGGGAACAAAATTAACATGTCTTTACCTAAAACTTCGCTCAAAAAGGCATTAGCTCCGAAAAATGAAAGAAATGTCATCTCCTTCTGATTGGTTTCGAGGTTTCCAAGGTTAACTGTATTGAAGGAACGAATCGATGGTGTTCACTGTGGCGTAGTGGTAGTGCGTTGGACTTTTTCACAGAGTTTCCGGAGTTCGAATCTCGACACAGGTAAAATAAAAAAAAAGTACTACCTCTTGGCAGGCAATGGCATACCTACAGGAGCAAAAATTGTCAATGAAAAGCATTTCACTTCGCCGTTCGGATTCCACATTAAGCTGTAGGTCCTTTCCATTCATGCTCAAATATAACACCTACAACATGAATGGATGTGAAAAGCTCGGCCTAGGTCTTCCATGGGCTGGTGATAGCCATTAAAAGAAGAAAAGAACTAATCGATGACTTTTAATTAGTAAGAGAATCAATTTAGTTTAATTTAAAGGCCTTGTGCACAAGTTAACAAACGACAATGAAGAAGTTTGCAAATTAGCACCAATGACAAAGGTCAAAGCATTTAGTGGTATCAAAAATGGGACAACGGGAATGGAATTTCAGGTCATCAAACTCAGTTCAGGCTTAGGAAAAGTGTGCATAAGAAAAGCTTTACACCGCGTCGTTCAGATTCGGTATCAACTCGTAGGTTTCTTCCATTCATGTATAAAAATATAACATGAGTGTGTGGAAAAAGTTCACCCTAGGTAGAAGTAGGAACAATGATAGCCATTAACAGCCATTTTATCCTATGTCCTATGTGATTGCATTCCGTCTCTCATTCTACCTCTATCAATCTACCTATCAATCTTCCTTTTATTCAACACAATGCTCTGCATTCATAGGGGTACACCCTGTGTGTTGAATTTACTTATCATAAAAAAACAAAAAACAAAAAAAAATTCAAACTTCAAACTTCAAAATTATTAAAGAAAATCATGTTTGTTTTTCTTTTTTGTTTGTAGAAATTCGTTAATAGAAAATTTTTTACTACTTAATTGAAACCTTAATAGCGACAAGACAACCTTGAAAGTTAAATTTGTACGAAGAACATGATACTTTGCTTTGATTCGGGAATTATAGACTGATACCAAAAAGTAAGTCATCTAATGAAGTATGTCAATGTAAGGGCCGATCGTCGAAAAGTACACGTTTCATACAAAAAAGTCCGTTCTGGCAAAACAGGCTGAATATTACTTTTGTAAAGTTTAGCAGAGTGCAGTAAATTAAGTTGAACTATAAAATAAAAACAAAAATACATAACTTTTGCCTTATAAGCAGTAAAGATATTTAAATTAAATTTAAGTACAATTTCAATAAAGACTACCTACTGAAAAAAGCACACACTCAAGCGATATGTTAAACGACGAAAGGGAGTAAAACACATTATAATATGTATTATGCTATTGAGATAAGTTTCGCATTATCCTGTAGCTGTGTGTAGTTGTGAAAGGGGACATGTCTGACAGCCGGCCGCTTGCCGTTTGGTCGCCGCACGATGCAGTGCAGTTAAATTGCGCTGCGGGTGCGTGTGAGAATAAAACTTTCATTTATAGTGATTTTCCATTCTCTTGTTTTTTTTCGTAGGAAAATAAATAAACTTTTTTTTTCAAACATTCATGCATACAAACTTTTTTCACCTCTCACTTTTTTTGTATGCATGCAAAGTAAGTATTTGCAATTTTAAAATGGGCAGCCGCGGCAATGTAGGACAATAACAGCTTTGAAAACAAAGGAATATAAACGTACATACACCAACACCAGGACAATGTTAGCTGAAGACTAAAGAGTGGAAAGCGAAGAGTGAGAGAGGAAAGCGAAGAGTGTGAGAGGGAGGCGAAGAGTGCGGATGGTGCACAGCTAGTTAAGTGCCCGTGCCGCAGTTGCTTCTGCTGCTGCTGTTGCCGCTGCATGTAAAACAATTTTATTTAATTTTTTTGTTTTCTGTGCTGCCGTTAAGTAAATTTAAAAAAATATTACACCATAGTGCTAATGTACGAGTATGCGTACATATGTCTCTTTATCTGTGAATGGGCATGTGTGTGTGTGTATCTGTGTTTGCTTTACTTCATTAGAATGCTGCATACACAAACATAATTTGCTAAAACAACAGAAAATAAAATTAAAATAAAAGTAAAATTCAAAATTTTTTTATCTTTCTGTTTTACTTATTTAAAACAGAATAGAAAAAGCAAACAAAATAAAAACACGAAGTAATGAGAAGAAAAGTACATAAGCAAAAGGATTACTGTAATGAAATGAAATGAGCAACGAATTAACACACAAGAGGCTTCAGGTTTTTATGTCATTGTTGTAGTACTTTCGCCAAGTATACATACTTACTTATGTATGTATGTGTGTCTGTGTGTGTGTAAGCGCTTAAAGCTTGTTTTATTGAAAATTACGAGCAATTTAAAATTATTTATTACACATATACTAGAGTGTATGTGTAAGTAAACATGTAACAGTGTGTGTATGTGTATTGGAACGAATACAAGTACTTGTAGGTATGAATGTGCATGTGAGCTCACACAGACCCATGTGTGCGTAAGTGCGTGAGTATATGTTTGTGGTGCGTGTCTTCATCGTGTGATAAGCATAACAATAAGATAAGCAAATTGCGTGACAGGATTTCAAAAGGAGCAACAGCAGCAGCAGCAGCAGTCAACATTGAATTATACAAATGGGCAAGTGCTTCCTTGAAGTGGTTGTACTCGTATCTGTGTAGGTATGGCACTACTTCATACTCTACTTTGTAGCATATACTGACATATCTACTTGTTTGCTCACATGAGTGCGAAAATGATGAGTGTGATTGCCAACATCGACATAGCGTGTTCTTATGTTCCTCCTAACTCTTCTGCTGAAATATATCAGATGCATGTTTCAGCAATACGTGAAATTTGCTCTATGCTGAAACCAAATGATAAAATAGTCGTTGTTGGAGATTTCAATTTGCATGATGTTGTTTGGGATGTCTCCCCCAATGATCCTTTTATACTACTAACTATTAGTAAAAATTATAATTGCATTGATATAATAAACTCCGTAACTAGTGAAGGCCTTTCCCAACTAAAATCAGCTTCAAATGCCAATAATAAAATACTGGATCTCATTTTCACTGACGATTTTTCTAACGCAACTGTGTCACGTTCATTACTTTTGGTCCTGCCAGAGGATCCTCATCATCGTACTCTTGGAGCCATTTTTGCCAATCAAATTTCTATAACTTTAATAAAACTAATTTTGACAAACTGAGAAAAATGCTTACGGAAGCTGACTGGCCAGCTGTCGATTCCAACCTGGACAATTGTATTTTAAACTTTAATAATTTTCTTTATAAACGCTTTGAATTGTGTGTTCCCCAGCAAAAGACATTCCCAAAGCGAGTGGTCCGGTATTGTCTACTAGAGAACTACAGAGATTAAAAAATTCAAAGACCCGAGCTTTTAAGGGTTTCAAGAGGTCTGCGAACTCTAAAGACTATGTTAAATATTCTTCTCTCAGAAACAAATATCACATTCTGAACCGTAAATGTTATAATGACTATATAAATATAATTAAATTAGAGATTCATAGCAAGCCTGAGGCTTTTTAAGACTTTGTGAACATTAAACGAAAAAATACTGAGCTCCCTTCGTCTATTAAATGGAAAGATTGACTCATATGATAGTACTGTGGTTTAGCCTTACTCGCTGTCTTCATTGAGCTCGCTCGATATGCCTTTAATCATTGCTGAGGATGTATTATCACATTTAAAATCATTACAGACATCTTTTTTACCCGGACCTGATAACATCCCCAGCTGTATTCTTAAAATGTGTGCAGATTTTCTATACAAGCCTCTAACGGGGATTTTAATGCATCATTAAAATCTGGCCATTTTCTTGCTTGTTGGAAAGATTCATTTTTAATTCCACTTCACAAATGTGGCTCAAAGTCTGGTGTTACAAATTATCGAGGCATAGCTAAATTAAGTGTAACACCTAAATTATTTGAAGCAGTCGTCACCGATCAACTCTTCTTTTCTATTAAATCCTCTATTTCCCTAAATCTGCATGGGTTTTTCAAGGGGAGATCCATTGTAACAAAGCCTCTTAGAATTTTCGAGTGCTATTATAAAGGGATTTTCTAATGGGTTTCAAACGTACTACTTACCTACAAACTTGCCTTCAGTATTGCCTTCAGCCTTGCCTTCCTGCCCTGTCTTCAGCTTTGCCTTCAGTATTCTGAATTCCTTTATTGCCTCTAACTTCGCCTTAAGTATTGACTTGAGACTTTCTTTAAGCCCTCACTTCTTATTTATGGTATGTCTTTATGCTGAACGCCAATTTATACTTATCAATATTTTGCCAAAATGAAATAAGTTTTTGTTTGGCTTTCGATACTACTTTATGTTAGTTGAAACTTTTCCCAGCTAATATGCATACATGCATATGTAAGAAGAACCTAAACCAATAACTTTATACCAAAATAATACATGCAAAAATTAAAAATATGACTGCAGCCAGTGCAGTGCAACACTTCCAGCTCTAAAGCAAAAAAGAAAAGTCTACTAACTTGCATTTTCACTTAACAACTTTAACTCATTACAGCCTTACATATAGCGTAGCATGTACGAATGTACTCATAATCACATTAGTTTGTATTGCATACCTTAAGGCGACTAGAATGTATAATAAGTAGATGCATACACATGCATAAAAAATGATGCAGTCTTACTGCTTAATGTTGGAGAGCCTACAACGCATCGTGTACATGCTTCAGTTAAAAAGAATTCTATCTACTTACTACATATAGTTAAGCCTATGGTGAGGTACGAGTAGTACTAGATGCTCCTAAGGATTTGTGTGCACCAAATCTATGGTGACTCTTTTAGCCTTAACTTTATGTACAAAATATTTTAATTCACATGTTTTTCGTTCTTCCTCTATTTTTTCCCCGTCGTTTGCTAACTTGTAACTTACAAAGTAGAAGTGCCTATCTACCAACGTATAAGCTCGTGCTTGGCAACTTTACTGCTTTCTGTAAAAATCCGCAACGACATTTTGACTTTAATTTTGTTCATGTTAAAGCATGTGTTTTGCTTTAGGCTGCAGTGTCAAAAGTTGTTAGTTTAAAATAATAATAAAAAATAAAATAAAAAATACAACAAAATGAAGAAGGGGAAAAGTTCTTCTTACAAGGTACTTTCATGTTTGTTTTAACGTTTTGTTGTAGTTGTCGTTACTGTCGTTACTGTTGTTGCTGCTGCTTTGTTTTCATTTTTTATGCATGTGTGTGTAAGCACACATATGTGTGTGTATTTGTGTTTGTGTGTGCTTATGCTTTATGCTTGGATTGAACATGACGTTGTCGTGCAAAGTTGTGTTGTGTCGTCAAGCAAAGAAGCTGCGTGTTTTTACTTTTTTATTTTTTATATTTTATTTTGTTTTTGGTATTCTTTGCTCTGGTTTTTGTGGTCTCAGGCACAATATCTTTTTTCAATTTCTTCCTTGCTTTGAAACACTTTTTAAGGAGATTTCAACTCAAGCAAGTTGGAGTGTGTGGGTTATAGATAATTTAAAAATCATGAGAAAAGTAAAATCTACGTTAAAAATAAATATTTTATGTGGTATATGGCACATGAAATTATTATAAAATATCATATTTTGTTCGCACTTTCGTTTCAAGTTGTTGCTTGTGGAATTTACGAAACTCCCACCGCTCCCACTATTAGGTAAAACTGTTGTCAGAATATTTTGCAAATACCAAATAAGAGATCGTCTTCTTCTTATAAAATACTGCCAATTTAGAGTAACTTTGTGGGTATATAAAATAGGTAAGAATTTGAAATGGTCCAAAGTACTTTCAAATAATAGCATTCCACGACGGCAATAGGCCTAGGTACATGTAAGAGTAGAAAAGGTTGAAGTGTGATCTAAAATCTAAGAGGAAGATCTGAAATCAAGCCATCTAAGGGTTTTAGTAACGCAAGGCTTCCAGCAACGCAAGCCTCAAACCAGGGAGGGTTTAAGGTGTGGCTGGAAGCTTCCCTAAGCTGCACTAACGGTCACTATACCACGACGTAGAAGCTTATTTATTTATACTTCAACTATGGATTACTATTTCCATACTTTATGACAACACAAATCTTACTTATTTATAGTAAAAAAAAATAACAACAAATACTGCTTTATTGACTCTTTCAACTTTCAGCTGCATACTCATATAACATTTTCCTTATACTTGGCGGTAGCAAGTAGCAAGTAGCAAATAATAGTTTTTTCAATGTCTTTTCACTTTGTTGTGTTGTGTGTGTTTTTTTTTTCTTGTTGATATTTCTACTTAGCCACAAAAACTTAAGTTTCTCTTTACTGCCTGTATGGTATTTCTATTTGTTTCACTCATTCGCCTCCCCTTCTCTATCTCTCCCCCTCTCGAGAGAGTGTAAGTGTATTGCTTCATTTGCTTGTGGTTAAATTCAATTAAGGATAACTTCAAGTAATATCCTTGAACACTATTTTCTCAAGCCGCAGCCTTTGCCCTTTTCTTGTGTCCGTGGTTTTATCTCTGAGATTTTTTTTCTTCATTTGCTGTTGGTATTGTATGTAAGAAATGCGTTAAGAAGAAAGTATTTTTTTTTTGTGTGTGCCTTGTCGTATTTCTTATTCGTCTTCTTTGGAAAATACAAGTTTTATCCTTTAAAATCCTTTTTTCTTCATGCAATATATGAGTAAAATGTATATGTGTGTATTTGTGTGACTGCGTGTGTCCCTTTCAAATGTATTGAATTTTCTATTGCAAAACAACTTCACCATTTCAATTTTTTCATCATCTTCTTCTCAGGATTTGTACTATATACTTTACAGCATTGGAAGTCAGTCTTACAAAATAGTTGAAAGTATGTTTTATTTTGCAAATACTTTCCATTTTCCTAGAACTACAATATTTGTTGCGTATTTAAGTGTTAGAGAACTGGAATAAAAGAAAAGAATTTATTTTTATTTTTAGGTTTAGCTCTTAAATAGTAAAAACTAAGTTTTTTGTTCCACTGTTTCACGAATAGTTAAGCCTAATGTACATAGACACACACCAACCGGCCATCCGTATTGTCGCTTCTCTCCGCAAAAGATTATTTCCGCTGTTAACAGTGATGGATCTAAGATTTGTTCTTGATGGGGATCAAAATTGAATGACAAAATTATCGACCAAAATACAGCTTATATTTGACAAAACGTTGGACCAAAACTTAGACCAAAACTTATTCCAAAATTAAGACCAAAATAAAGACTAAAAATTAAGATCCAAACTCAGACAAAAGCAATCCAGAATTCAAAGTACAATTAACTCAAAATTTAACAAAACAAAAAAAAAAACAGGTGACAACCAAATCGAAATTCAGATCCAAAGCGGACCAATAAATATTCGACATTTAGACCGACATACAAAAAAAAATTAAACCAAATTTAGATTATAATTCACCTCGAACTTCCGATAATAACTTAGCCCTAAAGCAGATTACAACTGAGATGAAAATAAAACAAAAATTTAGACAAAAATAGTTCAAAATTAAGAAACATGGTTCTGTTGAAATGTCGTAAGAAAAACTCAGACCAAAATTTGTCAAAAATTAATAAAAATTTTGTCCAAATATCAAACAAAACAATAATGATATTCAGACCAGAAGGAATATAAAACTTGACCGATAAACCGACCAAACCTTACCGCTAAAACAAAAAAAAATCAAACTGAAATTCATACCAAAACCAAAGCAGACCGAAACTCATGGGGGGGCAAAAAATTAAACCAAAATTTCAAAATAGAAAAAAATTTGAACCGAAACCGAAACAAAAATTTCGTTGGGAAATCAGAAATTATTCCGTGCAAAATAAAACCGAAAGCAGACTCTAAAGCAGACCGAAATTTAAACTAAAACTCAAGCCAAAAACAAATAACAATTCAGGCCGAAATTTTGAATAAATGCAAACCGAATGTAGGCCATGAATTAATTAAACGAAATTAAGACCACAACTTAAATCTAAAGTAGACTATATATACATCAGACCACAATGCAAAATCTAATAAACTTCGGATCAAAATTTAGACCAAAGGCAATACAGAGACCGAGATTTTGTAAAAAATTACAGCATAACTATGAAAAAAAAAATCAAATTAAAATTCCGTTCAATAGTCAAAACAAAGACAAAGAATAAAATTCAGACCAAAAGCAGATTTGAAATCAGACCGATAGTCAGAAAAAAATGTGGGCATAAATAAAGAAAACCAAAATCAAATAGAAATTCAGAACAAAATTCTAACAAAAAACAGACAGAAAACAGAAAAAAAACAGAATTTTCCGAGAAAAACATTGTTGTAAATTTCAAAAATCAAATCAGAACTGAAATCGAAATTCAACTCAAACCGAAAATTAAACAAATATATGATTAAAAATTTGGACCAAAATTCAGACTAAAATGCTCAACGAAATTCCGACCTAAACCTAACAAAACTCAAACAAAAAGCAAACCGAAATACAATAATTACAAATTCAGCTCAAAATCACATAAATTAAATCAAAATTGAATTCGAATATCGAACCAAAAATCACTCCAAAATACAGTCAGATCAAAATTCTGTTAAAAAAAATCCGACCAAAAATAAAACGAAATTTAAACTAAAACTTGAAGTAACAAACTCACCCCTAATTACGGGCATAAATGGTTCACAAAATCAGACCAAAAACTGATCAAAATCACATAAATAAAATCAAAACAGGATTCGAAAATCGGACCAAAAATCACTCTTTTAGAGCAGGCTAAATTCAGATCAAAATTCGGTTCAAAAATCGGAATAAAATCTTATCCAAAAATCCGACCCAAACGAAATTCAGACAAAACTTGGAGGAAAAAACTCAGACCTAATTACGGGCAAAAATGGTTCACAAAGATTAGGCCAAAAACAGATTAAAGTCCCGAAAAAAATTCGGACTAAATTTGTATCCAAAACCTTGATCAAAAGCCAACCAAAATCAAAGCGAATTTCAAACATTAAACCCGACCTTAAATTAGTCTAAAACTCAGAACAAATGCCATACCTACCCTCCGCAATTCGTGCCACTGGTTTTTGAAGCAGTAGCAACTAGTCTTAGTATGCAGTTGAGAAAAGTAGTGATATTGCAAGCTAAGTAAATTTAGTATTGTTAAAGTAATATTGAAGTTGTAAAATTATTACCGTCGTTGTTTTCATGGCAAGGCAGTAGTTATTTGAGTGCTTATTTTCTTTTATTTTCATTTCTATTTCTCCTTTCACTAACAGTATCAATTGAAAAGCGCACAATTTCACATGCACACAGACACACACACATACACTAATTCACAACCAATACAAATAGAAAATAGAAAATGTAATCCTTGCATCGAGTTCGCCAGCGAAGCTCTTCTCGTTCGTTGTGTTTCCACAACTGTTTGGCTTCAGGAAATCGTTGCGCTTTTCTTTGTATTTTCCTAATAGTTTGAAAGAAATTACATTTTAAATATGTCGTTGTTGTTTTAGTTCTCATTGTTGGTGTTGTTGTTGTTGTTGTTGTTTTTGCTGCTTGAGCTGTTGTTGTCGATATGATTGTTGTTGTTGTTTTTTTTTTTTTTGGTTATTTTTTTTGTACGTATCTAACAATAATGCAAGTGTTTTGTTTGTTTGCTTTTGTGTGTTTTCGTGTGTATGAATTTATTATTATTGCCTGTTGTGATTTTTGCTTTCAATGAAATTGAAACTGCTTCATTTAATAAAATTAAGCCATGCTCTTACAGTGCATGGCATTAGAAAACGGGAAAGGATTATGTGCAGTGGGTTTAGCTATGAATTAGGGAGATATTAATATAAAGGGTGGTAACATTTGGAATTTGAACTACTGGTTTTTTTATGAGTGTGGCAACTCTCATATGTCATTCGTATTAACTATGACTAAAAATTAATTTTATATCACTACGGTTAACGAAATGGGCCGGTCGGCAAACGCTTGAACAACGTTGGGAAATACTAAAAATTTACTTGCAAAATGCTGAATCTTCTACCGAAAGTGCATGAAAATTACGTTCGAATTTCGATAGAAGAGACGTGCTTTCTTACTCAATTTGAGGATTAATTTGTGATTTATTGGATAAAACAACACTTTTTCATAATCCAACAACAGAAAAATTGTTTCTGTTGCTCAGAATCTGAAAGAAGAACGAACCCCTTCAACTCGCCATCGTTCTCAGTAATTGAAAATTTCAAGCACTTCTTTGAAGGCAATTTTGCATAAAAATCTCGGTATGAAGCCGTACAAAGTTCAATTAGTACAACAGCGGAAGCCACATGACCATCTAATTAGGCTCTGGAACACTTGGAAGAAGATGAGTATTTTTACCCAATCATCCAATTTTCTGCCGAAGCTCACTTTGACTTTAGTCGTTAAGTTAATAAGCCAAATTGTCGCATCTCGGGCTCAGAAAATTCATGCGTGATTGTTGACAACCAATGCACCCTCAACGAGTAACTGTTTGGTGTGCTTTGGACCGGCAGTATCATTGGGGATTTTTTCTTTGAAAATGAGGACTGATTATTTGTGGCCTCTTTTACAAGATATGGGCTTAGATAACATTTGATTAAACTAGACTGGCGCGCCGTGTCACACCAGCCGTGCAACGTTCGATCTTTTGCATGGGAAGTTTGAAATTAGCGTTATTAGCCATTTTGGTAATGTGTGTTGGCCAGAATTGGCGTGGTATGCCCTTTTGGATTATTATTTGTGGGGAGCCGTTGGAGATAAGTATTACGCTAATCATCCAGGAGTGATTGTGGCTCTTGGGGATGAAATTGGTGCAGCCATCGGTCAAGTACAGCTCCATACACTCGAAAATGTACTGAAAAACTGGGTTGATCATATGGGCTACTGCAATGCCAGCTGAGGAATTTGAATAAAATAGTGTTATACAATTAACTGGAAGGATTTTACTTTCGAATTGAATCCTAAAAACCACATTGAGAATAAATTATTCGTTTCATATTTACACCAAAATCAAATTTCAAATTATAAATGCTCTACCCTGTATATACCGATAAGAATTATTAGACCGATATATATCTGTGGAATTTTGAAAAAAACAACTTGTCTCTAAATACTTGTACTAGATTTTATCTTTTATTTTATATTTGAAAAGGTTTCGTTGCTCTTATCTCAAAATTCTATTAGTTGCGGTTTGAGCTGGAGTTCTTGAACTTAAAAGACTGGTATTGTGTATGGAGATAGGAAAAGCAAAAGCGACGATCTGAGAAGATGTAATATCGTATGTAAAGACAAGTTGTTTTGTTAAAAATTCACCGATATATTTTCTCCCTTTTTTCTTCTTCTTCTTTAAATGGCATAACAGCCCATGGAGGGCCTGGGCTAACTTTTTACTCTTGCAGGTGTGTAGCAAAGAGATGCAGCAAAAGCATTTGACACGGTTAGGCATAATGGCCTATTACACAAAATTAAAGCTTACTTACCGAAAGAATATTATGATTTACTCCTAGCAAATATCTATCGGAAAGGTGCTATCGAATCAAACAACAAGAAAAGTATATATACTCGTACATGAGATCAAAGCCGGTTTACCTCAAGGTAGTGTCTTTGGTCCACTTTTAGATTTAACTTATACTCTAGATATACCGACTAGTTGCACTTATGCCACAGCTACGTTCGCAGATGATACTGTTATTATAGCTGTAGGCAAAACTGAAGATGAACTGAAGATGTAGAAAGCTGTAAATGACGTTACTAAATGGACAAAGTAGTGGTGTATAAAATTAATTAAAAGTCAATCAGTCCATGTCGACTTTTCAAATAAATAGACTCGATATCTTCCCTTAAGCATAAACGGCGTCCAGGTTCCTCACTCGAACGTAGCGAAATACCTTATAATACTTAGCGAAACAGGATAAGTTCGATCTAAAATATACTTAGAAGAATGTACAGGCTCATGGGTAGCAACTTGACACTAGCCATTCACAATACTTAAAATGGTTATATACAACCAAATACGTAAACTAGTGTGGACGTGTGCATTCCTGTGCAAATATGACACGCACAACATGAGTGGATGCGAAAAGCTCGGCTTAGGCCCTCCATGGGCTGTTGTGCCATTAAAAGTAAGTAAAAGTGTGGACGTATGGTGTCCAACTATAAGGTTGCGCCAGTTAAAAACATTTCCAAATTGTCCAAAAATTTCAGAACAAAGTCCTGAGGTGCCTAGCCAATGCCCGCTGGTACATTCACAACACTAATCTTCACCCTGACTTAGGCTCAATGCCAATGACAGTTCACACAGAAATTATTAATTTTATTAAGCTCGCCAAAGCCCATAGAGAGCGGCTAAAGACATACACAAATCATGCAGCCACAAAACTTCACCACTCCGAAGACTTGGTGCCGAGACTTGAACGAACCCAGCCATGTGACCTTGCATTGATCAAATCTAGTTGCAATCCAAATATAACCAATTTATATGAATTACAAGTATACTATTTATTTATTTAATAAAATATCGTTACAATAAAAACACTTGTGCCATTGGGTTTTTATTTATTCTATACTCGATTTTTGATGGTGCCAAGATGCGACCGGGGCCTCTGCAGTACAGCAGTTTAGCATACTACCAACTACCATACGTCACAGCCACCATATATTTATTTTCCTCACTTTAAATTCAGAACACCAAGCTACACTTTGCTACAAAGTGTTACTTTCCCTTTTGGGGTTTGTCTTCGGATTCTAAAAACGGAAGCTTTATTGGAAAATCTTGCATTCACCGTTTTTCGATTTATTTGAAGTAAAGTGAGGGATTTATTTGACTTATAATTTTTGCCCTAAGAAAATTATAATTGTCGAATTATGCAATTTGAAAGTTTTTAATATGTAAATTTATTTGGAATGTATTTTAATATTTTCCACCACTAGTTGGCGCAGTTAAATCCATGAAAGTAGTTAAAAATTAAGATAATGATTAAGACAGGTGCGACAGGGGCGAAAAGGGGGATATAATTTTAACAAAAACAAGCTCCCAAATGTCATTAACCAAATTGCTAAATTTCGTTTTAATAAGAAAATCCTTTAAATTTTTAATTTATTTTTAAATGATGTTAAATGAAAACTTGACTTTTAATGGCACAACAGCCCACGGAGGGCCTAAGCCGAGCTTTTCGCATCCACTCATGTTGTGCGTCTTATATTTGTACATGAATGAAAGGGACCTACAGTTTAATGCCGAATCCGAACGGCGAAGTGAAAAGCTTTTCATAGGTAATTTTTACTCTTGTAGGCTTGCCATTGCCTGCCAAGAGGTGGTGCCGTGTAGAAAATTTATTTTTTTCTACTATTTGATTTTGCCTGTGCCCAGCTTCGAACCCCGGACACTCTGCGTAGCAGTCCAACGCATTACCTCTAAGAAACAGCGACCACATGAAACCTTGACTATTAAATATAAACTAATAAATATACACAGTAGGGTGGAGCGAATTCAAAAAATAAATACAAAAAGGGCAATAAAAAAAAATTAAAAATTCCAAACGTTCCACAGTAGCCAAAAGAGGAATTAATTCGGTCAGGTTGCTAAGTAATTAGTTTTTTAGTTAACTATACATAAAATAGTAAAAATCTAATGTAATTGAATGCACAATGTACAACTCTGAGTACGCGACTTAACTATTACAACCTAACTTCGGAGATGAATAACACCTAAAAAGGAAATTTAGCAATCGTTGAGCCTTTTACACCAATATATCATTTAAAAATATCGGACATCAACTGCCAAAGTTATAAACAAAAATTGATTTTGGCGGTTTTTATTGGGGTGGTCAAAAAAAAAAAAAATTTTTTTTGAAATACTCTCAACATAAGCTTTCAGATAGGGGGTGGTTTTTTCATACTTTCTTTTTTGTATGGGGACCGACCCGTTCTAATGTACATACTTCAGTTCATGTTTTTAAAAATAGTAATAAAAAAAAGCAAAGCTTCCCATTAACATTTCTTCATTTATTTAAGCTTTCAAAATGATGTTCTCTCTCTTCAGATTCATCTTCGCTTTTATCTTTGCTTACATCATCATCATTCATGGTGATCATCATCTAATAAATATGTCTTCAATTGTTTTTTTTCTGCTGCACTTACGAGAAAAATGGTGTCTCAAGCTCTAAAAATCTTTGTTTTGAGCCTCCCGAGCTTTTTCTTACAATTGACTGATTGGTATCAAACCTTGGGATATTATCTCTGGCCCATGGATGAAATATTTGTGAAATGTAGGGGGATATGTTTTACCAAGAATAATATTCAACGAAATATTTCGTTGTGTTTAAAGAATAGTCGTGAAACTTTTCCACCTCAATTTTATGGCCACTAAAGGAAATTGTATGTGGTCGCTGTGGCGTAGTGGTAATGCGTTGGACTGCTACGCAGGGTGTCCGGGGTTCGAATCTCGGCACAGGCAAAATCAAAAAGTAGAAAAAAATAAATTTTCTACACGGCTCCACCTCTTGGCAGGCAATGCGAAAAGCTTGGTCTAGGCTGTTGTGCCATTAAAAGTAAAGTAAATTAAGTTGTATGCATCGTTTTAGTTAAATTTATGTCAACTTTGGTGATTAATACTGAAATCTCGGCATTTAGAAAAAAACGATTATTATTGCCATCGATCGAGTTCCCACACTCGGGCTTCGGTTGGTCAATTTGAGAAACCAATATATTTTCACTTTCCGATTGTACGTGCCAGTTTTTATCGGCAGTTTGTATGTTGGGTGGCGGAGGCATTCAAAAAATCGAATCCACCCGTGAAGTATTGAAAGGATGAACTGTAAGTTTTCGGATTTTACAACTCACTTTCTCATCTTATCATATCAATTTTGCTGAAATCTTTCGAGGTAACGCTACATAAGTACAATTTTTGTGTGGATGTTGTTTCGGTTAATGCGTTGCAAACTTTTCCATCAAACATAGCCAAAATCCAATTGTGGTTTACTCCCCAGTATTTACCTCCACTTCGCCAATCGGATTCGGCATAAAACTATAGGCTCCTTTTAATTTATGTAAAAATATATCACGCACAATATGTGTAGATGCGAAAAGCTCGGCCTAGGTCCTCTATGGGCTGTTGTGCATTAAAAGCAAGAAGAATTCATTTCACTGAGACAACCGGATTAAGAAGATTTTGTGTTTCGTTATCAACTCATTCTGATTTATTTTTGGACACAACACAAAACTCTAGTTATAAAAATGAAAACAATTTTGCTGAATTTCACAAGACTCACAAATATATGTCAACATAAATAGTCAAAAAACACTTATATTTAAGCCTACGAGCAAAGAAAACAAACAAACAATATTTAGTAACACATAAAGCAAATAAATTGCTAAAAAACCTGAACAAGGCGGCTAAATTAATTTTTGGTGTTATTTTTAAAGGGGGAAAAAATAGCTTCAAAACATGAAAAAAAATCACTTTTATCATTGAAAAGAAACGATTTTTTTTTTTGGTTTTCTATTACAGTCTACACAAAGGGTGTACCCCTATGAATGCAGAGCAAAATGTTGATTGGTAGGAAGATTGATAGGTGGGTGGAAGAAGGAGGGAGAATGAGAGAGGGAATGCAATCACAGGACACCGATAAAGAGATAGCCATTGTGGCAAGTGTTATGCCTTTACCACAATGGACTTCAGTTTATCAATGTCGACTATGACCGCATGTATCGCTAACGAAAGGGACAAGGAAAATGTACCGTTGGCTGCCAAGAGGTGGTGCTGTGTAGAAAATGGTTTATTTTTATACTTTTTGATTTTGCCTGTGCCGAGATTCGAACTCCGAACACTCTGCGTAACAGTGTCATGCACTACCACTACTCCACAGTGATGCAGAATTATATTTTTTTTACCCGGTATTATAAACTTATATGTACCTTAAACCTTTTTTATTGAATTAACCTCTAAAAGTTATGTATTTTACCCCAGTGTGCGCTCCAAGCAAATTCTTCCGAAGTTTGGGCAAAGTTCGGTTTTTCTTAAATCTCAAAATTATTATCCGACAAAAATCATTGAGTTCGAAGTTGTTAAAGGAACAAATCAATTGTTCGATTCTCGTTGGAATTACCCATACAAGCAAAAAATTTATATTTTTTTTCTAACTTGACAAACACAAACAAACCGCACAAAAAATAGAAAACAAATACGCATTGCAATTAAATGATTCGGTATTAACGGGACATAAATATGTCAATTACATATACATAAATTTGTAAATGTGTATAAATAAATATATAGTAAATATTTATTTATGTATGTATGCAGGTGTACAGAAATAACTACAAAACAAAAATCCTACGTTATAACGACGACATGTTTTTGTTTTCGCAGGTATATTAAAATTTAATTGGATTAATTCATGGTAGTTAATTAGGCATTAAGCTTATTTTAATTGCACGCAAGCAAAAGTAATTACACAAACGTAAAGGTATGTACATGTACATATGTATGTACTTGTATGTAAAAAATGAGTGAGTGAGAGTGTGTGTGTGCATTTAACTAATCAGCTAATAGCAGCCACAAACGTCAAAGATAACGACAACGACAACAAGGACGAGGCATTGACTTTTCCCTAATGCCTCGAATTAAATATTGCATATTTAAAAAAACGATTTAGTTTAAGAAAATCTATTGTAAGTAAATAACATTCGTACATTCGGATTCAAGCGGAGGAGAATTAGATGAATGACCTAATTTTCCTTAAATTAAAGCTTTTCTTAAGAAATTAATAACTTAAAGTCAACAGCTTCTTCCCTTATCCCTGGATTCGCTAGTGAATGTATGGTATACCGAAATTTACCTATACATATAAATATGTATGAAGTGTGAGAGCATATGCACGTAAGTGTGTGTGTATGCGTGGAAATTTGATTGTGTAGTGAAATTACTTACTCAATATATAGACACTTTAAGCTCTCCATCTTCATGATACTCTCTCGCTCTCCCTTGTGGCTTATTTAAATAAGTATGAATGTTGACGCATATCTGTACATAAGCATGTAAATCCATTTATGTTGTAGCTCCTATCACACCTTATCACACCTTCTTCTTCCGGTTCGAGAAGGTGTTGTTTGTTTGTTCGCTTGAGTATTGAGTTGTTGTTTCACACATAGATAAATGGGCATGCGATTTTAGCGCTGCTTTCACTTAAGCTCATTTGTGTTGTGTTAATTATAATATTTGTATTGGTTTCTGCAATTTACATTCTAATACCTATCATTCATTTAAATAATCAAGTCCCTATTTATTTGTTAAGCATGGATTGCATGGATTTGTATAAGAAAGTACAGTAGTTTCTGCTTAAATTCGGCTTGCGTTGCTTGATTGAGGTAAATGGAAAATTCGTATAAAAACTACGATCTTAAGAAAGTCCATTTTTAACCAACAACATAAAATGTGAGGCAGACTTAAAGCGAAGGGTCAATTAAGCGGAGATCAACTTATTTTTTAATGAGACACAACAGCCCATGGAGCGCCTAGGCTGAGTTTTACGCCTCCATTAACGATGTGTGGGTTATATTTGTACATACATTTTCTACATACATGTATTTGTACATATTTTTGCCGAATTCGAACGTAGAAGTGGAAATCTTTTCTTAAGCAATTTATACCCTTGAAGGTTAGCCATTGCCTGCCAAGAGGCGGTTGGTGTCGAGTTGAAAATTGTTTTCTTGCTTTTTTGATTTTTGACTGTGCTGATTTAAACACGAACATTTTGCCTAACAGTTCAGCGCACTACTACGGCGACCACGCGCTGTTCAACTAACTACGGTTTCGATTTATTGAGCTCTCAATGCAATTAATTATTTCTTGTTTCTTTGAATGATTAAATGCAGCAGAAACTGTGAAATTTTGCCAACTCAATTATTAGAAATTTACTGTATGTGTCTGGTGCTGCTAAAACAAATTATCTCATCATGCTGCCACTCATTTGAGTAATTTGAGTTAATGAAGTACTCGTACTTTTTTTGTGTTTTTGTATGTTTGTTTTAATAAACATAAGTTTAAAGCTCATATGCATTGATAACAGCTTCTCAAAAGTAACGAAGTAGTAGCTACCAGAAGAGTTTCTAAGATAATGAATGTTTGGTGTGCTTTGTTATGGCAAAACAATCTCGAAAGCTGAGTTCAAAACTTTAACTTTAAAAATCCTACGCTACGTAAAACATAAATATGTTCACCTTTCTTAGCGCTTTTCTGCTGGGATAATACCCTCTGAGTATTTCACTTGTAAGGGAAGCACTACACTCACGATTGACTTTGCCTATATCGTAATTCGTTCTGTGTCTGGCATACCTGGTCTAAGTATAGTTTGAAGTGATTGAATTTTATTTGTGTTACTGTGCTAATTGATAATCGTTGGAGATTTTAATTATACCATATGAAGAGTAGGCGTGGTTATTGTCGGAAGTTGATAGCGTTTAGGCAATTTCAAGGAACTGTTGAGAGTATTGTTAAATTGCTTCAGTATATTTTCCAATATCACACATTATATTTGCGAGGGAGGTGCCACGCCCATTTATATTTTATGAACACCATATTTTTTTCTTTCTTTTAATGGCACAACAGCGCTTGGAGGGCCTAGGCCGAGCTTTTCACATCCATTCATGTTGTTCATGTTATATTTGTACATGAATGGAAGGGACCTACAATTTTAAGCCGAATCCGAACGGCGAAGTGAAAAGCTTTTCTTAGGCAATTTTTACTCTTGTAGGTTTGCGGTTGCCTGTGAAGAGGTGGCAAGAGGTGCCGTGTAGAAAAATTGTTCTGTCTACATTTTGATTTGGCCTGTGTCTAAATTCGAACGCCGGACACTCTGTGGAACAGCTCTACTACTACGCCACAGTGACCATACCGTCAGTGTTTAGTATAATATTAGTGTTTAAATATTAAGCATGCCTAAACTAAGTTTGACTGTTTTTAATTAAGTTTGACTTGAGTTAATGCGATCACTAACTGACGGAAGATTTCACTTTTAAGGGAGGTAGGCAAGGTTATTGCTCGATGTAGAACATTTTTTTGCAGTTTTTTTTAAAGACTATGTCAATGATGTTTCCTAAATTTGATTGAATTTAATTCAAAATGTCGGTCAATATAACTCAGTTTCACCTATTTACGAACTGTAGCTGTATCATTCTATAGGTAATACTTCTACCAAGTTTAGTTAGTTTGGGAAAGTTTAGTTTGTTGTTTCGCACACAGCTATGCAAACTAGGGTCTAGGTCAGATGCTCGGAGAGAAATAATAAACATTAGTCCTTTCAGTCTTTCAGTAATATTATAATTTAGTCATGTATTTTCTTGTTTGTTGTGGCAAGGTATTATCTCCGTGAAAATAAATCTATCTTAGTTTTAGCAGGGGAATTGTAACCGATGGTGTTTGAGCAATATTTAGGCGCAATCGAAGTTTAGCTAATCTCGCTGCTTTGTTTATTTTTATGTGTTAATTTTTCATAGCACTCAGTCGGTTGGACCATTGTGCAGCAACCAAACGGGTGAGAGTCCAGTACGCTACCCTCTAGACTATCGAGGTCGTCTCACCTTAATGTGCCAATGGTCGGGAACCCAAACGGTAGCAATGCTCAGCCTGAGATTTGGAGAGGGCAAGATCTTTACGCCATTTAATGAATCTCCAATTTGATAATTATTGTTATTGAGTCTGGAAACTTTACAACAACATGACTCTCTATGAAGATAATATTGTTTCATATAAAAAGTATTCCCGATTTTTTGTTTTATTGACATGTGGTTGATGTTTAGTGCCTCCGCCATTTTCGGACAGCTTGCGTGTCGATCTTGCTCCACCAGTAGCAAAATTTTATCAGCCTTTTCAGTGACTGGTCGACCAGAGCAAAGTGCGTCTTTGATAATGAGTTTTCCGGAACGGGTACATATATGGTTACTTCCGGATTCCTTATTCTATGAATGTGCTAGTCTGCATGAGTAAAGGAAATATCAAATATTTGAATATTTTTACTCTTTTTGTGATGGCGAAAAAACTAATAACTAAATTCAATATGAGAAAGCTTATTCCATATTTATTTACAATGGTGCATATAATTTCCTCGAATACGTACCAAATAAGATTAGTTTTTCCTTTACATACTGAATATTGAGGAACTTCCTACTATACATAAAAGTTATTAAAATACGTTTATGAACAAATTCAACCACGTAGTATAACAACGGCTAACATCAAAAACTGTTTACAATCCAAACTACAAAATGATGACGGTGATGGCGATAAAACTGAGGCTGATTTGAATGATGAATGCTAATGCTGACGATGGAGTTGGTGCCGATGATGAGCATATTCCAACAACTGAACAACAAAGTGAAACTTCCGACAAACTATCAACAAATCGTGGCAAAACCATCATTCACACAGACAGACAGGCTCATACACGCAACACAAAAAATGTCTAAAGTGCACTTATTCCTAAGGGCTGCGCTCTCTCCCCGAAGAGGAGTACAAGTTTGAAGCGTCATATTCAAACATTAGCGTGCTCATAAATACATCAAAAAGCATAAACGAACGTCAGACATAGGCAACATGCATACAAACATACATAAGTGTAGCGAAGGCGAATATAATATCGTAGAAAAGCAACAGTAGCAGAAGCATCACTGAGATCGACGAAGCCTCACGACATCAAAATTGCATATGTCAAATGTAAAATGTCGCGCATATATGAGCACTTACTTACTTTTCGGGTTGCTTCTTCGCTTGGTTGTTTTGTCTATGTAAAAGGTAAATAAATGTGTGTGTGTGTGTTGTGTGTGTGTGCTTGTATACTAATATAAATGCATGTTTTCATATACGTTTGTGTCGTAGAATCATTTGTCAGCAGCAAAGCTGAAAAGTTGAAGTTATGAAATGCTAATTTGCATTTTGTTAGTTTTGGAAAAATTCACAAAGCCATTGCAGCAGACAAATAAAGAAGAAAGAATTTCTTGTTTTTGTTTCATAAAAGCATAAAGTTTATGCACAACGGAAACGGAACTATGTATTAAGAGTGTACGCTCGTTAGTATGCGTTTAATAATATAACAATGAGTAAGCGCTGTTTTGCTTTACTTTCTCATGCACGAAAGTTAATTGACTTTGCTGATGTGTAGACATTTTAGCTTCCTCTCAGTAGAATGTAAATTTAAAGTTGTGTGCTACTGTAAGCATTCGATAAGTTTCTATTTCTCTTTCTCTCTCTCTCTCTTTTGTTTGCTCTGTGATCACATTATGTTCGTTACGCCAACAAAAATATATCCTTGATTTACTTGGTGTTCATGTGATCACTCTCTTTTCTTTAAGTGCACATGATTATTTGCACATGATTATACCCTTTATCTCTTATTTTTATTCTCTGCAATGACTGCTAACGCTCTTTTATTTGATGAGCTTGTTGAAGAAAATAGAACAGAGATGTATGCAAAACTCGTTGGATTTCTTATGTTTTCTTTGTTGTTGTTGTTTTTTATGCTCAAGTAGTGTAAAAATCAAAGATTCTAGAATGTACAAAAAACAGCCGATATTTTCTAGAACAAAAAATACACTTGCAAATTTTGGTTGAAAATATAAAAAAAAAATGTTTAAGTGTTGGTGTACTTATTTTAATTTTACACCAAAAGTGTCTGGACATTTTTTAAAGTGGGTGTATTAGCAAAATAAATGGTGTATTAGCGTAAAAACTGTCCACTGAGTTGAGGTAGGTAAATTTTCAAAATGTGCATATTTAAAAAAAAAAGAATATACTACTTTTTTCTGTTTTTTTTTTTTTTAATTTTACCGAAAATTTACAATCATTTTAGTTTTACTACGTTTTTTATCTATCATTTACTACCATATTAAATTTCCAAGGTTGGAACTCTAGCCTAAATAGCAAAATGCTTACAAAATTTCAAGAAGAGAAATATTTATAAAAATTTAATTTTTTAGTTATTTCATCCGTTTGTATAACGCCCACGAACAAAATTTCTAGTTGCAACCTTGCACTCAATGTGGATAAAATTTTTGATTACATTTTTTTACATGCATTATTTTTTTTTTTTTTTTTAATAGAAATATTTACAAACTTAACAATAGCCATATCAATATTTCCTAATGCAGCAACTGGTCACACTAGGCCAACGAGCTATTTACAACTAATTTATTTCATATTTAGCTATTCAATATACACGAAAGTATATCAATGATTTTGGGCAACCAGTTCATGTGGTTTGACACGCTTCAATCTTCGCAATCTTCGCAGACTGCTTACATTTTGCAGTCGGGAGGCTTCTTCGTTGAAGTGTTGGCGAATTCTGATATAATGAGCTTCCGCCAATTTGGTGATTTGCGTTGTTACCGTTGGCACATTAAGATCGGGGTGAAGATCTGTGTTTCTTATAGTATGTACCATGGAGCATTAACAATGTTGCGAAGCACTTTCTTATGGAAGCGCTGGATTATATCGACGTTGGTTTTTTTTAGCACAGCCCCATAGCTGCTCTCCATACGTTCAAATAGGTTTCAACATTTGGTTGTATATAAGTAGTTTGCATTGGGTGGAAAGGAATGCTCTTCTGCCCATAAGTCATTGCAGGTTGCGTAGTTAAATGTCATACCTAGATACTTTGCGGTGTTTGAATATGGAACTCGATTTCCAAAGATTTCAACTGGATAATAAGTTATTTCTTTATTTGTAAAGTCTATATGAATAGATTTGGTGTTGTTTAAAGATATTTTCCACTTAGATGTCCAGTTTTCTTATTCGTTGACAGCGTTCTGAAGCATTTGAGTGGATTCCATTACAGTGTCTGCAACTGAAGGAATAGCCGTGTCGTCGGCAAATGTGGCGATGACAGAATTAGCATTATATATATGAATATGAATTTTTTTCTGTGCAATCGACCAATGGCCAACTCGGTCGGTTTGAAAGATCTTTGCAAAGAAGTAAAATATGGTCGTTTTCTTAATCATTATTGCTAAGTCCACAAGGCAAGTTTTCTTAAAAGCCAGTTTGTAGGCGAGAGAAAGAGAAAATGCGACGAGTACAGACTTGCTCGTTCCGGTAAATTGTCTTTTGTGCTGTTCGTTCTGTAACATGACATGGTGCATAAAATCAGAATTGTTCAAGAAATTTTGCTGTGTGGAAAAGCAAGTGGCAAGAGGAAAAGCGAATTGGAAACATGCTTTCAAGAAAACTTGCCATGTGGAAAATGGGACTAAGTAGTTGTGGAGTAATGAAATTATTTTCTATCAAGCCGATCAAAACAGCAGATGTCCCTCTCTTTCTATAACTATATATGCTCTCTTGTTTTGTTGAAATTTCATGATTAAGTGCAATTTATTTTTGCAAGGTTGAGTTCCAACAAAAATGTTTTTTTTTTTTTAAAAAGATTTTAAAAGATTTGAAAAATTAAAATTACATATATACTCGTATGTATATATCATAAATACTTATTAAGAAAATATAAATGAAAAAGTAAATCAATGAATTTTGTATTATCGGAATTGGACTTTTTTGAACCTTGCTTCTGAAGCAGTAGAGGAAATACGAACGAAATGCGGAATACGAGAAAGAGGACGTTTACTTACGGAGTCCTGGTTTTTGAAATGTTCACAAGAAGCTTAGTTTTAACCCATTTTGGGTATTTGCTCGATTTATCGGTCAGAAATTGTGAGAATTCGTTAAAAAAGGATATCAAAATTTTTCAGAAAAATTATTTTTGCTTAATATTTCAACATGTTCTGACTTTCAAATTGCATTCAAATAATAGGAAGTTATAAGATCCTACCTTGCTAAGGTAAACAGATATTTAATTATTGAAATGGAAATTTATTTGTTTAACCCATGCCCAAATTATGGGTTTAAGAATTTTTGTAATTCTTGTTGGTAATGAGCTCATTCAACGATTCTAAGTATTAAACTAAACTTAAAACATTTCAGAAATACGCTGTCTTCGTATGAGAACACTGGGCTATGAGTACCATAAGTAATTCATATTTTATTCAATGTTTTTTTAAGGGTATGTTTTGCTAACCTCAGTTGTCTAGTAAATGAGTGTTAGACTGGAGTTCGAGTAGCCTCAGGAATGATTGTCATACAGTTTGACGAGCACGACAGTCTAATGGGTAGAGCACTAGACTTTCACTCGGGAATATATGGGTTCGATTTCCCTCTTGGTCTGATAGTTTATTCTCAAAAAAATATCTTATATTTCAACCATTTTCGTTATAAGAAAATGTGCGCTTGGCATGCAATGGCAAAACTACCAAACGGTAACAAATTGCCACTCGCCATTCGGAATCGGTTTTTTGAGTTTAGAAAATAGCCAAAAGTCACACGGTGCTAAGTCAGGTGAATAGGGTGGTTGCGAAACGATATCAGTCGAATTTTTGGCAAACTGGTCCCGTCTTAGGCCCACTCTTCTTCTTGGTCACTCTTCTTAGGCCCAAATGATGTTTTAAAATGGTTTTCACTGATCCTTCCGATATTCCAATGATGCCAGTAAGGTCTCTGACTGTTAATCGTCGATTCTCGAGCAGCAATTCCTTTATTTTATTGACGTGTTGATCATCAGTTGATGTTGATGGCCGTCCTGTCCTGGACGTGGTTCGTCGTCAACGCGTTCTCGACCATCTTTGAACAATTTGTACCAATCAAAAACACTTGCTCGCGACATACAATTATCACCGAAGGCCTTTTACAACATTCTGAACGTTTCGGCACCAGACATTTGATTCCGCACACAAAATTTAATGGAACTTCTTTGTTGAATAATTTCACTCATTGTTAAAATCGCCGAATGCACTTTTTGTACTTCAGAAAGACAAGCGTATACTAAACACTAATGATTATTTTGATGTGACATTTGGCACAGATGTCACCGACAGTCATACCAACCTTAAAATAATAATATTTTGATGAATGGGTTTCCGCGCGAAATTTAAATTTAAAAGTCTTATTACTTTTTGCCCACAGTAGTATGTGCTAGTTTAAAATAATGTCGAAGTCGAAGCCATGTACTTACCAATCCAAAGTCATATAGATTTATATGAAAAATGGGAGAGTTATATCTAAAGAGAGTACACTCTCTCAACGCTAAATATGATGCCTTGTGGACACCCTGATTATGTTTTTTTTTGAGATATTACAAAGACAACTTAACGTTCAACATCTCCTTTAATTTGTCTACAATAAAATAATGCTAAAAACCTTTAATTTCTTCTCCATATAAAAAATAATTCACCTCGTTTCGTTCGCCCCCCTATCACCTCCCTCATGTACACATTATTTCCATTTAAAATTACATCTTAACATAATTAGCTCATAATACAATTTTTATAATTAAAATTTTCCTCATTAATGTGCACACAAAAGGCACATTCGTTAAACCGCAAATGAAAAGATTTACATACAGCTAGCAAATAAAAAGAAAAATTATACAAAACTGAACGTACGAGTACATTCTGAGTTAAGGTTAAATGACGAAATGGCAGTGTACGAGTAAGTTCTCTTGGGTCTGCATAAAATATTCATGGGAAAAGGGCAGATTTTTCTTTGAATTCGCACGCATTCAAAAACACAAAGGCGCACACACAGTGATATGCACAAGCACACAGCACACATACAAACACACACACATACAAACACACACACATACAAACACACACACATACATACATACATACATACTTATGCATACATAATGACAGACACAAAAGTGACATATACACACTGGGACACATTGAAGCACAAAAGTAATATTTAGCAACAAGTGTTAAAACACTTAAGTGAGTGTGAATCTGCATTTAAGCGCAGCACACCCATTCACACATACACACATACACACATACACATATACACACATACACACATACACACATACACACATTCATACATACATACATATACACTGGGCGTTGCATCTACAGCGCCGCAATTCTAGCATTTTACTTTATGTCACATTTTTAATTCTTTCTCGTATTTTTACTTCTTGTGTTTTTTCCGCATACATTTTTGTTAAAACGAAAGTTTTAAACTAAGTTGACAAAATATGTAGGAACAAAAAAAAAAAAATCAAAAATAAAAAACTACCAGCAGTAGTTATTGTAGCTGTAGTTATGTATGTCGTTAAGTAAATTTCTCCTTAAAAAAACTACAATTCATAAAACTTACGCTGGAGAATAAAATTGTACAGAAATGAGATTTTGTTGAATGCATGCATAAAGTTAAGACCGAACTTTTGTTAGTTAAATGGGAAAATGGGGAGGAAAAAAGAAAAGAAAACAAGCTCTAACAGACAAGAGAATTATGTATGAAATAATTACATTCGTGTATGTAATTAAAAAATAATGCAATAATTTTCATTTGTTCGAGGTAACTAATAATTTAGCGAAGCGAACAGTGTAAGGTAATGAAAACAAATAAAAATGTAGGATTAAATAGCAAAGTAAGAAATATCTATTATGTTTTCGTCGATCTTTTCTCTCTTACTGAAGTGCACAATTTTACGATAATTCCATATTTTTTCACCTTTTTAACTTGATTGATGTGTTGTCATCTTTACGAAACCAGAATAAGTTAAGCCTCTACTTCGATACAATAATCAAGTCTTAAGAATCGTTTTGGTGTCTACCACACAATCCTAGCTTAACTTTTTTATTTGCTATACATTCTGTCAAATAAAGAATTGATCAATAAAACACCAAATATTCCACTTTATTTTATCGCCTTCAAAGTAGGCCCCTTCCGAAATAAAACGCTTGTGCCAACGATTAATCGAATCATGAAAATATTTTTCAAACGCGAATTCTTTTTAATGTTGTCTATCGAGTGAGAACGGGTGCCTCGAAGTGGTAATGTGAGTTTTGGAAAGAGAAAAAAGTGAACCGGAGTCCGACTCCGGTAAATACGGTGGTTGTTAAATGATATTTGGTCAGTTTTTGGCCAGAAATTCGTTCAGAATGATAGCCATGTGAGATGCTGCATTGTTGTAGTTCAAAATCCATGAGTTTTCTTTGCAAAAACTCGGTATTTTTCGACGAATTTGCTCTCGCAAACGACGCATTATGCCCACATAATATTCTATTTTAACCGTCTGACCTTCTGGCAGGAATTCTGAGTGTACAGCATCGCGATACTAAAGGAAAACAGTCACATTACCAACCTCATCTCGACCGCTTTTGAATGCACTTTACTTACTTTACTTTTAATGGCACAACAGCCCATGGAGGGCCTAGGCCGAGCTGTTTCTCATTCACTCATGTTGTGCGTGTTATATTTGTACATGAATGGAAGGGACCTACAGTTTAATGCCGAATACGAACGGCGAAGTGAAAAGCTTTTCATAGCAATCTTTACTCTTGCAGGTTTGCCATTGCCTGCCAAGAGGTGGTGCCGTGTAGAAAAATTATTTTTTTTAAACCCTTATTTTTTATTTTTTTTTTATTTTGCCTGTGCCGAGATTCGAACCCCGGACAGTCTGCGTAGCAGTCCAACGCATTACCACTACGCCACAGCGACCACTTTTGAATGCACTGTTTTTCATAAAGTCGATTCACTGTAAGCCTTAAGTAACATTTTCAGCGACTCGGCACACGGAATACCATTTGTAATACAAAATATGGGACAAATTATTGGTTCGATATTTCTATTGACTGTGAAAATCGCAAAACACACTGGAGATAAGCTAGCTAAATCGAGTACTGTAAACATACTGAATGACAGATCGCGCTCACCCCAGGATAGAGGACAGTGGTGCCAACTTAGCGACAAAAAGATTTTTTTCAATCCCTTTAAGTTGCCAATTCAAATTAACATTTCCCGGTATTTTTTTCATAGAATGTATATCCGGCTGAGGTTTAGAACTGAAACTGGAGCATCAGCATTGTTTATCTGCCGAAATTATCTCATCCATATACGAGCGGGAACATTTTAGGTTTCACATGTACCAGGCCTTTTTCTATACAAAAACTTTTTAACTGTTCAGCAGTGTATGTATGGATATAGAGCATCTCAAATGCTCAATTTAATATATCTGTAGTTAAGACTGACCTTTTTTTTACCAAGCTCAATCCTTGGAGCATGCATTATTTAATACTTCTTTTCCAAATCAATATATAACTACAAAATATAATTAAAAATAACAAATGGCACTAGCGGAATGTGTAAAAGGAATATATCCACCTTAATCTATCGAAGAGGAACTTGCAATGACGATGCCTGTGAGAATTTTATTCTTGACGAGTGATTGCCTTAAGTTCTCTCTTCTTCTTTTAATGGCACAACAGCCCATGGAGGGGCCAGACCGAGCTTTTCGCAACCACTCATGTTGTGCGTATTATATTTGTATGTGAATGGAAGGGACTAACAGTTTTATACCGAATTCGAACGGAGAAGCAATTGCCTGCCAAGAAGTGGTGCCGTATAGAAAAATTGTATTTTCTACTTTTTGATTTTGCCTGTGCCGAGATTTGAACCCCGGACACTCTGCGTAGCAGGCAGGCCAATATACTATCAACTACGCCACAGCGACCTTCATTTGTTCAATGGCCTGAAGTCCTCGTTAGAAGGATGTAAAGCCCTAGCGAAATTGTGAGGAAGACAGTTCTGTTTAACGCTATTCCACCTGTTTATGCCACCAGTGTATTCCACCAGTTACCTTACAATAATTCTTCTTTCTTTCATTAGATCTGATATTATCTGGTCCTAAACAGAAAAGTTTTTGAACTTGAGTGTGGATATTACAATTTTGTGGACTGTTGTGATCCGTCATACGAAATTTCATCTACATATATGCAATGCAATAGTGTCGCAAGAAAATTAAATCAGGAATTTTAGTTTCTTTAGAAATCAGCGGTATTTCATTGAAAGAGCGATCCCTACACGGTATTTTAGAGGAGGTTTGCAAAAATTTTAAGAATTAACCAATAAAACTCGCATGAATATTGAGGAAAGTGTAGGAAGCCTATTAGAAGTGACAACCTTGTGACTCGGTCAGTGTATGAATTTAACAGTGCTTCATCGAGAAATTAGAAGAATTATCAAGAGTCATGCTTGGAAAACAGTCAATCTCGATGAAACACAATTAGAAAATTAAAGTGCACTTAAATAAGAATTCAATGTCGCATGGAAATTGTTGATTTCAAAATTGATTTTAGAGGAGGTCATAAAGTTCATAAATATAAAGACTGGTTAAAATATTCATTAGGAAAATCTAAAATATATTGCCATGCCAATCCATCAACTATTCCAGTGCAACCACATTCATTTATCTGCATTTGTAAAATAAATTCAATTATTTCACACATTATTGTTCACAGTTTGCTATTGCTGCAACACCTAAACATTTTTGCCAAATTTATTTAAATGCCACAAACTTTTAATATCGTATGAATTTCATTGAAGAGCAAAATACAATAACAACAGTAAAACTTAAATTATGCAAAACAACAACAAACAGAAAAGGCGAATGTAAACAGTAAGAGTAAATTAACATTATTGAAGCGTAATCTGCGAGTAGCTAAACACATACATGTGAACACATACACTGTCATACATGTGACATACAGTATGTATGCAAATGTGAATGTGCATCGCAATGAATATATACATACAGGGTGTCAGAATGTGAATATTGAATAACTTAAAAAAAAAACACCCGATTTCCATACATGAGGTATGGTCCCCTACAATTTATTTGGACTATTTTTTGAATCAAGTGGCCGCCGCTATTGACCAAAGCAAAATGTGCCCTTTTGCTACGTTTTCCTTCACTTCTTCGAGCATCTCGGGTGGTATAATGATGATTTCGGCATGAATGTTTGCCTTTAACTCATCATTGGTCTGAGGCTTGCTGGCCTACACTTTGCATTTCAAATAACCCCACAAAAACATGTCTGAATGGGTCAGACCTGGAGATCTGGGTGGCCAGTCAATGTCGCCATTGTGTGATTTGCAGTCTGCCATGGCGTATTGTCTTGTTGAAACCGTCCAGACGTCCAGACCGTTTTCACACATTTGTGGGCAGACATAATGAACCAATATCCCATCGACTGTTTTGCCTTCTCTGAAGAAAATTGGCACAATGATGATTTTGGCACAAACTTTTCGGCACTAGCTGTCACTTTTTGGTCATACAATGATGTTTCATGGATATCGTGTGGATTCTCCGTTCCGCAAATGCGTCAATTTTTCTTGTTAACGGTGCCAGAGAGTGTGAAGTGGGCCTCGTCGGTCATCTAAATTTACTTCGAAAAATCATGTTCAGTGTCCACCATTCGAGCGACTGTTTGGCTGTATTCCAAGTGACGTGGACGGTCTGTGGGCAATATTCTTTGAGTTGATTGCACTTTATAAAGAAACAAATGCAAATCATTCTTCAAAATGCGCCGCAAGGTGGTTCCACTGACACCAAAACGCTGAGCGTGGTGACTACACGACACATGTGGGTTCTCGGCAACACTCTCTCTCTTACCGCTTCAACCAGTTCATTTAAACGTCTTGCCGACGATCTCCCACTGCCCCGTGTTCAACAAAATTCGACACCAAACGACGAATAGTGTTGTCAGACGGTGCTTGTTGCCACAATATTTTCAACGATATTCACGTTGAGTTAACACAATATCTTTAATGGGGTGTCGATGTCACAGGAATGGAGAAAGTTCACTCCTTCCCCTACTGCGATCTTCTGAGATTTGTGAGATAATCCGGAAAATTTGCTTAAGAGAACGTAGTCCCCCTATAACCCCTTTTTCAACTTTTCCCCTCTGTTTCTCTAACCCCTTACTTGCTGTCACCCCTTCTTCTTTTCCTTGGCCTTAAGTACAATGGGCTACATAGCCTGAGCGCTTGAGGAACTGTCCTGGGTCAGGTTCTCGGCCTTCTTCACATCCATTCATTCATCCATCTTTAATGTTTATTTTCAAGCGTCACAATTTCGGCGCGTTGTTTTGGTTTTGAAGCGATTCATGGTTAAAATTGTACTGGATTGATGTTTCAAAATCATTTTTAATCAAGTCAATCGGTTGATAAATGTTCAAATTATTCAATGTTTACATGCCGACATAAATGATGGTGCACCCTGTACATATTGTTAGCATTTGATATTACTGATTGTTGTTGTTTTATATTGTTGTTTGCAATGTTTTGAAAATAATGCAATTAATTGATAATTATGAAAATATGTTGGCCGATTTAATGACACCCACTCTCATATTTTCTATCTACACACTCACACACACACACACACACACACACACACACACACACACACACACACACACACACACACACACACACACACACACACACGCAAACAGACTATACACACATTTATTTAAATATGTTTTTATGTAAACATTTAAAATTTGTTACCACATGATGATGAATACATTTATGTACGTTTGTATGTGTGTGTGTGTGTGTGTGAGTGTGTGTGTGTGTGTGTGTTTGTGTGTGTGTGTGTGTGTGTGTGTGTGTGTGTGTTGGTTAGATATTCAATGGGATAATAGGCCAAACCGCAATATGATAGTTTGAAAATGTGCGTTTGGTTGTACACACACATACACATAAATATGTTCATACACACGCACACACATACATATATGTATATGTACATGATATTCGTAGGTATATTTATCTATATTTTTGTACAGTTATGTGCATATCCACGTCTGCTTGTCACATAATCGCGATAACACATGTCACAACATTTTGTTTTCGACCACAATTTTTTGTTTTCATATTTAATATCTACTAATTAGTCACATGAAGCATGCTCTTCCATTACATACATACAAGCTCGCACTCATGTACACATGCAGCGGCGGATCTAGAGAGCGATATGTGTGCTGCAGCCCTTCCTTTAAGCTGTGAAGCTTATTACCTTCATAAATCTCTTCAAAGCGTTAATGTTTAAAGTATTACAATTAGACTACATGTGCCATTTCAAGATCATTTGATGTTAAACTATTTTTGTAGTTTGTGTCAGAATTTTTATTTGAAGTTTAGCCTGCTAATGAGTATTGGTTTCATTTCCGGACTGATTTTTGAAATGAATTTCGGTATGAATGTGATGTAAATCTGATTTTCAATCTGAATTTTTTTTTTATTTTACCCGATTTGGTAAATTTTAGGCCGCTTTTTCATTTTTATTATGTTTAAGGTTTGACTTTTGGCCTTATGTATTTTTATTCTGAATCCACCCTCAGACTTGTTTAGTAAACTGTTTGCGCTGAGTTTTGATTCAAAATCAGTATTTATTTTGTTTGAATTTTAATATGAAGACCAAAGAGGAAGGTCTTACGTTAATTAAACCCATCACAGAACTTTAGACTGAGTTTCAGTCTCAAATTTTTTCAGGGTTTTGGAATGGAATGTCTGAGTTACGACATAAATTTGGTCTTTTAGAATTATTCTGTTTTATTCTGATTCTTTATTTGAATCTTGATTTTGGTTTTGTTCAGATTTTCTAACTGATTTTATGATATTTGATTTTGACAGGAACGAGGTACGAAAATTCCTTGAAAGAATAAGACGCCTGAGTGATGGTTTGAAGACCGGGGCCTCTTCCTGCAAGGATGAAGACGGAAGTCTGGTGACAGATGTCCAGGGCATAATGCGATTATGGAGGGAGCATTTTTGCGGCTATTTAATGGCGATGAAGGTAATAATGCTGACACTGAGGAATCAGCTCCGGAAACAGCAATCACTGACTGCGTGGAAGTACTGCCGCCCTACTATGAGGAGGACTTCATGGCCATCGCTCGACTGAAAAAAAATAAGGCTGCAGGTGCAGATGTCCTGCCTGCTGAGTTATTTAAGACTGGAGGCAAAGAAAGAAAGTGGTCGCTGTGGTGTAGCGGTAGTGCGTTGGACTGCTACGAGGAGTGTCCGGGGTTCGAATCTCGGCACGGGCAAAATCAAAAAGTAGAAAAGATAATTTTTCTACACGGCACCACCTCTTGGCAGGCAATGGCAAACCTACAAGAGTAAAAATTGCTATGAAAAGCTTATCACTTCGCCGTTCGGATTCGGCATTAAACTGTAGGTCCCTTCTATTCTATTCATGTACAAATATAACACGCACAACATGAGTGGATGCGAAAAGCTCGGCCTAGGCCCTCAATGGGTTGTTGTGCCATTAAAAGTAAAAGTAAGGAGGCAAAGATCCTCGCAAAACGCTTGCATAAGCTTGTACGCCGAATATGGTCGGATGAAAGCATCCCAAGTGATTGGAACCTCAGCGTACTCTGCCAAAACCATAAGAAAGGTGATACCATAATCCGCATCAACTACCGTGGGATAAGCCTACTTAATATTGCATGTATAGTTCTATCGAGTGTACTGTACGAAAGGCTAAATCCCATCGTCAACAAACTGATTGGACCTTACCAGTTTGGCTTCAGGCCTGGTAAATCCACCATTGACTAGATATTCACGCTACACCAAATCTTGGAAAATTGTCGAGAAAAACAAATCGACACCCACCCTCTATTCGTCGATTATAAAGTCGACTTCGACAGCACGATTAGGGATCACTTGTACGCCACAATGTCTGATTTTGGTTTTCCGTGCAAAAGTCAGGGAAGTTTCATACAAGTTGACTACCTATCCTGCGACTTCTTTAACCTTATGGAGAAAATAATTCAAGCTGCGCACATCGACATATCTGCACTATTTTCTACAAGAATTCTAGCATACGCTGATGATATTGATATCAATGGCACCAACGCGCGAGCAGTCAGTGCAGCATTTTCCAACCTGAAAAGGAATCGAGTGCGTCTAGTGGTGAACGAGGACAAAACGAAATACCTTGTCTCAACAGGTGTTACTACGGGCTCAGTAGGCAATTGAGAAGCACAGCCCTCTCTACCCCCTAGAAAATAACGCACTATAAGTCCCTCATTCTTCTGGTCCTAATATATGGCGCCGAGACGTGGACTGCTACGCAGAGTGTCCGGGGTTCGAATCTCGGCACAGGCCAAATCAAAAAATAGAAAAAATAATTTTTCTACACGGCACCACCTCTTGGCAGGCAATGGCAAACTTACAAGAGTAAAAATTGCCTATGAAAAGCTTTTCACTTCGCCGTTCGGATTCGGCATTAAACTGTAGGTCCCTTCCATTCATGTACAAATATAACACGCACAACATGAGTGGTTGCGAAAAGCTCGGCCTAGGCCCTCCATGGGCTGTTGTGCCATTAAAAGTAAAGTAAGTAAAGAGACGTGGACATTGACCAGCAATGATGAGAGGCTGTTGGGAATGGAAGAAAGCACTTTGGCTAGAAGGGTGTTTTATTCGAGCCACGGTAGAGGAACACGCAGAAGAGGATGCCCTAATCTCCGTTGGAAAGACCAGATCCAGGGCGACCTTATCCCCTGTCGCCAGCGCGCTCAAAGCAGAGGCGAGTGGCGATGCTTTATAGAGGCGACCAAGACCGATCATCGGTTGCAGTGCCAGCTAAGTAAGTAAGTAAGATTAATCCAATAAACATCCTATTAATTTAGCAAAATCAGCTCTTGCAAATCAAAATCTTAGATACGCTTTGTTGTCATATTGAATATGTAATGTATTGTTTTAGTGGCAAACGATATAACTAAACCAAATCAATAGAATTAAGGAACTATCTTGACGTACGTTAACCTCCTTTTAGAGATATGTAATAACGAATCAAATAAATTTTTACTATGTTGCCTTAAGCGCACTTTGGTTAAGCGACAATCATTTAATGTCCATTATGTCATTATTTCCTTAAAGTTTTTAATTTACAAAATTCTCTCAAACATACAAACAAACCTTATCAAATTACTCCAAAAAGTAGAATCCATTATATGTATTAATTAATGCTATGTATAATAATAATTTAAGAAATTTTCTCACAAGTACCTCATGACGTATGAGTAACAAAATCGAGAGAGACCAACCCAAACAATTATGCTGTGCTACAATATTTCTAAGAAAAAAATTTACGAAAGAAAGAAAAAGCTAAAGTACATTTCCCCATCTTTAATTTATATATTGCGAAATATTATTCAACTGTAAAATTAGTGCGAACTGTGAAAAGCACAATACAAAAGCAGCAGCAACAACAAGATCAACTAAGTACAACAACTAAGTAGAAATAAATACTGTGCTGCAGTAAATATTTTGTAGCTAAACACAAACAACAAGAAAGAAAAAACCTCAACTCATTTACGCTGCTGTGCGTACTCGAAGCGGCGAAGCAAATGTCTGCACCCATTTTTACGAATTAATTGCAATACTTGATTATCCTAAAAGTTTTACGTTTATCAAGACGGAGTTCACATTCTACGCTGGCACTACTTTGAGACTGAGAGAAACTGAGACTGCGAAAGAAGTACGTACTTTATGCGTCCGAAATGCATCATTAAAAGTTGTAGTAGTAGTATTTCTAGTACTACTAGTGGTAGTAGTAGTAAAATAGTGAAATAGTGCTGGCAGCATTACAACTACAACAAC